>OZ005737.1:273266791-276078951 GCA_963930755.1 Eudasyphora cyanicolor
CTGCATATGATACTTACCTCTAAATTAGTGGTACGTTTTCTCCTGCTATTTCAAGAGCATAGAGATTTAAATTGATATGGATCTGTATAATAAAAGTTAAACCAATGGCCCTAAATTTTTCAAAAATAACTTCAAACAAAAAATACTATACGCAGGATCGGTTGTAGCATGTGTCTTCTTTAATATATCTATATAACCCGATCGGAAGGTATGGTTATATTGAGGATATATAAAAATATTGACCGATTTGGACCGTAGCAATGGTGCAGGATAAAATAAAAAACAATTAGTAAATTTTCAGTCACACAGGTTGTAAAACATGGTTTCTTAAATAGGAAAGTACCGCTATATGTGAACGGTATTAAATCATGAACCGATTTGGCCCATTAGGAATAGTTAAAGACACAATATTACCTAAACTAACAAATTTAAGCTGGAACGCTTGTATAGAATGACTTCTAGAACGTGAAAAAGTCAAACGGAAGGTCCCGTTATAAGGGGGATATATCGAAACATAGACCGATTTGTCTCATTTCTTGCGGGAATAGTTAGAAATATAATCTGCAAAATTTCAGCCGGATCGCTTGAATAGAGTGACCTCTAGAACGCCATGAAGTCAAATCGTAGGTACAGTTATGTGGGGGATATATCCAAACATGGATCGATTTGGCCTATTTTCAATAGCGTTCATCCCATACACAAAGAAAGCCCCTGTGCAAAATGTCGTAATATTTGAGAGCTGTACTTTGATCACAAGAATGTGTTCACAGATGGACGGGCATGGCTAAATCGACTCAAAAAGTGATTCTGAGTCGATCGGTATAAAATTAATGATTGGTATATATCTCTTCTCCTTCAAGGTCTTACAAACAAATGCACAAACCTATAATACTCCGTACCACAGTGTGGTCTAGGTAAACCCCAAAACGTCAAGAAGTCTAGTCGGAAGGAAACTTTATATGGGGGCTATATCAAATGGACCGATGACTCCATTTTTACTATTTATTTACTATATTTATATGGGGTATATACCAAAACATGGACCTTTGTGCCCCATTTTTACTAGGGGCGCTTAGGTCCAATATAAAGTATAAATTCTTAAATTGCAACCAGATCTATTGAAAAATGTGTTCTTTAGAGTGTCCAGAAGTGACATAGGCGGAGACCTTTATACGGGGGCTATTTAAAAACATGGACCGATATACCCTATTTTTACCAGGGACAATTAGTTCCAATATAAAGTATAAATTCATAAATTTCAGCCAGATCAATTGAAGTGTGCGTTCTCTAAAGTGTCAAGAAATTATATCGGTTTCATCTAAATTACATTTTTCGTTGAAATTCAATAGAACATTTCTTTGAAATTGCATTTTCCTACAAAATTTCGTTGAAAATTAATTTTTCTAGAAATTGTCATCCAAATTGAATTTTTCTACAAAATTTAATCAAAAGAAATGCAGTTTCAACAAAACTTTGCTAAATTATCCAGAGAAATGTAGTTTCTACAAAAAATCTTTGAAGAAAAATGCAATTTCAACGAAATTTTCAAGAAAAATTAAATTTTGATGACATTTTTTATAAAAATGCTATTTTAGCGAATTTTTTTAGAAAAATGCAATTTTAACGAAATTTTTTAGAGAGATGCACTTTCAACGATTTTTCTAGAAATATTCCATTTCAACAAATCTTGGCAAAACATGCAACTTAAAAAATTCTATAAAATTTTAATTTTGAGGAAATTTTGTAGAAAATAAATTTCAACGAAATTTTCTAGAAAAATATAATTAATGTATGTATATAACTTTGATGAAAATTGGTAAACAAAAAAATTCAACAAAATTTTCTAGAAAAATGTAATTTTGACGACATTTTCTGGATACATTAAGATGAGAATAAATTTTCCATTAAAATTATAATTCGATTCAACTTTTACAACAACTCAATTTCTAGAAATATACAAAGAGTATATGACCAAGCAATAATATAATAAGTCGACCTAGTTGTTCTAGCAATTCACCTACAAATACGAGTATATCGTAGAAATATGTATACATATGCACCGGTCCGATCTCACCCATTATTTGACGGGGAAACTTTTTTCGTTAACATAATAACGCACACCAAATTTAAAGATTGTCGGTACCATATACACCTGTGTATTTGATAATAGTTATTTACTTTCTGAATTATTGACATTTTAAAAAAGGCTAAGCCTACTTTTGTCCCAGCCCTCTGTTATTTGTAAAGATTCATCTGAGGCTAATCTAATATTGACTTCAATAACTTTCGTTCTTCTACGATAAATAGTTGCTGATATTTTAAAAATTTTAATATCACCACGCCCTCTTATTCAATCCCGCCCACTTTTGGTGAAAGTGCTAATATTGACCCCAATAACTAACTATTAAAATGTCGTTCTTCTATGGTCAATAGTGGCCGAGATACACAATTTTCAAACATAGCTACGCCCACTTTTGCCACACCCACTTATCCGATCCATTTTTATTGAAGTTTTAGAAAATATCTCAAATAATGTATGTAAAAAATTTCTTACGTCTACGATCAATACTTCCTGAGATATACAAATTTTAAATAATGCCACGCCCACTCGTGACCCGGCCGACTTTTTTATTTTTTAAGAACCATATGTGGCCAAGAAGCTTTTGTGTAAAAGAAACATTTTTAAAATTGGTCCAGTAGTTCTTACGTGATGCCGTTACAAAGAATTTGTCAACCTTTTTTATATAACAGGTGGCGCAAAAGTAATCCTCCTATCAGAAAATGCTATAAATTTTGCGATTGGCCCCTAATGCCTAATGTTGACATTTGTGTAGTAAACACATGTGAAATACACGTTAATAAACAATGTTACGCTACACTGCTCCAGAACGCGGAATATTGCTGACTATTTATTTGACCAATAATCGGTCGGTGACTTTGGCACAAAAAACATCGAAAGGTTACTTTTGCGCCACCTGTTATATAGAGATATAGAGAAGAGATTCCACACGTTGCAACAAATATGCTATTAGAATATTTGAGTGGTGCGCAAATATGCTCTTGGCAAAATACAACTTAGGAGTACCATAATCAAATATTCATCTTGGACACATTTGTCAAGCTTAAATCAGAACAAAGAACTTTCCATTTTGTTTCATTTAAAAATTATGAAATTGTTTATTTTTGTCATAGAATATCAAACACGAATATAATATAATCAATTAATTTTTAATTGAAATCAAGAAAAGATCAATCATTTTTTTAATTGGCCACTACATTCAAAATGGAAATGTCTCTAAAAGTAATGTAGACATTAGCAAAATTATGTATATTTAGGTGCATATCCGTTTTCAGATTCTGTCAATACAACCTGATAGCCGCCTGCCAAACGTTCATTTCATTCATTATCATTTACACTAAAATTTATTTGAAAACATTTTTAATTGTATAATTCTAAAAACAAGGTTTTATCTAAGGTCTTCTTGTGGGAGGACTTACACATTTGCCCGCCGCTGTGCTGCAGTTTGGACGGTTAAAACTAAATTATAAAGGAACTCGAGGTCGATTGACAAAAATACGTATTTATTGCATTGGTTGGTTGGCTATGATAAAGATTATAATGAAACGAATTACGTAAAGATAAGAAGATACTGTGCAAAGTACATGTGTTGAAGTTTACAGTTGTTGTTATCTTCTTCATCAGCGGCATTCGGACTTCTACGATGAATTGTTAGTACTACTGGATGATGTCGTTGATGCGTCACTATTCACGGAACTACTCGAAGCATTATCCTTTGCTGAACTGCCACATATATTCAGGTTATTGGCAACTATTGTCGCTGCTGAGCACGGGGTAACGGCATGGCGACAAGGTTGAGGCGAAGTAGGATTCGAAAGTCCGGACTCGTGTATTGGCGATAGAGTGGGCGACCTGGTAAGCAAGAAGTGTTTACGTCTGTGGCGTCTATAGACTCCATTTGTTGAAGGTAATCGTTGGACGGGCGAATATGATATACTTGGTGTGCTGGACGTACTATACGAAGCGAATGTCAGCGTCTCTACCAATTCTTCCAGGTCGGCGTTGCTCGGTATCTTTCTTCTGGTTGGTGGCGGTAGAGCGGGCGGTAATATGAGACCCACAGGAGAGCTGTACGTTATAGAGGTGTCATCTCGAATTATCGATGTGGGCAGCAGGGACGTTTTGTACATTGCCGTGCTTTGAGAAGACGTTGTGGTGTAACCGAATTCATTGCAAAGACTTTGATTGGTCGAATTAGTCGATGAAGAGGTGACAGACGAGGGTGGATGTGGCGAGCTACTGTCTGCATCACTAGTGGAACTATTTGATTCCATGCGTAAGGGTATTGGTCGTACTTGATTTTGCTTTAAGTAGATCTCTTGAGGATCATTTGCATTGGGTTGTCCACACCGAGGTCGGCGGTATCGATTTAGCACTCGCATTACATGGCGAAACCTTGCGACCGGCCATGTTCTCGTATGTTTTGCACTAATCTCAGGAGTTTTCCCCTCTAATTTTGAAGTCATCTCTTGGGTATGTCTCATCGTTAACTCTTTGGTTATGTCATTGGGAATATCAGGACTGTCAGGTACGGTTGAACAGCAATTCCATTTTCTACGCCAACGTTGATGTTTCGATATTGTTTGCATGCAACGTCTCTTTTGCGAAGATGATGTCTGTGATTTTGCCGATGCGTTTCGGGATATTTGGTTCGGATCCATATTCCCCTGAAAATTTAAGGACAAGCTTTTGTTGTTTGCTGCTTGCTTGACGTCTCTTTTGCCAGCAATCGGGCTGCGCAATTGGAATGTACAGAACGTGCATTGTTCGGTGTACTGGACATAACTACGCCGGTTGCTCACAGCCGTCAGATTCTCCAGATTGGTTACAAGAGTAGCTTTGGAGGAAGCTGCACTCACTCTTCTCTGTGAAGTGGAAGCCTTAAACGAGGAACAGCAATGGAATGCTCGTGACGTGTCTGCTCGATCCTCTGGTGGCACATTTAATTCACCAGATACTCCCGAGATGTGGGCTATAGATAGGGGCGGCGGCTTTGTATTTTTCTCCTCTAGCAAGGAGCACATATAATATGTATTTAATGCAGTCTGATGATATTCCCTTGAATTGGCACAACAATGTAAACTAAAATGTGTGTTGGTGTTGTCTTCCGAAGTACGCGACATGTTTTGTTTGGAACCATGTGATCCCAGATTATTTGGATGCAGTACTGTGGAACACATATAAAATTTGCCACAATCTTTAGTCTTTTTGGACGGATGTTGATGGTTTGTGTTAGTTGATTGTGATTCTTCGCCAGTCTTGGCGGTTTGTTTATTTTTGGCTTCCTGGGCCAGCCGATGGTTACGAATATACTCGTAAGTGGTCAGGCCCAGGAATGAGATATAAATGTGAAAGAAACATAAATGCAGTAAGAGGCCCGCGGTAACAGCAGCCAATAAGCCGAGGCATCCGAGTAAAACTAAAAAAATCTTATGACTAACTGCTATGCCGGCAAATGACACCAAGGAAGTGTCATCGACCGCGGATTTTGTTGCTTCCAGCAGGCCAGTCCTGACCATGCCGTCTGTGCCATTGTCCAATGGGGGAAAAGTCGCGTTACTCAAAGTCAAAGTATCATTTAATTGACCAGCCGTCAAGTTCTGTAGTACCGACAACAGTGACTCTTCAAGAACGCTATCGGTAAAATTCCCAGTGATGTTTGTTAGATTAATATTTCCACCAGTGGCATTGAGATAAAATCCCCCTTCGCCGCTGTTCCTATCGGCTAACGGTGTTGTCGCGTCAATATCATACCAGGAACTTAGCCATTCCGGACGCAAATAATAAAAAGCAATCTGGGCCACTACCGCTATCAAAATGACTAAAGCCGCGCAAACTGCACTTACAACACACATCAGAAAAGCTACATAATTACGAGATCCTATGCAATGATTCAACCACTTGCAGTGATGGTCAAATTTACCCACACATTTATTGCAAACGGAACAGTGTTTCGTGCGTGTTGAAGATGTTCGAATGTTACACAGATGACACCTCCCGTTCTCAATAACATGGGCGTGCTTCGAATTGTCGAATTCGGGAACGATTCGGTCGTTTCGATGTACACGTCGTAGTTCCCGATCCGCCGGGTCGATGAGCAATGCAGCTAGGTGCGACACAATATGCACAAGATATAGGCCAGTGATTAGACCGTACAGGGGTCCCTGAATCTCGGAGTTGAAGGAGGGAACCAAAACCCAATAAGCCGCTAATCCGAAGAGTATCAGAACCGACCAACCAAACAACTGCAAAGGATGCCAGGGAGTTTGAAGTCCGTGCAAACGGCGGCCCTTGCGGTGGTGGACAAGCCTTATATTATTTTGGAAGGATATGAAATTAGACAATTGCCAATTATATGCAGGCGTTGACAGAGACAGACTACTTGTTCTGACACCGTTGATATTCTGGTTTCCAGCGTTTGGTGCAACTTTCTTATTATTAAATATATTAAGAATCTTCGTATTGGAGTGGTTCGACGCCTGGGCCGGAGTTTTTGTCAGCTCACTATGTAACTCTGGATTTTTTGTGTAATTGTTTATACTTGTTGTTGTAATTGTAATAACGTCGTCACCGTCGCTAGAGTGTCTTGGAGATCCTTCGAGGACGGTCTCATTGTCGTCATCACTAAAGGCAACAACCGTCGTAATGCCGTTGGCGGTTCCTTTTGGTGATTCGTTAACAGCAGCGGCTTCACTTTGTTTATGTCGATAGGTGTCTGGGAGCATGTTGCTTAGAGTTAATCATTTGATTTGACGATTTTGTGAGCGAGTAAGAACAAGTCATAAGAAGTTCAAACTGAAATATCCGTAGCTGGTATAAATTCTCATCAATTGAACAAAAATACCCGAAATCCTGGAGTGCGAGTCCCGGAGGATTCATTACAAGGATTGTGTGTTGGACGTTGTTCTAATTTGACGACTGATGTGACCGACGAGCGACGACCTTGTCCGATGCGATGAAACTCCAATTCCGAAACGTTGACCTTGCAAACTGAACCTTTGCGGTTTGTGAAAATTCCTAAAATTAGAAATTCAGTCAGTATTTGTTATAATATATGTTGTATACAATATAGTTATGCCTTCTATTCAAAGATATTCGTACTTGTGTATGTACATATGTATGTAGTTATTTATGTTGTATCTTTTATGTGTGTACGTTTAAGTTGGTACATCAAAATTCCGAATCAACTGCCAGCTATTTCACATCCATATTCCATATTACGCGTTTAAAATCAATAACAGTACGAATTTTAAAAGTCCAAGTCCTTTCAATCGTAAACAGGCATGTATGTGTGTGTGTATCGTATCGTATCGTACGTACAAGTGGATACACTCATATGTATATCATTATTATATTAATTCGTTTTTTTTTGTTCTTCTTATTTCACTGTCCTCGGCAAAAATATGTCACACACACACCTCTGTGGACAAAAGGCACAGCTCCACTTTGGAATCGCTTTTATGTAACATGTAGCATTCGAGTTCAACAAGAAAGGGAGTTTGAAGTTTTTCTCAAAACGGACTTTGCGGATATTGGGTAGGTTAGTTGGTAATACGTATTATATATCGAAATATTAGTTAATATTTTCATACACATACATCCATATGTATATTATATTTTTATTAAAAAAACGCACACATGCACATTAACGCCTCATTAATGTATTGTTATGTTGAGAATGTTAACTACTTTCACAGAGGAAATCACAAGGGGTGTCCATGGGATACTGGCGAGACGTCGTTGCAGTAGAACGAAGTGGCAAGTGGTGGTGGCGATGGTGATGGTGTTGTTTGTTGTTGTTGGCGTTGGAGTTTTCGTTTTAAAATCTCTGGGCAAAACGTCGGTGCAACATTTCAAAGCCATTGATATACTGATTTGTTTTATAATTTCAAATTCGCTAACACTCACAATGTGGCATGTTTTTTTTGGTTTTTTCGTTTTTCTTCTTATTTTTAATAATTTTATTATTTTAATAACACGCGAACATTCGCATGAAAGTGTACGACGACGAGGCTCAGCAGTGGTATACCCATTGTTCAGAGTACTGCTTACTGCTTTCACAAGAAAGTCACAATAGGTGGATGATTTTGCAGTGGGCGGAATGGGGGAAGTTTACATTACTCTCTTTATGGACAATTTGGTGGTGCTTTCTCAAAAGCATTGTTGTGCCAGCACATAGTTTGTTGGAACGTTGCAACAAATCAAATACAACTCTAACTGACTGCCGCTTTGCCGTTATAATTGTACACCACCGCATCAATTCATGAAAAGAAACGAACTAAACGACAAACTGAAACATCAAACGATACTGTTCATGCAGTATCATCAATAGATAGCAGTATGCAGTGAAAGTACTCGATTCGTATTCCTGCCTAGAGGAGCTTTCATTAGATTTTGCTCTCTTGGTTGCTATTGACTGTTCGTGAATACAATTGTTTCTCTTCTCTCGGTTGAGTAAAGTAAATAAGGTTCTAGTAAGCCTTTTCACCCACCAGTCACCAAGGAATTTTTTGGAATACCCTGTGTCGTGGCAACCTGTACATGTGTACATGACAACAAATGACATATGAGAACATATATAGAAAAACAATGGATAGTTCTCCTAGCCGTTTTAGAAGTCTCCTGTGTTAATATAAATTAAAGAATTTGCAAGTTTCATTTATACGTTTTTTCCATGAAAATATAAAACTATACAAAATCTTATTTTAATAAAAAAATTTGATTTTTTAAATCTATTTCAACAGATGTACACATAACTCTTCACCATTTTTATTTGTAATTCGAAAAAAATCTATTGAAATTCGAAGATTCCATCTGTAATTCGAAAAAAATTTATTGAAATTCGAATATTCCATTTGAAATTGGAATAACATCAATTGAAATTGGAATATTGATGTTACATATTCGAAATGTGTTTCAATTGAAATGCGAAACACATCACTTAAAATCCGAAACACATCAACTAAAATTCGTAATACATCAATTGAAATTCGAAAAAAGGTAAACAAAATCAATGCTGTATATTAGTTGGCTAGCATTTAAGTGATACAATTTGTCTGTTTTAAACCTTTAATATTAAAATATGTTTAGTTTAAAACTTTCAAGTAATTTTAATACATTTTTGTAAAATACAAGACCATCTCTGCGTTTTCTGTTCGTCACATTATATATTAAGATTTAGTCAGCAAAAAACATTTAAATACATAATTTCTACCCAACCCAATGTACAGATTTGATTACATTTTCAAATTTCAATTGGTGTATTACGAATTTCAAAAGGAAAAAATAGAATTTCAATTGATGTACTTCGTATTTCAATTGATGTTATTCGAATTTCAAATGCAATCTTCTAATTTCAATTGACCTTTTTCGAATTTCAAATGAAATCTTCGAATTTCGATTGATCTTATTCAAAATTGAATTGATTCTTTTCGAATTACAGTTAACAATGTCTTAGAACGTTTTTGATAAAAATATCAAAAAACAAGTCAAGATTTTCAGTCGTGTAAACCGACTGAGGTATACCCTCACTTTGTGAGTACTGTAATAAGAAATATTACACGATTTAATCTGCACTGTACCGAATTGTAAGCGTTTATGTGAACTGGTATATTAAAGTTATGATCTATTACATTTTGGTATGATTTGGCCATTTTGTGTGTGAGGTACCAAAAGGAGCGTGTTATTAACGCCCAGTTTTCATAGGGCTACCAGTACTTTAAAAATATTACACTGCGCAAAATTTTGTTGTATTTTCGTGCATTGGTACTCACGCTATAAGCTCTTAACTTTTTGTATAAAATTTGTACATTTGTGTGGAAGGTACCAAAAGGGGCGTGTCAATAACTCATTTTTAACTGGACTGTTGGCACTATAAAAGCATTACACAGCACAAAATTTCAAGTATTTTTATGCACTGGTATTAATGTTAAAAGCTGTTAAATTTTGGTGCAAAATGGTCCATTTGTGTGGGAGGTACCAAACAGGGCGAGGCAACTTCGCCCATTTTTCACTGGACTATTGGTACTGTAAAACTATTACACTATACAAAATTTCAACTATTTGCATGAAGTGAAATTATATTTAGTTATAAGCAGTTAACATTTGGTGCAAAATGCTCCATTTGTGTGGGAGGTACTAAACTGGGCGCGGCAACTTTGCAGCTGTTGCTGCTGCCATACAAAACAATCCAAGAGTTTCGACAAGAAGCTTATCTGCTCAAATGGGTATAAGCAGACAGTCATTCAAGTCAATTATGCACAAAGATTTGGAGTTATTCCCATATACAATTCAAATAGCCAACACACTGAACGCAACAGACTTCCCGATTTGCTTGGAATTTTGCCAGAAGATGTTTCAAATGGTGGAAGAGGACGGAAACATGTTGAACTGTCTTTTCATGTCTGACGAGGCCCATTTCGATTTAAACGGCAACATAAACAAACAAAATTGTCTAATATGGAGTGCATCCAATCCACAGATACTCCATGAGATGGAATTGCATCCACTTCGTGCAACAGTGTGGTGTGCAGTTTCATCACACTACATTGTCGAGCCCTATTTCTTCGAAGAAAACGGTCACACCGTTACGGTTACTGGAGACCGTTACTTGAGCAAGTTGACAGAGTTATTCTATCCACAATTACGCCGTGTGGTTTCAGCAAGATGGTGCAACTCTACATAACTCCAATAAGCTGATATCCAGAAACCCACATTCCGTTGGCCCCCAGGTCGCCTGACCTCACTGCACTTGACTTTTTCTTGTGGGGTTATTGCAAACAGGAAGTCTACAAAGCAAAATCAACAAATAGAAATTAACTAAAGCAATCCATTCGAGAAACAATTGCGGCTATTCCTGTCTTAACTCTCCAAGCAGTAATGAATAACTTTTTGGTAAGACAAGCATCAACGAGCAGGGGGCATTTAAATTCCATTATTTGTAAAACCAATTAATCTATATTTAATAAAATTAAATGGGCTTTAACATAAATAAAAGAAGAATGAATTCCATACAAAAGTTATTTGAGTTTCTTAATGTGCGATATTCATCAGCCACCCTGTATTACTAGCTTGACCCCGTCCATTTTTGGACTGTTCAAGATATTTCAATTTCAAAATTTTGTTTATATAGATGTGGACCAATCACATTGACTCCCAGCTACTTCCAGTTGGACCCCAGAAAGCCCAGGATTGGTGGCACATCTGGGATCACGGTCCAGACCCAATTATGGAAGTAGATAGGGACAGTAGGAATCGTTAATCTATTTGTTGTTACGGACAGTAGGAATCACTCAAAAATTATAACTCTAAATTGGCTTATATGGGCGGGACCACGCCCCCTCAATCAAGAACTTATGTAGCATATGTCACCCGCTAGGCTTATCTAAAGATTCCCTGAAAATTTCATCAAAATCGGTCCAACCGTAACATACACACATCCATTTTTATATACAGGGTTTTCCAACAAGAGGTGTTATTTTGAATCACGGTATTTCGGTAGCTGTCACTTGAAGCTTTTATTCTTTGACATTTGACAAGTAGAAACTACGCCATTACTTAAAATGGAACGATACACGATTCAACAACGCATTGAAATTATTAAAATTCGAGAATTATCGAAAAATCATCAAATCCATTTCCACCTCGGTGGCTACGCAACAAGCAAAATTGTCGCATCTGGGGCTCGGAAAACCCAAGAGTTATTGTTGAGAAGCTTTTCCATTCTCAACGTGTGACTGTTTTGTGCGATTTATGGTCTGGCAGGGTCATTGGACCTTACTTTTTCGAAATTGAGGTTTTGTATATATCTATATATATAAAATTGTTGCGTGACTGGCTGACTGACTGACTGGCTGACTGACTGACTGATCATCGCCCAGGCCAAACGGCTGAAGCTAGAATCATGAAATTTGGTGGGAGGGTAGTCCTTGGGACGTAGACGAGCAATAAGGCGGGATTTTTCGAAATTCGTACTATTAGCCGCACAATAGGGCGAAAAGGGATAAATATGGTACCACCGCCAAATCTAAACGAAATGAGCTAGAATCATGAAATTTGGTATAAGGGTAGCCCTTAGGACGTAGACTCAGAAATTGGCAGGATTTTTTGAAATTCGAACATTTACGCACACAGTGGGGTAAAAAGTGATAAATGTGGTACATCAGCCAATTCCAAATGGCAAGACCTAGAATCGTGAAATATTGTGTGATGGTAGACCTTATGAGGTAGACTCTGAAATTGGCAGGATTTTTCGTAATTCGAACATTTACGCACACAGTGGGGTAAAAAGGGAAAAATGTGGTACAACAGCCAAATCCAAATGGCAAGACCTAGAATCGTGAAATTTGGTGTGAATCGGTTAAATAGTGGAGTGGAGAAAATATGATTAAATAAGTTACAGTCGGGGAAAAAGGTTTAAGTACGCTAGCGTGGAGACACATTTTAAATACGAGTACGGTACATTGAGAGAAAAATTTGTTAAATATGGTACAGTGGCGGTAAACATTTTGTACAGTGAGATAAAAGTTGAATGGGTCACAGTTGTGCAAAAAGGGTTAACTATGGTACAGTGGGGTAAAAATAGTTATATGTTAAAGCGTTAACTATTGAACAGTGGGGCAAAAATGTATTTACTATGATACAGTGGGGCAAAAAGGGTTAAATAGGGTAACTATACAGTACAGTGGGGCATAACTGTGTTAAATATTGTACAGTGGAGCACAGAAGGTTAAATATGGTACAGTGGGGCAAAAACTGTTAAATACGGTACAGTGAGACAAAGCGTTTAATATGACACAGTGGGGCAAAAAGGGGTAACTATGGTACGTGGTAACGTGGGACATTGTTTAAGCAAAAAGCTTAAACAATGGAACAGTGGGAAAAATGTGTTAGCTATGGTACAGTGGGACACAAATGGTTAAATATGGTACAGTATGACAAAAATGGTTACGGTGGGCACAAAAAGTTAAATATGGTAACGTGTAACAAAATGGGTTAAAAATGGTACAGTTAACTATGGAATAGTGGGGCAAAAATTTAGTTACTATGATACAGTGGGGCAAAAAGGGTTAAATATGGTACAGTGTGACAAAAATGGTTAACTATACAGTACAGTGGGGAAAAAATGTGTTAGAATGGTACAGTGGGACACAAATGGTTAATTATGGTACAGTATGACAAAAATGGTTACAGTGGGCACAAATAGTAAAATATGGTAACGTGGAACAAAATGGGTTAAAAATGGTACAGTGGGGCAAAAAGCGTTTACTATGGAACAGTGGGGCAAAAATGTGTTAACTATGGTACAGTGGGGCAAAAATGGTTAAATATAGTGGACAAAATATAGTAGGACAAAAAGGTGTTACATTTTATTCAGTGGACCCAAAAGGTTAAATATAGCACAGTGGGTCAAAAAACGTACATTTAGTACAGTGGGTAAAAATATGGATGCAGGGAGAGAGGGTAAGTTAAATATGAAATAAGAATGTTATGTTTTTTTAATATATGCTTTTAGTAGCACTGTGGTGCAAAAAGGTTAAAATTATGATGCACTGCAAAAATGTAACACTGTGGTGCAAAAAGGTTAAAATTATGATGCAGTTGGGGCAAGCAAAAATTGTTCAACATGTTACATAGGGGAAAAAAATGTGTTTAATATGGTTTAGTGGAGCAAAAAGGGTTAAATGTGGTACGGTGAAGCAAACAAGTTAAATACGGTAAAATGGTTAAATGTGATAAGTGGGGAAAAAAGGGAACAAACAAGTCCCAGATATGTATAAAAATTCGTACTTTAGAAGCACAGTGTAATAAAAAGTGTTTAATATGGAACAGTGGTGCAAAAGGTGTTGAATGTGGTCCCTGAGTGCAAAGGTAGATCTTACAGCATAAGCCAAAGCTAAGAAATTGTTTTTCCAAATTGGTTCTTCTACTTAAACCGTGGGGGAAAACAAGTTTAATAAATGGCACAGATAGGGTACAAAAATGTTGAAATACGCCCTAAGCTTGCGAATTTAGATCTTGAAATATCAATTACCATTTTAAAATATTTTACAATCGTGCAAAATTGGTTAATTATGACACAGAAAGGGTTAAATGTGGTACTATGGAGCGATTCACTTTAGATTTTTAAATTCGTACCAGTGGGACAAACATGGTTTTATATTGTAGCAGGGTGTGAATGTAGTTATTGCAATATAAACTAGGGGCAAGTTGCTAACGTATGAACCAAAAAAAATAGTTTTTCAACGTTCAGAGGTGCAGTGGGAAAAGGGATAAATATTGTACCATGATGTCAGGGTAACTCTTGGAACACACACTAGAAATGAAACGAAGGTTCGTATTTTATATATAAAAGTAATCAAATCTTCTTCATTTTGCACCATATGTAATAATCATGTCATTTTGAAAGAAAGAGGTATAGATATTTTACAGTACCCTAAACAGAAAATAGTTAAAAGATGGGGGCTGCGAAGCGCACCGGGTAAGCTATTATGTATAAGAATGATCTGTTTGGCATAATTTCTTCCTTGAATTGCTTGCCCTTTGCTTTTACGGGTGATGTTCAAATGTTATTTAAGTGGAATTCTGCTTTCCCAGATGTTTTGCAAAGGGTTATAAATTTCCCAGTTGAAAGCTTGACTGAATAAATTGTGCGTTAATGTAAATAAGACTAAGGCAATGAGGTTTGGCAATGGTCTTAGTTGCGGGTCTGCCAAGTTCAATAGTATTGATATTGAATTTGTTGAAAGCGTTATCTTGAAGTAAATAGTAATAGCACTGTGATACAAAATCGAACTTTCCGAATGGGAATGGGATGAGACCAATTGCAAAAGTTGATATTATCCATAACAAAACCTTCAAGGGTTTTTTTCAGGTCAGTGCCAGATTTTTTTACCCGCATTTGAAGTTGGTGATTTTGGAACGCTGTCTAACAAGAAAATATCATTGAAAATTTTATAAAATAATGCTTATTTTTTATTATCATGGAATATTGTGGTATCTTACTGTTTTTGGGGTCGAGGAATTCATTTTGATATTTATTTTTACCTACAACTCACGCTAGATGGCGCTGCTATTTCTTGTCGATTTTCATAGAAAAACGGTTCAAAATCTCCAACTTCAAATGTGTGAAAAAAATCTCGCACTGAAAAAACCCTTGCAGGTTTTGTTATGGATAATGTCAACTTTCATTCGCAATTGGTTTCATCCCATTCCCATTTTGGTTGTTGCACTGTGTAGTTCTAGTAATAGTGGATGAGCAGCTGAACTTTCAGTTGCATACAAATTATGTTATCTCTAAAGTTCATTTTACTTTGCGTAAGCTTTATAATTCAGAATTATGTCTGTCTCGAGAAATGAGAAAGAAGGTTATACATGCTTTGGTAACGCCTATTTGTATTGCCTTGAAACTTATTCCGGTATTCTTTGCTTTGTTATCCACTTCAGCTTGCTTTTAACAGAGTGGTGAGATTCATATATTCCTTAAATTTTCGTCAGCATATAACGCCTTATGTAATTGACTTCGTAGGATGTACTTTTTCAGATTTTATCACCATCCGTAAGTTACTACATTTTTATAAGGCGTATACAAATAATTTCCCTGCTTATTTTATCAGTTTGTTTAGTTTTTGTATATCGGTTAGAAACACTCAGCTTCGCCTGCCAAGGCTAACGAGTTCATTGGAACGATCATTCCTTGTCAGAGTATCTCGGGGGTTTAACACTTTGTCTGTACATCTAAGAAATTTAAATTACTCGTTTCGCATTTTTCGTAAATGACTATATCAACACTATCTTATATAATACTGCGTTTTTTTTATCGTTTGTGGCTATATTTTGCTGATGTCGTTCCCCCGTTATTCATTCGCAAACTTTGTGCTGCTGTGTTGCCTTTTCTAATAATAATTTATTAATTTTTTTTTAATATTTTTTTTCTTATTGTTGAATAAAAGCATAAGAAAATGTGTTGAAATAAATAGAAATATTTAATAAAATAAATAATTAATATAAAAAATGAAAAAAATATAAAAAAATTAAAAAAAATAATAATAATATAAAAGAACTAGACAACGTTAATTTTTGAACTAGTTCATCCTCACTAGTGAGACATATATTTATATTAAAAATATTTATGTATATAATAATTACTATATATGTACTGGCGACATTATCGATTTAATTTATTCCAATTCGTGTAATTCTAATTCAGCAGAGTAGTCAAAAATTCATGTAATTGAGTCCAATTGGAGTTGTGATAACTTCCCATTTTAATTAAAATGTTGATCTTATCAATTAAGTTTATTTAAGGCAACAGAATAATCTTTAATTAATGTTATTAAGTGTTTATAGTAGGCTTTTTTATCTCAGAATGTTCATAAATGCCGTATGATGTTAGTTATGGATATCACAGACCTTAAATAAGCCGTCCGCCCAAAACGTCAAAATCTATCAAAAATTTCGGGAAAATCCGCGGAAAACCTCACTCTTTGAAGTCCTACTCGTTGAAATTTCTATTCGTTCGTACCTGACAACTTACTCTCTCGGGGATGATATATCTTATTATTTATTATTTTTGATGGATATTCCGTATACATTTACATTTTTTTAGTTAAAAGATTCATGTTAATATCGTTAATGGATTTTAATCGGGCCATGGAAATTTAATCCAATCCAGAACGTTATCAATATTGTACTCTAAGTAAATAAAATGTTACTTAAATAAAAAATTAGACGGGGAAAAGTTCAAGCTCAATCCTGGGAGCCCCATAGAAGGATTTTAATATTGGGCTTTTGGGTCCATGTAACATGCCACCCGGAAAAACGCCGGGGCAATCTTCCGGGGCCCGGTTCTTAAAAATTAGTTTTGGGTCCATATATCGTTCCAAATTCGGTCTATGTCCAAAACCAGCTAATCGCACCAACGTTTAAACATTTCACGTCTGGAGTATGTGCACAGCCGGTTAAGCGGGCCAAAGTAGTTCTGGGTCTACGGACTTCGGCGTGTTTAATGATTTTAAACTCTTGGTTATGCCCCCTGCCGACTAAGCGGGCCATAGTGTTTCTGTAGGACGGCCTTCGTCCGGCGTTAAACCTTTTGGACTCTGTGATATTTTGGTCTATTCCTCATTTCCTTTCGCTTGAATATAATATGTCGGATATCGGGTATATTTTTGATTCCTGAGGGCCCATAGGGCCGTACCTATTTTCGTAGCTTTTGAATCAATTTGGGGCATCGCGCCCTCATAAATAGCAATTTAACCCAAAGTTAAGAATGGACTAGACAATTAAGTGCAATTTCTAAGCATACATTATTTGTACTACAAATAAATATATGTAAATAAAATGAATTTCTGACTTACTTCCTTGGCGATGTAATACATCTTTGGTATTGATCCTTACAGGTACTTCTGTACCACAAAATTTATTTTGATATTTTCCAAAACGTTGAAGCTCTCTCCCAAGAGTGATTGAAGCGACACTGGCACGGGTTTCGACGTACATCAAGTACTTCGACGTTGCGGGAATCTTTCATCACTCAATTTAGTTTCAGCGCTTCTTCGATGTTCCAGAGATTTAAAAAGCGTACAGGTGAAGGTGTGGTGTTCCAACAAAATGTCAAAGTACATGGCTCCTTTTCCATTTAGCATTATACCGGAATTTGCCACTTATTGTAACTTATTTGTATCGCTGCATCGTTCCTTAATTGTTTCATTCCAAAGCTGTATTTTTCATATAGTTCTTTATATTTTACTGTGATTTTTATCAATATTGATCCCATGATACAATAATTGTAAAGGTAGTCGCATAAGCCCAACAACAAAAAGTCCGGTACAACCCTGCGTATTTTTGCCATTTTGGTTGTCAAATTGAACTGGCAGATAGACGTCAGTGACAGAGTGAGCACAACAACAACAATTCAAGAACAAACTCGGAATTTTGTTTGTTAAATAACAAAAGTTAGTGAAGAAAAATAAAAATGTCATAAAATCTCAATTTTGATTTTTATTATCTTAATGTGACACCCTCCGGTGGTACTGGCCAAGGTACCTCATCGAAGAGAAGACGTAAAAAGTGCAGTAGTCTGAGATGTGATGTGGCAGTAGCAGCTAAATTCTTCGCCAAGAATTTTGAATCTTGGGCTACAGCAATGCAAAAACCACAAAGGCAACGAAAAGGAATTTTTTGCAAGAAAACAACGAGTACTAAAGACAACGGTTCTCCTCCCCCTTATCGAGTGTAAATAGAGAAACGACGGCCACAGGAGAAACCATGCAAACCATTCAACAGCCTAAGCAACGTGACCGTGTACCGCAATAAGGATAAACGTCACAAACATTCCTGGAACGCAACAATCGAAAGCCACGAAAGTCAGTGGTGGCTTTTGAACGTCTTCATATGTAACAATGAAAAAAGTGAAAAAACCCCCGGAAACTGAAAAACAAATGGAACAACCTTCAACTAAAAAGAAAAACAGCGGCAGAAGATAGGCCGAAACGAAGAATTTGGAAGTCAATACAAGTAACTACTCGGTTTGCTTGTTCCAGTTGGATTTTCAAATCCTCGACTTCCATTTGAAGTTTTCTAATTAATTTTTTGTTCTCTGACGCTTGTCTCTGCATTTCCGAATAAATTGTAATGTGTCTAGGCGGAGTTTAAATTTTTATGTACAAAATGGTTTTAAATTACGATTTTGAAAACTTACTCTGTCTGTGGCTCATTGTCTACGAGTTCTACAGTGTATTCAAAATCGATGCATCTAGAGGTAGTGTTAAATAGATAAATAAATTTAATGAACGAGCAACTGTGGTCAATATTAATATTTATTAGAAAATTAAAGCCGTAATTGATATTTAATAACGAATGTTCAATATGTGCCGCCATAGAGTGATGAAGGAAGTATTTAATTTTATAATCTTACTCTGTTTCTGTTCGCATATCTGTGTATTCCAAGGGATTTTCAGGAAAGATACTAGAAAAAGATTTGTAAATAAAAATTTATTTATACTGATATGTTTCTTGCTAACCCAAAGGACATATCCATCTCGTCATTAAAATGAATGTCGGAGCTTATCGATGGAAAACTGACACTAAATTAGAAAAAGGACATAAATATTCATTGCTTCCAATACTGGAGTTACTTACTCTAGAGGTGGCGTTTGACACAGATCAGACACAACAAATGGTATTGCATTAGTCAATAGCACGCTCTTTTTTGCTCCTCTTACAATATCCGAGGGCAAAAAATGATCGTCGCAGATGAACTGACCGCTTTCTAATGCAATACCACTAGCCTGACACCACTTCCATCGGAGCTCTCCATCTTTCGGTATTTTGAAAAACGATCCATTTCCATGGTCATTACGTTTGTCACAAATGCGACACTTGCGCATTTTTTCTTATTAGAAAAGTATATATTTTTTAAAATAAAAACAAACACACAATATAATTTTAAAACAACAATAATTTTTTATTGTTTTCTCCACTTTATATTATATTTTTTCACTCAGTCTTATTTTTTTCACTTCCTATTACTTTTTTCCAATTTCAATTTAAACTCATACGTTTCCTTTTTTCGCTCTCCACTGCTGTCAAAAAATGTAAACAAACATTTGGAATGTAAACAATGAGATTGACAACCAAAATCAAAAATAATGAATAATAAGATATGTCATCCCGGAGCGAGTAAGTTATCAGATACGAACGAATAAAAATTTCAACGAGTAGGACTTCAAAGAGTGAGGTTTTCCGCGGATTTCGGACCGATTTTCCCGAATTTTTTGTAATTGTCACAATTAAAAAATTAATATCAATCGATTAGTGCAAAAAAAGTTGAAATCACCTTCGCGGAAAAGTGTTTTTTCGCGTGTGACATTTCATTCCCATTCGTCCGTAACTGATAGATTTTGACAGTTCTCGGGATGACTTATCTTCATAATTTATAATTTTTGACCAAAATGCTGTCAAACACGCCAAAATAAAAAAATTGTAATCAGCTGTTAGCTTGAGACTACCTTTACAATTATTGTATCATGTATTGATCCTTATTTGGAGCGCATTTTTTAAATTAATTTTAAAAAGGAATATGGCATGATACAATGAGAAAGGTATGGTACGCCGAACAGCTGATTCTAATTATTGAATTATTAAAGGCTCTCAGCATGATACAATAATTGTAAAGGTAGTCTCAAGCTAACATCTGATTACAATTTTTTTATTTTGGCGTGTTTGACAGCATTTTGGTTGTCAATCTCATTGTTTACATTCCAAATGTTTGTTTACATTTTTTGACAGCAGTGGAGAGCGAAAAAAGGAAACGTATGAGTTTAAATTGAAATTGGAAAAAAGTAATAGGAAGTGAAAAAAATAAGACTGAGTGAAAAAATATAATATAAAGTGGAGAAAACAATAAAAAATTATTGTTGTTTTAAAATTATAATGTGTGTTTGTTTTTATTTTAAAAAATATATACTTTTCTAATAAGAAAAAATGCGCAAGTGTCGCATTTGTGACAAACGTGATGACCATGGAAATGGATCGTTTTTCAAAATACCGAAAGATGGAGAGCTCCGATGGAAGTGGTGTCAGACTAGTGGTATTGCATTAGAAAGCGGTCAGTTCATCTGCGACGATCATTTTTTGCCCTCGGATATTGTAAGAGGAGCAAAAAAGAGCGTGCTATTGACTAATGCAATACCATTTGTTGTGTCTGATCTGTGTCAAACGCCACCTCTAGAGTAAGTAACTCCAGTTTTGGAAGCAATGAATATTTATGTCCTTTTCTAATTTAGTGTCAGTTTTCCATTGATAAGCTCCGACATTTATTTTAATGACGAGATGGATATGTCCTTTGGGTTAGTAAGAAACATATCAGTATAAATAAATTTTTTAAATTTTTATTTACAAATCTTTTTCTAGTATTCTTCCTGAAAATCCCCTGGAATACACAGATATGCGAACAGAAACAGAGTAAGATTATAAAATTAAATACTTCCTTCATCACTCTATGGCGGCACATATTGTACATCCGTTTTTAAATATCAATTACGGCTTTAATTTTCTAATAAATATTAATATTGACCACAGTTGCTCGTTCATTAAATTTGTTTTATTGTATATGTATACTATTTAACACTACCTCTAGATGCATCGATTTTGAATACACTGTAGAACTCGTAGACAATGAGACACAGACAGAGTAAGTTTTCAAAATCGTAATTTAAAACCATTTTGTACATACAAATTTAAACTCCGCCTAGACACATTACAATTTATTCGGAAATGCAGAGACAAGCGTCAGGGAACAAAAAATTAATTAGAAAATGGAAGTCGAGGATTTGAAAATCCAACTGGAATAAGCAAACCGAGTAGTTACTTGTATGCGTTCTGTATTCACGGAAGGGCAAGTCCGAAAAATAATGTCCCCTGGAAAAATAATGTCCCCGGCGTTCCAGGAATGTTTGTGACGTTTATCCTTATTTCGGTACACGGTCACGTTGCTTAGGCTGTTGAATGGTTTGCATGGTTTCTCCTGTGGCCGTCGTTTCTCTTTTTACACTCGATAAGGGGGAGGAGAACCGTTGTCTTTAGTACTCGTTGTTTTCTTGCAAAAAATTCCTTTTCGTTGCCTTTGTGGTTTTTGCATTGCTGTAGCCCAAGATTCCAAATTCTTGGCGAAGAATTTAGCTGCTACTGCAACTGCCACATCACATCTCAAACTACTGCACTTTTTACGTCTTCTCTTCGATGAGGTACCTTGGCCAGTACCACCGGAGGGTGTCACATTAAGATAACAAAAATCAAAATCGAGATTTTATGACATTTTTATTTTTCTTCACTAACTTTTGTTATTTAACAAACAAAATTCCGAGTTTGTTGTTGAATTGTTGTTGTTGTGCTCACTCTGTCACTGACGTCTATCTGTCAGTTCAATTTGACAACCAAAATGGCAAAAATACGCAGGGTTGTACCGGACTTTCTGTTGTTGGGCTTATGCGACTACCTTTACAATTATTGTATCATGGGCTCTCAGTTTAATATTTGAAAGAAATGCGGAAAAAAAAATAAAAAAATTAGAAATAACTACTCCTTATGGGATTGCATGTAGCCAAGAAGTTTGCGTCTTTATGACCAACCCAGCAAAAACTCTCATTACCAGGTAACCTGGCTGGTAAGTGAAATTCAAAAGAAATAATGACTTACCATTTAGCCACCCTTCAGATTATTTTTACAGAGGCATGATATTGGAGGAAAGTACTTCCATTCAAGCATTCGAAGAGTTAACAAATAACTTACCCCCACGCTTACGAATATCCAACATATAAGTACTTATTAGGCATGTTTTCGTTACAAGCTAGCAATTTTAGTTTAGCACTTTGCAACGAAAACAACTGACTTCCACTAACTGACACATAAGCAATAAGTGGCGGATTTTCACTATCTGGTAGCAATGGTGTCTTGAGTTGCGAAGAAAGAGCAGTGCGAAACAGACAACAAATTCGTGAAAAGTATTTATAAAACATATATTTACTATTCTATGTTCAATTGTTACACTCTTTTTGCAAATATTAAAATAATTTCCCATTTTTGTTTTTCTTCTTCCCGTTAATTCACAATAATTGATAAAATCTCTCCAAAAATGGGATGCCATATTGCTAAATATAGGGTGCCCAATCTGGCAACATCATACTCGTTTAAGACAGGAACACAAGCACCAAACTTCATCGGGAACTAATAGTGCTTAAAAGTGCTTAGCTCCCCATACAAATTAAGCACTTATGGTGTAACGAAAACACGCCTATTATTGTCATTTTAATAAGAGGTTGAATAACACCTTACCAATAATGATTTTCATATGCGTATATCGATTGCTTAACAGGGGCACGAAAAACGAATAAAAACCAAACAAATTCTTATTTTACAATAGGCGTGTTTTCGTTACACCATAAGTGCTTAATTTGTATGGGGAGCTAAGCACTATTAGTTCCCGATGAAGTTTGGTGCTTGTGTTCATGTCTTAATCGATTATGATGTTGCCAGATTGGGTACCCTATATTTAGCAATATGGCATCCCATTTTTGGAGAGATTTTATCAATTATTGTGAATTAACGGGAAGAAGAACAAAAATGGGAAATTATTTTAATATTTGCAAAAAGAGTGTAAACAATTGAACATAGAATAGTAAATATATGTTTTAAAAATTCTTTTCACGAATTTTTTGTCTGTTTCGCACTGTTCTTTCTTCGCAACTCATGACACCATTGCTACCAGATAGTGAAAATCCGCCACTTATTGCTTATGTGCTAGTTAGTGGAAGTCAGTTGTTTTCGTTGCAAAGTGCTAAACTAAAATTGCTAGCTTGTAACGAAAACATGCCTAATATATAATTGAATACGACGAGATTTTTTTACTCAAAATTTTACTAAGTTTCTAAATCAAATCAAGGGTTGTTTAATAAAAATTGGTGTTGTCGCATACTTTACAATACCCGACTTAAAAGAACTTACAAATAATTACATATTTATGTGAATATAAGTAAGTCGTTATTTGTTGACTGCATGTAATGCAGAGGGTAATGATATGTCATTTCCTGGTAATGCAAGTGGTAATGACATGTACTTACCAAGTTTGAACATATTAAGGCTGTTCGGCAGTACATTAAATAAACGCGTAGGTTTGTATGCGGGCGAGAAGATTTTTACGTAGCCATCTAGAGTTTGCAGATGCGAATGTACGAAAAGGGCTTTGTGGTGTCTAGTTACTGAATTGTTTTTGTTATTATCAGGCTGCAACTTATGTCGATTTCGTTTCTGGACTTTTATACCACATTTTGGACTTTTGAAACAAGAGCTATGTTTAATTCGAGAGACTACATCAGTTCCACCTAAAAATTACAAATATTTTTCAGAATTTCGTTTCGACGGGGCAACATTTTTTTGCAGAATCGAAGTCCCATTTAGTCCTGCATCGCACGAGGCAATTTTTTCCAAACAAGTGTCAAAGTTTGTATGACAGAGAGGCAAGCGGAAAGAGCTTTCTGCCCCTCTCTCTTCTACAAATAGTGTCGATGTGAATCAGGACTTAACGTTCGCATGACTTCTAACAGCTAATTTGCGACCAACCCAAAGACCATTTATAAATATTTATAACAATGATTGTTATAACAATCTGTCATTGTCAGCACGTTGACATCACTGTTACAGAGTTGATAACAATCTGTCATTGTCAGATAGGTGAATTGTCAGTTCAGACGTTTGCAAGAAAACCTTAAGGCGCCCATAGACGAGAACTGCCGCAGTTCATGCCGATGAACCCCTTGTGTACGTGTGTGATTGACATTTTCGATACACACATATCCATCAAAATTTAATTTATCCATTTTTATCACTTCACACAAAACTATTTTAAATTTTCGTTGTTTACATACTTATAATAAAATTTCCAATAATCTGGCATATAATGATGAACAAAATTCATTTGATTGATATGTGTTCATTTTGAAAATCAACAGTATTTTGATTTTCATACTGCAACCAATACATTCTCATGTTGTGTCAAATTCACCAATACACACATATTGCCGTTCCTGCGGCAGTACTCGTCTATGGGAGGCTTTACAATTTCATATATTTACAATATATTTTGTAAATAATTATATGCAGGATTGCCAACAAAATTATTTTATAGACTACAAACTGTTACTTTGACAATGACGCCATTGTCAGTTGAAAAACAAATATTGTTAGTTTATAAAGTTGCATTTTTTACGTTTTACTGACAATATTGTAAGTTCTGACCACCGTGTGTACATAGCTTTAGATATCTTTAAAAAGAAAGTTGAAGGCTTCTTAATTTAGGATTATTGAAAGATTTCCTGGGCCAATGGTTGAAACTCACTTTTTAGAGGAATATCTTTATTTTTATAGGAAAGCAGGTCCCATCCCACTAATAGACAACGGATGCTATCTTTTGAGAAAAAAAAAATCAAAACTAAAAATATGGGTTTTTACAAAAATGTCAAAACAAAGTTTAATTTTTTGGAAATTTTTTATTTTCATAAAAACATTGTAAAATCTACCCAAACAACTTGGGCAAAAATTTCAAAATACAATAACTGATTAGGTATGTAAATGGATGGATAAAAGCAAAGACAAATAGAATATAAGAAGATATTCCTTCAGGCCGAAACGTCAAAATCTATCAGTTAAGGCGCCCATAGACGAGTACTGCCGCAGTTCATGCCTATGAACCCCTTGTGTACGTGTGTGATTGACATTTTCGATACACACATATCAATCAAAATTAAATTTTTCATTTTTAACACAAAATTATTTAAAATTTTCGTTGTTTACATACTTAAGCCCTCCATACACGAGTACTGCCGCAGGAACGGCAATATGTGTGTATTGGTGAATTTGACACAACATGAGAATGTATTGGTTGCAGTATGAAAATCAAAATACTTTTGATTTTCAAAATGAACACTTATCAATCAGATGAATTTTGTTCATCATTATATGCCAGATTATTGGAAATTTTATTATAAGTATGTAAACAACGAAAATTTAAAATAGTTTTGTGTGAAAAGTGAAAAAAATGGATAAATTAAATTTTGATTGATATGTGTGTATCGAAAATGTCAATCACACACGTACACAAGGGGTTCATCGGCATGAACTGCGGCAGTACTCGTGTATGGGCGCCTTTATAATAAAATTTCTAATAATCTGACATAAAATTATGAACAAAGTTCATCTGAATAATAGGTGTTCATTTTGAAAATCAAAAGTATTTTGATTTTCATACTGCAACCAATACATTCTCATGTTATGTCAAATTCACCAATACACACATATTGCCGTTCCTGTGGCAGGGGCAAAAATTATAAATTATGAAGATAAGACATCCCGAGAACTGTCAAAATCTATCAGTTACGAACGAATAGGAATGAAATGTCACACGCGAAAAAACAGGTTTCCGCGAACATAGTTTGAACTTTTTTTGCACTAATCGATTGATATTAATTTTTTAATTGTGACAATTACAAAAAACTCGGGAAAATCGGTCCGAAATCCGCGGAAAAACTCACTCTTTGAACACCAACTCGTTGAAATTTTTATTCGTTCGTAACTGACAACTTACTCGCTCCGGGATGACATATCTTATTATTCATTATTTTTGGGCAGGGGGGCTTTACCAAAAACAATATAATTTAAGAAGACATTCCTTCCTGTAGCGAGTAATTGTCAGTTACGAACGAATAGGAATTTGATTCCAACGAGTGAGGTTTTTCGTGGATTTTCAGACCGATTTTCCAGAATTCTTGTAATTGTCACAATTAAAAAATTAATATTTATATTCAAGCCATGTTCGCGGAAATCTGTTTTTTCGCGTGTGACAGTTCATTCCTAGGTTTTTGGCGGATTTTCAGACCGTTTTCCCGATTTTTTTTGTCATTGTCACAATTAAAAAATTATTATTAATCGAGAAGTGCAAAAAAAGTTCAATCAATGTTCGCGGAATACTGTTTTTTTGCGTGTTACAATTCATTCCTATTCGTTCGTAACTGATAGATTTTGACGTTTCGGCCTGAAGGAATGTCTTCTTATATTTTATTTGTCTTTGGGCTTTACGAACGAATAGGAATGAATTGTAACACGCAAAAAAACAGTATTCCGCGAACATTGATTGAATTTTTTTTGCACTTCTCGATTAATAATAATTTTTTAATTGTGACAATGACAAAAAAATCGGGAAAAACGGTCTGAAAATCCGCCAAAAACCTCACTCGTTGGAATCAAATTCCTATTCGTTCGTAACTGACAATTACTCGCTACAGGAAGAAATGTCTTCATATATTCTATTTGTCTTTGGAAAAAAGGACCGTTTGACCAAAATGTCAATATTCAACACTCTTCAACTCGGACAGTTCGAACTCGTTGAAATTTTTTATCACACCTACTAGTATTCAATAGGACTAAACTTGGTGCAAGTTTCATCCAGATCAGAAAAATTTACTCACTTGACATGAAATCCCTCATATATGAAATAACTTCCCTGGACATTCTGGAAATGCTACACTAATTTTGCACGATAGACTTTTTTTTAACACACAGTGGGGTAAATCAAAAATAATACCAACGAATAGGAATGAACTGTCACACGCGAAAAAACAGATTTCCGCGAACATGGCTTGAATATTAATATTAATTTTTTAATTGTGACAATTACAAGAATTCTGGAAAATCGGTCTGAAAATCCGCGAAAAACCTTACTCGTTGGAACCGAATTCCTATTCGTTCGTAACTGAAACTTACACGGTGCGTGATGACTTATCTTCGTAGTAAATTATTTCTGGGGTAAAGTAATTACTTGTACATATACTTCGTTTTTGGCGGCCGAAAGTTGGGCCACAAGAAAATGCACCACAAACTAAAAATGAAAGTGCGCCCCATATTTGGGGGGACTATTTTCGTTACAAAAACTGATTTAAGAAATTACACCTCAATCAATCAAAAAAACTAAGCAAATTTATCTTCGTAAATCTGGGGAGTATGTAACAATACACATATATATATACGAACCTATTTTTATATTATAAATCTTTTCCTGCGCGGTCGGCCTACGTCCTGCGACCGCAGACTTTCGGGTCTGTTCCATAGCAAGGTGATTTGATATCACGGTGATTTTAAAATCACCGGCGACTTATAATCGCTGTTGGAGTTCGAAATCGCCCGGTTTATTATTCATAGCCTCCCCAAAAAGTTTGTTCGAATTATGTTCGGTTAATTTTAAACTCCAAAAGTGATGTAAAGTAGCCGGTGATATCAAATCGCCGTGAACGTCAACGTGAAGCAAATCATTTATGCGTAGCCTCTCCTGTCTCTAAATTTATAGATGAAAATAATCCCCTAAAAAGCAGACGAACCTATTTTTTTAATTATAAATCTTTTCCTGCGCGGTCGGCCTACGTCCTGCGGCCGCAGACTTTCTCCTATGGACAGGATCCAAAGTTGGCAACGTGGAGCAAATCATTTATTCTAAATTTATAGATGAAAATAATCCCCTAAAAAACAGACCAGAAATGAAATGAAACCCCAAAAAGCAGACAAAAAATTAAATTAAGCCTCAAAAAAATTTTTTGTTGTTTGACATGTTATTTTTTGGGGCCCATATTCATAAAAATTGGGGTGTATTTTCCTGGTGCCCAATTTCATTCCGCCTTCGTTTTTATGACAACTTCACCTCGGCTTTCTATACAAATCATTAATCTTATATTTAATTGAATTAATACATTTGTATACGCGAACATCTTCAAGTAGTACTAACAAGCATCTCCATCGCATTAACATAAAAATAAATATTTTTTTTATAATATTATAAAGTAGATGCAATTTTTTTAATACAGACATTTGGCCATGTTGGCATAATATTATGTCAAAATTGACAGCTCTAAGAGCGAAAACGAAATCAGGATATTGGTTAGCATCGAATTAATTGTAAAAATAATTAAATGAAAAAATAAAGATTTAGCCGAAATTTTGAAATTTGTAGAAATTCGATATTTTCTACAAAAAGGACGTAATATTTTCTGCTGCGTATTGCAAACAAATACAAAGAAAGCTTCCTAACTTCGCGTCTCGAAATTTGAAAACCCCTTTTAGTGATAAGATCAAGCATAATAATTTCACTTACGTTATAATTTGGTTAAAATTTATTATTTCTCGTAATTATTCAAAAGTATTTTATGCAGAAGGCAACAATTTCAATCTTATTACAATGTGATCAAACTTTGTCCATCAAGGACAACTAATTCTTTCTGGTCCTTCTGCAGTTGTAAACCAACAATTATACTATGCTGATAAAAAATGGGTTATTATTGGTCTATTGTTGGATATTTCAAAATGAAATATTCTCATACGTACATGGTATTTGCATTATTAAGTTAAGACATTGCTTTCATTACATTTATATTGATTATTTATATTTTTGATTGTATGCAATATAATTGCCTAACTTTATTAGATCTTCTTCGGTTAAATGTAATGTGTAATGGGGTGATGGGTGTACTGGATATTGCGGACGAGAGCAATTACTCATATATAAAAACTAAATATATTTAAATTTATTAAATACAAATAAATATAACTTAATTAGAGATTTTATACTGGATATTTTAAAACATTTCGGGCCTTACTCAACAATTTACGAATGTTCCACATTTTTTACATTGAAAATTAGCTAACACATGCCCAAGTTTTAAAACAAATGCTGTAAAAAGAAAAGAGAAGCAGTCGAAATTCTAATAAGAAAACTTTATTCCTAGGCAACTAACACTCCAGAATAGAGTGACCACATTAAAGGAATTCGGAAATTTTCTTTAAAAGAATTAATTCTATTTTAAATATCACTTTTTCCCTTCCATAAGGGACATTTCACATAAATACATATACATATATATTTATATATGTCTAATCCTGACATACATTAAGAAGTGTACACAATTTTAATATAAAGAATTGCATTCCGGCTTATACGTCATGACTTAGTAGAGGAGTATCATAATACCGTAGCGTTGATGTAGATGAATTAAAACTGGAGCAAGGACAAAGCCAACATGCAGGATGACCTCTACCAAAAACATCAGCCAATAAATACAGTTTACGTCTATTTGGTCGATACGACCCTTTTTGTTGCGCTTGCTCCACCGCTGTTTCGTCATGCAAGATCGCGTGCATTTGGTCAACCATTATAGCCAAAACAAAAAGTCCAAACAAAGCTGACTCCAATAATAAAATGACACTGTGTAATCTGAAAGATAATGATTATATGGCGACTTAGAAACATTTGATCAATTCTATTCAGTTGAGCATAGTTGGCCATCGACACCGTAATTCTATTTGATAGGCGTTTTTGGAAACTTTTACAAATTACCAAAATTTGCCAGATCAAACTTTTATGAATTAAGGTACACGATATGCATTTATAGCTTCATTTCCACTAAAAATGTTCTTACAATCTTGTCTGCGATTCCAATGTATCATCTGACTCGCACTCCTCGCAAGGATAGATCCACGAACCAACCACCAAAGCGACCGAGTACAAAGCTAGCATCCCAACATACACCAAAAACTGGAGGAAGAACTTCTGATTCCGTTCCCCAACACAATTATTTATCCATGGACAGTGATGGTCCATTCGTCTAATGCATCGCTTACAGATACGGCAGTGGTGCGCTCGAGGTGGTCTGTATGTCTCACACCTCGAACAAACTGTCCAGTCGTTTTGGCTGTTGCCGTTATTCTTTCCAACTGTATGCAAATCGGAGAAGTCTAAGCGGTTTGCCGGCAAAGGTACAGTTCCAGGATCGGATAATACAGCTTTCAAATGAGAAAGCGCAAGCAGGAATACAACTGTGTTGAATAGTATTACGTGTATGGGAGCCCATATGCTAAGTGAAGAAAAAACATATCGCATTAATTTGCTGATGGTCAAAAATAAGACTCATTACCTGGCCTGCATCGTTTGCAAGATTATCCATCTCATTACCACATAGTCTGCGTATATCACCATCAAATACGTTATAACTAGGCAGGCTACTCCGCACGGATCCTTGACAAAACGCATTGTTTCAATTGTTTGTATATATATTATCTATTCCTTGACCAGTGTTTGCTGCAAACATTCAGGGTGATGTCGTTGTTGCCGTACAGAGAACAAATGCGTTAGAAGTCTCGTAAACATTAATTATGCTTATGTTTTCGTTTGGTTGACAGGTGACAGATCATTTGCATAAAGTTAACTGAAGGGGTATGAAAAACAAAATGCAATAAGTACAGTTAAAATAGAGAACCGCTGAAAATATGATTACTCTCTTCTCTATACTCTCACTTTAGCGAAACGCATCGTTGGAGTGACTTAAGGCCCAATGCTTGGCGGAAAACCGTTTCAGTTAAGTTAAAACTCAGTGAAAAATTAAGTCCCAATTCCTTGTGTCCGAATATTTGCAATTTCACACAAAGTGATAGCATCGAAGTCTCATCAATTTATGAAATTACCCGCCCCTTTTGGTACCTTCCACATAAAAGCTTGAAATGTTTAGTGCAATCTTTTTTGAGTACTCACTGTTCACATGAAAATGGAAGTGTTTGTGAAGCACTTTCCGGTACGCCCCACGAAAATAATTTCCCCATAACTGCTGTTATAATCATCTAGTAATTCTTCTTATTTTATATTTTACATTATTTTTCCAATAAATATAGTCTGAGAAAGAATAGGCAGCATTTTCACCGTTCTGAAATCAGCCACACAAAATGCCAAATTCCATATTATATTTCTTCACATATTTTCTTCTGTATGTATGCATATTTATTTGCATTTAATGTTTGTTCATTCGAGGAACGCACATAACACATAAATTGGGGTTATATACATAGTCACTTAGATGGTTGCAGTTTGCACGACAGATGGACTTTGTGTGTGGAATTACAGAAGAATGGCTTAAGCAGTATAAAAGTTGTTATAGAATCTATATTTCTAGGAAAGGACCAATATGACTCATCTCCGAACTGAACCACATACACAATTTGAAGTCAATCGGTTACTTTTGTTTCTCATAATTTATCAGATTATAGCTATTGGAATTGTTTTATAAAATACAGAATATGTATCCAATTGGTTACTACAGAAGTTATGAAGAATAATCATATTCCTACTATTTTTTTAATTTTTGTGGGGGTACCAGTCTGAGACTATTACTCCCACATTTCACTAAACTGTAGGCAGGTTATGGCAAAATATTTTGAAAAATTTCAAGTGTTTACATGTACTGATATTAAAGTTATGCGATGTTCCCTTTCGATAGATACCAATTGATCCATTAATGTGGGATGTACTCGAGACACGAGGAAATATAGCGACGAAGATAATATTACTATGTATGCAATTACAGCAGATTCGTGTAAATAGCCTAGATGGGATTCTTATTAAACTAAATGTTCTAGCCTTCTTCGAAATTAGGCTGAGATAGAAGAAAATATACCACACGTACGGGCGCACTAGCCGTTACACGTTTTTCGTAGCAAATTTTATATGCCGATGCCGTCTTTCACTAAAATGAGGGTGTAAACATATTATTTTTAGGATGGTTCAGCAGAGCCTTCTACCACACCCCTAAGTTTCAGAATATAATCCGTAGAATTGTGAATATTCGATGGCCAACCTAGGCAATATCCATTGTTGGAAGGTTTATCCATTACACCTAGACCAAGACCAACACTACTCTTGTATCTATATTCTCTATCACCGATTTGAGGCTGGAAAGGCTAGTGTCACTGGAAAGGTTGCAAGATTACCCTTCAAACGAGGTATGGGTATGTCATGCGTTAAACTTCACCATCAAACTCTCGGGTAAGTGGTAAAGTACAAAACCGGCTACGCTGACCAAAGACTCCGCTTTCTACTTTTGCAAAATAATTTATAACATCTTACAAATCAAGCACTTACGTTTAAAAGTTAGTTCGTTCCAAAAGTACCTCTCCGATGGTACAATAGCGTCACAGTTCATCGACACAATTCACAAATAGTTTGTTGTTATATACTTATATTTGTACCATTCTTCTTCAGACAATTTTATGTTTTCAATTGTCATCAGCAAAAAAAGAATGACTTCACGAGCACTTAATCTCTTTTTGTTGGATTACAACAAATTGATCACCTTCTCGTTGCACTCGTGTAGGTGTATTAATTTTATTTAATTAATTAGATATTATACTCTTCTGTAATGGATTTGCACAATTTTATTATATTATGTTGTACAAACAAATTTTATGTTTTAGGGTTTTAGCAAAAAAATTGTATCTACAATCGGAAATCGTTATCGGTCTTTGACATTTCGCTGTCAAAATAAAATATCGTTATTTATTTAAAATATCGAAATCGAAACGAAGGTATATTGAACAAGGTAGAGTGCAGCGAACAGCTGATTTTCTCGCCATTTTTTAGAGCTCAATGAACTTTCAAACAGAGAACGAAACCAGCCAGGTTTTAGCCGATAAGCCGCCGAAGGCGATTTTTTTTTTGTTGAGCCACGCCGCCGCCGATAGGTCGGCTAAAATTGGCTTTAATTCGCCGCCGTTCTCATCGGCTCATACCGGCTTAAAATCGCCGCCGTTGTAATTTTTTAATTACGAATTTCATTTATTTACGACCAAACTCGTACATGTTTGTGTATATACATATGTATTAAAATTTATGTGTGCATGTATATGGTGTACTTTTATGTAAAAAGTTTCACTTCCCTGCAGCTAAAATCATTTTTAGTTGCGTATTGAACCAGTCATAAGCTAGTTGCAATGTGACCTATGCAAACCCATTCGCATCTCTGACAGCAAAAACGATTATCTGAGCTGCTGTACGAGTAAGTACTCGCTTGGTGGTGGCAGAGTAAATGTCTCTCCCACCACCATTCTCTTGTACTCTCGAATATAGTAATAACTGAACTAGATATTAACTAGTGCTGAATTGTATACAAATGAAATAGTTGGGTGCCTATGATAAGCCAATGTTAAAATCGATAGTTCTTTATATGAAAAAAGGACAAATATGTTACTAGTTTGAAGTAAAAAGCAAATAGTATATTTCTATATACAAACTAGTCATTTTGGCTACAGGGTTGCTTTAAACTTCTTTACACATTCGACTCGAATTAAAATTTTAAACGTTTAAAAGATACTAAAAAAAGTTGCATGTTTGTATGCATCATTGTGATATTTTTTATACATTGTGATATTTATGTATACAAATAATATACATACATTTAATAACAAAAGAATGTTAAATACACTCAATTTAACGTAAGTGGTGCGTCTACATAACCTGTATAACGTATTTATGTAAGATGTTGATTAGTTACGACAAGTAAATTTCGAGTAAAATAGTGAAAACTGAAATAACACCGGTCGACAAAAACTAATTTTTTCATGGGTTTAAAGTTAAAACCTTACTAAATTAGCTACAGCTTTTTAAATAATGCATCGATTTTCTTCAAAATGGTCTCATTAATAATAAATTCTGATCGGTCATAAATATTTTATATTTCAATATCACGATTTATCGCGAGAAATCTAAGAAGTAATCCTTTAGGCTATGAAAGAAAAGAGGTTGAACCACATATTACGGCATAAAGGTGGGTACTAGGTTTTTTCGGCACGAAAGAAATTCGCAAAATGTTATTTCGAGTTGAAAAATGGAACTCTTTTTACTAAAGTTGCATTGCAGCTTGGAAGTGTGTGTGTCAAAATGTCACATTTTTATGTATGTATGTGTGTATATGCATATGCATTTTTCCTTTTTACTAACAATATTTTCGCGTTGAAATCCCATATAAAAATAAAGTCGCGAAAAAAACTGAGAAATTTTTTCGTTTGTGGTACTATGTTTATTTCAACGCGAAAAAGTAAAAATTTGTGCCACCACAAATTTAACGCCGTTACAAATTTAATGCCGCCACCGTCGCACTCACATTTGTTTATATTTATTATTGTCCGTAAGAAACTCAACTGTTGTAAATATTTGAAATAGAACTTACTAATAAAGAATAATAAATTAAATTATCTTCCGAAATAAAGAAAAAGAATGCAAATATGTGAAAGGCAAAATAATTATGTATATGGAATAAACCAGAAGAGCGAAATTCCAATTGGATTGCAGTACAAAAGCAAACAAACTGTGCAAAACACTGAAAGGACATGTAACTAAATGTAATAATGTGGAATTTGTCTTGTAATTAGATATGTATATTTATGTTTGTATGTTTAGAACAATTGTGTGCAAAAGCCAGGAGGGACATTATGGACGGCTAACGCTACTAAAGCTGTAGGACAATGGAATTGGACAGTGTCTGTGATCTCGATTTGGAAATGGTTGTAAAGAACATACATAGTTAGTTCTTGCCAGCCATAGATGTTGGAAGAAGATATTCCGTTTGTGGATGGAAGTATAATTTATATATGTCAACAAATATAATGAAAATCCTTAAATGTAATAATAAAACTTACTTTTCGATTAATCAAAACATCATTTTATTTATATATATTCGTACAACAGTAGGAAATTATTTCGTTATTTATAACATTGTACTATCCTGGCTTTTCATGTCTCACAAACATCGCCATCGCAACAACACAAAATAAATAATTTATGTATAACATTAGCACAATGATCTCCAACAATATTTCCTTTCTGACATTTAAATTGACTATTTTCTAAGTCTGCATTATTCCAATTAATTGTTTATTAATTCGAATTTTATCTTTTGTTTGTTTTCAAGAATGTTAGCAAAAAGAAAAAATGCACATGCACATACACACATACATACATATAAGAGACACTTTGACACTCACACTTCCAAATTGCAATGCGACTTTGTAAAAAAGCTTTCCATTTTTCAACTCGAAATAACATTTTGCTAAATTTTTAGTACCCACCTTTAGCTGAGGCGCAAATCCGTAATTTCCAATTTTCCATGACTTTTGCGCATGAAACAATCTGATTTTTACCGATGTCAAGGGTTAGCTGCTATAGTTTGTAGATTATTCTCACAGACGTGCCACTTAACAAAATTCCACAAACATATTCTAATTGGGTCATATCGTAGGAACTCGGTGACCAGTTCACATCACCTCCTCGTGAGAGGACCATGCCATATAGCATGAGATGTGTGGCCATAGAGTCGTCCTGTTGTTGTTAGTGTCCATAATATTCAATTCAGCTCAAAAGAAGTTGTTAAGCCCCAAATCCACATAAAAAAAGCAACTTTTTCGGTATGAATTGGACGTTCTTGGAACGCATATGGATTAGAATCGTCTAAAAGTTGACGTTTGTTTGTTCAATTTTGTTCATCAAAAAATGGTAAACTAGGCGGAAGACAACACCCATATTGATAAAACTGAATAAATTCCGGACAATTCAACAGATGTAGCTTGAACAATGTTGCCGCTAACAACTTATTATTTGTATCAACGACAAACTTTGTTATTAAATTTAAAAAAGTATATAATATATTTAATTATTTTTACATTATCATCATATCTTTTAATATATATTAAAAGATATTATATTAATCATAAAACATGAAAAACTTATTTCTAAACTAGAAAGTAAATACGACCTGAAAATTGGTTTTAATGTGATGAGAACCTCTCAACCCAAAGTCTTCTACGTCATCAGTAGGTCCAGTCAGCCATAAAGGATCTAGTTGTCGACATATTGAGTTGACTCCATTACACGAGAGGCTGGCCTCTTCCATTTTATGCATTTCCAGCTCTTTTTTCCTGTTCTGCCTTTTCACTGATATGGGTGATATGTGTGACACGTTTGGCCACGTTCAGCTTTTACCTCTCGCCACTCATTTGAAGGAAATGCTCTGAAGAGACAAACCTTTTATAAAATGTGTTCCAAAGAAGTAAAATCGTTGGAAAGCTCGACCGGGCAGTATGTATATGCCCGCCTGTAGCTGCTACACTTTTGTCCTAAGACAAAAATCCACTAGGTGGCCACTTGGTGAATGACCATTGTTGCCAGAAGATTGGCTTTGCCGGTATGCTGGCGTTTCGCGCGGCTAAGCTCGACGGATGGGGTGGTTCTTGCCAACCATTCTGACGTGTGGACAACAGCAAAACAAAAAAAGAAGATCATACCGGTCGTTTACATCCATAAAAGAGAAAAAAAAGAGAAAAAGGGAACCCGAAGCAAGATAAAGGAGAGGAAAAATAATGGAAAATGAAAGGAAAGAAAGAGAAAAGTAACCATAAATGAAAAGAAAGGGAGGAACTATTCAGAAACACTCAGAAAATCTTGCCTGGCTGATGACCTGCCAGGACTAGGCCCACCCTCTAGAGATCGAACCGACCTCACCATGATACCTACAATATATTATTTTTTTGGTATCCCAAATCTGCATCTCTACTTACGTGCCTTTAACCTCTCTAGCTACCACGGACTAAGCTATCTAGCCCATAAAAAACATCTTCAGAATTTTCGTTTTAGAAAAGATACAATTTGTTCGTTTTATTTTTGAGCGAAACTTCGTTCGCTGTGTTTGATTGGCTCAATGTTCTCCATTCATGGCGATAATACAAAAAGTAATTATTTGATACAATTCAAAAAAAGTTACTCAAAAAAATCAATTAATTACAAAAAAAAGGATGAAAACCCAAATAGTTATTGATTGGAAAAATAAACAACAAAAATAATGAATCGATTAAATTTCGTTTCTAATGTTTCTTTTCCTTGTTTAATTTAATTTGCTAATTCTGGAGCAAACAAAAAAAATTAATAATCTATTTAATTTTGTTTTTATAATGCGCCTTCTAGGGTATTTTTTTTTGCTGCGTTTGATTCCAGAGGACGTCTTCAGGAGGCAAGGAACATATGATGCAATAGTTGAGGATAAAGCGGGAGCTGATGACTGGTGGCACCTGCCGGATCTGACAAGGGTATTCTTTGGAGTGTGTCGTCCGTCTGCGTCCGAGTTCTTTGTACCGTAAGTCCGATGCTCGTTTCTTTTTTTGTGTTAAGAAAAATACAAATAGTTTATTAACACTTGCCGTTCATTTCTCCTACCTAGCAAAGACGAAACCGTGAAAATCTGGGCCACTCAACCCCTCTAACAAAAAGCGAAAGTCCCTAGGCCTGAGCTCAACCCTGAGAACCCTATCCGCGCACCTTTCTCTGTACAAAGGGTCTGAATTTATGTAAGTACCACGATTTTGTCCTTACTTATGATATCCCCGGCACTAATCACACTTATTTGTTTCTTTTCTTTTATTCACAGTCCTGTCCGTCTGGTCGTACGCAGTCAACGTATGTTGTTTGTGTACACTTGTGGAATACCAGGCATCCCAGGCTTGGTGATGCAAATCTGCGCCTCCAACGTTCACTCAAAGAATTTTGTGCGTATCATTAGCAAAAATGTTTGTTGTTTCAACAGTCTGTGTCTGCTGAAAAAGGGAAAGCAGACTTCGTCTGTTATTTTAGCAACCCTATGTTTGTTATTTTAGCACATAAATTTGCCTGCTGCTGTAGCAAACTAGAACAGTCGTTTTAGCAAACAATTTTGCTATTATTTAACAGAAAAAAGCGGCTGGGAGAACAAACTATTTTTGTTATTCTAGCATACGTCTCTTTCATTTTTATTTCAATAAAAGAAATACAAATTTTATATTTTCCTGATATTTGAGAAGAGTATATCAACCAGGACTCCAACCTGAAGTTATTCAGCCCATGTATTGATAAGCGTTTCCAACTGTGAAATCTATGTATGTATGCTTGATCTAAAAATATAAATGAAAAATAAATCATTTAATAAAATTGAAAGCAATAGGAGTATCTACAAACCATACTTACCGGTCACTGGCATTAACAATTATCTTCTTTTTGTCCGAAGGATAATGTGTTGGGTTTACCCTATTCACACGGTATCTAATTGTACATGTCCAGAGCCATATCATTGGGCAAAATAATCTTATCCATGGATTAGACATCCAAATTAGACTAAATTATCCCGAGTTTTTTTGGAGCCAAAAGGTTACTTCGCTATGCTGATATTAGCAACCATCGTTGACGCATATGGTGTAAAAAAATTAATGTTGCCATTTCTGGTGATACAGGTGTAATTAATGAAATAAGTAAACAAATCGTAAAACAAATACTTACGTTGTTGCAGATATTTTTGTTAGGACCACACTTCTAAGAGGTCTATGAGATTTGGAAAAGTAGACATGGAAAGAAATTGCTAGTCCATCGCTTTCACAAGTTCTTTGTATGGACAGCATATATTTAGTTTACTTTTGTAGCCATATTAAAGTAGAGGGTTTTAATAGGACACTGCTTGCTGAGAATCATGAAAACAACCAGAAATAAGACTTTTACAATCATAGTGAAATTTGCAATTTGTGTACGCTTACCTGTTGCAACTTGATTAATTGATCCTCCAAGGCATACACAATTTCGCCTTTTTTCTTTAGCCATTTGTGTAGTCGGAGCTGTCCCGGAACCGTTTTACTCATTAAAATCATTTGCATTATATTCGTTTCTTCATTGCCAAAAAGTTTACTTTACTCCAACCGCGGAATGCTTTTGTAATGCGAATTAACAAACACAACGAACAGTTCAATTTTTTTTTTTTTTTTTTTTTTTTTTTGGAATATGTGTTCTACCGTCGGTTTGAGTTGTTGGCAGAATACTTGTATTCATATACCAGCTGTCAATTCAATTTGTGGCGTAAAATATTTTAGTCTTCAAAGGGTGTTACTTAAAAAGGCGTCGGCGCACGATATCTGTCAAAGAGGGCAACTCTTGAATGCTAGTGAAAGTATATAACGTCTGTCAATATTTTTTGATATGCAAAATAAACATTTTATATGAGATTTTGTCATCTGCACAAATATGAATATATGTGTAACTTATCCCAAGCACATTTTAATGGAAAAAATTGGTTAGTGGTAAGGAATATAAATTAAACGCCGCTTCTTTTTTAATTTTCTTTTTTCCGTCATAAAGCATGTCTATGTCCCGATTCACACGGGGCAATTCGGTGTTTGTTGGAAATAAAGGCAGCAAAGTGCGAATGAAGAACACAACGGATTGCCAGTACAAGAAACTACTTTCCCCATTGTCCAGATTCACACTCGGCAACTTTCCAAGCAAGTGTCAAAGTTTGACGGAAAGAGGGGCGCCGAATTACCGCGTGTGTTGAGGAGTCTATGTTCGTCCCAATTTACACGAGGCAATTTTATCAGCGGTTTAATGGTGTTTGTAGGGGAGGCAGTTGGAAAGGGTGGGGAAAAAACTCTCGTACTCGATTGAACGTTTTGTTTTTCATTCGCACTTTGAAACAACAACAATACACACAGGTTTAGCCGTGGAAACCGTATAAAAATCGTCTTTGCACAGGATGATACAATCTTGCCAAATTTTCTCTTAATACTCACCCTAAGCCTTTAGGAATTCTCTCGTTTCTTAACTTTTTTTGCATACACAATACTTAGTCCTAGATCACACGAGGCAATTTCTTCCAAGCGGAAAGTGCTCTCTGTATCTCTCCTACAAACATTGACACTTGCTTGAAATAAATTGCCCTGTGTGAATCAAACTTTATAAACATTTTTACAAATCGCACATAAAACATTAATGTTTACCTTTGGTTTCATTAAAATATAAAAAATTAGAAACTAAAATCTAAACAATAGATTAATTTTATTGTATGTCCGGAACTAAGATTTTGAAATCGTCGAATCATATTCGTTATCGATTTGTTTTACTTTTCGCAGTTTTAATCGACTCCTATTTCCAATATTTTTAAAATCCAATGAAAAAATAAAAATATTGATTGAGAACCGTAACTCGGAAAATAGATATCGCCGAATAATTATTTAATTTTTTTTTTAAATATACTTTTCTCATCGCACGAATGACCTTAACCTTTTTGATTTTCAATGGTAGTTGAACTTTATCATGTAAATTATTGCAACTTTTGTCTTATTTTCACATATTTTGATTAACAGCAAAAATTTTCAGCAAACTGCAAATTTTTCAGCAGTGCGTTTGCTAATGCAAAACTGCAAACTTTTTGCTATTACAGCAGAAAATGTGCTGTATTAGCAGAAAAAATGTTTGCTAAAAATTAGCAGACGTTGTTTGTTATTATCAGCAAACAATTTTTTTTGGGTGTTGGACTGGTCAGCGGTGGCTCTCTCGTGGTGTTGTATTGCGATGTGAAAAATATGTATGTATGTATGTGTGTTTATTTCAACTTTATTTACTTGTGTTTCTTTGTTATGTTTAAGTTAAACTTCGATAGTTTCAAATAAAAATTCCAAAATGACTTAAATTTTGTCTTCGAATTATTTGGTTTATAATGGTGAGTATCGGTGCAGAGCCACTTGACCGTCTTCTTCTATGACCGCAGGAAAAAAAGGGCCGACATTTTCCAATTTTCCACCGACCAAACCTTTGCTTTCGTCATTTTTCTTTTTGTTCCTGCTTTAAGCCTGCCATCAACAATGCATTTTTATAGCAAAACAGCTGTTCCTATTTTATGCTTCTTCTTCCCTCGCGTACCATTCATTCACCTGATTTTATTCTTCTTCTTTTTTCAAATCATTAGTCTTTTAAGGGCGCACACTACACGCCATCATCAATGCTACTCAATATTATAGCAACACAACATCTGGGTGCCATGTCGGATATTGACACTTTATCATATATCTAGCAATATATTCCAAACGTCTGCGCTTCGGAGATTAAAATAAGGAAATTATTTAAATTTTATATCTTCTTAAAGAAAAAACTTACATCGTTTGTGTATCCCAATACAAGCGAAAACTTATTACATTGAATACACATGCAGTCCAAGATTTACATTATAGGGTATTTCCACGTAAGTTTGAAATATTAGAAAAAAATATCTTTTTCAAAGAAAAAAAGATTCAAATAAAAAATTTATTTGACAACTAATTGTTGGTCAGCAGTTCGAGTCGACTACCGGGTTTGACAAGCTATTGTACGAAAATACTGCACGGGTTATATCCGAGTTTTGTTGTTAGGCAAGTGATTTTACCTTTTATTATTGTATCATGCTGTTGTACGAAAATACTATTTTCGTACAACAGGGTTGTATCCGAGTTTTGGTCAGCTGTTCGAGTCGGATACCGGGTTTGACAAGCTATTGTACGAAAATACTGCACAGGGTTGTTGGACAAGTGATTATACCTTATATTATTGTATCATGGTCTAAACGGAAATTCTGTTTATGTTGCCAACACAAGAATCTGCCGGAAGTTGCCAACTGTATTGAACTGTTGCATCACAACAAGTTGGTAATTAATTAGTTACCTGAAAAATCTTTTAAACGTCTAAGTGGAGGGGACCTTTTTGTGTGGGATAAACCGATATGCTTAATTTTCACTTCGGACGATTTAATGCATCATAAAGAAAATCATAAAAAATATCAGAAAAATCGTTTAAAAAAATGTTGTCTAGAGAGTAAACAAGTATAATCGGAATGGACCTTTATATGGGGACTATATCAAAACATGGAACGATGTGTCCCATTTTCACTAGGGACGACTTAGTCACAGTTTTAAATCTAAAGCCCCGAAATGAGGCACGCAACATTTATAGCCATTATATCAAAAACGTCCTAAATGTATTTGAATGTTCCTACATGTGTTATAGAAGTCGGATAGAGTGGTTTGCATATACTGATTTAAAATGCAATATGCAAAATTTCAGTTCCATACCTTGAATACTTTGATGTAATTATTTGATTGTTCTGAACTAGAAAAACATACTTTGAAAATTAGCTTTGAGTTATTTTTCAAAATGACCCTAATTTTTTCTACTTAGCAATGAATATCTATAAAATAAAATTAATTTTAAAAAAAAACTATTTATTTAAAAAAAAAAAAAGAATTTTAAATTGAATATCTTTTGAAGTTGTAATTCCATGACATTTAGTAAAGTGACATCTGGTAAAGAGAATTTTCTTAAAATTAAAAAATGAATATAAACAAGATCATACAAAAAACAATTATGTCCCTCTTCTCGCCCTAAAGGACCGAACTACATCGAAAAAGTTCATTACATGTTTTTGCTTAGTTATATTAAGTAATGGACGACACTCATTTTAAAGTATATCGAAGAAAGCTTAACTTATAACTTTATTTCCTGCTTTCAAAAGAGGCAAAAGAAAGACTAGAACCACCTGTTGCAGACTGATTAATGTTTGTTTGTAGTGACGATGGCGGATCAATGGCCCTATTATCTTCCAATATAATGGTTGTATTTGGGTAATGATCCAATTGGACAAATAAGTAACGATATTCCATATTGCCTGACTTTGTCTAAAATTATGAAGAAAAAAACAAATTAAATTGATGTTAAATAAATAAATAATTTAAAAAGTGGCATTATTTCGCCATACACAGCAAATATATCAAACCTGTCTTGATTCCAGATGGACGGTGGCTTTGTTTCGAATTCCCTGAACGTAGAATTTCATGCGTATGTGGGGAACCCCATTTCTTTCGAATGAGGTATGTGCCACATGCTGTCTTCTCCCGCGTCTGGATTCTTCCCCGAAACCTTTAATGGGAGCCCCAATGGCATCTTGGACACGATAATCCTAAATGTAAAATATACATCTCTGCATAAAATTCTCCAGTATATAAGTACATATCGATACCTCCATTACAAAGTATGTTAAGACAAAAAATAAAATTATAGTTCATTAGGAGAAACATTGAAAATTTTGAATTTGTATGGATTACTTGTTTTAAATAAAAAACTATGGCTAAACGCGCTTTATATTGGAGTTCTTAAAGTATTTATGTATGCGCGGTTTCAATGTACCTCTACTACTCTCTCCAAAGCATCCGAATATATATTGTTGGGACTAGAACTGGAAAATAACTCTCGGAATATTGCCCAGAACATAACAGCCGTCACACCAACTCCCGCAAGTATGATGGCAGTATAACTAGCAGTTTTTGTGTTTTCTTTAATTTTCCCGAAACCTTTAACGGGGGATCCAACGGCATTTTGGACACGATATTCCTGAAATATAATATTATACATATTCATTATGCGTTTTCAAAAGCAGAGTTATAATTACGAATTTAGCTTATCTAGCTTGTTGCAATTTTCCGAATGCAATACAGATTCTTCGTGTTAGTTGAAATACAAACACAAAATGTAAATTATAAATTTAGGTATTTGTTAATTTTAAGCCTAGGGTGGGTGTCCAATGTTATCTGGCCAGACCAAATTTGGCTTTGACGGAGTGTAATTTTTATCTAGACAAAAAATCCAATAACTGGCTCCGTGAATTCTATAAATAAAGGGCTCTTAACCAAACGATAGAGTTTTTGAGCAGATTAGCCCAACATATAAGTGAAAAATTATCGATCAAAGTTAAAACCTGCTAAATGCTCATTGTATCTGCCTGGACCACAAGCATTTTCATGAAGTGTTTTTATAAATGTTAATATCGAGTTTTGTTTGTCTTCTTTTTTACGTTTCTAATAAAATAATGGGACGAAACGGTAATTACATAGTTCATATAAGAAATAGTTCACATAAGAAATGTTTTTAGATATTTTAACATATCCGTTTAAAAGTTTGGTGTTTGTTAAAATTCTGTTTCAATTTAGTTCTTAATTTAAAGGTTTAAAGTAAAGTACGTTTTTATGAGCCTTTGTAGGAACTCATTTACTGCCTAAAATAAGACCTGAGTGCATTTTTTGAGGGGCTAGAAATAGAAACAATAAATTCCGGTTCGTTAATCTCGACCAACCTCATTGCTGATCTGCAGTCCACCTCTATCCTTCGAATCCTTTATTTTCTGTTGGTACACCAAACTTTGCATCAACTTACGATTCTGTTGCCACAGAAATAACCGCCTATGAATATTAATGTTACGTGAAAGTACTAGCGACATATCTGCAATTATTTCTTTATTTATTTAATTTTTATAAATCAGCTGATTTCTGTAGAGCAAACAAAGTCTGCGCCCGCCCGATTCAGCGACGACAAGTTTTTGTCAGCGTCGACTTATTAACCACCTTAAAGTCGGCTTTCGATTTATTGTACACAAGCATATACAAATTAATTGTTCAACTTCTTCAGATTTTAAGACTGCTACTTAAATGCGAGCGGGAATTAGGGCGTATGCCGAAAATACACTTCAATGTGTGCTTGCGGCGAACAGATGATTATTAATTAAATTTTTAATTAATTACTAGAATAAATGTGTAATTTTACTCAACATACCTGCATCATTTTTATTAAAATATGTATTTATAATTTTATTATTATAGTTGAGAAAATTTACTAACATTTTTTTGGTGTTGATTAGAAACGAAGTATAGCTCCGGGCGTATTTTAATTTTTAATTTATTTATTTTATCATGGTAACCGAGCCAATTTGGCCTTGTACAGTTACAAAATACAACAATAAGATTTCTTAGAATTGTTACTCGTACAATTTTCCCAGTAAATGTCTTCGTTTTCAAAATACATAACTTTTTAAAGATTTATTTACTCACAGAGAATTTTTGAATTATTTCTCTTTTGCTAGATTTGATATTAACAAAACTAACGGCCTGTTTCTGTATTTCTAACGAAAGTCTCTGCGAACGAAAACCAGTCACTCACTTTCGTCAGGAATTTGGTTTCTCTAACGTTCTATCGTTCGTTCGCCTGGCCTTACGTCAACGACGTTAGCAATTTACCAATTGGAAAATAATGTAATTGCCAGATCAATAATTTCACAACTTCCGGTCTAAAAAAGCACACATTTGTGTATGGTCGACCTTAGCAAATACATCTCTGTACTATTCACACTAGCCGTGACCAAAAAAGCAACCCTGGGTGGTCAGTTGAGCTGCACCAAGACTCTCATTTATTTCTCTCTCTCTCCCGACTCTCTCATTGTGCACTGATAATTTTTTTCCATCTTAGCGAGCAACCAATATTGACTTCTGTATGCTTAAATGTGTACCCATATGTACACAATTTTATTATTATTTAATTGTTTTTACCATAATTAGATTAATATCTACTTATTTTTTGCTTTTAATAATGTTTTTTTGTCATTGTTCCTATCAGTCGACAAATAAAATAATGTGACTCGATCTGACATTTGTGTTCGCCGAGATGACAGCAAAGTGAGATAGAGAAACCAAAATTTGCACTGAAATGATTACGTTTTCGTACGAGTTCATTATCGTACAACTTGTCGTTCTGATGGTAGTTACTGAAACCCAAATCAGCTGTTTGTCGTCTGGCAGGCGAACGAAAGCAAATTTTTAAGTTACAGAAACAGGCTGTAACATTTGAAATCGAGTTTCACAAACTTCGTACGCTCTCACGCGTATTTAAGTAGCAGTGTTAGAGCCGTCGCTGGCCAAAGGTGTGTTCGGCGCTGAATGAAAATTGTCTCCTTCGCCAGTAATTTTGGAACGACTTGGTGATCTACGAGAAATGACATTCGTGAACCCAGAGAAAATACGAACCTTCTTTTGTTAGTCATTTTCTGCAAGGAAAAATAAAACTGCAATAAAAACAACAACGAAAGTTCAGTGAATTTAAAGCTACCTCCCTGAAAACTAAGGAAGTGGGAAGTCTGTCTTTATTGGCGAAGAACAAATTGTATTTTATCTCGTAAAGCTGATGGTGGCAATCTAAAGTACGGCCGCGAACAAAAAAAAATACTGCGAAGAAAAAATTGGTGAATCAAATTAAACAAAGGAAAATGGGAATATTTGGTCAATCAACTGGCTTTGATGCCGATGTGGGTAAGTTTACAAAGTAGTCCAGTTGGGGACATTAAATAAATATAACAATAATTTTCCCTAATTAGATTTAAAACACAGCCATATACATATACACATACATACTTATGTACATATGTAAATTGATGTGTATGTCGTGTGTGAACTATGAAATTGGTGAGAAGGACTTGGGAAATTTTTATTTACTTTTCCACAAGAAAAAAACAGGCAATAATAATCGTAAAAACTATACAAGTTTGTTTTGAAATCACGACAGAGATTAAATCCGGTTTAGCCCAATTCATCCAAACACGTCCATCTGATTATGGATTGCCAGAAATTAATTGTAATAGTAAATAACACGGAGTAACTATATAGTACCAGACTTTTGTCTGCGTCTGCAGGTGATATAAGTGATCCTGTTGATGGTCTTGTGTGTAAGGGAGGAAGATGTGCGGTCAAACTTTCTTGTTGCCTATTTCGTGATCCAAATGACAAACGAGCTACAATGATATGAACTTATACACGAGCTACGTTTGCCATAAACTATTGAATAGGCGAACACTCAATTTTATTATATATGTATACAATTGGATGAGGATATATTTAATTTCCCTGGGGGAAAAGGGTTGCATATAGTAGGAGTGACGTAAGACGTATGCTTGTCGGAAATATGTTTTAAGTCATTTGAGCGAAGTCCGCTCGTCCATCTGACTTTCGAAACGTGCCACCGATTGACTTCAAATTTTGTATTTAGTAATATATTTTTCTATCTCAGGCTAATTGCAAAGATGGATCATATTTGTCCACTCCTAGTAACTCCCCGACAAATGAATAAAATTTAGGCTAACTGCATTTTGTAGGCTAACTGCAAAGATGAATCATATTCTCCTCCACTCCTATTACCTCCCCGACAAATAAATAAAATTTGTTGAAATTTGGTAATATTAGTCTATTTTGTAGGAGTCCCTTTTGTAAACAAAAGATTAATTTGTATACTCTGGTATAAAAATACTTGTAATTGTGTGCATTGTAATGATTTTACTGTATCTACTGTCCAATGAAATATGGGCGTTACTGCCATGCCACTTTTGGTACCTTCCACACAAAATGACCAAGTGAATTTAAAAGTGAACAGCACATAAGTTTAACACCGAAGAAAATAAATACTTGTAATTTAGAACAGTGCGATTTCTTCGAAGTATCTACTGTTCAGCACAAAAAAGGCGTACTTGGCAATCCAGTCCTGGGACCTCTCACACAAATTGACAGTTTCATTATAACACAACTTCCCCAAGCTACCATCTAAATATTCTCTTATTCTGTATTTTAGACACATCTTTCAAAGATTATTGAGTGAGCAAAATGTTATTCTATATTATACCAGTTGATTAGGCGAACCTTGTTTGAACTTTTGATTATAAATGTCCCTTCATATTGTCCTTTGGACCAGTACGAATGCCAAAATCGTGATAATCGAACTATCCGCTCTCGGGTGATGCTTGCGCTAAAGGTAGGCATTATTACTCACTACTTTTATTACTCCAAAAATGAGGGTACAGCCTTAGTTGTTTTACTCTACTGAAAATTTCTTACTTTTTTTCGTATAAAACTCTATATTACACAGTAAATAATAATCTGAGCATCAAATTATATATAATAAATATTAATTAATATTTTACTCATATACCAAACTTAATGCTCCCCAGCCGTAACACACAAATAAACAAATGTGCACGCACTTGCGGCAGCTACAAATAGATACAACAACTGGAAATTACTCAAGAAAATGCAAAAGTTTCCATCGAAAGACATTTTTGAGTGCGAGAATATGCGTATCTCATATGGCAAGATGTTCCAACAATGAGCCACTCTAATAAGATAAGACCCAGCATCGACCGATTTCACTGCTCTGTTTCTGAATATCTGTGGATTTCTAACAGTAAAACAATAAAATTCAACAGTTATTATCGGTTATAGCAACTTTAGGATATAAGCCATAGATATAATAATTTTATACTCGTATTGAAAGTACCAGCTCAAATGTCTTATTGAATGCTTTCAAAATGAGTTTTAAGAGCATTTCTAATCAAACGTTACGAGAGCGTCTCAAATCAGCATATTGACAAAGATTTTTATTGTTGTGGTCACAATCGATAACCGATATAAATTGAAAACATTCCATGTTAATATCTACATTTGAATACGTTTTTTTTATATACAGAAAAAGCTACCAGTGAAGCAAACACCAATGAAAACTGGGCCTTGATTCTTGACGTTTGCGATAAAACTTCGTCGAATTCACGTAATGCCAAAGATTGTTTGAAAGCTGTCATGAAGAGAATGGGCCACAACGATCCTCATGTAGTTATGCAAGCCATTACTCTGTTAGATGCATGTGTGAGCAACTGTGGTAAAGCTTTCCATTTGGAAATAGCTTCGCGCGAATTTCAAAATGAATTTCTTCGCTTGTTGGGAAAGGCACAGCCAAAAGTGTCGTCGGTAAGAATATACATTAAGCATGTCTATCACATAAATAAATAACAATTATGTTTTCGTAGAGAATGTGTCAGATTTTGAAAAGATGGGCCGAAGGAGAATTCAAAAGTGATCCAGAACTGAATTTGATACCCTCTCTGTATGCCAAGTTGCGCCAAGAGAATTACGATTTTAGTAGTACGAGTGAGAAGCCACCAAAGTCGACTACGAAATTGTCTGCTGCAAAAGATCCAGCCGCTAACAGTCAACAGGAGGAGGATGATCTAGCCAAGGCTATTGAACTATCTTTGAAGGAAGTCAAGAATAGTCCAAAACACGTAGGTTCTTCTGCAGCCGGCGGTACATCTAGCCAGTATGTAAGTACATAGTAGAAACAGGATTTGTTATTAAAGGTACATAGATAAATTATACTGGTACAGCTTTCGGCGCTATCTGTGAGTTAAAGTAGATATATTCAAGTTTAATATGTCTACATTAACTCCAATGATAACAAAAAGTTCAACATTTCCCAAATTATAATTTATGGGTGAATGCAGAGAAAAGTTCACTAATAATTTACCCGAAATTATCACGATTAGCTCTCAAATCTATATAAAACTAATTTTAAAAATATGTCTTATCGAAAGTGACCTTTGTACGGGGCTATATCAAAGTATGGACCGAATGCACCATTTTAAATAGGGATCGTCCCTGGGTTAAGAAATGCCTCTGTACCAATTTTCATTAAGATTGCTTCATTTTTTTAACCTGTGGTGTCGAATATAAAAAAGAACAGAACGCTAAACGTAGTGATACTGTTAGTGTTCTGTTCCAAAGAACAGTACCACTACGACGTAGTGATACTTTTCTATGAACCGTACGTTATCGTAGTGGTACAATTCGTCGTGTTCTAAGAACGGTACGTTATCGTAGTGGTAGCGTTCGCGAACAGTAACACGAAAGAACGGTACAGAACGCTAAGGAACCGTTCCTTAGTGTTTTTTACGAACTCTGTCTGATACATGCGTTTTCAACTGTGTGGCGGCGGTGCTTCTGCCCATTTCAAACATATTATTAGAATATTATTTTGTACCGATGAGACCACGTTATTGCCGCATTAATTCCTATATTGGTCTATGTGAGCTGGTTAAACCGGCTGCGAAAGCTAATTATCTCAAAACTACTAAAATATAGGTGTGACTTTCTTTCTTAGGAGTGCAGTATAATTGTTATATTATTTGAAGTTTTGCAAATATACTATATAGCAATGTACTTATACGTAAACATACATTATTTATATAGCAATGTACTTATACGTAAACATACATTATTTATAAATATGTATTCATATTGTCGTTTACTCTATTTCTTTTCAGCCTTCATTGTATCCTACAGTTTCTGGTACTTCTGGACCATCGCCAGCTAATCAAATTGATGCCCGAAAAGTTAGAGCGTTATATGATTTCGAGGCTGCCGAGGAAAATGAACTGACTTTTTCTGCTGGTGATATTATACATGTACTTGATGATTCCGATCCAAATTGGTGGAAGGGCTTCAACCAACGTGGTGAGGGCTTATTTCCCTCTAATTTTGTGTCAGCTGATTTATCAGTCGATCCTGAACGTTTAGAAATCAATCAACAACATAAAATGAAGAAGAGTGCGCAATTTGAGGAAGATTCTAAGGAACTGCAGCATAAAACGGAAGCAGCAGCAGCTTCCGTAGCAGCTTCACAAAGTATTGACATTGATGAGAAAAAAATTGACCGTTTGTTACATTTAATCAATGAAGCAAATCCAGAGGATCCTTCACAGGACACTGAAGAAATGTTACGCTTGGAACTGGAGGTTCATCAAATGGGCCCTCTAATTGATGCAGAATTAGAAAGAGTTGATCGAAAACATGCGCAACTTTCACAGTTATCTAGCGACTTGGTCGATGCCATAAATTTGTATCATTCTTTAATGCGGGATGACCGGAATTCGTTGGGGTCAGCTTATAGTGTGAACAATATGATTTCTGCTATGCCAGGAATGTCGAACTATCACAATATACCGCCACCTGGTCATATGTTGTATGGTGCAAATGCCGGATTCCAAGGAAACTTTGCTCCACATAGTTTGCAAAGTGGTATAAATTCAATACCTTATTCTCACCCGGCTAATTACCAGCCCATGAACATATCAATGCAATACCAAAATAGTCAAACAAATACGCAACAACCTCCCCCACATCAAATATCTTCTCTACCCAATTCGCAAATTATTCCTCCACAGCCACTAACGGTACCACAAAATCATTCCCACCAACAAATATATTCAACATCTAATGGACAAGTTAATATTGGAACATCAACAGAGACCCAGCAGCATCAATCGTATCAAGTGATGCCTCAACAACAACAACTGCAGTATGTGCCACCACAATCTCCTTCGATTACTACGAGCGCAATGCATTTAAACCAAGTTCCACCTACGCAATCCACACAGGCCCATCACTCCCAATTTATGTCGCCACAACATCATTCGCTGCAACAAACTCCACAGCCCTATGCAAATGGTACTTCCACGCAGCTCATGACCAATTCACATCTTTATAACCACCCACAATCAAATGGGCAACACAATTTTGTAGGCCCTCAACAGCCTCCAAATCTGACATCAACTTTACCTTCAGCTAACATTGATCAATTTGGCCAGTTGCAACATCAAATGGCCAATATGTCGGTTGCCACACAACCGTATCAAAGAAACGTACAACAAAACATTCCAATATATCAACAGCAACGGTAAAATACGGGCTTGTGCAACTAATGTTTCATTGAAACAATTTTGCATCTGGTAATAGGTGGTCTACGTCTCTGAAGTCAATAGGACACGAGTCCACAAATATCCATCACCATCTCCGATGTTGCTAAACTAACAAAGGTAATTGCGACGGACGACCTTAACCCTTAACTTAACAATTATAGATTTGCAAAAACAGACTTGGGGAAACGTTTGCAACTACCTGTGCTAAAGTCGGTTATAAATATATCTCTAAATGAAGTTTTTTTTAACTTTTTGTAATCAACTGATGTTATCTCTGTTATCGTCAGGCGATTAACTATCGCTATGCAGAAAACTACGATACTATTATATTAGGGGAATTTAATGTTTAATTTCAAATTTTGCATTGAGTATCGGTATATAAGTAATTTATCAACCACGAATGATAAACTTTCTTTGAATATTGCAATATTACACATTTATTTTTTGGGAACTGAATAAAATACAATTTCAGGACATTTCTGCAAATATAGGAAAAGATTATTTCTTTAACTTAAAAATATTTCAAACAAATTAAAGCTAACGCCCTTGAAGATATCTATAATAATCATGTATAAACATATTTTCCTATCTAGTGGTAAATCGCCATAAATAATCAGAAACACCACATTATCTTAAGGAGTCAGATTTGGACCACCTCCCAGTCCAGCAATATTCTAAGAATGTTTACCCATACTTGGCTGATATATTATTTATATATAACTATTCTCATTAACAAAATTAGACAAGGTTTTTTAAAAAGTGGACAGTTGACATAAAATTCTGCATATCAATTATTTTTTTTTGAAAATTTTTAATTTTGGAAATACAAAAATAATTTAAATTTCTTCAAAGAAAATATTGAGGCACTTTAATCGAGTTGCCTATATCTTTAAATCGTTTGACGATCAGCAATGTTATCTATAAAACACATAAGAACTTCATTTTGAGCACATGAAATCCTGCATAAAATTTAAAAATTGTTCGGTAGATCAAAAGATACACAAATATCTCTGATTTCGGGCAATATCGCCACATTTAAAAATTGGAAAATTCTGTGGCTAATCTAGGATTCTTAAGAAAGGCAACTATATTTTGTACACATTATAAATAATTTCTTATTACTAGTATAACATTTAAATCACCCTTGGGCGAAATTTCCTATTTTGAGATTTTAATATAATTTATCAAATGTTATATCATTTAGTTGTTTTTCTAAGCGCCATATCGGGCAGATTGAGATGGTAAATATATAAAAGTAGCACATATTTTTTAAGTAAATGTTTCCTCTGTACCAAAAATTGCCAAAATCGAGGATGGTGATGCCTGTTTGTGGTTATGTTGATTTGTTACCTATCTATACCTTTCTACATTCATTCATATGACTTACCGTATGGAATACTGTTTTCGTCTGAATTTAATGGGAATGTTATGCTTTAAAAGTCTTTAATTGTAACATTTTTCTTAATTGTTGGTTTCTTTGCTTTATCACCGTAACTTATACTCTAAGCTCTGATAATTGATAAACAAATGAAAATTATTATTTGAATACATGAACTTTATTAAAAATACACATACATACATACTTTATTTATAAACAACTATATTCAAGAAAATTATTTAGAATTATTCTCTTGGCATGATATAATATATACATAATATACATAAATAAATTAGTAAACAATTAATAAAATATGTTTTCTAATTTGCTACACAAACTATTGCTTTATTTCTGGTGTATTATAAGTACACTGGGCATAAAAGTTCTTCGTGCAAAAAATACGTCAAGTCGTCGTATCGACAGTTTTCTAAAATAGGCAAAAGTGAGTGCAAACATTAAAAAAATGTAGGATACAAATTAATGATTTCACAGGCGAATTTTACTTTTTGGCGGAATAGATGCTACTCTTGATAACCGCATGGAATTTAGAAATTTGGCTATATTTCACATGTAACAATTCCTATTGATAATGGTGTAATATAGACCCTACACATTCATCCGAATATTATTTGGAAAATGATTGTGGCGGGTGTTATAGAGTCGACTTTGCCAACTTCAGTCTTTCCTTATTGGTTTTGGTTTTTGTTGTTGAAGAAATTGGAACATCGGGTGCAATTCTCGATTCCCATTATTTGGAAGATTAATCGGTAGATCCTCTAACCTGATCCTCTCTAATTTTTGATAATTGTGAGTAGACGTACTTTTGTACATATTGCATTAATTTTTTTGTTTTTAAATAAAGAGGTGTGTTAAATTGTAGTTGACTTGCACCACTATTCTCGACCGAATGACATAAAATTATTGTGATAGTATCAACATTTGAGATAGTAAATATAATTCTGGGTTTCAAATGGAAGCTCTTTTATTGTAATTTTCAATGATAACAGTCACAACCCCAATAGAACATGATAAGAAATAATTTGTGTATAAAAAAAATGTTTTTTCGGCGTTTTCTTGTTAGTCTTGTTATCGGAAGGGAATACGAAGTCTGAATGCGGGATATTTGTATCTCAAACAATTAACATGCAAAAATGTATATTGGCCCTGCGCTATGATTTTCTTCCTTTAAAGAAACATCCCTATTTGTTTAATTCTTATACAATGTGGGGATATACATATATGTTAGGAATTAATTAAGCATGTGTCTAGAAAGAGCACAAATCTTCCAACATACATATTGTGTATTTTTTGCGTGACAACATTTAGGGATGATTTTTTAATTTATTTTTGAATTTTTCTATGTCAAAATTAGTCATGCCATATTGGAAAAATTTGAATTTCAGTAGATTTCTTCATACACAAAAGCTCTTAATAATGTATTTTTTCATTGGGCAGCAATGCCAAATTTTTTAAAATTATAAAGCTTTTCATTTTGTCCAATGATAATAAATGTGATGTCCATATTGTATACACCGTTGGTATATACAATATGGACATTTCCGCCAAATGGTCAACCAGTACAGAAAAATGAAATGATGATAATTATAGTATTGTGTGTTTACAATTATTAAAAAAATAAATAATAAACAGTTTAAGTTGAACTACCATCGTGAACAGTCGTCGCTTTCTCTTTGCATCGTTCAAATAAAAGATTGTGTTCTTTAACTCACAAGAAAAAAAACTCATTTAGCGTTTTCCTTCTTTTTTTTTTGTGTTATTTTCACCAAACGTTCAACAAAAACAGCTTTTATTCAGACACCGCACAATGGCTTCCTCCTCCGGAGGAAATTATTACGACTGCCTCGATCCTGGGGGAACAAAAAAGCAATCACCAAAACGAAAAAAACCAAATACTACAACAATAAGTTTGGGAAATTCTCTGGAATATCCTCAACTTCTTCAACCCAAACTAAAAAACAAACCATGCCCTAAATACGTAGTCACGAAAAGCACAATTCCAGACAAACCTCTGAAGTGTTTCAACATTTTTCTTGTGTCGAAAGCAATTCAAGGGATATCTAGTGAACCAACTCTAACGACAATATTCACCGGGACGGAAATCTACTTTTTCTATGTAAAAACGAATCCCAAGCAAACCGGTTTTTAAAAGCCAAAAATCTATCTGGAATATGTCCAATAGAATGTTTACTGCATCCAACTTTAAACGTAGTAAAAGGATTCCTAAATTGCGATTTGCTCACCAACTTATCCGAACAGGAAATAATAGAAGGTTTGAAGACACAAGGAGTCATAGACTGCAAGAAAATAACATCATACAAAGATGGAATTGTTTCGAATACCCCTTCACACATTCTAAGTTTTCAGCTATACGAATTGCCTGCAACTGTGGAAATTGGCACAATTGGCATCGAAATCAAAATAAAAGAGTATGTTCCAAATCCAATTCAATGCAAAAACTGCTATAAATTAGGGCACACCAAAAAATATTGCAAAAACAGTTCTGTATGTGAAGTTTGTTCAGCCACCATCCACGATCCCACACCATGTACTAAGGTCCAATGTGCTAATTGCAACCATGCTCATAGAGCGAACAACAAAATGTGTCCCCAAATCCAAAGAAGAAAAGAGATTTTAAAACACAAAATAAAAAACAAATGTTCATTCAGAGAGGCCATAAATAACACACCACAAACTGAATATGAAATTCCTACAGAAGCACTTGAAGATGCAATTACAGAACATAAGAAAAGATTAAACATAATAAAAAAACACAATATGCAAAACCCCGTTAACGAAAAAAGGTGCAAAGCTCCAGCAACACAACAAAAGAAACAATCATAACTGAAACAAATAAAGAACTCAAAAGTAATACAACAAAAACAACAACAAACAACATCTCAACAAATAGAGAACAAACCTCCTAAAGAGAAAACAACAAACACAACAATAAACAAAGAGCAACTAATGAATAGATTCTACACAAGAATAGAAAAATTACCTACAACCACAAATGTATCTAATACTCAATCCTCTCTGGAGGAAAGAGTATCCAAGGCAATAAATACACCGGCAAAAATATCTGCCAGGAGATCTGCAATAGATAGTCTGGAAGATATTAACATGTCCGAATAAATCCCATGTTACAAAATAATTATTTTTATATGATATATCCATGTCAAGGTTCAATATTGTTCAATGGAATATAAAAGGATATACCAATAACTATGTATATAGATCTTCAAATATTATTAAACAATCACCACCCTCATTTTATTTCACTGCAAGAGACACATATACCGCTTAATTCCCAACTCATAGCTCCAAATTCCTACACAGCATATTCAGCAAACAACTATACAAACAACCAATCCAAAGGCGGTATAGCTGTTCTCATTAAAAGTCATGTTCCACATGTACGAATCTTTAATGGTTCGAAATTATTGAACATTGCAATCGAAGTCACATTGAACGTGAAAATTACCATTGTATCCATATATATACATCCAAGTGAACCATTTACAATTAGTGACTTATGCGATTTATTCGAAAATATTCGAACTCCAATAATACTAGTAGGTGATGGTAATTCATGGAACGTTTTATGGGGTTCTAATAAAAACAACCCAAGAGGTACAATATTAGAAAACGCACTTATCACCAATAATCTCTGCATAATAAATGACGGAAAACCTACTCATCTATTCACCTTCAACACTTACACCAATATCGACATTAGCTGCTGTTCACCTTCGCTACTGCCAATCATTTCCAGCCAAACCTTGGATGACCTCTACCATAGTGATCATTTCCCCATTATCACATCCATCATTACGGCTTCAAACCACTCTACCGGTAAAATAATGCCTAATTACATGTTTAATAAAGCCAAATGGGATTCTTACCAACTGCAAGTGGATGAAAAATTGAAAAACATGTCTTCAATGCAAAATCCCAATAAAATTAATGCGACCGTGACCAAGGCCATAAGATCAGCTGCCAATAATAATATTCCTATAAAAAGAATAATTCCCAAGCAATGCGTTCCTTGGTGGAATAAAGATCTCGCCGTTTTCCGTAAAGACAAAATCGGTAAATACAGATTATTCAGGAAAAAACCCACCCTTGATAATTTAATTCAGTACAAAAAATCGAATGCCAAATTCAGGTACGAGTGTAAAAGAGCAAAGATTGCAAGTTTCATTACATTCACTAAAACGATATGCAGAGACTCCCCATTATCCACAATTTGGAATAAAATTAATAAGTTATCGGGCAAAAACATAGAACATGAAATCACCGCAATAGAAAACAATAATACTCGTACAATCCTAAACGACCCCACTGATATAGCTAATTACTTTGGTAATCGATGGCATGATGAGTCAACGAACAATAATTTCTCGTCAGAATTCTGTTCGGCAAAATATCGAATAAGTGCGAACTACTGTAACCAACCTACAAACAAACAGGCTTCAATGATAGAAAGCAAAATTACAATGGTAGAATTATTGCTGACATTAAAAAAAGTCAAAGGTAATACACCTGGCCACGACCGCATCTCTTATGCTATGTTGCAAAACTTAGCTAAAGTTAGCAAACAAAAGCTACTTGACCTATATAACCTAATCTTTGACACCGGTATCATACCACACGCCTGGAAGACGGCTATTATAGTTGCCCTGCCTAAGCCGAATAAAAATAAAACAGATTTTTCTGGATATAGGCCGATATCATTAATACCATGTCTCTCAAAACTGATGGAACGAATTATCTCAGATCGAATATCTTGGTTTTTGAACATTCAGAATTTAATAGCTTCAAATCAGGTTGCATTCAAAGCACATCAAGGTTGCACAGACGCCTTACTACACATTGATTACTATGTAACCAAGGCCCTTTCCTCAAAAAACCACGCCTCTATTTTAGCTATCGATTTCGAAAAAGCATTTGATCGCATTGGTATACACGTTATTCTAGATGCCTTGAACTCTATGGGAGTTGGTCGAAAAATATTAAACTACATCAAAAGTTTTCTAACAGGACTCACTTTTAAAGTTAGAATAAATAATGGATTTTACTCCAAACATTTTACTTTAGACAATGGAATTCCCCAAGGCTCCCCGCTTTCAGTAACTCTGTTTAAAATAGCGTTCAACCAAATCAGCCAAATAATTAACAAACATAAAAAAATATATCATTGTCTGTACGCAGATGACTTATATATAATCAACACCGACAAAGACGCTAGTAACACGAACAGTTCGTTCGCTAATATCATAAGCGACATCATCGACTGGACTAAGTCATCAGGTGCCAAAATATCTCATTCGAAATCCTCAATACTACATATATGCAGGAAACACAAATGTGTGCCTCCTAGCCTTTCTGTCAATAACATTATATTTCCTCATGTAAATAAACTAAAAATCCTAGGGATTGTTTTGGAAAAAAATTACCGATGGAAAGAACAACTTTTGAAGCTGAAGAAAGATCTTATTCCCAGAGCTAACATAATAAAATTCCTCTCGGGGAAAAGCTATACCCATCCAAACACTCTTACTTATCTTGTCCGAACTCTGCTGCTGAGCAAAATCGACTATGGATTATTCCTTTTTGGCAATAGCCCAAAATCAACACTAAAATACATCAAAGGAGTCTATCACGACAGCATTAGATCCAGCTTATACGCTTTCAATGACAATTGAATACTATAGACGTCGCATGGAGTTTGACAATTCGTTTAGTATGTCTGCATATTGAAGATGGCGCTTTGTCTGGCTAAACTGCAAAGAGAGCGTTCTGCAAAGAGAGGATAGATACTTTTATTTACTCTGCAAAGATACAAACGATTTTCATCATTAATTTTATTATATTCCAACTTCAAAACATTCAACAACAAAACAAACTGAAGAACTCACTCCCTTCTCAGAAATTATTTGAGAGTAAAAAAAGTTTGCATGTTTTGACAGAGAAATAATTGAGAGAGGAATTTGAGAATGAGATAAAGGCTGCTCGGACGCCACCTGGCGGATGAAGTCTGTAAATACCATGCGACGTCTATAGTATTCAATTGTCATTGACGCTTTTCGTACAACACCAATTAAAATACTGCTAATTGAATCGGGACTACCTTCACTAGAGGAAAGGTATCTACATTCTAAGAACGTCTTAGTACCGAAAATTATGTCAATAAACACATCAATCATTGATGATGATGTATGTAAAGCTATAACAGCGAAGAGAAAACCAAAAATTACATCTCTCATTTACGAGTGTGTCCATAATAACATTTTGAAGTTTAAAGATAAATTAACTAAATATAAAAATAAACATCCACTCTGGATATTCTCAAACCAAAGTTGTGACTTGACACTAGCTCAATTAGAGAAACATAATACACCCAAAGAACTGTACATCCAAAAATACCACCTTTTCGTGGAACAACACCCCGTTTGGGAGCTACTTTTTACAGACGCTTCTAAGAAGGACGAAATCACTACCTACGCTATAGTTAGTCACACTGGTTTATTACTGTCATCACAAGTTCTACATAGCTTCACTTCAATTTTCACCGCTGAATCCGTCGGTATTTTACATGCTACACAACTAGCCAAGGATACTAAACGCAAGACCATAATTTTTACCGACAGCCTATCTGCACTAAAAATTAGAGTTTTACTAATAGCCAACAAAAACAAAATGATTCTTTGCTGAGTACCTGGACACGTCGGTCTAATTGGTAACAATTATGCAGACTCCGCAGCCAAACAAGCTTGTTCCTCGCCCTTAATTACTGATCCAACTATTGAAAAACATGATTTAAAAAAAGAAATTTCAAATGTGCTTACTCAACATTATTCGGATAACAATAAATGCTTTCAACACCAGCACTACAATTATATAAACCCCAGGAACATTCCTCCGATATATCCCACTAATATTGATAAAAGTAAAATACGAACATTTTCCCGACTTCGGATGGGCCATACTTTTGCCACACATCAACACCTTATAAACAAAAACATCGACAATAAGTGTCCAAGATGTGGAATTATCAACAACGTCAAACACATACTACAATCCTGTAGAGACCTGACCCAACATCAGGAAGTAATACTCACTAATAAAGGGATGGATATACTCAAGACACCTACCACTGAAAATATAAATACAATGTCCAATTTTATAAAAGTTACTAAAACCGTAATTTAATACAATCAAATTGAAAATATGTATATACTCTATCTAAACTTGTATTAGCTGATGGCCACAGTTGCCAATTGCTTTTCTGTCTTATTAACCTTATATTTACTATAAGCTTAATGTAAATAAATAAATAAATAAATAATAAATGTCTAAATTTAATTTTAAAGACATTTTTATATTTAAATATTTTACATACAGAACAAACTTATGATTGCACTATTTCTTCAAAATCTTTATTATGAAAACTAAAACTCGATGAAACCCATCTTTTTCACTAAACATAGAGCTACTAAAATGATACTGAATCACCAAAAACAATGCGGCAAAAATTTTTATTTCGTGACCCGCGAAAATGGCCATATGTTTTTCTTTATTCAAACAAAATTAGGTGAAAATGGCCACTAAACGTGCTTCAAATTTGGATAATGAGAAAAGTAAAAAAGAGGCACGAAAAGCAGTCACTTTAGGAACAAAGCTCAATGTTTTGCGTCGTTTAGAAAATGGTGAAAAGCTTACCAACATTTCTATGCCTTTGTGATTACCTAAATCGGCAGTTGTAACCATTATTCGGGATAGTAAACAAAACATCGAGTCATATTCACATTCTAATAAAACATCTCACAGTTCAAAACGGACCCGTGAAAGAAGTTGCCTTACGGAGCAGATGGAAAGATTATTAAATTTGTGGATAGACAATCAATAAAATGTTCCTATGAGTCAAATCATTATTCAGCAAAAGTCTCTTTGAGTCGTTAATGAAGAAGAATTCTGATGAATCGTCCAAAAAATGTAACTTTTGTAGCAAACAAGGGTTAGTGCAAAGGACAGATAGATTTTAATAATCTAATTATTTTTATATTATTATTTAATTTTGGGAATTCGTTTTGTCCCTTCTGTTTTGTGCAACATTTTATTTTGTGGCAATACAATGCTGTTAGCAATCAGTTAATTAAATTTCGAATTTTGGGGATTGTACAATCTCTTCCATTTCTGTTTATCGGTTGTATATATAATAGGATTTGTATACCCTAACTTTTGTGGGGGAGGGTATACATTAGGGCGGGTCGATTTTAAAATCGCCCAAGTGACAAGAAAATCGTATTCTAGAGATCAAAATAAGACACTTTGCCCGATGGACCATACCTATAAAACGAATTCTGAAGTCCCGACTTTTGACCCGTAGGGTCAAATATATGGCTTCAAATTAAAAATATATGGACTCAAAACATTTTTTTTGTGATTTTTTTGATAAACCATACCTCTAAAACGAATTCTGATGTCCCGACTTTTTACCCGTAGGGTCAAATATAGTCTTCAAATAGAAAATTATGGACTCAATTTTTTTTTGTGATTTTTTGAAATGTTTGTATGGGGAACCCCCAGGGAGCTCCATGGGGGTGTGCCACTGGCATGGGTGGGTCGGCCCTCCAATGTAAGTGGGGGTCGGTCCTACATTTGGGCTAGATGGGGGCACTCCTAATTGGTAGAGTTGGGCACTTTAGTTCATTTAAGTGATCGCTCATTTTAATTCAGTTCAATTGAGTGAACTAGTTCCTTCATTTAGTTCTCCAGCTCACTCTAGGTCACGGGCTCTTTAGCTCACCAGCTCTTCAGCTCACTTTATTTAAACAGGTCTTTAGTTCAGCAGTTCGTTTCGTTCATATCGCCAGTTCAAATCAGCCGCTATTAAAAGAATCTGATTGGAACATGAATAGAATGTACAAACGCGTTTGTATTGGAAGAATCCTACATTCATGATGACATAAAAATGGAAACAACACAAACGGCTGAGAAGAGAACGAAATGACAGGGTTGAACTACTGAGCTGAAATGAACGATTTGTGTGAACTAGTTCGTACCGTTCAGTAAAGTGACCCGTTCAATTGAACTAGTTTGTTCACGAACTACACAACTCTACTAATTGGTCAAAGTGGGATTTTTCAAAAGTCGGGACATCGGAATTTGTTTTAGAGGTATGGTTCCTCGGGCAAAGTTTCTTATTTTGATCCCCAGAATACGATTTTCCTTGTCACTTGAGCGACTTTTTTGCCTCCCTACAAATCGACCCGCCCTGGTATACATATATCACTTGCTGCGGACCAAAAGTGTAACACATCGAAGGAGTGACGTAAGACCCCAAGTATATTTGTCGGAAATCAGTTTTAGGACATTTTAAGTCATTTAACCAATGTCCGTCTGTCTGTCACAATTACTCCGAAAGGAGTAACGGATTGACTTCAGAATTGGTATGTGATAATATTTTTGTCCATCATAGGAAAAGTTCGAAGATGAGCCATATTGGTTCAACTATTCTAGGTTAAAATTTAGAGAAATCTTGATTCTCTAATAATTTCTATATTACCTATCTGAATCCTTAGTTTATCTGTCGATATCTCCTTGAGAAAAATGGACTAAGTGGCCCCGCCCTTTTTGGTACCTCCCACAAAATAGAACCATTTTGTACAAAAAGTTAACTGATTATACCTTTAATACCATTGCAGAATGATACTTGAAATGTTTGCAGTGTAATGCTTTTATAATAACTACAGTCCGGTAACAAAGTGGGCATTATTGACACGCACCTTTTGGTACATCCTTCACAAAATGGCCAAATCATACCAAAATTGAATGGTGCATAACGTTAATACCAGTCCACATAAACGGGTCTGTTCTGTAGCAAGGTGATTTGAAATCACGGTGATTTTAAAATCACCGGCGACTTACAATCGCTGTTGGAGTTCGAAATCGCCCGGTTTATTATTCATAGCCTACCAAAAAAGATTGTTCGAAATATGTTCGGGTGATTTCGAACTCCAAAAGTAATGTTAAGCTACTTCCGGTACATCCTACACAAATTGACAGATTCATTCGAAAACAACAGTCCTATAACTTCTGCAGCAATCATCTACTGTTTTCATATTTTCTATTTGAACCAACATTTCCAATGATTATTGACTGAGTAAAATGTTTCCACCTTTCTGGCTCCCATACAAAGTACTACATTCCATATTACATTACTGACAGAGTGAGGTTAGTTGGTTTACCCGACTGAAATTTTCTTACTTGTTTTATTGACGATTTGTTAAAATAAAATTAATTAGACGTAACTGAATTTTAACGTAACTGATGCGCTGAATAAATTCCGGATTATTTTTGAAATATTGATAGCATGTTGTAAAAAATCCACGATATATGTATGTAATTTTCATAAAATTAAAGGACATTTTGGAGACAACCTATTGTCATATTCTCCCCTCTTCTAAAATTTAATGAAATTCCCATACATACGTAGTAGTATGTGTTTTTTTATAAATAACGAAATCACAATTTGACAAAATTTGTTCTGTCACTGAGAAACAAAACATCATTCACACATATGGATTTCTGGCATTTCGCTGTACTTTTTATAGGGATTTCCACAACTGGAGGTATTACTGATTGTTCCAACCAATTGTCTATCCCATAACGACATTATTCTAATAATTCATACTACAGCTTTGGCATTGCATTGTCACAAGTGCAACACGGAACAGGTTCAGTGTGGTGATACATTGGGAAGTGATAAATTTTTGCAACAATGTCCCGATGAATTCCATTATTGTACAATGATATGGACTAAGGAAAATGTTGTAAAGCGTGGCTGCACCAATGGCACACTTTGTGATGAATTTAAGGCTGATGAGGAAACATATTGTTGTGATTGTCAGCAGAATGGATGTAATTGGGGTAGAGAATCGTGTAATGGCCAAACAATACTGGAGTCGGGGTGTTTTTTGATAATCCCAATCTCGGTTTCGTTTCTGATGTTTTAATTTCTAAACTTCTTTTGTACATTTTTTTATGGCATCATTTACCTATCTATGTATATGAATAAATACGTTATTATCATTTTTTATAGCATCACACGCCTAGTTAAAAGTTAAGGAAGGGACAAATGCATTGTCTCAAATGGCAAGTGTCAGAAATTATTGAGAATTATAGCGCTCTCAACAAAAAACAGACCTAAATTGTTGGGTGTTGAATAGTCGCAATTGTAATCAAGTTGAAAATGTGTTACCCTTAAGAAATATTTGCCTTATTTTTACTGGGGAATCACTTTTATTATACCGTCACTTTAATGGAGGAAGGTTTATATCATTTGCTACTGACCAAAAGTGTAATCCAAAATGACGTAACCCACATGTTCTGTTTTTGCAGAAAAAGCAAAAAACAAAGTAAACTGATTTCAAGTTTTTGGCTAGATTTATGAATTTCCAGACTATTAAAGCGAAATCAAATAACAAATGTAGTGGAATTAGTTGTGGCGTGCATTCTGAATAAAAAAAATAAAATTTTATGAATCTTTCCGCCTTTTGAATGACCTTGTTTGCTGTTAGGTCATTTCAAATTTCACTTATAAAGTAGTCAATTTTAGATATTGAACTCGCAAAAACTTTTTAGAATGTCTGGTTTAGTCTATTATACCATAATATATCATAAAACAAATTTTGATTTTTTGATGTTACGTCATTTTGGATTTCAGATGACGAAATGTAGCTATCTTCTTGAGAAAAATTGGGAAAGTGGCCCGCACCTTTTTGTAACTCCCACACAAAAGGATCATTTTGTACAAAAGATAACTGCTTATTACTTTAATAACAGTGCATATATGAAGTATTGCCTATAAATTCTGAAATTTTGTGCAGTATAATTATCTTATAGTACCTACAGTACCTCCCACGCAAAATGGCCAAGTCATACCAAATTTGAATGGCTCATAACCTTAATACAGAAGCTCATAAACAGTTACAGTGCAATGTGTAATGAAGTATCTACTGTTCAGCATATTCGTCAAGTCACTTCCGGTGCCTTCTACACAAAATGACAGATTCATTCGAAAAAACATTCTTCTGCAGCAATCATCTAAATGTTTTCACATTTTGTATTTTAGACAACATTGCCAAAATACATTACTCACAAAGTAATGCATTCCTTAGTCGGTTTACCCGACTGCAATTTTCTTACTTCTTATGTACCATTTATAGTTTGGAATTATTTTGTTAACTATCTAAATTATATAATATATCAAAATAAGACTTAAATATTTCCATATTTTAATCGATGTAAAATCAGAGGTACGTATTGGAGGTTATATCTGAACCAAATGTCTATATATATATATATCAGTAGAATCGTCTTTGAGGAAAAAACATTGGTTCGTTATAATTGATCCATAAATGGGACTGCACTTTGATTAAACTCATACATCTACAGATAGACAGATAGATATGCATAAATCGACTCGGAAATATAATCTACGGCTATCGGTCAATCATTGGATGTAGTGTTGAATATATTAAACTTCTTATTTACCATGAAATTTTGTAGGAGGCAAGAATTTTTATTTTGGTTGTACCCATTCTTATTTACACAGTTTAACAAACTTATTTTTAACGTTACATTAACTTCGAATACAAATGCAGGATCTCAGCATAAATCAGTAGTATTCCAGGAGTCCTGATATGGCCAGCATTAAAGCACACGTTTCCAATGTTACAAAAATCGTCCTTACAGTGACAGCAAAGAGCATGACCTTGATGACATTCTATTGGTCCACAACCTCGCCACAGCATATACTTCCGTTCTTTTCATAAACAAAACAAAACATACATGAATTAGTACTTATGTATATATGTAAATACATTATAAATCTGAACCAATTTTTTCAAATGCCAAATTTGGTAATGCTCAGATGTTAAATACGATTTCTATAGCGCTTAGATGCCAAATTGGAGGTAAATATATATTGGGGCTATAGCTAAGTCTAAACCGATTTTCTTCAATGTTGGCAATCTTCGTTTCTGTATCAAAAAACTCCTGTCTGCCAAATTTTGTAATGATCGGATGTAAAATAAAGCTTCTCTGAAACGTTGTTACCAAATCGGAGGGAAAGTATATATGGGGGGCTACATCTAAATCTGACCTGATTTCTTTGAAATTGGATAGTGTTCATTCTTGAACCACTGAACTCCTTTGTGCCAAATTTGGTAATGATCAACATTAAAATAGGATTTCTATAGCGCTAAGAGGTCAAATCTTAGGTAAATATATATAAGTATGGGGCCTATATCTAAATCTGAACAAGCACAAACTCACCCTGGACCACAGTGTGGTGTAGGGGTTTTTCGGATACGACTTAAACACAATGACGCATATGTTTATTCGCACAGGTGGGAATAGGAAAAGGTTTTTTTAAAGACGTTTTGTTGTTAGGCTCAACATTTTTGATAGAAGGCCGCTTGAAATCTTTGAAGACGTGTATTTTGAAGCATTATCTACTTAAAGTAAATGTTAGGATATGATATATCTTTGTATAATCCCAACTCATTACTGTTATTACGAACTTCCACGGAACAGAACATTTCAGTTCGTTATAGACGAACTGTCAAAAATGTCAAAAGAATAAAATCATTCATTGTATTTTTTCATAAGTTTGGACCCATCATATAAAGAAATTTAACAACTCACCGTGCGCATTTTCATTGCCCCATTGACCTTTAACAATACCACAAGTCTCCTCACATGTTTTCGTTAGCGTACTATTTTTAAAATTTTCCAAATCGTCACATTCGTTCTCGTGATCACGAGTATTGCATGAATAACATTCAATACTAAAAACTGGAATAATACATTCGTACATACATAACTAACATGCATATATGTTGTATATAACTTACCTCCTTTTATTATACACGATATGATTATAAAATACGTGAAATATATTCGCAAGAAAGTCATTTTTTTAACGACAATACGAAACAGAATTGATAATATAAAGAAATTTAAATACCTATGTATAATATTTGATATTTGTTATGTGTCTGATTGGAAACAAGTCATTCGATATGGAACTGTCGTAACTAAAACATATGTCATCGTACACCATACTCGTGAAACAAAAAAGCACAATTTCAAAGGACACTTAGCCTGCAAGTACACAGAGAACAATATACGTTTGCGATGATCATATTTGCAGTGTAGTGTATAATGTAATTGTTATTGCAACCATGGCACATTATTGATGTGAACAATTTAAGTATTGATGACTGAACATCATAATATAGCTCAATATGATCCCCCTGTAACCATCTTGTTCCCAATATCCGTAATATGGTTCCCTTGTAATCATATTATGTTCTCCATATCCATAATATAATTGCTTTGTAACCATGTTATATTCCGCATAACCATTAAATTGACCCTATGACCATACCCAGGAAAATAATTGGTTGGAACTAGCAACAAAAAGTCTAATGCATACACCGTGTGCCGGTTGTATTTATATATAAATAGTTGAAACAACAATAATAGCATGGATACGATCAAATAAAAATGCTTGCAACTAAATCGATGGTTGTATCAATCGATTTAAGAATGTTTTTTTTCATTGACACTCGGTTAGTTGTGCTAACTACTTTTCAATTTTCATATGATCGATTTTTGGTTATGACAACCAATGTTTTATTCTTGACAACAGAAATTGTATCAATAGACCAAAGATTATTATTGCAATGAATAATTGGTTACTACAACAGAAAAATATTAATAAATAATCGTTTTTTGGTTACCCCAATAATTTCCCAAATTTAGAATAATTAAATGTATTTTGGGAAATACAACCGAACGATTGGTTGCTGTTCTTTTGCTGATACATGACAAACAAAAAATAAAATTACACACACGACATAAATAAATCTTCAACAATTTGTTCAAGAACGGTATATGTAGTCAAAAATAATCTGGTGTGGATAATAATGTGTGGAATGCAGAATATGTTGTGCAAAATGTTATACATAAATAAAAAATAAAAGCAACAATGATGAAATTGAAAGCACAGGCGATATTTGCATAAAAGTTTTGTGTTTTCTTTTTCGTGTACTAAAATTTGAGTCAAATATTTCCAGATCTCATAATATTGTTTGGTTTTTTGTCCAATGAATAGAATAAAAATTAATGGAAATACTTTGTTTAATTAATTGTCTGTAGTATATGACTACACATAGAATACAGTTTGGTTGCCTCAAACGAATTATTTGCCAACCTAATTTTGTAGTTCTGTCTACTATCATGCGATTCCATCAGGACAACCAATATTATCAGAACAACCAATTTTTTAAAACAGTTGGTTGTGGCAACATGCAACAGATAATTTTAGCCACCATTTTCGTAGTTGGCGCAACCAAATATGATAGTTGTCAACATCCCACGGCAGCCGGTTCTTTGTACCGGATTGACCCGAAGCAGCAATTCTTCGGCCAGGGACTTCCTCCTCAGTACTACGTGTTTTATGTTCGTCCATTTTTTCGCCTTGGTAGAGGCACATCCCGGAGTGTCTGCTCCGAATTCTTCTGGTCCGTGCCGGGACCGAACAAAATCCCGAACAATATTTCTGCTCCGTCTGCAGGAACCTTATACGTGGCAACTCAACATCAGTAAGGTGTACCCGATGTATGGAGTGGTTGCATCTCAGGGGTTGCTCTGGCCTTAGGAACGCCGGGGAGTATCGCCGCATAGGGAGCTATGTTGGAGCCTGCTGTGCCTGCATACCTCTCAGTGTGCCTCAAGAATCGCAGTCGTCAGTGTCGTCGGCCTTGTCGTCCCCGTCGTCTACGTCATCGACACCTTCGGTTTATGGGACACCGCCGCAATCTCCCCTACAGCAACATGAACAGCAATCAACACCACAACTAACACCACACATTGCTGTACCAACCCCCGAACATGCATCCTTCTTGCAATTTAATTGCAATGGTCTCCGCGGCAAAATCAACAAGATTGTAGAATTTATGAATCGGAAGAACATCAAGGTCGCTGCGATCCATGAAACAAAGCTGAGCGACACATGCAACTTGCACAGTTGTCAGGGTTACAATGTGCTACGTAAGGATCGCACTAGAAGTGGGGGTGGAGGACTGGCTTTCTGTGCAATACAGACCTATCTCGCCTGAGCTTGACTCTAGAGACCCATACATTGAATGTATGGGGTAGCAGTTAAGTCCGGGACCAATCGGCAGACCGCCGATTGGTAGCTGTTCTCCGCGTTATTTGACGGACATCAGTCCGTTACTGCAGGGCAATAATCGCGTGGTCCTAGGAGACTTTATTGCCCATCATGAGCTTTGGCATTCTCTCCTAGCTAATGACCATAGAGGCATAGCTTTGGCTGAGCAGATAGATGGCTCTACGTTCTGCACAGTGAATGAGGACGCCCCCACACGGATTATGGGTGATTGCAGCAGCTCGCCAGATATCACCATCGTGTCGCCTGGTCTGATAAATGACGTTACCTGGCAGCCCGTCATTTCATTGGGATCAGACCACCTCCCCACAATCCTCTCCATAGACAGACCAGCCGATTTTATTATCTCTGAACGCCGTACTTTCCTGAATCAAAGGAAAGCGGACTGGAACGGGTTCAGAGAATTCACCAACCGCAGCTTCAGTGAACTACCCATCCCCTCAGATGTTCGGGTAGCTGAGAAGAAATTCCGAGGCATCATCAACGCAGCAGCCGCTCGCTTTATCCCTGCTGGTCGAATACCCGAGATACGACCTAATTTCCCAGCAGATGCAGCGGGACTACCAGACGTGCGTCATGAAATTCGTCGTTCTAATCCTGCTGATCCTAGAATCAGGGAACTGAATCCAGAAATCAGTAGGAAAGTCGACGAATATAAGCGGAATAAATGGCTAGATCAACTGAAGCAGTGCAACTTAAGTTCCGGTATTGGTAAATTGTGGGCAACGGTTAAGTCACTCTCGAATCCAGGCAGGAAAGACGACCGGACGGCAGTAACATTTGGTGCCACCACTGTGACTGACCCGAAGAAATGCGCGCGTTATTTTAAGCGACAATTTATAGAGCACCCCGTGAGTGACAGAGCGAAAAGCAGAGTAATGCGTCGTATCCATGCTCTCCGAGCTGAAGAAGTACCACCACAGTTTACAGTTGGATAATTTGCAGATGTCATCCGTAGCGCTAAGTCATCCAAAGCACTTGGCCCCGACGGAATTTTGATGCTAATGTTGAAGCTATTGGACATACCGGGATTTGAGTACCTGACTAGGGTCCTCAATCTGTCCATGACTACTCTGATAATATCCGAAGCCTGGAAAATGGGCAGAGTGGTCCCGCTACTGAAACCGGGCAAAGATGCGAGCAAGGGAGAATCGTACAGGCACGGATTCCGAAAGCAGCATAGTACGACTACTGCTTTACACGCCATATCCACGCATGTGAGCCGCGGTCTTAACCAGAACAAGCCCGGTGACAGGACCGTAATCGTGGCGCTAGACCTATCGAAGGCCTTCGATACCGTCAGCCACGCCACGCTTTTTGATAGCATAGCCAACACGTCCCTCCCGAATAGTTTGAAACGTTGGACCGTCAGTTACATGTGTGGACGCCAGTCGTATGTGGAATTCAGAAACAGGGAGTTCCCCAAGGTGGGGTGATACCTCCGGCACTGTTTAACCTCTACCTTTCTGCAATTCCACCCCCCCTGACGGCGTTGAAATCTTATCATATGCTGATGACTGTACAATTCTGGCGTCGGGCCCTTTAATCGATGACATATGTGGAAGGCTGAATATCTACCTCGCTGAGATTGCCAATTTCTTCGCTGCGAGGAACCTAAAAATATCCGCCACCAAATCATCGGCCACACTGTTTACAGCATGGACAGCGCAAGTGAAGGAGCAACTCCATGTGGTGTCACATTTGATAGCATCTTCAGGCCTAACGCGCATGCCACAGCTATCTGCAATAAGATGAGAAGTAGGAACAAGGTCCTCAAGTCGCTAGCCGGCAGCACTTGGGGCACAGATAAAGAAACCGTGTAGACCTCTTACAAAGCGATACGTCGGTCTGTGGTAATCTATGCAGCACCAGTGTGGTCACCGAATGTGAGCGAGACGCAGTGGAAGAATATACAGACCTGCCAAAATGCCGCCCTGAGAACTGCTACAGGGGGTCTCCTCATGTCTTTTGTGGACCACTTACATGAGGAGACGAAGATCATAACCGCGCGACGACACAATTTTTTGCTGTCGAAGCAGTATCTGCTTGGTTGCTACCGTCCCAGCCATCCCAATCACCATCTAGTGGATAGGCGCCCACCTCCCAGGCGGATCAGGAAAGACCTTCATGATCTAGAGCGCGAGGTCCAACGCTACAAGAGAGAACCTCTAGATCAAAGAGCTTTCAAGGCAGGTCTGGCTGACATACACTCTGACGCAGTCGCTGAAGCCGTGAATAATTACAGAGTCAATGTCGTACTAGGAGACCACCCTCCATCAGTGGCCTCAGAGGAATTACCACGACAGACAAGCGTACTTTTGGCCCAATTAAGATCTGGCTGGTGTAGCCGCCTAAATTCATACTGGGCAAGGATTGATGGCACCACGTCGAACATATGTCCCGCCTGTAACCAGGGACCACACGACACACTACACCTCCCTGGAAACCACTACAACAGAGCCCACTATACAAGGCGAATGAAAACAACTAATGGATAACAAACACATATACTGCTACAACAACAACAGTATAGTTGTCAACATGGAAGCAGAAGTATACCACAACCAAAATGTTGGTTGTCCTGATGGAATCGCATGATAGTAGACAGAACTACCAAAAGTGGGTTGGCAAATAATTAGGTTGAGGCAACCAAACAGTATTCTGTGTGAGGATATTACGAACGAAATCTCTCCGAGGAAGAAAAATTTGTTTTATCTTTCTTCGGACGAAATAAGTTTGGCCGAAGATGATGGGAGGAAGCGATGTGTAAGAGTATATTCCATCCAGGGAATTATCCATGGATGGGAAATGCTTTTATGCTACTTCATCATTCCCCTAAGTAAACATTATAGTGAACAATACAGAAATGAATAAATGTATGTGATTAGGACAGTACAAGATATTAGTTTCAATATTTTTGTATTGTCCTTTGATATGGTCTACAAAAATAATTTAGAAAATGATGTGGTGCACTACCTCATCCAGAGCTGTTTCCGTTAATCTTTCTTCGACATAGGCGTGTTTGGATTTTAGCCTGTCATCCGCTATTTTTCTTTTGACAATGTCATCAATTATTTTAATTGTTTGTTGGAAAGAAGTTAGGATAATATACCGATAATATTTTGGGGTCGTATAACTCGCCTTGCCAGGCTTGGATATGAAGACCACCCATGATTCCTGCCAATATTTTGGGTTATATGGGCGAGTTAGGCATGCAGTGATCCAGCCAGATGAGTTGGTACCAGATTCACCTCAATCTAAAGAAGTGCTGGAAATATAACATCCGGTCACACAGGGAAGTTTTATTATCGCTTCTTTAACCATACCATCTGTTATATCCGTAATAGGTACGTGATGCAACACATTTTCGTTCTGTAACTGTTCCTCATTACCAGTCGGAAATTAGTTTTCATCAAGAGCCTTGCGGTATCCTCTATAGTTTCCATCCTTTTTCCCGTGGTTGAGTTTTTAAGAGGAACTTTTTTATTTTAGATATCCAGTTAACAGAATAGCCTCCAGGAGCTACGTTTTGCCGATCTAATGATTATATTGTATTCTTTAAGCCTTTTTTATTCTCCAAAATAATTTGAATCCAATAACACCAAAATGTTTTGCTACAAAAATATCAGACGATCTATTTTGCGTTTTGTAATCTTAATCGCCAATTTTAGACGAAATGCGGGCGAATGTCTTCTGTATTTAAATATTTGCGTGTGGGCTGGCCCATTAGTTTTTTAAGTAGATAGCCGAATTTAGTCAAGCCTTATTACGGAAACTTATTAGGTTAGGCCGTGCAATTTTAAATCTTTTAGAACGATGGTCCAAATTGGAGTGTTCATCCGAAACCCTCCACTCACGGATCTCATCAATAAGGTTTTATGAGCATTTCGTTATATCTAATACTTCTTCCCTAATTTTGTTAACAAAGTTAGCCTTGTTCCCTATGTTAATAGTTAGGAGGTCGTTTGTATTAAAAACTTCTATAAGCGAACGGCGATGCTGGCCTTCCAGACTACTTCCGAAATTTCTGTCCTGCGACCAATGCATCCAATTCAACCTTCTCTTAAGAAACATGACACTATGTGGTTGCGTAGTGGGTAGGTGAATAGGTACTGCGTAATAGGTTACAAACTATCGTTCTTTCATTAGCTTTCTGTTTCTTGTTGTTGTATCGCAGATAAGAAAATGCCATCCAGTCGATATTCAATTTACAGCATCGAAAGCGATGCAAACATTTCTGTCTCACTCACATGTCACACGCCTGAAGTAGCAATTTTGATTGGCCTTTCTCGGAGTAGCATGTCCACAGGGAACTCTTTTGGTCCTGTGTGAAGTATGAGTGTAGGCATGTAAACTTCAGAATATCGCACTCAAATACAAAGTGGTTCCTACGTTGTCCATTTTTAAAATACCGACTACACAATAGGATTTTTAAATTTTGGTGTGATCCAATCCCATTCGAGGGCACCCTATTGTAGAGTCATCTAACATTGAGAACATTTTATCCCCAGTGACTTTGCACGCGAAGCATTTTCTTTCAGAAGATGACGTTCCATTGCGATTAATCTACAAATACCCCTGTGGCTTTGCGCGCGGAACATTCTCTTTCAGAAGATTCCATTTCGATTAATATACAAATACCACAGACCTTAAATTATACAGATGTGCCGTCAGCCAGAAACGTCAAAATCTATCAGTTAGTCCCCATTTACATGGTACTTTTTTTTTAAACAAAAACATGTTCCAACCAATTTGTGAAGCGCTGTCCATGGATATTGTCCGATTACTTCCATATTTTTGAGCCACGTTATTTAAGCCTTTGAATGCGAAAAGCAAATTCTTCACAACATTACCATATCATATCTTGTGAGGACATTTATAGTTTCCTTATAATATGAAAATACAGTTTCAATAGGGAGGATGTAGAAAGCTGTGGTAAGATTTGGTGTATGTAGCATATTGGACACACCTTGTACAAAAGCGAATGCTTCATGTTTATTTCCTTCTATTCAATAAGTTGGCCGAAATAAATTGGTCAACCTTTCAAAGCGCTTATATTCTTGAAGAAAATCATAATCCAAACGTTTTTTCGTGTAGTAATCGTGGTGAATCCAGAGATTCTCGCATTGTCTTCTGTTGTATGATCAATGTAGTTGCTGCAAGTTTTACCATATTTTGTATAAAATCATACCTTAGCACCATCACTGCGTGAGGAATGTCGGCAATATACCAAATTTTACCAGATCTGCATGGTAAGTATACTCCTCCTGTGTCAGCGTACACTTTGCACATACACACAGAATACAGTTTGGTTGCCTCAACCGAATTTTGGTAGTTCTGTCTACTATCATGCGATTCCATCAGGACAATCAATATTTTGGTTGTGGTATACTTCTGCTTCCATGTTGACAACAATCATATTTGGTTGCGCCAACTACGAAAATGGTGCTTTAAATTATCTGTTGTAGTTGCCTCAACCAACTGTTTTAAAAAAGTGATTGTTCTGACAATTTGTCAGTCATATACTACCGACAATTAATTAAAAACAGTTTTCATGAATTTTTATTTTATTTATTAAACAGAAAACAAAACGGTTCATAACAAAATTAAAAATCACATATTACAAATTCATCACTATTATGAGATGTGGAAATATTTGACACACATTTGTACACTAAAAAACACAAAACTTTTATGCAAATATCGCTCAACCCTGTGCTTTCAATTTCATGATTGTTGCTTTTATTTTTTATTTATGTAAAACATTTTGCACAACATATTCTGCATTCCACACATTATTATCCCCTCGAGATTATTTTTGATTACATATACCGTTCTTGAACAAAATGTTGAAGATTTTTTTATGTCGAGTAATTTCATTTTTTGTTTGCCATGTATCAGCAAAAGAACAGCAACCAACCTTTCGGTTGTATTTCCCAAAATACATTTAATTATTCTAAATTTGGGAAATGATTGGGATAACCAATAAACGATTATTTATTAATATTTTTTCTGTTGTAGTAACCAATTATTCGTTGCAATAATAATATTTGGTCAATTGATACAATTTCTGTTGTCCAGAATAAAACATTGGTTGTCACAACCAAATATCGATCATATGGTACCATAATGAAAATTTAAAATTGGTTACAACAACTAACCGAGTGTCAAAAAAAAAATCAATCTTCGATTGATACAACCATCGATTTAGTTGCAAGCATTTTCATTTGATCGTATCCATGTTATTATTGTTGTTTTAACTAATTATATATAAATACAACCGACAGACGGTGTAGGCAATATACTCTTTGTTGCTAGTACTATTTTTTTATTGTTACAATCGAATTCCAACCAATTATTTTCCTGGGTGTGTATAGAGTATTAATGATTATTATACCCTCACTTTAGTGTGACGAGGGTATATATCATTTGCTACGGAAAAAAGTGTAACACGTCGAAGGAGTGACCTAAGACCCCAAGTATGTTCGGAGGAAATCCGTTTTGGGTCATTTTAAGTCGAATGAGCAACGTCCGTCCGTCTGTCTGCTGGCTGGTGCGCACGATAACTCTCGAAAAGAGTAACCGATTGACCTCAAATTTGGTATGTGGTAATATTTTTTTCTATCTCCGGCTAAGTTCGAAGATGGGCCATATTGGTCCACTCCTTCTAGTACCTCCCCCACAAAGGGTTAAAATGTTGTGAAATATTGATTCTTTAATAACTGCTATACTACTTATTCGAATCTTTTGAAATTTCACACATAGTATTAGCTTATTACTCGCTATCACCTCGAGAAAAATGGGCGAAGTCGCCACGTCCCTTTTTGTACCTCCCACACAAATGCACCATTTTGCACCAAAAGTTAACAGCTTATAACATTAATAACAGTGTATAAAAATACTTGAAATTTTGTACAGTATTATGCTTTTATATTGCCTACAGTCCAGGGAAAAATGGGTGTTGTTGCCACGCCCCTTTTGGTACCTCCCACACAAAGGTACCTTTTTGCACCAAAAGTTAATAGCTTATAACATTAAAACCAGTGTATAAAAATACTTGAAATTTTTTACAGTGTAATGTTTTTATAGTGTCTATAGCCCTGTGAAAAATGGGCGTTATTGCCACGCCCCTTTTTGTACCTCCCACACAAAATGCCCAAATCATACCACAATTTAATGTCTCATAACGTTTATACCAGTGCACATAAATGCTTATAAGTCGGCACAGTGCAATGAATTTAAAGTATCTAACGTTCAGCGAAAAAAGGGGTATTTGATAAACCCCTTCTGGTACCTTCCACACAAATTAACAGAATAATTCGAGTAATATTCAATATTACATTACTCACAAAGTGAGGGTATACCTTAGTCGGTTTACCCGACTGAAACTTTCTTACTAGTTTTTACTTTATTTTAACTTAAGCTTTCCTTACTATAAAACATAGAGAGCACGTTCTTTTGATCGCCATTTAAGAAATGTTTGCTACATATTTCTTCATTATTAATTTTCTTAACATCAAACTTCAACTTTTCGCACCAACATACCAAAAATTCTTTATTAGATATTCTTACAAAAGAACTCATTGAGATATTATAGTCTAAAAATGGTGACAGATTTACTACTAGAGATAACAAAAAAGATTCCACATTAAACTAAAGATGTTCTGCCTTTAGTTCATATTCACTAATAAGCAATTAAGATACAGTAATGCTCGATGGTCCGAAAACAATTTCACAATGATTTGCCAACTGGCAATGTAACTTTTGTCAGTGGTCGTCATTGTGTTTTGGCACATCGGTAACTAAAAATATTGTAAACAAACAATTCAACACAAAAAGTAAATTTCAACTATAAAAACGTATGTATTTCGATGAAGAACATCCAATGTCCAAAGTCTCTACAAAGCCAAAAAGGCTACATACGGAAATTACAGCCAAATCAATTTGCAGGTCTTCTGCCGCCTTCTCCAATGGCGATAAAGACACTCCTTGCGATGGCCCATCACCTGTGATGTTAAGGTTTGCTTTAAAATTAAACCTCACTCTTTGCCATTCATCTGGATGATTCACCGAGGGAGGTACGTGTCGGAACTGGGCCACAGCAATCAGACGCTTCAAATGGGCTATACGATGTCTCCATGCCATGTGAGAGGTCAAAGGCAGTGATACGGTTAACATGTACAGAGGACCTTCTACTTCGAAGGCACTCTCTACCCAATCTTGCCGTGAGATAGTGACACGAGTTTTGCTGTCATCAGATCAGATACACATCGTAGAAGAGTAAGTAGGGAACGAAATGCATATTCGATTGGATTCACCAACACCGACATCTTCGTGGAAACCACGTTTTCATACAAAACGCATGAGTAGCGGGTGCTTGCTTGGATGCAGCGGGTGCTTACTTGGATGTAGCTAGCATGGTGGGTCATTCAGGTTGAGAATGCCGCCTCGGAGACTTCCGAACCCCAAAGTGGCAGTAACCCATTGCAACGGGTATTGGCATTCTGCAAACTTGCTATCTCCCACTCAGTGTCTTTGGTTTCACCAAAAAGCCGCACACTAGATTTGGGTTAGATTACATTTCCTCTATTAACACCTCAAATTGTTGTTTTGTGGTGATTTTAACTATCATGGTGATGCCAATGTACTGACAATGACAGATTGTTAGCAATAGGTGAATTGTCAGTTCAGACGATTACAAGAAAACCTTATAATTTCATATATTCAGTATATTTTGGAAATATTTATCAGGCATGCCACAGAGTGCAAAATTGTACAAGAATTTACGTTTTTGAAATCGAAAACGTTTTTAGCTTCTAGAGAAAACGTAAACCGAAAAATAAATTTTGGTTTAAAACGTTCACAAAATCTGAAGCGAAATATATGTTTTTAGTAATTTAGACTCCAGAAAAGTCAAAAAATCTACCAAAGATCAAGTATTAATAATATTTGAATTAATTTCAACCAAAAAAATGTATTACAAATACTTTTCGTACGAAATTGTTAATACTTTTGGTGTTCGAAGTGCTATATCCACAAATGTAACCATAAAACAAACAGAAAATAAAACAATAGAGAAACGCAACCCCGAAACTAAAAAAGAAATAACCAAAAAAGATACGATCAATAAAATCTAAATTTTTATTTTAATGTTAAATTTAATAATAATTATTGTTATATATTTAAAGGGGAAAGCACAGAAACATTAATCAAGCCAAGATTTTCGTCAATTTTATTTTTTTGGTTTTAATATGTTTTATTTATTTTCACTACCACCAATCAGAATCTGGAGTCGAACCGATATTTTTGCGGCGGTGGCTGAAAAAATTTGTTTCTGATTTCTATGCTGCCATATTTTTGATAGTGTTTTTCGGTTTTCATTTTCTTTCGGATTCATGAAAACGTACAAGAGCTTTAGAAGCAAAGGTGAAACGAATCAATTTCGTAAAAAAACTGTGACATGCCTGTATATATGTCCATATTCACACTCGGCAATTTTTTCCAAGCAAGAGTCATAGTTTGTAGGAGAGAAAGGCAGGGAGCTCTTTCCGCCTGCCTCTCTCTCCCACAAACTTTGACACTTGCTTGGAAAAAATTGCCGAGTGTGATTCTGCACTATGCAGGATTGCCAATATGTCAGATGCATAAACTTCGCACATCTTATAATGTAATGTCGATGACTTCAGCCAACGTTGAAAGACAAAAATTGTAAGTTCACACGGCTGCATTTTTGTGACATTTAGCAGACAATATTGTAAGATCTGACCACCGTACACAGAAATTTGCAAGAATATTCATGTTCGAGATCAGCGTGTATTAGTGTTGCCAGATCTGCAATAAGTGTTACCGTAACAGAAATACAAACCTATCTTCACGTTAAATATAAAATTGCGCCAATTAGCTTGGATGGATATTTGTATGTAAAAACGAAGAAAATGCATGTTTTTATTTAAATATTTTATAATAAATACTATTTAATATTTGGGAACCTTTGGTGTTAATAACAAATAAATTTTAGATACCAAATTCTTGCTCAATTTTATCTGCTACCATTTTCGCTATAGCTAGCGAGCTCGTTGCACCCGGGGAAGGTGCATTGCGACAGTGAAGCACACGTTTGGAGAGAGGGCCGATACCAACGCCACGGTCAAACACAAAGTCATCCACTAAATTTCCATCGATGTCTAAAGCTTGTGCTCTAACGCCAGCAGGGCCGCGCCCTACGTCGTATTCTGTGATTTCGGGAATGAATTTTTGCAAATCCTTCACTTGAAGAGGAATAAATGCTGATTTGCTCATTTCTTTCAATCCAAACCCAATATACTTTGAAGCCATCTTTATAAATCCAGGATAACGCAAGGCGTCGAATAGTTCCATTATATTTATGTCACTCCATCTAAATGATATTGTGAATGTTAGTATTGCTTTGAATGTACTCTATGTTGGGATTTGTGATTTGCCTACCTGTACCCCTCTCGTTTAAAAGCCAGAACTGCGTTTGGGCCCAACCAGACACTGCCGTCCATACGTGGTGTAAAATGGACGCCAAGAAACGGAAACCGTGGATCCGGTACCGGATAGATGTTGCCTCTTACCATATGGCTTTTCTCTTTAGCTAGTAGTAAATATTCACCCCTAAATGGCAGAATGCGAGGTTCTCGTTTACAGCCAGTTTTCTCAGCTATCAAATCTGACTGTAAGCCAGCACAAGTCAATACATTTCGAGCTCGTATAATTTGTTGTGGCCGTTTTCCATGGATTGTAACGGGATACTCGGAAGCTCCGGTTTTCTTTGATTCTTCAAATTTGGTTACCTTAAAAATTAATTTGGTTAAATTGGGTTGATTTTAATGTAGCTTAATAAGTCATGTAGGGGCCGTAAATAAGGACCTTTTAGAAAATGCATAATTGTGCATAAATTCATCTTCAGCATATCGATACCTCAGTCCCAAGAAATAATGAGTCGAAAATGTGAAAGAGGTCAAAAACAATATAATTTAAGAAGACATTCCCTCCTGTAGCGAGTAATTGTCAGTTACGAACGAATAGGAATTTGATTCCAACGGAATTTGTAATTGTCACAATTAAAAAATTAATATTAATCGATAAGTGCAAAAAAAGTTCAATCAATGTTCGCGGAATACTGTTTTTTCGTGTGTTACAATTCATGCCTATTCGTTCGTAACTGATAGGTTTTGACGTTTCGGCCTGAAGGAATGTCTTCTTATATTCTATTTGTCTTTGGACTTAGTTATGTGATTTAATCTGTGATATTTAACAATGTAGAGTTTAAGGAAAACTATCAAATTGGCAATCAATTTAACAATTAGTCCCTATTTACATTGGCTGAATGTTCAGCGGATTATCGGCGTTTTGTGGGAGAGAGAGGCAGTCGGCAAGGGGAGAAAAACTCTCCCGTACTAGGCTGAACGTTTTACGTTTTCATTCGCAGTGAAGTTAGCTGCAAATTATTTTGACATTTCGCATTATTTTTTATTCGTTGATTTCTGTTCAGGTATTGGGAAAAAAGAAGTTTTTAAGCAGTTTATTAACTCATATTTTTCCTTTTTTTTATTCATCTTTATTTTTCTGAATGCACATACATTAAAAAATACGACACGATACACAACTTTTTTCATCTGTTCAAAATGGCAGAATGTCAGAAAAAGCAACGATGAAGAAAGTTCTTGCCAACACAGAATTCATCGTCTAAACGCAGAGGCAAGTTGAAAAGAGAATTAGCCGATTATCTGCTGTAAAAAATTGCCAGTCTAAATAGGGACTTATTTTGTCAAGAGTATCAAAACAATTAGAGATAGTATAAAAAACGTGCAATATATAAACCGAATAACTGTGATAAATTCTAAGTTTAACTTTCGTGATTTAATATACAAGAGGTTAAAAATAAATTTGATATTGAAATAGTAACAAGTTAAATTATGTTAAGACAATTGGAACCATACCATACAGGCAAAATCATGCTTTCTGTGATAAATAAGTCGTTAACGACTGGCATGTTTTCTGAGAGTGGAAACAAAGCAATGGTAAATCCAGTTGAAAAAGTCTCTAAAACAAAAAAGTGTGAAGAATATAGGCCAATAAACGTGCTAAAAACCTGTGAAAAGATAATTGAAAAAGTAGTGAAGAACCAATTGGAAGATTTTGTGGCAAAAAAAAAAATTTCTCGCAATATCAATCTGGGTTCAGAAGAAAATTCTCATGTGAAGCGGCAGTAAATTATATGATTAATCGAGGCACTCTCTCTCTCTAAGAGGGCCTTTGAAACTATCGACAGGACTATTTCATTAAAAAAGCTATACTCGTATATGTATGATATCCAAGAAAATGAACTAAAGTGGTTTGAATCATACTTGACAAACCGGAAACAAACAACAAAAGTTCAATTAGGAACAATAAAACAAAAACTTAGAAACAATTTTTAACGAATATGGTGTACCGCAAGGATCGATTTTGAATGCCTTATTATTTATATTATATATAAATGATATGCCAAATATATTACAAAGATGCAAGTTTACAATTTACACAGAATCGGAATCAGCAGAAAAATGCTATGAAAACCTAAATCAGGACATTGAAAGTGTAAATATTTGGCTAAAAAATAATAAGCTTAAAATAAATGAAGGCAAAACAATAATGGTTGACATCAACAGTGAAATTATATTTAACATAAACAACACAGACATTGATGGACTACCAAAAATTTCAAAATAAAGCTATGCGCGCGATTCTCAAATGCAACAGATGTACAGACATTCAAGATATGCTCGACACATTAAAGTGGCTAAACATTAAAAAATGAATTGAAATAAATACACTTATATTTATACGGAAAATAATAATAAGAGAGGCTTTGTTTGTTGAGTTGAGGGATTTATTAATCCATATTTTGACAGGATATAAATTGGACAAATTCTATCGATCTTGAAATATGCTATGTCGATTTGGTATATATTAGAATGGAGGTATCGATATGGGGATTCCCATCACAGTTTCCGAAAATACTATATAAATCAGGTATGTAATGGAAAGCGATTTCAATGATTTCGTTTTTATATAGTTTTTACCAGCTAAATTAGACTTTCATGACCGTTTTTCGGTTTCCTTGTTCAATGTGCATTATATTTGAATTCAAAAACGATATAACTGAAATCGTTTTTCATAGCATACCTGTATGTTCCACTTAAGAGATTATCCCAACACCGGCGAAACCTATGTGAAAAATCAAAGTGCAAATATAGGAAAGCAAGACGCAAGTCAGCACCAGCGTAGGCATGATTCGTATTGGGAAAGAATCCCGTTGCAAAGCTGTAATATGTTGGAAAACACAATTTAAATATAATATTTGCAAATCAATAAATAGGGAATAATAATGATGATGAATAACCGTAAACTAGCCATTATTGTTTCTATCCTAAACATTTCGAAACAATTCAATCCAAACAGCAAAAGCTTTGGAGTTCTCAAGTGGTTTCAGACATAAGAGGGAATATTTAATTTACCACGCACAGTGGACCAATAATCGAGAAGACGGTAAAAAATAATTTGTTTTTGGTTACCAATTCTAAAGTTACACAGGGTTTTCAAACAAGAGATGTTATTTTGAATCACCCGGTATTTCCGTAGCTGTCACTTTTGAAGCTTTTATTCTTTGACATTTGACAAGGAACGATACACGATAATCGAACGATACAAAACGATTAAAAAACGATACAAAATTATCTTGAATGATGAGGCCTATTTCCACCTCGGTGGCTACGTCAACAAGCAAAATTGTCGCATCTGGGGCTCGGATAACCCAAGAGTTATTGTTGCGAAGCCTATCCATCCTCAACGTGTGACTGTTTGGTGCGGTTTATGGCGCGGCGGGGTCATTGGACCTTACTTTTTCGAAAATGAGGTTGGATCAACAGTTACAAAGAATGGATTGCGTTATCGAGAAAAGATTAATAATTTTTTATGGTCGGAGTAGGATGGTATTGATCTGGACAACGTTTACTTTCAACAAGACGGCGCTACGTGCCACACAAGCAACGAAACCATTGCTCTGTTACGGGAAAAGTTTCCGGACCGAGTTATCTCTCGAAGAGTTGATCACAATTGGCCACCGAGATCTTGTGATTTAACACCTTGCGACTTCTTCCTTTGGGGCCACGTGAAACATAAGGTCTACGCCAACAGCCCAGCGTCGATTCAAGACCTCAAAGATAGAATTCGTGAGGCTATCGAGGACATAGGGCCGCCACTTTGCGATTTGGTTATGGACAATCTCATGAAAAGGATATGGTCCTGTAAGCGTGGTCGTGGTGGCCATCTGGCTGATGTTGTTTTTCATTATTAACGGCATACCTTTCTCTTTATTTTGAAATAAACATCCGATCATTTATCTCAAAAATTGAATTTTTCTTTGAATACCAAAATGACGCCTCTTGTTGGAAAACCCTTTATCAGTCATAAAAGTAAATACCAGTGCCAAAAAATTATAGCTTTATTACAACTATATCAAAGTGAACAGTGTGATCCAAAATTGAATTTCTCGGTATTTTGGTGAAATTAAAAATTTCTTTGGAAATTTTAATCTTTAAATGACTAACTTTTTTGTTTTAAGGCATTTTAAAGAAACATTTTGGAATATGATATCCGAGGTCCCCCGATTTCATGACATATTTGCAAAAAAATCCCTAAAATAAGAAGAAAAAATAGTGTGCATTTTTTCAATAACTTGCTCAGCTATCGAGTTATCGTGCCGTAAAGTTTGAAGAAATCGAACGAAAAGTGATTTTTTTTTGTAAAATGAGCTCTTTAAGGGATGAAAATAATAAATAAATAAAATAATATTTTCGATAACTAAGGTAGTTCGATAACCAACTTATTTATCGAAATTGAAAAAAAAAATCGACTTTTTATTATTTTAATAATCGGATAAAATTTGTCGATAACTTTTAAAATACTGTGTGGCCTGTTTTCGGCCGCATTTAAGGATTTTGTTTCTTGGGCTATGTCCAAAGACGGCTATCCGGACCAAAAGTGTCTTTGGCTTGCAGACCTTCGGCCGGGATTTAAGATTTTTTCCTCTGGGGTGTGTTCAAAGACGTCTACGCGGACCAAAGTGCCTTTGGAAAAGTTATCTATATTTTTTCTTCTAATTTCGATTTTGAGCAAAAAACGTTTTTTTTAACTTTAACGTCCGATAACTCACTAACTAAGCGAGTTTTCGAAAAAAAATATTTTGAGTTCCTCTATCCAAATATGCTCGGCTACGCGGACCAAAGTGTTCTTGCGTGACCAGCCTACGGGCGGGGTTAAGGTTTTTCTCCTTTGGGGAATGTCCAAAGACGGCTACGCGGACCAAAGTGTCTTTGGATAAATAAACAAGAAAGAAAGTTTCAGTCGGGTAAACCGACTAAGGTATAACCCCACTTTGTGAGAAATATAATATGGAATATTACAAGAATTATTCGGTCAATTTTTGTGGGAGGTGCCAAATTCACCTATTTTACGCTGAATAGTAGATGCTTTAAATACAAACATTCCATAGAATTATAAGCGTTTATGTGCACTGGTATATTAAAGTTATGAGCTTTTCTGTTTAGAATGATTTTGCCATTTTGGGTGGGAGATAAAAAAAAGGGGCGTGGTGATAACGCATATTTTTCACAGTGGTATAGGCACTTTAAAAGTGTTACACTGTGCTAAATTTTGTTGTATTTTCGAGCGTTGTAAACTGTCAACTTTTGGTACAAAATTTTACTTTTGTGTGGGAGGGGCCAAAACGGGTGCGGCAATGACGCTCATTTTTCAGTTTTTTTACACTGGTATTAATGTTATAAGCTGTTTCCTTTTGGTGCAAAATGGTTCATTTGTATGGGAGGTACCAAAAGGGGTGTGGCAAAATTATCGCATATTAAATTTGAATTCGCCAGCCAGCAGACAGACAGACCGACGGACATTGCTCATTCGACTTAAAATGACCTAAAACGAATATCCGCCGAACATACATAGGGTATTAGGTCACTCCTGCGATGTGTTACAATTTTGGTCCGTGGCAAATGATATGTACCTCGTATCACTAAAGTGAGGGTATAAAAAGTCACTGACCGAAATGTTTTAAACATAGGCATAAACATTTACAATTTTCAAAATCACTCAAAGAAAAATAAAACAAAAAATATTTGGAAGGCAGATCAAAAAAAAAATGGTTACAGTAAAAGTAATAACAACTAAAAATAAGAAAAGTGCATGTTTCACAATTTTTTGATTGGTTCTAGCCAGACAATTTGGCGTTTTAGGAGACTGATAAATGCCAAAAGTACTTACATGGTAGTACTGGCCTACGCTCTGTTGCTCAGTAAAATTTATTTTACTCTACCTCTCTCTTGTCGTCACTGTTTTGATGATTCACTGGACTGACCAAAGAGACACACATTTCTGCTGAGAATGAAATAATTGATATATTTCTTTCAAAAAATCGAAGATTACATGTTTAACTCTTACGTATTTTATTATAAAAAGTTTTAATGATCTCGTAATAAAGTACATATGTATTTCTATTTAGGAATAAAATTCGAATAAAACACTAAGGAACATAACTTCCCTTACCTACACAATAAACGCAATTTTTTAATTGTTTATCTTTGTTATGAAAAAAGATTGGGGCCCCCGGACCAAAATCCTGGATACGTCCCTGTCACTGACTAAGCAATTTTTCGAAATAAAATTACATTAGTTTTTCTTCTTATTTTGAGGTGCTCTCTCCAAATATGCTGTATCCATATCGAGGGGACTTGGATATCATACTCTATGCAAAGTTTGCTATAATTATTTAACTTATAAGCTATTAGCTAAAAAACTAAGGTTTTCACTCTTAGAAATTTATTTATTTTTTAAAAAAGATTCATATTTGCAGCAACTTGGAAAACATCCATGATGAATGATCCCCAAGCGATGTTTTTACGCTTCTCCATAAATTCCTTCAAATAAACATTGTTTTCTTCTTAAAAAATGGAAGAACATTTTTTATGAGGTGCTAACAAAAAACATTTAAAAAAAAAACAATTTTTTCTGTATCTAAATTGTATCGTTCATTTCGATTAAGAGAGAAAATAGCTTAAACTTCAATATTTTCTGGTCAATCTAGGAATGAACTGGAAGAAGTATTTATATGGATAGATTTTGTGATATTACACTTTGCAGCAAATGAGCGACATGCATGTACAAAAATATGTTTGTAATTACCTGAAAATCCAAATATATGGCACCACCGGCTTGTTTAAAATCTTGTCCAAAGCTTTCAGTTACTAAACCCCAATCAACAATACCAGTGTGTGGACTCCATAACGCTTTGACACCTTTACAATACGGTTCAATTTCCTGTATTTTCTCTCCGTCTATCAGCTTTAAATCGGGCACATTATTTTGAATACCTCTTTCGTGTAAGTCAAGCAGTCGCGAAACTTCAAGATCGTCAGTGGCTACGATTAATTTACCACATTTCTTATATGGAATTCCTTTATTGTCCAAGTACTTATATGCAAGGTTTAGACCCTCCACACATAGTCTAGCTTTCAAAGATCCGGGCTTATAATAAATACCAGCATGAATCACACCAGAGTTATGACCACTTTGATGAGCAGCCAACTTTGGTTCCTTCTCCAGGATGGCGATTTTCATTGAGGGATGTCGGTGCAATATCTCACGAGCAGAGGCTGTGCCCACTATACCTCCTCCAACGACAACCAGGTCATAATCCCTACAGATTTAAAGGCTACGAAATTAAAACTATAGCTTCATTTAACATAATTTGCAGGCAATGTTTGAATTTGTTCCAAAAACTTAAGTATGATTTGTTGTTCTGAACTTATTAAAAAAAGTTGTCGAGAGCACATGGAGCGACAACTTTTTGGCTCTTGATTTTTTTCGTAACGTTAATTTTTGTTTAAGATTCGAGTAGAATTTCGACAACGTTTAGAAGCTTGTACAACAAGCTTAAATCATCCTGCGTACATTTTATTATGTCTAATAAAGAGACTGGATTAAGAAAAGTTACATTTACTTATATTGCAAAAACTTCTAGTCTTTGACCAAAGATTTATAAAAACTGTTATATTATCTAAAAGTTGTCATAAAATGCAAAAGTAGGGGTACTTTGAATATGTTTAGAAACTATGATTTATTATTTTTGAATACATATGAGTATATGTATATGCAATATGATCGTGGTGAAATATACGTAGATGAAACGTATTTTCAACTTTCAAGTGATCAATGGGTACCCATTAAAATTTACGATTTGACCAAGATTCGAAGAAAAGTAAATGAATCATTGTCATCTAACACAAAGCTTATTTTAACACATAAAAGGTCTAAACAATTTCTTAGCATTGCCCGCAAAGTACATTTATTTTTGTTAATTTTTTTGGAACAGCTGTAGATCAATAGCGCCTACATACCTTGTTCCTTGCTGAGTATGCTGCCATCTCCGAGCTAATGATACAAACGGCCGTATGCCTTTTAATGGATGTGTTCTTAGTATTTGAGAGCCCATATTTATTACTTGTGTAATAATTTAATTACTTTATTCCATTCAAAAGTCCTTCCGTAACCTTGACTAGGTAGTAAATAAAGTAAGAGACCCCCCATTTTGACAGTCGCAATTTCGTGATTTTAGTTTATAATCGATTTTTTCGATTATTATAATCGATTATTATAACCGTGATACAATTCGATTATTATAACCGTGAAACAATTACTACAGGTAGTGTCAGCGATCAGCTGTTTTAAATTTTATCTTGCAGGATTCTTGGGTTGTAGAATTCATACGACTCTAAATGCTGTTCTCTATTTACAAAAACGACGCGCAATGTTTCATTCACCAACAACAGGTAACTTTGACAATTGTCGACAAGTAAAGTTATTGTATCGTGGTCAGAGTTATTCACACGAGGCACTAAAATTGTTTAATTCAATGTTCAGATTCACACGAGGACATTTTTTCAAGCAAGTGTCAAAATTTGTATGTGAGAGCGGCAGGCGGAAAGAGCTCTCTGACTGTCTCTCATACAAACTTTGACACTTGCTTGGAAAAAATTGCTTCGTGTGACTCAGAACTAAGTATAAAATACCCAATAATAGGCGTGTTTTCGTTACACCATAGGTGCTTAAATTGTATGGGGAGCTAAGCTCTTTTAAGCAGTATTATTTCCCGATGAAGTAGTAAATAAAAGACACCTAATTTTGACAGCCACGATTTCGATTTTAGTTTATAATCGATTATAATCGACTGTCAAATGAAAAGCAGTCAAACTCCGCTGTCAGAACAACGAAATCCCCCCAAAAATTGTATTTGCAAAATACAAAAAAAAACAGGCAAAACAGTTGCAGCATTTTAGTACGCAGCGAGCAATAGCTCATTGTTCCCCACAATTGGCTTTCTTAGAACTTCTCTTTTATGTTGTGAAAAATTCTGTACCAAAATTTGTTTTTATACGATAAGTTATACAATAAATCTATTTTTCTCCGAAATGCCGCATTCAGTACGATTAATCGTACGGTCTGTTTGTACAACTCATACCGCTACCATGAAATTACTACAGGTAGTGTACAGCGAATTGCTGATTTACAATTTTTCATCACATTGATGGAATTTACTTTCATGCATAAATAGGCATGTTTTCGTTACAAGCAAGCGATTTCAGTTTATCATTTTGCAACGAAAACCTCATTTTCTTAAATTTCTGAGTAATGCCAATTTTCGGAGAGAGAATTAAGTGGGACAATGGGTCGTTCATCTACGTTTGAATAAAACACTGGACCAACGACATCTTCTGTTTTCTCGACTAATGTATGAGTCCCCATAACGGTGATATCTGACGGGTATTATGGGCACTTGTCTTTGGAATTTCTAAAACTCCTTGGTCTTGGTTCACACTCGGGAATTTTTTCCAAGTCCGAATTTACACTAGGCAAGTTTTTTCAGCAGCTTATCAAATTCTCTATTGAATTTGCACGAATAACTCAAAACGTTTAGGGAGAGTTTTTTCCCCCCTCTTGTCAACTGCCTCTCTCTCCTACAAAACGCCGATAATCTGCTGAACATTAAGCCAGTGTAAATCGGGACCAAGCAAGCGTCGAAGTTTGTAGGTGAGAGAGAGGCAGATAGCTCTTTCCGCCTGCCTCCCTCTCCAACAAACTTTGACACTTGCTTGAAAATATGTGATGAGGACTTATCAGGACCATCGCCGTATCCGCTGGTTTCCATACATATTAAGCGTTTATGGTGTAACAAAAAACAAGATTATAACATTATATTTTACTTAATACAGATTTCGATTAAATAATAAAGTACTACACTCCATTAAAAAACCTCAACTCTGCGTTTACACGGGACAATTGACAAAAGACAATTGAGAATATTTATTGGTTGTCAAAAAAGGGAAAAATTGTTCATGTAACGTAGCCGTCCAGACAATAATGAAGAAAATACACTTGAAGCAACCCTTGTTAGTGACGTTTGCGCTCTGTTGCCGAATTTACTGTCATCAAAAAATCAAAGACAGTACGAAAACAATGAGATATGTCTAAGTAGTAGTATTAAAACATGTAAATGTATTGCTATTTTCTTCGCAAAACTATCTCTCGTAAACGCCTGTTAAGAGTGATCCAATTCCGATAATATAACAAATTTAAGTTCTGATTCACACGAGGCAATTTTTTCCAAGGAAGTGTCAAAGTTTGTAGGAGAGAGAGAGAGAGAGGCAGAGAGCTCTTTCCGCCTGCCTCTCTTACAAACTGCGACACTTGCTTGGAAAAATTGCCTCGTATGAACTAGGATTTAACTCTATATAGCTACTTTTTTTAACAGTTTGTTACTTATTTGTCATTGCATTACTGAAGTTCCGCATGTATTTCTTTTTTCATTAGGCATGTTTTCGTTACAAGCTAGAAATTTTAGTTTAGCACTTTGCAACGAAAGCAACTGACTTCCACTAACTGACACATAAGCAATAAGTGGCGGATTTTCACTATCTGGTAGCAATGGTGTCATGAGTTGCGAAGAAAGAACAGTGCGAAACAGACAACAAAATTCGTGAAAAGTATTTATAAAACATATATTTACTATTCTATGTTCAATTAGGCGTGTTTTCGTTACACCATAAGTGCTTAATTTGTATGGGGAGCTAAGCACTTTTAAGCACTATTAGTTCCCGATGAAGTTTGGTGCTTGTGTTCATGTCTTAATCGAGTATGATGTTGCCAGATTGGGCACCCTATATTTAGCAATATGGCATCCAATTTTTGGAGAGATTTTATCAATTATTGTGAATTAACGGGAAGAAGAAGAACAAAAATGGGAAATTATTTTAATATTTGCAAAAGAGTGTAAACAATTGAACATAGAATAGTAAATATATGTTTCGCACTGTTCTTTCTTCGCAACTCGTGACACCATTGCTACCAGATAGTGAAAATCCGCCACTTATTGCTTATGTGCCAGTTAGTGGAAGTCAGTTGTTTTCGTTGCAAAGTGCTAAACTAAAAGTGCTAGCTTGTAACGAAAACATGCCTATTGTTTACACTCTTTTTGCAAATATTAAAATAATTTTCCATTTTTGTTCTTCATCTTCCCATTAATTCACAATAATTCATAATAATCTCTCCAAAAATGGGGTGCCATATTGCTAAATATAGGGTGCCCAATCTGGCAACATCATACTCGATTAAGACAGGAACACAAGCACCAAACTCCATCGGGAACTAATAGTGCTTAAAAGTGCTTAGCTCCCCATACAAATTAAGCACTTATGGTGTAACGAAAACGCGCCTACTGTGTTATTGATTTGCGAATGCACGTAGGCACATTTAGCAGATTCCAGCGTCCGTCTGATTAATAACTGAATTCCATATGAAAAATTGATTCAGCTGATTTCTTACGTTACGGTAACGTTACGATTACGTTTGTCTAACCAGCCTTTAATCGTTGGCCACATTACGATCCCTTTGTACTGCGGTACTTTTGAGAGTGGGAAGGTTCTTAGAAAAGTACCCAGTACTAATTTTTCCACCCCTGGTAATATTGTGTTGTTCTGTAAAAGTAGTGCAAAAATCAATTAATTAAGATTAATGTTAAAAATGAAATTTGAGAAGATTCGCACATTTGTTTAATGCCAAATAGAATTGATATCGAAAAAGAGTCGTTGGATGAATATAACGTTTATATGTTTTGCTTTTTTTTTCTGTAATTTCGCTTTGGCACAATCGATAATTGCAATTGAACGCAAGTGACGTATGTATGTTTTTTACGCAGATTGGAAGTGGAAGTGAGTGACTTGTGACTTACAACAACTTACATTACATGTAGTTGTGGCTGATTGCAGTTTTTCGTTCACCTTGAGGGGAATCCAATCCTTTAGCAAACATGAAAAAAATATTTTCTAAATTCGACAAGAATGAAAAGCTCGAGTCACACCACCACAATTTGTCGGCGACGACCAACAGCAGCTTCGTTGGGAAAGTTTTCACCGTAGGACGTGTCACTGTCACTATAGAGGATGTTTTGGCTGAAGGTAAGTAGGAATGTACTTTTGTTGGTGGCAAACGAGTCATCTGGATACTTCTTATTCCTCTGCTTGGATTTGTGGTTGCGTATATTAGAGCAGTCACTAGTCACTACATACTACGTGAGATTAGATAAAAGTTGTATAATTTATAAAATATCAAGAATATTCTCTTGGGCTTATGCAAATAACATTCTTCTTTGTTATCACACAAAAGTGCATATGATCTTATTTTATCAATAACACTGCATTCGTCATTCGTCGATTTAACAAATTAAACACCCCCATAGTAAAGGAGTGAAATGATGAAAAGTTGATGTCAAATTTATCTCGTCCAAAAGTCGCATTTTGTTGATAAATAAATTCAATGACAAATGACATTGAACTTCATGTTCGAATGATGAAAGTGTCAAGGGATTCTGGTAATCACTCGAAAACAAATGTCAATATATTGTTATTTATTTGAGCTTGTTTTAGCGAGAATAACAGAACAGTACATGTAACGAAAGTTAAGTGCACAGACTACTTACCAGAGTAGTCAAAAATTCATAATTCAAAATGCAAATTCTCATCATTTCATGTTTTTTATACAACAGAGTAGTCTTCAATCCATGTTATTAAATGTTTAAAGTACTTTTTTTTATCCCAGAATGTTTATTAATATATTCTGTTTACATTTCTAATTTTTTTATAAGTTTATTGTTAGTTATATTAAGGTAGTAGCCGCATATTCTTTTTTGTTTACCTTTTAGTTATTAGTTACTTTATACATACGCTTTAATAGGTATTTCTTTGTTTTTGTAGTATTTATAACCAAATATGGCCCACGGTTCGGCTCGGTTTAATATTGAATAATAATAAAATAAAAAAAAAATGTCCCACTGCACAAATGCAAAGTTTCATTTGGTCTACATATAAACTGCTAAATTTTTGCTGCGTCTGTTGTCAAATGGTATTGCTATTAAGAACGTAAAGACGTCAAATCGGATTTTTTTGTCTGTTCTTTGACCCATGAAACATTTCTGTAAAAAAGTTGATATATGATCGGTTCATATAAACGAGCCTCACTTTGATTACAAGAAGATGTGGCAGAAATAAGCCGATACAGATTGATTCTAAGTCGGTTGGTATAATAACTGATGAAAAGGTATATCTTCTCCTTTAAGGTGTTACATCTAAATGCATAACCTTACAACACCCTGTTCCTTATGTAGTTTCGTCTATGCAGACGAAATTCCCCAGTGGTGTATTTAACAGGTCCAACAAACTATTTGTCACAAGTTCTAAAATTTCATCCAAAGTCGACGACCTTCCTCTGGATGGCCACCCAAGATTCACAGATGCCTGAAAAATGGATGTAGGCACAGGTGCGGCATCTTTATTGAATATCTGGGTACAAGTAGGTCTGATAGACTATCTGACACTGGCGGTGTTTTTCATGTTATTAAATCAAATGTTATTAGGTTCAAGTAGTAAAGGATTGTCGATTGGAAATGCAACAATTGTCAGACAGGATTAGGCTATGCTGGGTTCCTTTGACACTGACAATGCTGAAAACGAGGAGGCCGATGAACTCGCTCGAAGTGGATCGGTGATTCCACAAGAGCCGAATTATCGCTTTATACCCCATAATGCGAATTCTTCCGTAAGATAGAGTGCTTCTACAAAGATCTAGCAAACCAGAAATGTTCAAGCAGATCCGACTGCACAATCACCAGGTCTCTCTGGCCAGCCACACTACCAAAACCCTTTTCAACCTTGCAAAGAAGGATATTCGCTTAATTGTAGGCACGCTAACAGGTTATTGCAATGTTAGATCACTAACATCAAAATGGCAGCGTGATTCCGCTGAGCTCCACAATATGCCTGAAATAGCTGGGGATGACGATATCTCATCTACCTGCCTCAACAGAGACATATACAGGGTGGCTGATATGTAATGCAACAAAGTAAAGCACTATATTTTTTTAATTTTTTTGTTAAATTTTATTGTTCAAAAGCAAAAAATGTCGGAAATAACATAAAATTTTAGAAACAGTTTAGATTTGTTCGAATTGGCCACCTTTGGCACGAATTATGGCCTTCAAACGGCCGACAAAGCCATCACACGCTGCACGAAAGTGGCTCTGCGGTATTTTGGCCCATTCCCGGCGAAGCGCCGTCTTGAGATGATCGATACTTTGGTATTTTTTATTGCGAACCTTAATCTCTAAAATGCCCCAGGCGAAAAAGTCCAACGGATTGAGATGCGGAGACCTTGGTGGCCATTGTGCGGTAGAAATGAAGCGAGGAACCTCCTTTTTAAGCCATTCTTGGTTGACGCGTGCTGAGTGCGATGGTGCTGAGTCCTGTTGGAATGTCCATGGTCTGCGGCCGAAATGTTTGTCTGCCCAGGGCTTCAATACTGTCTTTAGGACATTTTCCCGATAATATTCGGCATTTATTTTGACCCCATGGTCGATGAATACGAGCGGGGAGCGACCATCGGCCGTTACGGCGGCCCACACCATTACCATCGGCGGCGCTTGAGTTCTGTTGGCCAACCGAAGGTGTAAATTTTCAGCTGACCTCTTAGGCAAGTAAACCCGATCATTTTGTTTGTTCACAAACTGCTCAATTTGGAATGGCTTCTCATCGGAGAAAACCAATTTCGGTAACTGGCCACTTTCGTGCAAGCGAAGCAACTCCTTGGCTCTTTCCAGTCTAACTTTTTTTGTGCATCGGTGAGCTCTTGCACTTTTTGGAACTTCAATGGCTTTAGTCCAAGCTCATTTTTTAATATGTGTTGTATCCGTTCTCGCGATATGTTCAGCTCACGAGCAATTTTTCTACCACTGCGGCGTGGATTTCGATCAAATCTGGCCTTCACTTTTCGGATCATTTCTGGTGTTGTTACCGTTTTTTTCGTCCACTTTTTGGACGCGATGCAACACCGCCGATATCACGGTAACGAGCAATGGTACGAGAAACAAAAGATTTATTCACATTTAAATGCTGGAGGGCTCTAACGATAGCCACTTGTGTTTTTCCACCCAAATATAAAGCGATCACCTATCACACTTGAATTCCATCACGAATAACTTTTTTTCTGAATGCAATAGATCAAAATACTTTTCTAAGCTTGTAAACAATAAAATGAACTGTCACTGAAATAAATCTGTCAGCTATCAGACTAGCGGTTTAGAAATGATAGCAACCTGAAGTTGGTTGCAATACATATCAGCCACCCTGTATATGAAGCTTTATGTCCCAAAAGCCCATTTTCCACCCCTTTTTTTCTGCTAGTCATCCCTATTTAATCTCTTCTAGCCCCCAATAGCCAATAATTGACTAATAGTTCTCTTCTCGTTAATCTCTTTTGTTTTCTATATTCTAAAAATCTGACAGGAGGAACACAATGGACAAAGAAACAATTACTTCTTCTTTATTGGTCCTATTTGTCATAGGAATGTTGATATTTCTCAAAATACCGGTGAACATTTCTCTATTCCTTGCCCGCTCTTTATGGATTTCCTACGTCTCGGATTTCAGTCCATTTTTCAATATTTTCTATCCATGAAGTCTCCTTTCTCCCTTTTGGGATGTTCTCCTTCGTCATGATAGTTTGCAAAAGTTTGTGCTTGGTGTTTTTCATGATATGTATGTTAAGAGCGGACTTACAACCTTTGAATTAATTAGAATATTTAATTACGTTAATTCGGAAGATATTTACAAAATATTAATAATTAGCTGGACCCAGATTTCCGATCCCGTCCCTTTTGGACCAATTACGTAGACAAATACATATACTAAAAATTACTGCACTATCACTAACAAAGTGTGCAAGATATCTCAATTTCAAAATATGGCTTATGTGGGCGGTGCTACGCCCATTGGTCAGACCCTGCCCATTTTTTGGACCAATCGCGTAGACTCGCAGCTACTTCCTGTTGGACTCCAGAAAGCCCAGGACTGGTGGCTTATCTGGGATGACGGTCCACTCCCAGATAGGGACAGTAGGATTCTCGTTAATTCATTCGTAGGTACGGGCAGTAGGAATCACAAAAAAAATTAAAACTCGGAATTGGCTTATATGGGCGGGGCCACGCACTCTCAATCAAGACCTTATATAGCCTATGTCACACACATCTGTCATATATATAGTTTCCGTGAGGTATCTTTCAGCGAACTAAATAATAACATAACCTTACAATCCGGAAGAAGTCAAAAGCATTCACACCAAGTTTCGGAAAGATTGGTGCAATGTTACTCAATTAATTTTGTTTTAAGTAATGGAATCGTAGAGGCGGGTACACACCATCATTTCTGATATCGCTCGCTCTTTGTCAAGTCAACACATATTCCTCCTAATTATACCTAAAAATCAAGACGATTGGTGTAACATTTCTCCAGATATATCGTTTTAAGTAACCACGCCTTTTTCAAATCGTGCGCATTCCTGTCCAATGCATCCACACCAAATTTCAAGGCGATTGGTCTGGTGTCAGGGCCACGCCTTCTAATCCTAGCTGGTCCATTTTTGTTGGGTTACGTATACTTCTGTTAAGTGCATCCACATTAATTTCAAGACATTTGGTGCAGCGGCACTCGTTATCACATTTTTATCAAATAGTTCTTAGTCATAGAACGTTCTTGCAAAATTTTAAAATTATCCCTGCAATTATATTCGAAATATTAAAGGTTAACATTTTGGATTTAATGGGCGTTTTCAAAATCCCCGATCACGCGTACTTATGCCGAGGAAACACAATTTAAATTTCGATACATTCACTGCTTATTACTCGAGAAATATGCCGATGCCTCGCCCCTCTGTCCAATTATAACCCAAAACATTTCTTTAAAATTTCTCTAGAAAATTACGATAAAATGAAATTATTTGACCAAATTTCATCAAAATTGCTTTTTCTAATTTTTTTTTGAAATTGCGTTATTTTATTATACTTTTGGATGGGTCTCGAACACAATCCAATGATGTAACAATTGCCAAAGTTCGTACAGTTTTGGACCCACTGACTGGGCCATACATACATATATGTATATAACACTATTCAATGTCCCATAAATCGAAAACTATTCTGGTTTAATCTGGACTATGACCACTTCATGGATAGATCTCGAAGAGCACAATGATGAAACATTTGTCAAGGTTTATCGTACAGTTTTTGACCCAGTGGTCCACATATAGATCATATATAGGGTCTAACACTATTCAAGACCTATCCATGAAGTGGTCATAGTATGGAATAACCCAGTCTAGTTTTCGAATTACATATGGGCCGTTGAATAGTGTTAGAACCTATATATGATATATATATGGCCCGCTGGGTCCAAAATTGGATTGTGCTCATAGATCCCTGTCCACGAAGTGGGCATAGTTTGGATTAACCCAACCTAGTTTTCGATCCATTGAATAGTGTTAGAGACCATATGGGTTCTATATATGGCCCACAGGGATCAAAACTGTACTATAATGATATATAACATTTGTCAAGGTTTTTGTTATTGCTAGCAAAAATTTTACATCTAAAAAATTTCTGTAATTCTACCCCAATATGTAAGCTAAACGATAAAGTAGTATGTATACCCGCTCAATGTCAAACCAAAGCATAATAATGATAACGTCGATTTATAGTGTGACGATGATTATTGAAAACGCGTTTGAAACTCCGTAGAATCGAAATCTAAAGCACTGATAACACTAAAAAAGATTATTAAACAGCATAAAGCAAAATGTATTCTTACGACTATTGATAAAACTACAAGGTGGCGCAAAAGTAACCTTTCGATGTTTTGTGCCAAGTCACCGACCGATTATTGGTCAAAATAGAACTGACATTAGGGGCAAAATTTATAGCATTTTCTGATAGGAGGATTACTTTTGCGCCAGTTATAGCATTTTCTGATAGGAGGATTGCTTTTGCGCCACCTTGTATAACAATAACTCACGGCACTATGCTCTTCATAGGAGTGAAATAAATCAGTACATAATAATAAAGCTGTCCCTGCAAACTTCATTTTGCCCAAAATAAATTCAAGATTCCTATCGATTTTTTGATCACTAACAGATAGCTAATCCGGTAAACTTCATGCTGTCCAATACATGGCGAAAATTTCATTTCATTTCATTTATTTATACGATGTAATGCACAAGCCAACAAGGCCAATTTGACAGCATTACCGAATGCAACTGCGTTTAAAAAGTTTTACAATATAAACATATAACATAGCCATTAAAAAAATACATATTAAGATTTTACTTAAAACTATTTTTAACTTTAAATTTAATAACATTTATATAAAAAATCCTATAAAACACTAATGCAACTTAAGGCCCCCAGCCAAAAAGGGATTTAACTAAAAATGCACATTAAAACAATTGACACGCCTAAAGGCAAAGCAAAGAATAGACTTAGTTACATATAGAAACACTACTCCTGAATATACATATATATGTACTGCATCATAAACATTGTCATATATACGTACGTATAATTAATTGTCAGAGCAAACAATTTATGATTGATGTAGAGCGAACTCCAAGTACTTCCCCTCAAACACATGTTCAGGGAATGAAAAAACACGCAAGTAAACAGGAAGCCTGTTCCAGATTCGTGCAACACGGACAAGATATGATCGATCAAAGATAGAATGTGAAAAACGAGGTAGAAGGATCTGAGGGTTACGTATCGATCTAGAAAAAATAAATTTCTCGCGAAGAGAAACAAGTGATCCAGTACGTATAGTTCTATAGAAGTAAAGCAAAATTCGCTGCTTTACAAGTAATTTAAACGGGACACCTAAAAATTGAATAGCATGTTCCGAAATGTGATCACGCCTATTTAAAGAATATACAAAGCGGACTACCATGTTGAACAGCTTCTCAATTCTACTCAAGTTTTCATCCGTTGTGCCTGATACAACTTCAATGCAATAACAGATTACAGACATCAATAACGCAAATGCGAGCCTCCGTCTTACAAAATGAGGAAAATATAGATGCGTACAATACAATTTGCGCAAGGTAGAAATAACTTTAGGAAATAGCGAGTCAATATGACTGGAAAAATCGAGTTTATAATCAAGAATAACTCCTAATAGAATAAAATCAAGTATTAAATCTAAAATCTAAAAAAAAGAAATTAACAGATATATCGTTTTCATGCCTATATATCTGTTAGATTATCGGTCATGTGGGAGGGCCACGCCCACTCGTCCGATATACACAAAATTACAGCACTCTCGATAAAAATCGTTCAAAATATTTCAATTTCAAAACTTGGCCCATATTCCCACTTTTTCTTTTTTCCTAAACTTTCGCGTAACAATTACGAACAAACCCACAGCAAACCGTCTAAAACGAATTCTGATGTCCCGGAAAAAATCCAACTTTGACCCATTTAGAGTGCTCCAATCGAGTCCAAATGTATGACCGACCCCCCACTCAGTGAAGTGCTCAGTGAAAATCGTATTCTAGGGATTAAAATAAGAAACTTTGCCGAAGGAACCATACCTCTAAAACGAATTCTGATATCCCGAAAAAAATCCCACTTTGACCCATTTAGAGTGCTCCAATCGAGTCCAAATGTATGGAACCCCCAGGGGGGTTCCAGGGGGTGTGCCACTGGCATGGGTGGGTCGGGCCTCCAAAGTTAGTGGGGGTCGGTCATACATTTGGACTCTATTGGAGCACTCTAAATGGGTCAAAGTGGGATTTTTCAAAATTTGCCCCTACCAAAAGTTCGACCCAAATTCCGGGACATCAGAATTCGTTTTAGAGGTATGGTTTCTTCGGCAAAGTTTCTTATTTTGATCCCTAGAATACGATTTTCACTGAGCAATGGCGACTTTTTTTGCCTCCCCACAAATCGACCCGGCCTAATATGTATGCATAATAACACTGTGCACCAAAAAAATTGTTTTTACTTTATGGTACTTTTTTATAATTTTTTTTTCCAAAATTCCAATTTTTATTGATGTTTCCTTTAGTATTTGGACCATATAAGCTCGAAAAAGCCGGGATACCTTTTTATTTAAAGGAAATTTAATGTGCTAAATATGCTGAGAACATCAGATTAACGTAGTGGCGAAAGTCTAGCAACTGTAGTTAAAACAATTAGAAAAAAAAATAATCGCCCTTATTCCAGGTGGCGTCGTCGACGTCGATTCTTAGTCGACACTGTTTAGATTGACGACTTCATCAATTTTGAAATTTTTTTAAATATTTTTAAGTTATAAGAAAAAGGGTTTTTTTATTTCATGGATACCATAAACATTAGTTTTCGCGTAAAGATGACAAAGCTAGAACTTCATAGATATGACGAAAATGATGTGACGACGTCGACGACGCCAACTGGAATAAGGGTGAATTTTTTGCCGACATATAAAAATTCATAAAAAATAGAAAAAAAATTCGCAAAAAAATTGTTTGTTCCATTTCTTGAAAGCTATCATCCTATCGAAGAAAACAATGCATATTTGCAAAATCTCTATGCCCATATTGTAAAAATAGGAAAATTTCAGGAATTTGTATGTGCAGGAAACAAAGCCGATAACTTTTTGTGCGAACTGGTCAATTTGTATGTGAGGTACCAAAAGGGGTGTTGTTATATCCACAAAATTTTAAGTATTTGTATGGACTGACATCAAAATTATAAGCCGTTAACATTTTGTGCAAAATGGTCTATTTGTATGGGAGGCACCAAAAGGGGCGTGCCAATAACACCCATTTTTCACGGGACTGTAGGTACTATAAAAGCATTACACTTCACAAAATTTCAAGTATTTCTATAAACTGGAATAAAAGTTATAAGCCGTTAAATTTTTGTGCAAAATGGTTGATTTGTATGGGATGTGCCAAAAGGGTCGTGGGAACTTCGCCTTTTTTTCTCAAGATGATAGCGATCAAGAAACTAATACTAATATGTGTGGAATGGTCAATGATTCTGAATAGTAGTATAGTTATGAGATAATCAATATTTCAATAAATTTTTACCCTTTGTGGCGGAGGTACTCAAAGAAGTGGACCAACATAGTCCATATTTGGCCTTAGTCTGAGATAGAAAAAATATTGACACATGTCAAATTTGAAGTCAATCGGTTAATCCTGTGGAAAATTATCGTGCGCACCAACTAGACAGACAGACGGACAGGCTGACGGACATTGCTAAAATGACTTAAAATGGCTCATAACGGATTTCCGCCAAATATTCTTGGGGTCTCTTAGGTCACTCCATCGATATGTTACACTTTTGACCTGCAGCATCTGATATATACCCTTGTTCACAATGTTTGAGGTATAAAAACCTAATTAGATGGAAATTCTCTTACATCTACCAAAATTGCTGGAATTTCTACATTTATCCATAGATTTTCTTCAAATAGGCATTGTGTTCTTCGTTAGAATGCCAGCTTCCAAAAATAGGAACAAACAATTTTTTTGCTACCTTTTTTCTATTTTTTATGGTTTTTTTCGAGCCAGCAAAAACCCGTTCAGTGCTTTAACAACCGTCTTCAATTTTTGGCTAGGTTATTGCATTCAATTATATGCGACAGATATATGTATAAATATCAGAGAGCCAGATCACGGTATTCTATATCGAGAAATTTTCAATAGTGAAAACATTTTCATTCTTGTTTATAAGAAACAATATGCATTTGGAATATTTCCAAGCGAACTAGAGCTCTAATAGAATATATGAAAAAAACTTCTTCAATTCGACAGATAATGATATTCTTTCTTTTTAAATTAGAGTAGTTTTTCAATTCAATTCAATTAATTTTATTCCGTACTTATTTATTAAAAATTATATAATAGCATGAATTTTTCAATGTTTGAGTATTTTTTTAATTCCTTTATTTTTTATTTTTAAGTAATTTAGTTTAAGTAAGAATTTTGTAGTATTTTTAACCATATATGGCCTTATGGCATGGTTATGAATTGGAATAAATAAAATAAAATATAAATTGAACAAAAATTATTGACTACAAAGATAAGTCATCCGGACGAACCATCAAATTCCATCAGGTACGAACGAATAGGAATGAACTGTCACACGCGAAAATTTCTCAAACTTTTGTTTGCACTTGTATATTAATATTAATGTTTTAGTTAATTACTAAAATTCGGGAAAATCGGTCTGAAAATCCGCGAAAAACATCACTCGTTGGAATCAAATTCCTATTCGTTCGTGTCTGACACTTACTCGGTCCGGGATGACATATCTTATTACTTTATTATTTTTGAAATTAAAAGCGTATTTCGTATTTGGCCCCTGAAAAATTCTTTCAGTATTCAAACGTTTTCTGCAATACTGGTACAACGTAAATTTAAATTCAGTATGTTAAAACAACGCTAATTTTCATAATTTTTGGTTTAATTTCAGGCGGTTTTGCAATGGTTTTTCTGGCAAAGGCTAATGTGGGCAACGCCAAGTATGCCCTGAAGCGTATGTATGTTAACAATGAGCATGATCTAAATGTAGCCAAAAGAGAGATACAAATAGCAGTAAGTAAAGAAATAAAATAAATAATGTAAAGAGAGAAAATCATGGTTTCATATTCAAAGGCAACTGTATTAAAAACACTAACATTCAGAAGATCGAAAAACGGTATAATTAATTACCTCACTATTCATGGTTTTGTAAATATTGTTTCTGCAATCTGTTTAAAAAACTCTATTACTGTATTATATATACAAACAAAAATTCCAATTTAAAAGCATTATTCGTTCTTATATTGTAAGACAGCTCTTTTTTCAAATTGAACTATAATTTAAAATAAAAAAGTTTTTCACAATTAAAAAAATAAATATTATTACGAAAATACGATAATTTGTTAGGATATTTATTTTGTTTTTACCTATAGTAATATTTGTATATTATGGTTCCTATTACGGTTCTTCCTCTGAGTATTTCTCGGAGTAAAATATTTTCAAATTACCCTAATTTCGCATTTTATGAAAATTTATTATATTTTTTTTTGCAACATATAGTCAAAATCTGTTGTTTGTATTCGAAAAATTCATAAGAATAACATAGAGAAAAAACAAAAATGTTATAAAAAGGTTATAGAATATTTTTTGGGTTCCAAATATTAACACCGGGGAAGAATTATGTAAAATAAAGGGTTTTCCAACAAGAGGTGTTATTTTGGTATTCAAAGAAAAATTCCATTTTTTGAGATGAATGATCGGATGTTTATTCCATAATAAAGAGGAAGGTATGCCGTTAATAATGAAAAACAACATCAACCAATTGGCCACCACGACCACGCTTACAGGACCATATCCAAATGGCCACCACGACCACGATTACAGGACCATATCCTTTTCATGAAATTGTCCATAACCAAATCGCGAAGTGGCTGCCCTATGTCCTCGATAGCCTTACGAATTCTATGTTTGAGGTCTTGAATCGATGCTGGGCTGTTGGTGTAGACCTTATCTTTCACGTGGCCCCAAAGGAAGAAGTCGCAAGGTGTTAAATCACAAGATCTAGGTGGCCAATTGTGATCACCTCTTCGAGAGATAACACGGTCCGAAAACTTTTCCCGTAACAGAGTAATGGTTTCGTTGCTTGTGTGGCACGTAGCGCCGTCTTGTTGAAAGTAAACGTTGTCCAGATCAATTCCATCCAACTCCGACCATAACAAATCATTAATCTCCTCTCGATAGAGCAATCCATTCACCGTAACTGTTGATCCAACCTCATTTTCGAAAAAGTAAGGTCCAATGACCCCGCCGGACCATAAACCGCACCAAACAGTCACACGTGGAGGATGGAGAGGCTTCTCAGCAATAACTCTTGGGCCCCAGATGCGACAATTTTGCTTGTTGACGTAGCCACCGAGGTGTAAATGGGCCTCATCAGTCAAGATGATTTTTCGATGATTTTCGATTTTTAATAAATTCAATGCGTTGTTGAATCGTGTATCGTTCCATTTTTAGTAATGGCGTAGTTTCTACTTGTCAAAGAATAAAATCTTCAAAAGTGACAGCTACCGAAATACCGGGTGATTCAAAATAACACCTCTTGTTGGAAAACCCTATAGAAGTGTTTGGAATCAAAATCTCATTTTGGAAAAAAAAATTAAAATAGACAGACACTTTTGAATATAAGTCCTCCTCCTTATATTGTTTTTTAAGAGAAATTCTTTGCGCTTTTTTTGTTGCAGAGTAATCTGAGTGGTCACAAAAACATAATTGGTTATATTGATTCTAACATAACACACACCGGAAATGGAGTTTGCGAAGTTCTGTTATTAATGCCGTACTGTAGACATCATATGCTGGCCATGATGAATGCTCGGTAAGTATTGATTTTGATATAACAACACATTATTGTCAAAGAGTGCTGAAGAATAATGTGTGTGTACTTTTAGTTTACAGATTGGTTTCACAGAGCAAGAGATCTTCTCAATATTCTGTGATATTGCTGAGGCAGTTTCAAGACTACATTACTGTCAGACGCCAATTATACATCGGGATTTGAAGGTGGAAAATATTTTACAAAATGATGCTGGAAATTTTGTTCTGTGTGATTTCGGATCAGCCACTGCAAAGGTTTTGAATCCCCAACAACATGGCGTATCTGCTGTGGAAGAAGAAATTCAAAAATACACCACACTTTCGTACAGAGCTCCAGAAATGGTAGATCTATTCAGTGGAAAAAACATTACAACAAAGGCAGATATTTGGGCCTTAGGCTGTTTGTTGTATAAATTGTGCTTCTTTAATTTGCCATTTGGAGAGAGTACATTGGCTATACAAAATGGAACATTTTCTATACCAGATAATTCTAAGTATTCCAAAGGTTTGCACCAATTGATAAGGTTTATGCTTGAAATAGACATGGACAAACGACCGAATATCTGGCAAGTTTGTGATGTCGCCTTTCGTTTGATTGGTAAAGAGAATCCTGTGCCGAATTTGCAAGTATGTTCTGTATTTATAATTATAATATTTATTTGGACATGAAGTCGTAATTGTGTCGATTCCAATTTTGCAGAAAATGCCTCCAGTAATTCTAGATCAGTTGCCCGTGCCCCCATTTGAAAGTGAAGCAAAGCGGATATTGTCCGCTGTTGCTAAAACTACCAAACCTCAAACAGTGAACATTATAGAGTCTGGCACAAGTGTAGCTCCTCGCCAACGACCTAAGGGGTCCTCAGCAGCAATCATACAAAAGCCTCTGGGTTTGGGACTACCTCCCAGCCCATCTCCACGCACCAACATCACATCTCCTCAGCCCCAACAACCTATTTCTGAACCGTTTCAAGTTAATTTTCCTGCTATTACTACAGCAGTAAAAGCTTCGGACCCATCAAATACAAAGAACTCTACAGAAGTGCTGGGAAGCACGACAAATGTTGTCGTCAATAATCAGCCTCCAGAAGTATTGAATAGTTTGTTCGATGCAACTGGTTTTCCTGATCCATTTAGCGAATCTTCCCCAACGTCACAGACACAGCCTGATGAAGGTGCTTCAAATACTGAGACAAATGTCTCCACATCCGAAACTCCTTTAGGGGAATCATGTGTGACTACACCTGGTGATAATGTGGGCGACCAATTGCTCTCGCCTCCAAAGACTTCACAGAATACTAACTCATCTGGTCATCGCCGTAATGTTAGCGATACATCAGCTTTCAATAAGTAAGTATACGTGTGTGGAGAGTTTGTGGTAATTACATATTTACAAAAACTTATATATACCTATAAAATCTTGTGTGTGTTTGTTAGATTATCTTAAAAATGACAGGGCAGATTGAGGCCATATTTGCAATGTAAGTTTCATAGCTACGAGTACATATAGTAGGTTAGTTAGGGGTCAAGAGGCCAGATCTTTCGCTAATTACATGGTGCGTGAAAAACCTACTTTGAAAATGTATCCTCGTCAAAAATGACTTACTCCGCATAACTTCAATAGGCTGAATCGAATATCATTAACCATTCTCAGTCACATCAGATATTTAGCCACGAGTTTGCTGGGTAGTCCATAAAAGTGACACACTTTTAGGATGCGAGTATTCGGAATAGATGTTTCATATATCAGAACGAAATGAAGAAGACAATTTAAAAAGTATCCATCCACATGAAAGATTCGGAACTAAATGTTCTATGTCTGATAACGAAATAAATAAGACACTTCAAAATCTATTTTGCCTAAAGTATAAGAATTCCCCTCCCCGCTCATCTTCTTATCCCTGAAAATATCCTACCAATAATTATCTTAGTAAGTCGTAGAAATCATTGGATATTCGCAACTATATTTATTTACGTTTTTGCTTTATTTAAATTATTATCAATTTAAATTGCATTTAATAACTTTAAAGTATGTACTGGTATTAAAGTTAAAAGCAGTTAACTTTTGGTACAAAATGGTCCATTTGTGTGAGAGGTACCAAAAGGGGCGTACCAATAACGGTCACTTGCTCTGGACTCTAGGTACTATATTTGTATGCACTGGTATTAAAGTTATAAGCTGGTAACTTTTGGTATAAAATGGCCCATTTGTGTGGGAGGTACCAGAAGGAGCATGGCAATAATGCCCATTCAGTGCATTGTAGGTACTACTAAACCTGTACACTGCACGAAATTTCAAGTCTTTGTATGCACTGGTAATAAAGTTATGAGCTATTAACTTTTGGTGAAAAATGGTCCATTTGTGTGGGAGGTACCAAAAAGGGAGTGGCAACTTCGCCCATTTTCTCGAGGTAATAGCGTCTAATAAACTAATACTATGTGTAGAATTTCAGAGGATTCAAATAAGTAGTATAGAAGTTATTAAATAATCAATATTTCACTAAATGTTAACCCTTTGTGGGGGAGGTACCAGAAGGAGTCGACCAATATGGCCCATCTTCGAACTTAGCCGGACATAGAAGAAAATATTACCACATACCAAATTTGAAGTCAGTCGGTTCGTCCTTTCGAGAGTTATCGTGCGCACCAGCCAGCAGACAGACAGACAGACGGACGGACGGACATTGCTCATTCGACTTAAAATGACCCAAAACGGTTATCCGCCGAACATACTTAGGGTCTTAGGTCACTCCTTCGATGTGTTACACTTTTGGTTCGTAGCAAATGATATATACCCTCCTCTCTAAGGTGAGGGGATAAAAATGCTGTATGTTAATGTCTGAGAGATTTCTCATTGTCAGAGTTATACTCGTAAGTGGAATTATATGAGGATCATTTTTGTGGAATATCTTAACCATCTAGCTCCCTTCTTAATTGGTCAGACATTAACTTACACCTTTTTTCATTTAGTATAATGCTCCCTTCGACCAAAAAAATTAAAAATTTGACCCTATGTTTATTCTAAAAAAAAAGATCTACTCAACATGTCCTTTCAAAATTATAGGGTCGCTATTCTGTTCCAAAAATGCTGTTGGACATTGATATTAGTCCTCACTTTATCGTTTAGTTCAGTACTGATGTACAACGTTTATACGCACAAAATCTACTTTTATAAGAATTACAAAATATCACCATATATTTGCACATTCAATAATGTATACTTTTTCTGTTTTATTATTTGATTTCATGCCGTATTTATTGAACAACCACTCAAAAACATGTGCTTGATCAAACGGAAATGAAATGATAGAACATTTGCCAATGAAACCTCACAATTTCTAGCGCCATATGATCAATCTGTTAAAAGTCGAAGTGGAAGTGGGGGAGACTCTACAGTAGCAAATAACTATTGCGGCTCAAATCCAGGACTGTTTGTGGCCCTTCCTTCTCAGTCTTCTGTTTCGAATTCCGAGCTAACGACTTCAACGCAGGCCTCACAAATAAATCGTTCTGGCATTGGTGAAACAAGTATCGCCGCACGAGTGGATACGTGGAATCCCTTTGAGGAACAGCCGTTCAGCCAAATGACAGAAGATAATATATTTGAAGCAGAATTTGATAAAATACGCCAAAGAGGAAGTCAAGGAAGTATGTATTTCATAAAAAACGTAATTTTTGAATTATAATTGCATCATTTACTATCTTTATGAAGGTATCAACACGAAATCGGCCTCAACTACGTCCACTTTAACTCCAACCGAATCAAATTACACGCATGTTGCTTCCAGCGTTACTGTATTGCCAAGTACAAGCGCATCACAAGAAGATCCGTTTGGCTCAGCCCCATTCACATTGCCCCCTGGTTTAAAGGAAAAGGCAGCATCTATACGCAAAACAGGAGGTAAATCATGAACACGCTTATTGATATTGACAATTTTTAAACATTATTGCGATTGATCCCTAAAAACATATCTTTGCAAAGTTAAAATAATCCATAACACTTCCAAGAACTGTAGTATTCAATGCCAGTGTTATGATTTTTTAAGGTTTTAGTGGCCATTACTACATGCTTTTAATATCCATTATTGTTTTAATCTGTTCACAATTGTCAATAAGAAACCTCGTTAATTTCTTCGTTTAATATTATATCAATAATATTAAAAACTATTTTCTTTTTGTTTATTTTCTTCTTATTCTTCCGCATTATTTTCCCTTTTAAAAGACGAAAACGACTAAGTTGGGTTTCGTTAAATATTTCGTCTTGACTTAAAATTTTCAAAAATGTCTGTGCTTCATACCAAAACTAATAGTAATAATCTTACAATAATTTAGTCTCATAGTAATGGTGATTCTTAAAACTTTGCTGTTATTAACATATACTACTAACTATTATTGTTATTATTATTATTATGATTATTATTATTACTATTATTATTACTATTATGATTATTATTCTACATAATACATTTATTTACAAATGTATATGTATTTTCATTGTACTTTATCACTTTCAATTTGATACGCTGTATTATTTTTCCATTATTCGGTTGTGGTTTTACCTAACACATCGATGATAACAACAACTTGTAAACAAAATATATATGTTTTACTTACATTATTTATCTCTTATAAAGCAAAAGTCATGACCTGCTACCTATTATTGCATATAAACGTTTTCCATTGATTTACGATCAAAACTTAGCACAACTTTACTAATATAGATTTAATGAATTTAATCAGTTGTCCCATTTAGCAAACCATCTGAAGATATGCTGTGTCAATAGCATATATGTTGTAGTAACTTAATAATTTACTAATATAATTTGGTTACATTAGTTTTTTTTTTATCTCCAACCTACATACATATATGAGACTATATTAGATATTTGAAATTATAAAACTACAAAACGTATTCTAGTCAAAAAATAAATATGTACTACTCTGTTGAAACTTTACATCAGAATGGAAAATTAACAGTAAATGCAATTGTTACGAACCGACACCACATACCTTAAAGTGTGTAGCGATAGAAGGAAACCATAACGTTATTCTACAATCCGGTATTTAAGGCCTGTAAGGATATGCCGTGATATAAATTGATAGTGTTATTGACACACTGTGCAACAAATTTTGGGCCATCAAATATTTCCCCAATGAGAACAATGGAAATGGAGGTGCGTTTTGAAGTTGGGCCTAACTTTAACAATTTGATTTAAATTTAAATTTGATAGTAATTTTTATATTATTTGTGGTCTTAGTTTCACTTTTAGACCATATATTGGTACATTGGTTCCTATTCATCATTATTTCATTACACTCTAGCTAATCGGTTCCTATTATTCCCCCACATAATTTCTCTTAACATACAGTAGTGTGTTAATCCTTACAAATAAATTGTTCACTGTATTTTCAGATTTAATTAGTATATTAATTGATCTGGTGAAAACATTAGCAACATAGTTTTTCAGAAATTTCCGAAGTTTTTCGATTGTCTTTTGATATTTTTATCTTTCGTTTTCTATTTACAATTGAAAACACTACAAAGATTTGTAATACTTTTATCTTGTTGAATTATAGTCGGGTGAAACGATACACGATTTTTAAATGCACGACAAAAACACCGAATTGGAGCTCAGAAATGAAATTGTTAAAGATTATTTTCACGCATACGAGTTTATTAGATTTTAATTCGAGCAAAAAATGTAAATTGTTATAATTTTTTTTGACAACACTTAAAATCTTTTAATTAAACCAATGGTTCATTAAAGCATAATTTTCAAAGTATATTGTGTAAAATATTGTGTATATTGAAGAAATATTAAAAAATATGGCAACAAAAGCAATTATTCGGAAGCGTCTCGAAAAAAGAAGAATTGCGGTACTCCTTCCTCGTAAGGATGCCGGATCATCTGAAAAAAAAATTTCGTTAGGTAACACAAATTTTTTGTCGAAGGGCTGTGCATAACATTTTCTGGTGTAATATGGAGTCCTAAACACGAAAAAATATTAAACAAATTTTTTATTGTAATTTTTTTTTTTGAAGATTCCCTTTTTTTGGCACGAAAAAAAACATAAAAAATAGAAAAAAATCGCAAAAAATTGTTCCAATTTTTGAAAGCATCCTAACGAAGAGAACATTCTATATTTGAAGAAAATCCCACTTTTGGCAAAAATAAGAGAATTTCAACATAATCCGGTTTTTATACCCAAACTATTGTGAACAAGAGTATATATCGGATGTTGTGGGCCAAAAGTGTAACACATCGATGGAGTGACCTAAGACTCCAAGAATATTGGCGATAATCCGTTTTGAGCCATTTTATGTCATTTTAGCAGTGTCCGTCAGCCTGTCTGTTTGGTTGGTGCGCACGATAACTTTCGACAGAATTAACCGATTGACTTAAATTTTGGTATGTGTCAATATTTTTTCTATCTTAGACTAAGGTCAAATATGGACTATGTTGTTCCACTCCTTCGAGTACCTCCCCCACGAAGGGTCAAAATATAGTGAAATATTGGTTATCTCATAACATCTCTACTACTACTCTGAATGATTCACAATTCCTCACATAGTATTAGTTTCTTGGTCGCAATCATGCTTATAATTTGGATTCCAGTCCATACAAACACATGACATCTTGTGAATTATAATGTTTTTATAGCACCTACAGTACCGTAAAAACGTTGTTACCACGCCCCTTTTGGTACCTCCCTTACAAATTGACCATTTTGCACAAAAAGTGAACTGCTTGTAACTGTGATTCCACTCCATACAAATACTTAAAATTTTGTGGAGTGTAATACATTTACAGTACCCTTTTGGTACCTCCCATACAAACGGACCCTTTTGCAAAATTATTTAACGGCTTATAACTTTGATTTCCATACATACAAACACTTGAAATTTTAATCGAGTGTAATGTTTTTATAGTCCCCATAGTATATTAATAAATGGGCGTTATTGCCACGCCCCTTTTGGTACCTCCGAAAATTGCCGAAATAAACAAAAATATGTTTTTGTTTTAATTTCCCTATTTTTTACAATATAGGTCATAATTTCGTTGACCAAGCAATTTTATCTTGATGTGAATGAATAAGAATAAGTCATTGGGTGTCAAATCAGGGCTGTAGGCGGATGACCCATCAATTCGACGTTTTGGCACGTCAAAAAGGCGCTGGTTTGAGCCGATGTGTGAGAGCTCGCATTGTCATGGTGCACTATGATTCGACTTCCCTTGTTCGTTTTTCGAATTTCTCCGAAGACTTCAGGCAAACAAATTGTGGTGTACCACTCAGAAAGCGGAACAGTCGCCACATGACCAGTTTTGCCGAAGAAACAGGCGACCATTTGCTTCGAAGTGCTTCTTCCACGAACAACTTTCGTTGGATTTGGCTCGTCTTCGAAGACCCACACGGTCGATTGCTGTTTTGTTTCGGGCTCATACGCATAGATCCAAGATTCGTCACCTGTGACGATCTTATAAACGTCTTTTGAAGCATCCGCGATCGTATTTTTTCAAAATTTCTTTGCACCAGTCGACACGAGCTTTTTTTTGAGCGATTGTCAGATTGTGCGGGATCCAACGAGAACAAACCTTTTTTACGGCCAGGTGTTCATGCAACATCGAATGTATTCTGGTGGAAGTAATGCCCAAGGATGCCTCTATCTCACGGTATGTCACATGACGATCTTGCATTATCAGTTCACGCACGGCATCAATGTTCTCTGGCACAACGGCCGTTTTTGGACGACCTTCGAAGACCCACACGGTCGATTGTTTTTTTGTTTCGGGCTTATACGCATAGATCCAAGATTCGTCAGCTGTGACGAGCATCAATGTTCTCTGGCACAACGGTCGTTTTTGGACGACCTTCTTATTTGAGCGAGCGTCGGCCACGATTGAATTCATTAAACCAGTTTTTGACAGTGCTATATAATGGTGCTTCATCGCCATACAAAGATCTAAGTTCATTGATGCACTCTTGTAGTGATAATCCACGTCGAAAGTTGTGAAAATGATCGCACGAAAATGTTCAAGAGTTAATACCATTTTTTTTGGCAAATTGATTTTTTCAGGTCACTGTAAACAACACAGATGATGGTCGTACGTCAAAACGGCCTGAGTACGTTTATGCTAAAAAAATGTCAAACTTTCCAATGGAAATGTCAGATGGCGCCAGGCAACACTTAGTGTGTACGGTAGATTATAAACGACAATAAAGTACTTTTCAAAAAATACAAAGTTTCCTGGATTGGTTTTCAATTTGTAACGTCGAGGTCGACGCCATGTGTTCTTCGGTCGTCCACTCCTTCGGCTGCAAATCTTGTGATACATTAGGGTGATTTCCGAAGTTTGTGAACCATTATTTTTTTGCCGATGGGAGAATCATTCGTTCTTCTCCATAGTTCGATATTGGTTATTCTATTTGGCCAAAAAAATACGCAATATAATCCTTAAAAATTTGTTTATTTGGGATTGCAGTCTCTTTACAATAGAGCTCAATAAAAGCCATGTTTGCCTACCGCCTAGTAACGCGGTTTTTACGCATGCGTTAAATGTCCGCAGCTTTGTATAACAATTTATTTGCCTTTTTTGTATAAATATCTATGAGGCAAACTTATTTTTATTTGTTTTTTTAATATGTTTTTTTTTGTTGTAAATTTGTAATATAGTTGCATTTATTTTCGTCACTACTGTAGTTAGTATTTCCACTTAATTTACAACTATATTATTTACTATTTTCGAATTTAAGGTAATTATATGTGTGATTAGCAAGAACCGATTTTTTAAACAAATGTACCAAAAATAGCTAAAAGTGTAATTATATATATATATTTATTCCCTTCGTTCCAGTGTGGAGCATAGGGCCATACATGTAAACCCAAAAAAGTGTAAACAATTGTTTAATTTTGTACATTTATTCTCTCCATTAGATTGTACATAACAAAGTTGGAAACTCTAAACAATTCGAACAAACTTTTCAAACCACTTTGTGGGTTTTGAAATACTAACGGTCTTCTTTCATTTCACTTTGGTCCCATTCGTAAATTTTTGTTGTTGCACCGGGTAATTCAATTGACGCGAAATGTCATATTTGCAAGAATGCGTACAAGGAATGTATATGTTTGCTCGCGCTGTAATCAACACAAATCTATTAGGCCTGGTAGTGGATTAGATACGTATACATTTTTAAGTGTCCGGTTGAGTTAAGTTTAGAAGTAATTTATTACCCATGTCGGAAACAGTTCTTTTTTATTGGCAAGAAACAACAAAGATTTGAACCACATCTGAGCTTTAGTGTATAGAATTAATTCTGGTGCAGATGAAACGAGAGTCACGTTTTGAAGGAAGCATGCCAAACAAATTTAAATCCACGAACTTAAATGTCACGAGTAATTAGTCATTCGATCAATATGGTGAACGAAGAAACGCATATTTTTAATCATGAAGTTGTTCCTTTTATATAACTGATTATAAATTAACAAAAAAAAACTGTTGCACTACGTATGTTGAATTTTAGACTTAATGTAAAAATTTAGAGTACATATAAAGAAAATTCTACTTTCGCTTTTACACACAACCCTCTACTTTGAAATGTATGTATCTATTGGTAACTAACTATAAAAATAAATAGGTAACTGTATTTACATAAGAATATATGTATTTAAGAATATATAGCAATTTGAATAGTTATTTATTGTTTCTGGCCTTTCAAAATGTACTAAAAATGAAATTCACATGACAGAGAAGATATAAGATAAGTTAATAAATATAAAATAATGTAACTGTATTCATAAATGAGTATACTCAAATGAACTTAATAAATTGAAATTATATATTTGAAAAACTCTCAAACCAATGAAGAAAATTATTTTTGATTAGCACATCTCCTCATCATCCATCCAAACAATTAAAATAGCATTCTGCATACTGGTGTTAAAGTCCCACAAACATTTTTTCGTGCACATTATTTATTATTATTTTTTTTTATATTTTGATGTTAATGTATTTTGTAATTGTTTGTCATATCGTATTTATTTGCTTTTTGCTACAATTAACCCCCTCCCCCCTTCATTGTAAATTAAGGCGCAATAAGTCTGTATTCAAATTAAATGTACGCATTAAAAGATATTTTGTTGTACTTTTGGTGTCTATTTAAACCCAAATGTCCTTTGTCAATTTGGAATATAAAGTTCAGCCTACTTGAATAGTCTTCCCCCGATTTCAGGAAGCTGCGTTAAAGCTTCTAGCAATAACTGTCGGTTTGCACCAACGGAGCCTTAATCGAGCTTAGTTAGTCATCATCAATTTAATGTAACTGCAGTTTTCAACATTTTCAGCGCATAATAGACTTGTAACTAATAGTTAGCTCAATTTTTACGGGAACAAACATGTTGCAGATTTTCGAAGTTAGTATGAACATTTTGGTTTGTTTTATGTAATGGATTATATATTGCGATGTCCGAATGTTTATCCCTGCATCGATGACTACACACATGGCAAAATAATATGATTATCCTAATCATATTATTTCGTATAACAAAAGCTGAATGTGTTAAAATAGTAAAAAAAACATGCTAAATATACTGACGACGCTCAATCTTCACTTCCTGGCCAATAATATCGTTACGCAGATGTTTGAGCACATACATTTCGAGGTATTTCCTACTATCTCATTGCCCTTTTAATGGTTGAAAAATTGATCGAGGTGAAACACTTTAAACCAAAGCTTTAAGACATCATAGGTGATGGGACCAGCGACCAAGTCCTCATTACAACTAGGCAACTTTGCATAGTCAAAATATTAATGGGGGATTTCATGTCAAGTGATCCAATCTAAAACTTGTTGGAAGTTTGGTGGTTTTGACACAACATTTTTACGTGATCGGTTAAGGACTTTCCGAGATGGAGGGTGTTGAATATTTGCATGTTGGTCAAACGGTTTTTTTTCTCATCCATATAACTGATTACCTACTGTATGTAAGATATCTTTTAAACCGCTAATGGGATGAAGAAATTATATTAGAAGAGTATGAAGGCTACTTAATTTAGGACTATTTAAAGCTTTCCTGAACCAATTACGATATATGGTTATTAAGTTATGCTAAAATATATGGTTCAACCTATTTTTTTTTTTAGAGTTTTTCCTTTATTTTGATAAAAATGTCCCATCCCAATAATATTCCACAAAGCTCTTAAAGGAAATCATCTAAGCTTTCTTTTGAACAAAAAAAAAATCAAAAATAATATCATGGGTTTTTACAAAAACCTCAAAACAAATATTAATTTCGCAAAGAAACAAATATTGTAACGAATTTTTTTGTTTTCTTAAAAAAATTGAAGAAAAAGCTATTGAAAACACTTTGGACAACATTTTTTAAATATATATACAGATAGGAAAAAGGGACGTTTGACAAAAATTTCACAATTTAATATCCTCCAACTCGGACAGTCCTTAACCAATCTCGTTGAAGATTTTTGTCATATCTACTATCCAATAGGACTAAACATGGTACAAGTTTCATTCCGATCGAAACACATCGTTTTTAAAAATTGGCTGACTTGACATAAATAGGTTACTACGTACATGGACCTTTTTTCCCCTTTCTTTAGGTTTTATATGTTATTGCTGGGGAGCCAGAGAATAGGTTGTTTGTGCTCTTTTTATAAGTTTTGTTAATTATAGGTTAAGATTATAACTCAGGTTATTTTAACAATGTAATATAATTGATTGGCCTTATTGGATTTATATTACGATTATGGATTCAATAAATAAATAAAATAAATACCTCTCATATAAATAAAATATTTCATAGAGTTGAGTTATCATACAAAGTTTCAACAAAATCGGAGATGGTGATTTAAAAAAGGTGTTCGGTTGGGGAATGATCGATATGTATACTTTGTTTGCAAACTTAGTATAGCCTGTGGACAGGCGCAGCAATAGAGCCGCTGAGGCTGCTTTAGCGTGATGGAGGTTAATCTGTAGAATTCTTACCATCATTGGTAATTGACAGATTAACATCCACCCCGACAAGGGTGTTATCGAACTCTTCGTCCGTATCGTCGAGAAGCATGTCCCCGCCAGATGCGTCAAAGAGTCCGGAGACTCCCCTCAGCCCCTCTGTGTCCGAAGTAGAGCTTTTGTCCTCAGAGAAGGACGTTACAGATCTTCTGTTAGAGTTGGAGTCACCAGAAATAATAGGCGTGGGTACCTCCGCACTTCCAGGAAGTGCCACGGTGGACGACTCACCTTCTGCAGTGGGAGCTATATCCTGCTTGTATATCTTCAAGACTATAGTCTCGAAGCCATATTGTAGGGTTGCACTCGCACCTTGTATATGGGAGGTGGATTCAGCGTTAAGGATAAGATTGACCTGCCGCTTTTTACCATCCGCCTCACCCACCTTGCTGATTCTCCAATTATGGGCCGGCAGACCAGGATTGGAATCTTTTATTATTTCTAAGATGTCAGCCGGGTTGGAGGGCTCTTCTGTAACCCAGGTGATGGCAGAATGCTGTTTAGGCTATTAACATGTTTATTTTTGGTAATGGAATCATTTAACATGTTATTGGGTTCTACAGATAATTACACTAACTAAACAACAAGAAAAATTAGTTTCAATAACCACTACACGTTTTTCGTATGTTAGAAGCCTTTTAAAAATTGACTCAATTGAAATCTCTCTTATAGAAATATAAAACATATCTATGTGTATTTTCGAAATGGACTAAAAAAGTACATAAATGCATTGAAACTGCAAAAATCTTAATTTTATATTGACACAAAAAAAGGCTACTTAATTTAGGATGATTTAAAGCCTTCCTGAACCAATTATGATATATGGTTATTCAGTTATGCTAAAATATATGGTTGAACCAAATTTTTTAAGAGTTTTTCCTTTATTTCGATAAACAGGTTCCATCCCACTAATATTCCACAAAGCTCTTAAACGAAATGACCTAAGGTTTCTTTTGAACAAAAAAAATATAAAAAAATTAAAACATGGATTTTTACAAAAACTTCAAAACAAATTTTAATTTCGCAAACAAAATCACAGACAAATATTTTTACGATTTTTTTTGTTTTCTTAAAAAGGTTGAAGAAAAAGCTATTGAAAACACTTTGGACAACATTTTTTAAATATAAATTCGGATGGGGAGAAGGGGCGTTTGACCAAATTTCAAAACTTGGTAGAAGTTTCATTCCGATCGAAACACATCGCTTTTAATAATTGACACACTTGACATGAAATCCCTCTCATATAAATCAAATATTTTATAGAGTTGAGTTATCATACAAAGTTTCAACGAAATCGGAGATGGTGATTAAAAAAAGGTGTTCGGTTTGACAAGGAATGATCGATATGTATACATTGTTTGTAAACTTAGTATTCAGAATTCTGTTTAGGAAAATCTTTTAAAGGGACGTAGTACATTCTGTTAGCAGTGGTTGACACATTCGTTATCGTCATGATATCTTAGATTTACTCGTATATCTCGTTTTTCTACTATCCGAAAGAGACTCAAAAACATCGTTATTTTTGTTTTGAAGTGCATAATTTGCATGGTCAAAAAAATTAGAAAATTTGTCAAACTAGAGTCAATTCAAGGAAACCACCTTTTCGGCCGAGAACTGTATTATCCCATATATCCACATTAATACAACAAACTCTGAAATTTGCTGGAGATAAGATGAAACTGACAAATGTGAAGCTGGATTTATAAAAGTTCTAAAAATACAACAAGGAGCACGCAGATTTTGCTAAGAGTAAATGAAATATGATAAAAAAAATAAGAAGACCATACCAAGAGCGTAAAGTCAGTGATAATTGTTTTCAATTAATAATAACTATGTGCCGTACAGTTATATTAATATATAAAAAAGGAGCATTAAAAAATAACAATTGGAAGTAACTCTTTGTGTATTTAATTACATCAGTTATATTTGCTAGAAAATACAAAAAATATTAAGCATTTCTTTAAATCATTTCAACAAATATGTTAACATACAATGTCTTTATTTTCAATTAGTCCATCTTATTCAATCCATTAAATAATGCCGTTGGCGTCATTGGACCGTACTTCATCAAAGACGATGGTGGTTATAAAGTTACCGTCAATGGAGCAAGGTACCGTTCGATGATCACGAATTTTTTTGTGCACAACATTGAAGAATTGGACTTGGTTAACATGTGATTTCAAAAGGATGTTTTGGAGTCGATTTGAATATATGGAATAATACAGTTCTCAGCCAAAAAAGTGGTTTCATTAAATTTACTCTAGTTCTCGGGATTAACCGTTGTATGCAAAAATAGATAATAAAAAATAAATTTTAGCATAACTGGAGACGCATTTATTCGACTTGGTTCCGGAGAGTATTAGAAAAGCGAAAGCCTAATACCAATTTTCCAGCGGTGTTTAAGAAATCGTGCGAGATATTGAGAAAAAATACTATTTTCGAAAATTCACAATCACTACAGGGTTGCCCATATTCGACGGACCCATGTTTTTTTTTAAAAAAATCAAAGAAAAAAATAAAAATTTGGCGGTTGGCAATCTTAATCATTTAATTTGTTCCAAGTAGATTTGTTTACATCAATTTTTGAATATGATATCTCTCAAATGGCCGCCTCTGGCGTTGATGGCGTATTGTGCCCTTTTTGCAGCATTTTCCATCGTTTTCGCCAACATTTCGGCCGGAATAGCGGCTATTTCTTCACGAATGTTGTCCTTGAGCTCTTCTACGGTCCTTGGCTTGTTAACGTAAACCTTTGACTTCAAATATCCCCACAAGAAGAAGTCAGGCGGCGTCAAATCGGGCGAACGCGGTGGCCAGTCCAAATCACCACTTTTCGACATCAAACGGCCCGGAAACAAATTCTTCAGAAAATCGATTGTTATGCGACTTGTGTGCGGTGGAGCGCCGTCTAGTTGAAACCAGAACTGCCTCATACGCTTTCGACGAATAATTGGCATCACAAAATTGGTCATCATGTCGCGATAACGCTCCTGGTTGATGGTAACAGCATGGCCATTTTCGTTTTGGAAGAAAAACGGCCCAATGACCGTTTTCGCACTAACGCCGCACCAAACTGTGACTTTTTCGTCATGAAGAGGCAATTCTTGAATCTCCTGAGGATTTTCAGTGGCGTAAATAGGGCAATTTTGCTTATTTACGGTCCCATTCAATGTGAAATGGGCTTCATCGGACAGTTTTTTGAGTTTTTTTTGATTTTTCACAATTGACTTCTTCTGTTGAATGTAAATTTCAACTATTTCAGAGCGCTCGCGTGGCGTGTATTGTTCCATGGTAAAAATCTGCTTGGACTGACGCTTCAAACGCGGTATGTCATTAAGCGATCTGACATCTCTGTCAAAAGTTATGGCGTTGCCAGATGGGTCCGTCGAATATGGGCAACCCTGTATATTATTATTATTTTAGTGTAAAGTGTGATTGGTCATGAATAAAATGATCCAATTACGAAGAAAATCGATGCATAACTTAAAATTGTTTAGCTAATTATGCTAATCTACCAATTGTATATCCCCAAAAATGATCAAAATTAAATACTAAAGATATTTTAACTTCTATACTAATTAGCCGAATATTCTACACCATTTTCAACTGCAATTCGAAAAAAATCAATTCAACTTCGAATAAGATCAATTGAAATTCGAAGATTCCATTTGAAATTCGAAAAAAATCAATTGAAATTCGAAATACATCAATTGAAATTCGAAACACATCAATTGAATTTCGAAACACATCAATTGAATTTCGAAACACATCAATTGAAATTCGAAAAACATCAATTGAAATTCGAAATACATCAATTGAAATTCGAAATACATCAATTGAAATTCGAATTTTTCTATTTGAAATTCGTAATACACCATTTGAAATTCGAAAAACATCAATTGATATTCGAAATACATCAATTGAAATTCGAAAATGTAAACAAATCTGTACATTAGATTGGATAGAATTTATTTAAACACATTTGCTGACTAAATCTTAACATATGTATAATGTGACGAACAGAAAACATATAGATCTTATCTTTTATGAATATTTATTCAAAATTAGTTGAATCAAAACATATTTAAATATTAAAGGTTTAACACAGACAAATTGTATCACTTAAATGCTACCCCATCTAATATACAGCATTGATTTTGTTTACATTTTTCGAATTTTAAATGATGAATTTCGAATTTCAATTGATGTTTTCCGAATTTCAATTGGTGTATTACGAATTTCAAATGGAAAAATTCGAATTTCAATTGACGTATTCCGAATTTCAATTGCAATTTTACGAATTTCAAATGATGTGTTTCGAATTTCAATTGATGTGTTTCGAATTTTAATTGATGTTTTTCGAATTTCAACTGATGTTCTTCGAATATCAAGTGATGTGTTTCTAATTTCAATTGATGTTTTTCGAATTTCAATTGACCTTTTTCGAATTTCAAATAGAATATTCGAATTTCAATTGATATTTTTCGAATTTCAAATGGAATCTTCGAATTTCAATTGACTTTTTTCGAATTACAATTGAAAATGGTGTAGTATGTTATGAACATTGCACCTAACATTAGAGTGTCGGAAAATGAACCAACAAGCACAAATGCTCAAATAAATAATTAAATGAAAAATGTAAATATAAGATGTGATTGAGTGGAGCTGTGGAAAATTACGGTTTTTGATAAGTTTAAATCGAAATAAAATATATATTAGTGTCCATTGTGAGCCCTTTCCGAAGAAAATCGATGCATAATATAAAGGGGTTTCCAACAAGAGGTGTTATTTTGGTATTAAAAAAAAAAAACATCAGCCAAATTCCATAACCAAATCGCAAAGTGGCTGCCCTATGTCCTCTATAGCCTCACGAATTCTATCTTTGAGATCTTGAATCGACGCTGGTCTGCTGGCGTAGACCTTATCTTTCACGTGGCCCCAAAGGAAGAAGTCGCAAGGTGTTAAATCACAAGATCTCGGTGGCTATTGTGATCACCTCTTCGAGGGATAACAAGGTCCGGAAACTATCCGTAACAGAGCAATGGTTTCGTTGCTTGTGTGGCACGTAGTCTTGTTGAAAGTAAACGTTGTCCAGATCAATACCATCCAACTCCGACCATAAAAAATAATCATCTCTCGATAGCGAAATCAATTCACCGTAACTGTTGATCCAACCTCATTTTCTACTGTGACTGCAAGATTTTTACCATATTTGTGAATTTTAATAATTTCAATGCGTTGTTGAATCGTGTATCCTTCCATTTTTAGTAATGGCGTAGCTTCTACTTGTCAAATGTCAAAGAATAAAAGCTTCAAAAGTGACAGCTACGAAATACCGGGTGATTCAAAATAACACCTCTTGTTGGAAAAACCCTGTACAAAGTTATAACTAATTTAGTAAATCTGCCTCCCCACAAATTATCAAACTTATACACAGTTCTTTTAACTTATACACTGCTTAACGGAAACTTCTTTATTTTAGACTTCCTAGATTAGCTACAACTTTTTAAATTTACACAAGTTTTGTCGAAGAGCTGTGCATAACATTTCCAATTTTCCTGGAAGTTGCCTTTAGAATTTTGATAAAGCCGGAATACCAATTATATTAAAGGGAATTATGAGGGCTACAAATAAATCTTTACAACTATCACTTTCACATAGAAACAAGTTTAGTAATTGTGGGTAAAACAATTATTAAAAAAAATAGTATTTACTGGCACGAAAAAAACCTATAAAAAATAGAAAGAAAACCAAAAAATGTTTGTTTTTTATCGAAGAAAAAAATCTAAGGATAAATGTAGGAATTTGGTAGAAGTAAGAGAATTTCAACAAAATCATTTTTTATACTCCCACTACTGTGAACGAAGTATATATCAGTTCCTGCTGGCAAAAAGAGTAACACATGGAAGGAGTGATCTAAGAGACCCCAAAACTATTTGACGGAAATCCGTTTGGGCCATTTTAGGTCATTTGAGAAACGTCCGTCTGTTTGGCTGGTGCGTACGATATTTCGATATGAGATTTGGTATGTATTAATATTTTTTCTACTTCAGGCTAAGATCAAAGATGGACCATGTTGGTCCACTCCTTCGCGTACCTCCCCCACGATGGGTCAACCTTTTGTGAAAAATTGATTCAATAAGAACTTCTATACTACGAATCAGAATCTTCCGCAAATTCTGAAAATGATATCCCCAACATTTGTAGCCCTAGTAATTTTCTTCGATTTAAATGGTATCACGGCTCTATTGCATATGGTCTACATACTAAAGGTACCTTCCATGAAAATTTAATTTAAAAAATGTTTTAATAAAAACTTTACCATACAATTTTTGTTTGTTGTTGTTTCATAAAATAATATGATTCAATCTACACAAAAAAGTTTACGTCTCGGAGACAAAAAAAAATTAATGGAATGGGCTCATTTTATTCATGACCTATCAGACTTTATGAATATAATTATTGTGCATTTTTCTACCCTTTTATGACGCTTTTCATTAATATTATTAGAATCTATTTATTAAAATGTTCTTAAAAAAATAGGATTCTTTTCGCAATATCTTGTAAGATATCTTCGCAACCGCTGAAAGGATGAAAAACTGGTATTAAAAGAAGTTTATGGCTATTTAATTTTCGATTCTTTAGACATTTTCTGAACCAATTCGGATAAATGGTTCTTGAGTTATGCAAAAATATGTGGTTCAACCTCCCTGTTTTTGAATATAACGGTTTATCGCGAGAACTAGAGTCAATTCATAGAAACCACCTTATTAGCTTATAAGCAAATCGACTGCAAAATCTTATGCCGCAGGAAAACATATTTTTTGTGTTGAGCTGTGTTATTGTTATGAATTCGAAAATAGAAATTTATTTTATTTGAAAAAGCTTTTCAAATAAATTATGTTTTGATTTATCATTGATATTGAATTATAATTTAAACTTAAAAATATCACAAGTGGCATCGGCTTTGATTTTTCTACATAATCCAAATCAACATATTTTGTCAATTGTCCAATGTAATTCATCGTTAAGCAGGAAACGCGATTACATTTTTAACGACTTATCTTAAATGAATATACAATTTTCACAAATATAGCTTAGGAGGAGTTTGAAATTAATGAGATTGAATTAAGTATGGCATTAAAAACTGTTGGAAATTGATTTTAGAAATAACGTAAATGTAAAAATGTGTACTACGAGGGTTGCTATATATATTTCTGGCCCAGGCCAGTTTGAAAGTTTGACATTTTTAGCATAAACGTACTCAGAACGTTTTGACGTACGACCATCATCTGTGTTGTTTACAGTGACTTGAAAAAATCAATTTGGCAAAAAAATGGAATTAACTCGTGAACATTTTCGTGCGATAATTTTTCACAACTTTCGACGTGGATTATCACGACAAGAGTGCATCGATGAGAATTCATTAAACCAGTTTCATCGGTGAGAAACTGGTTTAATGAATTCAATCGTGGCCGACGCTCGCTCAAAGACGAAGGTCGTCCAAAAACGGCCTTTGTGCCGGAGAACATTGATGCCGTGCGTGAACTGATAATGCAAAATCGTCATGTGACATACCGTGAGATAGAGGCATCCTTGGGCATTTCTTCCACCAGCATACATTCGATATTGCATGAAAACCTGGTCGTACAAAAGGTTTGTGCTCGCAAGATTGACAATCGCCCAAAAAAAGGATCATGTCGATTGGTGCCAAGAGAAAATGTGATCGCGGTGCTTCAAAAGACGTTTATAAGATCGTCACAGGAGACGAATCTTGGATCTATGCGTATGAGCCTGAAACAAAACAGCAATCGACCGTGTGGGTCTTCCAAGACAAGCCAAATCCAACAAAAGTTGTTCGTGGAAGAAGCACTTCGAAGCAAATGGTCGCCCGTTTCTTCGGAAAAACTGGTCATGTGGCGACTGCTCCGCTTGAGCAACGTAGGACGGTCAATTCTGAGTGGTACACCACAATTTGTTTGCCTGAAGTCTTCGGAGAAATTCGAAAAACGAACAAGAGAAGACGAATCATTGTGCATCATGACAATACGAGCTCTCACACATCGGCTCAAACCAGGCCTTTTTGACCGGCCACGCCGTACAGCCCTGATTTGACACCCAATGACTTACTCTTATTCACATACATCAAGAAAAGACCACTTGGTCAACGTTTTTCGACGCCTGAAGCAGCTGTTGAAGCGTTCAAAAACCATGTTTTGGAGGTGAATTTTCAACACACTGTAACCAAAACAATTCGCGCTCAAACGACAGAACGGTCTGAGTGAAGTAATGCTAAAAAATGTCATACTTTCCAAAGGAAGTTACAGTTTTCATCTGGCAACACCAGCATTGCCAGGACCGAAATATAAATAGCCACCCTCGCACATGTAAGTTTTTGTTAAGCTTATGATACTATTTTACCAAGAAGTATTTATATGTATAAGAATATTTAAAAAGCCGAAGTTTTTTAAATGAAACTCGTACAATTGGTTTAGGAAAGCTTTAAAGAATCCTAAATTAGGTAGCCTAAGAAAATCTGCTAATACCTTCGGAATGATCTAATTTTATTTATGACCGATCAGACTTTTTTTTTATGTTTTTAAGAGGTCTGTATAAAGTTAATATAAGATTATTGGCCAATTGGCTTATTTATATTACTATTATAATAAATAAATGAAAAATGAAATGAAAAAGGTTTTAATTAAAAATTATTTTTTTTTAATTCTATTTTTTTTTTCCAAAATATTTTGTAAAAGGTATTTGAAACCGCTGATGGGTTGAAAACATTATATTAGAATATGATGAAGGCTACATAACTTAGGAGTATTTAAAGCATTTCTGTTCCAATTAGGATAAATGGTTTTCGAGTTATGCTATACTATATGGTTCAACCTTTTTGTTTATCTTTGTTTTGATCGATAAACAAGTTTCATCTCAATTATAGACAACAAAGCTCTTAATGGAAATAAGCTTTCGTTTTAGCAAAAAGTTTAGTTTTTGGACAAAAATGCCAATAATAATTTTGAAAATGTTTAAAATAAAAGTATTTTTGTGATTTTTTTATAAAGATTGAACAAAGATTTTTCGAAAACACTTTGGACAACATTTTCTAAATTTCAACATAGGCCCTTACAATTTAACCACCCTTTACAATAGTCATATGGATGGGAAAAAGGGGTGTTTGACATTGATAAGGGTCAGTTGACATTAAATCCCCCATATATGTTTCTTACAGAATACGAGTATGACCAATATACTAGCACCTGCCCCATTTTAGGATGTATTGATTTGGATATTTCATAAGGCAAAAGGGTCATCAATTCTGTCATTCATCCGGGTGAAATCAGGCATAAAAATTAATATTTTGAGTTTCAGTCAAATCGCTGTAAAAATCTGAATTTCCGCCACCAATCGCGGTTAAAATAATTCGAAGGCACTAATGAACTCGACTGAATCTGAACCTATCGTGCAAATTTTAGCTCTTTCGACTTACAGTTCGCAGGTAATTCAACTGCAGATTTTTTTGTAATATTATAAAGGACAAAATCGGACAAAATGTTCTCGCAGTATGTATGTCAGAATATACATATGTGAAAAAATTTTACAAAAAAATAATAAAAACCTATTTGTAATATGGTGGACTATAATTCATCAATTTGGGAAATTGTTTTCCTTTTCGTTTCCATTTCAAATTTAAAAATAGCAGATCTAGCATATAATACATACATACACACATACATACTCATACATTTGTTCTTCATTGGGTTGAATAATATCTAAAAGAGTTTGAGTGGATTGTGGATTTTGGATATTGGTCAGTCTTCATTTTTATTTTCATTCCCATGTTCATTTTCATTTAGAATTATCAGCACAGCATCCTTTATGTTTCAAATTTACGTACATTTTTTGTTCATTTCCTTTTTATCGCATAAAAGAACTTGATTTTCTTTAACAGCTAAATACTTTTTGACAAACGCCGCCAACACATGTGTGGCTTTCGGTCCGAATGCTAGCCACATGGGTAGTACTGGTAATGCTACCTCGTCAACATCGTCGAAATGGCTTCTATCGCCCACATTGGAAGTGTCGAGCGAAGAGAAGACGTCTTTAATTAACAATTTGAAAACAGATTCGGAGGGAAGACACGAATGTCAGGATGGCGCTGCGGCAGCGATGGTTTTTGTGAAATTACCCGTTGATGATCGTAACAAATATGAAAAGTTGCGCAGTAATGACATGGTCACTTCTGATGATTCCGATTCGGAGTTTTTCCAGGAAGACTGCAATGCCGGTGGATCCACCACGTCTAAGAAAGCGATTTTCAAGCAAATAGTCACTAACAACATTCCCGATACAATTCATAAAATACACCAAGCAGCGTATCATAAGGTGGACCGGTCGCAAATTAAAGTGCCGATTGTGAAGAAGATCAAAGAGAAAACTACGACGAAAAGGCCGTCTACAGCCGCACACCAAGCAGCACAACAGGTGAATGCAGTACTAGTGAAACATGAGAAACAACAGAAACAAGTTGAAGCTATGGTGGCAGCTGCAACGGCTGATAATATGAGCAAATGCAATGATGACGCCGATTCCATTGGGTCTGCTTCCGATTTAAGAGCTGAAGATGATGACTTCTTCGATGAGAACCAAGTTAGTCATATAGCAAAAAACAATTCGAAAATAAAACGTCCTGACATGGATGGCATTAGTGAGAGTGTGAACACATGTAATTCGTCCGCTTATCATGCGGAATGTGAATCTGTTACGACGCACGAAGATGACATTAGTCGAGCTGTGGTGAAAGTTCGTATGCGAAAAAAGGGTCGAATTGCTTATTCTGCGCCTTCCGAAGGCGACGTAACATTGGTTTCGACGTCGGCCGCCATATCTGCTGTTTCACGTCTAAGCTCCGAACAAATTGATCAGAGTCCAACATCGTGTGAATTTCTTAATAAATTTGGCGACAAACCGCTTCTGCTAGATGATGAATTAGATTATGGCTCTGAAGACTCAGACTCTGTCTCGAAATGTAAACCAAGTTCCCACTCCCCTACTACTCAACTAGATACTGTCGATGAAAAGCATAAACTAAAAATTGAAATAAGTTGCCAGGAGCAGCATGAAGTTGACGTTTTTGCAATGGCCCCATTCAATAAACCGGAAGTTGTAGGACCCAGAAAAAAATCCCAAGGAAGAAAATATATTAGAAAAAAATCCGCTGATGCTGCTCTTCCAATTGTCGCAGAACCAGTTGCAGAGATATGGACATCAACTCCTATTAAAAATACGCAACATTTGAACGATTTTAATTTTCCCATGGACAATGCAACAAAGAAACATGTCGATCCCCCAAAAGGTCCTGCCTTAGATGAATTCAACGAGCCCATTTTCAACCCCTTTATGGACCTTCAGAACGAACAGAAAATAGAAACGATGACCTCAGAGCCGATTAAAAAATCTCACTCCCCTCATTACAGTTCGGTCACTGTTATATCAGGAAAATCCTCAGAAGATAAAATTGCGGGATTTGAGGAATGCGATCTATTTGATTCGGAACCATTTCCACAGGTAATTAGCAAATGTAACACTAACGACGATTTCAACATTATTGAGCCACAAAAAGGTTTCTACAATAACTTTCAATCCAACTCTGTTCCCACGCAAAAGCCAAGGCCACAACTTGTGACTGTTAATCATTCGATCATAATCAATAGAACACCTGAACCTAAGAGTACTCAGAAAGATTCTGCTAATTCTGCTATTCCCTTTGGGTCGTATGTAAATATACCCTCCTCATTCCATACAAAATCATCCACAATTATTGAGCTTGCGCCTTCTAAGATACTAGTTAATAGTAGTGTTCCTCGCGTTATTGAGGTCGATTCCCTATCCTTGCCGCATCAATCAATTTCTAGCTCTGGCACCGCCGATTCACTAATGTTGCCTTCAGCTAACACAGCTCTAATGCAGAAATCTCAAGAATACATATCGGACTGTACTCCAGCCGACGAACAGGAAGAACTAACCACTTTCTCCCTTAAAGACATTGAACTAAATGCACCAAATAGTTGTGATATTTCATCGGCGACGACGGCAACTTCACTAGCGAAACACAAAGAAAAGAAGTCTAACTTGGTAGCCCTTACTATGCCCGCTAAAATTTCCCAAAAAGTTAAAGGTCACTCGTACAAAAAAGTTTCAGGAGATTATATGTCATCTAATTTAACCGCTGCGGATTTAGGGTCAACTTCATCCCTAACTCTTAGTTCTTCAAAGCAAAAGTATCAGCGGTCCAAATATAAAACGCACACCGATGAATATGATGATGAAGTCTTTAAAGAGGCCAATTCCGTTTCAAAAACGCACACGAATTCCCACACTTCTTCTTTCCAATCGAATTCTATTCAAAATTCTGCTAAGACTGGATTTAGCAATATGTCCTTCGAAGACTTTCCATCCGATCCAGAAATTGAAAGCATTCCTCAAAAGAAAGCACTGCCCTTCGAGGTGCTGCGCAATGACAAAAGTCTTCTTGAGGCTGAGAAAAAATTCGGCTCCCTTAAACGTAGGAGTAATCTTTTTTCTTAGAAAAGGGAACGTTGACACCTCTGAGGCACAAAGAGTTTTAAGGCCACTGACTAAAATTTCACTAATTTTTCTAAAACAAAAACCTAGATTTCTACAGTAGCAGTAACAGTCACTTAACATTATCTAACCCAAATGAATGGTGGATCTATCCAATATAATCTTATGTTGTGTGTTCCTTCCTATACACCAATATCAAGGCAAATAAATAGAAAAACGTAACAGTTAAACAGTAAAGTACATGCAAGAGGCATTTTTACGTTTATATGTATGCTGCTGTTTGTTTTATAAGGTATATTTATACATATGTATGTATGTATGTGTCAGTTTTGTCACCAGCTGCATTAAAAATTATCCAAAATCCGATACAAAACACCAAAAATTGTCAAAGAGCCTTCAAAAAAAAAAAACGTAAAAGTTATCCAAATCTTAGAATTAGTAAGAATTAATAACATTAACGGAAATAGTTTTCTTATAAGGCGGCGGTTTCGACTCGTTTTCGGGATTAAGAAGAAGTTCATAAAAGAGAACACGACAATAATTTCATTAAAAAAGGTTCCAAGCGTTATTCTTCAAATGTTGATAACAGAACGGCGAAGCTTGATTTGAAGTTTAGTATTTTTTTTTACATAAGATGTTGGCATCAATGAAAATATTGCTTGGAAAAATTTTCCCATATGCATATTCGTTCTCATTTCAAGGATGTAATGTTGTCTCGGACAGTTTATATTTTTTTCCGTAGTTAATATGGAGTCTTTCAACTATTTGAACTAAAATTTCCATTATGAGAAAAAATGGAATTTTCTAATTGACATAATCGCAAGCGAATATTATCAAATTTTCATTGTATTTATAGGTACATAGTTTAAATTTCAATTATTATTTAAAACTAGCTGGACCCGGTCCACTTCGTTGCCCCATATTTCCGATCCCGTACATTTTTGGACCACTCACGTAGACTGCCAGCAGAACTGCAGTGGAACAAACACACAAACAAACGATTTGCCACGCCCACATTTTCCCCGCCCACTATTTGCAATTTTTTTTCCCAAAACCATCTCAGACCAAATAGCTTTCAAACAAAAGAAAAAATTTTCAAATCGGTCCAGTGGTTTAAACGTCTATAAAACACATACATACATACATACAAACATTTTTCCATTTTTATATACATATATAGATAATATCATTACATTCAATAAAATTTACTCTATATCCCCTTTTTTGTGCGTCGATTTTCGCAGTCCATTTTTTTATAAATTTTGTGTGAATAATTTGTACATGGGATGGAGAGAAATAAGCCTAATCCAAACATTAAAAATGCAATGTTAAAGAAAATAGCTTTTTCAAGCACTACCTTAATATACACGCTTTTGCATGTAGAAAAACGAAAAAAATTAGGAGTTCAAAGTTTCATTCAAAAAAAACTTCGCTATTCTTGCATTTGCAATTAACTAAGAAGCAAATTTCATTATATAAATGAAATTTCATCAGTACGATATACGAGTATATCAGCATAGGTTGATATTAACCAAAAATTGCATGTAGAAAAACGAAAAAAATTAGGAGTTCAAAGTTTCATTCAAAAAAAACTTCGCTATTCTTGCATTTGCAATTAACTAAGAAGCAAATTTCATTATATAAATGAAATTTCATCAGTACGATATACGAGTATATCAGCATAGGTTGATATTAACCAAAAATTATCCAAGATTATATTAAGATATTGATGTTAGAATTTTTGATTTTAGTACAGTTGTTCTAAGTTTCTATTTAGGAATATATTGTCATGTAATACATATATAGGCTTTCAAGGCTTCAGTATTACTAAGAAAATAATTAATAAATTTAAATAAATTATGCAAAAACTTGGAAATTTTGGATAATTATCCAAAAAGTGACAACACTTTTCCTAGGGTTTGACTGATTAATCGGTTTTCGTCAAAAAACTGGTAATCGCTCCGGCTGATAGTCAAAGACGAACATTTTTCTTTTATTTTACATTCCGTTTGTAACACATTAAAATATTGACCAGGGACCCCATAAAGTATATACAGTATGTCCAAAAAGTTTTTTACATAGCAAAAACAATTCTTTCTTATACACTTTTGGAAAAACAAAATTTTGCATTATTTATAAAAATTATTTTCTTCGATGTTTTAAAAATGTAATTATTTTCTAGCAATAGTTAACAAAAAAGAACAATTATTACGAGGGTTGCTAAATATATTTCTGGCCTAAGCAAACACTAAGTGTTGCCTGGCGCCATCTGACATTTCCATTGGAAAGTTTGACGTACTCAGAACGTTTTGACGTACGACCATCATTTGTGTTGTTTACAGTGACCTGAAAAAATGGAATTAACTCGTGAACGTGCGATCATTTTTCACAACTTTCGACGTGGATTATCACGACAAGAGTGCATCGATGAACTTAAATCTTTGTATGGCGATGAAGCACCATCCTATAGAACTGTGAAAAACTGGTTTAATGAATTCAATCGTGGCCGACGCTCGCTCAAAGACCGTTGTGCCAGAGAACATTGATGCCGTGCGTGAACTGATAATGCAAGATCGTCATGTGACATACCGTGAGATAGAGGCATCCTTGGGCATTTCTTCCACCAGAATACATTCGATATTGCATGAACACCTGGCCGTATAAAAGGTTTGTTCTCGTTGTATCCCGCACAATTTGACAATCGCTCAAAAAAGGCTCGTGTCGATTGTGCAAAGAAATTTTGAAAAAATACGATCGCGCTGCTTCAAAAGACGTTTATAAGATCGTCACGAATCTTGGATCTATGCGTATGAGCCCGAACAAAACAAAAAACAATCGACCGTATGGGTCTTCGAAGGCGAGCCAAATACAACGAAAGTTGTTCGTGGAAGAAGCAATTCGAAGCCTGTTTCTTCGGCAAAACTGGTCATGTGGCGACTGTTCCGCTTGAGCAACGTAGGACGGTCAATTCTGAGTGGTACACCACAATTTGTTTGCCTGAAGTCTTCGGAGAAATTCGAAAAACGAACAAGAGAAGACGAATCATTGTGCACCATGACAATGCGAGCTCTCACACATCGGCTCAAACCAGCGCCTTTTTGACCGGCCAAAACGTCGAATTGATGGGTCATCCGCCGTACAGCCAATGACTTCTTCTTATTCACTCACATCAAGAAAAAACTGCTTGGTCAACGTTTTTCTACGCCTGAAGCAGCTGTCGAAGCGTTCAAAAACCATGTTTTGGAGGTGAATTTTCAACACACTGTAACCAAAACAATTCGCGCTCAAATGACAGAACGGTCTCAGTGAAGTTATGCTAAAAAATTGCATACTTTCCAATGGAAGTTCCAGTTTTCATCTGGCAACATCAGCATTGCCAGGATCGAAATATAAATAGCAACCCTCGTATTAATTTCCTCACAAAAGTCAAGAAAGTTTTTTTACACTTTTTTGACGGACCCATACTCCGATCTGGAGTACATTTGTTGATAATATTCTGTTGTCTAACTTGTTGACTACATAATGCAATTTAAAAAATCAAATAATTATTATTTTTATAATTAATTATTTATTTTTATTTTTCCAATATTTCGACTAACTTTGTTAGTCATCATCAAGGAATCGAATACAAAAAATACGAAAAACAATTTAAAACCCACAATTATTTAACATTAATATTTTAGATATAATTTACGATTTCGGTATTTTTAAGTTTGACTTTCTTCAGTGAAGCTTATCTGTCAACTAACATTTGTTCCGTCCGTGTTTGTTAATAATATGTCGATACATTCGAGAGCATTTGTCTGTCTTGTAGTTAAGTCTCTTATCTGTTGGTATATTTGTTATGAATAACATCTCCAGTGTACATCGTACATTAGTATTGTTGTATCCGGAACCATTCACACGAACAACGGCCGTCGCCTACTCGACATTATTATTTTACCTTATATGTATTTATTTTTTATTTTATAATTATTGTTATACCCTACACCACACTGTGGTACAGAATATTATAGGTTTGTTTTGTGGCAGATGTTTGTAATACCTAGACCTACAGCTAGACCTACCTTAAAGTATAACGATCCACAGAGAATCACTAGCTGAGTTGATTTACCTGTCTGTCCGTTTGTCCATCTTAAGTTGTTCTTTAACTACAGGTTGCAGTTTCACTCCGATCATGTTGAGATTTGGCAGTAAGAACTCTTTCAGACCTGGGAAGAACTCTATTGAAATTGCACCAAATCGGTTAAGATTTAGATATAGCCCCCATATACGAGTATGTTTATGTTCCTTCCGATTTCACCTTTTAGCGCTTAAGAAGCTGTATTTTACCTCAAATCATTTGGAAATTTAGCAGGGGAGAGTTTCTTCCTACAAGGACACACATTGCCGAGTTTGAAGGAAATCGGTTCAAATTTAGATAAAGCTCCTATATATAGCGTGATTCATTTCGAGGTTCCCTAATTTTTTAAAGAAAAAAAAAACAGAAAATTCAAATTGAATGGGGAATGTTTATTATCATTTGAAAGAACATTCTTTGGCATTTATGTTTTGAAGATTATGTCTATCAAATGTTGGCCGCGGCTACCGTTGAGTCCAATTTTCGATGACTCGTTCGAGCATTTCGACTGGTAACTGGCGAATGACACGCGTTATGTTTTACTCCAAGGCCTGAATCGAAGCGGGTTTGTCCGCATAAACTTTAGTCTTTACATATCCCCACAGGAAAAAGTCTAACGGTGTGATATCACACGATCTTGGTGGCCAATCGACCGGCCCAAAACGTTAAATTACTAGCTCACCGAAGTGTTCTCTCAATAAATCCATTGATTGATGCGATGTGTGGGAAGTGGCGCCGTCTTGTTGAAACCAAATGTCGCCGAGATCACGAGCTTCAATTTCAGGCATCAAATAGTCGGTTATCATGCCACGATAACGGTCGCCATTGACGGTTACGTTCTCACCGGCATCATTTTTGAAGAAATATGGACCGATGATTCCGGTACGTCGGATCGGGAATCGGTCAATGGCAAAAAGATAGCTCTTAACGAGAGCTAAAATATTGCTCATGGGTGTCAAGGTCGTGGTTCGACTGGAAAGTGTTTTTTTTTGATTTAAAAAAAATTGACTTTGCGCAATTGGCGAACGATTATTTGGATAATAAAACTGAATAATTTGTTAACGTTGTTCAGGCTTAAGTCTTTCCATGATGAAATGCCAAACAATACTTAACAAAAATAACATGACAGCATGACACAACTCACACGTGATCTGTCAACAAAAGGCTTTTGAAAAAAAGTATCTCTACTTAGATCACCCTATATTGTATGTTCCTGACGATTTGGTCTTTTAGCGCTAAAAAAAGCCGTATTTCACATTCAATCTTTATGAAATTTAGCTGGATGGAGTGTCTTGATACAGGGATCAACATTGCCGAGTTAAGATTTACATTTTCCCCATATATGTATATGTTCCTTCCGATTTTGGCTTTCACAAAAGAAAGTTCTATCTGAAACAAAACTTGGATATTTCAGTGTTATTCGATATAACTAGAGTGTTGTAGAGTATAATATAGTCGGCCCTGCCCGACTTTAGCCTTACTGGTTTGATATTGCTCCTATACAAACATTTTCGTCGATTTGAATAGTTTATATAATTTCCTATTTTATTTATTACACACTTATTATATTTCTTACTAGGAGGGTATGTAAGATTCGACATGCCCGAACCTAACGAACTTTTACTTATTTTATTTATTTATTTCATTACTGTGTTGTTTTTGGCCAAATATTCGCGCACAAGCAACGATGTGTGTGCAGGGGCGTTATCATGGTGCAAAAGCCAGTTTTTGTTCGTCCACAAACTTGCAGGTAATATTCTTTATTGAACGTACTACCCTGTGGCAAGAACTCATAATGCACCACGCCCCTGCAATCAAAGAAAACTGTGAGCTCGGGCGTCCGGCACGCTGTTCGTCCTTCGCATCTTATCGGCCCTCTAAGAACATTTTGTACCACCGATAAACGTTGCTTTGGTCCAAGGTAGCTTCATCATATGCCACAGTCAACATTCGGAATGCGTCAGCGCACTTTATTTTGTTTTTCACACAAAATTTTATCCAAATTGTTTGATCCATTTTCTGAAATAGATAGAAATCGAAGACAAGTTAAAACACATCCAAGCACAACAGCTGTCAAAAATTAACTAAACATTCAAAATGGCCGACCTTGTCAGCATAAGTGAGGGACATGAGTACCAACATAACGCTACAATAATATCAAAAACACAGCCCGCGGAAATTAAAAATTCCCGATATTTTTTGAACATACCTCGTATGTATTGTATTTTCTGGTGTAATTTGTAATAATAATTTAATCTTTGAATTATTTGTACTTTTTATACCCTCACTTTAGTGTGACGAGGGTATATATCATTTGCTACGGAAAAAAGTGTAACACGTCGAAGGAGTGACCTAAGACCCCAAGTATGTTCGGAGGAAATCCGTTTTGGGTCATTTTAAGTCGAATGAGCAATGTCCGTCCGTCTGTCTGTCTGTCTGTCTGTCTGTCTGTCTGTCTGTCTGTCTGCTGGCTGGTGCGCACGATAACTCTCGAAAGGAGTAACCGATTGACCTCAAATTTGGTATGTGGTAATATTTTTTTCTATCTCCGGCTAAGTTCGAAGATGGGCCATATTGGTCCACTCCTTCTAGTACCTCCCCCACAAAGGGTTAAAATGTTGTGAAATATTGATTCTTTAATAACTGCTATACTACTTATTCGAATCTTTTGAAATTTCACACATAGTATTAGCTTATTAGTCGCTATCAACTCGAGAAAAATGGGCGAAGTCGCCACGTCCCTTTTGGTACCTCCCACACAAATGCTCCATTTTGCACCAAAAATTAACAGCTTATAACATTAATAACAGTGTATAAAAATACTTGAAATTTTGTACAGTATTGTGCTTTTATATTGCCTACAGTCCAGGGAAAAATGGGTGTTGTTGCCACGCCCCTTTTGGTACTTCCCACACAAAGGTACCTTTTTGCACCAAAAGTTAATAGCTTATAACATTAAAACCAGTGTATAAAAATACTTGAAATTTTTTACAGTGTAATGTTTTTATAGTGCCTATAGCCCTGTGAAAAATGGGCGTTATTGCCACGCCCCTTTTTGTACCTCCCACACAAAATTCCCAAATCATACCACAATTTACTGTCTCATAACGTTTATACCAGTGCACATAAATGCTTATAAGTCGGCACAGTGCAATGAATTTAAAGTATCTAATGTTCAGCGAAAAAAAGGTGTATTATATAAACCCCTTCTGGTAACTCCCACACAAATTGACAGAATAATTCGAGTAATATTCAATATTACATTACTCACAAAGTGAGGGTATACCTTAGTCGGTTTACCCGACTGAAACTTTCTTACTTGTTTAAATTTAAACACATAACAAAGACGTTATTATTATAAAGATTGAACATTTCATTGCTCACAATTTTCAAACAATTTTAAATTTTTTGACTTCAAATATAAATGAAAATCCTTTTGTCCGAGGCCTGTTTCAAGGCCATCTTTATGTCAAGTTCTCATTTCTTTATGGCAATATGCATTTCGTTGTGTCTTCATTGTTTTTAAGTCTTTGTACCTAAGCTGCATTTGTGTTATATATGGGGAAAAACACGTCAAAAGGCCCACTTTTGTCAATTTTATTCCGATCGCGTCAAAACTTGGTGGGGTTGCAGAAGTACTTTGGGTATGCTATGTGCTTAAAATACAGCTTCCTAGCGTGATACGTTATGAAGATACAGGGTGTCAAAGTTGGAAATTTTGACCATTGTATCTCCCGACTTCGTGGGCCGATTTGAATGGACCGTGGCTTATATGGCAGCTATTTAGAAACGCACAAAATGTGCATTGATAATTGTTTGCAAATATTCAATTTTCATATTTTTTTCTCGCGACTTATGTTTTCCTCGCGATTTTAATTGTGTTCCGCGGATGGGATTCTATATCTTTAAACTACAAAAATGAAGTCCATTCTGTTTACTTTATCAATACGAATTTTTGCTGTGGGATGAAAACCACAACAAAAGCTATGGAAATTTTGAATGTCAAACCTACTATTTTTTCATTACTTCTTTCGTATTTTAAAGTGAGTTTATTCTAAGATGTGGACCGGAAACACGATTAATAAAATGTAATGGTGGCATTCTATAGCCAAATACGCCAGAACGCCAGCTTTTATGAATACAGAAACGCGAAAGACGTACTTTTACAAAAAAAATAAGTTTTCGGAAAATAATCGCTTTTCAATTAATACGAGTATTCAACAACTGTAATAATCGTAAGTCATCTCCGAGATATCTCCCGGGAAACCTAGTCGGAGAAATCGTATTTTTAATATAGCTACAATTGGAAAAATAAAAAAAAAATAAAATATGATATCTACGAGATGGTGTAAGATTTTGACCCTTTATAAAATTAACTTTTAATTCGTTTGATACTCGTTTTAATAGCAAAGCGATTATTTTGAGAAACCTGCAATTTTTTTTTTTGGTAAAAGTGCGTCTGTCGCGTTTCTGTTTTCAAAAAGCCTAAAATCAGCATTTTTATCACATAATTAATACAATATCGCAAAAACGCAAATATATATTGCATTTTTGATTTTATATTCGGATTTAGAACCTCATAATCCATCGAGATCGTGTCCGATATCTGCTCGCTAGGATTCGACTTGACCAGTGCAATATTGTAGGCCAGTGTAAAAAATGCGACGTCGACTTTTTGCGAAATAAGTTATTTTGTTGTTCTGGCGTATTTGGCTATAGAATGCCACCATTACATTTTATTAATCGTGTTTCCGGTCCACATCTTAGAATAAACTCACTTTAAAATACGAAAGAAGTAATGAAAAAATAGTAGGTTTGACATTCAAAATTTCCATAGCTTTTGTTGTGGTTTTCATCCCACAGCAAAAATTCGTATTGATAAAGTAAACAGAATGGACTTCATTTTTGTAGTTTAAAGATATAGAATCCCATCCGCGGAACACAATTAAAATCGCGAGGAAAACATAAGTCGCGAGAAAAAAATATGAAAATTGAATATTTGCAAACAATTATCAATGCACATTTTGTGCGTTTCTAAATAGCTGCCATATAAGCCACGGTCCATTCAAATCGGCCCACGAAGTCGGGAGATACAATGGTCAAAATTTCCAACTTTGACACCCTGTATCTTCATAACGTATCACGCTAGGAAGCTGTATTTTAAGCACATAGCATACCCAAAGTACTTCTGCAACCCCACCAAGTTTTGACGCGATCGGAATAAAATTGACAGAAGTGGGCCTTTTGACGTGTTTTTCCCCATATACAAATAAGTTTTTTCTTATTAAGAGACCGTCACATTCCCCCCAAAATAAAAGTTGCATTTAATGTTGTAATTGTCCTGTTTATACCCTATACGACACTGTGGTACAGAGAGTTATGAGTTTGTGAACTGGCTTGTAACACCCAAAAGGAAGGATAGGTATATGTATATCCGATAGATATTATACCAATAGACGTGGAATCACTTCCTGAGTTGATGTAGCCATGCCTGTATATATATTATTGTTTGTGGTCTGATCTTTATTGACCCAAAAAGTTCCCCTATTAAAATTGTCGAAAATCCATTAAGATTTATATACAAACCAATATATACATAGGTACCTCAGATTTGTCATCTTGGCGCTATAGAAGTCACAGCCGATCTGTATGGAATTTGTTACAAATAAGTTTTTTGAACAGTACCGCTGTTCTGTAACTCTCAGTGAGAACAATTTCGCACATGAAACGTGCAAGAGAATCCCTTAAACACCAGTGAAAGCGTCCGGCGTCTTTCAAAGGCGAGTTTGACAGATGCCATACGCTTTCACGCTGGTATTTAAGGGATACCCTTACACGTTCCATATGAGAAATTTTTCTCACCGAGAGTTACAGAACATGGGTACAGATCTGCAAAAATCAATTCAGATTTATATGTATGCCAATGAGGATTTTAAGAACGAACACTGCCGAATTTGAAAAATGTAAGTCTAGATTTAGGTATACACACACACCACATAAAGGGTCCGCAATCTACGTTTTTTTTTCAACTAGTGCTTATTTCGCTTAGCTCATGTCTGATTTGACAGATAATTAGTTTTATCCTTCCGCTGAACGAATATGGTTGTTTATACGCTTGAACAACGCTGGGAGCGATCGAATTACAGAAGATGCCGATTTTGCAAAAAAAAAATCATCTTTTCAGATGAAGCTCATTTTGATCTTGGCGGGTATGTAAACAAGCAAAATTGTCGCATTTGGGGCACAGAAAACCCGCACGCATACATTGAAAAGCCGATACACCCAAAACGAGTCACTGTTTGGTGCGGATTTTGGTCCAGAGGCATAATTGGGCCAGTTTTCTTCGAAAATGAGCAAGGAGTGGCCGTTACAATCAATGGCGATCGTTATCGGGCCATGTTGAATTTTTGTTCACAAAAATTGAAGAGGAGGATATTGGCAACATTTGGTTTCAACAGGACGGCACTACGTGCCACACAGCCGAAGCTACAATAGAGGTTATGCGCGATGTTTTCAAAAAAAAAAATTATTTGGCGGACCCTTTATATTCCTTTCGATTGGGTGTCTAGACGCTATTAGATCTGTATTTACATTCGTGAAATTTTTAATTCAATAACGAAAAATCGTTTGAAATTTGTCTTTCATGCGAGTTCTAACAGGATGCTCAAGCACATCCGCACCGTATATGACAACCAAATAACAACGAATACAGGGCATATAGGGAAGACATCGAAACGATGGACAGTTTCTTATTTCAATGTCCAACTGTAGTAAATATACATATGATCCCGAAACATTGGGTTTGACACAATACCAGATATGACCATAAGTTTTTCATAGTCCCTCCCGTTGAACCACGTTGATTGCTTTAAAAATCTCAATAGATGGCACCAAACCACCCAAGTTTGCTTCAGTGTGGATCTACGAATCCTATAGTTCCCATCTATTCCCAGGAGGGGGCCGGACAGTGATCCCAGATGGGTCACCAGTCCTTGACTTTCTGGGGTCTAACTGGTAGTGTCTTCGGTTACGCAGTCTGACCAGTGTCTTTAATCTGGTACCACGGACATCAGGAAGGCCCCTGGAACGTTGGTTCTGACCTGACTATTGGTGTGGTCCTTTCGGGGGTCATCGTGGTGGTTGTAGTTGAGAATAGTCTCGAATGTGGAGTTGCAAACAATCCGGGTGCCATGACTCATAGAATGATAAGGAGTTTTAAGCTAAGTACACACAATTGCCAGATCGGACAATAAGTCATTTCTCGCAATGATTTGCAGATTGTTAGATGTGCGAAGTTTATGCATGTGACAACAGCGCCATTGTCAGAAAAACAATTGATTGGCAACACTGTCTATAAAATATTTTTGTTGCAACCCTGCATATAAATATTTACAAAATATATTGTAAATATATAAAATTATAAGGTTTTCTTGCAATCGTCTGAACTGTCAATTCAGTTTTGGCTAACAATCTGTCAATGTCCGTACATTCGCAGCACTTTAACAGGGTTGATAAGGTTGTCCGATCTGGCAATCGTGTATACTTAGCTTTAGATGGGCTCCGCTCCTAACGGTAAAAGTGTCCAGAAACAAGATGAGTCAGGTCTGGTACTGTGTCGGAGCCGAAATATCGGGATCATGCTTGTGTGAAAGCCGTTCATTGGCACAGAAGTTTTCCCTGCATGTCCTGCATTCGTCGTTTTACACTATTCCTATGCGATGAAGATATGCTAGCAAGCTTGTGTGTCCCGTTAGAACACTCTTCATTTCACTTACTAATCTCGATCTTGTTTAGTTTCCGAAAACTACTTATTTTCCTCTCATTTGTGTCACAATATTTCACTATACCACATAGTTTCGCGAGCCGTCACTGCCCAGTGCGTTAACTCATCCTTCGTGGCATCGAAAGGTTTCGAATTTTCCAAGTTTACTATTTGAGGTTCTCCGCCCTTTGAGGCTAAGCCGTTTGTCCGTTCATTCCCAGTCACCCCGCTGTGTCCTGGTACACATAATTACGCAATTGACCATGGACTAGGTAATCATTTATTGTGCTTTTACAGTCCAACACAGTTCTAGATTTGTCCCTTTTCGGCGTTATTACTTTGATCGCTATTTGGCTATTTGTGAAAATGTTGAAATATTTAGGCTTTGTGGTAGAGCCAGTCCACACACTCCGTGATTGCTCGAACTATCGCTTGAAATATCGTGTTATGGTCTGGGAGGCGGAAGTAAACTATGACTTCTTTTCACAGTGCGACAAAATAAACTCAAGTTGAGAAGCAAATGACGCGATACTATTTTTCCTGTAGGTCTTGTCGAGTAAAACACGAATCTATCTCACAAAATAATTGGTAATAACATTGCCTAAACTAGAAAATTACGAAAAAAATTAACAAAAATGTGTTTGTAAGACAAATAAACCCATATTCCTACAGCTTTAAATAAATATAATAGATATATATCGTTCGAAAGGTCTAATTATCTTCTTTCCAAATTAGTTTAGAGATCGAAATCGTTTAATAATTATAGGCGTTCAAGTGAAAAAGGCAAGAAATCGGTCTTTTACCCGTAAATCCGGATTTTGGGGGTGTTTGGCAAATTTCGAAGAACAAACGTTGTTTTACTCGCCCAGACCTATAAGAAAAATAGTATCGCGCTTTTTGGACTGTCGTACTGTTTAATATATCGAGCCCTAACCGTCAAAAAGACGTAAGCGCCACCATGATTTACTTTTAATTTTTTGAGGGAAATCGTTTACTTAGACAAATGGCATCATGTATCCAAAATTTATGGCTGTAAAATGTACCGTTATACTAAATTTCACAGTTATATAAACAGATGTATACACTACATATGCATTTAAATAAAATAATCGCAAAATAAATCTTCTGCTCTAAATTTTTGTGAGTGGCGGTTATGTCTTTTTGGCTGTTATGGCTCGATATAGTATTACCACTCTAAATTTGAAGTTTATCATCCTGTCTAGTCAAATAAATAAGTATTTTGCGCTTTCAGAGATGATAGGTACAACAATTGTTATTTATATGCTGCTGTAAAAGAAATAGAATGTATATTATATGCTGCTGTAAAGAAATAGTTCTGTCTTGATCGGCTCATCTTGCGGATGGCCTCCTGTGGGTTAGGTTAGACTGTGGATCGCGCCTGGCAGATGACACCAAGCATCCACTGAGACCATGTGTGATCCATTGTGACTCCTCATGTTCCTTCTTCTCCAATTGAGCCTACAGCTTTGTTCTGATGTCTTGATGCATATTAATCAAATTCCTCAAAGAAAACGAAATGTATCTTCTACTGCGTCAGAGTCATGGCACTGTTGAAGGATTTCTCTAAATTTACGCAGAAACTTCACTCTAACGTCATCTACATAGCCTTAACACTTATCTTGTTTAGAGAAAGTAGAATACTGTTCATGAAGAGATTGCCGTCACGTTAATGTGGATGACCTCTATCATTGTCCTCCCAACAACATGGTATTCGTAGGAGTTGATGTCATCTTCAGCATTAATGACTTTCTTGATCAAAGAACAAACACTGCCAAATTTGAAGATAATTGGTTCAGATTTATAATTACTGTATTTGGATTTACATTTATTTAACTACGTTCCAAAAATCTGCAGTCCGTGCTATAATATTGTCCCAAAACTGTTTATAAGTCAATCTCGATTTTATTTATTTACTCGCTATCTTAGTCACATAACACAAAGGGTCCAAAAGAAAATTGCATTCCTTTTTATACCTTGTATTATTCACGACAAAATTAAATATAGCAATAGTAGTAGTCAGAGAAAAACGTTGTCTTACAAAAAGTCAACGATTTTCATTAGAAGTGGGATCTACAGCTTTGAGGGAAGTAATTATCCAAGCGTCCCGTCCTGTTTATTTCGTTCTTTGGTCTGAAGCATGCATTCCGAAGCCTTCCGCTTCAAATTGTCCCCGAGATTTATGCATAAAGTCTCCTCTCTGTTGCATTTTCAGACTAGCATAGTGTTATTTATATTGTTTTTAATAACTTCAGTATTTATATTATTATTTAATATCTTCAGTATTTATTTGTGAAGTAGAGTATTCTAATGGTGATTTCGTTTCTGGAAAAAAAATGTTTCCCCGTCCATGTGAAATACCCTTTAAGTCGAAATGAGGTAGTCCCTTGAATTTAACATAACCCTTAATATCCTGCTGGTTCCACAAGGAATCAACCAAAAAATCAATTTTTTTATATACTTCCTTTTTATAAAAAAACTTCCCGCTGCGATTATAATAATCATTCTGAATACCTTAGCTACTGTTTGCACTAATCGGATTTTAAAACTGACTTCATTTAACAGCTGTGAATTCAATTTTGTGAGCGAACCTCAAGAAAAACCACTTTTATGAAGTGGAATAATTATAAAAAGTTATCTTTGTGTTTAGTGCGTTGAAAATGAAGCTGACAAAAAATTTCCCATTATGATTGTATTCCCGTTGTAGATCTAATGTGGGTTCTGAACCAATGTTGATTGTGTTATATCAATGTTTTTGAATTTAAGTCTCGCTTGCAGCTTTGGCTGTGTGACTTGTAAGCTTTCTTCGTAGGTATATAATTCCCATATGCAAATTTCTTTGTAGATTGGTGTATATACGAATGATGATCGCCACAACAACAAGCTCACACTGTGTCGTGTGATATCCCCGCACAGGATTGAAATACGTATAAGGGTATGTGTTTACATGGCTTCCAGAGCGCAGTGTCGTATCTTTTCCAAAGCACCACATGAGCCCTCTCTTTCGAAAGGAAGAGTTGATCGAAAAAGCTTGAACAATTCGAATGTGAAAACATTCAAAATCTAAAAAAAAATTAAAATTAAAAAAATCGAAAAAAAATTCTAAAAAACGTTTTTTATTTTAATTGTAGTACATTTAGGCATGTCACAGAGTGCAAAATCGTACAAGAATTTACGTTTTTGAAATCGAAAACGTTTTTAGCTTCTACAGAAAACGTAAAACGAAAAATAAATTTCGATTTAAAACGTTTACAAAATCCGAAGTGAAAATAATATTTTTAGTAAGTTAAACTCTAGAAAAGTAAAAAAATCTACTAAATATTAAGTATGAACAATATTTGAATTAATTTTAAGCAAAAAAACTATTTCAAATACTTTTCGGATGAAAATGTTAATACTTTTGGTCTTCGAAGTGCTATATCCCCTAAAGCAACCATGAAACAAACAAAAAATAAGGTAAAATGCAACCCTGAAACTAAAAAATTAACAAAAAAGAAGATTTGATCAATGAAATGTAAGTTATTATTTTAAAGTTAAATTTAATAATAATAATTGTTATATATTTAAAGGGGCAAACACAGAAACATTAATCAAGCCAATATTTTGGTCAGTTATATTTTGTTTGGCTTTAATATGTTTTATTTCTTTTCACTATTTTCACTACCGCCAATCAGAATCTGTAGTCGAACCGATATTGTTGACGGCGGTGGCTGAAACAGCTGTTTCTGATTTCTATGCTGCCATATTTTGAATAGTGTTTTTCGGTTTTCATTTTCTTTCGGTTTCATTAAAACGTACAAGAGATGTAGAAGCAAAAGTAAAACGATACAATTTTGAAAAGCGAAAACGAACCAATTTCGTAAAAACCCGTGACATGCCTAATTATTGCATTTGATTTTCGAGTTTCTGGGTACCAGGTACTTTTTCACCTAGCTTAGAAAAAAGTCGTAGAACAAACGTTGTTCAGAATATCGATTTTTACAAGATATAGCTGGTTCAGCTAAAAAAAAAAACTGGATATTAAGGGTTAACTAAAATTTTCAAATTTCCAAATTGTGTTAGAAGAGTGCAGTTTTCGGGAAAGAAAATGCTATCCTTTTTCCAGAAACGAAATCGCCATAAGCAAATGTCACGAAAGCGTTCTAAATCAGTGCTTTGACAACGGGTTTCATCATCAAATCAAAGGTAAAATGTTTAGTTTAGTAAATGCCCTAAAAACATTATTTTATATATTTAAATTCTGTTATATATTAGTCCAGTGTTTTGCACCAAGCATAACGGTTTTAATAAAATAATTATATATAATATATATCAAATAATGTTTTAATATTAGAGGGATTTCATGTCAAGTGAGTCATTTTTTATAAGCGATGGCTATTGATAGTCCTGATTCACAAGAGAAAATTTTTTCCAAGCAAGTGTTAAAGTTTGAGAGAGGGAGGCAGGCGGGAAAGAGCTCTTTGCCTCTTTCTCCTACAAACTTTGACACTTGCTTGGAAAAAATTGCCTTGTGTGAGTCAGGACATAGGGATGAAACTTTCACCAAGTTTAGTAGTTATGACACAACATTTCAATGAGATTTTGGTCTAACTATTGTATTTAGAAAATTTTGCCCAAAGCGTTTTGTATCAATTTTTCAACCTTTTAGGAAATAAAAAAAATCGAAAAATAATTATTTTGCGATGTTTTTGCGAAATAAAACTAGTTTTGATCTTTTTGTAAAAACCCATATTTTTATTTTTGATTTTTTTTTGCTGAAAAGCGAAATTAAAACTAGTTTTCATATTTGTAAAAACCCATATTTTTATTTTTATTTTTTTTTTTTGCTGAAAAGAAACTTTAGGTAATTTCTTTAAAGAGTTTGTGGTCTATTAGTGGGACGGGACCTGTTTATTTATCAAAACAAATATAAACCTTTAAAAATATATATATTACCATAACTGGAGAACTATTTACCTATTTGGTTCAGGAAATAATGATAAATTAAGAATCCTTCATATTCCTCTAATAAAATTTCTTCTTCCCAAAGAAATCTTACAAGATGTTGCTCAAATATCCAATTTTTTTGAGAAAATTTTAATACTTATTTAATTAAAACCTCTTAAAAACATCGACAAATTCACAATTATTATATTTTTTTTGAATAAAATGAGACTATATTGAAGAAAATCCATGCATAATCCAAAAAAATTTGTTTTTATAAAAATGTTAAAACAATTTTTGATTTCGCAAAAAAATATTGAAGAAAAGGCTATCGAAAACACTTTGGGCTAATTTCTCTACATACAATATCTAATTAGTTATATGAACGGAAAAAATGGAGTTTGAAAAATTTCAATATTCAACACCCTCCAACTCGGACAGACCTTAACCGATCTCGACATCGCTTTTAAAAATTTGCTCACTTAACATTAAATCCATCATTAATCTAAAATTTCGAAAAAAAAATCGGCCGTTTCTTATCCATCCATTCCATTAAGTGATTGTAAGGAATCTTCACAAACATATAGAACTTAATTTTGAAATTTCATAAGGTAAGGGAGGGCTCTTCGGTTGTATACAATGTTCAAATGTGAGTATATTCTGTGTGATTCTCAATATTACAATCATTGGTTCCCTTTTTCAAATAAATTCTATTCATTTGGTTAAACAATAATCATTTTAACTCACTTATTTAAATAAATTACGTTTGGATAAAGTGAGATTTTAAACTGTCTCTTTGCATTTTAGAAAAACATACATTTTTTTAGAAAATTCCCAATCAATTAATGTATTTAAACAAAGAAAGAAATTATAATAATATATATGCAGTGACTGTAATTTATAAATTTTGTATTAAAAAAAATGATTCAGTATTTTATGCAAAGGAAACCCCGTTTTTCTTTGTAAAATCTTTCAATGGAATTTATAACATTTCTAAATTAGAGAAAATGTTTTTTGAAATTTGTTTTTTGCTGAAGGCAGAAAGCTTGGCCGCTGTTCGCTCACATTCTCACAACATGGTTATATTGGAATATTATAGAAAATAAAAATTGTGAATTGGATATTAGATGTCGGATGTTGGATTTGAAATGCTTTGAGTGAAACCAAAAAAGTAATAATGGCTAATTTACCTAACCTAAAGTAAATTTAATATTTAATAAAAGAATTTATTGCTGCTTTTAAAGTGCTGCTTTTATTTAAGATATAAGTATACATCCATATATACACATAAACTATATTATAAACTTTAACTACATATGTATTACTACGGTAAGATTTGTAAATTGTAATAATTGTTTAAACATTATCCTGAAAACTAATTATTGCTATTATACATACCTTGTTTCGTTCCAATGATTTAATATGTGATTAAACTATTATTCCGTTTTTTTAATTTAAAATTTGTATATGCACTATTATTTTATATGCTAAACTTACATGTATGCAAACACCAATATATATATAAATAAAATAATAAAAAATTGTTAAACAGTATTCCCGATAACATTTTTATTTTCCAAAGGCGCATACACGAGCCTATTCCAGGTTTCACCTTATGCAAATCGCGAAAATATTCATATTTAAAGAGCTATAGCCGTTTTAAGTTATTCGAATAAAAGAAATTTGGGATAAAATTAAATTAAACGTTTCTTTTTTTCGCTCTATATTTAATAAGTTTGTCATTTGAAATTTTGCAAATGAGTTGCAAATTTGACCAAAATTCCGGTTACAACTGAGCATTTACGCTCAGTTTGGTTTTGGTTCAGTTCGGAATGTTATATGTCAATTTAAGATACAAAAAACTGTACATTTCTTGTATTGTATTTGTATTTTCGAAGAAAAAGTAAATTTTCTAGGAAATATTTCCTAAAAAATTGTGTTCTCGAAGAAAAAGTAAATTTTCTAGGAAATATTTCCTAAAAAATTGTGTTCTCGAAGAAAAAGTACATTTTCTAGGGACCAACTGCTAACAATATTTTATATAATTAATATAGTTGGATAGATAAAAGAACAAATTCCAAAATACTCCAATTTCTTAAAAACTAAATATTTTCTAAATATTACGTTCTCGAAGAAAATGTAAATCGATCAATAGATTCTCGCCGAAAGAAGTTGTTTCATCAACATTTTGTCCGAAAAAATCAGAATTATGGAAAATATGCGAAAAGTTTAAAAAATAGTGGGAACAGTTGACAAATTTCTTAAAAACACTATATTTCCCAAAATATTTGGTTCTCGAAGAAAATGCAAATTTTCTAGGGATCAATAAGAGACCCACAATCATCCATGAAATCAAATATGAAATTTGGAGTCAAAAAAATTTAGCAAAAATCAAAGGTTGGAGTATTTTAAAGGAGACAAATACAAATCGTTTCTACTCGCCGAAAGAAGTTGTTTTATCAATATTTTGTCCTAAATAAACCGGAAATATGCAAAATATGTATATTTGAAAATTAGTGTGAACAATTGAAAAACATTGATAAATTTCTTTAAACAAAATATATTGTGTTCTCGAAGAAAAGGTAAATTTTCTAGAGACAACTTTTTTGAGTTATTTATACAGTACCTACGAGTATCTACACTCAATTTGGTGCTTATTTTGAGTGATCCACTGTACCTACCTATGCTCAATTCGAAATATATTGTGTTCTCGAAGAAAAGGTAAATTTTCTAGAGACAACTTTTTTGAGTTATTTATACAGTACCTACGAGTATCTACACTCAATTTGGTGCTTATTTTGAGTGATCCACTGTACCTACCTATGCTCAATTCGAAATTTTTTTGAGTGATTCATACTGTACCTATCTATACTCAATTTCGCGCTTATTTTGAGTGATTCCTACTGTACATACCTGTACCTAATGGGAGGTTTATTGAGTGATTTATCTGTACTTACCTACGCCCAACGGTTTTGATTCCTACTGTACTTATGCGTAATTAGTAGACAGCGGAATATATGCAATTGCATATTATTATTGGATGGTTGTACGGCAAAACCGATAACACACATATTTGTTTCGTCAACAAATAATTAAATATACACCTAAACACCATTTATATGCAAACACATTTATGTTTAAAATTCATCGCAAATTTTGTACTGGCTATTATTTTTCTAAAAAAAATATTTTCGGCATTTTTTAATTTTGATATGTCAATGTGCGTCGCCTAAAATCTGCACATGGTTACCTTAATTCTGTAAGGACGTTACAGACAAACGGCTGAAGCATTATTCTTTAAAATTGGTGCGAGGGTAGTTTTTGCCGTTATATAAAATTATGTATGTATCAAAAATTAGTTAATTTTCTCCAATTTATCGTTGCATATTTTTTGCATATGCAATTTTTTGTTGCTTATGCGATTTTTTTTTCCAAAAATTTTTTGGGAAAAATATTTTGGTAAAAAAGAAGTATAAAAAAAAGTTTTCAAGAAATTGTACAGGGTTTTCCAACAAGAGGTGTTATTTTGAATCACCCGGCATTTCGGTAGCTGTCACTTTTGAAGCTTTTATTCTTTGACATTTGACAAGTAGAAACTACGCCATTACTAAAAATGGAACGATACACGATCATCGAACGATACAAAACGATACGAACGATACAAAATCATCTTGACTGATGAGGCCCATTTCCACCTCGGTGGCTACGTCAACAAGCAAAATTGTCGCATCTGGGGCTCGGAAAACCCAAGAGTTATTGTTGAGAAGCCCCTCCATCCTCAACGTGTGACTGTTTGGTGCGGTTTGTGGTCCGGCGGGGTCATTGGACCTTACTTTTTCGAAAATGAGGTTGGATCAACAGTTACGGTGAATGGATTGCGCTATCGAGAGATGATTAATGATTTTTTATGGTCGGAGTTGGATGGTATTGATCTGGACAACGTTTACTTTCATCAAAACGGCGCTACGTGCCACACAAGCAACGAAACCGTTGCTCTGTTACGGGAAACGTTTCCGGACCGTGTTATCTCTCGAAGAGGTGATCGCAATTGGCCACCGAGATCTTGTGATTTAACACCTTGCGACTTCTTCCTTTGGGGCCACGTGAAAGAGGCTATCGAGGACATAGGGCAGCCACTTTGCGATTTGGTTATGGAAAATTTCATGAAAAGGATATGGTCCTGTTTTTCACTATTAACGGCATACCTTCCTCTTTATTATGAAATAAACATCCGATCATTAATCTCAAAAAATTGCATTTTTCTTTGAATACCAAAATAACACCTCTTGTTGGAAAACTCTTTATTTTGCAAAACTGTATTTTACAGAAATGTCCATTTCTTAGCAATGTATATGTATGTTTATATGCGAAAATGGTTCATTCTGGGTTCAAATTATGTTCTTGAAAACCTTAGGTTGGGTTTCGTAGTCAGCCTATTTTTTTAAATATATGTAACTGAGCATTTAAAACTTCGACACGAAGGTGTGACTAAAATAATCGTTTGCAACAACTGCATGTGAATCAAACAAAATAGGTTCGTTTTAGTTCCATTCCATCTCCCTCGATTGTCTCCACCAAAATCTAAATAAAACAAGTAACTTTCATTTTAATTTTCAAAACAATTATAATGTTTTTCTTTATTTTGTTTGCTTTTTTGTTCTTTTGCAAAATAGTTTTGCTCATAAATTATTAATATTATTGTTGCTATTCTTATCATAACTTTCTTTGTGTTTGCTATTCAAGTATTCGTATTAAATTAAAGACCACCTACACATTAACACATACGATTAATAGCGAAATTATTTAAAAATATAAAAAGATATCAATTTAGGTTGTCTGAGTCTGGGTGGGGTAGGTAGGCCAACATGTCCTAATGCAAATGTATAACAAAAAGTGATTCAAATTATTTAGATGTACTTCAAAAGTCCCGAGTCATTGAAACAAAGAAAGTATTTTTTCAAAAAATCAAATCCTTTGGAAGTGACATCTACTACATACATACAACGAGAACGAAAATACGAATAATATGTACAAATACGTTTTAAATTACACTGATATACAAATACAATGATATTGAAGAAAATATGATCATAATTTTAATGTTGGCTAATGTTGCAATGATTTGTAAAACAAAATATTTTAAAGTTTAAATCATTCATTATACATGTGATACATTGTGATACATAACTGGTAGTTTTGGAATACTGTATAAGAGGAGCAAGTGGCTAACAATCATTTAAGTTTTCCGCAACCTTTTGCAAATGGTATATTTTCGATATCGGGAACAGTTAGTTTCCACAAATTTAAAATTGTTTTCAGTTACAAGATTGCGGTATTTTGAATATGATTGATATATGTACGTATGTTTATAATGTAACTCGAGAATCACGCCTGGATATACCAACCGCACCCCACCCAGTTCTGAAAGAATACTTTAAAAGAATTCTTAAAAGGCTATATGTATATGGATTGTATTTTGTAATATTTTGCAGAGAATGCCCCTCTATTAGTCTTCCAAATGGTAGGTTCATTCGTTTTCTTGATTCGTTAGGCTATGATGCCACATAGATATTATCTAGTCGATTTCAAGGTTTCGTCAATGTCGAGATAATGACAAAATCCACGAAATTTACCAATTAATCCCTAAGGTTAAGGTTCTTTTGCGAGATCTGTAGATAATACGAAATTTTCAAATTTGCTCCTTTATAGTTATAGTACTATATAATAATATAACAAAAAAATAAAATAAAAGCTAAGAAAGCTTAAACCAAAAATGTATTTAGACGAAGTAATTTAAGACACGGATTTTCGGGGGGCAATGATGCAAAAATTGTTTCTAGATCCAGTGCAGACTGCTACATGCTGACAACTTAATATATACCTCTCTCTTATCTAAATTCCATACTCCTTAAGTCGGCGGTGACTACTATAAACTAACTACACACATGAAATCATTCAACTTCAAAGTATTCTACATTATAGACGGCTTTGGGTTCTTTGCGGCTCGTTATCCATATTCTTATCAACTCTACAAGAAAAACTAAAAACCATTCAATCAAACATACCTTTCTTAAAACTAAAACTGAAGAAATATTTATGTATACTCGTATGTGATGGTAAAAGGAGGGCGGAGCATTCGGGTAATTTCGAAAGCGAAGCCAAAAATTGCGGGAATATACCAAGAGATTAAATTAGAATACGTAGATTATCGATTATCCTTATTGTATCACTATACATATGTATGTATGCATGTATGTACGTGGGTAGGGTATGTAGTAATTTGTAATTGGTTAGAGCAAACGAGTTTCTTTCATATTTTGCATGTAACATTGTTGTTGTTTTTGTTGAGTTTTATTATAATTTCTTTGTAAGATTAGAGCTTGTTTGGGGGGCAGGGCAGGGCAGATCAGGGGAGGAGAGGGGAGGGTTTCTTCTTTGTATTTTCTATTCAATAAATTCACAAATAAATAAAATATATATATGTATGTACATTTAACAAATTTTTAAGAAAGATTCCATTTTAAAAGTAAAAGTTAACTAAACGTAAATGATTGATTAGTGTTTAAAAATGTTTTAATGTAAATTCTCATTCTAAACGCACCCAGGGGTCGGTCATCGATGGTCATCGCATTTCTCAATTCGCATTTCAGTGATTTGGCTTGTCGCAATCACAATCACAACCACCATCACAGAGAACAGAGAAACGCCCACAGAAGCCACATGTAAATCGTTGAATCGTTGGACATATGTAACTACCACCCGCTAGCTAGCGAGAGCAAGAGTTGTCGCCTTTTCTAAATGGTGAAAACGAGTGTTCTAGTAAACAATTGTAGTGATTTTCCGATGTGTCTTTTCCCATTAGTCAAGAAGATGCAAAACTGTCAAAAAGTGGAGCTTCAACTCTTGCCGGCAAGCTTAAAAACTATCCTCGTCGTCCTCTTGGACTTCGTACATGTCGTGGCGGCATAGATCTTGTCATAGCGTAGAACTGTTTGCGAGGCCGTCTGCATCTTCGGACCAGCTGACCTCCATGGGTGTTCCCGATAAACTGTTCATTTTCTCTATCAGCAATACTTCTTCAAAGGACATACGTGAGTTCTTTAGCTGGTTGGATGATGTGGTCGAATCGGAATTGGCCGACGATGAGGCAGTACTAACAACATCATCCGAAGAGGCGGAGCAGCTTTCATCCTCCGAATTTGTACCCGAAACCATGGCTTCTCCAGCCGACTCTTGGATCTCCTGGCACTTCTTAATCACTTTCAGGTCCTGCACTGAAGGGTGAGAAGGAAGAGAACGCATTTCTAAACGCTCGCCTTTATTGAGGGCGGAGGTGTCGCAAGTGATGAGCTTGGCATTACTGCGTCTGAACAGGGCGTCTTCACTCTGTTCGTTATCGATCTTCAATGTCGACGATCTAGGCCGGTAGGGAGAACTGGCGGTCAGGGGATCTTTAAAGGCAACAGTTTCGGTGTTCTTGCGGGAACAACCCGAGGACAGCTGTCGGGACAACTTTGCCGATGCGGATTTCTGCTGCTGCAGGGCTTCGCAGCTCTTCACACTAACGGATTTTGAGCGTATACGTGGATGTAATCTATTATTAAATTCATTTGTTTCAACTTTGGAATGTTCTCTTATCACTGAGGTGGCGGACATAGACTGGGACAGAGGATTGGGCCCAGTTGTATCCAATAAACTAGAGTTACATGCTTGTCCCGCGCTAGCACTGACGGACAGTTGCCGCCGTGTCGAGGGGCTGCGCTCGACTGACCTAAAGGAACCGGCTCGCTTGACCATCTTGGTGGCAGCAGCTTCAGGCGTCTCATCGTCCATTTCCAAAACCCAGGACACAGAGTCGGTTTTCTCGATGACACCCTTGATGACCGGTGAAGTGGGTGGCGAAATGTCGTCCATGTGTGTTGATGATGTTAAGGCAGATCCGTTGAGGGAGGACCGGTTGTTCAATGATGACGATGAGATATCATGGGCTGAGAGTTCGTGCAGTTTTGTTTCCACAAGGTGCAACTGTTCGGAGCGCTGTTTCAGTTGCCATTGCAAGGCTTCGTTATCGTATGACAATCGGGTGCGCTTAACAGTTTCATGGCTGTAGGCCTTTTGGACTTCATCGATTTGTCGCATATATTCTCTGTTGAAACGAAAGCAAATTTTAAGCATTAAAAAAATTTGAAATATAGTTTTTGTTGTTATTGTACTCACTTTTCCTTGTCCGCTTTGATTTCCATTTCCGAACGCAACATCTCATTCTTCGACTCCAACAAGGAAATCTTTGCCTGCAAAGCCAGTTTCTCATCGGCATCCCTCAGTAGTTCTTCATTTTGTTTAGTCAATTTTGAGATTTCCTTTTGTTTCAATTCCAAAACACATCTCAAACTTTCGGCCTCGCTTTGGAGTCGCGACATTTCCATGTTACCCATTGCAGCCGAACAGGAGGCGGTGTTTCGTGGCGAACAGACACCACTTTCATTGAGGCTTCGTCGTGTGGTTCGTAGGATGGCAACTTCATCATTGGAGAGATTGAGTTTGTCCTTCAAGTCTCTCTCGTTGCTTTCCTTCTGCGATTTCAGTCTGTCCAATTCTTTGGATAAAGACTTGAGACGCTCCATCAATTCCTGCTCCCTTTCGGCGGACTGTTGCAAACGTTTCGCGTAGACGCTTTCGGTTTGAGTACATCTCTCCTTCAGCTCTTGCTCGGAAATGACCAAGCTTTGCAGACGTTGCTGCAGCGAACATTCGCGTTCTTCGGCGCTTTTCAACCGTTCTTCTTTCTGTGAGAGTTTCTGTTCCATTTCCATGCGATAGCATTCTAAGTTTCTCTGGTTTTTCTCTTGGGTAGTTTCCAATTGCGTTTGCAATGCGCATATCTGTTGTTTTGCCGCCGACTGGATTTCCTGAAGACTCGTTTGAGCTAGAAATGGGTGTGGGAAACAAAAACACAATAATTAAATACAAAATTCTAAAATTATTGAAATTGCTCAATCACGCGCTCACCTTTATCCAGTTCACAGCGATGCAGGGCCTGCAATTCATTTTCCCTTTGCGTATAGTAGGCATCCTTATCACAAAGCTGATCCTGTAGTTCGGAACAAGCACTATTAGCCTCATCTAATTGTAACAAAGTCTTTTTTAATTTATCCTTAGTTTTGGCGTTTTCTGATTTCACCAAAGGACATGCAAAGGCATCCAACTGCAGAGAGAAAGAAAGGTTGAAGAAATTAAATAAAGTCAACGGATTAAGCGAAGTCAACAGTAAAACAGGTAAAGTCTCATTAGAATGTAATTTGCTAATTGCTCCGTTTTTCTAGTTTTTTATGGTACACGGTAACTAGTAATCCCCTCTAATTAGCTAATAACGACACCTACCGTCGCCGAAGAATTCGTGTGAACGTGAGAGGTACACGAGAAAGCGTTGGTGGGTGAAGTCAATGGCGTCCTGACATTCAAATCGAAATCCATTGTTACATTGGCAAGTCTTTCGTTGGGAAATACAAATTTGTCAAACATGATACTATGTAAATATTTTAAGCACAGGCAGCAAAGACGTTAGAGTTGAATACAGTAGTGTAGCTGAAAGCAAACTGTTGCTCGTATCCTTTGAGCTCTGCTATTTATACCCACGTCCGTTGCTCGTTTAGGTCCTGCAGCAGGTAGCAGGTAGAAGCAATAAAACAAGAAACTCGGAGGACGCCTTCCACTACTGATAACATCTGTTCTTTTGTAATAACATTCCACATTCTCTGTGGGAAATGTTGGCGCACATGCGCGCACGGCACCTCATCCCACACACAGTACACCAGATTTTTTAGTACAACTGTTGCTTGCTTCCTTCGAAGAGGAAACTCATTGTCCATTTTGTTTCGAATCCTATTGTCATTTGAGATTAAATTCATGTCGATCGGCCCTTTCTTTAAAAAGTAAATATTCTAAAAATATGTTGGCTCTTTTTGTTTGGTTACAAATGTACACATAGGAATCTTCTTGCACGTACAGTAGGGCAACAGTAGTTTATATGTACATGAGTTCAAGGGAAAAGGAGATCGAGAGAAGTGATATTTGTTCACTCTCTTTGCTTAAGCACGTACTACAACTACCGTATTTAATTTTGTAATACCGTGAGAGAGAGAGAGTGGATAACAATAAAGAAGTGGAGATCAAACTTTGAATATTACAGAAAATAATGTTTGTTAATTGGAGATATCGATACTCCCATTCCAAAACATGTTCAAAAGTGTCCAAACATGTCCAAAGTGCAAAAAGGAGAGACAGTCAAAGTTGATGACATTTGAAAAATTTGTGAAATTTGTATGGAATTCCTTTATAATAGAAACCAAACGACTTGTACTGTTTTGTGAATAACTTTTGATTGGGTTGACGAATAAACATCAAATTTTGACTGAATATAATTTGGATTGTTTCGTATTTAAAAATGTCACTGAAAACATGCTATATCGACTTCGCATTCGATTTAAGTTAAATATTCTGTAAAGTACTTTTTCAGCAAACAGTAGATGTTAAATAAATCATTGTCTTAATTTATAAATAATTTTTAAAAATATCGATACCTCAATTCCAAAACACGCTAGGTCGAAAACAAAAACTGCGATCAAAGTTTTATCGATTTTTTATTTTATTTTGTGTGGCATTCGAATGACCGGTACTGTTTTCTGAATAACTTTTGATGGCGTTGACATACATATAAACACCAAATGACAATTGACTGAATGTAATTTGGTCCCTAAAAACATGTGAAGTCAATTTACTTTGTTTCCTAAAAGGACAATTTTATTTTATGCCCTTTAGTATTTTTATTTAAAATTAATTAAAAAGTTGGTAGCAATTTGAGGCAATATCACACAATCGTCATTTTATTTATCACAATTTCTGTGGCTTGGAGCTAAAGGGCCAATGTCAAAATATTCACTTTAGAGAAAATTGCATTTAAGGTTTTACAGAAAATTCTTTAAATTACTGATGAGAAAATTTCACTCATCACTTGTGTTTCAGACATATATGGGCAATTCCAAATCACGAACGCTACGTAATTTTGTCATAGTTATTTTAAAAAATACACAGTTTTCGCATTTTTTTGGTAATTTTTCGTCTTTGATATCCTCCACAGATCAGTGTATTTTTAAAATAAAAAATTGCAAAAAAGCGAACTATGAAAACAGCTTTGTCACAACATATGATCGACAGTGGACACAAACCAGACTTCGATAACGTTAAAATATTAGACAAGGAAAATAAAGAAAGGAAACGATATGTTATCGAAAGCTTAAGAATACAACAGAAAATGGATAGGACAATGAACTTAAAAGAAGATACAAATAATATAAGCGTTAGTTATCGAGTTGCAATATAGAGTAATACACTGTGATAATAAATATAATTTGTCTGTCATTAATGTATTATGTCGTCATTATGTGCATTTATAAAAAATACTAAACAAGTTTAATGTAATAATTTTCCTAAATTTTCTAAGTTTTGTATGTTCTCATAAGAAAACTAAAATTGTAATTGTGATGTTTTTATTTAAATAGACGTATCCCCAGAAGAAGTCAACAAACATTGACGAAACGTCGGGAAGAAAATGAAATAAAAAGGAATTTTTATTTAACTTTAAACTAGGTCTTAATAGCTTAAACTAGTTAAATATTTAAATAACTGAAGACTGGGCCAATAAAACTATAGCAAAATTCTGCCTCCTGGAAATGCCAATATGTTAGAATAGGACAGTAAAAATATTTTTTAAAAAATCAAAAATTAAGTTGCCGATTTAACTTACATAGAACGTACAAACTTTTTGATTGCTTAATTTCAAAAATTCCCTGAAAAAGACTAACCGAAATATCGGAAAAGAAAGTAATTGAAAAACGTAACCTATTAAAAAGGAACCTCAAACCGAACAATCTCAAAAACCACAAAATCTGAACAGGCCAACTAACGGGTGATCTAAGTAGAGATACTTTTTTCAATAGCCTTTTTTTGACAGATCACGTGTGAGTCGTGTCAGGCTGTCATGTTATTTTTGTTAAGTATTGTTTGGCATTTCATCATGGAAAGACTTACGCCTGAACAACGTTTACAAATTATTCAGTTTTATTATCAAAATAATCGTTCGCCAATTGCGCCAAGTCCATTTTTTTTAAATCCAAAAAAAACACTTTCCAGTCGACCCACGACCTTGACAGCCATGAGCAATATTTTAGCTCTCGTTAAGAGCTATATTTTTGCCATTGACCGATTCCCGATCCGACGTACCGGAATCATCGGTCCATATTTCTTTAAAAATGATGCCGGTGAAAACGTAACCGTCAATGGCGACCGTTATCGTGCCATGATAACCGACTATTTGATGCCTGAAATTGAAGCTCGTGATCTCGGCAACATTTGGTTTCAAAAAGACGGCGCCACTTCCCAGACATCGCATCAATCAATGGATTTATTGAGAGAACAATTCGGTGAGCAGATAATTTCACGTTTTGGGCCGGTCGATTGGCCACCAAGATCGTGTGATATCACACCATGGGGGTATGTAAAGTTTAAAGTTTATGCGGACATACCCGCTTCGATTCAGGCCTTGCAGCAAAACATCACGCGTGTCATTCGGCAGTTACCAGTCGAAATGCTTGAACGAGTCATCGAAAATTGGACTCAACGGATGGACCATCTGAGACGTAGCCGCGGCCAACATTTGATAGACATAATCTTCAAAAAATAAATGCCAAAGAATGTTCTTTGGCATTTATTATTTTCTGTGTTTTTTTCTTTAAAAACGAAGGGAACCTCGAAATGGATCACGCTATAGTACCCAGTCTATTGTAAAATGGGCGTTATTGCCACGCCCCTCCTCCCAAACAAAATGGCCAAAATAAAAAATGTTGGTACCAATATGGGTCATGATTAATATATTTATCGATAGATTTTTTTCAAATAAAAGAAATTTTTAAAAGGTTTTTTGTATATTTTTTCCTTTCCTTTTAAAACAAAATGTGCACTCATACCTCAAAATGTTGAAAAAATATAAATTTATTATTAAGTAGAAAGGGATTTTTTTCCTAAACTCTTTATAAATAACTAGAAACACCTGTAACTCACGAAATGCTAAAATAAACAAATCTAAAAATGAAAAAAAAAATGGCAACAAACAATTTTTTTGCCATTTTTTATTTTTCGTGTCATTTTTCTGGGGTTTTCGTGCCAAATATATATATTTTTAATTAAAAAGGCATCACGACTCGCCGGATACTAAAGGAAAAAATTAAAAACTTTACTGAATACACAAAAGAAGGACGTAAAAAATTTCTTTTATTGCATAGTGTAATTAAAAAACGTAACCAACGCATTTTAATTCAAAAGGACCTCAAGCCGAATAATCTCAAAAACAATAAAATCTGAACAGATCAGCTATAACAAATAAAAAATTCACATTTGTTCTTTTAGCTTCAAGCCACTGATTTCACTAGGCAACAAAATTTTTGTCGAAGGGCTGTGCATAACATTTTCTGGTGTAATAAAGTGTCATAAACATGAAAAAATATTTAAAAAAAATAAATTAGTTATGGTTTTCTTTAAAATTCCCATTTTCTTGGAAGGTGTCTTTAAATTTGGACCATATTAAGTATATGCTTGATAAAGCCCGAATATACTTTTTTTTAATAAACTTAACCATAAAAAATTTTGTTTTGGCTTCATAAAAAAGTATGCCTTGTCTATTTATTAAAAAAAAATAGGTCTCGGACCAAAAAACATGTTCTGCTTGTTTTCCGCAGAAGAAAGTTCCATCATTTTGACTGTGCAGAAACATGTGATCAAGACTAACTATATCTCACTATGAAGACAAATGTGCGGACTACAAATTACCTTAATGTGGTTTTTACATAATTTCAGTAAAAAAACGATTTTTGCAAAAAAAAAATAAAATTAAAAGAGTTAATCATATACGAATAAATGCATGCAATAGCAAATGAAGTTATAGACTACATATTTAGCAAAGCAGCTCGAACAAAATAGAAGCAAGTTCTTGTTTTCTGCATTTATTTAAAATTTGAGTAGACAATTTTGCATATATGTAATTGATATAGGGATAGATAGGATAGATAGGTCAGATCAGTCCGAAAAAAATACACTTATTATATCTAAGTTCCCATAGTGCCAAAAAGTGTGAAATTACGAAAATGTATATATATTATTAGAATTTATGCCGAAAAAGGCGACTTAACGTTTGCAGAATCCATGGATTTCCACATTTAACCCTGCTATAAAATATCTGCAAGTCGTACACACAAGATTCATAGAAAAGTTGATTAATCTGCCAGAACTTTTCAGAATCTCAGATTATATTGTTCGGTGGTATTCATAAAACGAATGGTGATTATGGGTGACACGAAATTACGTCGGCTTTGCCCAGCATCCCGATCAATAGGCCAACAGCTGTTGTCTTAACCAATAATGGTGAACTGCATCCATGTGGTGTGTCATGCCGCGGCATAACAAACAACAATGCGGAAACTATTGATAAATATTTATGTACATGTGCAAAGAGTGTTTGCATAAGATTTCTTTGTAAGGCCATTTGACGACTTTAGTCTAACACAAAAAAGCCCATCACTAAGTCACAGTCAGTTTAAGTCAATATTTATAAATCTCACAGAAAGATAAACTACAAAATCCGAGGCTGACCGAATTGTTTAATTCAGTCACTGTAATGAAACCAAAGAAGTACTGTACTGTATGAAGACAAGTCACTTCATTAGGATATTTGGAATATGTACGCTAAAATGTCCTTTCAGATAATGACACCTTCTAATCGGTTAATGATTAATAATGACCACCACAGACAATGAGTCACTATTGTTCCAGGGACAATGACAAAGTGACTTGTACCCGTACATAAGTTAATATTTCGTGTAGGTATTTGTAATTTCAAATTTGAGCATTTAAAAGATCGACTGAAGAACTACAGGTAAAATTAGCGTTCACGGTTATCGCTCTCGTCTTGCCTCCCATTAGCAAATTATTTCTTGTTTGGTTTGAAGGTAAGCAATGTCAATGGATTACAGAAATAGAAGACTGAGAGTCATAGTCGTTTTATATTCGTATTAGCATTAGCAAATATATATTTTGTGGTGGAGTTCGAGAACTGAATTGCGCGGTTTTGTAGTAGTCAACAACAGACGAAACCCTTGAAATATTTCTTTAATTTTGTTTTTAATAACAAATGGTCATCTCAACATATAATTGCTGTACGTCCTACATCGGAATACTCAAATGATATATTCGTTTTAAATTGTAGTTTTCCAATGAGAAGTGTGCGGTAGCACACTGAGGTATCATGGAACCTGCTAGGTACTGGGAAAGGAGGACTCCCGAGGAGATGTGAAATAAAACAATTCAAATGAGACCTCCAAATCGATAAGTGAATTAAGTGGATCAGGACAATCTGTTTTATGTTATTTTATTTATTTTTTCGAAATGATTTCTCTATAAAAACTATAAACGATCTAATAAATTATGTACGAAAACAACAACCACGTAAGGAGGAAAAACTGCCAAAAATATACAAGTCTGTGACATATGTTCCAGGGTTCACAGAAAGGTTCAAATATTCTGACATATACAACAAAGAAAAATATGAATTGGCTCAAAAATCAAACAATACGGTTAACAAATTATTTAGCAACACAAAGTCAAAACGAAAAAAGGAAGACAAATCTGACGTAATCTACAGGATCAAGTGCAATGGGGACAAGTCCAACTTATACAATAAAGTATATGTTGGCACTACAGGAACAAAACTAAAGACAAGACTTTCGTCGCATAAATCAGACCAAAAAGCTATTGACAAACCATTGGAGCAAAAAACTGCACTATCCGCCCTCTATGTTTTGACAGGACATCATGCAAACTTTGACGACGTCGACATACTAGCAGAAGAGAGACTGTATAATAGAAGATATACGATGGAAATGCTTTACATCACGGACGTCCCTACTGAGAGAAGAGTAAATTATAAAACAGACACTGACAAGTGTGCTCACATATACATAAATACAATACTCAAAAATAAAATTAGTTGACATTAACTTTCGAGAGAAGCAGGAGCGTTTACTTTGTTTTGTTTTCCAATAAATGTAATTATTTTTCACTTTGTTAATATTTATGTAAAACGATTGTAATTTATGTCTCTTTATTTAGTGTAACCCTTGAAAATGATCGACAAAGTCGGTCGAAATATCGGGAAAATAACAATTTTTAAAAAATAAAACAATAAGTTCATAATCAATTTGTTTTATTTATGACCTCAAGCCAACAAAAACAAAAATATATTTTTTTAATAATTTCATTGATTAGTTGACAACACGTAACAGGATCAATATACAAGTTTCACAAATATTCAATAAATTATCCAAAAATTCAATAAATTACCCAAAAATGCTGTTACCAACGACTCCCTATGCTCTGTCCTACAACTCTTCTGTATTAAATAATCACTTTAATGACAAAATGTCATCGCTTATGCGAACATTTTAACTAAATCCGGTTTACGCCTGAAAATTTCCAATAGTAAATACCGAAAATCAACTGCAATGTGTCAATTGACTTTGTGTTTATATACAAAGGCGTTAGTTAGTTACACTATGTTCTCCTTAAAATTCTACACCTTTTATATATACGAGTACGAGTATATCAACCTCCGAAACAAAGTTTGTAATCGACTTTGGCATGTGTTCGATGCAAAAATCGATTATCCGTTATTCCATAGGGAAATGCGGGTTTTTTCCATTAATGTACGTAATTAACTTACATATGGCGGAAGAACAAAGCAGCTACACATTTACCTGCTGGCAAAAGTGTTATGAAAAATACAAATATTTTCCAAAGCGAATAAATCCACTTAGGTAGCGCCAAATGAATTTTATGGTATTCAATTCTACAACAAAAAATAACAGCATTTGCAGAGAGTTTTATATTTAATGTTACACTACTTCTTTCAGCGAAAACAAAGGACGTTTATGACATGGAATTGGTATTCATACCACAACAATCCTTCCATTCATTGAGACAATTAATTGGAAAGGAGTAAACAAACAGGATAACACAGGATTCGTCACAAATATAGTAAACACAAACAAAAAATATTACAACGAATATTATACTATCGCCATCGATGTTTTCTTTTGTTTCCTTTTAAAGCCCTGCACCCATATGAAGGGGTTTTTTTTACAAATGCACTTTCTAAGATTACAGGATACGAAATGAGAAATATACATTTTTATCAAACAGACTGTATCTTTTAGTCGAAGAAAATGATGTTTTTTTTTACCTAAAACTCAAGTTTACCTAAAACTCATCATACAGCTGTTGTGTCTTATCCTCCATCCTTTGTCCTTTCATTAAAGAAAACAGACCACTTCGACAAAATTGCTACAATTAAATGAAATTAGTCCAATGTCAAAGATAATTTTTAGAAACTATTCATTTTAGGATTATCCCATTCGGTATTGGGATTATAAAATATTATATGGTTTTGTACAGAAGCAAGTAAATATTGTACACAAAAAACAAAATGCGGATTGTCCATTATCCGAAATGACATGATGATATGTTGGGTATCTCTCAACATATGAACCTTTGACAATGGCAGCGGTACAAGTCCCATCGTAGCGAAATATATCGATACCTCCATTCTAAACTATGCTAAGTGCGAAAAGGTAGTTTTTCAGGAGAGGCGATCAAAGTTTGATGAATTTTTTTAATTTGTCTGGAATTCCTTTGTAATGTAAATCGAATTACCTGTAGTGTTTATACCCTACACCACACTGTGGTACAGGGCATTATAAGTTTGTTTCACGGCAGATGTTTGTAACACCTGAAAATAACACAGCTAGGCCCGCCTTAAACTATACCGATCGACTCAGAATCACTAGCTGAGTCGATTTAAGCATGTCTGTCCGTCCGTCTGTCCATGTAAAGTTGTTCGTCGACTACAGGTCGCAATTTCACTCCGATCGTTCTGAAATTTTGCAGTTTAGAGTATTTCGCAGCTGTTAAGCTCGCTATTGAATTTGGTTGAAATCGGTTCAGATTTAGATATAGCTCCCATATATATCTTTCGTCCGATTTGGCCCTTTAGTCCTATAGAAGCTGTATTTTACATCTAATCGTTTTGAAATTTAGAATGGTAGAGTTTCTTGATCCATGTACCAACATTGCCGAATTTGAAGAAAATCGGTTAAGATTTAGCTATAGCTCCCCTATATATGTTTCGTCCGATTTTGCTCTTTAGTCCTGAAGAAGCTGTATTTTACATCCAATCATTTTGAAATTTAGAATGGTAGAGTTTCTTGATCCATGAACCAACACTACCGAATTTGAAGAAAATCGGTTAAGATTTAGCTATAGCTCCCATGTATATGTTTCGTCCGATTTGGCCCTTTAGTTCTATAGAAGCTGTATTTTACATCAAATCGTTTTGAAATTTAGAATAAACAATTTATACATGAACTACAAAATTTATATTTCAGAGTTATTCAATATTACGAGAGTGGTGTAGGGTATTATATAGTCGGCCCGCCCGACTTTAGCCTTTCCTTACTGGTTTGTGAATAACTTTTGGTTGGGTTGGCCGATAAACACCAGTGTTGCCGTTTTGGGCATTTCTGACCAAATTTGGGCAGAAAAAGTTAAAAATTTATAGTTTGGGAAGATTTTGGGCCGATTTTTTTTGTCAGAAAAAATCAAGGAATATTTTGGATCGTGCTAAATTCCTTTGCAAAATATGGTTGGTTTAGCACCAGACGGTGTCTGGTGTAGTTGGAGGACTCTTTTGAAAAAACTACAATTATTTTACAAAAAATTTTCGCTCGAGGGTCAACTGATCGGGCTGATAATTGGTAACCGGGATTTATTTATTCCCACACGAACAAGGGTAGTAATAGGTCCATGTTTTAATACAGACCCATACAAAGATTTGATTTCCTAACGCCACAAAAACCTGAAATTTCAACGAATAGGGCTGAAATTAGCTATATTTGATCCATGGTGGAGGATATATAAGATTTGGCATGGCTCAACTTAATCCGTATTTACTTGTTTTTTATTTGGGCAGATGAAGTCGATTTGGGGCAGTTTCTGGGAACATTTTGATAAACACCAAATTTTGACTGGATTCAATCTCCTTAAAAACATGCTAAGTCGACTTAGCATGCTTTAGAATGGAGGTATCATCAGTAACGAAAAAAGGCAAGTAAATCAAAAAATTCCAAATTTGAGTTATTGATTGCTTCAAAAAACACTTTCTGTCGAATTTTAAACCGAAGTTGAACAAAGGGCCTAACAATTATGATTTATTTTTATAGTTAAAAAAGTCTATATCACAGAATTTGCAGAAACAGGTTATAAAACATGTTGGTGTGAATTATTATATGGGGGATTTTATGTCAAGTGAGTCAATTTTGAAAAGCGATGTCTTCTGATCGGAATGAATCTTGCACTATGTTTCGTCCTATTGGATAGTGGTTATGACGCAAAATTACAATGAGATCGGTTAAGGTCCGAGTTTGAGTGAGTGGGTGTTGACTTTTGAAATTTTGGTGAAACGGCCCCTTTTTTTCCATCTATATATTCGCCCCTGTGTTAGTTTTCACTTTCGCAAATCCGCAATATTTTAAGGTTTACGGATTTCGCTATCTCCAGAAACTTTCCGACTTGGGTGTGTTTTATGTTATTTGTCATATTCGCAGTTCTTATTTCAAAAGAAATTGAAATCAGAAAATAGTGCGTTTTGAGAAAATCGCAATAATTATAGGTTAAAACATACATTTTAGAGAACCATTTATTGTAACTGGTCCAGGAAAGTTTTAAATAATCATAAATTAAGTAGCATTCATCTTCTTTAAATACAAATTGTTCATCCCATCAGCGGTTTCAAAAATGTTTTACAAGATATTGCGAAAAACAATTTTTTTTGAGAAAATTTTGATAATTTTTTTAATTAAAACCTCTTAAAAATGTAGAAAAATTGACAAATATTATATTTCTATTAATTTATTGTAAAATTTAATTTAATCGAACGAAATCGAATTTAAAAAGTTGTAGCTGATTTAGCAAAACTAACAACCCCACAAGTTATCAACAAAAACAAATGTTTTTATATTCTTACGTTTAACATTATGTTAATAACATAACATCAGACTGCGATTTTCTTCGGAATGGTCTCATTTTATTCATGACCGATAAGACTTTGCGAAAAACTAATAAAAAATATAATTTTTGTTAATTCTCTCGACGTTTTTAAGAGGTTTTATTTAAAAAAATATTAAAATTTTCTCAAAAAAGGAGATTTTTTCGCAATATTTTGCAAAATATCTTTGAAATTGCATTGTTTAAAGCTTTCCTGAACCAATTACGAAAAATGGTTTAACTATTATGCTAAAATATATCGCTCGAACCATATCGAACGTTACAACTCAAAATATTTTTTTTTGTTTGTCATACTAAATTGTCCTACATTTCAATAAATGTTTTTTTTTATTTTCTTAAAAAGTTGAAAAAAGTCTATCGATAACACTTTGGGCGACATTTTCTAAATGCAATAGGTAATTGGTTGACAGTGGATTTTTACGCTATCTATATGTATATGTCATCCGAAGAAGTTCATATTTTATGATTAGGTATATTTTTTGATTCTAAATTCGATGCAATCTGCATATTCCATATATGCATTTTATATGCAAAAATTATGCAAGGGAATATGCACAAAATATGCAATATATAATGTGCATAACAAACCCTTACCGCCAAAAAGACGTAAGCGCCACCATGATTTACTTTTAATTTTTTGAGGGAAATCGTTTACTTATGACAAATGGCATCATGTTTCCCCAATTTATAGCTGTAAAATGTACCGTTATACTAAATTTTATAGTTCAATAAACAGATGTATGCATTACATATGCATTTAAACAAGAAATATTCGCTAAAGAAACTTTTTCCTCTAAATTTTTGTGAGTGGCGCTTACGTCTTTTTGGCTGTTATGGCTCGATATGTTGAATGACAAATGCATATGCAAATAAAAAATCGGATATGCAACTAAAAATCGCATATGCAAAAAACATGCATCGGCAAATTGGAGAAAATTAACAAATTTTTGAAACATAATTTTATATAACGGCAAAAACTACCCTTGCACCAAATTTCAAGATTCAAGAGCTTCATCCGTTTGTCTTTTACGCTCTTTCAGAATTAGGGTAGCCATGTACCGATTTTAGGCGACAAACATTGACATATTAAAATTAAATAAAAATGCCGAACATTTTTTTTTAGTGTTTAATAATAGCCGCTACAAAATGGAACAACAGCAAATGATCGAATTTGCGATGAATTGCAAACATAACTGTGTTTGCATATGCAGTTTGCATAAAATATGCAAAAACAAACAAAAAAGAAAAAAATGGGTGTTATAGGTTTTGCCGTACAGTCATTCAAAAAAAATATGCAAATGCTTATATTCCGCTGTCTAGTAATTAGTTGTATGGATGGGAACAAACGACCGTTTGACCAAAATGTCAATATTCAACATCCTCCAACTCGGACAGTTCTTAACCGATCTTGTTGAAATTTTGTTTCATAACTACTGTCTGGGACTAAACTTGGTGTAAATTTCAGCCCGATCAGAAGATAAAGCTTTTAAAAATTTACTCACTGGACATTAAATCCCCTTTATTAATGGCAACAAGATATATTTTAATGCCCCCATTTTATATATACAAGTTGTGCTGTCAGTAACGTACCGTCCGGAATATAACAAAAATCTAAATATGTCAAAAATTTTATGTTTTTGGCGTATATGGTAAATATAAAGTTAAAAACCAATGCGTCTAGTATATTCAAACACCTCAATATACCACAAGAACCGTATTTTTGTACCGTCCGCAACGCTGTCCATTTGTCGATTTTTATCTAAACTAAAACTTTTTCAAAATAATATAAATACAGTTTTAAAGAACTCGATTGACTCTAAAAATTTGCTAATAATAATAGTACTCCTAAGATCAACATTTAGGAAGTTATGGGGAAGAAACTAATGAAATTCCTGCTGTCCGCACAGCAGGAAATGCCCATATATATTTTGGAACAATTTGCTATACAGGGTGGCTGATATGTAATGCAACAAAGTAAAGCGCTATATTTAAAATTTTTTTTTTTAAATTTTATTGTTCAAAAGCACAAAATGTCGGAAATAACATAAAATTTTAGAAACAGTTTAGATTTGTTCGAATTGGCCACCTTTGGCACGAATAATGGCCTTCAAACGGCCGACAAAGCCATCACACGCTGCACGAAAGTGGCTCTGCGGTATTTTGGCCCATTCCCGGCGAAGCGCCGTCTTGAGAAGATCGATACTTTGGTATTTTTTAGTGCGAACTTTACTCTCTAAATACCCCAGGCGCAAAAGTCCAACGGATTGAGATCCGGAGATCTTGGTGGCCATTGTGCGGTAGAAATGAAGCGAGGAACCTCCTTTTTAAGCCATTCTTGGTTGACGCGTGCTGAGTCCTGTTGGAATGTCCATGTTCTGCGGCCGTAATGTTTGTCTGCCCAGGGCTTCAATACTGTCTTTAGGACATTTTCCCGATAATATTCGGCATTTATTTTGACCCCATGGTCGATGAATACGAGCGGGGAGCGACCATCGGCCGTTAAGGCGGCCCACACCATTACCATCGGCGGCGCTTGAGTTCTGGTGGCCAATCGAAGGTGCAAATTTTCAGCTGACCTCTTTGGCAAGTAAACCCGATCATTTTGTTTGTTCACAAACTGCTCAATTTGGAATGGCTTCTCATCGGAGAAAACCAAATTCGGTAACTGGCCACTTTCGTGCAAGCGAAGCTACTCCTTGGCTCTTTCCAGTCTAACTTTTTTTGTGCATCGGTGAGCTCTTGCACTTTTTGGAACTTCAATGGCTTTAGTCCAAGCTCATTTTTTAATATGTGGTGTATTCGTTCTCGCGATATGTTCAGCTCACGAGCATTTTTCTACCACTGCGGCGTGGATTTCGATCAAATCTGGCCTTCACTTTTCGGATCATTTCTGGTGTTGTTACCGTTTTTTTCGTCCACTTTTTGGACGCGATGCAACACTGCCAGTATCACGGTAACGAGCAATGGTACGAGAAACAAAAGATTTATTCACATTTAAATGCTGGGGGGCTCTAACGATAGCCACATGTGTTTTTCCACAGCAATCACACTATCACGCTTGAATTCCATCACGAATAACTTTTTTCTGAATGCAATAGATCAAAATGCTTTTGTAAGCTTGTAAAAAATAAAATGAACTGTCACTGAAATAAATCTGTCAGCTATCAGACTAGCGGTTTAGAAATGATAGCAACCTGAATTTGGTTACAATACATATCAGCCACCCTGTAGTATATTAATGTCTGTTCGCTGCATTTGAACAAAACCCCACCCGATCAACTAAACAAATATAAAAAAGGCCCACTTTAAAATAAATCTTTCACTTTCAATGGAACCTTCTCCAATAATACTGTGTCGTCATCACTTGTAGATAGATGTCAACATTTTAGCCATGGTCAGCGAGTCGTTGCATGTAATCAGAGTGGATCCGGAGACTTATACCTACTTACGGAAGTTGGAATTGGCATGTTAGGGTATACTATGGTATGGTATGGTATGGTATGGTGTGGTATGGTATGGTTTGGTTGCCATACCAGTCAAGTACTCTTATGGATATGGGGATGGTTGTGAGTGACACTTACATCATAGACCAGATATTGCAGTAGCACTCCTAAAGCTTCTGTGCTCTTGGTTTGGTGTGCCGATTGTTGTTGCAGCTGCTGCAGTTGCAATTGCTGCTGCTCGAATGCCTCATAGTTCAATGCACCGTTGCACGAGTGTCGGTTAAGTAGTTTCAATTGTTGCAAATCATCGACGACGGCGGCGGCAGGTTCTGCTGAAGGTATGACAACGTCATCGGACAGTTGTTGGTGCTGTTTGTGCAACAACAACTTTCGGCTCACATTCGAGGTGGCTGAAGAGGTTGAGGAGTTGTGTAATTTATTTTGGATTTTCTGAAACAAAAGAAAGAAAGAATTGTAAACAATTCATTGAAAATAGGTCTAATCCCTTTTTGTTGTGCAAGGACAAAAAAGGATATCTAATGGTCTGATACATACCTTTTCGTTGAGGTTATTGGCAACTGCTGGCGATGAGGCGGGTGTGGTTTTCTTACTGTTGATTGTGGACAGAATGGGCGATGATGTTCTGGAATTTGTTCGGATATTCTGAGCCGACTTATCTGATGCTGCTGCCGCTGCTGTTGAGGCTGAGGCTGAGGCAGATGCAGCTGTCGAAGCGCTTATATTATTGTTGTTATTAAGAGAAAGGCCATTTTCCTGGAGGTCTGTTGGCGTCTCAGGTTTGCTGGAGTTGCTTTTCGAAGACGGTGGCGTAATTGTTTGATTTAAAATGCGATTGTGATCTGTAAATAAAACAAAAAGCATAGAAAGTTATTAGATGCTGATCATCATCTACTCATCTACGGTTGGGCAAAAACGTGATTCATTTGTCGTGACAAATCTATTGTTTATTTTTGGATTCACACAACAAATTATGACATCTCCCAATGGATGAACTTCTTTAGAAAATATACATTTATATTTGTTTCTCTGCTCAGCGGATGTGAACAAAGCCTAAACTAAGCAAAAAAAACCAACAATGAATCAAATGATGTGAGTAATGGTGGTTTGGAAACTCTTGAATTAGTAGATAAAAATTGGCTTGTTTTGGAATCTAATAAAATTCCCACAACAACCACATCTATAAATGCTTAAAAGTGCAAAAAAATATAGATAAATAAATGGAATGATTTAATACATTTTGCTACTTTCCTTATGACGAATACTCGTGATGAATACATTAGTTGGCCTAATTACGGATAATGATTCATTGAATTTCGGTATCCTTTAGTAAAAAGTTCGATCTGGTCGATTTTGGACACTATAAAATAGGAGAAATCGCAGAACACCATTGATCCTATCCCTTATTCCCATTATTCATCATTATTGAGAGTTTTCAGGACAATCAGTCGACAACGTAATGTTGTATACATTTGTTATGGGAATCATTGAAAACACTGCGTTCTGCTCGAAATGGATACCTTAAAAATGTAACAGTAAGGACATATCTTGCAAGATTATCGTCGAAATTCCTGAACGGATGAAAAAATAATATTAGAAGAAGTAGAAGGCTACTTAATTTTGAAGTCTTAAAAACTTTCAAGAACCAATTCGGTTAAATGGTTCTGGAGTTATGCAAAAATATATCGTTCAACCCCTTTTTTATGGCGAGAACTAGAGTCAATTCAAAGAAACTAAAGAAATGTATTATCCCATTTATCCAAATCGACTGCAGAACCCTTCGCCGCAAAAAATGTTACCCAGTGTAATTAATTGGCTCCCGAAATAGAAAGCTTTATTGGGATTTAATAAAAAAAGGTAGACATAGCTATTTATGTTTTTGGTAATTTTCCCAACATGAATATACATATGTATAAAGTTGCAAATAGAGATTTTTGCATTACTACTTTCTGAAAATTGTCAAACGATCAATCATTAATTGGGACAAGTAAACATTGTCATAATGGCAGTGCGAAAAAACATGACAAATTATAATAAACTCATTAAAGGCGAAAGTTAAAAATGTCATTTACTCGCTTGCTAATTCACACACACACACACAACCACATGTGGATGTACTACCAAAGTGTTAAAAATAATTTAAATTTCCGAATCTGGTTATAATCACCAGTAATAATTTTTTTTGTAATTATGACAAGTAAATATGACTTTTTGTCATGCGATTCAGTCAAATTGTTTAGCTTTTAACTTAGCTCACAAAATTAAGAAAACTTAAAATTTTCACAGTGGGCTGTGTTGCCAGATGAATTTGGACCAGAATCGTCAAAATGAAGGCACAAAAACCGTTAAAATCACTTTTTGAAATCGTCACAAAATTGATAAGTCCTCACAATTGATAATCACAAATTGATAATCTATCAGTAAGTGTTGATTCACACTAGACAATTTTTTCCAAGCAGGTGTCAAAGTTTGTAGGAGAGAAAGGCAGGAGGAAAGAGGGGTTTGCCTCCCTCTCCTACAAACTTTGACACTTGAAAAAAAGAATGTCTCGTATGAATCAGCACTTACATTGAGATTTCGAGTTTTCTACGTGAAGGAAATGCTTTAAAGACAATTATGTCGATTAAGTACAATATTTTTTCGGTATATATCGATACCTCCATTCTAAACTATGCTAAGTACAAAAAGGTAGTTTTTCGTTTTTTTTTAAATTTTTGTGGAATTCCTTTGTAATGGAAATCGATTGACCTGTACAGTTTTGTGAATAACTTTTGATTGGGTTGACGGATAAACACCAAATTTTGACTGAATATGTATAATTTGGAATATTTAGAAGTTAAAAATATTTGTTGTTTAGAATGGACAACTAATATATTCAATCGTACTGATATATAAAGTATTAAGAACCGTTGTCATGCACACTAAAAAGTGAGTAATACAATTAAAGACGAAATACTCTTATACTTAAATCAAGTATACGACCTCGGCATAAATTGAAGAACAATTGCATTAAAGTTATTTGCATTTGATTTAATGAAACACTAATCATTAGTCTTGTGTTCGTCCATCTTTAAATTTACATCTTAAAATTAAAAAAAATCATTATTTTTATGACAAACTTCATTATTTTAAGTAATATTTTAACAATTTTAAGGTTTTTTTACATTTAAACAATGATGTCGACAGGTAATAGTTTTAAATCCAGATCGGACTTAATTATCAGAATGCAATATTTGAGGAATACAATTAAGACTGTGCTGACTTTAAAAAAAGTCGGCTCTGTAAGTTAATTGTATGACAGTTGCCATTATTTTAAAGAATACTTCTTAAATAGACTCTAATGAGAGATAATTATACTCTGCCGCTCTCAGAGATAATTATACTCCCTCATTCCTTCTCTGAACATCGAAAGTTTTTTTGGTTAATGTTGGAGAGTATAAAGATAGAAGCCGATAGTTGTGTTTCAGACAATAGAGAATCTGTTGCAGGGATGGAAAAGTAAGTACTTTTTCAGTACTTTTCCATTTTCAAAAGTACTGAAGTACCCCCTCGGCCATTGCATTCTATATATTTATTCTTCAGAAATTAATCCAAAATATGTCCCTCTAGAAACGCCTATTATTAATTCAATAAGAATCAAACGAAATTAAATTTCCAAAAACACAAAACCACCACGTACGTTTTATATCAAAGTCAATTTTAATGCGTATGAAGCTTTTAAAGTTTAAAAATATACACCGAAGTTGTGAAAATGTGCGGGAGTTAATCTTGTTTTTTCTTGATTAATTTTTCTTAAAGTGGGTTTATTTAAAAATGTTTAGTTCAATCAGAAGAATAAGCATTTTTAAGATGTTATTAGATTTTTTGCGAACTGCTTGCAGTTAAAGTGTAGCAAAATCATTTAAGATATCCATGGAAAATAATTAATTTCATTATATTTGCATTAAATTAATATAATAAAAAGGAAAAAATACCTTTTTCGTTTAAAAGGTACCATTTTAGTACTCTTTGAGAAATCGAATTTTTCATCCCTGATCTGTTTGTTCATTTTTGAATGATCAGTTTTTGAGAAATTTTATAAGAGAAGGTTGTGGATTTTTCGACACGTAATATGATTGTTTAAAATTAAATTGTGATGATGATAATTATTTTTATTAAGTAATGCACTTAATTCTTTGATATGCATCCTCAACTCAAGTACGTTTCATGGCATTAAATTAACTACAAACATTCTTATTTTAATTCGGATTGTCTTTGGTTCGAATCATTGCCGAAATCTTATAATTTAAGACAAATTCTTTGATTTGCAGTACGCTTTTTTCTTAGGGCATTTTAGAGAATGTTGATATTAGTGATGTCAAACGTGAAATCCCAATACCGAAAAATCCCGAATCCCGGGAATTTTCAAAATGAATCCCGGCATATTTTGATAATAATATATGAATCTGTATTTTATACAATATTCAGTGATAGATAGAAAATGTAAATAAATGAAGCAAATTGTTAACATCAAAAAAACAATGACATAATCCGGTGAAAAAATTACAAATTTGGAAAAGAATTACAAAATATATCATAAATTTAATTATAAACAAGTAAACTTAAAACAAGGACACAAATGGAGTTTGTGTCCCACAAAACGAAGAATAATGTACATATTTTATTCTTTGAAATTTATGAAAAAATCCTAATACAAAATCCGATTTGGATTGACACATCGAGGTGGTTCTCATAAAAACGGAATTAGTCAAACTAATTTCTCAAGAAATATTTTTCGTGGTTTAATGATAGAAAATTACAGCGTCAATAATAATTCAGACGACGAACTGAAATGATAATAATTCAGACGACGAACTGAAATTGGACCAAAAATTTTCCATAGCAAAGATGTTGTGAAATATTTTAATAAAAGTTAGTATTTATTAATAAAAGTTAATTTATGCTTTAGCTGTTTTTATCCTTATTCGGATTAAATTAAGACTGAACTAAAATGTTTGTATTCCATTTCGAAATATCGCATTAATGACAGAGAATGAACAAATCAGATTTATCCCGAAATATCAAAAAATTTCGGGATCCCGAAAAATACCGGGATTTGCAATTTAAAAATCCCGAATACCGGGATTTGTAAGAATGAAAAATCCCGATTTATCCCTAAAATCCCGAGATGTTGAAAAATGTTGGGATACCGAAAAGTTCCGGTATTTGCAATTTAAAAATGTTTCTGTATCTGCTTAACCAGGCCCTATTTTCTATTAACATGGCAGATTCAGAACTAACGCCCTATTTCAAATAGTAAAATGTAGATTTTGATAAAAATTATAAAAAAAAATTCACTGTACCCTTTATCATAGGATGAAGTTTATTGTTGTTGTAACAGCTTCGAGATGTTGAGGAGATAATACTTAAGTCTATTTTCGTTACAGACTTCATTCCGGCATATATACGATTATCACGGGAACCTTATGTTGTTTTCATCATACTTTATGTTTTCCATATGTTAATTAACATTTTTCTGCTAATCGTAGGGAATGGGTGCTATTTGATTGTACCGCTTCTATTCTCCACTAGAAACACTGCACATCTATCTATTTTAACCTTTCCTGATTTCTTGCGAAATTTTTTTTTTATTTTTAGCTACAGAAACTCGTATTATGATGAAAACATGAATTTTTTAGGTTCATTTCTTAGTGCCCCGGCTAGGAATTGAACCCAGCATATTCGCAATCCATGTCTAACGCACTAACCACTGCACTACGAATGGCACTATATACTAAGTTTGACATTCTTTTACATTTGCCACAACAATAAATATTGATCTGAGACCTTGTGAAGGAAACACGATTAATGTTATGTTTCCTTCAAAAGGTCTTAATATTCAATAAGATTTATCCAAATGAATATTTAGGATTGAAAGTGAGCCGTATCGGTCCATGTTTCGATACAGATTCCATAGAGGGGTCCCAACCGCAAACTTCCACAGAAGTTAAAATTTCAAAATATGCGTCCAATTGTTAGCACAATTACATCAAGAAGGGCACATGGTAGGTTTATGATTTGATATATCCTTCATATTTTACTCATCGATAAAGATCATAATATTACTGCAATTTTTTTTCTCAAATGTCTAATTTTCATCCCCAAAAAATGAATAGGAAAAATCGCCAGTCCAGGTCATTTTATGTTTTATGGCCTTAAAAATCGCCAAAAGACAATATGTGTATATAAATCGTTATTTCTGGCAACACTGACAGTGGGGAGACACATCATTGTCGTAAGTATTATCAGTGCGGACAACGACTTTTCGGTTGCTGCAACTTGAGTATTTAAGCTGTGATGACATTAGCGAACGACAGGTGACATTTCGTGAAGGGGGGTTTGCGTGATGGGACTCCAGAGTGCACGTCACGTCACGACACATCACAGTGACAAGCAAGCGGGGCAACCCAGTCAATGCAGTCGCCAAGGCGGGAAGTTACTTTCGATAATACCAATTTGCAATATTGGCTCACACCACCACCACAAAGTAGCAAAAAGTGTTAAAATTTTTATGATTAGTTTTTTATGAATATCATAATGCAGACGGACAGGACAGACGGACAGACAACCAGGCAGACACATAGACAAGTATATACATAATCCATATCCATACATATAAGTATGCATGTCTAAAAAAAATCATGTTTAAACATATACATACCTATATACACATGTCTAATAAATATGTATGAATCTATGTACACAACGTTCATAAAACAAGGAGGCCAACAATATTCAAAGACGGACGGACGTCTAATGCGGTAGTTGAGTTTGCAAACAAAACAAAAATCAAGTTCACTAACATTGTTTTTCAGTTTTTTCTTTCTTTTTTTTGTAAAATTTTTTTCCGATTTTGTTGCTGCCACAAATTATGTCGATGGAATTTATTCATGGGGACTGGAGTTGGACATTTTTAGTTTCCTTAAAGAGATCTGTCGTCGCTGCTCTGTCTCATTTGGGTGACAGTTTGGTGCTGCTGCCGTGGCCACTGCCACTGTTGTCACAGGTAGCTGATGTTGCATAAGTCGCGACTTAATTGAACGACACGCGGCTCATAGATATGTGCATTCACACTTACTTTATTTGGGGAAACGACAAGTTTTTCTTTGTTTGTTAAAAATGAGCTAATAAAATGCGCTCCCATCCCATAGAAATTGTAATGTAAGTATCCTAAACCGTAATTTAAGTTAGACGGCAGTATAATATAGTCTGTACTGCAAGTTGAAGACACTTTAAGGTGTCTTATCAATATTGTTGAATGTTTCAAGGGGAGATACGAGTTTCTCAATTTTGAATTTTCAATTTCGATTACATTGGTAGTTATAGAAAAAAAATTTTATTTTTTGCGTTTTTTATATTGAGCTAATTTAAGAAAAAAAACGTTAATGTCCGCTAACTCGATAACTAAGCGAGATATGTATTTATAACGAGATGTGTATCTAACGGGTTTTCCAATAGGGATGATATGATTTTGCAGTAACGTTCCGGCCATTTGTAATATGTTATGATCTGTCATTTGTTTTTCATTGTATTCAGTAGTGTTTACAATTTTATCATGGAGAGTTATACGCAAGAACAACGTTTACAAATTATTCAGTTTTATTACCAAATAAACGTTCTCCAATTGCAACTTTTCGTGCGCTAAGTCCATTTTTTTTAAATCAAAAAAAACACACTTTCCAATCGACCTACGACCTTGACACCAATGAGCAATATTTTAGCTCTCGTTAAGAGCTATCTTTTTGCCATTGACGATTCCCAATCCGACGTACCGTTAAGAAAGTATATTTTTGCTAGAGCAAAAATATACTTTCCTTTCACATATGAAAATTATGCTGTCCTTTTTTTAAAAATCCAAAAAAACACTTTCCAGTCTACCATCAACCTTGACACACATGAGCAATATTTTAGCTCTCGTTAAGATATATCTTTTTGCCATTGGCCGATGTGGCTACGTGCCACACAGCAAATGAAACAATTAAATTGTTGCGAGAAAAGTTTGAAGATTTGATTATTTCAAGAAATTGTGATATTGAATGGCCTCCAAGAAGTTGTGATTTAACACCATTAGACTATTTCTTGTGGGGTTATTTGAAGTCATTGGTCTTTCGAAATAAACCAGACTCTCTTCAAGCTTTACAAGTCAATATTGAACGTGCCATTCATGACATACGACTTGATATAGTGGAAAAAGTGCTCGAAAATTGGGTTCATCGAATTCGTTCCTGCAGAAGAAGTCGTGGAGGCCATTTGAATGACGTTTTATTTAGAACTTAATTGTATCGATTGTACTTCACATTAAATAAAAAACTTTTGAACTTCCTTAACAATAAGAGTTTTTTTCAAAGAAATCATATCACTCTTATTGGAAACCCCTGTATTTTGAATACGAGTATATCGAAGGTTTATGTTTGAAAAATCGATTTTTTCTATAAAATACTCGAAAGAAAATGTCGATAACTTTTTTGTTATCGATATTCGATAAAAACCAAAGTTATCGATAGTTGAAATTAAATTTGTTGGCTTTTTCATTTAAATGACAAAAAGTAAAAAAATCGATTTTTTTAATTTCCAGTTTCGATAACAAAGGTAGTTATCGAAAATGTTTATTATAGTTTTTCTCTTTTTTATATTGAGCTCATTTTACAAACAACAAGTTAATACTTTTTCGATTTTTTAAACTTTATCTTCCGATAGCTCGATATCTAACATGCCCCCAATTTTTCTTCTCATTTCAAGGTCTTCTATCCAAAAATTTAGTCTTATCGCGAAATTTTGGATATCATATGCTTGCCTGTTTAATGGTGTGGCAAGGCCAGCTGATAGCTTTCCGCGAGTGTACATGTCACAAGGTAGATCTATTTTTAATGTTCTTTTGCCTATTGCATTTCACTTTAATTTGCTTAGTGACAGGTGTGACAATTAAGTTTTGACAGATCTGAATATCCGACGATCCATTCATAATTAGTTTGTATACCTAATATAACAATGCTGTCCTTGGCCAATACTCTAAATTATTTCCTTAATGCAAAGATGCTCCTGGCACACGACATTCGAGCAATAAATTGCTAACCTTCAATATGCTATAGAACAAGCCATTAATAACGAATCGACAATAATTAATGACAATTTTAAAATGCAGAAAAGTGTACAAGGTATTTAGTATTTACTGCCCATCTAATTTAGCGTATAATATTGCCAAATGGCAAACAATTAAATCTCTTTCAATGTCCCAAGTGAATTCCTCGCTCATTTCAAGGTTGAACGCTGTCGAGTGTCCTGTCACAGCAGACGTTGTTGGTGTCATTTAACATCAGGACAGGTATATTAGTCAATTTGACTGACTGCCTGTCCTACTCGTTTACGGGCATTTGAAATACATGACTGACTGGTTGACTAAATACAAGTAAGCATACATCAAGTGAGTGTCGTTACAATAGCTGAAGGATGTATGGGAGAGGTCAGCGACAACATTCATTAACCATTCATACAACTCATTGACAGATAGACAGACAGACTGGCGGACGGACAGACAGACAAGTGCATAAGGTGCAGTTTTTCTTAACTGTTTTGCTTCTTTCATGTATGTTCACCGCCTTGATCATTCATCCATCCAGTTATTATTGAGGAATGAGGGACTATTTTCTCATTGACAAATTTCACGTCTAAAGTAAAAGACATTTCTCTTCCGTCCAATCTATTAGGGGAGAGGCAAATACCGAAATATATGTATGTTTCTAATTTTTTGGGAATAAAAGTATACTCGTACATTTCGTAATATAGAAAAAAAAATAGTTTTCAGGAGAAGAAACAAATAAAGGGAGAAGAAGAAATAAAACTAAAAAAGGAAAAGACCGCCTAGTGCTGAATTTCACTTTCGCAAATCCGCAATTTTTGAATGTTGCGGATCTTGCTATCTGCATGAACTTTCCGACTTGTATGTTTCTTCTGTTGTTAGTCCTATTAGCAGGTGTTATTGCAAAATAAATTTAAGTCCGAAATCTGTGTGATTTATGAGAAAAAAGGCAATTGCCAAATCCGAATTCGCAAAATTCTCGCGGCTGTTAAAACCAGCACAGGGCGATTGTGTTTATTTAATCTTCTCAAATGTAATTGTTTTTACAAATTTAATATAAATGTTTCCGGCAGTATGATGTCCAAGGCCCCGCCATCTGAGCACATATATGGATAGAGCAACTCAAAATAAAATGAACATTTTCGAGTTATCGGAAAGTTTGAAAAATCGAAAAAATTTGTTGGCAAAACAAAAAAAACGAAAAAGCAAAAAAAAAATCCATAAGAAGAAAATTTAAGTGGCATGTTATGGAGTTATCGTTAATGTTAGAAAAAATGGAAAAAAATATTTTTTTGAAAAGAAAGGTGGAAATAATTTTTTCGATAACTACCATATTTATTAAAAATTAAAATTAAAAAAAAAAATATTTTTTTTTATTATTTTGAGCTCATTTGAATGGAACCACTGAAATAATCGTTTAAATTTTTCCGATATTTTTCGACTACGCGAAGTAAAGTTTTCCGGCATGATTTAAATATGTTCTCCTCTTGGATACCTTCAAAAGCGGCTACGCCGTCCAATGTATTTATGCCTTTACCGACTTTGGCCGAGATTAAAGGCCGGAGGCAAACTTTACCGTAATTTAACTTTACCGCCGCCGTGACGTTGCCCGCTGGGCAAAAAATTAATTTTATTTTATATTTATTTGCTACTAATTTATCATTAAATTACTTATTTATCATTACTTTTCAAAAGTTTTGCATACATTTATTCTTTTTTCTTTATTTTACTAATTTTGTTTGCAAATGCACGTAAACGTACCGTCCAAATCAAATTTCAGCAGATTCAGCCGTCCGTTTCCGTTGGCTAATCGTTTACACTGATTTCCATATGTCAGATTGAATCAGCTGATTCGTTACTCTACGGGGGCGTTACGGTTACGTTTGCCTAACCCAGCCTTGTATAACTTCTCCGCTGGGATATGTCCAAAGTCGACATGCAACAAAGTGTTTATTTATGGCAGGCTTTGGGCCAAGGTTACAGCGGTATGTCCAAACACGGTTACGCGGACTAAATTGTCTTCGCGTGTAATCAATAACTGTGGATTACTAAGGCAGTTACCGATAACTAAAAAAATTGACTAAAATTGTCCGTTTTTTATCTAATTTTATTCGAATTAGCGAACAAAGAACAAAGCTTTAAAGTTCGACAACTCAATAATTCGATAACTAAGCAAAATTATCATATTCGAGGGTCCCCGATCGAAAATTTGTACCTGAATTTTTCCCATTCAACAAATGACCTTAAAATACTAAAAAAGTAAATAAAATGATTTTTTCGATTTCGATAACTAACTTTTTATATTTCTTATTTTTTCACTTGTTTCCATTAAAATGAGCCTTACAACTCAAAAATGACCCCTTACAACTCAAAAATTATTATTTTTAATTTATTTTCCCGCTAATATTACACAAAATAAATTATTTTTGTTTCAATATCTTGTAAGATATCTTTCTCTTAATTAGAAGAAGAGGGAGGCCACTTAATTTAGTTTCATTTAAAGCTTTCCTGAACCAGGTATGATAAATGGTCCTCGAGTTATGCTAAAATATATGGTTCAACATCTATCTTTTGTTAGATATTTATCTTTATTTTAATAGATAAGTAGGTTGCACTAATAGATCACAAAACTCTTAAAGGGAATTACCTTAATTTTTGTGATCAAAAAACAAAAAAAACAAAATTGAGATGTGGGTTTTCAAATGTCAAAACAAAAAATCACAAAAAAATATTTTTGCGAATTTTTTTATTTTTTTAAAAAGATTGAGATTCATTCTATCCCCGATCCAGGATATGACCCTCACACAGAGGAAAATATTTAGCTTCACATTTTAAAGATGGAAACTGTAAATGTTCCACACTTCAGTATCTTCAATATAATCCAAGTTACTGGGGCAAGACAAAAATATGACGCATGCTTCAAAAGTTATTTACTCCCATTCATATTGCAGATATTTTTAAAAACTATATTTAAATCGTCCTTTTGTTGAAATTTTAGATTTTGAGATGTAACACTATTGAACGAAATTTGCTATATGTTAACAAACAAACATAAAAAACATTTTTCTTTGGAATTTTCACCTATATTGGTTGAGCTTGTTGTTATTGGAGGTCTATCTTGTAAATGTAAAGGCGTAATAAGCCACAACTATGTGCGAGTAATGTTGAGTTGTCATTAAACATTTCTAACGTTTTTATTGTTATTTTTTTTAGATATTTATAAACAATCGTGCCATGCTGTCTGCCAACAACGGCCATTCCAGTCAGCCAGCCAACTGAGGTGTGGCTGGCCAAATGCGGTGCCAAGCGCTAAACGACAAACGCCAAATTGCAACCCAAACACGTTTCAAATACAAAATAAAAAAATAAACTCAACAAAATTGCAGAAAAACGGTGAACAGACAAAATTATGTGGAAAAAAGTTCAAGTTCAATATGCCAGGCAAACATTTGCACGGAGGTGGACATCGAGTGGACATGACCGACATGTAGTGACGGTAAAAAGGTGTGAATTGTCAAAATGCTTAAATCTTTGCCGTTGACCTTAACCGACCAAATATGATTGAATCAAAAAAAAAAAAAAAGAAACACGAAAGGATGGAAGAGTAAAAGGGGATGGAAGACATGACTTCCAACATATGATGTCATTGTGAAAATATTGAGATTAATTAAAAGAATCTCAACTGCAACAGAATGTCATGAATGCAATCCACTTTCAGTGGAAAATTACAACAGACGCACTTGAACGTGAGGCTCACTTGTTGCCAGTTGTCTGTCCGTCCGTCTGCCCGTCTTTATGCACCAGCTAGAAAATCGTACTCATACACTTGACGCCACACAATTGCTTTTGTTTTTGAACAGACATTTCATTTGCAGAGCATTTTCAATTAAATAATTAAAACCAAAATTAAAAACACTACTCTAATGATCACAAAACCGAACTCATTCATTCATTTGGACACAAAATCACTGCTACTGACTTGAACCAACTGACTGTGTCTGACTGGCTACATCATTAAGCTAATCTCTCGCATTTCGCGTCATGTCCATTTCCATTCATTTCAATTTGCTTTTGCTGTAAACAGAGGACATGGCTTAGTTTTTCCCCTTAAATCGTTGTGGAATTCCGTTTTGCGGCGGCGAGAATTCCCAAACGAGCAGCCGGTGCTGGTGTTAAGCATTAAAATGTCATTCAAATCACTTTGCGTTCTTCAGACAATCATGTGAACCGCCGCCGTCGTCAGGTGTTTCTCAATGAGTTCACTACTTGTCTTTTACAAATCGCACAGGACGGGACATTCATTGGTGGCAGGATTTTGCAATGGCCCACAGAGACTCCTGCTGCGCCTTGTCTGTGTCTGACCAACATGTGTCGGTGATATGGTCGGTGTGCGTTTTTTATATCGTCTTGTCAGATATAGATTTTTTTTATCAGAAAATACAAAAAGCAGTCGGGAACACGAGTACGTAATTTGGAACAGATGATGTTTTTTTGTGGGAATTTTATTAACTTACAAAAGAAAATGCAATGTTATAACAAATATTCTAGACTATTGAAATTTTGAATATTTTCCAAATACCTAAAGACCAATGAAGACACAAAAAATCTTATTTTTGCAGAATAGCAGCATTTGACATGAAGATGGCGCAAAACAGATTGTAAACAAAGACCTAAAACTCAAAGATTGACCATATGGGAGAGTAGAAACATGAACGAAAGATGCCACTAAATTTAATAGGAAAATTGAAATATTATTATTATTAAACAATTTCCGGTTATCCTACAGTAAAAGCTAACCAACTGTAATAGCTGTCAAATTGTATGAAATTTTAACTATGGGTTAGCTCTAACCGGAGGTTGTGAAATTGGGGGTAATGAAATATGTTCTTATTGAATAGAAGTTGGATTTGTTCATCCAAAACCTATTTCGAGTAATATTTGTATCTGACAGCTGATGATTTGGCAACCAACCAAAAAGAAAAAAGAGAGAAATGAAATTTTATAAACAATATCAGTGTCAATGATGAAAAGATGGAATTTTTTAACTTTTTATATAATGCATCGATTTTCTTCGGAATGGTCTCATTATATACATGACCGAGCAGACTTTACGATATAATAACAAAGCAAGTATCAGTCGGGTAAACCGACTTACGAATCCCCCCACCTTCAGTCCCAAAAAATATTCCTGAATTTATTTTTTTTTTGTTTTAATTAAATTATTATTGGAGTATTATTTCTCTCACATCAGTAGACTAGGCCTCTCACCCCCTCAACCCGAAAAAATTGCAATCGAAACTTATCATATGGGCAAGACCCAGAAACAGTCCACCAACCAACATTTTTTGAAAATGATTCAGCTTTATTGTTGTTATTATAATTTTATAAATAACAGGTTTTCCAATAGGGATGGTATGATTTTGGAGTGACGTTTCGGCCATTTGTAATATGTCATGATATGTCATTTGTTTTTCATTGTACATATTCAGTAGTGTTTACAATTTCATCATGGAGAGATAAACGCAAGAACAACGTTTACAAATTATTCAGTTTTATTATGAAAATAATCGTTCTCCAATTGCAACTTTTCGTGCGCTAAGTCAATTTTTTTTAAATAAAAAAAAACACTTTCTTTTTGACACCCATGGGCAATATTTTAGCTCTCGTTAAGAGCTATCATTTTGCTATTGACCGATTCCCGATCCGACGTACCGTTAAGGAGCTAGAGCAAAAATAAACTTTCCGTTCACAGTTGAAAATGATGCTAAGTCCTATTTTTATATAAAAAACACTTTCCGTCTACCTACGACCTTGACATCCATAAGCAATATTCTAGCTCTCGTTAAGAGCTATCTTTTTGCCATTGACCGATTCCCTATCCGACGTACCGTTAAGGAGCTAGAGCAAAAATAAACTTTCGGTTCACAGTTGAAAATTATGATGTCCTATTTTTATATTAAAAAAAACTTTCCAGTCGACCTACGACCTTGATATCCATAAGCAATATTTTAGCTCTCGTTAAGAGCTATCTTTTTGCCATTGACCGATTGTGGCTACGTGCCACACAGCAAATGAAACAATTGAATTGTTGCGAGAAAAGTTTGGAGATTCGATTATTTCAAGAAATTGTGATATTGAATGGCCTCCAAGAAGTTGGGATTTGACACCATTTTTCTTGTGGGGTTGTTTGAAGTCATTGGTCTTTCGAAATAAACCAGACTATCTTCAAGCTTTACAAGTCAATGTGGAACGTGCCATTCATGACATACGACTTGATTTAGTGAAAAAAGTGATCGAAAATTGGGTTCATCGAATTCGTTCCTGCAGAAGAAGTCGTGGAGGCCATTTGAATGACGTTTTATTTATAATTGTATCGAATGTACTTCACATTAAATAAAAAACTTTTGAATTCCCTTAACAATAAGTATGTTTTTTCAAAGAAATCATATCACTCTTATTGGAAAACCCTATATTTGGAGAAATTTCTAAACAATAATTTTATTTGTATTTAAACACATATTTTTTTTGAGAAATTTAGTTTGCAAATATATTTTGTTCTAATATATTCGTTCCAAATAAATTGTATTGGTTTTCAAATAAAATTTATTTGCTCAGAAATATACATTTTCAAATCAAAGAATTTCTACAGTAAATAAACTAAAACAATACAATTAATTTTATCTTGTATATATCATTTAATTTTTAGCTATACTCAGTCTTCTTGAGTTCGAGGTCTTTATTTTCGGTTCATGGTAGCGCCATCTTCAATCTGAACTTCACATTTAGTTGTTACTGGAAAATGCACTGTGTTGAGTCATTATTGCTTAAAAGGATGCTTCTTTTAAGTTATATCATTGTTTATTATTATTTTTAATACCATTTTAACTTTTGAAACAATTAAAAATTAGTAACTAAGAACCTTATAAATATGTAGAACAGTTAAGAAAAACACAAGGGGGGTTCATTAAAATTAGTACATGTTGCCGTGCTCATTAACAAATGTTTAATGTAGTATGGCCACACACATAAACATACTTGTATTAATCCATTTATTATTTATTGTTAAGAGCATATTTAAGCAAAATTACCACAATCTACGTAAGTGGTCACAATGGAACTAATTTTCATTTTAAACACCAACAACAATAAGAAAAAAACATCGTACCAAATGTGTCTTTAAACAAACATTCATTAGCCATTAACCCATTAGGTTGGGCGTCGTAACATTTAAGTGGGCAAAGTTAATGCAAAAATCCCAAAAGAAAAACAAAAGATATGTATACGAGTATGTTGTGTGTTTTGGCAGTTTAGTTCGGTGGCATTTACTATAGCCTGTAGCCTGTGTTCTTAGAGTTGTTGTACTTTTGCAGAGCTATTCAAAGCAGTGATAGTTCAGAATATGTTTAAAATTAAAAACATTCCGAAAATATTAGTTTGGCAGACAGTGATGTCAGCTTTATAAAAAAAAGTAAATGAAATAAATATGTACTACACTCAACTCAACTCATATTGCATATATTAATATGAATATTTGTTTTCGCTGAGATAAAAAACAAAGAACAGTAAAAAAAAGAAAAACAACATCGAAGATTCCCTACAAAACAACTGGCAAAAGTCGAATAATTGAGAAAAAGGAAGGAATACAAATATATACATATTGCTCACTTACTTCAAGAGTGGCATAACTCAAAATTGAAAATTGTCAAAACTGGTAATTTTATGTCCGTATAAAAAGTTAAGTAACATGAAATAAGATGTTAAGAAACGCTGGAATAATTTGAAATATGGTTGTTTCTTATAAACTAAATTTCGCTGAGATTAATTTATGGACTTTTGCAAAATTAACATTTCTGTAAGGCAATTTCAAAATTTTTAAATTTTGAGTTGTGCTACTATTGAAGAAGTGAGTGAGCGATATGTACTTCAATTTAAATTGCCACTAAAGTAGTAGTGGGTATCACGATACAATATGAGCTAGTTAGATTCACTTGCTCAGCAACAAAAACATATCAACTCTGGGGGTCGTCGGCTGTCAAATTAAGCATTTGGCATTTGTCTTTGTTTAATAAAACTACTATATTGAAACCTTTATTACATAGAATGTTAAGGGAGAGTGAATTTTAAAATTCTTAATATTTTAATTTCTTTGCTGTCCAAATTTGGTGATAATCGAGCAATCTACATAATTTGTCAAAAGTTATGGACAATAGTGTAGACGTCATACGATCTACATACATTATAAAAACAAATTTCAAAAAACCTGGAAAGCCTCCTCTGAAATGCTACTACTTTCGACTTAGCATACTTTAAAATTTAGTTTTCGATATTAATGTTATTATGTTTTTAGGTGCTATATCAATAGAATGGAATGCGTTTTTGAAAAATTTTACTTTTGTCAATAACACTATGCAACAAATGAACAAAGGTTAGTATAACCCTATACTCGGATTGGCGAAATTGGTGACCAACATTTTTTATGGGCCTCAAAAGTTTCTGAAAATGATTGGGTCTCATGAAAAAGGTGTCATCAGCTTTTGTCCAACAACTTATTCAGACTTGGTGATACCGCCTAACTATATTTGGCAATAATGTAGCTAAGAATGTGCTGAACAAAGTTTCCTAACATATTACGAAAAAAAAAATTCATGCACTTTTTTTTGAAAAAGTGAAGGGACAATAAACAAAAAGTAATATAAAAAAGACAATTTACATTTCTACTCAATAAAATGTCCTAAGAAATATGTATTAATTTGTCACTAATCGGATGTTCTATTTAGGATTTAAAAATGTATATTTTTCGCAAAAAAGACATAATTTTTAGATTTATTTGATCGTGAAGTATATAGACAAATTTGCTGAAACTAATTTTATTTTTTGATTGAGCTACATTTTGTGAAAAAATGCTGCCTAACAAAATGTATAACTATAATACTTTGAGAGAGACTTTAAGATATAATTGGGCTGAAAAAGCGTACTGAAAATAATGAAGGCAGCTTGCATCAAAAAAAGCACGCTTTGTACTTTAATTAAGGACGTCAAGCATCTTTCAATTAATTATATGTTGAAATCAAGTACATGTTATCCTTAATTAAAAATTTTGGAAAATGTACTAAACATGTCATATTGGTTAATCTTCTTCTATATATATAAAAATGGAAAAATGTTTGTATGTATGTATGTATGTATGTGTTTTATAGACGCTTAAACCACTTCACCGATTTAAATTTTTTTTCTTTTGTCTGAAAGCTATTTTGTCTGAGATGGTTTTGGAAAAAAAAATTTTGCAAAAAGTGGGCGGCGCAAATGTGGGCGTGACAAATCGTTTGTTTTCAAAAATGGACGGGATCGGAAATCTAAATCTGGGGCAACGAAGTGGACCGGGTCCAGCTAGTTTTTATAAAAAAAAATTAAATAAAATAAGTTAAAAATAGTTGGCCGTATATCGCTTGCGTTATTTTTAAGTGGTGTTCGGCGTTACTGAAACTTGGTGGACAAATAAACCAATATGTAGGATACTTTGATTTTCGATTTTCCGCCACTTAATTTTCAACCACTTAATCCCAGAAGCTCCTTCACGAGAGTATATCCAGGATCGTTGTATGTATGTATGACATTCATTCTAAGACAATATAGTTTTAAGTGGCCCGCAGACGATCAAATTGCTTGACATCAAACCCGTGGACATGTGTTTGATTTTTCGTCAAGCGTCACATCTACGACACATACACTCACATTTTTATTAAAATTGTTACGTTATTTGTTAAGCAAATATAATAGTCTGAGAGCCACTTTAAATTCAATGATATGAAAATATCGTATCGAAAATTAAAGACATTTGCACTTTAAAAGTATGACATGAAAATGTATATAAATCCAAGTAAAATTTCCCTAAAATTATTGAGATGTTTACTCAAATTAATAACATTTGTCCTTAGATCAATGTTATTTGCAATAATCATTAAAGCAAAAATGATTTGTTTGATCAAAAATAATTTCGCTGAATTCTAACAAATTTTAATTTTTTCACTGAAAATTTTATTTGAAGTAAAGACAACAAATTTCATTGCTTTAGAGATGGTGTTATCTTTAGTTTTATGACATTTTTTTCAGTGTATCAATGGATTCAATTTTGCAATCTAGCCTATAACAGCTTTGTTACTTTACTTGTTATATCCGCACTTTAGTGGATCGTTTTACCTGTTTATTTTGAAAGTGGCGTAAACGCAAACGAAAATTTTCACTTAATATAGAAAAATTGAAGTCTTGAGATAAACTGAATGCAAATAATATATTTCTATTATTCACCTAGCCTTTTAACGACACTTATCTTGGCCTAAGAGTGGCAGAATGACGTTTACGCCACTTTCAAAATAAACAGTTTATTTATTCTACGGACCAAAGGTGTATGTTCAACGGAAATCCGTTTTAGGACAATTTAAATTTGTCCGTCCGTCCGTCAATCTGGCTGGAAGGAAAGAGTAACGGATTGACTTGCAATTTGGTAAGTGAGAATATTTTTTTATTTTCTATCTCAGGCTTTATTTTCTATCTTGGCCCACTTCTTCTAGTACCTCCATCACAAAGGTTAACAACTCAGTAAACTTTTGATAACTGATATCCGAATCATATGTAATTCCAAACATAGCAATAGTAATGTGTCGTTATTACCTTCAAAAAATTAGTGAATTAGCCCGCCCCTTCTGGTACCTCCCACACGAAGGGACAATTTTGTACCAAAAGGTAATTCCTTAAATCTTTAACAGTGCATTTAAATATTTCAAATATTATGCAGTCCTATACGAAGTGGGCATTATTGTCACGCCCCTTTTGGCACCTTAAAATGGACAAATCATAACAAAATTTAATGGCTCATAACGTTAATAAAGGGTTTTCCAACAAGAGGCGTTATTTTGGTATTCAAAGAAAAATGCCATTTTTAGAGATAAATGATCGGATGTTTGTTTCATAATAAAGAGGAAGGTATGCCGTTAATAATGAAAAACAACATCAGCCAAATGGCCACCACGACCACGCTTACAGGACCATATCCTTTTCATGAAATCTTCCATAACCAAATCGCAAAGTGGCTGCCCTATGTCCTCGATAGCCTTACGAATTCTATCTTTGTGGTCTTGAATCGACGCTGGGCTGGTGGCCCCAAAGGAAGAAGTCGCAAGGTGTTAAATCACAAGATCTCGGTGGCCAATTGTGATCACCTCTTCGAGAGATAACACGGTTCGGAAACTTTTCCCGTAACAGAGCAATGGTTTCGTTGCTTGAGTGGCACGTAGCGCCGTTTCTACTTGTCAAATGTCAAACAATAAAAGCTTTAAAAGTGACAGCTACCGAAATACTGTGTGATTAAAAATAACACCTCTTGTTGGAAAACCCTGTATTATGCAGTGTAATGCTTTTATAGTACCTACAGTCCGGTACGAAGTGGGCATTATTTTTACGCCCCTTTTGGCACCTTAAAATGGACAAATCATAACAAAATTTAATAGCTCATAACGTTAATACTAGTGCACATAAACACTTACAATTCGGAACAGTGCAATGTATTTGAGTTATCTACTGCTCAGTCCAAAATAAGGGTATTTGTCAAGCCACTTCTGGGGGTTCAAAAATTGACTGATTTATTAGAAAACAACATTCCTATAACTTATTCAGTCATATACATGTCCCACCTGCATTACAACATTACATTACTCACAAAGTGAGGGTATACCTTAGTAGGTTGATCCAACTGAAAGTTTCTTAATTGTTTAATTATTGCATTATTAAATTTGCAGGAGTCGGATCATATGGGAAAATGAAAAGAAAAAGCAATAGATGTCACTAAATTTTTTTTGGAAAATTTAAATACTTTGGCAAATATGGAACTCAGTGGAATATTTAATTATTCAAAGCTGAACGTGGTGTAGATGTTGTATTTGTTCATTCAGAACCTATTTCAATAGTTTCCAAAGGGAGACAGAGAGAAAACAAGAGTTTTAATAAACAATTCCAGTTTCAAAGATTTCAAGGATTTAGCCATCTTTAGGTCGTTTTTGCAAACAAACTCTGTCTTTTTGTAACGCCATCTTCATGTCAAATTCTCCTTTTTTTCGATAATATGCATTTTGTTGAGTCTTTATTGTTTCCAGGTCTTTGGTATAGGCTACAAACGATGCAAGGAAACAGATAGTACCTTCGATCTTAAAGAAGTACTCGAGGAACAAAACAAAAATAAATCGACAATTTAAAAAACAACACATTTTCCCAGAAGTCAAGGCCGAACGAACAGATTGTCGAATACTTCGTAGGCGTGAGAAGAAAAATCTTCATGTTCGAGGTAAGTTCTTTTTGTTGGCATTTGTGTGCTACACATACATAAATAATACATACAACGCGAGTACAATCCCAAATGTATGAGTACATAATTCTTGAAGCGAGTAAATAAAAATTAAAATCCAATCAAAACAAACGACGACCCTATGTATCACTACATACACTCGATAATTGTGTTTCATAGGAAAATACAAAAACAATTACTGAATAATACGCCGCCAAACAATAGCGATGCTCTACTTTGGGGGAAACTTACCGTCTTCTGCAACAAAATCCCAGAAATTATCTAACCAACCCTCATTAGACTGCTGTGTATCATTGGATTGATCTATATTCGTTAAGTATACACTTTCGACTTCCGCTGCTTCATCGGCTTTCGTTAATACTTCCGCTTCGGCGGCAGAGTTAACTGAAGGCGGCTTCAGCAACATGGGAGATCTCACGCAAAATTCCCTTTCGCTTGAGGGAAAGAAAACCTCGTCATAATACTCATCATCGCCCATATCATCGTAATCAATGTAATCGTAAAAGTCGTCACTCGCACTCGTATCGTCGCAGCATTCATCATCGCCGTAGTGGCCATGAGCGTGTTCGTTATAGAAATCCATCAGCATTTCACAGGAATTCGGTGGACACTTGATGGATTTATTCGATAAAAGTCGAAATTTGCGATTCCAAGAAGAAGCTCGACTGTTGTAGGAGCCCGGACTGAAGCAAACCTCCACTTGTTCCGAGTCCCCATAGCTTATGAGACAATCAATGTCATAGTAGTCGGTGTGAGTGCTGTTGGAAATGCTCCGTGACTGCGAATACGTTTTCAAGGCGATCTGTGAACGGAATCTCAGGTGTCGCTGGGAGGTTTGTGACATGGAGGGCAAACTGTAAAAGTGCACATTCTGACAGGTGCGACGTCGTCGCCGTGAAGGTCGGTGTTTGCGTTGCATCTTTCCAAATCCTCTAGAGAGCTTTCAAATAGTTCACACATATTATTTGCATTACAGAAAAGAGCAATTTGTTATTTTGTAGGTTTCGATCTCACGTTGTGTGACAAAGAACTTATTCACGTATTTATTTAATTATTTATTACTTTTTTCACAAACTTTTTCTTGGCATTTAGAATTTTTTGCAGAGGTTCTATTAAACTTATATGCACTAAATCTTTCAGATAAGAACTAGAACCTTGCCTTTGTTTTCCCAATACGTTTTTGAATTAATTTTCCCAGGTATTGCAGCGAATGTTGTGACTAGAGATTTCTTTGGCGTTTCCCTTCGTTTCAGGGTTATATTGTTGTGTTTTTATTTGTTTGTTAATTTACGGTTCGATTTGTTGACAAATGTGACAAATGTGTTACATTTTCAAAATCCCTCCGTTTATTTTGAAATAGAAATTAACGAAACAGTCGCATGTAATATTTACACTATACTACTGTCACCGTGATCAAGATCTTCGCTCGAAGCTGCCCATCTATCGATCCACACATCAATCATGAGATGTGGAGATCTTTGCAGAAAGATGAGAGATGCGTCACTCTAGTAATATTATAAAAGTATATTTCAAACACAAAACAATCACAAACGCTGAGACCAAGAACTGATGCCGAAACCGAAAATAAATCGATGATTTGTCATCGTCGCCGCTGTGGGCAAAAGTACGCGCGAGTTCTGTTTTGTATCCGCGAGCGACAATATCTTGCGTGCCACTGATTAGCTCGGCGTGGATACTTTATGCGATTTGCCTGGCTTCTTTCTCACCACACCGTGGGGATACGGCGGCTACAAGTGGCGAGTGGCCGGCCGAGACCGACACCGAGAGACTGACTGGGCAGCTGGGCAGAAATCCGATGTCCGCTTGTCGCTAGCCGCTATCCGACCACTGAAAATACCAACAAAAACCACTGATCAAACTGATCGCTCATAATAAATTGTATGCTATGACTGTAGCAGTGGACAGTGGACGTCTAAGGCGCGGTGACGGCGGTGATGATCGGTCTTCGTTTGTTTTTGCGTTATTTTTGTGATCGTGTGCCAAAACCAGACGAACAAAACAAACAAAAAAACATAAAACGTACGCGTTACATCCATCCATGGGATATGATTGTTGTTGCTGGTATCCAAAAACAAATTCGTCCAACAACAACATCACTAAAATCCCAAACGCATTACGCATTTTGCTCTTCGACTTGTATTGCTTTCAACATAGGTTCAATTGAGATCCATCAACCAGCCATCCATCCATCCATCGCTCCCATCCATATCCATATCCGTTAACAACATCTAATGTCAAGTGGTTGTTGTGGCGGCGAAATAAAGATCAGCGCAAAAAAACGCGAGCAAACAAACATAACAAAAAAACACACCCTATGTTGCGGCGTGCGCTTAGGTATGTGTAAACCGAAAACCGGGTTTTCTTTGCCAGTATTTTTAGCAAAGAATGGGATTTTTAGCCATAGGTCACAATTTTTTCCCAACCTGTTAGGAAATCTTTTGTGAAACATATTGTCGCTAGGGACTGGAACGACAAGATGTGCTCAGAGACTTTCTACAAGTCATATATATATAATGTCTTGTGATTCCTAAAAGGAACAAAGGGCCACAATGAAATCTCTCTTCATTCGGTTCTATTCGATGCACTATGTTTGAGTTTCTGAATCTAGTTAGCTTTTCCAGGTGTGTGATAGATGGCCACCTCTAGGAGTAAAGGTTGATTGGGCACCCACTAGATGGGCCAGAAGCAGTCCTTAACTTTACTAGGAAGTATAAGTTTCTACAAGTGGATCCTCTTAAGTTAATGGAACATTTTTAGGCATGATCCAAGATAGGAAATTGTCCTTCAGCCTTACTGTATTGGAAAGGATGAGAAAGCCCCTTTAGCTTTACCTTACATTCATATGGTAATGCTGAAGGGGCACGCAGAGCCCCTCTCCAAAAATCGTACATAGCAATAGTTCGATCAATACTGTCGTATGGTTTTGCGATTCAACTCCAGTCATCTAATGAATGTTTAGAAACTTGCTGCTGAGCATCAGCGCAGCTTTAAGGACTAAAGCGACAGAGTCTCTACAAGTCCTACTCCATCTACGGCCGATTGATATTGTGCTAGAAGTTACAACCAGGACGGCATTAAGATTAAACTGTCTATCAATGTGGAGGTAAACGAACTACGTCGAAATCAGGATATCACAATGTAGTGCCTTCGGTAGCTCCGTGGTTAGTTCATTAGACTTGAAACCCGAAGGTGCTGTGTTCAATCCCCAAAACAGCAACTGGCAACATTTAACATCAACATTTTGTGTTTTCATCATAATTCGAGTTTCTGCAGCTAAAAATAACTCACCGGTCGCACTACCACTACAACAACATCTGATCACCTAAGTCAACAGGGAAGCTAAAATTAGACATAACACCATGATGACTATTAACAGAAATGCAGCGCTTCTAGTGGAGAATAGAAACAGTAATACTCAAATAACATCCATTCCCTGAAATTAACAGACGAATGTTAATTAACAACCGGACAACATTGAGTAGATGAAACAACATAAGATCCCCGCGATAATCAGATATATGCCGAAACGAAGTCTGTAATAGAAGTAGACTTAAGGATTATCAACAAAGTGTCTCTAAGCTGCTGCAACAACAACAATAATGTAGTGCTATGGTAACTGACCGAGTGGACTATATACCATCTTCGAAAGGAACTTCAGCACTAAGATACCAGCGAGAGAGGAATGGGTTGGCAGAATACAAGGAAGCAGAAAATATCTCTCATTCTATACAGATGGTTCGAAGCTTGATGGGAAGCTTGGCTTCGAAGTACACTGTAAACAACATAGTCTTGATTAAGCTACACAGTCTACCAGATATTTACAGTGTCTATCAAGTCGAAATAATGGCAATAAGGGAAGTCAAGTGATTGAGTCTCAACATGGTAACCAATACCGAGGTCGTCATTTACTCGGACAGCCAGGCTATCATTAAATCTCTGGAGGCTACATTCCTAAATTCACAAACAGCCCTCGAGAATCCGCAGATCTCTTAACCTGGTGGCTCAGCAGTATAACATACATATATGTATCTCATATGGATATCTGGGCATAGAGCTATCCCGGGGAACTGCAAAAAAGGGGAGACATTACATATTCTTGAAGAATTTGCAAATATTGGTGCACCACTGTCCACAAGCAAGCAATGATGAAGCATAGATGAAGATGTTCTGACTATAGTTGGATACTTTAGTTTAGTTTTAAGTTCAGTTCTCCAGCTCGTTCACCACCTGTCTTTCGTTTAGTAGACCACCAGTTCAATTCAGCCATTATTAAAGGAATCTGATTGGTACCAGAGTTGAATGAAGTCGCTGTGAAAAAAAAACAAATTTACAAACGCGTTTGTTTAGGTAGAATCATAAATTTATGATGGCATAAAAGGTGACAACAACACATAACAGCTGAGAAGAGAGAACATCTGTTTTCCAACAGGAAAGAGAGACAGATGGATATATCTCAAATGATTTAAAATGTCCTGCAACAGATTTCCGCCAAACATAATATGGTCTTATGCCAATCCTTTGATGGGCCTAGAGGAAATAATGCCTAAATTTAAATTTAAAACGACCGAAGAGAGCATACTTTCTATTAGAAGTTGCATTTGTATATAATTTTTAAAGAGGCCAATGCTCCTAATATCGACTACCATTAGTGTTTATTTCCCATTAATTCTGCTAACATTAGTTAATACGACATTTATACTAAAATGACACAGAAAACTTACAATTGGCTTTTTTCTAAAAAAAACCCTCAAAATTCCACTCAAAAGTAATAAAAAAAATTAGTTTTCGATGACAATTTTGCTGTCGAGAAATTTCTCGCAATTTTTTTCTCGATAACAGTTGCCGTGATCCAAATCTTAAAGATTTCGATAGAAACTTGTCGATAACTGATGCCGTGATTAGGCTCCAGTACTAGTTAAATTGAGACCCATCACTGATCTGGTCACGTAGGGAATGATTGGCAACAGTTAATTTGTTTTAAATGTATCAAAATATTGCTGGATGTGGTATGTGATCATACGACTGCATCAGAGAAATCTACCCTGTAGTAGCCGACCAGTTGGGTTATCTAATCCTTAGTATGCGACATGTTGAATTATCTATTCCCTAGAAGATGATCAGTTCGATTACCTACTGATTAGTAGACGGCGTTGAGTTAAATACTCCTGTTGTAGGACATTTATTTACTCCTTTGTAAACGAGGTGGGTTATATACTCCTAAGAAGATGGACTGTTGGGTTACTAGAGCCTTAGTTGACGACAAATTGTGTTATACTTATACTACTCCTTCATAAATAACCAGCTGGGAATATTATTCGAAGTTCAATAATTAAAAAGTAAACATCGCTGTCTGACATTGAATGGTCATGTACTAAACGTATTCTTTTAGATCAGGGGCCTAATTCCCGCACCCGTTCGTATCGCAATCCGAAATTTCGACTTCAAAAAACGAGTAATTAGCAATATATTTTTTTATTTATTATTGTATAAATAAGTTATAAATCCCCCTTGAAACGATATTCTGAAATTTCATCAACATATGTACATAAATGTTAGAATTGATAGATCTCACGTAATGGAATTACGATACCAAACGGCTGCAGCAATTAGGCCCCAGTAATTGTCAATTTGCATCATTGAAGAAAAAAGACATGGTAAACTACTAAACTATAATGAACGAGTTAGTTCGAACCATTCTGTAAAGTGACCCCCTTTGATCCTGTTCCGCATTGAGTAAACGATTTTAGGATATACAAACATATAGTGAGGTCGGATTTCTAGGAAGTCTGAGAGATCTGGTCGGTTCTGATATTCGTGTTATTGATAATTTTGTATATCAAACAAGTTGGTTACGATGAGGGGCAACTGGGCAGTGATGACGAAGTACTCAAATTATCTTGTACGTGTACAGTGACACTTCAAAGACCATCGCAAGGTTAACGTTTTGCTTATGTGACTGATGGCGACATAGATGAGAATAAGATAATGTTGTCGCCAACGTTGACGACAAGATCGGCAATACAGTTTTGATGAAGTCGTTGACGATAACAAAACGAGTGATTTTTTAAGAGCTTTCGGATTTGATTGAAAAACACATACAATTTAGAGGAATGTATGATATCTTTATTTTTTGAGTCGATAGAACGGTCTCTATAATTCAATGTTTAAGATGATTCCTTGCAAATGTTGACCTAGCCTGCGCCTCAAATGGTTCATACGCTGGGTCCATATTTGGCATATTCTCCCCAACATATCGGCCGGTATCTCACGAATAAATTCTTCGATATTGGCATCCAGTGCGTCAACCGTTGCGGGCTTGTCCCTATAGACATGAACACAAAAAATAATCGAAAGGTGTTAAATCGCACGATCTAGGCGGCCAATTGACCGGCCCCAAACCTGAAATAAACTGTTCACCGAACTCAACATTCAATAATCTGCAGGCGTTGTTACTGTCAAACATGTTCAGGTAACATGTTACACGAAAACAGCTGAGCTGCCAGTGTTGCCAAAAAGAAAGTTGCCAAAAAATCGCCCATTATATGACATTAAAACGATGTTATCCAAAATCTAGGGTACGAATTCAGGACAATGTCTAATTTATGTCGTTGAAGCCAATGATGTCTTTAGTGGAGGATGTTTGGTCGAATTTACAGATCCGAAAACCGGTTGTGAATACGACATCCCTAATTGTTCTGTAGAGCCCAAAAATATCGCAATTTTTATGTTTGTTGTCCAATGCTTATGATGAATGTTCATTCGTTCGTTTGTACGCCGAGAGTGGTGAATTCTCACGAGTCAAATGTTACGCAAATTTTTTCTGTTGGTACGTAAACTTTTGTAAAAAAATAGTTGTTCTGTAGTAAATACATACACACATACATTCAAACATATACGTACATACATATGTAGATATAAACAGACAGATATACCGCTTGTTCTGAAGCGTTCTCGAGAGAGTCTCAATAAATGTCTACTTGTTGTAGTATAATGTACACATTTTTTTAGTTAGTTGCTGTTGTTGTTGGTTTTTTAATGGAAAGCGTTAATTTATTCACCACAACGCACAATGTCAAAATGACGTCATGTGATTGACTTCTGTCTGACTACAATGGAGTACAACAACAGATATTCGACATTCGTGAGATAACCCAGAAAAACGTCTGGACTCTTGATTTTATACATTTTATAAAAACCATACATACATATGCAACTTGGCACCCAACTGTTTCCCTCCCCCCAAAAGATTCGCAACATTTCGTTGGGCCTAAAAATGTTTGCTGGGATATATGTCACAAGTATTGAATGAAAATCACTGAATACTTTCCAGATTTGGAAGGCTTTCGTTTATGAATAATTGGTGTGCATGGTCGAGAGAAAAAAGTAATTAAAATGGCAGATAAGTTGAATAAAAAAATTGAATGAAAAAATCGGGCTACTGACGTTATTAATTACAACAAAAGTGTAGCGTGGTCATCTGTGGCAAGACCAAATTTGTGCTGAGGTATGTGAAAACGTTTCGTGCTCTGTATGGAAATCACGCCGCGATTCGATGAATGCAGTCTTAGAAGAATTTATTTATTCACACAATCCAAACCATTTTGGATAGTTTTCAATAAATACTCATGCGTACCTGCCGCCTATGCGATAGTGAAGATTCCGTTTGAACAAATTTCAATGGGTGACCTTCAATAATGGTATGCTTAAAGGCATTACAAATTAAAGCCCTATTTAAACCTCGAATGGAATTGGAAATTAATCGGAAATAACGAATTACTCTAGATACGAAGATAAATTATACGAAACTTAATTCCCGTTATCGTATCTCAATAATTGGGGTTGGCTCCAAAGATGTATTTGTAAATTAAATTGCGATATGTATAAAATATTTGCGATATATGTTTATTTTTATTATGAAACGTAGATGTCTGACGCTTCAAGATTGTCATTGCCAATGTCGGGCAAATACAAAAAAAATTTCACCACACAACATGTACATATCTCATGTAGAGATAGATGAGAGCGCGATAATTATATCGACGAAGGACATTCATTGCGGTTGTCTTGTCTTCTGTCACAAATGCATATGCAGCGAATGCTAATATCCGACGATCAACCTACCCCCACCCGTCCCCAAGATTATTAACAATTAAGTACATACTTGGCGCAAATACGTACTACATACAATGTACGTCATCCAATCGAAGACAACAATAACAATGTTTTATTATAACAAGTAAACATAAGAGTAATTCCATGAGTAATTAATTGAAAATAGGAAAAAACTCCAGCCATTCCGTTAAAAATTATAAATAAGATTTGTCATATAAATACTGAAAACTAAGACTAATACGAAGGTTGCTATTTATATTTCGGTCCTGGCAATGCTGGTGTTGCCAGATGAAAACTGGAACTTCCATTGGAAAGTATGACATTTTTTAGCATAGCTTCACTCAGACCGTTTTGTCATTTGAGCGCGAATTGTTTTGGTTACAGTGTGTTGAAAATTCATCTCTAAAACATGGTTTTTGAACGCTTCAACAGCTGCTTCAGGCGTCGAAAAACGTTGACCAAACAGTTTTTTCTTGATGTGAGTGAATAAGAGGTCATTGGGTGTCAAATCAGGGCTGTACGGCGGATGACCCATCAATTCGACATTTTGGCCGGTCAAAAAGGCGTTGGTTTGAGCCGATGTGTGAGAGCTCGCATTGTCATGGTGCACAATGATTCGTCTTCTCTTGTTCGTTTTTCGAATTTCTCTGAAGACTTCAGGCAAACAAATTGTGGTGTACCACTCAGAATTGACCGTCCTACGTTGCTCAAGCGGAACAGTCGCCACATGACCAGTTTTGCCGAAGAAACAGGCGACCATTTGCTTCGAAGTGCTTCTTCCATGAACAACTTTCGTTGGATTTGGCTCGTCTTCGAAGACCCACACGGTAGATTGCTGTTTTGTTTCGGGTTCATACGCATAGATCCAAGATTCGTCACCTGTGACGATAAAAGTCTTTTGAAGCACCGCGATCGTATTTTTTCGAAATATCTTTGCACCAATCGACACGAGCCTTTTTAGAGCGATTGTCAAATTCCAACGATCCAACGAGAGGAAACCTTTTTTACGGCCAGGTGTTCTTGCAATATCTAATGTAGGCAGGTGGAAGAAATACCCAAGGATGCCTCTATCTCACGGTATTTCACATGACGATCTTGCATTATCAGTTCACGCACGGCATCAATGTTCTCTGGCACAACGTCCGCTTTTGGACGACCTTCGTTTTTGAGCGAGCGTCGGCCACGATTGAATTCATTAAACCAGTTTTTTCACAGTGCTATAGGATGGGGCTTTATCGCCATACAAAGATTTAAGTTCATCGATGCACTCTTGTCGTGATAATCCACGTCGAATGTTGTGAAAAATGATCGCACGAAAATGTTCACGAGTTAATTCCATTTTTTTGCCAAATTAATTTTTTAAAGTCATTGTAAACAACACAAATGATGGTCGTACGTCAAAACGCTCTGAGTACGTTCAAGCTAAAAAATGTCAAACTTTCCAATGGAAATGTCAAATGGCGCCAGGCAACACCAAGAGGTTCCCTACTTTTTTAAAGAAAAAAGCACAGAAAATTCGAATTGAATGGGGAATGTTTATTATCATTTGAAAGAACATTCTTTGGCATTTTTTTTTTTGAAGATTATGTCTATCAAATGTTGGCCGCGGCTACGTCTCAGATGGTCCATCCGTTGAGTCCAATTTTCGATGACTCGTTCAAGCATTTCGACTGGTAACTGGCGAATGACACGCGTAAACGTTGTTCAGGCGTAAGTCTTTCCATGATGAAAAGCCAAACCATACTTAACAAAAATAACATGACACGACTCACACGTGATCTTTCAAAAAAAGGCTATTGAAATAAGTATCTCCACTTGGATCACCCTTTATATATACCGACAGCTTTGAGAGAAATAATTCTAAAAGCGACCTCTTTATTTCGTTCTTTGGATCGAAACTTGAATTTCTAATTTCCTAGCGAACTTAGTGGTCGAATATCTAGAAAACAAGAGTTAATACAGATAACCGGTTACCACCACTGGATTCCGCAAGGTCGAAATAGGTTAACCAATACGGCCTCCTTTCTGTTACATTTTCGGACTAGTACTCGTACAGCGTTATTATTTTAAAATATTCCTCACATTCATCTAGAAGTGTTTCAAATGTTCATTTTAATATGGAATGTCTCATAAATACTGTTGTATGTTGCTCCTATGACAACAATTTAAACATAACAAATTGAGGGTAAATTAAGCTACAAAACTACACCAAAACGAGTCAGGAACTCAGCCTCAACGGAGACAATTAATTTAAAACTGTGCACAATCATCATTAAGAGTTCATTATAAAGCAACAATGTTGCCATCATTATTGCTTTTGCAGACTGGTGATTTTAAGAATTCAAATTAAAATGTTTCGTGATAATAAAAAAGGGGTCGTGACACAAGAACCTTTCTCTCGGCGTGGAGATTTATCATAATTTCGGAGAGAAATGCTTAAATAAATGTATTAATATGCAAATTTATGCATGAAAATATGAGGGGAGTGTATATAGACGTTCTCCGCAGACTTCTATTCTCACTATGATCGGTCGATTTGACACGATTTTAGAGTATAATTATTATACGTACCATTCTCCTGAGAGTAACGTGATATTTATCGTATGCATAGGTACGTATGTATGTATAATGCATTTTCTTTGCACTCCAATTAAAAAGCAACAACAGAAGATACAGATACAGAAGATCATGCAACAGGTTGCAGAAAAAACACTTGATTGTGGGTGTGAATGTGTTAGTGTTTCGTGACTTGTAATTCTACCCACATAACGGTGAAAATTGCACAAACCCAATAAATGGGAAATATATTCTGATCTTCGTGAAGATCAGTTAAAGTGTAAAATGTAATAAACCCCAAAAAGAAATGAATATTTGTATGCCATACCAATGAAGCTTCAGTTGGGGAGATATTGGGACCACTAGCTGAACTGATCACGTTGGGATTAATTGATATCAACAAGTAAACAAATTTCATTCGGGTAAACCGAGGTATACCCTCACTTTGTGAGTAATGTAATATGGTAATACGGGTGGGAGATGCCAGAACGTTGAACAAAATGTTCAGCCCATTGATTTGGGAATCAATTCTGCGAATTGGACGTGAAAGTAGCCCCAAAAATAAGAACTTCTGCATTATTCGTTCAGTCAAGTTGGCTCAATTAATAATTTAATGGCCATACGAATTTTTTTGATTAAGGTGGATTTTTTGCACATTTTCTTTATTTTTTCTAGGTATACCGTACATACAATAATATGTAACCCTTTGTGAGGGAGGTGTTACAAGGAAAACCTCCCCCATCTTCTAACTTAGCCTGAGATATATAAAATATTATCACATACCAAATTTATCACATACTCGTACAACTGATTTTAGCCGAACATACTTAGTGTATTAAGGTCACTCCTTCGATGTGTTACACTTTTGGCCCGTAGCAACTGATATATACCCCCTCCACAAAAGTGAGTGTATTATTAACTAGGGCTAAATGCGACAAACAATATTGCCGAATGTTTCGTCATACGACTGCATAAGTGAAATGTTCTTTTTGCTAGACGAACAGTTGGGTTATCCAGTAGAGGACCAATTTGGTTATCTTCTCCTTAGATGATGACCAGTTTGTTAACTTCTCCTTACTATTAATTAAAAAAAATGGTTAATCTACTACTTAGTAAAATACCAGTTGGTTTATCTTTTATCTACACCTTAACTATTCCTAAGTTGACTGCCAGTAGGTTTATATATTTATCTACCTTATTTACTTCTTAGTTGACGACCCGTTGCGTTATCTACTACCTAGTAAAATAATAATTTATTTATCTAATTCTTATTTGACGATCAGTTGGGTTATCTACTCCTTAGTTGGTTATTTACTCCTTAGTAGACGGCCAGTGGACTTGTATACTCATTAGTAGACGACGAGTTGGGTTATCTACTCCGGCTTCTATTTAGTAGTCGGTCAGTTGGATTATCTACTACTTAATAGTCGCTCAGATCGATTATCTACTCCTTAGTAGGCGATAACTTGGGTTATACACCCCTTAGTAGAGGCGAGTTGGGTTATCTAGCCCTTATTAATGGTCCGTTGGGTTAGCTACTCCTTTGTAGGCGTTCAGTTGGGTTATCTACTCCTAAGAGGCGGTTAGTTGGGTTATATACTCCTTAGTACACCAGCTGTTGGGTTATATACTCCTTAATAGACAATCATTTCGGTTAAATACTCCTTAGTAGTCGCTCAGTTTGATTATCTACTCCTTAACAGACGACCAGTTGGGATATCTATTACCTAGTAGAGGAGGGGTTGGGTTGTCTACTCTATAGTAGAGGGCCAGTTGGGTTATTTACTGCTTAGTAGGCGGTCAGTTGGGTTATCTACTCCTTAGTATGCGGTTATTTGGATCATATACTCCTTAGTACACAACGTGTTGAGTTATCTACCTCTTAGTAGTCGGCCATTTGTGTTATCCACTTCCTAGTAGAGAACGAGTTGGGTTTTCTCATCTTTGGTAGGCGGTCGGTTGTGTTATCTGTTTCTTATTAGACGACCAGTTGGGTCATCTACTCCTTAGTAGATAACTTAGTTCTATAATATACTCCTTTGCAGTAGATCAGTTGGGTATCTACCACTTAGAAGAAAGGCCAATTGGTTCATCTACTGGTTAGTAGATGTCAAGTTGAGTGATCTTATCCTTAGTAGGCGGTATGTAGGGTTATTTATTCCTTAGTAGACAACTAGTTGGGACATCTACTCCATAGTATAGGACGAGTTGGGTTATATAATCCTAAGTAGAGGTCTAGTTGGATAACTACTTCTTAGCATTGGGTTACTGTAAGTATTACACAGTACAGCATTTTTTAGCTCATTGATTTGCGACTCAATTCTGAGAATTGGACGTGAAAGTAGCCCCAAAAATAAGAACTTCTGCATCATTTGTTTAGTCAAGTTGACTCAATTAATAATTTAATGGCCATACGATTTTTTTTGCTCAAGGTGGATTTTTAGCACTTTTTCTATATTTTTTTCTCGGTATATCCTACGGAATATCTCAGTCTTCCTTCGTACGTATCGGATATAAAATATAGTTTCTACAGCGCTTACATGACAAATCGGGGTAATATATATATGAGGGGCTATATCTAAATCTGAACCGATTTTCCGCAATTTAGGCAGTGTTCCTTCATGTAATAAGAAACCTCTTTCTGCCTAATTTCGTACTAATTGGATATAAAATATAGTTTCTACAACGCATAAATGTCAAATCGGTGGAAACATATATAAGTGTATCAAGAGACTTCTCTCTGTCAATTTTTATACAGATCGGTTAAAAAATGTTGCTTAAACAGTGCATACTTGTATATGCCAAATCGGACGTACATATACATGGGAGCTGTACGTAAATCTGTACCGATTTTAACCAAATTCAATAAGGATCGTCCTTAGGCCAACTGAAAGATATGTGCATAGTTTCGTTGAGATCGAACTATAATTGTGACTTGTAACTTGATCAGAAGAATACGAGTACATGGACGGACGGACATACCGACAGACATGGCTAAATAAACTCAAAACTGTATTCTATGTCGATCATTATAATTATCTATGGGTCTACCTCTTCTCTTTTTGGGTGTTACAAACAAACGCACCACAGTGCGGTGTAGGGTAAACAAATAGAATGTCATAACACTTTCTTGACATACTGTACATATATTGCCAGTGAAACATTTATAGATACGATGATCGTCAATTTAATTATCCATAAACACCTTTTTCTCACAACATTCAATTGATAAACGATGAGAATCGCGCAAAGAGATCGTGTGTGAGATTCGATGCCACGGACACACGTTTGATAGCGATGAAAACGTGATCGATCGATGTTATCGATCAAAAATAATGCCTCATCAAGCTAAAGATTGAAATCAATGTTATGGTTAACAGTAACAGTAACAACAACAACAATAACAACACATTAACGTCATAATAATAAGCACTGGTTTTTTTGTTTGTTTTGTAGTCGACTAACATTTCCACCCACTTTTTACGGTTATTGATCTTTGATTGTTCGACGTACATACATCGCAATGTTTTTAGTTGGCGTTATTTTCCGCCGTTGTTGTTGTAGGAAATACAATGCAGGTGAAGTGTGCGACTGTGTGTAGGTATATGTGTATATGTGGGTGTGTGTGGAAATTGTTATTACTATAAAGAAAGTTTCCCTCAGCCATTATAATCAAAGTGAAAATATTTACTTTATTTACATTTAAGGTGGCAACGCAGACCGTAGACTACCGACTGCAGACTGGGAGAAACAATGCCAATACACTGCCATACGAGTTACTCGTACTTACTCGCACTACACTGTAGACGACGAAGAACGAGACGAACTACATAAGTACATATGGGGAACAAAGAAAGAAATGTTGCAAGTGGCTAAAATCCATTAATTTCCACTTGAGAAGAGTTATTCGAGTACGTTCGAATGAAATCACTTGAACTGTACTCAACTGAAATGATGAACACTGTCTAACTACTTGTAACATTACATTTGCGCAAGAACAAACGGAACATTTTGTTTTGTGGAAAATTGCAAACATTTCAAGTGATTTTCTTGTTTCGCGCACAGATAGAATTTCTCCCAATCAAAATACACTCAGAAAAAATGTGTATGCCAACCAATGTGAGAAATATTTGGTCTCCTATCACCCTGTAGGCGAACAGTTTGACAATCACTGCTGATGGGCCATGTTGAAAACGAATGTTATGTTCTCTGATGACAACCGTTGTTTGGGATACCCGCTCTCGAAGAGTGTCAGTGTGTCAGCAGAGTGCCGTCATGTTCAGTCGCTTTTTTCCTTTTTATATCCTTTTTGTCTTGCTTGCATTCAACGAACGAACGAATGACTGAACGAACGAACGAACAAACCTACCACCGAAACTTTGGCTTTGCTTTATTATGCAACCTTATTATGTCGAAAGAGACAAATTCTCCAAATACCAATTATGGGGGGCGATATGCGTTTAGGGGAGGCAAGCACCACCAACGCTCCACACTGTGTATGAGTCATCATCAGAACCATAAACAAAGGAAACACTTTCTTCAACTTCTTTAGTTGAGTTCACAGTTTGATATCAAATAATTGAATTGAAGTTATCTGCCATAAAAGTGAAACGATTTAGAAAAAAAACAGTATCTCTATATTGTTAGCTTTTGTCAGTGCAAACCCGGTAAAAATCGTTACATGGTATCCAATGCTCCCCTCCTTAAGAGTTGGACATGCGCACTTGTCACATACGCATATCTCTGCTCTCATTTTGTGAATAACTTGAAATAAAAAATACAAATGTCCATTTTTCAAATTGAAAACAATGACAAATCCTAATCTTTGCAATTATGTTATGATTTGAGTTGTTCAAAGTTTAAATTTTTCAAATCGTATTGAATATATGTATGTATATTTAAAGTATAAAGTATATATGAACTGTTAATTTTAAAAGTGGCGTAAACCCCATTCTATTTTTGAAGTAAGATTAGTATCGTTAAAAGACTATGTGAATAATATAGACATATATTATTTACATTCAGTTCATCTCAAGACTTTAATGTTTCTATATTCACTGAAAATTTTCGCATTCTTGTTTTATTAACCCCCTTTCTCTAATGGTGAATCAAGTAAAGCAGAATGGTGTTTACCCCACTTTCAAAATAAACAGTTCATATAAAGTACAAAAATTGTAGTGCAATATTCAAATTATGTATGAATGTACAAATATTTGTTTGTCCAATGTGTTAAGTTTTATTAAAAAGTAATTTTACCATATGACCACTTGAAGTGGTCAATTTACTGCAAAATTGATAACCAACACAATTTTCTTATATGTATACAAGAGATACATGTAATCTTCTTGCCAAAAAGTCACTGCTCCATTGTATTTATTTACGCCACAGGACGAATAAATAGTTGATCAATGTCAAGGGCGACATTACTTGTATTTGATAATGGAATTCCTGATATTATGAATTATTCATGGAATTCCAAGTAAAAACACTGTGCATGTATAAAACGGACGGACGGACGGACTGCAACCCTTTTGCATTTTACAAATTAAATCGATTAAATGTGTATGTATGTTTATATACGTACGTGTACGTATATAGTAAATAAGTGTGTATTCATGAATTTAAATGTGGTGAACCAACATTTCAATTTCCCCACAAATAATTATATTCTTATTCAAGCAATGAAAACTGAAATAATTAACAATACGAAGAATCTGAAACGATGTGACAAATTTCATCAATTCATATGGAAATGCGAACCACTCTTAAGTTATATGTTCCAACGACAAGACCATAACACAACAATAAATATTTTTTAAATGCAACACATGTTTAATGCAATTAAAAATTCTTTCTTAAACGCTATAAGTTGTATATAGTTGTATACATATACATATAGTATACATGTATATATATAGCTGTATGTATAAAGGGTGATTTTTCGCAATTTTGTTTTTGGCTCGGCGTGCGATGATTACAAACTTTTGGTTTCAACAAGACGGTACCACATGCCACACAGCACGCGAAACAATGGCCCAATTGAGATGCGAGTTCGGTGAACAGTTTATTTCACGTTTGGGGCCAGTCAATTGGCAGCCTAGATCGTGCGATTAACGCCTTTAGATTACACATGATTTTGGGACTCAATCCTGAGAATTGAACGTGAAATTAGCCCCAAAACTAAGAACTTTTGCATCATTCATTTAGTCAAGTTGGCTCAATTAATAATTTAATGGCCAAAAATGCCCACAAAGTCAAAAAATATGTGTCTGTAAAATATTGAAAAATACGTATACGTAAAAAACAGAACATATTTTAGATTTTTAAGACACTGAATGCACATTTTTCGGGTAGGTTTGTTCCGCATTTTTTTCTCTCCTATTCAATATCTACAACTTTGCTTCAGACACAAAAGAGATATTCCGTATGGTATACCCAGCAAAAATTTAGAAAAACTGCTAAAAATCCACCTTGAGCAAAAAAAATCGTATGGCCATTAAATTATTAATTGAGCCAACTTGACTAAACGAATGATGCTAAAGTTCTTATTTTTGGTGCTACTATCACGTCCAATTCTCAGAATTGGGCTGAAAAATGCTGTACTCTGTTTTTTTACCCTCCACCATAGGATGGGGGGATATATTAATTTTGTCACTCCGTTTGTAATACCATTAAATATTGATCTGAGACCCCATAAAGTATATACTTATATTATCAATCGTCGTAAAATTCTAAGACGATTTAGCCATTTCCGTCCGTCCGTCTGTTGTAATCACGCTACAATCTATAATACTTAAGTTAGGTGGCTGAAATTTGGTACATACACTTTTCATATCTGCAGGTATATTGGGATTGAAAATGGGCAATATCGGTTCAACTTTGGATATACCCCCCCATATATGGCTTCATCCTAATTTGACTTCTTAACGTCATAGAGACCACAAATGTCAACTGATCGGACTGAAAGTTGGTAACTGGGGTTTATTTATACCCGGCAACGGTAGTCATAGGTCCATGTTTTGATATAGCCCCCATACAAAGGCCCCTCTAGATTTGACTTCGTACCGCCACAAAAACCTCAAATTTCAACGAAATTTGCCTGATATTTGGTATAATGAGTTTATTAGTACCCGTAATCATTCACGTGGGATTCATGGTGGAGGGTATATAATATTCGGCATGTCCGAACTTAACGCTTTTACTTGTTTTTTTGTGGGGTTATGTTAAGGGTCATGTCTATAGGGACAATCCCGCAACTGTTGACGCACTGGAAGCCAATATTGAAAAATTTATTCGTGAGATGCCGGACGATATTTTGGAGAGAGTATGCCAAAGTTGGACCCAGCGTATGCACCATTTGAGTCGCAGTCGCGCCTCAGGTGGTGCATCTTTAAACATTGAATTATATAAGGAATGACAGAAAGTCGGGCGGGGCCGGCTATATAATACCCTACACCTCCCTCACAATGCGAAAATGGGCATTGCGACACATAAGAAAACTCTCTCTGCCGAATTTCGTACTGATCGGATATAAAATACGGTTTCTACAGCGCTAACATGTCAAATCTGATGAAACATATATAAGGGGGCTATATCTAAATCTGAACAGATTTTCTCCGAATTTGGTAGTGTTCATTCACGTAATAAGAAAACTCTCTCTGCCAAATTTCCAAATTACTGATCTAATATAAATTAAATGTTCTACAGCGCTTACATGTCAAATCGGGGGTAACATATATATAAGTATGGAGGCTATATCTAAATCTGAACCGATTTTGACAAATTTCAATAGGGAATTGGCATTGGGACAAAAAAGAGCACTGTGCTAAGTTTTATCACAATCGGGTCATAAATACGACCTGCACTTTGAACGGACGGACAGACGGACATTCAAAATCGACTCAGGAAGGAATTCCAAGTCGATCAGTATAATAAATACATTTTTGATATCTCACAAAAATATTTATCCCCTAACCTTAGATAGGAGGGTATATATCATTTTCTACGAGCCAAAAGTGTAACACATCGAAGGAGCGACCTAAGACCCTAAGTATGTTCGGCGGATATCCGTTTTGGGTCATTTTAAGTGCAATGTCCGTCCGTCCGTCAGTCTGTCCGTTTGCTGGCTGGTGAGCACGATAACTCTCGAAAAGAGTATCCGATCGACTTCAAATTTGGTATGTGGTAATATTTTCTTCTATTTCAAAGATGGCCCATATTGGTCCACTCCTTCTAGTCCACTCCTTCTACCCATATTGGTCCACTCCTTCTAGTATGCAATTTAAATTGATAATAATTTAATAAAGCAAAAAAAAAATATTTTTTGAAATTTATAACTTGTTCAATATTACAAATTGAATGATAAACGTAGTATGCGAAATACGTTATGATCCTTATAAACAATAAATTGTAATCGTTAATGTCAATAATGTGCCTATTTCATAATGAGAACGTTAATTAATATCTTGTGTCTTCAAAGTATTTCTTAATACGTACGTAACATAGCTCAAAATCTGTATGTAAAGGGTGCCTCAGTAAGAATGCATTTTTATACCCTCACTTTAGTGTGACGAGGGTATATATCATTTGCTACGGAAAAAAGTGTAACACATCGAAGGAGTGATCTAAGACCCTAAGTATGTTCGGAGGAAATCCGTTTTGGGTCATTTTAAGTCGAATGAGCAATGTCCGTCCGTCTGTCTGTCTGTCTGTCTGTGTGTCTGCTGGCTGGTGCGCACGATAACTCTCGAAAGGAGTAACCGATTGACTTCAAATTTGGTATGTGGTAATATTTTGATCTATCTCCGGATGAGTTCGAAGATGGGCCATATTGGTCTACTCCTTCTGGTACCTCCCACACAAAGGGTTAAAATTTAGTGAAATATTGATTCTTTAATAACTTCTATACTACTTATTCGAATCTTTTGAAATTCTGCACATAATATTAGTATATAAGTCGCTATTAACTCGAGAAAAATGGGTGAAGTTGTCATGCCCCTTTTGGTACCTCCCACACAAATGGACCATTTTGCATCAAAATTTAACTGCTTATAACTTTAATACAAGCGCATAAAAATGCTTGAAATTTTCTACAGTATAATGTTTTTGTAGCGCCTATAGTCCGGTAAAAAATGGGCATTATCGTACAGCCCCTTTTGGTACCTCCCACACAAATGGACCGTTTCGTACCAAAAGTAAACGGCTTGTAACTTAAATACCAGTGCATACAAATACTTGAAATTTTGTACAGTGTAATGCTGTTATAGTGCCTACAGTCCTGTAAAAAGTTGGCGTTATCACCCCGCCCCTTTTTGTACCTCCCACACAAAATGACCAAATCATACCAAAATTACATAGCTCATAACTTTAATATAGCAGTGCACATAAACGCTTATAGTACAGCACAATGCAATGTATTTAAGAATGTACTGTTTACCGAAAAATATCTGTATTTGGAAAACCCCTTCTGGTACCTCCCACACAAATTGACAGATTTATTGGTGTAATGTTATATATTACATTACTCACAAAGTGAGGGTATACCTTAGTCGGTTTACCCGACTGAAACTTTCTTACTTGTTTCTTTTTAAAAACTTCAAAGCATATACCTCCATATAAATGTCCATTCCGATTTTCTAGTAGCTGTAGTATTGTAATTATCGGTGTATCATTCGCAGTTAGTTAAGGATCAAAAAATTTTGATAGATATGATTGTTAAAACATTAACAGTTTTGTATTTCTCATAAAACGAACAAATGGTATAAATTTAATCAACCTTTTGCCCCAGCTTCTCACAAGATGGAAGAAATCGTAAATTCTCGATCATTTGCATGTGAACGAGAAGTATTTTCGAATGAGATATACGAAAAGCTTTGTGTCTATACCTTGTGAAGCATATAAACATTGAACATTTTTGAACAATCAATAGAGATGGGAACACCTTCGGAAATCGCCACAGGTTACACGTAACACCAAAATACCTATGTATATTCAAATCCAATGTAAAATCTGCATTGTCATTGGCAGAATCCAGGCTTTCGCAAACAGATGTCTTAGGAAAATCTTGAGAATCCATTGGCCATGCACATCTCGAACCATCTGGAATTGTGCAATCAAAAGCCAATATATAACGAAATTAAAAGCAGGAAGTTACGATGGATGATAGGTCATATATTGGAAATATTGCTAAAGAAGCCCTTGAATCGAATTCACAGGGTAGCCGACGCAGTGGCAGACCCGCTCAAACATGGAGACGACAGGTTTTTAAACAAATTAGTTTTAGATCATTCCGAGTCCAATTGAAATCGCAAAACTGAATATACATGAGACTAATTGGAGAAATGTATTGTAATTGTACATTGACTCATCAATAACACAGGGCGACAAAAAAGGTTGTTGCTACGGTATACATATGTTCCACTTTATATACATGGATAAGATAGTTCTGAACCTATAAATACAATTCTCTGAATTGACTCGAGTTTTCAAGAAAAGAAAACAATTTTATAAAAAACAGAAAGGTTGCCCCATGTATTTTAACATAACTCTAAAAACATTTGTTCAAAATAAATTAAAAGTGAAATTTCCATTTAACTTCTTTAATAAAATCCCTTTTACAGTTTCGAAGATATGTAAACATTTATTGAGAAACAAATTTAATTTCAAAAAGTAACACTTTTCAATTAAAAAGTCCCTTTAGCCATTAATTTATGATTAAAGCACACCTTTATTCAAAATTTCTTTAAAATTACTATTTTTTCACAACGACTTGTAAGATATCTCCCAAACTGTTAAATGGTGGTAAATAATTTACGAAGTTAAAGGAAATTTCACTTGTTTGTAATACTTGTTGAACCTAATGAATGCAGAACTCTCAGTTCTACACATCGGGTGCATCATCCAACCATTCCACAATAACGCTGGAGTAAAGCAAGGATGCCCACTTTCCTCTCTACTATTCACCATCGTACTAGATGAGATCATAAGCGAAGTCTGCCCACAGAGAAGAGGCATAACATGGAGCCTCTCACGACAACTTAAGGATTAGGACTATGCGGATGAAATTTGTCTACAATCGCACAAGATCTCCAACATGCAGTCAAAAGTGGAAGACCTGGAGAGATCAGCTCGCAGTGTTGGACTTGAGACAAATATCAAGAAAACCAAAGCCATTCGAATTAACAAAAATAGCACAGAAAAAAAGCCAACCAATTGAGTATGTAGATAGCTTCTGCTATCTAGGAAGTACAAGCGCAACAAACGGTGTTGCAAGTCTGTTCTGTTGTACGGCGTGAAACCTGGCTTGTGTATAACACCACCACGCAAAGGTTACAGGTATTCATTAATAAGTGCCTCCGAATCATATGCAAAATATTCTGGCCCAACACGATAAGTAACATAGAACTATGGAACTTGACAAATAAGGAAACCATACTGAAGCAGATAAGCCATAGAAAATGGAGGTGGATCGGCCATACCTTAAGGAGAAACCCCCATAGTATTACAAGGATGGCACTTGAGTGGAATCCCCAATGAGCAGTTATCCAAGAACTAAGACAAAACAATCATACATGGGAAGAACAAAAAAAAAACAACTGCAGAAAATCGTGTAAGATGGAGATGCTTTCTGGAGATGCTTAACGGAAAAAAATCGTGCAAATGGTTCTAGAGCAATGTTAAGTGATATGGAGCAACCTTAAATTAAAAATGTATAGGATTTTAACAAATGCTCCCTAATCATATTGTAATATTTTGGGCATCCTCTGTAAGTGGACTGTATATTAATTCTCCGAAGCGCCCAAAATTATAAGGATTTTGATCGTTTTCATGAAACAAAGAGAGAATAAAAAACACAAACAGATTTCAAGTTTTAGTCAAGAGAATTCAGTTTCAGTTTATTCAGGTTCAGTTGGTTCTTACCGCCTTCAAGTCTGCTGCGCAAGTGAAAATGTGCGCAGAAAAAGAAAAGCGACAGAGAGACAGTTCAGGGAATTCAGGATATTTAGCACTGGAAATATAAAACTAAGATGGAAAACCTTTCTGCAATGAGTAAAAGCTTTTCAGTAGAAGCAACCATTGGAGAAAGAGTTGCCATGTGTACAGACTATTGTAAAACTAAATGGGAACTAATGGGAGTATAATCGTAGTGACCGTTAATTCAATTTGTAATTCAGTAGAATGTATTTAGTAAGAATTCAAAAAGTTAACATAAAATACGAAAATATTGTTGAACACGTTTCAACATGCCGCCCCTCTTGCAGCATTGCAACCTAGTACTGGCACGCACCAGAGATTGTCCATCCAAATAGTGTACTTTTGAAAGTTCTGCATCCATTTAATTCATGAAATGTTAGAGTAGGTCAAGATCATATAGCTAAGGGCATGATATTTTGCAAAGAATATTTTGTATCCTATATCTTTTAAAACAAAATACTTTGTGACTATTGTGACATTATAAAAATGTGAGATGGGTTTATGACATATGTGGCGTTTACACCTTTCTGACAGTAGTAAACCTTGTGGACCATCATTGCGTGGAATAAAATAAAATTGTTAGCAATAAGAAGAAGTGATGGACAAACATTTTTATTGTATAATAATAATATCTTCTATTGTCTTTATTATCATTACGCCTTTGAAAAAATGACTGTGCACTTCAGTTTGTTCTCCCTTATTAAGTTATAAATTGTTAGTTAATTGAATCAGGTAATATTCTATGGCCTACTGTCTTCAGATAATGATTCTCCAATATTGAATTGTTGAGAGAAATGGAAGACGTGATTGTCCAAAATAATACATGCGTTGCACTTACAGAAAATTGTAGAAGTACATAACACGTTTGTGTTTAAGCCGGAAAATATTATTGAAATTCCAACTTAGCTTGAATAATTAAAATGTCTCATATTTGGTGATATGCTAAGCGAATTAACACCAATCTAAGTTTGGTTAACGTTTGGCTAACACTTCCCTGAAGCAATTTGCATATATGTACATAAATTCATACATATTGTACATAAAAGAATGTATGTATATAAAAGCCATAAATATAAACCAGTCATGATAATGCGATAGTCCATTGTGAATTCGTCAGAATGGAATAATTTTGAACATTTCTGAATTAAGATCTCGCTGGAAAAGATGATGTTCTTTGTTCTACCAAACACAATTCAAAATCACAATCAGAACGAATCAAACACACTATACGTTCTATAGAAAGTAGTTTGAAATCACGAAGAAGAGGAGCACAAAATAGAAGAAAATGTTTGAATGCGACAATATCTACAAAATAACAAATAATCATCAGATGTTGAATGGGTGACGGCTTTTTAGGGTTTAACTGATTACAACTATTTGTTTGTTTTTTTTTTACCAAATTCAGGTAGTCACAGGGACAGGTAACCCAAAGAAATCCACCGACTAGTCGGAAAGGAAGAAATTACGATTAGAAAAAAAAAACATGGAATTCATTGTATTCCCTTCCTGCAAAGAATGTAACAATACATAAAATAATAAAAATGTAATACTAACGAATCGTATCGTACTCTCGATGGAACGAACCGAACGAATGAATGAATGGGGCTCGCGCTGCTGACTGCCAGCTTGTGGCTCTGATGGAGGCATTTGGCGAATATGGGTCACTTAACATTAAACAAAAATATACAAGAACAACAATGAAATAGATAGATAGTCAAAACGCAGACGAAAACTATTAATTATATTTTTGCAGAAAAAGACACATTTCTCAAAAGAGTTGGAGAATAAAAAAAACCCCAAAGAATAATGATATTTTGCCAGAGCATAAACACAAAATTTCACTTTTATAGATAAACGGACGTAAGTTAAGTATTTTAGTTAGTTTTTTAGAAATCTAAAATATAAATGGCCAATAAAGACGTCTTTTTAATTAGAAAATGTTCATTCCGACCACCATTTCGGATGAAGAATAAAAAACACAACACAATACAAAACACAAAGAAAGAAGCAATCACTTGACAGAGACAATTGGAGACGGTCACCATTAGGTTTCATTGATTTTTCTCACAATAATAATAATATTATTTAGTTGGTGTTGTTGTCGTTTTGATTGAACTTGTTGTTGTTGTTTTTGTTGTTATTTATATCATCATCATCATTACACGTGACTCACCTCCTTTTTGTTTGCGTGGCATACGAAAAGAGTTCCATAGAAATGAAGATTTTTTGCGTAAACCGCCTGGAGCCTTAAACAGATCCATTTCACTGCCACTACACGATGTAACCACGACTGGAGCGCCCGAAGAAGTTGTCGATGCAGATGTTGTAGCTGATGGTGTAACCGCCGTCGATGCTAGTGCTAATGATGATGGTGCAGTTGGTGCAGCAGCAGCAGGTGCATTGGCATTAGGATTGCTGGATGCTGGAGTATGTGACGAAGATTTTCCCAGAGTTCTGTACTTCTTATCACTGACATTCTTACCACTTTTACCACCACCACCACCACTACTGCCGCTGCCACAAATGTCACCACTGCTACTTTTACTCAAACCATCACAATTTACAATGCCAATTCCACCACATCGCAGTCCCTTTTGTTGTGGTGTTTTCATCGATGTCAACGTCATGTTTCGCGAAAACTTCTTGTCACTCGATGAAGAATATTCATTTAATTTTGGCAATTTTGAGTTTTTATGATTTTTCAACATTTCCAAAGTTTTTGTCTTAAATTCACTGCCACTGGGCACACCATCAACAGCTGTTGTTGCCACGGAACCGGACGACGTGTGAAGGCTCTGTGCTGAACCATAGAATAATGAAACAAAATCATTGAGACCCATGTTGTCACAGCACCAATTCTGACCAAATTCCAAATTCCTTTGTGTTCCTACGGCTGTGTGTGTTGTCTCTGGTTAGGCGTTTGTTGTCTCTGGTGTGGGGAGAAGAGAGTAAAGTTGGATGAAGTCACCGTTGTCGGGTATTAACGAGAGTATTTAGTTAGTGTGTGTGTTTTTGAGTCCTCTTCAATAGGGGTAGTTTTCTTCTCCTAGCCTTGTTCGGAGTTAAGAGAAAACGGATTTGACACTTATGTTCTCTGTGTGTGCCAGAGAGAAGACAGAAGAGATTGCCTTAGGGCCGAAAGGAGCTGACTCTTCTTGGCCAACACAATAGTGCGTCGTTTTCCAGCATAATTTTGTGTCCTCAGTGGCTTTCAAACTGTTTTCGTAGTGCACATACGTTCATCTGATACGTCGCACTGTCGCTGCTGCCGTGGCGGCCACGCTTTGCATCATAATTTTGCAAGCGTTTATCTGCTTGTTTTTAGTTTTCTGTTTTTGTTTGCTTTTGGTTTTATCTTTAACTTTATCTTCGTCGTTGCATTTGCCTTTGAACGATTATGATGTATTCAACCTTAGTTAGTCGCTTTTGCAATGCGGCGCGGCATTAGTATTTCGTATTTCTCGGAGACAGTCCAATCACAGAGTCCGTCCGTCAGTCAGTCAAGTTCATTTCACTACAGCCGACGCTGGTGTTTCGTTCGTTCGTTCACTCAAAATTGGCAACCGTTTGCAAGCGTCTGTTTGAAGCCGCGACTTACGACGGACTACTTGCTAGAAAAACGGCTAAGCTTCTTCACAACCCCAACAAACACGGCCAAAACAATAAAAACAACATCGTGGCCGTCGCCGCCGCCGCTGTCGTCGTCGTCTTCACTAATAATGCCAACAATAAAGAGTTTGTGTGTACCGCTATTTTTCAAGCGCGCATGGAACCGTGTTTGGAGTAAAAGAAAAAATAAAAGATTCAACACTGTGGGCTGAATTGATACAAATTCGCGAACACGGAAACCGTTGTGGAACGAACGTATAAACATAGTTCTGTAAACATCATATTGAAGAACTTATCATTGTACACAGCAGAAGTGAGAGGTGAATAGCGTCATTATTCTTTTCTGGCTGGTTCTGACCGCAATATACGAGTATCACAGCTAAGACTTTCAAAATTCGTACTAAAACTTCTATAGAAATCAATACCTTGCGTATCTACATATTAGGGGCAGTGGTTAAAGATTTTCTGAATCATATTTGGATACAGCTTCTCAAAATAAGAACAATTAAGAGGAATGTTATCTAAGTATATCTCGCTTTATTATCGAGTTATCGGGGTTTAAAGATAAAAAATGGAATAAATTATTTAATTTATATCATATGTAGAGCGAGCAAATTGCCACTGGCAGCGCAAGACACCCACCGGAGTAGCAAGCTCTTCTGAACGATGCGGGATAAGAACCACCTGTCCAGATATCCCCGAAATATAACTTGCATAACAAAGCCCCAGGTTCCGAACACATATAACCGTAACTACTTTAAAGCGAGTCCCATCAAGAGTGCTTAACTACTATTTCCATTAATAGGCGACTATTGGACCAGCGAGAAACGGCCAGCAGAAGTAAAAGACAGACGAAACGATTGCCCTACTCTCCAAAAAAAGGTAACCTCTCAGAATGCAAGAACTGGAGAGGTATTACTTTGCTTAGCATAATCAACAACAGCGTTGCCGTTTTGGTCATTTCCGACCAAATTTGGTCGGATGAATTTGAAATTTTTATATTTGGTCGGATGGTCGGACCAATTGCATTTTGGTCGGTTTTGTCCTAGAATATTTAATTTGTATTATAATACAGAATAATTTGAAGTCTAATATCAAAGTAAATTACTGAAAGTCAAAGCCATTCACCGTTTGGAATACTCTCAAATGTCGATGGTGAATCCCAAATTTTTTGATCACGGGAAGCAGTATCGATTGAAATTGTAGACGAATATATTGTAATAAAAATTAGTTTGAAAATATTTATTTCAGGTTCGACAAATGTTGTTTGTAGTTGTCTAAAATATCGGCCCTGGGAAAAGAATTGTTGCTTTCACTCCTGTTCTGTATTCCCATATCGGATTTAAACTGAAAATTTGGTTGATAAATCTCACCATAATTGCGGAGTTTTATTTATTTTTTCGTAAGCTAATAGTAAATATTAGATTAATAAGGAACAAAAGCAATTGAATAGTGTTGATGTGTAAAGTATGGCTCATTCGATGTTCGTATTTTACTTTTATCAATATTAGTGGGATATATCAGAGCAATGTTCTTGGGGTTTATAAACGGTGGCGCAAAAGTAATCCTCCTATCAGAAAATGCTATAAATTTTGCGATTGGCCCCTAATGTCAGTTCTGTTTTGACATTTGTGTAGTAAACACATGCGAAATACATGTTAATAAACAATGTTACGCTACACTGCTCCAGAACGCGGAATATTGCTGACTATTTAATAATCGGTCGGTGACTTTGGCACAACGTGAATTTCGTCGCAGATTTCCTGGCCGTCCAACGCCTACTGGTGAAACACTGCGACGTTTAGCCGCTCGCCTCGAAGAGACTGGCACAACACGAGATGCTGCCAGGCGTGGATGTCATGGAAGCGCCGTCGACATCGACCAGACGACGTGTCACGCAAATGGGTATCAGTCGACGGTCTCTACAGCGAATTTTGGTACAAGATTTGAAGATGTTTCCGTACAAAGTCCAGACGGTGCATCAGCTGTTAGCTGCTGACCGCCAATCGCGTCTAATATACGCTCGAAAGGTTACTTTTGCGCCACCTGTTATAATTGTAGTGTTGGTGTTGAGAGCATTTATTGTTGTCAAAATAATGTTGCGTAAGCACAATTGAGATTTCTTTTTTTTAAATTGATTGAAAATTTAAATGCAGATTTCCGTTTAATTTATACAAATTTTTTTCCAATTTATAAATTGATTTTTGCCACATTGGGACGAAAAGGTAAAGAAAAATACTATATTGAAACTTAGGGGTTTGGCGAAGATGATAATTAGGCTTAAAATACAAAAATATCAAAAAACAATGATTTTACTGAATGAGGATATATTAAGATTTGGCCATATTCCTATCATTTAAACGAGACATTCCTGATATTTTTCCTATTATAACAGTGAATGCGAACCATGATGTTGGGTATATACATTTCAGGCGGGCCACATTATAACTTGTTTTAAAATACTTTTCAGTATTTTTATATCTTGTTTACATATTTTTTATTTTCTATTATAACGAGCATATTTTTATGTCAATTAATCTGAAAATGTCACCAAACTTTACAAGATAGCAACTACTTTAATTTTATAAATTTGGTCGGCTACAAGGAATTTTGGTCGGTTTTAGAGAAAATTTTGGTCGGAAAAAATTTTTTGCAGTGGCAACACTGATCAACAAGTGACTCTCTGATGCCCACTCTGAGGAGAGAGCTGGTCGGGTTCTGGGCGCATCACTCGTTTATTAATACATTACGGATCATTGTCGAGCAGTCAGTGGAATGGCAAACACTCACATGTGCATAGATTTCGAGACACCCTTTGATACACTGAATGACGATGCAAGTGCATTAGAGTTCAAAGGAGTACCGCAGAAGATAGTGTGTTTAATTAAAGAACTATATTGCGATGGCACCTGACATAGCCGACTTGAACGGAAGCTCAGCGTGGAAATATTCGTACGTCAAGGGTGCGTATTATCACCGTTGCTATTCAACATCGTCCTAGACACTGTGAGGAACCGAGCATCCAGTATGATGTACATATAAACGTCCCGTGTATTCTCACAGTTGGAGATATCCCAATAGAAAACGTAAATTCTTTTCGCTATCTAGGAAGTACCATCACGATAAATGGTGGTTCGGGCGATGACATTCGTTCCCGCATCAACAAATATGTCATTCTGTATGGTTGCGAAATATGGAATGTGTCTACAAAAGAAATACGGTTCCTGCAAGTCTTTGTTAACCGCTGTTTAAGGAAATACTGCGTAAATTTTCGCCGAACACAATCTCCAACACTGCCCTATGGTCTACAACAGAACAAGAACCAATCCACGTAGAAATCCAGCGTCGTAAATGAAAGTGGATCGGGCCGAACAGCCCATGACTGGAGGTAGACCTGCAAATACCTTGAAATGGCTCATATAATATAATATTTCATCAAAATATAGTATTTCATCAATATCGACCACGCCCACCGACCACCGCCCATACAATCAAAATCGTGTTTTTCTCATAAAAATTTTTCTATTCAAGCAAAAGTCTTCGAATTTGGTACATACACTCCCAAACACAAAATATACATGCCAAGTTTCATCCAAATTGGATACACCCCCTGTCCACCGCCCAGACAATTAAAATCGATTTTTTCTCATAAAATTGATAATCCTCTTTCATAAAATTTATAAGTTTGTTCAGCAGACGGTAAAAGACGGAGGATTTTTTTGCGTAAATTTAAAGAAAAGTATCCGTCCTTCATTATGTTGCAATCAGAAGACCGAGCCAACTTTGTTTATTCCAAGGAAAACTGCAAACTCTGAATTTAATATACCCATTTTATTTCTTCCATATCCACTAAACTAACGGGTGATCCAAGTAGAGACAGATCACGTGTGAGTCGTGTCATGCTGTCATGTTATTTTTGTTAAGTATTGTTTGGCATTTCATCATGGAAAGACTTACGCCTGAACAACGTTTACAAATCGTTCAACTTTATTACGAAGATTCACGTTCTGTGAGGAATGTGTTTCGTGCACTTCGCTCAACTTATGGTCAACATAATCGGCCAACTGAGCATACTATTCGCAACACCATCACCCATCTTGAGGCCCAGCATTCATTATTGGATAATATTCGACCGAATAGACCACGTCCAGCACGCATTGAAGAAAATGTAGCCGCCGTAGCTGAGAGTGTACACGAAGACCGTGGATAGTCGATTCGGCGCCGTTCGCAGCAACTCGGACTGACGTATGGAACGACTTGGCGCATTTTACGTCGAGATCTTAAATTGAAAGCATACAAAATACAGCTTGTGCAAGAACTGAAACCGCCCGACCTTCCCAAGCGACGTCGCTTCGCTCTATGGGCTCTTGAAAAGTTCCATGAAGATCCGACGTTTTCGAGCCAAATTTTGTTCAGCAATGAGGCCTATTTCTGGCTCAATGGGTATGTAAACAAGCAAAATTGCCGCATTTGGGACGAAGAGCAACCTGAAGAGATTCAAGAGCTGCCACTTCATCCAGAAAAAACAACGGTTTGGTGTGGTTTGTGGGCCGGTGGAATCATCGGTCCATATTTCTTCAACGATGATGCCGGTGAGAACGTAACCGTCAATGGCGACCTTTATCGAGCCATGATAACCGACTATTTGATGCCTGAAATTGAAGCTCGTGATCTCGGCGACATTTGGTTTCAACAAGATGGCGCCACGTCCCACACATCGCATCAATCAATGGAATTATTGAGAGAACACTTCGGTGAGCAGATAATTTCACGTTTTGGGCCGGTCGATTGGCCACCAAGATCATGTGATATCTTTTTGCTGTGGGGATATGTAAAGTCTAAAGTTAATGCGGACAAACATGCTTCGATTCAGGCCCTGGAACAAAACATCACGCGTGTCATTCGCCAGTTACCAGTCGAAATGCTCGAACGGGTCGACGAAAATTGGACTCAACGGATGGACCATCTGAGACGTAGCCGCGGCCAACATTTGGTAGACATAATCTTAAAAAAACATTCCCATTCAATTTGAATTTTCTGTGTTTTTTTTTTTCTTAAAAAAGTAGGGAACCTTGAAATGGATCACGCTATATATATGCAATCCAATTTTTTTTTAATTAAAAATAAGGTTCTGTGTTTCTATAATAACGACATTTAAATTTTAGCAGGGAAAATATTTTACAGGCATAAGCTACTGAGTTGCATGCAAATTTTCGCTAGTTTTCACTTTACAATATTTATGTGACTTCACTGAAGTTTTTCTATAACATATTATTATTTTTTACGAAAACAAATTATACATTTTTGTTATTGAAACACTTCTATAGAGAAATGCATCATTCGATTTTTGAAAAGTTATTGTCGAAAATTGATTTTTTGCATCAAAAATTATTTGTTAAGATTCATCTGTAGCTAATCTAATATTGACTCCAGTATCCAAAGTTCGTTCTTCTCGTTCAGATTGGTCTATAATTTAACCATGAATCGACTTACAAACGAAGAAGGCTTGCAGATTATTGAATTTTATTTATTTTTATTTAATTTTGAGTTCGGTGAATAGTTTATTTCACGTTTGGGACCGGTCAATTGGCCGCGATCGTGCGATTTAACGCCTTTGGACTATTTTTTGTGGGGCTATGTGGGGGCAAGCCCGCAACGGTTGACGCACTGGAAGCCAATATTGAAGAATTTATTAGAGAGTATGCCAAAATTTGAAGCAGCGTATGAACCATTTGAGGCGCAGCCGCGGTCTACATTTATGCACATGAAATCTTCTTTAAACATGGAATTATATAGACCGTTCTATTGAGTCAAATAAAGATTTCATACATTTCTCTAAATTTTGTGTTTTTTTTTAATCAAATCCGAAAGCTCTTTAGAAATCACTCGTTATATACTTGTACTCGTAGATAGAGAAGAGATATAGAGATAGAGATTACAAATGAAAATCTCTCTCTCTCTCAATAAAAATCACGAAATCGAACATTTCTGACGGTCGATTTCAGAAAACCTAAAAAGTGTCATATTTCAAATTGAACATGATTTTTTTTTAAATTTAAATTCAAATCTTCTTTAAAGATTGAATTATAAAGACCGTTCTATCGAGTCAAATAAAGATTTCATACATATCTCTAAATTTTGTGTTTTTTTTTAATCAAATCCGTGGGACCAGTCCTTTATAACCTATTCATGGCTGATATGCCTGAGCCCACTGGGGATGAGCTGATGTTGACATACGCGGATGACATTTTAATTGCGGCCACTCACCCCCGGGCTGGTACGGCAGTGCGTAGATTGGAACAATATCTGAACACCCTTGCCGAGTATTTCTCTAGATGGAGATTGAAACTGAACATTGACAAATGCCGCTCTATAATATTCAAGGGCGATAGAGGAAAATTGTACAGGAACGCCCGCCAGTATGTCCCTGTAGTGAGGATTGGAGGTCAGGTGATCAGGAATACCGATACCCTCAAATACCTAGGAGTGGTTTTCCAGGAGAACATGAAGTTCACGAGGCATGTAGACTATGCACTGAAGAAGGGAGTGGCATCCTTCAGGTTGTACCAGCAGATTTTGTCGAAGAGGAATGGCCTGAGTAGACGGGTGAAAATGATTCTGTACAAGCAAGTGGTCAGGCCCACCATTGCATATGCGTTTCCAGTGTGGTACAACATCTCCTCGCACCAGATGGAGAGGTTGCGAGTACTGGAGCGTAAGATCCTGTCACAATGCCTTGGCCTGAGGGCTATTAGAACAGAGATGGGTCGATACATCAGTCCCTCATGTAGGAGAATATACGATGAAAGTGAGATGGGTCGGATTGACGTGTTCATGGTCACTAGCGCCATCGCTCTCCTCTTGAAATACTCCTCACATCCGAACAGACTGGTGAGAGAGTCCATTATGGCCCGTGACGAGTTCCGACGCCTGTTTGAGTCCGGCGGTTATCTATCGCCGATGTGCCTTCAGCACCTGATCGATGAAGGAGTGGTGTATGGTCCTGATGGAAGGTTACTCTTCTACCACAGGAGATATCGTACATACGGCTTTGAGAATCCGGTGTACAATGTGGCTCAGTGACGTCTTTTGTTTTGGTGTGTCCTGCGGGGGTCCAGGACCCGTGAATTGTGGTTTGATTTATTTTATTTTATTTTATTTTCTTTTGTTTGTGAATAGTTTTGTATATACCTTATCATTTTGTTTGACCTGTAAATATTTTGTACATACCTTTTGCTCTGAATTGTTTACCTTTGTTTTTAGTTTTAAGTTTTAGTTTTAAGTGGATATGATGATACGAGGGAATCTCCTTTTTACTGCCCTTTTTAGGAGATGTTTCATGTGAGTGCTCGATGTAGTATCGATTTATATGCATAGACGGTATAAATAGGCTGGGCTGGCCTGCCGGTTATTTAATTATAAGTATTAGATTATATATTCCTAGATTCATGAATTATGCTTAGGAAGATTACCATTAGATTAAGTTGAAATGTCTTTATAACTTTAATACGACCGATTTGGGTAAATAAATATGAAACTGAAACTTAATCAAATCCGAAAGCTCTTTAGAAATCACTCGTTATATACTTGTACTCGTAGATAGAGAAGAGATATAGAGATAGAGATTACAAATGAAAATCTCTCCTCTCTCTCTAAAAATCACGAAATCGAAAATTTCTGGCGGCCGATTTCAGAAACCACAAAAGTGTCATATTTCGAATTGCAAATGTATTTTTTTAAATTAAAATTCATATTTGAGAATTACCGTTGAAAATGATAGATGTATGAAGAAAATCACTGATATCACCGTGAAATTAACGTTCATGGCCAGCCCACTGTGTTCCGTCCCGCAGCAGCAATAGAGCATAGGTTTTCTGCCAACAAAGACCACCAGTATTTTTATTATTCGCTACGATGAAGTTTTTTTGCCTCCGTATAGGTATTTTCTAAATAGTATTCGGTATTCAACGCTCAATGTTTTGCCGTATATATGGATAAAAGCATAAACCGCAAAAAGAAACAGGCATAGAAAAAACCGACAACAAATTCGAAAACAAAGTTGGCAACAACAAGACCCAAAACACCATCTACAATAGCACAACCAAATGTGGTGGTAGACGGACGAAGAACGGACGGACTGACGTACAGACGGACTTCTTTCTATTCCTAGTACCTACTTGCGGATGGCTACTCACTCGTACTTGGGGAAATGGTACTCGTCAGGCCCGCTTCATCCATCGCCTATGTGTACTTACACAGATATTATTATCACACATAAGTTAATGTAAAGTGTAATAATAATCCACACTCCTCTATTCCTCAACTCCTAAGCAACAGTTATGGCCCAGACCCGGCGAAGTCTTACTTACACATGTTTCTATGTCTGTAAGTGCCCCGTATGTAAGTACTCGTACATGTAGCCAGTCATGTCAAAATATGGCCCGGTATTAATCAGTCCCTTACGGTTCGCACGTTTTTTTTCTTTTGTTTAAATTTGCAATTGAAATTTCAGTTTTTTTTTCACCGGATGTTATCAATCGGCAAAAAATCCAAAAATACTCGACGAACAACAACAACAGGTAAACAACATTGAGCCTAAATGAAAAATGTAGAATTGAGCAATACTTCGTCATTCATTGCCGGTAATATTAAAAATTACTGTATAATATAACTTTATTATAATAAGTAACATATGTCACAAATTGGAGAAATCATAATAAGAATTTTTTATTTAGACCCTATGTCAATATTTGATCATATGGGCATCCGAAACAACTTTGAAACAGTTTTTAAATATACAACTTTAATAAACAATACAAAAAATATACATATGTTAAGAATGTTATTTTGTACTTGACATTAAATTCCAGAAGAAACCAAGGAGGAATTCGATACTAAATAGGTTTTAAATGTCTTAAATATTCTAATAAATATATCGATACCTTCATTCTAAACAATGCTAATTCAACTTAGCATGTTTTCAGGGACATTTAATTTTTGAATTATAAATATTCCAAATTATATTCTGTAACAATTTGGTGTTTATGCGTCAACCCAATTAAAACGTATTTACAAAACAGTATGGGTCATTCGGCTTGCATTATGAAGGAATATCACACAAATTTAAAAATTTCATAAAACTTTGATCGCTTCTCCTGAAGAAATAATTTTTGCACTTAGCATGTTTAAGAATGGAGCTATGTATGGGGGATTTCATATCAAGTGAGTCAATTGTAAAAGCGATGTCTTCAGATCAGGATGAAACTAGCACCATGTTTAGTCCTATTGGATGGTATTTATGATATAAAATTTCAACCAGATCGGTTAAGGACTGTCCGAGTTGAAGGGTGTTATATTTTGACACTTTGGTCAAACGGCACTTTTTTCCCATCCATATAATTAATTACCTATTATTGTATTTAGAAAATGTCGGCAAAAGTATTGTCGATATATTTCTTCAATCTTTTTTAAAAAATCAAAAAAATTAATTTTGGAATTTTTTTTGCGAAATTAAAAATGGTATTTTTATGGTATTGTCAAAAATTTTTTTTTTGCTCTAACGAAATTCTGTTTTAATTGCTCTTTTTTTGTGTCTGAGACCCTAAAACTTTTTTTTTAATAGTTTGAGGCATACTATTTTATGAAGCCAAAACAAATTTTGTTTTTATTGTAAAGTTTTTTTTTTTCAATTCTTTTTCTAAAATTCCAATTTCATGGAAGTTACCTTTAGTATTTGGACCATATTTGAAGTATAAGCTCGATACTATTTAAATTAAAGGAAATTATAGGGCTAGAAATGCTGAAAACATCAGTTTCACGTAGAAACGGAAGTCTAGCAACTGTCGTTAAAACAATTAGAAAAAAAAATATTTTTTTTCAAAAAAATAATTTTTCGCTCGAAAATATCCATAAAAATAGAAAAAAATGTCATGCACAACCCTTCGACAAAAATATTGTTGCATCGAGTAACATAACAAAGATAAACAAAAAAACAATAAAGATAAACATCTTAACAAATAAAGGTTGACCCACATTGTTTAGCATAACTCGAGAACCATTTTTCCTAATTGGTTCAAAAAAGATTTAAATAATCCTTAATTAAGTGGCCTTCATCTTCTTCTATTATTATTTTTTTCATCCCATCAGTGGTTTTAAAGGTATATTATAGGGTTTCTCAACAAGAGGTGTTATTTTGAATCACCCGGTATTTCGGTAGCTGTCACTTTTGAAGCTTTTTATTCTTTGACAAGTAGACACTACGCCATTACTAAAAATGGAACGATACATGATTCAACAACGCATTGAAATTATTAAAATTCACTACAAAAATCGTGAAAATCTTGCAGTCACAGGTCGCAAAACTAAAGCATTTTTGGGTCGTATTGAAGCACCTTGTCGGACCGCAATACAGAAATTGGTGGAAAAATTCGAGCTGTTGCACTGATAGAAAAAGCTTCGTCATGCCGACGAATTTGTACATCATCACGATTATTTTTTCGTCAAAAGTCAGCTAACGTACGGAATAATCCTCTTGATGAATTTGTTCGTCACCATGACGAATTTCTGTTTCCAAAAACTTTCGTCCTCAGGATGATCCATTCATCACAACGACGAACCCATTCATCATCATGACGAACCACATTCATCATCACGATGAATAGCATTCATCAATACGACGAACTCTATTCATCACCATTATGAACTCCATTCATCACCACGACGAATTCCATTCATCATCACGACGAATTCCATTCGTCACCACGACGAATACCATTCATTATCACGACGAATCCCATTCATCACCACGACGAATTCATGCCCACGAATATTTAAATTTTAAAAATTCCAATAAATGTTCTAGTTTTAAACCATTTAAAATGGTATGGAAAATAAAATTAATTGACTGCATTGCTAGGTTCAGTTGTGAATATTCGTTTCGAGACGCAGTTCTTATCAGGTAAGGCTGAAATGAAACAAACGAGAAGTATTCAATACTTCTGCTATTTTAAATCAAAAATAATAACATTAAGTAATGTATTTGCCCACAGACCACTAGCACAAATGTTTCACACTTGTACAGCTTGTCGAGCTGCATGTACGAGTATGCATGTGTTTGATGTTTTGTTAAACAAACATCAGTTACGCCGTGTCAGTGCGGTTTGTTTGAACCAATCGGTGCTGCGTGGAACACACACGTGGACGAACATAACAACGTCGCATGTCTTACTTTGTTTTGCTGTAGGAGTTAACGTTGCCGTAAAGGGCGAATAAGTCGATCGTTCTCATGATGAATGGATAATCTTATTGACGAACAGTGTTCGTCATTAATTATTAGATTTTTTAAATTGATCTTTTACAACAAATTATTTAACTAAGGTAATCAGAACGCATATAGAACACTACATTTAAGCAGAAACTATAATTTGATTGCTTCGTTTGATCATGTTTTCAGCAAAATGGCGAAATAAATCTTTTTCGTCGTGGGAATGAAACCTTATCGTTCTCTCGACGAATTTCGAAATCACCAAAAACATGACTTGATGATCGTGTTCGTTCTATTGACGTACAAAAACATCGCATGTACGAAACTTTTCGTCACCAGTACGAAGATATATTGACGAAACTGATTCGTCATGGTGACGAACGGTTTTTCTATCAGTGTGGGACAAGTGAGTGATGTGAAGAATTAAACCCGTGCACGTCGCTCAAGAACAACTGAGAATATTGCTGCTGTAGCCCAAAGAAGAAAACCCAGGTTTGTCCATTCCTCGTCGTTCTTTGGAATTGGGCATTCCACAAGCGTCATTACACCGTATATTGCATAAAGACTTGGGTCTTAAGGCTTATAAAGTTCAGTCAACACAATAAATCAAGCCAGCCGATCATCAAAAATGTCGTGTCTTTGCTGATTGGGTCCTTGAAATGCATGAAAATTATCCGGAATTCCATCGAAAAATCATGTGGACTGATGAGGCCCATTTCCACCTCGGTGGCTACGTCAACAAGCAAAATTGTCGCATCTGGGGTTCAGAAAACCCAAGAGTTATTGTTTAAAAACCTCTCCATCCTCAACGTGTGACTGTTTGGACCTTACTTTTTCGAAAATGAGGTTGGATCAACAGTTACGGTGAATGGATTGCGCTATCGAGAGAAGATTAATGATTTTTTATGGTCAGAGTTGGATGGTATTGATCTGGACAACGATTACTTTCAACAAGACGGCGCTACGTGCCACACAAGCAACGAAACCATTGCTCTGTTACGGGAAAAGTTTCCGGGCCGTGTTATCTCTCGAAGAGGTGATCACAATTGGCCACCGAGATCTTGTGATTTAACAGCTTGCGACTTCTTCCTTTGGGGCCACGTGAAATATAAGGTCTACGCCAACAGCACAGCGTCGATTCAAGACCTCAAAGATAGAATTCGTGCGGCTATCGAGGACATAGGGCAGCAACTTTGCGATTTGGTTATGGAAAATTTCATACATGAGGATATGGTCCTGTAAGCGTGGTCGTGGTGGGCATTTGGCTGATGTTGTTTTTCATTATAACCGTTTTATTATGAAATAAACATCCGATCATTTGTCTAAAAAAATGGCATTTTTCTTTGAATACCAAAATAACACCTCTTGTTGGAAAACTCTTTATTTAGAAAATTTTGCCCAGTGTTTTCTTCAAGTTTTTTTTAAAAAAAAAAACAAACATATTTTTTGCGAAATTAAAAGTTGTTTTTTATTTTTGTCAAAAATTATTTTTTTTTATTTTCTCAAACGAATGGTTATCTATTCTGCTCTAAAGCTATGTTTCTTTGAATACCAAAATAACACCTCTTGTTGGAAAACTCTTTATTTAGAAAATTTTGCCCAGTGTTTTCTTCGTTTTTTTTAAAAAAAAAAAACAAACATATTTTTTGCGAAATTAAAAGTTGTTTTTTATTTTTGTCAAAAATTATTTTTTTTTTATTTTCTCAAACGAATGGTTATCTGTTCTGCTCTAAAGCTATGTATAGACGATTGCCATATCGGACAATAATTTGGAGATTGTTAGATGTGCGAAGCTTATGCATGTGGCAACGGTATTGTCAGAGAAATATTTTATTGGCAACACTGTCTATAAAATATTTTTATTGGCAATCTTGCATATAAATATTTACAAAATATATTGTATATATATGAAATTGTAAGGTTTTCTTGCAATCATCTGAACTGGCAATTCAACTTTGTGTAACAATCTGTCATTGTCCGTACATTTGCAGCTCTTTCACAGGGTTGATAACGTTTTCCGATGCTTACAAACAATTTTTGGGATGCGACCTGCTTATAAAGGCTGGTCCAACCATAATGCACAATGTTAATTGTGAGTCACACCTTAATGTCAATTTTTTGCACAACTTTTTTAACATTTTAGTGTTTGTCTAAATCAATCTGGAGGAGGTACACAACTGAGAAGCGCGTTAAGATTGTTGAAGATTTTTACGAAAATGGACGTTCAAATTAAAATGCATTTCGTGATTTTTTTTGGTCAGCATAATCGACCAAATGTGTTCACAATCGGTAGAATTGTGCGCAAATTTCAGCAAACCGGGTCTGTAGGAGATGTGAAAACACCTGTGCCTACTCGGCTAGTTCGTTCTGCGGAAAACATGGGCTGGCGACGTCATCGGCCGTACTTCTTTGAAAATGAGGTCGGCCAAGCAGTTACCGTGAATTGTGTTGGCTATCGCGAGATTATAACAAACTTCTTGTGGCCAAAAATTGAGGATATGGACCTGGACGATATGTGGTTCCGTGTACGTCAGTAAGTCTAGAACAATTCAAGAGAGGATGAGATAATTCGGCACATTAACAACATTTAACCTCAATTATGTCTCAGAGTCATTGAAAATATGGACCATCGGATTTTTTGTTTCACACATAACTGTCATAGATCCTTCATCATAATAAAAAATATTAAGATAATTCTCTGAAAACTTTTTGTTTTATTTACAATTAAAGATAGTTTAATACTTTCTTCAAACTTCTTCCAAAGAAGTATTATGCAATTTTAATTTTGGCAATTAGCGATATACATCCATTTTCGCCGTATTCTATGGAATCTCAACACATTTTATATAATAATTTACGAAAATAAACACCCCATGGCGTTATTTCTTTGAATTTACATGAGCTACACCTCAACGAGAGTAAATATACTCGTATACTCGCATCGCATTGTTTTATTTCGAATTTAGCGATAATCAGTGCCTATTCGCCAAATTACACAGAAGTTAATGATCTTATTGTGTGAATTTCAACGCAATAAATAAAAGTGAAAAGAGAAGAAGACGACGACGGCGACACGCACCTTGGGAAGCCTGAAACGAAAACTTTTACTTTTTTCCAACGAAATAAAAGATATAGAGAGTATGTTTGTTTGGACACAACTGATGATTTGTTTCAATGCTATGAATGCGTGAAAGAAACAATGATAGTAATATAAGTGTGGAAGAAATTCAATGAAACACTTATTCTGTGGAAAAAAAATGAAAAACTAGAAACGACCTAATGAAAGTAATGCCGATTATTTGAGAGAAACCCGATGTCCTGTGAAATGAGAAAACTTTCTTACACCTATGCTGGTCCTTGTCCTCAACTCTAGTAAATTTGTACTCATCACGAAGGAAGTTTTAGACATAAAATATATATATAAAATATAAAATATATATAATAATATATAATATATTATTATATAAAATATAATAATATATTAAATATAAAATGTTTTGGAAAAATTAATTTGCATCACAAACAAAACATATAAATAATAAAAAAATAATAACGGGGCAGCTCAGCTGTTTATGTTTTTCAACATTGAATTATATAGACCGTTCTACGGTTGATATATACATATATTTCTGGCCTAGGCAGTAAGTGTTGCCTGGCGCCATCTGACATTTCCATTGGAAAGTTTGACTTTTTTAGCATAAACGTACTCAGAACGTTTTGACGTACGACCATCATGTGTGATGTTTACAGTGACTTGAAAAAATCAATTTGGCAAAAAAATGGAATTAAATCGTGAACATTTTCGTGCGATAATTTTTCACAACTTTCGACGTGGATTATCACGACAAGAGTGCATCGATGAGAATTCATTAAACCAGTTTCATCGGTGAGAAACTGGTTTAATGAATTCAATCGTGGCCGACGCTCGCTCAAAGACGAAGGTCGTCCAAAAACGGCCGTTGTGCCAGAGAACATTGATGCCGTGCGTGAGCTGATAATGCAAAATCGTCATGTGACATACCGTGAGATAGAGGCATCCATGGGCATTTCTTCCACCAGCACACATTCGATATTGCATGAACACCTGGCCGTAAAAAAGGTTTGTTCTCGTTGGATCCCGCACAATTTGACAATCGCTCAAAAAAAGGCTCGTGTCGATTGGTGCAAAGAAATTGTGAAAAAATATCAAAAGACGTTTATAAGATTGTCACAGGTGACGAATCTTGGATCTATGCGTATGAGCCCGAAACAAAACAGCAATCGACCGTGTGGTCCAACGAATGTTGTTCGGGGAAGAAGCACTTCGAAGCAAATGGTCGCCTTTTTCATCGGCGAAACTGGTTATGTGGCGATCGGAGAAATTCGAAAAACCAACAAGAGAAGACGAATCATTGTGCACCATGACAATGCGAGCTCTCACACATCGGCTCAAACCAGCGCCTTTTTGATCGGCCAAAACGTCGAATTGATGGGTCATCCGCCGTACAACCCTGATTTGACACCCAATGATTTATTCTTATTCACTCACATCAAGAAAAAACTGCTTTGTCAACGTTTTTCGACGCCTGAAGCAGCTGTCGAAGCGTTCAAAAACCATGTTTTGAAGGTGAATTTTCAACACACTGTAACTAAAACAATTCGCGCTCAAATGACAAAACGGTCTGAGTGAAGTTATGCAAAAAATGTCAAACTTACCAATGGAAATGTCAGATGGCGCCAGGTAATACTTAGTGTTGCCTAGGCCAGAAATATATATATTTCTGTTGCTATATATAGCAACCCTCGTATCGACTCAAATAAAGATTACATACATTGATTTAAATTTTATGTGTTTTTTTAATCAAATCCGAAAGCTTTTAAAAATTCACTCTACATATATATACAATTTTCTTGAAAAGTTTCTTTTCATGTCCAACGAACAAAATTTCGTTTTTACGAAATATTTTTTTGTGTAATTTATTGCCAAAATTTATTGCCAAAATATTCATGATAATTTGTAGGCAAAGAAAATATTATATTGTGCAGCAAAGTTATATTACCCAATTATATGTATGTTAAGTTAATGTAAAGGCAATATTTCAATATTTATATTGTTTTTCAATGGATATCCAGAAAATAACTTAAAATTGTCGGCAGCACTTGAAGCAGTAATAAGTATTAAAGCAGAATGTGTCTGTGGCAGACTTTCCAATGAAATTGAATATATTCATTCATTTTCCGCCGTTCACTGAATTGCCAAACTTAATTGCATTGCAAAATGAAGATTGTAAAATCCGATTATAAGGCTTAAAAATATGCCTATCGTTATACACGTACATAGCACGTGCATTAGGCTGTACCGAAAAAGGATGTTTTTACCAAAGAGTTATCAAAAGATGCACATTGATTACTGAACACCAAACATTTGGTTTTGTGAGGGTACAAACGACGCAAAGAATGTGAAGGCGCTAAGTCCAATATTAAAAATTTTACAGGGGAGCCAAAATATTTACTATATGTGTATATTTTTATAACTAATAAATGGATTTACCGCTATTACAATTAAGATGATTATTTCCAAGCGACATATTTTCAATTTGTATTGCTTTCCGCTTCATAAAATACATTTAGCCTTTTTAACTCTTCGGTCGCAAAATGAAGGATATTATATTAACCCACCACTTGTTTGCACGCTAAAAAATTTGTAATGTTTAAGGCACACTTTTCGCAACATTTTTTTTTAAATTAGTTAACATTACGTGAAAATATTGATTTTTTTTATAGCGGAGTTGGTAAAATGTCACCGATTCAGAGACAATATTTAAAAAAAGTATAAAAGTAAAATGTCCGAAATTTTGTTATTTAATGTGAAGCATATACAATCGATACAATTAAGTTCTAAATAAAACGTCATTCAAATGGACTCCACGACTTCTTCTGCAGGAACGAATTCGATGAACCCAGTTTTCGAGCACTTTTTTCACTAAACCAAATCGTATGTCATGAATGGCACGTTCAATATTGACTTGTAAAGCTTGAAGAGAGTCTGGTTTATTTCGAAAGTCCAATGACTTTAAATAACACCACAAGAAATAGACTAATGGTGTTAAATCACAACTTCTTGGAGGCCATTCAATATCACAATTTCTTGAAATAATCGAATCTCCAAACTTTTCTCGCAACAATTCAATTGTTTCATTTGCTGTGTGGCACGTAGCCACAATCGGTCAGTGGCAAAAAGATAGCTCTTAACGAGAGCTAAAATATTGCTCATGGGTGTCAAGGTCGAAGGTCGACTGGAAAGTGTTTTTTTTGGATTATAAAAAAAATGGACTTAGCGCATGAAAAGTTGCAATTGGAGAACGATTATTTTGATAATAAAACTGAATAATTTGTAAACGTTATTCTTGCGTATATCTCTCCATGATGAAATTGTAAACACTACTGAATACAATGAAAAACAAATGGCATATCATAACATATTACAAATGGCCGAAACGTCACTTCAAAATTCTATCATCTCTATTGGATTTACCGCTTTTACGATTCACTATAAAAGATGATTGTTTCCAAATCGACGTATATTCAACGTATCTTACGTTGGCTTAAAAAATACACGTAGTCAAAAAGTGGACTTAGCGCCTTTTCCCCTTAGGTCGCGATATGAAGGACATTTTATTTTATCCCATTTTAACCTTTCACATTTTTTTTAAATTATTCATATTGACAATTGCATTTTATCCGAACATACGTAGGGTCTTAGGTCATTCCTTCTGTGTATGTATTCTGTGTAACTTTTGGCCCGTTAGAAAATGATATATACCCTCCTCCACTAAACTGAGGGTATAAAAAGGAAATATCCGTAATCAACGCAACTTCTATGTCCCCTTACGATTTGAAATTCTCAAAAACGTATTTTTCGGTACAGCCTAACGTACATACTCAAATATTCATATGTATTATATAATTATTTTAATTAATTAATCTGTGATTGTCTTTCATTTTAACGAAATCGTCTCACAATCCAAATTGAACAATCGATAAAAAACATACATATTTTAAATACACAGAGAAAAACTGTTCAACATAAAAAAACTTAATGTGAATTGTCGTAGTAAAATACTCATTTATACATTGTGTATTGTTTCATACTTTCCCAAAACATTGTAGAATTCCTGAGGATGATCTTCAAAGAAGGCCGAAATATTGAATATAATAAAGAATAAATAAATTAACAACAACACAGACCTCGAGCTTGATTGAAAAACAAATACAAAAACACGTAAGATAAAAGGTCGAATAACAAAATAAAAATTTCTAAAGTAAAACTTAATTTCATGATTTTTTTACTATTGTTTTATTTTGAATTAAAAAATAATTCTCATTGATTTATTATGACATTGTGTGGAATCGACATGCGAGAGCGATCCTAAAATTAGCCGACCTAACAAAGAAAAGACAACAAATTTGGGAATTCTTTTCTTTATTTCTCAACATAATCTCCTTTTAAATCAATACATTTTTCCAGCGATTTTCAATAGCTACGATACGCTGTTAATGTTCGTAGTATGAACTGTCTAGCTCCTGAAAATAGCCATCAACCTCAACTTAAAGCTCTTCATTGCTGGCAAATCTATATCCGCCGAGCCATTTTTTCCAGTTTGGAAACAGAAATTTATCCGAGGGAGTTAAATCTGGCGAATAAGGTGCATGCTGAAGCAATTTCAACTTTAATTCATTGAGTTTGGCCATCGCAATAGTGAATGTGTGAACTGGTGCATTGTCTTGATTGTGAGCGGCAACGCGGCACCTACAATGTGCAACTCATAGGCGAACACGCTACCTATTCACTTACTTGGGCGCTCTCTTAAACCATATGTTTTAGAAGGTTGCCATTTGTCACGAAAGATTTTTTTTAAAACTACTACCGCCATCTATGTCAGATCGGCTAATTTTGGAACCGCCCTCGTAGAATCAGTAAATATAGTTATAGAATCGGTAATAATTCGAACCAAAGACATGTGGTCTGTCGCTGCAAACATTTAGCCATATGGTCTTTGTAACCGGGTCCTTTCCCTGACCCTTAAAATTAGAATATAAATTTACTTTGTATTATAAATCATATAAATAAATAATTTTTTTCGTTTCAGTTTAAACAGTAAAGGGTTTTCCAACAAGAGGTGTTATTTTGGTATTCAAAGAAAAATGCAATTTTTTGAGATAAATGATCGGATGTTTATTTCATATTCATAATAAAGAGGAAGGTATGCCGTTAATAATGAAAAACAACATCAGCCAAATGGCCACCACGACCACGCTTACAGGACCATATACTTTTCATGAAATTTTCCATAACCAAATCGTAAAGTGGCTGCCCTATGTCCTCGATAGCCTCACGAATTCTATCTTTGAAGTCTTTAATCGACTCTGGGCTGTTGGCGTAGATCTTATCTGTCTTCCTGGCCCAAAGGAAGAAGTCGCAAGGTGTTAAATCACAAGATCTAGGTGACCAATTGTGATCACCTCTTCGAGAAATAACACGGTCCGGAAACTTTTCCCGTAACAGAGCAATGGTTTCGTTGCTTGTGTGGCACGTAGCGCCGTCTTGTTGAAATTAAACGTTGTCCAGATCAATCATCCAACTCCGACCATAAAAAATCATTAATCATCTCTCGATAGCGCAATCCATTCACCACTGTTGATCCAACCTCATTTTCGAAAAAGTAAGGTGCAATGACCCCGTCGGACCATAAACCGCACCAAACAGTCACACGTTAAGGATGGAGAGGCTTCTCAACAATAACTCTTGGGTTTTCCGAGCCACAGATGCGACAATTTTGCTTGTTGACGTAGCCACCGAGGTTAAAATGGGCCTCATCAGTCAAGATGATTTTGTATCGTTCGTATCGTTTTTTTGTTGGATCGTTTTGTATCGTTCGATGATCGTGTATCGTTTCATTTTTAGTAATGGCGTAGTTTCTACTTGTCAAATGTCAAAGAATAAAAGCTTCAAAAGTGACAGCTACCGAAATACCGGGTGATTCAAAATAACACCTCTTGTTGGAAAACGCTGTATTTTATTTCCATCAACAAATGGGCATTGGTCGTCAATTACATACAATAAATATACAGTAAAATATGTTATTTTCGTATCGTTTCATTAAAAAGCAACATTTGACATGAAATCACTTTGATTCTAAAGTATAGTAAATACTCAATAGAGCAAAATCATTGTCATAGTTTTCTGTATGTACATTGTACAATACAATTTTAAAATTAAATATTTCCTCATCATCTTCTCCCCACATCGTCGAAAGGATGGACGAACTCTATGAATACAATTACACGATGATTACCTGTTGTGATGACGAAACGCATTCTCACCTTTAAATAATTTTATTTAATAATAGTGTGAGAAGTTATTATGATGATTCCATGGCGCGTACTTCATTCATTGTTTATAAGGTTGCATTTGTCATGCGAATTTTAAAATTTTAAGTAATACATACATACATAATTTTAAAACAAGCTAAAGAAAATGGAACGTTGAAAGATAATCGCTTCCGATGTCATTGGGAATACATGCAAGAAAATGGAACATTGAAAGATAATCGCCTCCCATGCCATGGACAATAAATGAAAACTATTTCCCTTAATTATTATTATAACCTTACTTTAGTGAAGGAGCTACGAGCCAAAATTGTAACACATCGAAGGAGTGACCCAAGACCTTATATAGGTGGAAATGCATTATAGGACATTTTAAGTCATTTGAGCAATGTCCGTCTGACTCTTGAAAGGAGTAACCGATTAAATTCAAATTTAGTATGCGGTAATATTCTATCTATATCAGGCTAAGTTCAAAGCTTGGGCATATTGCTTCACTCCTAGTCCCGCACTAAGGGTTAACATTTCATGAAATATTAATACCTCCACACAAATCGGCATATTTATGTATTCCAACACAACTTCCCCAACACAAGGTTCGTTAACTAAACTTAAATAAATTTAGAAAACTGAAAGAAATACATACACACAACAAATTGCTCCTTAATATACATACATATTACCTAATACAAAACTAGAAAGACACTTAACTTAAGCAATTAACATTTTTTATTTAGCACTAACAAATTCTAAATGGCACAAACTCTTTTAAAAAAAGAGTCCTTTAATTCAATTTCATTGTAAGGGCAACAAAGGCTAGAGTCGTCCATTGTGTATTTGTGAGTACGCGTTCACATTTCCCACTTCTCACAAACACCCCTTCTCTATGCTTCTGTAGTCGTTTAGTTTATTGCAAATGTTTCATTTGTGAGAACAGTTGAACGCGCTCTAAATGGCGCACAATTCGCACAAAGAAAATCGTTGTTTGTACGACGTTTGGTGCGAAAGCATACGAGTATTTAGACGTCCATGCATAAATACATACGTACATGTGTACAGTGAGTGAAAAAAGAGTTCACACAAACTTCTTGTAATTGGTTTCCGCAAAGGATGCAAAATTTTGTAAGATATCGTCGAAACCGCTGAACGCATAGAAAATGGTGTTGTAAGAAGTTTAAGGCTACTTAATTTTGAATTTTTTTAAAACTTTCCTGAAACAATTTGGATAAATGGTTCTCTAGTTATGTCATAATATGTGGTTCAACATCTTTTTTTTCGCCTAAAGGGTTGTTTCTTTGGATTCTCGCGATAAACCGTGATATTGAAAAAATAGAGAGGTTGAACCACATATTTTAATTATTAGAATTAGATCAGGAAAGTTTTAAAGAATTCAAAAATAAGTAGCCTTCAACTTCTTACAGTACCTTTCTCCATCGGTTCATCAATTTCGATGGGCCCGTTCCGGAGAAAATCGATGCATAATTTAAGTGTTGTAGCTAATTTAATAAAGTTTTAACTTCAAAATTATTTTATCGGTGTAAAATTTACAAAAAACAAACCTTTAATGCTAAGAATGGATATTTTGGCGTTTTTTGATGTCTAGCATCAGAATCTATGCATTAAAACAGAAACCCAAGAAAAAATGTTGTTTTTGTTGACCGGTGTTATTCTTGAGATTTGATATTTGAAGTAGAATTTTATTTGAGAGAATAATCTTCCACTCGTTCATTCGTGCTAAATGTAAACCTCGATAGGAAATGAAATCGAAATATCGAAATCTTCGTTCCACAACATGCTAAGTCGAAATCCCCAACCGTATTCCTGAAGTGAGGCTTGCCGCAAACTCTGAATCATTTGTACCGGATATGCATTCCTCATTGAACGGAACATTAATTAGCTCATGGCTTCAAAGTAGAAGGAAAACCTGGACTGAACTGAACTTTTTTGCCCTAGTCCCAGACCATAACACGATGTTTCAAGCGGAAGTTCAAGCAATCGTGGAGTATTTAATCTGGCTCAGTAACAGCACAAAGCCTAAAGATGCTAACATCTTCAGAGATAAGCACATGACGATCAAATCAATCAATAACGTCAGAAAGGGATAAATCCCAAACTATGTTGGACTGTAAAAGAGCAATTAACGATAACATATGAGGGCTACATAAACCGGGTTGGCCTCCATGTAAAAATAAAAAGTTCCCGAATGCGAGGTGGAATATAAAAGCGTACGTCGAGACAATCGCAAAAACATTTTTTTCAATTTTTTCCGAGCCCGCGGAATCGGCCCAAAATCGTTTTTTTATCGTATCATTTTTGTTTGTAGCTCGATATTCACATGCGATACGTCAATGTATTGGTCTCGATAAGTTCTACATTTCCCTCATAGAGGACGCTGATGTACAAAGTAATTTTCTAATATAGACTTCACTTACTGCAGTTTCTACCCCTATAATTACAAAATTTTCTTTCATAGGGTTAAAGCGCTTTAAAAAACATGAACATTTTGCTTTGGGTGTACGCACTTTTATTCAAAAACAAAAAAGTTATGTCTTCATTAGAAAATTACGTGGTACATCGGCGACATCTATGAGACAATGTAGTACTCGTCGTGACAAACACATTGATGTATCGCATGTGACAATCGTCCTACAAACGAAAAAGTTACGATGAAAAAACGATTTTGGGCCGATTCCGCGGGCTCCGAAAAAATTTAAAAAAATGTTTTTGTGATTGTCTCGAAGTGAGTTTTCATATTCCGCCTCTCATTTGATAACTTTTTTTGGTGACCCGATAAGATAAAAACGATTTTGGGCCGATTCCGCGGGCTCAAAAAAAAATTGTACAAATGTTTTTGCAATAGTCTCGTGGTAAGCTTTAAAATTCCGCCTCGCATTTGATAACTTTTTTTGGTGACCCGGTCTAGGGCTACCTCTACCCGGGGGCTACAACAAAATATAAACTAATTTGTATAAATTTTATTGAGATGAATTCTTGCCAAAATAGAATACAAACTGTAGAGATTCTACAAAATTGCTTAGAAAATGTGGTGTTTATGGCTTAAACAAGCCTTTTTGGGAGAGCGACATCTATAAGTGGACTATAACAAAATATGAGCTGATTTAAAAAAAAATTTACGGTGATGAATTGTTGTCTAAATAAAATACACGCTGCAAATATTCGCTTAAAATGCTTAAAAAATATGGTATTTATGGCTTAAATAAGCCGATTCTGGAGCGACCTCAATAGGGTGACTACATATAACAAAATATCAACCGATTTGTAAACTTTTTACTGTGATGATTTCTTCTCAAAATAGAATACAAACTGCAAAGTTTCAACAAAATTGCTTTAAAAATGTGGAGCGACCTCTACAGGGGAGCTATATCAAAACATTGATCGATATGGCCCATTTGCAATCCCAAACGACCTGCAACTACATATAAGAAGTATTTCTATCAAATTTGATCAATTTAGCTCTATTATTACGGACTGTAGCGTGATTTCAACAGACAGACGGACATGACTAAATCGTCTTAGAATTTCACGAGGATCAAGAATATATACGGAATGTTGTTGCAATCGTAATGACAAAGTTAGTATATCCCCTATGGTGGAGGATATACAAATATGATAAAACTAATTCATTGATATGGATCATACCGCGCCTTAAAATTTTAACAGACTTTTTCAAGTCTATCTTTATGGGTTGAAACCCGGATAAAGAGTATAGTCGTTGAGATAATATTAACTTATGAATTTTATTTTAGCCTAAAAAGTTGATAACTGGTAAAAATATCGCTATAATTTTGTTGAAAAAAAAAAAACAAAATTTCCAAAGTTTTATGGGGATTTGAAATTTAAAAAAAATTAGAAAAGTGATTTTTTTGTTTTACCAAATTTTGAGCGTCTGAAAGATAACAAAAGGGCCAGAATCTGGTGCATATGCTGTTTAAATTAGGGAAAAATCCAAGCGGAGCATTTTTAAATTAATCTTAAAATAACTTATTTTTAAATATCTTATTTTACCATTTATCAAATTTTTATAAACTTCTGATGGCTCAGTGATGGCTCACAAAACTAAGTGGGAAAGCGAAACAGTGGGAGAAATTACAAAGATACTATAGAAAATAAATAGTTTACTGAAACTTAGCAAGATCGAGACTAGAAAGATTCAGGTCTAACACATTACTTTATCTCAGAGAATTTGACTGGAAGATACTGAGAAAATTCGTGTCAGTCTCCTATAACCAAAAGATCATAAACAAGGAGTGCACAACAGCTATACACTTGGCTTAAGTGTACGTCCATGGACATGAGTAGTTTAAAAACTTCTCCGCTCCTTCAACCTAACATACCCTAACATCTAAGAACAGTTCGCTATATTCGATTTTCGTTATAACAGTTAATATTCATAAGCAAAATATAGTTTTTGAATTACCAATGGGTTTGAAGAACAAAAATGGGCGTCCTTCTCAAGCCTCCTATGGAGTCCCACTTCCCATAACTGAATTTTTATACATTTTAAGCAGAGTTTCTGAGCGGAAGATGAATCAGTTTGCCTGGTGCCTTTGTGGTTGGGTGTGAAATGGGAACTTATTATTGTGAATACTATACTATTGTGAATAAATGTTTCATTGCATTTAATATTTAAGCGTGGTACTATGTTCATTTTTCGCTTTGAAATCCCATATAAAAACAAAGTCGCGAAAAAAACTGCGAAATTTTTTCGTTTGTGGTACTATGTTTATTTCAACGCGAAAAAGTAACATTTTGCGCCACCACAAATTTAACGCCGTTACAAATTGAACGCCGCAACAAATTTAATGCCGCCACCGTCACACTCCCATTTGTTTATATTTATTTTTGTCCGCAAGAAACTCAACTGTTGTAAATATTAGAAAAAAATTTCCTAATAAAGAATAATAAATTAAATTATCTTCTAAAATAAAGAAAATAGAATGCAAAGATGTGAAAGGCTAAATAATTATGTTTATGGAATAAACCAGAAGAGCGAAATTCGAATTGGATTGCAGTGCAAAAGCAAACAAAATCGCAAAACAGTGGAAGAACATGTAACTAAATGTAATAATGTGAAATTTCTCTTGTAATTAGATATGTACATTTACGTTTGTATGTTTAGAACAATTGTGTGCAAAAGCCTGAGGAAACATTATGGACGACTAACGCTACTAAAGCAGTAGGACAATGGAATTGGACAGTACCTGTGTTCTCGATTTGGAAATAGTTGTAAAGAACATACAGAGTTAGTTCTTGCCAGCCATAAAAGTTGGAAAAAGATATTCCGTTTATGGATGGAAGTATAATTTATATATGTCAACAAATATAATGTAAATGCTTAAATATAATAATAAAACATATTTTCCAATTGTTTATTGATTCGAATTTTATCTTTTGTTTGTTTTCAAGAATGTTAGCAAAAAGAAGAAATGCACATGCATATACACACATACGTACATATAAAAGTGGCACTTTGACACACATACTTCCAAATTGCAATGCGACTTTGTTAAAAAGCGTTCCATTTTTAACTCGAAATAAAATGTTGCGAAATTTGTTCGTGCCGAAAAAACATAGTACCCACCTTTAGACAAGTTGCAATAAAATGTTCAAAAATACAAATTTCAAATTTAATTTACCAATATCAATAAATTGAATTACTGTTTCACAATGTTTTGGACAAAAAACTCACCATACTGAAAAATGTATATGTGTTTGTTGAGTATAAAAAGTATCCATTACACACACAGCCCCAGTATTAAAAATTTCTTTACTAACTGTATACGAGCACTTTCATACTTAACTGTGGAACGATGTTTGCCTTTGGGAATGATTAACTTTAAACGAAACTACATTTTTCTAGGAGAGTAACAATTTAGTTTTATTTTAAGTTTTGAATTTGAAGTGTGAGTTTGAGTGGAACGAATAAATGGGAAATGGTGTGACATACAAAAACACTCGTCAGCAGTTCGCATTAGCCAAGAATTCATAGTTAACACACAAGTGACTTTCATTCGTTGTAAAGTTGGGGGTACTAAGCTCCGTGAAAATTTCACAAGAATTTCTCATCCTATGGCAACTATGATTTTATTGTACATTGCAATTAAAGCTGAACAAACGTTATCGTTGCCACAGGATGACAAATTCTTTTGAAATTTTTCGGGTTGAAATGGAAACACCGTGCCAAGCAAAAAGCCGAACCGACGCTTTGTTTTGATTTTAGGATTAGTCAACTGTAACATATCATTACTTGATAACAAAAAAAGGTGTCATTTAATTGCAGAAAAACATCTCAACGATTTGCAAATACATTATGAATGGAATGTCGCTGACGTACGATATTTGTGAAACGTTTCGGTTTTATTTTCTACAAAGGTGTTGTTGCCTTATTTAAAAACACAGCCCGTGTCCCCAGTTGGGACACTTGCCACTAGTTATGGCCATAATTTAGTTAACAAATATTTCTGCAACCAGATGGACGGACGACGGACGGACAGGCATAGATATCTATTAAATGGTTAAATGATGTTATAGTTGCGACGCTTTTCAGCCAATTTTGCACCGATTGGCAGCAACAGATTCAGTGTTGCACAAATTAAATTGACATCTGTTTTAACACCAAATGTCTCTTTCTCAAGTGGCCACGCACAACAATCCGTGACATAAATGATGGATGATCACATGGATGGATGGAGCGGTGCACGGGTAGATGAATAAAACCGTGGGGGGGATTGAATGAATGAACAAATGAATAAATGGCAAAAGCATTTTGGCGCAGCATTTGTTGCGTTATTCAATTAGCCATTAATCGTGTGTAGAGAGTTATTTTATTTACGAGTATCGTTTAAAAAGGCAATTAATTCCACTGTGATTTTATATGAAGCGCATTTCCAATTATCTTTGTTTTAGTTTCTTTTTTTTTTGCTTTAAACTTTTACATTTTATACGAAAACCAAAAGGCCTACCAGTGATGATAACTACAGTGTCAAAGTTTTTTGTGGCTGAATGCGAGGCAATTCATTGTCATTTCCCATTCCCCCTCGACCTAGCTACAATATAGTGTGTTCCGAAATATACTTGAGAAACTTAAAATTATTTTTAAGGAATACAGAAACTCCAAGTCGAAAGGACATGATTAGTAAGTACACTGAAAGAAAATCTGCAAACCCAGAATATATTTCCGTCCTAATATTTGTTATTTGGGACTGTTATTTACGAAACAAATATGTATTTATTTGCATTTAAGTATTCAGAAAAACATTTCAATGGCTTAATTTTAAGACAAGTTTTATGTTTTTAAGAAATTCAACCTTAGTTTTTTCGGAAATTTCAAATGTTTGTAAAATTGCATTATAATTAGAATCGTATAATCTTGCATAATTAAACATTATGACTCAGAATAAATAGAATTAAAATGTAGTACTTTAGAACAAATGTTATTGCTACTTATGTCATTTTAAATTATAAGGTATAACTCAAAATTAATGAAATATTAAAAATGAAATTAAAAAAATCTGTTTGAAGTGAAAGAAAATATATTTGGAACCAAATTTGTAAATATTGTATTTTTCGTACAAACAATTTATTGTTTGAAAGGCATTTATTAATATATTACAACAAAGTATATTTATGTACTGAATTTCATAAACAAAGTTATTGTTTTAGAATTTTTCCAAATATGTTATATTTAAGGAGAAGTAACGTTAAATTGTGCAAAAAAGGAAAATTTTTATTATTTTTTTTGTGACGAAACGGTTAAATTTTTTTGCGCGAAAACCTATGGTGTATTAAAGTATAACTTTCAAAGTTTATTGAGTAAAGTTTTCATAAAAAAAAATATTAAAAAATATGGCAGTCTTGACAGCTCGTACGGCTACGTTTAGACTCTGCCACCCAATATTATATATTTAGTTGTAACCGAAGAAGCAGACTTCCTCAAAGTAGAATCTAGCTCGGTTTTAATATTGTTTGGACTGAGACCATTCAAATGAAAGTATTGTATCGGTGACCAATTTTTTACATGTTTACAATTTCACTGAGATCGTTTACTTCTGAGTGCTCAAAGAAAAAACTAAACACCGAGGCGCTTCGAAACTTAAAACATATGTTTTAGAAGGTTGCACTTTTCACGAAAGTAATTTTTTCACACTACTACCGCCATCTATATGTCAGGTCAGCTAATTTTTGGGACCGCACTCGTATAAATATCAACAGATTTTTTATCTTCGTTTCTGTGTCAAGAAATTTCTATTTGCCAAAGTTTATAATAATCGGATGTAAAGTAAATAAAATAAAGGTTTTGGAAAGGGGCCTAATACCCGCATCCGTTTCGTATCGTAATTCGATTACGTGAGATCTAATAACTCTAACATTTATGTGCAGATATTGATTAAATTTCAGCATGTCGTTTCAAAGGTGATTCACAACTTATTTATACAAAAATAAACGAACAAATAATTTTTTAATTACTTGTTTTATGCTATCGCAAATTCAGATTACGATACGAAACGGATGCGGTAATTAGGCCCCAGATTTATTTCAAATTTGGAATTGTTTATTCTTAAACCACTTGAACACCTTTATGTCAAATTTTGTAATGCTCAGATGTAAAATATGATTTCTGTAGCGCTTAAATGCCAAATCGGAGCTAAATATATATGGGGCATATATCTAAATCTGAACCGATTTTCACCAGTTTCAATAGGGATCAAAGAGCACTGTGCTAAATTTCATCACGATAGGACCACAAACGCCCTGCACTTTGATTACAACGATACATCTACGGACGGACATGGCCAATTCGACTCAAGAAGTGATTCAAAGTCGATCGGTATAGTCAACGATGGACCTGTCTCTTCTCATTGTGGATGTTACGAATAAATGCACAAACTCATAATACCCTGAACCACAGTGTGGTGTAGGTTATAAATACGACAGATGGCGCTGCAGTAGATATAGAATGTTATATTTCATAAAATACACAAATTGTCACCTGTAGATCTAAAAGTACGGAAGATGTTCTATGTGCCGGTAAGGGTAAAACAAAACATGTAGGTCTAGATAGTTTATTTGTATACTTTTCATTCATTTAAATGTATTGCTATTAATTGTTGCTTTCATTTCTCGATCACCTTTTGTCACTCCTGATCAAAACTTTAGTACTTATGAACTCCCCGATTTAATTAATATCTACAATTTTATTGCAAACATCTAAACTACAGCATCGCAGAGAGCAGAAAACATCTCATATTTCCACTTAGCACAGCGAACGGAGGAAGCACTGCACGCCAGACGACCAACGTCACAAATCAATTTCAAATGCTGAACTACTGATCGTCGTCTGGATGTCGGCACCGGCACCGGGACCGGCACCCATAAATTGATTTGATGTGTTAATTTGCGATAATAAAAAATGATTTAGAAATAGCAAATCAAATCAAATCAAATTAAACAAAGCGCTGCACAACAAAAGAGGTGAAAAATGAACACAGACCAACTATTTGGGGTCACCGAAGAGGGGAGGGAGGGGGAAACAGAACACCTCCGTTAAATGCTTGGGGGACCACTGCGAGAAGAGTGTGGTCACATACTTACGATGACAGAGTGTGAAATTGGCATTCAAAATATTTGGCAGTTGAGCGCACAACACTGCTCGGCGTCAAACAAAATAAAATACAATTCAATCAGCATAAAAAAGTATATCAGTAGTAAACGAAATTCAAAGAAAAGAAACTTTAACCGGATGTGCCAAAAACAAAAAACGACAGGAAAGCAAAAAAAACGAATAAAATAGACAAAGAAATAACGAAAGCTTTGATTTATGTTTGTTCAGTCAGAGTAAAAGTGGAGATGATGCTGATGCTGCTGATGTTGATGCTGACATCGCAATGATCACATCTCGTGGATGTGACAATTGCGATAGCGATTGTAAACAAAGAAAAAGAGATGAGATATGTCGGATAACGCGGCGCAATGACGCTGAAGTTTTACTCAAATGCAAAACAACATCACCGTTTAGATAAGCTTTCACTCAGGGCAAAGGAAGAGTCCCAGCATGACTGGAAGATGTCTTTGTTGTTCCCAACTAATCATAGTTTATTTGTCGTCACTAGTTCACTTACCTTTCAGAGGAGTTTTCCCTGGAGTGGTGGTCTTGGCGTCCAGGCGTCTTGTATTCAATTGAAATTTCTTCAAAGGTGGTGAACCTTTGATGCTGGTTGTGCTGCCGCCTGTAGGGCTACTGGCAGCTGTTGAAGTGGTCGATGGAGAGGGTGTTGTACAATTGCTGCTCTGGGCATTAAAACGTTTTTCTGAAATGCAAAGAAAAATGAAGTAAAAAGATTTAGTAAATTATAAAATATGTAAAGGAAGATTCTTAGATTTCGAAAAAAGGAACATAATGCGGCCGTTTCTTAACATGTCAACCAATGGGGATTCAACATGGCAATTAAAGAAGCTAAGCTATAAACCATACAGACGGTTTATAAGTCTCTGAACTTATTTGAAAGAAATTACTTTGAGAGAATTCTCATTTCATTTTGGCTTCGAACATAGCCGGAGAGAGAGATAGAAAAAATGATATCAAAAATATTATTTTATTTTGACTAAAAAGTTTATAAAAAGTTGTTAAAAGGTAAAATAAGATCTCGCTATTATTTTTTTCGAAAAAAAAACATTTTTCCAAAATTTAAACGACGTAAACTTTGTAAAAATAGTTTCAACCGTCCAAGAGCAATTACATATTTCGTAAAACCCAAAAATATGTAGGGTGATCTAAGTAGAGATACTTTTTTCAATAGCCTTTTTTTGACAGATCACGTGCGAGTCGTTTCGTGCTGTCATGTTATTTTTGTTAAGTATTGTTTGGCATTTCATCATGGAAAGACTTACTTACGCCTGAACAACGTTTACAAATTTTTCAGTTTTATTATCAAAATAATCGTTCGCCAATTGCGCTAAGTCCATTTTTTTTAAATAAAAAAAAAAACACTTTCCAGTCGACCTCGACACCCATGAGCAATATTTTAGCTCTCGTTAGGAGATATCTTTTTGCCATTGACCGATTTCCGATCCGACGTACCGGAATCATCGGTCCATATTTCTTCAAAAATGATGCCGGTGAGAACGTAACCGTCAATGGGGACCGTTATCGTGTCATTATAACCGACTATTTGATGCCTGAAATTGAAGCTCGTTATCTCGGCGACATTTGGTTTCAACAAGACGGCGCCACTTTCCACACATCGCATCAATCAATGGATTTATTGAGAGAACACTTCGGTGAGCAGATAATTTCACGTTTTGGGCCGGTCGATTGGCCACCAAGATTGTGTGATATCACACCGTTAGACTTTTTCCTGTGGGGATATGTAAAGTCTAAGGTTTATGCGAACAAACCCGCTTCGATTCAGGCCTTGGGGCAAAACATCACACGTGTCATTCGCCAGTTACAGTCGAAATGCTCGAACGAGTCATCGACAATTGGACTCAACGGATGGACCATCTGAGACGTAGCCGCGGCCAACATTTGATAGCCATAATCTTCAAAAAATAAATGCCAAAGAATGTTCTTTCAAATGATAATAAACATTCCCCATTCAATTTCAATTTTCTGCTTTTTCTTTAAAAAAGTAAAATACTTCTTTTAAAAATTTTTAAAATCGCCATAATATTTTGGAAAAAAATTTCAAATAAAAATGATTGCGAGATCTTATTTTACCATTTAGCAACTTTTTATAAACTTTCTAGTCAAAAATGTTTTTCAGCGTCAAGCGAATAACCTAAATACCCACATGTGTATGTGAGCTAGAGTTGGGAGCCGAGGTGGCGCGAATCTTCGGCGCCCTTTATTTCAATCGGTACGCCTCCGCCGTTATAAATGGCTCAAATCGGCTTGAACTGAGCCGCCAAGAAAAACTACTCTTTAATCGACAAAGAATATTCTCCCAAATATCGAAATGAATCACTTTGTCACTTAAACAATGGTTAGTATTATTTGAAATGCTACAATTTAATAATTAAAAATAATGATTTGGAGTCTTCTGATTTTGAAGAAACTATGTTTGATGTCACGTGTGACATAGATTGCTACCAAGATTTATTATCCAATACAAAATTGGCTATTCATGCAGCTAAAATAGGTATTTCTTGCGAAACTGAAAGCAAATGCTGGAAATACTTTGGACATTTGTACATTTCCGATAAATGAACTATTTTATCAGATAAATAAGCAATTACATATAAACCGTCATTTGCAATGGGTCATCGCATAATCACAAAGCAAATTTCCTGTATTTGGATCTCTTTCTGGCTTTCTTGCTTTTAACTAATTGAAGTTGCATATTCGTTTAATCAATCCAAAGTTCAAAGAAAACAAAACAACATGCCAGCGCCACAGATTGCGCTCTGTTTGGTCAGCTTAGCTGATTGCCGCCGCCGCCGATAACCAAAAGCCTTGCGCCGCCGTCGCCGATTATTTTGCCTCGGCTCCAAACTCTGATGTGAATGGTGTCAAGATGCTGGTGACAGATGCTTTATTTAGCTGGCGCCGTAAAGTTTTCTTTGGTTTTAGGCGTTACTTTTTTTTCTAAATTTTTGTCTTCGATTTCGACCATAAAAAATGCTATAGTTTTCTAAAAAAAAAAATAACATTAGAAATGGTGTAGTATTCTAAACTATTTTTTGTACTGATTTTTTTGCGCCTTATTTGAAAACACAAAAGCATCAAACAATATTGAAAATATTTGGCATACTTTTAGGAGGTTTGCAATATTATCAAGTTCCATCAACATTGCCAAATGCTGAAGAGCAACAAATGTTTATACACATTTTGGGAGATTGAGTAATGTTGCCAAGTGTTTTCTCAATTGCTTAGTGGAAGAGGAAGTAGAATAGATAGAAGCACTTGACTTACGTCTACGTTTTGTAATTGCTGTTCTGATGTAAGCACAACAAAACATGCCTCCCTCTTGCACAAAAAATAAATGAAAAATCTTTTATTTTTGCTCCACTCAAGACTACACCAAAGTGGAGCTCTTGTAAATTATCTTAAATGCTTTTAGTTTTTTGGTTTTTTCCTCTTGCGTTTTATTGTTTCTTCTTTGTGAAAAATAATTAAATGAAATAATACTGAATTTTTTTTAGTACATTTCATAAGAATATTTTGATAGAAATAAACTGACAAAAGAAACATTTTTATATACTACATTAGGTCGGGTAGATCACAGAGCATAAAATATATACATATATACTACGCAACGTATTCAAGGCGTATTTAGTGTTTTTTGTGAAACTTTCAGAGAGGTTTTATTTAAATTGCTTTGATAAAATATTATTTACGAAACCACAAGAATGCAATTTTGGACAACTTACGCTCCACATTAGTAGTAAACGAACTAATTCCTCTGTTGAACCGGAACTTTATTAATTTTAACAATTGTTTACCCTTGTTTCCACAAAAAGTTGTATAAAATTTCGTTCACGTGGAAAGATTCGTTTACTTAGTTGCATTTTGGCGTGAGAAAAATGTTTATGTTAATTTCCATATTATAGGTGTCGCTTTTGAGGAGCGTTTTTCCCCGAAACTATACATTACTGTTTCTGTGAAATGTGATATATTTTCGCAAATTCAAGTGTAATTAGTGGCATATGTCAAATTCAAAAATGTTCAGTTCACCTTGTCATTTCATCATGAATAGACTTGCAAATTATTGAGTTTCATTATCAAAATTCGTGTTCTGCCAAAATGTCTTTCGACGAACAATTGTCTTCAGTGACAAAGCTAATTTTTGGCTCAATGAGTATGTCATTAAGGATAATGGTCAGAGGAGCAGCCAATGAGCAGGATCGGCATACTTCTTCAAAAAAGACTTACTTGTTTAAAGACGATTATGGCCGCAACGTTACGTTCAATGGATCAAATGAAAGAATTGGTTGACAGGTTTCAATAGGAGGCCTAGTTTGGCGATTTGACCCCACTAGACTATTTTTAATGGAGGCACGTGAAGTCTCTCGTCTATAAGAACAAGTCAACAACGATTGCTGAATTTGAAAAGAGCTTTATGCTAATGTTGGAAATAGTGTGCCAAAGTTGGACTTTCAGTATCGTCCATCTTTAAAAAAAAGTGACGGTTACTGATTTATCAGTCTAAATAAATATTTCATTCCTTGTACACATTTTATGTGTTCTCTTCAATTTTCAAAAATCTTCACTCGTAAAAACAACCCGTTATATTTTTTTAAAGAAAGAAATGCCATGTCTTTCAAAGAAATTTTAATACAACTGAATTTAAAAGAAAAGTGTACTTTTGTAAAAACTTTCTCTGATTTGAACTGAAGGAACAAATGTAATTAAAATGTTTCCAAAAATGCAAAATACATAAGGCAAAATAAATAAATGTACACGTTGAATGTGTCTCAATAATACTGATTTTTATGAAAAGACCAAATTTTAAAGACTCAAAATTAAGGTCATTGTTTATAATATTTACAACATTATTTATAAATAATTTTCAATTTATTCATTAGTCCTGTTTTTTTAAATAAGCAATATTTCACTTAATATTAATCCAGTATGTGGGAGTTAGTAAAAGGAGTGGACCAATAAGGCCCACCTTCAAACATTGCCTGATTAGTTACTCCGTTCGAGAGTTATCGTGAGCACCAGATAGACGGACGGACATTGCTGAAATAACCAAACGTACTTTGGGTCTCAGATAGGGTTATTAGGTACTGAACATTAAATTACTTGACAATCACTAAATATTTCCTGGATTTCAAAAAAATCCTGAACAAATAAACATTTTTTTATGTTACCAATATTACTAATTGGATTTTTTGGTGGGAATTGGGTCAGAATATTTAATATTTATTTTTGGCTAAAATGTTTATAAGACGTTACAAAAATCTAAAAAAAAGATCTCGTAATAATTTTTTTTTAAAATTTTATGGGCATTTTAATTTTTGAAAAAAATAAAAAAATTAGTTTTTGTCTTTTACGAAATTTGTAATTGCTCTCGAACGCTTGAACCGATTTTTGCAAAGTTTACTTTGTTTGAAAGAGAACACAATGCGCAATTTTTTGTAAAAAAAATTTATTGGAAATTTTTTAAAAAAAAAATTTTACGAAAGTTTTTTTTTTGAAAAAACCTTGGTAGAAAAAATTTAACCCCCCTCGATTTTCTTCAAATTTTCACAGAATAATCGACGCACTCTCGCAAGTCCAGAACTGTAAAAATGTGGTCAAGTGGCCATAACTATTTGTACTATTGGGTATATCGAACCAATTTTTTTTCGTCATATAGGGAATTTTGTTGCCCATCCAGGCCTGTTGATACGGATAAAATCGGTGCATATTGTGTAAGGTATGGAAAAAAATTAAAAACGCAATTTTCAATTGCAGATATCTCGGTAACTATACGAGATAATTCTAAGGTGTAAACATTTTTTTGTAGACCTCAGTTAGTAGCACATTCCGAAGAGAAACACGAGTTACACGCGCTTGAACCTTTTTCTTCACCCGATGTGGCCAACTTTGAGGCCCTCTAGCTCTGCCGCTGTCTGACATAGGGGTCCCAAATATAAAACTTAACTTCTCTAACACCTCTTCATCTACCATGCCATGTTTGTTCGCAATCGGTTGTTTGGTTAAGAAACGTTCGCATTATTTCCCCTTTTTGAATTCGTACCACTGTGCAGTGTTTTGCAAAAACAGACGAAAATTGTCAGACTAGTCTTGGTCCATAACTTAACATAACCATAATAATATTGAGTCCTCTAAAAAATTTTTACTGTTCTGGATTGGTGAGAGTGCGACGAATATTCTGTGAAAATTTGAAGAAAATCGAGGGGGTAACAATTTTTTCTACAAAGCATTTTTCAAAAAAAAAAACTTTCGTAAAAAATGTACTGTTCTGGATTTGTGAGAGTGCGACGAATATTCGGTGAAAATTTGAAGAAAATCGAGGAGGTTACAATTTGTTCTACAAAGTTTTTTTCAAAAAAAAAAATTTAAAAAAAATTTTTTTTCGACAAAAAATGGCGCATTGTGTCGTCTTTAAAACAAAGTAAACTTTGGAAAAATCAGTTCCGCCGTTCGAGAGCAATTACAAATTTCGTAAAACACAAAAACTCATAATTTTTATTTTTCAAAAATTAAAATACGAGTACCCATAAAATTGTTTCAAAAATTTTTTTTTTTAAATGATAGCGATATCTTATTTTACCTATTTGTAACTGCTTATAAACATATTAGCCAAAAATAAACTACATAGGTCGATATTAAATATTCTGACCCTATTATTATGGTACTATGTATTAACATATATTTTTATAATTACAAGTGATTGTAATCAACAATCTTTCCACTTAACACCTACTCTGTGTCTATATAACTGTCAACTAATTTTAAAATCGATAGACATACACAGGCAGACAGTCAACTTTAGTAAAGGAAAAGAAAACATGGACACACTACTCAACCACTTGACCACCATGATCAGCGATCAACACCATGATTTTGCTGTCATTCATGGCACCACCAGCACCACCACCGCCATCATCATCATTTGTGTTGTATCTAACAAAATGATGCTGCAGATAAACAAACTTCTTCCGTCTTAAGATACACTCATACTGCAGCAGCAGCTCAGAACAAACAGGTTTACATTGGAAGACCAATTGTGAGTCCGTTGTTTAGCTTGACCAAATTTAGTCAGAGCCGATTAAAAACAAGACCAGCTTCTTTTTGTTTATTTTTGTAACAGCTGCATGTTTTCCCTCTCTTCTTCTTCCGCAACAGAGTGCGCTCTGTAGTATAATAACACAGAAAAAAGAGGCATCTGATGCATAGCGTCATTAACACCTGTTATCTATCATCTGGGCGCAAAAGAAAGAAAGAGTTGAAAACAAACTCTCGTAACATCACCAACAACGACAGCAACGACAAGAACAACACTGTATGTGCATCACCAAGATGCTGGAGAAGGAATGGGGAAAAGGCCAAACAAGCCAAGGTGAATTGAAGTAAATTGCAGCAGAGAGGAGTAAACATGTAATAAGTGTTAAAAAATAAATGAGATCACTCTCTTTGTTGACATTGTTGCACAACACGACGAGAACCGAGAATTCATCTGCTGCAGCAACATGCGGCTAACAAACACTCTCTTATAAATACAGGAAAGAGTAACTCCAACTCTTTACCGGTAGATTGCCACAGTATTTCTCTTTTCAAATAAAGTAAAATTCTACGAAAAAAAAACTCTGCTCTTTGTTGCTTTTCGTCTCCCATATCAATCTTTTACAACAGGTTTTTTGTGTACCTTTGTTATTTTATTCATTTCGTTGATATGTTATGCATACGTAAGGAGAATTCTATACAAAATACATAACTTTGTTGAACATTCTTATCGGGTTTTTTGTTTTATAGAAACATATCGTATTGTTTTACAATATTAAATATTTGACAGTCGATTTCTAAAGCACATTATTTGTATGTGCAAGGAACTAATTGGAAAATCATGAGTGGAGTCGTGAAGGCAGATGCGGTAATGCATGTCGCATCATGAAGTACTAGTGGCTATTAATTGTTTAAACAATCATACTACTGAAATGCATATTATTATTAAATGCATATAGACTATTTAGATAAATCGGTTTTTTTCTACTCAACCGATCATACGGTCTGGTCTCACCTCCCCTTTGCAGACACTTAATAATCGCATTGTAAACACACACGAAGAATTAGCATTCTTAAGCATCTGAAATGTGGTCCAATGTGGGCTTCAAAGCTATCAACAATTTTACCATTCATGACGATTTGTTTATTGGCCACCGCTTGTGACGATGGCCCGAAAAAGTAAAACGTTGGTAGTCGTCGCCGACTCAAAAGTGAATGAACAGCGACTGAGTGAACCGCATGAATGAAGTGGTCTGGCAAGCGAGTGGGACGTTTTACGCTAATACGCTGAAAATATTAACATTGAACTATATTTTCCCATGAATGGGCGAATTTGGAATTCAATTTCACTAAGCTACCAGCAACAACAACAACAAATCAATCATAATTAATAGATAAACTGCTAAATGTCCATTATAAATTATAGCCAAATTATGTTATTTAAATTTATGGAACTATCAAATTTCAAGATACGTTGGTGGTTTAACTGAAGAGTGAGCGATCTATACTAAAGTTTTGTATGCATATAGGTGATCTAAATACCTTTTTCAATAGCCTTTTTTTGACATGCTGTCATGTTATTTTTGTTAAGTATTGTTTGGCATTTCATCATGGAAAGACTTACGCCTGAACAACGTTTACAAATTATTCAGTTTTATTATCAAAATAATCGTTCGCCAATTGCGCTAAGACCATTTTTTTTTAATCCAAAAAAAAAAACACTTTCCAGTCGACCCACAACCTTGACACCAATGAGCAATATTTTAGCTCTCGTTAAGAGCTATATTTTTGCCATTGACCGATTCCCGATCCGACGTACCGGAATCATCGGTCCCTATTTCTTTAAAAATGATGCCGGTGAAAACGTAACCGTCAATGGCGACCGTTATCGTGCCATGATAACCGACTATTTGATGCCTGAAATTGAAGCTCGTGATCTCGGCGACATTTGGTTTCAACAAGACGGCGCCACTTCCCACACATCGCATCAATCAACGGATTTATTGAGAGAACTCTTCGGTGAGCAGATAATTTCACGTTTTGGGCCGGTCGTTTGGCCACCAAGATCGTGTGATATCACACCGTTAGACTTTTTCCTGTGGGGATATGTAAAGTCTAAAGTTTATGCGGACAAAGCCGCTTCGCTTCAGGCCTTGGAGCAAAACATCACGCGTGTCATTCGCCAGTCACCAGTCGAAATGCTCGAACGAGTCATCGAAAATTGGACTCAACGGATGGACCTCCTGAGACTTAGCAGCGGCCAACATTTGATAGACATAATCTTCAAAAAATAAATGTCAAAGAATGTTCTTTCAAATGATAATAAACATTCCCCATTCATTATGAATTTTCTGTGTTTTTTTTCTTTAAACAAGTAGGGAATCTCGAAATGGATCACCCTATATATGGAAATGTGAATATGAATGATCAGTTCCGTGTAAATAAAAAGTGGCGATCTTCCGGGGGAGTTACGAGTACATTTAAAAATATACATCTTATTATTTTTTGTGAATGTTATATTTAAAATATGTATATTAACTGGTAATTTTTTTGAGGATTTTGACGTTTGAAAATATCTACAAATTGTTTGAGAAGATCTTACGAAAAACTAATGAATTAATCGATTCTAATGGAATTTGTGCAAAAATTGTCCTGAAACAAAAGACACTGTTGTCCTTAAACTAAAGATTTATTCATCATTAAATTTAATATAATTTACTCGATTTTAATGAAATTTTCATTTTTTTAAAAGCAATTGCCCCGTTTTTACGATCAATTGCCCTTAATATTATGTCCATGTTGACTTTACTTTCTAAAATGTATTTAAATCAATGAACAATTCATTAATGCAATGACATTTGTCAGTTTAAATGATTATTGACATAAAATTGTAAATTTTTACATGTCATATGTTTTATAGACAATGCGTCCTTAGTGGTTCGCCATCTTGTCAGTTTTGATACAAAAAATGATAAAATTTAAGATAATTTATCGATTTTAATTTTTTTAAAGGCAATTGACTTTACTTTTATGGTCAATTGTCCTTAATATTATGTACATGTTGACCTTAGTATTACTTTCTAAAATGTATTTAAATCAATGAACAATTCATTGATCCAATGACACATGTTAGCAATTTCAGGATAAATGTCAATAGTATTAATTATTAAAGACATAAAATTATAAACATTTATAATTTTATGTCAATCATATTTTAAAAGACAATGCGTCCTTAATTGTTCACCATCTTTGGTGGCTTTGAATGAAATATCAGTTGTCTTTGAAATAATGCTTTTTTTGTAAATAATATTATAGATATAGTTTTATTTTATAGGATGGGCTCGTGTATATTTGCGAGAGAACAATTGAGAGTATCGTTAATCGTAAAAATTTGAGAAACAGAGAAATTTGTTAGTGTTCTTGTGAATCGTTAGTAGGGAACAATCGTGTTCGGTCGCAAAATGAAGAAAGTGAAACGTCTGATAAGGATGGTTCTAAGAAAGTGTGGAGTGTGTGTGGTTTTAAATATTGTATTACTTAAATAAATGCAGTTTTGGGCATTGGGAAATTGCAAGAAAAGGGTGTCCTAAAATCTATTTTGGGTATTGGGAATATATTGTACAGCTCGCATTACTTACAACACGTTCGCAAACACAGAAACAAACTGATCAAGTCCAATTTTGATATTATGTTTATCGAAACTGAATGCCCTGATTAACACGGCAATTCGGAATATATTGAGGAGGATATCTTCCACAAATTAGTAAAGAAAAAATTAATACAATTTTCAATGAACATATGAAAATTCGAATTTAAATAAAAAATAATTAATCGAAGTGAATTTGATCACAATGCAAACAAGGAGCGCACAACTGACCGAACCACAGGTTTAAGTGTATGTCCATGGACATGAGCCGTTTAAACGGCTCCTCTCTTCAACCTAACCTTACCTAACCTAATACAGTATTGATACGCTTGATCATAAACATAACATGTACTTGACTTAATAATTTTAATTTCTTTAATTGAAGTACAAGATGTAATTGATTTAATGTAATACTTAGTTTAATGATCAATGTCGTAGGTGCCAAATCAAATCCAAAATCATAAAATTTTTTTTTAATTTTCAAATAAATATTAATGTGTAAATCCATTGCAGAATAGCTTTAGCTTCATTCAAAATACATTTACAAATCGTAATTTTCGTCGAAATTTTATTTATTGATTTTTTTTAATTTATTGATTTTTTTAATGATGTTGAAAAATTTTCTAGAAAAGTTCGTTGACATTTTTATAAAATTTATTTTTAAATTTTCTTCTAAATTGAATATTTCAGGAAAAATTCCTTTACAAAAGTCCTTTATCCGTGCTGTGGACATTAATCAGGGGTCATCGTCCAACGACTAATCGATCTTTTATCCGTTCAGTGTCTCTTAATCCGCTAATCGGTCATTGACCTGTAATCCTGTCAGCGTTCAGATAAAGGACCACTGACGAATTTGTCGAATTTTTCAACGAAATTTTCTAGAAAAATTCAATATTGAAATCCAGTTTTTCCACAAAAAAAATTAATTGCTGAAATTTTGCAATTGATTTTCAACATTTTCAACAAAATTTTGCAGAAAAAAAGGTACATTTGATGTCAACAACATTGTTTATTAGCAAAATACAAATTTGAAGGAATTTTGTAAAAAATGCAAATTTGAAGGAATTTTCTAAAAATGCAATTTCAAGAATTTTTGTAGAAAAATGTAATTATGATAAAATTTCTATAAAATTATTATTATTTATTGTTATTATTATTATTAATTATTACATTTTCTATAAAATTGCAATTTTCTAGAAAATTTTTATTTAAACGGAATTTTGTAGAGGAATGCAATCCCGACGTATTTCTTTTAGAGAAATTGACGATTTTTTTTTTAAATATCGAAGAAATTTCTAGATAGGTCCAATATCGTTGCAATTTTCAAAAAAAGAATTAATTTGGACAAAACTTTGAAGAAAACTGAAATTTCAACAAAATTTTACAGAAAAATATTAATTGCAAGCATTTTGTAGAGATATTCAATTCAAAAAAATTCTAGAGAAGTGCAATTCAACGAGTTTTTTTTTATAGAAAAATACAACAAATTCAACAAAATTTTGCAGAACAATGTAATTTCGACGAAATTTTCAACAACAATATTGTAGAAAAAATAGATTTCAACATTTTTTACAAAAATAAATTTTTGAAATGCAATTTCAACAAAATTTTACCGAAAAATGCAATTTCAACGAAATCTTTAAGAAAGATTAAATTAAATTTCAACGATAATTTGTAGAAAAATTAGATTTCAATAATGTTTTTTTTTAGAAAAATACAAATATGTAAGAATTTTGTAGAATAATGAAAATTGCAGAAATTTTCTAAACATGCAATTTCAATAATTTTTGCAGAAACATTTAATATGATAAAATTTTCCATAAAATTGCAATTTTGTAGAAAAATGCGATTCCAACGTAAATATTTAGAAAAGTTTAATTTCAACGAACCTTATAAAAAAAATAAAATTCCAGCGAAATTTTGCAGAAAAATGCAATTTCGAGGAAATTTTCAAGAAAAAATACTATTAAATGGAAACTTCATTTTATTAGTCATAATAAAAAGGAAATATAATTTACGTTAATCTCCTTATGGGAAGGGTCATGCTGATTGTTTACATGTTTGTGGGGAGCTGTATTATGGTGCAAATGGTTGGGAAGCCCTGATTTTTGAAGAACACATAAAAGGGTCTATAACACTATTGGTATACCCTATTGGATAGGGTATACCAATTTCATCTACCATTATAGGGAGTAAATAGTTAAGTAGTAGTAGCGATATTATACTCATACATACTGAGATTTCTTCATACTTGATTGCATTTTTAAAAGCTCTGTTAAATTGAGTTTAACTTTCAATGTACATTAATTTGGCAGTCACGGAATTCACTTTTTCTCTATGGATAAAGTTCACACAGATTTAATTCACATCAGTCGCTGGTAGATTGTTCATTTCAGTTTTTAATTTTTCATAAATGTTCCCTTTCGCATGGACTTTAGACATTCCATCAATTCAGCGCCACACTGATGCATTCTTCGCACCTCCTCGTAGATCTTCGCATTGCATAAATCGCTAAATGCCACGGCAATTGGAAATTTCACACGAAAGTTGCTTCAGTTTGCGGCACGAAACATTAAATCAGTTATCCGCCGAACATGACTTGAATTCGAAATGAGAGTATAAAAATTCGTTGGCGGCATTTGGCATAGTCTTTCTTCTGCACTGCACTGAGGCTTTGCAAAGAAATATTAATATTTGCCATGATTTCTTATGTAATTCAGTCAGTCATTCAATGATGTGATCGTACGAGAGATAAAGAACGTGATCGTAAATAGTACGATTGTCATCGCTAAAGTTAGGGAAGCAGAGAAAAGGCTTTGCTGAATTCTCTGAAGAGAATGTCAAAGTTTTATTTTTCAATATAGCCTACACTGAACAAAAATGTTGTCATAAAATTAATGAATGGCTCCAAAATCGTCATTAGTATATAAAATAAGTAAATTTTGTACTTAAAATGTAGATAATTTAATTAATATTAATTAAATTTTCTTACTTTTAAGTACAAAACGTGTTTATTTGACGTCTTTGGAAACATTCTTTAATATAATGACAACAATTCATTTTTCAGTTTAGATTGGAGATGTATTCCAGCTAGATATTGTGTTCAATTTAGAAATCGGCTAAATGTAGCTCTTTACTGCTGTAAAGCTGATATAAAGGGTTTTCCAACAAGAGGTGTTATTTTGGTATTCAAAGAAAAATGTCATTTTTTGAGATAAATGATCGGATGTTTATTTCATAATAAAGAGGAAGGTATGCCGTTAATAATGAAAAACAGCCAACATCAGCCAAATGGCCACCACGACCGCGCTTACAGAACCATATCCTTTTCATTAAATTTTCCATAACCAAATCGCAAATGGGCTGCCCTATGTCCTCGATAGCCTCACGAATTCTATCTTTGAGGTCTTGAATCGACGCTGGGGTGTTGGCGTAGACCTTATCATTCACGTGGACCCAAAGGAAGAAGTCGCAATGTGTTAAATCACAAGATCTCGGTGTCCAATTGTGATCACCTCTTCGAGAGATAACACGGTCCGGAAACTTTTCCCGTAACAGAGCAATGGTTTCGTTGCTTGTGTGGCACGTAGCGCCGTCTTGTTGAAAGTAAACGTTGTCCAGATCAATACCATCCAACTCCGACCATAAAAAATCATTAATCATCTCTCGATAGCGCAATACATTCACCGTAACTGTTGATCCAACCTCATTTTCGAAAAAGTAAGGCCCAATGACCCCGCCGGACCATAAACCGCACCAAACAGTCACACGTTGAGGATAACTCTTGGGTTTTCCGAGCCCCAGATGCAACAATTTTGCTTGTTGACATAGCCACCGAGGTGGAAATGGGCCTCATTAGTCAAGATGATTTTTCCATGATTTTCGAATTTTAATAATTTCAATGCGTTGTTGAATCGTGTATCGTTCCATTTTTAGTAATGGCGTAGTTTCTACTTGTCAAATGTCAAAGAATAAAAACTTCAAAAGTGACAGCTACCGAAATACCGGGTGATTCCAAATAACACCTCATTTTCACTCTAACATATTAACAAACAAGTAGATAGAACTGGGATAGAGCCTTCGATCAGTGTTACCAGAAATGACGATTTATCGTTATTTTACCGATTTTTAAGGCCAAAAATAGAATACGAGGATTTTGACGATTTTTAATTATATGAAAACAACTAATGAAACCTACCAATTTTATTTCAAAATTCATTCATGAAATGCTCGATATTTCCATACACTTCTTGGGAATGGAAATTAAAAATTTTGGATAAAATCTGTAGTATATTAGAATCATTCTTATCTAGGAGTAAAATAAGAAAAGTTGACAGAATTTTAAATTTTTTTTGGGTACAATTTTTAATATTAACCTGTAAAAATAATTTTCGTGTAAAATCTTTGTTTATTTTTGAAAAAAAAATTACCAAATTTTATTAGGATTTGAAATTTAGAAAAAATATTTTTTTTCGATTTAAGAAATTTGCAATTGCTCTTGAACGACAGAACCGACTTTTACAAAGTTTACGCCGTTTGAAAGAGAACATACAGGGCCATTACTTAAGGAATTATTTTTTAAAAAAAATTTATAATTCTTTTTAAAAACTTGAATTTAAAAAAATGCTGCTATTCATATTCGTTTTAGTTTAGTTTTTTTGAGAACTCAAAAGTAAACGATCCCAGTAAATTGTTTAAACATGGAAACAATTAGTCACCAATATGTAATACAATACTTTCATGTGAAAGGTTTCAGTCCAACCAATATTAAAACCGAGCTAGATTCTACTTTGGTGGAGTCCGCTTCTTCGTTTACAACTATAACATATTGGGTGGCAGAGTTGAAACAAGGCAATACGAGCTGCCAAGGCGAAGACAATAGTGGTCGACCAATTGAGCTGGCAACGCCGGAAACGGTTACAAAAATTCACCAAATGCTATTGGATAACCGTCGGATTAAGGTTCGAGAGCTAGCTGAAGTCATAGGCATTTCAAAAAGTGCTATGCAGCGCATATTGACGGAAAAGTTGATGTTGAGAAAGCTGAGCGCAAGATGGGTGCCGCGTTTGCTCAAAATCAAGACAATGTACCAGTTCCACTATTGCGATAGCCAAAATCAATGAATTATAATGTACGAATTGCTTCAGCACGCACCTTATTTGCCAGATTAAGCTCCCTCGGATTATTTTTAGTTTCCAAACTTCAAAAAATGTCTCGACGGAAAAGATTTGCCAGCAATGAAGAGGTGAAGGTTGCGGGTAATGGCTATTTTCGGGAGCTAGACAGTTCTTACAACAGGGTTTTCCAACAAGAGGTGTTATTTTGAATCACCCTGTATTTCGGTAGCTGTCACTTTCGAAGCTTTTATTCTTTGACATTTGACAAGTAGAAACTACACCATTACTAAAAATGGTACACGATTCAACAACGCATTGAAATTATTAAAATTCGAAAAATCGAAAATCATCGAAAAATCATCTTGACTGATGAGGCTCATTTCCACCTCGGTGGCTACGTCAACAAGCTAAATTGTCGCATCTGGGGCTCGGAAAACCCAAGAGTTATTGTTTAGAAGCCTCTCCATCCTCAACGTGTGACTGTTAGGTGCGGTTTATGGTCTGGCATTGGACCTTACTTTATTCGAAAATGAGGTTGGATCAACAGGTTACGGTGAATGCATTGCGCTATTGAGAGATGATTAATGATTTTTTATGGTCGGAGTTGAATGGTAATCAATACCATCCAACTCCAACTGGACAACGTTTACTTTCAACAAAACGGCGCTACGTGCCACACAAGCAACGAAACCATTGCTCTGTTACGGGAAAAGTTTCCGGTCCGTGTTATCTTTCGAAGAGGTGATCACAATTGGCCACCGAGATCTTGTGATTCAACACCTTGCGACTTCTTCCTTTGGGGCCACGTGAAAGATAAGGTCTACGCCAACAGCATAGCGTCGATTCAAGACCTCAACGATAGAATTCGTGAGGCTATCGAGGACATAGGGCAGCCACTTTGAGATTTGGTTATGGAAAATTTCATGAAAAGAATATGGTCCTGTAAGCGTGGTCTTGGTGGTCATTTGGCTGATGTTGTTTTTCATTATTAACGGCATACCTTCCTCTTTATTATGAAATAAACATCCGATCATTTATCTCAAAAAATTTAATTTTTCTTTGAATACCAAAATAACACCTCTTGTTGGAAAACCCTTTATTATGAGGGTATCAACGGTATAGAAAATCGCTGGAAAAAGTGTATCGAGCTAAAAGGAAATTATGTTGAGGAAAAAATCCCCAAATTTGTTGTGTTTTCTTTGTTAGGTCAGCTAATTTTAGGACCGCCCTTCGTAGCTCGGGTCAAAATGTTTTGAAAACGAAATTTTTAAATTTATATTTTTTTACAAAAGTTAAAAGCTTTAATTAATATTAATCTATTTCATTTCATTTATTTTTTTTTGTAATATAAATAAGCCCATATGGCCAATAATCTTATATTAACTTTATACAAATTTCGATTATATTGTTAAGTTTTACACTCAGTAATCCATATCAGAGTGATTTAAGGGTAAACTTACAAGATATGACTAAGATAAGGCTATTATTATTTTTGAAAAAAAAATCAAAAAGTTTATGGGGATATGAAATTTTAAAAATTTGAAAAGTGAATACGTTTTTTGTTTATAAGGAATTTTTAATCGCCCTTATTCCAGCTGGCGTCGTCGACGTCGATTCTTAGTCGACACTGTTTAGATTGACGACTTCATAAATTTTGAAATTTTTTGAAATATTTTTAAGTTATAAAAAGGGTTTTTGTTAGTTCATGGATACCAAAAACATTCGTTTTGGCGTAAAGATGACAAAGTTAGAACTTCTTAGATATGACGAAAATGATGTGACGACGTCGACGACGCCAACTGGAATAAGGGCAAATAGCTTTTTAATGGCTTAACCGATTTTTACAAAGTTTACGTCGTTTGAAAGAAAACAAAAGGGGCAATTTTTTTGTGGAATTAAAACAAATATAAATTTTATATTTAAGTTAAAATTAATGTTCCACCTTCTTTTTTTTTCAAATAAATAGTTTATTTATTCTTTTGGTCAGAACAAAAAATTGCTTACGCGAAATAAATTTCCTGCACAACAAACGAAATTTCAGTTCCGGCAAACGAGAATTGTAGTTGTCTAATATTTCGATTCGCAGAAACGAATTTTTTCTTTGCGTGTGTATTCTGTTTGCGTTCTCATAAAAAAAGCCCAATCACTACGAGGTAGCGTTTTGTTAGTTCATGGATACCAAAAACATTCGTTTTGGCGTAAAGATGACAAAGTTAGAACTTCTTAGATATGACGAAAATGATGTGACGACGTCGACGACGCCAACTGGAATAAGGGCAAATAGCTTTTTAATGGCTTAACCGATTTTTACAAAGTTTACGTCGTTTGAAAGAAAACAAAAGGGGCAATTTTTTTGTGGAATTAAAACAAATATAAATTTTATATTTAATTTAAAATTAATGTTCCACCTTCTTTTTTTTCAAATAAATAGTTTATTCGCCAGACTCTCACACATCCAGTAATTGGATTTTTAGGGGACTCAATATTTGTAAAAGTATGGACGAAGGGGGAGAATTTTTTTCAATTAAATTTTTTTAAAAACTTTTCGAAAAAAATTTTTTTTTTCAAGTCTTAAAAATTTTTCTTTTATTAAACTAATAAACATTTCATAAAACCCAAAAATGATTTTTTTTTAAATTTAGAAAACTTCAAGTCGTAAAATTTAAAAAAAAAAATTGATAGCGATGTCTTATTTTCAGTGTTCTGAAAAAAACAGTACACTATAGTGATTGTGTATGTGTACGCAAACAGAATGCCGTACATTAAGATTTTGAGATGACGATCGCAAACACTATGATAACGTACGGTTCTTCGAACGCAAACGCAACCTCGTAGTGGTTAGGGTTTTTTATGAGAACGCGAACAGAATACAAACGCAAAGAAAAAATTCGTTTCTGCGAAACGAAATATTAGACAACTACAATTCTCGTTTGCCGGAACTGAAATTTCGTTTGTTGTGACAGAAATTTATTTCGCGTAAGCAATTTTTTGTTCTGACCAAAAGAATTTCAGTCGTCGTAAACGAGAATTGTAGTTGTCTAATATTTCGTTTCTCAGAAACGAATTTTTTCTTTGCGTGCACTACGTTTAGCGTTCTGTTCTTTTTTATACGGACACCACAGGTCGCAAATATGAAGCGATCTTTATGAAAATTGGTACAGAATCATATATTAGACTAGGGACGGCCGCTATTGAAAATGGGGCACATCGGTCCATGTTTTGTTATAGCCCCCATATAAAAGTCCCCACCGATTTCACTTCTTAACGCTCTGGATATCACATTTCTCAATTGATGGGACGATTAGATTCAAGAAATAAATTCTTTAATTTCAGCCATATCAATTGAGAAATGTGTTCTCCAGAGCTTTAAGAAAAGAAATCGGTGGCTACTTTTATATGGGGGCTATATCAATATATGGACCGATGTGCCCCACTTCAAATAGGGGCCGTTCCTAGTCTAATATATGATTCTGTACCAATTTTCATAAAGATCGCTTCATATTTGCGACCTGTGGTGTCCCGTATAAAAAAGAACAGAACGCTAAACGTAGTGCACGCAAAGAAAAAATTAGTTTCTGAGAAACGAAATATTAGACAACTACAATTCTCGTTTACGACGACTGAAATTCTTTTGGTCAGAACAAAAAATTGCTTACGCGAAATAAATTTCCTGCACAACAAACGAAATTTCAGTTCCGGCAAACGAGAATTGTAGTTGTCTAATATTTCGATTCGCAGAAACAAATTTTTTCTTTGCGTGCACTACGTTTAGCGTTCTGTTCTTTTTTATACGGGACAACACAGGTCGCAAATATGAAGCGATCTTTTTTTCTTTGCGTTTGTATTCTGTTCGCGTTCTCATAAAAAAAAACCCAATCACTACTAGGTAGCGTTTACGTTCGAAGAACCGTACGTTATCATAGTGTTGGTGATCGTCATCTCAAAATCTTAATGTACGGTATTCTGTTTGCGTAATAAAACACAACATTTAAAAATTTTGGGCACTTGTTATTTGCCATATTGAATTTTTGAATGCTTTTCTGTATTTTTAAATTGTTTTTCGCTCTAAATTATGTTTAAAAATGTTACATCTAGCGTTTGTCGGCACTTGTTGAATGACAAAAATCTATCAATGAACACCTATAAATACTACGTATTTTTCAATATTTTACTGACAGGTACTTATCATCATTTATGACATTGCCCACGTGCGCTTGAAATTTTTCAACACTTTCCAGAACTTTCCACGGAAAAACAAATCAATAAAATAGACCACTTCCCTTTTCTCCCTTTAATTGACTGTGAACGGAGTAGGTATCACGAAGGAACAATAAGAGCGATTCAGCGTCCATGAACATTTATGAGGGTTTAGTTCTGCTTTTTTCATTATATCATTTCCTATAGAACATCGACGAAACGTCCCTACGGTATAGTAAATAGGCACTTCCAAGAAACAGCATATTTGTGGATTTGTAAGCCAGTTATTGACCAAAAAGGTGAAAAATGGGGAAAAGGTCAAAATGGGCATTTTTGAGATTTTTAAGGCACTGGATGTATTTTTTTCCGGTAGGTTTGTTCCGCATTTTTTCTCCTATTCAATATCTACAACTTTGCTTCAGACACAAAAAAGATATTCCGTACGGTATACCGAGATATAACCGTGTTAAAATATAGAAAAAGTGCTAAAAATACACCATGAGCACAAAAATCCGTATGGCTATTAAATTATTATTTAAGCCAACTAGACTAAACTAAAGATGCAGAGTTCTTATTTTTGGGGCTACATTCACGTCCAATTCTCAGAATTGAGTCCCAAAAGCATGTGTGTACTGTGTTTTGGCTCTGGCACATATGACCATGCCTACGATTAATAACCGCCAGACCAGACCAGAATACTACCAAAAGGTTATATGTATGATTTCCTTACGTTAATTGTCCTTTAGTCTCATATTAGTGATACTTGAGTATGCAATGTATATGAAAAATACAATAAATTTTTTCGTCGCACTTCTCCCGAACGGTTAAAATTATAACCTCTGTTATGTATACATATGTATTTCAAAATGTTTTGACAATTTATAAAACGTAATATTTGATTACGGATATCACGCGTCAATATTTTTATCAAAATGTTGAGAAATGGAAATTTGATTAGCAATACATACTCGTAAATTGCATAATTGTTCAAATACATTTACTTTTTTTTAGGAAAAATCCCCAACGGAAACACTAACTATTGTATCCTATAGTCTTAAAATTAAAAGAACCAAATTAAAAACAAACAAAATACGTTGTATCTCTGCGTTGACACAGGTGTACTTTCTCGGTTTATCATTGATTCTGGGAAAGTGATTGGAGGCGACGACGACGACGATAAGCTTTCGTTGTTTAGCGAAACGCCTTCGAATTTCATTAGCATTTAAATTGTTTTGCGGAGAAGTTATTAACAGTCGCATGGCACATTTCACAGTAATTGTCTTCTTCGGCATAATTTGCCAATTTCTCATTGGTGGGAGTAGAGGTGCCGGTTACCTAAGTTATGGACCCGATATCAAAGCAACCACAGGTATGTGAAAAATTGCATTTACATGATGGCAAGAAACGAAAGTAGGTGGGCGTCGGCGGTTTTTGTTTTTGTTCTCAATGGCACAGGTTCGGTTTGGCCCAAACCATTGTGGCAAGATGACTCTGGTCGCTATTTCAGTGTTGATCCTAAAAAAATCAAGATTGTGGTAAGTAGAAATATTGTGCATGTGAAGAGAAAGAGAGAGAGATTTATGGCATTTCATCCTCTTCGAATCGTTTCTGCCAGGCTGTCAACAAAAATTGTCCCGTTCTGCAAGAAGCCATGACGCGTTACACAGAAATTATACGAAAATCGGCTCAAGGTTACATCAGGGCGCCGCAAACGGCAGTTGTTCGCCAAATCCAACAGCTGAGTGTCAACTTGACACAAGCATGTGTAGCGTTGCCCAAATTAAATATGGATGAATCATGTAAGTGGGAATGCACCTCCATCTGTGTATTCATCCATGGTTTCTGTTTTGGAATAAGAAAAATAAATGGAACATTTTTGGTTGTTTTTTGTTTGTTTTGTTTTTGTTTCTTTCAGATTATGTTTGGGGTGATGGACGTGTTATTGCCAACACTATTTGGGGTGCACTTAGAGGTCTGGAGACATTGTCACAACTATTGGTGCCAATGCCCAATGGAATGGTGAGTGCGAGCCATGAATATTAAATATTAATTTGGGATTTAATTTCGCAATTTGTTTAGCTACGCATACCGGAGACGGAAATTTATGATGAGCCACGTTTTGCACATCGTGGAGTGATGCTGGATTCAGCCCGTCACTTTATTAGCAAAGACAAAATCTTGCAATTACTCGAGGGTATGGCCTATAACAAACTGAATGTTTTTCATTGGCATCTAACGGATGATTCGGCATTTACCTTCAATTCTACGGTATATCCTGAACTGTCTCTGAAGGGTGCTTATCGTCCAGAGATGACCTATTCGCCGAAAGATGTCAAAGAAATTGTTGAATTTGCCCGCAAGCGGGGCATTCGGGTAATACCTGAATTTGATACGCCTGGTAAGTGAAGCCTCAATAGTTTTTAGGCAAAATAATGTTCATAGGTTCATATTAAAAATTCTGACCCATTTACTACCGAAGTTTATATTGATTTTTGAAACATTCTCTTTGTGAATATATACAGCACACACTGCCTCTTGGGGAGCTTCACACCCTGAAATAATGACAACGTGTTTTGGAGAATATGCCGGTCAATTAGGACCTTTAAATCCGACCAAAGATTCGACATTCAAATTTCTCTATAAACTCTTCAGGTAAGTTTTTGACAAAATTGGCAAACAAAGCAAATGGAATGAACTCTTATTAACTCTCAATACAGTGAATTGCGAAAGCTCTTCCCAGATGAGTATCTGCATTTAGGAGTCGATGAAGTTAATCCCTCATGCTGGGAGGGTAATTCACAAATTCAAAAGTATCTGGCCTCAAAAGGTCTGGATAGTGGCGATTTGCCTTACATGTACTTGGAGAGATTCACGGCTAATATGTCGTCGTTGGGTTGGAAACAAATGGTCTGGCAGGAGGTAAGAAAAGCTATTAATATTTAATAATAATAATAATGACTTACGGCTATTTACATAATCTTCGGTTATACCACAGTTAGAGCTAACCTACAGTCATTGCTGTCAAATCGTATGTAATTTCCAAACTGTAACTGTTGGTTATCTCTAACCAGAGCTGGTAAAAATGAGTGTACGAGGGCGGTCGCAAAGTAAGCCTACCTAACATAAAAAAACACAACAAATTTGGGAAAATTTGTCTTTACTTCTCAACACAATCTCATTTTAGCTCGACATACTTTTTCCAGAGATTTTCAATAGCTTCGATACCCTGTTTATAGCAAGAACACGGTCTAGCTCCTGAAAATAGCCACCAACCCCAAACTCCACCTCTTCCTTCATTGCTGGCAAATATTTTTCCGAGCTAGTTTTTCAAGTTTGAAAACAAAAAAATAATCCGAGGGAGCTAAATCTGGCGAATAAGGTGCGGTTCTGAATCAACTCGAACTTTAATTCATTCATTTTGGCCATCGCAATAGTGGATGTGTGAACTGGTGCATTGTCTTAATTATGAGCAAACGCGGCACCCATCTTGCGCACATCTTTTTCGTCATCAAATGTTCCGTGAATATGCGATGTATATCACTTTTTGAAATGTATATGACTACAGATAGCTCACGCACTTTCAGCCGACGATCATCCAAATACAATTTCGTGGATTTTCTGGCGTTGACACCTCAATTGGTCGACCACTACGGTGTTCGTCTTGGAGACACATACGTCTTGGAGACTTAAAACTAAACAACGTGGAGCCTTGAAACATAATTTTTTAGAAGGTTGCCATTTTTTTCGAAAGTAATTTTTTCAAATTACTACCGCCATCTATATGTCAAGTCGGCTAATTTTATGACCGCCCTCGTATCTGCTTGCCCAAATGCATTACAGATGTGCTTATAAGCTTGAGTTTCCTGTTAAAACACTCATTACATTACTAATCTCGGTCTTCCTAAGGTTCTGCAAACTACTTGTTTTCTTTGTAAAAATCAAATAACAAAATTAAATTTTTCTAATCTCTAATTTTGCTAATAATTACAGGCAATGAGTGAATATCCAGCAATGGTTTGGCCTAAGAACACTATAGGCCAAGTCTGGTTTAATTATGCAGCCACTGCCCGTGATCTGACGTCTCGTGGCCACGATATTATACGCAGCCAAGACTGGTATTTGTATGTTTTGCAAACTGGCGGAGATTGGGAGAAATTCTATCTGGTGGAGCCAACCGATTTCGAAGGTACAGATACCCAGAAAAAGCATGTTATTGGGGGCGAGGCTTGCCTGTGGACCGAATTTATTAATGGACATAATGTCCTGCCAACCACTTTTCCGCGTGTCAGTGCTGTGGCCGAACGACTGTGGTCGGAAAAGGCCCACAGAGACAGTAAAGAAGTAACACCCCGTATAGAAGAACATAATTGCCGCATGATTTACCGAGGAATCGAAGCACGACCCGCCAATAGTTACGGTCTATGTTAATAAGAGAGAGAGAGGGGGAGAGAAAACTCCCATAAATACCAAATAAAAGCTTGCAATTGAAATCAACACTATTTTCATATATAGATTTTATGACTGACTATTCATAACTTACGTGTTAATGTTAAAACCGCCGGTTTTGGCCGTGTTGAAGAACCATTCGACGTTTGTTGTGTTTTTGGTGGTGGTCCCAAATCGGTTGGCGATATACTCAAATTGCGTACATCGCGTTTTTTGGCTGCTCCTGAAAGTACAGAAAAAGAAAGAAAAGGGAAAAGGCGATTTTAGTAAATTGTTTTGCCGGGAATTGATGCCGAAGCACGCGTAGCGTATTATCTGCATTCCTCCAAATGCCCATTAAAAATATGAATAAAGGCATAATTTCATAAAAAAACACATTATGGTAAAAACGTGACCATTCTCACATTAAACAACTCCAATTGCAATGGAGGGGTGGACGAACAACATAACATATTTCCACAGAATTAAGTCTGAGGAAAAAGAATACAATTTCCTACAATTTAATTTGAAGAATGTTTAATTATATGGATACTAGCGGAAAACATAGCACGAACTTTTTCTTAATGCCTAAGCAGTATATTTTTTATTTAATTTCAAAAAAAACGTTAACCTTATATTGACAGAAAACTCCTCGAACTACTTTACAAATGCAATTCTAAAATATTTGGATTATATCTAAAGACATTTATCAAAAAAAAAAAAAAAAGGCCAGCTGTAAGTAATGTAAACATCCGGACACGTACTTCACATTAGAGCAGGTCGAGGAACAATATTTCGGTTTGTCGCCTTTCAAATGAAAGCCTGTTTCGTTTAGTGTATGTATATCCTCTAAATGTTTCGGCTATATTCCGACCCGACCAGTGAGCTGGCTGGAGCGTAATATCAGTAACCTCTAAAATTTGAAATTCTTCTTTCAATCCTCTCGTATTTTGTACTAAAACACATATGTATTTATTGGTTCTACAGCTAGAGCTATCCATTCTGCTGCAAGCAGTTTCAATATTGTGATTCTCGCTATGATAGAACCGAAGATATTCACGAATTTAGAGGTTATGTAATATTGTTCAGATATAGAGTAATTCCCTGTGAAGCGATCACACAAATTTTGGCTCTTTTCTGCGATTTAACGAAATTTTCCATATATGTACATTAAGGGGTGCAGAACAAGAGTCCGGATTTAAAAAAAAATTCGGTGTGTTTTTTTTTTTAAAATTCGCAAACATTTGACTGAGCAGAATTTTTTTTTCAATGGATAATTAAATGACAGATTGTACGATCAAAAAATTTTCTGGAGGTGTTATTGGAAATATAATCTAGAATCCCAAAAAATAAAAGGTGTATTTTTTTTTAAATTTTATTGTTATTTTTATTTAATTCAAAAAAATTGATTTGGTTTTGTTGAAAAAAACTATTGTACAATTTTTTTTAAGTGCCGATCTGTTATTTATCCATTAAAAAAACAAAAAAAAATCGTCTCAGTAAAATGATAGAGAATTTTTTTTGCAGAAATATTTTGAGGATATTCACTATACATAACAAGCGTTCATTTGACATGTGGACAACCGCAATATTTGTTCGACCCGCCCTACTGTATGTGTGCAGATCTGAAGAATGGACACCTTTTGCATATTGCATTTCCAAACATACCACATATGGAATACTCAATTCGTGAAGACAAATATTTGCAATAAAATACATCTTCTTCTTAATTCAATGATGAAAACCAGTAGTGCATGAAATGTTATGATTACCCGATTATTTGAATTTTGAAATAAGATAACATCTGTGTTTGTTTTAGCTGCATAAGAACTTTCGATGTCGATAGCTATGGTTTGACAGATGATAATGTCAAACTGTGTTGACATTTCTGGTCAGAAAGGTTTGGCAAGTCATGATGAAGAGTTTAACACCAGAACAACGCTTCCAAATTGTGAAAATTTTCTTTGAAAAACTAGATCTGTTTGGGAATTTCAAATAAACGAATTGTGTTTAGTGATGAAGCTCATTTCTGGTAAAATGACTACGACAAAAAGCAAAATTTTCGAATTTGAAGCGAAGACAATCCTCAAGCAGTTGACGAACCGCCATAACATCAATTAAAATAGACTGTTTAGTGCGGTTTACATGCTGGCGGCATCATCGGTAATTATTTATTTATGTATATGAATTACAATACAAAGTAAATTTATATTCTAATTTTACGGTCCAGGGAAAGGCCGGGTTGCAAAGACCCTATGGCTAAATGTTTGCAGCGACATACAAGAGCCTCTGGTGGGAATCGAACCCACGACCCCCAAACTCATAGGCGAGTACGCTACCAACTCACCTACTGGGACGCTCAATCGGTAATTATTTCTTCCGAAATGATGAAGGATCTGCCGTTACCCTGAATGGTGAACGCTATCGAGCCATGTTGACTGAAATTTTTTTTTCAAATATTAATCAGCTAAACATCAGAGACATTTGGAGAAAAAACTCGTCCAAACAACGCCCAACACTCTTGCGAAGTTTTCACACGATTGCGTTTGTGGTCGATTGTGAGCAAACGCGGCACCCATGCGGAAAGCTTTCTCATATACTAGTGATTATTCGAAATTTAAACAAATGAGCTATATGAGATGCATATCTCCGATTGGCTAACATCTTATCGTGAATTTATTCTATTGTTTCGGGTGTAGATACCTCAACAGGGAGTCCAGATTGTTCGGCATCATCCGTGCTTGTACGGCCACTGAAATTTATGGTGCAGAGTTCCCATAGCATTTATTTAGCTTAGCCTTGTTTTGAGTGATGTTTTTCTTGCAAAAAATGCTTAATGGACACGAAATTCAGTTTTTTCCATTTTCTCCTCAAATCACGTGACAATTGACAATGGCTGTCAAACACAAACTAAATGAGCTGTTAAAAGCAGTCAGATGACAGATGCCTTTCGACAGTTAAGAGGTGGGAAATTAAAAAAGTCACGGACTTATTGACCCACCTTCGTATGAATCACCTACATTGCTATTTTAATATAATTTTAACAAATTTTAAATAAAAATTTAAAAAAACTACAACACACCAAAGAATATTCGATTTAGCATTTTTATACGCTATACGAGGGCGGTCCCAAAAATAGCTGACCTACGTTTCTTTTTTTCAACATAATCTCCCACTTCGATACCCTGTTTATAGTAATAACTGTCTAGCTCCCGAAAATATCCATCAACCGCAAATTCTGCTTCTTTATTGTTGGCAAATTTTTTCCGCCGAGCCATTTTTTCAAGTTTAGAAACAAAAAACAAGTAAGAAAGTTTCAGTCGAGTAAACCGACTAAGGTATACCCTCACTTTGTGAGTAATGTAATATGGAATATTAAACGAATTATTCTGTCAATTTGTATGGGAGGTACCAGAATGTTTTTAACAAATACACCTATTTTTCTCTGAATAGTAGATTCTTTAAATACATTGCACTGCGCCGAATTATAAGCATTTTTTGCACTGGTATATTAACGTTATGAGATATTAAATTTGGTATGATTTGGCCATTTTGTGTGGGAGGTTCAAAAAGTGGCGTGGTGATAACGGCCATTTTTCAATATACGGACCGTCAATATACGATGTATAGCTCTTTTTGAAATGTCTATGACTTCAGCTACCTCACGAACCTTAAATCGACGGTTATCCAATAGCATTTTGTGGATTTTTTAAACATTTATGGCGTGGACACCTTAATTGGTCGTATGGCCCCGTTTAAACTCTGCCACCCAATATTTTATAGAAGTAAACAAAGGTGAGAATCTAGCTCGGTTTTAATATTTCGTGGACCTTTCACATGAAAGTATTGTATTACATATCGGTGACCAATTTTCCCCTGTACATAAATTCACTGAGATCGTTTACTTTTGAGTGCTCAAAAAATAACTAAACAACGTGACGTCTTCAAACTAAAAACATATGTTTTAGAAGGTTGACACTTTTCACGAAAGTATTTTTTTTTTCAAGTTTGTTTTAGATCAGATGTAAGGCCATAAAACATTGGAGCTAGAGCCACCTTAAAGTATACCAATCGACTCGGAATCACTAGAAGCTTCAATCTAACCATGTATGTCCGTCCGCCTGTCAATGAATCTAAAGACTGGGTTAGGCAAACGTAATCGTAACGCCCCCGTAGCGTAACGAATCAGCTGATTCAATTTGACATATTGAAATCAGTGTAATCGATTAGTCAACGGAAACGTCACGTAAACGGACGGCGGATTTGGCGGTACGTTTACGTGCATTTGCAAACACCCAGATTCTTAGGGTCGGTACAACGGTCTAGGCATGTATTTTGACATTCATTTACATTCACAGAAAATCGAGGAAATCAGACTATAGTGAATATTTTGCGATGTTCAGATTCCAGAGACTGTTTTGTATTCGTACCAGATTCTTAGGGTCGGTACTACGGTCTAGGCATGTATTTTGACATTCATTTACATTCACAGAAAATCGAGGAAATCAGACTATAGTGAATATTTTGCGATGTTCAGATTCCAGAGACTGTTTTGTATTCGTAAGTACTCCACTAATATTAAACGGGAAAAAACTTTTTTGCGTAACTTTTGAAGTGGAATGATAAACAAGTAACAAAATTTTAAAATAAGAGCTAAAAAATATAAAATAAAATAAAGATACATATTTTATTTTTGCATTTTGTTAGGCTCAAGATCGTTTTTGTTGTTTTCAGTATATGAAAACAACTTTGTTAAAAATTAAAGAAGAAGTAAGTGACATGTATTGGGGGTGGTTGTAATGGTTGGATAGACAGATCTGTTTCGGGAGCCACCAAACTTCCATTGTCAATATCCTTATTACAACGATTATTTCAGTCAATCATTAGAATATATACGCACAGTTCAAGTAACATTAAAAGAGAACTGTTTAAAGATGTTACAATTTGTTGTTGTGAATGTCAGAGTCATATGGCACATTTTTCAAGTTTTGGGTAATTGCTCCAGCGGGCAACGTTACGGCTGCGCTAAAGTTAAGTTATGGCTTTGTTTGCCTAACCGAGCCTTTACTCGTAAGTTGTAAGATCAGTATAAAAATGAACAGATAACAGTCTTTTGACCAAAAATGGCCGTAGTCTAAATTTAAGAAAGTCTGTCCAAATTTTGAAACTTTTAATCAGGTCATTATCATTAGGAAAACAACATTGATAAAACTGGACAATATTTCCTCTAACTCCCAATTTCACAACCTCCGGTTAGAGCTAACTCACAATTAAAAAATAAAAATTTCATATACGATTTTTGAATATTCTTAATGGTTTATTATAAAGTTGTTAAAAGGGTTCCCATTTGTATTGTGAGCCTAATCGACTTTTTAGAGATACAGTTAATTTTGCAACATTCAAATTTAAACATTTAACAAAGTGTTTAAGGTGAAAATACTTCTCATACTACTTTTCTTTGATTTTAAAGTTAAATTTGGGAACACTGTAATGATGATTTTTTCAATATAAATTTACTTCAACAGAAGTTCTTCACATTTTAAAAATTTCATCCGTTAAGCCGGAATTGTGTGAAAAGTGAATATTTGTAATTATTATTTTCCAGTGAATTGTCCCCAATTACATTTTTAACAACAAATAAGTGGTAATTGACCTTTCGGTCAATATAATATACACGTATATACTACGTCAGCGATTCCGTTTACGTCTAACGTTACACATCGATTTAAAGTAATCGTAATTGTTTTGACTAGTTACGAATACATTTTCAAGAGTAATTTCGCAGCTACAACACCAGAGAGCGAATAAGTAATCGCAAAGAAATGAAACGAACAAACGAAGGATGTTTCTATATACGAGTACATATGTATGTGTGTACAAATGTTGATTTATCTATGTATGCACATACGTTTGAATTATGGGAGATGACAGAACTCTGCAAACAAAGATGAGATGAGATGAAATGAACTCGTAAATACACATGTTCTTCTGTAAACATCCATTAAAGTAATTTCACTCGTTCAAATAAATGGATTAAAAGGGAAGGAAGAAGTACAATAATTTTAGCAATCCCACATATGCACATGTGTCTATTTATGAACATTAGGTTGGACGTACTAAAAATTTTAGCCACTGCACACGTATGCTTTTTTTGGAAAAAAGAACTCGACATGATTAAAAAATCGGCTATATCAGGATAAGTTAAATTTAACTTTGTTTAAGTTAATTAAAAACATTAATTAAGTGTTCACCTTTTGCTGAAAATTATGACATTTTTCCAAGCCATTTTTTGGGTTACATTTCCCTAATTTGGAGAAAATATTTTACTCAAATTTACAAATGAGGACAAAGTATATACTTCAAAACAGTTTGAAACATTTTATTTTTGACATATTTTGTTTTTATTAAGCTAAATTTAACTTAAAGTGTTGTTGTGAATTTTCTGTATTTAATATAGAGAGGTTGAACCACATATCGACATGTTTTAGGGAGATTGCCTTTTTTAATTTCTAAATATTTCAAATATTTATTTCAGAGCGCAGTGTCTTATCTTTCCCAATACACCACAAAAACCTCTCTTTCGAAAGGAAGAGTTGATCGACAAAGCTGAACAATTCGAATGTGAAAACATTCAATAAATAAATCTAATTATTTCAAATTATATTCAATCAAAATTTGGTGTTTATGCGCCAACCCAATCAAAAGTTATTCACAAAAATTCAAAAAATTATTCAAACTGTGATCGCCTTTCCAGCAAAACTACCCTTTTTGCACATAGCATGGTTTAGAATGGAGGTATCGATATTTTGACATAACTCGAGAGCCATTTATCCGAATTGGATCAGGAAAGTTTTAAGGAATTCAAAATTAAGCAGTCTTCGCCTTCTTACAATACCATTTTTCCATCCGCTAATGTCTTTCGACGATATCTTACAAAATATGGAAAATATCTTATTAACAGAGTAATTCCAAAAGTAATGAATCAAAAATACACTTTTTAAAAATTACCCTTTTTGATTTTAATAAAATTTGGCATAATGTACTTTTGTGGCGTTTTTAGTTTTTCAAAATTCATTGTAGTTTTTGTGGTTCAGAGCTCCAAAGTTAAGGAATTCTCTCAAAATTACCATTTGTTAAATTATCCATATCATATCTAACCGCGTCAGGTATATTAGGCATGTTTTCGTTACAAGCTAGCAATTTTAGTTTAGCACTTTGCAACGAAAACAACTGACTTCCACTAACTGACAAATAAGCAACAAGTGGCGGATTTTCACTATCTGGTAGCAATGGTGTCATGAGTTGCGAAGAAAGAACAGTGCGAAACAGACAAAAAATTCGTGAAAAGTATTTATAAAACATATATTTACTATTCTATGTTCAATTGTTTACACTCTTTTTGCAAATATTAAAATAATTTACCATTTTTGTTCTTCTTCTTCCCGTTAATTCACAATAATTGATAAAATCTCTCCAAAAATGGGATGCCATATTGCTAAATATAGGGTGCCCAATCTGGCAACATCATACTCGTTTAAGACAGGAACACAAGCACCAAACTTCATCGGGAACTAATAGTGCTTAAAAGTGCTTAGCTGCCCATACAAATTAAGCACTTATGGTGTAACGAAAACACGCCTATTAAAGACAATGTTGCGGAATGAAATATTTATGTACCTTTGGTGGAAGGATGTGAAAATATGGAAAATATTCTTAATCCTTGAATATCCTAAAAAAGTATCAATTCATGCCCTTGATTTTTTTAGTACTAAAGGGTCAAACTATTATGAACTGACTATGAAAAACTCAAAATGGAACCTTGATGGACCAAAAAGATATATCAACTATATTGAGTCAATATTATAATTTTTTCATATACATACATATATTTATACCCTACACCACACTGTGGTACAGGGTATTATAAGTTTGTTTCACGGCAGATGTTTGTAACACCTGAAAATAACACAGCTAGACCCACCTTAAAGTATACCGATCGAGTCAGAATCACTAACTGAGTCGATTTAAGCATGTCTGTCCGTCCGTCTGTCCATGTAAAGTTGTTCGGCGACTACAGGTCGCAATTTCACTCCGATCGTTCTGAAATTTTGCAGTTTAGAGTATTTCGCAGCTGTAAAGATCCCTATTTGTCGGTTCAGATTTAGATATAGCTCCCATATATATCTTTCGTCCGATTTGGCGCTTTAGTCCTATAGAAGCTGTATTTTACATCCAATCGTTTTGAAATGTAGAATGGTAGAGTTTCTTGATCCATGAACCAACATTGCCGAATTTCACGAAAATCGGTTAAGATTTAGCTATAGCTCCCATATATATGTTTCGTCCGATTTTACTTCTTTTAAAAAATGTCTGTCCGTGTGGTAACAAGAGGTCAAAATATAGAAAACATCCTTAATACTTGAGTATGCTGGAAATGTTTTAATTCTCATCCTTAATTTTGTTGGTATAAAGGGTCAAACTAATGTTCGTTTTTGTATTCGCTTTCGCAAAAAAGCATATTTCACGATTCGCTTTCGCAGGAAATTGTCCTTTTTGCATTTCTGCTGACGATAACGGGTTTTCCAATAGGGATAATATGATTTTGAAATGATGTTTCGGCCATTTGTAATATGTCATTATCTGTCATTTGTTTTTCATTGTATTCAGTAGTGTTTACAATTTCATCATGGACAGATATACGGAGGAATAACGCTTACATTATTCAGTTTTATTATTAAAATAATCGTTCTCCAATTGCAACTTTTCGTGCGCTAAGTCCTTTTTTTAAATCCAGTCGACCTACGGCCTTGACACCCATAAGCAATATTTTAGCTCTTGTTAAGAGCTATCTTTTTGCCATTGGCCGATTACCGATCCGACGTACCGTTAAGGAACTAGAGCATAAAACTTTCCGTTCACATTTGAAAATGATGCTAAGTCCTAATCTTTTTTGTAAAATAAAAAAAAAAACACTTTCCAGTCGACCTACGACCTTGACACCCATGAGCAATATTTTAGTTCTCGTTAAGAACTATCTGTTATTGCCATTGACCGATTGTGGCTACGTGCCACACAACAAATGAAACAATTGAATTGTTGCGAGAAAATTTTGGAGATTCGATTATTTCAAGAAATTGTGCTATTGAATGGCCTCCAAGAAGTTGTGATTTAACACCATTTTTTTAAATATTATATATTTGTTAACAAATAAATTATACTTGAAAATCCAGTAATTTTGTTTGGAACGCATATATTAATATATTAGAGCATAATTTATTTGCAAACTGACTTTCACAAATAAAATATGTGTTTACACACAAACAAACTTATTGTTTAAGAAGTTTTCCAAATATATTTTTTTAAAAAATATTTTTAAAACTTTGCTGACTTATTCGAATTTTAGTTAGTTTTTTTCAATTCATCACTTTCAGTCAACCCGTCAATGCAATTTATATTTACAAAGATTATACCATTTAAGTTGTAATTAAATTTTACAAACATATGAAATTTATAAAAAAAAGTTGCTCTTTGAAAAAAAAGTTGCATCTGAAACCCAGAAAATTTGTCTTTAAATTAAGCCATTGATTCATTGCCAAAATACATAAGTACAAATTAATCTTTGTTTCGGAAGTACTAGTTCTAAATAAAAAAATATTAGAATGGGAACATATTTTTTGTTTAGAACAATATCCCCCCAAACACTTAATATTTGGTGTGTCAAGTATTATATATTTGGAGTGTACCCTAAACATATGTATATTTCAAGCCGAATATATTTGGGACAATATACTACAGAAGCGATTTTTTTTTCAGCGTTTATTTCTTGTGGGGCTATTTGAAGTCATTGGTCTTTCGAAATAAACCAGACTCTCTTCAAGTTTTACAAGACAATATTGAACGTGTCATTCATGACATACGACTTGATTTAGTGGAAAAAGTGCTCGAAAATTGGGTTCATCGAATTCGTTCCTGCAGAAGAAGTCGTGGAGGCCCTTAGAACTTAATTTTATCGATTGTACTTCACATTAAATAAAAAACTTTTGAATTTCCTTAACAATAAGTGTGAAATCATATCACTCTTATTGGAAAACCCTGTATGTATGTTTTTTTTATTCTATTTATGTATGTATATCCGTGTAATTTATGGTCGATTGTGGTAATGATGATAAAGAGCATTATCAAATGGTTGCAACTACCCCAACATGCATTTACAGAAGGAGACGGCACCACATCAGCATATTTAAAGGGGATATATCTATCCTCTGTCAGTAAATGTACAACATTTTGTCACAATACATTTACAATACAATACAATACATTGATTACAAACTTGGTTTTATACTTATAGGCTTGAAAATAAGCAGCTCGTATGTAAATTAATACAAATTCGTATTTGTAATTTATAAAACCAGTAATGAAATACTGAAATCGGTATCGCAGTTGGGATTTTAGTTTTTAGCATTACGCAAACCCGGTTTATAATATTTTTCGTTTTCTTTGGATTTTTTATAAACCCTTTCTCGGTTCTTAACGGACATGTTGGACGCAATGATTGTAAGCGATTTATTGTTGATGTTATGGTCTTTTTTATCCCTTGGGTACGGTACGAAAGAGATTATTTAAAATAGTAACAATTTGAAGCAGCCAATGGGTAGGGCTTGTTTCAATGTGTAGAAAATCGATTTTGTATTCGTCAATTTTCGCAAACTTAACCGTAATTTAATTTTATCGCCGCCGTAACGTTGCCCGCTGGAGCAATTATCCAAAACATGAAAAACGTGCTGTATCACTCAGACATTAACAACAAAAATAGCAACAAATTAATTTTATTTTATATTTATTTGCTACTAATCTATCATTTTATTACTTATTTATCATCACTTTTCAAAAGTTTCGCATAAATTTATTCCTTTTTTGTATTATTTTACTAATTTTGTTTGCAAATGCCCGTAAACGTAGCGCCCAAATCAAATTTCAGCAGATTCAGCCGTCCGTTTACGTTTCGTTTCCGTTGGCTAATCGTTTGCACTGATTTCCATATGTCAGATTGAATTCGTTACGCTACGGGGGCGTTACAGTTACGCTTGCCTAACCCAGCCTTATGTTCTCCTATATATTGAACCCTCAACGTATGAGCAACAAACAGTCATTATAATCACTCATACGTAACCTGGGAATTTTTTTACCAGTTTTCTCGGGAAATTAGTTGGGGAATTCCACGACAAATCGACGCTTTCAAAAAAAATTAGGTTTTGACAGTTCCCATTTTTTTAATATTTTTTAGTACACCTGAAGAAACGCTTTGTGGAATTTTTTTGAGATTTTTCGGATAACTCGTTTAGAAGTTATCGATATTTAAAAACTCGTTAAGATATCACTCTATGTATCTGGTTTTTGGTCGTAACTTCTTAAGTTATGGACCTTTTTTGAAATGTTGGTATTTTTCGGAATTTTTCAGAAAAAAAATTAAAAAAATATAAAATTTTTTTTGTGTACGATTTTAAGTTTTACGATTTAAATACCATTTTTTATTCAGTCAGAATTTATTTTGGTTTGAGACCATATGTTTCAGTTACTTTCTGTCTATTGTAGAAATCGATGGATTTTTAGGTGATGTATTAGACAAAAAGATTCATTGTAAAAAATCACTATAGGTGCCTACACTACACTTTTATGGAAATTCAACGGTTTTTTTAATATATTCCACAAAATATTTTTTTAAGTACATATTTTAATTTAAGGCTGAAAATTTTCTTGAAAATTCAGATTTATTCACAAATTCAAATAAGATTTTCAAGTCTGCTCTGTTTCAGTCGATTTAACCGAAAAATGTATGCCCGTAGTCTACACCCTCCTCCTCCACTTAAGTGATGCTATACAAATATATTTTTCCTTGGACAACTCAGCTTTTTTTCCTCATATGAATAATGTATTTTTTGGTAAAAAAAAATGATAATTACGAAAGCACTTACCTTTTGCACGTTTTCCAAAGCTACCAAAACGTTCCCTTTCGATGACTTGAGTGTGGATATAACGTTCCGAATACGAACGTGATAGTTTATCTTTTGAACTGTGGGCACCCATTCTTTAGAAGAAGAAAAAAAAGCAACAACACCACTCTAGTCTGAATTATACAGAAAACGCGAACATTAGTTGTGCAACACAACACCACCAAATGAAATTTTCAATTTCTATTAAACGGATAAACACCAACAACTACTGCTGGAGAACTTTTTTTTTTTAATTTATACACTTTGTTGTTTGATTTCAACTGCAACAGCATCAGATGGCACATATGTCGCTCCCAGCTCTCCAATCGATCCACCCGCATTCATTTCGCAGCAGTGGCATAAGCATGTTCACACTCGCTGCACCCACTTTAATGTGGCGGCATTATTATAGCACACACAGCTACACTTTTAGTTATTCGCACAATTATGCGATTGTCTCGTCTCCCCTTTTTTAGTTTTGCTCCAAGCGAATTTACTTTTTTTATGCTAAAAGCTTTTTTTTTTTTTTAAGTGAAATGAAAATTAATAATAAAAAACATTAAGTATGTTACTTTATTTTATATGTACGAATATGGGATCTTTGTTGTTGCACAGCTTTTTTGGTTTGGAATTTATAAAAATAATTTGATGTTTTAAAATGGCAGATTTCAATTAATTTACAAAAAAAATCATATTTTAATCGATATTTCAAAAATTTATTGGATTCTTTGGAATTTTTTAAAAGCAATTTGTTTTCTTCCACAGAAATTTTGTTTTTTAGATTACATTATTGGCGTACATTAGAAGAAATGTTTTATTTTGGAATACTGTTTCATACTGATTCGGCATGAATGAAAGTATAATTGACGATTTGTTAAATGATTGTGGGGACCCGTATGATTGAAAATGTTTGGAAGTCCTGGTATAATGATTTCACAGTGACTAGAATCTCGTTAAGTTATCAAGGACATTTCCTTAATGTCTCTGAATTTTTCGAAACTTGGTGGACATTTTAAGTATAGTACTATGGGAGTTATGTATATTTAAATATATATTATAATTACTTTTGATATATGAAATATTGTTTAAGCGACTTTTGCTTAAACGATAAAACGCGTTTTTTATCCGCCATATGTGGCACACTGTGCAGAACAGCTGAGCAACTCTGGCTTAAACCCCTATTGTGAATGACACTTAATTAGCTTTCATTGATGTTTTTTGTTCTTTTTTGGTTCATTCGCTTAGTTCATGACTCACACCACAACTCTAAAGATGGCACACTGCCAAATATAATAAATAAATTATCAAAAAAATCATTTTTGTGTTTTTCTATTTTTAAACACCCGCTAAATAAATATATTTAAAAATTTCTCTGATCTAGATTTGTAAAGACTTCAAAAATATTAATTAAAATCAATTCTTTTTTAATAAATGAAATATTTTTTAAATTTAAAAATTTTTACATGGAGATAACCCATATTTTGCCCAACCTGTCCTGAAAATTTCATTTTGGGATCGTCGGCAGTGTGTGAGATATCAATAAAAGTCCTTAAACATTGTCTCGCTTTTTTTTGTTCGAAGTTTTTGTGTACTAATTTAAAATGTATATTGGTTTGGATTTCAGTTGATTTGAAAAGCTTGTTCCCTATAAATAGGAGAAAATTGTAAAGATATTTTTATTAATAACTCACAAACTTTTGTGGAGAAGGTACTTGAAAGACTGGAACACTAAGGCCCATCTTCGAAGTTAGCCTTCGATAGTTATCGAGCGCTCCAGCCAGACGGACAGACATTGATCAAATGACTTAAAATGTCGTAAAAGGGCAGAAAATAAATTTTTGGCCCATAGCCAATGATATAGCCTTCCCCGATAAAGAGAGAGAATTGAATTTAGCTTTTCTTCACTTATTTCAATATCCATTTGGAACAAATCATTCTTATTAACGCCGCGATATTTCTCAATTAGTACATTGGCAACGCTGCAATAAATCATAAAATGCGGCAACCCCACGCAAAGCTTTTAATATAAAAAAATGAATATAAAAGCAGCAAGGGCAACAATAATTCACACCTAATTTCAGAGTCAGATATTCTCCCATCCACAGTCTAAATACTCTACACTTTCACAGCAGTGGCAGGTGATTATGTACTTCGTTCACACTCCCAGAGCACTCACTCTGTGGACGACCAAATACTAAATCTGTCCGCATGAATGTCATAATCCCGAAGAAAGCCTTCCCCATCCCCCACACTGCGCCCTCAGCCACATGTGCCTGCCGGTGACAAATGATGATGAGCCAAATACAGAATTTGGCCATAATGCAGTCAAGACCAAGAAACACAACGCGACGATTTGAGTCGTTAGATTTTGGCCAAGAGACATTTATCTGTTCGCCGATGGTATTGCAAAGCGTGAGAAACGGAAACTAATTAAATGCTAGAAAAATATGTGTATAAATAAAATACACACTTTATTACAACAGACGGACGGACAGAATGACATTTCCCAAAACACCAAATCCAACTAGTGGAGTGGAGTGAAGCAAATGGAATAGTTTTCAGTTTGTCTATGCAAAAGAAAACAGAGCAAAACATGATGACAGATGCAAACGCCACAATGAGTTTCCTTTCGAGAACTTTTCCTTAATATTATCCATGACACATTCAGTCCACCGCAAATAACCGCCAGATACACTGAAAAACGTTGGCCTTTGATTTGGCACCAAAGGCAAAACAAACATAAAATAAGTCCATTAGGTACTTAAATTAAAAACAACATAATTGGTACTACGCAAATTTTCTTTAGCTTAACTATAAAATGTTGTTATAATAATATTTTATTGTCTTTGGCGCCAAATCAATGGTATTTTCTTTAATATTAGGACACTTTCTTTCAGTGTATGCTTCTTTTGGACCTAGTAGTGCATGTACATACATATGTAGTAGCTCTGAGTATATTTGTACGCAACACACAGTATCTGCATGCATCTATTTAGACCTTAAGTGCCTTTCCCGAGCCTGGGTATTTTTAGATATTTCCCGGTAAACGCTTGTAAATGTCATCTGTTAGGAAAGAACAAATGTATGTCGTGTCAGTTTTTTCTGTGCTTTTGTTTTGGGAAGATATTTTAATCTGTTTTTTTTGTTTTGTTTTTTTCTCATGCAAAAGGTGCTTGTTTGAGGAGACTGCTCCGCACGTCCCTTAAACGAGTAATAATTGGTCGCTGGTGCAGGGAAATTGAATACTTTTTGTTTGGAATGCCCAGCGCAGGCCCAGTCTTTGGTGATATATGATGAATGTGGTCCAATAAATCTGATTTGAAAAAAACGGAAATAAAAACTCACAAAAAGTGGAAGTGTGAATGTCATGGAGAAATTAATGGAATTTATGTGACGGGTTTTTATTCAATACCATTGGAGTGTGACTAACAAAACAAGAAAGACATTTAATATTTTTCCAGTTTTTTTAGATAGTTTTAAAATTTTAAAAATGTTTGTCTGTTGAATTCACAGCATGATGAAGAAATGTTATAACTGAGGTATTTTTTGAGATTTTACATTTTTGCATTAATTTAATACGCAAATAACTTTTTTCGTAAATAGTGTAAACAATGTTTCTCCAGAAAAATATCTATATAAAAAAGTTATAAGCAAATATATTAATTAAAAATGTAAAATAAACTGTATGTACTGCCAAATCATTGCACTGTAAAAAATTAAAGTGTTTATTGTTTAATTACTGCAAAATTTTATCTTTGTGCGTATGTGTTGTACATGTGGGACTATTTGGATATAACGTACATTTCGCAGTACAGCATTTTTCGGCTCATTGATTTGAGACACAATTCTGAGAATTGAACGTGAAAGTACCCCCAAAAATAAAAACTTCTGCATCATTCGTTTAGTCAAGTTGGCTCAATTAATAATTTAATGGCCATACGATTTTGTTTTTTGCTCAAGTTGGATTTTTAGCACTTTTTCTATATTTAAACACAGTTAAATATCGGTATACCGTACGGAATATCTCTTTTGTGTCTGAAGCAAAGTTGTAGCTATTGGATAAGAGAAAAAAAATTTGCAACAAACCTACCCGAAAAAAGTGCATGCACTGCCTTAAAAATTAAATTTTTTACCAATGTACTTCATTTTTCACCTTTTTTGTACAATAAATGGATTGTTTTTTGGAAGTACATGTTTACAATAGGGACGTTTTTTAAAGGAAGACGTACGTGAACAAAGTCATAAATGATGATAAGTAACTATAGGTAAAATATTGATAAATACATAGTATTTATAGGTGTTCATTGAACGATTTTTGCCATTCAACAAGTTTGTTTAAAGTATGTGAACAAACTCATAAATGATGATAAGGACCTGTTAGTAAAATATTAAAAAATAAATAGTATTTATAGGTGTTCATTGATCGATTGTCATTCAAACGTGTACAGCGAGATGACATAAAGAAACGAGTGGAAAAGTTGTTATAATATTTTGACAGAAATCGGACGAACAAGGAGAGAGGTTCCAAAGCGATTCAAAGCCAACAAATTAGATACATTGCTTGCGGAGGTTTGGTGGTGGAGTTTTAAAATTATGCCGTTTTTAAGATGAAGATGACACTGAAATTGGTGGAAACACTGAACAAAACATGCCCTTGAATATTATGTCTAACACGGATGATGATGCAGATTCAGAACATGAATATAAACAGCCTACGAAGAAAACAAGATCATCAGAACCACGAGCGTCAAGTTCAACGAGGATGAATATTGACAATAATTGAAAATGTTCTAAATTTTGTAGATAACTTATAAAAATCTCATATTTTCTGTGTAAGAATAATATGTAATATGGAAAAATAGTATTTTTGTGGATTTGTAATCCAGCTATTGAACAAAAAAGGTGAAAAATGGTTATTTCTGCAATTTTTCATGGCAGTGAACAAAAATGGACATTTTTGCAATTTTTAAGGCACTGAACAAAGTCAGTGCCTTTTCGTGTAGGTTTGTTCCGCATTTTGTTTCTTTTATTTAATATCTACAACTTTGCTTCAGACACAAAAGAGATATTCCGTTGTTAACGTTTGTAAAATTTTTTTGACATTTTTTTTAATTTTATTCAGTCAGAGTTTATTTGGTTCGAGACCATATGTTTCATTTACTTTCTGCCTATTGCAAAAAAGTAATAGAAACAAATACAAAAAATTGGTAGACAGTTTTAATTGCTTGGTTGAATTGACTGCAGATTGGTAGACTGGTAGAATTGACTGCAGATTCGATAGAGACCACTCTATCATCTTCAGAATTCAGTAGCAATAGTGTATGTCTTTAACTTAAATCAGCAGAAATAATTATGGAAGCATTAAATTGAATTTAACAAGAACTACTAACCAAACCCGTATTTTGCCGAACTAAGTCAATAGACTAAAACTCTCTACCAATTAATTTAACTTTTTGAATGGAGAGAATCTCTTAAAAATATTGTGTAAAAATTTTACATGAATCGGAGCAAAACTTACGAAGATACAACAGTCCAAGCAACCGCGCCTCATACATGACTCAGTACTTAAAAAAACTTTAAACCGTTTTTCCCACAAACCACGTTTTTAAAGTCGGTGACCATCATAACTTAAAAACGCCTGAACCGATCGTTTTGAAATTTGTAACACTAATTCTGTACATAATTTACGAGGTAACGCTGTAAGTTTTTTTTTTTTCAAATTTGTTAATATTTTTTATTTTACAATAACAAATCAGCGTTTTTTTTTTGCAAAAATCGCGTTTTTCATTTCAAGTGTTCCCAAAAATTGTAAAATTTAAATTAAAAAAAACTCGACAGCGTTTTCTGACTATAACTATTATCTATTTTTTAGCATTTTTTAATTTAAAATTTCCATAAAATTTTGGGAAACATTTTGTTTGTTAAATAAACTTTTTAGACAAAAACACAATTCATAGGTTAATATTAAATATTCTGACCCGAATTATATCCAGTCCTTCATTTCGCTGTAGTCAGAAAAGAGAGGTCGACCGAGTTTACGTCTTTTTAATCTCAGGAAAACAGCAAATGCTGAATAAGTGTTAATTCTCTAATATCTACTAAACTACATATGTATGTAATTCAAATAATTTTTATCAATTCAAATTAAGCTTCTGTATTTCAATAATAACGACATTTTAATTTTAGCAGTGAAAAATGCAAATGTTCACTAGTTTTCCATTTTGACTTCACTACACTGAGGAATAAAAGAGGTTGCAAAATCAACCCCGTTTAGGGACAATTTATCCCAGAAACGAGTATGAAAAATCGTTCCCGATTAGTTCATTAATTTTTCCCGAAACGGAAGTGATTTTTGATCGGCGTTGCATTATGTATTGTCGGATTTGTTATTGTCTGGATTTGTTACTGTCTGTTCTTAGAAGAAGAAACCACGAGGTAATTTGTGATTTATAAAGATGTGAAAAATAAAAATGAATGATGAAAAAATATAATTTAATGACCAGTTCGAAATTGTGTATGATTGTACGGGCTGTCTGGCGAGTGAAAAGGATAATGTGATTGCGAAATTCAGTGACGGCTTTCTAGTACCGAAATTTCTGCAATCAAAAGAAATGGAGTCACCCTACGCCTATTTAAACTGCCCTCCTAAGAAAGAAAGTCGTATCCATTTCAGTAGTTTTGAGATATTTAGCTTTTACATTCTATAACTTTTGCCCCTTTTAATTTTATGTTTAGGTTAGGTTAGGTCCCTAATTGGTCTATGTGAGCTGGTAAAACCGGCTGCCACATCTCCATAAGCCTAAGTCTAAAGTCGCGAAAGTTATTAAACGTAAAAGCTAAATATTTCAAAATACTGAAATGGAGAAGTATCTTAAGAAAGTATGTCTTAGGAGGGCAGTAAAAAGGTAATTGTATATAAACGTCAATTCAAAATATTAATAATGGGTGTATGTGTGTTTTTCTTCAGCCGCACAAGCCACATATAAAAGTTTGCAGTATATTAAGGAGAATGATTTGAAGGGGGCTTTGTCACCATTAGGGTTACGTGAATTCTGAAAAAAAAATTAAGTGGTAAAAACAGAGGTAATACTGCGTAGTGCTAATGCTATTTAGTTGGTTTTATACATTGGGGTGGATATAGAATAGAAAGTTATCCCCGGTGCGTTCTTGAAATCATCAGAGTGTGCTTTAGACATCCCCAGAGCGTCACCAGTACGTGCTTTAAATTATGTCCAGTTGATATTGTTTTTGCAATGAAGTGTTGTTGATTTTTGATGCTTTATTCATGGACCGCCGTGCATGGATTCATCGCATACGGGGTTGGTTCATTATCATCAACGAATATGCACTTATTATGCACGTATGTGATTTGTTTTTCGCTGGGTGTAGATTTTTATAATAAAAAATATTACTTTTACTAACACAATTTATAGATTTTTCTTTGTTGTCGTACCTCATATTTCTTCGTCTTTTGTTAGCATTAATCTTTTAAAGTACAAAAATACACATATTTCAACGATTTATTATTTATTCTATTCCAGGTAACTTAATGATGCAGCAGTACGCCTAGACCGTTTATGGTAACTGGGAATAAACAGTTTCAATATTTAAAATGAAGATGTCAACTTTTTTAATAATCACCATTACTGAAAGATTAATGTTGAAATTACATAATTATTTATAATTTTTGTAAATAGCAAACGGCCTTGAGGCCACTGTAACATACGAACGAATGCCGCTAATTGCAATGCTTCACAATTGAATTCGTCCACAATGGATATGGACGAGTTTTCTGCGAAAATTTCTGGCCATGCCGCCTGGGGCCCAGGCACGTCATAACCGTTTAATGTGTAGAAAATCGAAATTTGAGGCAGTGGAAATGTGAATGAATATCGGCCGGACGTACGCCAACAAAAACAGACAAAAAAAAATTGGGTTGGCAGTTTGAAATTTTCCCTGCCGGTTTTTGCAAAAGCAAAAAGTGCAGCAAAATAAAGGAAAAACGCACAAAACTGACACATAAAATATCTCTGTCTGTCTCTTCATCTTCGGGTGGTGACACAGATTTTTGCATCGAAAAAAAATCATATCGAAATATACTTTTATTTTTACTTTCTGTACCAGAAACATAAAATGCTCACGACATTTCTTGTATTTTTACATGCATTTATGTATATTTTTTTGGTTTATGAAATTTATTTTCCTAAGCAAAGTTTTTTTTTGGTTTTCGCACACAATTTGGCTAAAACTGCAAAAGACTCTCCGCTATGAGATTGGGTGCGACGCATTCATATTCATGTTAATGTTCATGTTCAGTTTGTTTTTATGTTTTTCATCTACAAAAAACGGGCTAGATGAAGGAAATAGTGCGTTTTCATCGGAATCCCAAGCGAGTTGAGACAATATAGAAACTATGATGTGTGTGTCGTCTTTTTTTTGTGGATTTCGTAAAATGTGGCAATGTGGTTGGATTTATGGATGGATGGGTTAGATGGTTGGATGGATGGCTGATGGGGCACTTAGGAATAGCAGGCACAAGTGTTTTCTTTTCTGTGCCCATTCGAGTTAAACAAATGTTGTTTTTATGAATTATTTAGCGCAGGGGACTGCGAACCAGCAGAAACCGCGCGCGGAAACGCAAATATTGGCACTATGCTTAGGAAAATATGAAGCAAGTCGATGTGGGACAACTAATGACGTTTTACCAAAAATATCCGTTCTAATTTTGTAAATATTATTTTTAATGCAGTCGTTCAAAAGAAATATTATGTGGCGAATGAACTATTTTTGGTACAAATAAATGCAGTCCAAATTTTATTTTAAGATAATTTTATTTGAATATTTCGAATTAAAGCTGCCAAATGTGCATATTTACAAGAAGGGTGTTTCATCTTATTTTTATGTTTGTCAGCTAAATAAACCTAAGACGAAGAATCTCCAACTTGGCAATAAAATATAATTGCGTTTTTCTAGGACCAACATAAAATGTATTCCTCTGAAATGAAGAACATCCAAAAAAGCTGAAATTAAATAAAAAGCATCGCAATGGATAGATCACGCTAGAGAGACTTTGTTGATGCCCTATCGTTCCTTAGAGGAACGATGGGAATATATACAAGTATATGGGGGATTTTATGTCAAGTGAGTGAACTTTTGAAACCGATATCTTCCGAATGATGCAGAAGTTCTTATTTTTGGAGCGAATTTCACGTCCAATTCTCAGAATTGAGTCCCAAATCAATGAGCTGAAAAATATTGTATTGTGTAATGTTATGTTACTTTTTTGATTTTTTGTGAGGTTGGTAGATTTGCTAAATTAGCTACAACTTTTTAAATTATGCATCGATTTTCTTCGGAATTGTCTCATTTTATTCACGACCTATCGGACTTTACGATAAAATTACAAAAATATAACCATTTTGAATTTTTCAATGTTTTCAAGAGGTTTTAATTAAAAAAAAATATTAAAATAGTCTCAATAAATGGGATTTTCGCAATATTTTGTTCCTACCAATTTGGTATAAAAGCGCTGTAGAAGTTGTGCTCTACTTCCTATAATTACAAAATTTGGCAGAAAAATGTTTCTTATTTAGGAAAGAGTACTGCTTAATTTGGAGATAGTCGGTTCATATTTAGATTTAGCCACATACATATAAGCAAATAAAAACGTTAGGAGGTCGTTTACCGCAAACATATATCGTTTGTCTAAAACGATCTACTTTTCCCGTAACGGTTGAAATATTTCTACTGAATGAAAACGTTTATCGTAAACGTAGTTTCTCTTGCTGTACACAAACATTCTTTCATTCCAAAATTTTCATAATTTACGTTTGTGGCAAACGAAAAACGTTTACGGAAACATATTGTATTGAAATGATTTGATTGAATATTTTAAAGAGAGTTGAGAGTACAAAGTACATTTTGTGAGAGTGAGGTTTTATACATTTTTATTTTTATATGTTGGAATAATATGTGTGGAATATGTGTGGTTTTGTTAACAGTTCTGCAGATGGTGGTGGACATTTTTCTCTCTTTGAAACCATCCATCAGCGGATGGATGAAAAAACGATGTTAGAAGAAGATGAAGGTTACTTAATTTAGGATTATTTAAAGCTTTCCTGAACCGATATTACAATAAATGGTTTTGTTAAAATAAATGGTTCAACCTCTATTTATATCCTAATTTTAGTGAAACGAGGGTATATATCATTTGCCAGGGGAAAAAAAGTGTAACACATCGAGAGAGTAGTCTAAGATCCCAAGTATGTTTGGCGAAAATCCCTTTTTGGGTAATTTCGGATTTCGAATGGGCAATGACCGTCCGTCCGTTTTTCTGTCTGCTGGCACGCACGATAACTCTCGAAAGTAGTAAACGATATACCTCAAATTTGGTATTCGGTAATACTTTTCTGCATCGCAGGCTAAGTTCGAGGATGGGCCATATTGGTAAACTCCTTGTAGTAATTTTCTTCCATTAAAAAATTTGAATTATTAGAAATTATTATTATTTATAATGTTATTTTTTTAGAAAATTTCGTTTTTTTACAAAATTTCTAAGAAATTTAAAAAAATTAAGGAAGTTGCAATTTTGAGACAACAATATAAATAATTGAATGTTATCAAAATTGTTTGTTTGTATCGTTTGGCTTAAGGCTTGAGTTAAAAAACTGGTGTTGTTGTTTTTATTTTATTTATTTAATTTTCCAATATTTCGATTGAATTCTTCAATCATCTTCAGGGAGATTTAATGGAAAATTCTTAGCAAACAGTCCGTTTAGCTTATGGTGCTTTTGTCAAGTCAAAATTTTCTGGAAAAATTATCCATTTCGGCGAAATTTTCGAAACGGTGGAATTTCAGCGAATATTTTCTAGAAAAATGCAATTTCGATTCTTTGAATATAAAAAAGAATAATAATTTTAACATTTATAGAAAAATGTGTTTGAAAAAATTTTGAAAAAAAAAATTTAATTTCTAAAAATAAATCATTATTAAGTTTTTTTTAAATTAAGTTTTTTTACAATTTCTAAAATGGAATTTCATTAAATTTTGTAAAAAAATTCAACTTCGAAATTTTCAAAAATAATTAATAAACGTTTTCTAAAAAAATTAAAAATTCTTTTTCTTTTTCACTTGACTATTCAAAAATACCTTCCTTCACTTTGAAGGAATTCTTTGATCTTCAGCTCAACTCCACAGTGAGAAAATCCATAAAATAACATCAATAACAGATCAATCCCGCATAGGGAAACATCAAAATTAAAAATTTATAATTTCGACAAAGTTTTCTAGAATAAAATGCAACGTTGATGAAGTTCTCTACAAAGTTTACGTCATTGAAAGAGAACACAACGACCCATTTTTATGGATGTTTTTTTAATTTAGACATTTTTTTTTGAAAATTAGTTTAAGAGCTTTAATTTAAAAAAATGACTTTTCCAAATTTACACATTTTAGGGGACTCAATATTTGTAAAAGATTTGGGCGAAAAATAAAATTAAATAAAATTTTTGAGAAAGTGCAATTTTAATAAAATTTTCGAAAAATATGATATTTTAATGAAATTCGAAGAAATTTTCTTCAATTAAAAAATTTAAATTTTAAGAAATTTTCAACAAAAAAAATAATTTTGAAGAAATTTTATAAAAAATTAATTTTTAAAAAGTAAGAAAGTTTCAGTCGGGTGAACCGACTAAGGGATACCCTCACTTTGTGAGTAATCTAATATTGAATATTCCAAGAATTATTCTGTCTATTTGGGGTTTAACAAATACACCTATTTTGCGCTGAACAGTTATAAGCGTTTATGTGCACTGGTATATTAACGTTATGAGATATTAAATTGTGGTGTAATTTGAACATTTTGTGTGGGAGGTACAAAAAGGGGCTTGGTGATAACGCCCATTTTTCACGTGGCTATAGGCACTATAAAAGCATTACTCTGCACAAAATTTAAATTATTTTTATACACAGGTAAAAATTTCGTAAAACTCAAAAATGATTTTTTCTAAATTTTTTAAAATGTCAAATCCCCACAAAATTTTTGGAAAACATTTTTTTCATATAATGATTGATGTCGATATTTTACTTTACCATTTAGCAAATGTTTCTAAACTTTTTAGTAAAAATAAAAATGCACTTTAAAAATTCTGTCCCTTAATTTGAATCAATCATATTATTCATGCACATTCTATATTTGTCCGGAGTATAAATTAATCCTATCGAAAATTAAAAAAAACGAGACTGTAAAATATTTATCAAGACTTTTCTTTAGCGCAATTTAAGCCATGCTAGCTAATCATGTTGAATTGGTGTTTTTGCTGGCGCAGTTCAACTTTCCATTCTCCCTTAGCCACTATGGAAAGGGGAGGTGGGACACATGAGTATGTATGATTAGCCTCATTCAAGCTATGGTTATTTGTTCGTAAAACGAAATGCAAAATAACATAACATGTTAAGGGGATAGTCGCATTTTCCAATCGAAAAAATAAGATCATATTCGAAAATTATTTTTTTTTTAATTTTTCCTCAAATTCTCCAAGAAAATATATGCGGTCACAATCAATAACCGCCTAACTCGACTTAAGAAAGATTTGAGATATGCATTTGAGAAGCATTAAAAGTATTTTTTCTCGAAAGCATGATGTAATTGCTTGTGACCACAGATATATTTCATCAATTACAAAGATTGGTGATATTATTCACTTACCCACCTGCTGACTTATCGCGTCTTATAGAAAACAATATATATGAGGGATTATCTATTGGTATCCTCCTTATTTTGGCTGAACTAAAGTGGCCGCGTGTGAATCTGGACTAAGACCGACTGGTCCACCAAGAATTGCATTATATTCTATAATCAGAAACATCTTTGAAAAGGAAGCAAAAATTAATAGTATAAATAAAACTAAAACACCTATTAATATTGATATCTAGCTCCAATTTCTTTGTAATCGTATGTGCCCTACCCCTTCATCGAAATAGAGAAAATTCCATGTGATTACAGGTGTTACGCTGTTCATATCTATTTAAAGTGAAGCTAAAATTACATAGTCTCCTTCAAACTATGCAAAATTTGAACAAAGAAACAATGGCAAAACAATTTGATCTACAAAGAAGCAAAAAACGCGCAATACTGATCTGGCCTGGTCTGATCCGATCCGATCTGGCCTCGTCTCTAACAATCCACACAATGGAATGGGAGAAACAGGAATTCACACCATTTTCTTGAATATGTGAGAAAAAACGCCACTTTATTCTCACAATGGAAAACACAAATGGGATTTCTTTTCATATGGGAATTTAACACTTTTGTCTTTTGGTTATGGTTGCTCCCTCCTCTGACAAATGCCCTCATTGGATCGGTCAAATGCCGCAAAAAGTTGGAAAACAATTTTAAATGGTATCCATAAATTCGAAATGAAAAATATTTTGCATTGAATTTGTGTAAAACTTATTAATAAACAATGCAATTGAATTCCAAAAATAACAGTGGCATAAATTAGAAAAATTATCAAAAATAAATTCCAAATTATATAGCATTCATACTAAAGAAAGGGTTATGAAAAACAAAGCAAAAATGTCATTTACTATATTTTATGAAATAATTTTGAATCCATGAAAATTCGATGTCCCAAATAAGGCAAAAATTTAAACTATACATTTTATAAAGAGAAAGATCACAGTGGTCGTCTCTAGTCTAGAAAAAGTCCACAGTGCCCAACTCTAGTCTAAAGGAACACCACTGCGGTCGACTCTAGTAGAGAGGAAAGAAATTTTATTAAAATTATTCTTTTTGTCAAAGTTTTCTGAAAAAATGCAAATGTCGTCAACATTTTCTAGAAATATAAAATTGTCTCGAAAATTTCTAGAAAAATACAGTTTTCGAGGAACAACAATCTTTAACTGAAATTTTAATAAAATACTCGAAAATTATGAAATTTTAATGAAATTCGAAAAAAAAAATCATTTTGACATTTTCAAAAAAAAATTAATTTATGAAATTTTCTAAAAAAATAATATTAAAGAAATTAAAAAAAAATTAAAGAAGGTGCAATTTTGAAGAAACATCATAAAAAAATTAAAATTCGGCGAATATTTTCTAGAAATATGCAATTTCGATTCTTTTAAAATAAGAAAATTAATTTTAACAAATGTTAAACATGTAAATTTGACACAATTTTGAAGAAAATTGCAATTTTTTCTAAAAATAAAGCATTTTTAAGATTTTTTTTTGAAAAATTAAGATTTTTTACAAATTCTAAAATGAAATTCAATGAATTTTGTAGAAAAATTCAACTTCAAATTTTTCGAAAAAAAATTAAAAAACTTTTCTAACAAAAAGATAAAAAATTTTTACTTTGCAAAAACGTTTTAGACACTACTTTGATAACTGTTATTTCCACAAAAAAAATATAGTGTTCAAAAAAAAATGTCAATGTTTTTTTAAAAAAATGGAAAGGATAGTTTACCATAAATATAGTTTTACATAAAAATAAAATTTAAAATTTTTTTAGAAATATGTAAAGGAATTATTTTGAAAAAAAAACGTATGAATTTGACGATTTTATTTCAACGAAATTTTCGGGAAATATGAAAAACGCAGTTTCGGCGAAATTTACTAGAAAATGAAATTCTAACGAAACCAACTTTTCCTATAGAAAAGTTGCCAGAGACCATCTTTTCCTATAGAAAAGTTGTCAGAGATCACCTTTTCCTATAGAAAAGTTGTAAGAGACCAACTTTTCCTATAGAAAAGTTGTAAGAGACCAACTTTTCCTATAGAAAAGTTGCCAGAGACCCTCTTTTCCTATAGAAAAGTTGCCAGAGACCAACTTTCCTATAGAAAAGTTGTCAGAGACCATCTTTTCCTATAGAAAAGTTGTCAGAGACCATCTTTTCCTATAGAAAAGTTGTAAGAGACCAACTTTTCCTATAGAAAAGTTGTAAGAGACCAACTTTTCCTATAGAAAAGTTTTCGGAGACCAACTTTTCCTATAGTCTTCAAAAAATAAAATTTCAACGTTTTTTTTTAAATGGAAAGGATAGTTTACCATAAATATAGTTTCACATAAAAATAAAATTAAAATTTTTTTTTAGAAAAATTTAAAGGAATTATTTGCAAAAAAATCGTATGAATTTGACGATTTTATTTCAATGAAATTTTCGGGAAATATGAAAAACGCAGTTTCGGCGAAATTTAATAGAAAATAAAATTCTAACGAAACCAACTTTTCCTATAGAAAAGTTGCCAGAGACCAACTTTCCTATAGAAAAGTTGTCAGAGACCATCTTTTCCTATAGAAGTTGTCAGAGACCAACTTTTCCTATAGAAAAGTTGTCAGAGACCAACTTTTCCTATAGAAAAGTTGTCAGAGACCAACTATTCCTATAGAAAAGTTGTCAGAGACCAACTTTTCCTATAGAAAAGACGTCAGAGACCAACTTTTCCTATAGAAAAGTTGTAAGAGACCAACTTTTCCTATAGAAAAGTTGTCAGAGACCAACTTTTTCTACAGAAAAGTTGTCAGAGACCAACTTTTCCTATAGAAAAGTTGTCCTATAGAAAAATTGTCAGAGACCAACTTTTCCTATAGAAAAGTTGTCCGAGACCAACTTTTCCTATGGAAAAGTTGTCAGAGACCAACTTTTCCTATAGAAAACTTTTGCTATAGACAAGTTGTCAAAGACCAACTTTTCCTATAGAAAAGTTGTCAGTGACCAGCTTTTCCTATCGAAAAGTTGTAAACATTTAGTTTTTTCTAAAAATTTGTAATTTTAACCATTTTTAATGCTGAATTCATTAAGTTTTGTGGAAAAATTCAACTTTAAAATTTTCGAAAAAATCATGATAAAATTTTTTTAAAAAAATAGAAAATTGCAATTTTCTTTTTTTGACAAAAACATTTTAGAAAAGTGAAATTTTAACAAAATTCCCAAAAATATGTGATTATGATGACTTTTTCTATAAAAGTGTTATTTCCACAAAATTGTTTATAAAAATGACATAAAGCGTAGTCGACATTTTCTAGAAATAATTCGTGAAACTACAATTTTTATAAAATCGAACAAATTTTCAGATTTTCCAAAAAAAAATAATTTTTAAAAAATTTTATAAAAATAATATTTCTAGGAAATTTAATTTTCGATTTTTTAATTTTTATAAAATCGAACAAATTTTGAAAAAACTATAAAAATATTAATGTTGTCGAAATTTTCTGGAAAAAATCCATTTCGGCAAAATTTTTAAAACGGTTGAATATCAGCGAATATTTTCCAGAAAAATGCAATTTAGATTCTTTTAAAATAAAAAATAATTTTAACAAATGTTTACAAAAAATTTAAATCTCACAAAATTTTGGAAAAAAAATCAATTTTTTGATAAATTTTGTAGAAAAATTCAATTTCTAAATTTTCGAAAAGAATGTATCTTGATGAAATTTTCTAAAAAAATAAAAATGTAATTTTGACAAATACAATAATGCAATTTTGACGGAATTTTCTATAAAAGTGTTATTTTCACAAATTTTTTTATAAAAGTTAATTTGGCAAAATATTCTAAGAAAAAATATTTTCAACGAAATTTTATAGAAAAGTTCCATTGCCATGAAGTTTGCCATAATTTTTTAGAAATTTTAAGAAAATAAAATTTTGAAGAAACTTTATAAAAAAACTAGTGTTGTCGAAATTAAAAAAAAAACATTTTGGCGAAATTTTCGAATCGGTAGAATTTCAGCGAATATTTTCTAGAAAAATGCAATTTAGATTTATTTAAAATAATAAAAAATAATTTTACCAAGTGTTTATAAAAAATTTAAATTTTACAAAATTTTGAAGAAAAATCAAATTTTTCGTAAAATTTAGAAAAAAAAATCAGATTCGAAATTTTTGATAAGAAAGTAAATTAATAAAATTTTCAAAAAAAAAAAAAACAAAAAAAAAATAAAAATATGTATAAATTTGACAAAAACAAAAATGCAATTTTGATGGAGTTTTCTGTAAAAGTGTTATTTCCGAGAAAAAATTATTTTCAACGATATTTAAAAAAAATGTAGTTTTGTAGAAACTTTGTAAAGAAATTGAATGTTGTCGAAGTTTTCTGAAAAAAAATCAATTTCGGCGAAAATTTAGAAACGGTGAAAATTCGGTCAATATTTTCTAGAAAAATGCAATTTAGACTCTTTTAAAACAAAAAAAATATTTTACGAATGTTTATAAAAAAATGTAAATTTGACAAACTTGAAGAAAATTTATACTTAAATTTTTTTAAAAAATTCAACTTCGAAATTTTTGAAAATAATGTAACATGAAGAAATTTTCCAAAAAAATGAGAAATGTAATTTTGAAAAAAAAATACAATTTTGACGAATTTTTCTATAAAGTTATTTTGAATTTTTTTTTATAAAAGTTAATTTTGGCAAAATTTTGTAGAAAAAATTATTTTCAACGATATTTTAAAGAAAAGTTCCATTGTAATAAAGTTCTCATTAAAAGTAAAATTTCAACGAATTTTTTTAAATCCAATTTCTACGAATTTTTCTAAATTTCGCTGAAATTCGTAGAAATTTAATTTCAACGAAATTTTCTGGAAATACGCCGAAACAAAAACAATTCAGAACAGTAAAACTTCAACAAAATTTTCTAGAAACATGCAATTTTGAAAATATTAGAGAAAAAATAATGTTTTAGAATTTTTTTAAGCAAAATTTCAAGAAAATAATTCTGGAACAATTAAACTTCAACGAAATTTTCTAAAAAAAACAATTTCTACGAAATTTTCTAAAACAAATACAATTAAGACTAAGACATTTTGAAGAAAAATACCATTTCGACAAAATTTTCTAAAAAAAATGCAATTTCTTGGTCGACTCTAGTACAGTGTAAGAGCACAATGGTCGACTCTTGTATAGAGGAAAAGCTCAGTGGTGAAATTATTTTTAATAATTTTGATGAAAAATGTAATTTCGACAAAAAAAAAACATTTTAGAAAAGGGAAATTTCGTCAAAATTTTGTAGAAAAATTAAATTTTGACGAAAATTTCTACAAAAATGTTATTTCCACAAAAAAAAAATATAAAAGTAATTTTCCTAGAAAAATTTATTTTCAACGATATTTTATAGAAAAATTCCACTACAATAAAGTTTCAAGAATTTCAAGGATTTTTTCTGAAAGAAAAATAATTTTTGATGAATGAATTTGAAGATTTCATTTCAAACTTCGAAACTTAGAAAATAAAATTCTAACAAAATTTTCTTAAATATCTCGAAAATTTAATTTGTTGAAATATTAGAGAAATTTAAAATTTTTAGGATTTTTTACAAAATAAGTCAATTTGGAGAAAATAATTCTAGAAAAAATAAATTCAACGAAATTTTCTAAAAAAAAGTTTTTTATGAAATTTTCTAACTAAATAAATTTCTACGAAATTTTCTAAAAAAAATAAATTTCTACGAAATTTTCTAAAAAAAATAAATTTCTACGAAATTTTCTAAAACAAATTCAGCTTCGACTAAGAAATTTTGAAGAGAAATATCATTTCGACAAAAGTTTTTACAAAAAATCAATTTCTGGTCGACCTAGTAAAAAGTCAGACCACAGTGGTCGAATCTAGTCTAGAGGAAGACCACCCAGGCCACAGGTTAATAAGTATACACACTCTAAAATTAAAAGCTCATCTATGATAACCCTTTATTTCGTACTGAATATCCCGTATACCGAAGTAGTAGTAGTTGTCGTTGTTTTTAATTAAATAACAAAGAAACCCATTTCTATTCGAAGTACAACGTCCGAATGTCGGTTATGAAATGTTCAAAACTACAAAACGAATTAAAGCAAATAAAGTTAAATTGGAACACATTTTTACAAATGTTTGCACTTTTTTTGCTTTTTCAGTTAATTCAGTTCACTTTTTTTGTGTTGTTTTTGTTTTTGCGAAACAAAGCCCAAAAATGTTACACTCGAAACAAGAAACCAAAATAAGAAATTGAGAAACAGAGAAACGGAGAAACGCTGTTAAAGGCTATAAAAGAGAGTCCAACAAACTGAAGTAATGAATAAAAAGGCAAAAATACAAATTTGAGCTCGCCGTTGTCGTTGTCGTCGTCTCGTAATGATAGTTTCAATCAAAAAAAATGGATGGCCCATAATTATATGAAATGTCTTTTTGTCCATTTGGCAAATACGTCGTCCGCCAGGCGCCCGTCAGCCGAACTCCATTGAACGCGGAATGGCAATGGCAAACAAGAAGATGAAGAAATGGTGCTGGAAGTGAACTCCAATAACCCCACGAATACACAAGTCTCACAATTCCAGAGAGATGGAACAAATTACACACAAAAGGCAAATTAAAATCACAATGAAGTCAAGTCGGGTTTAGATGTTTCCGCAGAATACAGATAAAACAAAAAATGGATATGAATATTATTAGGTAGTTTGCCATTACTTGGCTTTTGGGGGCGGGAAGGCCAAATGCGAAATAAACTTACTTAGATTCAAATCCAAGTTTTACAACATTGTTGTTTAATGAAATGTCACGGATCGTGATATACTGTTAGACATTGTATAACTTACATACATATTTCATAGAAGAAATATTTGGTAAAGAATAATTGAGTTAAGTACGAATTTATTATCTAAACTGCAAAAAAAGGTACATAATATTATTGAAAAAGTACATTGGGACAATGTTCATTATTTTTGAGCCATTGTATTCGATTATTCATTTTCATGAATGATGTTCATTAAAATAGCGTCAATGTTGACTCGATGAACTTGTACATTGGGCCAGTGAACATCATAAATTGATCTTTAACGAATGGCTACATTGGTCCAAGGAACGCATTCATTAAATCAATGAATTTGTAAGTAAGAATAAATACATGTACGTGTACCTTAATTTTCATGTATGAATATACATATTGATCATTAATTTTTATATGTGAATACATTGATCCAATTAAACTAACTAACTAACTGGGTTCTATAGAGCAGGGCTTTTCAGCCGTTTTGGCTATGCGCCCCCTTGAAGACATTCGAACAGGTTAGGGAAATATTTTCATACATAGAAATGTCCTAAATGTAAGTCCCCTGTAATTATTATAAAATATAAAAATTCTCAACTATCAACTGCTCCTCTGGAGTAGGAACAACGCACAGTATACGACAAATCCTACACCGGAGTCATAAAGTGTTGTTCATGAACGATGTAGTTCAATTGAACGGGACTCTTTACTGAACGGTAGGAAAAAGTTCACACAACTAGTTCATTTCAGCTCAGTAGTTCACCATGTCTTTTTTCTTCTCTCAGCTTTTATCTTCTCAGCTGTTATGTGTTGTTTTTATTCCTATGTGATCATGATTATAGGAGTCTACCTAAACAAACGCTTTTGTATATTCAACTCATTCCATTCATGTTCCACTCAGATTCCTTTAATAGCGGCTGATTTGAACTACTGAACTAAATGAGCTGTTGAACTAAAGTGAGATGGTGAGCTAAAGAGCTGTTGAGCTAAAGTGAGATGGTCAGCTAAAGAGCTGGTGATCTAAAAAGCTGGTGAACTAAAAAGCTGGTGAACTAAAAAGCTGGTGAACTAATGAGATGGTGAACTTAAGAGCAGGTGTACCAATGCTAACCAAAAAGCTGGCGAACTAATGAGCTGGTGAGCTTAAGTGAGCTGGTAAACTAAATGAACAAACTAATTCACTCATTTAAACTGAACTTAAATGAGCGATCACTTAAAAGAACTAAAGATCCCAACTCTAACTCAAAGCGGAAACGATATCACACTCAAAGCCAACTTATTTCAGTCCAATTAATCTATACTCGTTCGTGCTGAAAGGTCTGGAAAGATTATTTCATTAGAGGAAACCAGGAAACAATCATGCTTCCAGCAAAGCAAGAGCAAGTCTAAAGAATCTGCCTTGCATGAACAATCGTCCCTAAATTACAAGGAATTCACTATGGTGGCCTTTCTTGATATATAAGTGGCTGAGTGAATGGCCACTCACTCAGATGCGGTAATAAGCAACAACGCCGGAATCTAAGTGTGAACTATACCTCGATTAGATTAATTTTGTGTTTGATCAACATAAGATGGAGAACAGCAAGTCTCTGGGGCGACAACTCTGTCGAGGAGAACTGTCTCCAACAATTTGGAATCCTGCAGAGAATGGAATCCTGTTAGATCTGGATCGTTGAGGCTGCAATATCATAAAATATTTAGGCGATGTTGCAATTGCTGTAACCGGAAAATTCCCTAACGTTCTCATAGGTATTACAGTACTGCCGACTTTGAACAAATCGCCTAGATGGACCTGAAGCAATGGTTTGGACTTTAACCCAAAACAAAACAGAACTGGTTCTCTTTGCTATTAAGAGTTAGTCTTTTCTGAAAGTGCAGTCTTTTCTGAGTTAGTCTTTTCTGAAAGTGCACAATTTCTAGGTATAACCGTAGGTAGAAAATTGTTCTATTGGAGCAGGTAGGGATGGCCATCGTCGCCTTATATTCCTGCAGGAAAGATGTGAGGCCACATTAAGGTCTCTGTCCTAAAATCGTTCATTGGACATACTTAGCAGTAGTTCGGTCAATACTACGGTGGGTCGTTGTAAATGCGGAGAACTGATGAAGGTTCAGAGAACAACCTGCCTCAGCTTCAGCAGAGCTTTAAGGGCTACTGCGACATAGTATCGACAAATCCTGCACCGTACTGCTAATTGATATTGTGGCAAGAGAAGTTGCGGAATTAGGATTATACCTTCGAGAGGAACTCTACCACTAAGATACCTGGGTTAGAAAATAGTAGCTGTCTACAAACTTCTATACAGATGGTTGGGATATTGATGGGAGGACCGCCTTCGGATTGCACTTAGTCCTGCTAATGCTCACAAACTTACAGGGTATAATGAAAGTCGCCAAGTCGAAAAGTCATTTACTCGGACATCCAGACTGTCATTACATCTCTGGAGGCTGTATCCCTAAATAAACAGTTCACGGATGCTGCAGAACTGTTAACGTGATGGCTGAGCAGTATAACATATACCTCATATGTGTACCTGGGATATTCCACGAAAACCGCAAAGCTGAGGAACTTGTTGGGGAAGGGACGATATTAAAAATTCTTGAATAATTTGCATCTATTGGTACGTCACCATCCACATGTATGCTTTGACTTAGGCGAGAGACAGTCAGGATGTCCAAAGAGAGATGAATGGAAACAGGCACCTGTGGAGCAGCTAGGTACACCTGGCCGAGCTACGAGCTGAGAAGGTCCAAATAAGTACCTCCTCGCACTAGAAAGAAACAAACTGTCTCCTGATCGGAGAACATGCTGTGAATTGATTTCAATGACTTCTGCACAAGCTGTGGAGATAAGGAGGAAGTGTTCCTGCTCCGCATTGCATATATAGTGAGGTCGGGTTTTCTAGGAAGTCTGATAGATCTGGCCGGTACCGACATTCGTATTACTGAAAACTTTTTGTATGAAACAGGTTGGTTCCGATGAGGGGGCAACTGGACCCGTGGTAGCACTACATTAAAAGACAAATCGTACCTCAAAATAATGTAGAGGTGTAATCAATTGTTATTCATTAAATTCATGTAAAAATTCCATCGATTTAATGAATACCTATTTCAATTTGAAGGCCGTCAATCTATAATAAAATGCTTTACATCAATCTCCTCTTATTTTAAAAAATGATATATTGTCGATGTACAAAATAAACATCAAATTTGCCTGAGTCAGAGTTTGAACTCACGACCTTCTGATTGTAAGTCTAACGGTTTAGTTGTTTACTGTATACACGTTGTAGCGTGTATGGAAATAATTCTCAGTGACTTTATGTTGGCATACGGATAAGTTGTCATGGTTTGGTTTATAAAAACTGTATATATGATGAAAAAACGCACAATTAATGCCTAATTATATGTAATAATAACATTAATTTAAAGTCTATCGTATATTTTGCTTCTGTTCAATGTATTCTTGACATTTATTATATCTAAAAAAAAACGTCAAGATAATACAATTTTATTGCATTTTCGATGCAATCGATTTAATCTGAAAATATCAAATTTCAAAAATTTTGCTAATTGAGATACTTATCAAGAGACAATTTTCCAAAAACTAAAGTTTAGCTTTTCCTACAATATTCTTTCCCTTTCCCAATCCTTACAAACTTTCAACATGGAATTAAATCCATTTTATTGATGCACAAAAACATTGTTAATAACCACATTCCTGATGATTTCATTAGACAGTTTAATAATGCAAATTCAATGCAAATCCATCCAATCATCACCACAAAAGCACAATAACAAAAAGAAACAACAAAAGAGGGTTGTGGAGGGGGGAATAAATGAACACATAAAAATCTCACTTGACTTTGATTAAACTACAATAATTCCAATGGACGCCAATGCATCAAAGGGGGTAATCTGAGCACCCAAAAGTCAAACAGACAAACGAAAGTCTTCCGAAATTGAGCAACTCTGATGCGGTGGCGCACTTGTCCATTGTCATGGTAAACCACCACCACCACAGCCCCAGCTTCAGCGCCAACAGTTGCTCGTACTGCAAGATTTTCCAAGATCTTTTGTTGACGCGTCAATGGAAATCAGCAATAGACTTTCACTAACTAAGCCAGCCAGCCAGTCAGAGTTAGTCAACCATTCAGCCATCCGACAGCCAAGCGACCAGGCCATCATCAATTGGCTTCATTTGAGAGTGTGCGCCAGAGTTTGGTGATTTTGATTTGTTTTTTTTCAATATTTGCATTGTGTGTTCGTTGCTTTTTTTCCTTCTTTTTTGTGGCTGTGGCATAATTTGCACAAAGTCTATTATTTTCATTTTCATTGATTGCGGCGACTTTTCTTTCCATTTATTGTTGTGGAGCACAAAATATGAATACATAACAACACAAACAACAAATGGCAGAAACAACAACGAGACAATTGAATCATTGTTATACACCCGACGTGCAAACTATGAGTACATACGGACAAAAGTTCCTGTAAATACAGAGTGGGTTATGACAAAATAGCTATGAATTTAAATTTAAAATTTTTGGCCATTGCAATGTCCTAAATAATGTAATTGCCCAGCATTCATGTTAGCTCTTTGCAAATCAGCTGTTTGTCGCATAGAGAAACGTCAGAGAGCGCAAGAGAACGTTAACGTTCTATATACATCGTGGGTCAGACACAGAGAACGAAGCCAGAAAGGTTTTAGCTGATTAACCGCCGAAGGCGAACATTTTTAGTCGAGCCAAGCCAACCCACGCCGATATGTCGTCTAAAATTGGCCGTTGCAGTAGGCTCATACCGGCTGAAAATCGTGCCTTTATAAATATATTTTTACTCATGTACTTAAAATTTTCATTTAGGTTACAACGAAGTTGTACAATAAATTTGTTTATTTTACGTTGCACAATAATTCATAAGCCAACGCCGACCCAATAAGCTGACCACTTATTGGTCTAGCCGCCGCCGACAATTTTGCGTCGGCTTCGTTTTCTGTTAAGACAGTAAGTCCAGATTTACACTGGGCAAGTTTTTTCAGCAGCTTATCATCAAATTCTCTTTTGAACTTGCACGAAGAACTCAAAACGTCCAGGGAGAGTTTTTTCCTCCCTCTTGCCGACTGCCCCTCTCTCCTACAAAACGCCGATAATCTGCTGAACATTCAGCCAGTGTAAATCCGGAATTACAGCCTGTTTCTGTAACTTGAAAATTTGTGTTCGTTCGCCTGCCAGACGACAAACAGCTGATTTGCGTTTCAGTAACTACCATCAGAACGACAAGTCGCACGATAATTAACTCGTACGAAAACGTAATAATTTTAGTGTAAATTTTGGTTTGTCAGATCGAGTCGCTTTATTTTATTTGTCGACTGTTAAGAACAATGGCAAAAAAACCTTATTGAAATCAAAACCAAGTAGATATTATTATATAGTAGATATAATTATGGTAAAACCAATTAAATAATAATAAAATTGTATAGATATGTATACAGATGTAGGCATAAAGAAGTCAACATTGGCAGCTCGCTAAGATGAAAAAAAATCGTCAGTGCACAATGAGAGAGACGTGAGATAGAGAGAGAAAGAAATGAGAGTCTTGGTTCAGCTCAGCTGACCCACCCAGGGTTGATTTTTTGGCCACCGTCAGTGTAAAGAGTACAGAGGTGTATTTTCCAAGGTCGACTATACAAAAATGTGTGCTTTTTTAGACCGGAAGTTGTGAAATTATTGATCTGGCAATTACATTATTTTCCAATTGGTTAAATTCTAACGTCATAGCCGTAAGGCCAGGCGAGCGAACGAACGAACCTTAGAGAATCCAAATTACTGACGAAAGTGAGTGACTGGTTTTCGTTCGCAGAGACTTTCGTGAGAAATACAGAATAAGTAAGAAATGGAAGAAAGTTGTTATTGGGGATAATAACAATATTAAACATTCCGTTTTACTCCTCAAACGAGCAGCTTTTTTCCAATCCATGAAGTTCCATATTTCCAATTCGATAACCCATTTACCCGGACCATCATCTGTACATTGAAATCAAAACTACGACTAATTTTCCCGTTGCCATTGCTTTGTTGCCTTTGATCATTGGACCAAAACAAGAAATGCAACAACAAATTGTTTCAGCCGCATCGAGATATGAATACACGTTTTTTCTTTGTGTTTTTTTTGTAATGCACTACTGATAACTCAAGAACTTGGCATTATCTGAAAGAAAATGATATCATTTACATGTGTACTGACTGATGACTCTTACGTCTCTGCGACTGTCTGTTTGTCTGTCCTTTTGTCCAAATGATTTTAGCTGCGCCATGAACACGGCTTAAATTTTGTTTAAAAGATATACCTTCACTCGCACTCGACGACACTTTGCCACTGTTGCTTAAAAGGTTTAAGAGGGGAAAGTACTCGTAGCACCACCACATCACATCACTTCCGCCTATTTTATGGATTTGTTGAGTGGTGCAGAGACAGGCGCAATTTGTCGGCTAAGTTATGGTTTTATGTCCACCAGAGACAAGCAGAGACCACCTGGAAAATAGTACAGTGGGCAGTGGTCATGAAGACTCTCATAAAAAAAACTGATAACGCCTCGTTTCACTTGGGTTGCGATAACAGACATTTTTTTATTTCGCGTTTTGGGAGATGATTTTCATAAAAGCTGATTTTTATAAAAGCTAATTTTCAAATTCATGAGGGCGAAAAAGGTTTGCTTTGGATAAGGTTCAGGGGCAATTTTAAACAAGGTCTTTACGAACCATCCGGAACAATAACCTTTGAGTGTTTCCATCATGTGGCACAGTAAAATATGAATGAATAGGTGGATATTCATATTTTTGTTAATAAAAAAAGCATTTTAAAAACATAACTGTTGAAATATTTTTAAAAATTTCTGCTGGATTTTGAATAAAACTAAAATATGTGGGTGTGACATATTTCTTGAAATCAATAATGCAAGTATTGTTGAGACTTGTATATGGTATAACTATTCTTGTTAGTCGTCGATGAGCTCCAAAACGATTAAAACACGATTTCTAATATAAATATACAAATTCTATAAAATGAAAAGAGATGTGTTTAAAGGTGTGTCAAATATTTTTTTTTAATTAACATTTCAATCTATGATTTATCAACTATCTTCTCTATTCTGGTTATATTCTTTTATTAATATATTTTCATAGCTTTAGAAAGTTCATTCAGGTTTTTTTTAGAGATTTATTGTTCTATCGGAATTGACAAAAAAGGCATAATAGAAATTAACTAAATACATATTAACATAATGTTGTAGAACCAGCATTAATGCAAATTAGTTTCAAAATCATGACCTACAGAATTAAACAAAATATTTGATAAAAGCAATAAGCATTTCAACGCGTTCTGCTCTATAACTTTCATCGGAATGACATTTAAGAAGAAAAGAAAAATGTTAAAATAACCCAAAAATGGTTAACACATTAAGGGTTTATGTTTGTTGAAGACGTGTTGGGCGTTATTAACATGTGATACGATTCGAGAGGAAAACGGCGTGTACCGTCGTCATAAGAACTACGAACTATATAAACTATTTCCCAACATTGACGTACTGAAGCGAATCAAATTACCGCAAGTACGCTGGCTAGGTCAGGTTAGCAGAATGGATAAAGATGAATCACCACGAAAGGTTTTTGTTGATGTACCCGAAGGAAGCCGAAAAGCAGGACCACCTAGACTTCGATGGAAAGATCAAGTCGGCGAGACCATGCGAAAATTTGGTATTACCAACTGCCGACAAAAGATAGAATTGGTTGGCGAAATATGTTATCTTCGTTATTAAAGGTACCTAACCCCTCCGGGTTGTTAGTGAACATATAAGTAAGCAACTTAGTAAATAGAGTAAATATTTTAAAAATCGAGGGACATCGGTTAAAAATCTCTGGGCCGTTATGACCCATTTTTACCAGAACCGATTTTAGGGAATATGAAATATAAATGTCTAAATTACAGTGAAAATGCTGCTCTCGAGAGTTTTCATGTGCTCCAGCCAGACGGACATTGCTCAAATGACTTAAAATGTTAAATATTAAAAAATTATCTTCAATACAAGACACTGACGCAAAATATTTAAAATTAGGATTATTCGGTCAGAATTTATTTTGGTTTAAGACGATATATTTCAGTTACTTTCTGTCTATTGCAAAAAAGTAATAGATACAAAAAATACAAAAATTGGTAGAGAGTTTTAATTACTTGGTAGAATTGACTGCAGTTTCGATAGACACCACTCTATCATCTTCGGAATTCAGTAGCAATAGTGTATGTCTTTAACTTAAATCAGCTGAAATATTTATGGAAGCAGTAAATTGAGTTTAACAAGAACTACTAACCAAACCCGTATTTTGCCGAACTTAGTCAATACATTTTTGTTTTTTGCTTGGGTTCGCATCGCGAACCACTGATGTAAGTTAAAGACATACACTATTGTTACTGAAAATTATAATAATTGCATAAATAAAAAAGTTATAAACCATATAGCTCATTCTGCGCCATCCTGTATAAAAGTCCAGTTTTCGGGAAAAGGGCAACAAAAATGTTACACTTTTTTTGCAGAAAAGAAATCGTCAAAAGTCTTAATATAAGAAGAAAAATTGGGATAAATGTTATCGATGTATTACGATGTATAAGTTACACTGTTATCGGACATTTAAGTTTAAAATATTTTTTTGAAAAGTATACATTTGTTTTCGTAAAAACAGCTCAAAAGAAAAAACACCGAAAAAATTAAATTAAATTAAAATTATTTACCTTAGTTATTAAAATTCTAAAAATCGATTTCAATATACAAATGGGAAAAATAAAATTATTCAATAACTTTGTTATTATCCAAATTTAAATGTCAATAATTAATTTGTTTATTTTGTATCGCTTAATTATCGAGTTATCGAAAAAAAAATAAAATTATTTGAAAACTACCTTAGTTAACGAAATTGAAAATTCAAGAAATCGATTTTTTTTTAGTTTATATCGCTTAGTTATCGGACGCTAAAGTTTAAAAAAATTAAAAAAATATTATTAATATAAGCTCACAATGAAAATATAAAATTATTCGATTGATACATGTGTTATGGACATTGAAAATTCAAAAAATCTATTTCAATATGAAAAGAGGACAAAAATAAAATTGAAATTAAAAATTCAAGCAATCGATTTCAATGTGACATGAAAAATAAAATTTTCATAATAAAAATCCAAAATATCGATTTTTTTAGTTTATATAGCTTAGGTGTCGAGTTATCGGACGTTTAAATTTGAAATAATTAAAAAATACATTTGTTTTCGTAAAAAAATAAAATAAAATTATTTAATAACTACCTTAGTTATGGAAATTTAAATGTCAAGAAATCTATTTCAATAAAAAAAAACGGAAAAATTAAATTATTCGATAACTCCCTTAGTTATTCAAATTTAAAATTCAAGAAATCGATTTTTTATTTGATATCGCTATCGAAAAATAAAATAGAATTATTGGATTTTTCAATGTGAAAAAACGGAAAAAAATAAAATTAATCGATAACTACCTTAGTTATCAAAATTCAAAATGCAAGAAATAGATTTCAATGTGAAAAAAAAATAAAATTAATCGTTAACTAGCTTAGTTATCGAAATTGAATATTCTAAAATTTTTTTATAGTTTATATCGCCTATAGTTATCGGACTTTAAAGTTTAAAAAATCAGAAAAATAGAATGAGCACAAGAAAAACGGAAAAAAGTAAAATGAGTTCGCAAAGAAAAAAATATTCGGTTACTACCTTAGTTATAGAAATTGAAAATTCAAGAAATAGATTTCAATATAAAAAAGACTTAAAAAATAAAATTATTCGAAAACTACCTACATATGTTATGAAAATTGAAAATTCATGTAATCAATTTATTTTTTAGTTGATATCGCTTAGTTATCGAATTATAGGGCTTTATCGTTAGAAAACACCAATAAATTTTGTTGGTCAAATGAGCTCAATTTGAAAAAAAAAAATGGAAAAATGATCTACTTTTTAAATTCAAGAAATTCATTTCAATATGGAAAAACAATAAAAATAAAATTATTCGATAACTACTTTTTCCATGACTTCAAAATATCGTAAATTTTTCCACCTCTGGGTTATGTCCAAAACCAACTAACTACGCAGAATAACATTTATCTTCTGCCAAGTTTAAAGATTTTCTACTCTGAAGTATTTCCAAAACCGTCTAAGCAGAGTAAAGTTGTTCTGCATTGCGCGATTTACTTAAATGCTTCGTTTTTAGTTTTTATGTAAATTTGATTATGCCTTAAATAAAAGTACACATAATTCTTATAGAATTTTTACTATGGCAGTTATCGATAACTGAAAAGTTATCAAACGGTGATAAAATCATAATATAATATCACTTTTTCGATTTGTTACTTCTCATTTTCGATTTTGAGCACATTATCAAAAATACAGTTTTTTTAAAACGTTGACATGTGATAATTCTATAACTTAGCGAGATATCTTTTTGTTTAAATAATGTTTTTTTTTTCTTTTCATGCAAATTTTTGCTTTAAATAAAAGTATACATAATTCTTATAGAATTTCTACAATCGAAGGTATCGATTACTGAGGCAGTTATCGATAACTTAAAAGTTATCGAGCAGAGAGAAAATCGTAAAATAATAGCGCTTTTTCGATTTGTTTCTTCTAATTTTCGATTTTCCGCCCAAAAAATCGATTTTTAAAACTTTAATTTATTTAATTTATTGAGATATCGATAACATGTCCACCCTGTTTTCTGCTTACTTTGAGGCGGTCTATCCAAATACGTTGTCAGATCGCGGCGCCTCGGATATCATAATCTCCTCACAACAAGTTTTAAATGACATTATCTATATATATATATACACTTAAAAACGACTATTTCTCAATTATCTATATTGATACAATTTTACCATATTTGGCAGAACTTTTCTTACTTTAAATAATAGCTTCAGTTTTGCTGTAGATGATCTCCTTTTGCGAATTCCAGTACGAAAAACATTCCCTTTTTCATTGCAAGACACAATGTGTCACGTATCACATTTCGGCCCACTGTCCGTTGGCAACAAATGAAGGTCATTTGCTTTACACCACATAAACTACGCGTGAATGCATCGCAACACACAAACAATAAATAAAAATGCTTTAGAAAAAAAAACAAACAACAATTATCACGTGCACTCAAGTTTGACAAAACAAAAAAAACAACAAGCATTTGTTTTATTGCAATGGACAAACCTGTAATGCAATCCTCACCCAACAGAGGTGAGGTATGTACGGAATGTTCATAAACATCACCTTACATGGCTCACTGGTAATTTTCCAAAAAGTCTAAGTAGAACTGAATTGAAACTACGCACTTAAGAATGAGCAAATCTAGAAATTCGTTTTTTACGTTCACCTCAACATATCTATAAGAATTGTGCAGTGTCGTTTTTTTAGTACAAGATTTTCGTGGCAGTGTTTTGTGGAACTCAATAAGTGACATACTTTACACATTAGGTGCTACAGTTCTACAACAGACTGAATGGAAGAATCCCACTGTTTCACTTAATTTAATTTTCCGCGGGACAGACGGACTTCGGTTATGAAGCTGCGAGTAATATTGATGTGATATTTTGATTAGAAAGTCCGCTCATTTTCGGCATGGAAAAACAGCTGATAAATAATGACATAAGACTTACTTAAATCATCTTAAATCTCAATCCCATGACAGACTTGTCGGACAAGTGTCATAAATTAAACAACAAATATTCAATATACTCGAAGGTATTATGAACGTACATATGGCGTGACTAAGTGGCAACCACGTTATGGGAAACGGAAAATTGATTACAATAGTGTTGTATTGCTGTGTTTCATTGTGTCAATTTAAACCATAAATTTCCACACAAAAAAGTTGTGGAAATAGTAAAATGTTATAGGTAAAAAAGAAATAGCGCCATAATAACAGTGGAAACCGTTTTTTATTTTAATTTTGACGTAAACTTATTATTACATAAAAACTATTTTTGTTGATTTTTGTTAACACCCCAAATTTCCAATTAAAATTCATTATTTATATCAAAAAAAACAATAAACGTAATACACTCTCACGCTCAGAATAACAAAATCAAGTGAATGTTCGTTCTGCAAGTAAAATCCACAAAACAAATGAGCCTATTTGACATTCAGCATTAGCCGTGACAACCAACGCCATCACAACGCAAACCCATGAAGAACAATAAAAACAAGTGGAGACAACGTCGTGAATGTCTCCACGACGACCGACGTTCAAGGAACGCTGACTGACTGACTAACTGCCATTGGGTATCATGCAAAGATCCGAGAATCGAATCGAGTAGAAAATGTCCATAAAAGGAATTTAGAAGTTCATCATCAACACGTTCGTTCACGGCAACTGAAAAAGGAAAAAACCACACATTTGCCATGTGCAAAAAATGAACAAAACGAAACAAGTTCATTGAAGTTCTCAAATACGAGGAAAGACGACATCTGCGGCGGCGGCAGCAACTACTTTTACATGAGTGCCAATGGCAACAACTACCGAACTCGAAGAATACCTGTTTCAACTCAACAGCTATTGATAACTGACTAAACAGTATCCTAACCCGACCACAAGAAGAGGGTGATGATGATCTTACTTCTGTTCTGTCTGACTGCCTGTCCGTCTGTATGTATACGAGTATGCCTGGTTTTGATTCAGGAATGGATTTCGTACATGACCATGAACAGTGAAGGTTCTACCTTCGTCGTACATTCGAATGTTACGTTTCCTGATAAAGTGGTTTTCTTTTAGAACGTAACGTATAAAACCTGCAGATTTGTGTAAAGGTTCTGCCTTTGTATAAATTCAGTGATTGGATGTTACGTTTTCTAATACAGTGGCTATATAAACTTCTCCAACATGTAAGTTCTGCAGGACAGTAAGTTCTGATTCAGGAATGGATTTCGTACATGACCATGAACAGTGAAGGTTCTACCTTCGTCGTACATTCGAATGTTTTCTAATACAGTGGCTATATAAACTTCTCCAACATGTAAGTTCTGCAGGACAGTAAGTTCTGATTCAGGAATGGATTTCGTACATGACCATGAACAGTGAAGGTTCTACCTTCGTCGTACATTCGAATGTTACGTTTCCTGATAAAGTGGTTTTCTTTTATAACGTAACGTATAAAACCTGCAGATTTGTGTAAAGGTTCTGCCTTTGTATACATTCAGAGATTGGATGTTACGTTTTCTAATACAGTGGCTATATAAACTTCTCCAACATGTAAGTTCTGCAGGACAGAAGTCGAAGGTTTAATTATTTTAATTATTTTAACATAACGTGTAATGCCTTCAGATTTGTGTATGGCTTTTTATGAGCTTGGCAGAATCATGCATAAAGCATTTCTTATAGATGAGGAACCTTTATATGAGAGTGTGCAGTTCCAGGTATACTCGAAGATATGGCATTGCAGCCGTGAAATATAAGGCATTTTTCGATAGTAACTTTTGACTAAAATGCTAAATATTATCTGAAAGTAGTATATCACTCAAAGTAACTTTCACTTAGGTACCTGCGACTGTGTCCTGAGATAAAGATATATGTATATAAGAAATAACTTATCTATTTAAGATGTACTATAATAACACAGCACAGCATTTTTCAGCTCATTAATTTGGGACTCAATTCTGAAAATTGGACGTGAAATTAGCCCCATCATTGGTTTAGCATCATTCGTTTAGTTAAGTTGGCTCAATTAATAAATTAATGGCCATACGATTTTTTTGCTCAATGTGGATTTTTAACACTTTGAATAGGAGAAAAAAAATGCGGAATAAACCTACCCGAAAAAAGTGCATCCGGTGCCTTTTGTCCCCATTTTTCACCTTTTTGGCTCAATAACTGGATTACAAATATGCTGTTCTTATTTTTGGGCTATTACTCTCAGAATTGATTCTTAAAATATTGTGTTGTACTGTGTAATACATTTCATACAAAAAGGATAAATATATAATATAATTTTCATTATCTCCATTAAAATAATAAACAAAAACTCTTACAAATGTGAATAAAAACACTGTGGCACACAAAAAAAAATAACAAGGTTCTGTCAACGGATTCTGATAGAGCGGGTAAAAAAAGAATATACGTCTATCGGTTTTTTGATAGTTTACGTATTGTATTCATTTTAGAGGGTCTCCAATATTTCCCCATTTCACACATTTTTATGATGAATCGGCATATGGAACCGTGTGATTCTTACATTTTAGGTTTAGGATGTCTTCAGCACCATTACTTAGAATCTCTTTCGCCTCAATGTAGGGGTTTCTTTTGGTCCCTTTTGTAGAAAAAAACAGGTGTTTAGCGAGTTTTACAACAATATTTGCCATAAAATTCTACTATAGGTCTCTGAATACACCAAAACCCAACCTAAATACCAGAAATAAGTCAAAACTGAGAATCCATTTTTAGGTTTAGCACCTTAAGGTCTTAGAGTTTTGACTTATTTCTGGCATTAAAGTTGAGTTCTGTGTTTTGGTGTATTCAGAGACTTACAATAGAATTTTAAGACAAATATTTTTGTAGAACATTTTTACCCGCTGAACACACTTTTAGATTGATTTTGACCCTTTTCTACAAAAGGGAACAAAAATACCCCTACATTGAGGAGATAAAGGGTTAAAATATTCAACAAAAATATTTGCCATACAATTCTCTCTACTCTAATTTCGAACTTTTTTGAATTGGTCATAAAACAAAAATTGGATATTAAGTGCATTCAGAGACTTATATATGTAATAGAATTTTAAGGCAAATATTTTTGTAAAACATTTTGACCCGCTAAACACCTGTTTTAGGGGTGATTTTTACCTTTCTCCAAAAAGGAGACCAGAAAGGCCGCTACATTGAGGAGCTAAAGGGTTAAAATGTTTAACATTTTAATGTTCCTCGTAGTATTCTAAGTAAAGTTGCTGAAGACATAATAAAGCTAAAATGTAAGGATCACACGGTTTCCTATACGGATTCATCATAAGAATGTGTAAAATGGGGAAATATTGATCAACCTCTAATATGAACACCATACGTAAACATTCAAAATGCCGATACACGTATATTCTTTTTTTACACCCGCTATCATAATCCGTTGTCAGAACCTTGTTATTTTCGAAAAAGTTTAAATTTGTTCACTGTGAAATCAGAAATTATAATTTTTAATAAATAGTTTAGGAAAACAATTTTTTCATAAAACACATGATTTTGGGACTCAATTCTGAAAATTGGACGTGAAAGTAGCCCCAAAAATATTATATTCTGCATATAGTCAAGTTGGCTCAATTAATAATTTAATGGCCATACGATTTTTTTTTCTCAAGGTGGATTTTTTGCACTTTTCCATATTTGTACGAAATCCGAAAAAAGTGCATCCAGTGCCTTAAAAATCGCAAAAATTCCCAAAATTCATAAAATGTCTGTCAGTAAAATATTGAAAAAATACGTATATGTAATGCGTAACACGTATACGTATAAAACAGAACATTTTTGCTATATTTAAAGCACTGGATGTACTTTTTCGAGTAGGTTTGTTCCGCATTTTTACTCCTATACCCTTTGCTTGAGACACAAAAGAGATATTCCGTACGGTATACCGAGAAAAAATATAGAAAAAGTGCTAAAAAAAATCCACCTTGAGCAAAAAAAATCTTATGGCCATTAAATTATTAATGACTTAAATGACTAAACGAAGTTCTTATTTTTGGGGCAATTTCACTTCCAATTCTGAGAATTGAGTCCCAAATCAAAGCGCTGAAAAATTCGTTGCTATGAAATTAAAGAATGGCGCCAAAGACGTCATTAATCTTTGAAATACTTAATTAAGTACATTTTGTACTTAAAATTAAGAAAATGTCAGTAAATACATAATATTTTAAAAACTAAGGACTTCTTTGGCGCCATTCTCTAATTATATGACAAATAAATTTTCTCTGTAGAAAGGAGCACATAAAAAAGGACTTTAATTAGTGAGCGAGTTAAAAATTTTAAGATTCGTTGATAATAAAACTCGTGACGCCTGTTTCTGTAACTTTTTTTCGTTCGTCTACTGCGAACGATCAAAAATCACTCAATTATTCCGAGAAATCTATAAATCGCAGACGTTTATAATTCGATGTGTCTGTAGGAAATCATGTAAAAAGCTTGTTCCTAAAATAGTTCGAACCTGCGTTTTATAGAATTTAAGTAATAGCTGAGAGAATTTTGATCGTTCGCCGTAGACGAGCGAAAATAAGTTACAGAAACAGGCCCTAACTATATTTTAAATTCTATGAGATCACTTAGAAGTAATTGATTATCATTGTAATTTTCCAAAAATAGTGTTTGTCAGTTGTGGTTTGTGTTTTGATACCATAGACAATGATTTATATTCGGAATATGAGTTGAGGTTTAGACAAAAAATGAAAGTCCTTGGAGCAAAATGAAATCATTTATATTAAAGAGCCAATTAATCATCGTATTATCGATGATAAAAAAACAGATTTTGGCCACAAAAATGGAGAAAGACTTTCTATACCTACGCTTACAATATTATCTAAATAAGTTCCTAATAAAAATAAATATTAATCATAGATCGTCGCAACAAAGATAATTTATTGGAATAATGTATGTGACATATTTTTGTATGAATAAGGCCCTAATTCATAATAATTTAATAAAGGTGTGAGCAACGTTTTGGCAGTCTTAAAATTTAAATTGAGTATTTTAAAAAATATCGAATTTTTGTCTACGCACAATGTTTTCTGTCTAACTTTGTAATTTTCTTTACTTTTATTGTGAAAATACAAAATATGTACATTCAAATTGTGCAAAAGATAGTCGATTTGTGCCCAAAGGTTTCAGATAGACTTTCATCCCCGTATTGGGGCTAATTTGAGTACGCTTTGTACATTGTTTCCACGTACGCGTTCAAAAACATAATTTCAAATGAAATTAAATATAGTGTTTGTTTTAATTAAAACTATTATTATGGATATTTTTTGATAACTTTATAAGGTTTTGGGACCATTTGTAGATAATTTCAAGCCGCATGTTGCTAATGCAGGTTCTAAGATAATACACACGTTGGTCAGATCTTACAATGTTATCAACTTTGTCAAGCTGCTGCTATTGTACTCACAATGACAGATCGTTAGTAAAAGGGTTAATGTAAGTTCAGATGATTGCAATAAAACCTTACAATTTCATATAATTACAATATATTTTGTAAATATTTATAGGCAGGATTGCCAATAAAAATATTTTATAGACAATGTTGCGAATAAAATGTTTCTCTGACAATGGCGCCATTGCATAAACTTCGCACGTCTTACAATGTACTGACGATGAATTTTCTACCAACGTTGAAAAACAAAAGTTGTAAGTTTACCCAGTTGCATTTTTTTGTCATTTTGCTGGGAAAATTCTAAGATCTGACCACCGTGTGCACATAGCTTTACATTATAGGTTGTAGAGTGATATAAATCACATCACCACTGATGATTTCATAATCTTGCTTCACAAGAATAAATATATCTGCTGTCATATTTACAAAATAACAATCCGAAATTCCCACTTTGGCCTCCAAAATCATGTTTTTAGCCATACAAATATAAACGAACGATTTTTTTCTCCCTCTTCACATTCCCATCTCTGGAATTATAAGGTGAGGTGGTATGAGACAATTTCAACTTTTCTAAGAATTTCAAGCCGTAAACTTGGATTGTATTTTATTGTTCATAGACATTTATTTGTCGAGGTGATCAGCTTCGCACAGATGTAAAATAAAATAAATGCTGAAAGCTAAGACATGCCAAGAGAGACGAAAAAACTGTTTACTGAAGTTACTCCCTCGCCAGCAAAAAAACCGAATGTGACAACAACAAAGATCGCGAATTAATTCCAATTAATTTCGGAGACACTTTACTTTTCTCACGATTTCAATACCGTCGACTGCGACTGCGGTATTTTGTTAGAATTGAATAAATTATTTTATTACTCCAATGAGATTCTTTTTTTTCTGTGTGGAGGGGCGATTTTATCAATGGTCACTTTCTGTGTAGACTTTCTTTAACTTAAAGGTATTTTTTTTTTGTATCAGAACAATTTATCAATTTAAAGTCATTATAATCATCACTCGTCATTTCTGTGTTGGCATTTTAGCGGACGTTGATGTTGATTTTTTTTTTGTTTAAATTTGATTTGATTTTTTATTTGGGTTTATTAAATTTTTATTCATGAAAGAATTTTTATTTTATAACGCGATATATACACACATATTTTTATTTATTTCGTTATTTAAAATAATTTCGTGTAAAAATTAACATCGAAAAAGACTCGTCGTATCGTTTTACAGAACCGTCAACAAACTCAAACTGATTGAATCATAAAGCACAACTACACTCGGTGGATTTTGGATTTCTGACCAGACCAATAGCAAATGCTGTGCACCGATGGATGATGTGGAAGAGAATCAAAAAAAACTTCTCACTCTTCTAAAGTTCACAAGAGTGTTGAAAAAAAGCCGGTTTAAGTTCAAATGTTTTGTTCTCTTAAGAGATCATTGCGAGAGAGATCAATTGATTTGAATCAAAATAAAATGTTGAGAAACATTTCTCTTCCAAACAGCCCTAAAGTATGTTGGGAATTTTTGGTGTAATCGATTCCAAAGGTATTCAAACTGTGGAGTCTTGCAATACAAATTACAAAGTATACTTTTAGGGGCAATCAATACTTGGGCGATCAAACGAACACTTCATCTAATCACGTTACGCAGTAGGAGGAATTCAGAAAAAGGGGAAATATGACCGCCGATTTTTAACCAAGCGAACGATTGCGATAAATCTTGGCATTTTTATAGGGGAAATGCGATCTTCCAGGAGAGGCGTGAATATATTTAATAAACATATGTGTTACAATTTTAAAATATTTGAATTGCTAATTTTTATGGGGATTTTGACGTTCGAAAATGTCTAAAAATTACTTGAGGTCTTTCGAAAAACCAATAAATTATTAGTTGTAATGGAAATTGTGCAAATTTTTAGATAATAAAAGGAATTATTTTAAAATAGTTTTTATAATAACATAATATTTTTAAGCTGTTATGTTTTTAATTTCAATGCAAAAATTGTCTTTATATTACAATTTTTAAAAATTGTAATTTTTTAGAAAATTGCTTTCAATTACACTTTTATAATTAAGTCCTACAAATTTAACGAACTGTATTTTTCTAGAAAATCCTTCCCAAGTTAACATTTTCTTGCAATTTCATTAAAATACATATTTATTGGAAGTTTAGTAGAAGTTGCATTTTTATAGAAAATTTCAGTAAAATCTAATAGAAATCGAATTTTATAGAAGATTTTGTAACAAAAAATATTTTTATTTTTTACACAAATTTTTTCAAAATTGCATTTTTCTATAAAATTGGTTGAGAATGTTTTTCGAAAAAGCAATGAATTATCAATTCTAATGGAAATTGTGCAATTTTTAGATAACGTAAGGGATTATTTTAAAATAGTTTTTTAAAATACATATTTTTTTTAAATATTCCTTAATATTTTTTAGGTTTTTATGTTTTTTATTTCAAAACAAAAGTTTTCTTTATTTTTCCATGGTTTTGTCCTTCAGATAAGCTATTTATTTTGATTCATTGTCTCTTAATTCTCAACGAAATAAGATTTTATTGAAAATTTCATAGAAATTGCAATTTTATTGAAAATTTTATAAAAATTTCAATTTTATTGAAAATTTTATAAAAGTTGCAATTTTATAGAAAATTGCATTAATTTGCACTTTTATTTGTATTATTTGCACATTATTTGTCCTACAAATTTGACGATATTGTATTTTGCTGGAAAATCCTCTCCAAAATAACATTTTCTTGCAATTTCATCAAAATACATATTTATTGTTAATTTAGTGGAAGTTGCGTTTTTATAGAAAATTACAGCAAAATCTAATAGAAATCGAATTTTATATGAACATTTTCAAAATTGTTACTCGTATTTAAAAAAAATAGTAAAAATTTATTTTTTCTAGAATTTTCAATTTTTTTCTAGAATTTTCAAATTTTTATTTCGTCAAATTTAGATTTTTTGAAAATTTTGTAGAAAAACTTTATTATGAAAAATTTGGAAAAATGTAGAAAATTATGTCCAAATTCAATATTTCTTCAAAATATAATTTTTCTAGATAATTTCTTCAAAATTTCTTTTTTCTAGAATTATCCTTGGTGAATCCCTGTGAGCGGTTAATCTGGCATTGATGTTATTTTTTTAGTTTTCTCACTGTGGAGATGACCTGAAGATCAAGTGAAGGAAGGTATTTTAATACTGAAGTGAAAAAGAAAACGACCTTGAAACCCAACATCTACCACTGCATTACTAGTGGTAAATCTGATCTTCGGATTGGAAATTGAATTTTTTCAGAAAATTTCCTTCATCGGCCTTTAATAAAGGCAACGACCTTCAATCCGGGCACTGTCCACGAACCGTGAGTCATTGTTCTTGAAAGAACTCATAAATCTTAAATTGAAAATTTTTCATAGAAAAGAAATTTTCGATTTTTCTAGAAAAATTCAATTCAAAATTTAGTAGAAAAATGCAATTTCGACGAAATTTTCAAAAAAAAATGCTATTTCAACGAAATTTTGTAGACAAAAATGCTTTCAACAATTTTTATTAGAAAAAAATTATTCGAACAAGATTTTTTAGAAAAAATATTATATATAAAAGGAAAAAAATGCAATTTCAAGAATTGTTGTAGAAAAAATTTGTTATGATATTTTGTATGAAATTCATTAAATTTTTTGAAATATTTGATTTCACCGACATTTTGTAGAAAAGCACATATTTTTTTCATCGCAATTTTTAGTGAAAATTTCTTAAAAAATTAAGTTTCAACGATATTTTGCAAATAAATGTAATTAGAGACAATTTTCAAGAAGAAAAAACAACTTAAATGAAATTTCGATTTGTCAGTCATTTAAAAAATAAATATAATTTACGATAATTTTCCGCAAAATCTAATAGAAATCAAATTTCGAAAAAATTGTTATTTAAAAAACAAAATGGCATTTTCCATAATTTGTGTATATTAAATTGTGTGTATTAAAAAAATCCATAATTGTGTGTATTAAAAAAATCATTTTAACAACATTTGTTAGAAAAATACAAATTTTAAAAATATAAAATTTTAAGATATTTTCTAGAAAAATGAAAATTTGAGAGACTTCTAAAAACAAGAATGCAATTTCATATTTTTGTAGAAAAATTTAACTATGACCATATTTTGTATGAAATTTAAATTTTCTCAAATTTTTTAGAAAAATGTAATTTCATCGTAATTTTTTAATGAAATGCAACCAATATCAATGAAATTTTCTAAAAAAGAAAAATATAAGTTAGAGGACATTTTCAAGGAAATTTTATTTTATTAGTCGTTTAAAAAGACGTATAATTTACGATAATTTTTTGTCAAAAAAAAAATCTTCAAAATTGCACTTTTCTAAAAAAATTTTTGAAATTTTATTTTTTTATAAAAGTTTCTTCAAACTTTCTTTTTCTAAAAAATTTCGCCGAATTTTGATTATTTTTTTAAATATTGTCGAAACATTTTCTTGAAAAATACCGAAACGTAAACAAAGTTTTTTTGCAAAATTAAATTTCAACGATGCAAATAAATGCAATTTAGAGGAAATTTAAAAATAGCATATTTTATAAAAAAATTCAACAAAATCTAATGGAAATTGAATTTTATAGATAATTTTGTCAATTGTTATTTTTAATATTTGTCATTTTGAACATTGAATTTTTTGTCTTTATTTTGAAAAAAAAAATAATTTAGAGGAAATTTTCAAGAAAATATGTTGCAGTTTATGGAAACTTTCAGCAAAATCTAATAGAAATTTAATTTTATAGAAAATTTTATCAAAATTGTTATTTTTAAGTCTTCAAAATTGAATTTTTGCAAAAAAAAAATTTTGAATATTTTCATCAAAATTGCATTTTTCTGGAAAATTTCAGTAAAAATTTTATTTTTTGAAAATTCGATTTTTAAAAATTTCTTCAAAATTTTGCAGAAAATTACTATTTCAACGAAATTTTGTAAAAAACATAATTTCAACAACATTTGTTAGAAAAATACAAATTTTAAGATATTTTTTAGAAAAATGCAAATTTGAGAGACTTCTGAAAAAAGAATGCAATTTCAATATTTTTGTAGAAAAATATAATTATGACGATAAAAATGTAATTTCATCATAATTTTTTAATGAAATGCAATCAATGAAATTTTCTAAAAAAGAAAAATGTAAGTTAGAGGAAATTTTCAAGAAAAAATAAAACTAAAGAGAAATTTTATTTTATTAGTCGTTTAAAAGAAACTATACTTTACGATAATTTTTTGTCAACATTTTCATTTAAAAAACATCTTCAAAATTGCATTTTTGTAAAAAAAAATGAAAATTGAAAATTTATGTTTTTTATAAAATTTCTTCAAACTTGTTTTTACTAGAAAATGTCGTCAAATTTTTATTGTTTTTTTTAATATTGCCTAGAAAAATGCAACCTAAACAAAATTTTTCTGCAAATTTAAATTTCAATGATATTTTGCAGATAAATGTAATTCAGAGAAAATTTTCAAAAAAAATAGAATTTTTATAAAAAATTCAACAAAATCTAATACAAATTGAATTTTATAGAAAATTTGTCAATAGTTATTTTAAGAAAAAATCTTCAAAATTGCATTTTTCTAAAAAAAGTTGAAACTTTTTTTTAAAATTTCTTCAAAATTTTTTAGAAAATTTTGTCAAATTTTGATTTTTTTTTTAAATATTTTCGAAAAACTTTTTTATGGAAAATTTCTTTTTTTCAGGAAAATTATACCCAAATTCAATTTTTCTTCAAAAGTTAATTTTTCTAGACAATTTCCTCAAAATTACTTTTTTTCTAGAAAATTTCTTTGAAATTACTTTTTTCTAGAATATTTCTTCGAAATTTAATTTTTCCAGAAAATTTCCTTCATCGGCCATTAATAAAGACAGCGACCTTTAAGCCGGGATTCATCGTCCTTTAAAGGGCTCATCGGTCTTTAATTGTTCAGTGTTCCTTAGTCCACTCATCGAGCTTTGAAATTTCAACGAAATTATCTAGAAAAAAATTTATTTCTATAAATTTTATACAGAAATGCAATTCAACGATTTTCCTAGAAAAAAATACAATTAAAACAAAATTTTGCAGAAATGTAAATTTCAAAATTCCAATTTCAAAATTTCCATTTTTCTAAAAAATCGTTGGAAAATTAATTTTGTACACAATTACTTCAAAATAGAGGTTTTTTAAAAACTTCGTCAAAATTATTAATTTTTTGGAAATTTTGTCAAGAAGTTTATTGAAAATTTCGTCTTTTTTTAGATATGTCAAACTTAAATTTTTATTCTAATTTAAATTTTTCTAAACAATTTCTTCAAAAATTCGTTATCCTAGAATATTTCTTCGATATTAAATTTTTTCAGAAAATTTCCCTCATCGGCCTTTAACATGGGCAGTATCCATTAACCAGGAGTCATCCATCGTCCTTCAAAAGGCTCATCTTTGATGGTCAGTGGCGCTTAATCCGCTCATCGACCATTGAAATTTCAACAAAATTATCTTAAAAAAATGTTTTTCAATAAAATTTGTGTAGAAATGCAATTTAAAGATATTCCTAGAATAAAGGATTTTAAACAAAATTTTCCAAAAACGTATATTTCAAAAAAATTTAGCAGAAAACAATTTAACAAAGTTTTGCTGAAAAATTCAATTTCGATGAAATTTTCAAGAAAAATGAAATTTCAAAGAAATTTTGTAGAAAAAATTATCTCAACAACATTTGAAGGTATTTTCTAGAAAAATGCAAATTTCAAGAAATTTTCGAAAAAATATGATGCAATTTCAAGAATTTGTGTAGAAAAATGTAATTATGATGATATTTTGTATGAAATTTGTTAAATTTTATAGAAAAATTAAATGTCAATGATATTTTGTAGAAAAATACAATTCCATCGAAATTTGGAATGCAATATCAATATCGATATTTCGCAGATAAACGGTTTTGAAGGAAATTAAAAAAAAGTAGAATTTTTATAGAAAATGTCAGCCAAATCCAATAGAAATCGAATTTTGTAGAAAATGAAGTCAAAATTGATATTTTAAAAAAAAATTGTCAAAAATACATTTTTCTAAAATATTTAATATTTTTTAAAATTTCTTCAAAATTTAATATATTATAAAATTTCTTCAAAATGTTTTTTCTAGAAAATTTTGTCAATTTTTTTTTTTTTTTAATTCTGTTTAAAAATTTTATTTATGGAAAATTTCGTTTTTTTCTGGAATATTTTGCTAAAAGTTCAATTTTGCTTTAAAAACTAAATTTTTCTGTATTATTTCTTCGAAATTTAAATTTTCCAGAAAATGTACTTTATTGGTCTTTAATAAAGACAACGACCTTTAATCCGGGCAGTGTCCACTAACCTTTAATTTTCCAGAAAATGTACTTCATTGGTCTTTAATAAAGACAACGACCTTTAATCCGGGCAGTGTCCACTAACCTTTAATTGTTCAATGGCACTTAATCCACTCATCCACCTTTGAAATTTCAACAAAATTATCTACAAAAAAAATAATTCGAATAAATTTTGTAGAGAAATGCACTTCAACGATTTTCCTAGAAAAATTCAATTTCAACGAAATTTTTGTAGAAAAAATTTCATTTTTTTGTTAAACACAAATTTGAAAATATTTTGTAAAAAAATACAAATTTGTAGCAATTTTCTAAAAAAAAGTACGCAATTTCAAGATTTTTTGTAGAAAAATTTAATTCTGATGGTATTCTGTATTTCGTAGGTTGAAAGGGTTGGGAAGCCCTGTTGTGTCAGAAGGCCTTGTAGCCTATGCCCCTGTATAACAAAAATTCTTTAATTCTCCATTACTCCTTCTGCGGGTTAAGAAACTGTGGAACTGTTTTCTTCTTCTCTGAATTCCTACCAACGTGCCCCGCCCAATTTTATCATTTTTTTTAAAGCAGAGAATTAATAGGGACACCTCAACTATGTTCGAAGAGGATATTTTGGAATTAGGATGAAGGAAAAGTATTACGTTTTCTCAGTTGATTTATACATGTCTGTCTATAGATGCATTGCTTAATAAAATTGTAAGCCCTATATTTTTTAATTGGAGAAAAGCTCCATATAACGGTTGATCCAAGTAGAGATACTTTTTTCAATAGCCTTTTTTGACAGATCACGTGTGAATCGTGTCATGCTGTCATGTTATTATTGTTAAGTATTGTTTGGCATTTCATCATGGAAAGACTTACGCCTGAACAACGTTTACAAATCGTTCAAGTTTATTGCGAAAATTCACGTTCTGTGAGGAATGTGTTTCGTGCACTTTGCTCAACTTATGGTCATCGAAAATTTGACTCAACGGATGGACCATCTGAGACGTAGCCGCGGCCAACATTTGATAGACATAATCTTCAAAAAATAAATGCCAAAGAATGTTCTTTCAAATGATAATAAACATTCCCCATTCAATTTGAATTTTCTGTGTTTTTTTTTTCTTTAAAAAAGTAGGGAACCTCGAAATGGATCACGCTATATATCAAATATTAAATGTTTTCCAATTAGGACAGCTCTATGTAACCAGACTATGTTGACCATGTCATGTTTCTTAGTGAACTAAAATCTATTAATACTTTAATTGAATTTTGCAGATAATTGTGAATACTTACTCAATGGAGTTTTAGCCAAGAGTTTGGGGGATCCAGCATTGCCACTGCCACTACCACCACTGCCGACTCCACTGGCAAAGCTTAAATCACTTTGTGAACTCTTCTGACTGTCTTTACTGTACGAACGGCCACTGCAAAGAAACAGAAAAATGGAAATTAAATAAATAATTTTGTAGAGAATCGTGTAAAGTTCTTCTTCAATTTTCAAATAAAAAAATCGACTTAAGAAAAAACAATGTATTTCTAGCACTAGGTAAACGTTTACGTACATACGTATATTAGGGCGGGTGAGAAAAAAAATATTGCGGTTGTCCGCTTCGCAAATGAAAGTTATTCAAATCGTGAATAACTTTAGTTCTATTAGAGCGGTAATCACAATATTGGTACAGTTTTGAGCAGAATAAGGAGTTCTAACTGTATATATGAAAAATATCGCGCTTTAGTCTAAGATGTCAGATATTTGCAAGCAAACATTAATTTTAGATGTTATACGCCAGTGTACGCTCTAGCTCACTGGCGGATTAAGATATAGGCGAAATACTTTGATAAAATGCACTAAACAGAACAAGCTTTAATTTGAGATTTTTTTCTGACCCGCCCTAATGTTTGTATATAGCCACCTGAAATCCAAAATGAAGAAACCTACATTTTCATCTTTTTTTATTGAAGAAGTAAAAAGTGAAAAAGTGAAGCAAAGTTTTCAGTCAGTTTTATGAATTTTAAAACTATTTGATATGACCGAAAACAATAAAGACACAACAAAATGCATAAACTCAATTTTTATTTTTTTTTTGATGTTTCGTCATTATGAATTTCAGCTGACGCTATGTATTTAAGCCAAAACGAAAACCTTCCGACCAAACCAACACAAACAACAACAGCAACATGAACAAAAAACCAAATTTCAAACGTGAGGTTTGTTCTTATTACCTATTGCTGACTTCTGTTTGACTGACTACTTAGACTTGTATTTGGTTTCTATTTTGGATTTTAGTTTTGATTTAAATTCGGTGTACGCCATTCGCACATTAGCCATAAAATCCGTAACACTGAAATTCATTTGAATAATCGATTAACAGAACTCGGAAAGAGTGATAAATCGGAATTTGTATTAATAGTAATAATTTATAAACGTATTGTAATCTGCGGTAAATATCCCTTTATTTGGGTATTATTCATTAAACGGGGAAAAATTACTTAAAAATTATTCTTTATTTGTGTATTATTCATTAAATGTTATAAATGATTCTTTGTTCGGACATAATTACATTATAAATATTACATCTTATTTTATTTGTAATTGTAAGCATAGTGGCTACAAATGGATTGTCACTGCAAATGCTTTATATATTAATTTTTCAGAAATTATTTAGAAATATTCAAGAAAGTAGAGTTAGTATTTAGCAAAGATTGCATTCATTAAGAATTCACAATTTTGTCCATGGTTTAGAGCAAATTTGCTGTGCACACAGCAAGTAACCAAAAAAATTAAGTATGTAATATAAATTATTTATGACTGAATGCTCAAGTGCAAAAAGTAAAGTGCCGCGAAGTGCATTCATCTCCAAAATGCTTTCCTGAAGAAGACAGCCAAGTTAAGAGAATATACCAACAATTTATTAACCATCATTAAAAGCAAACTGAAAACTCACTTCACGCTCTGTTTGTCACCGAGAACATCAACCTGCAACCACCAGGCAGCTGCAACTGCAGCAACACCTCCACCTCAAGCGCATAGACCATACCCCCTCCCCCACCCATCCAACCCAACAGGCTGCCACTAACAATGGCAGCACCTTTGCAGCTAAGCGTTGCAGTCAAATGTTTTTTAGAACTTTTTCACTAGAATATAGAAACAAATATTTATGCATTGTATTTTTTTTGCATAATTGTTAACATTATGCAATTGCTAAGAATAATGGCATTTGAAAGTTACACAGGTTTGAACAGGAACTAAGTGCAGTTTGAAAGAAATACTAAAATGCCATAAGGAGAAACAAAGTCTTAACAAATATTTGCAGATGGATGAAGTTGAATAATGAAACTTTAACTTAAGTAGTATTTTTTTGGCAGAGTTGAAATTAAGTCTATATAATAATGTAAAATATGCACAGGGGAATAACGAATAACAAGGACGACTAACAGGCCGCTTGATCTATTGTCTTTTTATGGATAGAGAACAACAATTAACGGACATTTCATCGATACCCCACTTAGTGAAATATCAAAAAATAAAAAAACCGGGAAAAAACAATAATTTTTACTACCTGGTTATCATATTATTTTATTATTTTGAACGCATTTGAATGGAAAAATACAAAAAGTAGCATAACATTTTTCGATAACTTTCGAGTTATCGAAATGTCCAAAGCGGAGTTCGCTTACAAAAGTAAGGCTGACGCAACATGTCATGCGAACTGCAGTGATAGAGAGAATTTACTCGTGTGTTGAAGTGAGAGATCAGATTGAAAGTGATTGTTTTTTCTTTCTTTCTTGCATTTGTGTTCTGACGGAGCAAAGCAGAGTTAGAAACGCTTCAAAACGCGCTCTCGCTGAGAGTAACACATTCCGTTACTTTCAAGCACTTTCAAGGCCGGGTTAGGCATACATAACCGTAATTTATCTTTACCGTTGCCGTAACGTTGCCCGTTTGAGCGATTAGCCAACGTTGAGAAAACGAGTCATATGTTCTGACAACAACAACACATAAGTAAACAAAAGAGCCGCGATTTCTTTTTGTTTAGGTTTATTAAAAATGTTAAAAAGAATGTTTATAAAGTTAAAAAGAATGTTTATAAATTTTTGTTTTTTAAATCTGTGCAGAATTTACAAAAAAATAAATTTACAAAAAGCATCCTCTGAAGCCTTTTCTCATTTTATTGGCGATGCGGCGTTTTCAGAGACAACATCCAACGCGAAATTGCCAACGTTACGGTCGAAATGTGTCCAAGAGTGGTGGAAAATTGGGTCCAAAGAATAGATAGCTTTTGACGGGCTCGTGGTGGTCATATGACCGAAATTGCATTTCACAAATTTTTAAATATTATATATTTCTGAGCAAATACATTTTATTTGAAAATCAATAAAATATATTTGGAACTCGTATATTAATATATTACAACATATAATATTTGCAAACTAAATTTCTCAAATAAAATATGTATTTGAATACAAATAAAATGATTGTTTAGGAATTTCTCCAAATATATTTTATTTAAAAAAGATTTTCGAAACTTTTGTTGAATTTTTCGAATTTAAATTTTATTTTTTTTTTGTTTTTTTTTTTTTCGTTTGAACCTCCCAGTTATTATACCAAATGCAGCAATATCTTATGTTTTAAACCAATCATTTAAAATTTCTGAGTATTCCAAGCCATCATTGGTTGTCAATCCTCCAAGTATATATTTCGATCCAAGATTACGTGATTTCAATTATTATTATTTTTTATATTTAAGACGTTAAAATTTTTGAAAAAATTAACTTTGAATTACTGAAAAATTTAACACAATTTAGGTATTTTCTGAATACTTAAATGAAAATAAATATTTGTTTCGGAAAAAATAGTCCAAAATAAACAATTGGGATGTAAACAAAGATTTGTTTAGAACAACATCTTCCCAAATATATAATTTTTGTGTGTACCAAATATTATATGTTTATAGTGTATCCTAAATATATATATGTTTCAAGCCGAATATGTTTGGGACAATATTTTACAGGAGCGATTTTTTTTCAGCGTGTAACATTTGCACTACACCTGGAATTTGAACTCTATGTCTTAAATATTCTGTGTTTTATTAATATATAAAATTCTTATGTCCTTAATGGAAAACCCTTTACTTATGTCTATTTCCATTGAAGAGGGACTCAGCCAAATCCAATCCAATCTCTATCTATAAATAAATCCACGTTTGTAGAGACGATTGGCGCAATGATTGTCTCGTACTGTCGCCAAAAGAATCCTGAAGCAGATTATAAATTTAATTTTTAATGGAGTCAGTCGCGATCTTCATAAAACTAACCTGTAACGCCAGGTCCTTGCCAATTTGCTTCCAAGCTTCTCGCTTTTTTTCAGATATCCCATATGCTGGATTATATTTATTGTATTTATAAATACTCGTGCGACTGCACCAATGAAATCAAATATTCGTCTTTCATGTTTATTTGCACTTTTAAACAACAAATAATTAATAAATTATTTTTTTTACTTTTCTCGGTGAACATACAATTGTAATTGTAAACATGTAGTATCAGCTGTTGTTAAATTGTACGTAAACGGAACGTCCAATTCTGATTTCAACAGATTCAGCCGTCCGTTTACGTTTCGTTTCCGTTGGCTAATCGTTTACACTGATTTCCATATGACAGATTGAATCAGCTGATTCGTTACGCTACGGGGGCGTTACGGTTAAGTTTGCCTAACTGGGCCTTCAATCTGATCTCTCACTTCTACACATGTGTAAATTCTCTCTATCTCCGCAGTCGGCATGACATGTTGCGTCGTTGTTTTAGCAGTGACTTCGAGCAGTTTTCGCATTGCTTTGCTTCGGTGTGCGGTCTGGCGTCAGCCTAAAATAACGTGGCCGGCATTCTGAAGATTTGAAGATTTTTTCCTCAGAAGTGTGAATCATCGATAAGGCCGATATCTACATAAAGTTATCGAAATTTTTTCGATTCCTTCTGATTTTTTTCAAGTCTATCATCCGATAACTAAGAGATATCTATCCAAATATATAGTCAGCTCGAGGATCCCCGTTATTATCCCGGAGGCCATATTTTCAAAATTTCCAATATTTAATTCGTTTGAAAATTTAAAAATTGATGTGTACCTTCGATAATGGAGCAATTTTCCTAAATGCATCGACTTTCTTCGGAAAGGTTTCTTTTTATTCATGACCGATCAGACTTAACGACAAAATAATAAAAATGTAATAATTGTGCGTTTTTCGCCAAATTTCTTAATATTTTCTCAAAAATTGAAGAGATTCGACCCTAAACAATCGAAAATGTACAGAAAAATTCGATTGATCAGATGAGGTACTGTCGAGCTAGTCGTGATAGTCATATGAATGATATTGTGTTCCATTATTAAATGACAAAGTTCAACCTTTCCAATAATACCAAGTTTTAAATGGCCCACCCTTTAAAAACGGAATTTTAGTAACTGAAGTTAAAAGAATTAGATAAATGTGTTGTTTTTTTAAATCGTTTTTTGCTGTCACGAAAAAAACATAAAAAATAGAAAAAAACCGCAAAAAATTTTGCACTATTTTGTTAAAGCAAGCATCCTAACGAAAAAAAACAAGTAAGAAAGTTCAGTCGGGTAAACCGACTTCTGAATCCCCTCACCTTGAGTTCCAAATAAATATTCGTAAATTTATTTTTTATTGTTTTAATTAAATTATTATCAATTTAAATTGCATTTAATAACAGTTAAAGTTAGAATCTGTTAACTTTTGGTACAAAATGGTCCATTTGTGTGGGAGGTACCAAGAGGGGCGTGTCAATAAGGCCCATTTTTCTCTGGACTCTAGGTACTATAAAATCATTATACTGTACAAAATTTCAAGTATTTCTATGTACTGGTAACAAAGTTATAAGCTGGTAACTTTTGGTACAAAGTGGTCCATTTGTATGGGAGGTGTTAGCGACTAGCAAACAAATACTATGTATGAAATTTCAGAAGATTCTAATAAGTAAGTAGTATAGAAGGTATTAAAGAACCAATATTTCACAAAAAGTTGACCCTTTGTGGCGGAGGTACTAGAAGCAGTGGACCAATATTGCCCATCCTCGAACTTAGCCGGAGATAGAGAAAAACATTACCACATACCAAATATAAAGTCAATCGGCCACTCCTTTCGAGAGATATCGCGCGAACCAGCCAGCAGACAGACACACAGACAGACAGACGGACGAACGGACGGACATTGCTCATTCGACTTAAAATGACCAAAAACGGATATCCGCCGAACATACTTAGCGTCTTAGGTCACTCCTGCGATGTGTTATAACTTTGACTCGTAGCAAATGATATACGAGTATACCCTCCTTTCTAAGGTGAGGGGATAACAATGCCTATTTGCAAAAAGTCGATGGATAAATGTATAAATTATGACCCATATTGTAAAAATAGGAAAATTAAAAAAAATAATTTTTCATATTTTTTATTTGGGAAATTTTGTTTAGGAGGTACCAAAAGGCTATGGGTACTATAAAAGCATTAAGCTGCCAAAATTTTAAGTATTTGTATGGACAACGTCTGTTGTAATCACTCTACAATACATAATACTTGAGCTAGGTGGCTGAAATTTTGTACATACTCTTATTCTTCTTATATCTGCAGGTACGTTGGGATTGAAAATGGGCAATATCGGTCCATTTTTATACCCGCACTTTAGTGATACGAGAGCATACATATATTATTTGCTACGGGCCAAAAATGTAACAGTGTGTTCGATGGATATCCATTTTGGGTCATTGTAAGTCGAATGAGCAATGTCCGTCCGTCTGTCTGTCTGCTGGCTGGTGCGCACGATAACTCTCGAAAGGAGTAACCGATTGACTTCAAATTTGGTATGTGGTAATATTTTCTTCTATCTTCGGCTAAGTTCGAAGATGGGCCATATTGGTACACTCCTTCTTGTACCTCCCCCACAAAGGGTTAATATTTAGTGAAATATTGATTATTTAATAACTTCTATACTACTTATTTGAATCTTCCGATACTCTACACATAGTATTAGTTTATTAGTCACTATCAACTCGAGAAAAATGGACGAAGTTGCCACGCCACTTTTGGTACCTCCCAAATAAATGGACCATACTTGAAATTTCGTGCAATGTTATGCTTTTATAGTACATAGAGTCCAGTGAAAAGTGGGCGTAATTGGCGCGTCTCTTTTGTTACCTCCCACACAAATGTACTATTTTGCACAAAAGTTAATAGCTTATAACATCAATACCAGTGCATACAATGACTTGAAATTTTGTACAGTGTAATAGTTTTGTAGTACCTACAATCCTGGGCGTTATTGCCATGCCCCTTTTGGTACCTCCCACTCAACATTACCATTTTGTACGAAAAGTTTAGAGCTTATAACTTTAATATTAGTGCCTACAAATACTTAAAATTGTGTACAGTGTAATGTTTTTATAGGATCTATAGTTATTATCACGTCCCTTTTGGTACCGCCCACACAAACGTACCATTTTGTACAAAATGTCAACCACTTATATCGTGAATATCAATACATATATAAGTATACTCAAATTTTTTGCACAGTGTATCGTTTTTGAAATTCCTACAGTTCTGTTACAAATGTGAGTTATGACCACACCCATTTTAGTACCTCCCATACAAATATAACCACGACATATCAAAATTAAATAGCTCATAATATTAGTACAAGGTGGCGCAAAAGTAACCTTTCGATGTTTTTTGGCTGTAATTAAAAAAAAAAATGAAAAACTTTGATTCTTCTTGTGGATTATTTTTATTTGGTCTTTTAATTTTTTTTACATCAAGTCGAGAATATGATGTCATGTAAATGGCCGCCGCCACAGTTGATTGTCATTTGAGCCCTTTTTATGGCATTTTCCATCACTTTGGCCAAAACTTCCGGCGATAGGTCCTCACATTCTTGACGGATATTGTCTTTAAGAGCTGCAAGAGTCTGAGGCTTGTTGACATAAACCCGCGACTTCAAAAAGCCCCACAAAAAGAAGTCTGGAGCGGTCAAATCAGGCGATCTTGCTGGCCAGTGCAAATCGCCAAAACGGGAGATTAGGCGCCCGGGAAATGCATCCTTCAGCATATCGGTTGTGGCACGTGCAGTGTGTGCCGTTGCACCGTCCTGTTGGAACCACATGTTTTCCAATCCCAATTCATCACGTTGCGGCAAAAAGAACTCGTTGATCATTGCTCTGTAGCGCTCACCATTCACAGTAACCGTTTGTCCCGCGACGTCTTCGAAGAAAAAAGGTCCGATGACTCCTCCAGCGAAAACAGCACACCATACAGTGAATTTGAGCGGGTGTAATGGCTCTTCGTGGGTTACACGCGGATTTTCAGTGCCCCAGAAGCGTAAATTTTGCTTATTTACGTACCCGCTAAGATGGAAATGGGCCTCATCACTCATGATTATTTTTGATGAAAAATCATCTTCCTCTTGGTGGTGATTAAGGATGGCTTGAGCGTATGTTAGACGCGATTGGCGGTCAGCAGCTAACAGCTGATGCACCGTCTGGACTTTGTACGGAAACATCTTCAAATCTTGTACCAAAATTCGCTGTAGAGACCGTCGACTGATACCCATTTGCGTGGCACGTCGTCTGGTCGATGTCGACGGCGCTTCCATGATATCCTCGGCTACAGCAGCAATATTCTCTGCAGAACGGCTACTCCGGGGTCTGCCACGCCTGGCAGCATCTCGTGTTGTGCCAGTCTCTTCGAGGCGAGCGGCTAAACGTCGCAGTGTTTTACCAGTTGGCGTTGGACGGCCAGGAAATCTGCGACGAAATTCACGTTGTGCCAAAGTCACCGACCGATTATTGGTCAAATAAATAGTCAGCAATATTCCGCGTTCTGGAGCAGTGTAGCGTAACATTGTTTATTAACGTGTATTTCGCATGTGTTTACTACACAAATGTCAAAACAGAACTGACATTAGGGGCCAATCGCAAAATGTATAGCATTTTCTGATAGGAGGATTACTTTTGCGCCACCTTGTACATATACCAGTGCACATTTACATTGCTCACAAAGTGAGGGTATGTATGTATACCTTAGTCGGTTTACCCGATTGAAATTTCTTACTTGTTTGATATAGCCCCCATTTATAGCATTTCTACGCTTTGACTTCTTAACGCCACAGAGATTCAATTGATCGGGTTGAAAATGGGTAGCTGGGGTTTATTTATACCCGGAATCATTCACACAAACAACCGTATTCATAGGTCCATGTTTTAATACAGCCCCCATACAGAGGTAACTCCAGATTTAACTTCGTAATGCTAAAATTTCAAAGAATTGGGCTGAAATTTGGTAAAATGAAACCATTCGCATGCGATCCGTGGTGTAGGGTATATAAGATTCGGCATGGCCGAACTAAATCCGTCTTTACTTGTTTTAATATTTTTTCATGTTTAGGAACTCCATATTACATCAGAAAATGTTATGCACAGCCCTTCGACAAAAATGTTGTTGCATAGTGTAATGACATTAAAAATATGGTATCAAAAGAACTTCAAATTATATTTTTTTAATGCCCTACACCACACAGGGTATTATGAGTTTGTGCATTTGTCTGTAACACCCAAAAGGTGAAGTGATGTACCCATCGTTAATTATGCCGACTGACTTGAGTCGATTTAACCATGTCCGTCCGTCTGTAGATGTACCCTTGTAATCAAAGTGTATGTCGTGATTATGGTTCGATTGTGATGAAACTTAACACAGGCCACTTTTTTTAGCCCAGGGACGATCCCTATTGAAATTGGTGAAATCGGTTCAGATTTGTACATATAGCGCCCATATATATTTTTCTCCGATTTCCAAGGGCTATAAAAGATGTCATTTACACTAGATCGAGGTAAAAATTGGCAGGGACAAGTCTTTCAGATTATTCAATTTAGTTGAAATCGGTTCAGATTTAGATATAGGCCTCATACAGGGTTGCCCATATTCGACGGACCCATCTGGCAACGCCATAACTTTTGACAGAGATGTCAGATCGCTTAGTGACATACCGCGTTTGAAGCGTCAGTCCAAGCAGATTTTTACCATGGAACAATACACGCCACGCGAGCGCTCTGAAATAGTTGAAATTTACATTCAACAGAAGAAGTCAATTGTGAAAACTCAACGTGCTTTTAAAATATTAAAAAATGTGAGAAGTGCGCCTTCTAAGAACACCATTAAGCGTTTATACGAAAAATTTTCGACTGGTGAGGCTCTTTCTAATCCGAAGAGGCCAAATAAAAGTCGACCAAGGCGATCGGCCGAGAATATCCGTACGAGCCAGTGTTGAGAGGTCCGCAAGAACATCCCAAAAACGCCGTTCTCAGCAGTTGGGCATGGCTCGGTCCACTTTACAACGGATTATTCGCGTTGATTTGCATTTGTTCCCGTACAAAATTCAATTGACGCAAAGATTGTTGCCTGCGGACAAGCCTCGTCGATTGGAATGGGCCCAACGAGTAATCGAAATGGCCGATGATGACGAGCAATTTTGGAACAAAATTATCATGTCCGATGAAGCCCATTTCACATTGAATGGGACCGTAAATAAGCAAAATTGCCGTATTTACGCCACTGAAAATCCTCAGGAGATTCAAGAATTGCCTCTTCATGACGAAAAAGTCACAGTTTGGTGCGGCGTTAGTGCGAAAACGGTCATTGGGCCGTTTTTCTTCCAAAACGAAAATGGCCATGCTGTTACCATCAACCAGGAGCGTTATCGCGACATGATGACCAATTTTGTGATGCCAATTATTCGTCGAAAGCGTATGAGGCAGTTCTGGTTTCAATAAGACGGCGCTCCACCGCACACAAGTCGCATAACAATCGATTTTCTGAAGAATTTGTTTCCGGGCCGTTTGATGTCGAAAAGTGGTGATTTGGACTGGCCACCGCGTTCGCCCGATTTGACGCCGCCTGACTTCTTCTTGTGGGGATATTTGAAGTCAAAGGTTTACGTTAACAAGCCAAGGACCGTAGAAGAGCTCAAGGACAACATTCGTGAAGAAATAGCCGCTATTCCGGCCGAAATGTTGGCGAAAACGATGGAAAATGCTGCAAAAAGGGCACAATACGCCATCAACGCCAGAGGCGGCCATTTGAGAGATATCATATTCAAAAATTGATGTAAACAAATCTACTTGGAACAAATTAAGTGATTAAGATTGCCAACCGCCAAATTTTTATTTTTTTCTTTGATTTTTTTTAAAAAAACATGGGTCCGTCGAATATGGGCAACCCGTATGTATGTTCCTTCCGATTTGGCTTCTAAGGCCTACAGAAGATGTATTTTACACCAGATCGAGGTACAAATTGGCCGTCTCTTTATCCATTAATAAAGATTGCTAAATTTAGTGTAAATCGGTTCAGATTTGGATATAGCCCCCATATACATGTTCCTTCCGGTTAGCTTTAAAGGCCGTAGCAGATAGTCACATGCTCTAGGAATAAACGCAGATCAATTTTAAAAAAATCGGTTCAGATTTAGATATAATCATTCCGGTTATGTATGTAAGGACTGGAAAAGCTAAATTTTCCAAAAAAAAGTGATTTCTTGATCCGTTGGCTGATACTCGTAGTACGAGTTTCAAGGTATTCGTTTCAACTTTAGATCACGTATATGCTTGCTTATTCTGCTCTATCAAGATGGTGTAGGGTATCATTTAGTCATTTCCTAATGTTTTTAGATGTTTATCTTGATTTTGATAGATAAACAAGTCACATCGCACTAATAGACAACAAAACTCGTGAAGGAAATGACCTAAGCTTTCGTTTGAGCAAAACAAATCAAAGATAAAAAAATGGGTTTTTACAAAAATGTCAAAACAAGTTTTAATTTCACAAAAAAAAATCACACAAATTGCTGTAATTGGTTATAGGGATGGGAAAAAAGGACCGTTTGACCAAAATGTTAATCTTCAACACCGGACAGTCCTTAACAGATCTCGTTGAAATTTTGTGACATAACTACCATCCAATAGGACTAAACTTGGTGCAAGTTTCATCCCAATCAGAAGACATCAGTTTTCAAAATTGACTCACTTCATATAAAATCCCCCATATATGTATGTATGTAGACTGCGTCAAATGTTGCACCAGAAATGTGGAAATATTTAGCTCTGTTTATAGTCACTGCAAAAATTGTCACAGAAATAAGTTATAGAACCTTCTACAGTAGATGATGCAAATTTTTTAGCAACATTTTTATCACTATTAGAAGATTGAGCAGTTTTCAGAACTTAGCACATGATGTGGCACTTGTCAAGGTGATTTGGAAATTATTGCTTATATTTCAGTTGCAGTGCAAAATCTGAATGACAAACATAAATTGCGTTGTACTATTGTTACGAAATCATTGTGAAATTCCAATGTTGACAACTAAAACACGTTCAGTATATAATTCTTTTACAATTGACAGTGGCATTCAATTGCTATTCCGAAGATGCGCAAACATTGATATTTAAATGAAATCATTAAATTGTCATTATCTCTAAATCGAAACAGATTTACGAATGCCGCAAATTGTGGAACATACATAAGTAGCAGAGAAATACTCCACCCCCACCCCACTTAAATTCCAGATGCACTCCCCAAAATCATTGATTGACTTCTGACAGAGCACTACTGATTGATGGGCCCATCGATGTGATTGATAAGCGGCATTCTTTATTAATAACAAATTAACTCAAATCGCATTTCGTACAAATATACATACCATTACGAATTATTCAAATACACTTGTATGGACATATTTTGTATGTGTCTATTTGAATAATTCGAATACTACAACTGCCAATAATTGAGGTTTGCCCGACGATGATGCGATTTAATTTTATTATGCAACCATCATCGCCTTAGATCAATAAACATTTTTCTCCCTCTATCTCTCGAATGGCTGTAATTAGTTTACAAATCACACCCTAGCACATGCCGCCACCGCTGCCGCACATCGGTACCAGACATGACGGAGGCAGCTAAAGGGATGGGGGGTGGGGACTGCATCATCTTTGTGGAAACATTGTTATACGTGAAAATCTTCACCTATTTATTTTCATTCATTCACTGAGTCAGTCATCCACTGATTCAGCCATCCACTCATTCATTCATTCGTATATTCACTCAAGTTTTCACACATTAATTAGAGTGGAACACCATCAGAAATAGCAAAAGCAACAGCAGTGATATCCTCATCCTCATCAGCAACATCATCATCAGCGCCAGCAACAGCACCAACAAGCTCCGCTACCACCTCCATCACCTTCAACAGCTCTACCATCTCCATCATAGTAATTATCGGTACAGGAAAATATTAAAGAAAATTTCGCAATGCATTACATTCGAATGGATAAGCCACTGCGCAAACACATCGACTTTAGCTAAGAGAGACGAGGGCAACAATTCAGTTTGGTTAACATTAGTGATTCATTCCACATTAGAATCTTTTTAAAAAACGCATTTGCTGTCGCCGTAGAAAAAAACACAAAAATAGAAAAAAATCACAAAAAATTAATTTGTTCCAATTTTCGTCGGCTCAATGCTATTTTGTTCCATACGCCATTTTGTATGATCGGAGAAAAACGCAATTTATTGTTTGAGTAAAAACGGGACTGAAGAGTTACACACTTTTTATTTCATAGGGTTCCCAACAGTGTTTGTATGATTCTCATGCATTTCTATGCCATTACATCCAAAAATAAACAAGTTATAACAATTTTTGTACTTGGCATTTTGGTCCATATCCACTTTTATTTTAATATTTTTTCGTATTTGTATTACTTGGACCACAAAAATGATCGGTGTGGAAGGACACTAATTTACATATTCTGATCGAAAGAACGTAAAATACTGAGTGAAAAATATAGGGAGATAGAAAAATTGAGACATAGAACAAAAATATCGAAATTATTTCCCGTTATTCAGATTAAAACAAATTTACCCTACCAATATCTCGAAAACTAGGCGAGATAGGAAAAAATGATTGCAGATTCTGAAAGAGCATGCTTGGAACCCATATTATCAACTCCTAACTCATTAAGCCGACGTTTTATAAAGCCGGCATTATAACGAAGAAAACAATGCCTATTTGAAAAAATGTCTCGATAAAAGGACGGTCCCAAACGTAGACGATCAAAGAAAGAAAACACAACAAATTTGGGAAAATTGTTCTTTATTTCTCAACATAATTTCCTTTTAGCTCGATACACTTTTTCCAGCGATTTTAAATAGCTTCGATATGCCTGGTTTATAGTAAGAACTGTCTAGATCCTGAAAATAGACATCAACCATGTCATAACTACTATCCAATAGGACAAAACTTGGTGCCAGTTTCATCCCGATTAGACGACATCGATTTTCAAAATTGACTCAATTGACATGAAATCCCCCATATTTATTATACGCCTCACACAACAAAAAATCCCAACCAAATAGAGACGTTGCGGTGCGTATGAGTGATGTGAAGCAATTACTATGTATTAATCATACGCCTCATAAGACACACAACATAGTTGTAAATAGATTTTGTCTGTTTTTTATGTTTTTTAATTTCATATTCAAATTAGGAGTCTCTAAAGAAAACTTTTACCAAACCTATTAATTCCTCCTCGTATTCATATTTTCATCTATTCGAGCTGCGATAGATTATGAAATATTAAGACAATGGAAAGTTGCAAAACAGTGATGGAAACATCATCAATAACAAAAGCCGGGAAAAACCTTTTGCTTTAATGCGAATTATGAATTAAACACAGAAACAAACAAGTAAACAGACAAAAACACATTATATGGGCGAATTTATTGGGAATAGGAGGCCACAAAAAGTTCTCACTGACGTTTATTTCTATTCTGCAGTGGAAAATGGATCTCTTCGGAGATAAGATCCACTCCGACACTTGGAAAAAATACCTGCTGTAGTACAAGGTGGCGCAAAAGTAATCCTCCTATCAGAAAATGCTATAAATTTTGCGATTGGCCGCTAATGCCTAATGTTGACATTTGTGTAGTAAACACATGCGAAATACACGTTAATAAACAATGTTACGCTACACTGCTCCAGAACGCGGAATATTGCTGACTATTTATTTGACCAATAATCGGTCGGTGACTTTGGCACAAAAAACATCGAAAGGTTACTTTTGCGCCACCTTGTATATATCGGAATTTCCTTATAGGAATCTTGAAGAAGCAGACAACAATAGTTGGGAAAGAATTTGTTAGAGATTTTTTTTAGCTATAACAGAAATAATTCGCGGAAATGGATGCTCGAACTTAGTGGGTTACCAGGCGTCGGAAGTATTGTTAACATTTATTTTTTTTATTTTTATCACTTCATTAGCTATACTACGAAACGGATCTAAAACTACTTATATTAATATTTAGATAAAAATAAAATCGACCAAACTAAAACTCCATAAAACATGTTTCGAATTATCACAAACTCAGAGTCCAAAAAATTTACGATAAATCAAATTAAAAAAAATCAATTTGTGAGACTCTACAGCTATATGAGGAATATGTTCGTATAATACGAGTACCAACATTGCGAGCATTTACGAGTATACCTTGCACCTACGCAGAAAGAAAAATGCCATACTAAATTCAAGTAAAAAATTCTTAATTTAAGCCGAAATCGTACTTAAAAATTTAAGTACGTTCGTACTAAGATTTTCTTAAAACAAGTATAAATCGGCTTAAATTGAAAAAATCAAGCGCTGAAAGGCTTACAATAAGCATTTAATGCTTGAAATCAAGTAAACATTTCTTGAAAAGGAAAATTAAGCCTAATATGGCTTAAAGTAAGAAAAAAATCTTACTTTAATCTCTGAGAGACAGAACCAATATAGAGCACAATAAAATTACCCTCTCAACCACTCTCATGCAACTGGTTGATTTTGGCTGACGCAACATCAAACACACATGCTTATAAATTGTCGAGATGTATGTACGTATATGTACATTTCGTGCGCGACCATATCCAATTTATTCTCGCTCAAGCAGTGTTGGCAAATACATTACTTGGCGTGATATTTTTTGATTTTAGTTTTTTGAAGTTGTTAATAATTCTTATTCGTTCCGTTGATGCTATTCCTTATATGTTTCATATTTAAATCGAATAAATGCAGCAAAACTTTTACTTTTGCTGTCAAGCAATTGTGTTTTGACATACCATTTTAAAAATTGCATTCTTTGCAATACAGTGGCAAAAATGGTATAATTAATATAAATGGTATATACACGCTGAAAAAAAATCGCTTCTGTAATATATTGTCCCAAACATATTCGGCTTGAAATATATATGTATTCAGGGTACACTCTTAACATATAGTATTTGGTATATACAAAAATTATATATTTGGGAAAATGTCGTTCTAAACAAATCTTTGTTTACATCCCAATATGTTATTATTTGGGACTATTATTTCCGAAACAAATATTTATTTGTATTTAAGTATTCGGAAAATACATAAATTGTGTTAAAATTTTCAGTAATTCAAAGTTAATTTTTTAGATATGTTAAATGTTCGTAAAATAATAATAATTGTAATCGTATAATCTTGGATTAAAATAAATTACTTAGAGGATTGACAACTAATGATGGCTTGGAATACTCAGAAAATTTAAATGATTAATTTAAAACGCAAGTTAATAAGGTATCATAACTGGGAGGTCTAATTCGAAAACAAGGAAAAATTAAAACTGAATTTCGAAAAAGTCAGTAAATGTTTTGAACATTTTTTTAAATAAAATATAATTGGAAAAATTCCTAAACAATAATTTTATTTGTATTTAAACACATATTTTATTTGAGAAATTTAGTTTGCAAATAAATTTTGTTGTAATATATTAATATATGCGTTCCAAATACATTTTATTGATTTTCAAATAAAATTTATTTGCTCAGAAATATATAATATTTAAAAATTTGTGTTCCAAATATATTTTCTTTCGATTCAAACATATCAAAAAAGGTGATTTTTCCCCGTGTAGGTATAAAACCGACGAAAGCACAATAAATCTAGTATGACCAGGCTTAAATCAAGAACTGATCTGGCTTAAATCAAGTATTGGTTAGGATTAAATCAAGAACTGATCAGGCTTAAATCAAGTATTATCAGACTTAAATCAAGTATTGGGCAGGCTTAATTCAATCAAAAATTTCTTCATTGAAGCCCGTTTCGCACTCAAACTAATCCGATGAAATTCTTAAATCAATCGCTTTATGCTTAAAATAAGAATTTTTCGGCTTAAAATCAAGCCTAATCAGACTTAATAAGCGCTAAGATTAAGAATTCAGGGCTTTAAAATCCGTACTTGATTCAAGTATTTTGTACTTGGTTTAAGAAAATCCGTACTTAACGTACTTCTGACACCGCTACGGCTTGATTCAAGTACGGATTACTCATTTTTTTCTTTCTGTATACATATTTTATCGTCTAATTAGTGATGAAGGTCTGCGTCAAATCCGTACAACACAATGTTGATTTCTCAATAAAAACAAGACTAATGAATCCCCTAACCTTGAGTCTCAAAAAAATATTAGTAAATTTATTTAATTTAATGTTTTATTTAAATTATTATAAATTTAAATTACATTTTAAAGTACGTACTGGCATTAAAGTTCAGAGCTGTTTACTTTTGGTACAAAATGGTCCATTGTGTGAGAGGCACCAAAAGGGCCGTGCCAATTACAAGCACTTTTCTCTAGACTCTAGGTACTATCACAGCATTGCACTGTACGAAATTTGAAGTAGTTCTATGCACTAGTATTAAAGTTAAAAGCTGTTAACTTTTGGCACAAAAAGGTCCATTTGTGTGGGAGGTACGAAAAGGGTTGGGCCAATAACGCTCATATTTCTCTGGACTGTAAGTACTATAAAAGCATTACACTGTACAAAATTTCAAGTATTTGTATGCACTGGTATTAATGTTATAAGCTGGTAACTTTTGGTACAAAATGGTCCATTTGTGTGGGAGGCACCAAAAGGAGCGTGGCAATAATGCCCATTTATCACTGTATTGTACTAGGTACTGTACAAAAGTTCAAGTATTTGTATGCCTGGTAATAATGTTATAAGCTATTAACTTTTGGCTGAAAATTCTCCATTTGTATGGGAGGTACCAAAGCGGGCGTGGCAACTTCATCTATTTTTCTCGAGGTAATAGCGACTAATAAACTAATACTATGTGTAGAATTTTAGAGGATTCAAATAAGTAGTATAGAATTTATTAGATAATCAATATTTCACTAAATGTTAACCCTTTGTGGGGGAGGTACTAGAAGGAGTGGACCAATATGACCCATCTTCGAACTTAGCCGGAGATAGAAGAAAATATTACTACATACCAAATTTGAAGTCAATCGGTTAATCCTTTCAAGAGTTATCGTGCGCTCCAGCCATCAGACAGACAGACAGACGGACGGACATTCCTCAGTCGACTTAAAATGACCCAAAACGGATATCCGCCGAACATACTTAGGGTCTTAGGTCACACCTTCGATGTGTTACACTTTTGGTTCGTAGCAAATGATATACGAGGTATGTTCAAAATATATCGGGAATTTTTTATAGCCCGCGGAAATATTACGTGTATTTTATTTTTTATATTTTTATGGCGTTATGTTGGTACTCATGTCCCTTACTTATGCTGACAAGGTCGGCCATTTTGAATGTTTAGTTAATTTTTGACAGCTGTTGTGCTTGGATGTGTTTTAACTTGTCTTCGATTTTTATTAATTTCAGAAAATGGATCAAAGAATCTGCATCAAATTTTGTGTGAAAAACAAAATGAAGTGCGCTGACGCATTCCGAATGTTGACTGTGGCATATGGTGAAGCTACCTTGGACCAAAGCAACGTTTATCGGTGGTACAAAATGTTCTTAGAGGGCCGAGAAGATGCGAAGGACGAACAGCGTGCCGGAGGCACGAGCTCACAGTTTTCTTTGATTGCAGGGGCGTGGTGCATTATGAGTTCTTGCCACAGGGTCAAGTACGGTCAATAAGGAATATTACCTGCATGTTATGCGCAAATTGCGCGAAGCAATCCGCCAAAAACGCCCGGGATTTGTGGAAGAACAAAAACTGGCTTTTGCACCATGATAACGCCCCTGCACACACATCGTTCCTTGTGCGCGAATATTTGGCCAAAAACAACGCAGTAATGACCCTGACCTAGCCCCCTGCGACTATTTTTTGTTCCCAAAACTGAAAAGGCCCATGAAAGGACGACGCTGCGCCACGATTGAGGATATAAAGACGATTAAACAAGTAAGAAAGTTTCAGTCGGGTAAACCGACTAAGGTATACCCTCACTTTGTGAGTAATGTAATATTGACAAGTAAGAAAGTTTCAGTCGGGTAAACCGACTAAGGTATACCCTCACTTTGTGAGTAATGTAATATATAACATTACACCAATAAATCTGTCAATTTGTGTGGGAGGTACCAGAAGGGGTTTTCCAAATACACATATTTTTCGGTAAACAGTACATTCTTAAATACATTGCATTGTGCTGAACTATAAGCGTTTATGTGCACTGGTATATTGAAGTTACGAGCTATGTAATTTTGGTATGATTTTGTCATTTTGTGTGGAAGGTACAAAAAGGGGCGGGGTGATAACGCCCACTTTTTACAGGACTATAGGCACTATAACAGCATTACACTGTACAAAATTTCAAGTATTTGTATGCACTGGTATTAAAGTTACAAGCCGTTTACTTTTGGTACGAAACGGTCCATTTGTGTGGGAGGTACCAAAAGGGGCTGTACAATAATGCCCATTTTTTACCCGACTATAGGCGCTACAAAAACATTATACTGTAGAAAATTTCAAGCATTTTTATGCACTTGTATTAAAGTTATAAGCAGTTAAATTTTGATGCAAAATGGTCCATTTGTGTGGGAGGTACCAAAACGGGCATGCCAACTCCACCCATTTTTCTCGAGTTAATAGCGACTAATATACTAATATTATGTGCAGAATTTCAAAAGATTCGAATAAGTAGTATAGAAGTTATTAAAGAATCAATATTTCACTAAATTGTAACCCTTTGTGTGGGAGGTACCAGAAGGAGTAGACCAATATGGCCCATCTTCGAACTCATCCGGAGATAGATCAAAATATTACCACATACCAAATTTGAAGTCAATCGGTTACTCCTTTCGAGAGTTATCGTGCGCACCAGCCAGCAGACACACAGACAGACAGACAGACAGGCAGACAGACAGACAGACAGACAGACAGACAGACAGACAGACAGACGGACGGACATTGCTCATTCGACTTAAAATGACCCAAAACGGATTTCCTCCGAACATACTTAGGGTCTTAGATCACTCCTTCGATGTGTTACACTTTTTTCCGTAGCAAATGATATATACCCTCGTCACACTAAAGTGAGGGTATAAATATTACTCGAATTATTCTGTCAATTTATGTGGGAGGTACCAGAAGGGGTTTATCAAATACACCTTTTTCCCTGAACATTATATACGTTAAATTCATTGCACTGTGCCGACTTATAAGCATTTATGTGCACTGGTATAAACGTTATGAGACATTAAATTGTGGTATAATTTGGGCATTTTATGTGGGAGGTACAAAAAGGGGCGTGGCTATAACGCCCATTTTTCACAGGGCTATAGACACTATAAAAACATTACACTGTACGAAATTTCAAGTATTTTTATACATTGTTATTAATGTTATAAGCTGTTAACTTTTGGTGCAAAATAGTGCATTTGTGTGGGAGGTACCAAAAGGGGCGTGGCAACAACACCCATTTTTCCCTGGACTGTAGGCAATATAAAAGCATAATACTGTACAAAATTTCAAGTATTTTTATACACTGTTATTAATGTTATAAGCTGTTAACTTTTGGTGCAAAATGGTGCATTTGTGTGGGAGGTACCAAAAGGGACGTGGCGACTTCGCCCATTTTTCTCGAGTTGATAGCGACTAATAAGCTAATACTATGTGTGGAATTTCAAAAGATTCGAATAAGTAGTATAGGAGTTATTAAAGAATCAATATTTCACAACATGTTAACCCTTTGTGGGGGAGGTACTAGAAGGAGTGGACCAATATGGCCCATCTTCGAACTTAGCCGGAGATAGAAAAAAATATTACCACATACCAAATTTGAGGTCAATCGGTTACTCCTTTCGAGAGTTATCGTGCGCACCAACCAGCAGACAGACAGACGGACGGACATTGCTCATTCGACTTAAAATGACCCAAAACGGATTTCCTCCGAACATACTTGGGGTCTTAGGTCACTCCTTCGACGTGTTACACTTTTTTCCGTAGCAAATGATATATACCCTCGTCACACTAAAGTGAGGGTATAAAATGATTATTTGAAGTGCTTCGAGGATTGGAAAAAAACTTTTGGCAGAAGTGTATTATATCCGAGGAGAATTACTTTGAAGGGGACAAAATAGATATTCATATGTATATAAATAAATACTTTTTAAAAAAATAAATAATTCACGATAATTTTTCAACATACTACGTATAGCCTCCTCTCTAAGGTTAAGGGATAAAAATGTAGAAAAAGTGCTAAAAATCCATCTTGAGCAGAAAAATTGTATAGCCATTAAATAATAATTGAGCCATTTTGACTAAACGAATGATGCAGAAGTTCTTATTGTTGGGCTACTTTCACGTTCAATTCTCAGAATTGATCACCAAAATCATGTGTTGTACTGCTTAATATAACAATTGTGAATTTGTCGATGTTTTCTTAAAAAAATGAGATTTTTCGCAATATCTTGTAGAATATATTTGAAATCTCTGATAGCATGATTATTATATTAGACGAAGATGAAGTCTACTTAATATATAGATTTTTACAAATATAGGTTTTTACAAAAATTTCAAAACAAGTTTTAATTTCGCAAAAAAATTTAAAAACAAGATATTTTTGCGATCTTTTTTTATTTTCTTAAAAATATTAAAAAAAAAAACTATCCAAAATTTTCTTAATACAATAGTTATTAGTTATATGGATGAGAAAAAAGGTCCATTTGACCAAAATGTCAATGTTTAACACCATCCAACCAGGACAGTCTTTGACCCAGTCATAAGACATCGCATTTAAAAATTGAGTCAATTAACAAGAAATCCCCCTATTAAAAATCCTCCTCCTACACTAAAGTAAGGGTATACAAATAATATATATAAATATCATTTATATTATTAATTTAATTTTTTTGTAAAAACATTTCTTGCGAAGCAGCGAATTCTATATAAAAATATAAAAAATTCCAGATATTGATTTTAATTGTTCACAAATTATTCTCTACCCGTAGGAGCTTCAAGTTTAAAAGATAAACATTTGAATTTTCTGAAATATATCGAAACCTCTTTCCAACGAAATGTCAATGTTGACTAATTCAGATTAAAATTCTAGGCGTGGGCGTTTAGAGAGACCAGACCCGCTTATCGAGAAATTTGCATTTACATTGTAAATTGAGTACAATGGGTTGCTAAGGTGCGATGTGAAATGCGGGATCCCATCCCATAGCCATATTCCTCGCTTTTCAGGTCTAAACAATACGAATGAATGGGGCTACAACTACGTTTCTGTTCTGCTCTAAACTTGTCCCAATATTTGTAGTTATTTTTTCTGAATTGTATTTATCTTGTTTTGTTTGGAGTGCTCTTTTTGTTTTGTTGTTGTTGGTGTACTTGGAATTCATGTCATTCACTGATAAGAGAAATGCCGACTAACATGAAATGTGGCTCTGTTGTTAGCCCCAAAGACTCACTCACTCACTCCCCTGAAATATTAATAATGTCGAGTGCTTCGTATAAACAAAAGCCAACGGAACACTCGCCGTAAGCAAATACTCGTAAAGCCCAGACTGCGTATGTCAGTGTGTATACCTTTTCCGTTTCCATGCGAAAAAATGTGTTCCAAAAGCCCCCACATACACACGCGCGAACACGGATATGGAGCAGTCAAACATGGCAGAAGCTGCCGCCGGAATTGCATGTCCAGATTTAATTTGGAAATTCTCGTTTTTGTGTGAATTTTTAATATCGACCTCATTAATTTATCATTGGATTATAATCATGAAACTCACACATTTGGGTGTAATTTCCTTAATTATCTGGAGCAAAGGTATTTTTACATCAGGTAAAATATTAATGCATAATTAGAAATAGCAAAAACACAACACAGCGCCAATCGGTGTGATCATGAGAAAGCTTTGCTTTACAAAGTTTTGTACTTTGTTGTTTTTTGATAGATTACAAAAGTTTTTGTTTTTTAATAAGAAATATATATGTATGTAGTTGTCAAAGGATGCAAAGAAATATTCATTTTGTGAAAGCTAATGCTAATGAATAGCCAAAATTACATTTAGCGAAAGCAAATATACCTAAAATGCGTTTGCGATTGCAAATGTAAAAACGAATATGATAAACTAGCGAAAGCTAACTTTTATCACCCAAAATATTATTTATACAAATTTGACAAATTTTGTATACTCTACGGGAGAGGAAGTGCCCATTTTACGGTAGTCTACAGATCCCAGTACTGCTTAAATTGGGACCTACGAGGGCTGTCCCAAAATCAGCCGAACTAACTTATTGTTGGCCAAACTATGATATATGGATAATATTAACTTTGGTGATAAGTGGTAACCTTATAAAACATTATTCTTAAGTTTCAAGGCGACATGTTGTTTAGTATTTTTTGGAAAATAATTTGTAAAAATGGAAAAATTTGGTCACAGTTATGTAATTCAATTCCATGAACATGAGACGTTTAAACCTCAACCTATCCTATGTAACTCAATACTTTCATTTGAAATCACAGTCCAACCAATATTAATGCCGAGCTAAATTCTACTCTGGGGGAGTCTGCTCCTTCATTTACGACTATAAAATATTGGCTGGCAGATCTTAAACGAGACCATACGAGCTGTCCAGACGGTCACTTTAGTAGTTGACCAATTGAGGTGTGCACGCCAGAAACGGTTAAGAAAATCCACAAAATTGTATTTGGTGATCATCGGCTGAAGGTGCGTGAGCTACCTGAAGTGATAGACATTTCAAAAAGTTTTTTACATCGCATATTGACAGAAAATTTTAAAATGACAAAACTGTGCGCAAGATGGGTGCCGCGTTTGCTCACAATATAACAAAAACAGCGACGTGAAGATCTTTCAAGTCGAGTTTTTGCGTCGATTCGTAACCATGGATGATACAGTTCAGTTGCTGCCTTCGTGCAAACAAGACGTATAGCAATGTCATCGCAATCGAAGTCGGTTTGTTCTAAGTGCTTTAAAGTTCTCACCAGTAACATTTTCATTAGATGTAAAATTTGCTGCTCAAAATTCCATAGACTGTGTGCGGGAGTCGAAAATGAAAACGACTATAAGCTATTGAAGTCATCTGTGAATATTGTTTACAATTGTAATGACTGTGCTAATGTTTCGAGAGAATTGGTTGCCTCTGTTTCAATGCTCTCTAATGAAATCAGAGAGTTAAAAACGCAGTTTCTTCTATTTGCTAACAACAACAATTTGGATGCTGCACTGATTAAAGAAGTTCCTTCCAAGGCCATCTCTTTGTCAAATGCTGTGGAGCACCGTGTCGGTCATTCACCTTCGCATCGTTCTTCTTCTAAAAACTCTCTTGGTAATGATAATGCTGTTGTCCATGTTGGTACGTGTAATGAGACGTCCACTACCAGTGCTGTTGTTGTATCTGCTGAGCTCGATAATGAGAGGCTGAGTGTTTTGCAGAGTTCAAATCAACACGTTAGTGATGTTTGCATTCCGCAGACGAGTACTCATACTCACAGTGCTCTCGCTGCTGCTTTTTCTGCTACTGCTGATAATTCTGCTACCATTGCTGCTACTGTTCATATTCCTGCCGATAATATGCTTGTGCCTGTTACTGCTGAAAATGCGGCTACCACTGCTGCTATTTCTCATACTGCTGCTTCTCATACTGCTGTTGTCACTTCTGCTGTTAATGATATCCCAGCAAAAAAATCGAACTGGGTTAAGGTTAAACCTAAAAGGAGGCATAAGCGCGTTGTTTTTGGTGATAATTTCCAATAGTGAATTGGAAGTCGCTACCAATAGAAAATGGGTGCATGTCTCGTCGTTTAAACCTAATGTTACGGTAGACCAGATATTAGAATATGTGGAAAAACATGCTAATATAGCCAAAACTAATATGGAGTGTTACAAGCTTGTGAAGAAAGATGCTGATTTGAATGCAATGAAGAGAGTATCATTCAAGTTAGGCATATCTCCAGGCTTCTACAATGAGCTTTTTAAACCGTCTGTATGGCCAGCGGAAGTTCAAGTACGCCCTTTTGATTTTTTTCAGAAGCAGAACAGGTTGGAGGTGAACATATGATTAAGGCAATTGAGTTTTCCAAATTAAAAATATATTATCAAAATATGAGGACGAAGATAAATGAAATTTATAATGCTTCCCTTCAATCTGATTTTGACGTAATTGTATTGGTGGAAACTTGGCTAAATGGTGATTTTTCTGATGAGGAGTTATTTGATGCGAAGATATTTCAAATCTACCGTAAGGACAGAGATTATTCTATACTAAATTGTGTGAAAGGCGGAGGAGTGCTTATTGCGGTGAAGATACAATACAAGTCTTATCTGTGTGACCTGTCTAACCTGGATACTTTATTGGACCAAGTCTGTATTTCGATTGATGGTGTGCATGGTGAAATATTTTTGGCTGTATCTTACATCCCTCCTAATAGTAATGATATGTTATATAATGCCCATATGCAAAATATTGTTGATTTGCATTCTAATCATATTGATTCTGAGTTTTTAGTTTTTGGTGACTTTAATCTTTGTAAAGTTATTTGGTCGTATTTTCCTGATTCAGATGTAATTAGCCCAACCAATGTTAATAAGCCTTCTGAAATGGATGTTATTGACGGTTTTTATGGCATGAATATGTTTCAAATCAATAGATTTTATAATCGCTTGCACAGGATTTTGGATCTTGTTTTTATTAGTCGTGATCTTAAGTACACTATAAATGAGTGTCTTATTCCATTTAGTAATTCGGATATGCATCACATACCCTTAGAAATTTCTGTTGAGTTTTACGTGTTTTCGGAAGTAAGAGATTACAGGAAACGCTTTAACTTTAACAAATGTAACTTTGATAATATTAATAATGCTATTGGAGATAATGATTGGACTCAGATGTTTAAAAATTGTGATTTGATTGAATGTTACGCCAAGTTCACTGATTTCATCAATGAAATAATTTCTCGTAATACGCCTATTTTAAAGGCCAAAGTGCATAAATTACCTTGGTATACCAAAGGTTTAAAGAAACTTAAGAATTTGCGGAATAAATTTTATAAATTGTTCAAGGCCACCAACTCTTCATATAACAAGTATATGTATGAGCATTATTTAAGAGAATTTAATTTCTTAAACAAGTTTTTATATAAGCAGTATATTCTAAATTGTGAAAGTAACATTAAAAGCGACCCTAAGTCTTTTTGGCAGTATGTTAATTCAAAGCGATCTAGCTCTATTTATCCTTCTAGGATGTTTCTAAATGATAATTTTTCAAATTCCACTGCTGAATCTGTTAATCTGTTTGCTGACTTTTTTAGTGCAAATTTTTCCCCTGACTCTAATTTTGCTAATGATGTGAGTTATTCCAATTCTATTATTGATTTTGGTTCACTGGAGTTGTCTTTAGATGACATTACTTTTGGTTTGTCTAAATTAAATCCATCTTTTACTGTTGATTGTGATGGTTTCTGTGGTTTTTTCTTAAAAAAATGCAGTTTAACATTACCATTTCCTTTGCAGATATTGTTTAATATGTCTTTGAGACAAGGAATATTTCTTGATAATTGGAAATTAGCATCTATTACTCCGATTTATAAATCTGGAGCAAAAGATAATATTTCCAATTATAGACCTATATCTAAATTGTGTAATATTAGCAAGATATTTGAACATATTGTTTTTGAGAAGTTATATTTTTCTGTAAAGCCTTTAATTTCCCCTTTTCAGCATGGTTTCGTTCGTGGACGTTCAACTGTAACTAATTTAGCTGTATTTTCACAATATTGTGTTCGTAGTTTTGAACTTGGTTGTCAGGTGGATACTATATATATGGACATGTCAAAAGCTTTCGACAAAGTTTCGCTTAGATTGCTTATTTATAAACTCTCATCATTGGGCTTCCATTCTAGTTTCCTTAATTGGATTAAATCTTATTTGTTTAATAGGAGTTATTATGTATCTGTTGACCAGGTAAACTCATACATTTACATGTCTACCTCAGGTATACCTCAAGGTAGTATTTTGGGCCCACTGTTTTTTGTTTTGTTCATAAATGATATTCATTTATCTATAAAATGTTCTAACATCTTATTATATGCGGATGACTTAAAGATTTTTCTGCGCATTAATTCAGTAGCAGATGTATTCCGTCTTCAGGATGATATACGTAATGCTGCTAATTGGTGTTCGGAGAATCTTTTAGAAATCAATGTGTCTAAGTGTTATAATGTTTCCTATTTCAAGTGCAGAAATCCTGTTTTATATGACTATTCCTTAAATGGTCATAGTTTGAAACGAGTCGATGAAATTCGAGATTTGGGTGTTGTGTTTGATTTCAAATTTTCTTTTGTAAATCATGTCAATGAAATTGTGCCTAAGTGTTATTCATTATTGGCCTTTATAAAGAGAAACTGTAAGCAATTTACTGATCCTTATACTGCCAAATTGATTTATACGTCCCTAGTTAGAGCTAAATTGGAATATGCTGCAATTATTTGGAATCCTTCATACAATAATCATTGCTCCAGACTTGAAAGAATTCAGAAAAAATTTATAATTTTCGCTCTTCGGTCGATTGATTTTACTCAGCCACTCCCTTCATATGTGGACAAATGTCGATTAATACATTTGCAAACACTTGTGAACAGAAGGTCTTTTTTATCACAAATATTTCTTTATAAGCTAATATCTGGCTTTATTGAATGTGGTGTCTTACTTGAATTTTTAAATTTCAACGTTCCACCCAGAACTATGCGTAACAAAAATTACTTTTACATTCCCATTCATAGAAGTAATTATGCCATTAACGAACCAATAACTCGTACTTTAATTGAATTCAATAGGGTCTCTAGTAATCTAGATTTTAGTGAATCTTTAACTAAGTTTATTAATACATTAGATTTAATTTATTTTTAGTTTTAAGTTTGTCTGTAAGGAACATTGTATTCCATAGACCTAAATAAATAAATAAACATGTCCACACCACTTCACACCTGGGAGAAAGGAACATTCAAAGCAGTGGACTGGAATGGGAGAATCATGTCAAGATCATAGCGTTTTTTTTGTGCGCGTGGGATTATTTTTATGTATTACCCTCCAAAAGGAAAACTATCAATGACAAGTGTTATGCTAACTTATTGCAGTAATGAAATGCGGAATTTGTTCCTTAATTTGACAATGCATCAGTTCGCACATCGACTACTGCGATGGTCAGCAGACGACAAGTTGGGTTATCTGTTCCTTAATAGAACGCCAGTTGGGTTATCTACTACTACGTTGTCGATTGTTGTGGTTTTTTACTCCTTAGTAGATGACAAGTTGGGTGAAATGCTACTTAGTAGATGTTATCTATTTCTTAGTAGAGGTTATCTACTCCTTAGTGGATGTTCTCTACTCATCAATAGAGGTTATTTACTTCTTAGAAGAGCTTATCTTCTAATCAGTAGAGGTTATCTACTCCTTAGTAGAGGTTATCTACTTCTTAGTAAAGGTTATCTACTACTTAATAGATCTTATATACTGCTTTGTAGATGTTATCTACTGCTTAGTAGAGGTTATCTACTCCTTAGTAGATGTTATATACAGCTTAGTAGATGTTATCTACTGCTTAGTAAAGGTTATCTCCTTAGTGGCGGTTATCTCATCATCATTAGAGGTTATCTACTCCTTAGTACATGTTATCTACTCCTTAGTATAGGTTATGTACTTCTTAGTAAAGGTTACCTACTACTTAGTAGATCTTATATACAGCTTTGTAGATGTTATCTACTGCTTAGTAAAGGTTATCTTGTCCTTAGTGGGGGTTATCTACACATCAGTAGAGGTTATCTACATCTTAGAAAAGGTTATCTACTACTTAGTAGATCTTATATACTACTTTGTGGATGTTATCTACTGATTTGTGGTTATCCTCTCCTTAGTGGGGTTATCTACTCATCAGTAGAGGTTATCTAATCCTTAGCACATGTTATATACTCCTTAGTAGATGTTATCTACCCCTTAGTGGAGTTTATATACTCGTTAGTAGAGGTTATCTACTCCTTATTAGAGGTTATATACTCAGTAGTAGCGCTTATCTACTCCTTCGCAGAGGTTATCTACTCCTTCGCAGAGGTTATCTACTCCTTAGTATGGGTTATCTACTCCTTAGTAGAGGTTATCTACTCCTTGGAGGAGGTTATTTACTACTTAGTAGATGTTATCTACACCTTAGTAGAGGTTATTTACTCCCTAGTAACGGTTATCGTCCCTTAGTACAGGTTATCTACCACTGTTTTCTCCTTATAAGTAGAATATATCTACTCCTTAATAGAGGTTACCTACTCCCTAATATATATTATTTATTCCTTAGTGGAGGTTATCTAACCCTAAGTAAGGTTATCTACTACATTCTAGAGGTTATGGTATCATCAGTAGAGGTTATCTACTCCTATCTATTTCTTACTAGAAAATTTGTATATGCAAGCGAATATTCAAACTCTAATTTCGAGATTACAAATACTCGAAAATGCATTCATTCATAACGAGTGCAAAGCCAAATATTTCAAAATTCAGTTTTCGAAAGCCAAGATCAAAACCATGTGCGAAATCGAACGTTCGTTACGACCCGAATTACATTCACAATAAAAAAAACTCTCCCTAATAATACTAAGCATCCTATAAGAAATAATCTAATTTCGACATATGTTTTCCTGAGGAAAAATATGAAAATGTGTGTGTTTCTTTCTTTTCATATTAACAGTTTATAAAATTTTACAACCTAAAATTTTTACGTCGAATTTATCCATAAAACTTTTTATTTCTTCGCTAATAACATACATATATGTCATTTAGAGCATAAACATTGTATTAAATGTGGTCATAATTTTTTGTTTATAGAGAAACTATAAAATTTTAAGAATAAAACAATAAAATAGCGAACATTTTTTTTTAAATTTTAGCGGTGTTTCAAATTAATCAATGACTTAAAAACAACAAAACACAACAAAATGCACATTGTCATATGAATGGAAAATTGAAAACATTTTATAAAGAGGTCTCTATTGCAGTGATAATAGTAATGCAATAATTTAATATAATATTATAACAAATGAGTGAAGAAAATATAAAAAAGATTGTCATTTATATTTGAAAACAAAAGTTTAAAGTTGTATTACCACATCTTTGGTAAAAAAGTAATAAAAACTTTAATGTTCAACAAAGTTTTCATTCTAACAATCTAACAATGCTTATTGTAGAGTGCAAACAAGTATACTTGGTGGGTGGATGTGGCGGTTTTGCCATGGACGGTGTGATATGCCTCCATTTATGCGTTGGAATGCGTATCTGTGTATGTGTTAGACCAATTTCCCAAAGGTGAGAAACTCACCGCTACCAACTCAACCTATACTCGCCACACATTCACTGGCCAAATGATGTCCGGCACTTGATTCATAGTAAATCGTCTTTGGTTTTTGCCTCACAAAAAAAAACTCGCAATCCAAACAGTAAACGTAGTTGCAACTACAATTGTCGGCGGTGTCGACTAAACAAAACGTACAACGGCAATGACTTCTTATAGCCGTCGCAGAAAAGTGTTATTGGGCCATTGTTTGCCGGAAAAATAATCATAAAATCCCATAAAACAATACCTTACCCACAAACAGACAAACGGACGAACAGACAGACAGACATGGAAGCTAAGGTCCAAATATGTCCGCTGTGTATGTACAACATGTCCATATCAATACAACGGTAGCAAAATACAACTCGACTGCAACAAAAACTTGGAATACACTATGATTGAGCTACTACTGAATGAATGACTACAGTCAGTTGGAAGTTGCCCCATTGTGTCAGGTTTTCTTTGGTCTGTTTACCTTCCGAACAAAAACAAAACAGTTTTCCCCCACATTAACCAACACTAGCGACGGCAGCACTACTAATGCTACGAACGACTGCACTGGATTGGATTGGGTTGGGTAAGGTGTCGTAATGAGGTTAGTAAGTAAATATTTAATCATAAGTAAATGAACTGTGCCGGCGCTTCCCACAAAAAAAATTGTGTAATTTGCACCTGTCGTAAAACCCACCTGAACATAACCATCCAATGAACTCTGCCACAAAGCCTCAAAGTCATTTCGTGCTTTTCTAAAAGTTGTTAATAAATTCTTTGCACAGGAGTTGTCTTTAAAACAACTACACACCGTGTTTCCAGCAAACAAATGTTTATTATTAGCAAACGAATTTTCAGTTGCCTTTTTCAGCTCATTGATTTGGGACTCAATTCTGAGAATGGGACGTGAAAGTAGCCTTCTGAAAGTAGCCTTCAGTAGAACTTCTGAATCATTCGTTTGGTCAAGTTGGCTTAATTAATAATTTAATGGCCGTAAAATTTATTTGCCCAATGTGGATTTTTTGCACTTTTTCTATATTTTTTTCTCGGTATACCGTACGGAATATCTCTTTTGTGTCTGAAGCAAAGTTGTTGATATTAAATAGGAGAAAAAAAATGCTGAGCAAAACTACCCGAAAAAGTGCATCCAGTGCCTAAATAACGTAAAAATGTTCTGATCTGTTTTATAATGTTTTGTTTTATACGTATTACGTATACGTATTTTTCAATATTTTACTAACACATATTTTAGGCCTTTGTGGGCTTTTTTGCGATTCACAAAGGAGATATTCCGTACTGTATACCTAGAAAAAGTGCAAAAATCCACTTTGAGCAAAAAATATAGCCATTAAATTATTAATTGAACCAACTTGACTAAACGAATGATGCAGATGTTTTAATTTTTGGGGCTAACTTCACGTCCAATTCTCGGAATTGATTCCCAAAATCATGTGTTATCTAGAATTAGTTATAAGTCGTTAAGGGGACCATTTTGCAAAACAAATTAACTGCTTATATAATTAATGCCAGTGCATATAAATACATGAAATTTTGTACAGTGTAATGCTTTTATAGTACCTACCTCCCATACAAATGGACTATTTTGCACTAAAAATTAAGAGCTTATAACTTTAATACCAGTGTATACATTAAAGTTATTAAATGCAATTTAAATTGATAATAATTTAATTAAAACAAAATATAAATAAATTTACGAAAATGTTTTTGAACGGGGTTTTTTTTGAAGTTGGTTTACCTGACTGAACTTTCTTAGTTGTTTTTTTTTTACAGATTCACAGCTTTGAGTTGGCAACACTGCTTCATTTGACAAACGATTGACATTTTCTATCAAAATAATGGTTATGTTCTAACTTTGAACTTCTGCGATGAAGCTCATTTCTGGTTGAATGGATAAGTAACTAAGCAAAATTGTCGCCAGAAGCAATTGAACCCGGAAATACGTCCGCAGATGCTACGTAAAGTGTGTGCAAATTTTAGCTATACATTACGCTGGCCGTGCCGGCCACATGATCAAAATCACGTTTAAATATTTATGACATAAATTATCTATCCAATTTAGCCAATTTAAATCAAATCGAAATTTAAGTTTGATTTAAAGTTCTGTATCTTTTCAACAAACACCCTTTGTTAGTGCTAGGCAACTGCAGCTAGTCTATTAATAATGAAATTTCCTTTGGAGTCGCTTGTTGGAATCCTTGTCTAGTTTTACTTCCTCTTCCGTACATACTCATACGTATGACTAAGTGTGCACAGCATGGCTACCTCCTTTTACAATGGATTCAATCTACATATATGTCTAGCATATATTGTTTAAATTTTATGCATATTTATTCTGTGCCAAAATCATAATAAATGTATATTTATTGTACCATTCATTGTTGGTGCCGTTTCTTTTTATCCAACAGACGTAGTAGCATCATCATTGCATCCATTTCTCCGTATTTCCTACGAAATTGCAAATATACATATGTACGAGTATACTCGTTTGTGCGAAGCAGAGTGGAACAGAACAATGATTTCCTACTGTTTTACGCGCAATTCCACTGTGAACACCCACTGTTATGACCCTTATCTGGTGGCTCCATGTTCATTCTTCTTCTCCCATCTCTACGTAGAATGTTGAGGAAGAATGTAGGATTGCCTGGCGTCTACGCGCAAATGGACATGGCTGGCAGTGACTGCAACAACTGGATATCGTTGTATTCGAGTTCATATCCATAAATTTACTTGTACAAGTTCGGTCATCCATTTTAAAGGGGAAGTCCAACAAATAAGTTTCCATTAAAGTTTAATTGTCATTGCCTGCCCTGCTGTCGCAAGAGCTTCAGATGTTGTTTCTTTGCTGCATTTTTTGCCAGCTATTCAGTTGCCCACACACACTATTCCGTAGAATAGCGGAATCTGTATGACATGGGAACATTCAGAACTTTAAATTGAACAACTTCCAACGACACTTCCTGTCGAAATCTAAAGATTTTATAGATTGTAAATTTAAATAAGAATTGGGAAAATAAAGCGCAGAAAAACAGCTCAGTTCTTAAATCTTCTTATCCATAAAATATACCCTACACCACACAGTGTTACGGGGTATTATAAGTTTGTTTCACGGCAGATGTTTGTAACACCTGAAAATAACACAGCTAGAAAATAACACCTTAAAGTATACCGATCGACTCAGAATCACTAGCTGAGTCGATTTAACCATGTCTGTCCGTCGACTACAGGTCGCAATTTCACTCCGATCGTTCTGAAATTTTGCAGTTTAGAGTATTTCGCAGCTGTAAAAATCCCTATTGAATTTGGTTGAAATCGGTTCAGATTTAGATATAGCTCCTATCTTTCGTCCGATTTGGCCCGTTAGTCCTATAGAAGCTGTATTTTACACCCAATCGTTTTGAAATTTAGAATGGTAGAGTTTCTTGATCCATGAACCAACATTGCCGAATTTGAAGAAAAATCGATTAAGATTTAGCTATAGCTCCCATATATATGTTTCGTCCGATTTGGCCCTTTAGTTCTATAGAAGCTGTATTTTACATCCAATCATTTTGAAATTTAGAATGGTAGAGTTTCTTGATCCATGAACCAACACTACCGAATTTGAAGAAAATCGATTAAGATTTAGCTATAGCTCCCATATATATGTTTCGTCCGATTTTTCTCTTTAGTCCTGAAGAAGCTGTATTTTACATCCAATCATTTTGAAATTTAGAATGGTAGAGTTTCTTGATCCATGAACCAACACTACCGAATTTGAAGAAAATCGGTTAAGATTTATATATAGCTCCCATACATATCTTTCATCCGATTTGACCCTTTAGTCCTATAGATGCTGTATTTTACATCCAATCGTTTTTATACCCTACACCACACTGTGGTACAGGGTATTATAAGTTTGTTTCATCCGTCCGTCCGTCTGTCCATCTTAAGTTGTTCGTCGACTACAGGTCGCAATTTCACTCTGATCGTTCTGAAATTTTGCAGTTTACAGTCTTTTGTTCCAACTTAATACGACACTTTTATTATACCCTATACCACACTGTGGTACAGGGTATTAGTTAAGTATAAAATGTCCCAAAAGTAAATTTATGTAAACAATGTATACATGAATTACAAAATTTACATTTCAGAGTTATTCAATATTACGAGAGTTGTGTAGGGTATTATATAGTCGGCCCTGCCCGACTTTAGCCTTTACTTACTGGTTTATTATTATCTTTACATTTTTATATGTATTAATTTCCAATATGTTTAGAGTAAGTTTATACATAAGTTTATACATAAGTAGGTTTATACATAAGTAAGTTTATACATATATATTAAGCTTATTAGAAAGTTCAGATTTGATAACAAAAATCATGAGAACATACATATTCTCAAAACTCCCAGATTTCTCCCCATCTCTCTGTTGATATGCTTGGCTCCCAACATGAGACTCGATACTTTTTTTTTTTTTTTTGCTGCTCTCCTTGGACCTATAAATACTACGTACCTATCCACTATGCGACGACGGCGTCGACGATGACAAATACGTCCTATTTTTGAACATTTCTGTATCTATCACACATCGTACTTATGCTATTTAACAGTGTGACCACAATGCAAAAATAAAAATATAAAAAAAATTTAATTAAACGAAAAATGATAGAAATTTGTTGGGAATAGCTAAATTTAAAATTGCAGTACGTGAACACAGAATACAACGCAGAAGTCTAAAATATACACACATAAATAGACAATTTTTCATTGATTTTGTGGAGGGAGCTTTGATGTGGACCTGTTGGAAAATAAGCAACCCAATCGTGACGTTTATGCGGCAGGTTTGTCCGTAACAGGTGGGCTAGGTGGGCGTCGTAAGTAATACTTTACGGCAACAACACTTTGGTTGGTGTTTGGACTTGGACTCTTAAAGAGAATTCAGAAACAGTACAACCGAGAGAAGATCTGTTATACTTACATATATAAGATTATATGTAAGTTAATAGGACATATTAGTAAGGTATGTTCTAAACGAACTACATACATTAGGGATTGAAAGATAATTTTCATTGTCGTATCCTATTCATAAAACAAATAGTTATCAGAAATGCTAAAATGGACAAATCATCACTTTTGAAAATTTTACAGGAGAAACTAAACATAATGAAAATAATAATTGATAGAAAAGGTATAGACCCACTGGGGGTCCGTAGCGGCATATCAATGGGGCCGTTACGTGCTAATGAAAATTATGCACACATTTGACTTCTAATCCTAGTAGTAGTACTAGTCAGGTAGATTCAAATTCTTTACATTTTTTAATTGCTGTTTAAAAATAATAAGTATAAAATCGAGAACTTTGTTCATGAATTATTGATGATTATTGATATTATCTTAAAAATATTTGGTTATTTGTTTCAATATCTTGGAAATGGGTCGTGTCGCAAAACTTGGTGAGAAGTGCTGAGTTAGTACCCAAACACAATGATGCATACAAACATCACACGTATTAAATACGTCGTAATAACTGTGAAAAAATAAATAATTGTTGGTTAGGCCTTTTAGAATTTCGTTAATAAATTGGGTACTTTTAATAGTAGGGCGCCCACAATTTTTTGAGAATATACATATGTGTATTTTAAAGTAATGAATAATTTCATATCAAAAACTCGATTTTTATCTTTTTATTGAGTGGCCCTTTTGCATTTCTGATGGCTATAAATTTCATTTATATCAATTCAGCTTTGCATTTTATTTTACCAAAGACCGTAAAAAATGGGTCAGATTATATTTTACACCAATCTGTGATACAGGGGTGGTTTATTAGTTTTTCTTTGGCCCGTATGTTTTTAAAGCACTAAAATATTGGAGCTTGACCCACCGTCAAATATACCCACCGACTAGGAATCAGAGTACTTAGCCGTCACTACGAGCCACCGATTTTAGTCAGAGCTTTTTAAACAGTAGGCATGTCTTCGTTACAAGCTAGCAATTTTAGTTTAGCACTTTGCAACGAAAACAACTGGCGCATAAGCGGTAGGTGGCGGATTTCCACTATCTGGTAACAACGATGTCACGAGTTGCGAAGAAAGAACAGTGCGAAACAGACAAAAAATTCGTGAAATGTATTTATAAAACATAAATTTACTATTCTATGTTCAATTGTTTACACTCTTTTTGTAAATAATGAAATAATGTTCCATTTCTGTTCTTCCTCTTCCCGTTAATTCACAATAATTGACAACAATCTCTCCAAAAATGAGATGCCATACTGCGAAATATAGGATGCCGAATCTGGCAACAATATACTCGATTAAGACAGGAACACATGCACCAAAGTTCATCGGGAAGTAATAATGCTTCAAAGTGCTTAGGTCCCCATACAAATTAAGCACCTATGGTGTAACGAAAACTAGCCTATTATAAGGGTGGTTAAATTGTAAGGGCCGATGATGAATGTGAACCACACCTAAACGTCAAGTTTTTTTCTGCATTTCATTTGACATTTCTCGATTTCAGACTAACTCAATTTGAACCATGGAAAGATACACAATCGAGCAACGCGTTAAAGTTTTTTAAGCCTTTCACAAAAATGGGCGTTCAAATCAAAATACACTTCGAGAAGTTTTTTGATCAGCATAATCGACCAAATGTGTCCACAATCTGGAGAATTGTGCGCAAATTTCAGCAAACCGGGTCTGTAGGAAATGTGAAAACACCTGTGCATGCTCGCCCAGTTCGTTTGGTGCTGCTTATGGGCTGGCGACGTCATCGGGCCATACTTCTTCGAAATGAGACCGGTCAGGCGGTTACTGTGAATGGTGTTCGCTATCGTGAGATGATAACGAACTTTTTATGGCCCGAATTGGAAGATATGGATGTGGACAATATGTGGTTTCAACAGGACGGTGCCACTTGTCACGTAGCTAACGAATCAATGGCTCTTTTGCGCAACAAATTCAATGGCCGTGTTATCTCACGTCGTGGCGATGTCAATTGGCCGCCAAGATCATGTGATTTGATAATAATTATGTGGATTTAATAATTTTTATGTGGATTTCTAAGGATCACATTTACCGCGTAAAAAGAGACCTCAATGTATATTTTCATTCCAATTCGCTCGAATCTAAAACAAACACTGCCGAATTTGAAGGAAATCGGTTCAGATTTAGATATAGCCCAATATACTCGTGTACCTATATTTCAATTTTGTATTTCAGCGCTATAAAATCCGCATTTCCCAACAGATCCTTCAACCAAAAACGAACGTTGTCTAATTTCAAGAAACTCGGTTCGGATTTAAAAATAGGCCGGTATTTCGGTATATATCACACTTTGAATGTAACCACTAACAAATACAAATATTTGGACAGATCATTATCATTAGAAAAACAACATTGATAAAACTTGACAATATTTCTTTTTATTCTGCTCTGATGGGTGGTGTAGGCTATCATACAGTCAACTTCGACCGAATTTTACATTATAAACTGATTGGCGTAATAATTAGGCGTAAGTTGTTAGTATTTTCTTGTAGGAATGAATATCTTAATGTCAATCACGAGATTTAAATTTGAAATCATTAAATTTGAAATTATAATTAATTCAGTTTTGATTATTGTTCGGCTTGAGGTCCTTTTTTTGTAATTAAAAAAGCGATTTGATCTTTTTTTAATTATTTATTTTTATTTTCCTATATTTCGACTAACTTCGTTAGTCATCATCAGGGAGTTTTAATCTAATACAAAAACACGAAAAACAGATTCAAAAGACACAATTATTTAAACAATAATATTTTTAACATACAATTTGAAATTTCGCCTTTAAACAGTTCGACTTGCTTCTTTGAAATTACTTGTCAACTAACATTTTTTTCGTCCGTGCTTATTAATTATATGTCTATACATCTGAGAGCATTTATCTGTGTCTGTCTTATAGTTAATTCTCTTCTCTGTCGGGATATTTGTTATAAAGAGCATCTCTAATGTGTATCGTCTGTATGAATTTTTCTCTTCTATTAATACATCTACATTATTGAAGTCAGGTTTGTGTCCAGTTAGTGTGCAATGAGCTGCTAAAGCCGTCTTCTGCTCCAATGGTTTTTCCATAGCCTTTTGGTCCGATTTATGTGACGATAAACTAGTTTTAAGTTTAGTCCTTGTCGTCCCTACATATACCTTTTGGCATACGTCGGATTCGGATAAATCGGACCAAAAGGCTATGGAAAAACCATTGGAGCAGAAGACGGCTTTAGCAGCTCATTGCACACTAACTGGACACAAACCTGACTTCAATAATGTAGATGTATTAATAGAAGAGAAAAATCCATACAGACGATATGTATGTTAAAAATATTATTGTTTAAATAATTGTGTCTTTTGAATCTGTTTTTCGTGTTTTTGTATTAGATTAAAACTCCCTGATGATGACTAACGAAGTTAGTCGAAATATAGGAAAATAAAAATAAATAATTAAAAAAAGATCAAATCGCTTTTTTAATTACAAAAAAAGGACCTCAAGCCGAACAATAATCAAAACTGAATACTCAACAGGTCAACGATCAAAAACATTAATAAATTATAATTAATTGTATTGCTGGTATTTGCTAGTTGAAAATAAAAAATATTAGTTCAATCGATCGCAAAAAGGTAGGTTATTTTCGGGCACTTTTGAGCCTTGATCGAAGGATCATAAGTCCTTCCGCCTGTATGTTCGGCTTTGGCTAAATGTCGTCATTTGGCCGAAGACTTGTCGTGAACCAAAGCTGACCAATCGGTCGAACTGTATTCATAATACCAAAACCACCTTAATTCGGGTAATTGGCTAATCATTACAGTCATTTGTCAAAATCGTTCTTATAAAAATTTCCTTTCCGACCTACAGTACACGTTTTATTTCGTTTGGTTCCCTAGTCTATTAGCTCAATGTATAAATACGAGTATTTATTAAATAATCCAGTTAAAAATCACAATTTCATTTCTAATTTAATGTCCAGCATTAAAGGGTTAAATGCCAACGAGATTCTTGATGGAAAACACGTTGAAATCATTTATCGCACAGTGTTGTTGGAACACAGTTGCACTGCTTTTTTGTTGTTGTGAGCGTTGGAAAGCTGAAATAATTCTTCAATTAAAATTTAATTTAATCCACACCGGGCGGTGTTCGGTGACGACGACTCGGTCGACACTGGGAAATTAATACAAAAAATGAGTTAAATTAAATGACACTCACTTGCCGGTGATATGAAGCGAATGCGGCCGCAATTGCGACTGTTGGTCAGCCGGCTGCTGCTGGTGGTGGTGGAGACTATTATACGTATTAAACATGATTAAATTTAATTAAACATTTATGACTTTAATCGGATTGGGTTTTCTCGCATTCGTGCCACAATAATGATCGATATCATTGCAACATCTGTACGACGACGACGCGTAAAGACCATAATCACATTTTCACTTTGCCGATATTGACCGGCCACCCGGTCCAAATGAAACTTTCTTCATATCACTCCTCAAACACACACACTCACAAAGCCATTTACACGAAGACGCACGTTTGAGCAAACGACAATAAAAGCAACACTCGGAGACGTCAACAATCAAAACAACAAATAACAGTAAACAGCAGTTAACTCTGACAGTAACAACTCAATCGAATATCGACTGTCTTCAACACGTGAATTTATCAACAACGACGACCACAACAACAACGACGGACACGACGACGACAACACAGCGACAATGCGTTAATCGGCGACAACACACGGGACAAACACTTTGCCACAAATCCAACGAAACACTGGCGATGCGCTTTCGTCTGATTTCTTCCAAAAAGAATATCAATGCAATCCCAATCACAATCCCCCTCACGTACTCTCACACTCATCTTCATTCATTGACTCACAGCGACGCACTCTCTCACGGCCGACAGTGTCGCAGAGTATGGTCATTGCAGCCGCAGCAATCGAAAGTTGCTAAAAATACGGTGCGAGAAAAGACAAAAAAAAAAAACAAAATAAAATTAATTTATTCTTCTCTTGATTCTGCAGCATTTCGTACAGAATCAACACAATTATCCCATATCCCAGTCCCATGCTACTACATACTATCCCACCGTTCCAATATTAGGAATCGCACTCTGTACTGGGCGGCGCCGCACAGTGTACGATTTGATCGAACAAGTTATGCGTACATTGAGGAAAAGACTAAAATTTTAAGAGTTCTTATCTTTATAACATTCTAAGTATTTTAGGTAAAGGGTTTTTCAACATGGACGCTACAAAAGTAGACCGACAGGGACAGCAAACGACGCCATATTTATCGCCTCTCTTTTGACATTTCTCTTCAGTAAGGTTTGTCATTTCATGATGAAAAGATATACGAGCCAACAACGAGTCGAAATTATTAACATTTAATACCGAAATTCGGAGTCAGTGGCCTCAACGTTAAGAGCGCGAAAAATCGAAAAATCATCTTCAGCGATGAGGCTCATTTCTGGCTGAATGGCTTCGTCAATAAACAAAATATGCGTTATTGGTCAGACAGCAATCCACACGTACTTCATGAGTCATCATTGCATCCCGAAAAAATTACGGTTTGGTGCGGTTTATGGGCCGGCGGCGGCATTGGGCCGTACTTCTTCCGTGATGATCAAGACCGGCACGTTACTGTGAATGGGAATCGCTACCGTTCAATGATAACCGAATTTTTTTGGCCCCAATTGGATGATATGGACTTGGAGGACATGTGGTTCCAACAGGACGGCGCCACAAGCCACACAGCGAATGCCACAATCAATTTATTGGAAACCAAGTTTGGAGAACGTGTTATCTCACGAAATGATCCAGTCGATTGGCCGCCTCGGTTGTGCGATTTGACGCCGTTAGACTATTTCCTGTGGGCCTATGTCAAGTCTATGGTCTATGCCAACAAGCCAGCGACGATTGATGAACTTCGTATGAATTTTTTTAGGCATAAATCAATTTTATAGGTTAATATTAAAAAGTCTGGCCCCCCCGATCTTTATAAAATTTAGAAAATAAGAGTTTTTTGAACCGACATTTTGTCTTCAAATAAAAGATTTGCGCCAAAGACGCATTTACTCTTTGAAATAAGGACTTTTTTACCTAAAATTAAGAAAATTTACTTAACATTAATGAAATTATCTATATTCTAAGTACAAAATGTACTTATTTCAATGATAAGGGGGCCTTGGCACAAATCTTTAATTTGAAGACAACATTTTTTTGCAGTGGGGACAGAACGTTGCAGATTTCAAGAACTCAGATTTATAAAATATTCCAATAATTTATAATATTTTTACTTATCCTGCTCCGATAGGGTGGTGAAGGTATTCTGGAGTTGGTGTGTTCCTGCCGTTAGGCTTGACCCCACCGTGATCTAAACACCTGAGTGAACACCGAAAAAAATTGGCATAAAATTAAAGAATTGCTCCAAAGACGTCATTAGTTTTTAAAATAAGTACATTGCAGCCTACAGAATTTCGATTCATACAATATGCGCTGTTGCTCCATTATGGTTAGAACGACATTTTCTCTAGCCCCAATTCATCCAATTGAGGAAGGAAAAAATCGTTGAACATGAAACTGAAGCGCTAGCTGTCCACAGTAGTCGTTTGACCCGCTCCAGAAGGAGATGAGATAGTCCCACCGTTTACTATACCGTTCTCACATAGAATTACTTTCTTAGTCTATTTTGCTATGTCCGACGTATGGCTCTCTCAATGTAGTCTAAGTGGTAATAGTTTCGGCTACAAAGCCTGGCCGGAGGCTATATTTTTGTACCACGGGAGCCAATAGCCCCTGGAACTTTGGTTTTAGCCTAGCTGTTGGTTGTGCCCCTTGGGAAGCATTTCGAGGTGTCTGTGATTTAGACCCAGATCGCAGGCAGAGGGGAAGTTCGATGTGGAGTTGGTAGGAATTTTAGGTAGGCTCCGCCCTTAACCAAAGGAGAAGTCATGAAACATGCATTTGAACTGGTACTCATGTATGTATGGATTCTGTCAAATGTGGGGGCATTGTCAACGTACTATATTCACCCGGTGTTGAGAGCACAGTGCGGCAGACATACACTTAAATCTTGAGAACCTACTGCAAGTCCGCATGTCCATGTATTTTTTAATCAAAATACAGGTAGCAAGTACAAAGGCACCACCCAGAAATTTTGCCAAAGAAACCATAGCTTAAATATGAATTTCGAGACATCGGATCTTTTAAAAGATATGTGCAAAGGCGCATCGCGATTCTTGTTCTATGGGTCATTCCAAGAAACTTTGTTGAAGAAACCATAGCTGTAAAATTTATTTCGACCCAGCCATAAGTATTTTTCCAAAATATGCTAGTATATAAAATATATATTAAAATGTGTATTAAAAATACCTGTTTTAAAAGATCATCGAAATTAATTTTTGAGCTGTGGTTTCCTCAGCAAAGTTTCAAACGAATGATCCATAGAACAAGAACCATAATGCACCTTTGCACATTTTCCTCTATTCTTGTATATTTTGAAAAAATGTATACTCGTATTTTGAAAAATCCGATGTCTTAAAATTCATATTTGAGCTATGGCTTTTTCGGCAAAGGTTCTTGGAATGACCTACAACATACCTACCCGTATATGTATGTTCCTACCTATTTGACACTTAAGAGTTTTAGAAGCCGCGCATACATCCGACTTTTATGTATATATCTTCCTCCCGATTTGAAATCCATGCGCTACGGAAGCTGTATTTTATATATGATCAGTACGGAATTCGGTAAAAAAAATAATTCTGCAGAATTCTTTTTTTAGAAGGCGTATTACATCCGACGAAGCTGGAAGCTGTATTTTATATCCTATCAGTACGGAATTGGGCATAGAGAATTCTGGGGGTTAAGTCATGTCATGTCATGACTGCTAAAGATCATATCAGATAAAATTAAATTAGAACAAATATAAATCCAGCGACATCTTACACTGTGCAGCGTTCGCTAGTTTGTCGCAGAGAGGTCGACAGAAATGAGTCAATAAATTTGATAATAAAGAAAACATGATCACATCACATTTCAGTGAGAATTGCGTAAAAATATACTCGTCCTCCTCACCGACAATAGTCGCAGATTCATATGAACTCGGGAAAAGAAACACAAACAGTAGAAGATCATCAAAAAAAAATGCCGTTGCATGCAGCGCAACACTCTGACAGAGGCAGCAGCAGATGAAGGAGCGAGAACTGGCGGAAATACGAGTATCATGATGCGATTGTCTCATCGGTGCAAATGCACTTTGTATGCGGTGAATCTGATAAATGCGGGGACACTAATGAGGTGACACTAAGCAAAATAGAATGCCTTCGAATTGGAGAATATTGTGGGATAGTAAAATCACTCTAGATAATGTGAGATGGTATCAGACGAGTAAAACAACTACACAGAAAAAAGTATACTAAATTTTAAGACAGTGGCAATGGTTTGGTACAATGACACATAATCTTTGCAGTAAGAGCATTCCATACTTAATATTAAGAAAATTTAATGAAAATTAAGTCGAGTTTTTTAGTATAAGTAAATTATTTTTAATTTAAGTGGGAAATGTATTAACTTTAAAGCCAACATACAACATTGGCAATTCATTGCCGCCGTCTTGCTTCAGAAATATATTATATGTGAGTTGGTATATGCATAAGTAAGATACATCAGAACGGATGGCTATTTGTGAGGATATAATTTTTTCAAATGTAGTTAATATTATGAAATTGTCTATATTTCAAGTACAAACTGCACATATTTTTAAAGATTTGGGCCCTTATTCATAAAAATTTAATGCAGGTTTGAAGAACGCTTTAACACTGCTAAAGCGTTCCTCAAACCTTCTTTAACTTTTTATGAAGAAGCCCCTTGGGATTTATTTTAATGATTAGGTAAAAATTAATGTTACCGAACCGATTAAATCACCATCGTTGCCATTTATTTCCTAACAACAAACGCATTGTAAATGATCTGGAAAATCTCCCGACACGCACAAATCATTGGGAGACATCGAATTGAATGATATTTTCTTAACTGACCATAAATTTACCGGATTCCAAAGCATTTGTTGTGTTCTTTGAGAGAATCAAATGAGGCAGAGGAGTGGACTAACAGAACATCTCAATACATTTATATATTTGGGATCTGTAAGAGCTGTAATCTTTGACTTGTGGCATATTTCCCCCTGTGACATCATGGAATTTACCCAAACAAATGTCAAAGCAATGATGACGAAACATCTAAAAACATGCATATTAGGCTGTATCGATTTTATTTTTGTGATAAAATATAAATCACATAAAATCGGTGCCGTGAAATAACTCCCAAATGAAATAAATCCCAATGAAATAAGTGCCAACAAAAATTAAATAATTTAAAATTTTAACAAGTAAGAAAGTTTTAGTCGGGTAAACCGACTAAGGTATACCCTCACTTTGTGAGTAATACAATATGGAGTATTATACTAATAAATCTGTCCATTTGTGTGGGAATTACCAGAAGGGGCTTAACAAATACACATATTTTTCGCTGAACAGTAGATACTTTAAATACATTGCACGTTTATGTCCAATGGTATGTTAACTTTATGAACTATTAAATTTTGGTATGATTTGGCCATTTTTTTGGGAGGTACAAAAAGGGGCGTGGTGATAACGCCCATTTTTCATAGGGCTATAGCTACTTTAAAACCGTCACACTGAGCAAAATTTTATTTATTTTATAGTATTTCGTGGAATGGTACTCAAGCTATAATATGATAACTATTTGTAAAAAATGTGTGGGAGGTACCAAAAGGGGCGTGTCAATAAAACCCATTTTCACTGGACTGTAGGCACTATAATAATGTTACACTGTACAAAATTTGAAGTGTTTTTGTTAACTGGTATTAAAGTTATAACATGTTAGCTTTGGGTACAAAATGGTCCGATTGTGTGGGAGGTACCAAAAGAGCCGTGGCAAATTCGACCATTTTTTCACGATGGTAGCGGCTAATAAAGTAATACTATATGTGGAATTTTAGAAGATTGGAATAAATAGTTTGGAAGTTGTTAGACAATCAATATATCATTAAATTGTAACCCTCTGTGGGGGAGGTACTACAAGGAGTGGAGCAATATGGCCTATCTTCGAACGTAGCCTGAGATAGAAAAATATATTACCACATACCAAATTTAAAGTCAATCGGTTACTCCTTTCGAGAGTAATCGTGCGCACCAGCCAGGAGACAGACAGATAGGCAGACAGACGAACGGAATTCCGCCGAACATACTTAGGGTCTTAGGTCACTCCTTCGATGTTCGCCACACTAAAGTGAGGGTATAAAAGTTGAAATAACTTCCAAAGGGCAAATGAAGTAAGTCAATCATCGTGCGTGGCCGAATTTCGGCCAAGATTAAAGATTTCTTATCCGGGATAAGTCCAAAGAAGGTTACTCGGACAAAAATTACATTGCGGGGATTTAAGATTTTCTTCTCAGCGGTATGTCAAAAGTCGGCTATCTCATTGGGACTCTTTTCATTTGGGAGTTATTTCATAATGAAACAAGTAATCGGGTAAACCGACTAATGAATCCCCTCACTTTGAGTCTCAAAAAAATATTAGTAAATTTATTTATTTTTATGTTTTATTTAAATTATTATCAATTTAAATTGCATTTAATAACTTTAAAGTAAGTACTGGTATTAAAGTTCAGAGCTGTTTACTTTTGGTACATCAGAGCTGTTTAAATGGTCCATTTGTGTGAGAGGCACCAAAAGGGCCGTGCCAATTACAACAACTTTTCTCTAGACTCTAGGTACTATCACAGCATTGCACTGTACGAAATTTCAAGTATTTGTATGCACTGGTATTAAAGTTAAAAGCTGGTAACTTTTGGTACAAAATGGTCCATTTGTGTGAGGGGTACCAAAAGGGACGTCCCAATAACGGTCACTTTTCTCTGGACTCTAGGTAATATAAAAGCATTACACCGTACAAAATTTCAAGTATTTGTATGCAGTGGTATTAATGTTATTAGCTGGTAACTTTTGGTATAAAATGGTCCATTTGTGTGGGAGGTACCAAGAGGAGCGTCGCAGTAATGCCCATTTATTGTAGGTACTATTAAACCATTACACTGTAAAAAATTTCAAGTCTTTGTATGTACAGGTATTCAAGTTATAAGCTGTTAACTTTTGGTGCTAAATAGTACACTTGTGTGAGAGGTACCAAAACGGGCAAAAGTCAGCAAAAATTTGACATACTCGATATATAGGATCGATGATTAGCTGAATACATTTTTTCCAAAATATCGAAAACTTTTGACATAGACAAAAAAAACACAGAAACTGGCTTTTTGAGGATATTTCCCTTTTCATTAATTTTCCGTTTGCTTCTCCAATATTATGAACACTTTGCATTCAACTTTGAATATTGCCCAACAAAATATCGCACATTTTAACATGACACGGCTTAATATTAAATAATTAAATCCCTCGAATGCAGTTCCCCTATTGAAAATGATTTTTGAAGTTTGTTGCCGAGCTAAAGTCCAGAGGAAAGGTTCTTTGTCTTTAAATAACATTTAAAAAAGTTGGGTTGATATGACCTAATGAACATACATTTGTAAACACAATCTTTATATATTGTATAACGACTAAAACATGCACTGTTGGGGCGACTAGTCAGTCAAATGAAGTGGATTAAATTCAGATATTCCTGATTATTTATTTATTGATATTATTTCAACACTTTTTGTTGTCGAAAATTAAAAAAGAAGGGTGTTAAACAATTCAAGAAGGTCGAGGTTCTTTGCAATAAATATACATATATTGAAGAAATTCAGGTTACCTTAAAATTTATGTATTTTTATGGCCTGCTAAACTTGAAACAAGTACAAGAAAATTATTTTATTACAACCATTGGATAGAACCATCCAAACAATTTCAAATTAACAATTCGGGCTACTAGCGTGCTAAACATAGGTTTTATACCCTTACTTTAGTGGAGAAGGCTATATTATTCTCTCATAAAACTTTCCTGTGCTAAACTTCATAAAAATCTGCGAGAAAATAAAGCTTATATAGCACTTAAATGCCAAATCGGTGGGTACATATGTATATGTGGGAGATATATAGCGTGATCCATTTCGAGGTTCCCTACTTTTTTAAAGAAAAAATTATAGAAAATCCAAATTGAATGGGAAAAGTTTATTATCATGTGAAAGACATTCTTTGGCATTTGTTTTTTGAAGATTTTGTCTATCAAATGTTGGCCGTTGAGTCCAATTTTCGATGACTCGTTCGAGCATTTCGACTGGTAACTGGCGAATGACACGCGTGATGTTTTGCTCCAAGGCCCGAATCGAAGCGGGTTTGTCCGCATAAACTTTAGACTTTACATATCCCCACAGGAAAAAGTCTAACGGTGTGATATCACACGATCTTGGTGGCCAGTCGACCGGCCCAAAACGTGAAATTATCTGCTCACCGAAGTGTTCTCACAATAAATCCATTGATTGATGGGATGTGTGGGAAGTGGCGCCGTGTTGTTGAAACCAAATGTCGCCGAGATCACGAGCTTCAATTTCAGGCATCAAATAGTCGGCTATCATGGCACGGTCGCCATTGACGGTTACTTTCTCACCGGCATTATTTTTGAAGAAATATGGACCGATGATTCCGGTACGTCGGATCGGGAATCGGTCAATGGCAAAAAGATAGCTCTTAACGAGAGCTAAAATATTGCTCATGAGTGTCAAGGTCGTGGGTCGACTGGAAAGTGTTTTTTTTGGATTTAAAAAAATGGCCTTAGCGCAATTGATGAACGATTATTTTGATAATAAAACTGAATAATTTGTAAACGTTGTTCAGGCGTAAGTCTTTCCATGATGAAATGCCACACAATACTTAACAAAAATAACATGACAGCATGACACGACACACACGTGCTCTGTCAAAAAAGGCTATTGAAAAAAGTATCTCTACTCATATCACCCTATATATAAATCGATATAAACCGATTTTGTCCAATTTTAATAGGTGCAAGAAATTAGTCTGTACTAAATTTCATCAAAATCGTACAGACATGGTTAGATCGATTCTGCTAGTGATTCTGAGTCGATCGGTATACTTTAAGGTGAGTCTGACTCCAATATTTTGGGGCGTTACAAAAATCTGGGCCAAAACAATCATATAATAACCTCTACCACAATATGGTGTGTCGTTGAACCTATGGAAACTGAACAACGGTAGACATTCAACGAAACCAATTCATTATTTTATCTCAAAATATATTAAAGTAAAACACAGCGTTGGAGTGGGATAAAACATCTACTCATCTACGCATTCCCTTAGAAATCTAGCGTTTGCCAAAATACAGGTGTATATTTACAAAATTAGCTTTTTGGTGCCGCTTGAAATAATGAAAAATGCTCTTAGAATCGCAGATGTACAGTAATTTTATGAATTAGACCGTAACGGAGATTTACAATAATTACCTGCAATTAAATGTATTTAAACAAACTGAATGGAAAGATTCACCTTTAGTAATTGTGACTAATTGTATTTAAACACAACCACCCAACCCCCCCTTCCTCCTTCAGGCCTCCCTCGCCCCTCATTAGTATAGTAGAATAATACTGGTGATGATCTAACTGGGAACTACACTCAACACTGTCAAAGTCATGGAGAAATTAGCATAAAAAACTAATTAATTTCGCAAATTGCATTGTATTCAAATCACTTTTAGTCGGGGATGACTTTAATTTATCTCTCCACATTTCCCACCTCCCAAAACAGCGATACATAGCCTAGAATAAAGTCTGAGTGACTGACTACCCGTAGTCTGAGATAACCAGTCCAGTCCAGTCCATTAAAAGGCGCCAAATGTTTTGAAGCGGAAACCTCGCTTCGTGACGGCTTAAAAATTCATAACATCCATTAAATTTGTGTTATCTTTTAACGAGTTTCGTTAAAAATAAATGATACCTTCATTTATTTTTAACGAATTGAAATTTCTGCTATAAGAGGCGGTGTGCCGTACCTCCCGGTGTTTGTTTTATTTAGAACCAAATCAAATGGTGAAACGAGTTTTGGAAGAAGAAGACAAACAGTGACGTATGGCTTAAAGTCTGAACTTCTGCAAGGAAATAGTTCGATGAAACACGCCATAAACAATCCATAAATATTCATTATCCATTTTTTGGGGGTGGGAGGTTCTGGTAACGTTCGAAGCATAAAATGGCGAAAAGTACGAGTATTAAAGCGTCAATCGTCCCGCTTCCATGTTCGCAAGACCCTCCTCTCCACCCTCTACGGCTCCCAACACATAATATGTTTGGCAATACTATTTTTTCTCGAGCTATTGTATTGTATTAGTAACCGCAGAGGAGACTCTACTCCAAAACGCACAAAACTTAATTAGAACGAAACATAAACATTTCAATGGATTTTGCGACTACCGGAGGAGGTAAACAAAGCCAATAAAAACCGAAAACGAAAACGAATAAATTGTTGATGTTCTCCGACTGAGTTTGTTTTGCAAACTCTTACTCATGCGAACGAACAGTGGGGAGCAAAATTTGAAATAATAATTTTCTCACTCATTTTTATTTATTTATTTATTCGTTATCTTTTTTACAGAAACGCAAATAAAGAGAAAAGAAATGTAAATTAAAATAGTACTCTATAATCGTCTAAGGAATACCCTCATTGTACATTAATAAAATAGACGTGTTTTTTGGATATATGTATATAAACAATTGAGAAAAATCGGTCTGGTAAACTGACTGAGGTGTACACTAATTTTGTGGGTAATATAATAGGGAATGTGGTACTTTGTGTGGGTTTATAGTCATTGCGAAAATTGTGTACAGAGTAGGAAAACATTTAGATGATTTTTACAGAAGTTATGAAATATCGATTTCGAATGAGTCTCTCTGTTATTGTGATTTGTACCACAAAGGGCTTGACAATATAATGAAAATATTCCTTTTACGTAGAAACATTGGTTTACTCAAGGTTTTAAAAAATTGGAAAAAGTTTGATTTTTTTTTTCAAAAAAACGTTTTTTTTGTCACGAAATGCTGCTTTCGACGAAGAAATGAAAGCTTTGACCCACTGTAAAAAAACTCAGGCCAGCTAGACCATAAGCTTATTCTACAAAATAATCTACTCAACACGCTTTTTCAGAATTATAGAGTCGCTCTTCTGCTCCAATAATTCCACAGATATAACGGCTTTAAATTTACATTATAGTATTTTTTGTATAAGTTGGAAGGTAATTTTGCTATTTAAACGTAAATAGCTATACTTACAACTTTGATGTCTTTGGCGACCCCCACTGCAATTTTCCGGCAACATTTTTTGTAGAATATTTTAATGTTTAAATTTCCTTTTTGGAAGGACTTTGTTTGATTTTTTCGAAAAAGGGCCGAATTGACCCATTAAGAGTGGAGCTAGAGGGTTAGGATCTTCCACAAAAATGATCCTCATAAAATTCCACTATGTACAGGGTTACCATACGTCCTCCTTTCGGAACTATTTATCCTAATTACTTCAAGAATGCTTTAAATAATCCTAAATTAAGTGGACTTAATCTTCTTTTAATATCAATTTTTCATTCCATCTGCGGATTCAAAGAGATCTTACAAGATATTGCGAAAAATACAAACTTTTTAGAAAATGTTAATAACCTTTTAAAAAAATTACTTGTTGATCATAATAAAATATTTCTTTTTTCCAATTACTGCTATTTTTTATTTAAAAAAATGTCCTCCGAAGGTTCCAAGGTCTCTTTGCAAATGTCACTAATGTTCTCCCTTTCTGGCACAAATGTCCTCCATTCAGAAAAATGTTTATGGTAACCCTGACTATGTAACTCTGACAATGTATAAAGCTGCTTTCTACCAAGAAATGAAAACTTTGACCCACTGTAAAAAAAAATCACACCAGCTGGACCATAAGGTTATTCTACACAAATGATCTACTCAACATGCCCTTTCAGAATTATAGGGTCGCTATTCTGTTCCAATCAAAAAGTCTTAATTTGTTGGACAGTGTAATAGTTCTTTTATTGCAACTTTTCGTGCGCTAAGTCAATTTTTTTAAATCCACAAAAACACTTTCCAGTCGACCTACGACCTTGAGCAATATTTTAGCTCTCGGTAGGAGCTATCTTTTTGCCATTGACCGATTTCCGATCCGACGTACCATTAAGAAACTAGAGCAAAAATATACTTTCCGTTCACATTTGAAAATGATGCTAAGTCCATTTTTTTTTAAATCAAAAAAAAACACTTTCCAGTCGACTTACGACTTTGACACCCATGAGCAATATTTTAGCTCTCGTTAAGAGCCGATTGTGGCTACGTGCCACACAGCAAATGAAACAATTGAATTGTTGCGAGAAAAGTTTGGAGATTCGATTATTTCAAGAAATTGTGATATTGAATGGCCTCCAAGAAATTGTGATTTAACACCATTAGACTATTTCTGGTGGGGTAATTTGAAGTCACTGATCTTTCGAAATAAACCAGACTCTCTTCTTTACAAGTCAATATTGAACGTGCCATTCATGACATACGACTTGATTTAGTGGAAAAAGTGTTCGAAAATTGGGTCCATCGAATTCGTTCCTGCAGAAGAAGTCGTGGAGGCCATTTGAATTGCGTTATATTTAGAACTTAATTGTATCGATTGTACTTCACATTAAATAAAAAACTTTTGAATTTCCTTAACAATAAGTGTGTTTTTTTCAAATAAATCATATCACTCTTATTGGAAAACTCTAAATCTGAAACGTTTTTTCTCAAATTCGGAAAAGTTTATTATCGGCGCAACCAATTATGCTGTATAAAATTTCGTAAAGATTTTATGTAAATTGTGTATTTTTTACCACGTAAATGCCAAATCGGGATGTATAGGGTTTTCCATTAATGACATAACATTAACTTTGCCAGAGCCCAATCGGAGAAGTTTTGGCGTTTCAAATGATCCAGTGGCTTTAATTCTTGAGTCAGTTTGATCTTATAAGGATGAAGGTCAAGATCTTTTTGCAAAATACTCCACAGTGTGGTTTGAGAGATTCCCAATTTTTGACGAAGTGGAATCGACTGATTCGACTGATTTTGAACGGATACACTTACGTCTGCAATATTTTCGTCGCTTCGAGCGGTAGGGCGTCTCTTTGGCTCCGGAACATCCACAAGTGAAAATATGGATTCAAATTTATCCACTATAGCACGCACAGCCTGTCGGGTGGGACGATTATTACGTCCGAAAATTGGAGTAAGTGCTCTTAAAGTTGCGACCACCGACTCCGAATTTAATTTTTAAAGATTTCCAAACGTTGCATGTAATGAACTTTTCCAAGACAAAAATGTTGACTTCGACTAACGTTTTGAAACTGAAATATCAATAAAAATGTTTGAGGGTCCATGTACATACAGATACGAAATTGTTATGTCCCTATTAGAAAACCCTATACATACATATGTATATATGGGGGTTATATATAAATCTTAACCAATTTTCAAGAAATTTGTCGGAGGTCATTGCAGCTTCATAAAACTGTAGGTTGCTAAATTTCATAAAGATTTTTATGAAAATTGCCATAGGTAATTACTGGCTCATAGAACGTTCCTGTGGTAAATTTCATAAAGATCTGCCAAAAAAATAAAGCTTATATACCACTTAAAGCCAAATCGGGATTTAGATATATATGTGAGCGATAACTAAATCTGAACCGACCATTTCAATAGGCTTCATCCCTAATTTATGAAAGTGGTCTGTACCAAATTTCGTCAAGGTCTGAGTAAAATTGTGACTTGAACTTTGCGAACAACTTAAGATCGACAGACGGACGGACAGACATGGTTAAATCGAAGCTGCTACATAAGGTTAGGTTAGGTTAGGTTGAAAAGAGAAGAGAAGGCGGTGAAATTCCGCCTCATGTCCTTGGATAAGCCAGTATTCGGCCTGTTGTGCGCTCTAATTGTTAATAAATGGTCCTTGGAAGGTTATTTTAGGAACTCTGTACTATCGAGATAGTTCTTAATTTTTTTCCAGTCTACGCCCCTATGTTGGGTCAAGTCTGGTATAGTAACATTTCCTAAGAAACGGAATCTATTGTTCTCGAAAGCTGGGCACTGGCAGAGGAAATGCTCCAACGTTTCGTCATCCTCTCCGCATGCCCTACATACGTTGTCATCTACAACTCCTATCCTATGTACGACTAGATGTGCTTCTAAGCATGTGTGTCCCGTAAGGACACCCATGATCTTACTGGTTTCTACCTTGCTCAATCTCAGCAAGGTCTTGGTCTTGTCCTCGTTTGGGTCATCCCACTAGACTTTCGTTGTCTCCACAACGTTTTCACTATTCCATAGCGTGATATGGGCGTTCTTTGCCCATATTTTAGTTCAGAACGCGTAAATCCCAAGGGTTTTGCGTTCTCTAGGGTTGTTGTTTGCATGTCTCTGGCTCTAGATGCCAAGGCATTTGCTTTCTCGTTACCCCTTACTCCGCAATGACCAGGCGCTCATATGATGCATATAGTGCCGTGTTCGGGGTAGGCGTTAATCGCCATTTTACAATCTAAAATTGTCCTCGACTTCACCGTTCTAGACGTTATTGCCCTGATAGCCATTTGGCTATCTGTGAAAATATTCACATTTGTCGGTATCGTGTTAGCGCCAAGCCAGCTCACACATTCTGTAATTGCTCGGACTTCCGCCTGCAGGACTGTGTTATGGTCTGGCAGACGGAATAAGTTATGGTCTGGCAGACGGAATTTTGAGTCTCGCCGCCGTGAGGGCAGCTTCATATATAATCTGTATTTCTATTGGTGGGATATTCAAGATATATACTTATACTTTAAGGTGGGTCTAGCTCCAGTATTTTCAGGCGTTACAAATATCTGGACCCAAACAAACTTATAATACCTGTACCACAGAGTGATGTAGGGTATAAAAAATATATTTATATATATACTCGTATATGCCAAGTTTGGTCGCAATCGGTTGTTTGGTTAAGAAACGGTCGAATTATTTCCTCTTTTTGAATTCGTCCCACTGTGCAGTGTTTTGGAAAAACTGACGAAAATTGTCAGACTAGTCTTGGTAGTTCGTTAATATCTTTTACATATTTTGAGTCTCCCAAAAATTTTTTTTACTGTTCTGAATTTGTGAGGGAGCGACGAATATTATGTAAAAACTTGAAGAAAATCGAGGGGGGAGCAATTTTATCTAAAAAGTTTTTTTAAAACAAAAACTTTTTATAAACAATTTTTTAAAAAATTTCCAAAAAAAAATTACCAAAATAGGCGCATGATGTAATTTTTAAAACAAAGTAAACTTTGGAAAAAATCGGTTCAGCCGTTCGAGAGCAATTATAAATTTCGTAAAATACAAAAAATCATTTTTTAAATTTTTTCAAAAATTAAATATCCATAAAATTTTTTTAAAAAAAATCATAGCGAGATCTTATTTTACCTATTTGTAACTGCTTATAAACATTTTAGCCAAAAATAAACTACATAGGTCGCTATTAAATATTCTGACCCAGGACTAAACTTGGTTCAAATTTCATCCCAATCAGAAGACATCGGCTTTAAAAGTTCACTCACTCAACACTAAATCCCTCATAAATAAAACAAAGTTCTTAATTTTAGAAAAATCGATTATAAAATGAGGTCTTTATAGCACAAATAATCAAATTTGAAAGCGACATCTATATGGTGAATATATCAAAAAAGGAATCATGAGACTATTTGTTGGTGGCGAAAGATTATTTTCAAAAAATATGTCAAAGGTCACAGTTACAGCAAAATTGTTTGTCAAATGTGGCGTATATGGCTTAGATAAATAGCTTTATTAGCTATTACCTTTGTCAGAGATAACATACCGATCTAGTCAATATTCGTTGTACAGGATTTAAGTAAACACAAAATGCAAATTTTTTAGGTAATTGACTGTAAAATGTGATATGTAAGTCTTTAATAACCCTATCTGAGGGCTAAATCTATATGTGGACTATAACAAAATATCAACTGATTTCGGTAATATTTGTTGTGGTCAAAAAACTTTTGTTTTATTGTCAAAATAGAATTCAAACTGCAAAGTTTTAGTTAAATTGCACAGATATTTGTGATGATATGACTTTTTTGGGGAATATAAGTGATGTCAATCTATTTATACCACAAACTAACTCATTTGAAAAATTACGACTTTCGTTAGAATAATCAGATATAGAAGTAAATTTCCGGTTCACAGCTTTCATATTTCGACCTAGGCGAACATAAAGCAATTTATGCTCGTCACTGTATGGACACGCAAAAATACCCGCACATACATAAGTATGTAGAAATCATAATTTTGCTTTTTACGTAAATCAGTAAATTGAAGAAAAATATACTATACGCAGATATTAAGGTTCAGTTTTTTTTTTTGTAGTAGTTGTCTTCAGCGTTTGAGGTAATGACGACAATGAGTGCGATGAGTTCAAATTCCCCATTAAGGTGCTAAATTGTCTATAACGCAATAAATGTGAGATGTGTACAGTGCCCAAACATACATTATCATCCGGCTAATTAGCTTAAAATTAGTTAAAACGACAAAGGCGTGACTCAACCAGAGTGCACACGTCTAGAGTTTGGCAAAATAAACATGTCCAAATGAAAATGTTCATTGTGTGATATTTTTGTAAAAGGTCTTCAGACGAAGTGCGAAGGCAGAATTCGCAAAAAATTCTTTAAATCCTGCATACTTCATCCTGCCATAAGAGATTTAGAAATAACTTCACCATATCGTCACCCATACAGCGTTTTCCAAAAAGAGTGATATGATTTCTTTGAAAAAAAAAACTCACTTATTGTTAAGGAAATTCAAAAGTTTTTTATTTAATGTGATGTACAATCGATACAATTAAGTTCTAATGGTACGTTCAATATTGACTTGTAAAGCTTGAAAAGAGTATGGTTTATTCCGAAAGACCAATGACTTCAAATAACCCCACAAGAAATAGTCTGATGGTGTTAAATCACAACTTCTTGGAGGCCATTCAATATCACTATTTTCTTGAAATAATCGAATCCCCAAACTTTTTCGCAACATTTCAATTGTTTCATTTGCTGTGTGGCATTCAATTGTTTCATTTGCTGTGTGGCTCTTAACGAGAGCTAAAATATTGCTCATGGATGTCTAGGTCATAGGTCGACTGGAAAGTGTTTTTTTTTTGGGTTTTAAAAAAAAGGACTTAGCATCATTTTCAAATGTGAACAGAATGTTTATTTTTGCTCTAGCTCCTTAACGGTACGTTGGATCGGGAATCGGTCAATGGCAAAAAGATAGCTCTTAACGAGAGCTAAAATTGCTCATGGATTCCATGGTCGTAGGTCGACTGGAAAGTGTTTTTTTATTTAAAAAAAATTGACTTAGCGCACGAAAAGTTGCAATTGGAGAACGATTATTTTGATAATAAAACTGAATAATTTGTAAACGTTTTGTAAACACTACTGAATACAATAAAAAACAAATGACAGATCATGACATATTACAAATGGCCGAAACGTCACTTCAAAATCATATCATCCCCATTGGAAAACCCGTTATTTCAGAGACATAAATAACGTTCTTACGATATACGTACATTTATAATTTCACTCAAATTGTACTGAAAATAAGAATGTTAAAAATAGCTAAATGTAGAGTAGCAACCTGCAATTGTTATTATTACTTAATTTAATAGTTATTAAGTTATACATATATCTAGATCTATTTACGTTTTTCCGTTGTAGTAGGAACTCAAATTAAATACCTAAACCAATTTTTCGTTGACGAATATTGTAATTTACCTATACTTGGCCTACAGGCTTTAAATTACATTAATAAATAATGAAATAAAAAAAAATGAAATGAAAAAATGCAATATATATGGCTTAATCAAATTTTTAAATAATAAATCTTTTTCTGCCCCTTACTTTAGTGGAGTGGGATGTATAGGGTGATCCAAGTAGAGATACTTTTCAATAGCCTCAATAGCCTTTTTTGACAAATCACGTGTGAGTCGAGTCATGCTGTCATGTTATTTTTGTTAAGTATTGTTTGGCATTTCATCATGGAAAGACTTACGCCCGAACAACGTTTACAACGTTTTGACAACAAATTGACAGATTAATTAGTGTAATGTTATAACGGGTGATCCAAGTAGAGATACTTTTTTCAATAGCCTTTTTTGACAGATCACGGGTGAGTCGTGTCATGCTGTCATGTTATTTTTGTTAAGTATTGTTTGGCATTTCATCATGGAAAGACTTACGCCTGAACAACGTTTACAAATCGTTCAACTTTATTACGAAAATTCACGTTCTGTGAGGAATGTGTTTCGTGCACTTCGCTCAACTTATGGTCAACATAATCGCATACTGAGCGTACAATTCGCAACACCATCACCCATCTTGAGACCCAGCATTCATTATTGGATACTATTTGACCGAATAGACCACGTCCAGCACGCAATGAAGAAAATGTAGCGGCCGTAGCTGAGAGTGTACACGAAGACCGTGGAGAGTCGATTCGGCGCCGTTCGCAGCAACTCGGACTGACGTATGTAACGACTTGGCGCATTTTACGTCGAGATCTGCAAGAACTGAAGCCGCCCGACCTTCCCAAGCGACGTCGCTTCGCTCTATGAGCTCTTGAAATGTTCCAAGAAGATCCGACGTTTTGGAGCCAAATTTTGTTCAGCGATGAGGCCCATTTCTGGCTTAATGGGTATGTAAACAAGCAAAATTGCCGCATTTGGGACGAAGAGCAACCTGAAGAGATTCAAGAGCTGCCACTTCATCCAGAAAAAACAACGGTTTGGTGTGGTTTGTGGGCCGGTGGAATCATCGGTCCATATTTCTTCAAAGATGATGCCGGTGAGAACGTAACCGTCAATGGCGACCGTTATCGTGCCATGATAACCGACTATTTGATGCCTGAAATTGAAGCTCGTGATCTCGGCGACATTTGGTTTCAACAAAATGGCGCCACGTCCCACACATCGCATCAATCAATGGAATTATTGAGAGAACACTTCGGTGAGCAGATAATTTCACGTTTTGGGCCGGTCGATTGGCCACCAAGATCATGTGATATCACACCGTTAGACTTTTTCCTGTGGGGATATGTAAAGTCTAAAGTTTATGCGGACAAACCCGCTTCGATTCAGGTCTTGGAGCAAAACATCACGCGTGTCATTCGCCAGTTACCAGTTGAAATGCTCGAACGAGTCATCGAAAATTGGACTCAACGAATGGACCATCTGAGACGTAGACGCGGCCAACATTTGATAGGCATAATCTTCAAAAAATAAATGCCAAAGAATGTTTTTTCGAATGATAATAAACATTCCCCATTCAATTTGAATTTTCTGTGTTTTTTCTTTAAAAAAGTAGGGAACCTCGAAATGGATCACCCATTATATGGGGATCCATTGACATGAAGTCAAGTGAGTGAATTTTGAAAAGCGATGTCTCCTGATCGGGCTGAATCTTGCACAAAGTTTGGACCTGATGGTAGTTATGACACAAAATTTCAAGAAGATGGGTTAAGGACTGTCCGAGTTGGAGGGTGTTGAATTTTGAAGTTTTGTTAGAATGGCCCTTTTTTCCCATTCATATAACTAAGTATATATTGTATTTAAAAAAATTTGCCCAAAGTGTTTTCAATAGCTTTTTCAGGAAATAAAAAAATGCACAAAAATAATTTTTTGGAATTTTTTTTTTTGCGAAATTAAAACATTTTCGACATTTTTGTCAAACCCCCATATTTTTTGCTCAAAAGAAAGCTGAAGACATTTACTTTAAGAACTTTGTGGTCTATTAATGGGGTGGGACTTAATATAGAGATGTTAAATATTGAGGGCCTTATTCATAAAAAGTTATGGAAGGTTTAGTGAACTGATTTTCAACGCTAAAATGTATTTTAAACCTTCCATAACTTTTTATGAATACGGCCCTGAGAATTTAAATAAAATAAATGTATTATCAATTCCTGTCAGTATTTTTTTGTAAGATAGCCTTCAGTATCTTAAATATAATTGGTGATTTTTGCTAATTGGTTTTTCAGTGTTATGTTTTCGACATTTCACGCATAATTTGTGACATGTGTCAAAGTAAAAAACGTTCAGTTTACTTTGACATTTTATCATTAATAGACTTTGACAGCCTGTTTCTGTAACTTAAAAATTAGCTTTCGTTCGCCTGCCAGACGACAAACAGCTGATTTGGGTTTCACTAACTACCATCACAACCAGAAGTCGTACGATAATGAACTCGTACGAAAACGTAGTCATTTCAGTGCAAATTTTGGTTTCTCCATCTCTCTTTGCTGTCATCTCGGCGAACACAAATGTCAGATCGAGTCACATTATTTTATTTGTCGACTGATAGAAACAATGACAAAATAAACATTATTAAAAGCAAAAAATAAGTAGATATTAATATAATTATGGCATAAACAATTAAATAATAATAAAATTGTGTACATATGTGTACATATTTTAGCATAAAGAAGTCAATATTGGTTGCTCGCTAAGATGGAAAAAAATTATCAGTGCACAATGAGAGAGACGTGAGAGAGAGAGAGAAAGAAATGAGAGTCTTGGTGCAGTTCAGCTGACCTCCCAGGGTTGCTTTTTTGGCCACAGCTAGTGTAAATAGTACAGAGATGTATTTGCTAAATTCGACCATACAAAAATGTGTGCTTTTTTAGACCGGAAGTTGTGAAATTATTGATCTGGCAATTACATTATTTTCCAATTGGTAAATTGCTAACGTCATTGACGTAAGGCCAGGCGAACGAACGATAGAACGTTAGAGAAACCAAATTCTGGACGAAAGTGAGTGACTGGTTTTCGTTCGCAGAGACTTTCGTTAGAAATACAGAAACAGGCCGTGAGTTTTATTATGAAAGTTCGTGCTCTGCGAAAAAATTGTTTTGACAAACAATTGTCTTCAGCGACGAGGCTTATTTATAATATTTTAAACATAATTTAGCAATAATTTTTTCAAGTTCTTTAGTCTTTTTCCTCAAATTCAACTATTTTTTCCGTAAGTCCAGATAAGAGGCTGTTGGAATCTGGCAATGCCCTTTAATCGAACAATTTTCAGAGGGTTGTTTTTTCTGTGCATATAAAATGATCATTCTAAAAGGAATGTCCACCATAACACTTTTCCACCTTGACTCATGCAAATGTAAACGTGAGACCCCCTTGAGGAGCAAATTCCATATTCCCAAGTTTAATTAATTAAATGGATTAAATTAGCTTAAATAATTTCTTTCAAGTGCATAAATTCTGTGAATACTGTACAATGAGTGGCGTGACAAATAGAATTTCACTTGTTTTCGTTTCGACTTAACACTGCACTATGGGACAAATGACCTATTTTGCTGGCTAAAAGTCCTAAAATTAAAAATTTTTATTTAAGTACGCGAGAGTATACATACATCATTCAGTAACAAATAGCGCATATTTTCAAATTTTAAGAAAATCGGTTCTAGTTCACATGTATGTTCTGCTAGCGATTTGCTGTATTCCACATTCAATGTTTTTGAAACTTAGGACGGTGAAGTTCTTTAAACCAAGGACCCACGATGCCGAACGATGCAGATTTTATCAACAATTACGATGAGAAACAAAGTGTAAAATTTTACTTTTGGCCAGTGAAACGGGTCATTTGTCCCATAGTGCACTGTAAAGGAAAGCCGAAGAGATTTTGTGTTAGGACAAACAAACAAACTGATGAGGTGAGTTGGGTTGAATTGCGGAAGTATGCCATTTTTTTTGTAAAAGTAGTTAATATTACTCATTGACTCGGTTTACTTTTTAAATGGCCACCAGCATTAAATGTAACACCTCCTGGTCAGGCCATCCGCGGTATGACCTATGTATGTATTGTATATACACTCGTACACAATACAAAATTATTTTTGTAACGGAAACCTCATAAATTTCCAAATGAATTCAACAATTACGTATATGCATGCGTGTTACGAATTATTATTCATATTTAGCCCAAATAGATAACGTAATGTTTTATTTTATATTTACATATAGATACAAACAATGTTGGTCGGGAGAAAATTAAGTCATGTGGTTGACGTTATTGTTTCTAAAATTGGAAACCAAAACAAATTGTCAAATGGGCACACCATCATCGAATTACTAATTTCCGAAGATGGTAATTAATATTCTTGAAATAACAATTTCAGCAATATTTATAAGAATCTCTGGTGTTACTCTTAAAATTTACAATTTCAGAGATACATTCTAATGTAGGAGTTTCCGGATGGGTCTGAATTTTAAATACCCATGAATTTTATTTTAGCCTAAAATCTTTATAAAAGGTTAATAAATGGTAGATCCCGCTATTACTTTTTTTTTAAAAAATGTTTTCCAAAATTTTATTGGGATTTTAAATTTTAATAAAATTTAAAAAAATCTTTTTTTTTTTGTTTTACAGAATTTGTAATTGCTCTTAAACGGCAGAACCGATTTTTGCAAACCTTTTATAAACTTTTTAGGCAAAAATAAAATCCATAGGTTAATACGAAAAATTCTGACGCAAATGTGACTATTCCGTTGTATATATTTTAATACACCTTCACTAATCGTACGCATTTCCTTCCAATTTCACAGATTTTAGATGCATTTTACATACACTTAGAACGATAAATTAAGTGTCTGTCCGTCCGTTCGAATGTTTGCAGTAACACCGTCCGTACACGACACTTGTCACAACAACCATGTAAACAACAGCTACAACAATTATGATGTTGTTCTGTATTTCCTATATACATATAGTCCAGCTAAAAGGTTTACTTACAATAAATGTACATTCCAATAAATGAAGACAGCATTGTGCGTGGTGGGTGCACCAACCAAGTACACATAAAGAAATAAATAGTAACCATAAGAATTATTACAGAATAATTGAACTGAAGACAATTTACTTTACTAATTAAGTAAACAATCTTCATCAAATGATTAAGATAATAAATCGCATCTTTTATGTAAGGATTACCATATGTTTAGAGTGATCTTGACACCGATTTTTCCGTATGATTTTTTTCTAAAATTTCATTGCTGGAAAATCATTTTCTCTGCGTGTATACCACATGTACACATAATATCCGTAATACAAATGTGCATCATTTTGGTACGTTCTGTGGCCTGGCCGCCTTTGTGGTTTTTCAGGCATTGATTTTCTTGTTGGGTGGTGTGATAAATATGTATGTGTACAAATATTAGAGTGCCTCAACTCCCAGAAAGTGGAATGTGATAACCCTTATATGGGCCCGTAAAAGAAACAGACCACCAACTAAAAAAAAAATTGAAATTGATCCAGCTTTATTGTTATTACTAGCTGGACCCGGTCCACCTTGTTGCCCCAGATTTCCGATCCCGTCCATTTTTGGACCAATCACGTAGGCTGCCACCAAATACGTATACACAAAAGCACTCTCGCAAACAAATCGTGCAAGATATCTCAATTTCATAATTTGGTTTAAAAGGGCGGGACCACGCCCATTGGTCCGTTTAAAATTAGAAGCAAAGACACAAAGTTTTTGGTATATTGTCATTGACATTTCAATACCTCCATTCTAAACTATGCTAAGAGCAGAAAGATAGTTTTTCAGGAGAGGCGATCAAAGTTTGATGAATTTTTTAAATTTGTGTGAAATTCCTTTATGATGAAAATCGAATGACCTGTACTGTTTTATGAAAAACAAAACAGAATAAAGATAAAAATTAAAAATAAGGAATTTATTTAAATTTTTTATTCTGAGCTCTAATCATCTAAATATTGATCCATTTCCTCAGGTTGATTTTTCCATCTTCATCAGTTGCTTTTAGAAGTTGACTAAAAGTTCTTCGCAGATAATAAAACATTATGTTGGATATTACACCTTGATCCATTGGTTGTATCACTGATGTGGTGTTTGGGGCCATGAACATAACTTTTATATATTCGGAATAATCGTCCGAAAAACAGGGTGACTTGGTGCATTGTCCAATAATAAGAGGATTTTAAACTCAATATTTTGTGAAGAACAGTAAGCGTTCAGCACACTTTTCCATCCAATCTGTAAATAAGGACCCAGTCATCCAAGGTTTTTTGTTTGCACGCCAATGGACAGGAAGCTCGTCCTTTTTACAATTTTTCAATGATATCGGGTTTAGAGATTTGTAAATTAAAAACGTCTTGAATTTTAAATCTCCCGCAGCATTTCCTCCCAAAAGAAGTATAAGTCTATCTTTACTTGCTTTATAACCAGACGAAGATTTTTCGGATTTAGAAATGTAAGTTCTTCCTGGCAACCGCCAAGATACCCAACTTCTTCAATGATGACATTTATTTCAAGTTTGAACTTGTTTGCAGCTGCGGTATCTGCTCTACCGGATTCACCTTTTAATGCAATGTTATGAAAATTTGCACGATTTCCGAAACGATCAAACCAACGTCTGGTTGCTACAAATTCTACTAGTCTTAGGGCACTTGATAATGGATAATTTTCTTTAAGATCGTTAAATAAGGACAAAGCTTTCTTCTGAATTCTCAGTTAATTTTGACTTTCTATACAAACGCTAATAAGTGACTCCATTTTATTCATTAAAGAACTTCTCCTTTTTAAAACTTGTTTATGCTCCATTTTATTCATTAAAGAACTTCTCCTTTTTAAAACTTGTTTATGCTGCAATGTTGTGGCTGCTTCAGCAAATGTTGTAATTGTATCAGCATCTCTGGAGCAAATGGATTTTACTGTTAAAGGGGCTAGCCCAAGGTATCTTCCAATCTGAAGAGACTTTTCCCCCGATTTATAACGTTTCAAACTGTCCAGTTTTTTGTTCTAAACTTATTTGCTTTCTTCTTTGACTCATTTTTGAAAACTCTTTGTTTAAACTTGATACTATCGAATGTAATTTGAAACTAAACAATCTGCAACAGGTGACCAGCACACGACCTTCGCATAAACTAGTTTCTGCGCCGTTTTCTGTTAAAGTTTTGTCCCCGAAAACATTTTCATATTAGCGACGAAAATCAAAACAAAAAAGACGCAACATCGAAATCACTGAAAAATTTTGAAAGACGCAACTTCGAAACGACGCAAACCGGGGTATTAGTATATATTAATATATGGGTTCCAAATAAATATTATTGATTTTCACACAAAATTCATTTGCTCAGAAATACATATATAATATTTAAAAATTTGTGTTTGAAATATATTTTCTTTCGATTTAAACATATCCAAAATGCGATTTTGCCCCGTGTAGGATATTTTTTTCACGGTGTGTTATACATGGAATATGACATCGTTCAGTACCTTTTCAGTTTAAAAAGTACAATTTACGTACTTTTTGAGAAATCGAATTTTCCATCCCTGGTCCGTAATATGACTTTGAGGATAACGGTAGTTTGCGACTTATTTTACGGCCTGTTTCTGCATTTCTAACGAAAGTCTCTGCGAACGAAAACCAGTCACTCACTTTCGTCAGGAATTTGGTTTCTCTAAGGTTCGTTCGTTCGCCTGGCCTTACGTCAATGACGTTAACAATTTACCAATTGGAAAATAATGTAATTGCCAGATCAATAATTTCACAACTTCCGGTTTAAAAAATCTCACATTTTTGTATGGTTGACCTTAGAAAATACACCTCTGTACTCTTTACACTAGCGGTGGCCAAAAAATCAACCCTGGGTGGGTCGGCTGAGCTGAACCGAGACTCTCATTTATTTCTCTCTTTCACGTCTCTCTCATTGTGCACTGATGATTTTTTCCCATATTAGCGAGCTTCCAATGTTGACTTCTATATGATTAAATATGAGTTCATATGTATACAATTTTATTATTGTTTAATTGTTTTTACCATAATTGTATTAATAATATGTTTGCTTTTAATAAGGTTTTTGTCATTGTTCCTATCAGTCGACAAATAAAATAAAGTGACTAGATCTGAAATTTGTCTTCGCCCAGATGACAGCAAAGAGAGATAGAGAAACCAAAATTTACACTGAAATGATTACGTTTTCGTACGAGTTCATTATCGCGTTGTGATGATAGTTAGTGAAACCCAAATCAGCTGTTTGTCGTCTGGCAGGCGAACGAAAGCAAATTTTTAAGTTACAGAAACAGGCTGTTAGTTTAGATAAGCAACTTTAGAAAACCAGCACACACTATAAGCATCGACACGCCCTAATTGCTACATCTTTTAACCACACATAGAAATTCCCACTGGTCTTCAAGGGGTTAACATAAGTTAATTTTTTAGTTAAAATATGTGTCTCATTAAGAATGGTGCAAAAATGTCCACAATCCAGGCTGTGAAGCCGACGCGGCGCAAATCGGCTGAAACTCAGCCGCCGAACTTGATTTAGTGAGTCAAAAAGATTTATTTTAAGCAACCATGAAAATTAAGAAAGTGCTTACTAAGTAATACAATAGGGTCAGAATTTTTAATAAAGTTTATTTTTGCGTAAAAATTTATAAAACGTTTCTAAAAGGATCTCGCTATCATTTCTTTCAAAAAATCCATAAAATTTATGGGTTTTGAAATTGAAAAATGCGTTTTTTGGTTTTTACGGAAATTACAATAGCTCCTGAGCACCAATTTTTACAAAGTCTACGTCTCGTTTTAAAGAGAACGTAAAAGGCACTATGTCATTGACAATAAATTCTCTTTCACAACAAAGACTAATAAGTAGAGATTTATTGAATCTATTTTCGACATCACAACAAAACTTCCATAACTTTTCTTAAATTGTTGTGTTAATTTTAAGTTTTTTTTCATTTAATTGTAAATATCTTAAAGCGCCATCTTCGCCTGAGATTGAGTGCGCCATCGTTTGTTGAAATTTTATCGGCTCAGCCGATCAGCCGCCGCCGCCGATCGGTATTTTTCCATGCGCCGCCGCCGCCAATAATTTTGGCCGGCTTCATTGTCTGCCCCAATCTTTAAAATAAATACATTTTTACTCAAAATGAAAACAATAAACTTAATTTAATGAAATTTTTAAGATTTATGACAGTTTTTGCACCAATCTTAATGAGACACCCTAATATTCATTTACATTGTTTTATACTTTAATTACATTAAAGCGAGAAATATTCTAAAGATCATACATACATACACAATTCTAGCCATACATAATTAGACAGAAATAATGAAAATAACAGAGAGACAACCACATGACGATTCACCTCCCCCTGGGCCACAACATCCACCCCCTCTCCCTCCACATAATTGCTCCACGAAAGGGCCATAAAGGGACGACCTTGTAAAAGTGTTATTGCGTTCTTTGTGTCTGTTTTTGTTTATTTCGGTTGCTTTGGACTGTTTATCTGCGGAACTACACCGTCGACGTCGTACACTTCATCGTTGACGTAGACGTTGACGTCCGCGGTCAACAGTTGAATATTACAACGACCATAAAATTTTCGTAAGAAACAATCGCACATTTTCTAGTTTTGTTTTATTTTAACATACATACATACATTTGTAATTTATAAACATACTTATGCATGTATGTATGCCAACATATCAATATGTATGTATATGTTATGTACACAGTTCTAGTAGTGAGCTAAGTTAGAAGGCCCTTAATGTGGCCTTATTTACACATTTTAGTACATATTTTTAAACATAAAAATCCTAAAATAAATTGTAGGAGCTGAGAACAAAACAAAGATACGATATTCTTGGTAGAAATAGAACTGTGGTAAAATATGGCGAAACACTCTGTGTGTTAAAAACAAATTAAAAGTATTACAGATTAATGATTAACAATGACGGTTCATGGCAGAAAAGGCCCAACAGAAGGCCTTCCAATCACTGCATTCGCCCAATGGGCGGTCGTTCTTCATTCATAGTTTTTAAAGTTATGTATTTCGATTCTTGCAGAACTGAACATGTGTTTCGCCTTTCGTCAGGTTCTTTGTTTGTTTGCTCCCTTCGGACTTCCTTCCTCTATTTTTTGCTTTCAAAAACGTTGTTTCACGAATTCTTTAAGAAATCTATCCATAAATTATTCCCATTGTGCAACACTCATCTTTGTGATAAATTCATTTATAATTGGATTAAGATATAAATGCAGAAATGCTATTGAGTATATATTTTCGAAATGTTCTAATTTTGTAATATACTAGGTAGGTAGGTATTTACATACATACATATCTCAAGTGGCGTGTGTCAACGGGTGAAGCAAACTAATGCAATCAATCCCTCAAGAGCTTATGCTGCAGAATTTAGTTATGACGAAAATCGTATGCAACGCCATAATTCGAAAAAGATTAATAAATGACAACGTAAGCTAATGCTTCAATTTACGAGGACGGTTCATAAATAAGCCGATCTGACGTATGGATTGAGACTGTAGTATGAAAAAAATTACGTTGGTGAAAGTGGCAACCTTATAAAGCATACGGGCAAATCCTAGTTTGCGGACGTTACACTCGAACGCGTTGTGTTTTACTTATGTTCATCCCGTTGGCGTTCTGAATGCAATATTTTCATATAACCTTCAGCAACATCAATTTTTTCAGAATTTGTTGAAATGATATTTAAATATTTACCTAAATATTTTCGAGGAATGCGATATGCTTGGCGAAAGTTCCTTTGCATAGTAATCAGAAAAATCGAAATACATTGAAGATAGAGGAATATTTATGGATATTAAAATAATTTCTATTAGAATAAAATACTTTGTGGTTCATCCAAAAACCAGAAATTCGTCTGCTGCGGACGTTACACAACAATTTCAGCACGTTAAAACGACAATATTCAGCGGAAATTTTTATATAATGTTATAATTTATATATTTTATGGAACCCGTTAAACTAGTCGAGCTAGAATCTACTCTGGGGGAGTCTACTCCTTCGTGTAAGACTATAAAATATTCGGTAGCAGAGTTTACATTAGGTCGTAAGACCTAACTGTAATGTAATGCTGCCAAGACGGACGTCTTAGCGGTCGACCAATTGAGGTGACTACGCCGGAAATGGTTAAAAAATCCATTAATCTGAAGGTGCGTGAGCTAGCTGAAATGATAGGCATTTCTAAAATTTTATACAGCGCATATTAACCGATACTTTTAAGATGAGAAAGCTGTGCGCCAGATGGCTGCAACGTTTGCTCACAACGACAAAAACAACTTCGTGAAGATGTTTCAATAATTTCTGCGTCGATTCGTAACCATGGGTTAGACATGGGTCCCCTACTTCACACCTGAAGCAATGGATGCATTTTAATATATTTTCTTATATTTTAACTGGATTATTCTTTTGGTTCAAGACCAAACTGTTTTTATATAATGATAGAATGCAAGTATGTGTAAATGGCAAAATGTAACGGGTGATCCAAGTAGAGATACTTTTTTTCCCCATGCGACATCGCTTCGCTCTATGGGCTCTTGAAAAGTTCCAAGAAGATCCGACGTTTTCGAGCCAAATTTTATTCAGCGATCTGGCTCAATGGGTATGTAAACAAGCAAAATTGCCGCATTTGGGACGAAGAGCAACCTGAGAAGATTCAAGAGCTACCACTTCATCCAGAAAAAACAACGGTTTGGTGTGGTTTGTGGGACTGTGGAATCATCGGGCCATATTTCTTCAAAAATGATGCCGGTGAGAACGTAACCGGCAATGGCGACCGTTATCGTGCCATGATAACCGACTATTTGATGCCTGAAATTGAAGCTCGTGATCTCGGCGACATTTGGTTTCAACAAGACGGCGCCACTTCCCATACATCGCATCAATCAATGGATTTATTGAGAGAACACTTCGGTGAGCAGATAATTTCACGTTTTGGGCCGGTCGTTTGGCCACCAAGATCGTGTGATATCACACCGTTAGACTTTTTCCTGTGGGGATATATAAAGTCTAAAGATTATGCGGGCAAACCCGCTTCGATTCAGGCCTTGGAGCAAAACATCACGCGTGTCATTCGCCAGTTACCAGTCGAAATGCTCGAACGAGTCATCGAAAATTGGACTCAACGGATGGACCATGTGAGACATAGCCGCGGCCAACATTTGATAGACATTATCTTCAAAAAATAAATGCCAAAGAATGTTCTTTCAAATGATAATAAACATTCCCCATTCAATTTTAATTTTCTGTGTTTTTTCTTTAAAAAAGTAGGGAAGACTCTTCGGTTTTGACTGATGGGACTGCAATTTTGAAATCTGTACTCAATTAAACCTTTAGCAATATCACCAAAATTATTTGTCGGCAGTACATTAGTTCTCTAATATTGTCTTTATCATTAAAGGGAGATCCTTAGAGTATACACACTTCTGAGATAATACCATAACATTTAAATTCACATTGGCACAAAAGTGAATTGGTGGAGCACCCTCGGTTTGCATTTATTTTTTATTCCACAGATGCGAAGGTATTCAATGTGTTTTTTCGTGCGTGTGTAAATACTTAACAACAAATTGCTAATTTATCCACCAAACAAAAGCGCAACGCAACAACCTTTAGAAAACTAAAAAAAACTACTAACTTCAGCCGATTCAAGTGTAACCGTACATATACAGACAGTCAAACAAACATATACCGCTCATTTCATTCTAAAGTGACATAACTCAAAATGGCAAATGTTTATGGTTACCTTACAAAAATTCTGATTTTACCTATTTTCCGCAAACTAATCCATATTGCGGATTATTGTAACCTTTTAAAATTTGTCATCGGATTATTTAACCCTTAAATTTCTTATTTAATCTAAGTTATTTGTTTATACCGAATTTCAAGTGATTGAAAATATAATTTTAGAGTAATGACACTCTTAAAATAAATGAGCGATATGTACATACATATCGATACCCCCATTCCAAAACATGCTAAGTCGGCTTGACATGTTTTTAGGGAGATCGCATTTTTCACTTCTAAACGGTTTTCCAACAAGAGGTGTTATTTTGGTATTCAAAGAAAAATGCAATTTTTAGAGATAAATGATCGGATGTTTATTTCATAATAAAGAGGAAAGTATGCCGTTCATAATGAGAAACAACATCAGCCAAATGGCCACCACGACCACACTTACAGGACCATATCCTTTTCATGAAATTTTCCATAACCAAATCGCAAAGTGGCTGCCCTATGTCCTCGATAGCCTCACGAATTCTATCTTTGAGGTCTTTAATCGACGATGGGCTGTTGGCGTAGACCTTATCTTTCACGTGGCCATCCAACCTCATTTTCGAAAAAGTAAGGTCCAATGACCCCGCCGGGCCATAAACCGCACCAAAAAGTCACACGTTGAGGATGGAGAAGCTTCTCAGCAATAGCTCTTGGGTTTTGCGAGCCCCAGATGCGACAATTTTGCTTGTTGACGTAGCCACCGAGTTGGAAATGGGCCTCATCAGTCAAGATGATTTTTTATCGTTCGGAAAAATTTTTTTTTTCGATCGTTTCGTATCGTTCGATGATCGTGAATCGTTCCATTTTTGTAATGACGTAGTCAAATGTCAAAGAGTAAAAGCTTCAAAAGTGACAGCTACCGAAATACCGGGTGATTCAAAATAACACCTCTTGTTGGAAAACCCTGTAAATATTCCAGATTATATTTAGTCAAAGTTTGGTGTTTATCCGTCAGCCCAGTCAATAGTTATTCACAAAACAGTACAGGTCCCTCGATTTCCATTACAAAGGAATTCCACACAAATTTAAAAAAAAAATCATCAAACTTTGATCGCCTCTCCTGAAAAAGTACCTTTTTGCACTTAGCATAGTTTAGTTTGGAGGTATCGGTATGTACATACATATGTACGAGTATGAGACCGATGGAGAGAATTTTTATTTGTGCACCTATTTCACAGTCATTTAAACTCCAAATCCCCACAATTCCATATGCACTCTGTTGGTGATATTTTTGTTGGTTGTATGCTCGGCTCGACGCCACTCGACTCGGCGCGACACAACACACGGCAGCACATTTGTTTGCAAATACGAGTATTTAATTATCTCTCGCCATTATCGTTGCCAACCACAGTTATAAAGTACTCGCATTAAAAAAGGGGCAGTTACTCTGGAGAACGCACGAGTATCCATCCATCCCATTAATTGCAAACAATGCTGCTCGCGAACGTCATTAGTATTTTCAACAAATACGTGAAATGATAGAAAAAAAACTTTTTTTTGTTGTTATTGACTGACTATGTTTAATTGAAAGAAAAAAAACTATTTACAAAACATTGAATACCTAACGAGCCAATTCCGACAACAACTACACTGGTGGAAAAATATTTGTTTCAGAGCCAATGAGACACTATTAACTACACAGTAACTGGAGCCTTTGTACTGTAAAGTGTCTGTAGAACATGGAGCCGAGAATTTAATGGTCTGGAATGCTATTCTGGTAATGGGGTTGGACCCCTCTATAAAACAAACGGAATTATGGACAGGTTTATGTGCCATTGACCGCTTCCAGATCCGACGTACCGGAATCATCGGTTCATATTTCTTCAAAAATGATGCCGGTGAGAACGTAACCGTCAATGGCGACCGTTATCGTGCCATGATAACCGACTATTTGATACCTGAAATTGAAGCTCGTGATCTCGGCGACATTTGGTTTCAACAAGACCACTTCCCACACATCGCATCAATCAATGTATTTATTGTGAGAACACTTCGGTGAGCAGATAATTTCACGTTTTGGGCCGGTCGATTAGCCACCAAGATCGTGTGATATCACACCGTTAGACTTTTTCCTGTGGGGATATGTAAAGTCTAAAGTTTATGCGGACAAACCCGCTTCGATTCAGGCCTTGGAGCAAAACATCACTCGTGTCATTCGCCAGTTACCAGTCGGAATGCTCGAAAGAGTGATCGAAAATTGGAACTCAACGGATGGACCATCTGAGATGTAGCCGCGCAAACATTTGATAGACATAATCTTCGAAAATAAATGCCAAAGAATGTTCTTTCAAATGATAATAAACATTTCCCATTCAATTTGAATTTTCTGTGTTTTTTTTTTCTTTAAAAAGTTTACATTTTTCATAGTACGAGTATTGCAAAATCAAATCAATTGAACTTTTCATTCCCATGACAATTTTCTTTGGGTGTATGAAATATAGTATTGTATGTTGTTAAGTGAATGTTTTTCACAGTTTTTCATGCTCGAAACAAATCAGTACCACAGCTGCTGCTATTGAAATCTCTAATGAAGCCTTTATGTTTGAGTATATAGCTCCAGTCCAATGGAATTCTGGTATGTTAACAAGACCTAGAGTTGATTGCGTGCAAAAGCGTCACATTTCGAAATTGAGCAAATTGAGATGCGGTCACACAAAAAATTATCCAGCACTTCAAAGCCTGTGAATTTGGATTCTGGGGTGTGATAAGTTCCTGGGGAAGAGACAACAATATTTCTCATTCTAGTAAAAATGTATTTCATGCCATTTCATTTAAAATTAAATCGCTTTTATGTGACATTCCCAGTTTTGAGATGTGACACTATTCTATATGAGTAATATGTAGATAGTAGACAGGGACCTCGTACCTCACAAAATAAACTTGATCATTCTGTTGAAGCTCCTAAACGTGTTTCTTACATTTTTCGTTGTCTGAGGTCCGCCGCCTCTTTTACTGAATGCTGACGATCAAGATGAAGATGATATGATGATGGTGGTGGCAATGGCGGTGATTGATTCCCCAAAGGTTTACACAATCGATCCATTCTAGCCGATTATCTCAAACTGAGCAGCAACAAAATACGAGTACTTGAGCTCTGTTGCTGGTTGTTGACGTAAACGACGGCGAACAATCGGCCAGCGAGACGGTGGGTCGGGCGGCATTGTGAGACTGGGAGTGTGAGAAAAACACCTAAACACGTTTCAGCGTTGACTCAATGTGCTTTAAAAGTTAAAAGTCACATTTGCATTGTGAATTTATAATTATTGGAATCAAAGATATTTTATTAGAAAAATAATAAATATTTCATCATAACAAAAAATAGTGATACATACTTACACACGTATGTGTTTTTCTATAAATATCTTCTGAAACCGTAAAATGATAACAATGCGCAAAGGTGAGAAGTTGTTCATAGTAATAATAACAAAAAAAACAATTAATTTTGTTATGTGCCCCATAATAATCAACCACATGAAGTGATTTAACTGCTGATGAACTTTGCATTTTAAATATGAATGAAAAAATTGTTCCGCATAATTCGAACGCTCTTATTCATCTTTCCGTGGCGTAATACTATCGGTAATATCTATCAATGACAAATGTATGCAAAATCTTAGCCAATTACTCAATAAAAGATTACATCTGATAGAAGGTGTGGGAATTTTGAAGTCAAAAGTACGAATCAACGCTGCAAATAATATTACAGTAGATAATGTTTATAACGAACACCGTTTATAAGAAATTTTCTTGTATAACGAACTATTTTTCCGATCCAAATGGCTTTGCTTCAGATTTCCATACAAAATCTTAACTGTTATAAAGAATGTCGGTTATAGCGCACTTTTCTTATAAAGATAAAAAAATATTACTTAGCCCATATTCCAGTTTTTTTAATTCAACAGTACGAATAAAAGCTGCAAATAATTTTAGTGTAGAGAATATTTATAACGAATTTTCATTATATTTATAACGAATTTTCATTAATAATAACAATTTATATAACAATTTTTCTGGTCCCAATGATTTTTCTTCAGATTTCTATTTCCATTTCGACCTTTTCTTTTAATGAACAATGTTACATGTCCCTACGGTCATAACGAACATTATACTAAATTTATTTTAAGCAAACACTGATATTGTAACTATAAATTTTAAGAATAAAATTAGAATTCATCAAATTGCGAACATATCAGAATTAACTTCAAATTTTACAAAGATATTGACATTTATTACAATAATGATTATAATGGCCTCGAATTAATTAACAATTGTGGACAAATTTGATTTGTCCACAATTGTTAATTATGGTACTAGTTAATTATGATACTAGATTATGATACTAGTATAAGTAAATTTAATTATAAAAAAATGAATTGTAGTACATTAAGATTAAAACTATTGTGAATTAAAAGTCCGAAATTACTGTTATAAATGAAATGTCAAACTAACTTGGTGAGAAAAAATATGTTTCTCGTTCACTTGGCTGATATCATAAAAAGGGTGAGCATCTCAACTCGTCTCCAATAAAATGGAAATAAAATTTTAATACTTGTGGTTTTTTTTCCTATTTTCTCTTCTCTTTCGCTTTGTGTGAAATTATTCCTCTGGATTCGAGGAATATTTTCACCTACAACATCTCCTAATTACAGTCCACTGTCATAAGAATATTCCCGCCGCTCAGTACCAGCAGATCGCCACGCCAGCTGATTTGATCCGCCACTCACAGCAGGAATATTCCCCCTCTACCCGAGTTTATTCAAATTGAAAATTAGCCGATCTGACGTATAGATTGCGGCAGTGGTTTCAAAGAAATACTTTGGTGAAAAGTGGCAAACTTATACAAGGGCGGTCCCAAAATTAGCCGATTTGACATATATGTAGGTGGCGGTAGTAGTTTGAAAAAAATACCTTCGTGAAAAATGGCAACCTTCTAAACATATGTTTTAAGTTTCAAGGCGCCACGTTGTTTTTTAGCACTCAAAAGTAAACGATCTCAGTGAATTTTTAAACATAAAAAAATTAGTGATACAGGGTATCATTTGCTACGGGACCAAAGTTTAACACATCGAAGAAGTGACCTAAGACCATAAGTATGTTTGGCGGATATCCGTTTTGGGTCATTTTAAGTCGAATGAGCAAAGACCGTCCGTCTGTCTGTCTGCTGGCTGGTGCGCACGATAACTCTCGAAAGGAGTAACCGATTGACTTCAAATTTGGTAGGCGTTCATATTTTTTTTCTATCACAGGCTACGTTGGAAGATGGGCCATATTGTTCCACTCCATCTACATAGTACCTCTCCCACAAAGGGTTAACATTTAGTGAACTATAGATTCTTTAATAACTTGTGTACTACTTATTCAAATTTTCTGAAATTCCACACATAGTATTATTTTATAAGTTGCTATCACCCCTTTTGGTACCTCGCATACAAACGTACCATTTTGTACGAAAAGTTAACATCTTATAACTTTTATACTAGTGCAAACAAATACTTAAAATTTTGTACATTATAATGTTTTTATAGTACCTACAATCAGTCGAGAAATGGGCGTTAGTGCTGTGTCCCTTTTTGTACCTCCCACACAAATGGACAATTTTGCACCAAAAGGTTGCAGCTTATAAATGTAATTCCAGTTCATACACATACTTCAAATTTGTGTACAAAGTAAGGTTTTTATAGTACCTACAGTCCAGTGAAATATGGGCGATATATATTTTGGTACCTCCCACACAAATGCACTATTTTGCACCAAAAGTTAATAGCTTATAACTTTAATACCAGTGCATACAAATACTTGAAATCTTGTACAGTGTAATGGTTTTATAGTACCTACAATCCAGTGAACAATGGTCGTTATAGCTATGCCCCTTTTGGTTCCTCCCACACAAAGGTACCATTTTTGTACGAAAAAAAAGTTACTGTTTATAACGTTAATACTAGTGCATATAAATACTTAAAATTGTATACAGTGTAATATTTGTATAGCACCTACAATCTGTCGAAATGGGCGCAGACTACAAAGCCGAGGCGGCGCGACTTGGCTTAAAGTCGCTGCCGACTTGTTTTCCTTCATCCGAAGCCGCCGCGGCTCAACTCCGATAAAAATCAGCCGCTGACATGAGATCTCACAACCCAGCCGCCGAAAAAATGTTTTGCGTTAAGGACATACGGCGTCTATCAACAAGTGGTGTCGTTATTTTTCAATTTTTCTTTGGAAACGCAAATTTTTTAACAAAGCAAGAAATCGATTAAAAGCCTTTTTCGAATACGGATTGCCGTTTCGTTTTTATTATAAACATTTTACTTTCAATTGGAATTAATTTAATCTGCGAAGATTTTTATTTAATTTGTAAATATTTTCTTTTAATCTTAAAATGATTTCATTAGTTTTTTGAAAGCATTCGCTTAATTTGAAAATGGTTTAATTTAATGAGAAAATGCTATTTACTACTCAAATTGAATTTGTTGATTCACCCTCCGATACGTCAAAGTTGAGTCGGCTAAGCCGACAAGCCGCCGCCGCCGACCAATAATTTCATCCACAAGCCGTCGCCGATAATTTTGGGCCGACTTCGTTGCCTGAATAGGCGTTATTATAACGCCCCACACAAAAAGATCAAATCAAACAAACATTGAATAGCTCATAATAAAATTTACGGGGCAAGGGATTTAAGGTATCTAATATTCAGTTTATTCTGTACTTTAAGCAACTTTTACAATGTATATAGACTGAGTAAAATGTTTCCATCGGCTCCATATTACATTACTCACGAAATGAGGGTATAAAATGACTGACATTTTATTACTTGTTTTTTTTTTTTTTAATTTTGACCTCGGATATAACGAACTTCGTCTGTAACGAACTGAATTGATTAGTCCCGGGGAGTTCGTTATAACCGTACTCGACTGTATATGCCGTCATACTTTTATAGCAACGTTTTCGGCACGGTTTCATATCTAAGATAATGTCAAAATCAAAACAACTAAGAAAATTTCAGTCGGCCAAACCGACACCTTATCGGAGCTGAATGTCAAAATAACAACAAATGGCATTCGAAAATACTTCTCGGTTGCATGCAAACGACCGTGAATTAATGATTTCGGCTATCTTTTAAAAATCTGGGGCAAAAGGCTTAGAGATACATTCAATTGTCCTTTGAAATACATACATATTAGTGTTCTATCTCAAATGCGACCATATCGATTCAATTTTCAGAAAAATTAGTGATTTAATTATTGACTGTATTATTCCCTCAATTTTAATCACAACGAAAAACTGTTTATTATTATTTTGTCGCACAAGTAATGAGAATTCGCGATAATTTCAAACAAAAAGCTATGATATTTGCATTGTCAGCAAATTGTGAATATGTATATTCCTATGAACACATCTGTTGTTTGAAAAACAATACATTTAAGACGCAATAATTTCGATTATTTATTATTATAATTATTATCGTCATTTACTTCAATGAATTGAAAAGTAAAAGTTTGTGAATTGAATGGAAATAAATAAATAAACATTTATTTGAACCAACAAAACAAACCAAAGCTATTATTCAAATGAAGAGAGGTGTTTTCAGTGTCGATTTTGTCGTTTCTAAAGTTCTTAATATAAATTTTTGTTAATGAAAAGATAACAGACATCAGATAATATGAACCAGTAACTCAGTTCTTCCCGCTGATAACGACATAACGACAACATGGAATGTTTCCGATAAGGAAATATTGAAATATTGTATGTGTCTTCACCGGAGCGTATAATCAATTAGCCATTATGCCTTTTGTTGAATTAATACAATAGATGGATTGCAAATTGTGAAATATGACACAGTGACAGTTACTAATTGCAAAAGGGCTAGCAAACATTACATTAGAATCATTGAGAACATGTGATTTTGAGGAAATATTTACACACTTAACTGTGGTTTTCTGGTATAACCAACTAGCCTTCTTGATTTGGGATTCTTACATAAATAAATATAAGTTTTACCTACACGTGGGAAAATCTTAATGTTTGATATGTTTGAATTTAAAGAAATTATATTTGGAAACAACATTTTTAAATATTATATTTTTGTTAACAAATAAATTTTATTTGAAAATCAAGAAATTTTGTTTGGAACGCATATATTAATATATTAGAAAAAAGTATGTTTGCGAACGGACTTTCACAAATAAAATATGTGTTTACACACAAATAAGGTTATTGTTTTCGAAATATATTTTATTTAAATTGATTTTTAAAACTTTGCCGACATTTTCGAAATTGAGTTAGTTTTTCATAGATTTCGTGTTATACTTTATGGTTAAAAAATCGTAAGCAGCATTAGCTTTTGCTTTACGGCACTAATAGTTATTTTATAAATATTTCAATTGATCACTTTTTTCCAATCCATCAATGCAATTTATAGTTACGAAAGATTATACGATTAACATTTTAATTACATTGTTCAAACATATAAAATTTCTATAAAATTGCATTTTGAACTTTTGAAAAACAGAAAAAGCCTTTAAATTAAGGCAAATGCAAATTATTCTTGTTTCGGAAATATTAGTTCCAAATAAAAAATATTATTTGTTTACAACAAAATCCTTCCAAACATATAGGGCCTTACTCATAAGTTATGGAAGGTTTGAAATACATTTTAACGTTGGAAATCAATTCAATAAACCTTTTATGAATAAGGCCCATAATATTTTTTTTTATTTTTGGAATGTACCCTAAACATATGTATATTTCAAGCAGAATATGTTTGGTACAATATACTACAGAAGGGAGTTTTTCCAGCGTCAACACCTATACTGCGTAAATATTACCTCACCTATTTTTTTACAGAATAAATATAATATTTATATTTCCTGAAGTGGTATCAAAAATGTATTTATACACCCAGGAAAATAATTGGTTGGAATTCGATTGTAACAATAAAAAATAGTACTAGCAACAAAAAGTATGTTGCCTATACCGTGTGTCGGTTGTATTTATATATAAATAGTTGAAACAACTATAATAACATGGATACGATCGATTAAAAATGCTTGCAACTAAATCGATGGTTGTATCAATCGAATTAAGATTGTTTTTTCATTGACACTCGGTTAGTTGTGGTAACCAATTTTAAACTTTCATTATAGTACCATATGATCGATTTTTGGTTGTGACAGCCAATGTTTTATTCTTGACAACAGAAATCGTATCAATAGACCAAATATTATTATTACAACGAATAATTGGTTACTACAACAGAAAAAATATTAATAAATAATCGTTATTTGGTTATCCCAATAATTTCCCAAATTTAGAATTTAGTATTTTGGGAAATATAACCGAAAGATTGGTTGCTGTTCTTTTGCTGATACATGACAAACAAAAAATAAAATTACTCGACAAAAAAATCTTCAACATTTTGTTCAAGAATGGTATAGGTAATCAGAATATGTTGTGCAAAATGTTTTACATAAATAAAAAATAAAAGCAACAGTCATGAAATTGAAAGCACAGGGTTAAGCGATATTTGCATAAAAGTTTTCTGTTTTTTTTTCGTGTACTAAAATGTGTGTCAAATATTTCTACATCTCATATAGTGATTAATAGTGATGAATTTGTAATACTGGATTTTTAATTTTGTTATGAATTGTTTTGTTCTTTGTTCAATAAATAAAAAAAATTAATGAAAACTGTTTTTTATTTATTTCCGGTAGTATATGACTGACAAATTGACAGAACAAGCATTTTTTTAAAACAGTTGGTTGTGCCAACTACAACAGATAATTTAAACCACCATTTTCGTAGTTGGCGCAACCAAATATGATCGTTGTCAACATGGAAACAGAAGTATACCACAACCAATATACCAATATTGGTTGTCCTGATGGAATCGCATGATAGTAGACAGAACTACAAAATTCGGTTGAGGCAACCAAACTGTATTCTGTGCGTATTTTGTTGTAGTCCCGTGTAGATGTCGCTCTTAAATATGCTATTTAAAGCCATAAATACCACATTTTTCATACGATATAGATGACATTTCGCAGTTTGTGTTGCATATCTACTTAAATTCTGCTCAACGAAAATTTAGCATATCGGTACATTTTTTTGTTTTATTCGATCTGCTTTCATAGTACATAGGTATTTTGTTTTTGCACTCAGGCTCAAGATCGTTATTGTTGTTTTCAGTATATGAAAACAACTTTGTTAAAAATTAAAGAAGAAGTAAGTTACATGTATTGGGGGCGCCTTTAGCAAACAGTTCTCGTTTAATGATACTTGGCTGTGCGTATGTATTTAATAATTTCGACAGAGGTAATCGTTGTAATAAGGATATTGATAATGGGAGTTTGGTGGCTCCCGAAACAGATCGGTACATGTTTGATTCAATATAAATTTTAAATATTCAAAACAAGAACTTGGAACACCTCTATTATTTTTTATTAAATTTCTATGTAAAATAGTTATATTTGCTGTAAATAAATTTTGCGGGATGTTCGAAAGAGTACTGACTAACACCTTCATCATATTATACCATAGCATTGCTGAAAATTATATCCCTACATTTCCTACGTAAGTTCCTTATCACACGAGGCAACAGTAGCTGCGGCTAATCGGAAGTTCGTTGGAGAGAGAAAGGGGAATTCCTCCTGTTCGTCTCTCACCGACGAACTTCCGATTAGCCGCAACTACTGTTGCCTCGTGTGATGCGGAAATAAGTATGTATGTACTTATCACAGACCTTTAATTAGACAGATGTTCCGTCCGCCCGAAAATTCAAAATCTATCAGTTACGAACGAATAAGAATGAACTGTCACACGCGGAAAAACAGTTTTCCGCGAACATAGTTTGAACTTGTTTGCACAAATCTATTATTTTTTTTTTTAGTTGTGACAATTACAAAAAATTCGGGAAAGTCGGCCCGAAATCCGCGGAAAACCTCACTCTTTGAAATCCTATTCGTTAAAATTACTCGCTCAGGGATGACATATCTTATTATTTATTATTTTTGGTACATATATGCCAAAGCAATTTTTCATAAATATTTAGTTATTTACAATAGTAAAATTCAAATAAAACTTTTAATCAACATAACTTAATTCATTCTAAGTATGTATGTATGTAAATAAGTATATGTGTGGATATATTTCAATACAAACTTACCGGTTAACATTTTGTGTTAATCTTTTATTATCCAAAATTTTAGGTGATGTTGTCGTATGTTGGGTGGTGTTGTTCGCCACTTCGGGCGATTGTGATTTATTTGTTGTTTTACTAACATTAGAGCTAATATTGCGATTTAATGCTAAATTATTGGTGGGTGATCGGCGAACTGTTGGCGAAACGCTCGCCGACGAACCGGAACGGTTTCCGGCACTTCCGCCCCGAGCACTATCACTATTGGCACCCGCACTACCCGAAGACGCACCGGCGACAGATATGCGTGTGGCCACCTTTGGCTTCACATCGCTGTAATTTTTCCTTATGAGCGCTTTATTATTGGCAATTTGATTCATTACGGCATCCCATTTGTTGGGCGAGTGATGATATTTACGCACTACGGGCGGGGAATTGCGTTTGGCGCCACCGCCACCACCACCACTATTGCCGCTGCCACTACCACTTGGCGTTACTTTAAAAGATTTGGCACTTTTTGGTGTTGTTGTCGATGTTTTCGAGCGCGGCGTATGTTTTCCCGGCGAGTAATTGTTAGCGGTTTTCGCTGATCTCTTGCCAGCATTGGGGGAGTTTGTCGAGGAGAGATTGGACGCGTTCGAGTGCGACGTTGCACACGAAAATGATCTATCCGAATCGGTTATGGATTGAGCACTTGATTTGCAATTTACGAATGCCGGCGATGCCCTCGACGTGTGTTCCGCACCGGACAGCGATGTTAGTGACGAATGTTGTTTACGCGGCGAAGTTACGTTCTGAACTGAAGCCAAATGCTTGTGCATCGGTGGTTGTTCGCACCACGAAGTTGTGGATGTGGTGGAGCTTTTCATGAGTTTAACCGGCATGTGGTTTGCGATGCTCTCACCGTCGAAAGCTTCGTCAAGAGAAGAGAAACTTTTGAATTCCACAACGCCGTTGGCCCCAGTGCCCCCACCGCTGCCGCCACCACCACCACCATCCACACTGCAGTATGAGGTGCGATTGGAGAGTGTGGCAGCCGAGAGACGATCAGTGCTCATGCTGCTTTGGATGGTGGATGATGTTTGACTGCTACTCAAGTGACCTTGACCGTGAGAATGCACTGAGGTGGATGATGCGCTGGTGATGATGTTTTCGCTGGTACCATTACCACCGCATTGTTTCAACTTGCGCGATGAATCGCGATTACTCCGAACTGTCTCCGTTGAGTCGGCATCACATTCTAGGTCCGGCGAAAGGTCTTGGGTCTCGTCGTGAGTGTTTTGACGCCGGATTTGAGCCAGGTCTTCGTCACCACGATTTTCAACATCGGTAAATATACCGGATGACTCCATGCAGGAGTCTTCCATTTGAGGATCTTCGGAGATGAAAACCGATGCCGATGGCTGCAACATGGGCCCATAGAGTTGTCCATCGATTACTTGCGCTCTCCGATCTCCGCGATGGAATATATCATCAGCATCTGATTCGGTGAAGAAATCTGAGTCGGTCATTGGATCCTGTCGTCGTACGGGCGGCACCTGACCCTGTCCTTGCTGCTGATTGAAACTGGGTTGACGCGATACTCCCTTTCGCAGAGGCCCATTGGAGGGTGAATGGTCGCAAGCACCTCTTGAAGCCGGTCGGGACATTTCACCGTCTCCTTGGTAGCCGGTGTCCAAACTAGTAACGCTAGTAACACTCGTAATAAAGCTAGTAGAGATTTTGGACACTGATGATTTTGTGATAGATTCGCTTTTCGAGGGCTCCGTTTCGGAGAGTAACGACAACGATTCGGCGCATTGATTTTGCAAAGGGTTCGGTTCATCACCAGAATATGCTGCCGATTGACCCTGGCCAAGTTGCTGTTGTTGTTGCAACTGGTATTGATGCTGCTGATGTTGCAAAACCATCTCATTGATGTCAGTCTTCACCTCCACAGGATCCAGCGGCAATTCCTCAGGCGATGGCGTTTGATCGATGCGCATTTGATGCATGGCCAATTTGTGATTAAAACTATGGGAAACGTTGAGCATTAGAGGCATGTCCAAGTTATTATTCGTATTATTGGTGGCAGTTGAATCAAGAAATTCCTTCATTTGATCCGGAGTGAGTATTCCCAAACTTTCATCCATATCAAATGAGTTTTGCTTCTTCAACAACTGCTGCGAGGACATCGAAGTGGTCAGGTTGTTAATAGTATTATTACTTGGATGCGACAGAACCGTAGATGACAGCGACACATCCACCAATTCTATGGAACAATCTAAGGTTGATTCTGTCAGGTCCAGACCGAAAGAGAATCGCGCTTTCTGACTGCCATTAGGATTGTTAACATCTTGCAGAGAAGTCGCCGACGATGTTTGGTTTTGTGTTTGCTGGAAGAAGCCCTCTGTTTTGCTAGCAACGGCTATCATTGTGCTATCCACATCCATGGGTTCATCAGGACTGTCCTCGTCTGGGGTTCTAGTCGGTAGAGCTAAGTCACTCTGTGCCTGTTTCAGCTTCAGAGGCGAGTGCAAATGATGTGGTATCGGTGTGAGTTGGAACAGGGGATTCAGTGCCTTTTTACCATTACGATCTGGGGTTGTGGTGCACGATGCCGATACTGGGGTCATATACAGTAATTGTGTGGTATTCTTGTTAGTCATAACATTATTGGGTGTGTCCATGTAGTCCTTAGTTAGATTGAGCAATTTCATATGTTTCGCTGGTGTGGTCAAATTTTGTGTCAAATCCAATAAACGTTCAGTATTCATAGTGGAATTAAGTGGCAATTTCATTGCAGTCTTATTGGGCGCCAGCGCCGTCAAAGTGTCGTCCATGTTATCGTTGGTCAGTTCCAAAAACTCTTTGTGGTTAAATTTCTCCATTAGGTTAGCTTTAGCGTCCATGGCCACCGGCTCCTCAAAGCCGGATGGTATAGACACATCATCGAGCAGCAACAGGTTCTCAGTGGAACCAGGATTTGAATAGGTGGCATTAGATGCTGGGGTATGGACACCTGTTCCATCCGTTTGTTTGACAGCAGCATCTATTGTTCGATTCAGTACCACATCCATGTGTTCATCCTCCTCTAATGTTATGGTGTTATTTTTGATATCCTCATTCTTGGGAGACTCCAACGTCTTAGTTAGTCCCAGAACATTGGTCTTATTGTCCACGACGGTATGGGTAGCATTTACATGAATTTGGCTTAATTCTTCAATGCTGTGAGTCTTGTTCAACGTTTGGGTTTCATTTGGTTTGCTCAACACCTGAGTTGCATCGTTCACTTTGACCGTAGTGATGTCTGAAGCTTTCCTAGAAGTCTCCATATTCATTGTCTGGCCAAAGCCGGCATTCGACATTCGGGTACTGCTTCTGGGCGATTCAATATCGATGGTGTGCCCAAAGCCAACACTCGATATTCGAGTACTCTCAAAATTGTGTTTTCGTTGCACCTGTGCCGAAGAACCGGGAGCATTGAATGTCGAGTCGAAGGCCTGCGTTATGCTGAATCCTGGTTTGTTTGCCGTATTCAGAAATGGAGTGCTTTCGCAAATTGCCCTCCCTTTTTCCCCACCAATGACCGGCATTGGTGTTCCGATGAGCAATGCTTCGGGACTATCACTTCTAATGAATGTGTCCGATCTTGTTAGAGGTCGTGGTGTATTCTCCATAGTAATCGTAGCGTTCTGAACATTTTTCGACACTGGTTTGGTGTCCTTCCGGAGCGGAGTTTGTATGGCATCCGTTTGTTTGGTGAATAATTTCTTGAAAACTGTACTTGTCTTCTTACCGACAAAATTCATAGTTGAGTTAATTGTATTTATTCGATCGCCAGAGGAGGACTTCTTCAGTGCCAGAGATGGCGTCATAGGAGGTCGCAGGCCACTGAAGGACATTGGGCGTGCTTTGCCAAATGTTGACGGGGCCCTTAGCTGTGAGGGTCGGATGAGGGGCATCACGGATGGCGGCCGAATTAAGCCAGGCAACGGTATTCGGGATACACCGGGCATGGGTAATCGGGATTGTGATGGTTCCTGAAAGAAGAAAACAAAAAGGGAAAAAATAGTGGATACCATTAAATTCATTAATAATGTGATAAATATTTTGCAAAATTTAAGAAAACAAATTAAGTTTTCGGTAAATCGATAAATAGTATCTAGATTTAAATATTTTTATTTTAAAAATTTGGAAATTTACTTACTACACCCTGTCATCATATACATACATAGATTTATTTTTGTAAATTATTTCCTTTTACTTCTACGAGGCTTATGGTGAATTCTTTTCTGCAAAAAGTGCAACATGTTCATTGCTCTTTTTCCGAAAACCACTATTATATCGCTTTTTTGAAATTTTAGTTGTGCTAAATTCGAGTAACTTAATTACCAAATTTCAAAAAAGTATCACAAAAGTGCCGTTTTCGGAAAAATGGCAATGAACATGTTGCACTTTTTTGCAGAAAAGAATTCGCCATTAGTTAGTTGGCATTTTAAGTTTTGATAAGAAAATTCAAAAATTTTTACCAAAATTAAGTGATAGTAATATTGAGTCGTTTTCCTTCTACGAGGCTTATTTAGCGAGATATTGGCATTAAAAGTTTTGTTCAGAAAATTCAAAATATTCGCCAAAAATAAGAGATAACACAATTGAGTCATTTTCCTTCTACGAGGCTTAGTTAGCGAGATATTGGCTTTTTAAGTTTTGTTCAGAAAATTCCCAATTTTCGCCAAAAATAAGTGATAACAAAATTTCGTCCTTGTCTTTCTACGAGTCTTATTTAGCGAGATATTGCCATTTTAAGTTGTGATAACGAAATTAAAAATTTTCACCAAAAATAAGTGATAACAAAATGTTTTTCTTTTACTTCTTTTTACAAGGCTTAGTTAGCGAGATATTGGCATTTTAAGTTTTGCTAAATAAATTCAAAAATGTTTTGCTAAATAAAAAAAATAAAAATATATTAAAAAATGTAATCAATTTAGTTGTCACTAAATTTTTGTATTCGTCAAATTTTTTCTGATTGAAGACAAGTAGTTCATCCACATTGTTCCACATTGAAATTGTAATCTCCCAAATGGCGGAATACAACAACGTAGATACTTCCTGCCCAGGATTTTTCCTATTCGCTGCTTTGCCGTAATTCAAAGCAAATCAAATCAACCTACAGCAATCATTTGTTCAGATTGACCTTGAATATTTCGCAATAACAATTGCGGCATTAATATCTATGTAGTACGTGATGTTCTTACAACAGCAAACAACAAAGTAGAAACATATTTTTACAGGAACAAAAACTGAGCCCGTCCAGGGCGAATGCAGACAAGTTCGTTATGAATTCCTGTTCACAGATTACAAGAACTGCGCACCAACAAAAAGGTTTCGTTGCGGCATACGAAAGTATAATTTGAAGTTAAAAATTGTAAGCATACAATTTTTGTCGAAGAGCTCTACGTAACATTATCAGGTGTAATATAGTGCTATAAACAAAAAAATAGCATTTCACGTAAAAACCGAACTTTAGTAACAGTCGTTAAAACAATAAGAAAAAAAATATTTTTCAAAGAAACAAGTATGAAAGTTCAGTCGTGTAAACCAACTTACGAATCCCATCACCTTCAGTCCCAAAAAATATTAGTAAATTACTTTATTTTTTTCTTTTAATTAAGTTATTATCAATTTAAATTGAATTTAATAACCTGCGCTGGTATTAAAGTTAATAACTCTGTTATCTTGTGGTGCAAAATAGTCCATTTTGGCGGGAGGTACCAAAGCGCCCATTTTTCACAGGACTGTAGGTCGTATAAAATCATTACACTAAACAAAATTTAAAGTATTTGTGTTAAAGTTACACGCAGTTAACTTTTGGGGAAAAATAGTCTATTGGTGTGGGATGTATCAAAAAGGGCGTGCCAATAACGCCCATTTTTCACCGGAATGTATGTCCTATAAAATCATTACACTGAACAAAATTTCAAGTGTTTGTATGCCCTGGCATTAAATATACTCGTATAAGCAGTTAAACTTTTGCACAAAAATGATCCATTTGTGTGGGAGGTACCAAAAGGGGTAGCAACATAACGCCCGTTTTTCTCAAGGTGATAGCGATGGATGTGCTATTACTATGTGAGGAATTACAGATGATTAGGATAAGTAGTATAAAAGTTATTAGAAAATCAACATTTCACTAAATATTCACCCTTTGTGAGGGAGGTACTAGAAGGAGTGGGCCAATATGGCCCATCTTTGAACTTAGCCTGAGATAGAAAAAATAATATCATATTTGCAGACAATCCGTTACTCCGTTCGAGAGTTATCGTGCGCTCCAGCCAGACAGACAGACGGACGGACATTGCTGAAATGACTTAAAATGTCCTAAATCAAATTTCCGTCAAACATACTTAGGGTCTTAGGTCAGTCCTTTGATGTGCTACACTTTTCGCTCGTAGCAAATGATATATTCCCTCTTCTCTAAGGTGAGCAGATAAAAATCGTTTATTGCTGGCACGAAAGAAACCATAAGAGATAGAAAAAAATCGCAAAAAAAATGTTTGTTTCAATTATTGAAAGCTAGCATCCTAACGAAGAAAGTCTATGGATAGAAGTAAGAGAATCTCAACAAAGTCATGTTTTTATATACACAATGTTTTTAAATTCACAATAGTATGAACCAGGGCACGATAATATTCGATAGGAGCAACCAATTGACTTACAATTTGGTATGTGTCAATATTTTTTGATATCTCAGGCTAAGATCAAACATGGACCATGTTGGTACACTCCTTCGAGTACCTCTCCCACAAAGGTCCAACATTTAGTGAAATATTGATTCTTTAAAAACTTCTATTTTATAAGTACTTATCAGAATCTTTCACAATTTGCACAAAAAGTTATAACTTTTAGTCCAGTTCTGTACTGTTTTTATATGTAGAACCCATAGTCCCGTGAAAAATAGGCGTTATTACCACGCCCCTTTTTGTACATCCCATAAAACCATAAAACCAAACAACATTACTTAAAACCAGAAGACTATTTATTGAAATTTTTAAAATTTAAATAGTCGGGGGCATGAATTCGTCGTGGTGATGAATGGGATTCGTCGTGGTGATGAATGTGATTCGTCGTGGTGATGAATGGGATACGTCGTGGTGATGAACTCGATTCATCGTAGAGATGAATGGTGTTCATCTAGGTGGTGAATGGGATTCGTCGTGGTAATGAACTCGATTCATCGTAGAGATGAAATGTGATCATCCTAAGGACGAAAGTTTTTGGAAACAGGGATACGTCATGGTGACGAACAAATTCATCAAGAGGTTTATTCCGTACGTTAGCTGACTTTTGACGAAAAAATAATCGTGATGATGTACAAATTCGTCGTCACGACGAAGCATTTTCTATCAGTGTAATGCGTTTACAGTACCCATAGTCCGTGAAAAATGGATGTAATGGATGTATACGGGCACGCTGGCAGAAGTCCAGACTCTGAACCCAATTTTCGACGGTTTTCAAGCATAAATCGGCCGATACTGCTGCAATTTCACGTTCGATATTCGTACGAAGTTCATCAATCGTCGCTGGCTTGTTGGCATAGACCATAGACATGACGTAGCCCCACAGGAAATAGTCTAACGGCGTCAAATCGCACGACCGAGGCGGCCAATCGACAGGACCATTTCGTGAGATAACACGTTCTCCAAACCTGGTTTCCAATAAATTGATTGTGTGACTTGTGGCGCCGTCCTGTTGGAACCACATGTTGGAGGACATGTGTGTCCATATCATCCAATTGGGGAAAAAAATATTCGGTTATCATTGAATGGTAGCGATTCCCATTCACAGTAACGTGCCGGTCTTGATCATCATGGAAGAAGTACGGCCCAATGACGCCGCCGGCCCATAAACCGCACCAAACCGTAATTTTTTCGGGATGCAATGATGACTCATGGAGTTCGTGTGGATTGCTGTCTGACCAATAACGCATATTTTGTTTATTGACGAAGCCATTCAGCCAGAAATGAGCCTCATCGCTGAAGACGATTTTTCGCGCTCTTGACGTTGAGGCCACTGACTCCGAATTTCGGTAGTAAATTTTAATAATTTCGACTAGTTGTTGGCTCGTATAACTTTCCATCATGAAATGGCAAACCTTACTGAAGAGAAATGTCAAAAGAGCGGCAAAAAATATGGCGTCGTTTGCTGTCCCTGTCGGTCTACTTTTGTAGCGTCCCTGTTGAAAAACCCTTTATGACCCCAAGTATGTTTGGTGGAAATTCGATTTGGGTCATTTTAAGTCATTTGAGCAAAGTCCATCCATCTGTCTGTCTGCCTGCTGGCTGGTGCGCACAATAACTCTCGAAATTAATAACCGATTGACTTCAAATTTGGTATGCCGTAATATTTTTCTCCATCTCAGGCTGAGTTCGAAGATGGGTCATATTGGTCCACTCATTCTAGTACCTCCCTCAGAAAGGGTAAACATTTAGTGAAACATTAATTCCTTTATAACTTATATATAACTATATACTACTTATGCGAATCGTCTGAAATTCCACACATAGTATTAGTTTATTAGTCCCTACCACACTGAGAAAAACGGTCGAATTTGGCAGGCATACCCGGCACCACATTATGGTACAGGGTATTATGAATTTGTGTTTTGTTTGTAAGGCCTAAAAAAACAAAGAGATAGACCCATTGTTTATTCTACCAATCGCTTTTTTTTATAGAATCACTTTTTGCGTCGATTTAGCCATGCCCGGCTGTCTGTCTGTCCATGTATACTAGAGACGATATTGAAAATGGGCCATATCGGTCCATGTCTTGATATATGTAGTCCCCATATAAAGGTCCACACCGATGTCACTTCTTGACGCTCTAGAGAACACATTATTCAATTGATCTGGCTGAAATTTAAGAATTTAAACTTTATATTAGATCCTATCATCCCTAGTAAAAATGGAGCACATCGGTCAATATTTTGGTATAGCCCCCATATAAAGGTCTCCACCGATGTCACTTCTTGATGCTCAAGAGAACACATTTTGAAATTAATATAGCTGAAATTTAAGAATTTATAGTAATATTAGTTCACTGTGAATTGATTGTCAAACAATGGTGGTTTAAACTTCTTACAATACAATTTTCTATCCGTTCAGCGGTTTCAACGATATCTTACAAAATATTTCTAAAAAATCACATTTTTTGAGAAAATTTTAATATTTTTTAATAAAAGCCTCATAAAAACATCTAGAATCGCACAGTTGTAATATTTGTATGATTTCATCGAAAAGTCTAATCAGTCATTAATAAAATGGGCCCATTCCGAAGAAAATCGATGTAAAGGGTGTCCCAAGAAGAGCGCAATTTTTTAATTTTAAATAAAACACAGATATTTAAGAAAAAATCGTGAAACTTTATTATATCGTAAAGTAGACAGAATGAGGTTATGTATGGAACAATATATCGTGCAGATGGCCGCCGCATGCACGCGATCTTTTAATGAAATTTTCAATGACCGTTTTGCATGAATGCTGCGGTATTTCATTAATGCAGCGTCCAATTTCGTCTTTTAAGGCTTGAGTCGTCGTCGGCTTATTCGCGTAAACCATCGACTTCAAAAAACCCCAAAGAAAAAAATCTAATGGTGTTAAATCGCACGATCTAGGCGGCCAATTCTGATCTCCAAAACGCGAAATAACACGACCGGGAAATGACTGATGCAGCAATTGAATTGTTTCTCTGGCTGTATGACATGTGGCGCCGTCTTGTTGGAACCACATGCCCTCCACATTCATTTCTTCAATTCTAGGCAAGAAAAAACTGGTTATCATTTCACGATACCGAACACCATTGACTGTTTGCGCTTGACCTGCCTCATTTTCATAAAAAAAGGTCCAATGATTCCTCCAGCCCAAAAACCACCCAAAAACCGGTCGATCGACCTGGTCGATGGCGCGTTGTTGTCTTTACATCACTAACAGACCCAGTTTCGGCAAATTTATCCATTAATCTCTTTACAGTTGACTCTTTTGGAGCATTATTGTGACCCCAAATTGATCGCAATTTGCGAACTGTAGCCGCAAAACTGCGTTGTTCATTCGTGTAGCGCTCCATTTTTACTAACCTCGTCAAACAATGACACTTCGAATGTTGCGAGATTTAAAAATTGCGCTCTTCTTGGGACACCCTTTATAACTTAAAAGTTGTAGCGAGGAAAGTGAAAGAGAAGTGACTCTTGAAATTCGAAAATTTGCTATAATTTCTATAAAAACAAACTTTAACAAAAAAAATATTTTTGCCTTTATTAGTAACACAAAAGAAACCAAAAATTTTACACTTAGAAGTCAGACCTAAAAATCGTGTCGACCTGTCGTCGGCTCAATGCTATTTTGTTCCATACGCCATTTTGTATGATCGGAGAAAAACGCAATTTATTGTTTAAGTAAAATCGGGACTGAAGAGTTACACACTTTTTATTTCATAGGGTTCCCAACAGTGTTTGTATGATTCTCGTGCGTTTGTATGCCATTACATCCAAAAATAAGCAAGTTATAACAATTTTTGTAATTGGCATTTTGGTCCATATCCACTTTTATTTTAATATTTTTTCGTATTTGTATTACATGGACCACAAAAAGGGCCGGTATAGAAGGACAGTAATTTACATATTGTGATCGAAAGAACGTAAAATACTGAGTGAAAAATATAGGGCGATAGAAAAATTGAGACATAGAACAAAAATATCGAAATTATTTCCCGTTATTCAGAGTAAAACAAATTTGCCCTACCAATATCTCGAAAACTAGGCGAGATAGGATAAAAATGATTGCAGATTCTGAAAGAGCATGCTTGGAATCCATATTATCAAGTCCTAACTCTAAAAACACAAAAATGGCGTATGGACCAAAATAGCATTAAGCCGACGTTGTGTAATTTAATCTATTTTCTAATCGAAACAGATATGTATATGTAAATAACGATGTAAAATCTAAAATAATACTCCACAAAAATGTGAAATTTATTGAAAATACGTGACAATCAATACATCTTTTCTATTTTAGTCAAAATGTGCATGCAGCCCTAGTTTACGAGGTATCACCTGCAGGTATCGCTTATTTCGCGAATGTATGAACTTGAACGTTGTACGAGTAGCAGCGTAGAGCCATGTTTGTTTGCGAGTTAATTTATTGCGAATAGTTGAGGAAATCATTTGTATTGGCAGCCAATTCTCTGCAGTAATAAATCACCACAAAAAACGTAAGAAGCACTCAAATAAATGCAATACTAATAATAATGCAAGGAAACACAACAGAAACAAAGTAGAAATCAAATATACTCAAAAAAATAAAAGCAAAAAACTACAAATATCTTAAATTGAAAAACGTTGCATATTTTGGCGAGGAGAACGCACACGTAATTGTGTACATTAGGGTGGTTTGTTGAAAATAGAAGTTGAGTTTCTTCAAAAGTCAAATTAAGAAAACCCTTCTAAAGAAGATATCGTGAGAGTATTTCGATATACATACATCTGGTACAATGAATTACTTTCTAACCTACAGTGTGAATGCGAATTTGGAGCTAAGAATGAGACGTTTTCACCCCAGTCAGAATTGATCTCTCGTGTAAGCAGTGTTAGGGAATACATTACTTGGTATGATTATTTTTGAGTTGAAATAACAGAAGTGATTAATACTTATTGTTGGTTCGGAAGAAGCTATGTCTCAAAGAGCTGAGTTTTAAGTAATATAATCACAGCTGAACCTTGCCGTTTATAAGATTATATAGGCTTTTATTGTCTAAAGCCAAGAGAACATCCTAGTTAGAAATCAAAGTGTACAGATTTGTTTTTAAATTTAGCAGTGTTCGTTACTGGCTCCATAAACTTCTGCTTCAATTTGCATGTGAAATCGTACTATAATGAATATGGGATATATCCCAATCAGAGCTCATGTCAACAATTTTCAAAATGGTTTCAACTTAGGCCAACCAAAACGAATCCGTAAAATTTCGTACTTTAATTATGGCAACTAAAAACAGGCGGACATAGCTAAAACCACTCGTTATAATAAACTATGGGTCCATCTCTTTTACCCTGTGCCACAGTGTGATGTTTGTTATAAAAATAAATACTGTGACATTTTATTTTCTTCACATTCTTTACACATTTTCCGAAATTTCCTTCGGTTCCAAAAGGGTTTTGATAACTTGTATTTCCCACAACGAAGACCAAATCTTGCAGAATGGCTGGCTGACTGTTGTTGCTTATTCAACTATTGGCCTCGAAAAGTTTCCCATCTAAACTGTTGAATTGAATATGTGAAGGGACGACATACAAGTTTTGCGGAAAGTGTGTTATTGTGTTAAAAGTTGTTTATTGTTTTTGGGATGTATTGGGTAAAAGTGGTTGGTTGTTTATGACTACCCCCGCAGTTTTGTATTTTGTTGGCGAACAATAGAGGAAGCGGAACAAAAAGTAACAATACGATTATACTTGACAGAATTTTGTTTCTGCAAATAACAAAAAAATTTATCCGATGCATGGATATTTTCAAGGGAAATGCATAATAAGTACTTAAATAAAATTTAAAAGTTCATCTCTTAGAAGTTTTTTTACTAATGATCGATTTAATTTTAGCTTTATTAGATTGTTTTTTTAGTTTGAATGTTTGCACATTCGTATCGCTCTGCTTTTTAAATCAGAACTCTTCCTTGCGAAAGATATGTTGTTGTGGTGGATTGGAAAAGATAAGGCACTGCGCTCTGGAAGCCAAGTAAACAACACATACCCCGATAAGAAGTTTTCTATTAAGAACATAACATAAACACATTAAGAACATAAATGCTTCAGTTCTTGAGTCAGTTTGATCTTATAAGGATGAAGGCCAAGATCTTTTCGCAAAATACGCCACAGAATACGGAATCGACTGATTTGGCTCAATTTGAACGGATACACTTACGGCTGCAAGGTATAACTGCCCCTTTAGTCGCACAACGGTAACTCTGATTACGAATTTCAATTGATGTTTTTCGAATTTTAATTGATGTTTTTCGAATTTCAATAATTATGCTATAAAGATATGGTTTATAAAATCTTATATCTAGAATATTGCCAATTTAATATTATAAGGAACAGTTTTCATACACTAAAAAATTTTAGGAAAAGGAAAAGATAAATATAAATAAATAAATATATAATCAATAAATTATAAATGTGATAGTATTGTTTTTAGGCGAATTCAAATTAAGGTTGTCAGTTAGTTTTACGTCTTCGTTTATTTTTATACCCTACACCACACTGTGGTCCAGGGTATTATGAGTTTGCCCATTTGTTTTTAACACCCAAAAGGGGGGTGATCGACTTGGAATCACTTCCAGAGTCTATTAAACCATGTCCGTCTATCTATATATGAATCCTTCTTCCGTCTATAGATGTATCCTTCGAATGTGATGAAATTTAGCACAGCGCTTTTATTTAGCTCAGGAATAACCGACTCAAAATTTTAAAGAAATTTGTTTAGATTTTGTAACATTTCCATATATGCATATTCATGTTCATTTTGATTACGCTTTCAAACATTATAAAAGTTAAAAACAATTTTTATGATATTAAAAAAATTAGCTTGTTCTGCTTTATCAAGTTGGTGCAGAGCATCATATAATCTGCTCCAACGTACTGTTGCCTTTCCTTATGGGTTTATATATTTATTAAGACTTGTCGATAGTCCTACTGGACAATGTCCTAGAAGATTTTTTTCATATTAGTTCTCTCAAAAGGTATGTGTTGTAGACCCTTCAGCAATGCGGCCGTGTATTCGATCTTGTATTGTCGAACGTGGAACACTATATTTTTGCTAGCTCTTAATATAGATGTTGAGCCTTCCTTTATTTCATTTAGTGCCGTTTGTAGGGAGTCTTCGAAATATTGGTACATTGGTAGATTATATTTTGAATTTCCAAGTCTTAAATGTGAAGAAATTAAAGCTATTTCAAGGGATATCAAAATTACATCCCACTTTGGAAACTATAAGATTAAAAGTAAATAAATGAAAGGAAGAGCTGCTGACGACTTTAGAAAACTTATTATCCTATACTCGGCAGGTCATAAGTTACTGGATATATACTATGCCGACTACTGGGTATATACAATTCAAAATCATATTCGCTATTACCAGAGAGATGTTAAAATACTACTTTCCATAATTTCAGCATAATCATAGAAAAATCTAAACTATTAGATATTGCGAAAAAATAATCGTTTCTAATGTCGGCACCCTTAAGAATATTAAAAATTTGTTTTTTTTTTCAAAAAATTCACATTCAAAATCTTTTTTTAATGTCTATCATCAGCAACCTATATGGTTAAAATAGAAAATAAATTAATATGATCACTTACATTTTAAAACTGGTCAATTCACTAAAAAATCATTTGAAAAATAGGACTCCCGCACGCGTTGAAAAGCTGTTACAAAATGTGGATAAAATGACGCCAAAATACTCATCTCACTCCAATGAATCATTAGAATGAGGAAGATGAATATATGTTCACTGCAAGCATTATCTTATTTTAATATTTAACTGCTGATATTCTTATTTATTTATTTTTTAATTCAAAAAATGCCAACTACTGGTACCTGCCGAACTTTGGCAATTAGGCAACTATTCATTAAAAATCGAAATTGCAAAAAAAAATTAATTCAGAATTTACTTCACATTTAGTTGTACTAGAATTGTTATTTGATTTCGCCTTAATAGTTCGAAGATATGCAGATCTTGCTAACAGTTTAAAATCGCTTTACTTCGATTTTTTTTTGCTTCTCCCCTAAAATCAAAATGATCGTTTCGTCATTTTGGGTTTCAGGTGACGATATACTTTATAGTTTTCTCTAGATATAACTCATACCGATACCTCCATTCTAAAACATGCTAAGTCGAGTTAGCATAGTTTTAGGGAGATTGCATTTTTAATTTATAAATATTCCAAATTATATTCAGTCAAAATTTGGTGTTAATCCGTCAACCCAATCAAAAGTTATTCACAAAACAGTACAAGTCATTCGATATGTACTATAAAGGAAATCCATACAAATTACAAAAAATCATCGAACTTTGATCGCTTCTCCTGAAAAACTACCTTTTTGTACTTAGCATTGTTTAGAATGGAGGTATCGATATATTAGGGAGAAATAAGCTGTTATCCACTGCATATTGAATTCAACGTGATGTCATATTGATTTTCATTGCAAATTTCTTCCGTGTGTCACCCTTTGGGGATGGCCTACTTTTATAAACTATTTCCCCATTCAACTCGAAGGATTCTAGTCAGTCAGCCAAAATAACGAAGCTGACTCACATACATTACGTTGCCTGCAACACGATTATCCATCCATATGCACAACCAAATACGAGTAGGTACATGCATACATACACACGTTTCCAACCATATGTTTGTTGGTATGTTCTCAAAATATTTTCTCACAGTGTGATGTAATACATGCACAGCCCCAAATCAAACCCCATCACCTCCTTCCATCTCGTACTCTACTCTTCTGAGTTATGTGATACTTTAAACATTAAAGCGGGTGGGGGTAACTTACCTTTGCCATTGTTTCGTTTTCGTCGTCCACACTTTCAAAGTACACAGAGGTTCATCACAAGTACTGGTTGACTTTAACTTCAAACTGGTATAGAAAATTCACTCGATGATGATGATGGCGGTGATGAAGATACGGTGCTACGACAGGGGGATGAAGTCCGAAATCCCAAATGTTGAAACCTAGTTGTTTGATCACTTTTTCCGTTGCTTTCTTTGGAAACTTTGTATGCGGTATTTTAAAAACAAATTCCAAAGTTTATGGGTACCGAACGGCCGGTGTCCAGCAATGGAGAACATAGAAACATCACAGTACAACACAACACTACATAAAAATTAATAACAGAGGAGTTCAGTTTGTCACTTTGATTCTCTTTCACTTTGTACCTTTACTTTGACGTTCGTTTTCGTCGTTGTGAATCTAACGGTCAATGGATGACGAGAATATGAACATTCATAACTTTACGTTTGTTTTTGTTTTTTTTATATATCTCCTTTTCTATTTCTCCTTATTTCAACAGAATATATACACGACACAACAAAAACACACCGACACACACCCGCACACACAGTTAACCAAAAATCCCTTCACATTATTATTGGTTGTTCCTGTGCGCTGTATATTGGTCGGTTGATACCAAATGTGGGGGGAGGGTGGCAGGTGGAATGAGTAAGAGCCGAACTCAGAGCCCAATAAAAGCACCAAAAGGAAATGTAGAAACAAATTTTTATCGATTTTTTAACTTTTCCAAGAATGAAGACACAGGTTTTCCTCCCCTTTTTCCAATTTATAAGCTAGTACTGATTATTAGATTAGTATCGATATTATTTATAGTTTGAACTATTTTTGTTTCTCGCATAATGATTTTCCTCCTTTTCGCGAATATCACACAAATTACACATTTAGTTTTGACATTAATTCACCATTTTCTTTGCACATTCTAAGCTTTTCCTAGAATCCTTCTCTTTTCACATCTGCATTGCATATGTTGGTGGGTGAAGGAGGCGAGTGTTTTATTCTTTTTTTTTTTGCCTACAAAATTCCTTTGCATATACAATGATCCATTTTCCACTTTTCATTTGAACGAACGTCCCAATATCCGTAAAAACGTGATAGTCGTATGACTCGCTCGCGTATCTCTGAGAAACTGAGAAGGGAAATGACAGTTACGACCTAACAACCAACGATGAAAATATATTTACCAACAACAAGTGCAACGGTAAATTTGGTAAATACACGAACTTGCGCATTGAATGTTTTGCAACAGAGCAGTGGATATTGAGATGAAGAAGTGGTGTAAGCGTTCGTCACATGGGAGTATATTCTAATCGATTTATCGTTCAATTTCTGAGATAGTGTTATTGAACGATAGTCACTAGTAATTGCAAAATATTTCAAAAATAATAAGTTTAAATACGTGAACTGTTTATTTTGAAAGTGGCGTAAACGCCATTCTGTTTTACTCGATCCAACATTAGAAAAAGGGGGTTAATAAAACTAGAATGCGAAAATTTGCACTTAATATAGAAACATTGAAGTTTTAAGATGAACTGCATGTAAAAATATATATCTATACTTCACATAGCCTATTAACGATAAAAAAATGCCAATAAAAAACCAAAAAGTACAAAATTGAGTTATTGATAGGTAATTGTTCTTCGCTTCATAAAAGGCGAATTTATTAACGGAATTCAAAAGCGTCTAAGAACAAATTATTTCTTTTTCTCACATAAAAAATGCATATTTCACACAGTTTGTAAAAAGTTATAAATCATCAAGGTGAGTCAGCGATGTCTTCTTTTCTTGAGGATACTTGCAACAAGTTTAGAACAAGGGAATTGGTTAAGGACTGTCCGAGTTGGGTATGTCGGATTTTGAATTTTTGTTAAACGGCACATTTTTCCGATCAATTTAACTATTACCTGTGGCGTTTAGACAATTTTTCTCAATGTGTATTCGATGGCTTATGGTGCTATTCTAGAATTCATAATAATAAACATCCATGAGCTTTTACCACAGATCTTAAATTATACAGATGTGCCGTCAGCCAGAAACGTCAAAATCTATCAGTTACGAACGAATAGGAATGAAATGTCACACGCGAAAAAAACAGGTTTCCGCGAACATAGTTTGAACTTTTTTTGCACTAATCAATTAATATTAATTTTTTAATTGTGACAATTACAAAAAATTTGGGAAAATCGTACTCGTTGAAATTTCTATTCGTTCGTAACTGACAACTTACTCGCTCCGGGATGACATATCTTATTATTTATTATTTTTGATTGATATTAATTTTTTAATTGTGCGGAAAAACTCACTCTTTGAACAGTTACGAACGAATAGAAATTTCAACGAGTAGGACTTCAAAGAGTGATGTTTTACGCGGATTTCGGACCGATTTACCCAAATTTTTTGTAATGGTCACAATTAAAATATTAATATTAATTGATTAGTGGAAACAAAGTTCTAACTATGTTCGCGGAAAAGTGTTTTTTCGCGAGTGACATTTCATTCCTATTCGTTCGTAACTGATAGATTTTGACGTTTCTGGCTGACGGCACATCTGTACAATTTAAGGTCTGCGGTTTTTACTATCACATTTCTTGTCATTGAAATTTGAAATACCTATTCTCGAATTCCTGTGGCAAGATAAAAGCTTTTTAATTTTACAATTGTTGACATTGTTGCCCAACGAATAAAATATATTAAAAAAGCTTTTTTGTATGAAGAAAACTTCTGAAATTCATAATTTTTCAATATGGCATATAACTTTTATATGTATGTATACGAAAATTGGAAAAAACAAATTGAATGTGAAAAAATGGAAAAACTATTTTCAAATGTTTCAGACAAGAATTATCCAATGATATGGAACATGTTGGAAGATTCGTGCTCTTGTTTCCTACGTATCTTTTATCAGCATATTGATTAGAAACTAAAGTCATGCTTCTTTAAGGGAAGAACATCGTAGTGCAAGACCAAAAGGATTTTTTGCAGGCAAATTGTCCAAAATGCAAATTTCAATCTTTCAGACGTAATCTTCCCTTTTCATTATCAACAATGCTAATAAAAATATTTCACTTAAAATAGATTTCGCCATAAGAAAAGGAGTTTTTGTAGAGAAATATTCATTATCATGTGCTATTGGTGTTTTGACAACTATCATTGGAAATTTTAACAAAACTGTTTTTATTTGAATCCTAGAATAGCAAATTGTGTTTATTGTCACAAAAGTAGTTACTATCACAAAAATTTGCTTATCACTCGGTCGAGAATAGGGCTGTTATTCTTCAGTCTTTTTTAAGAAAATAAAAAATTCAAAAATTATATATTTTTGTGAATTTTTTTGCCAAATTGTCATAAAATCCATATTTTTATTTTTGATTTTTTTTTTTGCTCAAAGAAAGGTTATGCCATTTCCCTTAAGAACTTTGTGAACTATTAGTGGGATAGGAAATGTTTATCTAGCAAAAAAGACAACCTTTTATCGTAATTGGTTCAGGAAAACTTTAAATAATCCTTTATTAAGTAGCATTCATCTTCTTCTTATATAATTTATTCATTTCATCAGCCGTTTTAAATATATCTTACATGAAATTGCGAAGAAAAAAAATGTTTTGAATATCATGTAAGATATATAGTAATATCATGTAAGATATACATACATATTTGAAACTTTATTTTGAACAAAAATTAAAAAATAAAAATATGGGTTTTTTACAAAAATGTTCAAACAATTTTTTATTTGGCAAAACAAAATCACAAACAAATATTTTACCGAATTTTTTTATTTTCTTAAAAAGATTGAATAAAAAACTATCGAAAACACAAAATTTTCTAAATGCAATAGCTAATTAGTTATACATATGGATGGGAAAAAGGACCATTTGACCAAAATGTCAATATTCAATACCCTCAAACTCGGACAGTGCTTAACCAATAAATTAAAGACACTTTATTTAAGATTAGAATATCTTGTATATGTATTTTGTAGAAATTGGCTAGGTTATTTTCACATTTCTAAGCTGTTCGAGATACAATTATGCATAAAAGTAGCTGTTAGGGGATTGTGGACAACCGTATCACACATTTTGGAATATGTGTAATTGTTTAGGTAAGACAACAATCCCCTGCCCACGGCTACTATCATGCAAAATTACGCCCTCAAATCGTGAATAATTTCGGTTCTATCAGAGCGAGAACAATTATTAAATATTGGTACTGTTTTAAGCAGAATCGCGAGTTCTAGCTGCACATATGGAAAATGTCGCGTTTTATTCCAAGATGTCAACATAGTTTGAAGAGAATATTAACAGATGTTAATTTGAAGTTAACCGATCACTGATTTCGAGAGTTATCACGAGAACCAGCCAGCACTGCTAACAGAACAAGTGACTTAAAATACATACATACTTGGGTCACTCCATCTAAATGTTACGATTTTGTTTCCATTCTTCTCTATAAGGTGTGCGTATATGCAGACCTCTCCATACTTTTATTACTCCCAACTTGAATTCTATTTAATTTTTATGATGACAATGTTCAAAATAATTAGCCCATGGCGCCAATTTAATATATGGGTACAATTTTGGTTCACCTTTGCCACTTTTGCTTTAAAAAAAGTATCGAAGGCATTTTTATTGGGTCATTTGATCTATTCTTCCACTACATAGGTATTAAAATTTATTTAATGCTAACAATATGCAATTAATTAACCACATTCACAATCCTCGGCAATCTGAGATTTCCCAAGAGCTCACTTAACGAATGGGTACCCATTGTTCTAAAACATCGCCATATTTCTTTCTTTCTGCAAATGAAAATACAACATTGGAATTTAACAGGAGTTCAACAAAAATCTTTCCCCTTCCTTCACTCACCAACTGGAGGGAAATCGTCGGGATGCAATTGGACGTAGTGCCTCAAGACGGCATCACGGGTGGCAAGAGCTTCATTACGTTTCTTGTCGACATATGTACCCGCGAGTCCACCAAGAACTGCTAGGCCAATATGATTCTGGAGACCTAGACACAGGAATAACATTAACATTATAGAATTAGTGTCATAAACCAGTTTAATCTTGGCAATTTGTTTCTGTTACGTCACTTCAAAACTTACCGGAAAATATTGGCTTACGGAAACCCCAATTCAACATGCACGCCAGGCCAAAGCCAGCTACCGTAGATGCCACCGGGTTATAGAGGTCATTCAAGAAAGTAGTTTTGCGTTCTGCTTTATTGGTTAGCAACTCCAAAGGATCAATTACGGCTGGAGTCATTTTGTTGGAAGTGGGCAAACAAAACCTATCGAAAAAATTCACACACGACAGAAACAGCTGTTTGAAGATGTCAATAATACAGAGTTGTTATTTAGAAATGTCAGATTGGTGTTCGCCATTGTGACCAAGACAAATGCGCGATGGCGTTCGCGTAATTAAGAACGTGTCAACAAAGCAGAGTTTCGGTTTCAGTTTTTGATAAAACCGGATTTTTTTATTGTTGTAATAAAAAAATTTACCAACGGACATTTTCGGGTTTTATTAAAAATAAATGTTGTGTAACGGAGAATTTTAATATTTAAAAAAAATGGTAACGATTATTTTTAGTTTCTTTATGTGCCTGTTTCTATAACTTATTTTCGTTCGTCCACGGCGAACGATCAAAAATCACTCAACTATTACTTGAATTATATAAAACGCAGGTTAGAAATATTTTATGTACGAGCCTTTTACTTGCTTTTCTATAGACTCAAAGAATTATAAACTCTCTGTGACTTATAGATTTCTCGAAATAATTGAGTGATTTTTGATCGCTCGCCGTAGACGAAAGAAAATAAGTTACAGAAACAGGCCCTATATAAAAATTGGTATACTTTGGCAAAAAAAATTTTGAAAGATTCGAGTTTTTACCAATATTGATTTCACAAATTTAGATGTACAACCCTGTTTTGTATTCCGAGAGGGAATTTTTTATTCACAAAATTGAACATCATTTTAGTTTGAGGACTTTTTCAAAATGTAACTCTGTAACTGCAGATTGCGTTTATGTTCCCATTCGAAGAATATTTAATATGTGTGCGATTCCATGTCAAGTGAGTCGATTTTTAAAAGCGATGTCTTCTGATCGAAATGAAACTTTCGTCAAGATTAGTCCTATTGGATAGTAGTTACGACACAAAATTTTAACGATATCAGTTAAGGCCTGTCCGAGTTGGAGGGTGTTGAATATTGACATTTTCGTCAAACGGTCCTTTTTCTCATCCATACAACTAGTTAGCTATTATAAAGGGGTTATTTTGGTATTCAAGAAAAATGCCATTTGTTGAGATAAAGGTATGCCGTTAATAATAAAAAACAAAATCAGCCAAATGGCCACCACGACCACGCTTACAGGACCATATCCTTTTCATGAAATTTTCCATAACCAAATCGCAAAGTGGCTGCCCTGTCCTCGATAGCCTCACGAATTCTATCTTTGAGGTCTTGAATCGACGCTGGGCTGTTGGCGTAGACCTTATCTTTCACGTGGCCCCAAAGGAAGAAGTCGCAAGGTGTTAAATCACAAGATTTCGGTGGCCAATTGTGATCACCTCTTCGAGAGATAACACGGTCCGGAAACTTTTCCCGTAACAGAGCAATGGTTTCGTTGCTTGTGTGACACGTAGCGCCGTCTTGTTGAAAGTAAACGTTGTCCAGATCAATACCATCCAACTCCGACCATAAAAAATCATTAATCATCTCTCGATAGCGCAATCCATTTACCGTCACTGTTGATCCAACCTCATTTTCGAAAAAGTAATGTCCAATGACACCGCCGGACCATAAACCGCACCAAACAGTCTCACGTTGAGGATGGAGAGGCTTCTCAACAATAACTCTTCATAAATCATGGTGGCTTTTACGTCTTTTTGGCGGTTATGGCTCGATATTTTCTATAAAGTTGCTGAACACAAAAAAAAATATTTTTGTTACATAATAGTGAAATACTAACAGTTTTGAGGTACAATGTGGTTTTTTGAGATATTTAGGGCCTAGACGCGTTCAGATTGTATTGATATTTTCACAAAAGTTGTTTAGATTTACCTTGGCTACAATTTTGCCAAATATTGTCAATGAAAAATTACGAGTCCTTAAAGTTACGCTGAAAGAGTGAACAAATTATTTTTTTCCTTCACTTCTTCCGAGCCCGAGATGCGACAATTTTGCTTGTTGACGTAGCCACCGAGTTGGAAATGGGCCTCATCAGTCAAGATGATTTTTCCATGATTTTCGATTTTTCGAATTTTAATAATTTCAATGCGTTGTTGAATCGTGTATCGTTCCATTTTTAGTAATGGCTTAGTTGCTACTTGTCAAATGTCAAAGAATAAAAGCTTCAAAAGTGACAGCTACCGAAATACAGGGTGATTCAAAATAACACCACTTGTTGGAAAACCCGTTATTTAGAAAATTTTGCCGAAAGTGTTTTCGACAGCCTTTTCTTCAATTTCTTTTTTAAGAACATACAAAAATGTCAAACATTGTTTTTTTGCGAAATTAAAATTTGTTTTGAAATTTTTGAAAAACCCATTTTAGATTTGTTTGCTCAAATGAAAGCTTAGGTCATTTCCTTTTAGAGTTTTGTGGTCCATTAGTGGGATGGGACTTGTTTATCTATCAAAATAAAGATAAAACTCTTAAAAAAATTTTGGTTGAAGCATATATTTTAGCATAACTGGAGAACCACTTATAGTAATTTGTTCACGAAATCTTAAAATAATTCTAAATTAAGTAGCATTCATCTTCTTCTAATATAATTACTTCATCAAACAAGATGTCTTACAAGATATTGCGAGAAAAATCAATTTTTTTTAGAAAATTTTAATATTTTTTTAATTAAAGTCTCTTCAAAACATCGAAAAATGCCCACGTACTACATCTTTATTATTTTATCGAAAATCTGATCAGTTATGAATAAAATGAGACCATTCTCAAGAAAATCGATGCATAATTTAAAAAGTTGTAGCTGTGTGTGCGACTCAAACGACCTGTCTTGAAGAGAATATGAAGGAAGCAACAGTTATTTAAAAAATCATTCAGTTATTCAGTTTAGGTTAGGCTTGCAGCAGGAGTTAACAACTCACATAGACCAATTGAGATCAGCAGTGATACCACTGGCCCAGTAACTCTTCACCATCATTCAGAACATTCAGCTGTTACTAAAATGGTAGCGAGTTCACTCAAAACAACTTCTTCCAGCGGGCTGAGCGTAGCAGCTTAAATCTAACGTCATCAGCAAGTAAATATTTCTAGAGGTGGGTGTTAATTATCCCCTCACCTTACAGAGGAGGTATACATATCGATACCTTCATTCTAATGTCGACTTATAACGTTTTCAGGGACATTTCATTTTTAAATTCTAAATATTCCAAATTACATGCAGTCAAAATTTTGTGTTTATTTGTCAACCCAATCAAAAGTTATTCACAAAACAGTATAGGTCGTTCGGTTTGCATTATAAAGGAATTCCATACAAATTTAAAAATTTCATAAAACTTTGATCGCCTCTCCTGAAGTACTACCTTTTTGCACTTAGCATGTTTTAGAATAGAGGTATTGATATATCATTTGCTACGAGCCAAAAGTGTAACACATCGTAGGAGTGATCTAAGACCCCAAGTATTTTTGGTGGAAATTCGATTTGGTTCGTCTTAAGTAATTTGAGCATTGTCCGCCAATCTGTCTATCTGCTGGCTGGAGCGCACGATAACTCTCAAAAGGAGTAACCGATTGAATTAAATTTTGGTACCAATTAATTAGTCGCTATCACCTTGAAAAAAATAGGCGATATAAAATAAAAATATTTTTTCTATCTCAGGCTATGTTCGAAGATGGACCATATTGGTCCACTCCTGCTAGTACTTCCCCCACAAAGAGTTACAATTTAGTGAAATTTTGATTCTCTAATATCTTCTATACTACTTAGTCGAATCTTCTGAAATTTCACATATACAGAGTTGTTGTGGAATCCGATTGTTGTCGGAATCGGAATTAAAACCGAAAAAAAATCAGTAGTGTCACAGAAGCTTATTTTTTCGATTTCAATTCCGATTCGAACAACAGTAGAATTGCACAACGAAAAAAAATAAATTTGGTGTCACAGAAAGTTATTTTTTCTCGATTTCAATTCCGATTCCGACAGCAATCGGATTCCACACAACCCTGATAGTATTAGTTTATTAGTCTCTACCACCTTAAACGAAGTTATAACGCCCCTTTTGGTACCTCCCACACAAAGGTACCATTTTGCTCAAAATGTTAACAGTCTATAACTTAAAGTGAGTTCCAATGCACGAAAATAATACAAAATTGTGTACAGTGTAATGCTTTTAAAGTACCTATAGTCCTTTGAAAAATGGGAGTTATCACAAAGCCCCTTTTGGTACCTCCCACACAAAATGGCCAAATCATTCCCAAATTGAATCGCTCATAAGGTTAATATACCAGGTGAATAAACCCTTACAATTTGGTAAAGTGCAATGTTTTTGTAGTAACTATTGTTCAGTTAGAAATGGGTGTATTTGTTAAACCCCTTCTGGTAACTCCCACACAAATTAACAGATAAATTTGTGTAATAGTCCACATTACTTTACTCACAATGTGAGGGTATACCTTAGTCGGTTTACCCGACTGACATTTTCTTACTAGTTTTTTCTAGCATATACTAAATTATTTAATGGAAAAAGTTGTTATATATTCAATATTCGAAAAATGTCACTATTTTTCCTTTTCATCGTTTCGAAAAAATTAAATCAAAGAACCACACACAAATTTCTTACATTATGATTTTTTTTATTGTAAAGAAGCATAAAAAGCATTGTAATAAAGGACATGTTTGATGTTCAAGCTGTACATAAAAAGTTTGAGTTGGGCAATATTTTTTCTGTATGCATGTATTTGAATATACAAACATATGTATGTATATAATTTATGTTTTTTAACAGGAATCACTATTTTTGTATGGATTAAGGCAAATATGACCTAATATTTTATTTTGTCATATTTCAATAATGGATGCCAGGTGTGTAGTTCTGTAGAGTAAAATATGCAATTTTGCTATAAAAATATTTAGGCACATAGACATTTTAATATATAATATTGTATTAGTACAGTTCCAAAACATATCGAAGAATAAATTAGGCGCCAGCATCAAAATTAAAAAACTGTTCTAATATTTTTGAAAAAAAAGAGGCTAAACACAAATGAAAAGAAACCAAGAAGTTGTTTTTCTGAAATTTATTTTTGATAAATGTCTAAAATAGTTTAAAAACATAAAATCAAACCAATTAAAAATATAAAAGTTTAAAACTAAAGGAAGATCATAATTGTTGCACGGTTTATTGGAAATATGCGTACGTAAAACTTTCGACATATTGAGAGAACAAATATCATTAAACATAAACAAATTTAGACGTTATTTCCGTTATATCGTTTACGGTTCAGACTAATAGCATTAGTACATTCTATACTCGTACCGCTGTGTCAAATCATGGGTTGACGAATTGATGTTTAAGTGTGCTATATCTAAACACGATCTCGTAGGGATCAAATGAAAATAGGTTGTAAATTTGGAACCGCAAAACGCAACCTCTTATTGCAATAAAAGAAAAATAATATCTAACTAAAATGCTACGATAAAAGGCACATGAGAGTTGTTTAATATGTATAAAGCATAGGCAGAAGATGTTTTGCAAACAAAATTAGTCATCATAAAATCTAGTTTCTTGTCCATAGTAGATAAACTTTTTGAAAGTAATCAATACTTGCAATAGTTCTTCGTTTTTCTCTAGTTCGGAAATCATTGATAAAACAAACGCACGAAAAACTATTCAAAAAATAAAGAACAAAAAGATCAAAATAAAAATGTAATGTAATCACAAAGAAGGCTGATTGATTGATTTGAAGTAAGAAGAAGTATTTGCATTCTCTCAAATTCAAAATCGGCAATTGTCCGTCCGTCCACGAAAAAAGAAGTTATAAACAAACCAAAACAAAAAAAACAGATATCTATTATAATAGCTCAAACAATACATTTGATGGTCTTTTAAGCTGCTTTTCTCTTTTTATGTGTCAGTGTTCGTTTCATTTTTTTTATCTTCAATTTTGAACTTAATTCTTCATTTCGTTTACTTAAAACTTAAACTAAATGTATTCTCTTAAAAATAATGAAAAACTCGGTAGTGTCATTTTACGACACCGAACTTATAGCATTGTGGGGTGAGCCCATTTGTGTTAGAACCTTATCCAGCCACTGTAGTGGACCGTGTAAGTGTATTTCAATCCAGCACGGAGTGGATGTCACATCCTGCCGATGATATTCTGCACCCCAACCCTTGACGAAACTCATACGTATTGTACACATTTTCGTTAGTTCGTAGACGGCCTCGAAGCCGTTGTTGACCGATTGGGAGAGAAGTTGAGCAAATTCTTGATTATTGAAAATTTTCAAAGAACAACCAGGTGGTATTTTACAAACGGTGCTGGGATGGAAGCCGTGATGATAATTACAATTGCGTGATTGCACAAAGATGGCCGAGTCGGAGAGGCACTCGGCATAAACTTCTCCAGTAACATAGTATAGATGAACACCTTTTCCTAAAATGAAGCAAATGTACAACATGTGTTAGTGTCTTCGTTTCAACAAGCACTGCATATGTTACATACCTATATGGCGTCGAGTGTTCTCAATTGTACTGTTACGGTTCACATTGCTCAATTGTCCCAAACAACAGCGATCGGAGTTGTTTGAAGGATTTGTAAAGCCGTCCACAATCACCGAATTGTTATTGCAGTGGAATACTTCACCTACGCGACAGTTTAATTCGTAGTAAGCAATTGAAGCCCAAAACGCTGGCTCCTGATAACTGACCTGGGCCACATCGCCCATGGGAGCGTCGAGCAATTGTGTGCCATCGTTGGGGTTATTTGAGTTTCCGTCTTCTGAGGGACTGTAGGCTGGCGGTGGTGTTTCAGCCATGCTGCTGTAGGGCGAATTGGGATTGGAATTTCCAGAGCTTGGACTGCCAACTGAAGTCATAGGCGGGCTATTGGGGCTAAGGTGATTATTGAAGCCGGCCGTAGAGTAGCTGACGTTGTGGGGCATCGTAGACTCGCCCATTTGATTGAACTGAAGCATAGAATGGCCAGGGGCGAATTCTGAGTGGCGTGGTACTAATACGGGCGGTAGGACTGGACTTTCCACCCTCTTGTAATGATACGGATTTATGCACACTTCCTTCTGTTTAGCAGAGAATGGATATTGACAGATTTCCAGGGGTTTCAGTTCGTGATGTGACTGTAGGTCGGGCCAACGCCAAACACGGCAATATATAACGTGGGGCAATCCTTTGCGATGTGATACCTAGAAATACAAGGGGTAGAAAATGATAATCGTATTTCACTCATTTGTAAGTGGTCCCATATAACGCACCTGTAAACGGCCGTCCAATGAGCGTGGAATCGTTACACATTTCGATGGTTGACCAGGACACGATAGAGCCCTCTCCAATTCCTCTATAGCTCCTTGTCGCTTCTTCAGCTTTTTAACTAAACTGTCAACGGCTTTCTCGGCCCACTTCTCTTCCTCATCACCCTGCTTCCAACCAAGCAGCTTTTTAACAGCCGGCGAAGTGAATGTGAATAGCGCGCCGATTTTGGACATTGCACTGCTGGAGGTTGATTCAACATCATCGGTATCCATCCTTGGTAGTGTAGTGTTTACCCGAAAATCGGGATAATTTGTGGAAGTTGAATAATCTGCAAAATAGTGAGTTAAAAATATACATTAAAAACGTTGGCTCATGTTAGAGACATAGCTAAATGTGTTAGAGTATATATTGTAGTTTTCCCAACTTCTAAGATAAGAGTAAAGAAATAAAGTTTCAAAAATGTTTTCAAAAAAATGAGCTAAAGCTAATATCGTTATTAATCTGTGTTAAATATTTGGGAAGCCAAAAGGTAACTGAGATAAATGCTAATAATTTTTAAGGGTTATTCCAAGGAGGAGTTGAAGATTTTGATCATAATTAACAAAATATGGTTGGGAGGAATATAAAAAAGATGTCTTCTAATCGGAGTGAAACTTGCACCAAGTTTAGTCCTATTGGATTGTAGTTATGGCACAAATTTTCAACCAAATCGGTTAAGGACTGTCCGAGTTGGAGGGTGTTGAATTTTAAAATTTTGGCCAAATAGATATTTTTTCCATCCATATGACTAATTACCTATTGTACTAGAAAATGTTGACCCAATTGTTTCGATAGTTTTTCTTTAATATTTTTAAAAATAAATAATATTTTTTGGGGATTTTTTTTTGCGAAATTAAAAATTGTTTTTGAATTTTTGTCAAAAATATATTTTAATTTGTTTTGCTCAAATGAAAATTTGTGTAATTTGTTTTAATAGCTATAAAGCAATTTATGGGATGCGACCTGCTTATATATGAGAACAAAGATAAATTTTTAGAAATAGAGGTTGGTTGGAAAACATATTTGACATAATTCGATAATCATTTATCCTAATTGGTGCAGGAAAGCTTTTAAGGATCCTAAATTAAGCTACGTTCATATTCTTCTAATATAATTTCTTTTTTCATTTATTCTCCTTAACATGTAATAAAAAGCCATCAGGCCAATTAAAAATAAATTACAATATGCATTAAAAATGAAAACCTCCCATCTGCGCTTTCAAAGATATCTTACAAAATATTGCGAAAAATCTAATTTCTTGAGAAAATTTTTATAATTTTTTAAATAAAACCTCTTAAAAACATTGAAAAATGCCCAACTATAATATTTTTTTTATTACGTCGTCTGATCTGTAATGAATAAAATGAGACCATTCCGAAGAAAATCGATGCATACTTTAAAAAGTTGTAACTAATTAAGTCGGTCTATAAACATAGAATATTCAGTTTAGTAGTGTGCTGCTATGTTACTGTTATATTATTAACATAATGTTTCTCAAAAAAAGTGATTTTTCTGCAAAATCTTGTAAGATAACTTTGATGGGACAAAAAAATGATATTAGAAGTCGATGAAAGCTACGTTTACTTTTGTTTCTATTTATAAACATCCCATAAATTGCTTTTGCGCTATTAAAATAGATGAAGCTATCATTTGAGCAAAAGAAAAATAAAAATTAGAATATAATATATTAGATATATTATATAAGATTATATATTATATTATATATTATATAAGATAAGATATATTATATATTATATATAATATAATATATAATATTAGAATATAATAGAATATAATATATATATGTAGTTATTGCCAAAAATGCAATTTTTAATTTCGCAAACATAAAATTACATAGAAATATTTTTGTGATTTTTTTTATTTATTTTATTTATTTATTTATTCAGATATATTTTATAAATAAATTCATAAAATATATTTTAAGAGGCGCGGGGTGACTGGACCATATGCGCCCGCCTTCAGTATTTTACATAAATAAAATCAATTCAAAAAGTACAAAATAAAATGAAAATTTCATATTAATATTAATCGATTGTCCTGATGGACACAAACAGAAATAAAACTAATTCTAAAGTTAACCCAGTGTGATGCTGGTCTAAATGATACTGTGATACTGGTCTAAACGTCCCGAATATTATGCACTAAAAGGCTTTCGTGGATCCTAGTCAACATATTGCTACAACTGCAATCAAGAATCTCACCAAGCGGTCTAAGCAGTCTGGAGTGGCTACATTCACATAGAATGTGTGATATCGTCAGTGTGACGTTACAGAATGTACACTCTAATGAATTCGTCCTTGTATAATAGTGTTGGGTGTTAAATAAGGTTTTACCAACCCTTAGTCTAGCCATGGTAATACATTGCCTTCTGGTAAACGACTTATCATATTTTGGTCGGAAATGCTTTTGATTGTGTTCTCTTAAGAATGTAGTAGATAGTGACCAATTATTGGCGATTGTCTCCTGTTGTTTCGCAATGAATTGATTGATTATTAACCTAGGAAAACAAGGTATATCGGTGATATTATCAAGATTTATTGCGCCTCTGGCCGACTGATCGGCAAACTCATTGCCTTGTATACCGATATGGGATGGTATCCATAATATCATAATAGTAGCGCCAATATTTAAATCAAGGAATAGGTTGTTGACGATGTTATTTTTGCCATATCTCAGAGCCTTAATAGCACTGAGGCTATCAGTACAAATTAATGTTTTTCGGTTAAGCTGGATCGCATGGTTTAAGGAAAACTTAATCGCCGCCATTTCCGCCATAAAAATGCCTGTGCCATCTGGTAATCGACCTTGGTGAATAATTTTAAATGTGTCTTTGGTTTTTTGTTCCACTACGGAATATGCAGATCTCGTATCCATGCGGGAACCGTCAGTAAACAAAATCAGGCTTGGGGAGAAATCCTCAATTTTTCCAGCCAATCGGTGTTTGAAGACCTCTGGATTGACGCTATCTTTCTTGAACGTAGAAAGACTGTCATCTACTGAGATCGATTCAGGTATTCTGGAGCATGTATCTGGTCTATCTGGAATACTGATGTCTAATCTTCTTAGAAGATCTATTATGTTTCCAATGGAAGATTGTTTTCTCGCGGATGATGTAAGATGTTTCCAAAAATCTCCATGTAGACCGTCTGCACATGTGGTTATAGATCTAGACGCTAAGCTTGATGAGCATTTCTCCATTATGTCTTGGAATTTTTGGAAATTTCCCTCCACTCTTAAAGACTCCGTTGGGGTTGCTCGTAACAATCCCATTGCCGTTCGAAAACAGTTATTTATGGACGTATCCAACATTCTCACGTTCCCCTTGGATGTCCAACCATATAAGGTTATACCATGCTGCACAGTTCCATATACCAGGCTTCTGCAAATGTCCAGGGCAGTGTTGATGTGGGGACCTTTAAACCTAGTACAAATTATTCGTAACAAATTATTTATTTTGCCTAATTTAGCCGCAATAAACCTTGAATGTTCATTCCAAAGAAGGTTCTTAGTGAATATTATGCCAAGAATTTTCATCTGTGTCGATACTGTTAATGACTGACCACCGAGGTCCACTGATTGGCACTGACACCTCTTCTTCCTGCAAACGTGCAGTATTTCGGCCTTGTTTATAGGAATGGTCGCACCTCTTTGTTCAGCCCATTGCTGAACTTCTGCATTCAGATTTTCTAAGTTAACTATCGTGGCTGTCGAATCACCGGAGGCAACTGCAAAAATATTGTCTGCATAAATGCCAACGTAGTCTATGCCGGGTAATTCGCCTATCACACTGGCCAGAGAGTTGGCATATACATTGTACAACACCACGGACAATGATTTTTCTTTGAAAAGGTTAAAGAAAAATCTATTAAAAAATCTTTAAGCAAAACTTGTTAAATACAATACGTATTTAGCTATATGGACTGAAAAACGGGCCGTTTGGCCAAAATGTCAAAATTCAACACCCTCCAACTCGGACAGTCCTTAGCCGATCTGGGGGCTAATCACGGCATACGTTAACGAAATCATTTTCGTGTAGAAAAAGTTATCTCAGCATCGACTTCTTTGGATCACGGGAATCGATCGACAATTTTTATTTTTTGTTATCGTTTTGTGTGGAATGGCTACGTCAAATAGTGAAGAAGAATAATATAAACAAGTTGTGAACGACGGAACGAACAACTTAAAGGAATAAGAATAAATATAATTGCAGTGAAGTTTATTTTAAACATTAATCCCCAATTTCACAACCTCCGGTTAGAGCTAACTTACTGTTAAAAAATAAAAATTTCATACAATTTGACAGCTATAACTGTAGGTTAGCTCTAACTGTATGATTGTGGAATTGGACGTAAATAGATCTAATGTTATTTTGTATTCCTCATCTTCGGATTCAGAGGAGGAATACAAAGCACAACCTATTCGAATAGAAATAAGGGACAAAAGTAATCTTTCCTCATTGTATGATGTCGTAAATACTTTCAAAAAATGTATATTATGATTAAAAAATTTTTTTGCAGATTTACAAGGCGTTTAAACATTCAAAAGAAGCGTTTAACTATGTTTTGTCTGAAATTGATTTCCCCGGCCATTATTAAACCTAGACGCCTCACAAAATCTTCTTTCCGGTGGTGGTTACGATATTGGAAATGACTATCTTGGTTACAATTAACACAGATTTCATGTCAATGCACGGAGGAATGATTGTTCAAAACGAACGAAGAGAGCATACTTTCTATTAGAAGTTCCATTTGTATATAATTTTTAATTGGCACAGAAAACCACAATTGGCTCTTTTCCAAAAAAAAACCTCCAAATTCCACTCAAAAGCAATACAAAAATTGGTTTTCGATGACAATTTTGTTGTCGAGGAATTTCTCGCAAATTTTTTCTCTATTACGTTTGACTTAAAGATTAATATCGAAACTTGTCGATAACGGATGCCCCTGGTTGAAATATTGTGTCACAACTGCTATCCAATAGTACTAAACTTGGTGCAAGTTTCATTCCGATCAGAAGACAGCTTCAAACAATACAATACACATATGGGCTAGAGAATAGTAAGTCGAAATCGACTTTTGTCGATGATCGATTATGATGATAAAAAAACGACTATTTCGTCGTCGACTTTTTGCTTCCAATTATATGCTGAAATCGACTTTTGGCATCGATTAAACGAAACAACATATAATCCGTAAAATAAAGTACATTTTTTATTTTATTGTAATATACAAACTGAAAATTATCTCGGTTTCTATGACGATTTAATTTATGGATCAACTAAAAAAAAGAGTAAAATTTCGTTTACTAAATTTTAAGATACATTTAAATACGCAATGTCTACAAGGGAAACCTATTTAGGATTTTATCCTACTCGAGTAGTACTTTCGTTTCAGTTTCGCCACGTTGCTTCATATTTCCATTTATCTGCAATATCTCTGGGACTTCAGACGCATGTATTTAGGTTTTAGGTTTTAAGAAGACGCATGTATTTAAAATTGTTAATCTGTTTGGAAAAGGATAAATTGCAATGAATTACATTATAGGAGATCTATCAAATTTAACTAATTTTCCCAAAAATTACATTTATTCAAAACACATTTCGAAATATTCGAGTGCAAAGTCGAACAATTGCAAAATTTATGTTTTAAACATTTGTATTGCATGTTATGTTTTGAGTAATGATCTCTCTTTTAAATCTCGATCAATATTTAAAGAATATATGTTTGTTGTGAAAATAAATATATTGAATATATTAAAAATAATTTATAATTAAACTTTGGTTGTCTAGTTACATAAAAAAACAAAAAATAAACATAACAAGAATGATGGAATGCGAAATGTCGCGTGCGGATGTGATTAAAGTAAAAAAAAAATAAACTACCTAATATTTTTGAATAAAATAAAAAAACATTATTAAGATACATTAATGCACAATTATTCACATTAAAATATTCCTTCAGGTTTCGCTGAAATCAGTGTTTGATTTGTTTGCTTGTCGCATGCGAATGTCTTGGTTTTTTAAAGTGTTTTGAAAACGAAAAATAGGCCAAAATCAACCTTAGCACCAATTATAGAGTTAATCAATAGCTATAAGTTTCGCCTTTCGTCAAAATGAAATAATATTTTGGCATCTGTTTTTTTTTCACTTTGAATGCGTACGAATGTCGCATTCGACATTGGAGAAATGGCCATTCTGACAAAAACCACAATAATAAAAAATTGTTTTCTCAATTCCAACTGCATTTAATATGTCATACTTATTTACGGAACATGTCCAAATCAATTGGGCTTAAAAATAAGCTTATTTAACCCGTTTAGAGAGATTTGGCTCCGGATTTTGTGTGGCGATAAGCCGAAAGTAACACCTAATCCAATACTTTTAACATTCTCGCGACTGTATTTTGTTTGGATTCGTCAATTTTTTATTAATTAATATGCCAAACTATTTATAACTTTGAAAAAAGAATATATATAATTATGGCAGATGCGATTACTGTGTATTCATATTATCTCGCTTATTTTTAACTGTTAAATTGGTCTCATGATATTGTTGCTACAACTAAATAAAGGTTTTTGTTCTATCCCACAGCGCGTTTTTATTAATTTTAGACAAATCTATATATATAAAATTGTTGCGTGACTGGCTGACTGACTGGCTGATCATCGCCCAGGCCAAACGGCTGAAGCTAGAACCATGAAATTTGGTGGGAGGGTAGTCCTTAGGACGTAGAAGAGCAATAAGTCGGGATTTTTCGAAATTCGTACTATTAGCCGCACAATGGGGCAAAAAGGGATAAATATGGTACCACCGCCAAATCTAAACGAAATGAGCTAGAATCTTGAAATTTGGTATGAGGGTAGCCCTTAGGAGGTAGACTCAGAAATTGGCAGGATTTTTCGAAATTCGTACATTTGCGCACACAGTGGGGTAAAAGGTGATAAATGTGGTACATCAGCCAAATCTAAATGGCAAGAGCTAGAATCGTGAAATTTTGTGTGAGGTAGACTCAGAGGTAGACTTATGAGGTGGACTCAGAAATTGAGAGGATTTTTCGAAATTCGAACATTTACGTACACAGTAGAGTAAAAAGGGAAAAATGGGATAAATGTAGCACAATAGCCAAATTCAAATGGCAAGAGCTAGAATCGTAAAATTTGGTGTGAGGGTAGCCCTTATAAGGTAGACTCAGAAATTGACAGGATTTATCGAAATTCGAACATTTACGTACACAGTGGGGTAAAAAGGGAAAAATGTGGTACAACAGCCAAATCGTGAAATTTGGTGTGGGACGTAAATTAGAACAAGGAGCAATTTTTTGAAAAAATTAGGGGCACAGTGAGTCAGAAAGGATAAATACGGTACAACCGCCAAATTTGAAGCCTAAAATTAGAATGGTGAAAATTAAAGCGAGTGATGTCTTTAGGACAGCGGATCGGGATAGTCGGTTTTTTTTTGTATTCGTAGTTTTCGGGGCACAGAGGGGTAAAAAGTGTAATATGGTACAGTAGCTTAAAAATGTCAAACATGGATCAATGGTTCCAGGGTAACTTTTTGAACATAAACTAGAGATCGGATGTGATTTTTAGTAATTCTAACTTTAAGAGGCACAGTGGGACAAGACGGGGTAATTATAGAGCATGTGAAAAAATGGAACAATCTACCAAAATTGTAACTTAAACATGAGATATGAAGAGTTTATTTGGTTTTAGGAGCACAGTGGTCAAAAATGGTTAAATAATGCACAGTAGAGAAAATATGATTAAATATGGTACAGTCGAGGAAAACGGGTTAAGTATGCTAGCGTGGATACACATTTTAAATACGGTTCACCATAGGTGGTGAAACAATTTTGGACAGTGAGATTAAGGGGCACAGTTGTGCAAAAAGGGTTAACTATGGTACAGCAAAAATAGTTATATATGGTAAAGTGGGACAAAATGGTTAAAAAATGGTATCGTGGGGCAAAAATGTATTTACTATGATACAGTGGGGCAAAAAGGGTTAAATATGGTACAGTGGGGCAAAAACTGTTAAATGTGGTACAGTTAGACAAAGGGTTTTATATGACACAGTGGGGCAAAAAGGGTTAACTATGGTACAGTGGGGTACACTTAGTTGAATATGGTAACGTGGGACAAAATGGGTTAAATATAGTACAGTGGGGCAAAAAGCTTTAACTATGGAAGAGTGGGACAAAAGTGTGTACTATTGTACAGTGGGACACAAATGGTTAAATATGGTACAGTATGACAAAAATGGTTACAGTGGCCACAAATAGTAAAATATGGTAACGTGGAACAAAATTGGTTAAGTGTAGAACAGTGGGGCAAGAAGCTTTAACTATGGAACATTGAGACAAAAATGTGTTAACTATGGTACAGGGGCAAAAATATAGTGGACAAAATATAGTAGGACAAAAAGATGTTAAATATGATTCAGTGGACCCAAAAGGGTTAAATATGGTACAGTGGACCCAAAAGGGTTAAATATGGTAGAGTGGGTCAAAAAGCGTACATTTAGTACAGTGGGCAAAAATAAGGATGCATGGAGAGAGCTTAAATTAAATATGAAATAAGAATGTTTTTTTTGAAAATTTATGCTTTTAGTAGCAATGCGTTGCAAAAAGGTTAAAATTATGATGAAGTTGGGGCTAGCAAAAATTGTTCACTATGTTACAGAGGGGCGAAAATGTGTTAAATATGGTTTAGTGGAACAAAAAGGGTTAAATATGGTACGGTGAAGCAAAATAAATTCTGTAAAATGTGGTAAGTGGGGGGAAAAGGGAAACAATAGTCTCAGATATGTATAAAAATTCGAAGCACAGTGTAATAAAAAGTATTTAATATGAAACAGTGGCGCATAAAGTGTTGAATGTGGTCCCAGAGTGCAATGGTAGCTCTTACAGCATAAACCAAATCTAAGAAATTGTTTTTTCCAAATAGGTTCTTCTACATAAAACGTGGGGAAAATCAAATGAAATAAACAGCACATATAGGGGTTGCGAATTTGGATCTTAAATATCAATTACGATTTTTTAATATTGTACAATGGTGCAAAATTGGTTAATTATGACACACAAAGGTTTAAATGTGGCACAATGGAGCGATTCACTTTAGCTTTTTAAATTCGTACCTTTATAGACACCGTGTGATAAACATGATTTTATATTGCACCAGTGTGTGAATGTAGCTACATAAAATAGGGGACAGTAGCTAACGTATGATCCAAAAAAATAGCTTTTCAACGTTTAGAGGTACAGTGTGGAAAGGGGTAAATATTGCACCATGATGTCAGGGTAGCTCAAAAACTAGAAAATTAATCTTCTTCATTTTGCAACATATATATAAAAATCATGTCACTTTGAAAGAAAGAGGTATAACTATTTTACAGTACCCAAACAGAAAATAAATAAAAGATGGGGGCTGCGAAGCGCACCCGGTTTAAAGCTAGTGTAATATAAATTTGGTAATACTATTGGTCAATTGAAATTCGAAGATTCCATTTGAAATACGAAAAAGCCAATTGAAATTCGAAATAAATCAATTGAATTTCGAAACACATCAATTGAAATTCGATAAACATCAATTGAAATTCGAAACACATCAATTGAAATTTGAATTTTTCCATTTGAAATTCGTAATACACCAACTGAAATTCGAAAAACCTAAAAAAAATTGTTTATAGCTGCGCAAAAAAATCCATAAAAATGCTACACTTATGCGACCTAAGAGTGAAAAGGAGCTAAGTCCACTTTTTGCCAAAATATATTTTTTGAAGCGGGGCGTAAGATAAGTAGGATATACATCGATTTGAAAACAAAAAGCCCAAAAAATCATGCTTTGTCATATTTAAAAGCTGAATCGTAAAAGCGCTAAGTCCATATACCCATTATAAAAACATTCATCTACAGTGAGTATTTTGCCTCTCCTGTAAAATTTTAAATATTGGACTTAGCGCCTTTACACTCTTAGATCGCGATATTTGAAAAGCTGGCGTTCTAATGAAGAAAACAATGCATATGAGAAAAAATCTATGGATAAATATATAAGTTATGACCTATATAGAAAAAGGGAGAGAAATGGTGGCGAGGTGATAACGCCCATTTTTCACAGTGCTATAGGTACTTTACACTGTGCAATTTTGTTTCATATTCGTGCACTGGTACTCACACTATAACCTGTTAACTTTTTGTACAAAATGGTACATTTGTGTGGGAAGTACCAAAAGGGACGTGGCAATAACGTCCACTTTCCACTAGACTGTAGGCACTATAAAAGCATTACACTGTACAAAATTATTTTTATATACTAGTATTTTTGTAATAAGCTATTAACTTTTGGTGCAAAATGGTTCATATGTGTTGGAGGTACCAAAAGGGGTGTAGCAACTTCGCCCATTTTTCTCGAGGTGATAGCGACTAATAAACTAATACTATGTGTGTAATTTCAGAAGATTCGAATAAGTAGTATAGAAGTTATTAAAGAATCAATATTTTACTAAATATGGTCCATCTTGATAGAAAAAATTCTCGCATACCGAATTTGAAGTCAATCGGTTACTCCTTTCGAGAGTTATCGTGCGCACCAGCCAGCAGACAGACAGACGGACGGATGTACATTGCTCATTCCACTTAAAATTCCCAAAACGAAGATCCGCTGAACATACTTAGGGTCTTGGGTCGCTCGTTCGATGTGTTACACTTTTTGTCTGTAGCAAATGATATATACCTTCGTATCACTAAAGTGAGGGTATAAATATGCAAAAATCTGAGATCTAGTTATAAGTCTTTAACTTTTTGTGCAAAATGGTCCATTTGTATGAGAGGTACCAAATGGGGCGTGGCAATAACGTCCATTTTTCAAGGGACTTACACTGCACAATATGTCAAACATTTGTATGCACTAGAATCAAAGTTATAAGTAGTTAACTTTTTGTGCACAATGGTCCATTTGTGTGGGAGGTATCAAAGAGAACGTGGCGACTTTGCCCATTTTTCTTAAAGTGATAGCTGCTAAAAAAACTATTCCTAAATGTGGAATTGTGGAAGATTCTGTACATAAGTAGTATAGAAGTTATTAAAGAATCAATATTTCACTAAATTTGAGCTTTTGGGGCGGTACTCAAAGGAGTGGAACTACAGGGTCCATCTTTGATCTTATCCAGATATATCATGTACCAAATTTTAAGTCAATTGGTTACTCCTATCGTAAGTTATCATGCCCACAAGGCGGACGTACATATCTCAAATGACTTACAATGGCCCGAAACGGATTTCCGATAAATATTCCGATAAATACACTTTTGGCCAACAGCATCTGATATATACCCATGTTCACAACAGTGGGGGTATAAGAACAACATTACTTTGCTGAAATTCTCTTACTTCTATCAAAAGGGATATAATTTCTACATTTATGAATAGATTTTTTCATTAAATATATGGAATAAAATTTTTTTTGCGATTTTTTCTATTTTTTATGTTTTTTTTTGTGCTAACTTTAAATATGGTCCCAATAATAAAGAATCTTCCAAGAAAATCAGAATTAAAAAAAATACTATATATTAATTAATATTTTTTTCGTGTTTAGGACACCATATTACACTAGGTAATATTATGCACAGCCCTTCGACAAACATTTTGTAAACTAGTGTAATCTGCAACTACATACTACCGCAAAATGCAACATAACAGTGAACAAGTACAGAGGTATGTGGATTTTCATAAATTATTCGAAAATATTCAACTCCTTGGGGAGATGTGGGGAGACTGAAAAGTACATATTTATCAATGTTTTGATTTGCGCTTAGTTCGTTTTGTAAAGATCCATTAAAATGCAGGTGAGCATGCGCGCATTATTAAATGAATCAATCATAAAACAACTGATTGGATTGGTTGAGTGAGTAAAGAGACGATGATTGTTTATTGATAAATAAAAACTATATATAAATACAACAACAACAACAAAGCGTAGAATTTAAAGCACTTCCGCTCGTTCGTTACGAACGAATCAAAACGAAACGAATCGAAAAAGACAAATATGATTGTGTTTGTTTATTTACATAAACGACATGTAAATCGAGTACACATATGTATGTATGTTTGTAAGAGGAGGTAGTGTATAAAGAAGGAATGTGAAAGGGAAAGAATGTTTTGCTAAATGCAGATACATTGACGTGGGTCCTCCACCAAGCTTATATTAATATCGTTATTATTTAATTTTTAGTTGAATAAATACATACAAAAACAGCATTACACTACACATTTAAAAAAGAGGCAATTCGAGATCTTATTGTATCAATTTCTATGGGGTATTTACGAATTCTATTTTCCCTATCTATTCCCCGCACAGAGACTGGACAGTGATTAAATATGGGTCAACTGTTTTAGCCTGGTTATTGGTGTGGTGCTTCCGGGGGCATAGTGGTGATTGTGGTTTAGATACAATTTATAGTAAAGTGAACCATATTTGTCATAGTTTATAGTCTCTTACTAAATCCATGTTGGAATGTACTAAGAATAGACGATACACTATGATATAGAATCTCAATGATCATTCTCTCAAAAAGTTTTGAATGATAATTAATTTGATATTTGATATTGATATTTCCTACATAATTCATAACATCTTTCAAGCATCCAGATTTATGAAGTGGAGATTTAAAAGATTTCCTCTAAGTAGATGGATAATAGATAAATAACCATACTTTAACGAATTATTAAATAGCAATTTATGCGGGACAGCAAGACTTTGAGAGGCTCAGCATACCATCAGGGCCAACACTATTAGAAGATTTAAGCTTGGCTAAATTCCACGATACTAATGATATATCGAAATAAGGTATGCTTAACTGTGATTCAGTGATGGAATTTTGTAAGGTTAGTGGACGCCTAGTGTGTGAAGAATATGTAGGTTGATGCAAAGAATTTTGCCAAACAATCGGTGCTTGACTGACTACCACAGAATTCCCTACCGTCCATCCTAACCCTAAAAGGCCTTGGATTATATTTACATTTCATATTAACAAAATCATAGAAAGATTTAGGATTGAATTTAAAATTGTGACCTAACTTCTCCAAGTAGAGCTCATAGCATTTACGAGATTCAATAAATCAACCTCTGATGCAGATCTTTTGAATTTCTTAAATAGTCTGCTCTTCAGGTTCTTTATAGTCAATCTACAAGAGTACTTCAAGTATCAAAATTATAGCTATTTCTCAAATAAATGTTTAAGATTGTTTTATTATAATTTCATAGATACGTATATAGAAAAATAATCTAAACAAAATTGAAAACATATTAAGCTTTGAGGGAGATCAGAGGCAATAGTAACAACAGCATTTTGTCTATTTGAAAATGACACCAGAAATTATTGTATTTTATTCCCGTCGGTTCGTATTCCGAGAGCGGATTGAATCCAAATCTCTTGCTCATAAACTTATTTTATCTGCAAATACAGATCGCCCTCTCTTTCCCATTAGAAGCATATTTGATAAAAGCAATACAATTATTTGTCCAAAAAAAGAAATTTAGAAACCCGATCCGACCGGAGAATTCTTATTCAAGCCATTTTCGGAATATAGGAATGGGACCATTATAAACTTTTGACCTTTTTTTATTTTTGTACCCTCCATTACAATGTGGTTTGTAACACCTAAAAGGAGATGGAGGAAGGAAATCGTTTATTATACCGATCGACTTAGAAATGACTAGCAGAAAAAAGGGGTTGGACAAGTTTCTAGGACAGGATGTTTCCTGAATCACTACCTATTGAGGCAGATGGATGAGTTGTTGCCATCTCAGGCATCTTATGAAGCCCAGAATCCTGTCGATATCGTGGGATGGCTGAGCTTCCAGTTTTTGGATCATATAATAACACAAGTAGCAGTGCCTTCGTCTGGATAGGGAAGGTCAGTGATAAAGCGGGTGTTCGATTGTCTCTAGTTACTCTTCTTCCTCACACAGGCGACAGTAGTCGGCGGAATCACGCTGTCATTTTGGTGTTAATAATCTAACATTGCAATGCCCAGTCAGCGTGCCTACCATTAAGCGAATATCCTCCTTTGTAAGTTTCAAAGATTTCCACATATATCTCCCATATATATGTGGTTTTCAGGAATAACAGCACATTTCAAAATGTCAAAATGTCCAGAAGACGATAGCCTTTAGTTAATGGTTTATTTATAAGATTTTGTTTTTATATGTATTTTATAATTTATAACGGGTTTTCCAATAGGAATGATATGATTTTGAAGTGACGTTTCGGCCATTTGTAATATGTCATGAACTGTCATTTGGTTTTCATTGTAATCAGTAGTGTTTACAATTTCGTTATGGAAGATATACGCAAGAACAACGTTTACAAATTATTCAGTTTTATTATCAAAATAATCGTCCTCCAATTGCAACTTTTCGTGCGCTAAGAAAAATTTTTTTAAATCCAAAACAAAAACAATTCCCGGTCGACCTACGTTAAGAGATATCTTTTTGCCATTGACCGATTCCCGATCCGACGTACCGTTAGGGATCTAGAGCAAAAATAAACTTCCCGTTCACATTTAAAAATGATGCTGTCCATTTTTTTTAAATCCAAAAAAACACTTTCCAATCGACCTACGACCTTGACACCCATGAGCAATATTTTAGCTCTCGTTAAGAGCTATCTTTTTGCCATTGACCGATTGTGGCTACGTGCCACACAGCAAATGAAACAATTCAATTGTCGCGAGAAAAGTTTGGAGATTCGATTCGAGATTATATATGTGATATTGAATGGCTTCCTAGAAGTTGTGATTTAACACCATTAGACTGTTTGTTGTGGGGTTTTTTTGAAGTCATTGGTCTTTGAAACAGCCAGTTTAGGGGATTTATCCCCATTTTGGGGATTTTTCTTTATAAATGGGGATATATTTTTTGGTTTGGGGATCCGGGGATTTGGTGGGGATTGAAATTTCTTATTATTACATGACTTCATTTACATTAAAATTTGTATTTTCTGTTAAATCTTTTTTTAAAAATCCGTCCGTAAAAATTGTGACAAAAGTTCGAACAAAAAGAAGCTTCGACTCGCAGTGTATTAGAGACCGACTTAAATAGACAACCTGTAGTAATTGCAAATACGTATTTTTATAGATATTTACAAACCTCAATGGAAACTGAATGTGGTTTATAAAATGGAAAGAATTCTTCGGAGGCAAAATTACAAACAATTTTAGCTCATTTTGGAGTAAAGATTACTTGTACCAGAATTTTGCTGGTCCAACTCCATTTTAAATAAGTGGCAATGCCAGTATTAACCCTTTGATGTATGTACTTTAAAAATAATATGTTGCCAATTATTTAGCCCATTGGCAGAAATGATCAATCTTTTAATATCAAAAACATGTACAACAAATTAGAAACATGTACAAAAATTAGATTAGATGAGATGGAAGAGTTTGAATCAAATATGTTTGATATAATGAATGTTGACAACGTACATTTAGTACAAATAAATTAATTTTAGTACAAAGTACATTGATTTTTAACATTCTTCATTCACATGAGTTAAAATATTTACTGGGGATTTTTTTTGGGGATGAGAAATCTTTTTTAGGGATTTAGGGGATAAAGAATACAAATTTGGGGATTCGGCACTAAAAAGATACTGGCAAGCCTTTGAAATAAACCAGACTCTTCAAGTTTTACGAGTCAATATTGAACGTGACATTCATGACATACGACTTGATTCAGTAGAAAAAGTGCTCAAAAATTGGATTCATCGAATTCGTTCCTGCAGAAGAAGTCGTGGAGGTCATTTGAATGACGTTTTATTTAGAACTTAATTGTATCGATTGTACTTCACATTAAATAAAAAACTTTTGAATTTCCTTAACAATAAGTGTGTATTTTTCTTCAAAGAAATCATATCACTCTTATTGGAAACCCCTGTGTAAGTCCTACAGAGTATTCAGAATTTATTTTGTTGCCATATATGATTTCATTAGCTCTGTTTATACCCTACATATAAGCTCCCATATATTCATACATATGTACCTCCGATTTGGCATATAAAATGTACAAAGATAAGTCTCTTGATACACTTAGAGACAATACCAAATTTGAGTAAAATCGGTTCAGATTTAGATATAGCCCCATATACGAGTATATGTTTCCCCGGTTTGACATGTAACCGTAGAATCTTTATTTTATATCCGATCATTATGAAATTCGGCGGAGAGTTTTCTTATTACATGAATAAGACTGCAAAATTCGTGCAAAATCGGTTTAGATTTAGATATAGCCAACATAAATAAAGTTGTAGTTTACTTCTGATCGTTACAAAATTTGACAGAAAGAAGTTTCTTAATTTACAAAAGAATACTGCCTTATTTCAATAATATTCATAGCCACATATGTATGTATATGTACATGTTCCTGGCGTATTTAGTATTTAAGCGCTATTGAAACTGTATTTTACGTCCGATCTTTATAAATATAATTTGGCAGAAATTATATTTTTGATCCTGGTTGATGAAAATTTGTTTAGATAATGTATAGTCCTATCTATTTGTTACTTTCGATTCTTGATATATGAGTTATCGTTATCGTTTCAGTTTTAGTTTATTATGATAAACATCTCCAACTCCTCCTTGAAATAAGCTTTGATGAGGAGATGCGGGTAATTATATACTTTGAAACCAATTATACCAAATTATTATCGGAATGCCCCTTTTCGCATTATTAGGGAGATGTAGGGTATTATATAGGCGGCCTCCCCCGAATTTCTGCCTTTCCTTACTGGTTTTAATGGTGAACAAATTAAATTATTATCTAACTAATAGCATGTTTGACTACTAATAAAAAACTATTTAAAAACTTTTTAAAACTATATTAACCCACTCTAATGTCTACAGAACAAATACCGATGTATTTGTATAAAGGAAATTTGAGCAAAGCATATACACAGAGAGAATATTGAAAGTTACTGCGAAAATAAAACATACACATGATGGCGAAAATAAAGCTGATCCAAATCCAAAAATAATCGTTCCGATTGATGCAAATAAGAGTGCAAATAGATAATGGCGAAGCTGTGCAGCAGCGACTTTCGACTAACTTCAAATGGAACAGCAGAGTTAGCCGACAAAACAAGCAATATTTGAACGTATCAAAATGACCTCCTCAAAGTAGCAGTAATGGTGTCTCTTCTGCATCCAACGAGCGTTAGTTGCACTAAGAACAAACAACAGCAACGACAATGGTCTGCATTAGCAGCAGCAGCAGACAGTCTTGTTGTGTACATTCAAAATACAGGAATCACTTGGCCACTTGATCAACCACCGCCTGTGTGCGCCCCTCCGTTCGTAATGATTGTAATATGTAATTACATGTAATAATCACTCCATAATGCTATGTATCATTTAATGGATTCAAACATTTTTTCTTTGTTATAATTGTGTTTTTGTTTTATCTTATGGCCAATAAATAAATTATATTAATATTAATATTTTCTCGATGTTCCAATCAAAACACCACCGAGCGACCGATCGACGACCGACTGACCGTCCGTATTGTTTTGCACGACGACGACTGATTGTCGTAATATTTACTCGGTATACTAGACGGATGGATAGATGTACGGATGGTTGGTTGGATACTCGTATCTTGTAAATAGGTTCCCCTCCTTGAGTCCAATATCAATTAGATCACTTTGTTTCGTTCATTTCACTCTGTGACTCGGTGGTATCGGATGGAGGTACGAGTAGGTAGATAGATAGATAGATAGGTTGCACATACAAACATATGTATGTACATACATAGGTAAGTAAGTACTAACAGCATGTATGAATTATCACAACCAGAGAAGAGAAAAACGCGCGCGCCACCATCCGCTTGCCGACATCAGACGATGTAAACATTTGACGGTGTAAATGCCAACTGACGTTGGAAAATGTGCGAACCATACCCAACCAAGTGAACCCACGAAGGAGTCGTCGACGACGTCGTCGTAGCCATCGCCATCGTATGCATGCTTTTCAAGATTGATTGACTGATTGAATAGTGCTTGCTTGCTAGATGGCTGGCTGGCTGGCTGGCTGACTGGCTGGTCGGTCGACTAGCTAGCTAACTAGAAGCTACTGGCTGATGTTGTGCGACTGTGTTTGTTGTTAGTGTGTGACTGACGGACGGCCGTCTTTGCGTTGAATGACGAACACAAACAACACAATACGGAAAATGATTGAAAATGCAACAGGAGAGTAAGAACCAACCGCCGCCGCTGTGGGTTAGGTGGTGCTATGTATGTACATACATGCAGACAAACGACGAATGAATGAACATTCACACATGTGCAAGTTCGGTTCAGGCTTTTGATTCAACAGATGCATACAAACAGATATGCACACCGACACACAAACACACACCATAGGCAATTGGATAATAAATAATCTTTCGATATATCGGTGCCCTATCTTGATACATATATAGATAGAGGCACCACTTTGCACTCTACCTTAGGTATTCCACTTTATAAAATTGTAGCTAATCCCTGCAGACGTTGTGCTGCCCGTCAAAAACTTATTGAACTATGCATTTCTACCAAAATTTTGTGGAAAACCCTTTATTATCAAGGACGGCTTTGCTTCTTCTTGTCTGCTACCTTCGTATGTATGGAGTTCCAAGCATCTGTAATGACCTGAAATGGCTTATTTTTTTACTCCACCTACACTTTTCCGATTTATCATTTTGTTGACAATTTCCCAATGATTTTTAACGGGATTTAAGTCTGAGGTTGGGCTGGCCACTGAACAGTGTTGATCCCTTTCTTTCTAAACCAATCTTTGAATCATTTCGCGGTATGCTACGGTTCGTTGACGTGTTGCAATTGCCATAATAGAGGCATATTCCACTCAGCGTGGGGAAGCATGACATTCCCCAAGATTTCGCTATACATAAACCTGCCCATAATTCCAATTATTTTATAGAGGGGTCTAACCCCATACCGGGAAAGCATTCCCATGCCACTACATTCCCGACTCCATGTTTTACAGGCCCTTTACAGTACAAAGTATACAATATTTTATTAACATGAATACGTATTCTAATGTTTCCCTCCGAATGTTTTATATTAAGCTTTGATTAGTATCCCAACACAAACACAAATCGAAATATTAATATTTCCCATACGACTTAGGAAAAGGGTTTTCCAACATGAGGTGTTATTTTGGTATTCAAAGAAAAATGCAATTTTTTGAGATAAATGATTGGATGTTTATTTCATAATAAAGAGGAACGTATGCCGTTAATAATGAAAAACAACATCAGCCCAATGGCCACCACGACCACGCTTACAGGACCATATCCGTTTCATGAAATTTTCCATAACCAAATCGCAAAGTGGCTGCCCTCACGAATTCTATCTTGAATCGACGCAGACCTTATCTTTTACGTGGCCCCAAAGGAAGAAGTCGCAAGGTGTTAAATCACAAGATCTCGGTGGCCAATTGTGATCACCTCTTCGAGAGATAACACGGTCCGGAAACTTTTTCCGTAACAGAGCAATGGTTTCGTTGCTTGTGTGGCACGTAGCGCCGTATTGTTGAAAGTAAACGTTGTCCAGATCAATACCATCCAAATCCGACCATAAAAAATCACTAATCATTTCTCGATAGCGCAATCCATTCACCGTAACTGTTGATCCAACCTCATTTTCAAAAAAGTGAGGACCAATTATCCCGCCGGACCATAAACCGCACCAAACTGAGGATGGAGAGGCTTCTCAACAATAACTCTTGGGTTTTCCGAGCCCCAAATGCGACAATTTTGTTTGTTGGCGTAGCCACCGAGGTGAAAATGGGCCTCATCAGTCAAGATGATTTTTTGATGATTTTCGATTTCTGTGACAAAAGTGACAGCTACCTAAATACCGGGTGAATCAAAATAACACTTCTTGTTGGAAAACCCTGTATAAGGCGATAACACAAACTGCAGGACCTACAAAATATACCCGCCACAATTCAGTAGCGTTCATCTTAGAAGTTGTTTTTATTATAAAAGCGCACTGAGCGGTGAGAGACAAACTATGTATGTACTTAGGAAATGAGTGACTCGAGTACTGAAATCAGAATTTGTACTCTTCGTGTGTAAAACGACCGACCGACCCTCCGGCCGACCAATCCACACCACAGTTTACAATTTCGCTTTACTTTGTTTATTTAAGGAACAAAAACTGGTAAACAAACAGAAAAATACAACATAAATGCTGATGACAGTTGTGTTGTGTGGGTACAAAAGAAGCAAACTGAGGAAGCCAACGAATAAACAAACAAATCATATCAAAGCCAATCATTTGTTCCGAAAGTACTCCGCGCGAGAATACGATTCATTGAATTTATGATTAGGTTGGGTCAACATGCATATACTAGTTAGTACCTAAGTACATATGCGGTGTTATGGGTTATGGTGCACACCGCGGAATTTCCAAACCATAGCACATGCATATTATTGTTACCTTAATATAACTAGAAAGGTTATTAAAAACATCGAACAAGTTATGCGTTTTCATAATTTCGTTGAAGGTATTTAATATTTTTAGCGCATTTAAATGCCTAGTCAGTTTGTATGGAATTAAAACTTTTTAACATTCGATTAGTTCTAACCGGACATGGTGAAATGGGATATAGAGTTTCATGAGTTGAACTCCAATATGTATGGGGGATTTCATGTCAAGCGAGTACATTTTTAAAACCTATGCCTTCTGATCGGGATGAAACTTGCATCTGATCCATATAACTAATTAGCTATTGTATTTGGAAAATTTTGCACAATGTATTTTCTATAGATTTTTTTTGCGAAATTAAAACTTGTTTTGACATTTTTGTAAAAACCCATATTTTTATTTTTGATTTTTGCTTAAGAGCTTTGTGGTCTATTAGTGGGATGGGACCTGTTTAGCTATAAAAATAAAGATAAACCTCTAAACAAATTGAGGTTCAACCATAAAGCATAGCATAACTGGAGAACTATTTATCGTAATTGCTTCAGGAAAGCTAAAATAAACAAATTCCATCAGCGGTTTAAAAGATATCTTACAAGATATTGCAAAAAATCCCATTTTTGGGGAAAATATTAATATATTTTATAAAACCTCTTAAAAACATCGAAAAATTCACAATTATTAATATTTATTATTTTATCGTAAAGTGTAATCGGTCATGAATAAAACAAGCAAGAAAGTTCAGTCGGGTAAACCGACTTATGAATCCCCTCACCTACAAAAAATTATTCGTAAATTTATTTATTTTTTTGTTGATTGTCAAGGAATTTACTTGACAGCTCAGCTCAGTTTACATAGAACAGTATTTTGCAGAGGGTATGTAGGCTTTTCTGTGCCACTGTATAAAGGGAATGGCAATAACATAGATATCTGTACTAACTACCTTTCTTAAACTAAGATTATCATTTGAAAAATTTATCTGGAATGCTCGTGGTAATTTTTTCACACATCCTGCGATACTCAAAGGGTCCGAACAATAATTATTACAACAATCTTGTAAGTCATATTAATAATATTCAAATGTATTTCTTATTTACATATAACGTAGTCAACTGTCAGCGATTTGCAGATTGATATATTTGTGTTCGGCAATTCTTGGTAATATTTTAACGAGATCAATTAAGGACTGTCCGAGTTGGAAGATCTTGAATTTGGACATTTTGGACATGCATATAACTAATTAGTATATGTATTTGTATTGTATTGTATTGTATTTATAAAATTTTGCGATATTTTTTTTTTTTTGAGAAATTAAAACTTGTTTTTGCCATTTATGTGAAAACCCATATTTTTATTTTTGATTTTTTTTTTTTGCTCAAATATAGCTTAGGTCCTTTAAGATTACCAATATTCATAATGTAAACTTGTTATTACTTAAAATAAACCAGGTTAAATAAGATTGAAGGTTATAAATGGTGGCGTACCTTCTAACAGGTGGCGCAAAAGTAATCCTCCTATCAGAAAATGCTATAAATTTTGCAATTGGCCCCTAATGCCTAATGTTGACATTTGTGTAGTAAACACATGCGAAATACACGTTAATAAACAATGTTACGCACTGCTCCAGAACGCGGAATATTGCTGACTATTGCAGAGTAGTCATAAATTCATAATTAAAAATTCAAAATTCAAATTCTCATCATTTCATGTTATTTAATACAACAGAATAGTCTTCAAATCCATATTATTAAATGTTTAGAGTACGTTTTTTTTATCCCAGAATGTTTGTTTATCCCATGTGATGTTAGTTGTTTATATTCCGTTTACATTTTTAATTTATAAGTTTATTGTTAGTTACATTAAGGTAGTAGCCTCATATTATTTTTTTACCTTTTAGTTACTTTATACATACGCTTTAATATTTCTTCGTTTTTGTAGTATTTATAACCATATATGTCCAACGGCTCGGCTTAATATTGAATAATAATAAATAAATAAAATAAATAAATAATCGGTCGGTGACTTTGGCACAAAAAACATCGAAAGGTTACTTTTGCGCCACCTGTTAGTTATATTCGTTCTAAGATTAGATTTAATGTACCATTCAGATATTTCAGATATTACCAATAATTTAATCACAGATTTCAATTTAAAAATTTGACTTATATGGGCGGGGCCACGCCAATTGGTCCGATCCCGCCCATTTTTGAATCAATCACGTAGACTACCACCAGATACATATACACAGAATTACAACACTCTCTCTAACATATTGTGACAAATATCTAAATTTCAAAATTTGACTTATATGGGCGGTGCCACGCCCATTGGTCCGTTTCCGCCCATTTTTGACCAATCACGTAGACTACCACCAGATACATATACAGCACTCTCGCTACAAATTTGTGCAAGATATATCAATTTCAAAATTGGCTTATATGGGCGGGGCCACGCCCTTTCGTCCGATTCCGCCCATTTTTGGACCAATGACGAAGACTACCACCAGATACATATGCACAAAATTACAACACTCTCGCTAACAAAATGTGCAAGATAAGTAAATTTCAAAATTTGGTTTATATGGACGGTGCCACGCCATTGGCCCGATTCCGCCCATTTTTGGACCAGTCACGTAGACTGCCACCAGATACATATACACAAAATTCCAGCACTCTCGCTAACAAATTGTGCAAGATATAACATTTTTTAAATTTGGGGTGGTGCCACTCCCATTGGCCCGATCCCGCCCATTTTTTCACCAGTCACGTAGACCATATGTACAAAATTACAGCACTATCGCTAACAAATTGTGCAAGATATCTCAATTTTAAAATTTGTCTTATGTGGGCGGGGCCACGCCCACTTGATATATCGAAAATTCAAGTACCCTATTTTCACCATGCCCCACACATGTACATTCTGTGAATTAAATAACTTCAAAATCACTGTTGGTGTTCTAAAATCAGCCAGCAATAATTTTAAACCAAAAATCACAAAATCGGACAATTTCCGAACCCAAACAGTGACTTGTAAATCGGTGCTGATATTAACTCAGCGTGATTATAGAAATGGTCCGATTATATATGTTATACATTATAGTATATTATTATCATGATAATGTCATTTATTTTAAAAAATATATTTCGAGGAAACTTCCCTCAAAAAATTTAACAAATTCATGAATTGATTTAGCATAAGAAAATCCCTAGTTGTATTTAGGATTACTTACAAACGTATGTACATAGTTCTCTCTATATATGTATGTAACATATGTATACAACACCATCAAAAAAAAGAAGAACGATCAAGTAATTTGCATGCGAACAATTGTCGATATGTCACGATGTCACGTACGTCGTCGTACGTACCAAAAGGCAACGACGGCCAAAACAAACAACTCCATCAAATCGTTGTGGAGTTGTAGCCTCAACAACAACAACAATAGCAAATTAAAATTATAGTATTGCTTGGGCGCCGCAACCAACGACCGACACATAAATGAAAACGAAACGAAAAATTTAAATAAACAAGTAACATCCACACCACACTCATCCATCCATCCATTCGAAATCTAAAGTGTAAATTGCTTGTTCAATGAAAGGAATAGCGAACGCAACAAACACTAAGGAATACAACACAAGTGGTGCTGACACTACAATAGTGTTCCAAACACCGAAAGAAAAGGACCGTTTGCCTGGCTACGAACCAAGTCAAAGAAGTAATAAAATCATAAATCGTTTATGATATCAAAGCTAATCCATAAACCTGCAGTTTTTGTAATAGCCGTACATTTGTTTGGTACGAAGTTTTTTATTTTCATTTTAGACAATTTCTCAAAATTTAAAGCCCTGTTTTTATAAACTCTACTAAAGTTAATGTGCGTATATATCAGTTACAAATTTGGTCACTATAGGTTTCTTTCTTTACATTTCTTACAAGGAATATTTTTGTCAAATGCATCGCCCAAAATGTCCATATCGTCGAAAGGGCGTATCATCATATTTGAACATTTTACAGGAGAAGCAAAAAAGAAATAAAATGAAAAATGTCGTCGTTAGAAAAACGGGGTTTCCAGGATAAACATAAGGATGCAAACATGATTTATAACTTGTTTGTGAAAATTACGTGAAATAGGAATTTTTAACTATGAAAAACGAAATAATTTGTTGTTAGGCCCTTTTGAAATTCGTTAATAAATTCGCCATTTTTATAGTAGGCCGCTAAAAAAATGCCATAACAAACATGTGTACTAAGATCCATCAAAAACTGAATTTCCATTTTTATTGTTGTTACGCATTGTTTTGTTTCTGATTACGATGTATTCTATGACTTTTGATATATAATTATTACACTGTGCGACGATCGGCGGGGATTCTGACTGCCGGGAAAAGTAATATCGGTCAAAAAAAAGTTATACGAGTCCTGGCGTTTCGCTGTCCGTCTGTCTGTTTGATGCGAACAATAAGTTTCGACAGGATTGACTATAAATTTGGTATGTGTCAACATTTTTTCTAAAGGGTAAGCCATTTAAAATTTGAAATACTGATTACTTTGATTTGTGATTTGAGCCCTTTGGATTATCAAAAGACCCTCAAACGTGACAATTTCCTTTATATGATACTTACTAATTTCAAGTCGATATATCTCGATTCCTAGACGTGACCCAGGGAAACGCCGGAACACGTATAACTTTTTTGCCGATATAACTTTTTCCGGAACACCCGCCGATCACTGACCTCTGTTGCCGCACTGTGTTATAGGAGGGAGATTTTCAGGGGTTAGGCTTTGGGCGTGGTTGTAGATTGTTTTGGGTTAAATACTTCTTGAAGTGTCTTCTTAATTTCGCTCTATGACATAAATCATCTATTCATCATCGCATATCCCGGAATTCGGTATTCAGAAAATGTTGATCCCGAGATTATTCGTGTCGCCGGTTTTTTTTCGGTGTTTCGGGAATTTGAACACACTTGTTACTTTTTAAATTTAATTTTTTCTTCGCAAAAAACATTGAAACAAAACTTATTTATCATCATCGACCTGTTTCTAGCTCCTTAGCTGAGTAATCGTTAGACTCAATGTGAATTCGCGTATAATAATGCGCATATCTACATCATTATCGAAGCAACTCTATATGGGCAAATCCTGCATGACGAACGCTACATTCGTAGGCGTTTTCGGATTAAAATATAACAATTTTTTGGTCTTTCAAAAGAGATACCTTCAACTTATACATAGTGTTCTGGGGGATATGCGTGTTCTTTCGAATGCCATAAAAATTGTTTGTAGCAGGTATAAGCTGGGTAAAAATTTATCACAAATTATTGTGACGCACGCTACAAAACATAATAAAGCACACAAAATGAAATACCTATAAGAGAGATGAATATAAGAGAATTCTAAAAAAATTATTTGCAGCCAAAAATTGTAGTTTTTTATCAAAAGCCGTGAACTCTATGTGATGCACGCTACATTTTTTCCAGTCAAACTTTTGATAGTAAAAATTATGTTAATTTAAACAAATCAAATTACATTACTTTTAATAACATTTTGTAAACAATTTAAGAATGAATATATGTTTATGAATGAATGTTATGGGTTATCTATGTTAGCACTACAAACAATGATAAAAACACCATACAAATTTTATTTTTTCTAATAAAATTAAGAGATATTATTAAGAGACATCTAGTCTTATATTCCATTAACCAAACTAAAGTTGGACCAATTTTAAAATTGTTTGGTTGGTGGGCAGTTTCCCATATGTTGTTCTACGCTCATGTATTTTTACGAAGAGACATATTTATTCCATTACATATTCCATATTTATTCCATTGATTTAATAGCAGATATCTCCTTCAACATAATCTGTTTTGTACAGATTCATATCACAACGACATAGCGCTTTCACAGTTCATTTTATAGGATTTAAAACACGTATAATTACCGCTAGCAAACAAAATACCTTTTGCAGTATAATCGAGAGAGAAGATCAATCCTGGGATCTTCAAAAAGCCCGGAATTGGGAAATCTTCGGATTTACGGGGTCGAAATTATGTGGGATAAGTTGTTTTCATCGATTATATCTTTTAGTACACATACAGTGCTGATACTTTATAAGTTTCTTCTTTCTTCGCATTTCCCATTTTGAGACCATTATTTCATAATTCTGCAAAAACATAGGATGTATTGTTACCTTAATTCAGAAAGGGAGTAACTGACACTTTTCGAATTCGAATTTTTAACATTTTTGCTAGAAATTCAGCAACTCCATTAGAATATCCCAAAAATTAGATCCGTTACGCCCTTTTGTGAATTAAGGTAGCAATATGCAAATTTCCGCAAAGGGCATGCAATTCTCTTTAAGCACATGACATGGAAAAAAATTTCATAGTCCCATTTTCGAGGAATCGACATTTTTTGCACATACAATATTTTCGACCCATAAGGAAGTGAAGGGTTTTAACCGTTCATTAACATCAGAAAATCAATACACTTTAAATTGTTTTTAAATAGGCCCTCCTTATAATATTATCATTAAGGACACAGGACACTATATCATATTCTTTGACATCCAATTCTTGCACTACTCGTTATGGTTTATTCTACAGCATTTTTGTTTCGTTGCTTCATCAATATATTGTCGGATTGAATCCAATTTTGGAGGTGAAAAATCATTTCTTATTACACTATCGTTTTTATTCGAAAAATATTTCAAGAGCGAAACAAAAAATAAATTCATAGGAATATGTTTTAAAATGTAGTAACCAAATTGTGAACTACCTTAGTTGTATGTAAATTACACTCAATTTCCATTTTATGTCCATTCAAATCCAATAATTGTCGGGTTGTTCGCTGTTCCTATTCCATAAAGTGCTTTGTAATTGTAATACTCGTATACTATAATGCAGCATAAACATTGCATTTGCTGCAATTAACTAATGCCATACACGTTCCCTTAACATCGCATATACGTACATACATATTTTTTTCGAAGAAAAACACAAAACAACAAACTTATGTTCAATGATAAGAATCAACAAATGTATCTTTTGTGGTGGAAAAGTGAAACTCCATAAACAATATTCCAACAGAGTAAGAAAGTCGCAGGAGTGGGATCATTTAATTGAAGCACACACACACACGCATACGCTCAGAACAAGGAAAAGGAATTATGTATTTTTTCTACAGAATGAGGGTGTTTGCGTGTAGTGCTGAAAATTACATAGCCCCATTATGCATTTCTATGCGTTTCGAATGAGGGGTTGCTCTGTCCATGCACTGAAATATTTTCCAAAATATTCTGATATTGGATGGAATTCTCACACCATTGTGATTGTTTCCTTTATACTCATAGAAACTTGCTCATTGTCCAATAAGCATCACCTGCAAAGGCATTGCAAAAGTCTGGCAATGTAGAATATTCACATGTATGTGTCGGTTTATGTTTTGATCCCCATCGAAAATCGTTTAATCTCCGTGTAATTAGTAAAGAAGTTATGTCACAATTACAATTGGAATCCGTGGATTTCTGTGCGATACTGTTGTTTCTCTTCTTTATGTTTTTTGCAGTTCAGTACTATAATCTAGCAATTTCTTAGAAAAACGTACACAGCTATGCCGTGTCGCATTAGCAGGCGCCTTTTTCTTTGTAACCACGTTTTAATTATTGCTAGAAAAGTATTTAAACCAGTCTTGATGAAGATGGCGAGGATGATTCAAAAAGCGATGACGGGGAAAATGTGAAAACATACGTAGGAGGGGGTAAATGCCAGAATGGACCATCTCTCACATATGGGACAAAATGAGCATTTTTAAAGTTCACAAAGAGTTCACTTTGACTCAAGATTGCGCAAAGTAGGATACTAAATATGCGAACTGAATGGCGGAGAGATTCTGCGTCAATCGTATCATGTTTTAATACAGCTTACAAACAACAGGAAACTGAGTTTTTGGCAATTTATTACTCGTAGATTCTTTATATCTTTATCTTTATATATAAGATCCTTTGTACGTTTGTTTGTTACGCATAATCTCCGAAACCATAAAAGCTAATGGGCTAAAAATTAAACAATAGGTTCAGTTTGAGGTCATCTGTGTTTTAGATGGTCAAGATATTTTCAAATTTGAGCGATTTGACTGAAGTTTAAAATGAATGTGCGGTTTGTCTTGATACTAGTTTGTATATATGATTCCAGCAGGGAAATTGCGCTGGTCAATATAAATTGTTTTGATGATTTTTTCCTGACTCAGGATGTAAGCATTTTTTAATTAAAAAAAAATGAATAACAAATCAATACATCTTAAACAGAATGGTGAGGGCAACGTCTGCTAGGGTCAGCTAGTGTATGTATATAATCCTTTGTGCGTTTGTTTGTAATGCATCATCTTCGAAAGCATGAGAAAGCAATTTCACAATAAGTTAAGTTCGGAGTCATCTGTGTTTTAATTACGACTTGCTCCTTGAAATGGTTCTGTGTAAAATAAAATACAAATTGCTGAATTTTAGCCCAATCGATTGGTATTTGTGGTTTCTAAGACCCTAAAAAGTCACCAACATTTTGCCCAATGAGGTCAGTTTTGTGGTTTCTTTAAGAAAATGTTCACATTAATCTTTAGAATTGTTTTAAATAAAATTATATACAGGGTGGCAGATGAAAGCTGCTACCAAAAAAAAAATTTAATAACTTTTTTTCTATTTAATGAATCTGGTTAATTTTTTTTTATTTTGCAGATTGATTTTTAGATTAAAAAAATGGATAACTGGGACACTGAAACAAGAATTTGGATTGTCCGCCGCTATTACGCACTGAAGTCCGTAGTTTCGGTTCAAAGAGAGTATAGGGGCACGTTTGGCGGCAATCCTCCGAGCAGATGGACCATAAAGAGACTTGTTAACAATTTTTCCGAGCATGGGACAGTCAACAGAAGACGAGCATGGGACAGTCAACAGAAGACCTTACCATCGAAACCCTTCAGTTCGGACGGAGGAAACAATCGGAAACGATGCCATACAAAACAATCCAAGAGTTTCGACAAGAACCTTATCTGCTCAAATGGGTATAAGCAGACAGTCATTGCAGTCAATTATGCACAAAGATTTGGAGTTATTCCCATATAAAATTCAAATGGCCAACAAAGTGAACTCAGCAGACTTTCCGATTCGCTTGGAATTTTGCCAGAAGATGCTTCAAATGGTGGAAGAGGACGGAAACATGTTGAACTGTCTTTTCATGTCTGACGAGGCCCATTTCGATTTAAATGGCAACATAAACAAACAAAATTGTCGAATATGGAGTGCTTCCAACCCACAGATACTCCATGAGACGGAATTGCATCCACTTCGTGTCAGAGTGTGGTGTGCAGTTTCATCACGCTGCATTGTCCGGCCATACTTCTTCGAAGAAAACGGTCACACAGTTACAGTTACTGGAGGCCGCTACTTGAGCATGTTGTGAGAGAGTTTTTCTATACAGAATTACGCCGAATGAGAATTTCTTTCAACTCTGCGTGGTTTCAGCAGGATGGTGCAACTCCTCACATAGCCCGGCCTGTTATGACAGAATTGCGGCGAAAATTTCCCAATAAGCTGATATCCAGATACTCCACATTCCGTTGGCCCCCCAGGTCGCCTGACCTTACTGCACCTGACTTTTTCTTGTGGGGTTATTGCAAACAGGAAGTCTACAAAGCAAAACCAACAAATTTGAATGAACTAAAGCAATCCATTCGAGAAACAATTGCGGCTATTCCCGTCTCAACTCTCCAAGCAGTAATGAACAACTTTTTGCTAAGATGTTTGTGGATTTCATGACGTAGAGAAATAAAATATAACCATATATGGCCTATGGCTCGGTTAAATATTGAATAAAAATAAATAAAATAAATAGACTAGAATCCTTCTATGAGGAGGACCATTTTCAATCCGCCATATGATATGTTTCCGTCAAATTTGAATATTATTGCGGTTAAAGAAAGTGAGATCCGTGAACAAAATTGATTTTAAGTTCACATTGAGGAAATGCAAAAATCATTTGATTCATCATTACACACAACAGTCTCTAAAATATGTCCTTCGTCCGGAAAAAAAAAATTCTTGTTGAAGAATTTTTGACGATTTTTGAGCCCCCATTTTGAAGATTTTCGTTCAAATTCGTCTGGCAACAATGTGTACTGGACTTATGACAATTAAACCTTTATAATTTTTTCCATATGTGGCGGGCAGGAAAATGTCTAAGGGGATCGACAAGTCCTAAATATCTGTGGAAAAAAATTGCCAAATCGAAAATTTTGCTACAAATTTTAGAAATATAAACTTTATTTCACTATTTTTTTAATAGAAGAAAATATATGTGGGTATATCCTGTTTTGCGGACTGTACAATCGTACGGATTTTTTACTAATGGGTGGATTATGGATTGCGTCCAAACTCAGTTGAGTAGTCAACTGACAACGCAACTGAAATAAAAATTAGTATTATGTATGGCAACTTTTGTCAGTTGTCGTCGATAATAGTGTTTTGATTTTACGAAATTTCGGCAAAATCGGATAATAAAGAAGACCGGTACAAGTCCGGATGCAAGTGTGTAGAGTTCACGACCAAATTATCGATCTAATTAATATTATTATAATTATATGTGTAATTTTTATAGTTTACTTCTTCTACAAAAACTATAAAAATATAGTTAAACGCTTCTGCAGTTTATGTATATTAGGGTGGACCGATTATTTTTTTGTTTTTAATTTAACTTTTCTCTTATTAACAGTAGACGACCCATTGTGTAAATGCATTAGTGCAAAACTTCAGCTTTCAAAAATATTGTGGACCGCAATTTTATCCTATTTATGTTATTCTGGTTTCAATTTCAAAAACATTGCCCAGTTTTGTAGACTTTTAACGCAATTTTCACTAAAATATGTTTGAACTTCAATGGTCTATATATTTAAAGCGCAGCAACACACAATTAAGTAACTCAAATAGATTTTGAACTAAATTTGTCAGCTTTAATATAAAATCAAGATCACTGAAGTTGGTACGATAATCTGATTTTCACACTAATTTCCACAAAGTCGCTTTTGTAGCCCCACTGTGCGATACATGGTAACAGTAAAAAAACCAATTTCTTCTCCAAAGAATTCTCTTAAAGATGGTCCAAACCGTAGGACTTTATCTCTAACGGTGTAGCCATGAGATAGAAAATACTGCTATGCGCGCGTATTTACCCATTTTTTCCCATTTTGCGTCGGTAACAACAAATATTGTACCACTCTCGAAGACTTCCGGACCCCAGAGTGGCAGTAACCCATTGCAACGTGTACTGACATTCTGAAAACTCGCAATCTTCCATTCATCATCGGACACACTTCATCCGTAGGGGCTTTGGTTTCACCAAAAACATCTCAAATTGTTGTTTTGTGCTGAATTTAACCAATGTTCTGAAAAAAACAGTACGTTACACGAGAACACAAACGTTATTTATTTTTTTAACGCTACAGTAGCGGTACGGTTCTTCGAACACGATCACTACGTCGTAATGTTAGTGTTATTTCGAACAGAGTGCTAGCAGAAAACACTGTGTTTAGCGGGCAAAAAAAGTTGATGAAATATTTATGTAATGACATCCTGATATAGGTATGTGTTCTCCGCCCATTGCCATAAAACCGCCAAATTTAAAAAAAAATGGGTTCATCCCTTAAATAAGGAACTCCGACCAACATCACCATATCCGGTTATCCTACAGTTGGAGCTAACCTACACTTATAGCTGTGAAATCGTATGGAATTTAAATATTTAACTGTTGTTCAGCTCTAACCAGAGCCGGTGAAAATTGGGGGTGTTACTCGATTAGATTATGGAACCGAACCGCACCGCCCGACTTTAGCCTTCCTTTCATAGCTTGTTTTGAAGCATGCTTAGCTTAAACTCTTCTCAGCATAATATGTGTACAATAAACCTACGTTTCGTGCTATACACAAATGTATACAAATTTTGAAGAGATAACACGCTTTAGGCCCTTATTCATAAAAATTTAATGACGGTTTGAAGAACGTTTTAACACTGCTAAAACGTTCCTCAAACCTTCATTAAGTTTTTATGAATAAGGCCCTTAGAAAATAGCAGCGGAGTTACCGTTCGTAGTTACAAATTAATCGAATTTCACGTTCCAGCGGTATGGGGTATATTGGTGTTGTTGTCAAAACGGAAAATTAAAAATTTTGTGTAAATCTGATACAAATTAGTTCGGAGTAACACAATTTAGCAATATGGTGAGGGGGAGATTGAGGGATTCTTGTGTGGCAAAAACACACACAGCAAGACGGCCGAACAACTCAACAAACACACACATCCATCCAATCCAATGCAATCCAATAAGTAACAAAAACAACGACTGGGAATTGATGAAGCGAAGGGACAAAGAGGAGAGAGGGCGCCGGAAGAATGGAACATTATGTTCAACACACACAACACAAAAACAACATTACACATAACTGCAACGGAAGAAAGATCGCAAGTTTCAAAGTCCAAGCTTGAGATTTGTTAGGTCCAAACGTAGCTGCTATATGGCGTATAGACAGTACATAGATACAAACATTCCGGATTTTTTAAGTCTAACTATATTTTGACTTTTCGGGGGGGCAGAAACCTCTTCATTTATGACGAACAATTATAATTTCAAGGTTCAATGAAATCGAAATTGGACATTCCACAATTGGTGTCCACAGGCTCAATAATTTTGTAATTCTTTGACATTTTTTCAAATCACTGACTGCCACATCCATCCTCGAAATGAAAAGCCGAAAGCCTGCCTCCGCTTTTTTTCTTTGCCTGAGATTTTTTTCTTATAGTTGTCGTCGTTTTGTTTTACACCACAACTCTTTTTGGCTCACACTACAATAATTCATAATTCTTGGAATCACCGATGAACCATTACTCACTTGTCTAGTTAATATTGCAGATAACTTGGGAAAAGTATAGGTTGCTTCTTTTTGTTATTTAAATCACTTGATTTCCCTTATTTTATTAAATTTTCTGTTGTTTATCACGAATACAAAAAATCGACTTGCTCGGTAACTAATTCGCTATTCGCCATTCGTGTTAACATAGCCGAGTTAAGCCGTTTGTGTCGGCGTCAAGAACGCCGTTGATTTGCGCCGCGTCGGCCCGATTCTATTGTATTCAGGGACAAATCCTAAAATCTCTTCGGCAAACCCTATATTTTCTCCATATAAAGGGTGTCCCAAGAAGAGCGCAATTTTTAAATCTCGCCACATTCGAAGTGTCATTGTTTGACATTTGAATAATTGTTATTGTTTGTTAGTATAAGGTACGAGGTTAGTAAAAATGGAGCGCTACACGAATGAACAACGCATTCTCATTGTGAAATTGTTTTACCAAAATGGTGAAAGTTTTGCGGCTACAGTTCGCAAATTGCGATCAATTTGGGGTCACAATAATGCTCCAAAAGAGTCAACTGTAAAGAGATTAATGGATAAATTTGCGAAACTGGGTCTGTTAGTGATGTAAAGACAACAACGCGCCATCGACCAGGTCGATCGACCGGTTTTTGGGTGGTTTTTGGGCTGGAGGAATCATTGGACCTTTTTTTTATGAAAATGAGGCAGGTCAAGCGCAAACAGTCAATGGTGTTCGGTATCGTGAAATGATAACCAGTTTTTTCTTGCCTAGAATTGAAGAAATGAATGTGGAGGGCATGTGGTTCCAACAAGACGGCGCCACATGTCATACAGCCAGAGAAACAATTCAATTGCTGCATCAGTCATTTCCCGGTCGTGTTATTTCGCGTTTTGGAGATCAGAATTGGCCGCCTAGATCGTGCGATTTAACACCATTAGATTTTTTTCTTTGGGGTTTTTTGAAGTCGATGGTTTACGCGAATAAGCCGACGACGACTCAAGCCTTAAAAGACGAAATTGGACGCTGCATTAATGAAATACCGCAGCATTCATGCAAAACGGTCATTGAAAATTTCATTAAAAAATCGCGTGCATGCCAGCAAAGCCGCGGCGGCCATCTGCACGATATATTGTTCCATACATAACCTCATTCTGTCTACTTTACGATATAATAAAGTTTCACGATTTTTTCTTAAATATCTGTGTTTTATTTAAAATTAAAAAATTGCGCTCTTCTTGGGACACCCTTTATAATTTCAGCATCACACGAGGCATTTTGTGCCAAAGAAAATGTCAAAATTTTTAGGAGTGAGGGGCAGGCGGAAAGAGCTCTCTGCCTGTCTCTCCAACAAACTTTGAGACTTGCTTGGTCCTGATTTACACTGGCAGAATGTTCAGCCGAGTATCGGCGTTTTGTTGCAGAGAGAGGCAGTCGGCAAGGGGAGGAAAAAAACTTTCCCGTACTCGGGCTTATCGGGTTGAACGTCTTGTGGTTTTCACTCGCACTTTGAAACAACAACCATTCACACAGGAATATCCGAAACAAAATTACGTGTCTAAACGCAGAGGCAAGTTTAAGAGAGAATTAGCGGATAATCTGATGAAAAAAATATCCTAGTGTAAATCTGGACTTGGACAAAATTGCTGAGTGTGAACCAGGACTTAGAGCTCTCTCTCCCACAAACTTTGACACCTCCTTGGAACAAATTGCCTCGTGGGATTCAAAGTTGTTCATATATTGATAAAGTACATCAGCCGCTGTCCACACAAAATGTGAAGTGGGCTTAACTTGGCAATGTAGCGAGTAGTGCTGTACTGTACTCGTAGCTTTCGAATTGGTTGGTTCCGATTCACGCGAGGCAATTTTTTCCAAGCAAACTTTGATACTTGCTTGGAAAATCCTGTCCTGCTTCACACGTACATTGGCAGCACACTTGCTTGGTCCAGATTCACACGAGACAATTTTTTCCAAGCAAGTGCCAAAGTATGTAGGAGAGCGAGGCAGAGAGCGCATTCCGCCTGCCTCTCTCCTACAAACGTTGACACTTGCTTGGAAAAAATTGTCTCGTGTGAATCAGAAACAAAGCTATGTACACACGGTTGACAGATCTTACAATATTGTCAGGAAAATTTTTGAAAATTTCAACAAAATCCATACATTCCTAGGAATACATTTGCAATCAACTCTACAATAAATTACTGATCATGTTGTCACTTACGGACTGACGGATTGTGTTTGCGGCGACCAAGGTCAAATGGGGATGTTTTTGAACAATGTCTGCGCCAATAATGTTCAAACAGGAGGAAGTTATCTTCCAAATTCAACTAAAAAAATAAATTAATGTAGATTATTAATGCATTAATGCAAAATTTCTATAAAAAATGACATCATTCCAAATTTTAATAATGAGCCATTAAAAAAAATCCAATACGTTCATGTCTCATCTAGCTACAACACTTTGGTTCCGAGAAACGACCTTTGAGATGGTGGATTCGTAAGCGTCTAAAAATTATTTTGCCCCGAAACCTTTTCCAATTTAAGAAAAGTAAATGCAGACAAAAATAAAATTTTCAATAATATTGAGGATATTTTCAATATGCTTCATAAATTGAAAAATATTTTTGGGCTTTCCGTGCAAAAATCCATTGAGAATTTAAATCAGAACATTTTTTGTCATAAAATGAAAATTCAAAAGGTGTTCTGTGTAAAGAACATAGTTTCCACCATGGCAGGTCTCAAAAACGTATATGACGGCATGGAAAAGTATGGAGCTGAGATAGAGGAATGCATGGGAAGCTGCAGTACCAATTTTTTAGAAAGGTTTTTACGTATACAAAGTTAGCTAGAACAGAAGTAAGTTCATCAAAATTTATGTTGAGTCTACCAACTATTATTTTTTGTCACTTCTAACTTAATTCTTTTTTAAATCCACTTTTCACTACTTATATATTATCTATATATATAAAATTGTTGCGTGACTGGCTGACTGACTGACTGATTGACTGACTGATCATCGCCCAGGCCAAACGGCTGAAGCTAGAATCATGAAATTTGGTGGGAGGGTAGTCCTTGGGACGTAGACGAGCAATAAGGCGGGATTTTTCGAAATTCGTACTATTAGCCGAACAATGGGGCAAAAAGGGATAAATATGGTACCACCGCCAAATCTAAACGAAATGAGCTAGAATCTTGAAATTTGGTATGAGGGTAGCCCTTAGGAGGTAGACTCAGAAATTGGCAGGATTTTTCGAAATTTGAACATTTACGCACACAGTGGGGTAAAAAGTGATAAATGTGGTACATCGGCCAAATCCAAATGGCAAGAGCTAGAATCGTGAAATATTGTGTGATGGTAGCCCTTATGAGGTAGACTCTGAAATAGGCAGGATTTTTCGAAATTCGAACATTTACGCACACAGTGGGGTAAAAAGGGAAAAATGGGATAAATGTAGTACAACAGCCAAATTCAAATGGCAAGAGCTAGAATCGTGAAATTTGGTGTGAAGGTAGCTCTTATGAGGTAGACTCTGAAATTGACAGGATTTTTCGAAATTCGAACATTTACGTACACAGTGGGGTAAAAAGGGAAAAATGTGGTACAACAGCCAAATCCAAATGGCAAGACCTAGAATCGTAAAATTTGGTGTGAGAGTAGCGCTTGAGACGAAAACAAGAACAAGGAGGGATTTTTTTTAAAAAATTAGAGGCACAGTGGGACAAAAATATACATATATAATATTAGAATGGTGAAAATTGTAGCGAGGGGTGTCTTTAAGACAACTGATCGGGGTATTAAGTTTTTTTTTGTATTCGTAGTTTTCGGGGCACAGTGGGGCAAAAAGTGTAAAATGTAGTACAGTGGCTTAAAAATGTCAAACATGGATCAATGGTTCCAGGGTAACTTTTGGAACATAAACTAGAGATTGGAAGTGATTTTTAGTAATTCTAACTTTAAGAGGCACAGTGGGACACGACGGGTTAATTATGGAGCATGGGGAAAAAGGGAACAATCTGCCAAAATTGGAACTTAAAAATGAGATATGAAGAGGTCAAAAACGGTTAAATAGTGGAGTGGAGATTATATGATTAAATATGTTACAGTCGGGGAAAAAGGTTAAAGTACGCTAGCGTGGAGACACATTTTAAATACGAGTACGGTACAGTGAGACGAAAATTTGTTAAATATGGTACAGTGGGTAAACATTTTGTACAGTGAGATAAAGAGTTGAATGGGGCACAGTTGTGCAAAATGGGTTAACTATGGTACAGTGGGGTAAAAATAGTTATATGTATATGGTAAAGTGGGACAAATGGGTTAAAAATGGTACAGTGGGGCAAAAAGCGTTAAATATTGAACAGTGGGGCAAAAATGTATTTACTATGATACAGTGGGGCAAAAAGGGTTAAATATGTTACAGTGTGACAAAAATGGGTAACTATACAGTACATTGGGGCATAACTGTGTTAAATATTGTACAGTGGAGCACAGAGAGTTAAATATGGTACAGTGGGGCAAAAACTGTTAATTATGGTACAGTGAGACAAAGCGTTTAATATGACACAGTGGGGCAAAAAGCTTTCACAATGGAACAGTCGGAAAAAATGTGTTAGCTATGGTACAGTGGGACACAAATGGTTAAATATGGTACAGTATGACAAAAGTGGTTACAGTGGGCACAAAAAGTAAAATATGGTAACGTGTAACAAAATTGGTTAAAAATGGTACAGTGGGGCAAAAAGCGTTAACTATGGAACAGTGGGCCAAAATTTATTTACTATGATACAGTGGGGCAAAAAGGTTTAAATATGGTACAGTGTGACAAAAATGGATATCTATACAGTACAGTGGGGCATAAATGTGTTAAATATTGTACAGTGGAGCAAAGAGGGTTAAATATGGTACGGTGGGGCAAAAACTGTTAAACATGGTACAGTGAAACAAAGGGTTTAATATGACACAGTGGGGCAAAAAGGGTTAATTATAGTACAGTGGGGCACAATTAGTTGAATATGGTAACGTGGGACAAAATGGGTTAAATATGGTACAGCGGGGCAAAAAGCTTTAACTATGGAACAATGGGGAAAAAATGTGTTAGAATGGTACAGTGGGACACAAATGGTTAATTATGGTACAGTATGACAAAAATGGTTACAGTGGGCACAAATAGTAAAATATGGTAACGTGGAACAAAATGGGTTAAGTATGGTACAGTGGGGCAAAAAGCGTTTACTATGGAACAGTGGGGCAAAAATGTGTTAACTATGGTACAGTGGGGCAAAAAGGTTAAATACAGTGGACAAAATATTGTAGGACAAAAAGGTGTTAAATTTGGTTCAGTGGACCCAAAAGGTTAAATATAGCACAGTGGGTCAAAAAGCGTACATTTAGTACAGTGGGTAAAAATATGGATGCAGGGAGAGAGGGTAAGTTAAATATGAAATAAGAATGTTTTTTTCTAAATGTATGCTTTTAGTAGCACTGTGGTGCAAAATGGTTAAAATTATGATGCACTGCAATTATGTATCACTGTGGTGCAAAAAGGTTAAAATTATGATGCAGTTGGGGCAAGCAAAAATTGTTCAACATGTTACAGAGGGGAAAAAATGTGTTAAATATGGTTTAGAGGAGCAAAAAGGGTTAAATATTGTACGGTGAAGCAAAAAAGTTAAATACGTTAAAATGGTTAAATGTGGTAAGTGGGGAAAAAGGGAACAAAATAGTCCCAGATATGTATAAAAATTCGTACTTTAGAAGCACAGTGTAATAAAAAGTGTTTAATATGGAACAGTGGTGCAAAAGGTGTTGAATGTGGTCCCTGAGTGCAAAGGTAGCTCTTACAGCATAAACCAAAGCTAAGAAATTGTTTTTTCCAAATAGGTTCTTCTACTTAAACCGTGGGGAAAAAGTTAAATAAATGGCACAGATAGGGGACAAAAATGTTGAAATACTGTCTAAGCTTGCGAATTTGGATCTTGAAATATCAATTATCATTTTAAAATATTGTACAATGGTGCAAAGTGGTTAATTATGACACACTAAAGGTTAAATGTGGTACAATGGAGCGATTTACTTTAGATTTTTAAATTCGTACCTTTATAGACACAGTGGGACAAACGTGGTTTTATATTGTACCAGGATGTGAATGTAGGTATTGGAACATAAACAAGGGGAAGTTGCTAACGTATGAACCAAAAAAATAGTTTTTCAACGTCCAGAGGTACTGTGGGAAAAGGGATAAATATTGTACCATGATGTCAGGGTAACTCTTTGAACATAAACTAGAAATGAAACGAGGGTTCGTATTTTATATATAAAAGTAATCAAATCTTCTTCATTTTGCACCATATGTAATAATCATGTAATTTTGAAAGAAAGAGGTATAGCTATTTTACAGTACCCCAAACAGAAAATAGATAAAAGATGGGGGCTGCGAAGCGCACCGGGTAAGCTAGTGCTATAATATGCTTATCACGAATTGCGGCGCACACTTTAGTTATTGTAGTTATGTTTGGGGGGCCAACCGTATATGAGATTAGTATGTATGTATATATTTTTAGTTTTAAGATTCTACTTAGGGATAAATTACAATGTAATGCATTTTTTGGCTTTATCGGCTTAAGTATTACTAAATAAATAATAAAATATAAATATTGAACAAACATTTTATTGAAATGGAATTTTGTAGTAGCAATTATAAAGTAGGAATCTGCGATTGCTATTATTACTTAAATAGTTATTAAGTCCTTTGTCTAGAATTATTTATTTATTCAATATCAATACAAAGAAAGCCAAAAAGGCCAATTATACATGTATTGTAAGATAATCAACAATTAGATATAATTTTGTTCATCAATTAGATATAATTTTTTTATTCTACACCGTAGTAGAAACTTTAAGTATCAAACCTACAGTCAAATTATTAGCGTAAACCAGTTATTTTTGAAGAATGTAATTTACCTTTAATTGGCCTATTGGCTTTAAATTACATTAATAAAATGAAATGAAATGAATGAAACCACCCACACTCCTTTCAATTGATTATATGTTAATAGGAATCCTGCGCCCATCCTATTTTAAAATCGGAAGATTTTCAAACACCAACAGTAATTTTAAAATCGGTGGTATAGTTCCCTTCCGATCACTATATTGAATTTCGTCAACGAAGCATCACCTGGTAACTGCTTACCAACTCTACATTAATTTATTGAGCTTAAAACAAAAACATTTAAATGTGGAATTAAACAGTATTGTAACTATTGTTTAAAATTAAAAAAAATAATTTACGGTTTTATTTTAATAAATGTGTAATTTTTTTATTCTAAAATGGAACTATCGCTAAAGCTTTTAGGATTCTCATGAGACTTAAGGCTTCTTATCTATTCTCTTCATCCAATTCCTTTTCAAGGGCATCATTTATGTATGTTTCCACTTCCCGAATGGCTTTTAAGCTATGATCTGTTCGAGTCAGTAATTCATTAATGAAGTAACCACGCAATACATTAACTTTTGTCTGATTCTGGCGAGCCTTTGCGTAAGCAACGTCCAACTCATATGAAAGATACGGTCCCATTTTCAAATCGGAAGCAACTTTCAAAAAATGGCATTTTCGGTTTCGCAACGCTGCGAGTGCCTCTAAATTTGCCCTCCTTTGCATTTCCAAATTCACAATTTCGTTTTGTGGGTAATTGGAATCGCAAAATAACTCGGGCAACTCCTCCTGTAATTTTATTCCAAACTCTCGTATACGCTGTAAATTGCATTGTAGCTTTTCAGAAAGCTCCTGTCGCACAGCTTTTCTTTCAGTGTAATTTAGATTCACTTTGCATATTTCATTTAGATCTGAAATGGTGGCGGGAGATATAAATATTTACAACCATTCCGATCCAAGCAATCACGTTCAACTTACCCAGTAGGCATTCATTTCTTTTCTCATTTAGGTATAAATAATCTCCGACTTTGATGACTTTCAAAGCCTTTTCAATCTGCTCCTTGTCGGGAAGCATCTTATTGCAATTCAATTGCTTGAGCTCCTTCATAACCAGGCGCAGCTTGCGAACTTTCTCAAGTTCTTCATCGCGAGATTTTTGCAATTGCTCTATTGTCTCCGAATTTAATATGCGCGTTGTTTCATTGCAATCCATATTTGATAATTTCCAATTTAATTTTAAAATAAAATAAAGGAATAAAGCGAGGCCCGCCGCTCGCTGACAGATGAAATAACAAAGCCGACCCAAAAAACGACGGCAGCATCGCGACTAAATGGATTCGCGCATCTTGTTGTATGGAAAATATTTTTAAAGCTACCTCTTAAATGAAAGTGCGAGCGTACGGCGTCGCACACAGTTAGTGGAAGTCAGTTATTTTCGTTGCAAAGTGCTAAACTAAAAGTGCTAGCTTGTAACGAAAACATGCCTAATAAATAACGTGTTAGTAAATGTTCTCAATTATAAAACCAAAAATAGAAAACATATTTTAATAAAAAATAATGCATGTACGCTGCGTAATACGAAAATATCACGAAGCTTCCAGTTTGAAGTACACGCGTTGCGGGAAGTTACAGATTACGCGTTAAATTAGGTGGTAGTAACGTTTCCTGCTAGCGGAGTGTGATAGGATCACAGAACAAAACAAAAAAGCATGTGTGTGTTTACTTATCAATATGGATTCTGAGGTACGTAGGTCTTCGATTTCCGTGCGATGAAATTTTATTTAATTAAAATACGTTCTTTTCAGACTTCTAGTAAAAAATCAAAAAAGTCTAAGGTTCATAAAAAGCTTAAAGATTTAGCAGAGGCTTCCAAGAAAATCGATGATAAAGGTATCGTGCGTAAACAAAAAGAGCTGATGAGAGTTATTCACGTCAAAAACTTCCAGCTGCAAAATGGAAACCTCTCGTATTTGGACTATATTGAGCTAAGAGAAGAACTGTTTCGTTTGAATGCGTTAAGGGATATGTTTACAAGTGTGTCTGGAGCAGTAGAATAAAATTGACAAGATGTTTATAAACAAGATAGAACACATCAGATTTTTCAATTATGCCAGGGGTGATAAATATTGCACTCACTCCGGTGCTAACCTAGCAGACCTCTAATCAAAAGAGTTCAAGCGTGCGCTTGTTGTTTGTTTGATCGATCAGATTAATCTTCCAACATATAGGTTGTGAGAACGTAGGGCGTATTCCAAAAATACATTCTGAAAATACAATGATAATGGATTATGATTTATTAGTATACCTCGGATTTTTGCATATTTTTCATCCGATTGATACTTTGCATTTAGACGTTTTAAAGTTCACATATCGATACCTCCATTCTAAAACATGCTAAGTCGACTTAGCCTAGTTTTAGGCATTTTTATTAATTTCTAAATACTCCAAATTACATTCGGTCAAAATTTGGTGTTTATCCGTCAACCCAACCAAAAGTTATTCACGAAACAGTGCAGGTCATTCGATTTGCATTATAAAGGAATTCCACACAAATTAAAAAAAATCATCAAACTTTGATCCACCTCTCCTGTAAAACTACCGTTTGGTGGTATCGATATATATTGTTTTTGCATACTTTCCATATGAACTAAAATTTTCTATATTTGAACGTCTAAATGCAAAGTTTGGCTCCAAGTGTAATGGTTCCATCGAATGGAAAACATGCAAAAATCCGTGGTATATTTATCAGGCGTCAACGCCGAGGTATGTTTTGAACAATTCCAAATCGAATTTGACAGACGTCGTACGCTCTCACTCGTATTTAAGCAGCAGTCCCAAAGTGATAGGTTTATTATACTCCTTTGTTTACCAACGCTGTGTTTGATAACCAATCCGACGAGAAAACGTTTAACTATCTATATACAGCAGAAAAAAGAAATAAATTAAAAAATTTATCGAAAATTTCAAGATGGGTTCATCTTCCACTGGCAAAAAGCATAAAAAAGAAAAGAAACACAAGCGTCACCGTTCACGATCTCCCAAACAGACTACTGACGAGGATGATGGACACGACGGTCATCATCGTCGCCACAAGAGGCACAAGGAAAAGCATAGGGAACGTCGCCATAAAACCCGTGAAGATGATCCCGAACAAGTCATTGCTGTGACTGAGAGCGATTCAGACAGTAAGTGATTTTATAAGGCAAAATTATCAATCGGGGGGTCTAATGTCGAAAGCCTTTCTTTTGGGGAAGTGTGAAGTGTCCGTAGTATGGAACGGAGGAATAACATCTAAAGGACAAATGTTAAGCGATTATCATTAAATAATGTTTGATTCTACTGATAAGATGGTTATTCCTCCTACACTCACACGTTTCTAATGGTTCCCTATAAGTCATCGCATTTTCTTTCATTTTCTCTTCCAGGCTGTTGGACCAAGAGGTACCTCAACCTTTTGATACTGTGTTGAACGGTTTAAAGATTTCGTCGAAAAATGTTATGGTGTTGCGTGGCGTTAATGTATTCCTTGTATTTCAGGTTCGGATTGCATTGAAGTTCCGGTTGCCAATGGTGGTCAGAAAAGCATAAGCAAGGAAAGGGATCGGAGCGCACCTCCACCACCACTGCTGTCAAAACATCCGGACATTGATGAAGACCGAAGACGTGATGAAAGGGATCGCGAAAGAGAGCGTGACAGAGAGAGGGATCGCGATCGTGAGCGAGAGCGACAGCGAGATCGAGAGAGGGCTTACGAAAAAGAAAAAGCTCGAGAAAGAGAAAGGGAGCGTGAGCGTGAACGCGAGAGAGAGCACTATGAAAGAGAAAAGGAGTTGGAGCGACGAAGAGAAAGGGAGCGGGACTTGGGTGGTGATATGGACAGAGAAAGACGAAAAGAGTATGACCGCCGCCGAGAAAGAGACCGTGGCAGGGAAAGATCTGAGAAAGATAGGTACTCTCGACGTCGAGAAGAAAATGAAGACAGGGATATTGAAAGGGCACTTTCTATAGAAAGTGAGCGCTCCAAATCCGTAGAGATATCAAAACCCCAGGAACGCGAACATTCACCCATTCCCGAAAATGGAGCCGGTGATTGCCTTTCTATCGAAGAGACAAACAAATTGAGAGCGAAGCTGGGTCTGAAGCCATTAGAACTTGATTCGGGACCATCTTCTAAACCATCTGGCTCAGCAGCCCATGCAGCCGAACTAAAGAAACCCGGCCAAAAAGATCTCTCCATGTACAAGGACGAATGGGGCGAATTTTTGCACAAGCCAGCAGAAAGTATAAAAGAGAAGACCAAGGCAGACAAGCTCCGGGAGAAATTAAAACAAAGAAAAGAAAAACGGTTTTTGGAACAACGTCTCGCTCACATCAGAACACTCGGAGAATCTGACGATGAAGTCGACGATATTAGCAAGTGGGTTCAACGGAACAAGAAGGTGGTGGATGAGAAAAAAGAAGCCGAAAAGAGGGTAAGTTCCAAGTCGTTTAATGAAAAATATTTTGTTCTGGATATTAAATCTAAATGTTATTTCCAACTAATAGGCTAAAGCTTTGGAAGAATTGGATCAAGAATTCGGAGTTGATACCTTGGTGCAACAAGAACAGGAAAAAGCTCGACGTAGAGCGTATGATGAGAAGCATCTGAAGGGTTTGAAGGTCGATCACGATATGGACGAGTTCACAGAAGGCAAATCAATTATATTGACCCTGAAGGACGCTGATGTGCTTGATGAACAAGCGGACGACACATTAGTCAATGTCAATATGATAGATGATGAACGTTATCGCAAAAATGTAGCAACTAAAAAGCAGAATCCTTTATCCTATGGTTATAACGTCTACGAAGAGCAGTACGATGAATTGGGTAATCCTATTGAGAGGGGAATACTGGAGAAATATGACGAAGACTTGGATGGAAACAAGAAGAAGACCAAGAACTTTGTCATTGGTGAAAACCTTGAAGAAGAGCGTGAGCATCGACGCAAACTACTGGAAATTAAAACGAAATTGGCAGGAAAACGGTTGGAAACTTTGGCTGACACACACATTACGTTGGCGTCTGATACTTTGACAGAATCAGAAATGGCCAAGTAAGTACATACTGAAAATAGTATTAATTGCACATAATTTATAATTTATTCATAGATTTAAAAAACCAAAGAAGAAAGTCAAAAAGCTCAGACAAAAACTAAAAGCTGATGATTTGTTGCCTCTAACCGAAGAAGCTCAACACTTCGGCAGCCGCCAAGGACGACATCGTAGTCCGGGTGATGAAGATGACCCAATGGATAGAGAAGTAACCAATATCAAATATGAGGAAGAAGATGATGATTTAGAACGTATACTCTCAAAAGCACGGAAGATAAAACAAAAAGATAACATTATAAAAAAATCGTTGCCCGTTGACATTAAGTCCGAAATAAAGATGGAAAACGATGATGAAAATTCCGCGGATGCAGATGGTAATCGTGACAGTAACATTGTACTCAATGCCACTGCCGAATTTTGTCGGACTTTGGGAGATATACCAACATATGGTATGGCCGGCAATCGGGATGAGGACTCGAATGATATGATGGACTTTGATGTCAATGAAACCCACGAGGAGCATCTGAGCGATGAACACGATGATGTTCTGATCGAAACTGGCCATGGTACATGGAATTCAGTTAATCCGGACGAAGTCAATAAGCCTGCGAATTTGGACAACATTGTGAATGAAGTTGAGGAAGTGGCCATTCTCGACGAAGAGCCTGATGTTGGTGCTGGTGTGGCTAATGCATTGCGCCTTGCTTTGTCAAAAGGCTATTTGGAAAAGGAAGAACACAATCGGCCGAGTAATTCTAAAATGGCACATTTGCAAGCTAAGAATTATTCCATAGAGGATAAGAATGTGGGGTAAGTCTCGAGTAGATGTTTATTCTGTATTCAGTTATTAATTATATCGATTTCAGGGAAGATGACAAATTTAATAGACGTGACCGATACCATGGAGGTCCGATGATGGATTTCAAAGATAAAGACAACTTCAAGCCTAATGTCAAGTTGGAGTACATTGACGATAATGGCCGCATTTTGAATTTAAAGGAAGCCTTCCGCTACTTGTCTCACAAATTCCATGGAAAAGGTCCCGGAAAAAATAAGATAGAAAAGCGATTAAAGAAAATGGAACAAGAAGGGGTAAGCTATAAATCAATGTATAGATTACAAGTTATATTTAAATATTTGTTTCTGCACTTTCAGTTGATGAAGACAATGAGCTCCACCGACACTCCGTTGGGAACACTCACTATGTTGCAACAAAAACAAAAGGAAACCAAAACCGCGTACGTTGTACTTAGCGGGGGGAAACAGGCCTCAACAAATATCTCTGGAGGAACAATATCTAAGTTTAAGTAGTGTGTAAGTCTTTTTTATAAGAAAGCTGATGACATTTATAATAAGCTAAATTTCCACATATTTGCAATAGTCAGTCATAAACAATAGTTTTCCATAGATTTCAGATTCCATATATTCTTACCTATATAGCCATATGTTAAAAAAACAGGATAATTGTGGTCGAAAGGTGGCATTCATTAAGTGAAAACGATTCGAGGTCGCTTTTTGATCATATCAGTCACTAATGCAATAGCTTATCTCTCTCATACATTCTATATATACCCCAATATACTCCATATTATTATATGTGTCTCACACAATCTTAAAAATACAACAAATAGTTTATTATATTAACGATGAATTGAAAATATGTCGGCTTTCTCATATAGTACGTATGGCCAATACTTCAGTTTTAAATTGAACTATAAAAGGAAAGATTTTTTGTGAAATAAATAAAAATATAAACATAAATTACCAAAAAACCAAACCAATTGAAATCTTCTTACTTGTGAAGCCGGTAAACAGTCGGACTGTCACATTTGAGTGTGTTCCAATAATTTCTAAATCTTGGCTGCCCAGCTGCAAGCACTTGAGTGTATGACGTCCCACGTTCCTTATTTGTAGGGCAAACGATGAATTGGCAAATTTGATTCCTATGAGAGAAAAATATCATTGGCATAATGCATAACCTGACCTACTGCAATTTCGATAACAAATGATTTTTTTTATCGAAATGGACTAGATATGTTTATTTTGGTATGCTCTCGATATGTCCATGTTACAATGACAATTGAATACTATAGACGTCGCATGGAGTTTGACAATTCGTTTAGTTTGTCTGCATATTGAAGATGGCGCTTTGTCTGGCTAAACTGTAAAGAGAGCGTTCGGCAAAGAGAGGAGATTTACTTTTATTTACTCTGCAAAGAGAGAAAAGATTTTCATCATTAATTTTATTATATTCCAACTTCAAAACATTCAACTACAAAAAAAACTGAAAAACTCACTCCCTTCTTAGAAATTATTTGAGAGTACAACAAGTCTGCATGTTTTGAAAGAGAAATAATTGAGAGAGGAATTCGAGAATGAGAGAAAGGCTGCTCGGACGCCACCTGGCGGATGAAGTCAGTAAATACCATGCGACGTCTATAGTATTCAATTGTCATTGCATGTTAGGGCAATTTTATGAAATTTGGATTTGAGATCTTTAAGTTCGTAATCTCAACATCTCTATTCGTCCTTTGTTTCAGAAAGTCTAGTTATATACGCCCATGTGATGAAATCGCGTGAGTTCAAATCGCAAAACGCAAAAATTTCCCCTTCAATTTAAATGGTCTTCGAAATAAAATGCACACATGGATATAGTTATTTATCGCTGTAATTAATAATTTGATTTTAATAAATCCAAATTGTTGTGGTAAAAAAGAATTCAGAGCATGCATTTTGCGACTTAAAATCACAATCGCCAATTTTAGGCGAAATGCGATTGCCATCACATGGGCGATAATTTTAGTTTTTGTACCTGTTATTAGCAAATCTGTAGTTTCCGGTAGCGAAGTAACATTTTTTATGGTCATCTGGGCTCCATTGTCCAGTAATTGAAATCGTATACCCGCATAGCCATTTAGAATAGACTGCAAAAAACCCCCAATGCCGGTGAGAAAGTTAGCAGATCCTTGATAGCCCACTTTATTTTCGCTCCAAACCTGAAAAATAAATAACGTTAACTAAATATTTTGGTGATCAATAATTATTGCTGAAGTTGCACTCTAGAACACTATTTTTAGCTGGTTGTAACACCCAAAACTTTTGGATATATACTCATCATAAACTATTTATATCAATTTGTATAGAAATGTATGTGTGCAATTTTCATATTTAGATATAGGCTTTATATGTTCGCGTATTCCAATTTTTCTTGCAAGCGCCATTGAGTTAGATTTTGCAGCAAACCGATTTTGATATAATTCCACATTCCTGATAATCTATGAAATTTGGACAAATCGAGTTTGATAGACCTCTTATACACATACATATGAATCTACCTAATTGACGTGTATTGAATAGATAAGAAAACTGACTTTACTACAATTTTTCGGTATTCCCTTTTTCTGTCTAACATAGTGGTGTAGCGTATCATAAAGTCGGCTCTGCTCGACATTCACCTTCTTCTATTTATTTTTCATAGCTTTTACAAAAACTAATAATCAATCTAATGTCCATACCTTAAATTCGGGGCGTATATATTGAATGTAGCCTTTCGTGAAATAATGATCTGCTTTATCCTTCATTCCAATATCCAAAAAGTTTATGGCGAACATCGACCATGTCATAGCTGGTCCAGATTGGCGAGTTACATTCTCATACATTAATAAATCGTTTCGTCTTGTAGTACTATCGAGAAACGGATTTCAAAACAAAGACATCACAAATAAAAAGGTTTTCATAATATAATTATAAAAATTCAATTTTGTTCCAGCGTCTGAAATGCAGCCACTCCAAACAAAAGTTTAACCTTACTGATGTTTCCAGATGTACCTCTTCAAAAACGAACAATCAGATAAGGGGGTGGTCAATCTGGTATACATAATTCACTGCCATATGATTGACTTGTCCATCTGATTGAACTTGTCAATAGGTTGTGTTTAGTTCATGTGGGACTTTTTACTCAGAGCAGTGACGTAGCAAACATTTTACACAAACCTAGAAAACACTGACTTTAAGCTAATGTTGCCTTATCCGTACATACTTATCTGTTTCGAACTGTAAGGGATATCCCAATAAGATCGTGTCGGCTTGTTTAACTTCTTCGCCTGGTCGATAACCCAAATGCTGCGGATGATATTTTTTCACTGGATCGTAAAGGACAAACATTTTATTGGCTTGCTCCATCCAATCTAAAGCTGATTGATTCGAGTTTGGCGAACACTGCGCTTGAGTATAGCTATAACGACAAGCAAAAGAAAGAAAACGTTAGTTTTTAATTTGACAAGCAGGGAGAGAGTTGTAAAATATTTCGCTTAGTTCATCTATAAATTGTAAACTTCACCTAGCCGTGATTTAAATTGTTTTTAGGTAGAAATGACTAGCAGAATGACTGAACTTTACATAAAGTTAGCTGTTGCGTCAGTTTTTTTTCTGCTGAAAAGGGAAAATCAGTTTTGTCTCTTATTTTAGCAAACATTCATTTGGATGGCTCAAATGTCAAATCACTTTTATTTCGAAATTTTTAAGTCAAAGCTAAATTTTTCACTATTATTTTGATGGATGCGAAAATGTTCACTATTATTTTATTCTCATTTTTCTCAACTATTTGATTTATGGAGTTAATCGAATTGGCATTTGAGCCATTCATATGTTGGCTATTTTAGATTACTTTTTCTCAGCTATTAAAGCAAAAAATAAATATTTCAGCAGATATGTATGTCCCTTATTATTTAAAAATGCTTCTTTTTTGAATTTGCTTGGATTTGGTACAATCCAGAAAAAGGTAATTTTATCTAGATAATAATAAAAACTCTTATCTACCAAGGGCATAATAAACGACGAAAAAACATCGATCGATATTAGGGCTGTGGAGTCGAGCCAAAACACGCTCCAATCGAATCGACTCCAGTGTCGACATCGCTTTAAAATGTTAAAAATTCTTGTACAACATTTTAGTAAATTTAAGTAAACTAATCTGCTGAGAAATTTAGTCGATTATTTTTATCGGTTGGCAACGATAATCCTTTTATCTATTGAAAGGAAATACAGAACGTTAAAAACTGATGAAAATAGTCCACAAGATTTCGGAGTAGATTATCTCATAGTTGTTTAGGAAAAGCTTGCTCCACAGATTTTTCATATTTCGAATAGGGCGTGTCTAATAGTCCTAAATTGGAGATTGAAAACCCTAAAAGTTATTCTAGTATTACTAACAATGGGCTAAAATTTTGTCAATTGGTTTAATACTTGGAACTGGGAGAAGTTTTCAAAATTTCAAAGGATGCAAGAAATTTAGCTGGAAAAATAAGATACGACTTTACAATAAAACACGACCATTTAGCACTACTTTTCAGCTACAGATAATCTACTTAGAAATATTGTCTATTTATACCCGACACCACACTGTGGTACATCGTATTATAACTTTGAACTTTTTTTTTAAAGCCTAAGAAACAAAGAGATAGACCCATAGTTTATTATACCGATCGACATAGAATCACTTTTTGAGTCGATTAAGCATATCGGTCCATGTTTTGGTATAGCATCCATATAAAGGTCCTTAGCGATGTCACTTCTTGACGCTGTAGAGAACACATTTTTCAATTTATCTGGCTGAAATTTAAGAATTTATACTTTGTATTGAACCTTCTTAACCCATCATGCGGAAATTTAAGCTTTTATAGATCACTAGCTGGACCCGGTCCACTTCGTTGCCCCATATTTCCGATCCCATCCATTTTTTGACCACTGACGTAGACTGCCAGCAGAACTGCAGTGGAACAAACACACAAACAGACAGACAAACAAACGATTTGCCACGCCCACATTTTCCCCGCCCACTATTTGTAATTTTTTTTTTCCAAAACCATCTCAGACGAAATAGCTTTCAAACAAAAGAAAAAATGTTAAAATCGGTCCAGTGGTTTAAGCGTCTATAAAACACATACATACATACGTACAAACATTTTTCCATTTTTATATATTTATAGAATAGATCATATTGAATTAAATCGTCTCTAGTGAAAGTGGAGTATATCGGTCCATGTTTTGATAAGTATAAGGCCCTTATGAAGGTAACGTTTTTTAACATATGTGCCTGCATTTTAGAAATGTAGTCTATTTAACCTGCAACTGTTCATATTAATAATGGTTCTCCTTACATTTGTTGGCAAACAATTATACAGTCGGCCCGTCCGACTTTAGTCTTTCCTTAGTGGTTTCACAATGGAATGTGGACATTTTTGAATGGGTGGGCAGAAACAATCGAAAATGTACTGATAAATTGGGTTGATCGGATGAGGTACTTATGTTCCATTATTAAATGACAAAGTTTAACCTTTCCAATAAAAACAGAAATTTGAAAAAATTATCAGTACTTTGTTTATAGCCGATTCAAACTTAAAATTGTAGATGGCCCACCCTTTATATATACCTACGATTATGCTTACCTGGCAAATTGAAGTGCTTCTTTAAATACAACATTTGTGTATACGTTATCATCGACATTCTCATGATCTTCATCGGGACCCATGACATCTTATAGAAGGAGATAGAATGAGAAGAAATAGTGAAGAAAATATTACTCAATACATGGAAGTGATAGTTTGCTTGATTACTTTTGATGTGATATTGATCTGTTTGTCGATTTAATTCGGTGCGACTTGTAAGAAATGCGGCAATCTCACGAACTAATGGCCATGAGGTGCGGCACAGCCACTCACGATCGAAGGTGGCCGCATGAAAGTTTCGCAAAGCTACGGCGATGTCCGCTGAAATGTGAATTTCTTGCTGGGCCACTTCGGGGCAACATGGATTGGTGGCTTCAGTTCCAGTAAAGGCACTCTCCCAGGGAAATCTTAATTTACAATTAAAACGTACATACATTATTCTGTAAACAATTCATTCATCCATCCATTTACCTTGCTCCCGCATAACCGGTGAGATTGGCATAGTACATAGCTCCTGGTATATGATTCAAGCGGTAAGTGAACAGTTCTTTAGACCAGTAATTGTGAAATTGTGTCACCACCGGTAGCATCCATATCTCAGTGTCCCAAAAGTTATGACCTTCATAATCTGCATCGAATTGGCCGCGGCTCAAGCCGGTAGGGCTTAAACCGTAATAGGGATTGTTGGGGTTATTGCTCTCCATGGATGGCAATGAACTGGTCATGTAAAATATGCCGGCATTTATAATTTGTGACTAAATAAATTATTAGGATTAAGTAGTACCAAATATATATGTATACTCGAACATATTAATGAATGCAAGTATTTGCTAACTCACCAGCTCCAAATTTCCCTTGATATCTATGCGAAAGTTGTTCCAGAATCCATTCCATGTCGAACGCTGTTTATCAAAGATCTCTTTTTGACTTCTAGCAAGAACTTAAGAAGAATTATCAATTACTTTTATACAATTTATCGGTGTTAGGGCGTAGTCAGGATGTGGGGGATAAATGTGACGTAATGCATGGTTAATTAAAAATACTTCCACTTCAATTTTCCCCGATTATTGATAGTAATTGATGACGTGAACATTATGATTTGATATTTTCATGGCTCGAAACCATTTTGCAACTATAATTAACACTATGCAACATAAAAATTGTTTTATGTCCAAGGCCTGCAAACCAACTTTTTGTGGAGATTGAGGAATATAATTCCATAAAATAAAACATTTTTCATGACAATTTTTCGAAACCATTTTGCAACTATAATTAACACTATGCAACATAAAAATGTTTTTGTGTCCAAGGCCTACAAACTTTTGTTTGTGGAGATTGAGGAATATAATTCCATAAAATCAAACATTTTTCATGACAATTTTTTTTCTTTTTAAATTCCTGTTATCTTCGAAGGTACCTTAATATTTGACTATATTTTTGAGGTACAACCCTGATAGAGCTGGAAAATTAGTTACATTTAAGTTAAGTATGAGGGCTACAAATGCTGGAGATAGCAATTCAAAATTTTGTAAACCCAAAAAGCAGTATTGGAAAAGTAAATTTTCAAAAAAAAAAAAATAATTGTTATAGCTTATTTTACTATTTAGCAACTTTTTTATAAACGTTTTACCCCCATTAACACAAAACAAAATAACCAAGCGTTAGAGAGCTAACGAAAGTTAAATTGTATGGAATTTGACAGCTATAACCGGCAGTTAGCTCTTAAACCTAGTTTATTCATATATTAGGCTTGTTTTCGTTACACCATAAGTGCTTAATTTGTATGGGGAGCTAAGCACTATTAGTTCCCGATGGAGTTTGGTGCTTGTGTTCCTGTCTTAATCGAGTATGATGTTGCCAGATTGGGCGCATTATATTTAGCAATATGGCATCCCATTTTTGGAGAGATTGTTATCAATTATTGTGAATTAACGGGAAGAAGGACAAAAATGGGAAATTATTTTAATATTTGCAAAAAGAGTGTAAACAATTGAACATAGAATAGTAAATATATGTTTTAAAAATACTTTTCACGAATTTTTTGTCTGTTTCGCACTGTTCTTTCTTCGCAACTCATGACACCATTGCTACCAGATAGTGAAAATCCGCCACTTATTGCTTATGTGTGATGTTGCCAGATTGGGCGCATTATATTTAGCAATATGGCATCCCATTTTTGGAGAGATTGTTATCAATTATTGTGAATTAACGGGAAGAAGGACAAAAATGGGAAATTATTTTAATATTTGCAAAAAGAGTGTAAACAATTGAACATAGAATAGTAAATATATGTTTTAAAAATACTTTTCACGAATTTTTTGTCTGTTTCGCACTGTTCTTTCTTCGCAACTCATGACACCATTGCTACCAGATAGTGAAAATCCGCCACTTATTGCTTATGTGCCAGTTAGTGGAAAACAGTTCTTTTGCGTTGCAAAGTGCTAAACTAAAATTTCTAGCTTGTACCGAAAACTTCCCTATTGTTAATGGCCCTTAGTCAAAAATAAAATTAGTTTAATGAGGATGTTTTTGAGAATTTGCGTAAAAAAAGTCTAGAGAGTAATTATTAATACATATCTGTCTCTAAATCATTACCCTCATTTAAAAAGCTCAAGATCTGTATGCAAATGGTAAATTTATGTAATGATGATTTTGTATAGGGATTTGAAGATGTACGTGCTCTAATTTCGGCGATTTTGGGTCAAATTCTAAGTCTAGCATCCGTTCTGTTATTTGCTCAAATAAAAAGGCGTTACTGTCCAGGAACTGTAATTTAGCCCTGCCGTTTTGAAAACACCTTTATCTATAGCTATTTAAAGGATTTTCCAACAAGAGGTGTTATTTTGGTATTCAAAGGAAAATATCAGTTTTTGAGATAAATGATCGGATGTTTATTTTATAATAAAGATGAAGGTATACCGTTAATAATGAAAAACAACATCAGCCAAATGGCCACCACGACCACGATTACAGGACCATATCCTTTTCATGAAATTTTCCATAACCAAATCGCAAAGTGGCTGCCCTATGTCCTCGATAGACTCACGAATTCTATCTTTGAGGTCTTGAATCGACGCTGGGCTGTAGGCGTAGGCCTTATCTTTCACGTGGCCCAAAAGGAAGAAGTTGCAAGGTGTTAAATCACAAGATCTCGGTGGCCAATTGTGATCTCCTCTTCGAGAGATAACACGGTCCGGAAACTTTTCCCGTAACAGAGCAATAGTTTCGTTGCTTGTGTGGCACGTAGCGCCGTCTTGTTGAAAGTAAACGTTGTCCAGGTCATTACCATCCAACTCCGACCATAAAAAATCATTAAGCATCTTTCGATTCCATTCACCGTAACTGTTGATCCAACCTCATTTTTGAAAAAGTAAGGTCCAATGACCCCGCCGGACCATAAACCGCACCAAACAGTCACACGTTGAGGATGGAGAGGCTTTTCAACAATAACATTTGGGTTTTCCGAGCCCCAGATTCGACAATTTTGCTTGTTGACGTAGCCACCGAGGTGGAAATGGGCCTCATCAGTCAAGATGATTTTTCGATGATTTTCGAATTTTAATAATTTCAATGCGGTGTTGGATCGTGTATCGTTCCATTTTTAGTAGAGTTGGGTCGTTCCGGAACGAACTCGTTCAATTGAACGATTCCCTTGAAGGAACGATTGGAACTGGTTCCTGCTATGTTGTTCGTTTAGTTCCATCGTTCACTTCGGATTTTTTGCTGTTATTCATCTTTTGTTCATTCGCTCGTTCATTTTACCATTCTTCTCTTTCGAACAGCTGTCTAATTTTTGCCAAATTTACCGAACAATGATTTCTCTTGTGCTGTCACACTAAATTTATAACAATATTAAATGCTGGTGTCGTTCGGAGGTATTAATTTTTTACCTTGATCAGTCTTTTTCACTGTGGTGCCCAGAATTGCCACACTACATACACATCACATGCGTTTAACAATTGTTATTTAAATAAAATCAGCAGAACATAATTAAATAAATTAAAAATATATTTCCAATTTCCTTGTCTGGCAAAATTGTTTTTATCACGTTCATAAAAGAAGACTGAACGAGTAAACAAACAGCTGTTGTGATGTTTGACCGAATGAATGTCATTTGAACGAAGGAGCCAAAAGGAACGATGGAACGAAAAGACTGAACGAGTTCCTCTATCGGAACGGAACGAAAAGGACCGGTCCGTTCAGTGAACGATAATGCCCAACACTAATTTTTAGTAATGGCGTAGTTTCTACTTGTCAAATGTCAAAGAATAAAAGCTTCAAAAGTGACAGCTACCGAAATACCGGGTGATTCAAAATAACACCTCTTGTTGGTCAACCCTGTAAAATTAGTATGTATGTATGTATGTAAATGGTAAATTTTTGTCATGATGATTTTGTAAACTGATTTACGTGCTCTCATTTCTGCGATTTTGGGTCAAATTCGTCTAGCACCCGTTCTATTATTTGCCTCAAAAAAGGCGTTATTGTCCTGCAACTGTATTTAGCCCTGCCGTTTGGATAACACTTTTATGTATAGCTAGGTACAAAACTGCCTGAAGCCAGAAAACTATCGTAAGATTCAAATCATTACATTTGTATGTTTTGTAAGTTTTACACAAATATCTATCTACTTACCATCATGCATTTCCGCCAGAGCCACCCGTTTTTCTATATCTGCTGTTAATACAAAACGGTATCGGAGAAAATGTTGTCCTTCTTTTAGTTCTAAATTTCTTCGCTTCTCATGCAAATTATCACTGAATGCTACGTAAAGTTTCGTACGATTCGGCTGGAAATGTTCACTTTCCACCTCTTTCGTTGTAGCCTTTAACATTTTGATAATGCTCGAGTTCACAACTTCAGGCACCATGTCGAAGGCTTTCGTAACACTTCCAGGATTTGATTGCAGTTCAATGGTTAGTGAGCCTAAAGAGAAGGACATATTTGAAAATTGAATACTAAAATTTGAATTTTTCTTCGCGTTAGGAAAAACCCTTGAAAATATTTTCAAAAATCTATGAATTGCATTGCCCGAATTAAAAGTTAAAACTACTACCGCACATTGATTTTCAATTCGGAATGTTTCTGGGAATTATGTATGTTCTCCTTACACTTATAGATCTCAATTTTGAACTCTTGAGAATTTTAAGACATCAGTTTGGATTCCGATTGATATCAAAACAAACCTTTAGATGTATTACGCCTGATGAGAAAGTCATATATTAATGCTCTATTATAAAATCGGTGCGCATATATTCGATGACGCCATTTAATACCAAGACTATTGCAATGCTCCAACCACTGGAAATAACCGTCCTTCAGATTCATTGAATATTTCACATTTTCAGCCGTTATGGAGGAATTATCAGATGTATAAACACTGACGCTTATATTTAGCCAATTTGGCAATCGAGCTCGACGACTATCGCCCTTATGTCCATTGTATACACCATTCATATAGATGGCATCGCCAAAGACCGTTAATCCCAAGTGGCCGTTTGATATTGATGGCATAAAACTGAGATCTGAAGGTAGTCTGAAAGAATAAATTGCATTAATGGGAATGTAGGTAGGTATATACATATGTATTGAATTGGATTCAATTCAATAATCTTTAATACTTTTCGGTTTCCAGTAGAAATGGTCCATTGTCAGCAGCAAGGCCTTGAAAGAGCGACGCCAATAAAACAATTGGAAACAGAAACAACATAGGTTTGTTTTTATAAAATGCTATTCTGGTTGAGCCAAACTTCTCGCTGTTCATTTATTATTACTACTGACTGATTATTTAAATTTCAATTTTCTCATTTCAGGCTGGCTGCTGTGTTTAATTGATAAGGTGAATGAATTGTATTGTTTACGCGAGAGTGTGTGTATGTGTACTAGGGATGCCAATCCTGGGTTCTGATGCATTTATGAGGGATATTTTGATGTATAGACAAGAACATATCGCTCACATACTTCAGAAGTAACATAACTTCAAGTCCCTATAAAAAGATAAGTAACATGAAATAAGATGTTTAAAAACGCTGGAATAATCGAAAATAGGGTTGTTTATTTATAAACAAAATTTCGATGAGAATAATTTATGGATATTTGCAAAATTCGCATTCCTGTGAGCAAAGCTCAAAAATTTTAAATTATGATTTATATCACTCTAGAAGTCAGTGAACAATTTGTATGTGCAACAAATTGTGCAACAGGTAAGCCGGGTGTAGATATAATAAGTATATTACTGCTTTTTGTGAATGTTATATATAAAATATTTTAATTTGTAATTTTTATCGGAATTCTTTACTTTTGATCGAAAATGACTTGAGGTCAAAAGAAAAAGTAATGAATAATAGATTCTAAAGGAATTTGCGCAATTTTTGGAAAATAAGAGATTATTTTAAGACATAGTTTTAAACCTTTTTTTAAATATTCTTGAAACTTTTAATTTTTTTTAATTTTAAAACAAAAATATTGCATTATAGCTTATTTTTTTCAATGGATTTTTCCTCCAGACGTTTTGTTGGGCAAAGTCATGCTTTAGAAAATTTTGACGAAATATGCTTTTATAGAAAATTGCATTGTTTTTCTAGAAAATCTTGCCAAAAAAATATTTTCTTGCTAATTTCATCAAAATTGAATATTTATTGTAAATTTTGTGAAATTGCATATGTATAGAAAACTTTAGACAAAAAGTTGTGGATGATTTTAAAATTTATGATTGTGGATGATCGATTTTATAACAAAAAATAATATAAAACGATATTTTAGGAAATATTGTCAAAATTGGTATTTTAAAAAATGTCATCAAAATTGTATTTTTTTAAGTTTTTGTAAAAAAGTTTAAGTAATTGAGCTCGAGGTCTATGTTTTTTTTAAATGTCTATTATTTTTTTAAAACAGCATTTTTCTAGAAAATGTTGTCAAAATTGCGTGTTTTTGAAAGTTTTGTTAAAAATATATTTTTATTGAAAATTTTTTATTGATGTTTTTAATTGTTGACCTGTTGTATTAATTTTTCCTATTGTTCGTTTTTTGTAATTAAAAAACGAGTTGATCTATTTTTAATTATTTATTTTTATTTTCCTATATTTCGACTAACTTCGTTAGGGATTCAATTATTTTAAATTTCGCTTTTCAACAGTTCGACTTTTTTCCTTGAAATTACTTGTTTTTTTTCTAGAAAATTATGTCAAAATTCATTTTGTCTAAAGAAATTACCTTCAAATTTCATATTTCTAGAAAATTTCTTCAAAATTAAATTTTTCGAAAATTAATTTTTCCGCAGAATTTTTTCATAGGTCTTTAATAAAGTCAACGACCTTTAATCCGGACAATGGGCAATAATCTGGGGCAATCATCCTTTAAACCGACAATAGAAAATTTGTAGAGAAATGTAGTTTTAACAAAATTTGAAAATCAAAATGAGAAATGCTATTAAAAAAATTTTTCGAGAAAATTGCAATTTCAATAAAATTTTGCAGAAAAATGTAATATCGATGAAATATTCTAGAAAAATTAAATTTCAACAAAATTTTGCAGAAAAATTTAATTTCGATGAAATTTTAAAGAAAAATTAAAAAAATTAATTAAAATTAAATTTCAATAAAATTTTGCAGAAAAAATAAATTTTAGCAAAATTTTATATTAAAATACAAATTCGAAGGCATTTTTTTGAAAAATATGTTAATTTGAAGGAATTTTCTAAAAAAAAATCGAGAATTTTTGTAGAAAAATGTAATTTTTTATAAAAGTGCAATTTTATAATCAATAAATTTTCTAATGTAATTTCAACGAAATTTTTTAGAAAATTGCAATTACAATGCATTTTTTCGAGAAACGCTAATTTCAACGAAATTTTCTAACAAAAATCGAATTTCAACGAAATTTTGCTGAAAAATACAATTTCGAAGAAATTGTCAAGAAAAATGCAATTAAACGAAATTTCTTGTTATTAGTCATATTAGAAAAGAAATATAATTTACGATATTTTTTGTAGGAAGGAGGGCATGATGACGAATATAGAAAATTTTGCCCAAAAAAATGTTTCTTGCAAATTTCATCAAAACTGCATATTTTTTGTAAATTTAGTGGAATTGCATTTGTATAGAAACCTACAGACAAAAAGTTGTAGATGATTCATCATTGACATTTTTTAAAAATTTCATCAATAGTTTTTTTAAAAAAAATCATTTAAAAAACCCCATTTTATCTATAAAATTAATTTCAAAACAGAATTCTTCTAGAAAATTTCGTCGAAATTGCATTTTTTTCAAAATTTTATTAAAAATACATTTTTATTGAAAAAAAATATTATTTCTAGAAAATTATGTCAAAATTATTAGTTTCTAAAAAAATTACCTCCAAATAGTTTTTTTAGAAAGTCTACGACCTTACTAATCTGGGGTCATCGTCCTTTAAACCGTCAATAGAAAATTTGTAGAGAAATGCAGTTTTAACAAATTTTCAAAATGCTGTTGCTTTTCAGAAAGAGATGCTTTTCAAAGAATTTTCGAGAAAAATGCCATTTCAACAAAATTTTGCAGAAAAATGTAATTTCGATGAAATTTTCGAGAAAATTTCAACGAAATTTTGTATAAAAATTCGATTTTAACAACATTCTATAGGAAAATACTAATTTTAAGGCATTTTCTAGAAATTTTTAAATTTGTGGAATTTTCAAAAAAATTGCAATTTTTAAGAATTTTTGTAGAAAAAAAAATATTTTTTTAAAATTACAAATTTTCTAATGTAATTTCAATGAAATTTTGCTGAAAAATACGATATGAATACAATATATAAAATAAACGAAATATTTTTTATTAGTCATATTAGAAAAGAAATATAATTTACGATATTTTTTGTGGGAAGGAGGGCGGTAAGATGGATGAAAAATTTATTTTTATAAAAAAAAATATAGAAACCGATTTTTTTATATTTAGAAAATGTTGCCAAATTTAGTATTTTTAAAAAAAGTCATCAATATTTAATTTAACTTATTTCAAAACAGCATTTTTTTTTTTCGCCAAATTGGCCTTTTTTTCAAAATTTTGTTAAAAATAATTTTTTTTTATTGAAAATTTTGTTTTTTCTTGAAAATTATGTCAAAATTACTTTTTTCTAAAAAAATTATAAAATTTTTATATTTTTAGAAAATTGCTTTAAAATTTATTTTTTTATAACAAAAAATATATTTTTTTAAATTGCAAATTTTCTAATGTCATTTCTATAGCTATTAATTAAATTTCAACAAAATTTTGCAGAAAATGTAATTTCGATGAAATTTTCCAGAAAAATTAAATTTCAACAAAATTTTGCAGAAAAAAATAGATTTTAACAAAATTTTATATTAAAATACAAATTCGAAGCCATTTTTAAGAAATATGAGGTAATTTTCTAAAAAACGAGAATTTTTGTAGAAATATGTAATTTTTTATAAAATTGCAATTTTATAATCAATAAATTTTCTACTGTAATTTCAACGAAATTTTTTAGAAAAATTTCAATATATTTTTTAGAGAAATGCTAATTTCAACAAAATTTCTAACAAAAATGGAATTTCAACGAAATTTTGCTGAAAAATACAATTTTGAAGAAATTGCCAAGAAAAATACTAATAAACGAAATTTTTTGTTATTAATCATATTAGAAAAGAAATATAATTTACGATATTTTTTTGTGCGAAGGAGGGCGTGAAGGTGTAAAAAATGTATATTTTGAAAAAAATAGTAGAAACCGATTTTTTATATAAAAAAAATGTCAAATTTAGCATTTTTAAAAAACGGCATCAATATTTAATGTAATTTTTTTCAAAACAACATTTTTTAAGAAAATTTCGTCAAAATTGCATTTTTTTTTTCAAAATGTTAAAAATAATTTTTTATTGAAAATTTAGTTTTTTCTTGTAAATAATGGCGAAATTATTTTTTTCTAACATTTCATATTTCTAGAAAATGTCTTTAAAATTAAATTTTTCATATTTTGTTTTTCTATAAAATTTTTTCAAAATTTAAATTGTTCTAGAAAATTTCTTCGACAGTTAATTTTGCCAGAGAATTTTATTCATCGGCCTTTAATAAAGACAACAGCCTCTAATCCGGGCAGTGGGCACTAATCTGGGGTCATCGTCCTTTAAACTGTCAATAGAAAATTTGTAGAGAAATGCAGCTTTAACAAAATTTAAAAATCAAAATGCGTTTGCTTTTCAGAAAGAAATGATTTTCAAAGAATTTTCGAGATAAATGCAATTTCAACAAAATTTTGCAGAAAAATTTAATTTCGATAAAATTTTCAAGAAAATTAAAATTTCATCGAAATTTTGTAGAAAAATAAGACTTTAACAACATTTCATAGCAAAAACAATTTTAAGGCATTTTCTAGAAATTTGTGGAATTTATAAAAAAATGCAATTTCAAGAATTTTTGTAGAAAAATATAATTTTCTTTAAAATGTAAATAATTTAAATGCAAATATTAAAATCCAAATTTTCTAATATAATTTCAATGAAATTTTGTATAAAAATGCTACTTCAATGTATAATTTCCTTTAAAATGCAAATGCAAATTTTCTAATGTAATTTCAATGAAATTTTGTATAAAAATGCTATTTCAATGTATTTTTTATAGAAATGCTAAATGAAAATTATTAGATTTGTAGAGCAGTCACGCTGATTAAACATGACGTTGTTATTTTACACAGCTTCCAGTTCATTTGATATGTTTTTACTTCGCAAAAAAACAAATTTCATATTCATTTCTCAAGAATACGTTGTTTGCCCAGCTATTGTTGGAAGACTGTGTTTTTTTCTGACGGATCTAACGAGCAGTTAATGTATATACATATATGTATATCAATTCGATCCTGACCCGACTGTTCTTCTGACAAACAAAACGCTTTTTTGTAAAATACTAAAATCTCCGACCCTACTAAAAACTCTTGCGATGCGAATCTGTATTTGTAAACCCTCACTTTAGTGGAGGAAGATATTCGAGTATGTAAGTAAGGGGTGATCCATTTCGAGGTTCCCTACTTTTTTAAAGAAAAAAACACAGAAAATTCAAATTGAATGGGGAATGTTTATTACCATTTGAAAGAACATTCTTTGGCATTTATTTTTTGAAAATTATGTCTATCAAATGTTGGCCACGGCTACGTCTCAGATGGTCCATCCGTTGAGTCCAATTTTCGATGACTCTTTCGAGCATTTCGACTGGTAACTGATGTTTTGCTCCAAGGCCTGAATCGAAGCGGGTTTGTCCGCATAAACTTTAGACTTTACATATCCCCACAGGAAAAAGTCTAACGGTGTGATATCACACGATCTTGGTGGCCAATCCACCGGCCCAAAACGTGAAATTATCTGCTCACCGAAGTGTTCTCTCAATAAATCCATTGATTGATGCGATGTATGGGAAGTGGCGCCGTCTTGTTGATCAAATAGTCGGTTATCATGGTACGATAACGGTCGCCATTGACGGTTACGTTCTCACCGGCATCATTTTTGAAGAAATTTGGACCGATGATTCCCGTACGTCGGATCGGGAATCGGTCAATAGCAATGGATAGCTCTTAACGAGAGCTAAAATATTGCTCATGGGTGTCAAGGTCGACTGGAAAGTGTTTTTTTTTTGGATTAAAAAAAATGGACTTAGCGCAATTGGCAAAGGATTATTTTGATAACAAAACAGAATAATTTGTAAACGTTGTTCAGGCGTAAGTCCTTCCATGATGAAATGCCAAACAATACTTAACAAAAATAACATGACAGCATGACACGACTCACACGTGATCTGTCAAAAAAAGGCTATTGAAAAAAGTATCTCTACTTAGATCACCCTATATTTATATATAAATAGTTGAAACAACAATAATAACATGGATACGATCAAATGAAAATGCTTGCAACTAAATCGATGGTTGTATCAATCGAATTAAGATTGTTTTTTCCATTGACATTCGGTTAGTTGTGGTAACTACTTTTAAACTTTCATTATAGTTCCATATGATCGATATTTGGTTGTGACAACGAATGTTTTATTCTTGACAACAGAAAGTGTATCAATAGACCAAAGATTATTATTGCAACGAATAATTGGTTACTACAACAGAAAAAATATTAATAAATAATCGTTTTTTGGTTATCCCAAAATGTTTTACATAAATTAAAAATAAAAGCAACAAACATGAAATTGAAAGCACAGGGTTAAGCGATTTTTTATTTTGTTATGAATTATTTGGTTTTTTGTTCAATAAATAAAATAAAAATTAATGAAATCTGTTTTTAATTAATTGTAGGTAGTATATGATTGACAAATTGCCAGAACAGCCAATTTTTAAAAACAGTTGATTGTGGCAACATACAACAGATAATTTTAGCCACCATTTTCGTAGTTGGCGCAACCAAATATGATTGTTATCGAAATGGAAGCAGAAGTATACCACAACCAAAATGTTGGTGGTCCTGCTGGAATCGCATGACAGTAGACAGAACTACTTAAATTCGGTTGGCAAATAATTCGGTTGAGGCAACCAAACTGTATTGTGTGTGTAATACTTCAGATAAAAATTGTTTACATAAATTTGCTTTTAGTACATTCAAAATTTGTTTGCTTTGTCGACAGCTCTTATAGCACAAAAAGGACAAATCGGAAGGAATATACATATATGGAGGCTGTATCTAAGTCTGAACCTTTTCCCCAAATTCGGCAATATGGAACTTTGGATAAAGGAACTCTAACAAAGTCCTTTCAAAATAAGTATGTATATATATGGTGATGATTTTTGTGACGGTATTTGAAGAAAGCAATGTACGTCAAACAATCAGAGCGAACTATTAAATAACATTATATTCATTACACTCGTACGTAGGTTTGGAACTTTGCTTTAATTTCTTTTTGGAGTTTACTCAGTGCTCCTATTCATTGGCACAACAGAACCACTGCTAAAGGTGCAGATGTATGCGAATGAAATTAACATTTTCTACATAAATTAACATAATCGCTATTCTTGAGCACAGGTGTCTGGAAACTAACTGAATAATGTACATTTAAATTCTTTTTTGATTTTCTTTTTTTTTCAATTATAATTACGGACAGTTTTTCAACACCAAACAAATCTTTATGCCGACGTTCTCTGTAAATGACACCGATCATTCATTCCATTGTCCATCCCATTTGGAGTATGTATGTATGTATGTATACGAGTATATTTCTCTCTGTCTGTGTTTAGTCTTGTAAGTGACCATTTCAGATAGAAATCTTAATTGACCAAATTCTTTTTTTGGGCCCAAAATATCATGCAATTAAATTACCGCAACTCAGGGAAATTTAGACAATCAAATGTTGATGCTTAAGTATCTACTCGTACTACTACCCCATTGCGTCTCCATAATAACAATTTGTATAATTACTGCAATATGTACCTTAATTTCTGTGGGAAGTCGTTTAAATACAGAATATTCGGACGCAAGTGAGTGATATTGGAATAGAGTCTACCAGTTGGTGTGAGTAATATCTAGCAGTTGGTGTGAATATACTATCTAGCAGTTGGTGTGAATATACGAGTACATTAAGATAGCAATGCTTGCCAGCTACCTCTGATCACTGTGTCACAATAGCGTGGGATAATCGGTTTCTGTAAAATAGAATTTAACGTTAATAACGATATTTAGTAATAAGTAAAATCTAATCGGATCAAATATTCTAATTTGTATTAATATAGTACATAACGTATTCCAGACATTCAAAAATGTTCGATAAGAAATATAAATAAATAAGAAATAAAAGTGACTATGTAAGGGCCAGACTACTTCCATATCTCTTCAGAACCAGTGCTACCTTTAATACCGGCCGTGCTCAGGGGTTGGGGTGGATTTTTGTTCCTCTGAGATACTTTAAAGCCCAATGCAGAAACCAAAACATAGGTAGCTTAAACCATGATAACTAATAATACGATAGGAATAATGGAAAAGATGTACGACTATGTGAAGAGGATAAAGCTGGTGTTCCCTCTTCAATCTATACCCGCCCTACCATTGTTACGCATATTTTTTAAAATTTTTGACTGCGTAACCCAAAATCGTTTATGCTAACATTGTGCCAAGTTGTTCGTGGAATAAAATTCAGATCTTAGTCCATAGCAAAATTACATAAACTATATTTTAATAACTCCATAACATTAATATGACTAAGGTGTAAACAAAAAAAAAATTAAATTGTAATGAGTTTTAGTTTAGGCAATAATCGTATATAGTAAATGACATTGAATAATGACAATATGCAATGGGATTTAAACTATTTTCGGAATGAGTAACTCTATTTATATGTTAATTAAATACTATATTATATATAAGTATACTAGGTAATGTGCCGAGTGAACATTTTAGGTTAGAGTTAGTTATAAAAGACTTACCAATTAATATCCAATGTTAACAGCAGGCCTGATGTCGTATCTGGATACAGGTAAAAATGATTAAAATGTCCACTCAATACGTTGACGGATTCGTGTTCGAAGTATTTAATTAATTGTAAGTGAGTTTGAGAATATAATAACTAATGTGGTCTCCTAGATGCCCAAGTTATAAAACTATGGTTCTTGTTTCTAACATATTCCGATATGAACATGATCTTTTGATTCTGTAGGTGTTGAAGTCCAAAGGAGTCAATGGCGAAGAAAGTAATAGCGGTTTATATCCTTGGACACATCTAAATTTTCATTTGAGTAATTTCATATGCGTATGTATCTCAAGAAGCCAGTTGATGCTTGCAAAAATCAAAGCTGAGGATGGTTTTCGATTCTCTTATTGCGACACAAAATATATTTATGATAATCCATTACTTGCTATCGTTCCAAAATCAGACATTTTGAGCGCCATTCATAAACGCAAATGCTTTATGGTCCTTAGCGATATTTAAAATTAAATATATGCGGGAGATCAGTGAGAGCAAAAATCTCACTACCTAATTAAAATATTAGGAAAAATGATACATATCCAACGATAGTTTAAACACATTTTCCAACTTACCTCCCGATTCTTGCAAAAATTACTAGCCAAGATTTGATAAATAATTAGAAAGCTGGATAATAAGTTAACAATCCTCTTTCATTAATTTGAAATCGTCTTTATAAAAATTCCAAACTTTTTCTTATGAAAAAAAGTTTATGACTTTCTTCGCAAACAAATTTTCGAGAATGAAAATAAAATTCATTTTCATGAAAATGTGTATTGAAAACTATTGTTATTTTCTACTAAGCCTACCTAAAATATTATATACGAGAAATCCAGTAAAAGAATGATAGTGTTCTGCAAATCAGACAACATTCCTCACATACACCCCCTCCCAAGATCAGACGTAGGGATTGTAAATCCCAAAGACTGATTCCCAAGGCAACCAATAATCATCCAAATCCACGGTATCTCCTATGTCCAGATGTCTTTCATATGATATACACCCTTATTATTACTGTCCAAATCCTGCAATTCGTAATTAACCTGACCTATTCTTTTCAAAACCTTAGCCTTTATCCCAACTGGAGCTAATTTCGAGTTAAAATTCGAAATTCTTGAACTTTGTGCAAAGTTTCTTCTTATGACCTCTTCACCGATAGAAAACTCCCTTTTACGCGATCGTAAATTGTACCTACGAGAATTCTCCTCATAAGCTTTCTGGACCATCTCTTTTATATCTTCTCGAATTAACATCATCTCATCCCTTCTTTCAAGGAGAATATCGGCTTCGTTCAAAAGCTTAAGCCTCTCTAAAAGCTTGTAATCATTTCCATGAGAAATCATGGATTGGCCAAAAACAATCTGATATGGAGTTCGCCCAATTGTCCTATGCACACTATTACGCAGCGCACAATTAACACTGTCCAAATACTTGTCCCACTCCCTTTGATCATTCCTGACATATGAACGTAATGCCTCGTTTATCGACCTGTTTACGCGTTCACTGGCATTTGCCTGCGGACTGTAAACGGCAGTCAGAATATGTCTCACACCGAATTTCTCCAAAAATTTCTCAAAATCCCTACTACGGAATTGTGACCCATTATCTGTCACAATTGTCTCCGGAACTCCATAGCAATTAAAAATCTCGCTGCGCAAATAATTTATAATATCCTTGGAAACAAATTTGCGCAGTGGTCGAAGAAAGGTAAATTTAGAAAAATGATCTAAAACTATTAAAATTCCCATATGACCTGACTTCGTCCTTGGTAAAGGTCCAATAAGATCAATATACAATCGTTGAAACGGCCGTACAGTCTGGACCATTTGTCCCATCGGAGGTCTCAATAGCGCAGTCGGGACCTTGGACGTTCGACAAAAGTCACAATTTCTTACGTAGTCACGTACATCAGTAACTAGTCCTGGCCAATAAAAATATCTTCTTATCCGCTCAAGGGTTTTCGCAATACCACCATGAGCAGAATTTGGGACATCATGTGCGGAATAGATCACCTCTCTTCTAAGTTCATATGGCACCAGAAGTTTCCACGAATCTGATTCGTCAGAAAGCCCTGACGAAAATGTGGTCCGCTTATAGATAAAACCATCAATTATCCTAAAATCTGGAAGTTCCGAACCTGAGATTTCGATTTTCAATTTGGAATACTCTTCGCCCTTAAAAGCTTCTGAATTCAGATCAATGGCTGGTATAGGATCTACATCTATGGTATCCACGAATTCATCACCTTCATAAGCCCTTGATAAAGTATCTGGAACAATGTTCTCCTTTCCACTTCGATGCTCAATTGAGAAATCGAATCCTTGTAATTTAAGAGACCACCGTGCCAACCTTCCAGATAAATCACGTTGCCCCATTAACCACTTCAGGCTTGCGTGATCGGTCACTATCTTAAATTCCTGCATCTCAATATATGATCTGAACTTTTGAACAGCCATTACTACTGCTAAACATTCCAATTCCGTAATCGTATAGTTTCGCTGAGCCCGATTCAATTTATGCGACATATACGCTATTGGTCTTTCAATACCCTCTTGGTCCTCCTGTGCCAAAACAGCTCCGACTCCACAAGTACTTGCGTCGCATTGAAGTATAAAAGGTTTAGTATAGTCTGGATGAATCAGAACTGGAGCTGTTGTCAATTTATGTTTAAGTTCGTCAAATGCCTTTTGTGCATCATCAGACCATTCAAACTTCCTCCTCTTACACAATAGCTCCGTAAGTGGAAATGTCAATGACGAAAAGTCTCGAATAAATCGTCGATACCAACCGGTCATGCCCAAGAATCGACGTAAATGCTTGATAGATTTCGGTGCTGGTAAATCACGTATGGCACTGACTTTGTCTTCATCTATCTGTAATGTTCCATTGCCAACAATATATCCTAGGTACTTCACTCTACTCAAGGCAAAGTTACTTTTACGCACATTTATAGTCAAGCCTGCTCTTCTGAGATGTGTCGCTACTTCCATGAGATGGGTTAAATGTTGATCGAAATTCTCAGACACAATCAGTAAATCGTCTAAGTAGACGAAAACGTGAGATCTCAGGGTATAAGGAATGACTTGGTCCATTAGTCTGCATAACGTTTGAGGAGCGTTACACAGTCCAAACGGCATTCTTGTAAACCGATATAGTGGCCGATTGGGGACTGTGAACGCTGTTTTCGACTTAGAACTTTCCTCCAATCTAACTTGCCAAAATGCATCCTTTAAATCAATTTTCGAGATACAGTGGACAGGCGGGAGTCTTGCCAAAAGCCCGTCGATGTTTGGTATGGGGTATGCATCCTTTACCGTCACGGAATTCAGCTTTCTACTGTCTACGCACATCCTAACCTTTCCCGGTTTTACAACAACAACCGCCGGAGAAGACCACGGTGAACCTGGTGCTTCCTCTATAACTCCTAAAGAAATCATCCTATCAATCTCTCCACAAAGCAGCTTCTCCACAGCAGGAGAAATAGGATAAAAACGCTGTTTTATCGGTCTTGCGTCTCCAGTATCAATGACATGCTCAATCAACGACGTACATCCTAGTCCCTCAATCTCAGAATTTGGAAAAGCGGACACTACCCTATCAAGTCGACTATGTTGTTCCTCAGTAAGTACAAGTTTATCTGGATCATCGCTGAGGACACTAACTTCCCCAATAGTCGGCATCGCAATCCTAAGGCCAAATAAACTCCAAAAATCATACCCACAAATCAAATCCTGTTGTATAGACGGTACCACTAAAAACTCTAATAATTTGGTCTGTCCCTGAAATCCAACATCTACCATCACGGTCCCTTGCACCACTTGTCTCTTTCCGTCAGCAGTCCTAACATTTCCTATGCATTTTCGAAATCCTTCTGAACTTTGAATTCTAGATCCCAAAGAACCTCCAATAACACTCCTGTTTGCACCACTATCCAACAACGCCAAATAATTATCATTCTGAATTTTCAAATAAATATATGGTCGGCAATCCAATTCCTTACATATAAGTGGAGAAATTTCGCACAATCGAAATGACCTCAATTTCGCGTAATGTTGTTTTATACGATATGAAGAGCGCAACTTCCTTCTAGAAGTACCAAATATTCTGGAACGAACTTTCCGATATTCCTTCAATCTTACATGAAATGGTCTTCTCAATGGGTGAACATCCCCCACCGTGTCATCATACTTATCATCAATAGTAGCATCGTCAATAATCACCCTGTCTATACCGGATGTCCGTTCTAATTCCGACGGACATCCCTCTGTCCGTTTCCCGACTTCCTATTCGAACAAAACTGACAGTTGGGTTTGTATGTATTCCTTCGCCCGCATCCATAGCAAAATATTTGTCTCGGCTCCATGCAGTCAATATAGGTATGTCCCATCTTCTCGCAATTCCAGCAATTAACGTCACTTCGAATTGCGGTGCACTCGGTCTCTATTTCTTTTAACTGTTCCAAGACGTCATCGTGGGTAGCTATTTCCGCAATCTGGGTTCGACTAATTCTTCCTCGATCCATATTATGTACGTCCTTCATAAATCGTTCGTGCTTCCTTACCGCTGTTCGCAATGTTGCGACACTCGTAATATCCAGGTGGAGAAGCTCGTGTCGTATATCATTCCTCAAATTCCGCAAGAGTATCTCACACAAGTCCACATCGGATATATGGTTCTTCAAACGATCAGTCAAACTAGAAACTGCATCGAAGTAATCGTCGAACGCCTCATTGGACCTCTGCTTCCGCCTACGAATATCCTCCAGTACGTCAAAATCATTGTAGTCAACTTTATACTGATTCCTCAAAGCAGATGTCAACGTCGACCAACTGATATCATCATTCCGTCTATGGTATCGCCAATACCATTCCAAGGCTTTACCTTCAAAAAGACTGTGTGCGTGCCTACATAAAAGCTCAACATCCCCATTCAGATTGTTGCTGGCCAATATATTAATTCGATATATAAATTCATCGATTGGCATTTTATTATCAAATCCGGAAAATTTCAAATTCCAGTTTCTAATGACGTTAAGTATCTTCTCAGAAGACACAACATTTGAAGAATTCGAAGAAATGTTAGGTGCAACATAATCAGGCGCAGTGGAGCCATTGGGTAATGCAGCGTTGGCCGAATTGGAACTCCCATGTATACTCATATTCTGAACTAAGGAACATAACTCAGAGGATATAAATTGGCGCATCTCATTCTGAAAACCAGCCAGAGAATCGGAAATCATCCTAGATATTTCTTGGTCATTATTTCTACCAACTTCTTGCAAATCACCATTCTGGGATTGATCATTTCTTCTCGTTCTACTACTCTGAGTTCTCCGTGAACCAGATCTCTCGTCGTCGATATCAACAGTAAAACTTACATTCCTTGGCTCCTCGATATTTAAAAGGTTTTCCTGACTTCGTGTTACTGGCATGACAACAGTAAATCCTCTATTTATTAACCAATCTAATGTTAATCCACTACTAAACTTGGAACATGAGTTAACATAAACTAAAAAAAATATCATACTCGTACATCGAATATAGAAGATGTAAAATAATACGATTTAAGCAAACTATCCATCTGGTGATCTGAACTGGTAAACCAACACAAAACAAATCCAAATAAAATATTTACTTAAATACAGTATGTCCGTTTGCTAGCTTCAAAAGCGAGTAAATATACAAAACCACTCCATATATTAAAATCTCAAGCTTTATTAACCGGCAAACCAATTTAGAAATATAGAAAACCGAGAATATACATCCGCTAGATTTTTCGTGAGTAAGTTACCGAGCATATCCCAATAACAGAAATCTCAAACAAAATATCTAGGTTGTATAATGAAAATTTTAAATGATTTGTATGAATGGTGCAGAAATTCGAGAAAAAAAAAGATCGATACTACTGAAATCCAAAACAATACGAAATCAACAAAAATCTATCGTATTAAATAGTTATCATCACGGAAAGATATTATATAAATTGTGTGACCTCAGCTAAATATAAGCTTTTATTTATTGTAATATTTTCAATGCAACGAAAGACGCAATTTTAATTTACTGAGGCCCCACGTTGGGCGCCATTTAATTTCTGTAAGGGCCAGACTACTTCCATATCTCTTCAGAACCAGTGCTACCTTTAATACCGGCCGTGCTCAGGGGTTGGGGTGGATTTTTGTTCCTCTGAGATACTTTAAAGCCCAATGCAGAAACCAAAACATAGGTAGCTTAAACCATGATAACTAATAATACGATAGGAATAATGGAAAAGATGTACGACTATGTGAAGAGGATAAAGCTGGTGTTCCCTCTTCAATCTATACCCGCCCTACCATTGTTACGCATATTTTTTAAAATTTTTGACTGCGTAACCCAAAATCGTTTATGCTAACATTGTGCCAAGTTGTTCGTGGAATAAAATTCAGATCTTAGTCCATAGCAAAATTACATAAACTATATTTTAATAACTCCATAACATTAATATGACTAAGGTGTAAACAAAAAAAAAATTAAATTGTAATGAGTTTTAGTTTAGGCAATAATCGTATATAGTAAATGACATTGAATAATGACAATATGCAATGGGATTTAAACTATTTTCGGAATGAGTAACTCTATTTATATGTTAATTAAATACTATATTATATATAAGTATACTAGGTAATGTGCCGAGTGAACATTTTAGGTTAGAGTTAGTTATAAAAGACTTACCAATTAATATCCAATGTTAACAGCAGGCCTGATGTCGTATCTGGATACAGGTAAAAATGATTAAAATGTCCACTCAATACGTTGACGGATTCGTGTTCGAAGTATTTAATTAATTGTGAGTTTGAGAATATAATAACTAATGTGGTCTCCTAGATGCCCAAGTTATAAAACTATGGTTCTTGTTTCTAACATATTCCGATATGAACATGATCTTTTGATTCTGTAGGTGTTGAAGTCCAAAGGAGTCAATGGCGAAGAAAGTAATAGCGGTTTATATCCTTGGACACATCTAAATTTTCATTTGAGTAATTTCATATGCGTATGTATCTCAAGAAGCCAGTTGATGCTTGCAAAAATCAAAGCTGAGGATGGTTTTCGATTCTCTTATTGCGACACAAAATATATTTATGATAATCCATTACTTGCTATCGTTCCAAAATCAGACATTTTGAGCGCCATTCATAAACGCAAATGCTTTATGGTCCTTAGCGATATTTAAAATTAAATATATGCGGGAGATCAGTGAGAGCAAAAATCTCACTACCTAATTAAAATATTAGGAAAAATGATACATATCCAACGATAGTTTAAACACATTTTCCAACTTACCTCCCGATTCTTGCAAAAATTACTAGCCAAGATTTGATAAATAATTAGAAAGCTGGATAATAAGTTAACAATCCTCTTTCATTAATTTGAAATCGTCTTTATAAAAATTCCAAACTTTTTCTTATGAAAAAAAGTTTATGACTTTCTTCGCAAACAAATTTTCGAGAATGAAAATAAAATTCATTTTCATGAAAATGTGTATTGAAAACTATTGTTATTTTCTACTAAGCCTACCTAAAATATCATATACGAGAAATCCAGTAAAAGAATGATAGTGTTCTGCAAATCAGACAACATTCCTCACAACTATGACAAAACGAGCCAGACCCTTATGGCGAATATCGAGCACGCCGAATAGGGCGGAATGAAATTGGGCCCCAAAAATTAACATGTCAAACAACAAAAAATTTTTTGGGCTTAATTTAATTTGTTGTCTACTTTTTGGGGTTTAATATAATTTTGAATTTTTTGACTGCTTTTTGGGGCTCATTTTCGTCTGTATATTTAGATTTGATCCACATTGACAGCTTTGAATCCTGTCCATAGAAGAAAGTTTTAAACAGAGGCCGAAGGCCGTAGCCCGACCGCGCAAGAAAAGTTTTATAATTAACTAGTTTTAACCCGGTGCGCTTCGCAGCCCCCATCTTTTATTTATTTTCTGTTTGGGTACTGTAAAATAGTTATACCTCTTTCTTTCAAAGTGACATGATTATTACGAGTATATATGGTGCAAAATGAAGAAGATTTGATTACTTTTATACTATAAAATACGAACCCTCGTTAATTTTCTAGTTTGTGTTCTAAGAGTTACCCCGACATCAAGGTGAAATATTTATCCCTTTCCACACTGTACCTCTAAACGTTGAAAAGCTATGTTTTTTGGATCATACGTTCATTCACACCCTGGTGCAATATAAGACCTTGTTTGTCACACGGTGTCTATAAAGGTACGAATTGAAAAAGCTAAAGTGAATCGCTCCATTGTGCCACATTTAAACCTTTGTGTGTCATAATTAACCAATTTTGCACCATTGTACAATATTAAAAAATCGTAATTGATATTTAAGATACAAATTCGCAACCCCTATATGTGCCATTTATTTCACTTGATTTTCCCCACGTTCTACGTAGAAGAATCTATTTGGAAAAAACCATTTCTTAGCTTTGGTTTATGCTGTAAGAGCTATCTTCGCACTCTGGGACCACATTCAACACTTTATGCACCACTGTTTCATATTAAATACGTTTTATTACACTGTGCTTCGAATTTTTATACATATCTGGGACTATTGTTTCCCTTTTTCCCCCACTTACCACATTTTACTGTATTTATTTTGCTTCACCGTACCATATTTAACCCTTTTTGTTCCACTGAACCATATTTAACACATTTTCGCCCCTCTGTAACATAGTGAACAATTTTTGCTTGCCCCAACTTCATCATAAGTTTAACCTTTTTGCAACGCAGTGCTACTAAAAGCTGAATTTTCAAAAAAAAAACATTCTTTTTTCATATTTAATTTACCCTCTCTCCCTGCATCCTTATTTTTGCCCACTGTACTAAATGTACGCTTTTTGACCCACTGTACCATATTTAACCCTATTGGGTCCACTGAATCATATTTAACATCTTTTTGTCCTACTATATCGTGTCCACTATATTTTTGCCCCACTGTACCATAGTTAACACATTTTTGCCTCAATGTTCCATAGTTAACGCGTTTTGCCCCACTGTTCTATACTTAACCAATTTTGTTCCACGTTACCATATTTTACGATTTGTAGCCACTTTTTGTCATACTGTACCATATTTAACCATTTGTGTCCCACTGTACCATAGTTAACACATTTTTGTCCCACTGTTCCATAGTTAAAGCTTTTTGCCCCACTGTACTATATTTAACCCATTTTGTCCCACGTTACCATATTCAACTAAGTGTGCCCCACTGTACCGTAGTTAACCCTTTTTGCCCCACTGTGTCATATAAAACCCTTTGTCTCACTGTACCACATTTAACAGTTTTTGCCCCACTGTATCATAGTAAATACATTTTTGCCCCACGGTACCATTTTTTACCCATTTTGTTCCACTTTACCATATATAACTATTTTTGCCCCACTGTACCATAGTTAACCCTTTTTGCACAACTGTGCCCCATTCAACTCTTAATCTCACTATCCAAAATTTTTTCACCACCTATGGTGAACCGTATTTAAAATGTGTATCCACGCTAGCATACTTAACCCGTTTTCCTCGACTGTACCATATTTAATCATATTTTCTCCATTGTGCATTATTTTTTACCACTGTGCTCCTAAATCCAAATAAACTCTTCATATCTCATGTTTAAGTTCCAATTTTGGTAGATTGTTCCATTTTTTCCCATGCTCTATAATTAGTTTATGTTCAAAAAGTTACCCTGGAACCATTGATCCATGTTTGACATTTATAAGCTACTGTACCATATTACACTCTTTACCCCACTGTGCCCCGAAAACTACGAATACAAAAAAACCGACTATCCCGATCCATTGTCCTAAAGACATCACTCGCTTTAATTTTCGCCATTCTAATTTTAGGCTTCAAATTTGGCGGTGGTACCATATTTATCCTTTCTGACTCAATGGGCCCCTATTTTTTTTCAAAAAATCGCTCCTTGTTTCACGATTCTATGTCTTGACATTTGGATTTGGCAGTTGTACCGCATTTTTCCCTTTTTACCCCACTGTGTACGTAAATGTTCGAATTTCGATAAATCCTGTCAATTTCTGAGTCTACCTTATAAGGGCTACCCTCACACCAAATTTCACGATTCTAGCTCTTGCCATTTGGGGTGTAATTTCCTATATCAGTTTTTGTAACGAAAATATGCCCCAAATTTGGGGTGCACTTTCATTTTCAATTTGGGGTGGATTTTGTGGGGTCCAACTTCCGGGCGCCGCCGAATAGAGGCAGAAACCGTCACCAAAGTTTAAGTCATTTGAGCAGTGTCCGTCCATCTGGCTGGTGCGTCCGACTTCAAATTTGGTATGAGAAAATATTTTTTCTATTCAGGCTAAGTTCGAAGATGGACTATATTGGTCCACTTTTTCTAGTACCTCACCCACAAAGGGTTAACATATAGTGAAATATTGATTCTCTAATAATTTCTATACTACCTATCCGAATACTCTGTAATTCCACGCATAGTAATTGTTTATCCGTCGCTATCACCTTGAGAAATATGGGCGAAGTCACCCCGAAGTAACTTATTATAAAGGTTGATCTAAGTAGAGATACTTTTTTCAATAGCCTTTTTTTGACGGATCACGTGCGAGTTGTGTCATGCTGTCATGTTATTTTTGTTAAGTATTGTTTGACATTTCATCATGGAAAGACTTACGCCTGAACAACGTTTACAAATTATTCAGTTTTATTATAAAAATAACAAAATAACACTTTCCAGTCGACCCACGACCTTGACACCCATTTTAGATGCCATGATAACCGATTATTTGATGCCTGAAATTGAAGCTCGTGATCTCGGCGACATTTGGTTTCTACAAGTCGGCGCCACCTCCCACACATCGCATCAATCAATGGATTTATTGAGAGAACTCTTCGTCGAGCAGATAATTTCACGATTTGGGCCGGTCGATTGGCCACCAAGATCGTGTGATATCACACCGTTAGACTTTTTCCTGTGGGGATATGCAAAGCCTAAAGTTTATGCGGACAAATCCGCTTCGATTCAGGCCTTGGAGCAAAACATCACGCGTGTCATTCGCCAGTTACCAGTCGAAATGCTCTAACGAGTCATCGAAAATTGGACTCAACGGATGGACCATCTGAGACGTAGCCGCGGCCAACATTTGATAGACATAATCTTCAAAAAATAAATGCCAAAAAATGTTCTTTCAAATGATAATAAACATTCTCCATTCCATTTGAATTTTCTGTGTTTTTTTCTTTAAAAAAGTAGGGAACCACGAAATGGATCACCCTATATTACTCACAAAGTGAGGGTATACCTTAGTCGGTTTACCCAACTGAAATATTCTTACTTTGTTTTTAAATCCAATCGTTACGAAAATTTTCAGAGCGAAGTTCTTGATCCGAGAATGAAGAAAATCAGCTCAGATTTATATATGGGGGTATCCCCCATTATATACCTAAATATTTAATTTATTTATTTATATGATTTACAATACGAAGCAATTGTACAAGATCATATGGCTAAATGTTTGCAGCAACAGACCAGAGCCTCTGGTGGGAATCGAAGCCACGACCCCTAAACTCATAGACGAGTAAGCTACTACCTAAATATGTTCCTTACACAGTACAACACATGAAGTTTGGGACTCAATTCTGAGAATTGGACGTGAAAGTGGACCAAAAATAAGAACATCTGTATCCTTCGTTTAGTCAAGTTGGCTCAATTATTAATTTAATTAATTTAATGGCCATACGATTTTTTTGCTCAAGGTGGACTTTTTGCACTTTTTCTATTCTTTTTCCCGTACGAAATATCTGTTTCGTGTCTGTCAGTAAAATATTGAAAAATGTGTATAATTATCATAAATCATAATTATGATTTGTTGTCAAAACGCTATAGATGTTATACTTCAGATCTGATCATTATGAAATTAATCAGAGAGGAGTTTCTTAGTCTATGAATGGTCACTACCAAATACGAATAATATTAGTTCAGATTTAGACATAGCTTCCCTAAACATGTTCCTTGCGATGTGGTGTATAAATGATGTAGAAGATTTATTTTATATTTAATCATTATGAAATTTGGCGAAGTAAAGTTTGGTGATAGTACCGACAGCTCTCTTCAAGGAAGTAGTAGAAAAAGCAACGTGTGACGAGCGCAAGCTGATTATTGGCGTAGACACGAGGGCTCATCATCCTATCAGGGGTAGTGCGGATACAAACGGTAGGGGTGAGTCACTTCTTGACTTTATTCTAACTACCGACGTAACTATTTGTAACAAAGGCAATAAACCGACCTATAAATACAAATAAAGACATACAGGAAGAACTCGACGCCACGTTCGTTACCGACAAAATTATTGGGTGAAATGTACTGGATGACCACCCATTCTCAGATCACCATTATATAGAATTGAAACTCGCAGTAAAAGCTCCTAAACCAGCCGTCCACAGAAATGTGAGGAAGACAAAGCGGTAACTGCATGAGAAGAATTTTAAAAAAATCATCAGCTCTAATCTTCTGTACGAACCGAGTGACATATTCAATAGCTCCCCTGAAAAGCCTGTCCAAGACCAATGTACAAGGGTAACAATAAATCATAATGATGTACTTCTGAGCTTCGACAAGGCCAAATCTACTGGGGTCACTAATGACTGCGATGGCTATAAAGAGTTACTCAAAATCTAGGAGCCTAGAAAAGGGCAAAGGCGTTTTTGGCACAACTTCTGTGGAAAAGTGGAAATGGCTTCGGATGCTGCAGGGCTGCGAAAAATATTATCCACTACTCCCTGTACAGTGGATTATTTGCAGGATGAATCAAATAACTGGTCAAAAAACAGCAGGTAGTTGTTAAATGTACTGCTCGACAGATATTTCGGGGAACTCACCAACAGAGCCCGAGGATCAGCTGGAACAACAAGAGAGCGAATGGGCTGCTAGCGTCGGTAGTTTGTTGACTGAGAAATCCAAAATAAGCCGAGCGACATTTTGACCTCTTCAAATCACCTGGACAAGACGGCATCACTCCAACAGAAATGAAGTGCATTATCCCCTGGCTGGAGAAAATTTATAAAGGCTGTATCAGACTACATCCCCAATCAATGCAGGGATACCAAAGTGGTATACATACTCAAAGCGGGAAAGATATCGCACACTAGGCCAAAAGACTTCAGACCAATTAGTCTTTCCTCCTTTCTATTGAATGGTCTGGAAAGTCTTTAGATTCCTGCATTAGGGAAAACTTGGATACAAAACTTCTGTCGGGGAACCAACATGCTTACAACAAGGGAAAGTCTACAGAATATGCCTTGAACGAACTCGTGGGCACTATCGAATCGTCCCTACATTTCAAGGAATTCACTATGGTGGCATTTCTTGGCATAGAAGAACAACTTTCACTCAGACGCGGTAATTGCTGTGCTGTCACATCTAATGGTGAACTCTAGCTTGATAAGACTAATTCAAAGCCTGCTCAATAGAAGACGCATAAGAACAAGTATTGATTCCACAACTATACAACCCACAGGAAGGAGTACTGAATTTACTAATTTGGAACTATGCGGTGAATGAAATCCTGCTGGATCTAGAATGTTGTTGCTGCTAGGTCGTGGCATATGCGGACGACGTGACAATCACAGTAACTAGTAAATTCTAAAACATCCTCAGAGACATCCTACAGGTGACTCGGAACGAGTTGGCTAGATGGGCCAGAAACATCGGTTAAGGCATTATGGCATAAGGCATGTGGATCCTCATCCTCGGATAAATGGAACAGACCTAGTATTTTCTGAAAGTGCAAAATTTTTAGAAATAATTATAGATAGTAATCTGTTATTCAGACTCAACGTACTGGAACGTGTAAGAAAGGCCAACGTCGCCTTATATTCCTACAGGAAGGCTGTAGGGTCGCGGTGGCCCTCTTCCAAAATCGTCGTATTGCACGAGCTATTGCTATATAGTAGTTCGTCCAATACTGTTGTACGCTATTGTGGTGTGGTGGACGGCAATTGATAAACTATTCATCTCCAAAAAAATATCCATCTGCTTGCCTATGTATAAGCAGAGCTTTAAGGACTACAAATACTGACTCTCCACAAGCCCTACCGCCAGAGCGGTGGAGGTACAAGAACTACGGTCACATGAGGATATCACAGTGTAGTGCTATGGTAACCGACTAAGTGGACTATATACGGTGCACATCTTCCAGAGGAACTACATCACTATGATACCAGCCAGAGATGAATGGGTTGGCAGAACACCAGGAAATATTAACCATCTCCACTTCTATACGGATGGTTCGAAGTTTGATGATAAGGTTGGCTTCGGAGTACACTGTAAAGAACTCAGTCTTGATATAGCTCACAGACTACCGGATACCTGCAGTGTCTATCAAGCCGAAATAATGGCAATATGGGAAGTCGCCAAGTGGCTGAGTCGCTATACTCGTATAGTGACCAATACTGGTGTTGTCGTTTACTCGGACAGCCAGGCTGCCATCAATTCTCTGGATGCCACATCCCTAAATTAAAAAAAGCCCTCCCTCGACTGCCGCAGTTCCCTTAAGGAGATGGCTGAGCAGTTTAACACATACCTTATATGAGGGTCTGGGCATAGGGATATCCCGGGAAACTGCAAATCCGATGAACTCGCCGGGAAAGAGACGACATTACAAATTCTTGAGGCATTTGCATATGTTGGTGCGCCACTATGCACTAGTGTTGGGCATTATCGTTCACTGAACGGACCGGTGCTTTTCGTTCCGTTCCGGTAAAGGAACTCGTTCAGTCTTTTCGTTCCATCGTTCCTTTTGGCTCCTTCGTTCAAATGACATTCATTCGGTCAAACATCACAACAGCGGTTTGTTTACTCGTTCATGATAAAAACAATTTTGCCAATTGAATTGAAATATATTGAAATTGAAATTTCAATTGAAAATATATTTTTAATTTATTTAATTATGTTCTGCTGATTTTATTTAAATAACAATTGTTAAACGCATGTGATGTGTATGTAATCTGGGCACCCCCGTGAAAAAGACTAATGAAGGTAAAAGATTGATACCTCCGAACGACACCAGCATTTAATTTTGTAATAAATTTAGTGTGACAGCACTAGAGAAATCATTGTTCGGTAAATTTGGCAACAATTAAACAGCTGTTCGAAAGAGAAGACTGGTAAAATGAACGACCGAATGAACGAAAGATGAATAACAGCAAAAAATCCGAAGTGAACGATGGAACTAAAAGAACGACATAGCAGGAACAAGTTCCAATCGTTCCTTCAAGGGAATCGTTCAATTGAACGAGTTCGTTCCGGAACGACCCAACTCTACTATGCACATGCTAGCTTTGGCTTAGGCAATAGGCAATCAGGCTATCCAACGAAAGGTGGACAGAAATCGGCACATGTGGGGTAGCTAGACAAATCTAACCAAGATATGACCTGAGAAGGTCAAAATATCTCCTCGCACTAGAGAGGAAAATACTGTCAACGTTAGTGTCAGTACTCACCGGACACTGCCTGATCGGTGAACACGCCTGTAGGTTGGGTATTGACTCCATGTCTCCAATGACCTCCGCAGAAGTTGTGGAGATAAGGAAGAAGTGGAGAGCATTGAGCACCTGCTATGCTACTGTCCCACTTTGAGTAAACGACGTCTGGGCTCGGCCGTTGTAAAAAGTTTAGTAGATCTTTACGGTACCGATATTCGTGCTATTGATATCGTTGTATATCAAACACGTTGGTTTCGAAGAGGGGCATCTGAGCCCGTGGTAACCCTTGGGACCAGGCAATGAAGCCGGCAAAAATTATCGGCGGCGGCGGCGCATGGGAAAAATGTCGGTCGTCAGCGGCGGCTGATGTTCTAGCAATGGCTCACGAATATCATTCTCAGGCAAATATGGCGCTTTAAGATATTTCCAATTAGATGAAAAAACTTAAAATTAACACAAAAATTTAAGAAAAGTTATGGAAGTTTTGATGTAAAGGCGAAAATCCGTTCAGAATTTATTGTGAATGACATAGTGTCTGTTGTGTTCTCTTCAAAACGAAGTAGACTTTGTAAAAATTGGTTCGGCCTATTGTAATATCCGTAAAAACCAAAAACGCATTTTTCAATTTGAAATCCCACAAATGTATTAGATTATTCAAATAAATGATAGCGAGATCCATTTAAAAACTCTTTATAAATTTTTACGCAAAAATTAACTTTATTAAAAATTCTGGCCCTATTGTATTGCTTACATCATTTTCATGGTTGCATAAAATACATCTCTTTGACTCACTAAATAAAGTTCGTCGGCTGAGTTTCAGCCGATATGAGCCGCTAAAATCGGCCGCGGCGCCGGCTGGAAAAAATGGCCGGCTGCAGCGTGCCGCGTCTTCTTCATAGCGTGCTTGGGACCTAAACTGATCTGGCTCAAATTTAGGTACATCACCTATATAAATTCGCGTATGTTTTTTCCCGATTGGGATGTCTACTCGAGACTAGTTTCTTGATCCAACAACGAATGCTATAAGTTTAATATAAGTATACTTGTATCAGGTGGAGTGTTTATTCTGCACTAAGTCCCGATGTACACTGGCTGAATGTTCAGCAGATTATCGGCGTTTTGTAGGAGAGAGAGGCAGTCGGCAAGAGGGGAAAAAACTCTCTCGTACTCGGGCTTATCGGGCTGAACGATTTGTGTTTTCACTCGCACTTTGAAACAACAATTCACACAGGAATATCCGAAACAAAATTACGCGTCTAAACGCAGAGGCAAGTTTAAAAGAGAATTAGCGGATAATCTGCTAAAAAAAATATCCTAGTGTAAATCCTACACCACCACTAACGTGGTGGTGTAGGGTAGCACATACTCAGTCGGCTCTGTCCGGCAACATCGTATCTTAGGTTGTTTTATGGTAGGTTTGCGTAGATGTAAGTTGTTTAAGGTAACTCTGGCAAATCATTCAGGCACATCTAACTCGACCCTCAAGCTGGAAGGTACACAAATTGCGGACTTAATATCTGAAGAAGTTCCAAACGGCTCAACGAACGGAAAGACATTTGTAACGCATGGCTAACGTTTAGTGGTTACGTACGCTCCATTCAGTGTTGAAACATTAAACGTCTAAACACAGCTATCCCCCCGTCCACTTTCCATGAATTTTGGGTTATTTCCACAAGCACAACTATTCTATTAAGATACGGTTGGTAACATCAAGCCATCGCGATAAATAACATCATTCATTTCTGCATTTCTTCAATGATGGAAGCACGCGAATGCGTGGAAAGAAAAGCGTCAAATTTGATCTTCTGTTTGGATCTTCGAGAGATAGTGAATGGGCCCATTTCCAAATGGGAAGTGTTGCAAAATAAGCTAACAATATTTTTAAACTTTACGAGGATAGTCTGATAATGAGTAGGTAACGATTTTTTTAAATTTATTTATCTTTTCGCATGATATGACCGACTCATTTGTTTGGAGTTTATTTAGAAAATTGCTGTTTCCTCTTGAAATATTGAAACTAATGAAATTTTGCAGTTAGGTCCAAAACAATCTAGATGAATCATTACTTTATTTACCAAATGACTTTGTGGAATATAGGGCAAATTATATTTTCTTGCACATTCGTATAATTTCACTTTTTGGAGCAGTTATTTGATATTATTTATAGTGGTATAAGTTCTATTGACGTACGTATTGACCTCTACCGTAATTAGAAAAAAACAGTTTTTGTATATTGCGTCCTGTAAAAAGTTACAGCAAATTAAATACACCATAGCTAAATCCTTTGGCTGTGAGTTACATTGAGGTTTAGAAATGTTCCTACTTATTTTTTCTTTTTGTTGCATAGTGTAATTATGATTAGATATCATTTTCTCTGCATAAGTATTTACGCAAACTTTTGTCACACATATATGTACCAATAGAGGTTTTATGCAAAAGCATAATTGTACTTAGTGGGGTAGATATCTAATGTAGGCAGATAGATAACTAATGTTATAAGCAAATCACCGACCGAGTTGGATAATGAAGCCTTTGAGGCGATTATGATTGTTAGTAATTTCACAGTTTGTGAACAAGCTAATTTAGGCTTTAAGATCGGAGCTTAAGAAAAACAAAACAAAAAATAACGACGGGGCTACAAACTTTCCAAATTGTTGAACTCGTAGAGTTTTCAACCGTAACCAAAATATTGTCCAAAACAAAAACATAGACACACAAACACAGGTGAATGTATACATGACTGCAATCAACTGACAACAATATTCGATTCGTGTGCATGTGTTTGTGTGTGTTTATGTAGTAAAGTGGAACCTATATTTAACTGACATATTTTTAAATGGAATAAAATGTTTAACATTTACTGCCAACAGCTAGTAAATATTGCCTAAAGTAGGGCAGAACCGACTATATGACATTCTACACCAACTTCTTAGAGCAGAATATGAGCAGATATAATTTCGCTAAATAAAAAAATGGGTGCCTTATATCTGGACAGCGGCATTTTATATAAAATTTTAATAAACTTTTATACAATTTTATATTTTTGGATTCTAAAACCGATGCAATCTGCATATTCCATATATGCAGGGTTACCATAACCTTTTTTCGGAAAGGAGGACTTTTGTGTCAGAAAAGGAGGACATTTGTAACATTTACAAAGAGAGTTTGAAACTACAATTTGCTATGATAATGCTTTGTACAACAATTTGTATTTTGTAGCGCTTAGATGCCAAATCGGAGGACTATATCGAAATCTGAACAAATTTTCTTCAAATTTGGCAAGGTTTGTTCTTGGATGCTACATTTAAATCTGAGCAGATTTACACCAAATTCGACAATGTGTTCCCTTGGAGCAAGAAATTTCAAACTGATTGAATATGAAAAAGCTTCTGTGGCGCTAAAAGGCCATATCGGAAAGAAAATTTGCAGGGTGACTGATATGTATTGCAACCAACTTCAGGTTGCTATCATTTCTAAACCGCTAGTCTGATAGCTGACAGATTTATTTCAGTGACAGTTCATTTTATTGTTTACAAGCTTACCAAAGCATTTTGATCTATTGCATTCAGAAAAAAAGTTATTCGTGATGGAATTCAAGCGTGATAGTGTGATTGCTTTATTTGGGTGGAAAAACACAAGTGGCTATCGTTAGAGCCCTCCAGCATTTAAATGTGAATAAATCTTTGGTTTCTCGTACCATTGCTCGTTACCGTGATACTGGCAGTGTTGCATCGCGTCCAAAAAGTGGACGAAAAAAACCGTAACAACACCAGAAATGATCCGAAAAGTGAAGGCCAGATTTGATCGAAATCCACGCCGCAGTGGTAGAAAAATTGCTCGTGAGCTGAACATATCGCGAGAACGGATACAACACATATTAAATAATGAGCTTGGACTAAAGCCATTGAAGTTCCAAAAAGTGCAAGAGCTCACCGATGCACAAAAAAAAGTTAGACTGGAAAGAGCCAAGGAGTTGCTTCGCTTGCACGAAAGTGGCCAGTTACCGAATTTGGTTACCTCCGGTCAGAAGCCATTCCAAATTGAGCAGTTTGTGAACAAACAAAATGATCGGGTTTACTTGCCAAAGAGGTCAGCTGAAAATTTACACCTTCGATTGGCACCAGAACTCAAGCGCCGCCGATGGTAATGGTGTGGGCCGCCGTAACGGCCGATGGTCGCTCCCCGCTCGTATTCATCGACCATGGGGACAAAATAAATGCCGAATATTATCGGGAAAATGTCCTAAAGACAGTATTGAAGCCCTGGGCGGACAAAAATTTCGGCCGCAGACCATGGACATTCCAACAGGACACAGTACCATCGCACTCAGCACGCGTCAACCAAGAATGGCTTAAAAAGGAGGTTCCTCGCTTCATTTCTACCGCATAATGGCCACCAAGATCTCCGGATCTCAATCCGTTGGACTTTTGGGCCTGGAGAATTTTAGAGAGTAAGGTTCGCACTAAAAAATACCAAAGTATCGATCATCTCAAGTCGGCGCTTCGCCGGGAATGGGCCAAAATACCGCAGAGCCACTTTCGTGCAGCGTGTGATGGCTTTGTCGGCCGTTTGAAGGCCATAATTCGTGCCAAAGGTGGCCAATTCGAACAAATCTAAACTGTTTCTAAAATTTTATGTTATTTGCTTTTGAACAATAAAATTTAAAAAAAAGTAAAAAATATAGCGCTTTCCTTTGTTGCATTACATATCAGCCACCCGTATATAGGGCATATATCTAAATCTGAACCGACTTTGACCAATTTCATCCCGGGTATGAAATAGCCTTTATTGTCAAATTTCAGCAAGATTGAAATGAAAGCGCGACCTGTACTAAAGGAACAATTATAAATAGACAGACAGACAATCGGTGTATTTTAAAGTGGGTCTAGCTCCATTATTTTTAGGTGTTAATTATAATAAATAAGTAAAGCGGCGTTAATATCTGACAAGCATACCCTACACCATAGATTGCATGTCAACCGTTTTTGATTCTTTGAAATTTGTTGCGTTAAGAAGTAAAATCTTGAGGTACCTTTGTGTAGGGGCTATATCAAAAATGGACCTATGATGACCATTGTTCGTCTGAAGGGTTCTGCATATTCATACTCCCAAATTACCAATTTCAGTTCGTCCAGTTGAAATTTGCAGTCTCTATGGCGTTAATAAGTCAAATCGGACAGAAGATGCTAAAAATTGATCGATATTGCCCATTTTCAATCCTATAAGAAGTATCTGTACCAAATTTCTGTCATCGAGCTCAATTATTGTAGTACTAACTTTATACTAAAAGTAGTTGCGAGTATAGTACATGGGGAGGTTTACTGATTGTGAAAAATTTAAATTTGTAACAAAAGGAGGACAAATCCATCATTTTTGAAAAAGGGGGGAGGACGGGAGGACACTGGTTAAAAAGGAGGACATGTCCTCCCAAAGGAGGGCGTATGGTAACCCTGCATATATGCATTTTATATGAAAAAATTATGCAAGGGAATATGCACATATGAAAATATAATGTGCATATGTTGAATGAAAAATGCATATGCAAATAACAAATTGCATATTCAAAAAATATGCATCGATAAATTGAAGAAAATTAACAAATATTTGATACCTAATTTTATATACCAAATTTCAAGATAAAAGCTTCAGCCGTTTGTCTGTTATGACGCCCTTTGAGAATTAAAGTGATCAATTAAAGAAAAAGGCCGAAAATCTTTTTTTAGAAAAATAATAGTCGGTACAAAATATAATAAGAGCAAATGCGGTGAATTTTAAACATAAATGTGTTTGCATATGCACGATATGTGCAAATATGATGGCTTGGAATACTTAAATTTAAAATGATTGATTTGAAACAAAAGTCAATGCTGCATAAGGTTTCATAACTGAGAGGTACAATTGGGAACCAAGAAAAAATTAAAATGAAATTCGAAAAAGTCAGCACAAGATGTGAAATTATTTTTTAAAATAAAATATATTTGGAGAAATTCCTAAAGAATGATTTTATTTGTACTTAAACATATACTTTATTTGAGAAATTTAGTTTGCAAATATATTTTGTTGTAATATATTTATATATTCGTCCCAAATAAATTTTATTGATTTTCAAATAGAATTTATTTGCTCAGAAATATATAATATTTAAAAATTTGTGTTGCAAATATATTTTCTTTCGATTCAAACATATCAAAAAAGGCGATTTTGCCCCGTGTAATATTTGAAAAATCGGAAGATGTACAAGTATATGGGGGATTTCATGGCAAGTGAGTGAATTTTCAAGACCAATGACTTCTGATCGGGATGAAACTTGTACCAAGTTTAGTTCTATTGGATAGTAGTTACGACGCCAAATTTAAACGATATCGGTTAAGGACTTTCCGAGTTTGAGTTAGTTTTGTATAAAAAAATTTTGCCCAAAGTGTTTTTGATAGGCTTTTCTTCAATCTGTTTAAGAAAATAAAAAAATGTCGAGCGCTCCAGTAGGTGAGTTGGTAGCGGTCTCGCCTATGAGTTTGGGGGTCGTGGGTTCGATTCCCACCAGAGGCTCTGGTCCGTCGCTTCCAAATTCTAGTTCTAGGTTAGGAAATCGTTTAATAATCCTAAATTAAGTTGCCTTCATATTCTTCTAATATAATTTCTTCATCCCATCTGTTGCTGTTTCAAAGATATCTTACAAGATATTGCGAAAAATAAAAATGGTTCAGAAAATTTTAATAATTTTTTAAATTAAATCATCTTAGAAACATCGAAAAATTCACAATTATTATATTTTTATTATTCTATAGTAAAGTCTGATCGGTTATGGATGAAATAAGACCATCCCGAAGAAAAATCGACGTATAATTTAAAAAGTTGTAGCTAATTTAGCAAATCTATCAACCCCAAAAGTTATCAAAAAAATCAAATGTAAAATAACATTATGTTAATAACATAACCAGGGCTGAGGGGTCGGTGTCGGGGAAATTTTTCCTGAGTCGGAGTCCGGAGTCCAAAAATTATGGTTGACCCCAACTCCGAGATGGATTGTTAAAAATGTACCATGTATGAGATAGAATTTCAACAATTTTTGGGAAAACAATTCTGGTACATAAGAAGGATACAACATTTGAAGCTATTAACCAAATATTTTTGCATGTCCAAAATATCTATAAAGTCAACCAAATTATCGACTTTTAAAGACAGTTTTGGGAAAGTTCTGTTTATATATGTGATCAATTTAGTAAGATGAATATGCTGCTAACAAAATAAGAATTTTGCAAGACTATACACTATTCCTAAGCGAGTAAAAAAACAGTAAGGAAAGACCAATGACTGGCGAAACCAACTATGAAATATGAAATATAAATCTATATAAAGGGTCAGCCAAATAACTTTTTTTTTTGAAAATGCTATAAAAAACTACTGAAAACGCATTGGATGGTCAGTTGGCTTCAAATCCTGAACCAATTGGGCTTTGTATGGCGTCATACCAAGGTCTTATGCAAAATTCGTCTCAATGATGTCTCCGAAATGTTCAATTGTTGAGAACGACGGTGAATTGATGTTGATGGCGCTTCACGCACACTTTCTGCCACAGCAGCAATATTCTCGGGTGTACGCACTGTTTTTGGCTTTTCACGCTTTGGTTTATCGATGAGGATGCCAGTTTCTTTCACTTTTTTCACAAGATAACGAACATACGGAGCTGACGGTGCTCCTCTTCTTCCAAAATCCGTACGCAATTTTCGCACACATTCTGCAACATTACCATGATTTTCAAAGTAATGTAGCAATATTCGCAATATACACATATTCGTTCAGCGGAAGGATAAAACTAATTATCTGTCAAATCAGACATGAGCTAAGTGTTGCCATTCACGAAATAAGCACTAGTTGAAAAAAAACGTTAGATGGCGGACCCTTTATATAAAATTGTTGCGTGACTGGCTGACTGATTGGCGGGAGGGTAGTCCTTGGGACGTAGACGAGCAATAGGGCGGGATTTTTTCGAAATTCGTTCTATTAGCGCCGCACAATGGGGCAAAAAGAGATTAAGATGGTACCACCGCCAAATCTAAACGAAATGAGCTAAAATCTTGAAATTAGGTATGAGGGTAGCCCTTGGGAGGTAGACTCAGAAATTGGCAGGATTTTTCGAAATTCGAACATTTACGTACATAGTGGGGAAAAAGGGGAAAAATGGGAAAATGTAGTACAGCAGCCAAATTCAAATGGCAAGAGCCAGAATCATGAAATTTGGTGCGAGGGTAGCCCTTATGAGGTAGACTCTGAAATTAACGAAATTCGAACATTTACATACACAGTGGGGTAAAACGGGAAAAATGTGGTACAACAGGCAAATCCAAATGGCAAGACCTAGAATCGTGAAATTTTCTATGAGAGTAGCTCTTGGAATGTAAACATGGAGCGATTTTTTTTAAAATTTAGGGGCGCAGTGGGACAGAAAGGTATACATATGGTACCGCCGCCAAATTCAAAGCCTTAAATTAGAATGGTGAATATTTAAGCGATTTTTTGTTTTCGGGGCACAGTGGGGCAAAAAGTGTAAAATATAGTACAGTGGCTTAAAAATGTCAAACATGGATCAATGGTTCCAGGGTAACTTTTGAAACATAAACTAGAGATTGGAAGTGATTTTTAGTAATTATAACTTTAAGAGGCACAGTGGGACAAGCCGGGTCAATTATGGAGCATGGGGAAAAAAGGCAACAATCTGCCAAAATCGGAACTTAAACATGAGATATGAAGAGTTTATTAGGATTTAGGAGCACAGTGGTCAAAACGGTTAAATAATGCACAGTGGAGAAAATATGATTATGTAAATATGTTACAGTCGGGGAGAAAGATTTAAGTATGCTAGCGTGAAGACACATTTTAAATACGGTACAATGAGGCAAAAATTTGTTAAATATGGTACAGTGGGGTAACAATTTTTTACAGTGAGATAAAGAGTTGAATGGGGCACAGTTGTGCAAAAAGAGTTAACTATAGTACAGTGGGGTAAAAATAGTTATATATATATGATAAAGTGGGACAAAATGAGTTATAAATGGAACAGTGGGGGCAAAAAGGGTTAAATATGGTACAGTGTGACAAAAATGGTTAACTATACAGTACAGTGGAGCATAACTGTGTTAAATATTGTACAGTGGAGCAACGAAGGTTAAATATAGTAGACAAAATATAGTAGGAGAAAAATGTGTTCAATTTTTTTCAGTGGACCCAAACCGGTTAAATATGGTACAGTGGGTCAAGAAGCTTACATTTAGTACAGTGGGTAAAAATATGGATGCAGGGAGAGAGGGTTAGTTAAATATGAAATAAGAATGTGTTTTTTTCATAATTTATGATTTTCGTAGCACTGTGGTGCAAAAAGGTTAAAATTATGATGCAGTTGGGGCAAAATTCGTACTTTATAAGCACAATGTAATAAAAAGAGTTTAATATGGAACAGTGGTGCAAAAGGTGTTGAATGTGGTCCATGAGTGCAAAGATAGCTCTTATAGCATAAACCAAAGCTAAGAAATTGTTATTTACAAATAGGTTCATCTACTAAAACCGTGGGGAAAAACAAGTTAAATAAATGACACAGATAGGGGACAAAAATGTTGAAATACGCCTAGGCTTGCGAATTTGGATGTTGAAATATCTATTATCATTTTAAAATATTTTACAATCGTGCAAAATTGGGTAATTAAATGTGGTACAATGGATCGATTCACTTTAGATTTTTAAATTCGTACCTTTATAGACACAGTGGGACAAACATGGTTTTATATTGTACCAGGTTGGAACATAAACTAGGGGAAAGTTGCTAACGTATGAACCAAAAAAATAGTTTTTAAACGTTCAGAGGTACAGTGGGAAAAGGGATACATATTGTACAATGATGCCAGGGTAACTCTTGGAACACAAACTAGAAATGAAACGAAACGAAAATAAAAGATGGGGGCTGCAAAGCGCACCGGGTTAAAGCTAGTAATAGTTATAAAATTAAATCTTAACTGAATTTGTTCAAATTCGACAATACGCGTTCTTGCATAAATTAACTCTGCCCTACTAAATTTCAAAATGATTGAATGTGGAATACAGCTCCCATAGCGCTACAAGGCCAAATCTAAAGAAACATGTATATCTGGGGGCAATATCGATCTGAACCGATTTTGACCAATTTCAATAGGTTTCCTCCCTGTTGTGACAAAGTTCTCAACGAATAACTTAAGATGGGCAGACAGACGGACTACTAGTGATTCTGAGTCGAATAGTATATTTAAAGGTGTGTCTCTCTATCTGTTTTGCGGTATACGGGTATTGAAACAGAGGCAGCGATTATTGAAAAGTTTATCATGATTTCATTTTGAAAGAATTGTCATATTAGATAGTTGAGAGTCAAGTGTCGATAAATAAATAAAATTGTATTTAATTACTGGGGTTTAATACCTACTGTTTTGTGGTTTGTTAACAAAGATATATCTTATTTTCAATAAAATGAATTCACCTCTTAGTAGAAATATAATTTCAGAAATTTATGTTATTTAACTGCCGGAATCGGAGCTGGAGTCGGAGTCGAGTCATTCTAAAATCCGACTCCGGGAGTCGGAGTCGAGTAGTTTTGGCTCGACTCCGCAGCCCATCATCATAACAGCAAACTACTAAAATTAATATTCTATGTTTGTAGACTTACTTAATTAGCTACAACTTTTTGAATTATGTATCGATTTTCTTCAAAATGGACTTATTTTATTCGTGACCGATCAAACTTTTCGTAAAAAAATACAAACGTAATCATGGTAAATTTTCCGAAGTTTTTAAGAGGTTTTAATTAAAAAATTATTAAAAATTGTCTCAAAAAATGGGATTTTCTCGCAATATTTAGTATTATTTTTGAAGTTTTCCTGAACCAATTTGGTTAAATAGTTCTCGAGTTATGGTAAAATATATGGTTCAACCTCTCTTTTGTAGTTGTTTATCTTTATTTTGATAGATAAACAAGTCCCATATCACTAATAGACCAGAAAACTCATAAAGGAAAAGGCCTAAGCTTTCGTTTCAGCAAAAAAAATCAAAAATAAATGTAAAAAAATGTTGTAGTTTCGCAGCAACAAAAAATGTTTGCTAATTTAATACACTCTGGATAAAATTTTCTAAATACAATATGTAATTAATTAAAAAATTAAATACAAATTTCCAAATTAACACCCTCCAACTCGGACAGACCTTAACCGAAATCGTTGAAATTTTGTGTCATAACTACTATCCAATAGGACTAAACATGGCGGAAGCTTCGTCCTGTTCAGAGGACATCGCTTTTAAAAATTGACTCACTTGACATGAAATCCCGCTTATACGTATGTCCATACGTATATTAGGGTGGGACAAATTTGTTCGTCAAAAATTGTATAGCAAAATCGTAATCTATGGAAAATTCCAAAGATATAACATATTCCAAAAATGTTTTTAATTTTCAAATTACGCGTACTGACAACAAAACGAAAAAATCTTTTTTCTTAACTATGTAAACTTTATGTCAATTCTTGCAGGATAGGATTTGTTTTTAGACCCATGGTTTCGTGGCAAATTTTTCTTAGAATTTACCATAGATTAGGATTTTGCTACACGTTTCTTCAGTTTTTTTGCATCCATACGATTTGACCCACCCTAATGTATATATTCGCATTCATTATAACGACGTTTGACTGTTATTTTTTTCGTTATAGAAACTTTAAAGCTTTACTCATGGAAAGCAATTTCCATTTGTTTCTTTGGATTTCCTGACAAGAAAAAAGGGGGACTTGAACTCAAAATTTTAATTGTAACAATATGAAGAAGCACGCGCACGCTTTTAGGCATGCGCATCCAAATGAACAAACAACAAAAACAATGGCCAAAGCAAAGCAAAACAAAAGAAGAATTATTATTAACGTCTCTTAGAATTATTTCAATTATTACACCTGTTTTTGAAAGCAAATCGGCGGCAGCAACAACAACAACAACAGCAGCGGCAGTAGAGCGGCAATGCGATCCATAACGTGATTGCCGCAGAAGAAGCACTCTGCCATGACTCGACTCGAAGGAAAAAGGGTTGATTTAGGAAAACATTGTAATTTTCCATTTCCAAGAAAACTCAGCTGGGATTGCGCTTAAAAAAAAACAATTTATGTAGATGTATTTCTTCAGATAAGACGCCTCAAATCTTTGCCAGGGCAACACAACAGCAGAGGGCATCCGCCAGTCGGACAGACAGACAGATAGAGCGCCTAGGCCGTCATTTAGTCATTGCATTGGGTCGGTCGTGTGTCATAAATGTTTAGGTAGCAGCAATAAATGTTTTCAACAACGAAGTGATCTTTATTGATCTCAAATATCGCTCATGTAATCCCCTCCTATCGATGTATTCTCACTACGGGAAAATATTTTCTATTTATGTAAAATAAATCATTATTTACGCACTTCACTGCAGCACTAAATGATCTGGATTGCACAGTTGCCTCTTATTATTATGTAGGAAAGGCACAGTGCTTCAAAACGGGAAAAATTGCTGGCAGTGATGATATTTATACATATATATGTACATACGATGAAAATTCCGAATTAATGTGGATGAATTAAAAACGTTTTTTGGATAATGTAAAAATGCATTCGCAGGATGAATATGCACCACAGCTATAAAAAGATAGAATATAGTCGGTCCATCCCGATTTCTAACTTTTCTTATCGTTTTTTTTTGTTGAAAAATGAATGTTGCCAAACCATTCCCTACAATGCAAACATCGTAGAATACGATTGTGTAATTTGTGTAAGATTTCATATTTTACAGTCGTTCAGTTGTGTCGATTGGATCCACTGTTACGCTCTTCTGTGAAATGTTTTCATTTGATAGAAAACGAAAATGTGAAATTCAATTAAGGCTCCGACTAAAACGACTGTGTACGTAATAACGTTTGCAGTCGTCTCACACCACTGTAATAGTGCATTAAAGTTCAGTTTACTGATAATTCAAAAGGGGGATAAAATTCTAAACTTCATGAAGTCATGTTTCAAATAAAAGACTAATCCTTGTCTCGACTTCTACTTCATATATAGAGAAATTTAAAATAAAAAATGGAAGCTACGACAGCACTATATTGTGGTACCATCATGCTATGTTTTCAGATTTTTTTTTTGCAGCTGGCGTTTATAATTTATGTGTTATGATATTTTTTTACAAATATAATAAATATGTATTAACATTATTTCATGAGCGAACAAATCTTTTATTAATGTACAGAAAATCACAATTGATTTTTTGACTCATATACAGAGAAAGAAATGCACCATCTCGAAAAGTATTCAACAAAAAGTGGTAAGAAAAAACTAAAGTCGGGTGGAGTCGACTGTATTATACCCTCCGCCATTGTTTAACAACAAATGCACGGAGAAACCATGATTACTATGAACTGTTGCAGATTAAATATGTACAGTTCATTTCTAAATTGGCTAAAAAAAAACGACCGTCATCGGCAGATTATGCCAATGAAAACAAGGACCGATATATTCAATTTTTACTACAGATTTATTGCAATATTAAGTACAAATTCTTAAATTACAGAATGATGGGTTAAATCTGCGTTCCCTAGAAGTTCAAGAAGTCTTATCGGAAGGGACCTTTACATGGGGGCTATATATCAATACATGGGCCGATGTTCCTCATGTTCATTAGTGAGGATTGAGTCCATTGATAAATTCTTAAATTTCAGTCAGTCCAAAAATGCGTTTCTGGATCGTGAAGAAGTGACTTGATAGGAGGTCTTTATATGGGGGTTATATAAAAACAGGGTCCACTGTAGGGTTATACTCGTACTTTTGAAAAAAATCAAGAAGTCGACTTTTAAACTTTTTAGTATAAAAAAGTAGATTAAAGTCAACTTTTCGACATTATTAATGAAAATGATAAGTTTTCTTCATAAATTTGTAGTAAAATACAGGAAAAAATTAAAAAAAAAATTAATTTGTAGTAAAATACAGGAAAAGATAAAAAAAACTCTGATAACACTACGCAACAAAAATTTTGTTCAAGGGATGTGGTTTCTGGTGTATTTTGGTGTCACAAACACAAAAAAAATATTAAAAAAAAAAATTATGGTAAATTTTATTTAAAAAATTTTTTTTTTTAATTATTTTTTTTAAATTTCCAACTTTCATGGAAATTACATTTGGTATTTGGACCATAATTCATCAAGTATAGGTCTGATTGAGCCTTGTTATACGTTAAATTAAAGGGAATTATGCAAATATCACTTTCACATAGAATCTTTGGTTTAGTAACAGTCGTTAAAAATATGAGAAAAAATGATTTTTTTGTTGAAAAAACACTTTTTCCTGGTACAAAAAAAAAATCATAAAAAACAGAAAAAATCGTATCACATTTTTAAAAAGCCAGCATGCTAACGAAGCATACACTGTGTTAGGGAAATTACGAAAAAATTTGTATCATATTTTTCCGTTTTTAAATGATGTTTTTGCTTATATTGACTTCGCCATATGTGAGAGACTCATATAAGAGAGGATTGAGGATTGATGTCAGACATTATAAAATTACAGAGAGGGCGAGGTTTTATGGGCGTTCATATCCCTCAATAAAACATTATATGCAATGTGAGAGATATATTGGATGAGATCCGCTCAGGTAGAGTCATTCAACAATATTTGTGGTTTTTTATTTATGAGGTTTCCATTCAGTTACGCCTTTTAGGGGCATGGACATCCCAGTCGTATATACATACATGTAGTAAAATTATATGTACGCAATACAAAGTAGTACGCGGCAGTCTTGAAAATATTGGGTTTCTACGTTCGAAGCAAACTATATGTCAGCTACAGGTACTGCAACTTATGTACCTAAAGCCCGGAATTTATGAATGAAATTTCATATTAAAAAATTAGTGTAATTCGGCGCCTTAAAGAGATAAGTCGAATTTCTGAAAAATATTATAAAGTTATATTTCGAAGTATGAGTAAAAGGCAAAGAACTTTTCAATGTGTATACGATCCCGAAATTTCTGCTACATCTGCGGAAAATATGTGGGAAATATATGTGCAATATTTTTGTATACGAGTTAAAAATATGAACGAACCGTGGACACCTAGTATTTTGTGTAATTCGTGTCATGTAAATCTTACTCGATGGACTAGTGGAAGAATGCGGTAAGTACTTTACAATTAATGTATTCCCAGCAAAATTTCTCATTACCAAATAATCCGACGAGTAAGCAAAGTTCGGTAATGGTAAGTACTTATTATTTAGCCACTTTTCTCATTATTTTAACATGGGGATGTCATTGGAGGAAAGTACTTCCCAAAAGCATACAATAAAGTAGCATAATAAGTACTTATTTGTAACTGATTTTATGTACTTGAATAATGCATTACCAATAACTTATAAAATAAGTAGTAGATATGTAGAAATGGCCATTTAAAATGATTTTTTGCCTATTGTCGCGCATATTTCTCGAAACAAACAATTTCCTCATGCCAGATTCGAATTTCTGGTATTTTCATTCAAATCTGCACGTATTGTTTAAAAACATGTTGAAATATAAATAAATCTTGTACAATAACCCACATATAGCCAAAATTGCAGTATATTAAAATTTGTCAAAATGATTTTGATAACAAAAAATCACTTATTTCTGTTATTATTGGTAAGTCATTATTAATAAGCCGAAAGTAATGCAGCGAATAATGAGATGTCATTATTTGGTAATGCAGGGAATAATGACAGGTACTTACCAAGATTTTGCTGGGTTTCAATGTTTTGTGGAATAAAACGTTTTAATTTTAGACATCACGTGCAATTTGGAATGCCAATGATTTTGAGACAACCATTCATTCACTATACGGACTGCTATTTTTGTCTAGGAAGGAGCATTCAATTTTGAATCATTTTTGACGTCGGATGAAATTGCAGCATGGAGGTCGTTTAAGTTTGTGGTTTCAAATTTCTTTGGGTCCAATAAAAGCCTTCAATATGAAACAATGATTAATGATTTGTTAAAAAATTATGAAAAAAATGGTAAGAAATATATTTTTCTATATTTATGTATATAACACATATATATGTATTCTTCTAACTTATTTTTCGATTTATGTATTCCAACATGTGTAAATATGTCCCTCAAAATTCATTTCTTGCATTCTCATTTAAACTTATTCCACGAGAATCTTGGCGACGTAACATGGCGAAGATTTCACCAAGAAATGAAGTCCATCGAGCGGCGTTACCAAGGGCACTGGGATGAAATAATGATGGGAGATTATATTTGGTTCCCCATTAGAGAAACCGATTCCGAAATCCACAAAGGTCAACAAAGAACTCACTATTACTTTTAATGAAACGTGTACATGTAAATAAACTCAAATGTACATAATATAAATAAAAGTAACAAATTAAATCGCTATTTAAACAGAAATTAAAAAAAAAGATTTTATTGAAATTCTCTTACCTCTACCAAAAGGGCCATAATTTCTACATTTATCCATTTTCAAATAGGCATTATTTTCTTCGCTCGGATGCAAACTATTAAAAAATAAAATAAAATATTTTTTTTCGACTTTTTTTCTATTGTTTATGTTTTTTTTCGTCCCAGTAATTTTTTTCTGGAAAAAAATCTACTTTTTTCAATTTGTTTAATGACTGTTACTAAACCACTGTTTCAAAGTGAAAGAGATATTTCCAACATTGGTAGCCCACATTAATAGCTTCAATTTAACGTCTAAGTCGACCTGATCAGGCATATACTCCAAAAATTAAAGTGCAGATACTGAGGGTACCTTCGACGATAAGAGCTTTTTTAATAAATTATTTTTTTAAAAAAAATGTATCCATAAAAAAATTTGTGGTTTTAATATTATATAACAGTATGCCACAATCTTTACAAAAAAACTAATTTTTAGGTTTAGGACAGAATTTTTTTTTTTTTTTTGCATAGTGTAATAATCATTTCATCAGAAATCGTTTCATAAAAGTCTACAAAACTTATACGAAAAAAAACCAAAATAATAAAAAATAGTTTTCTCAAGTCCAACTGCATTTAATTTGTCATACTTATTCACGGAACATGTCCAAATCAATTGGCCTTAAAAAATAAACTTATTTAAACAGTTTAGAGAGATTTGGCTTTGTGTGGCGATAAGCCGAAAGTAACCCCTAATCCAATACTTTTAATATTTTCGTGACTGTATTTTGTGTTGATCCGTAAATTTTTTATTAATTATTATGCCAAACTATTTATAACTATAAAAAAGAATATATATAATTATGACAGATGCGATTTGCGATATAATCTTGCTTATTTTTTTAACTGTTAAATTGGTCCCATAGTGGTGTTGATACAACTAAATAATTTTAACCAAATGTAATATAAATTTGGTAATATTCGTACATGAAAAAAAGTAGCCTAATTGATTAGTAGAAAGTCGAATTATAGAACCCTAGTCCACTGTGCCCCATTTGTCCCTGGTCAATAAGGTCAATAAAGAGTATTCATTATACCCTACACCACACTGTGGTACAGGGTATTATAACTTTGTGCATTTGTTTGTAACACCCAAAAGGAGAAGAAATAGACCCATCGTTTATTATACCGATCGACTTAGAATCACTTTCTGAGTTGATTTAGCTATGTCCGTCTGTCTGTCTGTCCGTCTGTCCGTCTGTCTGTGCATGTATTCTTGTAATCAAAGTACAGGTCGCAATTATGGTCCGATCTCGACGAAACTCTACACATATATTTTTTTTGGCCCAAGGACGATCCCTATTGAATTTGGTTAAAATCGGTTCAGATTTAGATATAGCCCCCATATATATGTTAGCCCCGATTTGACATGTAAGCGCTGTAAAAACTTTATTTTATATCCGATCAGTATGAAACTCGGCAGAAAGAGGTTTCTTATTATATGAATGAACACTTTTAAATTTGGAAGAAATCGGTTCAGATTTAGATATAGCCCCCACATATACGTTACCCCCGATTTGACATGTAAGCGCTGTAGAAATTGTATTTTATATCCGATCAGTGCAAAATTCGGCAGAAAGAGGTTTCTTATTAGATGAAGGAATACTGCCAAATTCGGAGAAAATCGGTTCGGATTTAGATATAGCCCCCATATATATGTTACCCCCGATTTGACATGTAAGCGCTGTAAAAACTGTATTTTATATCCGATCAGTGCGAAATTCGGCAGAAAGAGGTTTCTTATTAGATGAAGGAATACTGCCAAATTCGGAGAAAATCGGTTCGGATTTAGATATAGCCCCCATATATATGTTACCCCCGATTTGACATGTAAGCGCTGTAAAAACTGTATTTTATATCCGATCAGTGCGAAAGTCGGCAAAAAGAGGTTTCTTTCTACATGAAGGAATACTGCCAAATTCGGAGAAACTCGGTTTAGATTTAGATATAACACCCATATACATATATGTTACCCCCGATTTGACATGTAAGCCCTGTAAAAACTGTATTTTATATCCGATCAGTACGAAATTCGGCAAAGAGGGGTTTCTTATTACATGAAGGAATACTGCTGAATTCGGAGAAAATCGGTTCAGATTTATATATAGCCCCCATACATATGTTACCCCCGATTTGACATGTAAGCGCTGTAAAAGTGAACACTGTTAAATTTGGAAGAAATCGGTTCAGATTTAGATATAGCCCCCATATATACGTTACCCCCGATTTGACATGTGAGCGCTGTAAAAATGTTATTTTATATCCGATCAGTGCGAAAGTCGGCAAAAAGAGGTTTTTTTCTACATGAAGGAATACTGTCAAATTCGGAGAAACTCGGTTCAGATTTAGATATAGCCCCCATATATATGTTACCCCCCATTTGACATGTAAGCGCTGTAGATACTGTATTTTATATCCGATCAGTACGAAATTCGACAGAAGGAGGTCTTTTTACATGAATGAGTATTCAGGGAAGATCGGTTCAGATTTATATTAAAGCTCCATATATATGTCCTCCTGATTTGGTATCAAACCGCTATAGAAGTTGTATTTTACTTACGATCAATAAAATTTTCCAGAAAGATGTTTCTTAATTTAGGAACGAATATTGCTTAATTTAGCGATTATCGTTTCAGAATTAGATAATATGTTTTACCCATATACCTATTATTCCAAAATATTATGGCAATGACCATAATCGCATTGTTAGGGAGGTGTAGGGTATTATATAGTCGGCCCCGCCCGACTTTCTGCCTTTCCTTACTGGTTTTTATATTTGGACCGATGTACCCTGCTTTTACTATGAACGAATAGGTCCAATATAAAGTATACATATGATCCCAGCAAAATCTTGGTAAATACTTGTCATTATTCCCTGCATTACCAAATAATGACATCTCATTATTCGCTGCATTACTTTCGGCTTATTAATAATGACATACCAATAATAACAGAAATAAGTGATTTTTTGTTATCGAAATCATTTTGACAAATTTTAATATAATGCAATTTTGGCTATATGTGGGTTATTGTACAAGATTTATTTATATTTCAACATATTTTCAAACAATACGTGCAGATTTGAATGAAATACCAGAAATTCGAATCTGGCATGAGGAAATTGTTTGTTTCGAGAAATATGCGCGACAATATGCAAAAAATTATTTTAAATGGCCATGCATTATTCAAGTACATAAAATCGAGCTACAAATAAGTACTTATTATGCTACTTTATTGTATGCTTTTGGGAAGTACTTTCCTCCAATGACATCCCCATGTTAAAATAATGAGAAAAGTGGCTAAATACTAAGTACTTACCATTATCGAACTTTGCTTACTCGTCGGATTATTTGGTAATGAGAAATTTTGCTGGGCCCAGCAAAATCTTGGTAAGTACCTGTCATTATTCCCTGCATTACCAAATAATGACATCTCATTATTCGCTGCATTACTTTCGGCTTATTAATAATGACTTACCAATATTAACAGAAATAAGTGATTTTTTGCTATCAAAATCATTTTGGCAAATTTTAATATAATGCAATTTTGAAGATTTATTTATATTTCAACATGTTTCAAACAATACGTGCAGATTTGAATGAAAATACATACATGAGGAAATAGTTTGTTTCGAGAAATATGCGCGACAATATGCAAAAAATCATTTTAAATGGCCATTTCTACATATCTACTACTTATTTTATAACTTATTGGTAATGCATTATTCAAGTACATAAAATCGAGCTACAAATAAGTACTTATTATGCTACTTTATTGTATGCTTTTGGGAAGTACTTTCCTCCAATGACATCCCCATGTTAAAATAATGAGAAAAGTGGCTAAATAATAAGTACTTACCATTATCGAACTTTGCTTACTCATCGGATTATTTGGTAATGAGAAATTTTGCTGGGTATGTAAACAATTTATACATGAATTACAAAATTTATATTTCAGAGTTATTCAATATTACGAGAGTGGTGTAGGGTATAATATAGTCGGCCCGCCCGACTTTAGCCTTTCCTTACTGGTTTAAATAAAATATTTATATTTGTAGAAATTCTATAATAATAATTTTATTTGTATCTAAACAAATATATTTTATTGATTTTCAAATAAAATTTATTTGCTCAGAAATCGCATCATATTGCGACCTGCACTTTGATCTCAGCAATACATATAAAGAAAGAAGGGCCTGGCTAAATCTGCTCAAAATCTGATACTATGCCGATCTGTATAATAAACTATGGGGGTATCTCTTGTAAACAAATTAACAAACTCATAATACCCTGTATCAGGTTGATCGGATGAGGTACTGCCGAGCCAGTCGTGGTAGACATATTAATGTTTTGTGTTCAATTATTAAATCACAAAGTTCAACCTTTCTAATAAAACCAGAAATTTGAAAAAATTATCAGTACTTTTTTATAGCAGATTTAAATTTTAAATGCCCCACACCGTATATGGTCAGTTCTACTTTACGCGGTGGAAACATGGACCATAAAATCATAATATGTATGGAACAGCTGTTTTTCGTTATAAAGATCAGGAATACATCATAGCTTTTTTGAGGACATATTATGAGGAACCCAAAATATAAGCTATTGGAAACCATAGCGAATATTGAAGGAAGGCTTGCTAGAGGGCGAAAGGAAACAACATGTATTAATAATATACAACTAAGAGATGTTGTGAGACTTCTGAGCGAAGCGAAAAACTACATAATTGTCAAATAAGGAATGTTCTACCTCAGAATAGACACGATGGGTGTTAAAAGTAAAATTGATTTTTTATTTGCTAAAAAATCCATATCTTTTAAATCAAATTTTAAATATAACGGAGTATAAGACCTAACATTGTAACTAAGAAATCCTTAGATAGAAAAAATAAAACACATTTATACACAGCAAACACTTTTGTCTGCCAGTGTAAGTCTATTACACTGATAGCAGTGACTCCACCAGTCATAGCGTAGCACGTAACTAATGTAATTCTCTTCCGTTTTTTTCGTGATTGTATTGTTCGCCTTTTTATGCCAATATTTTTGTAGCAGAAACACCACAAATTTAGATAACTCCAAACACTTACTAGCTTTGTGCAGCGCTGGAAAGTTTAGTTGGTTTACAAAAAGGGTTCGCCACAGATTCTATCGCGTCTCGAGGAAAACAGACCGAAATGCGCTGTACAAAACTTTGGCAAAGTCTTGCGATCTGATTTTCTGCTCCGATGATTTTTGTGTTCCATCAAGCGATGAAGTTTTGTATTGTTGTTGTTGTTGTTGGGGAGTTGTTAGATGTAAGTGGCGGTAGATGGATAGAATGGAATGAAATGGATGGTTGGACGGATGGATGGATGGATGGATAGTTTGATGATTGCAATAACAACAACAAAGGCAGCGACAACAACAAATATACATACGTATGAATCACTTGCCACACTAAAAAACTTATTAGCAAAAGTAGAAAATAAACGTCAAAACTGAAGAAAAAAAAAACATAAGCAGAAAACTGGTGCTTTATGCCACGAGGCACACGTTATGAACGAACAACGCTAACACTTGGGGAAGACATGCTAAGGTAGGTACTACTGTGACTACTGACACTGTATGTACTGCACAATACCAAATGCTGAGGAACGAAACAGGTGAATTATAACGAACACTTTTTGAAGATACTGTACTTGGCGGGTGATGATGGTCTGGAGAAGTGGGCCGGAGTGGAGTGCGGTGGAGTGGAATCAGAAGACAACCACAGAGGTGGTAAACTGAATTTATGGTAAAAAGATTTTTCCAAAGTACCTGTAATGATCACCGTGAGTGAATCTATTCCGAACCAGCAGCAGGGGCTGCCAGGCGGACTAACGGAGTGGCGGACTTGGGGGGGCTGGAGTATACCAGAGTACGTATCTATGTACCTAAGAAGACGACGCTGATGACGCTGACTGACTTACGGCAGTAGATATGAATGAATGCTTGGCTGATTCGATAGCTCAGCTCAGCTCTGTTCGGCATGGCTCGGCTCGACTTGGCTCAATGATGTGGACGTGGTTGTGGTTGCCAAGAAATCTACCGTTTGCCAAAGAATGGCTCTAATGATGGTGTTGCGCATCAGGTGCTTTACCATAGTTTTTATCATAGGTTTTTTTCGTTTGTTTTGTTCTTGCTGTTGTTGTTGGTTTTCTATGGTAAAAAGCAACAACCAAACCGGAAGCCTTTTTAATAATGAACGGTTTTCCAAGTTGCAAACTGTGACCGCTCTCCCTCTCTTTATTTCTCTGTTTTGAAGGAAAATCTAAAAATCTGTTTTTCGAGGGTTTTTCCTCAGCGCAAACCTCCGCCATCATCATTGCTGATAATGTTGGCGGAAAAATAAAACAAAAAGATTAATAACTCATCAGTAGCGGCGGCGGCCGCTGCAGCAGCAGCAATAGTGGCCAACTGATGAGTAAGATTTCAGTTGTAAGTTATGGGCTAATAAAATATAGAGAGATCTCCATCAGGTGATAAGTTCTTGTGGCTGTGGTTGGGAGTTGCCTATGCCCGTATCCGTGTGTCGCCGCCTGGGCCTGGGGTGCACCTGCGCATAATCACATTAAAGTAAAAAACTCGTAAAACTGTAACTGTTACTTCAACCTAAAGTCACCCCGAATTCTGGAAGGTCTTCGATTTCTCCCAGAAATTGTCATAAAGCGTCAATCCATCTTCTCTCTACGTGTGTGCGTGTGTCCGTCCAGTTTACTTCCCAAGTAACTTCATACATAGATACTATGTACATACATCTAGAATCTAGATGGACATGAAAAAACTAAAACTCACATCATCATTACGATCGTTCAAGTAATGCGACATTGGTGTAGTTATTCTTCAAAAGATATATGCGAGTACTTATTTATGAGTACTTATTTATGTACAGGCACATAAGTAAAGTACATACATACATATGTATATTTGTAAGCCATACATAGGGTTGGGGTACACCTAATAATTATGATGAGGTTATTATTATAACTAAGTAAGTAAGTATTTTTTTAACTTTATTAGTCTTCTATTACCAAACTAAGGCTGAGGCGTAAACCTTTTCTAAAAATAAAAACAAATCACATGAACACACACAGACCCTGCTGCACAGTGATTTTCATAGACTTCAGAGTGATCAAGAAATATTCATACCTCCATTCCATACAGGGGGAACCAAAGTTATAAAATATGATGGGCTTTATTTATAAAAATATAAGGAATAAGGACATATAATTTTGTAACAAATGGAAAATCAAGAATTTTAATTTGGAACGCATATTGAGAATTTCGTATCAAGAATCAATTTCGGAAAGCGATGTCTTCTGATCGGCATGAAAATTGCACCAAGCTTAGTCCTTTTGGGTAGTAGTTATGACACAAAATTTGTTTGTGTTGAATATTGACATTTTGCTTAAACGGTCCTTTTCCCTCATCATATTATGTTTAGAAAATTTTGCCAAAATTGTTTTAGATAGATTTTTTCAATCTTTAAAGAAATTGAAAAAAATTTCAAACCTATTTTTTGATGATTTTTTTTTAAAGTCAGAACAAAATTGTCATTTTGTAAAAACCCAGATTTGTATTTCTGATTTTCTTTTTGCTAAAGCTTAGGCAATTTCCTTTAATAGCTTTGTGATCTATTAGTGGGATGGGACCTGCTTATCTATCAAAATAAGGAGAAAACTCTAAACAACTTGAGGTTCAACCATATATTTTAGCATAACTGGAGAACTATTTATCGTAATTTGTTAAGTCAAACTTTAAATAATCCTACATTAAGTATCCGTAAATTTATTTTTTTTTGATTTTTTAAAATTGCCAATTTAAATTGCATTTTATAACTTTAAGGTATGCCTTGGTATTAAAGTTTAAAGCTGTTTACATTTGGTACAAAATGGTAAATTTATGTGGGAGGTACCACAACGGGCGTGCCAATAACGGCCACTTTTCTCTAGACTCTAGGTACTATAAAAGCATTACACTGTGTGAAATTTCAAGTATTTGTATGCACTGGTATTAAAGTTAAAAGCTGTTAACTTTTGTACAAAAAGGTCCATTTGCGTGGGAGGTACCAAGAAGGGCGTGTCAATAACGCCCATTTCACGCCCTACTATTTCTGGATTCATGTTACTATAAAAGCATTACACTGTACAAAATTTCAAGTATTTGTATGAACTGATATTAAAGCCATAAGCTGTTAACTTTTGGTGCAAAATTGTCAATTTGTTTGGGAGGTACCAAAAAGGGAGTGGCAACTTCGCCCATTTTTCTTGACGTGTTAGCGACTAACAAACTAATACTATGTGTGCAATTTTAGAAGATTCGAGTAAGTAGTATAGAAGGTATTAAAGAATCAATATTTCACTAAAAGTTAACCATTTGTGGGGGAGGTACTAGAAGCAGTGGACCAACATGGCCCATCTTCGAACTTAGCCGGAGATAGATCAAAATATTACCGCATACCAAATTTGAAGTCAATCGGTTACTCCTTTCGAGAGTTATCGTGCGCACCAGCCAGCAGACAGACCCCCAGACAGGCAAACAGACAGACGGACGGACGGACATTGCTTAAATGACCCAAAACGGATTTCGGCCGAACATACATAGGGTCAAAGGTTACTCCTTCACTGTGTTACACTTTTGGCTCGTAGCAAATGATATATACCCTCCTCTCTAAGGTGATTGGATAAAAATGTGTAGCTATTATAGAAAATCTACCAACCCCAGAAGTCACAGATCTAAAGACATTTTTTGTATAGATTAATGCATGGGTAAGAATATTTAATACCGACCTATGTAGTTTATTTTTGGCTAAAATGTTTATAAGCAGTTAAAAATAGGTAATTTAAGATCTCGCTATAATTTTTTTTGAAAAAATTTTGTGGGCATTTTAATTTTTGAAAAAATTAAAAAATGAATTTTTGTGTTTTACGAAATTTGTAATTGCTCTCGAACGGCTGAACCGTTTTTTGCAAAGTTTATTTTGTTTTAAAGAGGACACAATTCGCCATTTATTAAAAAAAAAATTTACAGAAGGTTAACATATCGTCGGCTTAATGCTATTTTGGTCCATACGCCATTTTTGTGTTTTTGGGATAGAAATGCATGGGAATCATTCAAACACTGTCGGGAACCCTATCGAATAAAAAGTGTGTTACTCTTCAGTCCCGTTTTTACTCAAACAATAAAATGCGTTTTTCTCCGATCAGCATTAAGCCGACGATATGTATGGCGGCTATATCTAAATCTGAACCGCTTTTCTGCCGAATTTCGTACTGATCCGATATAAAATACAGTTTTTACAGCACTTGCATTTCAAATCGGGGATAACATATATATGGGGGCTATATCTAAATCTGAACCGATTCTCCCCAAATTTTGTATTGTCTCTAAGTGTACGAGACTCCTCTCTGACAATTTTTGTACAAATCGGTTAAAAAATGTTGGATATACAGTGCATATGTGCCAAATATATGGTGGTACAAATATCTATATACTCGTATGATATGGAAGTGATTTTTGGAAATTCTAACTTCAAGAGGCACAGTGGGGCAAAACGGGTTAATTATGACGCATTGGGTCAAAAATGAATCAATCTGGCAAAATTGGAACTTAAATTTGAGCTGTGAAGAGCACAGTGGGCCAAAAACATTAAATACTCTATAGTGGGCAAAAATGGTATAGTGGATAAAAGGTGATTAAATACGGTACAGTGGGCGTTAAGGGTGTAAGTATGGTAGAGTGGGGACAAATTTTAAATACGGTATAGTGAGACAAAATTGTTAAATATGGTACAGTGGGTCAAAAAGAGGGGGTGGGGCTAAGTAAGGTAGAGTGATGAAATTTTTTAAATATGGTACGGTGAGATAAAAAGTGTTAAATATGGTACAGTGAGACAAAACGGGTTAAATATGGCACAGTGGGGCAAAAAGGATTAACTATGGAACAGTGGGGCAAAAATAGTTAAATATTGTAAAGTGAGATAAAATGGATTAAACATTGTACAGTGGGGCAAAAAGGGTTAATAGGGGTTAAGTATGGTAGAGTGGTGAAAATTTTTAAATATGGTGCAGTGAGACAAAAGTGTTAAATATGGTACAGTGAGACAAAAAGTGTTAAATATGGTACAGTGATATAAAAAGGGTTAAATATGGCACAGTGGGACAAAAAGGGTCAACTATGTTACAGTGGGGCAAAAATAGTTAAATATGTTAAAGTGGCACAAAATCGATGGGTTTAATATTTTATTTCGCAATTTTTTGTATAAAAATAAATAAATGTTATTCATGTTCCCCCATATGGAATCATCATAAATCTTACCTGCACCGTACAACTAAATATACATTTTCTTTATATTGGAATTCATATAAATAAATCAAAGAAGGAGCCGCGAAGCGCCCCATGTTTTAACTAGTTCTATATAAATTTAAAAATTTCATAAAACATTGATCTCCTCACCAGACAAACTACTTGTTTCGACTTACCATACCTAAGTAAAATATACGAATTATTATACCCTACACCACACTGTGGTACAGGGTATTATAACTTTGTGCATTTGTTTGTAACACCCAAAAGTAGGAGAAATAGACCCATCGTTTATTATACCGATCGACTTAGAATCACTTTCTGAGTTGATTTAGCTATGTCCGTCTGTCCGTCTGTCTGTCCGTCTGTGCATGTATTCTTGTAATCAAAGTACAGGTCGCAATTATGGTCCGATCTCGACGAAACTTTACACATATCTTTTTTTTGGCCCAAGGACGATCCCTATTGAATTTTGTTAAAATCGGTTCAGATTTAGATATAGCCCCCATATATATGTTAGCCCCGATTTGGCATGTAAGCGCTGTAAAAACTTTATTTTATATCCGATCAGTATGAAATTCGGCAGAAAGAGGTTTCTTATTATATAAATGAACACTGCTAAATTCGGAGAAAATCGGTTCAGATTTAGATATAGCCCCCATATATATGTTACCCCCGATTTGACCTGTAAGCGCTGTAAAAACTGTATTTTATATCCGATCAGTGCGAAATTCGGCAGAAAGAGGATTCTTATTACGTGAAGGAATACTGCCAAATTTGGAGAAAATCGGTTCAGATTTAGATATAGCTCCCATATATATGTTACCCCCGATTTGACATGTAAGCGCTGTAGAGACTGTATTTTATATCCGATCAGTACGAAATTCGTCAGAAGGAGGTCTTTTTACATGAATAAGTATTCAGGGAAGATCGGTGCAGATTTATATTAAAGCTCCATATATATGTTCCTCCTGATTTGGTATCAAACCGCTATAGAAGTTGTATTTTACTTCCGATCATTAAAATTTTCCAGAAAGATGTTTCTCACTTTAGGAACGAATATTGCTTACTTTAGCAATTATCGTTTCAGAATTAGATAATACGTTTCTACCCATTTACCAATTATTCCAAATTATTATGACAATGACCCTTATCGCATTATTAGGAAGGTGTAGGGTATTATATAGTCGGCCCCGCCCGACTTTCTGCCTTTCCTTACTGGTTTTTTAAAATATCCTTTTTCGAACATTATCAATTTAAGGAATGTGACAATATTAGTTCAGAGTTTGCTAAAAAATTTACATTTCCATTGAGAACTTTATACAATTTGGAGCATCAGTGCTTTTTAGTTTCTCTAAATAGAAGTTATAAAACATTCGAACATCGCCTTCGCTCGAATTTCAGGATTTCGGCCGATGTTCGTCTTCAGATTTGGCCAAAGAAACCGAATTCGGTCGAACTCTAGTAAAGTCTCATTAGTTTACTTATCGAAGACGATTCATTCTTGAATGTTCTTCAGAATAAACCAGAAGGTAGACTTAATGCTGGAAGCCGTTGGAAAATTAACATTTCTTGTTTCTAAGCAATTAACCAATATCAATAAATTCATCGGACTAAAATATGCATATCCATATTGGATGTAAATAGAAATCAACGGAATAGTCTACAATTCGATACATCCATTATATATTACATTTTTAATTTCTAAATATTCCACAAAACAGTACAGGTCATTTGATTTATGCTCTATGATGGAATTCCACACAAATTTGAAAAATTCATCAAACTTTGATCGCCACTCTTGAAAAACTTAGTATTGTATTGAATGCAGGTATCGAATTGTGCAATATAGGGATATCGATGTTGAAATCTCGGGTGGTTGGGACCACTGTTTTGTGTAACATATGAACTGAAGTCTGACACACGAGTATTTTTTCTACGGATGATAACTTCCTATGCCTACAAAACTGAAAATTAAAAGTTTCGCTTCACTTCCCCAAACTCGTGTGAGTGCGTTAATATGTGTGTGTGTAATTAAGACGATCTCTGAGCCAATCTTCAAGTGTAGGAACATTGGACAAACAACTAAACTGGCAATAAGTACGAAGTACTCAGCCATGGATGGATGGACGTCATGGGATGTACCTATGCATATACACACATATGTATATGTACTTACATACATACATATGGTACGTAAGTATGTTTTTGTACAATCTTAAGAGTGGTTATAATAAAGCAAAACATGAAAGAATTATAACACCGAAATAAAAGTAAGAAAAACACAAAATAAAAACAACATAAAAAAATTACCGAAATAATTCACAAGAAATGTATACCAAACTTCTGCTCTCTTCGTTGTCCCATTGCTTCATTTTGATGACTTCACTTAAATTTTGGTAGAAAACAGAAGTAAACAATAAATATGAATTGTACTTAACCATCGTCATCGCCACAGCCATAGCGATAGTCTCTGTCCCTGCCCTGTCACAGTCAAAAAGATCGTTTTCAGAAATGGGAACAAACACCACTAATTCTGGTAATGCCCTTTGTCGGTTTGTCTGTATGTGTCTGTCTGTCTATCTGTGTGTTTTGACTGGTGTTGTCTTTTTGGCTTATGACATGTTGTTTTAGCCAAAGAACAAATCGAACAACTCACAACTCGTCCAAAATGACATTTTCAAATGGCTATACAAAAAACGAACTATTGGCCGGTCTAAAAGCTTTCGATAGCCTTTCCTTCAAGTTTTTTAAGAAAATTAATAAGTATTGAAAATATGTTCTGTGATATTTTTGCGAAATTGAAACTTATTTGGAAATTTTTGTCAAAAACCCAATTTTTATTCTTGATTTTTTTGTTCAGAAGAAAGCTTATGTCATTTGTTTTAACAGATTTGTGGTCTGTTAGTGGGATTTTGACAGTTAAACAATATCAAAATAAAGATATAAATTCAATCTAAAAAATAAAATTTGAAGCATATATTTTAGCATAACTGGAGAACCATTTATAGAACCATTTATTTCAGGAAAGTTTAAAATAAATTTTAATTATTTTTTTATTATTTTATCGTAATGTCTGGTCGGCCATGAAAAAAATGAGACCATTGTGAAGAAATCGATGCATAATTTAAAAAATGTTAGCTAATTAAGAAAGTTTACAAAAATAGAATATTCGGTTTAGCAGTGCTATGTTATGTTTTTTAACATAATGGCATGTTAATTTTGGGTTTTTTGATAACTTGTGGTGTTCGGTTAAACGGTAAAATAAAATCTTGCTATCATTTATTTTTTGAAATTTTTTTTGCTTAGTTTTATGGCTATTTTATATTTTAAAAATTAAAAAAAAAATAGTTTTTACGAAATTTGTAATTGCTCTTGGACTGGCTGAACGGATTTTTTACAAAAATATAAAACGATATAACGATTTTTACAAAGTTTACGTCTTTTGAAAGAGTGTTCTCTTTCAAAAGAGTAATTTTTTGGTATAATTTTTAAAAAAATTTATAAAATTTTTTTCGAACATTTTTTTTAAAGCTTTAATTTGAAAAATTGCTTCCTCTTAGCATTTCGCCCATAACTATTACTAATACTGCATCCACAAAAACCAATTACTATTTTTGATTTGTGAGAGTCTGGGGCATATTCTGCGTGATTGGGAAATTTTAACCCCTCCTAAATAAAATTTTGACGTGATCTTTCAAAACGCCGATACACGATATTTTCTTTGTCTTCTCTAATATAAAATATTGCCGGAACCCCGCTATTTTAAAAAATTTCGAAATTGTTGTACAGTCTTATTTAATAACTTAGTTAGTCGCTATCACCTTGAGAAAAATGGACGAAGTTGAGTGACCCTTTTTGGTACTTCCAACACAAAGGATCATTTTGCACAAATTTGATTCCAGTGCAGTCTAATGCTCTAATAGTTCCTACAGTCCATGAAAAATGGGGTATATTGCAACGCCGCCTGTGGTACCTCCAACACAAATTGACCAAAGCAAAAATATGAAACGTGATTTTTTTGTATTTTCTGAACTTTTACAACATGTGTCATAACTTATACATTTATCCATGTATTTGTTCATGTTTGCATTGTTCTCTTCGTTAGGATGCTAGCTTTAAGAAAAACATTTTTAAATGAACTTTTGTCTATTTTTAATGGCTGTTACTAAACTACTGTTTCTACTAAAGGATCCTTCCAAGAAAAATAGAATTTAAAAAAAATAAAATATTTATTTTGTGTTCATATAATATTTTTTTCGTGTTTATGACACTTTATTAAACCATAAATTCATCTGGCTTTGAGATGTTGCAAGTTTTCGACTTCTCTCATGTTACAGATCGTGCATTGGTTTTTTCCTTTCATTTCCAAACTTGTTCCGATTCAATGTCATTATGATTGAAATTTTGCCGAGATTCCAAATATTTGTCAGATATTCTATTCCGATATCAGGATTCAAAAATCGATAAAATCTTTCACTCGCGATGGCACTTTATATTTTCTCAATATAGCTTTGGCTTTTAAGATTATTTACCAGTATACACCCAGGAAAATAATTGGTTGGAATTCGATTGTAACAATAAACCAGTAAGGAAAGGCAGAAAGTCGGGCGGGGCCGACTATATAATACCCTACACCTCCCTAACAATGCGATAAGGGTCATTGCCATAATAATTTGGAATAATTGGTAAATGGGTAGAAACACATTATCTAATTCTGAAACGATAATCGCTGAATTAAGCAATATTCGTTCCTAAATTGAGAAAAAATTTTTTGGAAAATTTTAATGATCGGAAGTAAAATACAACTTCTATAGCGGTTTGATACCAAATCAGGAGGAACAATCAATATAAATCTGAACCGATCTTCCCTGAATACTCATTCATGTAAAAAGACCTCCTTCTGTCGAATTTCGTACTGATCGCATAAAAAATACAGCCTCTACAGCGCCTACATGTCAAATCGGGGGTAACGTATATATGGGGGCTATATCTAAATCTGAACCGATTTCTTCCAAATTTAACAGTGTTCATTCATATAATAAGAAACCTCTTTCTGCCGAATTTCATACTGATCGGATATAAAATAACATTTTTACAGCGCTTACAAGTCAAATCGGGGGTAACGTATATATGGGGGCTATATCTAAATCTGAACCGATTTTCTCCAAATTTAGCAGTATTCCTTTATGTAATAAGAAACCTCTTTCTGCCAAATTTTGCACTGATCGGATATAAAATACAGTTTTTACAGCGCTTACATGTCAAATCGGGGGTAACATATATATGGGGGCTATATCTGAATCTGAACCGATTTTCTCCGAATTTAGCAGTATTCCTTCATGTAATAAAAAACCTCTCTTTGCCGAATTTCGCACTGATCGGATATAAAATAACATGTTTACAGCGCTTATATGTCAAATCGGGGGTAATGTATATATGGGGGCTATATCTAAATCTGAACCGATTTCTTCAAAATTTAACAGAGTTCATTCATGTAATAAGAAACCTTTTCCTGCCGAATTTCATACTGATCGGGTATAAAATAAAGTTTTTACAGCGCTTACATGTCAAATCGGGGCCAACATATATATGGGGGCTATATCTAAATCTGAACCGATTTTAACCAAATTCAATAGGGATCGTCCTTGGGCCAAAAATAAGATATGTGTAAAGTTTCGTCGAGATCGGACCATAATTGCGACCTGTACTTTGATTACAAGAATACATGCACAGACAGACGGACAGACAGACAGACGGACAGACAGACAGACAGACAGACGGACAGACGGACATAGCTAAATCGACTCAGAAAGTGATTCTAAGTCGATCGGTATAATAAACGATGGGTCTATTTCTTCTCCTTTTGGGTGTTACAAACAAATGCACAAAGTTATAATACCCTGTACCACAGTGTGGTGTAGGGTATAAAAATAGTACTAGCAACAAAAAGTATATTGCCTACACCGTGTGTCGGTTGTATTTATGGTTAAAATCGGTTCAGATTTAGATATAGCCCCCATATATATGTTAGCCCCGATTTTACATGTAAGCGCTGTAAAAACTTTATTTTATATCCGATCAGTATGAAATTCGGCAGAAAGAGGTTTCTTATTATATGTATGAACACTATTAAATTTGGAAGAAATCGGTTCAGATTTAGATATAGCCCCCATATATACGTTACCCCCGATTTGACCTGTAAGCGCTGTAAAAACTGTATTTTATATCCGATCAGTCCGAAATTCGGCAGAAAGAGGTTTCTTATTACATGAAGGAATACTGCCTAATTTGGAGAAAATCGGTTCAGATTTAGATATAGCCCCCATATATATGTTAGCCCCGATTTTACATGTAAGCGCTGTAAAAACTTTATTTTATATCCGATCAGTATGAAATTCGGCAGAAAGAGGTTTCTTATTATATGGATGAACACTATTAAATTTGGAAGAAATCGGTTCAGATTTAGATATAGCCCCCATATATATGTTACGCCCGATTTGACATGTAAGCGCTGTAGAGACTGTATTTTATATCCGATCAGTACGAAATTCGACAGAAGGAGGTCTTTTTACATGAATAAGTATTCAGGGAAGATCGGTTCAGATTTACATTAAAGCTCCATATATATGTTCCTCCTGATTTGGTATCAAACCGCTATAGAAGTTGTATTTTACTTCCGATCATTAAAATTTTCCAGAAAGATGTTTCTCACTTTAGAAACGAATATTGCTTAATTTAGCGATTATCGTTTCAGAATTAGAATACGTTTCTACCCATTTACCAATTATTCCAAATTATTATGGCAATGACCCTTATCGCATTGTTAGGGAGGTGTAGGGTATTATATAGTCGGCCCCGCCCGACTTTCTGCCTTTCCTTACTGGTTTATTATAGTACCATATGAACGATTTTTGGTTGTGACAACCAATGTTTTATTCTTGACAACAGAAATTGTATCAATAGACCAAAGATTATTATTGCAACGAATAATTGGTCACTACAACAGAAAACATAGAAAACAAGAAAAAATAATCGTTTTTTGGTTATCCCAATAATTAAATGTATTTTGGGAAATAAAACCGATTGGTTGCTGTTCTTTTGCTGATACATCACAGCAGACAGAACTATCAAAATTCGGTTGGCAAATAATTCGCTTAAGGCAACCAAATTGTATTCTGTGTGCATGTTGCAAGGTTTGCAATAGTTTTATAATTTCAATTTCATACTTTGCAATAATAGTACTTACAGTCCATGGCTGATGAAAGAGAAGTCATCAGCCAAAATGACGATGTCATCAGCGTATAGTTAGACTCGAATATTTATTTCTTCTACCATGAGACCTCCTTCCAACCAGTCATGAAGATCGTTTAAATATAATGTGAACAAGAACGGTGATAACAAACATCCTTGTCGCACTTCTGTGAATGTATTAAAATGTTAGGATACTTCATCTCTAGTCCCTACCACAGATTTAGTACTTTTTATACGTTTGTTTTTATACATGTTAACGATTTTGGTTGACATCTCCCGAAGTTTATAGATTAGGAGTTGCCTGGGACCATATAAAATGCGGCTGAGAAATGCGGCTTCTTTTCCGCCATCTTGCAATGAACGATTGAAGCCAGGCTGTAGATGTTGTCTACTGTTGAATACCCTGACCTAAAGCCTGCTTGGACTTCGTTTAATATTTTGTTGTAAACTAGCGTAATCAGTACCTTAGGCAATAATCTATTTAGCACACAACTTTAAATGTGATGATTTTTAGAAAATTCTAACGGTAAGGTGCAGTGGTTTCAGTATCTTATTTATACACTGACTTTAGTGAAACGGCGGTATATAGTATAATTTGCTATGGGTCAAAAGTGTAACTCATCGAAGGCGTGAGCTAAGATCCCAAATATGTTCAGGGGATATCCGTTTTGAGTTATTTTAAGTTGAATGAGCAATGTCCGTCCGTCTTTCTGTCTGTCGGCTGGTACGCCAGTAAGCAGTTGACTTCAAATTTGATACGAATTAATATTTTTATCCATCTCAGGCTAAGTTCGAAGATGGTCCATATTGGTCTACTCCTTCTAGTACCTCCCCACAAATCGTTAACATTTAGTGAAATATTGATTCTTTAATAACTACTGTACTACTTATTCGAATCTTCTGAAATTCCTCGCATAGTATTTGTTTATTAGTCGCTTCTCGTAATACCTCGAGAAAAATTGTCGAAGTTGCCACGCCCCTTTTGAGACCTCCCACACAAATGTACCATTTTGCATTAAAAGCTAATTTAAAAGCTAAAAGATAATAAAGCTTTTATATTACTTCATACAATTACTTGAAATTTTGAACAGTGCTTATATAGTACCTACAGTCCAGTGAAAAATGGGCGTTATTGCCATGCCCGTTTTGGTACCTCTCACACAAAGGTATCATTTTGTACGAAAAGTTAACAGCTTATAACTTTTATACTAGTGCATTCAAATACTTACAATTGTGTACTGTGTAATGTTTTTATAGTAGCTTCAGTCTGTCGAAAAATGGACATTATTGTCATGCCCCTTTTGGTACCTCCCACACAAAGGTAACATTTTGTACAAAAAATTAACAGGTTATATCGTGAATACCAATGCATATATTGCACATTGTAAGGTTATTACAATTTCTAAAGTCCTGTTAAAGATGGGAGTTCCCTCTCATACAAAATGAGCCAAGCCATACTTAAATTAAATACCTCATAATTTTAGTACACATACATTGTTTAGTACATTTAAATTGTTCACAAAGAGAGAGTATACCTTAGTCGGTTTACCCGACTGAAATTTCTTACTTGTTTATTTCAGTATTTTAGTTGGGTAAAACATGATTTTTTGCATAATCGCTTGAACCGAATATGAGGAAATTTGTTCTAAAAAAACAAAAAAGGAAACCTTCATTCTGATGGCGTTTTATTACAAGTTCAGGAAAATAAATAGAAAGTCGACTTAAATAATTTTTGAGTTTTTTTGCATAAATGTATACAATTTGTCAATGATCTACCGTTTTGAGTATTTTATGTCGCATTTAAATTTGTCACTCTTATAAAGAATGCAGTAGAACCCAAAACTTTTTTACGATTCCTTCCTTTCGATTTGTTGGCTTCAACGGTTATTCGTGAAAACCACAGAATTGTCTCAAGTCTATTGGGGCCTTGAATAAAATAGAGTGCATTTAGTTTGGCAATAAAACATCTTTGTGAGGAGTTTCGTTCGTATTCTGATATTGTGGGAATAGTAGATCCACTGACAATAAATGTGAAGCTCGTTCAAATCCCAAAATATGAATGCTTTCACACACGAACGTTGTAGGCCCATGAAGTAGATTTCCGTTCTATGGAAACTATAATGACAGTTAAAAAAAGGTCAAAATGTTTCATTCACTTCTGTGTTTTCGCTTTTTTGTGCTTTTTGCGTTTGTCAGTTTTGAAGAGGTTTCAATTTTGAGTCAACACAGTGGGAGGTCACTGTGTGTAAAAAGTAACCTTTGCTTTTCGATGTGTTCGTTGTTTTCTACCTCTGCCTCTGACGCTGCCACTGTTGTTGCTTCGTCGATCGCAGACCGTCTAAAGTTCATCATTTTAACCGAAACAAAATTAAATTTAGGCTTAGTTTTATGTTGTTTGTTAGCCTTGTTTTTGTTGTTGGCCGATTTGGTGCTTCATTATGGGAACAATATAAAGGTTTCATGCTCTCTCACTCCCTCTCTCTCTCTCTGTAGCACTGCTGCTAAGAACAATTAAACGAAAATGCGGTGAAAGTTCAATGTTCGTAATTTTTGGTTTTCTTGTTTGGTTTTCGGAAGTCAACATTTTGGGAGGGAATTTTTTTGTGGGAATTTTTCCCAGTTTATTGGCGGCTTGTTCTAATGGTGTGATAATATCTATTTTCTAGGACATTATAATTAATATTAACCTTAGGGACTGCGGCGCAGGATGACATGTTCATAACCTCGCACACAACACCACACAAACATCGAGGGGTAGTTAGCATGAATGTGCATTTAAATATTAGAGAGGGTGAGAGTTTTTAGGGGGTGTTTTTTGTTGTGGTGAAGGACAGTGAAAAAGTTCACACAGAAAAACATTTTTTAAAATGGGTCACATTTTCTATTGTCATATTAAATATCCCCTGCAGTTAAATATTTGTTTGAATTTTTATAATTTCGAGCATTCCACCACAACACTATTAACCAAACTTAAGGGGATTTACCCATGTTTCTTATTTTTGCTCTTAAAGTAGTCTTTTACATAAAAAACAATATATAATTTAAGCAAATCTGACTGTAAAATCAAAAATACAATCCTGCAATTCCTTGAAATATTTAAAAATCCTAAATTTGGACTTTATTAGTTTTTTTTGTTAAATCTGCCAAATTAAAATCAGGCACCCAAAATTCTTTTGAAGTTTAGCTTTCAAAAACGTATTTTGTACAAAAAACAAATTAAAAGTCTAACAGTCTGAGATTTGTGAATGGAAAATGCTGCAATTCAACTTACACTATGCAACAGCATTTTTATCGAAGGGCTGCGCATACAATTTTCTTGTGTAATGTGGGGTACTAAACTCAAACAAATATTGAAAAAAATGTTTTATGTTAATTTTATTTATAAATTCCAATTTTCTTTAATGTTGCCCTTAGTATTTGGACCAATTTTAAGTATAAGCGCGATAAAGCCGGCATAATAATAAAGTAATTTAAAGGAAATTATGAGGGATACAAATGCTTGAAACTTCACTTTCACGTAGAAACAGAACTTAAGTAACAGTCGTTGAAACAATTAGAAAAAATTTGAATTTATTTAAAAAAATCGTTTTTGCTGGCTCGGAAAACCCATAAAAATTGCATAAAGTTTGTTTGTTCCATTTTTTAAAGCTAGCATCCTATCGAAGAAAATAAATGCCTATTTGAAAAAATCTATGAATAAATGTAGAAATTATATCGCTTTTGTTAGAAGTGAATTTCAACAAAATCATGTTGTGATACCCCCAATGATGTGAACGAGGATATACATCAGTTTGATGCGAGATAAAGGTGTAAGGCATCGAAGAAGTAACCTTGGAGACCCCGAGAATATTTGGCGGAAATCTATTTTGTGTAATTTTTAGTCATGTGAGCAATGTCCGTCTGTCTGTATTGTGGGCGAGCGATAACTATTGATAGGTGTAACCGATTGCATTAACCGTTAACAATGTTTTTCTATCTCAGGGTAAGGTCAAAGATGGACCATATTGGTCCATTCCTTCCAGGACCTTCAAAACAAAGGGTAAACATTTAGTGAAATATAGATTCTTAAATAACTTCTCGCCACCGCATTGGGAGAATGGGCGATACGCGCCTTTTAGTACATCTAATACAAATGGACCACTTTGCACAAAAAGTTAACGGCTTATAACTTTTATTCCAGCCAATATAAAAACTTAATGCTTTAATAGTACCTATAGTCCCGCGAAAAATGGGCGTTATTGCCACGCCCCTTTTGGTAACTCCCATACAAATTGAACATTTTGCACAAAAACTTAACAGCTTATAACTTTGATTCCAGTTAATACAAATACTTAAAATTTCGTGGAGTGTAATGCTTTTACAGTAACTACCCAGCAAAATTTCTCATTACCAAATAATCCGATGAGTAAGCAAAGTTCGATAATTGTAAGTACTTATTATTTAGCCACTTTTCTCATTATTTTAACATGGGGATGTCATTGGAGGAAAGTACTTCCCAAAAGCATACAATAAAGTAGCATAATAAGTACTTATTTGTAGCACGATTTTATGTACTTGAATAATGCATTACCAATAAGTTATAAAATAAGTAGTAGATATGTAGAAATGGTCATTTAAAATGATTTTTTGCATATTGTCGCGCATATTTCTCGAAACAAACAATTTCCTCATGCCAGATTCGAATTTCTGGTATTTTCATTCAAATCTGCGCGTATTGTTTGAAAACTTGTTGAAATATAAATAAATCTTGTACAATAACCCACATACAGCCAAAATTGCATTCTATTAAAATTTGCCAAAATGATTTTGATAACAAAAAATCACTTATTTCTGTTATTATTGGTAAGTCATTATTAATAAGCCGAAAGTAATGCAGCGAATAATGAGATGTCATTATTTGGTAATGCAGGGAATAATGACAGGTACTTACCAAGATTTTGCTGGGTATAGTTCCGTGAAAAATTAGCGTTTGTTAGCACGCCTTTTTTGATGCAAACACATGAAATGTTGTACAGTGTAATGCTTTTATGTACACATAGTCTATTGATAGTCTATTTGGTATCTCCCATACAAAATTGCCAAAATAAAAAATATGAAAAATGATTTTTTGAGTTTCCCTTACTTTTACAATATGGGTAATAATTTGTAGATGTATCCATAGATATTTTGCAAATAGGCATTGTTTTCTTCGTTAAGATGATAGATAACATTCATGAAACGGAGTAAACATTTTTTTGTTGCGATTTTTGTCTATTTTTTACGGATTTTTTCGTGCCAGAAAAAAACGATATTTTTGAAAAAAAAAAAATAAATTTGATGTCTAATATTTTTAGCGACAATTACTAAACTTCTATTACTACGAGAAATTTATGTTGTCAGCATGCAAGCCCTAATAATTGCCTTTACTTTTGAATGGTATTCCGGCTTTATCCACCTTATACTTCAAAAACTATAGTCCAAATACTAAAGGTACCTTCCATGTAAATAGAAATTTTATATATATTTATACATATATTATAATAGAAATTTTATAAATTTTTTTTAAAAAACTTCAGCATAATTTTTTTGTACTTCAGTCTGTACAAAAATAACGTTTTTACGTCTCGGAGACAAAAAAAAGTTTTTTGCATAGTGTTCTAGGTCTATTTTATTCTTTATATATGACCGAGTCAGTCGTGGTAGTCATATAAATGAATTTCTGTTCCATTATTAAATGACAATGTCCAACCTTTCCAATAAAACCAGAAATTTGAAAAATTATCTTTTTTTTATAGGCGAATCAAATTTAAAATTTTAAATGGCCCACCCTATATTATACTATAATTATTTTATCGTAAAATCTGATCGGTTATGAATAAAAACAACATTTTGAAGAAAATCTATGCTTAATTGGAAAAGTTAATTTTCGCCAATTGCGGCCGTTTTCCTTAATTTCATCACTTAAACGCTGCAATAAATTAAAATAATACTCGCCGTTGATTGTGTTTCCTTTTTGAAGATAATCAACAAAAAATTTCCAATGCGCATCCCAAAAAACAAAGCCAAGCTTTGACTGCTTCTTTGTCTCAGGTGTGAAGTGGTGGACCCATGTCTTATCCATGGTTACAAATCGACGCAAAAACTCGCATTTTAATGTGCTGAAACTTCACCAAATATCATCTTCAGGACGTTTTGTTTGTTTTTTGTTCCATTGTGAGCAAACGCGGCACCCATCATCATCAGCTTTCTCATCTTCAAACTTTCGTTCAGTATGAGATGTGTAGCGCTATTTGAAATGCCTATTATTTCAGCTAGCTTATGCACTTTCGGCCAATACCATCATCCAATACCATGATCGTTGCGGCTGGCGGATTTAACCGTTGCTGGTATGGACACCTCAATTGGTCGAGGTGTTCGTCTTGAAAACTAAAACGGCTCTGTTAACCAATATTTTATAGTCGTCAACGAAGGAGCTGACTCCCCCAGAGTAGAATCTAGCTCGGCTTTAATATTGGTTGGACTGAGACCTAGCAAATGAAAGTATTGATCCATGTTTACAAATTCACTGAGATCGTTTCTTTTTGATACTAAAGATTGTCAGAAGATTGTCACTTTTCACCAAAGTATGTTTTTTTAAACTGCTGCCGCTCATGTAATTTCGAACTTCCTTCGTTTGTATTTTCCCCAATTTAGGTAAAATATCTAAAATAAGCAAACCTTTGTGTTAAAGTACGTAATATTTTTTTTGATATGGGCAAATCCTGCGTGACGAACGCTACATTCGTGTTTTCGGATACAAATTTAATTTTTTTTTTTTGATTTTTCAAAACACATAGTGTTTAGTGGGATTTAAGTGTACTTTCGAATGGTAAAATATATTTTTAACTGGTATTTGCTATGAAATAATTGATCAGAAAGTTTTTTGACGCATGCTACAAAAAGTGGAAGAAACTTTAAAAGTTGAAGTCTGTTTTTGTAATTTTTAACAAATTTTTTGTATAATAAAGCACAGAAAATCGAATACCGAAATAAAAGAGAATATAAGAGAATTCTAAAATAAATTATTGGCAGCAAAAAAGTTTTTGTCGCTTTTTTATAAAAAGTCGTGAACCCTTTGTGACGCTACATAACAACAATATTTGTATTATTTTTTAATAACATTTATTAATAAACATTTTATGTTTATATCTAATATATATTTATAAATAAAATCGATCGGGTCATCTATGTTAACACTAATTTAAGGATATAAACACCTAAGGTAGGGTAGAATTTGACAATAGTTTTTTATTAATGGTCATCAAAATAAATTATATATATATATATTTATAAAATTTTAAAAATAAAAAAATGAAGCTGCATCAACTTCAATATTTTTTTGTTTATGGACTGTTTCCTCACAACACAAAGAGATTTTTTTCTTCTCATCGCACTTTTGCAAGACAACAATGTCCCAACAAAACAGATTTGTATATTATAAACTCATGAACGGCTTTTAATAATTATTTATTATTTTCAACTGATTGTTGGCCACCTCCATATCTCTCTAATGTTATGAGTATGAAGAAATGTGCTTTCAATCGCTTATTGGCCAATTACAATTATTTCATTAAATAAATCATGAACAGTAATGCGGACGACTTGAATGTTCTTCGCTGACAGTGAAGTGGAGCAGAGTGAAATGTAAAACGGTTAACAAATAATTGTCATCATATAATTAAACAAATATGTGTCAATTTGTTTATAAATTGTATATTAGGCTCGATATACCTGGGCGCATTCAAGAGGCTTGTGAGGCATTGTAAGTAAAGCAATTAAAGAAAATTAATAATATGTGTTTATAATTAAACTAATATGTGCCAATTTATCAGCAGACTTCTACCTCCAGTGCTCATGAAGTAATAAGTTGCTCAAAAAAATAAAAATATATTTTCTTTATTTTTTTTTATGGAAATTTTTTTTTTGAATTTTCCAAAGTGAAGAGTTTTGCCGTGAGTTGAACCTGGGTCCCTTACCGTTGCAGCAGCATAACATAACAAGCACGGCCACGAACGAGCTCGAATTAACACTGTCCATCCAAATTCCACTGCTTTGGATGATCCCTTTATCTAAGAATAATTAAATTGAGGTGTCCGGCTTCCAATCCCGCACCGCTTGTTTAACCGCATTAACTTTCAATATTTTTTAAATATCACTTTTTTAAAAAAAGAAGATTCATCCTAATGTACATTATTTTTGTTTCCATTGACGTATGTACATATGTACATAATTGCATTAATTGAAATGATATCGATAGTTCATTAACTCGTGAGTTGTAGTTATTCCAGTGGTGCCATTAGGGTTGCCAGACGGTCGGGATTCGTCGGGATTTTCCCGACTTTTCACATATTTACAGAGTCCCGATTATTGAAGTAATTTAGGAGGAAAATCCCGACTTTTTTCCATTTACTCTCTACACTATGGAAAATAAAAGCGCAGTAAAAAAAATAATAAAGAAAGAACAAGAAAATGCTATTTTCATATGTACTTGTTATGTACATTTGTAATTTTTCCGTCACTAATCTTTCATCTTTCAAGAAATGTAAATTTTGAACTAATTCAGCAACTTATCTAAAAGAATAGTAATTAACGTGGGCGAATTTGGTAGAAATTTCAAAAGTTATACAAATTTTAGATGCAGTGTCCTATGACATGTTGTACATCGACTACTGCAATCTTCGAGCTATTTGTAAAGAATTGCCACGGATATTTATAACATTGTTTCATGACAGATGTTTGTCAGACATAGAAATGCTGCAGCTACCCCACCTTAAAGTATACCGATCGACTAAGAATCAGAGTTAGTTATATATAGCTCATTAGTTATAAAAAATGGTAGAGTTTTTTATCCAGAGAACAACTTTGCTCAATTTGACGAAAATCGGTACAGATTTAGATTTTTTCCCTTATATATGTTTCGTCCTAATTGGCCCTTAAGCCCTATAGAAGCTACACGGGGCAAAATCGGCTTTTTTGATATGTAATCGAAACAAAAGATATTTGGAACACCAATTTTTAAATATTTTATATTTCTTTGCAAATAAATTTTATTTGAAAATCAATATAATATATTTGGAACGCATATATTATTATTTTTCAACAAATAATATTTGCAAACTAAATTTCTCAAATAAAATATGTGTTTAAGTACAAATAAAATTCTTATTTTAGAATTTTTCCGAATATATTTTATTTAAAAAATATTTCCAAAACTTTTGCTGTCTTTTTCGAATTTCAGTTTTAATTTCTTCTTGCTTTCGAATTGTACCTCCCAGTTATGATACCATATGCAGCAATAACTCCTTTTTAAATCAATCATTTCAAATTTCTGAGTATTCCAAGCCATCATTAGTTGCCCAACCTCTAAGTACTTTATATTGATTTTACGCTATCAATTATTATTTTTACGAACATTAAACATTTCTAAAAATTTAAATTTGAATTACTGAAAAATTTAAAACAAAATATGTATTTTATGAATACTTAATGCAAATAAATATTTGTTTCGGAAATAACAGTCACATTGGGATGCCAAAAAATATTTGTTTAGAATAACATCTTCCCAAATACCAATTTTTGTGTGTACCAAATATTATATGTTTAGAGTGTACCATAAACATATATATGTTTCAAGCCGAATATGTGTGGGACAATATACTACAGAAGCGATTTTTTTCAGCGTGTATAGTTTACATCCAACCTTTTTAAAGTAAAAACGAATTTCGTGAAGAATAACACAAAGAAAGTATTTGTGGCAAACATAATAATGTCCCGACAAATCCCGCTTTTAAGTCTCGGTTATCCCGACTTTTCGAATACGGTGTCTGGCAACCCTAGGTGCCATTATGACTGATTGAGTTCTTTTCTAAGAATTCATCTTTGGAGCCGACCATTGCAATTGATTCATGAATCATGATATCCAAGAAATAATGCCCGAAAAAAGCAACATTCCAAGAAATAGAGCTCGTTTAAAACAAAATAACAATAATAAACAGCATTTCAATAGAAAGTTTTTAACATTGATTAAGTAATCGGTCAGAAATTTTCAAACATATATGAAATGTATCATCAAAGACCAAAATACAACAACGACACAAGAAAATTCATACTGCCATATAAAAGGAGAAGTTGACATGAAGATGGCATTACAAATTGATGCATTTCATAGACAGCTCTTTAATACAATAATGAGGAGTCTAAAAAACAAAACAATTCTTTAGTGTCGGAGACCTAAAAACTTTTTTTGTGTAGATTGACGCATACTATTCCATAAAATCAAACTCAAAAATTTTTCAAACACTAATTTTCATGGATGATACCTTTAGTATTTTGACTAAATTTTTTGAAGTATTAGCCCTCTAGAGACGCTTTAAATTTAAGGAATTTATGAAGGCTACAGATATTAGAAATATCTCTTTCACGTAGACATAGTGGTTTAGTAACAATCATTAAAAAAATATTATATTTAATTTTTTTTAAAGCCAGCATCGTAACGAAGAAAACACTATTGTAAACGATGTTCATTTGCTACTGGCCAAAAGTGCAACACATCGAAGGAGTGACTAAAGACCTCAAGTATATTTGGCGGAAATCTGTCCATCAGTCCGTCTGGCTGGTGCCCACGATAACTCCCGAAAGGAGTAACCGAATGACTTGATTTTTTTCTATTACACAGAAAAAAAAAGACAATTTAAAATTTTCAACAAATATATTTGTATGTTAAAATGTTTTAAGTTCAACAAATATTGCCATTTAAATTTGGAAAATAGTTTTCACAATTATTCTAAAACTACTCAAATGAGTATTTGTCAATGTTTCACTTATTTCTTGTATATTTTTTTCGTATTTTGAGTTTGTTGTTCAAACTTCAATATACATACATTTTATATATTTACATAAAATAATGTCAATATAAATTTCAAAATAAAAATTTATTGTGGTGTCCTTTTTTCACAAACGAACGCGTTAAAGGAATATTAATAGACGAGTGTTCAAGTGACAAAATAACGGTGGATAAAGAGGTAAGTGGAACAGGTAAGTGTCACACAGTGGAAGAGTGTATTATAAGTTTGTTTCGATACGATTTAACCATGTCCGTCCGCATGTCTGTTCATCCTAAGTTGTTCGCAAAGTACAAGTAGGAATTTTCACCCCGATCTTGATGAAATTTGGCACGACGGTTTTTTCACATCAGGATCGAAGTCTAGAGAAATTCCTCAAAATCTGTTCTGATTTACATATAACACCGATATACATATATGTATGTATCGGGTCCGTCAATAAGAGCGCTACAAAAGTTTTCTTAAATAAAACAAAAATGGTTTTGGATATCAACGAAATTCTTTATTCCTGTGAAAGTACGTTCGATGCCATTATGTATGGAACTCAATTTCTTTTGAATGGCCACCACGGGCACGCTTGCAGAAGTCCAGATGCTGAACCCAATTTTCGACGGTTTTCAAGCATAAATCGGCCGATACTGCTGCAATTTCACATTCGATATTCGTACGAAGTTCATCAATCGTCGCTGGCTTGTTGGCAGAGACCATAGACATGACATAGCCCCACAGGAAATAGTCTAACGGCGTCAAATCGCACGACCGAGGCGGCCAATCGACTGGACCATTTCGTGAGATAACACGTTTTCCAAACTTGGTTTCCAATAAATTGATCAGAAATGAGCCTCATCGCTGAAGATGATTTTTCGATTTTTCGCGCTCTTAACATTGAGGCCACTGACTCCGAATTTCGGTAGTAAATTTTAATAATTTCGACTCGTATATCTTTCCATCATGAAATGGCAAACCTTACTGAAGAGAAATGTCAAAAGAGCGGCAAAAAATATGGCGTCGTTTGCTGTCCCTGTCGGTCTACTTTTGTAGCGTCCCTGTTGAAAAACCCTTTACTTCCGGTTTGTCATCTAGGGGCTGTAAAAGCTACATATTTCAACCGATGTTTATAAAATTTGAGCCAAAAGAAAACTTTTGAACCAAGTACAGATACCTCTGAGATTCAAACAAATCGTCTCTTATTGAGATGTGGCCCCCAGATAAATTTTTCTCTCGATTTGCCTCTTTCTTTCCGATTGACTGGATGTGACGATTTTGCTTCTAAGCGCCATAAAATCTACATCAGATACAGAATCTTTAAAAGACAGATAACAGTCTATTGAACCAAAAATGGAAAGGAAATTAGTTTCCCGTAAAATGACAAATTTGGTTGTTAATATTATAATATATTTATTAAAAATATAAGTTTATTTTCAATAAACGTCTTAACATGTTTTGTGTTCCTATGAAAATATATTTGTTTGAGTAATAGAGTAAATTCATGTGAAGTGATCACACAAATTTTGGTTCTCTTCTCCGATTTTGATGAAATTTTCCAGATATGGACTTTTAGGGGGGCAGAACAAGAATCCGAATTTTGAGTTATAGCCGTATAAAATTTTGGCAATTTTTTAAAATTTTTTTGACATCTGAGAAGTAAATTTTTGTTTTTTAATGGATAAATAACAGATCGTGTCCTTAAAAGAAAATTTTACACAATTTTTTAAAAAAAAAAAATTGATTAAAAATTATAATAAAATTTAAAAAATACCCCTTTTCTTTTTTGGATTTTTTTTTGCATTGTAAATTATATTGTCAATAATACTCCCAGAAGGTTTCTGGATGGGGACTCTTCATCTTTTTTGAGACATCTGCAATTTTTTTTTCGATTTTCCGAATTTTTATTTAAATTAAAAAAAATAAATAAAATGTCCTAAATTTTTTTTATGAACTCGATGTGTTATTTATCCTTTACAAAGGAAAAAATGTTTTTTTTTCTTCTCAGACAAATGTTAGAATTTTTTTTTGGAAAAATTACCAAAATTTCCATACGGCCATAAATATTTTTTTTAAAGAAAAATGTTAACACTAGTTTAATGGTATATCACTAAAAAATATGCTAATAAGATTTGCTAATAATTTTTGATTTAATGGTCTTCGAATAATTTTTTATGTACATATATTTATAAAATTATAAAAATTAAGCTGGATAAATTTCAAAAAAATTTGGTTTGTTGGCTGTTTCTCGGACTTGCCCTTATATGCCTTTCCTATCAATTAGTTTTCTTTTGAAGATTAATGACTGATCATTTTGTACCTGTATTAGTTGCATTAAGAATTTAGTAATAAAAACAAGCGCGTTTAGACAATTGAGATGAGTTATAAAGTTTTTGGGAAACAATTGTAACAACTCTTTTCGAACGAATCTGTCAGTATCTGTCACTACAGGTATTATTATTAATTGAGTTTCGATACCGATACCGATGTCGATGACGATGTTGTTGTGCAGTTTTGCCCAATGCCCGGCGGTGGTGTCCAAAAGGCAGCTAATGAGGTTAGGATTTCCCACCGAGGAGACAAATTCTCTAACACTCTTTTCCGTCAAGTCATTTCCTTATTTCGAAAAAGCGAAACTCAGTTTCCTTCTTCTCGGCGTTCTCTACAGTGTGTCCACTGGGGATTGGAAAACAAGTCGTCAGTCATGGACTGCCGCTGTTCTGGAAGTCATGTGTGAGATATGTGAGAGTATTTGCTGTGTGTGTTATTGTCACCTGAATCGAATATATAAAAATACATACATACATACCTATGTAGATAGATATGTACAGACAAGTGTACGTAAATTTGTGTGATATCAACCCGCATTCTATTGAAACGAAAAGGTTATGACTCGCATATAAATACATGTGTGTGCGTGAGTATGTAATGGACTAGTAGTCCACATTTCAATTTTATTTAGTTCCTGTGAAAATATGTGACATTTGCTAAGACACTCTACATGCAGTGCATGTGATAAGTAGGTATACTATGACTGAATAACATAAACTATGAAAATATAGTAGATCATCGCAACGGAAAATTTAACTGCCGCGGAGGTAGTTCTGTAACCGATCCTTGGAACACGCCCCTTTTAAAAGGGACGGAAATTTGCTATTTAGGTCATGTCTGGGAACTAAACTTGGCGTAAGTTTCCTCCCGATCAGGAGACATAGCTTTACAAAAAAGTTGTAGCCAATTTAGCAAATGCACCAACCGCACAAGTTATAAAAACAATTCCAAATGTAACATAACATTATGTTAAATAACATAACATCACACTACTAAACAGAATATTGTATGTTTACTCGTTTAGACCTAGCTACAACTTTTTAAATTATGCATCGATTTTCCTGGGAATGGTCTCATATTATTCATGACCGGTCAAACTTTACGATAAAATAATAATATGTATAATTGTTAATTTTTCGATGTTTTTAAGAGGTTTAGAAAATTTTTTTTTTTAAATTTTCTCCAAAAAAAAAAAAAGATTTTTTCGCAATATTTCGAAACCGCTGTTGGGATTGACAAATTATATTAGACGCAGATGAAGGCTACTTAATATGGGATTATTTAAAGCAATTAGGCTAAATGGTTCTCGAGTTATGCTTAACTAAGTGGTTAGCCCCTATTTTTTAGATTTTGTTTGTATTGATAGAGATACAAGTCACATCTCACTAATAGACCACAAAGCTCTTATAGGAAATGATATAAGCTTTCGTTTGAGCAAAAAATCAAAAATAAAAACATAGGTTATTGACAAAAATTCCAAACCAAGTTTTAATAACGTAAAAAAAAAAACACAAAAATAAAAGTTTGATTTTTTTTTATTTCTTTAAAAGGATTAAAGAAATACAATAGGTAATTAGTTATATGGGTGGAACAAAACTGACCGTTTGCCAACTAATTTTTTTTAATTTTTACTAATTTTTCGTCCTTCTAAGAGCATAGAATTATTTTTTGAAAAATTTGTAAAATTTAAAAAAAATTATACCTTTTTCCAAATTTACACAGTATATGCAACAGACTCTCACAAATCCAAAATACGAATTGGATTTTTGTGGATGCAATATTTAAAAGTTATGGACGAAATACTAAGGCAAGTCCAGGAGTTTTGGAAATTTTTCTTCTGTTTCTGCATATATGAATTTTAAAATCGCTTTGTATGACGCAATGCTTTGCAGAAACTGAAGAAAATTTTTAAAAATTACCAGACTTGCCTTAGTAGTTCCTCCATAACTTTAACAAGTAATGTGTTCCCAAAAATCCCATTGCTGTTTTGGATTTTTGAGAGTCTGGTGCATATCTGTGTAAAATCGAAGGGCTAGCATTTTTAAATTGAAGTTTCAAAAAAATTAAAATAATTCCATAAAAAAATTGAACGTTATGTTTGGGAGGTACCAAATGACCTTATTGACGATATATAAGTGGATCCTTGGTGAAGGATATATAAGGTTCAGCATAGCCGAACTTAATCCGTCCTTACTTGTTAACATTTCAAATTCCTATTTTTGCAATTTTCTTTTCAGAAAATAAATGTTAGCGATGTGCAGTTTTTAGGCAAAAATATGTGTTATAGAGTATTATATAAAAAAATTCTGACCTTATACCGTAGAAGATAAAATTGTGGATTGTAAGTTATTCACTGGGGATCTACGAATCCTATAGTTCCCATCTATTCCCAGGATGGGGACTGGACGGTGATCCCAGATTGGTCACCAGTCCTAGATTTTCTGAGGTCTCGCTGGTAGTATCTTCCGCATACGCAGTCTGACCAGAGCACTTAATCTGGTACCTCGGGAGTCAGGAACGCCCTCGGGACGCAGGTTCCGGCCTGACTATTGGTGAGGACCCTATTGGGTGCAACGTGGTGGCAGTTGTTGAAACCAACGAAGAGAATATTCTCGGATGTGGAGTTGCAAACCAACCGGGCGCCATGATCCTTAGAATTGCAAGGAGGTTTAGATGGGCTCCGCTCCCAACCAAGGATGAGGGCAAAAGTGTCCAGAAACACGGAATTGTTTGGTACTCTTCAAAATTCTGCATGGGGGCGTTTGTCGACGCATGTATTCACCTAGGTTTTTAGAGCACGGTGGGGTTAAGCATAACGGCTGGAGCTCACCTAAATCCACAATACCTACTGTAAGTTATTCTCCAAAAGTGGGAGGGAGAGAATAATTCTGTCACGAAATTACTGATACCAACTCGTATACCATTCATTCCCCATTTCTTCCTTTTTGATCAACCGTTTAAATTATATTACATTTTTAAAAAATGTCAAGTCCACTAATTCGATCGCGCACTTTTTTTGGAAAAATTACTTATATTGACTCCACTAACTTACAAAACAAATTTAGTTTTTTTTCGTTTTTCTACAGACTATAACTTCAGCGATATTAAATTTTGTAATACAACTACGCCCACTTTTGCCACTCTCACTAATCTGATGACGAACCTTTTTAGCGAAGTTCGCAATCCCGCCTACTTTTGGTGTGGGTACTAATAGTGACCACAATAACTAACTATCCAAATTTCATTCTTCTATGGTCAACAGTTTCCGAGATATTACATTTTTAAACACTTCTAAGCTCACTATTGCCACACCGACTTATCCAATCCTCTCCGTTTTTATTGGAGTTTCAGATAATATCCCGAATAACTTATGTCCCAAATTTCTACGATCAATACCTTCTGAGCTATTCAAATTTCTTATAATGCCACGCCCACTTTTAACCGCACCCACTTTTTATTTTTTTAAGAACCATATAAGGCCAAAGTCCACTTAATTTTTATAAAAAAAATTACCACTTTAGGGACGTAAAATTGTTATTTGGTTGTTGGTCCCATTTGGGATAGCCATAAAAATGATCCTACTCGTATTATTTGAACCTCATTCACAAATTCGGAAATTATCAAGTAACAAGTAAGAAATTTCAGTAGGGTAAACCGACTAAGGTATACCCTCACTTTGTGAGCAATGTAAATATGCTGGTATATGTTCAAATATTATGAGCTCTTTAATTTTGGTACGTTTTGGTTCTTTTTGTATGGGAGGTACTAGAACGGGTGTGGTCATAACTCCAATTTTTAACGGGACTGTAGGAATTCTAAAAGCTTTACACTGTGCAAAAATGTTGAGTATATATATGTATTGATATTCACGATATAAGCTGTTAACTTTTTGTACAAAATGGTACGTTTGTGTGGGAGGTACCAAAATGGGCGCGATAATAACGCCCATTTTTCGACAGACTATAGGTACTATAAAAACATTACACTGTACAAAATTGTAAGTATTTGTAGGTACTAGTATTAAAGTTATAAGCTGTAAACATTTTGTACAAAATTGTACCTTTGTATGGGTGTACCGAAAGAGGCATGGCTATAACGCCCATTTGTAGGTACTATAAAACCATTATACTGTACACAATTTGAAGTCGTTGTATGCACTGGTATTGATGTTATAAGCGGTTAACTTTTGGTGCAAAGTAGTACATTTGTTTAAGAGGTACCAAAAGGTCCATGCCAATTACGCCCACCTTTCACTGGACTCTAAGTACTATAAAACTTCGCCCATTTTTCTCGAGGTGATAGCGACTAATAAAATAATAAAATGTGTAGAATTTCAGAAGATTCTAATAAGTAGTATAGAAGTTATTAAATAATCAATATTTAACTAAATATTAACCCTTTGTGTGGGAGGTACCAGAAAGAGTGGACCAATATGGCCCATCTTCGACCTTAGCCGGAGATAGAAAAAAATATTACCGTATACCAAATTCGAAGTCAATCGGTTACTCCTTTCGAGAGTTATCGTGCGCACCGACCAGCAGACAGATAGACGGACGGACGGACATTTCTCATTCGACTTAAAATGACCCAAAACGAATATCCGCCGAACATACTTAGGGTCTTAGATCACTCCTTCAATGTGTTACACTTTTGGTCCGAAGTATAATAATATATACCCTCGTATCACTAAAGTGAGGGTATAAATATCCATTTTGTACCTTTTTTGCATTTCATTCGAAATATGGGTGCACATTCCAAACAATTGATTTATTTTTCGACTTTGAATATTTATTTTAACCTGAATTTCAACAATTTTTATATGAAAAAGTACAAAATGTCCAGCTTCTTGAAGATTTCACTTTTTTAGGTTGAAATAATGTGTGTAGGATCATTTTCATGGCAATTAATTCGCTTTAAGCCATTTGGGACCAACAAACAAATTAGAATTTTACGGCCTTGAAGGGGTTAATTTTTTTAAAACTAAATCTAGTGATTAGCTATTCTATAACGAGCCATAGAAAGAGAAAATCGGACCATAATTGTTGATTTTTTCCGATTTATCAGAAAATGCATTAAAAATTGCATGAAAAACATCAAAAATATTTCAATATTATCAATATGTTAAAAATTTCAAATTTTTTCATGACGTTTGATAGAAGAAGGCTCGGTTTTTTTAAGTAATAGTCGATTTTGGAAAAAAATAAAAAAGTACTGACCATTTAATTGAAGAAAACCCAGATTTTTAGAGGTTATTTTAATCGCAGAAACAAAATATTTTGGGAATACCAAATTTTCATATAAGCTTTGAAAATAAGCAAATTTTATCCCTTCACACAAATGTAAAGAGATAATCACGAAATTTTGCTAAAATTCGAACTTTTTTATTGAAAAGAGAGAAAATTAGCCCTAATGTGGTACACAATTTTGAGGCTATTGGTGCTAACGGCTCCTCATATGGCATCATCTTCAAAATAGTAAATGAAAGTCATACTTTTAGCATTAGGAAAGGTCAATAAGAGCCCAACTAGAAATTAAATATTAAAATATTTTTTAAATTTGTACATATTGCGGAAGAAGGTACAAATAGGGTCAATTGCGGTACGCTTTCCAAGAGATAAACCAAACGACAAATTTTCGAAATAATTTCCTTAAAATAGAAGACAAATAAAATTTTCGTCCTGGTGTGGTAGGTAGTATGCTGGCATATAACCCTGAGAGTCAAGCTTGAAATCACTTATTTTACACTATTCTCCAAAGAAGTTAGAAAATTGATAATATGAAATCCCCCTAAATACGTCTGCGGCTTCTGAAAGGATGCATCCGGCAAAGGTTATCAGCTGCTAGGGTACAGATACCTGCAGCCATTATTTGCCATCATACTCATACCGACATACATAGCATTTCTTCAATAGTGTTTCGTATTTGCATCATCATCGTCGCGGTGCACATGTGTAGTGTTTCATCATTTCCCATTTTTTTTTGTGTTATTACCAATTCTATGGGCTTTTGACTTCTTCTGGCAATTGCGTTGTCGTTGTTTTTAATTGTTCCACCCAAACAAACTAACAGACGAACAAAAAAAAAAACAAACGAACTCCTGAATTTATCAGTCGTTGTAGTTGAAGTTTTTAGCCATTACCATTTTCCTGCTTTTTCCACGGTTCGTTTGTTGCAAACACGTGAAAATGTTGTGTATTTGGTATGAACCATCAACGATGGCAGAAGCAGCAGCGCCAACACCGCCAGCACCACGGCCACCACCACCGCCATCATCAACACCGAAACCAACACTTTAACATTATGATAATTATCATTAAAATAGTAACAGCACCAGCAATAACAACAACAACAACGAAAACAACAATAACTGCGATTACTAAGTACGAAGTATGACTAGAAAATGCCACCGATACAGTTTATGAAGCAACCAACCATCCCGTCGCCTCCATCCCTATACCTATCCACATACCCATACCTATACCCATTTCAATTTCAGTCGCAATCCCAATCTATCTATAGGTGTTTTTTTGAGGCACCTAACATTTGTATTCCCGCACAAAGGCGAGGAACAAGTGAGGGGTGGGAACGACAAAGGGTCTCTCCCCCTTATTGCGTCCGTCCTATCGTTGTATCGTATGAATGCCTTATTTAGTCTGTTGTCTTTGTCATAATGTTGACACGCAACAGTTTCCGAAATAATTCATATGAAAACTCATTTATCACAAATAGTCTCGAAGATTTTATTCGGTGGATTTCAGACCTCCAAAGTCAAAACTAAGATCAGTGCGAGTCGCAGAATGGTCCCGATGCAGTACAGTCGAACCTTAACGAAGTGGGAAGGAGGGAGAAAGGCGGAAAATTTCGGTTAAGGGTACCAAATAAATAAGATCCAGACAGGGGGGAGACTGAATTAAATATTCCCATATCTTCAGAGGATGAGATTACAAACTGTGTTAATGTTAATTCTTATGATCAATTGCAATTGATAGCCGGGATAAGAAGTTGGTCATGTAAGTGGGAAGTAAAGGGATTTTTTTTTGAAGCAGAACAACTTTATAACTGTTTTTCTGTTGGAGCTGCCCATTTTGGCAATTCATCATCTATATATTCCTAGCGAATTTTATTATTTTTTAATTATTAAAATATAAAACTCTAAAAGTATACACTGAACAAAGTGTCAAGTATTTATGTATATGCAATGGTATTCAAGTTATTATACAAAATGGTTCCTTTGTGTGGGTGGTACCAAAAGAGATTTGGATTTTCAGAAAATTTGGATACGAAGTAAGAAATTGCACTATGCAACAAAATGAGCAGTTTGTGAAGAATGCACGGACTTGACAGTATAGGTTCGTTTCTACTAACAAAGGGTAGTATAACCCTACACGGGGGAAAATCGGCATTTTTGATATGTTTGAATTGAAAGTAAATATATTTTGAAACGAATTTTTTAAGTAATATATATGTATTTGTTAACAAATAAATTTTATTTGAAAATCAAAAAAATTAGTTTGGAACGCATATATTAATATATTAGAACATAATATATTTGCAAACTTACATTCATAAATAAAATATATTTTTACACACAAACAAATTTATTGTTTAAGAAGTTTTCCAAATATTTTTTTTTAAAGACGATTTTTTTTAGAATGGGAACATATTTTTGTTTAAAACAATATCCTCCCGAACATATAATATTTGTGTGTGTCAAATATTATTTATTTGGAGTGTACCCTAAATATATGTATATTTCAAGCAGAATATGTTTGGGACAATATATTACAGAGACGATATTTTTTCAGCGTGTGTACTCGGTTTGGCGAAATTGATGACCAATTTTTTTTATGGGCCTCAAAAAGTTTCTGAAAATCAGTGTGCCCCTCGAAAAAGGTGTCATCAGCTTTTCTCCAACAGCTAATTCAGACTTGGTGATAGCGCTTAACTATATTTGGCAATAATGTAGGTAGGAGTATGGTGAACAAAGTTTGTTAACATTTAATTGAACAAAAAAATTGTTTTCTTGCTTTTTTTTGAAAAAGTGAAGGAAAACATTTTTTCTCTTTTTTCATCATAACTTACAGGGACTTGTAATTTTTCACAAACTATATTTGGCAAAATTGTAGCCACGGTAAATCTGAACAACTTTTGTGAACACATCAATACAATGTGAATGTACATAGGTACACTAAATACCTCAAAAGACCACATTGTACATCAAAAATGTTAGTATTTCACTATTTTGTATTAAAAATATTTTTTTAGTATGTTGGTATGTTGAGCAAATTTATAGAAAATGAAACATATTAACTCTCTAGCTCCCTCACATAACTATAATTGTTGGCCCTATTTTAACAAATCGTAAAAAACACCCCTGAAAATGGGGAGGGCGGGGATGAAATGTGGATTCTACAAAAATGTTGGGTATACAATTTTATTATACGTATCAGAAAACACTAAAGCCCAAAACTTAACACAAAACCAAAAAAAAAACAGTCGAATTCCAGTTAAAACCCCACCTTGGCCTGCTCGTGCAGCAATGTTAGCAATATGACCTATTGGGCTTTGGTGTCTTCTAACACATATAGTAACATTTTATCAACACAACAATTATTTTTTTTACATGTTTTTTCGACGTTTGAAGTATAAGCTCGATAAAGCCGGGAAACCATTTAAATTAAAGGAAATTTAGAGAAGTATAAACGGAAGTTTAGTAATTGTCGTTAAAACAATTAGAAACAATTTGATTTTTTTTTTCAAAAAAAATAGTTTTTTGCTGGCACGAAAAAAACATAAAAAATAGAAAAAATTCTCACAAAATTAGTTTGTTCCATTTTTTGAAAGCAAGCATCTCAACGAAGTAAACAATTCCTATTGGCAAAAAGTCTATGGATAAATGTATACATTATGACTCATATTGCACACAGTAAGGAAAGACAGAAAGTCGGGCGGGCAGACTAAATAATACCCCACACCTCATTACGATAATAATTTGGAATAATTGGTAAATGGGTAGGAACATATTATCTAATGCTGAACCGATAATCGCTAAATTAAGCAATATTCGTTCCTAAATTGAGAAACATCTTTCTGGAAAATTTTAATGATCGGAAGTAAAGTACAACTTCTATAGCGCTTTGATACCAAATCAGGAGGAACATATATATGGAGGTTATATATAAATCTGAACCGATTTTCCCTGAATACTCATTTATGTAAAAATACCTCTTTCTGTCTAATTTCGTACTGATCGGATATAAAATACAGTCTCTACAGCGCGTACTTGTCAAATCGGGGGTAACATATATATGGGGGCTATATCTACATCTGAACCGATTTTCTCCGAATTTGGCAGTATTCCTTCGAGTAATAAGAAACCCTTTTCTGCCGAATTTCGCACTGATCGGATATAAAATACAGTTTCTACAGCGCTTACATGTCAAATCGGGGGTAACATATCTATATATCTAAATCTGAACCGATTCCTTCCAAATTTAACAGTGTTCATTCATATAATAGGAAACCTCTTTCTGCCGAATTTCATACTGATCGGATATAAAATAAAGTTTTTACAGCGCTTACATTTCAAATCGGGGCTAACATATACGAGTATATGGGGGCTATATTTAAATCTGAACCGATTTTAACCAAATTCAAAAGGGATCGTCCTTGGGCCAAAAAAAAAATATGTGTAAAGTTTCGTCGAGATCGAACCTTAATTGCGACCTGTACTTTGATTACAAAAATACATGCACAGACAGACAGACGGACATAGCTAAATCAACTCAGAAAGTGATTCTAAGTCGATCGGTATAATAAACGATGGGTCTATTTCTTCTCCTTTTGCGTGTTACAAACAAATGCACAAAGTTATAATACCATGTACCACAGTGTGGTGTAGGGTATAAAAATAGGGAAATCCGTGTTACAAACAAATGCACAAAGTTATAATACCCTGTACCACAGTGTGGTGTAGGGTATACAAATAGGGAAATCCAAAAAAATAATTGTTCGTATTTTTTATTTACCCAATTTTGTACACTGTACAAAATTTCCAGTGCATATATGTGCAGGAATTGAAGTTATAAGTCTTTAACTTTTTGAGCAAAATGGTCCATTTGAATAGGTGGTACCAAAAGGGGCGTGGTAATAACGCCCATAATGCACGTGACTATATGTACTGTAACAGTCCTGTCGAAAGTTATCGTGCGCTCCAACCAGACAGCAGACGGACAGGCTGGTGGACATTTCTCAAATGACCTAAAATGGCCCAAAACGGATTTCCGCCAAATATTCTTGGGCTCTCTTAGGTCACTACTTCGATGTATTACACTTTTGGCCTGCAGGAACTGATATACACCTTTGATCTCAATAGTGGAACATGATATTGTTTTGCACAGCCCTTCGACAGAAATGTTGTTAACTAGTGTAATCAAAACTTTTTAAAAATAGAACTTAATTTGACATTTTTAGAACAAATTTAATTAGATACGAAAACATAGCTTTGAAAAAATGAGACTTTTTATTTATATGTAAAAATACTACTGTCATTCAAATATTTCTGAACAAACTTTGTTACTGAAGGGTGGTTAAATTTTACGGCCGATGTTGATTTTGAATAAAACCAAATTATTTAGGAAATTATTGTAATTTATTTTTATTATGATAATATTGGTATGGTTCAATTATGTATGGAACAAAATATCGGCCAAATGGCCGCCGCGACATCGGCGGCACACCTCCATCCAATGGTCCAAATTTTCGATGACGCTGAGGCATAATTGAGGTTCTATGCCGTTAATGTGCCGAATTATCTCATCCTTTAGCTCTTTAATTGTTGCTGGCTTATCGACGTACACCTTTTCTTTCAAATAACCCCAAAGAAAGAAGTCCAACGGTGTCAAATCACATGATCTTGGCGGCCAATTGACATCGCCACGACGTGAGATAACACGGCCATTGAATTTGTTGCGCAAAAGAGCCATTGTTTCGTTAGCTGTGTGGCAAGTGGCACCGTCCTGTTGAAACCACATATTGTCCACATCCATATCTTCCAATTCGGGCCATAAAAAGTTCGTTATCATCTCACGATAGCGAACACCATTCACAGTAACTGCCTGATCGGCCTCATTTCGAAGAAGTATCATTTGAGCAAAAAAATCAAAAATGTAGTTTTTAAAAAAAAATATTATTTAAATTAATTAGTTATATGGATGGCAAAGATGGCCGTTTTACCTATTTGTCAAAATTGGACAGTCTCCAACTCATAGAGTCCTTAGCCGATCTCGTTGAAATTTTGTTTCGTAACTACTATCCAATGGGACTAAGCTTGGTGCAAGTTTCATCCCGATCAGAAGACATCGGATTCAAAAGTTCACCCACTTGACATGGTGCGCACCAGCCAGCAGACACACAGGCGGACGGACATTTCTCATTCGACTTAAAATGACCCAAATCGAATATCCGCCGAACATACTTAGATCACTCCTTCGATGTGTTACACTTTTGGCCCGTAGCAAATGATATACATATACCCTCGTATCACTAAAGTGTCAATAAAAAATGTCTAACTGATCTCGTTGAAAATTTGTGTCAACTACTATCCTATAGGACTAAACTTGCCAGCTTCATCCCGATCAGACTCACTTGACATGTAACCCCACATATATATGACGTCCTGAGCCGTCTAGAGCTCGAAGTTCTTCTTTGAAGTTCTTGTACAACGATAGCTAAAAGTCGCCAAACACGCCAAAGAACGTCTAATCTTTTTATTTGTCAAAAAACAAACAACAAATGGAAAATGACTCATAATGTCAACACATGATGGGGACATTTGCATGAACATTACAAAAAAAAAGTAAAAAACTAAATATGAAATTCCCTTTTCTTAAATTCTTATATATCCTAGTAGTCATGCAGGTCGAAATCCTTTACATTAAAAATATTACGTCTAAAATCGATAATTTTGCTAACAAAATTTGTGAGTAATTTTAAAAAATTGTGGTTATCTGGGGTTACACGGAACTTTCAAGATCTGGGATGGGCCGTGACGCAAAACTTGGTGAGACGCCCTATTCTATTAATTCCGAAACAAAGATTTATTTGATTTTTAAATGTTGTTAAGTTTTTTTTAGCAATTTAAAGTTAAATTGTTAGAAATTTTTTATATTTGTAAATATGAAATTGTATAATTTTGGATAAGAATAAATTACTTGAAGGATTGACAACAAATGCTGATATTAAATACTCGAAAATTTAAAATGAGTCCCTTCAAACAGAAATTAATACTGCTTATGGTATTTTTAACTGGGAGGAATACATAATTGGAAACGAAGGAAAAATTAAAAATGAAATTAGAAAAATTCAGCAATGTTTTGAAAAACTTTTTTAAATAAAATATATTTGAAGATATTCCTTAACAATAATTTTATTTGTACATAAACACATATTTTATTTGAGACAATTAGTTTGCAAATATATGTTGTTGTAATATATTAATTGATTGATTTACAAATAAAATTTGTTTACTCAGAAATATATAATATTTAAAAATTTGTGTTCCAAATATATGTTCTTTCTATTCAAACATATCAAAAAAGGCGATTTTGCCCCGTACATGTAAGCCACATTTTGAAATTGAGGTATCTTGCACAATTTGTTATCGAGAGTGCTGTTATTTTATGTATATGTATTTGGTGGCAGGATTCGTGATTGGTTCAAAAATGGACGGGATCGGAATTCTCAATCTGGGGCAACGAAGTGGACCGGGTCCAGCTAGTAGACAATAAAAATTACCTGCTTGCAAATGTTCTAAAGGAAATTTTGTTTAAATTAGCCTAATTGGATTTATTTCTCATTTGGATATTGTTCAGATTTATCTTAGAAAATTTAAACTAAAACCAGTAAGGAAAGGCAGAAAGTCGGGCGGGGCCGACTATATAATACCCTACACCTCCCTAACAATGCGATAAGGGTCATTGCCATAATAATTTGGAATAATTGGTAAATGGGTAGAAACATATTATCTAATTCTGAAACGATAATATAAAATACAAAATATAAAATACAGTTTTTACAGCGCTTACATGTCAAATCGGGGGTAACATATATATGGGGGCTATATCTGAATCTGAACCGATTTTCTCCGAATTTAGCAGTATTCTTTCATGTAATAAGAAACCTCTCTTTGCCGAATTTCGCACTGATCGGATATAAAATAACATTTTTACAGCGCTTATATGTCAAATCGTGGGTAATGTATATATGGGGGCTATATCTAAATCTGAACCGATTTTTTCCAAATTTAACAGAGTTCATTCATGTAGTAAGAAACCTTTTCCTTCCGAATTTCATACTGATCGGATATAAAATAAAGTTTTTACAGAGCTTACATGTCAAATCGGGGGTAACATATATATGGGGGCTATATCTAAATCTGAACCGATTTCTTCCAAATTTAACAGTGTTCATTAATATAATAAGAAACCTCTTTCTGCAGAATTTCATACTGATCGGATATAAAATAAAGTTTTTACAGCGCTTACATGTTAAATCGGGGCTAACATATATATCTAAATCTGAACCGATTTTAACCAAATTCAATACGGATCGTCCTTGGGCCAAAAAAAAGTTATGTGTAAAGTTTCGTCGAGATCGGACCATAATTGCGACCTGTACTTTGATTACAAGAATACATACACAGACGGACAGACAGACAGACGGACAGACAGACAGACGGACGGACGGACGGACAGACAGACAGACAGACAGACAGACAGACAGACAGACAGACAGACAGACAGACGGACATAGCTAAATCGACTCAGAAAGTGATTCTAAGTCGATCGGTATAATAAACGATGGGTCTATTTCTTCTCCTTTTGGGTGTTACAAACAAATGCACAAAGTTATAATACCCTGTACCACAGTGTGGTGTAGGGTATAAATATAAATTATACATATTTGTAGTAGTCTATGATAGAGACGACTTATGATGTTTGTGTGAGGCAACTTTGTGGATTTTTGGTGAAATAACTTTAAGGATTAAGGCGAATATAGAGCAACCCATTCGTGAGATAGAGCTGAAACTGTCACCAAGGTCTTGAAAAATTCGGTGGACAGAATGCGCTACGTCTAAGCTAGTCATCGAGGCTAGTTCTCATGAATGAAGTTGTGTTCCACAAATAAGGGGAATGTTTGCTCTTTCGATTAAACCAATTATGTATATGCGAGATAATCATTATTGTTTCTGTTTTTAAATTTTTAAAAGTATATTTAGATTTGGACCACCCTTTTTGTATGTACGTTTGAAAATGGTGGACTCGTATAGGTTTATTTAATGCTTCAATTAATTAAAACTTAATTTTGAGTTATGCTTAACTGTTTTTTGAAATTAGATTATGATTGCCCTGGTTTGTTTTTAGATGCTAACATTTGTTGTTTTTGGTAGGTACTCAACTCGAGAAGTGTGTTAAAGGTTTTTGACAAGAAAGTGATTGCACTGAGAACCACATACGAGAATTCTGGTAATTATGATTCAGTAACAGAAGAAGAAAGAGAAACGGAAACAGGAAGTGTGGCAACAGCAGCAACATGTATGTAACAGCAAACAACATCCCAACAACAACAAGAACAAGAACAGCAGCAGCAAAAACAAAACGACGACAACTTCACTTACAAACGGCCATAGTGCACAATTAAAGTGGACGGACAGACAGCCAGTGTCGGACAGATACATAGAGGGACAGTGTGTTCTCGATGTGTTTTACATGGAAACACATAAAGAGCAAAAGATCACTTGCAATGATTTCCCACAAAAAGTATATCATTCCTAAGAGGAGAATGAAGAGAGACAGAGAAAGAGTAAGAGTCTATGCTATGTGAAAATAGGCGCATCATTACACACACACACACAGTGGCACAGAGTGAGTGCTCTCAGGTGTTTCCAGCGTACTCGTCCGTACACCTGTATTAAATGAGCGTCATGCTCTGTTAGAACTGAGCAACAAAACATTGCTGGACTATTCCACTCGCAGGTGGGGATGTGCGAGGGAAAGAGTACACTATAGAAAGCAGGCGCACATACAGGTGAGCAGAGCAAAAGATGAACCCTCTTTTGGGGTACTGCGCAAAGGTTTCTAACTGCGCCCGCTCTCCGGCAAAAGGTTACAAAAACCAATCGCCTACCTTGGTATGGGACAAGTCATCATACGAACATTAAACGTGTTGGACGTATCATCTCACAGCGCCTCAAAAGATTGAACATTTCAAAAAAACAAAACAAAAAAAGAACGCCACACAAAGTGATTGCCAAGAAGAAGATACGAATTGTAAAAAATAATTAAGAAAAAAAGGCGATCGTTGTTAGTTTTATTAAACGCTCGTTTCGTCTTCTAGTGTGAACGCAAACTTGTGACTTAAGTACTTTCTCAGTGTGTTGTGTGTGTTTTTGTTGTACTCACTCAGTCCGACAGTTCACGTCAGTGAGACAGCCACCAGTCAGTCATAACTTTTTGTTGCTGGCATTTACAGGCGCTGCTGATAGGGGCACCAAAAAAGAGAGCGACTGCTCTCAGTCAGTCCGCCTCATTGCAGACTGCTCTGCTTTTGCCGTTGCCATTGTCGTTGGCAATGGCTTTACATTTACCTGTCGTGTTGGCCACATACGAAACGATCAATTCAGTTTACAAGCAACCAGTGAACAGAGCGGTTGCCAGCCCAGTCGTGCGCCGCCGTTATCGTTGTCTTGTGCAATCCCGACCAAGTGTTTGTTGAAATCAACTCATAAAGTAACAACAACAAAAAAGCTCTCATGAAAAGAAAGAACGAAAAGGAAAACCTTCAATAAAAGCGGCGGCAGCAGCAGCAACAACAACAGGAGAGAAACACCAAGCACTGCCAACAACAACACCAACAAACAATATCAGGGCATGTTCAGATAAAAATTAACACAAAATATAAATCAAAAGTCAAGAACTTTGTTCATAGATCGACAACAACGACGGCGACGACGACTACGACGTTTGTGCTTTCCCGTTTATTTGCCCGCCACACACAATTATAACGTGTCAATGAGATTGTCGAATTGCTGTTAACAATCGTCTCGATCGCACCAAGCCAAACAATAACAACTGACGCGGCCGAGTCCCCGACTCATAGATGAATTCCAGAAAGTCTTACGTACGTCTGCATTTAGCACTCAGGTGTCAATTGTCTTTTGCTGGAACCGGGACTGGGACAACCAATGGGTTGTCGTAAGGAGTGTATGCTTTGCAGACTCGCAGCTGATGACGTTTCTAACGGTAATAGGAGATCACACAGAACTTAAAAGTGCCTATGTGTTCACAATCAATTCTTAGCTGTTCAGCGAGAAATGCGCTTTTTCGTCTTTTGATGGTTAGAAATACAGCGAAGGCAAACCAGAGAATCCTTGAGAGCAAAACGATGATCACTCACTTGTAGAAGAGTGAGAGAGGGAGAAAACCTCGTGTTGTGCAGAATTGCAGGTTGTTGGCAGCACAGCTGATACTGTCATGTAATCCTTTATCAAAGAGTACACAAGTGACATTTGAAAGAGTCCTTATTTAACTCAAACGAAATTTCAAAGATGTCGAATTTCTTGAGGAATAAAGGAAAAGAAATTCCTCAAAGAAACACTAGAGGAGTGATCATAACTTATAATATATCCATTTCCACAATCAAAGGATCTCAGTTGTTATTTCGAATTTCCCAAATATCAAACAATTAATTAAGGTAAGTGAAAAATTATATTTAATATTACATCCATAAAGATTCCAATTAGTAGTCTTAACATTTCGATCTGCAAAATCGTCTTAGTCGACCTCTAAAAAGTGATTTTCGTAACATAATTTATTGTTGTTAGATCTGTCATACCTTCGAGGTTCTTGTCTCTCTGGCTAAGGCCAAGTTAGAAACATTTTTGTATTTCCACTATCGAGTTTTGTCCGAGTGTGTGTGCGTTTTTTGCAGCATCATTAAAAATAACTTGTAGACAAGAAATATGATAAATTTTTTTGGGGGGGATAAACATGGCATAGGCCGCAACAATAACAACAACATAAACTTGGCCAAGAAAATAAAACGATTAAATGTGAACCGTTCTTTGTGTCGGATGGACAGATGGACGGACATTGAGGGTATTTGTCAGGTTTTTAGTATTTTTTTCGGTTCGGTACCGCACAAGATCTGACCTCTAATTATGGCAAATGCTTAGGTTTAGGCTTCAGTTCATCAGTCTTCAGTTTTCGGCCTTTTATAGGTTTTTTGTTTTTTTTTTTTGAAAGTGACATCATTAACATCCAATTTTAAGTGGAGTTACTTTTGATAAATGGTTTTTTTCTTCTTTGTAACAACAGAACTCAAATACTAAATTTGGTTTGCTATTAAAGTCCCAAGTAATGGATGTTTGTTTCCTCAACTCAACTCAAAAAACAACAACAATAATACCCATTTTTGGCGGCACTCTTCAGTCAGATGCCTCTCAAATTCGGCCAAGCAAAGTCTTGTGTAGAAAATTTACTTTCGAAAAAGATGAAGACAATTACCTTCCCGCCATATTCCCAAGACCAAATCAACTGGATGGAGGGCCACCGTAGGGGCCAGCGGGGCAATAGTATCAATTACAAAATGCCTACAGAACTGGTTTGGTTTGAGTGACTTTCGAGTTCGATTGCACAAAAATCATTCAAGAAGGCTTCCTAAGCAATTTCGTGCACCCGAAAACTCTTTCATTTTCAGCGATGGATGGATCACAGGGATCCTCCATCCAACAGAGGAGTAGAGGAGTGGAGAGGAACGGGGGTCATCATTGCAACTGGAATATCATAAACGAAATTCGGTTATGTTTTTGCATCCTGCAACATTTCAGAGACACACACACGAACATACCGTGACATATTTCAACTGTCACTCTTGGCCGCCATAAGAAGTCTTCTTTGCTTTTGTTTATACCTGGCATCACTTTAGTTCCCACAAATGGAATATTTGTAGGTTCCTATGTGGGGTCTGTGACGTTTCTCCATACTGCGGTAATTCTTTGGAAATTTGAAAAGTTTTTAGGGTTCACTCGAACACCGTGGATACATTCAAATTGGGGGGTCAGACACGTGTGTGACTTTTTATGTATGGCCGTTGCTGCCAATCTTTCCCAATTAATGGTGGAATTGTAATTTTCTTTCATTTCGTTTTTGGCAAAATTATTGTGATTTTTTTTGGAGTAAAATATAAAATGTGATGATTACTTTAAAATTTTGTTTTAGAGGAAGACTCTGCGCAATTTGTAGGAATTATGCGGATAATGTAAGCCATCTTAAACAAAAAAAAAATACGAGCAAACTTTGCAAACTTTTTTCCCCTTTTCTTTGAGAATATCTGTAGGAAATAACGAAAGAAAGGATCGATATTTGAGACAACTACTCTATGGGATTCCAGGAACGAAAAATTCTTTAGCTAGAAAGAAATATTTTTATGTTTTGCTAAAACTGTTCAAAGTCGAATTTTACCACCTCCGGTTTTCCTACTGTTAGAGTTAACTTACAGTTATAGCTGTCAAATGGTTTGGAATTTAAAAAATTTAACTTTTGGTTAGCTCTAAACTGAGCTGGTTAAAATGGGGATTAATGTATACAATGCATCATTATTTATATCCGATGTGAGAAAAAGCACACCGCAGGCGGCACTTTTCATGGTATAGCACCTACAACCTGTAGGTCTTTTTGTTAAGTGCAGTGCTACAAAATGCGCTCTCAGCCTCCAAGAAGCTCGTGTGTGGCGTAACGCGAATTGGGGCCACTCGGCCATTTTCATTGAGGCATCAAGAATGTGTGATCTAAGGGCTCTGGCAGGACCGTCCTACTGGTTAGCCGACACCTGTAGCGTTTTCCAGGCGGAGATCTTTGCTATACTGCAAGCCCTCAGCTTGATAAATCGACGAAAAGTCGGGCAATATGATCACATAACAGTCTTTAAACAAAACCACAAATGGAGTTTGTGCTCCACAAAACAAAGAACATTAAAATTTATGAAAAAATCCAAATATAAAATCTGATTTGGATCGTCACATCGATTTGGTTCTCATAAAAACGGAATTAGTCAAACTGATTTCTCACGTTGAAAAAATATTTTTCGTGGTTTAATGATAGAAAATTAAAACATCAGTAATAATTCAGACGACGAAGAGAAGTTAGATCAAAATTATTCCATAGCTAAGATGTTTAAAATATTTTAATAAAAGTTAGTATTTTTTAACAAAAGTTAATTTATTCTTTAGCTATTTTTATCCTTATTTGAATTAAATTAAAACTAAACATAAATATTGTATTCCATTTCGAAATATCACATTATTAGGATTTATCCCGAAAATCCCGGGATATCGAAAAATTTCGGGATCCCGAAAACATTCCGGTATTTAAACATATTGTTCTAAAATTGTTGTGTAACGTCCGCAACAGACGAATTTAAAATTCGTGGATGAGCCAATAAAGGTTTATTTATAATGAGAGCTATCTTAATATCCGTAGATATGCTTTTATCTATTTCGATTTCATTTATTACTATGCAAATTTAGCTAGAAAAGATGAAAATTCATGATAACCTCCAAACCTACTTCCATTTTTTTAACGTCCGCAACGTCTCTTTCGTCACGAATATTGTATTCCTCAAACACTTTTAGGTAAATATTAAAATTTAATTTTAAAATACTCTTAAAGTTATAGGAAACTATTGCATTCAGAACGCCAACGGGATTAATATTAGTAAAAAATGCATGCGAATGTAACGTCTGCAACACAGGATTTGCTCATATGCCTATTTTAAAATAATAGGGGATGAAATGTTCTTCAAAAATGTTGGCCATAAAGTTTACTATATGTGTTACAACACACAATACCATAATTTAACACAAACCCCCAAAAAACAATCAAATTCTAGTCAAACTCCTCTGGTATCGTTATTGCTTCGTCGTATAGGTAATGTATTTCATTCGACCTAGTGTCTCTTTGGAGTTTTTTTGGCGATTGTGCTACGTTTTAGGCTTTGGTGTGTTCGATACATACAGTAAAATGTTATGGCCAACATTTTTGTAGAACATTTCATCCCCACCCTCGCATTTTTTATGGGTGTTTTTACGTTTTATTAAAATATATTAGGGATGTAACGAAAGTGGCTTTAGCGAAAGCGAATGCGAATGCGAATATTGAAATATATTTCTTGCGAATGCGGATGCGAAAGCGAATAGTGAAATATGCACTTTTGCGAAAGCGAATGCGAAGCGAATAATACTTTTTTGTTTTTTCGAATTCGAAGCGAATATTAAAAATTGATTTACAAGTGCAAGCAATTTAGATTCATTCCAACATACTGACTTTTAAATTCAATGTATGTATTGCAGTTGGGAAACTGCAAGGCAAAATTATCAAAAACACAGACATTTTTAAACTTTTATAGTTTTTCAAAATTCATTGTAGTTTTTGTGGTACAGAATTTAGGGGTTGATCTATATTGATGTTATGTTGTGCTTTTCTCACGGTGGAGTTGAGCTGAAGACCAAAGGGTTTCCGTCTTATTGGTCCATAACTGTGGAATATTCAATAACACGAATATAGTGCCACGTATCGGAATAAACTATAATTTCGACTGATTACAATTGGTAGTTTTTTGGATGATATATCAAGAATCCATTTCGAGTTTTTCATGGTCTGTTCATAATAGTTTGTCCCTTTAGTACCAACAAAATTAAGGACATGAATTAATACTTTTCCTGGATATTCAAGGATTAAGGATGTTTTCTATATTTTAACCTCCTGTTACCACAAGGCCAAAAAATATTTTATTCATCTTTTTTGAAGAGAAGTTGCAAAGATTTTCATTGGTATTAATAACTTTAAAATATGTGAAGCGATTAAGAAGATGTGACGATTTTAACAAAGGGAAGCGAATACTGATATATATTTTTGCGAAAGCGAATGCGAAAGCGAATATTCCAAAGTTGGTTTTTGTGAATGCGAATGCGAAGCGAATGTTCAAAATTATGCGAATAATTCGCTTTCGCATATGCGAAGGCGAATATTCGTTACATCCCTAAAATATATCCAAAAATTATCGTTATGTGGGCCAGCTAGAGGGTTAAAATATTCCACAAAATTGTTCCTCGTAGTGTTTTAAGTAATATTGCTTAACATATCCTACACAGTACAGCATTGAGCAAAAATGGTGAAATATGGGGAAAATAGTAAAAAATTGGTTTGCGATTTTTAAGGCACTGGATGCACTTTTCTCGGGTAGGTTTGTTCCACATTTCTCCTATTCAACATCTACTACTTTGCTTCAGAAAAAAATAAACCGATAAAACCGTGTTAAAATATAGATAAAGTGCTAAAAATCAACCTTCAGCAAAAAAAATCGTATGGCCATTAAATTATTAATTGAGCCAACTTGAATAAACGAATGATGCAGAAGTTCATATTTTTGGGGCTACTTTCACGTCCAATACTCAGAATTGAGTCCCAAAATCATTTGTTGTACTGTGCTATACATAAAATGTAAGGATCACAAGGTTTTCCTATGGGAAATATTGACATCCCTCCAAAATGACCTCCATACGTAAACTATCAGAATCCGTTGCCAGAACCTCGTTATTTTTTGTGTATCACGAAGCTGTGCAATGAAGTCAAGGAAATTAAAATTGTTTGTTATTAAATCTGTATTTTTTTACTATTCATTAATACAAGCTTTGGCAAGAAACAGTGAAGTATTCCAATGAGAGATGGACAGAAATAGGCACCTGTCTGGTAGCTAGACAGATCTGGCAAGATGAGAAAGACGAAATATCTCGTCGCACCAGAAAAGAACCAATTGTCTACGTAAGTGTCAGTTTCGACAGCACACGCCAGGAGGTTGGACATTGAGTCCCATGACTTTTGCAGCAGATGTGGAGAGGTGATTTTACTGTTCCGCATTGAGTAAACGATGCCTGGATATACTGGGGTCGACTTTTCTAGAAAGTCTGACAGATCTAACCGGTACTGTATCGTACTGTTGACAACTTTGTATATCAAACAGGTTGGACCCGATGAGGGACAACTGAACTCGTGATAGTATTAGGGACCTCAATCGGTCTGTGTGATCTGGTAACACCGGCTGCCATCATAAGCTATGTTATCGTAACCTTTTAATGATATTTTTCAACTAACTTGCTCACTCTAATTTAAAATGTTATTGAGTCAAATCTTTGAAGTCAACAGTTATTTTATTGTTAAAAAAATTAAAATGAAAATTTCCAAAAAACTATCACTTTTTCCCAATGTATGGGAATGAAGTTATCGATCGATTATGACAGCTTATAGTCTATGTAGTCAAGGTCCAATTATTTAAATTTGTTTGACACTTCATTCCAAAACCGAATAGCTCAGCTGCATCTTAGGTGGTATGTTTGGTTGGCGTCTGAGCAATTTATTGATTGGGGACACACAAATGACCGATCAAACGGTCCAGGGTCCATTCATTGCATAAGCATGTCTAATTGCATTAATAGCACGCCTAGATAATGTGACCCAGCAAAAACGAATGGAAAAAAGCTAAACAAAATCACACGAAACCAGAGGAACAAACCAACGAACACCACTCCATTCTCCGTTCTCCATTCTCAAGAGCTGGTCGGTCGGCAAGTGTTGCCGTGTGAATTTTTATTAGCCACAAGACACAAATGGGAAAACTGTTGCAGTTGCAGACACAAAAATGCTAAAACCTTAATTACCTGCGAGGAGTGGAATGAAGTGGATGGAGTCGTTTTTGCTAGATGATTGCCAGATTGTCTTCTGTTCTGTGCGCTGGGGATCTGCAGTTGATACTGCAGTTGGCAGTGCATTTGGTAATTTCCCAACTATTTGCTTAAGGTTCTCAGGCCTCAAGTCTCGCACCTCGAATCCCCGATCTTCTATCTGCCATCCCGGGAGTTTTTCCCCTCCACCGTGGTTGCTTGGCTCTGTGGTTTTTATTGTTAGTGGTAACAGCAGCAGCAGCAGTAGTGGCTGTGGCTGTGTCAGTGGCAGTTGCAGCGACAGTAGTTGCCTGAAAAGTGACTTTAGTTTATGGCAGCCATGCTACCGCCTCATCACAAGTTGCTGATGTTAGTTCTTGGAATCGGAAACCACCAAATGTAGTTTGTGTTTTGAGTCGGCGCAAGTATTTTGATAGCATTTTTTGACAACAACCAACAAGCGACGAGCGACGAGCGCAGCAAAAACAACAACATCTACGACAATCCAAACATTGCAACATAGAATTTGAAGAAGATTCCAAAGAAATTGTAAATTAACTTGGTTCGTTGGCTTGGTTGGTTGTTAGGGCGAATTGCGCGAACTTGTAGTCAGACCAAAGCAAAAAGGTTTCTTTCTCTGTTCTTTTCATTTTCTTGTTCCGTCCAGCAGCGCTATTTCCTTAGAATGAGCTACCAGTTTTCCATTGGTTTATTTACTTTATTTAGACTCGAATATGTAAAAATGTTGTTTGTCCAAAACCTCTATATTCATACCTCAAGGTATGCGTATGAATCGTTTGTCCATTGCCCCCAAGACCATTTATGGTCTTCAGTCATTCATTCATTCATGCATTCGGCTTTTCACAAATTCATTCATTCATGATCCTTAAACGTTTGTTCTCTCGCTTCGGAACAAAAAAAAAAAAAACGCATGAAGAATAAGAAAAAACGAAATGTCACAGCTACTGTGCCGCAAAGGGTCTGTCAGCTAGCCCCTCCACCCAACCGCCCGTTCGTTTGTCCGTCCATCTCTGCATCTGTCCACGCCGGACGCCGGGGTTTCTGCGCCTTTACGCACTCTCAGCGCGAACATGACATACGCATGTGTCAGGTTACGACCAAAGCTGACTTAACTCATTACAAATGCGAACATTTAAAAATCATTAAGCCGAGCACAACTGCCGCAGCAACCAACTGCCAGAGCAAACCCAACCGACCAACTCAGAGCCACAGTTTCAGCATCTGAATGTGAAACAATACAAAAAGTCCGAACTGCAGCAAGTGGCACAGGTGTACATTGTGAAAATGCTCCACACTGGCGAAAAGGCCACTTATGTATGCTGGAACAGTGGTTTCGAAGACACATGTGGGCATTGATGAAAGGCAAAGGCAATTACTGTTCTTGAGTACAATAACACAGGAAATTACTAACTATCAAATACTATAGATTTGAGGTATCCACAACAAATAAAGAACATTTGGCTAGTGCTGATTTCTGATAAAAATAGTTAGTAATTTCCTGTGTTATTGTCATTTTTTATTTAACATTATTTAAAATCGAAAGAACTGTTTTTATGCTAATCATTCGACTTTACGACGCAGGATCATTGATTTTTAAGAGTACCAATTAGGTTATCTACGTCTTAGTAGACGATCTGTAGGGTTATCTGCTCACTAGCGGAGGACTAGTTCGGTTATATTAGTTATCATTAGTAGAAGAGCTGTTGTGTTAACTACTACTTAGTAAAATGCCACTTGGTTAATCTACTGCTTAGAAGACGCTCAATTCAGTTATCTACTCTACTCAGTTGGGTTATCTACCCCCTTGAGGTTGGTCAGATGGGTTATCTACTTCTTAGTAGAGGAGGAGTTAGGTTAAATAATCCTTAAAAAGGAGGAGTTGGGTTATCTACTCCTTAGTAGGCGACCAGTTGGATTATCTACTCCTTAGTATGCAAAAAGTTGGGCTATCTACACCTTTGCAGAGAACTAGTTCGCGTTTATATACTTCTTAGTTGTACTTCGGTTAGGTTATCTGCTTCTTAGTAAAATGCCAGTTGGTTAATCTACTGCTTAGTAGACTTCCAGTAGATTTATCTAGTCCTTAGTAGATGGCCAGTTGGGTCATGTTCTCCTTAGTAGATGTCGTGTTGGTTTATCTAGTCCTTAGTAGATGGCCAGTTGGGTTATCTATACCTTAGTAGGCGGTCAGTTGGGATATCTAGTCCCTAGTAGAGGAAGATTTGGGTTGTCTAGTCCTTAATTGACGTACAGGTGGGTTATCTACTTCTTAGTAGGCGGGCACTTGGGTTATATAAGCCTTATTAGGAGGTAAGTTGAGTTATATAATCCTTAGTAAAGGAAGACTTGGGGTTGCTATTCTTAGTAGAGGACCAGTTGGCTTATGTATTCCTTAGTAGGCGATCAGTTGAGTTATCTATGTCTTACTAGACGACTAGTTGGGTTATCTAGTCCTGAGAAAACGACTAGTTGGGTTATCTACTCAATAGTATAAGATCAGGTGCGTTATCTACTCCTTAGTAGTCTGTCAGTTGTTTTATTTACTCCATAGTTAGGTTATCTACATCCTGATAGAAAACTAGTTCCGATATATACCCCTTAATAGACGACCAGTTGGGCTATCTACTCTTTTGTAGGCGGTCAGTTGGGTTATCTACTTGTTACAGTTTGGTTATCTGCTCCTTAGTAAAGGAAAAGTTGGGTTGTCTAGTCCTTAGTCGAGGACCAGTTGGGTTATCTACATAATAGTATATGACCAGCTGGGTTATCGTTAGTAGTCGGTCCGTTGTGTTATCTACTCCATAGTAGACGACCAGTTGATTTATCTACTCCTTTGTATATGGCGAGTTGGGTTATATACCTCATCGTAGGGGTCCAGTTGGGTTACTGTAGGTATTCCTCTATTCAAATAGATGTTGAAGATAACGGCGGTTTTTATATAAAAGGGAAAAAGCTGCAGACCGAGCCCAGTCCTTAATGGATTTATCACTCGTTTGATAATTCCCTTGGTTTGTGATAATCTATTTATATTCATTAAAATAGATTATTTTAATTGTTAGATCCTTGGATTTTCAGTACCCACATATTATTTGGAAGTTTTCACAAAGTGTATCGCACATATGTCACTCAACCCACAGTTCTGTCAGAGGCTCAGCCAAGAGCTCCACCGTGATTCTACCGATGATCATTGTGGATGGGGAAGGGGGTATACTTTTTCTGTAGATGAACATAATGTGGGGAGAAGGAAGAGGATGTCTTAGGGAATAAAACAAAACACAGTTGTTTAACCATTGACTTAATATGATCAGTAGCCTTTGTAGTGGAGATAAGGAACGCCATGGATATTTAATACCGGTTTTGACTTTACGCTCTCCACTGGCCGAAGACGACGACGACGAAGATGATGATGATGTCGACTGTTGCTGGTGTTGTTGTCCCAGGAACCTGGAACCTTTAAAGGAATCATTGAGGAATAAAATGTTCCTGTATGCATTGTCGCTTAGGCGTGAGTGAGTGTGTGTGCGTGTGTGCAGCAGTGATCGTTTTGCGATATTGATTATGTTTGACCAAGAAGCAAAGTATGTGGTCAGTTACATTCCCCGATTGTTCTGTACTGGCCTTGTTGCTTGTGGTGCTGGACTCTGATGGTCGGTGCAGGTCTCTGCTGTGCTGTGTTGGACTTTGGCTTGGCGTGGTGTTTGAGTTTCTATATTTGGTCATTTACTTCCTTTGTCATTTGGTGAACGAAATTGGTTAGAGATGAAGATAGCTTGGGGAATATATGGACAACACTCTCAGCAGGAAGTGAAAGAGTTACAACGCAACAAAGTCCAATATTAAGGCTATAGGGAAATGGCAATAAGCTGACTATATTGTGTTCAAATGCACCCTGACACTTTGGCGGTTTGTCGTGTGTCCACAGTCCCCAGTCTGTTTAGCACTCAATAAATCACACAGGTGGGAAAGGACCCCCAAATTGTAATTTTGACAAAGCAACAAGTGAACCAGGAAACATTTTGCTCTTACCCACATTTTATGGTAAATAGCAATTTTAGCTGATCGTTACAATTTAGCTTTGTTTGTGTTTTGCATATGCTCCCTCCCTGACAGACTCCACCAGAGAGTTGGCTTTAATGTCAGTGGCATAACCGGTTCAGATGCATATACATACATACATATGTATATGTATCTATATATGTCCATAGGCCGTCTTGTCTTGGTTTGCATTTCTGGCCATATCAAGTGATTTCCCTTCTTCGTTTTTTTGTTTCTTCCCAAACTCCCAAATACTTTGCGGTAGGTAAGCCCCGTCTGGTCTTTTTGGAGTCTACCCAATTTTTGTTGGATGTTCTTCGACGATGTTGTTGTTGTTGATTCTGTGGCATGAGGCAACATGTTGGCCTCTCCCACACATTGAGGCAACATCAAAAAAAGATACGAAAAAAAATACCCAAAAACATTGAAAAAACAGCCAAATATGTTGAAAGAATTTGGTTTTCTGTTAACAGAAAATCCAGTTTGTAAACTTTATTTACAAATTGGCAAAGGCACAAGACGACGAGAGGAGTTAACATCAACAACATCAGTAGTAGAAGACAGAAGTGAAGTTGTATTAGAAAACATATTGGTGAGGGTTTGGAAGTTTGCATTCAGCATACAGCCCAAACTTAGACAAATTGTTTACCCATCGAACCTTTAATCCCTCTATTGATGAACGCTATCCTCTTTGGAATGGATTCCAAAGTGCTCTGCCGCCCTCCTTTTTTGTGTGACAAGGCAAGCGCAGATGAAACATTTTACTAAACACAACACAGCACAGTGTGTCGTCTCCATCTCCCTTTGTATCTGGTAACAGGTTTTGGGGTAATAACTTTAGGTTCTTTTGGAGCGAGCGATTTGTGCAGTATTTCACGTTTTGAGTCATCCATCGGTACGTCCATCCATCCATCCAACCAACCATCCATTGAAGCGTCCTTTGCGCTTCCATATTTAGCAAATTACTGCATTTTATGCATTCCACTGGATCAAAAACCCTCTGCTGTGGTTTATTTTGTCAGTGTCCGTGTGTGAAAAAGACGCTGGAGACCGATGATTACACCACAAGTGCAGTGCGAAGTGAACGGATGGATGTGTGTGATGCTGGCGGCAGGGGGTTATATTATGACTAAAACTGACAAAAATTATGGTTATGGCTAAAACAATGCCCATACCTAGAGACAATGAACCTAGGGGACTTTAATAGAAATACTATTCCAAAATTTGAATTAACTAAAATGCTGTTAGGCTTTAAAGACAACGTATTCATGGATTTCAACTAAACTTTTTGATTTTTTAATTTAATTTGGGTTGTAATTTTCAGAAATCAGTTGGTGTGTGTTCCCCCTTGCAGGCTTGTGAGTGAGAGCAGACCAGAAAAGTGTAGAAGAGTCAAAGTCTTTTAGTAGACGACAACTAGTTGAGTTATCTACTCCTTAGTGAGACGTCAGTTGGGTTATCCACTCCTTAATAGAGGACGAGTAGGTTATCTAGTTCTTAGTATAGGTCGAGTTGGGCTATCTAGAACTTAATAGAGGGTCAGTTGGGTTATTTGGGCTTTAATAGAGGGTCAGTTGGGTTATCTACTCCTTAGTATACGACAAATTGAGTAGAGAACGAGTTCGGTTATTTATTCCTTAGTAGACGACCAGTTGAGTTATCTACTCCTTAGTATAGATCGAGTTGGGTTATCTAGACCTTAATGGATGGTCAGTATGGTCCTTAGGCGGTCAGTTCTGCTACATACTCCTTCGTAGACGGTAACCAGTTGGGTTATCCATTCCTTAGGAGAAGTCCAGTTGGATTATCTACTCCTTTGCAGTCGTCAGTTGGGATATATATTCCTTAGCAGACGACCAATTGGGTTATCTACTTTTTAGTATAGCGCGAGTTGGGTTATCAAGACCCTAGTGGATGGCATGAAGGGTCCTTAGGCGGTCAGTTCTGTTATTTACCCCTTTCGTAGATGATAACTAATTGGGTTATCCATTCCTTAGGAGAAGTCCAGTTGGATTGTCTACTCCTTATTAGTCGATCAGTTGGATTATCTACATCATAGTAGATAACCAGTTGGTTTATCTATTCCTTAATAGAGGACTAGTAGTTAATTAGTTCTTAGTAGAGATCAATTGGGTTATCTACTCCTTAGTGGAGGATGAGTCGGGTTATCTAGACCTTAGTAGAGGGTTAGTTGGTTTATCTACACTCTAGTAGAAAACTAGTTCGGTTATATACTCCTTTGCAGATGACCAGTTGGGTTATCTACTCCTTACTATAGAAAAAGTTGGGTTATATAGACCTTAGTGGTCGGTCAGTAGGGTCCTTAGGCGGTCAGTTGTGTTATCTACTCCATCGTAGACTATAACCAGTTGGGTCAGTTGGGTTATCTACTCCTTAGTAGTCGGTCAGTTGGTTTATCTACACCTTAGTAGACGACCAGTTGGGTTGCTGTAGTTATTATGTATATTAGATCAGTACCTGGATATATCAGAATTTAGTAATTCACCACCTCCGTTGGCAAAGCCATGTCAAAGCTGCCAATTACTTTCATATAAAAGGGACAATCTGTAGTTCGATTCCTGTTCCCAGTCGACAGATCACGAGAATGTAAAAACATATTTTGAATGTATCCATTTTGCATTCAAACATGAACTTGCGATTATTTGCAAATTTGTATACTATTCAATGGTATGCCGATTATTTTATTAAGCCAGCCATCTTAAATTTCGAGTATTTTTTTTTTTGGCTTGGGATAATAATTCCCCCATAACCTTTAGAATTACCAACAGAGCCAATAATTTTGTATTAATCTGATGACGATACATATCACGAGCTTATATAAATCGTATTAAAATAGTTGTTTTGTACTTGACATCTAATAATACAAGAATTAGTTGTTGGTTTGGTTATCGTTTCATTCTGCAGTATGTGAGCAGTTTATTAATTTGGTTAATAAATAGTACATATTGTCTTAGATATAGAGTTAAAAATAAAATTGTATACATGAGTATATTTGACGGAGAGATAATGTTTTTGTAATGTTTTTGCAGTTATACCTGTTAACGGCTGGTTTAAACAACTCTGGTTATCCTATGGTTAGAGCTAACCTGCAGTTACATCTGTTAAACATTTGTAGCTTTTGTTTAACTTTAAACAGGGGTGATGTTATAATTGTTTAACTGTTCGTTAGCTCAAACCAGATATGGCGAAAAAGGGGCTAGTTTATTTGTCATAATCTTCGGCTATCCTGCATTTATACTACTATTGTTAATGGTCGATTTCAACATCTCCGGTTATCCTATGTTTAGAGCTAACCTGCAGTTTCATCTGTCAGATGGTATGGAATTAAAAATGCTTAGCTGATTAACTTGTTTAACTTTGAACAAATATAAAGATTTAAATTTTTTAACTGTTGGTTAGCTCAAGTCTGAGATCTTGAAAGAGGAGGGGGCTAGTTTATTGTAAGTGACCCAATTTTAGAATAGTTTTATTGGTACATTAAGAGGTTTTGAGTTTTTTAACATTCCAATTACATTATTTAGGAAAATCATGTGCAGTAATTTTTGATTGTAGGTACTCTCTTCGTCACTTATCAGACCATTCTCGAATTAGTCATCATTATGTGTACAGATTAGTATTTACTTGGCACCGGGTAATTCTGCGTCAGAAGTTCTCCTCTCTCTCTAAGAAATAGCTGAATACTCGTTAAATATACTGTCAATTTGTTAACCAACTCTTGGTTGTCTTGCTGACTGACATACTGCCTAGCCAGCTAGCCAGTCCGGCTGTTGGCTTGGAACAACATGCGGCAAAACGTGACTCCGGCGAAACAAAAAAATCGTGTAGATTTTTGTTTATAAAAAACAAAACTTCTTTTGTTTTGTCTACTTTAAACGTGTGTACCCTCGGACCCGTGTACATACTCGTATAATTACGTATGTTTGTACAATTGTAGTCTACGACTGACGAATCTGTATGTCTGTGGCGATCATTGAAATATCTAAACAATGACAACAATTTTTATATGATAGAACCATAGCGAGTCAACGAAATCATCAAAATCCAAATCAACATCATCGCAATCACAATAGTCATCGTCAGAGTCATAGTCGTAGCCATGATTATCATCACATAAATCTCGACATTGTACAGATACAAATTCGAAACGATAACTACAACTACAAGAAGACAATATATACTCATGAATACATAGATAAATTTAGATGTATGTATGTATATACGAACTCATACATATGTATGTAGATTGTTTATAGAATACAATTAAATTGAGTCAACCATTTGGAGGTACGGTACGGCTCTTGGTGTTGGTAGCTGCTCGCTGTCTAGTCCAGTGGTACTGTAGTACTCGTACATCCATAACCTGTGGATATAGATAGACCGCTTCGTCCCCAGCTGAAAGTTGTTTTCTTTTTTTTTGTATTAAGCCGGTACTCGGTACTTTTTTCGCCCGAAAGCGAACGCAATTCAAAGTTTGTATTTCAAAATAAGTAAAACTCATCATTAATGTGTCTCTGTGAACTCACTCGTTCGTATTTAGATTTAATTGTCTTTTGTTAATGTTTCCCATGGGCATTTTCACATACAAAAACAATAACAAAAACAATAACAACAACAAGCACAACAACTAGACATTACTATACTTATTCACCTAAAGTTCAGAGGATTTGTAGCGCGTACATCGAGTTCTGGGTGTACGGCGCTTAATGTTTGATCCCAAACCTTAGTCAGTGAGTGGTTGGTTGGTAATTACAGTGACATCGTACTATGACACAATACTCGAACATTGGAATAATACTGTAGCCCTGTATTAGCCGACGAACCTGTAATTACCCAATGACACTTTGATCACAGACACAGATGCTGATGTAACTGTGGTTGTGGACGTGGATGCGGATGAAATCGCCTGACATTCAGAAATCGTAGAATGTTTAGAAAATAACTCAGCGGATGGCGTTTCCGATTGGAGCGGCCAGATGAGCGAATTGCTCATGTTTTGTTCTGAATTGTTTTTTTAATACGATGAGCCCTACTTCCTCTCACTCTTGCTCAGGCATTGGAAATTGTAAAATTATTATTATTCATGTTAACAAATATAGAGGTATTATATTTAATAAGAGTATTAGTTTCAACAATCACTTAAAAGTTCAAATACGAGTATATACATTAAACTGAAAAGGAGGTTGGCTTTTTTTCGAAGACAATATTATTTATTATCATATTCCCTCAGGGACATAGATTATTCACAAAGAATCCCCCTTGTTGTTTATTTGGCGCCAAAAACAATAAAAACTTAAATTAAGCCCATTTTGTATGTACTTAAATTTAAAATAATATAATCGATATTAAGTAAATTTTCTTTAACTTAGGTATTAAATTTATTCATATTAATGCTTTTGTATTTGCCGCCAAATCAATGTAATTTTCCTCAAAGAGTAAGGAATTTTTTTCAGTGTAGTAATATTTTTTGAAATCAGAAAAGCTGAGATTTGTATAACAGCTTGCTTTTAGAGCTGCTGTAGCTCCATTATAGATGCTGTGGTCATTCTTTTTTGTCCTCTTTTGTTGCGTTTCTCTCAATTTTTTGCATTCTCAAGCCAACTCACGTACAAACGGGAGAGTTCTACTTTCGGTTTCATAAACAAATTATTTAGCCTAACTAAAATAATCCTTAAATGTGATCCTGCACAACATTGAATTTAATCCTTTCCACTGATATACTATTTATTAACATTCAAATGTAATCAAGTCCACAAAAACACAGATGCAGAACTCTTATTATATGAATAATTTAAAATAACTTCTGAATATTTCTGTTTACCAAAATAAGCTTTAAATATGATTCGGCACATCTATGGAGGACGAGCGTTCTGTTGATATCAATCGTTTTACAATTTCAGTGCACTAAAACACCGAAAAGTGTACCACAAAAATCAGTGTAGCGCTTTACCCATATCTATACCCTTATTCCCAAGAATGCTCATTCGAAGCAGGTAGTTTTGCATGAGAAGCGATTAAAGTTTTATGATTTTTTAATTTGTTTGAAATTCCTTTGTAATGTAAATCAATATTTCAAGGAAGTAAATAGAGCGAGTCGAAAAAAATATAGACCGGTTCTAAATAACATATTGAGGTTGTCCCCATCTAAAATAAAAACTTGTGAATATCCTCAAAATATTTCCTCTATACGTCGAACTTCCAGTGAGCTAGAACGATATTACATAACCTCCAAAGTTTATGATGTTCTTTCAAAAAACAATACCAATATTGTGAATCTCGCTTTAGTAGAACATCGCTCTAGCTTACTGTCGGCTCGAGGTACATATCGATACCTCCATTCTAAACCATGATAAGTGCAAAAAGGTAGTTTTTCAACAGAGGAGATCAATGTTTGATGAATTTTTTTTTTGACGGATAAACACCAAAAGTTTCGAGCGCTTCATTCGTACGCGTTTTCGGATAAAAATGTACACATTTTTTGGTCTTTCAAAAGAGATAACTTCTACTCATGCAAAGCGTTTAGTGCGATTTAAGAGTACTTTCGAATGGCATAAAACAAATTTTAACTGGTGTTTGAAATAATTGATCACAAGGTTTTGTGACGCACGCTACAAAAAGTGGAAGTAACTTTGAAAGTTTCAGTGAGTTTTCGCAATTTTTAGCAAATTTTTCATAATAAATCACAACGAATCTAATACCTAAAAGAAAGATTATTATAAGAGAATTGTAAACTGACTTATTTGCAACCAAAAAACTATGTCGTTTTTATGTAAAGCCGTGAACCCTTTGTGACGCACGTTACATTTTTCATAGTAGCATATCAGTATAAATAAACAAAAATTAGTGTCTATTAAAAAAAAAAAATTATATTATTTTAGAATTACATTTATTAATAAACAATAAATAAATGTTTCTAAATGAATCTATGAATGAATATGTTTACTTCATTATTTTCCTCCGAATTTTTGGTTGGTTATTTTCCAACTACAGTGAGGGGTAGGGGAAAGGACAGTTGCAATATTTGTTTTCGACCCGTCCTAATGTACATGTGGTAACATACACAGATTCATTGTATTGCTCTAGGATTGTATTTGTAACAATATGAAGTATATTCAATACTCAAATAAAAATTTACAATGATTGACAATCAGATAGACAACTTCCGTTTCCGCTCTAAGAGATTATCTGAATAAAAATATCTAATAATGAAACCATTTCATCATCATGATATATTTAAATCTAAATTTAATAAAATCTTATATTTTTGCATTTCTATCAAATCATACCTATTATTTTTGTTCGCAACATATTTTTGGATTTAATATAACTTTTTAAGTAAATTATTTATTTAATTTTTTGGAGTCTTTTCCAAATTAACCAATTTTTCTATTTTCTTCTCTTTACAGCTCTCACGTGTAACTGGTATTTCGAAATAAGGTCAGTTTGTATGATTGTTTAATTGGTTAATTCTATGTAAAGTATTCGTGCTGTGGTGTTTTCCATTTGTTTGACACTGCCTCCCATTACAACGAAAGTAAAATCAGTGAAAGCGTGTGAATTTTCCTCTTTTCCACAAACTTCAGTTGTTCATTTGATACCTTTACGGGTTCGTCATCAACGGTTGATTTTTTTTTTTAAATTTGTTACTGTTGTCTCGCCTTTACAAAGCAACAAAAATTTGATACCTTCCAGAGTTACAGTAGACCGAGGAAGACCCAGTTACGTTACAGACACACAGAGAGAGAAAGATGTGAGACTGACATTTAAATGAATTGTCAGAAGACAATGACGTTAATGAATGTAGACCAAATCAGACCAGACCAGACTCGACCGCACCAAATCACTGCTGGGATGGGGACGGAGAGAGGGAGAGAGAGAAAGATAAAAACCGACTCACAACCACAATAAAATACAATACACTTCAGCGCTGTGCAGCGATTGTTGTCTGGCGCTTTGTAATGTGAGAAATTCCGATTCAGATGTCAAACATCTTTTCACGGAGATTTTAATTTCCATTTCATCGTTGGGAAACACTGCCACAGAGAAATGTGACATCCAATGAGAAAAATAAAATTGTTGAGAATGAAGGTGTGCAGACCATTGCAACATTGTTTATTTTGTGTAATTTGATAAAGCTATCTTCAATGTACAGCGGCGATTTTCTGAAATCTTCAATTCGCTAATTCTAGAATTTTTTAGCTTTGCTTAAAAATTGTTATTGCTTCGAACACAATGTCGTATAAGTAATGTAATTCATTCAACCTAGTGCCTCGAACAGGCCAAAGAGGGTTTTTGCTCTATCTGAATCCGTTGTCAGGACCTCGTTATATTTGTGATGTTCCGCAGTGTTGTTAATTTGAGATTTTTTGGTTTTTTTTCGCCTTTTTCATTTCTGATAACGACAAAGGTTAAAGTTCAGCTTCCAACTTAATTCATTCGAATGTCCAAATTCTCTTTCAATATTACATTTATAATAATAAAATATTTCCTCATTTTGTTGCAATTAAAAAATTTTATAATTTATGAAATTAAATCCAAACTAGTGATGAGGCATCATCCAGTGTTCCCCACTTAGCAATGAATACATAGCAGACATTATTCCGTTTGTCAGCAACTTTGCTGCGGAGAGCACATCCGCACTGAAGTCAATGACCTACCTGGCTGGCGGCGGCGTTAAGTGGTGTTAATTATCCATAAAATGCTCATAACCTGAACTCACTCATTCACCAACTCACTTCTTATACTGTCACCCAATGTGACTTGGCTTGAAGTGGAATGGAATGCGGAATACTCGTACCTTGCGATACATATAGTACCTATTAAACATACTCGTGTTTATACGTGGGAGGTCTTTCTATATTATCCATTTCCCTCCCTTCATTTTTCCTTTTTTGGTCCCCCTCCCTTGGATTGGGGGGACAAGCGAATTAAATGTGTCATTGCATTTGTGAAAAACCAGTTCCCCGACAAGAGAAGCTCATCATGATGACTGGAAGTTAAACTTCCGTTTAATGTCTGTCCTAAGATACGAGTATGAATATGTATCCTCTCTTATCGACAGCAACACACCTACATTGGTATTTTGTTTTTGTTCCTAAACGACAAACTGGAAGTGCAAGACATCCGCATGGGATCTGTGGTGCTGCTGCCTCGTTAATGTAACAAGCCAACCCATTCAAAGATCTATTCTGATAGATACAAAAAAATATCACAAGTTTTCAGGAAGTAATTGTGTTGCAGTGTTTGCCTCTTGTTTACTGTTTCTCATAGTTGCGTGGAGTGTAGAACATAATCTAATCAATTTGGAGATGAGATTGCTACCATGCTGCTGGCTCCACTCGGTGCCCAGAAAACCAGTTCCTAGTGGCTAGATATATTCTAGCCATTCATTCAGTCAATGGGGATGTGAGGATCTGAGGATGTACATCATGTGGAGCCAACATGCGTTTAATTATGCGTATGCAATGCTCAATTAATGTGAGCATGTCGCCACTATTTTGTAGTCCGTTCCAATTGTGTGCAACGGACCATAAATCACAGCCTAACCATCCAACATCCAACCATCGTCCATTCCATTGAAGCTACAAGCTTAACGAGTGCTGTCGGCATACTGCACTGTAAAGCACTGTAGTGCGCATGCGTAAAAGGTTTTTTGTGAGTGTTTATTAAAAGCCCGTTTACAAGTGCTAATAATTACAATATTTATTAGCGCTCCTTTCTCTTGGCTCCTCTGCTTGCCAGGAGTAGCTCTACTATGAATCTTCTAGGCTGAAACGAAATGAATCGTATCGAACAAGCCAACAAACATGGAAAGCGCATGGCGCATGACAACTCTGTTAGTGTCGAAACCAATGTCTGTCGTCTTGGTCATGCGCAAAAGACGAATGACGATCGATGGACGAAGCGAAGGAACCAAAAAGCACAATACGCTTGCACAAATAAAGATGCAGCCACAGTTGTAGATGCAGATGCAGATGCTGACGGAGAAGCATAACATTTTATCTGTGGCTTTTGTAAGAGGACACAAATGCACTCATTAATGTTAATAAAATGGACAATTTCATGATATACGAATGACTGCCAGCGATGCCGCATGCCAGCGATCTCACTTAATTTGACTGCAACTGCGTTAAATGGAGACTGGAGAATGGGAAAATGGTTGGGATAGGCATCATCGCACAGCACTCAAAACATTTGTGTGTTTTTAACGACGGCGGCCCAATGAAGCGTTGTGGCGATGCCGAGATAAACTGCAAAAAGGCGCCGGAGGTGACACCTGATGACACATTATTTAAATTTTTATTGTAATCTAATAAAAGCTGAACATGCAGAGCATAATAAAACTCAACTCAACCCAACTGAACTGATGATGATGGCAGTGCTGACAGGAACAAGAACGCATAGCCACTAACTGGCAACGGCTTATTGCGGTTATATGATTTCAATTAATGAATGGGTCTTGTTGCTGCCATGCCTGATGGGGAGTTTGGGATTCCTCCGGTGGTGGGGCTATGATTAATATGAATCAGCTCCTTGGCTGCCATTTGAGATGATGATTGAGATGTTGTGCAAGGTTCCTGAGAGAGAGTGTGTCTACAAACAGGTTTTGTAGACAGACAGACAGACACACACAGTTGTGAGGTGGAGTTTTACACTCTTATTTCAGAAATGGATCAATAACCCTTAATGTGCACATTTCACATTTATTCCTGGTTACCTGGGACTGTGTTGGTATTTGAGCTCTTGGAAATTCGTAGAAATATTCGCCAACGGTTAACAGTTTTATTAAGCCCCCCAATCACCGCTCGCCCCTTTTCCTACTCTTGTTTTTCTTCGCCAAAAAAAAAAAACGGAAAAGTAGTTTAGTTTTGTTGTTAGTGCTGCAGTTGTGCCAAACTGAAGCATTTCAAGTTTATTGGCACTTTTTTTTTGCCTGGGCATTTTGTACAACATTCAACATTCGGTATTTTATTACAGAGAACCAACAAACGAACGAACAGTGGTCTCTCTGCCCCTGTCTCTGTCGAATATCAGCCAATGCGGATAGAAAATATACAAGCGAAAAAAAGTCGCAAGAACAACATCGTGGAACACTCAGTCAGAGAATACCGAACACCTGTGTCAGCAAAAATGTGGCAAACTCGCGTCGCATTGTACTGAACGATAGCGATACTATTCAAGGTCATTAACCGTTCGTTCGCTCATTCCATTGGAATTGAACGAAATTGTTCAATATTATAAATTTTTGTGAATAATTTTGTAAGGCCAACATATTGCAAGAGAGAGATTAAATTTCGAAAAACAATAACAATGATATTTTTCATTAATATTTTTTGTTTTTGCTTACATTTAAGGTTGTGTTTCATAAGGTGTGTATTTTGAAACTATTTTCTGCCTAATATCTAATAATCCTTTTCATTCGATTTCTTTTGCGATTTCCAAGGTCTCCGAATTTTTAAAATGTTTCATAAATTGCGGTATTTTGTTAACCCAACTCGCCAAATCTTCCTCTACTAAGAAGTGGATAACTCTAATCGTTCTCTACTTAGAAGTAGTTAACCCACCTGGTCCTCTACTAAGGACTAGACGATGCAATTCTTACTCTACTAGGGACCAGATAACCCAACTGATCGTCTACTGATCGTCTAACTCAACTGACCGCCTATAGAGGTGTAGATAACCCAACACGTTCTCTACTAAGGAGTATATAACACATCCGTTCCTCTACTAAGGACTAGATAACCCATCTGGCACTCACCTAAAGACTCAACTCAACTGGTCGTCTACTAAGGACTACATAACCCAACTGATACTCTACTAAAGAGTAGATAACTCAAATCTTTCTCTACTAAGAAGTATATAACGCAACTGGTCATGTACTAAGGACTAGGTAGCCCAACTGGTCCTCAACTAAAGTGTAGATAACCCAACTGGTCGTCTACTAAGGACTAGATAAACCAACATAGCCCAACTCTTCCTCTACTAAGATGTAGATAACCCAACTAGTCCTCTACTAAGGACTAAACAACCCAACTCTTCCTCTACTAAAAGGTAGATAACTCAACTGGTCGTATAGTAAGAAGTAGATAACTCATCTAACCGTCTTATAATTAGTAGAAAAGCCAACTGGCCCTCTATTAAGGATTAGATAACTCAACCCGACCTCCACTATGGAGTAGATAACGTAACTGGTCCGGTACTAAAGGGCAGATAACCCAACTGGTCGTCTACTCAGAACTGGATAACCCAACTTGTCGTATAGTAAGAAGTAGATAACTCACCTGGCCGCCTACTAAGAAGTAGATAACCCAATTCGACCTCTACTAAGGAGTACTAGATAACTAGGAGGAGTATATACCCAGTTGGTGCTAAACTAATGAGAAGTATATAACTAAGTATCTACTAAGAAGTATATAACGCAACTGGTCATGTACTAAGGACTAGGTAGCCCAACTGGTCCTCAACTAAAGTGTAGATAACCCAACTGGTCGTCTACTAAGGACTAGATAAACCAACATAGCCCAACTCTTCCTCTACTAAGATGTAGATAACCCAACTTGTCCTCTACTAAGGAGTACATAACCCAACTCTTCCTCTACTAAGAAGTATATAACGCAATTGGTAGTATAGTAAGAAGTATATAATTCATCTGGCCGCCTACTAAGAAGTATATAGCCCAACCGACCCTCTACTAAGGACTAGATAACCCAACTTTACCTCTACTAAGGAGTAGATAACCCAACTGGTCATCTACTAAGGAGTAGATAACCCAACTGGTCGTCTACTAAGGGATATATAACTAAACTGGTCCTCGACTACAGAGTAGATAACCCAACTCTTCCACTACTAAGAAGAAGATAACCCAACTGGTTTTCTACTAAGGACACTTCACCCAATTCTTCCTCTACTAAGGAGTAGATAACCCAACTGGTAGTATAGTAAGAAGTATATTACTCATCTGACCGCCTACTAAGGATTAGATAGCCCAACTGGCCCTCTACTAAGGACTAGATAACCCAACTAGACCTCTACTAAGGAGTAGATAACCCAACTGGTCATCTACTAAGGAGTAGATAACTCAATTGACCGCCTATTAAGGACTCTATAACCCAACTAGACCTCTACTAAGGAGCAGATAACCCAACTGGTCGTCTACTAAGGAAGATGTAACCGAACTAGTTTTCAACCAGGTGTAGATTACTCAACTTGTCATATATAACACATCCGTTCCTCTAGATAACCCAACTGGTAGTATATTAAGGATCAGATTTCTCTGACGTAGTCATATGATTCAGCAATTATTTTTGGCAAACTTTGTCGATTTGCGGTACCGTAATTGGCGATTGAGATCGAAAAAAACCGACACTTTTAACTGAATCACAATAGAATTTGTTTCATATTAAAATTAATAAAAATTCCAAATGTCCTTAACATAATCTAATAAGAGGTTCTAACCATTTTCGTCGGCCATATTTTACAATTCAGCCAGAGGGAATTTTTAAAACCATTTTTCTTCTTCAAATAAATTGAGTTTGTTTTAAATTCTAGTTTCTTGATTCCCCCTTTAAAGTCATATCTTCGTCAGAGTAGTATCTATGTACGAATATATACTAGTGGACATTTATTATGTCCCACCTCCATTACATCATTCCTTTGCTACCTCCACAACAGATGCAGTGGTGGAGATGGACAAAAAGTGGTTCTAACCAAAGGCTAAACAAAGGCTCCTACAAAACAATGGCATCTGGTGACTGGAATACACTTGTAACCATATGTCACTGTCTGCTATCAATGAAAGATGTGATCTTGTCAATCAAAAAAAAAGTGAGGAGGAGCAACAGAAGCATCTATCTCCTCCCTTCTCGAGCAAGGCAAGATCATTAGAGCACAAAAATTATAGATCCTGTGGAAAGGTGGCACGACAACAATGCAAACAAACACAAAAAAGGAAACCCGGGCGGATGCTACAGGTGGCCATGAACCAGTTCGGTGAGAATGTATCTACTGACTGTGGAAATAGATATGGCTGTGAATGTGTATGCGAATAGTCGGATGTAACACAAAGACTCACAAGACACATTTATCAGATCTCAGAGGTATACATAACTTAAGTTACAGCTCTCTAAACGAAACATGTTTTCATGCCCCCGGCATCTTTGGGTCGTCTGTCAACAATGACAACCTTGACCCTAAACCCCCTCCATCCAAGCAATAGCCATGGAGGCAGGTCTAATAAACAAGAAGTTAAGAAAACAAGCAATCCAAATGATTTGAATGATTGGTGAGTAATTAATCACAAAAATGTTGGTATTTATATTTAGTTTAGTAAATCGTTGTGGCAAACAATCGAGCTTATATAGATCTAGACAAAATCTCTTTGATTACAATTAATGCATTTTTAAGATTTTCAGTTTCGAAACGCCGCCTTTTTCTAACAGCCCCAGAGAAGGCGAGAGATCAAATTAATGATTTCATTAGTTTTGGAAATCATTTTCAAATATTTTGGACGAGAAATGAAATCAAAGACATTTGAGTTAATAAACGAAACACAGGGGGGGAACCACCGTTGAGCTTCGGTTTGAAACAATGCCAAGTAATTAATCTTATAATGTGAATAGAAAAACTGTGAAGACAGCTATAGTTTTACTTAGATAAATTGAAATAGCCGTAATTGTTTTTTTCAAATAGCATTTAATCGCCGCCGATTTTTTTATGGGTAGAGGAAAAAGAGAAATTTTTCATAGCTGTTTGAAAACAATGAAATTAGGCCTTTAACGGCCTAAATTCTAGTCAAAAAAAAATACATTAATCATTTGCTAGCCTTAGTCGAAAATCCAATTTCCACTTGAAAAATTCTAAAACTAATGTCAAAATGAGTTTGGTGATCTTTATCGTTGTGAAATATTCTGTGTTGAGAATGACAATTATTTTGTGATTATTTGGTGGAACGCTTCTGGCAGTAGTGGTAGAAGTTATGGCCTGTTAACGACACGTGTTGGCCATTATGTGTTTTGAAACAAAGCCCGGGTTCCAGTTTTAACAGTGACGATGACGTTGGGCTTTTAAACTAATTTCGTTGTTTTATTATTTTTTTCGTTTATTTTGTTTTTGAAACATTGGCTACTGCTATAGCCACAAAAAAACCGATGGAGTGTGTTGCTAGCTTTAAATATTTTGGGGGATTTAGAAGGGTTAAATGCTTAGACCATTAACTATTTCCCCATACATTTCTATGGATTTCGAAAATAAATACATTCACTTTTGACCATTCTAAACTAAAAGTATTCACTTTGTGTGTGAACCGAATTTCGCCTCTCCCCTCCCTCCCCCTCCCAGAAAAACACACAGCAAAACCAACGATAACCTCTCGAGATCTCTTTTAAAAGGCAATCATCCGATCAATGTTATAAACTAATCAGCAGCCAAGCGAACCAGCCAGCCCAGCCAACAACTCGGCCAGATAGCCAACAAATACGCCAAACAACCGATAGACAGGCGGAGGAATGGACAGACAGCCGGACAGACATACTGTGGCTCACAACTCGCTGTGAGTGTATTTATTTATTTATTTTATTGGTTACAAACGAATCAAAGTTTAGCTCTTGTCTTCTCGTTGGTCAAGAGTGCGGGACGAGCGTGCGGGAAGGGGCCGATTACAGGAATGATATTGCATGTGATTGAAATGAAATCTAAAATTACATTAAATTACCGGATGTAATTGCGGTGGTCGTGTCGTGTCATGCACAACATATCTACCGATATACTACAAATGTTTACCTGTATTTGTATGTAAATAAGAGACACGCAGATACCGAGAGAGAAAGATGTAAACAGTCTCTCTCTCATTTGCTCTCTGAAAGATAGTTCTATCAAAAGGGAATTTACATTTTGGATTTTTATTGGACTGAAAACAAACAAAGCCTTTTCTATTTCAGAAGTTTTGCTTTAAACTATGTTTTTATTTCGAAAGAATAGAAATCCCAAATTTTCCCATCACAAAAAGCAAAAGTATTTTTTTCATGTATATTTATGAATAAAAATTGAACGAAAAAACAAATTAAAATGTTCACAGTAATTGTTGAGGCAAAAAAAATGGCAATGGCCAAAAGGCCAGAAACCAAAGACTTAAGCTACAAACTTGTTATTCATTTGTACTCATGAACTTTACTCCTCGACAAAAATCCAATTCTCTTCTCACACTTTGGCTTTTCGCTTCTGAAATAGAAAAAAAAACCAGTTTATTAACAACATTTATATACAACACGATTACATACCGACAAATGTACAAACTCGAATGTATTTCTATATACAAATATACCTTTATATTAACCTTATACTTAGCCAAGTTGTTATTTAGTATTTTGGTAATATTTTCTCATATGTTTGTTGTTGGTTTTTCTGTTGTCTATTTTATCCTAATGTTTATCATCAATTCCTGTCATATTAACGTAAAGTATACAGACAGTTTTGCCACTTAAGGCCTAATAAAATGGACATTCTCCTAACCCATCTTAGCCCCAATTGCTGTGGCTTAACAAAGCTACTCGTAACATAAACCATAAACCCAAGTATGCATCCTCGTTACTTTGAAACTGGAAATATGATCAATCTTTCTCTCTCTATATATATATATAAAGTTAAATTTGGCGGTGACATATCTATTCGATCCGAAATGTTGGACAAAAATAGTCAAACAGAGAGAGAGTGAGAAGGGGGGGCTTTGAAATTCCAATAGAAAATATTAGTTGACTTGCCTTTCGGCTGCGCAAACGGAAAACTCTTACCCCAAAGGCTGGAAATCTGTTATGGCCTTTTGTTTGTTTTTTTTACCTCCGAGATTTTAGATATTTTACAAGTTCTGTAATGAACAACAACAGTGAAATATTTTCTCATCATGATTCTTCAATTAAATTGTTTTTTTTTCTTCGGTTCGGTTTGTTGATTTTCCAAATTGTCTTCATTCGTCTGTCTGTCCGTCCGTCTGTTTGTCTGTCTGTTTTACGTTTTGGGACTCCTCTACTGACAAGACAATAACTTAAGTGTAGTTTTCAAAGTAAATTAAACTGGACATATTCCCCCGCCAGAAAATTGAGTTGTTGTAAATGTTGTTGCAGTTCGTGCTCTCTTTGTTGTCGTTGTTCCCCAAAGTGCGGGTGTACCTCGAAAAGCTGTAACGAAATGCCTGACGATGACGACGACTGATTGGTCGATGTGTGTTTTCACACACTGCGAATCACTTTAATAGGTAAAGTTAATTTCGAAATTTACTGGCGGCAAAAAACAGATGTCATGGAGTAGTTCTCAGACTTGGGCAATGCGAAATTTGGAGACATTGAGATAACAGCTAAGGAAGTTTTGGGGAATTAATTTCCGTTTGAATTTATGAAATTCCTTCTATTGATTCATATTATATCTTATCCCTGTGGGAAGTTTGTCAGAAACAATATCAGACTCGTGAAACCAATTAAAAGTTTACTGTTTAATGGTTAGGCTGCGAAAACTGGTCCCGAATGGTCCTCTACTGAGGAGTAGATAACTCAATTGGTCGTTCACATAGGAGTACATAACCAACTGGTCGTCTACTAAGGAGTAGATATCTCAAATGGTCGTCTACTTAAAAAATTATAACCCAACTGATCGTCTGCTAGGGAACAGATAGCCCATCTGGTCGTCTACTAGGGTGTGGTAACCCAACAGATCGTCTACAAAGGAGAATATAACCCAACTGATCATCTACTATGGATTAGATGACCCATTTGGTTGTCTACTAAGGAATAGATAACCCGACTGCACATCTACTAAGGAGTAGATAACCCTTCTGGTCATCTACCAATGATCAGATAATCATCTGTTCTAATAAGGAGTAGATAACCCATCTGGTCATATAATAACGAGTAAATAACACAACTGGTCGTCTACTAAGGAGTATTAACCCAACTGGTCGTCTACTAAGGAGTAGGTAACCCAACTGGTCGTTCACATAGGAGTACATAACCAACTGGTCGTCTATTAAGGAGTAGATAACCCAACTGGTCGACTACTAAGGAATAGATAACCCAACTGGTTGTTTACTAAGGAATATATAACCCATCTGGTCATCTACTGAGAACTAGATAACCCATCTGGCCGTCTACTAAGGAATATATAACCCATCTGGTTGTTTACTAAGGAATAGATAACCCATCTGGTCACCTACTGAGAAGTAGATAACCCATCTGGTCATCTACCAATGAGCAGATAAGCCATATGGTAGTATTCTTATGAATAGAAAACACATATCGTCGTCTACTAAGAAGTATATAACCCAACTGGTAGTCTACTAAGGAGGAGATAACCCATCTAGTTGTCTAATAAGGAGTAGATAAGCAATCTGGTCGTGTTCTATGGAGTAGATAACCCAGCAGGTAATCTACTAAGGATCAGATAAGCCATCTGGCCATCTACTAATGAGTCGATAACCCAATTGGTCTTCTACAAAGGAGTAGATAACCCAGCTGAACGTCTACTAAGAAGTAGATAACCAGCTGGGATTGGTAAGGATTAGTTAAACCAACTCGACGTCTAATAGAGTAGTAGGTAGATGACATACCACATCCAGCAATATTGTTTGATGTGTTCACCCTAATTAATTGATATAAATTAATCTCTACGTCATAATATCAGTGATGATCAGTCCCAACGTAACCAGTACTCTGGCCAAGGATGTCTCGCAGGGATTTTTAAAATTGAAAAATTTAGGTCTATATATTTCTATACAACATTTTTATACATAGTAATATTTCCATATATTTTATTGTTCCGGTAATACTTAAAAAAAGTGTATAATTGGCGATATAAAAAATATGATTTTATTTCTCAAAGATTTCTCTCTCTTCTCCTTTACGCAGCGCTTGTCAAGACTACCGTAATTGAATGAAATCTTTTTCTTTCCCCTCAATTGTTAATTTAAAATAAATTTACTACTAATGAGTTCAAGAGGAAATCCACATACCACTGACCCATATTACGATTAACAATTTCAGATTATTGATGTTTTCTGGTCAGTAATGAGTGAAAAGAATTATCATCACCTATTGGGGATTTGAGGCACGTACATTATACAAGACAACATGCAATGCGCATGTGTGACAGCCAGGACGGACGGACACACATACGTAGTCCAACATGCACAATTATCAATGAAACTTTTTTTAAAATATGCGTTCAGCTCACATACTCAGGTACAATGACTGTAAAACTTTTCAATTTATTTATTGTATTCGCATTGGTGGAAATGTGGCAATCATACGTATTTACTCCTCTGCAGCAAGTATGAATGAATATTTTAAGTCAGCGACACAAATCATATAGCAAAAGACAAACAGATGGATGTGTATGGACATGTGCATGTGTGTTTCTGATTATATTGCAGTTCTTTCGTTGAGGACTTGACTGCAACGCTCGATGGATGGGGATAGTCCCCAGTCGGAAAGACCAACCAATCGAACCATCAACATAATTCAGTTCAATAAAAGACAGCATCAAGTAGACCAAGAGAAGCGATGCTACGAAACGCTCATGAATCGACATGGAATGACTCGTGCTACCACATACTTAGTTAGTACTCGTAGTAGTTTCTGCTGGAGTACATTGTGCAGCAATATTGCTTTGGTGCTGATACGCAATTCACATCGTGCAATTGTTAGACAACAGCCACAGTTCCATGTGGATTTGGTATGTGTTCCATTCAGCGCCACAGTTCCGTGCTACAATTGTTCAGCAGTAGTTGTTGTTGTTGCTGTTTGGGGCTGCAACCACAATAAGGCGGCTGGGCTGTCCGTCCGTCTATCTGTACGTCTGTCTGTCGACCAGTCGATCATCATAATAAACGTGCTACATTGATGCGTGATTGTACTGTCAATTGGGGTAACGAAATCATTGGATGCCAGTTTGGGATGCTGGATGCGTATGCGCCGCCGCCGCCGTTGTTGCTGGCCATGCTGGGGTTTTCAGTTTGTGTGGCTGGCGACATTATGACTTGGCTGGCGGACTTTCTGTGTGTGTGCCTGTGTCGGTGCCTCGTTTCGGTCCGCTATAGCAGCTGTTGTGTGTTATTATAAAAATGGCAATCACGTTCATGCTGCCAGCTGTGTGTCGGTATGTGGACCGTTAGTGATCGCGCCAGCAGCACATGCCACCACCTGAGCAGTTGAAGTTTTGATTGTTTCGTTATTTTCTGTATGTGTGTGGCACCTTGGATTTTGGAGTACATTTTCACAGATGCAACAACAGGCAGACGGACAGACAAACAGGCAAAGATTCGAGTATGTACGAGTATGTAAATTGTGACAGAGATTGAACACCGTTAACAGGGGATTCTTATTAGATGTGTAATAACATTTGGTGCGGACAACTTTTTCAATAAACTGAATTTCATTATGGATGATAATAATATGAGGGATATGGCTGTACATGAGCATTTAGCCCCGCTCCCCCTTACGATTGGAGGATCCAACGAAGAAAATAATAGAAATTGTCTAATGATTGGAAAATAAAATTTGCTGTAATTCCAAAATTATTTATTAAATAGTTCGGACTTAAAATAGACTTAAGCTCCATTAATTCCCATTTTCCTTGGCTTTGAAATAAAAATACCACTAATTTCATAATGAAGCGTTTAATCCTCTTTGGAAAGATTAGTATTTTTTGTAACTAATATAGAAACAAAATGGTCTTGAAGCCGGGAGAGTATCCTAGTTAGAATCACTAAAACACACTAAAATAGTAGATTCAATCGGGTGAAATTTGTTTCAATATCGTTAACGAAAATCAAAAGACTTAAGCAATGAACATCGTTATGTTTGATTATTTTCTTGAATTGAAATCAGAAGACTTAAGTAACGAACTCGATTACATTTGATTTATTTTTGAATCCAAAATCAAAAGACTTAAGGAACGTCTTTTGATTTTCGTTAACGATATTGAAACAAATTTCCAGTTGGGTTATTGACTCATTAGTAGATAACCAGATGGCTTATCTGCTTCTTAGTACATGATCAGATGGGTTGTCTACTCCTTAGTAGACGACCAGTTGGGTTATCTAGTTGGGTTTCGAACATAATTTTGTTTGATTTTTTTAAGAATCCAAATCAAAAGACTTAAGTAACGAACTCGATTACATTTGAATTGTTTTTGAATCCAAAATCAAAAGACTTAAGTAACGAACAAAATCAGACTCGTGAAATCAATGAAATGTTTACCGTTTAATGGTTAAGCTTCAAAAACTGGTTCCAAATGGCCCTCTAATAAGGAGTAGATAACCCAACTGTTCTTCTACTATGGAGAAGATAACTCAAATATTCGTCTACTAAGGAGAAGATAACTCATCTGGTCGTCTACCAAGGAATAGATTTTCATCTGGTCATTTGCTAAGGAATAGATAACCCAACTGGTCGTCTACTAAGTAGTAGATAACCCATCTGGTCATGTACTAGGGATCAGAAAACCCAACAGGTCGTCTACTAAGGAGTAGATAACCCAACTGGCCGTCTAATAAGGAGAAGATAACTCAAATAGTCGTCTAATAAGGAGTAGATAACTCATCTGGTCGTCTACTAAGGAATAGATGAAAATCTGGTCATCAGCTAAAGAATAGATAACCCAACTGGCCGTATACTAAGGAGTAGATAACCCATCTGGTCATGTACTAAGGAGCAGATAAGCCATCTGGTTATCCACTAATGAGGCAATAAGCCAACTGGTCCTCTACTAAGGAGGAGATAACCCACCTGGTAGTCTACTAAGGCGTAGATAACCCAATTGGTAGTCTACTAAGGAGAAGATAACCCAAGTGGTCGTTTAATAAGGAGTAGATAACCCATGGGCGTCTACTAAGGAATATATAGCTATCTGGTAATCTGCTAAAGAATAAATAACCCAACTGGTCATCTGCTAATGAATAGATAATCCAACTTGTCGTCTACTAAGGAATAGATAACCCAACTGGTCGTATACTAAGGAGTAGATAACACATTTGGTCATGTACTAAGGAGCAGCTAAGCCGTCTGGTTATCTACTAATGAGCCGGTTAATCCAACTGGTCCTCTACTAAGAAGTATATAACCCACCTGTTCGTCTACTATGGAGTAGATAATCCAATTGGTCGTCTACTAAGGAGAAGATAACCCAAGTGGTCATATACTGAGGAGTAGATAACCCATGTGGTCGACTACTAAGGAATAGATAACTATCTGGTCATCTGCTAAGGAATAGATAACCCAAATTAATCCAGAATCAATAGACTGTGGTTACGAACTTCCCTTAGTTTAATTTCTCTCCGTCTTCAATCCAAAATCAAAAGACTTAAGCAGCGCACTCGTTTATACTTGAGTTTCTTCTTAAGAAATTAAAAGACTTAAGACCCAAACTTAATTTGTTTTCGTAAATTACTACAACAACAAACATCAAAAAAGTTAAGAAAGAAACATGATGTTTTCTTTCTTCATTGTTATCTTAGTTTTCTGACTTACATTTCACATTTCATTCGATTCTAATGAAAATGGTTGCAAATATTAATTATGACTTACCGATGTCTGCTGAGAAAACACCGATTAAGCATCACTGCCGCGGAGCGACAAGTACTGCCCTCTCAATCACGCATATTTTCCTGTTTTGTTTGGCTGCCACAAAAGGCTTAGCTGTAATTAGATCCCTTTTAGGCGGCGATAATTGTCTCCACAGTTTTACAAATACAGACTGCTGAACGAACGCTGAACGCTCACTGCTCTTGGCAATGGCGGCGGTCTTCTGTCGCAGGAACAATATAAGGCAACGTAAGGCCAAAACTTTGGCACTGTTTGGGGACTTGGCTCAGCTTTTTCTAAAAACCGACAGAGACAGAGAACGTAATGAAACGATCATTAAATAATATAAAGCCTCATATGTGGTCACCAACGAACCTTAAATAAACAAACTTCTATGGCAAAAAGTAAACAACAAAAAATCGCTACGTGAAGACGACGGACGGCGATCGGAAAACGACAAGAAATGTCGGTTAGAACGGTAATGTTGAAAATTTATTGTTAAAACAAAAATGGTCATCTAGACGACAGCAATTGACGACATTGCCAGTGCCACTGCCACTTTGGCCAATGAAGTTTATGGTCAAGATCACTTGACGTGGCACCGCACGGTACCACACATATCAGCAGACGTCGAAGTATGAGGCGTCTGACGCTTTGACGAGTGAAAAAACAAACAAACAAACAAAAAATGTGCTAAAACATCAATGTTTTATTTAGTACGTTTTGTAAATCAAGGCAATGAATGCTATGCCATTGAATTCTTTAGCTTTTTTTCCTGGCAATAAATTATTAGATTTATGAGCAATCCAAAAGGGGGACAGGTGGGGGGAGGGGTTTCATCTATGGTTTCTAGACTCTAGTCTCTAACTCCTCTCCCTCACCCCTTGCCAAGGCTTCTTCTAATTGCTGTTTGTTGTTATTGTTGTTATTGACTGCTATCACTCAATTGATGTCACTGGCAATGAAGTTGCACTTGATGACGATGACAACGACAACAATGATGATGCTGCCACATTGCTCTTGCTCTTCTGATGACGACTATGCGTGGATTGTGTGACCATTGTGACAATGGTTTTGCCTCATTTAACGGTGTACTACATTCGTTTGAATGGTTACAAGTGTGTGGCGGCCAGACGCCATACATTGCTGGCGCCACTGCTGGAAACGCCATCTACCGCCATCAACGCCATTTATGGCTTCCCAGACACTATCTCGTCAAACATACAATAAGAACAAAAACAACAGCAACATCAACATCAACAAACAAACGCCACCAATCACCAAGCCTGTTGCTGGCTTGGGGACGAAAAGGATGTTTCTTGTTTTTACTATAAAAGGGCAACAAATCATGGACCATTCTTTGTCGTTTCATTCAAGAGTACATTGTCATCAACATCTGAAAGTTTTGCAAGTTTTTGCCCCCCACCAAATATACATTCATATTCAAAACATACATGCTGCGGATACATATCTTCCATCTTCCATCTTTCATCTCCCGCTTTTCGTTTTCCATTCTCTAGCTTTCAACTGCGAACAAATTTCTAGCAAGTGTTTTGCAGTTGTTTCTTTTTTGTTATACAGATTTGCTACCAAATTTTGTCACCAGAAATCAAATGTCACGATAAAGACCATTTCAATATCTACATTTCTTTGCAAAGGCACTCAGCGAAAGATGGATGAACGAGCGGATGGACGGCGGCTGTTGGCCGTGTTTATTCCTCCTCAGGTCCATGCCATTCATGATGGCTAAGGCCCTCTATCATCTCTCACGCAATGTCCGTTAAGCAAATGCCTTAAAAGTAATGCCTGGCCGTCCGCCTGTCCGTCCATTTGGAGAAGGTATTTGCAGCCACAAATCAGATACTAGCTGATGACCGAACAACTGAAAGATATGCTAAAGGGTTATACAAATTGAGCTTGGCTAAGGTATACAAATCAGTTTTTTTGTAAGAAAATAAAAATTGCATTAATTACAAATTTCCAAAGAAGATAAGAAACAAAGGAAAGATACCACTGTAAAAAAAGCTCCGAAGAATATGTCAACAGGTTACACGCAAAGAAACGCGTACTTTCCACATATGGGAAAACCCCATGTTGCGGACGTAACATTCGTACGCATTTTTATTGACTAATTTTAATCCCGTTGGCGTTCTAAATGCAATATTTGCATATAACCTTCAGCAACAGCAATTATTTGAGAGTATTTTAAAATGACATTTAAATATTTACCTAAATATTTTTGAGATGTGCAATATACGTGACGAAAGCTCCGTTGCGGACGTTACAAAATAATGGATGTTGGTTTGGAGGTCAACATGAATTTGTAACTTTTTTACCTAATTTTGCATATTAAACAGAAAAATCGAAATACATAAAAGAACGAGGAATATTTAAGGATATTAAAATAGCTCTGATTATAATTAAACATTTCTTGGTTTATACAAAATTTTAAATTCGTCTATGTTGCGGACGTTACACAACAATTTCAATACGCTAAAACTAACAATATTCAATGGGAAATTTTATTTAATGTTGTATTTTGTATTTTATAGATCATTAGAATTGACCTAAGAGAAGACTTGACTTCAGGCAAGGCATATTTTTTTACATTTTTACTGTTTTTTTTTTAATTTACGAATATCGCATGTTAGACATCTACAGACTATATTTACGGCAACAAAAATGTCCTTTGCTTGTTAAAAAAAGTTGTTTTAGAAAATATTATATTTCCGTTTGAAAAAGGACATTTCGTTAGGCCCGAAATGTGGAGTGCAGTTGTCTAAAACTTGGTCTGGTCTTTTATCATTTTCTACGGACCAAAAGTGTAACACTTTGCTGGAGTGATCTAAATCCCGAAGTATGTTTAACGGAAATCCGTTTTAGACCATTTTAAGTCATTTGAGCTATGTCCGTCCGTCTGTCTGCCTAGTTCGTGTGCACGATAACTCTCTAAAGGAGTGACCGATTGAATTCAAATTTCTTATGGGATAATATTTTTTACTATCTCAGGCTAAGTTCGAAGATGGACATATAGGTCCACCTTTTCTAGAACCTCTCTCACAAAAGGATAACTTCAATACCAGTACATAGAAATGACTTGAAATTGTGTGCAGTGTAGTGCTTTTACAGTACCTACAGTCCTGTGAAAAATGGGCGAAGTTGCCCCTCCCGTTTGGTCCCTCCCATACAAAATGATCAGATCATAACAAAATTGAATAGGTCATAACATTAATTCCGGTGCACACAACACTTAAAATTCGGTACAGTGTAATGTTTTTGAAGTATCTACTATTCAGGAAAAAAGGCCGCATTTGTGAAGACCCTGTGAACTACCCCCACAAACTGACAGATTTATTCGGACACAACGTACCCATAACTTCTGTAGTAATTATTTAAATATTTTTATTTTCGCTATTTTATGGCGATTTTGTTTCTGGACTTTTCGATCACATTTTGGAAATTTGAAATTCGTAGTCAAGTTAAATTCGAGGGACTACATCATTTCGACTTAAAAGGGGCAACAATATTATAATATTTTACGTCGACGGTGCAACATTTTTTCCAGAAACTAATGGTAATTTCGTAATCCTCAGCAAAAGGACAAAGTCTGTCTGCCTAGTTCGTGTGCACGATAACTCTCTAAAGGAGTGACCGATTGAATTCAAATTTCTTATGGGATAATATTTTTTACTATCTCAGGCTAAGTTCGAAGATGGACATATAGGTCCACCTTTTCTAGAACCTCTCTCACAAAAGGATAACTTCAATACCAGTACATAGAAATGACTTGAAATTGTGTGCAGTGTAGTGCTTTTACAGTACCTACAGTCCTGTGAAAAATGGGCGAAGTTGCCCCTCCCGTTTGGTCCCTCCCATACAAAATGATCAGATCATAACAAAATTGAATAGGTCATAACATTAATTCCGGTGCACACAACACTTAAAATTCGGTACAGTGTAATGTTTTTGAAGTATCTACTATTCAGGAAAAAAGGCCGCATTTGTGAAGACCCTGTGAACTACCCCCACAAACTGACAGATTTATTCGGACACAACGTACCCATAACTTCTGTAGTAATTATTTAAATATTTTTATTTTCGCTATTTTATGGCGATTTTGTTTCTGGACTTTTCGATCACATTTTGGAAATTTGAAATTCGTAGTCAAGTTAAATTCGAGGGACTACATCATTTCGACTTAAAAGGGGCAACAATATTATAATATTTTACGTCGACGGTGCAACATTTTTTCCAGAAACTAATGGTAATTTCGTAATCCTCAGCAAAAGGACAAAAGTTTGATATCACTTATTTTTCGGTGAACATTTTGCATTTCCTAAGCTAAACATAAAATTTGTATATATCTGTAGATAAGCGCCCTACAGCGAAAAGGACGAAATTTTTATATCACTTATTTTTCGGTTAAAATTTTAAATTTCCTTAGCAAAACTTACTTTTCCTTCAAAATTTTGAATTTTCTTTAGCAAAACTTAAAATGGTTATATCTCGGTAAATAAGTGTCCTACAGAGAAAGGGACGTAAGTTTGATATCACTTATTTTTGCGAAAATTTTGAATTGTTTTATCAAAACTTAAAATGGTTTTATATCGATAAATACCCGTCCTAAAAAAGGCAAAATTTTGATATGATTCAATTGCCTTAGAAAAACTTAAAATATCGGTAAATAGGCGTCCTTCAGCAAAACGACGAAATTTTGATATTACTTACATTTCATTGAAAATTTTGAATTTTCTTAGCAAAACGTAAAATGTTTGTAATTCGGTAAATAAGCGTCGTACAGGTTTTTGCGAATTTTTTGGAGGAGATTTGTAATAGTATTATGCTAACTTGTACATATAATGCTAATCATTTGCTTTTTATAAAATGTTGAAAGCTATACTTAATAAGTAAATTCTCAAAATGTCAAAAATCTTGACTTTTCCAATGAATCATTGTTTATGCCAACAATAAATATTATTAAATCCAAAGGAACATTAAACTTTTTGTAGTTTATTGCCCATTGTTCTGCGGAAACTGTTCACGGGTCACACAAAGTTTTGTAATATATTTGCTGTGCCATTTGTGTAACCCTTTTCTCTTTTTTTGCCCATACAAAACGCAAGATGCTTGACCAAGCTCTATGGGAGTACGTGAAGAGCAGCATCGAAATGATGATGATTTCGCTTCCTAACTAATTTGCATATTATGTCGTTGAGATTAATGTCGTAAATTTGCTATTAAAGTCATGTTTACTTTTGTTTTGTCCATTTGCCGGTTGGTCGGTCGGTCGGTTGGCCGGTCCACAACGTCCATTGCCATTTGCTCATTTGCTTGTGGGGCTTGAGTTCAAAGCTTGGGAACAAAACACTACAAATGATAAGAGAGACAAGAAAAAAATAAACAAAAACAATAAAACACTTGTTGTAGATTTAGTTGTGAATTCAGGCATTATGTTTTGTATTTTATGTATTTGTTTAATTTATTTGATTATGTTTCAGAGTGATAAGAAAAAAAAGCAAGACAACTATGAGGAAAATGTTTGTGAGAATGTTTGCCCCATGGGTCTTGACAAATCGCACACAGTAAATGTCAGCTCATCAAATGTGAAATGGAACTAAGAAATCTTCATGATTAGCCATGATTTAAGGAAAAAAGAGCTATGGGTAAGTATAAGTGAAAAAAGTGAACAATTTCTATAAAACTCGTCACAGTTAATGGCACTGGAAGAATTCACGGGAGTTTTTTTAATACACTTCCCCGTGATCTCTTAGTGGCATCTATGGTGCGGGTTTGACAACTACAAATGAACAACAAATAAAAAAAATCAACATCTGTGACAAAGTGAAAAATCTCATGGGCCATAACTTCAAATTCAAGTGTTTAACGGCTGTTTTACAGTTCCAAGTGTTTCAAAATATTAAATAGTTACAGCCTTTTAAAATCAATTTTTCCGGCTCTTGTAATACTCGGACATTCATCTATCAAACAGTCAGTCAACTCCAATAGTTGGCCGCTTACATTGGCCAGAGGAGATGACTATTGTAGATGACTGAACTGAAATGTTAACGGACACAAAAAATTAATATGAAATTAACAGAACCGTTATTTGGAAAGAAGAAGAAGAAATTGTGAAAAGACAAAAAAACAGCCGAAGATGACTTTAACAAATATCTGTGAATCGAACAGCGGTTTCAGACATCCGACAAATCTTTTCTCGTCTCTCGTTCACAGAGTTTGTGTCTTAAGTCTTTTGTTTCGTTTCCTAGTCTTGTTCATAGAGTTTGTGTTTTAAGTCTTTTGTTTCGTTTTTTTTTTTGGTAGAACATAAAATACTCGTCTTAAGTGTTTTGTTTCAGTGTACGCTTGCAAGTTTTATGGTCTGGAGAAGGCAACAAGAAGACGAAGAATAAGAAGAGGATGAAAATGAGGAAAGACGAAATGTATTTGTTCGGCATTAGTTATCAACCTTGAAGAATTATATCTTTCACACACGTCATCTTTTTTTACAGAGAAAATTAAAAGGCCAAAGACCTCTATTTTCCCGCCATTGAGAACGTTGAGAAGAGACTAAGGAAGTTTAGTGGCAAGTGCCGAGAAGTATGGAAACATGGGTGAACAAATATAGAAAAAGGGGAAGAGTCTGCAAAGCAGATAAAATGTGGAAAACAACAAAAGTACACATAATTACTTTTGTAACTTAGCATTCATAGTTATGGTCGGTCAAGTACGACTTTTGAAAGAAAACAGAAAACTCTAAAACGCCACTTAAACCTTTGTTAAGGGATTTTGGATTCAATCGTCTGGAAATATTGCATGTTTCTGATCTAAGCGAATGTGCGATTATTCTGCCTCGTGTGTTTTTTGTTTTATTAAAATCAAGAGGGGAACTTCCCGACTAGACCAGAGCAGAGCAGAGCTTCATCAAAACATGATTTGGCGAAAACAAAAAGCAGCAGCAACAGCAGTTCTGAAAACATTGCAGGCACGTAATATTGTAATAAAAGGTTATGTGACTGGAAAAGGCAACACATTCCCCGTCAGCGGCAGCTCCAGCTCCAGTCCCAGACTCAGTCTTGGTGTGTAACTAACCACTTGTTGTTTATGTAGTGCCGCTTTTCGGTTCGGTTTCGTTTGGCTGGAATTTTCGTTACACTTGTTGCCCGCCGTGACCCTTTGTTCTTGTCTTCTGTTGATTGCCGTGCGCTCTGTTCTATTCGCATTTTTTGCATTAGTTTTATGCATCAGTGATTTTATGCATAAATTATGTTTAATTTGTTTGCGCCAGCAGAGAACAACAAAATTCTTTAAAACATTATTTTCCTCAAAACAAAGCGAAGCTAAGCAAAGCTGCAAAAAAATGGTGAAAATCTCCCCTCGACTTTATTGTTTTCGCAGCGAGAGGTTCTTTGCCAAGCTTCAGTGAGATTCTTTCCCTTTTTCAAGCATTACCCACCAAGCTTGGCTTCTTGGTGTTCTTGTTGTTGTTGGACACAAATAAAGATAATTTATGTAAATGTTACATTCTTCACCAGTGTTGTTTTTCGGTTGGCTTCTCTATTAATATTCTTTCACAGATACTAAATTTTACACAAAAAAGCCATCAACTGTCGGCAATTATTTATAAATTTTTTTTTTCGTTTGGTTTGTTTCGCTCTGAAACAAGAAATAAAATCCACAACTTTAGTTTATATTTCCGTTCAACTTTAGCCGTAGCGGCGTAACAAGTGGCGTTTTGTTTATCTAACGATCGAATTCAAGGAATCACAAATATGAACTGAGTAATAAAACAAAAAAAACAAAACAAAATCAGAGCTACGCTACAACGAAACGATAATTAGAGCGAATAAATTGGAAATGTCATTTTGATAGTGTCTAAAGCTTTATCATTTCCTAGCTGTGAATGAGAAGGGGAATATACATAAACAGATATATATATATCTTTAATGTGTGAACGATGTACCTAATATTTATCAAGATTTGATAGAAAGACATCGATAAAGTTTGGAAACCTGGTTCATGAAAAAATAACAGCTTAGAAGAACGTCAAACAAGAAAAAAGAACAATTGAATCCCAGCCGCATAACTGGTGAATATTATGAATTTAAGTCTCGCTTGGAGGTACGAGAATGGACTTGTAAACTTTCTTCGTTGGGTGTGTAACTCGCATGTGCACAAATCTTTGTAGCCAGAAAACAAATTTCTTAGAAAATTAAAGTTTGGCGCCAAAGACGTACCAAATCTTTAACATAAGTATATCTTGTGCTTAAAATATACAAAATTTAATGAATATTAAGTAAATATTCTTAACATTAAGTACAAAATGTAATTATTATTCAGTCAAAATTGGTTTTGGTCTGAAACTATACGAGTATGTTTTAGTTAACAAATTCAAAAAATTGTAGCAAGTTTCAATTGATTTGTAGAATTTACTGCTTTTTTCGTAGACACCACTCTATCATCTTCAGAATTCAGTATCAAAAATGTGTGTCTTTGGCTTAATTCAGCTTGGAATCAGTGTTCCAGAAATTACGTTTTGGAACAAAAAAATAGGACATGACGATTTGACGATTTTTCTATGATATGTAATGAGGAAAACTTAAACCAAGGAGGTCGTTATTCCTAAGAATGGTTTCAGTTAATATAAATTGTAATTTCCAAAAAGTATAATAAAATTGGGTCTTTGTATTAGAGTTCGACCGAAGGAGTTTTTTTTTTGGCCGCAGCCAATCATCAGTCAAAATCCATTCGACCAAAGCCAGAGGCCAAATATTTTCTAACTTCTTGTTTTGTACTCTTTGTTCCATTGAGGAACACAGGGTCGTTAACTTCTTTTTAGACCCACTAAAAATAATTGATGCGTGATTTTCTGTAAAGTTCAATATGTAAACTCTTAAACAAATTAAGTTATTTAGCATACTCCTGACAACTTTATCGACAATGTTTGGAAACGTTATTTTTACAAATAATTCTTTTTTTTATTAAATATATAATTTTTAATTTTCATAAAACGAATTCAACTGAAACCAACGAATCATCTAAATGACATTATTTACTTATACTTATCCCAGCAAAATCTTGGTAAGTACCTGTCATTATTCCCTGCATTACCAAATAATGACATCTCATTATTCGCTGCATTACTTTCGGCTTATTAATAATGACTTACCAATAATAACAGAAATAAGTGATTTTTTGTTATCGAAATCATTTTGGCAAATTTTAATATCATGAAATTTTGGCTATATGTGGGTTATTGTACAAGATTTATTTATATTTCAACATGTTTTCAAACAATACGTGCAGATTTGAATGAAAATACCAGAAATTCGAATCTGGCATGAGGAAATTGTTTGTTTCGAGAAATATGCGCGACAATAGGCATAAACTCATTTTAAATGGCCATTTCTACATATCTACTACTTATTTTATAACTTATTGGTAATGCATTATTCAAGTACATAAAATCGAGCTAGAAATAAGTACTTATTATGCTACTTTATTGTATGCTTTTGGGAAGTACTTTCCTCCAATGACATCCCCATGTTTAAATAATGAGAAAAGTGGCTAAATAATAAGTACTTACCATTATCGAACTTTGCTTACTCGTCGGATTATTTGGTAATGAGAAATTTTGTTGGGATGTATTGACTTGAAGAAGAAAACGAAAATAAAAATATTTCTTAAAAAAATAAATGACTTTTAAATTTAGTAAGTAAATAAGAAAATTAGGTTAATATGCCATATTTCTCCAAAGACCAAATTTTTTGTAGATTACCATCGTTCGAACTCTACTTTGTTTGGGACTATGTCAAAATATAAAGCAATAAAGTAAATTGCTCCTTGAAATGGTTTAGGGTAAAATAAAATACAAATTGTCGAATTTTTAGCCCATTCGATTGGTATTTGTAGTAACTAATGCTCAAAATGTCAAATCGTGTGGGGACTATACCAAAATGTGGACTAATGAGGTAATTCCTAGTATAAATGATTATGGGTAGAATTAAACACAAATAACCATATTTCCGACCAATCGGTTATGTGGTTTCTATAAAAAATATTCACTATTTATCCTGTGAATTATTCTAGGTAAAAATAAATATATATGTTCAAAATTCAGCCAAATCGTTTGGTTATTATGGTTTATGATGCGTCCAGAAGTCGAATCTAGTGGAACATCCCAGCAAAATTTCTCATTACCAAATAATCCGACAAGTAAGCAAAGTTCGATAATGGTAAGTACTTATTATTTAGCCACTTTTCTCATTATTTTAACATGGGGATGTCATTGGAGGGAAGTACTTCCCAAAAGCATACAATAAAGTAGCATAATAAGTACTTATTTGTAGCATAGGCATACCACATAAATATGTGCTTATGTTTTCACGATTTTAAGTACTTGAATAATGCATTACCAATAAGTTACAAAATACGTACTAGATATGGTAGATATGGCCATTTAAAGTAATTTTGTGCATATTGTCGCGCATATTTCGAATTTCTGAACCCAAACCACCATGTGAAAAATTCTTCAATGGTCTAACATCATACGATATACGTAAATATTTTTGGTATTTTCATTCAATTTGCACGTATTTTTGGAAAACTTGTTGAAAATAAATAAATCTTCTACAATAACCCACATATAGCCAAAATTGCATTATACTAAAATTTGCCAAAAATTATTTTGATAAAAAAATGACTTATTTCTGTTATTATTGGTAAGTCATTATTAATAAGCCGAAAGTAATTCAGCGAATAACGAGATGTCATTATTTGGTAATGCAGGGAATAATGACAGGTACTTACCAAGATTTTGCTGGGATTTGCATTGGGGTCTACATACATAAAACCATAGATCTTCGCTGGGCCATATTGGTGCGAATGTTTCTCTGCTTTTTGTCAAATTTCGTCGCAATCGGTTGAATTTTGTGGCTCCAATTGCGTAAACAACTAAAATCGATTGGGGTCTTTTCATGGGAGATGTTTCCGCCAAATATTTTCCTTTAGATACATATTTGTCTCTTAAATATGCCCATCGCTCGGAAAAAAACTAAAAACTGTATGGAAATTTTTTTGTTGACGATTTCGTAAATGAATTTTGACGATTTTTGTGTCCCCATTTTGACGATTTTCGGTCCAATTCGTCTGGCAACACTTTTTGAAATACTTATTGAAGTAGTAAATTGAATTTAAAAAGAACAATTTTAATAATTAGTGACGACTTTGGCGCCAATCTTTACTTTTTGAAAAAAATGTTTCTGTTTATACTAGTGATGAACTGAACTACTACAAGTTCACACTGCCACTGAAAAGATTCCCACACAGGATCAGAAATACGTTTCTGGGTAAAGGTGGTACATGCCTCCCAGAGCGCAATGTCTAATCTTTTCTAATTAACAATGAAAATATTTCTTTCGCAAGGAAGAGTTTTGATCGAAAAAGCTGAACAATTGGGCTCTGCAACCTTCCAAAACATTGTAATAAAACAAGTAAGAAAGTTTCAGTCGGGTAAACCGACTAAGGTATACCCTCCCTTTGTGAGTAATGTAATATGGAATATTAAACGAAATATTCTGTCAATTTGTATGGGAGGTAACAGAATGTTTTTAACAAATACACCTATTTTTCTCTGAATAGTAGATTCTTTAAATACATTGCACTGCGCCGAATTATAAGCGTTTTTTGCACTGGTATATTAACGTTATGAGATATTAAATTTGGTATGATTTGGCCATTTTGTGTGGGAGGTACAAAAAGGGGCGTGGTGATAACGGCCATTTTTTACAGGGCTATAGGGACTTCAAAAGCGTTACACTGTGCAAAATGTTGTTGCATTTTCGTGCCTTGGTACTCATGCTGTGAGCTCTTAACTTTTTGTGCAAAATGGTACCTTTGTGTGGGAGGTACAAAAAAGGGCGTGGCAATAGCGCCCATTTTTCACAGTGCAAAAGACACTATAAAAGCATTACACTGTACAAAATTTCAAGTGATTTTATACACTGGTATTAATGTTATAAGCTGTTATCTTTTGGTGCAAAATGGTACCTTTGTGTAAGAGGTACCAAAAGGGGCGTGAATATGACACCCATGTGTCATATTCACTGGACTGTAGGCACTATGAAAGCATTACACTGTACAAAATTTCAAGTATTTTTATGCACTGGTATTAATGTTATAAGCTGTTAACCCATGTGTCATATTCACTGGACTGTAGGCACTATGAAAGCATTACACTGTACAAAATTTCAAGTATTTTTATGCACTGGTATTAATGTTATAAACTGTTAACTTTTGGTGCAAAATGGTGCGTTTGTGTGGGAGGTACCAAAAGGGGCGTAGCAACATGGCCCATTTTTCTCGAGTTGATAGCGACTAATAAACTAATACTATGTGTGGAATTTCAGAAGATTTGAATAAGTAGTATAGCAGTTATTAAAGATTCAATATTTCACAATATTTTAACACATTGTGGGGGAGGTACTAGAAGGAGTGGACCAATATGGCCCATCTTCGAACTTAGCCGGAGATAGAAAAAAATATTACCACGTACCAAATTTGAAGTCAATCGGTTACTCCTTTCGAGAGTTATCGTGCGCACCAGCCAGCAGACAGACAGATAGACAGACAGACAGACAGACAGACGGACGGACGGACATTGCTCAGTCGACTTAAAATGACCCAAAACGAATATCCGCCGAACATACTTAGGGTCTTAGATCACTCCTTCGATGTGTTACACTTTTTTTCGTAGCAAATGATATATACCCTCGTCACACTAAAGTGAGGGTATAAATAGTGAATTTGTTCCCCAACTAAAACTAATGTAGAAGCAAATACTTGAAAAAAAATTATTTGATTTATTATATCATTTGAAGAGACGCTAATGAAAAAAATTCTCACTGAAAGGTATTATGCTGGTTTCTTTTTCAAAAATGAAAAAATTAACTAAACTATTTTTTGTTGTTCTTGAAATAATCGAACCTCCAAACTTTTCTCGCAACAATTCAATTGTTTCATTTGCTGGGTGGGACGTAGACACAATCGGTCAATGGCAAAAAGATAGATCTTAACGAGAGCTAAAATATTGCTAATGGGTGTCAAGGTCGTAGGTCGACTGGAAAGTATTTTTTTTTGTGATTTAAAAAAATGGACTTAGCATCATTTTCAAATGTGAACGGAAAGTTTATTTTTGCTCTAGCTCCTTAACGGCACGTCGGACCGGGTCAATGGCAAAAAGATAGCTCTTAACGAGAGCTTAAATATTGCTGATGGGTGTCAAGGTCGTAGGTCGACAGGAGAGTGTTTTTTTTGTGATTTAAAAAAATTGACTTAGCATCATTTTCAAATGTGAACGGAAAGTTTATTATTGCTCTAGCTCCTTAACGGCACGTCGGACCGGGAATCGGTCAATGGTAAAAAGATAGCTCTTAACGAGAGCTAAAATATATTGCTCAAGGTCGTAAGTCGACTGGAAAGTGTTTTTTTTTTGGATTTAAAAAAATTGACTTAGTGCATGAAAAGACGAAATTGGAGAACGATTATTTTGATAATAAAACTGAATAATTTGTAAACGTTGTTCTTGCGTATTTATCTCCATGATGAAATTGTAAACACTACTGAATACAATGGAAAACAAATGACAGATCATACAAATGGCCGAAACGTCACTTCAAAATCATATCATCCCTATATGAAAACCCGTTATTTACCCATTGTGGTAAATTGGCTTCAAAGGGTAGAGAACTTCGAGTAATAAACAAGGAAAATTGGAAACCTTTCGAAGCCACAAAAAATGAGTTGAAGCACTGGGCAGTGATGGCTCACAAAACTGTGTGGAATAGCGCAACAGTAGGAGCAACTGCAAAGATACTGTGGGGTGAACCAAATGAAAAGAAAACAAGAATTCTTCTGAAACTAAACAAGATCGATATATGTAAGATGATGAGTGTTCTAACGGGACACTAAAGCTTACAAGCACATCTTCATCGCATAGGACTAGCAGGAAACGACGAATGCAGGGCATGCAGGGAAAACATCGAAACGATGGAACATTTTCTGTGTCACTGCCCGGTTTTCACACATGCAAGATCTCAACATTTCTTGTCCGACATATTACCAGACTAGACTCATCTCAGAGGATATGACTGGAAGATACTGAGAAAATTCGTGTCTAGTACCGATTTTCTGTAACTCGTTATAAAAACATCATAAATAAGGAGCGCACAACAGGCCAAACCACTGGCTTAAGTGTATGTCCACGGACATGAGACGTTTAAACGTCTCCTCTCTTCAACCTAACCTAACCTAATCTACCCATCGTGGGAGATACCAGAAGGAGTTGACCAATATGGCCCATCGTCGAACTTACCCGGAGATAGACAAAAATATTACCGTGTACCGTATTTGTAATATAATTTTATAACATTAGATATCAATGGAAAGCTCTTTTTTGCAAAGATGAAGCACCAAATTGTTATACACGATACCGCAGTTTGTACCATGCCCCAAGAAAATGAATTTGAACCCCAAAATTCGGGCCTATTTTCGTTACAAAAATGTATTAGGAAATTAAGTCGGCGGAATGAAATTGGGCACCAGGAAAATACTCCCAATATGGGCCCCAAAAAATAACATGTCAAATAACAAACAAATTTTTTGTGTCTTAATTTAATCTGTTCTCTGCGTTTTGGAGTTTCATTTCATTTTTTGTCTGCTTTTTGGGGCTTATTTTCATTTATAAATTTAGAAACAGGAGAGGCTACGCATAAAGGATTTGCTCCGTGTTGCCAACTTTGGATCCTGTCCATAGGAAAAAGTCTTAAACAGAGGCCGCAGGCCGTAGGCCGACCGCGCAAGAAAAGATTTACATATAATTAAAACATAGTTTCGTATATGTGTATTATTACGTATTCCCCAGAAAACCCGCACGCATACATTGAAAAGCCGATACACCCAAAACCCCAGTCAGCATTTTGGGAAAATATTAATCATATTCGGGTACTATTTGACTCCACTGCGCGATTAAAATAATCATAAATGCGCTCATTTTCTGATCATAAAAGAATGTTTTGTCGGGAGAAAATGGTATCCTACCCTCGACTTATCTTGGAGAGTCTATTATAAGCCGCTTTTCAGGTCACTTTCGAGACATTTCTCAGTTGTATTTACAATCATTTACGAGTCTTTTTTGAGTCATTTATCAGTCATATTTAGTGTCATTTTCGAGGCCTTTTCGAGCAATATTTCATTCGTATAATCCACCATCTACGAGCCTTTTTCGAGCCATTTTAAGCCGTATTTATAATCCTTTGCACTTCAAAAAAAATATTTGTTGGAGGTAAATTATTAAAATAAGGTTTTTACATTAAAAAAATAAAGAAATGAAATAAAAAATATTTTGTTTATTGTTTGGACTGACACTATTTTTTTATTTAAATTAACTCAAGTTCTAAAAATGTTATTCACTAATCGTAGAACATCTCACCACGATTCGACTGATAAAAATAAACTAAAATTCACAATGACCAACTATTGGATTCTTGCTTTATTAAGAAAGCAAATTGTCCCGTTATAAACAAAAGCACCACCATAACGAGAACTTTCAACCATCCATGTGCGCGAAATATCATTGCAAAATAACGATCAAAACAGTCACATTTCAAACACCTGCATGATATCTTTGTGATTGATGTATATTTTGTTATTGTATTTTCAATAGTGCAGTTTTGAAGCATAAGCTCGACTCATTTTCTAGTCCTTTTTCACGCGTGTATGTGATTAATCACTTTATGGTCATCAAAAGTACTCGAATAGGATCCAGTTAGATGCTTTTTGACAAAACGATCTTCCAATTGCTGGGTGGGACGAGTCACTGTTTGGTGCGGATTTTGGTCCAGTGGCATAATTGGACCATTTTTCTTCCAAAATGAGCAAGGAGTAGCCGATACAGTCAATGGCGACCGTTATCGGGCCATGTTGAACGAATTTTTGTTCACAAAAATTGAAGAGGAGGATATTGCCATCATTTGGTTTCAACAGGACGCGCTACGTGCCACACAGCCGAAGCTACACTCGATGTTTTGCGTCCTGTTTCTGAAGATCGCATTATCAGCCGCAGAGCTGATGTCGTTTGGCCACCTCGGAGCTGCGATTTGACACCGTTGGACTATTATTTGTGGGGTGCCCTCAAAGATAAGTGTTACGCCGACAAGCCAGAGACAATTGACGCTTTAAAAGACAATATTCGTGAAGCCATTGGTGAAATACAGCTGCACACAATCGATAATGTGCTTTAAAATTGGACCGATCGTGTAGGCTACTGCATGGCCAGCCGAGGCAGCCATTTGAATGAAATTATTTTCCATTATTAACCGGAAGGATTGTACTTTCAAATAAAAAAAGAAATTTGAGAAAATATTCAGTAGTTTTTTTAAAGCATTTTAAAAAAAAAGTAATTTGGCGGACCCTATATATTGCACATAATGTTTCTATACAGACCCCATCTATAGGGCAACGCATTTTTTAACCAATCATGCTTAACTTTAAGAATTTTTACTTTATATTATGATAGAGCCCCCATATGAAGGTCACAGACGAATAGACTTCTTGGCAGTGTAGATCTTACGTTTTTTATCCGATGTGCCTGTAATTTAGAAATTTACTATATATATATATATATTCTTTATATATAAAATCCTTTGTACGTTTGTTAGTAACGCAGGATCTCCGAAACCATAAAAGCGAATGGGCTGAAAATTTAACAATATATTCGGTTTGGGGTCATTTGTGTTTTAGAATTATTTTCACCGCGATAAATTGCAGAGTGGTCAAGTTATTTGCAAAATTCGCATTTCCAGAGCGATTTGACTGAAATTTAATGTGTATGTGTGGGTTGTCTTGATAATTGTTTGTATGTATGTCTCCGGTAGATGGCGCTGTAGTGGACATATGGTCAATATATTTGTTGATGATTTTTTCCTGAAACTCGAGATGTATGATTGTTTTAATGAAATATCAATGAATCACAAACCAATACATCCCAAACAGGACGGGCAGGACAGCGTCTGCTGGGGTCGGCTAGTATACTATATATATATTTATTGGAGCTGCAATAATTCATAGTAGTAATGGATTCAAATGGCCCCTAAATATTTCTCCGTGTATTGGTTTGCAAACACCTCTGGACTTTATTCTTTCCTTACTGATCTGTTTTTCTAGGTTAGCTCTCCTTTTTGAGATATTCAGCCATCTGTCATCTCTTTGATTTTTTAATTGTCTGCGATTGGAACCTATTGGACATTTTGTCAGGTTCCTTGAACGGCCAATTTTATGCGAACGATCGACTAACCAACCAGGCCTTTAAGGCGAATATCGAGTAAGCAATTCGAGAGATAGAGCCAGAAACCGTCACCAAGGTCTTAGAAAATTACCTTCAATTCTGCGGCGTTTATTTGTGAAACTAATTTTCTGAATGTATCCGTTTGAATTTTATTTCATATTTTGCCAGAACTCCGGCTGTGCTATTTTACCTTGCATCCATTGAGTGATTAATCTAATATAGACTATGCTGAATATTTGCTAGCCTAAAATCTTAATACTAAGTATTGAAAAAATTCACTGCAAAATTTAGCAAATTAGCATATGGCGAACTAACTCCATTTTCAGTATCATTGCCATTATAAATAAGGCAATTGGCTTATATACTTCAGCATAAAATCCAAATTTGACCCTTTCCAAAATTTGCTACTTTGTAAAATTCTCGAAGAAAATAGTCTAAATCTGCTCCCGAAATGCACGAATCGGACAGACCATAGTTATACTCGTAGCACTAGTGTTGCAGATGCCCATGGCTGCGACGCGGACGCGGCATTCAGTTGCCCCACACATTAGCCTTTACATTCCATAATTCAGGCACACACGTCTGCGCATTACCAAAAGATTTCCAAAAACTGTTTTTGGATTATGAGTCGTCTGGAGTTTTGTTGTTTTTTTTTTTGTTCAAAACGAAGAGATATATATATTGGCTGAGCGTAAAGTGGCTATGCTTGTCCAATAGTCATGGCGTGGTATGTTTATTCCACGCTGTGAATATCGCCTCATTGACAATTTAAAGTGTTTTGTTGCCAGCAATTTACCAATTTGAGCAACACATGCACCGTCGTCCACCAATTTAGCGTCACCATCACCGGCAGTACTCCAACATCGCCTCCACAACCACAACCACCACCACCACCACCACTTCCACCTCCAACTTCTCCAATTGCAGTTGCAGAAATGAAAAAGGCCAAAAGTAAACATGCACACTCACGTTTGGGAATGAAAACAAAATTGAGAATAAACAAAATAATTTTCTATCGGTTGAAAAGAGCTAAATGAACCCTATACCATAACTATGGATTTTGATGTAACATTTCTAAGCATATACGCACTTGGTTAGAATATGTCACTATTGAAATTGAATTTCAATGTTAAGCCAGGATTTTGTAAAAGGCGAAAGGAGTAACCGATTGGCTTCATATTTTGTATGTGATAATATTTTTACATCCTCCTTTTAGTGGAGGACTATATATCTTTTGCTACGGACCACAAGTGTTACACATCTAAGGAGTGGCCTAAGACCCCAAGTATGTTCGGCAGAAACCCGTTTTAGGACATTTTAAGTCCTATGTGCAATGTTCGTCCGTCGAAAATTATTTAATGGGAATTTCTTCAGGATTACTAAATAATATTAAATTAAGTAGCCTTCATTTAATTTCAATATAAAATTTTATCCCATCAGCGGTTTCTTAAATATCTTACAAGATATTGCGAAAATATTAAATTTTTGAAGACATTTTTTTTTAATTAAATCCTCTTAAAAGCATCGAAAAATACGCAATTATTTTATTTTTAATATTTTAACGTAAGGTCTAATCGGTCATAAATAAAATAAGACCATTGCGAAGAAAATCGAGGCATAATCAAAAAATGTGTAGCTAATTTAGCAAATCTACCAACCCCAACTACAATTAATTGCTAAAATCTGAAATTAAAAAAAAATAATAGATAAGATTTATAAATCCTTTGATCGGGATTATTTCATAATTCCTACTCTTACGTCCTACTAATGCTGGCTATAGAGGACCATATTGCCAAAACAAGCCTAATTCCGATAAAAATGAGAGAAAAAAAAACAAAAACTTTAAATGAATTCTCATACAAGTGCTACAGTTGCATTACCATTGGCCATAAAAGGATTTCCACTTGCATTGTGTTGGCGCGGCGGATAGTATGTGAACGCACTGCATCCAACAGATGCTCGATGCGATCGTTGCAAGTGAGTAACAGGAATGCTGTGTTCCGCGACCGAGAATTCACCACGATCCACAGACAATCAGCAACATGTTCGGGGTTGCGGATAAGCCGGCAGAATAACAACAGACCTACTATGTACCTACCTACCTACTCGCCGCCGTCATCATCATCGTAGTCGTCGTCGTCGTACAGACCAATAGCCCATAGAAAAGGCGACCAACATCATTTGCTCGGTCATTGGAACGTTTAGTTAAAACCGAAATTCCCAAAAAGAGGTGAACGCATTTGCCATGAATCTAAACAAAGCAATTTGGTGCAAATAAGACGATATGGCTAACAACAAACAACGGCAATCAGTGGCCCAAACTGTGGTGATTGTGACCAAATATAGTACCGGAATCAAGAGGTTCCAGGCAATCCTTATATTGATTCCTTAGGGGACAGAGAGACATTATCACAGAAGTGTTTCTCTGTGTCTACTCAAATCAGGGTTAATGGATGACAAAAACACTTAAAATACCGCTAAGTGGGCCCAATACTAACCTTCATACGATTATAATTTGCAAAAAGAACAATTCGATAATTGTTGAAAACCTGCGTTTTAAAGAATTTTACTTTCTGTTATTAATATTTTTTATTCTGCTTTGACGGACCAAATGTGGAACTAACCTAACCCTTAGCAGTGATTCCCATAGCAAAAATAGCAAAAATACAATAATTACAAATTTCAAAAGGAACTCGTCATAAGTATTGGAAATAATTCCACACTATTAGCTCCTACCTAAAGTATAACATCAGTGTTGCCACAAACAAATATTAAAAACCCACCTGACATATATATATATATACATTTGCAGAGTGATTAAATTTTAGAGTACTTTTGTAATGACTATAGTCTGATAAGCATATATATTGCTGACAAGAAGTATCTCCCTCTTATACTGCATGATCAACTGAACCTGACGCCACCAAGTACATTACCCCCTGCCTGGAGAGACTTTATGGAAGCTGTACGAGTATCAGACCCTCATATATCCCCAATGGATGGATGGACACCAATGTGGTATTCATACACGGGGCAAAATCGCCTTTTTTGATATATTTGAATAGAAAGAAAATATATTTGGAACACTAATTTTTAAATATTATATATTTCTGAGCACATAACTGTTATTTGAAAATCAATAAAATATATTTGGAACTCATATATTATTATGTTACAACATATAATATTTGCAAACTAAATTTCTCAAATAAAATATGTATTTAATAGAAATAAAATTATTGTTTAAGAATTTCTCCAAATATATTTTATTTAAAAAAAAATTTCGAAACTTTTGTTGAATTTTTCGAATTTAAATTTTATTTTTGTTAGTTTTTTTTTGGTATGAACCTCCCAGTTATGATACCAAATGCAGCAATAACTTATGTTTTAAATCAATCATTTAAAATTTCTGAGTATTCCAAGCCATCATTGGTTGTCAATCCTCCAAGTATATATTTCGATCCAAGATTATAAATATGATTTCAATTATTATTATTTATTATATTAAATATAATAAATTTTTTTAAAAAATAAACTTTGGATTACTGACAAATTTAACACAATTTAGGTATTTTCTGAATACCTTAATGCAAATAAATATTTGTTTCGGAAAAAATAGTCCAAAATAAACACATATTGAGATGCAAACAAAGATTTGTTTAGAACATCTTCCCAAATATATAATTTTTGTGTGTAGCAAATATTATATGTTTAGAGTGTATCCTAAAGATATATATGTTTCAAGCCGAATATGTTTGGGACTATATACTACAGAAGCTATTTTTTTCAGCGTGTACCCAAAGAAGGATATATCGCACCTAAGGCCAATTTGTCTATCCTCCTGGAAAGACTTTTAGATTCTTTCGTTAGAGTAAACCTGGATACAACACTCCTGTCGGGGAACCAGCAAGGTTACAACAAGGGAAAGTCTACAGAATCGTCCCTAGGACTTCACTATGGTGGCCTTTCTTGGATGTGCGCGGCGCTATCATATCTAAGGGTAAACTTTAGCTTGATTAGACTAATCCAACGTTTGCTTAATAGAAGACAGCAACTCTTGGGTCCACAACTAGAGCAAGGTTTGTGAACAGAAGGACCCCACAAGAAGGAGTACTGTCTCCACTAATTTGGAACCTAGCGGTGAATGTAATCCTGTTAGATCTAGAATATTGTGGGTGCAAAATCGTGGCATATGCGGATGACGTGTCAATCGCAGTATCTGACAAATTCATCGACGTGGTCAGAGACATTTTATCGGTGGCTCTGAACAAATTGGCCAGATCGGCGAGAAGCAGGGGTTTGGGCGTTAACCCAAAGAAGACACAATTGGTTCTCTTTACTAGGAAAAATAAGGTCACACATGTGGACCCTCCATCTACTGCCCATTGATATTGTGGCGAGAGAAGTTGCCACCACAGCGGAATTATGATTGAACTGTCTATCATTGTGGAGGTATAAGGACTACGGCCACATGACGATATCACAATGTAGTGCTACGGTAATCGACCGGGTGGACTATATACCAACGGTGTACTTCTTCGGCAGGATCTAAGTAAGATATCTGGCAAAGAGGTATCGGTTGGCAGAACACAGGAAATATAAAACATATCCACTTCTACAGGTTTCAGAGTACATCGTAAAGAACTCAGTCTTGACATAGCTCATAGACTACCAGATACATGCAGAGACTATCAAGCCGAAATAATGACAATAAGAAAAATTCCCCAAGTGTTGTCATTTTCTCTGGAGGTCACAAGGTCACATCCCTAAAATCACAAACAGCCATCGGCTGCCGCAGATCTCTCAACGAGATAGCTGAGCAGTTTAACATACACCTCATATGGGTACCTGTACATAGACGTATCCCGGGGAACAGCAAAGCCGATGAACTTCCTAGGAAAGAGATGACATTACAAATTCTCGAATTTTCACCAATATGCTGCGCCACCGTCCACATGCAAGCTTTGGCTTAGGCAAGAGGTAATCAGGCAGTCCAATGGAGTTCTGTAGGAGAGCTAGACAAATCTGACCAACATACGAACTGAGAAGGTCAAAATGTCTCCTCGTACTAGAGAGGAAAAAACTGTCTGCGTTAGTGTCAGTTCTGAGGGGACTCTGCCTGATCGGCGAACGCGCCGGAAGTTTAGGTTTGAGTCCAATGACTTCCGTAGAAGCTGTGGTGATGATGAAGAAGCGGAGAGCATTGAGCACCTACTTTGCATTGAACACCTGCACCTGCCTTTCTTGAAAGTCTGAGATATCTTGCCTAGAGAGGAAACAACTGCCTACTTTAGCATCATTTCTGACGGGACTCTGCGTGATCGGCGAGCACGCCAAAAGATTGGGTATTGACTCCAAAGACTGTCTGCAGAAGCTGTGGAGATGAGGAAGAAGTGGAGAGCACTGAGCATGCGGCTGTCACGCATTAATTAAACGGCTTCTGGATATACTGGGGTCAGCCTTTCTAGAAAGTCTGAGATATCCTGCCGGTACCGATATTTGTACTATAGATAAATTTGTTTATGAAATAGGTTGGTTTGGGAACGATCATAATCCACGACATATGAGATTCGAGAACATGTACGAGTATACAGACGGTTCCAAACTCAAGAGCCAAGTGGGCTTTGATGTCTTTTCTACAAAACAAATTTATCCATTGCAAACAGACTGCCTGATCACTGTAGTATTTATCTGCCAAATATATATTTATATTTACTGTCGTATTCCACCGCATAGACTGTTTACATAAAATCTCCATTGTTGCCTGCTACTTGCTAAGAAACGATCCGTTTAATGTTTCAGGTGTTTTTTGGTCTACCGCGTCTCCGGACATCTTTGGGGTTCGGTTCCATTCCAAACGGCGTGGCATATTTCGTCGGCGGAATGAAATTGGGCCCCAGGAAAATACACCTCAATATTTTTATGAATATGGGCCCCAAAAAATAACATGTCAAACTACAACAATTTTTTTTGGGGCTTAATTTCACTTTTGTCTGTTTTTGGGGTTTCATTTCATTTCTTTTTTTCTTATTTTCATCTATAAATTTAGAAACAAGAGAGGCTACGCATAAAATATTTGTTTCACGTTGCCAACTTGGATCCTGTCCATAGGAGAAAATCTTAAACAGACGCCGAAGGCCACAGGCCGTAGGCCGACCGCGCAGGTAAATATTTATAATTAAAAAATATTTTTGTATACGTGTATTGTTACGTACTCCACAGATTTACGAAGAGACAATTTCTTAGTTTTTTGGGGTTTATTTTCATTTCATGCTGTTTTCTTGATTGGGGTGTAATTGCCTAAATCAGCTTTTGTAACGAAAATATGCCCCAATTTTGGGGCGCACTTTCATTTTTAATTTGGGGTGCAGTTTCTTGGGGTCCAACTTCCGGCCACCTATTTCGTCATAAGACTTTCTTAAAGTGTGTCCTAGCCGGGTTAACTGTCGTCGCTTTATTTCGATGTTTTTGTTTTCTTGATTTGTTCGTTGTTGGGAATTATTCGTGTTCACCAAATTCTCAATAATTTTCTCAAACATCGGTTTCTAAAAGACTGTAGTTTTCTTTTTATTTCGTTGGTAATATGCCATGTTTCAGAGCCGTAGAGTGGTGCCGATTTGACACAAGTATTGAGGACGTTAATTTTTTTCATCCGACAATTAGTTCGACTTTTTTTAAGGTGGTGAAACGCAACTATGGCTTTAGTTATGCGACTTCAAACTTACCTGCCAGAAATTTTAGCAATAAGAAAGGTAGCAGAATGGCTGAGAATTAATGTTCTGACTAAAGTCGTTATCAATATTTTCTCTAATAGCTAGGCCGCCATAAAGTCCCTAAATACTGTCATTCTGAATTCAAGAACTGCCCTTGACTATACACAGATTTCTTAAAGAGATGATTGAACAATTTCGCCAGATTTGGGTGACTTGCATTTTACAGGGAAGCTGGAATGCATAGGGACGTTTCTAGCTACCAGGAAGTTCTTCTGAAGAGATAGTTCCCTTATGACAACAAATGACCGGTTGCCGCAAATCATTGATTGCATACGTTCCAAACGGATGAGCTTTATAAAGCAATCAAATTGGTTCAACGGGAGGAGTGAGAAACTTTTATTGTTCCTTAGAAGTCTGTAGTATCACAATGGACCAGACTAAGCCGTATATATCATTTGCCACGGGTCAGGTGTGTAACACATCGTAGGAGTGACCTAAGACCCGAGTAATTTCTGCGGAAATCCGTTTTACGACATTTTAAGTAATTTGTCCGTCTGACTGGCTGACTGGAGCGGACGATAAATGGGCGAAGTTTCACGCCTCTTGGGGCTATCTCCAACATAAAATGGACATACCAAAAATGAATAGCTAATCACTTAAATATCAATGCACATAAATACTTGTAATTCGGCACGGTGTAATTTCTCTGAAGAACATATAGTTCAGTCCAAAATAGGCGTACTTTACAACCGGTCCTGACATCCTCCACACAAAATACATCAATTCCATATTATATTTCTCACTTCAGTCGGATTACTCTTCTGATCTTTTCTTATTTGTGAAATTGTTGATTTTTACCTAAGTACTCTAATAGTTTCCCATAAATTTGTGACAGGTATTTTATCGCTGAACGGAATTATTATGTCGTTTTTATCGCACAGAAAAAATTTCAGCTGATAATGGATCTATTAAATTATTGGATAGTATCAGACAATTTTCTAATTAATTGTTAATTTTTGCGTTCCTTTTCGATTTTCCGTTATAGACATAAATACTAAATTGCATTAGACCTAACCAGCGTGATCTTCGTTTTAAAGCTTGAGTTTCACATACTTTAACTACGTTTATGATAACTTGCATTTTCTTTTCATATAATTAAATAATTATAATTGCTGACAAAGGCAGTGTGCTTATCTTCAGCCAAAACTGCAACAGTACCACTGTGCAGCTTTGCTTGATACCAATGCAGTACTGTATCATCTTCCAATTGTCTATGATACGAGGAATATTGGGATGTTTGAATGTTTTGCTGGAGATAGAGATTACTTTTCGAAAATCTGTTGTTACGGTAAAGCATTTAATGAGCGTTCGTTCTTTCGCAATTATGTACTTACGGGAACATCGTCCACAGCTGTGCCACAATTCGCTGACGCGGACTTGCTTGGACACGATCATAGAAATCTTCTCCTACTGCCAATTGAACAATGTGGAGCACTGAAGATGGGTTTAAGTTTGCCCCGAACATTTGTTAGGAGAACAGCCTAATTTTCATTTCGTAATATTTGACATGGCCTGTAATTTTCAAAGGGCTTTCAAAGACCACCACAAGAAGGAAGAAAAAGTGCAAAAGGGTGGCGGAGGGGTGAGGGGAGAACAAACATCCCAAAACGTGCTGTAATGTCAAAGTAGTCACTGTCTCCGTAACCGTCACCGCCACCGCCGCAGTAACAATTACAATCACAATCTGGTGGGAATCAAGCAAATGTTTGAGGGACCCCTGAACTTCGGCTTCGAGCAAATGAAAGGGGTGAGAGGGAAGGAGGCCTTTAAATTTATATTTGCATTGCTCTGAGTAAAATGTCGTTGAGTTTTTTTTGTCGACATTATAATTCTGGCTAATAGTTTGGAGCGAATAATTGAATTTGCACAAAAATTCCATTTGCCGCCATAATGATGTTGGACATTCATTAGTGACCAAAAGAGTGAGAGAGAGACTATAGCTGCGTTTGCTTTTGCGTCTGCGCCTTGTGTTTTTGTCATTTGTAGCCTTAAAAGATATTTGACAATAAATCGTTAGCAATGTTTGGGGCTGTTTGAATCTAAGCTATCTCAATGTGTAAACAATGTCAACAACAAATGCAAAATGAACACGTAAAACTACTCGTACTCGCCGATGCTGTAGTCGGTATATGCCGACAGAACAAGGCGCTACCAGAGATATTTATATGTGTGATGATATGATCAATGTAGTATTTACCTTGCCAAAATTTTAGCTATTAGAGAGGTAACAGAATGGATGAAAATTAATGTTCTGACTAAAGTCGGTATTAATAGTTTCTTTGATAGACGGGCTGCTATAGTATTCCAGAATTCAAAAACTACACTCGAATGTCCCATATTTATTAACGAAATGGTTGAACCATTAATAATTCCCCTGATTTGGATGCTGGACCAGAGCGATATAGCGGGAAATTGTAAAGAAGATGAACTTGCATGACTACAAGAGAGATAGTACCATAAGGCAACACTGTCCTCCTAAGAATGAAAGCCGTATCTCCATTTCAGTAGTTTTAGATTTGTCTATGGGAGCTGGTAAAACTGGTTGCCACCGCACCATAAACCTAAACCTAAAGGCGCGAAATTTATAAAACGTAAAAGCTTTCTTAGGAGGGCAGAACAAGTGACAGGTGATCAGAAGTCAGGAACTGTATACATTCCAGGCTGATATGTTCGAGACCGGATATCTCACTTATCGAGTCTGTCATGAAGGGTCACAGCCTCACTGGACCGAAATGACTTTTGCTTGTGCCTCGCTTTCTCTACAAAGTCTTCTCTAGGCTCTCATTTCTTAGGAGAGTTAGGAGACTGCCATACTAGCTACCACTCATAACCTAACTCATAAAAATGATTACCTTAATTTGGTATTTATCATTTGTTAAGAGCCAAAAGTGCAATACATCGAAGAAGTGACCTAAAACCCTAAGTATATTCGACGGATACCCCTCTTTGGGACTTTTTAAGTAATTATAGTCCGTAATGTCCGTCCGTACGCCTGTCCGTGTTGTTGCGGCACACGATAACTCTCGAAAGAAGTAACCGATAGGTTTAAAATTTGGTGTGTGGTAATATTTGTTTCAATCTCAGGAAAAGTTCGTTGATGGACCTTGGTGACCCACAGCTTCTAGTATCTCCCACACAAAGGGTTACAATTTAGTGAGATATTGATTATCTAATAACTTCTTCACAATATTCTGCAATTCCATTAGGCAGCTCCCATAGACCAGTGTAGATTTCTAGTGATACCACGGACACAGATGCCCCTCATCGAAACCAACCTGTTACAAACAAAGTTATCAATAGTACGAATATCGGTACCGGAAAGATCTGTGAGGGACAGTAGCAAAGCAGGCGTTCAATGCTTTCCTCATCGCTACTCCTTCTGCAGAAGTCATTGGACTTAACACATAACTTTCTCACGTGTTCGCCGATCAGGCAGTGCCCCGTCAGAACTGACGCTAATGAGACAGCGTTTTCCTTTCTAATTCGGGGAAGGTCGAAAGACCTTCTCAGTTCGTATCTTGGCCAGATTTGACTAGCTACCCCAAATGTGACGATTTCTTCATTGGACTGCCTCTTACTTAAGCCAAAGCTTGCATGTGGACATCGTCCTTTTCTAGCAAGTTCATCAGCTTTGCAGTTCCCCGGGATATCTCTACCCTGGTCTAAGTTGAACTGTTCAGCAATGTCTTTAAAAGATCTGCGGTAGTCTAGGGCTGTTTGTGAATTTAGGGATGTGGCCTTCAGAGAATTGATTGAAGTCTGACTTAGCGACTTTACCTATTGCCATTATTTGGGATTGATAGACACCTCACGTATCTGGAGCCTATGAGATATATAAAGACTGATTCATTTATTTAGCCAACCTTATCGTCAAGCTTCGAACGATCTGTTTAAAAGTGGAGATGCTTTATATTTCCTGGTGTTCTGCAAACCAATTCCTCTACGACAGGTATCTAAGAGGTGAAGTTCCTCTTGGCGGAGTACACCACTGGTATATAGTCCACTCCGTCGGTAACCATAGCACTACATTGTGATATGCTCATGCAAGTGGCCATAGTTCTTGTACCTCCACATTGATAGACAGTTCAATTGCTATGCTTCTCTTTTGGCAACTTCTCTCGCCACAATATCAATGGTCAGTAGGGCTTGTAGAGACTCAGTCGTTGTAGTCTTCAACGCTCCGCTTATGCATAGGCCGGCGGGTCTCTGAACCTTTGATAATTGGTTTGTAGTGGGAATTTTAGTATTTACTCCCCACCATACCACAATGGCGTAAAACAGTATTGGGAAACAATTGATATATATGTATATACCCAATAGAAGATTTTAGGAGAGAGGCTCTAGCAAGACCCTACAGCTTTTCCTGCAGGAATAAAATGCGACGTTAACTTCCTTTACACGTCCCATTGGTCCGAATAACAATTTCATATCTAGAATTATACCTAGATTTTTTGCAGTTTCAGAAAAGACAAGCTCTGTTACATTTATCCGTATTCTTCCTACTAAAGAGAACCAATTATATCTTCTTTGGGTTAACGTCCAAACCGCTGCTTCTGGCCCATCTAGCCAATTTGTTCAGAGCCACCTGCAGAATTTTTCTGAGGATGTTGGGAATTTGTCACTTATTGCGATTGCAATCAAGCTAGAGTTCACATTTCAATGTGGCAGCGCCGCAATTAACGCATCTGAGTTCATATTGTTAAAAGCCCCTTCTATGTCAACGAAGGCCACCAAAGTAAATTCCTTAAAATGTAGGGACGATTCGATAGCGCCCACAAGTTCCTGCCGTTCAGCTTCTGTAGACTTGCCCTTGTTGTAGGCATGCTGATTCCCCGACAGAAGTTTTGTATCCAGGTTTTCTCGAATGAATGAATCTAAAAGTCTTTCCTGAACTTTCATTTGGAAGTAGGATAGGCTAATTGGTCTGATGTCCTCTGGTCTAGTGTGTGATATCTTTCCCGTTTTGGCTATGAATACCTCTTTGGTGATAATGTTCTTCAACATTCTCTGCATTTCTGCTAGGACAATGCTGTTAATGAAGCTGTTAATCGCCCAACAAATTCTGCCCTCAACCTAGCGATGCTTGCAGTCCACTTGCTCCCTTGTAGGACCTGTTGTTATTCGAGTTCTGTTGGTGAGTTCCCCGGGAAATGTGTGTCGAGCAGTGCTTTAAGCGACTGCTTGCTGTTTTTTGTCCAGTTGTTGACATCATCCTGCTTGTAACCAACTGTACAGGGTATAGCGGATAGTATCTTCCTCTGTGTTGCGGCGTCTGTAACCTTTTCCACTTCTCCACAAAAGGTGTATCCGCACTTTTCTAACGCATTTTGGAAATACTAAAATTGTAGTTAAGTTAAATTCGAGGGTCTACATCATTTCGACTTAAAAGGTGCAAATATTTTTTAAGTAGTTCATGTCATAAATTTTCTTCAGCCAGGGGATAATGTACTTCAGCAGTCTTCGCATTTCTGTGAGGGCAATGACATCTGATGCAGGCGATTTAAAGGGCTTGAAGCTGTTAATCGCCCAACAAATACTTAATTCCTCAGTCAGCAACCTAGCAACGCCTGCAGCCCACTTGCTATCTTGTTCGTTGTACTGTTCCTCGAGTTCTGTTGGTGAGTTCCCCGGGAAATGTGTGTCGAGCAGAGTTTTAATTGACTGCTCGCTGTTTTTTCTCCAGTTGTTGACATCATCCTGAAGTTAACCAACTGTACATGGTGTAACGGAGAGTATCTTTCTCAGCCTTGCGGAGTCTAAAACCTTTTCCACTTCTTAACAGAAGGTGTACCAAGAACGTCTTTGTGCTTTCCTAAGCTCCTTCCTATAGATCTTAAGTTACTCTTTATAGGCATCCGAGTCATAAGTGAGCCCAGTAGATTTGGCTTTATTGAACAGCTCGTTGCAATTCCGTACATTTGTAATACTCGCCATCACCTTGAGAAAAATGGGCGAAGGGGAGGTACAAAAGCTTATGGGCCATATTCATTATAATTTAAATAAGGTTTGAGGAACGTTTTGGCAAATTGCCGGATTCATTGTAATTGACAGATTTATTTACTTTCCCATAACAAATATCTACACGCAATGAAAAAATTCGTTTCTGCAAAACGAAATATTAGACAACTATAATTCTCATTTACGACTACTATATTTTCTTTTGGTACAGTTCTAAATGTAATGACTAAATACTAAGTAATATGTTTCAAACACTCCAGATGTGGTACTCTTTGAAATGGATTTTGAGAATCCTAGGTTCTTGGAGGTAAAAAGTGGCCCAAAATGTAGTACATGCAAAGAAAAAATTCGTTTCTGTGAAACGAAATATTAGACAAATACAATTTTAACAAACGATTGCTTAAGCGAAAAAAGTATCTGTCACAACAAACGAAATTTCACTTCCGGCAAACGGGAATTGTAGTTGTCTAATATTTCGTTTCGCAGAAACGAATTTTTTCTTTGCGTGTACACTCAGGCAAACGTATTGACACTTGTAACCGTGTCGGATGTAGCGAAACTAACAGAAATCCATTCAGACATTCCATTGGCAATCGTACATGTGGCATGCAACGCAGTACAATGCCTGGGGATGCCTGTAATCGAACAGGATCAATATTCCCATATACTGTGGCCACTCAATACTTTTCAGATGTTTCCCAATTATTTGCTGCCACTGTTATTACCTATTGCTGGCTGGTGTTTTGACCAAATGAAATTGTTGTCATCCATTGAACAGTATTTGTTCAAATTTTCGTTGCGGAGTAGCGAACAATTTGGCATGGCGTTAGCCAGAGAGCATAAGTATTGCCTTCATCGGCACTCCATCCCTCATGGCTCCATTGCGTGAAAACTTATCGTCGTTGCCCATTTCGGAGGACATTTATTTGTAAGTGAGCTGTTGTTATAAGTGGCAGCTATTTACTGCCACAAATTTGAAATTGTAAGCGATACATGGCATCGGCGTGTGCCATAATATGTTTCGTTAAAGCGTTTATTCTGTAGCTTTGTATGACCGTACGAACTCTATCGGCTGTAGTTTGGTTCGAATCAAAATTCCATTCAATTACTATATATTTGAAAGAGAAAACGGAGGAAATGTGTCTCTCATATACCTCGAGAAAACAGCTTTTTAATTATATCTAGGACTATGAGGTAGTACGGAATTTGAATATCATATTTTTATAGGAAATATCCTGAATGTATCCTGAAAATAAATAGCTTACGAAATGCAGAATATCATTCTTATAAGTGACCCATTGAATATTTTACAACTTTATTAAAAAAAAAACAAAAAAAAACAGTATACATATAAGTAGAACCATGTGCTGGCTTTGGAAATATTTCTCTTAAATCTTAAAATATTAGGGCCTTATTCATAAAAAGTTAAAGTAGGTTTGAGGAACGCTTTAGCAGTGTTAAAGCGTTCTTCAAACCTTCATCACATTTTTATGAATAAGGGCCTTAGGTTAGTTATGATAATTATGATGTTTTACATTATTCACCAACCATGATCGTGGCCATGGTCACCACCACCGCCACCACCACTGCTCTTCTTTTCGGATTTCTTCCACTTCTTCTTTTCGCTCTCTTCTTTCTTTTTGCCATCTTCGTGCTCATGTCCCCACTTCTTCTTTTCCTCGTGTTTCTTCTTGTGGCCCTTGTGACCCTTCTTCTTGTGCCCTTTGTGACTGTGGCCCTTTTTGCCGTATTTCTCTTCGTCCTCTGATTTCTTGTGGGCCCCTTTTTTGTGGTGTTTGCCCTTCTTGAAGTGATCACCCTTCTCAAAATCCCCGTGTTTTTCTTCGTCCCCCTCGTCGTGTTTCTCATCGTAGTATTTCTTCTCCTTTTTGTCTTCGTCTAGCTTGTGCACATTATGTTTGCCCTTGATGGAGTGGCCCTTCTTGTAGGAACCGTGATCTTCGAATTCATGTCCCTTTTCGCCCTTTTCACCCTTTTTGTGTTTCTTGTGATGCTCCGATCCCTTTTTGTGCTTCTTTTCGTGGCCGTCTTCTTCTTCATGTTCACCTTTCTTGCCTTCCTCCTCATGATGACCCTTGTTGCCCTTGCCATGCTCCTCCTCTTCCTTATGATGTTTCTTACTTTTCTTTCCTTCTTCTTCTTCAAATTTACTGGATTTCTCTTCACTTGATTCGGATTCATAGCTTTCCTCTTCCTCCTTTTCTTCTTTCTCGTGATGTTTTGATTCGGATGGAATTAAATCCTCCACATAGGGGACTGCCACAGGTACCGCTTTTGGCAAGACATCCTCGAGGTGAAGTTGCCGGATGGTGGTCGTGAGGCTACCAGCTGTAACTAGGTTCAGTCCCGGGATCCATATAATAGAGGTACTTAGTAAGCAGCAGCTTAGTAGTGCTAAACGCACCATTTTCCCAATTTCGTTGAGTCAAATCACTCGCAAACCTCGACTAATTTATGTTGGCCATGTTGCAGTCTTTTTATGGAGTCGACCAAAGGTGTTGTCGTCAGTCAACGCTTCAATGCATCAGAAAATGTTTCTTGTGGAAAATTGTCATTTTGATTTGGTTGATCGACTGTGGTCAGCGGTGGTCATTGTGATCTAATTATGAATCCAATCTGAACATTTTGCAAAATTATGGATTTCTACTAACTGACCATAGGGCTGGCGAAATAATTTCATTGCACTTCCCCTGCACCCCAGGGGATTGTGAAAGGAAAAATCCGCTGATCTATCGAGTTTTGTTTTCTTGCAGAAATTCATGTGGCACAGCTGCTGTGGCCGCCAAACTTCAACGTGAGGAAGTTGTTCGCTTTTGTCTTGGCCTTAAGTATGTCTTTGGAAAGTGTTCGCACTTACTCGGCGAGTATGGCAGTTAAACATTTAGCCACCAGAGAACCAAGACATGGACATGTACATGGACAATGCAATGGAAAAGCAAAGCAATGCAAAGTCAAGCAATGGAAGTGCAACCGCAGCACATCTCATTTCAACTCAACTGAACTCCAGCTCAACTGCAGCTCATCTCATCATGCACCTGTGAAGATTTTTTTTTTCCACTTCCACTACTCGGGTCGTCTGAGGCTTTTGATGCTGTTTGTGCTGTTACTTCTGTTCTTGACTTTGTTTTCCTATGACAATACAGTGGTTCTCTGGGGGGTCGATTTGGTCATAATATTTGGTTATTATTTGAAACGTAGCTAGCAAAAGGGACGAACATGAAGAATGCAATACAGGATGTTATACCAACTAAGGACTGCAGTATTCAAACTTATCAAACGATTCGAATAATTTTTTGAGAGACATAAAAAGGCAACACTTAACAACCATGTGCAACAGTAAAAAATACACGGACTTGAAGTATAGGTTCGATTCTACTACCAAAGGTTAGTATAACCCTATACTCGGTTTGGCGAAATTGGTGACCAACTTTTTTTATGGGACTCAAAAGTTTCTGAAAATCAGTGGGCCCCTCGAAAAAGCTGTCATCAGCTTTTATCCAACAACAAATTCAAACTTGGTGACACCGCTTAACTATGTTTGACAATAATGTAGCTAACAATATCTTTGAAAAAACACACCTAAAATGGGAAGGGCGGGAATGAAATGTTCTACAAAAATGTTGGCCATAAAATTTTACTATATGTGTCAGAACCCACCAAAGCCTAAAACTTAACACAAAAACCAAAAAACGGTCAAATTCCAGTCAAAAACGCACTTTACTGATATCTTTATTGCTTTGACCACTAGGTCGAATGACTAACATTGCTGCACGAACAGGAATTTTACTTTTATCGGTGTTGTTGTTTTGAGCTTTGTTGTGTTCTGACACATATAAGGCATGTTTTCGTTACAAGCTAGCAATTTTAGTTTAGCACTTTGCAACGAAAACAACTGACTTCCACTAACTGGCATGTAAGCAATAAGTGGCAGATTTTCACTATCTGGTAGCAATGGTGTCATGAATTGTGAAGAAAAAAACAGTGCGAAAATTCGTGAAAAGTATTAATAAAACATATATTTACTATTCTATTGTCAATTGTTTACACTCTTTTTGCAAATATTAAAATAATTTCCAATTTTTGTTCTTCTTTTTCCCGTTAATTCACAATAATTTATAAATATCTCTCCAAAAATGGGATGCCATATTGCTAAATATAGGGTGCCCAATCTGGCAACATCATACTCGATTAAGACAGGAACACAAGCACCAAACTTCATCGGGAACTAATAGTGCTTAAAAGTGCTTAGCTCCCCATACAAATTAAGCACCTACGGTGTAACGAAAACACGCCTATAGTTGTTCAAAAAGTTGTTCAGATTTACCATGGCTATAATTTTGCCAAATATTGTTCGTGAAAAAATACGAGGTCTGTAAGTTATGCTGAAAAAAAAAATTATTTTTCGTTCAGTTGCACTGATGACTACATTTTCGAAGAGCCCACTGATTTTCAGGATCTTTTGTGGCCCATAAAAAAAATTGGTCACCAACTTCGCCAAACCGAGTATAGGGTTATATCTGGTTTTCTATTAGGGACATAACAATTTCGTATCTTTATGTCAACGCACACTCAAACATTATTAATGATCTTTCAGTGTCAAAACGTTACTCGAAGTCAATAATTTCATCATGGTAAAGTTCACTTACGTAAAACGTTTGGAAATCATTAAAAATTAAATTAAGAGCGCTTACTCAAATTTTCGGCCGTAATAATCGTCTTTAGTGGATAAATTTGAATCAAAATTTTCACTTTTGTACGAGTATGTTCCGGCGCCAAAGAAACGCCGTACCGATCGAAACGACGAAAATATCGCAGTCGTAAGTGTGTCCGTTCAAAATAAGCCAAATCAGTCGATTCCACGTCGTTCTAAGGAATTCGGCATCTCTCAAACCATACTGTGGCGTATTTTGCGAAAAAATCTTGGCCTTCATCCTTATAAGATCAAACTTACTCCAGAACTAAAGCCACTTGATTATTTGAAACGGCGAAACTTCTCCTATTGGGCTCTGGCAAAGTTATTGTTATGTCCTTAGTTAAAAACCCTATACTACCCTTTTGTAGTAGAATCGAACCTGTACTGTCAAGTTCGTGTATTTTTTTCACTGTTGCACAGTTTTATTTAAGCGTATTGACTAAGAAAAATTGGTGATTTTTTCAAACATTTTTATCACCTATGGTTTTCCTTAAGTTTAAATTAACTAGAATTTAATGTTGTGAAATTGTCAGAGATTAAAAAAATATTTGGTTTGTTCAGGCGGACTTGGTGAAAATGGGGGTAAATGTTACAAATATTTTTTTAATACCAGTTAAATACCCAGCGTTGCCCGGGTTCTCTATTAATACCGTTATTCAAACCTAACTTAAATAAGCTTGATATTATCCACAAAAAATTCCATCAAAGACAACATCAAAACAGTACAATTTTAAAGCTGGTCCAAATTCTAATATTCTAAAATTTGTAGATTTGACACGGTCCGGAAACTTTGTCCGTAACAGAGCAATGGTTTCGTTGCTTGTGTGGCTCGTAGCGCCGTCTTGTTGAAAGTAAACGTTGTCCAGATCAATACCATCCAACTCCGACCATAAAAAATCATTAATCATCTCTCGATAGCGCAATCCATTCACCGTAACTGTTGATCCAACTTCATTTTCGAAAAAGTAAGGTCCAATGACCCCGCCGGACCATAAACCGCACCAAACAGTCACACGTTCCGAGCCCCATCCATATGCGACAATTTGCTTGTTGACGTAGCCACCAAGGTGGAAATGGGCCTCATCAGTCAAGATGATTTTCGATTTTTCGAATTAATTTCAGTGCGTTGTTGAATCGTGTATCGTTCCATTTTTAGTATTGTGGTAGTTTCTACTTGTCAAATTTCAAAGAATAAAAGCTTCAAAAGTGACAGCTACCGAAATACCGGGTGATTCAAAATAACACATCTTGTTGGAAAACCCTGTATATACCAATTCATAAAAACACTTCAAATTTTGTCCAGTGTAATGCTTTTATAGTACATACACCCCAGTGAAAAATGGGCGTTATTGCCACGCCCCTTTACATACCTCCCACACAAATGTACCATTTTGCACCAAAAGTTAACAGCTTGTAATATTAATAGGTCAGTCAGACGCCGGTCGTAGCGAACGGACGTGTTATCGCAGAGCGGATAGTTTTTAACCTATTACGCAATACCTATTCACCTACCTACTACGCAACCAGGAGGTTTGTTGTTTATAAAGCGTAGGTTGAATTGGATAATACTGGCTATGGGGGTGTCTCCCCCAACCAATTTATGATTAAACCAAAAAAGACGAAGGAGATTACGGCGCAGGGGAGGGAAAACCCAGTGCCGGCGACAAGCGTTGATTCACTCACGAGTCATGTGTCGTCGTTATCGAACAATCGTGAGCAAGCAACTTCTACGAGCTTTGGTGCCTTGGATCCCGTAGTCGAAAATGAAACAAGAGCACATCCAGCCGCAGGCAAAACAAATGATAAGACAGATGGAGCAGAACCCAGCCGGGGCTTTAAGCAACCCCAGCCTTTAAAAGCCCCCCAATGGCTTTTGACTCTGAATCATCAAATGAAAACAATATCACTATTGTTGCTAACTCAAAGAGACTGTTAGGGGCACAAAGAAGGAAACTGAATAAGTTGAACCGACAGAACCTATTACGGGATGAACCTGACAATTCTACCTCCAATACAAACATGGAGGCCGCTAAAAGAGTCAGGTCTCCCGAAGAACATAGCGCTGTGAAAGTGACTAAGAAGAAAAAGGGCTCGCCGTCTTCAGTAATTCGGATAAGCCTAACGTAACCACACAAAAGGAGGTCTCTAGTCTGGGTCCTTCGATTGTGGGCGGTAAAGTTGACCCAATAACGCAGTTCAAGTCAACCAAATCATCCGTTAAGGATGAGGCTTTAACCAAAAAGACTCTACAGACACGGAAAAATCAATTGGCCATAAAGAAGGGTAAGAAGCCACCGTCTTATTCTAATATAGCTAAACAACATTTTCGAGACGATCTATGCTACGCCATAATTGATAGCAGTAGTGCATCTGGCAGAATCCCCGAAGACCAAAAGAGTAACTTCGAAGATTTGGTCTATACGAGGGTAGCGGAATACGTCCTCGAATCTAAGGATGAACCACCAATCGAAGTAATGAGTTGCAAGTTTGAGAGGGGTGTTTTGATGCTAAGGCTGGCATCACAACGCTGCGCTGGTGTCCTCGTAAAACTTGTGGATAGCTTCCCCTCACCTTGGGACGGCGCAAAGCTAAAATTGGTAAGGAAAAGCGACATTCCTGAACTCATAAAAACGACCCTATATGTTAAGTGATGTCCCAGTAAGTTCTCATCAGAGTACATACTCGACATCATTGGCAAACAGAATTCAAAACTTCAGAAAATCTTATTGATGAGATTCATGAGTGGAGGGTTTCGGATGAACACTCCTATTCCGACCACCGTTATATAAGGTTTAAAATTGCACGGCCACCGCCAAACCCCATAAGTTTCCGCAATTAGGCTAAGACCGACTGGACTAAATTCGGAAATCTACTTAGAAATCGATTGGGGCAGCCTACACGCGATTATCTATGTGCAGAAGACATTGATATCAATGTTAAGAAGATTACCGAGGCTCTTGTAAAATCATTCGAAGATAGTTGCCACTTCGAGAAAGGAAATCTGCCTTTGAGAAACCCTGGATGACAGGACAAATTCGCTCGATTGGCAAAGATGTCCGCAGACTTTACAATAGAGCTCGACGTAAAAAACAATCAGTATATTGGGACGACTACCACAGAAGACTCAAAGAATACAATAAAATCGTTAGATCGGCGAAACGTAACTCCTGGAGGCTTTTCTGTGAACAGGTAGACAGCGTTAACAGCATGTCTAAAATGAAAAAGTTCCTCTCAAAAACTCATGTCCAAACCGAAACACTGGTGGATGAAACGGGTAAAAGAATGGAAACTATAGAGGATACCGTAAGGCTCTTGATGAAAACTCATTTTCCGACTGGTAATGCTGGACCAACAGAGGAACAGTTACAGAATGAAAATGTATTGCATCAAGTACCTATTACGGATATAACAGATGGTATGGTTAAAGAAGCGATAAAAAGTTTCTCTACCTTTAAGGCTGCGGGACCGGATGGAATATTTCCAGCACTTCTGCAGAATGAGGTGGATCTGCTATCATCTCATCTGGCTGGAGTGTTCACTGCATGCCTAACCCATTCGTATACCCCAAAAAACTGGCAGGAATCACGGGTGGTCTTCATACCAAAGCCTGGCAAGGCGAGTTACACGACCCCAAAGGCTTATCGACCCATTAGCCTTACTTCATTCCTGTTAAAAACAATGGAGCGAATAATTGATGACATGGTCAAAGGTAAAATAGCGGATGACAGGCTAAAATTCAAACAACACGCCTATGTCAAAGGAAGATCAGTGGAAACAGCTCTGCATGAGGTAGTGCACCACATAGAAGAGTCCTTCAGTAAAGAAATGTATACACTTGCTGTTTGCATAGACATTGAGGGCTCATTTAACAATGTACAGACCGATACCCTTATCCAGTCCTTAGACGAGTTTCAGGTTGACCGGGCGCTGAAAAACTGGATCAACAATATGCTATGGAATAGGTGGATTATTTGTGGGTCATATGACGTAAAAATTAGAGACAAGGTAAATCGTGGTATACCTCAGGGGGGCATTTTATCGCCTCTTCTATGGGTTACGACGATACACAGTCTCCTCACCAATGAAGGACGTAAACCAGTCTGTTATGCAGATGACGTTGTAATACTTCTAAGGGGCTTTCATCCAAATCTATTATGCAGAAGAGCTGAAGAGGCACTTAACATAGCATATAACTGGGCACAACCAAGGGGATTAAATGTTAACCCAGACAAAACAGAAATATGTCTATTTACAAGGAAAACGAAAATCCCACGTTTTACCCCGCCTCGATTCCTGAATAAGACAATTGCTATAACTAAAAAGGTAAAATACTTGGGAGTAATCTTGGATCAGAAACTGTACTGGAAAGATCATCTTGAAGAAAGAGTTACAAAGGCACATAGATGTTGGTCGTTGTGCAGAAGAGCTATAGGTTTAAAATGGGGACTACGTCCAAATATGACTCACTGGCTTTACATGAGCGTGATTAGACCAATAATCACCTACGCCTCTGTAGTGTGGTGGACATCAATGGACAAGAAGTGCAACGTAATACCTTTGCAAAAAATTCAACGTATGTGCTGTCTAGGCATAAGCGGGGCATTTAGAACTGCACCAACAAACGCGTTGGAGACTATACTGCACATCCAACCAATAGACATCCGTATAAAGTATGAGGCAGCCCTCACAGCAAGACGTCTACAAGTGATGGGTGAATGGATAAATCGAGACCACAAGTCGTACCATCAGAAGATTTTAGAATATCTAGTTGGTCACATTCAAACGCCAGAAATCTCGGACCGCATTCCTGAAGTGCGGCTTACAGCTACCTGTGATACGTTTGTGCCAGACAGACGCTCCTGGGAAAATGGAACTTTGGCCCATGTGCCAGTGGGAACCAACTGCTACACGGATGGGTCCAAGCGAGGAGGAAGGACGGGTCTGGGACTTTTTATTGATGAACCAGAAGTCGAACTTCACTACCGCCTCCCTGACCATAACACGGTATTTCAAGCAGAAGTTCGAGCAATCACGGAGTGTGTGAACTGGCTCAGTAACACAACAAAGCCTAAATATGCCAACATCTTCACAGATAGCCAAATGGCGATTCAAGCAATAACATCGGAAAGGGTCAAATCCAGAACTGTGTTGGACTGTAAAAGAACGATAAATGATTACTCAGCCCATGGTCAATTGCGTATTTGCTGGGTACCAGGACACAACGGAGTGATTGGAAATGAACGGGCAAACAACTTGGCTTCAAAGGGCAGTGAACTTCGAGTAATAAACTTGAAAAATTGGAAACCTTTCGAAGCCACGAAAAATGAGTTGAAGCACTGGGCAGTGATGTCTCATAAAACTGTGTGGAATAGCGCAACAGTAGGAGCAACTGCAAAGATACTGTGGGGTGACCCAAATGAAAAGAAAACAAGAAGTCTTCTGAAACTAAACAAGATCGATATTAGTAAGATGATGAGTGTTCTAAAGGGACACTTAAGCTTACAAGCACATCTTCATCGCATAGGACTAGCAGGAAACGACGAATGAAGGGCATGCAGAGAAAACATCGAAACGATGGAACATTTTCTGTGTCACTGCCCGGCTTTCACACATGCAAGATCCCAACATTTCGGGTCCGACATATTACCAGACTTGACTCATCTCAGAGAATATGACTGGAAGATACTGAGAAAATTCGTGTCTAGAACCGATTTTCTGTAGATCATAAATAAGGAGCGCACAACAGGCCGAACCACTGGCTTAAGTGTATGTCCATGGACATGAGACGTTTAAACGTCTCTTCTCTTCAACCTAACCTAACCTAATATTAATACCGGTGTATAAAAATACCTGAAATTTTGTACAGTGAAATGTTTTTATAGTACCTACAGTTCTGCGAAAAATGGGCGTTATCACCACGCCCCTTTTTCTACCTCCCACACAAAATGACCAAATCATTCCAAAATTAAATTTTTCCAAAGGAAGTCTGGCAATTATGCACATTTTTCTCCAGTTTCTGCAAACATTGCGTTAAAAATTCATATATGAAGAAAAATTACCATAACTTTTTCAAATATTGAGTCCCCAAAAATCCAATTCGTGTTTTGGATTTGAGAGAGACCGGTGCTTACGAGTATTCTGGGAAGATGTGAATGTTTAAATTTAAGTTTAAAAAAATTAACAAATTAAAAACAAAGTCATTTCAGCCTTTCAAGAGCAATTAAAAATTTCGTAGAAACAAAAAAAAAAACATCTTTCCCAATTTTTTAAAATTTCAAATCACCATACGAATATCATTTTGGAACTATTTTTTAAATAAATGATAGCGATATCACATTTTACCATTTAACAACATTTTATAAACTTGTTAGGCAAAAATCAAATTCAAAGGTTAATATTAAAATTTCAAAAACATGAATATTTTCTCAGAAATTTTACCAGTAACTTAAAAAAAAGGTTTAAGCCTAAGAAAAAGAAAAACCCCTATAAATTTTGGTAGAGCATCTCAATATACGGCAATGTTCAGAACACCACTGTTTCTTTTCCGCTCTCCCAACTTTTCTCCAGTGTTTGGTTTGAATTAAATCTCGTTCTAACGTTCTGTGCATTAATTTGCAACAAATTGTAACCGTCTCCAGATTCTAGTTTTTGTTTCTTCCCTGAACTTTTTTCAGCTTGCAACGTACAAGTGCGGTGAAGTGAAGTGTACAGTGAGTGCATGGAGAGTATGCGAATATGGAGTATATGAAGTGTTCGTGAAGTGAACTATGGAGTGTGTGTGTGGATGTGTGGAGCATGGAAATGCATGCATACTTGAGAAAAGTATAATTTTCTAAATACCGTAATAATGTTAATGTGGCTTTTCTGTTTTGTTTCTGTTTTTTTTTCTTCTTCTTCAGATTCTTCTTCATTTCATCACTTTGGGAAAAGTCCCAGGTCAATTTAGACAAAGTCAATCTGCAGCCACCAGTGGAACCAACACACAGAGTGAGAGGGAGGGGAAGAGAGAGCGAGAGAGATGGCGAGGAAGCAAACAGATGCTTTGAATGGATACCATTTTCGAATGACATTTGTCGTGTTGCTGATGCGTTTTGTGGGTTCCTTTCAGCTGAGATCTTCTTCTGGTTTCTGTTGCATCTCCCGTTCCCGGCTCCTTCGGCAAGTTTCATGTGAAAATAATAAGTGTGCAAATATTTTCATAGCAATTTTCTACTTAAAATATTAGAAATGATGGTCATGTGGTGGCGATGAGGCGATGTGATGACGATGACCAATGGTGGCGGTGGCAGTGGTGACGTCGGCGGCCAGATAGTCCGCATTTGACTTTGTTTCGGTTTCGTTAGTCTCCTTTTGTTTGGACTGTGACTTGGAATGCCTTTGAAGCATCCATCTTCAAAGTCAACGAACCGAAATGAATGTGTGGCGTATAAATGTAACATTGGAGCGATCGATGATTTCCAGGCAGTCAGGATTTGCGGACATAATGAGCCTCGGCTGTGGCAAATGTAAACAAACAAACATGAAAAAATGCCAACAATTTGATGTGGCCGAGATTGTTGTGAAAGATTCAATCAAAAGTGAAAAAATGTGCAATTTTGTTAACACGCAATCGGTTCCTTCTCCTGCTGCTGCTCCTTCTCACACATTGCAGCTGATTACAGACTTCGTCATTTTGGTGTACTTTTTTCAATTGACGAATTTCATTGGCATATTTATTGGAATGTCCCTGAATTTAACAGAGCCCCACAAAATGCTACAAAAAAACCCACCTCTTTGCAACTCTCCATTCAGTTCTGCTCAGCTCAATTTCCGCCAAACGATTCTTGAAATTCATTAATAATTCAATTCAATTGATTGTTCAATCGATTCCATGTTACTGGGCCACAAAGAGATATTGTTTTGAATTTTCGCATGTATTTATGGTGATTTCACTTTTTTTGAAAGTGAAGCACAACTTTTGAAGCACATATGTACGAGTACATAGATTTGTACAGTACATACATGAAGACATTTAGCTTCTTTTATTCTAGATTATGTATGTTGGTTCTGAAAGTAAATAAAAAGGAAACAACGGAACCGAACTCGATTCCCTTTTGTCAATGAAACAAACCATAGGTCGCACCATGTCCAAAAAATAATGAGTAACCAAACCCCCTTTAAAGTTGAAAAATATGATTCGTTTCAAAAATACTTATATAATAAATAGTTGGTTTCTTTTCCTCCCATATCGATACCTCCATTCCAAAGTATGCCAAGTCGAAAATGATTGTTTTTTAGGAGAACCCTTCAAAGGTTTTGGGAAATTTTTGTATTTCTATGTATCAAAAATCCCATAACGTCTACTGTTTTATGCATAATCGGCGACTGAGTTGACGGACTAACTCCAAGTTTTAACTGAATATAAATAAATATAGGGGATTTCATGACACGTGAGTGTCTTCCGATCCGGATGAAAATTGCACCAAGTTTAGTCCTATTAGATAGTGGATATGACACAAAATTTTAACGAGATCGATATCGGGAAATTTTTGTCAAACGTCCTTTTTATTCCCTCACCTTAGAGAGGAGGGTATATATAATTTGCTACGAACCAAAAGTGTAACACATCAAAGGCGTGACCTAAGACCCTAAGTATGTTCGGCGGATATCCGTTTTGGGTCATTTTAAGTCGAATGAGCAATGTCCGTCTGTCTGTCTGTTTGCTGGATTGTGCACACGATAACTCTCGAGGATAAACCGATTGACTTCAAATTTGGTATGCGGCAATATTTTTCTCTATCTCCGGCTAAGTTCAATGATGGGCCATACTGGTCCACTACTTCCAGTACCCCCACCACAAAGGGTTAACATTTAGTGAAATATTTATTCTTTATTAACTTCTATACTAATCACTCGAATCGTCTTAAATTCCACACATAGTATTAGTTTATTAGTTGCTAATACCACAAGAAAAATGGGCCAAGTTGCCACGTCCCTTTTGGTACCTTCCATACAAATGGATAATTTTGCACCAAAAGTAAAGCATATTGCTTTAATATCAGTTCATATTATTATATTATATTTTTATTATTTTATCGTAGAGTCTGATCGGTCATGAATAAAATAAAATCATTCCGAATAAAATCGATGAATAATAAATAAAAATTTGTAGATAATTTAGCTAATGTACCAACCCCACACTATGCTATAAAACTTTTCTGTTTCGGGGACGTACATTTTTTTTAAAGATTGAGGAAGACTATTATTTTATCAAACTAATAGTGTTTGATAAAATAATGCACCTCATCGAAACCAACCTGTTTGATATACAAATTTGTCGATAGTACGAATATCGGTACTGGAAAGATCTGTTAGGCTGCCTAGAAAAGCCGACCCCAGTAAGTCCTGTCGTCGTTTACTCAGAGCGGGGCAGTCGCATAGCAAGTGCTCTATGCTCTCCACTTCTTCCTCATCTCCACAGTTTCTGCAGAAGTCATTAGAGTCAATACCCAATCTTTTGGCGTGTTCGCCGATCAAGCAGTGTCCCGTCAGAACTGATACTAACGTAGACAATCTTTGCCTCTCTAGTGCGAGGAGATATTTTGATCTTCTCAGGTAATACCTTGGCCAGATTTGCCTAGCTAACCTGCAGGTGCCGATTTCTGTCCATCTTTCGTTGGACTGCCTGATTGCCTCTTGCCTAAGCCAAAGCTTGCACGTGGATAGTGGCGCACCAATATATGCAAATTCTTCGAGAATTTGTAATGTCGTCCCTTTCCTAGCAAGTTCATCGGCTTTGCAGTTCCCCGGGATATCCCTATGCCCAGGCACCCATATGAGGTGTATATTAAACTGCTCAGCCATCTTGTTAAGAGATCTGCGGCAGTCGAGGGCTGTTTGTGAATTTAGGGATGTTGCCTCCAGAGAATTGATGGCAGCCTGGCTGTCCGAGTAAATTACAACGCCAGTGTTGGTTACTATGTTGCGACTCAGCCACTTGGCTACTTCCCATATTGCCATTATTTCGGCTTGATATACACTGCAGGTATCTGGTAGTCTGTGAGCTATATCCAATCAAAGCTATACACAGTGTACTCCGAAGCCAACCTTTTCATCAAGCTTCGAAGCATCCGTGTAAAAGTGGAGATGGTTTCTATTACCTGGTATTCTTCCAACCCATTCAACTCTGGCGGGAATCATAGTGATGTAAATTCTCTCGAAGGTGGTATATAGTCCACTCGGTCGGTTACCATAGCACTACACTTTGATATCCTCATGTGACCGTTTTGTTTTTGTACCTCCACATTGATAGGCAGTTTAATCTTATTGCCGCTTTGGTTGCAACTTCTCTCGCCACAATATTTTTTATGGTTAGAATCGAAAACAAAAATGCCAAAAACCATCCTTTTAACTCACTAAAAAAACTAAAAACAAAGAATAATCTACGGCGCCGCCTAAATAAAGCATTTGTCCATACTTCATTAGAAAAAAGCACGCACGTTCACACGCGTAATTTAGGCTATTCGCTCGACGCTGAAAAAGCATCTGTTTTGTAGGGTAGCCAAAGACAATCGAGGGTATAGAAACCTTATCGGAGTTGACTTTTAAACTAACAACAAAGCTTTCTATAGATGGCTACCTAAAAATCTTCTCATACAAACGTACGCGAAATTGACTTTTCCCCCATCCTTTGGTAAAAATGTGCGAATACACTGCGGTGTCTATACCTTCGATTGTCTTTGGTAGCGTCCACTCCTTCGATTAAATACAGGGCTGAAATGTTACATTTTTGGACCGTGTAAGTGCGATTTTTTTACCATAGTTTTTATGGTAATTTTTTTTAGTTTTTTTTTCATAATTCCAATATTTATGGAAGCTACCTTTAGTATTTGGACCACTTTTTTTTGATGTAAAAGCTCGATAAAGCTAGGGTACCATTTAAGTTAAAGGAAATTATTAGAAAGAACGTTTAGTAACTGTCGTTAAAACAATTGACTTTTTTAAATAATAACAAAAAAAATTGTTAAATTTTTTTAAAGCTTATATCCTAAGGAAGAAAACGATGCCAATTGGAAAAAATCTATGGATAAATGCAGAAATTATGAACCATATTGTAAAAGTAAGGGAAACTCAAAAATCAATTTTTCATATTTGTCAATTTGTATGGGAGGTACCAAAATGGATGTGACAACTTAGCCGATTTTTCTCAAGGTGAAAGCGAGCAATAAGATAATGCTAATTATGGGAATGTGGGAATAACGCAAATTTTCAGGGGTTGTTTTAAATTAAAGCTTTACCCTCACAAAAATTAAAAATACCATTCAATTTTTTTAAATATTTTGTTAGGACACCATTTTACACCGGAAAATGTTATGCACAGCTTTTAGACAAAAATTGTGTAAACTAGTGTTATGTACAGAAATACTGTTAATACTTAAAAAATATGGTACAAATACTAAAGGTACCTTACATGAAAATTTAAATTAGAAATTTTTTAAATATTTTTTTTTTAGATAATGTTATGCACAGCGCAAAATTTTTATTAACTAGTGTAATTAAACAGATTTAAAATTTCGATGCAAAGAATGGTGTTCCAACTATTTACATAATTCGTTGTGTCGAACTTTTGGAGTAATTGCAAATTTGGATATACTATTTGTAACTATTTTTTGATTTTATGATAAAGTTGACAAATTATAAGGAATATTGATTGCTCTTTTGTTTGTATTTGCAAAATGAGAACAATTCAAACGAAGAATTAACGAAACAATTAGCTCTACAAATATCCTTTATCGTACTAAAATGGAAAATACTCTAAGAATGTGAACATTTCCGCCGTCCCCATAAAAAGAGACCTTATTTTCATTCTATAATATAATTTTAAAGTTTTGTGATTATTATTTAAGTTCGTTATATTTGTCCTGAATTATAGTTATCGAAGTGGAATTGTAGTTTTGCAAAATATTCTCAAATGCTTTCCTCAATTATTCGTAAGTCCACAAAAATGTAAACAATTCCTTCTATGAAATATTTTTCATTTAAAAAGTAACGGTTACTAAAATAAGAATGTCCATTCACAATATGTTCGTCTAGCAAGGTTTCGCACCGGAAATATATGCAATTCAATATATTCTATTTAGCAAATTCCGCAACCTATTGGGAGTAGTTAATTTATATAGATGGCGCCCGATAGATTCAGACATTTAAGTGTTTAACGTTTCCAGCAGATGTCGATAGGGAAATCAGAGCTTTTAAAAATTATTCAAATATCAGTATCAAACCTTTGTTTTAATTTATCACTCATTTGTTAAGATTACATTCAGTGCTAGGCTCTGATGAGTATTTCTGAGGCTCTTATATATTATTTTATGCACCAAAATGCACAATTTTGCAGTGTGTTTTAACACCATTACCATGTGAAGTTGACATTTTTTATTGCAAAATGCATTTTTACTTGTTTATTGTTATGTCTTTGAAAATAGCTTCAAATATATATATACTAGGGCGGGTCGATTTAAAAATCGCCCATTGCTCAGTGAAAATCGTATTCTAGGGATCAAAATAAGAAACTTTGCCGAAGGAACCATACCTCTAAAACGAATTCTGATGTCCCGGAAAAAATCCCACTTTGACCCATTTAGAGTGCTCCAATCGAGTCCAAATGTATGGAACCCCCAGGGGGTTCCAGGGGGTGTGTCACTGGCATGGTGGGTCGGGTCCAAAGTTAGTGGGAGTCGGTCATACATTTGGACTCGATTGGAGCACTCTAAATGGGTCAAAGTGGCATTTTTCAAAATTTGCCCCTACCCAAAAGTTGGACCCGAATTCCGGGACATCAGAATTCGTTTTAGAGGTATGGTTCCTTCGGCAAAGTTTCTTATTTTGATCCCTAGAATACGATTTTCACTGAGCAATGGCGACTTTTTTTGCCTCTCCACAAATCGACCCGGCCTAATATATACATAAGGTATGTTCAAAAAATATCGCGAATTTTGTATTTTTTCAAAAAGTATTAATTTATTCATGAAAATATATATTTTGTCCCCTACAAAGTAATTCCCCCCGGATATAATACACTTCTGCCAAAGTTTTTTTTCCAATCCTCGAAGCACTTCAAATAATCATTTTTTGTGATCTTGTTCAGCTCCTCCTTCGATGCCGTCTATATCTCCTCAATCGTGGCGTAGCGTCGTCCTTTCATGGGCCTTTTCAGTTTTGGGAACAAAAAATAGTCACAGGGGGCTAGGTCAGGGGAAATCGATGGATGCGGCAAGCAACGATGCACAGTGGGCTAAAATGGAAAAAAATGACATAATTCTGCCATTTCAAAACCACTTATCGTATGGCGATGAAATTTTAGGTGTGTATACAAGAGAGTTAAAGTTCGGAACTTGGGCCCCCTATATCATACAGGGGCGGAGCTACAGGGCCCTAAAGTTGACCACCTCGGGTATACAAAATGTTCATCGGCTTCTAACTTTTGAATGGAGTGTCCGACTTGAATGGCCTTTTTGCTGTGGATACTCCTAGACCAGACCTACAATAAACTTATTATAGCTTGAAGGTATCTTGAATATTTTCCGAGATATGTTGATTTTAAATTTGAATTTTTCATTTTTTCGCCGACTTTGTTGCCTTGGAGTTTAGCCAATATCTCAGTCAAAAGTTTACCGATTCGCGTGTTCTTTTATGGATTGTCAATAAAATTACATGAAATTACAATATTATGAAAAAAAGAATCGATAAGATATGTCAAGAAATAAGAAAGTTATGGCTCTATAAAGCCAAATTTTTGAAAAACTGTCATTTTTGGCGAAAAAAGTCCAATTCGTATTTAGGTCTTGTAGAAAAAGTTTGTTACACAAAGTATATCAAATTTATACTCATTTTAAAGGAGACGTTTCACAGAAACTGCTAGAGAACATCCGAAGCCAAAATTTTAATAGGCGTGGTTGCCACCCTTCTCCGATTTGGACCTTTTTTTACATAAATTTCGATTTTCTCCAATCGCAAAGCAAAATCGTAAACTTTTTTTATTTATTTGTATTAGGGTGTAATAAAATCGACTGCAAAGGGATTCCCGAGCGCGGCTTCAGTTCGGACTAAAAATGTTTGTTCTTCCACAAATCCGGGCGTTTTTGGCGGATTGCTTCGCGCAATACTTGCAGGTAATATTCTTTATTGCCCGTACTACCATGTGGCAAGAACTCATAATGCACCACGTCCCTGCAATCAAAGAAAACTGTGAGCAAAACCTTTACGTTCGACCGAACTTGGCGCGCTTTTTTCGGTCTTGGTTCATGCGGCAGCTTCCATTGGGATGATTGAGCTTTAGTTTCCACGTCGTAACCATAAACCCATGATTCGTCACCAGTTATGACCCTCTGGAGCACGGACCGAGTTCAACATCTCCTGAGCAATGTTAACGCGATGCTGTTTTTGGTCCAAATTGAGCAATTTTGTCACGAATTTAGCGGCGACCCGACTCATGCGCAAATCATTGGTTAAAATCGAATGGAACGAGCCAATCGATATGTTTAGATCCTCAGCAACTTCTCTAATGGTAATTCGTCGATTGGACAAAATTATTTTATTCACTTTATCAATGTTTTCGTCTGTTGTTGACGTGCTCGGGCGTCCAGCACGCTGTTCGTCCTTCGCGATACTAAACTCATACAACAGACAGATTCAATTTACAATGGAGCAAGAAGAAGACTACAAATTACCATACCTGGATACAATTATACTCAGACAAGGCAACATTTTAAAGTTAGACTGGTATCAAAAGAAAACAACATCCGGACGATTGATCAACTTTTACTCAAAGCACCCTAGAAGAATAAAAATCAACACGGCGACGAACTTCATTAGCAGAGTACTTAGTATCAGTGACCCAATGTTTCATAAAACCAATGAAGATAAAATAAGACACATTTTAGAAACAAATGATTTTCCGAGAAAAACGATCGATGAACTAATAAGACATGTTAAGCAGCGACAACAAGAAGGCCAGAAAGAAAACATAGAAAAGATGTATAAACCATTGACGTATATTCCTAATTTTTCCGAACGATTTTGCCACTCTAACATCTACAATAGAGACAATTTCCAGTTAGAAAAAGGACGTACAACACAGTGAACAATATCTTCAGTAACACCAAAACAAAACTCAAAAAAGAGTACAAATCGAACGTAGTTTATAGGATAAAATGTGAGGGTGACGAGACCAACATATGCCAGAAGGTATATGTTGGCACGACTAAATCAAAATTAAAGACCAGGATTTCCGGACACAAGTCTGATCAGAACGCAACTGATAAACCAATTGAACAAAAGACGGCACTTGCAGCACATTGCACTTTGACGGGACACAAACCAAATCTTAAGGAAGTTGACATATTGACACAGGAGAATCAGTACAAAAGGAGATATACACTAGAAATGCTACATATTATAAATGTACCGAATGACAAACGAATGAATTATAAGACTGATACGGACCATTGTGCGCAAATTTATAGAAATCTAGTTGAAAAATACGGACGAAGAAAATAATTGTTTAGTTGATTGTAAACTCTGAAGAGAAGAAGTCCATAGTTTTGTTTTAAATGTAATTATTGTGCTTTTATTATTGTTTTTAATTTTTGTATAATTTGTTATTGTTTGTATTTTAAAGTGAAGTTCCCTGATGATGATTGTCGAAGACATTCGAAATATTAACCACCACCACTTAACCACCAGTTTTTTAATTAATACATGACCTCAAGCCTAACCATCAACAATTTCAAAAAAATTTAATAGCTTTTTTTCTATTTAATGAATCTGGTTATTTTTTTTATTTTGCAGATTGATTTTTAGATTTAACAAAAATGGATAACTGGGACACTGAAAAAAGAATTTGGATTGTCCGCCGCTATTACGCACTGAAGTCCGTAGTTTCGGTTCAAAGAGAGTATAGGGGCACGTTTGGCGGCAATCCTCCGAGCAGATGGACCATAAAGAGACTTGTTAACAATTTTTCCGAGCATGGGACAGTCAACAGAAGACCTTACCATCGAAACCCTTCAGTTCGGACGGTGGAAACAATCGCTGCTGTAGCTGATGCCATACAAAACAATCCAAGAGTTTCGACAAGAACCTTATCTGCTCAAATGGGTATAAGCAGACAGTCATTGCAGTCAATTATGCACAAAGATTTGGAGTTATTCCCATATAAAATTCAAATGGCCAACAAAGTGAACTCAGCAGACTTCCCGATTCGCTTGGAATTTTGCCAGAAGATGCTTCAAATGGTGGAAGAGGACGGAAACATGTTGAACTGTCTTTTCATGTCATAAACAAACAAAATTGTCGAATATGGAGTGCTTCCAACCCACAGATACTCCATGAGACGGAATTGCATCCACTTCGTGTCACAGTGTGGTGTGCAGTTTCATCACGCTGCATTGTCCGGCCCTACTTCTTCGAAGAAAACGGTCACACAGTTACAGTTACTGGAGGCCGTTACTTGAGCATGTTGTGAGAGAGTTTTTCTATACAGAATTACGCCGAATGAGAATTTCTTTCAACTCTGTGTGGTTTCAGCAAGATGGTGCAAATCCTCACATAGCCCGGTCTTTTATGACAGAAATGCGGCGAAAATTTCCCAATAAGCTGATATCCAGAAACTCCACATTCCGTTGGCCCCCCAGGTCGCCTGACCTTACTGCACCTGACTTTTTCTTGTGGGGTTATTGCAAACAGGAAGTCTACAAAGCAAAACCAACAAATTTGAATGAGCTAAAGCAATCCATTCGAGAAACAATTGCGGCATCAACGAGCAGGGGTGGCATTTAAATTCCATTATTTTTAGAACTAATTAAGCTATATTTAATTAAATTTAATGAACTTTAAGATGAATAAAAGAAAACTGAATTCCATACACTGAAAAAAAGTTATTTGAGTTTCTTAATGTAGCAATATTCATCAGCCACCCTGTAGATAAAAATCGAAGACAAGTTAAAACACATCCAAGCACAACAGCTGTCAAAAATTAACTAAACATTCAAAATGGCCGACCTTGTCAGCATAAGTAAGGGACATGAGTACCAACACAACGCTACAAAAATCAAATGCACGTACCCCGCGGAAATTAAAAATTCACGATATTTTTTGAACATACTACGTATAAACAACAATAATAAAAAATAAAAATACGTATTGCAGACAGACTGCAAAATTTTGGAATTATAACCAAAATTGACAAATAAGGGAAGAGAGTAGAGACAGATAAAAGACATAGACAAAAAATATTTTTAAAAAACTTCCGAAGTTCAGTATTTTTCGATGAAAAAATAGTTTTTTTTAACATTTTATAAAAAATGTAATTTTAAAATTGTAAACACAAATTTTATTTTCCTTTTATTTAAAAGACTTCAGACTACGTTCAGTCGTATCTTCCAAGGTTGTGGAGATATTTCAGTCAGGTTAGATTTGTTGTGAGGATAGACTTTTAGGAGACCCGACACATTAAAACGAAAATTTGACAAGTGAGCCCACAGGAATATACTAATATGAAACACAACCAAAATATATATATAAAAAATTGAAATTGAGCAAATAGGGCAATGATCCCAGAAAGTGGTAAATTTGGTCACACTTGTAACACTATACAACATTTTTTTTCATGTCCGAGAGCTAAAAACTTTTTTGGTGTAAATTGAGACACACTATTTTATGAAACCAAAACAAAAAATGTTTGTATGGTAGTTTTTAAAAAAAAAAATCATATTTTCATTGATGGTACCTTTAGTATATGGACCATATTTGAATTGAAGATAAATATGGGGGCTACCAATGTTGGGAATACCAGTTTCGCGTATAGACAGTGGTTTAGTAACCGTCGTTAAAAAATTTGTACAAAAATTGATTTTTTTCAACAAAAGCGTAAACAATAGACAGTAAGTAAGGGGGAAAAAAATCAAAAAAAATGTTTTATTTTGGCCATTTTGTTTGGGAGGTAGCAAACCGGGCGTGGCAATAACGTCCATTAAAAGCATTACACTGTGCAAAATGTCAAGTGTTTGTATGTGCAGGAATCGAAGTTATAAGACGTCAACTTTTTGTGAAAAATGGGCTATTTGTATGGGGGGTACCAAAAGAGGCGTGGGAATAACGCCCTGTTTTCGCGGAACTGTAGATACTATAAAAGCATTACACTGCACAAAATTTCAAGTATTTGACTGGAATAATAGTTATAAGCCGTTAAATTTTTTGTGCAAAATGGTCCATTTGTATGGGAGGGCGTGGCAATAACGCCCATTTTTCACGGGACTATATGTACTGTAAAAGCATTAAAACATGATAGCGACCATGTAACTAATACTATGTGTGGAATAGTGAAGGATTCTGAGTTGTAGTATAGAAGTTATGAGATAATCAATGTTTCACTAAATTTTGATCCTTCGTGGGGGAAGTAGTCGAAGTAATAATGTATCTTTTTTTAATTTAAACTCCATAAGCCAAAGATTAAGTATGAATGAATATTTGAATTAATTTCAAGCAAAAAAACTATTTCAAATACTTTTCGTACGAAAATGTTGATACTTTTGTTCTTCGAAGTGCATATCCCCTAACCATAAAGCAGAATACAATAAAAAAATAAGAAAAAATGCAATCCTGAAACTAAAAAAAGAAACAACAAAAATGAAGATTCCATCAATGAAATGTAAGTTTTAATTTTAATGTTAAATTTAATAACAGTAATTGTTATATATTTAAAGGGACAAACACAGAAACATTAATCAAGCCAAGATTTTGGTCAATTTTATTTTGTTGGCTTTAATTTGTTTTATTTATTTTCACTACCGCCAATCAGAATCTGGAGTCGAATCGATATTGTTGACGGCGGTGGCTGAAACAGCTGTTTCTGATTTCTATGCTGCCAAATTTTTATAGTGTTTTTCGGTTTTATTAAAACGTACAAGAGCTGTAGAAGCAAAAGTAAAACGATACGATTGTGAAAAACGAAAACGAACCAATTTCGTACAAAGCCTGTGACATGCCTGAATTTCTACACTTATCCATAGATTTTCTTCAAATAATCTTTCAAAAATTGGAACAGATATTTTTCTATATTATGGTTTACTTCATACCACAAAAAAAATCGAATTTTCACTAATTGTTTTAACGACAGTTACTAAACTTCTGCTTCCACGCGAATTGATAATGGTTAACATTTGTACTCCTCATAATTTCATTTAATTTAGCGTGTATACCGGCTTTACGAGCATATACTTCAAAAAATAGGGTCCAAATATTGAAGGCACCTTCCAAGAAAATTGGAATTTTAAAGAGAAATATTTTTAAAAAAAATTATGCAAAAAAAAAAGTTTTTATAATTTTTTCGTGTTCAGGTCTCCTTATTACACCAGGAAATGTTATGCGCAGCCCTGCGACAAATATTTTGTGGCGTTATTATTTCCCCATTGGAAACCTTGATACAAAAAATTGTGTTACAGTCGCATGTAATCCATAGGGGATTTGCGGCAGCCAAGATAGTCTTAAACAGAATATACATACTTTTGACAATTTCTGACAAAATCTCCAGTATTATGCACAATTATTTTTTAATTTAGTTCTCGTATCATTCACATCAAGAATACTTACAGCATGGCATTTGTTTCTTCGAGATGTTCTACAGCAACTAAGGACTAATCCATTATAGTTAAATAATTGCATAAATTTAATCCGGTATGCATTGTCGCATTAAATTTAGTTCTGCTTTGTTTATTTGATAACAAATATTTGAATAATTTCGGTAATACATATTAATGATATAGTTCTGTCCACCTATTACCCCTATTCATTATTGCTCTCGCAATCACTGTCGCTATCCTCGTCATAGCGGTAGACACAACGAATGCCACCATTTTGATTTCGTTCTTTGCGGATCTTAAGGGCGCTACATTGCAAAATAACGAAACTGTACCGATGATAGCCAAAATACTCGGGATTCTGATAACAACCCTCTTTGTGAGCAGTCGGCCCCAATATTTCTTCTGGACTTTTGAAAGGCCGGAATGCGGAAGCCGATATATAATCTGGTACCTCAAACGCTTTGTGGTCAACACAAACGGGATGATAGTTCTGAGGAGGATCCTTAGGTGAGTGCGGAATATTGAAGAATCGCACCGATTTCTTGACCTTGTCTTGTACCAAATGAGACGACTGAGCTTTGCGGCAGAACTGGATTAGTTGCAATGGTTTATTATTGTGTAAGATGTTGCAAAAATGCTTCGAAACTTTTCTGGATAGATTAGATGTGGAGAGTATGAACATTTAAAAAATATGTACATATGTATGTATATTTTAAAATATCAATAAACTCAATTGACAGGAGTGATAAGACGTATTTGATTAAATCAAAACCTGGCGGAGATTGATGAAGATACCCATATCGATACCGGTATCAGAGTAAATGCATTAGCCACAAGCGGAGGAAATTGAATTTGATGTCGATGTGTAACATGATAATGCTCTTTTCTCTTTCTCATCCTCGGCTACGTCGCCCTCTGGCTATATGATTGCTGGAGCAGACGGAACACTTGTAGCAATGATGGGCAATGACAACCAGGAAATGCTGTATTATTGAAACATATGTTCGAACGAAATGCAGATAAAGTGGATAATCCTTATTTAATAAAATAATTAGGAATAACTAGCAAATACTCACTGCTTTGCAAGCGAATTGTTTATTCGTATAATAAAGAAATGAACAAATGCAACAAAAATTGCAATACGATGAAAAAATGCGATCATAGATACCCAATAAGACAAAAGTTATGGCCAGTTGAAGTTATATTTTCAAAAAAAATTGATTTTTTGTCACTTTTGGGGATAAAATCGAATTTGGAGCCCCGCTTTTAGTACACCCAGGAAAATAATTGGTTGGAATTCGATTGCAACAATAAAAAAATAGTACTAGCAACAAAAAGTATATTGCCTACACCGTCTGTCGGTTGTATTTATAAATAAATAGTTGAAACAACAAAAATAACATGTATACGATCAAATGAAAATGCTTGCACCTAAATCGATGGTTGTATCAATCGAATTAAGATTGTTTTTTTAATTGACACTCGGTTAGTTGTGGTAACCAATTTTAAATTTTCATTATAGTAACATATGATAGATTTTTGGTTGTGACAACCAATGTTTTATTCTTGACAACAGAAATTGTATCAATAGACCAAAGATTACTATTGCAACGAATAATTGGTTACTACAACAGAAAAATATTAATAAATAATCGTTTAGAATCGTTTAGAATAATTAAATGTATTTTGGGAAATACAACCGAATAATTGGTTGCTGTTCTTTTGCTGATACATGACAAACAAAAATTAAAATGATATATACCCTCGTCACACTAAAGTGAGGGTATAATTACTCGACATAAAAAAATATTCAACATTTTGTTCGAGAACGGTATAGGTAATCAAAAATAATCTCGTGTGGATAATAATGTGTGGAATGCAGAATATGTTGTGCAAAATGTTTTACATAAATAAAAAATAAAAGCAACAATCATGGAATTGAATGCACAGGGTTAAGCGATATTTGCATACAAGTTTTGTGTTTTTTTTACTGTACTAAAATGTGTGTCAAATATTTCCACATCTCATAATAGTGATGAATTTGTAATATGGGATTTTTAATTTTGTTATGAATTGTTTTGTTTTTTGTTCAATAAATAAAATAAAAATTAATGAAAACTGTTTTTAATTAATTGTCGGTAGTATATGACTGACAAATTGTCAGAAAAACCAATTTTTTAAAACAGTTGGTTGTGGCAACTACAACAGATAATTTAAGCCACCGTTTTCTTAGTTGGCGCAACCAAATATGATTGTTGTCAACATGGAAGCAGAAGTATACCACAATCAACATATTGGTTGTCCTGATGGAATCGCATGATAGTAGACAGAACTACCAAATAATTCGGTTGAGGCAACCAAACTGTATTTCTGTGTGTATATAAAATATAAGGGACAATCCCAAAAATCCAATTTTTGGGGATTTTCAAAATTATTTTGAGAATTGTGGGATTGATTTTCGCAAATATAATGATTCGGGAAATACTTTTGATTTCTCATAGGAAAGAAAAGGAAACTTCCTGAAGTATGTTTTTAAAAAATAATGGGACAATAATGATGCCATGCATCTCCATATTACATTTTTATATGAAGTAATGTGTTACACAGTAAACTAACAAAGAAATTTTGATCCCGATTTTGTGAATAATAGATTTTGGGATAAAACTAAAAAAAAACGTTGTTGGGAATTTTCGAATGGATTTTGGGAATTATGGGATTTACCTTTACAGATATTATGAGGTTATTAGGTAAAAATTGCAAAAAAAACGAATTTAAATACATGAGAAATTTCATGCCAATTGAGTTAATTTTTAAAAGAGATGTCTTCTGATCGGTTTTAAACTAGCACCAAGTTTAGTAGTGACACAAAATTTCAACGAGATCGTTTAAGGACTGTCCCTATGGGAGGGTGTTGAATTTTGACATTTTTGTCAAACGGCTCTTTTTCCCATCCATATAACTAAATAAGCTTTAGTATTTAGAACATATTGCAAATTGTGTTTTCGATAGCTTTTTCTTCAATTTATTTAAGGAAATAAAACAAGTAAAAGCGTTAAGTTCGGCCATGCCGAATCTAATATACCCTCCACCATGGATAGCATGTGACCTCACAAAATAACTCAAACCTAAAGAAAATTACACCGAAAACACAAAAAATATAACAGATGAGAACAGTAGGAATCACAACAAGTTAGATGCTATATACGGGAGCTATATCTAAATATGGACCGATATGGCCCATTTGCAATCCCAAACAACCTGCAACTATAAGAAGTATTTGTACCAAATTTGATCAACCTAGCTCTATTATTGCGGACTGTAGCGTGATTACCACAGACGGACGGACGGACAGACGGACATGGCTAAATCGTCTTAGAATTTTACGACGATTCAGAATATACATATATACTTTATGGGGTCTCAGAGGTGTTACAAACGGAGTGACAAAATTAATATACCCCCCATCCTATGGTGGAGGGTATAAAAATCGCAAATATGTTTTTGGGGGAATTTGTTTTTGCGAAACTAAAACATACTTGTTTGGCATTTTTGTAAAAATTTTTGTTATTTTTGATTTTTTGCAAGTAACAGCGTTAAGTTTGGCCATGCTGAATCTTATATACCCTCCACTATGGATTATATTACTGGAAAAATCTTTAAACAAGGATAAAATCTTATCTTTTTGTTTAAGCAAATTATTAAAGAACGCTACAATGTTTAGGGCTCAAATTCTTTAGCCAAACTCTCCATCAGAAAAATGTGGTATTTATGGCTTAAATTAGCATATTTGAGGGCTACCTCTACACGGGGACTAAACGAAAATATAAACTGACTTGTATAAATTTTATTGAGATGAATTCGTGCCAAAATTGAATACAAACTGCAAAGTTTTAGCGAAAATTCTTAGAAAATGTGGTGTTTATGGTTTAAACAACCTATTTTGGGAGCGACATCTATAGGGTGATGTGTAAAGTTTTTACTGTGACGAATTCAAAATAGAATACAAACTGCAAAGTTTCAGCAAAATTGCTTTAAAAATGTGGTATCTTTTGCTGAAAAACCGTATTTTGAACCGACCATAGAGGTCGAGAAGGGGAGCAATATCAAAACATTGACCGATATGGCCCATTTGCAATTCCAAACAACCTGCAACTATGAGAAGTATTTCTACCAAATTTAATTAACCTAGCTCTATTATTACGGACGGTAGCATGATTTCAACAGACAGACGGACATAGCAAAATCGTCTTAGAATTTCACGACGACAAGAATGTATATACTTTATGGTGTCGCAGATCAATATTTCAAGGTGTTGCAAACGGAATGACAAAGTTAGTATACCCCATCCTATTGTGAAGGGTATAAAAACATGGGATTTTACAAAAATTTCAAATGAAGTTTTAATTTCGCCAAAAAAATGCACAAAAAAATAATTTTGCGAATTTTTTTATATTCATAAACTGATTGAACAAAAATCTATCCGAAACACGTTGGGCAACATTTTCTGTTCCCAGGAAACGATTCATTTCTCATTAAGTTTTATGGATCGACAATAAAATTATTTGTTTGATGAAAACATAATGCCATCAGATATACCCACCGAGACAAAAGTTATGGCCATTTGAAGTTATACTTTCAAAAATTTTCTAAGACCTAACAACGTATTATCCCCTCACCTTAGAGAGGGGATCATTTGCTACGAACCAAAAGTGAAACACATCGAAGGAGTGGCCTAAAACCCTAAGTATGTTCTGCGGATATTCGTTTTGGGTCATTTTAAGTCGAATGAGCAATGTCCGTCCGTCTGTCTGTCTGTCTGCTGGCTGGGGCGCACGATAACTCTCGAAAGGAGTAACTGCTTAGCTTCAAATTTGGTATGTGGTAATATTTTCTTCTATCTCCGGATAAGTTCGAAGATGGGCCATATTGGTCCACTCCTTCTAGTACCTCCCCCACAAACGGTTAACATTTAGTGAAATATTGATTATTTAATAACTTCTATACTACTTATGTGAATCCTCTGAAATTCTACACATAGTATTATTTTATTAGTCGCTATTACCTCGAGTAAAATGAGCGAAGTTGGCATGCCCCTTTTGGTACCTCCCGCACAAATGGACAATTTTGAACGAAAAGTTAATAGCTTATAACTTTACAGTGCATACAAAGACTTGAAATTTTGTACAGTGTAATGCTTTTATAGAACGTAGAGTCCAGAGAAAAATGGGCGTTATTGGCCCGCCCCTTTTGGTACCTCCCACACAAAGGGACCTTTTTGTACCAAAAGTTAACATATTTTAACTTTAATACCAGTGTATATAAATACTTGAAATTTTGTACAGTGTAATGCATTTATAGTACCTAGAGCCCAGAGAAAAGTGACCGTTATTGGGACGCCCCTTTTGGTACCTCTCACACAAATGGACCATTTTGTACCAAAAGTAAACAGCTTTGAAATTTAATACCAGTACATACTTTAAAGTTATTAAATGCAATTTAAATTGATAATAATTTACTAATATCTTTTTGAGACTCAAGGTGAGGGGATTCATTAGTCGGTTTACCCGACTGAACTTTCTTACTATAAAAAATATCAACACATACCAAATTTTAAATCAGTCCGTTACTCCTGTCGAAAGTTATCGTGCGCACCAGCCAGACAGACAGACTGAATATTCTTTGGGTCAACGATTCTGGGTCACTCCTTTGATGTGTTAAACTTTGGGTCCGCAGAAACTGATAAATACACTCGTTCACAATTGTGGGAGTATATAAATACGATTTTGTTGAAATTCAAAAAAAGTGCTTCTTCTGGAACAAAGTGGAACTGGAACAAAATTTTTTGTGCGACTTTTTTCTATTTTTTGTGGTTTTTGTGCCAACTAAAATCGATTTTTTATAAAAAAAAATGTTCCCGGCTTTATCGAACTTTTACTTTAAAAAATTCGTTCAAAATACTAAAGGCACCTTCCAAGAAAAAAGGGAATTTTAAAGAAAAATTGAAAAAAATTTGACCACACAAATTTTATTTTATATTTTTTTTGTGTTAATGACACCTTATTACACAAGAAAATATTATGCACAGCTATTTGACAAAAAATTTTTTAGCATAGCGTTATTCTTCATCAAAAATAAAAATGGCAAAAATACAAAAAATATATTTGTGGATGCCATCATGGGGGCAATATTTTTTCATCAAGTGTGCCAAGTTTTTTCGCAATCGGTTGTCTAGTTAGACAATTCCTCCCACTGTACAGAGGGCGTTCATAAATATACTATATACGTAATAAAAAAATATAATATAAAATAAAATAATAATAATCATATATATATAAGCAGTATAAACATTTTTTTTTCAAAAAAATATGAATTTAATTATTTTTAGATAAAGAGAGCATCCAGAGCAGTGCACAAGATGCAATTTTTCACAAGTTAGCTAAAAAGAACTCATATGCTGATGTATTCATACATATACGAGTATATCTCAGGAGCGTGGTATGAGTAATTCAAACTCGTTTCTGGCCATACGCGGGGCCGCTCACATTAGTGGAGAAGGGTATATAAAATCCGCCACGGGCCAAAAGTGAGACTCATCATAGGAGTGACGTAAGACCATAAGTATGTCCAGCGGACATACTTTGGTATGTAATAATGTTTTTTCTTAGGCTAAATTAGAAGATGGGCCATATTGGTCCACTCCTTTTAGTACATCCATCAAAAAGGGTTAAAATTTAATGAAGCACTGTTTTTCTAATGAGTTCTGTAATTCTTCCACACAAAGTAATTGTTTATCTGTCGCTATCATCTTAAGCACAGCTTATAACTTTAATACCAGTGCACACACATACTTGAAATTTTTGTACAATATAATCCCTTTATAATACCTTACAATTCACAAACTGTAGTGATGGATCGATGGATCTACTCCCGATTTCTCATCGTATCTCTATCCAGTAATTGCTAACTGAGACATAGGGTATCTCCAGCACTAACATTTGCCAAAGGCAAGGATGTGGGCAACTAACTGCACACATGCAGAGCAAATCCAACAAACCAGTAGCCGAGTGGAACAACAGCAACAATTAACAATGCTTTCAATAGTCATTTTATAAATTGTTTGCAAACACTCCACTTTAATTGTATCCATGTCCTTTAGAACAGTAGACTGCATTTATTCGTATCCTGCACTCATTCACTGCCTCATGTCCCACGTCACACAGACTAAAGCCAGTCTGTGCTAAAGGATGAGTGCACCAGCAGACTAGACTACTCTGAAAGCATCGAGTGTCGAGTGGAGGGTGAGGGGGAGGATTCCTGAAATATGATACAGTGCCTCCCACCGCCAGTTGTCAATGCGTTAAACGATTTATAGAGCGATACGATACGGAACAAGACTCAACGATACGTACATAGTGTATGTTCATTGTGGATGGGTGGAAGGAAAAAAGGACTATGGAAAGGAACAACGTACACAATGAAAGGAAAACAAGACAAATGTAGTTTTACCGATAGCGCATCAAATGGGCAACGAGCTTAAATTGCACCACGCGAATAATTTATGGGGGGAAATTGTTTATCTCCAACAACGACACTTGACATGCCGGCTTTGTTTGCCCGAAGAAGAAACTTTTCCACTTTGATTTTAGTTTTTATGAACTTTTGAGTGATTTCTCTGGATGTTTGTGTGGAAATAGTTGTACTCAGTGTTGCCAGACGATATTCAAAATAAGGGAACAAAAATCGTCAAAATTGCAAACAATTGAAATCGCCAGCACCAAAATCTACCATTTACGGACTGCAGCAGATATGTTACTCAGAAATCTGATTACATAGCTCACATAGACCTTTAAAGTGCTTACTACTACCACGGTTCCATTTTCCAATCATAGGAACCTATTTGATACAAACATCGGTACCGGAAGACCTGTCAGACTTCCTAGAAAGGCCGATCCCAGTATATCAAGTCGTCTCACAGTGGGAGGAATTAAACCAGTAAGCAAATACAGAAAGTCGGGCGGGGCCGACTATATAATACCATACACCTCCATAATAATGAAAAAAAGGGGCATTAAGCAGTATTCTTTCATAGATCAAGAATCGGAGTAGATGTGACTACACACAATCTAAACAGATTTTCATCAACTTGGTCAAAAACCTCATTTATGCCTAATTATATAAGGATTGGATTTAAAATACAGATTCTATAGCGCTATAAGGAGATCTAAATCTGAATCGATTTCCCCCAAATTTAACAGCATTCGTTTCTAAATTAAGACATTTATTTCTGCCAAATTTGTTAATGATCGGAAGTAAATTTTTTAATGATCGGAAGTAAAGTATAACTTCTTTAGAGCTTTTATACCTAGTCCGGAGGAAGATGTATATGGGGGCCATATCTAAATCTGAATCGATTTCCTCAGAATTGGGCAGTCTTTATTCATGTATTAGTCTTTATTATGTATTTATGGTGCAAACTTCGTTCTGACGAATTTCATACCGACCTGATATAAGGACAAGTAAGAAAGTTTCAGTCGGGTAAACTGACTAAGGTATACTCTCACTTTGTGAGTAATGCAATATGCAATATAAGACGAATTATTCTGACAATCTTTGTGGGAGGTACCAGAAGGGGTTTATCAAATACACCTATTTTTCACTGAAGAGTAGATACATTAAATACATTGCACTGTGGCGAATTATAAGCGTTTATGTGCACTGGTATAATAAAATTTTGTGTGGGCGTTACAAAAAGGGGCGTGATAGCACCCATTTATAATTTTTAAATATATTATTGATTTATAAAGTTTTCGTCTGCCTTTGAAAATATTTTTTTTCCAAATTCTCTCATACGATTCGGTATATATTGGAGCCGGATATACACCTATTCATTTCTCATTATCTTTTCTGGATAGACAACAAAATTAGTTTTTTGTCATTGGATATACCCGCTGAGATAAAATGTATGGCCATTTGAAGCTATACATTCCAAAAGTGTGTCTTATGTGTAGATTGCGGACGCATTCTACACATGACGTCGTTTACTCAATGTGGTACTGTAATAAAGCAGGAGCTCAATGCTCTCCACTTCCTCTTTATCACCACAGCTTCTGCAGAAGTCGTTGGAATCAGTTTCCAACCTCGTGGCATGTTCGCCGACCTGGAAATATCCCGTCAGAATTGATACAAACGTAGACAGGTTTTCCTCTCCAGTGCGAAGGGATATATTGACCTGCTTAGTTCGTATTTTGGACAGGTTTGCCTAGCTACCAGTTACCCTTTAGGTGTCGAATTCTGTCCATCTTGGACTGCCTAATTGCCGTAGCTTGCATGTAGATAGTGCCGCACCAATATAAGCAAGTTCTTCGAGAATTTGTAATATCGTGCCTTTCCTAGCAAGTTCTTCGGCTTTGAAGCTCACCGTGATATCTCTATGACCTAGTACCCATAAGAGGTATATGTATGTTTAATTGCTTAGCCATCTTGTTGAGTGATCTGCGGCCGTCGAGGGCTGTTTGATAATTTGGGAATGTAACCTCCAGTGAAACACGACGCCATTGTTGGTATTTATGTTGCGAATCAGCCTCTTGAGTTTGATAGACACTGCAAGTATCTGATAGCTTGAGAGCTATATTATGACTACGTTCTTCGAATCATCTGTAAAAAAATGGAGATAGTTTATATTTCCTGGTATTCTGGCAACACATTCCTCTTTGGAAGGTAGCTTAGTGTCAAAGTTCCCCTCAAAGGTGCTTTCCTACAGGAAGGTGGTTTCCTACAGGAGGGTAGCGTTGGCCCTCCTTACCCATTCCAACACATTAAGTCTGACGAACAATTTCCTGTCTAGAACTGTACTTGAAAAGCCCAAAATGGTCTACAAGTGGAACCTTAAACATCCTAGAAAAGAGAAAAGATGTTGTTTATTTTGGTTTAATGCTCAAACCACTGCTTCTGCTCCATCTGACCAATTTATTCAGGGCCAGCTGATGACGTTGGGGAATTTAACAGTTATTGCGATTGCCACGTCATCCGTATGTACGACTACTTTGCAACCACAACGTTATAGATGTAGCAGAATTCCATCATTCACCACTAGCTTCAAAATTAGTGGAGACATTACTCCTTCCTGTGGAGGTGTTTGCTTTTTTCATATCATTAAAAATCTTTAATTCAGAGCAAAAACCACCAAAATCATAATTTTCTATTTTTGGCCATAAAAATCGCCAAGATGACAATAAATAATTAGTGCTGGCAACACTGCTGCCCTAGGTGTAAAGTGTAAAGACCATTGCGATGTACGTGTACATATTTCCTCGTCAGGGGGTCTGAACGTGTAATGGAATTACTCCCCGACACGCTTCGTAAGGGCAACATTACGAGTATCCGACACCCTTCAGTCTGGTGAGTCCGGTAGTCTCGCAAGTTTATTATTGAGTTTATATGTGATTATTTGCAAACGATTTCGCGGAATGTAGTGGAAAATTAATCTATTAAGAAGTCTGTCCGAAGAAAGTACGTAATTTATCATTACGTTTGCGTTAATGTAGTCGGGATGAAAGATATTTTGCAGTTTGAGAGGTGACATGTTAGAGGGAGATCAATGAGGTGCGGGTACATTTTTATACTATTCTGTTGATTGTGAAGTTTTCTATATCAAAACGTTTTAGGACCATCATATTTTTATATCAAATATCTTAATCCGATTGCGACTATCCTTGACATGCTTACAGAAGCGGAACGAGGGTTGCTATTTATATTTCGGGTTCTGGCAATGCTAGTGTAAAAACAAGACGAGACAAAAACAATCAATTTGACAAATTCAACCATGGAGAGGTCCACAATGCAGAATCGCGTGAATTTTGTTTCAAGGCCTTTTACGAAAATGGGCATTCACATCAAAATGCATTTCGTGATTTTTTTGGTCAGCGTAATCGACCAAATGCGTCCAAAATCGGGAGAATTGTGCGCAAATTTCAGCAAACCGGGTCCCTAGGTTGAATAAAATCTATGTATAGATGTAAAAGTGATGAGTCATTTTGTAAATGTTAGGGAAATTCAAAAAAATCTTGTTTCATATTTTTTTGTTTTTTTTTTAAATGATGTTTTTGCTTATATTGAATTCGCCATATGTGAGAGAGGCATATAAGAGACATTGCACTTGCACTTTATTTTCTGAGGATTGATGTCAAACATTATAGAGAGGACGAGGTTTTATGGCCGTTCGTAACCCTCCGTAAAACATGATATGCAATGTGAGAGCTATATTGGATGAGATCCGCTCAGATAGAGGGTCATTCAATAATATTTGTGGTTTTTTATTTATGAGGTTTCCATTCAGTAACGCCTTTTAGGGGCATGGACATCCCAGTCGTATATGGGCAAATATCAAATTTTTTTAATTTTGAAGATTTTTTTTGGCGAGCACATCAACGTCTTTTACAACAGACGAAGATACAAATATGAACATGCAAACACCGTTGTTGTGAATAAATTTCATCAAAGGCCGCGAAAGTTATGGCGGTTCCAAATTTAAATTAAAAAAAAATTGTATAAAATGCAATTTTCAGCGGAATTGGGAAAACTAAAATTACAATCATAGAACATTAGCATTTCTATCAGCCTATGACAAAATATTCGCTATAGCTTCTTTACTCGGATAAATATAGCGAATCAAAATAATTTTTAATTGAAAAATTATGTAATATATCGAATACCGCGAAATATGAAAATCGGAAAAATATAAGTCTAATTTTCACGATTATATGAGGCAATTTTCTGTGACCTACAAGGGGAATGAAGATAATATCGCTATTAGTTCAAAAGTTATGTTTGTTCCAAAATTCGAAGTTCACATCATATGTGTTTTATTTTAGTAAAAAAAAATGTATGATTTCATCGTTATCATACGAACATTATTTTTGTGGAAATATAATTTTTGTAATGTGCATAATTTGCACAATCATCAAAATAAAATGACGGCCCTCCGATTTCGGAATAGAGCGTTAAAAATCCTTTTATTTCATATACACTTCTGCCATATCTATACCCCGCACTGGGGGTGCCTTGACGATCATTGCTGAGACAAAAGTGTCACGTTCTTCGCGTACAAGACTTCAATCTTCAAATAAGTATCCATGATTGTTAAGTGCACCACAGCAGTACGCCCGAAAAACATAGAAATGAATTTCAGACGTTTAAACTATTAAAAATTCCAAGGACAAAATTTGCAATTTTTGCAAAAATTGAAAAAAGTGAATAAAATTTCAGCGATTCATTATTTTGTTACGGCCCCCTGATTTTTGGATTCACCAGTTCAAAAGCCATCTGGGATAATTAATTCAGCTCAACCTATACATAACTGTCGATGTGCTCCGCGAAATACACCTTCAAAAAATAATTCACGCAAATTTAACAAATGTTTGGGAAGCTATATCGGTGGTTCCATTAAGAGCACACCAACGACACCTATATAGATTTATAGGTATTTCAAGCCGCTATAACCGCTTCTTTAGTGTTATTTCATTACATCGCGGGCCGCGATGACCACGGTCAAAAAACAAAAAACACTTGAAATCGTATTTCAAAAATTTATGAGCTATAATTTTTTGCGGAAAGATCTCACATGAACAGTGCGCACGAAAAATTCTTCCTCCATGTGCCCCTCGTGTTTTTTGTAACTGACCAGTTACTTCAGAATAAATAGTTTGGCCACAACTTATAAAAGAATGGATACAGATATGAACATTTCTGGGACTTTTTCCACAATTTTGAAATGTATGTGCTTATAACTTCTAAAGTTTTTTAGATAATAACAAACTTTTTTGGGAAAAAACTTTTATGTTTGTGGTTTATCTAATTCCATCAACTTATGCGCCGAAATCTGTACACAAAGCGAGAAAAGGGTAAAACAACATACATTACCCCTGTGTTAAAAAATTTTGATATTTGCCCATATACAGGTAGTAAAATTATATGTACGCAATACAAAGTAGTACGCGGCAGTCTTGAAAATATTGAGTGTAGTTTCGAAGCAATCTATATGTCAAGTACAGGTACTGCAACTTATGAACCTTAAACCCGGAATTTATGAATGAAATTTCTTATTAATACATTAGTGTAATTCAGCGCCTTAAAGAGATAAGTCCATTTTCTGAAAAATATTACAAAGTTATATTTCGAAGTATGAGTAAAAGGCAAAGAACTTTTCAATGTGTAAATGATCCCGACACTTTCTGCTATATCTGCGGAAAATATGTAATTAAAAAAATCAACGTGCGTTTAGTAAAATAATAGAAGAAATATATGTGTAATATTTTGGAATACGAGTTAAAAATATGAACGAACTGTGGACACCTAGTATTTTGTGAAATTCGTGCCATGTAAATCTTACTCGATGGACAAGTGGAAGAAGAATGCGGTAAGTACTTTAAAAACTAATGTATTACAATGTTTTGTGGAATAAAACGTTTTAATTTTAGACTTCACGTGCCAATGATTTGGAGACAACCATTCATTCACGATACGGACTGCTATTTTTGTCTAAGTTAATAGATTGAAGTAGGAAGTGTCCAAGCTAACAGCCTAATAACGGAAACATCATCAAGTTCAACTGAGTACTCAACTCTGAGCGATTCAAGTTTGAGTCAGAAGTCATCGCTTTTAACTCAGTTTCAACTCATTGATCTAGTGAGAGATTTGGAACTGACCAACGATAAGGCAGAACTACATGCATCTGGGATGAAACAGTACAATATTTTGGCCCCAGATGTTAACATATCATATTATAGAGTCCGTGATATACCTTACAAACAATTTTATACAACTGTGGATAACAGATGCTTTTGCAAGGACATTTCCGGATTGTTCGAGGAACTTAATCAAACATACAATTCAAAGGAATGGCGGTTACTTGTTGACTGCGGTAAAGAAAGTTTGAAAGCAGTACTTTTACACAACGGAAATCAGAAACCGTCGATTCCCATTGCTCATGCTGTCGACACTAAGGAATCATACGAAACAATGGCTAAAATCATAAAATACATACAATATGAACATGTAGGTGAGGCATAACATCCTCTGGGATAGCCGATATTTTGCCACCACGGCATATTAAGCTGAGGCTCTTTAAAAATTTTGTAAAAGCCTTAATGAAAGATGGCAATTCACTCTCATATTTAAAAAGTTTATTTAAAAGTCTTTCTTTTCACAAAATCGAAGAAGGAGTTTTTGATGGTCCTAAAATAAGGAAACTGATGAAAGATGTAAATTTCGAATCATATTTGACGTCGGATGAAATTGCAGCATGGAGGTCGTTTAATCTTTTAGTTTCAAATTTCCTTGGATCCAATAAAAGCCCGCAATATGAAACAATGATTAATGATTTGTTAAAAAATTGGTTAGAAATATATTTTTTTATATTTATGTATATAACACATATGTATGTATTCTTCCAACTTATTTTTCGTTTTATGTATTCCAACAGGTGTAAATATGTCTCTCAAAATTCATTTCTTGCATTCTCATTTAAACTTTTCCCCCGAGAATCTTGGCGACGTAAGTGACGATCATGGCGAAAGGTTTCACCAAGAATTGAAGTCCATCGAACGGCGTAACCAAGGGCACTGGGATGAAAGAATGATGGGAGATTTTATTTGGTTCCTCATTAGAGAAACCGATTCCGAAATCTACAAACGTCAACAAAGAACTCACAACTGCTTCTAATGAAACTTGTTCATGTAAATAAACTAAAATGTACATAATATAAATAAAAGTAATAAATAAAATCGCTATGTAAACAGAAATTTAAAAGAAAAGAGATTTTTTGAAATTCTCTTACCTCTACCAAAAGGGCTATAATTTCTACATTTATCCATAGATTTTTTTTCAAATACAGGGTGGCTGATATGTATTGCAACCAACTTTAGGTTGATATCATTTCTAAACGGCTAGTCTGATAGCTGACAGATTTATTTCAGTGACAGTTCATTTTATTGTTTACAAGCTTACAAAAGCATTTTGATCTATTGCATTCAGAAAAAAGTTATTCGTGATGGAATTCAAGCGTGATAGTGTGATTGCATTATATTTGAGTGGCTCGTTAGAGCCCTCCAGCATTTAAATGTGAATAAATCTTTTGTTTCTCGTACCATTGCTCGTTACCGTGATACTGGCAGTGTTGCATCGCGTCCAAAAAGTGGACGATCCGAAAAGTGAAGGCCAGATTTGATCGAAATCCACGCCGCAGTGGTAGAAAAATTGTTCGTGAGCTGAACATATCGCGAGAACGGATACAACACATATTAAAAAATGAGCTTGGACTAAAGCCATTGAAGTTCCAAAAAGTTCAAGAGCTCACCGATGCACAAAAAAAAGTTAGACTGGAAAGAGCCAAGGAGTTGCTTTGCTTGCACGAAAGTGGCCAGCTACCGAATTTGGTTTTCTCCTGTGAGACGCTGATCCAAATTGAGCAGTTTGTGAACAAACAAAATGATCGGGTTTACTTGCCAAAGAGGTCAGCTGAAAATTAACGGCCGATGGTCGCTCCCCGCTCGTATTCATCGACCATGGGGTCAAAATAAATGCCGAATATTATCGGGAAAATGTCCTAAAGACAGTATTGAAGCCCTGGGCAGACAAACATTTCGGCCGCAGACCATGGACATTCCAAACGCTTCGCCGGAAATGGGCCAAAATACCGCAGAGCCACTTTCGTGCAGCGTGTGATGGCTTTGTCGGCCGTTTGAAGGCCAATTCGAACAAATCTAAACTGTTTCCAAAATTGTATGTTATTTCCGACATTTTTTGCTTTTGAACAATAAAATTAAAAAAAAAATTAAAAAATATAGCGCTTTACTTTGTTGCATTACATATCAGCCACCCTGTAGGCATTATTTTATTCGCTAGGATGCAAACTTTAAAAAAAAAAAAAATAAAATATTTTTTTTTTTGATTTTTTTTCGATTTTTTTTCTATTTTTATGTCTTTTTTTGTCCCAGGATTTTTTTTTTTTGAAAAAAATCTACTTTTTCCAATTTGTTTAATGACTGTTTCTAAGTGAAAGAGATATTTCCAACATTAGTAGCCCACATTAATAGCTTCAATCTAACGTATAAGTCGACCTGATCGAGCATATACTCCAAAAATTATAGTGCAAATACTAAGGGTACCTTCGACAATAATAGTATTTTTAATAAATTTTTTTAAAAAAAAAAAAAATTTTTTTATAATATTAAAATTTTTTTTTTTAAAAAAATTTATCCATGAAAAATCTACGCAAAAAAATAATTTTTAGGTTTAGGACACAAAAAAAAATTTTTTTGTTGCGTAGTGTTATTTTCCTGGTTGTATTCGTTTCTTTTTAATAAAAAGTTATAAAAGCTTTAAAATATATTTTAAAGTTAAAAATAAATTCAATAAACCATCCGTCAATAAACATCATTCATGAATAAATCCTTTAATTTTTAATCGTTTAAAATTAAATTATTATTTCAATACTGAGACTGACTGTCTATCCATGGCCCATGGCCATGCCATATCCTATTTCTCTTTAGCTACAAACAAAAACATAGAGATGAAAAACCTTACAACACTTTTTCTTTGCAAAATTAAATGTTTTTATTTTTTATAATGCTTTTTTTATAGGATGCCATCTTTTTTTGTTGTAAAATAAGCTTAAGCGACTAGCGACTAAAAAAATATTTATAAAAACACACATAGAGAGTGTACAGGATAACGTGTGTGTGTGTCAGAGATATATATAAGTATAGTTAGATAGAGGAAGAGAGAGAGAGATAGAAAGTGGTAGATAACAATATGACATAAAACAAAAGTTAGTTGAGCATAAATAAACACAAAGTAACAATAACAACAAATGTGTCACATTTACAGTATATGTATGTGTGTATAAATATATATGAATGTATGTATGTGTGTATGAAACGTGTCTATGTAGAAATACTGGTAGATTTAAGGAAACAATTTTTTTATAATATTAAAATTTTTTTTTTTAAAAAAATTTATCCATGAAAAATCTACGCAAAAAAATAATTTTTAGGTTTAGGACACAAAAAAAAATTTTTTTGTTGCGTAGTGTTATTTTCCTGGTTGTATTCGTTTCTTTTTAATAAAAAGTTATAAAAGCTTTAAAATATATTTTAAAGTTAAAAATAAATTCAATAAACCATCCGTCAATAAACATCATTCATGAATAAATCCTTTAATTTTTAATCGTTTAAAATTAAATTATTATTTCAATACTGAGACTGACTGTCTATCCATGGCCCATGGCCATGCCATATCCTATTTCTCTTTAGCTACAAACAAAAACATAGAGATGAAAAACCTTACAACACTTTTTCTTTGCAAAATTAAATGTTTTTATTTTTTATAATGCTTTTTTTATAGGATGCCATCTTTTTTTGTTGTAAAATAAGCTTAAGCGACTAGCGACTAAAAAAATATTTATAAAAACACACATAGAGAGTGTACAGGATAACGTGTGTGTGTGTCAGAGATATATATAAGTATAGTTAGATAGAGGAAGAGAGAGAGAGATAGAAAGTGGTAGATAACAATATGACATAAAACAAAAGTTAGTTGAGCATAAATAAACACAAAGTAACAATAACAACAAATGTGTCACATTTACAGTATATGTATGTGTGTATAAATATATATGAATGTATGTATGTGTGTATGAAACGTGTCTATGTAGAAATACTGGTAGATTTAAGGAAACACAGTTAAGTTAGCGTTGATATAGTCCACGAGAGGTGGTAGGCGGTAGGTGGGCGAGGGGATGAGAGTCAAGAGTTGAGAGAGGAAGGAAATGAATGAAGACAAAAGTGTTTATTATGAAAATGAGACAGTTAAAATGCTGTATGATTCTCCAACAAAAGCCAATGAGCAAGAGACCAGAACGAGGCATGAAGAGTGTTGAGGGTCCTTTGTCTGAAACATACAAAAGAGGAAACGGAAATCCCAAAGTTTTACCAAGATATAGGTGAGAAATGAGAAGGGTTTTTAAGAGATTTAATGGGGGTGGTAGGGGGAGGTAGAAAGTATAGACATAGTTCAAATAAAAGCGTAAAAAGTAGTCAAGATTAGAGAGGTATGAGTATTAGTAGTAATTGTTATGTTCTGTTGTGTGATGTATAAAAATCCCAAATCCCTTGTTTAGTAAAAAAACAAACATAATAAAATAAACTGAATGAAATGAACTTACAATGAAAAACAAATGAAGTGAGTATTAACAAACAAAGAGAAATAAACTAACAAATGCAAATTATGCTAAAGCTTACAGACTATGAAAAAAACTGTATGTATTGTTGTTCCTTTTTGTTTTTGTTTTTTTTCGGGGCGGAAGTCGTGGTCCTTTGAAGAGTAAGCCGGTGTCCGGGTGCCGGGCGATTGGGAATTGGTTGGAATGTTGTGAGACATTTCGTTTTCTAAAAGCTACTGAAGATCGTTGTTTTACTTTCGTCCTGCCTATTCATGTTTTCTTCTTGTCTTGAGTAATTCTTGAGCTCTGAGTGCCGTTTACCAAATAGATTTGCCGTTTCCATTGCCGTTGCCGTTTCCGTTGCCATTGACATTTCCGTTGCCGTTTCTATTGCCATTACCATTGCCGTTGCCGTTTCCATTGCCGCCACCATTGGTGTGGTAAATGCCCTGGCGCAAAGTGTTTCTCAAGCCATTGCCGTTGCCATTTCCATTGCTGCCGCCGTTCAAAATACGAATGCTAGCCGAGCTTGAGGTGGCCGATTGACGTGAGAGAGCATTTTGCAATTCGCTGCTATCCAAATCATTCAGGAGCTGATCTCCACCGTGTCTGCCATTACCATTGAGATTTAGACTTCCGACTCCGGTGGTACGACCGTTCGATGATATTCTGGTCGTTATGATGGAGCCACTGCCGGATCTCAGGCCATTGCCATTTTCCAAGAGCGATGTTATGGGCGAGGAGTGGATGACCTGGGCCTGCACGGTGGCACTGGCGGGTTGAGTGATGACAATCTGAGGTTGGGCGGTACGTTCAATATTGAGGCGGGCATTGTTGTCGTGGATCTCTTTCAAGGCGGAAATGTCGTGCGATTGGGCGAAGACAGCACCGGTGGGGGTGCGCGACAACAAGGTGGGTGGATGGCTGACCACGGTGGCGTGCACACTGTGACCCAAAGCCTGGGAGGGCAGAGATTGCGATAAGAGCAAAGCTTGATCGTTGGACAGGCGTTCCTGCGACTGTTGGTATTGAGTGCGCAACAACTGCTGCTGTTGTTGGCTGCGTTGTAGTTGTTGTTGAGCCTGCAATTGTTGTTGTAACTGTTGTTGTTGTTGCTGCTGTTTGTATTGCTGTTCGAATTGTTCCATCAATTGTTGGGCCTGGGAGCGAGCTTGGTTTTCCGATTGGATTCTGGCTTGATTTTCCGACTGGATTCTGGCTTGATTTTCGGACTGGATTCTGGCTTGATTTTCCGATTGGAGTCTGGCCTGGTTTTCTGACTGGGCATTTTGTTGGGCTTGGGCCATAGCTTCAGCTCTGACTTGAGCCTCGGCCAAGGCTTGAGCTTCGGCATAGGCCGCCGATTGAGCTTGGGCCTCGGCAATGGCATGAGCTTGTATTTGCGACTGGATAGCTTCGAAACTGTTGTAGCGAGACGAAGAAGAGGAGGCGGAAGCTGATGAAGAGGCACGAGAACGTTCATCGGACATTTGTTTGGAGACGACAGCATTGAAACCATTAATGTCATCGGCGGTATATTCGACAATTCTACGGGTGCCATCGGGTTCAATGAGGGAATACTGTAAAACACAAAGGTTAAGCTCATGCAAAGTGGCCTAAAGCCCTCGAAGTGAAAGCGGTCACCAGCAGTGTCACTTACCTGTCCTTGGACCACATCACCGTCACGTTTCTCTTCCTGTTGCTTATCATCGCCGGTCAACGAGTCTCTGACATCGTAGGCAAAGCTATACTGAGGATGGGTATCATAATCCTCTGAGGAGCTGACAGTGGCGCCAAAATCATTTCCAATTTCCGATGAATCCGACGATTGTTCCAATGAATTACGCTGATGCACATCCTGCTGATTTGAGATTGACTTCTGTTGAGCCAAATGCAGAGCAGCGTGCAGCGCAGGATATGAGGCCGTCACAATGTTGCTGGCCAACACACTAATGCACAAACATACCAAAAACTATTTGGTTGAAGGGGAGTGGCGGGGATGGTGGAGTTTGAAGGGAAGAGAGCAAAAACGGATAACGAGAAAGAAGAGAAGTGAAATATAAATTATGTGCTCCATTAAAGTTGCAATGACGTCTTTTTTTATTATCCTTTGCGGAAATAACTTTATGGCGTATGAAAGTGGCGATTTTACCTTGGGGATTTTATGCGAATAATGGAGAAGGGAAATGATAATGACATGTCTTACAATGTTCCGTTGGGTGGAACAAAGTAATGATTTAAAGTAACTGTGATGGATTTGGTCAATGTCCAAAGGAAGGACTATCGTTGATTGTTCTATATATATACACGGGGAAAAATCTGCATTTTTGATATGTTTGAATTGAAAGAAAATAAATTTGGAAACGATTTTTTTAAATATTTTATATTTGTTAACAAATAAATTTTATTTAAAAATCAAGAAATTTTGTTTGGAACGAATATATTAATATATTAAAACATAATATATTTGCAAACTGACTTTCACAAATAAAATATGTGTTTACACACAAACAAAGTTATTGCTTAAGAAGCTTTCCAAATATATTTTATTTAAAAAAAGATTTTTTAGACTTTGCTATGTTTTTACGAATTTTAGTTAGTTTTCCTAGATTTCGTGTTAAACTTTATAGTTAAAAATGTCTTTAGCAGCATTAGCTTTTGTTTCACATCAAAAATTTTAAATTATAAATATTTCAATACATCATTTTTTGTCAATTTATAGGTACGATTTAAGTTTTAATTGCATTTTACAAACATAACTTCCGAAAAACAGAAAACTTGTCTTTAAATTAAGACATTGATTCGTTGCCAAAATATATAAATACAAATTAATCTTTGTTTCGGAAATATTACTTCCAAATAAAAAAATATTAGAACGGGAACATATTTTTGTTTAGAACAATATCCTCCCAAACATATAGTATTTGTGTGTGCCAAATATTATATATTTGGAGTGTACCCTAAACATTTGTATATTTCAAGCAGAATATGTTTGGGACAATATACTACAGAAGCGATTTTTTTTCAGCGTGTATGTATAGAAAATAACTGTGTTTACTTGGCAGAGGGATTTACTCCACTCTATTACACTTTATTATTGAATTAAATTACAAGGCACTTTATTTAAAAATGAAGTAGTAAGGAGCTTGAGTTGTTGTTTTAAATGTATGAAGTATGAGGTTTAGCGTCCCTAATCTTCTGCATTAATAATTAATAGAAAGTTACAATTTATAAATTTGGTTGTTTTTAGGAGGAACCTATAATTTATATCTTTCCTAAATTCAATTTATAAGTTTGTTTGTTTTTTAGAAGGAACCTAAAATTTATATCTCTCCCAAATCCTCAGAAAATATTGCCCAAATATATGTCGCTGTAATGATTTGGATGGCTTTGAGGAATAGTATTATTTGAACGAGACAATGATATAAATGGTTTTGTATTTCTCCAAAAATAATATGTTTTAGTGTTCAGCACATTTGGTCCATTTAATAATTCAATTTTAAAATTTGTTTTTTTTTTTTTTTTGGAAAAAGTCAAAGTCAAATTGTATGACTATATGTGAGTTGAAATATTTTTTTTTAATATAAGTGGGTTCGATTCCCACCAGAGGCTCTGGTCTGTCGCTGCAAAATTTAGCCATATGGTCTTTGTAAACCGTCCTTTCCCTGGACCTTAAAATTATAATATAAATTTACTTTGTATTGCAATTCGTATAAATAACAAATAAATATTTTAAATACTCTGTTAAAACCAGTTCTAAATGTAGTAGGAAATCCTTGTGGAATTTCTGGAATAGCGAAAATTATTTTATGGGGGAAATCCTTTATTTCCAACAGGGAAATTTCTCATTTCAAAGTTCGTCACCAATTTTTATGAGAATCCAAAAATGTTGATATACATATTTCTCTTTTAATAAATCCAAATTTGCATGCCAATTTGAGAGAAAAAAAATTAAATTAAAAAAATTTAAATAGAAAAGGTAACATTGTAATTTTCTATTTTCACGTTCGATTTTTGAATTATGGATTTAGTTTATTTTTTTGTCTGCTTATTTTTAAAACAATTCACAGATGTTGTATTAGACATCTTTAATGATTTATGCTATTTTTCCATATATTTTTCATTTCACATTTCCTTTTCGATTAATTTTCGATTTTTGATTTATTTTCTCTTTTGACTATTCGTAAATTGTTTTGATCACATACCCACTTCATTCTAAGATTGTGAGAAAAGTTGTTAATTTGTTGAAAATTGTTGTTATAAATTCCGTTCTTTGGGTCGCCTAGAGGGGAAACACCTTCAAACACGGATTGTTCACTTCACTTGGCACGCACAGAACAAAAACACACACACACACGAACACAATGGTTTGATCCTTGCAAAGGAAGGAGTCACTGTCGCTTTAGCTGTTGCTGTTGCCGGCTGTGTTGTCAGTCTATCAGTCGGTTTGTTGTACGTGATAAGTGTACCGCACAACTGCTTTCGATAAATGCAATAAAACTTTTGATGACTTTAGAATAGTTTCTGGCCGCTTTTATACTCGGCCCATGGATGGGTGGATGAAGAGACTGGTTTAGTTGGCCAACTAATGCATGGTCGAGTGAAAGAATGAATGAATGTGTGCATCGGATGGGTGGATGTGTCTCCAAAAGTGATACACATGACACACCACTTCACTCCACTCCACTCAGATGCCCGCCCTTCTCTTGCAACTGTGTCTTGGCTCTTAGCCCTTTTCGGCAGCTGCCGCTCCCAAAACAAGATATGAGCAAAGAAAACAATGTTCAAAACATATAAGACTTTCAAATTTGTTAGATTAAAATTACAAATGACCTTCAACAGATGGTCAGCCGCCTCCCATCACCGATCCCACACCGCCAGACGCATCAAACCAGCAATGGGTACATTGAGTACACATTGCTAGTTCAGATCGACTCTCATACACGAGTAAGGCAAAAAGTCATAAATATTGCAGCAATTTTTTTATCTGAATTTTCCCAATAGAGTCCTAAGTTGGCTCACTTTAGTTTCCTAATTAATCCGGATATTGAAAGTATGTATTGTAGTTTTCCTCTTAATTAATTGTATCTTCCAGTCTTCTTTGTATGTTTTGCAATAGTACTGACTGGGTCATCCGATTGGAAAGATGGTGTTTCTATTTATAGATTATATACTGGGAGGAGCGTAAAATGCAGATGAATCATCTACGCTCTGTCAGAGAGACAGACTGAAATTACTTACAATTACCCAAAAAGGAATATCTTTCAAATGTTGGAAAGAAATTCCTTTGAATGAAATTCCTATGTATTCCTTCCAGAATGTACTTATGTATACCGAATTCTTTCACATGAGCAAAACACGCCAAGGTCAAAGCATGTCCATTTGAAGTTATATTTTAAAGAAATTGTTTGTAATTTTTTTACGAAAAAAGTATTATATTCTGGAGGTAATTACCATGTCACTATTTTAGATAAAAAAGTATAACGATTATATTACGTGGTGCAAACAACCCAGCCGAATTATTTTGAAAAAAATATGACAAACATGCCTACTATGAAGATTTTAAAATTTTCAAAATTGCAAATACTGGTTTTATAAAAGTTATCAACATGGGACTCTTTTGCAAAATGTTATTAAATATTTTCCCTCTTAAGGAAAAATAGAAAACAAATTTAAGGAGACATTTTTTTCTTTTCCTTTAACGAGGCTACAGATTTTAGCGAAAGTTGTGTCGGTGAAAGGTTTTAGTTTATGCTTATTGCTAAAATAACAAATATTTTTATACCCTCACTTTAGTGATAAGAGGGTATATATCATTTGCTACGGGCCAAAAGTGAAACACAAAAAAAGTGTTATACACATAGTATTAGTTTATTAGTCACTATCACCTCGAGAAAAATGGGCGAAGTTGCCACGCCCCTTTTGGTACCTCCCACACACATGGACCGTTTTGTACCAAAGGTTAACAGTTTTTATCTTTAATACCAGTGCATACAAATACTTGGAATTTCGTACAGTACAATGCTTTTATAGTACCTAGAGTCTAGAGAAAAGTGGCCGTAATTGGCACGCCCCTTTTGGTACCTCCCACACAAATGGACCATTTTACACCAAAAGTTAACAGCTTATAACTTTAATACCAGGTTAAAGTTATTAAATGCAATTTAAATTGATATCTATATATATAAAAATGGAAAAATGTTTGTATGTATGTATGTATGTATGTATGTATGTATGTATGTATGTATGTGTTTTATAGACGCTTAAACCACTGGACCGATTTTAAAATTTTTTCTTTTGTTTGAAAGCTATTTGGTCTGAGATGGTTTTGGGAAAAAAAATTTTGCAAATAGTGGGCGGGGAAAATTTGGGCGTGGCAAATCGTTTGTTTGTGGGTTTGTTTGTTTGTTCCGTATAGACGTCTAAACGACTAGACCGATCATCTTGAAATTTTCACAGAATGTACATGTGTAGGGGGTGCTGAAAATAGGGTACTTGAATTTTCGATATATCAAGTGGGCGTGGACCCGCCCATATGGGTCCAATTTTGATATTGAGAAAAAATTTTAGCTAGAGTGCTGAAATTTTGTGTGTATGCATTTAGTGGCATATTATGTGAATTTTCCAAAAATGGGCGGAATCGGACCAATGGGCGTGGCCCCGCCCATATAAGCCAAATTTTGAAATTGAGATATGTTGCACAATTTGTTAGCGAGAGTGCTGAAATTTTATGTATATGTATATGGTGGCAGTCTACGTGATTGGTCCAAAAATGGGCGGGATCGACCCAATGGGCGTGGCCCCGCCCACATAGACCAAATTTTGAAATTTTGATATCTTGCACCATTTGCTAGCGGGAGTGCTGCAATGTTGCGTATATGTATCTGGTGGCATTCTACGTAATTGGTCAAAAAATGGGCGGGATCGGACCAATAGGCGTGGCCCCGCCCATACAAGCCAAATTTTTAAATTGAGATATCTTGCAGAATTTGTTAGCTAGAGTGCTGTAATGTTGTTCGTATGTATCTGGTAGCAGTCCACGTGATTTTTCCAAAAATGTGCGGGATCGGACCAATGGGAGTGGCACCGCTCATATAAGCCAAATTTAAAAAATGTGATATCTTGCACAATTTGTTACCGAGAGACCTGGAATTTTGTACATATATATATCCGTTGGCGACCTACATGATTGGTCCAAAAATGGGCGGGTTCGGACCAATAGGCGTGGCCCCGCCCATATAAGCCAAATTTTGAAATTGAGATATTTTGCACAATTTGATAGCGAGAGTGCTGCAATTTTGTGTATATGTATATAGTGGCAGTCTATGTGATTGGTCCAAAAATGGGCGGGATCAGAACAATGGGCGTGCCCACCCCCCCATATAAGCCAAATTTTGAAATTGAGATATATTGCACAATTTTGTACCGAGAGTGCTGTAATTTCGTGTATAAATATCTGGTGATAGTCTACGTGATTGGTCCAAAAATGAGCGGCATCGAACCAATGGGTGTGGCCACGTCCATATAAGCCAAATTTTGAAATTAAAATATCTTGCACAATTTATTATCGAGAGTGCTGCAGTTTTGGACATATGTATCTGATGACTGTCTTAGCGATTCGCCCAAAAATTGGCGGGATCAGACCAATGGACGTGGCTCCGCCTATATAAGCCAAATTTTGAAATTGAGACACATATCTTGCACAATTTTTAGCGAGAGTGATGTCTGGTGGTAGTCTACGTTATTGGTCCAAAAAGGGTCGGGATCGGATCAATGGCCGTGGCCCTGCCCATATAAACTAAATTTTGAAATTGAGATGTCTTACACAATTGTTTAGCGATAGTTCTGTAATTTTGTGCATATGTATCTGATGATAGCCTACGTGAATGTTCTAAAAAGTGGCGGGATCGGATCAATGGGCCTCGCCCCGCCCATATAAACCAAATTTTGAAATTGAGATATCATGCACAATTTGTTAGCGAGAGTGCTGTGATTTTGTGCATCTCACGCAGTCTACGTGATTACACAAAAAAGGGCGGCACCGCCAATAGGAGCCTAATTTTTAAATTGAGATATCTTGCACAATTTGTTTAAGTGAGCGCTGCAGTTTTGGGTATATGTATCTGATGACAGTCTACGTGATTCGACCAAAAATAGGCGGGATCAGAACAATGGACGTTGCCCTGCCTATGCGAGTATAAGTCAAACTTTGAAATTGAGAGTCATATCTTGCATAATTTTTTACCGAGATTGCTGTAATTTCGTGTATATATATCTGGTGATAGTATACGTGAATGGCCCAAAAGGGTTGGGATCGGACCAATGAGCGTGGCCCCACCCTTATAAGCAAATTTCTGAAATTGAAATACCTTGAACAATTTGTTAGCGAGAGTGTTGTAATTTAGTAAATATGCATTTGATGGCAGTCTACGTAATTGGTTCAAAAATGGACGGGATCGGAAATCTCAATCTGGGGCAACGAAGTGGACCGGGTCCAGCTAGTAATTTAATAGAAAAAACAAATAAATAAATTTCCTAATATTATTTTGAGACTCAAGGTGAGGGGATTCATTAGTCGGTTTACCCGACTGAACTTTCTTACTTGTTTTCCCCTCACCTTAGAAAGGAGGGTATATATCATTTGCTACGAGCCAAAAGTGTAACACATCGAAGGAGTGACCTAAGGCCCTAAGTATGTTCGGCGGATATCCGTTTTGGGTAATTTTATGATTCGAATGAGCAATGTCCGTCCGTCTATCTGTCTGTCTAACAGCTTTTATCTTTAATACCAGTGCATACAAATACTTGAAATTTCGTACAGTGCAATGCTTTTATAGTACCTAGAGTCTAGAGAAAAGTGGCCGTAATTGGCACGCTCATTTTGGTACCTCCCGAACATATGGACCATTTTACACAAAAGTTAACAGCTTATATCTTTAATAACAGTACACACTTTAAAGTTATTCAATGCAATTTAAATTGATAATAATTTAATTAAAACAAAACAATAAATAAATTTGCTAATATCACTGTGCAACAAGAAAATCTTTCCTGAACACCACTAGTATATCAAAACACCCAAAGGGTTTTGCAAAGTTAGCTCGAGTTTTTTTATTATAGCCCTTTAAAATTTTGATACTTTCCACTTTCGCGGCCACATGTCAAAACAAAGAAAACACCACAACATCCGAAATGACTCCCAAAATGCAAAAATATACACAATGGCCCAAAGATCTTGGACCATAGGGCCTCAAACACGGTCCAAGGTCAACAGATAAACGATGGTACTAAGATGAAATGGAATTATTTAGGATATTCTTCTTTCGAAATATTCCAATGGCGTATGGGGCTTTAAAATTTGGATTTCGCAATAAATCCCCGGAGGTCCAAAACCACACAAAATATAAATATCAATGAATTAAAATATTTAAGGCCAAAAATATTCAAAATTTAAACATAGACTCACACCAAGTTTTAAGGCCTGGTTGCCTCTGTGTTTTTCCTTTTTTTAATCTTTTGGACATTTCCTTTCATTTTAGTTACATATGGCCTATATGTGGGCTTTAAGGCTTATATCAAGGTCCTAGGGCCCGTTACGTCACTGAGCATATTTTTGGCATTTTGTGGGTCACTTCGGAGGTGATGATGTTTTTCCTTTGTTTTGATATCTGCCCGCTAAAGAGAATTTTGTCTGGAAATTTGACTAAAAATAGCCCAACTTCAAAGGGCTATAAAACAAAAATTCGAGCTACCTTTTCAAAATCCTTTGGGGGTTTTGATATACTAGTGGTGTACTATCATGTCCAATTGGTTTCGTTCGGGAAAGATTTGATGACCCACAATTTGTTGCACAGTGTATTTTTTGGGACTCAAGGTGAGGGGATTCATTAGTCGATTTACCCGACTGAACTTTCTTACTTGTTTTTGTTTACAGAAAACAACTACAGCTATCTCGAAATCGGTGGTTAAAAACAAAACCATTTAATTACGATTTTAATAAAACTAATTTCATTCAGTGTTCCCAAAATATGTACCCTATTGGCAAAGCTAAGTAAATAAGACTTTAAGTTGCACTTATGATGCAATTTAATGTATATTAAGTGTCGTTGTTAACGGTCCATGAGTGATTTAAAGTAGTCCGTCCTTCCGTCCGTCCGTCCTGTCTGCAGTGTTGTCAGAGACTCTTTGTTGGTCATTCGATAGCCGTATAAATACAGAGGTACAAGTATGTGAATGCATGAAATTGGTGTCAGGTGTGACAGACAAACCAAATAAAAATATGATTTCATTATTAAAACGCAGAGACATCACGAAGAAAAAAGTCAAAAACATGCCGGGCAAGATTTTTTTAGGAATTACAAATATTCCGAATGACCTTGAAAAGCAACTCCTATTGGAACGATACAAAATTAACTCTCCTAGCCGATATACGCTTTCTTCATGTTTACAACTGTTCCATACAAATATAACTAGAATTTATTAATTTGTATGTATTTTGTAATAAATAACGTTTTAGTTTATAGATATCGTTTTATCCAACAAATTAAACAAATTAAACTGATCAAACTAATTAAAATAGAGAAGATGTGAAATGTTCTGAAGTTCGACCATTCTATAATCTACACCGCACTGCCGTACAAAGTATTGTAACTTTGTGCATCACTTTCACGACTCTAATCACTTTCTAGTTAGCGATGTCCTTCCGTCCGTCGGGCAGTATATACAATATGCCATACAATATCTCTTGCATTTTACAAACCGAGGTTCACAAAAGACTTTTCGCACCTAAGAGTTACGTCGCGTAGTTGCCTAAGAGTTATCTCGTTAGAATATGAAAACCTTCACAATTTTATATGTAGTAATGTGTTACACGATAAACAGCAACAGCAATTTTGAGCTCGGCTTTCAGTACAGTGTGGCCCAAAATGACCGATGGGGTTTGAGTTCATTATAAACTTCTTATTTTATTTATTTATAAGAAATTTTGGGGAAAAAACTAAAAAAATCGGGTTTTTGGAGATTTTCGAATTTATTTTCTGGATAGAAAACAAAATTTGCTATTTGATTGTCATTAGATATAACCGTTGTGGTCATTTGAAGTCATTGTCTCCATTATTCTTTTCGATATAATATCGGATGGATTTTTTGTACTATAACAAATTTTTTGCAAATTCACAAAAGTTGACGTAAAACAATCGGTGCATATTCTGACGCAGATTTTCACAATTACTAGGACAAAAAATATTTTTTTTTGAAAATATAATTTTAAATGGCCGTGAATTTTGTCTTATTGGGTATCTAGTATCGATTCTTATACCCTCATTTTAGTGGAAGAGGGTATATATCATTTGCTACGGACCAAAAGTGTAACGATCGAAGGAGTGACCTAACCCCAAGTACTATTTTCGGCGAAAATCCGTTTTAGGACATTATAAGTCATTCGAGCAATGTCCGTCCGCCTGTCTGTCTGGATACAGCGCACGACAACTCTCGAAAGGAGTAACCGATTGACTTCAAATTTGGTATGTGGTAATATTTTTTTCTATCTCCGGCTAAGTTCGAAAATGGGCCACATTGGTCCACGCCTTCTAGTACCTCCCTCACAAAAGGTTAAAATTTAGTGAAATATTAATTCATTAATAACTTCTATGCTATTTATCCGAATTTTCAGTAATTCCATACATAGTAATAGTTTATCTGTCGCTATCAGCTTAATTTTTTTTTAATTTAATTAATTTATTAACAAATTGCAGTTTACAGATAATTATGCCTCAGCGTCAGATGACTTTATTGAGGCGAGTTGGCAGTAATTAAAGCTTTATAATAAATATAAATAAATCATATTAATTAATATAAAGATTGGTTAACAAATTATGTTAAAAATAAAAAGTACATTCATAACTTTAGAAAAAGTGAGATCATAGAATTCATTTTTACTAGAAGCTAGCCTAAAAGTGTAGCAAGATTACTTATGAAAAAGCTTTTTAAGTTCAATTTAAAAGCTGAAACTCTGTCCAAATTTTTAATGTTTTCAGGCAGATTGTTAAATTCCAAGCACCCCATATACTCAATTCTCTGCTTCGTGACTTCCAGTCGGCATCGTTTTACTCTTAAATTTGAGTTATTTCTGTATTGCACTCTGATTTTGTTCAAAGTTTATAGCAATGTGACCAATATTGTGGAGCATCTTAAAAATGAATAGCAGAATTTGCATCTTATATAACCCCTGAATAGGTAAAATATTCTTACATACATCTTTGTACAATGATAATGTTGGAAATAGAATTGGTAAGCTATACACCGATTTTAGAGCTTTGTTTTGCATCCTTTGCAAGGATTTCAGTTCTGCAGTTTTTTTACTTCCGTAGACAGAAACTAAATAATTTAGATGACTATGTACCAATGCATGATATAATAGTAATTTTGTTTCTTCGTTGAACTTGTTTTTGAACTTGTACATCAAACCAATTGCTGGGGATATTTTAGATTTTAACTCTTGAATATGTAAAGTCCACGTGAGATTGTTCTGCAAATGTACGCCTAGGTATTTTATTGACTGACTTTCATAGACTTCTTCGCCATCAACAAACATTCGGAATTGACCAGAACTTGTGTCATTACGGGGCTTAAAGCGTACAATTTTTGTTTTGTTTTTATTAATAAGCAATTTGTTAATACGTGCATATTCAAAAATTAAAGCTGCGTCTCTCTCCATATACGATTTCAAAGCTGTTTCATGTTTATAAGGATAAAACAAGGATATGTCGTCTGCATACATATACACGGGGCAAAATTGCCTTTTTTGATATGTTTGAATCGAAAGAAAATGTATTTGGAACACAAATTTTTAAATATTATATATTTCTAAGCAAATAAATTTAATTTGAAAATCAATAAAATATATTTGGAACGCATATATTAATATATTACAACAAAATATATTTGCAAACTAAATTTCTCAAATAAAGTACATGTTTAAGTACAAATAATATTATTGTTTAGGAATTTCTCCAAATATATTTTATTTAAAAAAGACTTCAAATCTTTTGCTGACTTTTTCGAATTAAATTTTTTCTTGGTTCTCAATTTTACCTCCCAGTTATGATACCATATGCAGCAATGACTTCTGTTTCAAATCAATAATTTAAAATTTCGAAGCCATCATTAGTTGTCAATCCTCCGAAAAATTTATTTTGATCCAAGATTATAGGATTTAAATTATTATTTATTATTTTTACGAACAATATAAATTTCTAAAAAAAAAATATTTTGGATTACTGAACAATATGACACATTTTATGTATTTTCTGAATACTTAAATTCCCATTTTATTTTGTTTCGAAAATAATAATACCCAAATAAAAACAAATTGGGAGTAAACAAAGATTTGTTTAGAACAACATCTTCCCAAATATATTACCTTTGCGTGTACCAAATATTATATGTTTAGAGTGTACCCTAAACATATATATGTTTCAAGCCGAATTTGTTTGGGACAATATACTACAGAAGCGATTTTTTTCAGCGTGTACAATTTTCCATAAAGGCCAAGCTTCGTAATATCGTTGACATACACTGCGAACAAAAAAGGCCCCTATACACTGCCTTGAGGTACACCATGTTCTAAATCACCCATGAAACTTTTGATTCCATTAATTTCAACGTACTGCTTTCTTTCTTCCAAATAATTCTTAAGAATGTGCAATTCCTTTCCATTTATACCATAATACTCCAGTTTCTGACACAAAATACCATGGTCCACTAGATCGAATGCCTTCGAGAAGTCGTAGAATATACCAGCAACTGCATTATAACCCTGATCAAGACCTTGACATATATAACTTACGACATTAAGTACCGCATGCTCCGTTCCACTTCCTTTTCTAAACCCAAATTGGTATTTATAAAGCAATTTATTTGTTTCTAAGTACGTTAATAGCTGGTGATGAATTAATTTCTCAAAAATTTTATCAATTACTGATAAAACAGCAATTGGTCTGTATTTATCTTCAGAACTGGCATTTGTTACCTTGGGTATAGGAACTATTTTTGCAATTTTTAAAACCTCAGGATATTCGGCAGTCTCAATAATGCTTTGAAATATTTCGATCAAAATGGGTGCAACATCAATATTGCATACAGTAATCATTTTTGGCGACAACTTGTCATGGCCCGGACTTTTGGTCAAGGAGAGGTTTGAAATAATTTGTAATATTTCTTCAATCGATGGGTTTCTGAGAAGGAAATTACTGCTGTTGTGTCTTAAAGTCCTTAAACTGTTAAAAGAATCTGTAGAATGACTTTGTATTTGCTCCTTCAAAGTTCTGGGTATTTTTAAAAAGTAATCGTTCAGAAGATCACATTTCATAGCATCCTCGTTTATTAAATCACCGTCAGAGTTTTTTAAGTTTATTTGAGTTTTTACTTTCCTTCCCAGGGTTTCGTTCAAAAACCTCCAGCATTTCTTGGTATCATGCTGAAACTTTGCGATTTTACTTTGATAATAATTGTTCATTGAGTCATGACACGCATTTTGTATTACTCTGCTTACTCTTTTCAGTCTATTTTGAATATCAGCATTGTTTGGTTTTCTTTTTCTTTGTTTCAAAAGTTTTCCTTTCAATAAAATCAGACTTCGTAAATTAGCATTCATCCAAGGCGCTATCTCATTTCTTAAGATTACCTTCCGCTGTTGCACTACAGTTGAACTATCACCCACACTTCTTAATATATTAATAAGGTTAGAAGTATCATTCGACGGGTTTCCAGTCAATTGTAATGGTAAATGGTTTTTGAAATTCTCATTAAATTTATCATAATCACAATGCGTGTCAGTAATTTCATAATTACTGTAGTTTTCAATTTGTGTTTTAATTTTGCATGAAATTATATTATGATCAGATAATTCACATTGAATAGCGCCAATAAAAAGTTCATTCGAGATGTTACTGTATACATTATCAATAGACGTTCCTGATTTCGGACGCGTCACCAATTTATGACAGTTTCTAAAATCATAGCTTTAATTAAAATGGGCGAAGTGGTCCCTCACCTTTTGTTACCACCCACAAAGTTAACTGCTAATAACCTTAATACCAATGCACATAAGAACTTTAAATTTTGTTCAGTGAAATGTTTCTATAGTTCCTACCGTGCGATAAAAAATGGTCATGATTGCCACGCCCCTTTTGGTACATCTCCCACCAAGTGACCCTTTTTGCACAAAAAGTTAACAGCTAATAACTTTTATACCACTGCACATAAATACTTAAAATTTTGTTCAATGTGATGCTTTTACAGTACCTACAGTCTGGTAAAAAATGGCCTTGAATGCCATTTGGTACCTACCTCCCACACAAAATCGACAAATCTTACCAAAATTGTTTTTATAACCAACAGTGATACATCTGAAATCTATCCGCCCGTGGTAGATATAATTCCTCGCTCACACTATCCGCCCTTGATAAACGACATGATTCTTCGCCCAATCTATCCGCCCGTGATAGATGATATAGTTTCTCACCTAATCTATCCGCCCAGGATAAATGACTCAATTCCTCTCCCAATATATCAGCCCGTGATATATGACATAACTTCTCGCCCAATCTATCCGCCCGTGATAGATGATATAATTCCTCGGCCAATTTATACGCCCGGGATAAATGATTTAATTCCTCGACCAATCTATCAGCCCGTGATAGTTGATATAATTCCTGGCCCAATCAAGCTTAGAATAAAGTATGTTGAAAAATCTGTCAAAGATCTAAAATTAAAGAAATCGCCCGGAGGAGATGGTATAACAGCGAAAATGATTGAAGAACTTCCCTTTTCAGCCTTGAAAATTGTGTTATTTTTATTCAATGCAATACTGCGTGTAGGTTACTTCCCCCTATCTTGGAAGAGGTCATAAATCGTGATGATACCGAAACCAGGCAAAGATCCAATTCAAGTCAATTTGGCTTTCGAAAAAGTCATAATACTATAGAACAGGTACACCGTATCGTAACCTGCATCAGAAGAGCTTTGGAGAATAAAGTATATTGTTCGGCGCTATTCATAGATATTTCCCAAGCATTTGACAAAGTCTGGCACGAAGGACTTTTGTACAAAATATGCGATCTTCTGCCAACCAACACTCATAAACTGTTCAAGAGTTATTTGACTAACAGGTCTTTTCAAGTTGAATCAAATGGCATTTTTTTCTAGCCCTAAGAGCATAAATGCCGGTGTTCCACAGGGGAGCATTCTTGGCCCTATACTGTATGTTCTTTTTACGGCCGATATGTCCATAACCAACTTTACGCACACGTCTACTTTTGCGGACGATACTGCTTTCGTCAGTGCTCACAAATGCCCTTTAGTTGCGTCCGATCAACTGCAGTCTCATGTCCGAATCCTAGAAGAATGGTTAAAAAACTTGAGAATAATGGTGAATGCCTCAAAGTGTACTCATGTTACTTTTACCCTACACAAGTCCTCCAATTTCTATTTTCAATTCACAGAATCCCCAAAAGGATCATGTAAAATATCTTGGAATCCATTTAGATAGGCGCTTGACGTTGTCGCGCCACATAGTCTCTAAAGTAACTCAAATAAAACTCAAAACTAATCAACTTCAGTGGCTTATCATCCAAAGATCTGCCCTAGATCAAGAGTATAAAGTTCTTTTATACAAAACGGTATTGAAGCCCATTTGGACATATGGTATCCAGCTCTGGGGTACAGCGTGCTCTTCAAATGTATGCAAATTACAAAGAAGACAATCGAATATTCTTCGTTTATTTACAGGTGCACCATGGTATATAAGAAAAGCTAACATCCATAAGGATCTCAACATGCCAACAGTAAAAGAGGAAATTGGAAAATATTGCCAGTGTTACGTGGGCAAACTTTTGAGTCATCCAAACATCCTGGCTCGAAAACTACTAAATTTTGAAGGTCATAACCGCCTTAGAAGGAAAGATACGCTGGACTTGATTTACGAGTAAATTAAAACTAATCAAAAACAAAAATTAAATTATGATTTCTTAAATTTGAAATGTTAACCTTTTGTTAAAGTAAAAAATCGTGTAAAGTCTCAATGGTTTATTCGCAATGGTAATAACCCAGAGAATATGATTCTAGGTTAAGATTTGTCCACTTATTGTTATTTGCATTGTTTAATCATGAAAGATTCAATAATAAATGTAATGAACTGGAAAAAGAAATACCAAAATTGAATGGCTCACAATGTAAATACCATTGCACATAAAATCTAACAATTCGGTACAGTGTAGTGTCTTTGAAGTATCTACTGTTCGGCACAAAATTGGCGTATTCGTCCAGCCATTTCTGGTACCGCCCAAATTTACAGAATCATTCAAACACAATATGCTCATAACTTCTTCAGCAATCATCTAAATGTTTCCATATTTTTTCATAGACTGACAAAGAATGAACAATTTGTTTCAAAGTTCTGGCATCTCCCAACCGGTGTACCATATTACATTACTTACGAAATGAGGGTATACCTGAGTCGGATTACCCGACTGAGATTTTCTTAAGAGTTTTTTCAAAAGTTTATGTGAAAGATATCGGTGCACAGGGTTCGAAAAAAAATAAAAATTCAAATTTCAATTGCAGATATATTGGTAACTATACGAGATAACTCTAATGTGTAAAGGGTCTTTTGTAGACCTTGGTTAGTAGACTCCAAAGATTTTATGAATCTCTCGGCAAAGGCGAAAGTTACATACGCCTAAACATTTTGTTCACCATGGTGACCAATTCTAAGGCCATGCAGTTCCGTCCCTGTATACCCAAATTTAAAACTTAACTTCTCGGCGCCACGAAATAACCCCCAAGTTAAATAACCCCATGACGAAAATGAAATAACCCCCAATAAAATATGCCCCAAATGAACTGAAATAACGCCCAAAGATTAAATGTGAAATAAAGTCCAAACTAAATAAAAAAATAGCCAAATTATAAATGAAACAACCCCCAAAAAATATTGGTTAAATTAAAAAAAATAATTCCCCCCCAAAAAAAAGGTGAAATAACCCCTAATGAAAAAAAACCCCAAACAAATGAAATAAACTCCAAATTAAATTTATTCGTCTAGACAAATATTTTTTTGTGCAATATACACAATTTTTCCCAAAAACAGAAACGCTTGTATGGAATCTCCAATAGGCCGACGAAACAAATTAGAATAAAAACTAATGGAAATACCTGCAAATTGCAAATTGATATTTAATAATGGACGTAAAAACAAATTTTCAACTGCTTTGCAACGGTTTTTATGCTTTGCAGCTGAATGTTGGAACAGAAAACATAAGGAAATAGTAATCCTGAGGAAAAATTTTAAAAAATGTTTCTGAACTATTTTTTGTAGTGCATTACTATTTCTTGACGTTTGAAAACTTTTGGAATATAATACATGAGAATACATGAAAACTTTTGGAAACTATTTCACATATGAAGTTTTAGTTCTCTTCCAACAGTTTTCAAACATGAAGAAATAGTAATGCAGACGAAAAATAGGTAAAAAAAATCGCGGCGATTTTTTAGCCCACTGAACTGAAACTTCGTGTGAGAAATATGTTGGAAGAGAAAACATGAACGGCGATCGCCATGATTTGCAACCTATTTTTCGTCTCCATTAATTCCTATTCGTGTTTTCTCCTCCAACATATTTCCATAAAATTTTCTGACATGAAGAAATAGGAAAGCAGATGAAAAATATGCCAAAAAATCGCCGCGATTTTTGTCTCTCTGTTTCACTTGCTTTATCTATTCTTCAATTTTTCTCTTACAGCAGTATTTATTCGTAAATTGTTAAAAGGGAACAAACCTAATCAGTTCCGTTACTGATCGGCTCTCTAGCAAAATAGTCGCAAATCTTATTTTACTTACCATTTCCAAATATTTAAAGCTTATTAATTTCATGACATAATGAAATCGTACCATCTGGTATGTTTTCTGTAATCTGCTATCCGTGACCCTACAACCTAAATTTTCCTATTTGTTATAATTTAAAATTTTTCTTCTCTGAAGCACTATTAAGAACTGATTACTACTCTCAAGGCCCACCCTAAAGTTACCCCGTTCAATATGTTCATTCGATTCTAACCGCCTAACGACAAGGAAGCGATATCTAACAATTTTATTATTAAAAACTTTCCAAAATTTCATTTTGAATGTCAATGAAATAATCCCCAAATAAAATGAAATACGGCCCAAGAAAAATTAGATTTCGATGAAAATGAAATAAATCCCAAACAATGAAAAAATCCCCTAAACCCAAAATGAATGAAATAAATCCCAAATTCATTTTATTTTGGGTTTTATTTCATTTTGGTTTTAGTAACAATAATTTAAAAAAACTTTAAAAAATGAAATGAAACCCAAAGTTAATGAAATTTCACCCAAACCCAATTTTGAAACTTTATTTTGCACGGAGGAAAATCGTCATTTTTGATATGTTTGAATTCAAAGAAAATATACTTGAAAACGATTTTTTTAAATATTATATATTTATTAACAAATAAATTTTATTTGAAAATCAAGAAATTTTGTTTGGACGCATATAACAATATATTAGAACATAATTTATTTGCAAACTGAATTTCCCAAATAAAATATCTGTTTACACACAAACAAAGTTATAGTTTAAGAAGTTTTCCGAATATATTTTATTTAAAAAGTTTTTTAAAACTTTGTTGACTTATTCGAATTTTAGTTAGTTTTTCCAAGTTTTCGTGTTAAACTTTATAGCTAACCAGTAAGGAAAGGCAGAAAGTCGGGCGGGGCCGACTGTATAATACCCTACCCCTCCCTAACAATGCGATAAGGGTCATTGCCATAATAATTTGGAATAATTGGTAAATGGGTAGAAACATATTATCTAATTCTGAAACGATAATCGCTAAATTAAGCAATATTCGTTCCTAAATTGAGAAACATCTTTCTGGAAAATGATCGGAAGTAAAATACAACTTCTATAGCGGTTTGATACCAAATCAGGAGGAACATATATATGGAGCTTTAATATAAATCTGAACCGATCTTCCCTGAATACTCATTCATGTAAAAAGACCTCCTTCTGTCGAATTTCGTACTGATCGGATATAAAATACAGTATCTACAGCGCTTACATGTCAAATCGGGGGTAACATATATATGGGGGCTATATCTAAATCTGAACCGATTTCTTCCAAATTTAATAGTGTTCGTCCATATAATAAGAAACCTCTTTCTGCCGAATTTCATACTGATAGGATATTAAATAAAGTTTTTACAGCGCTTATATGTCAAATCGGGGCTAACATATATATGGGGGCTATATCTAAATCTGAACCGATTTTAACCAAATTCAATAGGGATCATCCTTGGGCCAAAAAAAAGATATGTGTAAAGTTTCATCGAGATCGGACCATAATTGCGACCTGCACTTTGATTACAAGAATACATGCACAGACGGACAGGCAGACAGACAGACGGACAGACAGACGGACATAGCTAAATCGACTCAGAAAGTGATTCTAAGTCGATCGGTATAATAAACGATGGGTCTTCTTCTCCTTTTGGGTGTTACAAACAAATGTACAAAGTTATAATACCCTGTACCACAGTGTGGTGTAGGGTATAAAAATTTCCTAAATTACATTTTGAATGTCAATGAAATAATCCCCAAATAAAATGAAATACGGCCCAAGAAAAATTAGATTTCGATGAAAATGAAATAAATCCCAAACAATGAAAAAATCCCCAAAACCCAAAATGAATGAAATAAATCCCAAATTCATTTTATTTTGGGTTTTATTTCATTTTGGTTTTAGTAACAAAAATTAAAAAAAAAACTTGAAAAAATGAAGTGAAACCCAAAGTTAATGAAATTTCACCCAAACCCAATTTTCAATCTTTATTTTGGGTGTTATTTCATTTTCGGCTTGGGGGTTATTTCACTTGGGGGTTATTTCACTGCGCCTAACTTAACTAATACCTCTTCTACAAGCATGTCAAGTCGCAATTGGTTGTCTGCTTAAGAAACGCTCGAATTATTTCCTTTTTTAATTCCTCCAACTATGCGACGTTACGAAATTTTGCAATGTGTCTTTGTCCACACAATTTAAATTATTCATGTTCCAGGAGTGTTATTTTATAACCGATTTGGCTTAAAATACTTAGCTAGTTTTTTATTTGGTCCAAGCTATTCCTGGCAACAAGCTACGTTTTTTTTTTAATATTTAAATAACGACATCCACAATTAGTTCTTAAGATGTTCAAGTTCGCAAAAAAACCACATCAAGAACCATAGAAATATTTTAAAATATTTTTTTTGGCCAAGGTATTATTGTTGTACATATTAACGCATATTTCATATATATCCATTGCATGATGAAAGAAAAACATAAAAAGGCGAAAAAAACATTAACGCCCAAAATGCGATACGCAAAGTGTTATTTGCTAAATTGCATGAAAGTTGATATGGCCAAACGGACCCAAGACATGCACTAATAAATCAAAAAGGCAACAAAACACAAAAAAGAAACAAATTAAGTGGCAGATCAAAACGTACGAATAGTGTTGTTGGTAGTTTCCCCCACAACCGTTGCAGCTTTTTGCTTGTCTTGTCATATGAACGAGATAGAGATGCTATACCTCAGATTACTGTGGTGGGTAATGGGTATCTTCTGTCCACCACTCATGATGACCAGCCAGCGGCGAATGGACGCAGTCACGGTTTTCCATTCTAGCAGTTGCAACGATTCTTCCGGGCAAATGACAACAGATGAGAGTAGTGAACTTTTTTTGTATTACGACCACCGCGTTAGTGATCATAACTAATGTCCTTTGGCCGATGACAAATTGTCGTTGTTGTTGTGCGGCGAGCAAAGTGTGGCAGTGTTTCTTATGGTAATCAGCTTTCTGTGTTCGGCTAAAGGGCAAATTGGAAAAGAGTTCATCTTGCATCGCATACATGGAATACGATATGATACTTGCTACGAACAAAATAGCAGCAGTAAGTGTCATCATTGTGTGTGGTCAGTGGATGATGGTGTCTATAAAATTTGAGCTAGGACTTATAAATACGTAATCTTATGCTGGAAAAAAATTAGGATCAAAGCAAAGGCTCCAAATCAACTTTGCATTTGATCAAACGAACAAAATTCAACCTTTGGCAAGCTTGATATTTGAAGCCGTTTATAAATACATACAATCTATATGATATGTTCAACAAGCATCATTTAATTGCTTAATATCTGAACTAATTTTTGATAACTCGCTTTGTCTGTGCGCCCTATGATACAAAAGTACGAATTGGGATTTTCCAACTCACAAAGCAATTTAATTTAACATTTCCCCATTCGAAGTGGTTGCGAAATATTTTATTTATGCCTATATGTTTGTATGTGCATTAAGGCGGATCGAAATAAACATGATATCCTGCTAAAATGGAAGCTTATATAAGTTTTTTTATGAACACTACCAAAACATATTTTTGACAATATATTGCACTAAGCTTGAGCGATATCTATGTTCAATAGAACTGATGTTAAGATGTTGTGTTCGACTTCATTAATACAATACAATATTTGATTAATGGGTGTAACTTTTTAAACTTTTTTTTTTTGGAATTTTTTTTATTTTTATTTTTGAATGGAGAACCTCTAAAAAATATTGTGTAAAAATTTGAGATGAATCGGAGCAAAACTAACGAAGATACAGCAGTCTAAACATCCATACCTCATACATGACTCAGTATGTCAGAAAAACGTTAAAGATTTTAAAGATAAATCAAAAGATTTTATCTGTGTCGTTGAAACAAAAAAAATATCACAAAAATGTGTCATTTTTGCACGTGGCAATTTTTTAAATTTTAATTTTTAATTTTTAATTTTTAATTTTTAATTTTTAATTTTTAATTTTTAATTTTTAATTTTTAATTTTTAATTTTTAATTTTTAATTTTTAATTTTTAATTTTTAATTTTTAATTTTTAATTTTTAATTTTTAATTTTTAATTTTTAATTTTTAATTTTTAATTTTTAATTTTTAATTTTTAATTTTTAATTTTTAATTTTTAATTTTTAATTTTTAATTTTTAATTTTTAATTTTTAATTTTTAATTTTTAATTTTTAATTTTTAATTTTTAATTTTTAATTTTTAATTTTTAATTTTTAATTTTTAATTTTTAATTTTTAATTTTTAATTTTTAATTTTTAATTTTTAATTTTTAATTTTTAATTTTTAATTTTTAATTTTTAATTTTTAATTTTTAATTTTTAATTTTTAATTTTTAATTTTTAATTTTTAATTTTTAATTTTTAATTTTTAATTTTTAATTTTTAATTTTTAATTTTTAATTTTTAATTTTTAATTTTTAATTTTTAATTTTTAATTTTTAATTTTTAATTTTTAATTTTTAATTTTTAATTTTTAATTTTTAATTTTTAATTTTTAATTTTTAATTTTTAATTTTTAATTTTTAATTTTTAATTTTTAATTTTTAATTTTTAATTTTTAATTTTTAATTTTTAATTTTTAATTTTTAATTTTTAATTTTTAATTTTTAATTTTTAATTTTTAATTTTTAATTTTTAATTTTTAATTTTTAATTTTTAATTTTTAATTTTTAATTTTTAATTTTTAATTTTTAATTTTTAATTTTTAATTTTTAATTTTTAATTTTTAATTTTTAATTTTTAATTTTTAATTTTTAATTTTTAATTTTTAATTTTTAATTTTTAATTTTTAATTTTTAATTTTTAATTTTTAATTTTTAATTTTTAATTTTTAATTTTTAATTTTTAATTTTTAATTTTTAATTTTTAATTTTTAATTTTTAATTTTTAATTTTTAATTTTTAATTTTTAATTTTTAATTTTTAATTTTTAATTTTTAATTTTTAATTTTTAATTTTTAATTTTTAATTTTTAATTTTTAATTTTTAATTTTTAATTTTTAATTTTTAATTTTTAATTTTTAATTTTTAATTTTTAATTTTTAATTTTTAATTTTTAATTTTTAATTTTTAATTTTTAATTTTTAATTTTTAATTTTTAATTTTTAATTTTTAATTTTTAATTTTTAATTTTTAATTTTTAATTTTTAATTTTTAATTTTTAATTTTTAATTTTTAATTTTTAATTTTTAATTTTTAATTTTTAATTTTTAATTTTTAATTTTTAATTTTTAATTTTTAATTTTTAATTTTTAATTTTTAATTTTTAATTTTTAATTTTTAATTTTTAATTTTTAATTTTTAATTTTTAATTTTTAATTTTTAATTTTTAATTTTTAATTTTTTGATTTCATATTACATATTTTTTACGTTGAAAATCAGCTATCAAACTCATAATTTTTGTGAATAAGGCACATAATTTCTAAGCATGTAATGCATTTTTTTCCTTAATGCATTTTATACTTTATTATAAAATATACTATAGTTATTGCTCCACGAAACATTCGTACATATCGCTCACTTACTTCAAGAGTGACATAACTCTAAATTTAAAATGCTTGAGGTTTTTATACCCTCACTTTAGTGTGACGAGGGTATATATCATTTGCTACGGAAAAAAGTGTAACACATCGAAGGAGTGACCTAAGACCCCAAGTATGTTCGGCGGAAATCCGTTTTGGGTCATTTTAAGTCGAATGAGCAATGTCCGTCCGTCTGTCTGTCTGTCTGTCTGTCTGTCTGTGTGTCTGCTGGCTGGTGCGCACGATAACTCTCGAAAGGAGTAACCGATTGACTTCAAATTTCGTATGTGGTAATATTTTTTTCTATCTCCGGCTAAGTTCGAAGATGGGCCATATTGGTCCACTCCTTCTGGTACCTCCCCCACAAAGGGTTAAAATGTTGTGAAATATTGATTCTTTAATAACTGCTATTATACGTATTCGAATCTTCTGAAATTCCACACATAGTATTAGTTTGTTAGTCGCTATCAACTCGAGGAAAATGGGCGAAATTGCCAGGCCCGTTTTGGTATATCCCACACAAATGCACCATTTTGCACTAAAAGTTAAAAGCTTATAACAATAATACCAGTGTTTAGAAATACTTGAAATTTTGTACATTGTAATGCTTTTATAGTGCCTACAGTCCAGTGAAAAATGGGCGTTATTGCCGCTACCCTTTTGGTACCTCCCACACAAATGCACCATTTTGCACCAAAAGTTAACAGCTTATAACATTAATACCAGTGTATAAAAATACTGGAAATTTTGTACAGCGTAATGTTTTTATAGTGCCTACAGTCCATTGAAAAATGAGCGTTATTGTCACGCCCCTTTTGTTACCTCTCCCACAAAGGCACCATTTTGCACCAAAAGTTAACAGTTTATAACATTAATATCAGTGTATACAATTACTTGAAATTTTGTACAGTGTAATGCCTATAGTCCAGTGAAACATGAGCGTTATTACCACGCTCCTTTTTGTACCTCCCACACAAAATGGCCAAATTATACCACAATTTAATATCTCAACGTTAATATACCAGTCCCTATAAACGGTTACAATTCGGCACAGTGCAATGTATTTAAAGTATCTACTGTTCAGCGAAATATAGGTGTATTTCTTAAACCCCTTCTGGTACCTCCCACAAAAATTTACAGAACAATTTGTGTAATATTCAATATTACATTACTCACAAAGTGAGGGTTTATCTTAGTCGGTTTACCCGACTGAAACTTTAAACTTTCTTACTTGTTTAGTTTATAACTAAACAACCTATTTCGGATTATTCCAGTGTTTTTAAACATATGATTTCATGATACTATATTTTTATATAAACTGAAAGTTACATATCTTAACAATTTTCAATTTTTAGTTACGTCACTCTTGAATTAAGTGAGCGATATGTGTATGTCTTATTTACATTTGAATATGGAATGAATTGTTCATTCTGATTGGCTTTAGTTGCCTTACTAACATTTCATACGCCGGAGTTCCTTTGTATGATTCTCTGCAATTTTCATTTTTACATCTAAACTTCTCAAATTCCATTGTAACGAACAAAAAAGAAAGGAAAACAACAACAACCTGGGGAAAAGCTTTGATATTTGCTCCTTTCGCATTTCAGTTAGTTTCCGTTGAATATATCTGAAAAAACACAAAAAAATGAAATTTTTTGTCTCACCAACGACACAGGGACAACAATAGTGGAAAATTGCAAGAGTCTTCCTGTATGTCGGACCAATTGTCCAGCGACTAATGTAATAAAAGAGATGTGATCTGCTCTTTTCTGTTGCTAGTTCAGCTAGTTGTTGCTCTTGTTTTCGTTTTTTTGTATTTTGTCCCCATCAAAGTTATTCTATGTCATTGCACAATGTTTTGTGTTACCGATACACAATAGAATGGAAATGTGTTGGCGTTGTTGTCGCATGAAGAAGTCCTGTATGTCATAAAGGACATCGTGAACATGTCATGCGACACACACAAATATTCACACTCATATTCGTTGTACTCGCAGGACTATGGCTCAATTTACAAGTTAAGTTGTCGCTGTTGGTATTGCCGCTGTACCATCGAGAACATACGAGTACAATGGTACGACTATGTGTGCAAGTGTGCAAAGAGTGAATAAGTTACGACTTAAGGAAGTGTACGAATGTAGGTGGGCAACAATGTGCACATACCCAGATGCATGCCACATCTCGTGTTCTATAAAATGTATACTCGTATGTAGTTTATTTAAGAATTTCTATGGACTAAATTATGCTTGGCATATTGTAGTACACAAGAAAAGAAATGAGTTTTCTAAATAAATATAATATTCAATGTATCATAAATAAAAACACCACATCTCGGAGTTGTTTTGGGCATGGATAGTTGAAATATTCAATGCAAACAATCGGTACCGGAAGCAGTTTAAACTGAAGAATGTAGAGATCATTTAGTATTAATTTGGAGGAATTTTTCAAAAATTAAAAATTTTAATTTTGTTTAATATATTACACTAGTTTACAAAATGTTTGTCAAAATGACGTACTCGTACATAACATTTATCACGATAAATTTTTTTAATTTTTTTTTTTAATTCCAGTTTTCATGAAAGGTCTATATTTTTTGAAGTGTAAAAGAAGAGCCGAGATATGCATTAAATTGATGGTAATTATAAGGTCTACAATTGTATTATATTTCACTTTTACGTGCACGCTGAAAAAATCGCTTCTGTAGTTTATTGTACCACACATATTCTGCTTTAAACAAGCATATGTTTAGGATACCCTCCAAATATATAATATTTGACACAAAAATTATATATATATATATATATGTTTGGGAGAATATACCGTTCTAAACTAAACTATGTTTTTCAGAAGTTCAAGGTGCAATTTTTAGAAATACCGATACCTTCAATTCTTCTATGCTAAGTGCAAAAAGACAGTTTTTCAGGAGAGGCGATCAAAGTTTGATGATTTTTTTTTAATTTTTTTTCCCTTGTAATGGCAATCGAACGACCTGTACTGTTTTGTGAATAACTTTTGATTTGGTTGATGGATACACACCAAATTTTAATTGAATATAATTAGGAAAATGTAGACGTTAAAAATGCAATCTCTCTAAAAACATGCTAAGTCGACTTTGCATGTTTTAGAATAGAGGTATCGATATGTCTGTAAAATTCTAATAAAATCTAAATTGTATAATCTTTCGTAACTTTAAATATTTTTAAATGTTTTTTAGAAGTTTTTTGTTAATGATCGATTTAATTTTTAATTAGATTTATTTTATTGAATGTTTTCACATTCGAATTGTTCAGCTTTTCGATCAACTCTTCCTTTCGAAAGAGAGGTTTTTTTTTGTGGTGTATTGGAAAAGATAAGACACTGCGCTCTGAAAGCCATGTAAACACATACCCTTATACGTATTTCAATCCTGTGCGGGGATATCATCAGAGGGTCTTATACATGACACAGTGTGAGCTTGTAGTTGTGGCGATCATCACTTGTATATATACCAATCTACAATGAAATTTGCATATGGGAATTATATATACCTACGAAGAAAGCGTACAAGTCACACAGCCAAAGCTTTAAGCGAGACTTAAATTCACCATTTTCACCACCCATGTGACTGGTAAGGGTTGCCAGTTCGACACAGTTGTCTCTACACCAATCGCCAGGTAGATGGCGTGGATTCTGAGATTAGTTGGACGATTAGAAAGACTTTACTACATTTCAGTAAGCATAGTATTTTTTTGTTGAATATCAAATATTTTATGTTATTATTTAGAATTCATTAACACTACGTGTTGAAGATGAGCAGCTTCTTTCTAATTGTATTTAGGCGGGCTGATCCTCATTATTTAAATGTTTTTTAGAAGTTTTTTGTTAAATATTTTTGTTTTTTTCTTTAAGCTATTCGGACCTTTGGTACATGGGGCAAAATCGCCTTTTTTTGATATATTTGAATCGAAAGAAAATATATTTGGAACACAAATTTTTAAATATTATTATTTCTGAGCAAATAAATTTTATTTGAAAATCAATAAAATATATTTGAAACTCGTATATTAATATGTTAAAACATATAATATTTGCAAACTAAATATCTCAAATAAAATATGTGTTTAAGTACGAATACAAAGTATGCTTATGCAACTCGTGTTAAATCAAACATAAATCCACTGAGAATTTGTTATTGGAATGCAAACGGCCTGAGCCAACACAGAAATGAGGTAGAAAATGTTCTCCGAAACCACTGTATAGATATTTTATTAGTTTCTGATACACATTTTTCAACCAGAAATTGTTTTAGGATACGTGGTTATTCCACATACGATACTGAACACCCTAGCGGGAGAGCCTGAGATGGTACAGCTCTTATTGTCCAAAATAAAATCAAACATTATCCTATGTCCGAATATAGGACTGAGCATATACAAGCAACTTCTATCGCTATCACAGGCACAAATCTGGTGATATCGTCGGTATACTGTCCCTCTAGGCACAATATTAGCAAAGATCAATTCATGGAGTTCTTCTCCACTTTTGGCAACAAAGATTTTGGTAGCAGGTGACTACAATGCCAAGCACACATTTTGGGGCTCTCGCCTCACTACTCCATAAGGTAGACAACTACTAAAACCCATAACATCTGGTGAACTAGATGTAGCTTCGAGCGGTCTCCCAACATATTGGCCCACAGATCTGAATAAAACGCCAGACCTTATTGATTTCGCTATAATAAAAAATATATCTCAATATCCAGCACTTGATCTATCATCGGATCATTCGCCTACCATTTTGACACTGCTTTACAACAATCATCCCGCTGGAGTTGTCAGTCTCCTAACGGGCGCGTCCCCAGGTGGCGGATTGGGGGAGGGGGATGGACACACTGTTTCATCTCAACTAGGGATGCCTCAGGGAGGGTGGATTTTTTCTATCCTTACTGAGGCGCCCCTGGGGGGGATGGAACAGTGTGTACACCACCTTAGGGAATATTGCATTCCCCGCGGACCAAAACTGACTATGGGGGTGTTTCCCCTAAAACAAAAAAACAATATGGAAAGTAGGAAATGTGTAAATAAAGTTACGGTGCAGGGAGTAATAACCCCAGTACCGGCGGCAATTGTTGATGTGCTCCCTAGTCACGTGCCGTCGTTATCCCAAGATAGCGAGCCAAAAAATTTTTCAATGTCTCCTACAGGTGTGGCTGCCTTGGCACCTGTAGTCGTAGTAAGTGAAACAAGCGCAACCAATCCTCCTACAGGTGTGGGTGCCTTGGCGCCTGTAGTCGCAGACAATGCAACAAGCGCACATACAGCCATTGGCAAAAATACGGAGAAGGAAGAGGAGGAACCACGGGAGAGTATTAACTGGACCCAGCCTTCTAGTACAGGTAGAGAATCCGATTCCGACTCCGACTCAAACGAACACGTTAACATTACTGTTTTAGCTAACTCCAAAGACGTCGAGGTCAGCAAGATGGTAGAAGAAGTCAACGCGTGCATGGCACAGCTCACGACAAAAAAGAAGAAGCTATCAGGGGCACAACGACGAAAGTTGAAGAAGATGAACCGAAGCAGCAAACAGGCCATAGTGCAGGATGCTCCAAAGGAGCTATCTGAAACTCCATCCACCTCTGCGGAGGCAGGAAAGAGGATCAGATCTCCAGAAGAGCAGAACACTGCGAAACCGCCGAAGAAGAAAAAGAGCTCCCCGCTTTCAAGTAAATTGGAGAGAACAAGTCAAGCCCCTCACGAAGGAGACTCCAGTCTGTATCCTGGTGGAGAGGGCGGCGACAAGGTCGATCCAACTACAAAGGAAGCGAGCGCAACCACGGAACCCTCCGGAAAGCATAGTACATCCAAAAAGATGTCACGATCTTTACGGAAGAGGAAGTTGGTTGATGAAAAAGGTAAGAAGCCACCATCTTATGCCAAAGTAGCCAGAAAGCAATATAGAGACGAGCTCTGCTACGCAGTGATCGACATCAACAGAGCATCCGGCAAAATCCCCACTGACCAACACAACAACGTTGAAGACTTGGTGAATAATAAAATTGTGGAGCACGCTCTCAACTCCGACGACGGGCCCCCAATTCAAATAATGAGCAGCGAGTTCAAAGGGGACACACTGAGGATGAATTTCGCGTCACCAGAATGTATAGAGACCCTCAAAGAGCTTGTGGATAGCATCCCCTCTCCCTGGGAAGGCGCTAAGCTGAGGAGGAGGAGGGACATCCCTCAGCTCATAAAAACAACAGTACACGTCAAAGGATGGGGCAGCAATTTCACATCAGAACGCATGCTCAAACTCTTTGGCCAGCAAAACAAGGGACTGGACGTGAAGAGGTGGGAAGTCTTCCACAGAGAGAATGACCGTGATGGCACTCTCCTTGTGGTGGGTTTGGATCGGCTCTCCATGGCCAGCCTGGTCAAGACGAAGGGTATGGCGTTCTATGTGAACAAAGCAGTCTTCTTCAAAATTGTTAAGGCTTTGGTTGGCGCTGAAAACCGGACAACTGAGCCAATAAATAATAAAGGCAGCGATGAAGATAAGCGCTCACTGCAGCCAAAAAATGATGAGGGAACCGAATCTACAATCACTGACTCCCAAGAAGACCGGTTACTGGAGGACCAATGATTGAAGTCGTCCAGATAAACCTCCATCGGAGCGAGGCGGCAACCAACGCTTTGATGGAAATAATAAATAAAGGTAAGACTCATATTGCTTTAATCCAAGAACCATGGACGATTCGAAACAAGGTTACTGGCTTAAATCACGTTAATTACCAACTGTTTTATGCAAATACAGGAACTAGACCAAGGACTTGTATTATATGTCACAAAAATTTATGTTATCTTTTTTCTCCAGAGTTGTCAACATCGGATGCTACAGTACTGAAACAAGGGAATGGAAGTGTATACCTAGCATCAGTATATCTGCCTTTCGATTCACCGACATTACCACCTACGTCGGAACTACAACGCTTGGTGAGGAAAGTCAAACAAACAGGTAACGAAGTACTAGTAGGTTGCGATGCTAACTCTCACCACGTCGCGTGGGGTAGTACTAACATTAATAAACGGGGCCAGGCCCTAGTAGAATTCTTGAATACTAACGACCTAATAACACTTAACATAGGTAACACGGCTACCTTCGTTAATAGAATAAGGGAAGAAGTATTAGATATAACAATATGTTCAGAAAATCTAATAGACGTGATACAGGAATGGAGGGTCTCTGAAGAACATTCTTTTTCTGATCACCGTTACATAAGGTTTAAGATAGCACGGCCACCGCCGAACCCAATAAGTTTCAGAAATAAGGCCAAAACTAAATGGACAAAATTCGGGAAGCTAATTAGAGAAAGACTAGGGCATGGACTTTTCGAGTGCCTAAGTGTTGAGGATATTGACACTAATGTTGACTACATTACGGATATATTAGTAAGGTCTTTCGAAGACAGCTGTCCGCTTCGAGAAAGGAAATCAGCCCAAGAGAAGCCTTGGATGACCGGGGAGATTCGCAACATTGGGAAAGAGGTCCGTAGACTTTACAATAGGGCACGCCGTAAAAAATCTCCAGTATACTGGGACGACTACCATAGAAGACTCAGAGAATATAACAAAATCACAAGAACAGCAAAACGAAACTCCTGGAAGCTATTCTGCGAACAGGTCGATAGCGTTAACGATGTTTCTAAAATTAAAAAGTTCCTCTCAAAAACCCATACCCAAACCGAAACAATGGTAGACGATATGGGCAGAAGAGTGGACTCAACCGAAGAGATGGTAAGACTTTTGATGAACACCCATTTTCCGCAAGGTACGACGGGCCAGACTGAGATACCGAACTACAGTGAAAATGAGGAACAACTAAGTCATATCATTACAGACCATATGGTCAAAGAAGCCGTAAGAAGCTTTTCACCATTTAAGGCACCAGGACCTGATGGAATATTTCCGGCACTACTACAGATGGAGGTGGATTACATATCAATTCATCTAGCCGCCATTTTCACAGCATGTCTAAAATTCGCATACACACCGAAAGCCTGGCAGGAGGCAAGGGTAGTTTTCATACCTAAACCCGGCAAGGCAAGTTATGCAACACCTAAGGCTTATAGACCAATAAGCCTAACATCGTTCTTACTCAAAACCATGGAGCGTATAGTGGATACCATGATTAAAAGTAAGATACCAGGCGAAATGCTAAAATTTAGACAACATGCCTATGTTAAAGGGCGATCGGTGGATACCGCCCTACACGATGTAGTACACAACATAGAAGAATCCTTCAATGGAAAGATGTATACACTTGCGGTATGTATAGACATTGAAGGGGCGTTTAATAATGTACGGACCGACACACTCATCCAATCCTTAGACCAGTTTCAGGTGGACCGGGCTCTCCGAGACTGGATAAGCCACATGCTAAGGAATAGATGGATAAATTGTGGGTCCCACGACATAAAAATAAGAGACAGAGTAGCACAGGGAACACCACAGGGCGGTATTTTTATCACCACTCCTGTGGGTCACTACTATAAATAGTCTCCTAAGGATACTAACGGATGAAGGACTTAAACCAGTCTGTTACGCAGATGACGTTATAATACTTCTGAGGGGGAAGAATCCTAATCAACTTTGTAGAAGGGCCGAAACGGCTCTAAAAATTGCATATGACTGGGCTCGACCGAGAGGCCTAAATGTAAACCCAGAAAAGACAGAGATATGTCTGTTCACAAGGAAAACGAAGATTGGTCAGTATGATGACCCGCATTTCCTAAACAAAACAATTCCAGTTTCCAACAGGGTTAAATACTTAGGTGTTATCCTGGACAGGAAACTAAATTGGAAGTGCCACATAGAAGAACGAGCAAACAAGGCTCACATATGCTGGGCACTATGTAGAAGAGCCATTAGCTCAAAATGGGGCCTTAATCCAAGTATGACACAATGGCTCTACAAGAGCGTAATCAGACCTATTTTGACTTACGCATCAGTAGTGTGGTGGACATCAATGAAGAATAAGTGCAACATAATGATATTACAAAAGGTCCAACGAATGTGTTGTCTCGGCATAAGCGGGACAATGAGGACCACATCCAGTAGGGCATTGGAGACGATCTTGAATATCCAACCAATAGAAATACAGATTAGATATGAAGCTGCCCTCACGGCGACGAGGCTCAAAGTGATGGGCGAATGGATCGAAAGCGATCACGTGTCATATCATCAAAAGATAGCTGAGGTAGTGACGGTGGATTTAACTGACATATCATCAGTATCCGACAGAATACCTGAAAGATCAATGGTTGCTGAGTGTGAGACCATGATACCAGACAGACAATCCTGGATTGATGGAACCGTAGTACAGACAACATCTGGAAATTGCTGTTATACAGATGGATCGAAACTAGGGGAGAGAACGGGGCTAGGACTTTACATCGAAGAACCGGAAACCGAACTCTTATTCCGTCTGCCAGACCATAACACAGTCCTGCAGGCGGAAGTCCGAGCAATTACAGAATGTGTGAGCTGGCTTGGGACTAACACAAGACCAACAAAAGTGAATATTTTCACAGATAGCCAAATGGCTATTAGGGCGATAACGTCTAGAACGGTGAGGTCGAGGACCATTTTAGATTGTAAAATGGCGATTAACGCCTACTCCGAATACGGCACTATATGCATCATATGGGTGCCTGGCCATTGCGGAGTAAGGGGTAACGAGAAAGCAAACGCCTTGGCATCTAGAGCCAGAGACTTGCAAACAACAACATTAGAGAACGCAAAACCCTTCAGAGTTATGCGTTCTGAACTACAAATATGGGCGAAGAACGCCCATATCACGCTATGGAATAGTGAAAACGTTGGGAAGACAACGAAGGTCTTGTGGGGTGACCCAAACGAGGACAAGGCCAAGACCTTACTGAGATTGAGCAAGGTAGAAATTAGTAAGATCATGGGCGTCCTTACAGGACACACATGCTTACAAGCACACCTACATAGGATAGGAGTTGTAGATGACAGTATATGTAGGGCATGCGGGGAGGATGATGAAACGTTGGAGCATTTCCTCTGCCACTGCCCAGCGTTCGCCAACAATAGATCACGTTTCTTAGGAAATGATGCTATACCAGACTTGACCCAACTTAGGGGCGTAGACTGGAAGAAAATTAAGGACTATGTCGACAGTACAGAGTTCCTAAAATAGCTTACCGACCTTTCTAAATAATAACAATTAGAGCGCACAACAGGCCGAATACTGGCTTACGTGTATGTCCAAGGACATGAGGTGGAATTTCACCGCCTCCTCTTCTCAACCTAACCTAACCTAACCTACAACAATCATGAAAACGGGTGTGACAATTTGCCCAATAAGTTTATCAACTGGTTAAAATATAAAAATACGTTAGCTCATACCTATCCGATGGTGTATCGTTACGCACAACGGATGTATTGAAGCCGCGGTAAACCTATTCACGGACGTTGTAAACAGTGCTGTTAAAGTGGCTACTCGAAAAAGCGCATTCAAAAGAGATAGCTCAAATAACCCAACAGGCATCCAAGCGTTAATCATTGAAAAATGAAGCGTTAGAAGAGAATGGCAACAATATCGGAAATCTATCCGCCCGTGACAGATATAATTCCTCGCCCACACTATCCGCCCGTGATAAACGACATAATTTCTCGCCCAATCTATCCACCCGTGATAGATGATATAATTTCTCACCCAATCTACCCGCCCAGGATAAATGACTCAATTCCTCTCCCAATCAGCCCGTGATAGATGACATAACTTCCCGCCCAATCTATCCGCCCGTGATAGACGACATAACTCCACGCCCAATCTATTCGCCCGTGATACACTGATAGAAAAACCGTTCGTCACCATGACGAATCCGTTTCGTCAATATATCTTCGTACTGGTGACGAAAAGTTTCGTACATGCGATGTTTTTGTACGTCAATAGAACGAACACGATCATCAACCTATGTTTTTGGTGATTTCGAAATTCGTCGAGGGAACGATAAGGTTTCATTCCCACGACGAAATGATTTTATTGACCACTTTGCTGAAAATATGATAAAACGAGGAAATCAATTTATAGTTCGTGCTTAATTGTACTGTTCTACATGCGTTCTGATTACCTTAGGTAAATAATTTGTTGTAAAAGTTTCATTTAAAAAATCTAATAATGTTGATGAATGGAGTTCGTCGTGGTGATGAATGGGATTCGTCGTGATGATGAATGGAATTCGTCATGGTGATGAATGAGATTCGTCTTGGTGATGAATGGAGTTCGTCGTGGTAATGAACCGGATTCGTCGTGATGATGAATGGGATTCGTCGTGGTGATGAATTGTATTCGTCGTGGTGATAAATGGTATTCGTCTGTTGGCAAATACATTACACGATTAGATTATTTTTGATTTAAATATGAGAAGTAATGAATACTTCTCGTTCGTTTTTTTTAAACCTTACCTGATAAGAAATGCGTTTCGAAGCGAATAATCACAACTGAACCTAGCAAAGCTGTCAAGTGATTTTATTTTCCATACCGTTTTTAATGGTCTAAAACCAGAAGAATATTTATTAAAATTTTTAAAATTTAAATAGTCGGGGCATAAATTCGTCGTGGTGATGAATGGATTTCGTCGTGGTGATGAATGGGATTCGTCGTAAGGATGAATGGTGTTCATCGTGGTGATGAAAGGGATTCGTCGTGGTAATGAACTCGATTCGTCGTGGTAATGAACTCGATTCATCGTAGGGATGAAATGTGATCATCCTGAGGACGAAAGTTTTTGGAAACAGAGATTCGTCATGATGACGGACATATTCATCAAGAGGATTATTCCGTACGTTAGCTGACTTTTGACGAAAAAATAATCGTGATGACGTACAAATTCGTCGTCATGACGAAGCTTTTTCTATCAGTGTAGATGACATAATTCCTCGCCCAATTTATTCGCCTGGGATAAATGATTTAATTCCTCGGCCAACCTATCAGCCCGTTATAGATGATATAATTCTAGTCAGGCTTAGAATAAAGGATGTTGAAAAATCTGTCAAAGATCTAAAATTAAAGAAATCGCCCGGAGGAGATGGTATAACTGCGAAAATGATTAATGAACTTCCCTTTTCAGCCTTGAAAATGGTGTTATTTTTATTCAATACAATACTGCGTGTAGGTTACTTCCCCCTATCTTGGAAGAGGTCAGAAATCGTGATGATACCGAAATCAGGCAAAGATCCAACTCAAGTCAAATCCTATCGCCCTATAAGCTCACTGTCGATACTTTCAAAAATAATTGAGTCTATTCTCATGAAAAAAAAAAACACAACTCATATAATTTCTAACAATATTATACAATGTCTGAAGGACTTTTGTCCTTCTGCCAATCAACACTCATAAACTGTTCAAGAGTTATTTGATTCATCGGTCTTTTCAAGATAAATCAAATGGAATTTTTTCTAGCCCTAAGAAAATAAGTGCCGATGTCCCACAGGGGACACTGACCCTATACTGTATGTTATTTTTACGGCAGATATGCCCATAACCAACTTCAAGCACTAGTCTACATTTGCGGATGATACTGCTTTCGTCAGTACTCACAAAAGCCCTTCAGTTGCGCCCGATCAACTGCAGTCTCATGTCCGAATCCTAGAAGAATGGTTAAAAAAATGGAGAATAATGGTGAATGCCTCAAAGTGTACTCATGTTACTTTTACCCTACGAAGGGATACAAGTCCTCCAATTTCTATTTTCCATTCACAGATTCCCCAAAAGGATCATGTAAAATATCTTGGAATCCATTTAGATAGGCGCTTGACGTGGTCGCGCCACATAGACTCTAAAGTAACTCACATAAAACTCAAAACTAATCAACTTCAGTGGCTTATCAGCCAAAGATCTGCCCTAGATCAAGAGTATAAAGTTCTTTTATACAAAACGGTATTGAAGCCCACTTATGATATCCAGCTCTGGGGAACAGCGTGCGCTTCAAATGTATGCAAATTACAAAGAAGACAATCGAATATTCCTCGTTTAATTACAGGTGCACCATGGTATATACATTCATGAAGATCTCAACATGCCAACAGTAAAAGAGGAAATTGAAAAATATTGCCGGTGTTACGTGGGCAAACTATTGAATCATCCAATCATCCTGGCTCGAGAACTACTACATTTTGAAGGTCATAACCGTCTTAGAAGGAGAGATGATAAATATTTGGTGGAACCTCTATTCTTTTTAAAGGTTTATATTTATTTTGCTAGACAAACCAGTTGTTTCCCACCAATAGACAACAAAGCTCTTAAAAAAATATGTGTTTTGACAAACATGTCAAAACAAGTTTTAATTTATTTTTTTTCTTTTCGTAAAAAGAATGAAGAAAAAGATATCGAAAACACTTTGTAAAGAATTTTCTAAATACAATAGGTAGTTAGTTATGTGGATAGGAAAAAGGCCCGTTTGACCAAAATGGTGCAAGTTCCATCCCGATCAGAAAACATCGGTTTTAAAAAATGACTCACGTGACATGAAATCCCCCATATTCATATACATATTTATATGTAATATATTATTTTAACTTCTGCAAGGAGCATAGGATAGTTTTATAACAACTCTTAGGTCTTCCATGTATGTACTGATCTTCCAATACGACGACTGCCTTAGGGATTTCAATCGATCTAGCTATATCCGCTGGCTTGTGAAGAGTGTGGCGATCCAACATTCGCGTACATATAATGATGTGTATGCATACATGTGTATGATGTATGCTGGACTTGATTTAAATTGAAACTAATCAAAAACAAAATATTAATTACACTGTCCAACAGCATTTTTGGAACAGAGTAGCGACCCTATAATTTTGAAAGGGTATGTTGAGTAGATAATTTTTGTAGAATAAACTTATGGTCCAGCTGGTCTGAGTTTGTTTACAGTGGGTCAAAGTTTTCAATTTTTGGTCGAAGGGAGCATTATACTAATTGAAAAAAAATGCTATAAGTTAATGTCTGAGAGATTTTTTATTGTCAGAGTTATATAGTGGAATTTTAAGAGGATCATTTTTGTGGAAGCTTTTAACCTTCTATCTTCCCTCTTCATGGGTCAATTCGGCTCTTTTTTCGAAAAAATCAAAAAAAGTCCTTTCAAAAAGGACATTTAAGTATTAAAATATTCTACGAAAATTTTTGCGGGATATTTTCAGTGGGGGTCGCCAAAGACACCAAAGCTGTAAATATAGCTCTTTACGCTTAATTAGCAAAATTACACGCCAACTTATAAAAAAATTTAAATTTTAAGCCGTGATATCTATGGAATATTTGGAGCAGAAGAGCGAATCTATAATTCTAAAAGGGCATGTTGAGTAGATTATTTTTGTAGAATAAATATATGGTCCAGCTGGTCTGAGTATTTTTTTACAGCGGATCAAAATTTTAATTTTTTAATCGAAGGGAGCATTATACTAAATGCAAAAAATGCTGTAAGTTGATGTCTGAGAGATTTCTTATTGTCAGAGTTACATAGTGGAATTTTATGAGAATCATTTTTGTGAAAGATCTTAACCGTCTAGCTTCCTTCTTTTTTCGAAAAAAGTCAAAAAAGACTTTTCAGAAAGGACATTTAAGGATTAAAATATTCTACGAACATTTCAGTGTGGGTCGCCAAAGACACCAAAGTCGTAAATATAGCTTTTTACGCTTAATTACCAAAATTACACGCCAACTTATACAAATAATACTATACTGTTAATTTAAAGTCGCGATAAATTAAAATACAAACACTTGCAATTTTGTTCAGTGTAATGCGTTTATAGTACCCATAGTCTACTGAAAAATTGGCGTTATTGCCATACCCCTTTTGGTACCTGCTATGGCAATAACCCAGAGAGTAGCATTCTAGGTTAAGATTTGTCCACTTATTGTTATTTTCATTGTTTAATAATGAAAGATTCAATAATAAATGTAATGAATTAGAGAAAAAGTACAAATAAAATTATTGTTTAGGAATTTCAGCAAATATTATTTAAAAAATAATTTTAAATATAATTTATATAAAAATATTGCCAATTTGCAATCCAAAGTTATCACAACAGACGGAAGGCGGACATATGGACATGGCTAAATATACACTGAGAATTCTACGACGATATAAAATAAATACATAATGGGGCACTGACCAATACTTTGGCCGTAAGTTGAGTCCCAGGAAAATGCAACCCAAATTGAAAATGAAGGTGAACCCCAAACGAATTTTCAACAAATGTAATGGGTGGTCCAACCATAATGCACGATGTCTATTGTGAGTCACGTCAATTGTTTTGCTCGACTTAATTTGACATTTCTTTGTTGCAGTGTTTGACAAATTCAACCATGAAGATTTACACAATTGAGTAGCGCGTTAAGATTGTTGAAGCCTGTTGCCATCGGTGGACACATGTGTACTCAAAGAGTGACTGTTTGGTGCGGTTTATGGGCTGGCGGCTTCATCGGGCCGTACTTCTTCGAAAATTATGTCGGCCAAGTAGTTTCCGTGAATGGTGTTCGCTATCGCAAGATGATAAAAGGATTTCTTGATTTCCCAATGGCACTTTTGTGCGAGAAAATAAATGGCCGTGTTATCTCACTTATATGATTTGACACCTTTGGACTTCATTCTTTGGGAATATTTAAAAAGGCGTATGTCAATGAGCCACGAACAATTCAAGAGCTAAAGGATGAGATAAATTGGCACATTAACGCCATTGAACCTCAATTATGTTTCAGACTCTTGAAAATATGGACCATCGGATAGATAGAGGTATGTCACAAAGTCGTGCGAGCATTTAGCCTATATTTTGTTTCACACATAGATCCTTCTATCATAATAAAAAATATTACGATAATTCTCTAAACACTTTTTGTTTTATTTTAAATTAACCTCGTGCTTTTTGGTTGGACCATCTAAAAGGTCTTAGGTCACTCCTTCGGTGTGTTGCCCTTTTGACTCGTTCACAAAGTAAAGGTATAAAAACATGATTTTGTTGTAATTTCAATTCAATTTGGCATTGTTTTCTTCGTTAGAATGCTGGCTATTGAAAAATGGAATAAAATATTTGTTGTGCAATTTTGTTTTCTATTCTTTATGGTCTTCTGGTGCCAGCAAAGAACAATTTTTTTCGAACAAAATCAAAAAATTTTCTAAATTACTTAGAAAATTTTATTTTGTTATTCGACCTTTTATCTTACGTGTTTTTATACCCTACACCACACTGTGGTACAGGGTATTATGACTTTGTGCATTTGTTTGTAACACCCAAAAGGAGAAGGGATAGATCCATTGTTTATTATACCGATCGACTTGCAATCACTTTCTGAGTCGATTTAGCTATGTCCGTCTGTCTGTAGATGTATTCTTGTAATCAAAGTACAGGTAATCAAACTTTAATTTGGTTAAAATCGGTTCAGATTTGGATATAGCCCCCATATATGTGTTAGCCCCGATTTGACATGTAAGCGCTGTAAAAACATTATTTTATATCCGATCAGTATGAAATTCAGCAGAAAGAGATGTCTTATTATATGAATAAACACTGTTAAATTTGGAAGAAATCGGTTCAGATTTAGATATAGCCCCCATATATATGTTACCCACGATTTTACATGTAAGCGCTGTAAAAAGTGTATTTTTAATCCGATCAGTACGAAATTCTACAGAAAGAGGTTTCTTATTACATGAATTAATACTGCCATATTTGAGGGAAATCGGTTCAGATTTAGATATAGCCCACATATATATGTTACCCCCGATTTGACATGTATGCGCTGTAGAAACTGTATTTTAAATCAGATCAGTAAACAAATTGGCAGAAAGAATTAATCATTACGTGAATTAACACTGCCAAATTTGAGGGAAATCGGTTCAGATTTAGATATATCCCCCATATATAAGTTACCCCGATTTGACATGTAAGCCCTGTAAAAATGTTATTTTATATCCGATCAGTGACTGTATTTTATATCCGATCAGAACGAAATTTGACAGAAAGAGGTCAGATTTATATATAACCTCCATATATATGTACCTTAGGCCGGGTCGATTTGTGGGGAGGCAAAAAAAGGCGGGTCGGTTTAAAAATCGCCCATTGCTCAGTGAAAATCGTATTCTAGGGATCAAAATAAGAAGCTTTGCCGAAGGAACCATACCTCAAAAACGAATTCTGATGTCCCGGAATTTGGGTCGAACTTTTGGGTAGGGGCAAATTTTGAAAAATCCCAATTTGACCCATTTAGAGTGCTCCAATCGAGTCCAAATGTATGACCGACCCCCACTAACTTTGGAGGCCCAACCCACCCATGCCAGTGGCACACCACCTGGAACCCTCTGGGGGTTCCATACATTTGGACTCGATTAGAGCACTCTAAATGGGTCAAAGTGGGATTTTTCCGTATTTGTATTTGTTTTTCAATCAGAATCAAACAGACCTCGAGCTTGATTGAAAAACAAATACAAAAAATCATTTTCTAAATTATTAACGACTGTTACTGAAATATATATTTCCAACATTTGTAGCCCTCAAAATTACCTTAAATTAAATTTAAAAAAATATAGTCAAAATACTGAAAGTTAGCAACTTCCACGAAAATTTGAATTTTTTAAAAAATCTTTACCATAAAAAATATTGGCAAATATTAATATTATCGATCCATACCCGACACAAATATGTTAGCGCCATCGTGATCTATTTCAATTTTTTGATGAAAATATATTTATTCGACCAACAATTTGTGTCAAAATTTTGTATAATATAAAATATACGTTTACTATATTTCATAATAATATACGTATGCATTAAAAAAATAATCACAAAAACATTCTTGTGTTAAAAACAGGGCTGCGTAGTCGAGCCAAAACTACTCGACTCCGACTCCCGGAGTCGAATTTTAGAATCATTCGACTCCGACTCCGACTCCAGCTCCGGCTCCGGCAGTTAAAGAACATCAATTTCTGAAATTATATTTCTACATAGATGCCAGTTCATGTTTTTGAAAATAAGATATAGCTTTGTTAAAAAACAGAAAAAATTGGTACGTATTCAGTACCAGTAATTAAATAAAATTGTATTATTTATTTATTGATGTTTTACTTGTAAGCTGCAACTAGTATGACAATTCTTTCAACATGAAATCATGATAAAATTTTCATTAATAACTGCCTCTGTTTTAATATACCGCAATTTTTTTAAATTATTTTCGCTTCAAGCAATTAGTTCATTCGTTAGTTATTATACCCTACACCACACTATCTTACAGGGGGTTTTAAATTAGCTTTTTTTTTGGCAGGTTTGTTAAAAATGCTGCAGGTAGACCCACCTTAAAATATACCGTTCTACTCAGAATCACTAGCTAGCCTGGCTGTCCATCTTAAGTTGTTCGTTAAGTACAGGTCGAAATTTCACTACGATCCTGCTAAAATTTTGTAATAAGGGCTATTTCATACCAGGGATTAAACCTATTGGAATTGGTCAAAATCGGTTTAGATCGAAATGGCCCCCATATATAAATGTTTCTATAGAAAATTCTGTTTAGACTCAGATTTATAAGGTAATTATCTCATATTTATATTTACAATATCTGAGCTTATTCTGCTCTAACAAGGTGTTGTCCGGTATCATAGAGTTGGCTTCGCCCGACCTTTCCGTAGTTGTTTTGTACTCGCTTAATAATATCGTATAGTCTTGCAAAAATACTTATTTTGTTAGCTAAATATAATCAGATCATTCCTAAAACTGTTTTATATAAAAAACTCGATAGTTTGGTTAACTTTATAGATATTTGTGGCATACAAAAAAAGTTAAAAAAAGCTTCGAATATTTTATCCTTCTTTTGTATCAAAATTGTTTTCCCAAACATTTTTGCGTGCAAAAGTTCTATCACATAAATGGTACATTTTGCACAATCCATCTCGGAGTCGGAGTCGACCATAATTTTTCGACTCCGGACTCCGACTCCGGGCAAATTTCCCAGACTCCGACTCCGACTCCACAGCCCTGGTTAAAAATTGTGATTGACGCTTACATCATTTTGGCAGTTATGGTTCGTTATTATAGTACAAATTAATTGCTACAAAATCTAGTAAACACTATAGCTTTTCTAAAAATTTTACGACAACATTTATGAAATAATTTGGTGTAAGGAAATGCACAAGAACATCACAACACATTTTCGTTGATTTATTAATATATTTTCATTTGTCGAAATTAAATAATAACCCCGGAAAATATTAATATATTCATACTCGTATTAAACGTTACTGTAATAAACAAATTCGTTCAGTAGAGAAGCTCCTTGCCATTAACATTATGTCACACCTTCGTATGTCCTTTTTAATATTTCTGCTAAGACACATGTATGTCTGTACGCGTGTATGTATATACATATCAAATTGGTACAATGTTTACAATTATCTGCCCTTGTTGGCAATTAAGATATCAATTGCCCTCAACTGGCGGACTATTTAAATATGCTGACAAGACATACTCGTTCTCGGTATACATTTGAGGCGTACCATCCCAGAGATTTTTTTCGTACTGTGAAGCTGAGCCGCACTAGCACTCAAATTCATTTCCATGTTTAACAACATACGAGGCGTTTCCGACTCCCTCCCCGGGGTATTGTAAAACGTAACTGAATGTTTGCCTCGTCACTGCTGTTCTTTTCCAATGTTGGCGTTTCATGCATAGCATAGCAAAGCAAAATCAATTGTTGATGCAAATAAATACTCGTGAAAATACACAAAAACCATATATGCCGCAACTATAGAGGGGGTGGGAGCTGGTGTGTGTGTGTGTGTGTGAGGGAGTGGGTCTTGCGGTGGCCACAAATGTTACAACACATCCGTTCAGACAGTACAAAGTGAAACCAATTCAATTTGAACGTCAAGGACTTTGCGAAGAGTGCCTGCAATGGAGTTGGTTTTTTCTCGCTGCTCAGAAACACTCACCCAAGAGTTGTGTTTTCCGCATTGCGGTGTACTGTGTTTTCCATCCATTGATGGGAGAAATCGGATTTGTATCACTCCAAACGAAATCAAATAAATGCGGGAAGTTTTATAACATTTTCTGGATAGTTGAACAAATTTAATGAAATTCAACGGATTTCTATAGATTTGTCAACTGTTGATGATCACGAATTTCCCTTTTCTTCTGAGTGGAATCGAACCGAAGTTGTTGGCGCGACTCTTTACAGTAAAGAGTGCTAACGATTTTAGGTTGAAATAAAAAGAAAACTAAGGATTTTTTCTTCATATTCTAGGTCGCAGTTGAACCGGATTTAATGAGTCTTCTGAAGTATATAACTTAATATGTACAATAAAAAATGCATAAAACTCAAGAATTCTATTTCTCAGAGCAAGACAAAGATGTATGGAAGAAAAATTTGAAAAAGAAACATGAAAATATAGAAAATGTTAAGATTTTTTTTCCCAAAACACTCGACACCCCTGTCCATCCCCTTAACCCATAAAAACATGGAAAAATCAGTTTTCTGAAAAAGAAAAATTTTATCTTAAATTCCTACATGAATTCATTACAGTAACACGGCATATTTTATATCAGTTTACGAGTTATAATGTTCTCTACGAACATATTGGTAAATCCGAAAAACTGTATACCAAAAATGTAAAAAAAAAGCCAGGTAAGTAATGAAATCATTATTTTGTGGTCCATTCTAATGATCTCACCATAGAAATGACACTTTGAGATGTTCTATAAAATATAAATTATAACAAATTTGCGCAGACTATTATCATTTTAACGTACTGGAATTGCTGTGTAACGTCCGCAACAGACGAATTTCTAGTTTTTGGATGAACCATGAAGTGTTTTATTCAAATGAGAGCTATTTTAATAGGCTTAAATATTCATTTTTATACCCTACACCACACTGTGGTACAGGGTATTATAAGTTTGTTTCACGGCAGATGTTTGTAACACCTGAAAATAACACAGCTAGACCCACCTTAAAGTATACCGATCGACTCAGAATCACTAGCTGAGTCGATTTAACGATGTCTGTCCCTCCGTCCGTCCGTCCGTCCGTCTGTCCATGTAAAGTTGTTCGTCGACTACAGGTCGCAATTTCACTCCGATCGTTCTGAAATTTTGCAGTTTAGAGTATTTCGCGGCTGTTAAGATCGCTATTGAATTTGGTTGAAATCGGTTCAGATTTAGATATAGCTCCCATATATATCTTTCGTCCGATTTGGCCCTTTAGTCCTATAGAAGCTTTATTTTACATCCGATCGTTTTGAAATTTAGAATGGTAGAGTTTCTTGATCCATGAACCAACATTGCTGAATTTGAAGAAAATCGGTTAAGATTTAGCTATAGCTCCCATATATATGTTTCGTCCGATTTGGCCCTTTAGTCCTATAGAAGCTGTATTTTACATCCGATCGTTTTGAAATTTAGAATGGTAGAGTTTCTTGATCCATGAACCAACATTGCCGAATTTGAAGAAAATCGGTTCAGATTTAGATATAGCTCCCATATATATCTTTCGTCCGATTTGGTCCTTTAGTCCTATAGAAGCTGTATTTTACATCCGATCGTTTTGAAATTTAGAATGGTAGAGTTTCTTGATCCATGAACCAACATTGCCAAATTTGAAGAAAATCGGTTAAGATTTAGCTATAGCTCCCATATATATGTTTCGTCCGATTTTGCTATTTAGTCCTGTAGCTGTATTTTACATTCAATCAATTTGAAATTTAGAATGGTAGAGTTTCTTGATCCATGAACCAACATTGCCGAATTTGAAGAAAATCGGTTAAGATTTAGCTATAGCTCCCATATATATGTTTCGTCCGATTTGGCCCTTTAGTCCTATAAAAGCTGTATTTTACATCCAATCGTTTTGAAATTTAGAATGGTAGAGTTTCTTGATCCATGAACCAACATTGCCGAATTTGAAGAAAATTGGTTATGATTTAGCTATAGCTCCCATATATATGTTTCGTCCGATTTTGCTCTTTAGTCCTGAAGAAGCTGTATTTTACATCCAATCATTTTTAAATTTAGAATGGTAAAGTTTCTTGATCCATGAACCAACACTACCGAATTTGAAGAAAATCAGTTAAGATTTAGCTATAGCTCCCATATATATGTTTCGTCCGATTTGGCCCTTTAGTCCTGTAGAAGCTATATTTTACATCCAATCATTTTGAAATTTAGAATGGTAGAGTTTCTTGATCCATGAACCAACACTACCGAATTTGAAGAAAATCGGTTAAGATTTAGCTATAGCTCCCATATGTATGTTTCGTCCGATTTGGCCCTTTAGTCCTATAAAAGCTGTATTTTACATCCAATCGTGTTGAAATTTAGAATGGTAGAGTTTCTTGATCCATGAACCAATACTAACGAATTTGAAGAAAATCGGTTAAGATTTAGCTATAGCTCCCATATATATGTTTCGTCCGATTTGGCCCTTTAGTCCTATAAAAGCTGTATTTTACATCCAATCGTTTTGAAATTTAGAATGGTAGAGTTTCTTTATTCATGAACCAACATTGCCGAATTTGAAGAAAATCGGTAAAGATTTAGCTATAGCTCCCATATATATGTTTCATCCGATTTGGCTCTTTAGATCCAATCGTTTTTATACCCTACACCACACTGTGGTACAGGGTATTATTTAAGTATAAAATGTCCCAAAAGTAATTTATGTAAACAATTTATACATGAATTACAAAATTTATATATCAGAGTTATTCAATATTACGAGAGTGGTGTAGGGTATTATATAGTCGGCACCGCCCGACTTTAGCCTTTCCTTACTGGTTCTTTAATGTATTTCGATTTTTCTAATTACTGTGCAAACTTAGCTAAAAAATATGCAAATTCACGTTAACCTAAAAACCTACTTTCATTTTTTGTAACATCCGCAACAGAACCTTCGCCGAGAATATCGCATTCATCAACAAATACAAATAAACTCATTATACCAAATGTCAGCCCAATTCGTTGAAATTTTAGGTTTACGAAGTCAAATCTAGAGCGACCTTTGTATGGGGCTATATCAAAACATGGACCTATGACTACTGTTGTTCGTGTGAAGGATTCCGGTTATAAATAAACCCCAGTTACCAATTTTCAGACCGATCAGTTGACATTTTTGGTCTCTATGACTTTAAGACGTCAAATCAAGGAGAGGCTATATATGAGACTGATATTGCCCATTTTCTATCACAAGTTACCTGCAGCTATAAGTAGTACCTACACCGAATTTCAGTCATATACCTCAATTATTGTAGATTGTAGCGTGATTACAACAGACGGGCAGACGGACATTGCTAAATTGTCTTAGAATTTTATGACGATTAAGAATATGTAAAAGTATAAAGAGTTATCCAACCATAATGCACGATGTTAATTGTGAGTCACACCTTACGTCAAGTTTTTTGCCCAACTTAATTTAAAATTTCTTTGTCTGAGTGTTTGACAAATTCAATCATGGTTAGGTAACAATTGAGCAGCGCTAAGCTTGTTGCCTTTTTACGAAAATGGGCGTTCAAATAAAAATGCATTTCGTACATTTTCTGATTTTTTTGGTCAGCATAATCGATCAAATGTGTCCACAATGGGGAGAATTGTGCGCAAAATTTCAGCAAACCGGTTCTGTTGGAGATGTGGAAAAACCTGCGAATGCTCGCCCAGTTCGTTCTGCGAAAAACATTAATGCTGCTTGAGATAGTGTGGCAGAACATGCTGAATTACCGTTAACAAGCTGAATTGCCGCATTTGGGCAAATGAGAATCCCCGAGTGATGGTTGATAAGCCGATGCATTCACAAGGAGTGACTGTTTCGTGCGGTTTATGTGCTGGCGGCGTCATCGGGCCGTACTTCTTCCAAATAATTTGGCACATTAACGACATTAAACCGCAATTATGTCCCAGATTCGTAGAAAATATGGACCCTCGGATAGATGAATTCAGTATTTTGTAATGAACATAAAAAATAGCAGAATGGCATAAAATATAAATAATAATTAAAATTAATTCTTCAACTCTTTAAAAAAAATAAGAACGTCACTAACAATTTTACTACTTCGTTTTCGATGTTTAAGATGACCAAATTTCAAAATCGATCTTGGGTCATTGAAGATCTTAGTCATGTTTTAATTCGACGTATCGCAACGATGTCATTCACAGCCAGAAGATCTTAGTGGAGGAAGCCTTATTGCAACTTTCAAACCTTTAAAGGTATTTGGATGAATATTTTTAAAGATTTTGCTTTTATTCGATCTTTTTTGAATCTACATTTTATGTATTTTTATCAACCTTTACTTTCTTTGATTGGCTTATTGTCATATAGAGTCTTGAAGATATTTTTTGCATAATAGTTTCTGCAGTTAGCGATTCCTTATCAATTTGCTGGATACTTTGTCAATAATTATAATCATCAATAAATTCAGAAGTTCCATTCAATTTACTTTACATACACTAAAAAAAAGTAATTTTTATTAGTTTAAAGTAAAATTCCTGACCTCTATGATAAGATGTCCATAACACTATGTCATGTTGACTTTAGCGTTACGTCATAAAATAAAAAAGTATATATTTCAATAGTTTGTACGATTTTTTAATAGTTTGTAAGATTTTTTCCTTAAAATTGTAGAAATTCTCATGTCAGTTTTTTAAAGACAATGTACCCTTAATTTTCTGTACAGTTTTATGGTATTTTTAAATTAACGATTAGTTATCTTTTAAATTAAGAGATCGTTTTTATCTGTAAGAAGACAATTTAGACTCTTTTTGGTCGCAAATTGAGAATAATAGTGAGAGTTACAATGAAGTTTGTTTGAAATTTTTTGGTTGAGCGGTGGTAGACAGAGGGTTTTTACTTCTAAATTAATAGCAACAGTTTCGGCGGCTGTTTGTGTCACAGGTAGTCGAAAATAAATTGTCTGGGAAACATCACATATTGTGATTTCGTTTGTTTTATTTTGGTCTCGTTATTGATTTGTGACTAGGATATTCACCTGCATAAGAACTTCTTTGTCTCTATAATATTATGGAATCCCATTTTTTTTTACAAAAAGGTATGGCAAATACAATTACTTGACATCTCAGCTCCTTGTATTGCGATTTCGTAGTTGGTAAACCAATAATTCAGCTAGGTTCAGCTTTAAAACACCAGCTCTAAGAGGCCTAGCTTCTTCAAAATTAATAAGAAGTATTCCTTTCAAATAATAAATTTGCTATCGCAGCTCATACAAAAGAACTATTCGTTTAAGGAAAAATTTTCCAAAATATCATTTAATTATCCATTAGAATAAATCCTCATATTCCGTCTAATATGAAGAAAAGTAGACTAAACACAATGGCTACTGAATCAACTGTTTATCGAAATCAAATATTTTAAAAATTAATAATTTAATAAAGAAAATAATAAAAATTACCATGAATTTTTAAACAAATAATTAAATAAAAAATATTTGCGAAACTTATTAACACTTGTAGAGAGTACAGTATGTGTTTGTTTTCATTAAAGAATGTACTTAATCTAAAGTCATTTTATGTATTTAATGTAAGCACAAGCCGTAATTTATTTAAAAATGTGAAGTCTTTCATCGAAATATAAGGCGTAGTTCTTTCAAATATGTTTAATGTCCAGATTTAAAGATAATTAATGACTTTAATTGTCGTACAAGATGTACTTATTTTAAAAGTCATTGTCTTTGGAGCCAAATCAAAGAAAAAATCTTAAAAGTTAAGAAAATTTCAATGATTTTCAGTACACTTTTCTTTCAGTGTACCAATTTACTGCTTTAGCTCGTGGAAGACTTAAATCTGTTATACGATAATATAAAAATGATATCGTATCATCAGGTAAATCTACATATTGGCTTTTAACTAATGTTGAATTAGCTGAAAACCCCCGCTTTGATTTTTTTACTTCTTAAACTTAGGCTCTAAAAGCTTCAGGGGTGGTATTAGACTGGGCGGACATACGGACACGGCTAAATCGTCTTAGAATTTTGCGACGATTAAAAATATATATACTTTATGGGGTCTCAGATCAATATTTAGAGGTGTTACAAACGGAGTGTCAAAATGAATATATGTACCCTCACCATTCTATGGTGGAGGGTATAAACATAAATAAATTTACTATTGTTTTGTGGGACTAAAGACGAGGGGATTCGTAATTCGGTTTACCCAACAGAACTTTATTACTTGTTATAGTAATTTTTAAAAACTTAAGAAGGGATGCACTCGTGATCTTCAAACGCAAATTTAAATAATTTATAAAAATCCTTTAAATTAGAGTAAAACACAGCAAAAGGCTGCTTCCTAGCTGTGTTTCCAACATAATTTATGCGAGAAATGAAAGCTAAGGATTGACTTAACTAATTGTATCTGTGTGGGCCTTAAGAAATCAATTTTATTATTCATTTGAAATTATATCAAAAACCAGTAAGGAAAGGCAGAAAGTCGGGCGGGGCCGACTATATAATACCCTACACCTCCCTAACACTGCGATAAGGGTCATTGCCATAATAATTTGGAATAATTGGTAAATGGGTAGAAACATATTATGTAATTCTGAAACAATAATCGCTAAATTAAGCAATATTCGTTCCTAAATTGAGAAACATCTTTCTGGAAAATTTTAATGATCGGAAATAAAAAATACAACATCTATGGCGGTTTGATGCCAAATCAGGAGGAACATATATATGGAGCTTTAATATAAATCTGAACCGATCTTCCCTGAATACTCATTCATGTAAAAAGACCTCTTTCTGTCGAATTTCGATCGGATATAAAATACAGTCAGCGCTTACATGTCAAATCGGGTGTAACATATATATGGGAGCTATATCTAAATCTGAACCGATTTTCTCCGAATTTGGCAGTAGTCCTTCATGTAATAAGAAACCTCTTTCTGCCAAATTTCATACTGATCGGATATAAAATAAAGTTTTTACAGCGCTTACATATCAAATCGGGGCTAACATATATATGGGGGCTATATCTAAATCTGAACCGATTTCTTCCAAATTTAAAAGTGTTCATTGATATAATAGGAAACCTCTTTCTCACGAATTTCATACTGATCGGATATAAAATACAGGTTTTACAGCGCTTACATGTGAAATCGGGGGTAACATATATATGGGGGCTATATCTAAATCTGAACCGATTTTCTCCGAATTTAGCAGTATTCCTTCATGTAATAGGAAACCTCTCTTTGCCGAATTTCGCACTGATCGGATATAAAATAACATTTTTACAGCGCTTACATGCCAAATCGGGGGTAATGTATATATCTAAATCTGAACCGATTTCTTCCAAATTTAACAGTGTTCATTCATGTAAAACGACCTCTTTCTGTCGAATTTCGTACTGATCGGATATAAAATACAGTCAGCGCTTACATGTCAAATCGGGTGTAACATATATATGGGAGCTATATCTAAATCTGAACCGATTTTCTCCGAATTTGGCAGTAGTCCTTCATGGAATAAGAAACCTCTTTCTGCCAAATTTCATACTGATCGGATATAAAATAAAGTTTTTACAGCGCTTACATATCAAATCGGGGCTAACATATATATGGGGGCTATATCTAAATCTTAACCGATTATAACCAAATTCAATAGGAATCGTCCTTGGGCCAAAGAAAAGATATGTGTAAAGTTTCGTCGAGATCGGACCATAATTGCGACCTGTACTATGATTACAAGAATACATGCACAGACGGACAGACGGACATAGCTAAATCAACTCAGAAAGTGATTCTAAGTCGATCGGTATAATAAACGATGGGTCTATTTCTTCTCCTTTTGGGTGTTACAAACAAATGCACAAAGTTATAATACCCTGTACCACAGTGTGGTGTAGGGTATAATAACTTATGTATGCATATTTTAAACTCACAAATGTAGTTACCTTCACATAAATACATATGTATGTCAATCGGTCGAGAATATGGATGTTTAGTTATTGTGCCTTGCTTTAGATAATATCAGTACTGCAGTGTACATTTCGATAGTCACGTTAGTCCACTAATCACTCATGATCCACTTAATATGCATTACAACTGTTTGATAGGAGTCAATTTGTGAGTATTACAGAATGAGCTTTGCTCTAAGAGAAATTGGGTTTTATCGCGAAGTCATCGTTGGTAACAATCCGAAATCGATGAGTTTCAATATGCACATCTCACACGTACTTTTCCTCCCTCCTCGCACTTTTTTCCCCTCCACACACTTTCCCATACTCTGACTCGGCGATGCAGCGGACACTCGCTGATGCATCCTCATGCACTCGTAGAAATGCATGAGTGAGTGTTTGTTTGCTCTCTCTTGTATTTTTAACATGTCAGAGCGTCGCGTGCCACGTACTCGTAACAAAGACGGATGACGATGGAAGTGTTCGCTTACATTAGCATAACTGATTGTCGGTGAGATTGTGTCCGTATGTATGTATGTTCAGGGTTTAACATGATGCATATGTATGTGCGGATGGGAATGTGTGGAAATTGCTGCAAGTGAAATAGGATTCACAATCACATTCACCGGCAGAGATGATCATCACTGCATGGCTTCTGTTGCGTGAATGTGTAGATGGGTAAATGTGCGACAATGATTCCTTTATGCATATCATTTGCATAATGTTCACAGTAAGTAAATATACATACGTTTGCACATTGGAGCGTATCGTATGGTTGTTGATTCTTGGTTTAGTATTAATATTCCAAATTAAGCAGAAGTTACATTTGATGATTCGGATACAAAAGTATAGCAGTTATTAGATAATATTTCACTAAATAGCCCATTTTCGAACTTAACCTGAGATAGACAAATCTTGAAGTCAATCGGTTATTCATTTCGAGAGTTATCGTGCGATCTGGCCAGACTCACAGACGTCCATTGCTCATGCAACTTAAAATGTCTTAAAACGGATTTCTGCCAATCACACTTATTGGTTTCGGTCACTCCTTAGATTTCGTTTTATACTTTGGGACAGTAGCAAATTATATATACCCTCATCCCCAAAGTGAGGGTATAATAATAAACGTACCTCTGTCGAAAATTGCAGGTTCAAGCATTCACATCGGAGATATGTTACATATGGGTTCTATAGACCCAATTTACACAGGCACAAGCTTGCAGACAAAAAGTGTAGAGAAGATTCCGGGGTAGAAAAAGTTGCTCGAAACGAAAATACAAGGGACAAATTTACATTTCATTTTATGAGTGACTGAATACGAAAAACAAATTCAATAATATAAATGTGCGTGAAAGAATAAAAACATAAATTTGTCCCCTTGATGCTGAAACTAAAGATTCACCGTATAAATAAGCATGATTTTACGTAGGGATTTCAAAAGAGAATTCAAAAAAGTTGCAGGGACAAGTCACAATGTGTAAATTGGATCATACTTATATAAACAAATTGTCCGATATGGCCCATTTTCAATCCCAACATACCTGCAGCTATAAGAACTATTAACACCAAATTTCAGCCATTTTGCTCATGTATTATGGATTGTAGCGTGATTACAACAGACAAACTAAACCGTCTTAGAATTTTACCATATACGCAAAAAAATGGTTTTGTAGTATATTGTCCCAAACATATTTTGCTGAAATATATTATGTTTAGAGCACAAAAATATTGTATGCTTAGAAAGATCTTATTCTAACCAAATCATTGTTTCAGTCGATAGGGTATTATATAGTCCTAATAATGGGTGGTTTTTTGGCAGATCAGCTGTTTTCGTTTAAAAAGTTACTAATTATTGAATTTTATTATCAAAATTCATGCTCGGTTAAGAAAGTGCATCGTGTACTTCTTCCATTTTATGGTCAGTTTGGGCTACCTTCTGAGGCGGCTATTCGGAATCGTGTAACTAAATTTCTCACCAAATTTACATTATTGGACATTTATCCACTAACACGAATACGTAGATTGCAGACGGAGGAAAATATCGGATCTGTATCTGCCAGTGTTGTTGATGACCGTGAATTATCGATTCGGAGCCGTACGCCGCAATTGGGCCTCTGTTACTCCACTACGTGCAAAATCCAGCTAGTTTACAAACATATTTTGGCCAAAATGGAAGAGCTGGACTTGGCTGCCATGTGGTTTCAACAAGACGGTGCAACATGCCACACCGCATGCCCAAATTGGGCCAATTGAGAGGCGAGTTCGGTAAACAGTTAATTTCACGTTTGGGGCCCGTCAATTGGCCGCCTATATCGTGCGATTTAACGCCTTTAAAATAATGTGTGGTTATTTTAAGGCTCATATCTACAGGGACAAGCCCGTAACGGTTGACGCACTGGAAGCCAATACTGAAGAATTTATTCGTGAGATACCGGACGATATGTTGAACAGAGTATGCCAAAATTAGGCCCAGCGTATAAAACATTTGAGGCGCAGCGGCGGTCGACATTTACCTAAAATAATAATCGATCAACTGTTCCTTTCGAAAGGGAGGTTTTTGTGGTGTATTGTAAAAGATAAGACACTGCGCTTTGGAAGCCATGTAAACACATACCCTTATACGTATTTCAATCCTGTGCGGGGATATCATCAGAGGGACTTATACATGACACAGTGTGAGCTTGTAGTTGTGGCGAACATCACTTGTATATATACCAATCTACAAAGAAATTTGCATATGGGAATTATATACCTACGAAGAAAGCTTACAAGTCACACAGCCAAAGCTCCAAGCGATACTTAAATTCACCATCTGTGCCATTTATTTAAATTTTCCCCATGGTTTAAGTAGAAGAATCTATTTGGAAAAAACAATTTCTTAGCTTTGGTTTATGCTGTAAGAGCTACCTTTGCACTCAGGGACCACATTCAACACCTTTTGCACCACTGTTCCATATTAAACACTTTTTATTACACTGTGCTTCTAAAGTACGAATTTTTATACATATCTGGGACTATTTTGTTCCCTTTTTTCCCACTTACCACATTTAACCATTTTACCGTATTTAACTTTTTTGCTTCACCGTACCATATTTAACCCTTTTTGCTCCACTAAACCATATTTAATACATTTTTCCCCTCTGTAACATGTTGAACAATTTTTGCTTGCCCCAACTGCAACATAATTTTAACCTTTTTGCACCACAGTGCTACATAATTGCAGTGCATCATAATTTTAAGCTTTTTGCACCACAGTGCTACTAAAAGCATACATTTAGAAAAAAAAAAACATTCTTATTTCATATTTAACTTACCCTCTCTCCCTGCATCCATATTTAACACCATTCTGTCCTACTATATTTAACCATTTTTGCCCCACTGTACCATAGTTAACACATTTTTGCCCCACTGTTCCATAGTAAACGCTTTTTGTCCCACTGTACCATACTTAACCCATTTTGTTCCACGTTACCATATTTTACTATTTGTGCCCACTGTAACCATTTTTGTCATACTGTACCATAATTAACCATTTGTGTCCCACTGTACCATTCTAACACATTTTTTCCCCACTGTTCCATAGTTAAAGCTTTTTGCCCCACTGTATCATATTTAACCAATTTTGTCCCACGTTACCATATTCAACTAATTGAGCCCCACTGTGCTATAGTTAACCCTTTTTGCCCCACTGTGTTATATTAAACCCTTTGTTTCACTGTACCATGTTTAACAGTTTTTGCCCCACAGTACTATATTTAACCCTCTTTGCTCCACTGTACAATATTTAACACAGTTATGCCCCACTGTACTGTATAGTTAACCATTTTTGTCACACTGTACCATATTTAACCCTTTTTGCCCCACTGTATCATAGTAAATAAATTTTTGCCCCACTGTTCCATAGTTAACGCTTGTTGTCCCACTGTACCATTTTTAACCCATTTTGTTACACGTTACCATATTTTACTTTTTGTGCCCACTGTAACCATTTTTGTCATACTGTACCATATTTAACCATTTGTGTCCCACTGTACCATAGCTAACACATTTTTCCCACTGTTCCATTGTTAAAGCTTTTTGCCCCACTGTACCATATTTAACCCATTTTGTCCCACGTTACCATGTCCCATAGTTAACCCTTTTTGCCCCACTGTGTCATATTAAACGCTTTGTCTCACTGTACCATATTTAACAGTTTTTGCCCCACTGTACCATATTCAACCCTCTGTGCTCCACTGTACAATATTTAACACAGTTATGCCCCACTGTACTGTATAGTTACCCTTTTTTGTCACACATACCATATTAAACCCTTTTTGCCCCACTGTTCAATAGTTACCGCTTTTTGCCCCACTGTACCATTTTTAACCCATTTGTCCCACTATATACATATAACTATTTTTACCCCACTGTACCATAGTTAACCCTTTTTGCACAACTGTGCCCCATTCAACTCTTTATCTCACTGTACAAAATGTTTACACACTGTACCATATTTAACAAATTTTTGTCTCACTGTACCGTACTCGTATTTAAAATGTGTCTCCACGCTAGCGTACTTAAACCTTTTTCCCCGACTGTAACATATTTAATCATATTTTCTCCACTCCACTATTTAACCGTTTTTGACCACAGTGCTCCCAAATCCATATAAACTCTTCATATCTCGTGTTTAAGTTCCAATTTTGGCAGATTGTTCCCTTTTTTTCGCCATGCTCCATAATTAACCCGTCGTGTCCCACTGTGCCTCTTAAAGTTAGAATTACTAAAAATCACTTCCAATCTCTAGTTTATGTTCCAAAAGTTACCCTGGAACCATTGATCCATGTTTGACATTTTTAAGCTACTGTACTATATTTTACACTTTTTGCCCCACTGTGCCCCGAAAACTACGAATACAAAAAAAAACTTAATATCCCGATCAGTTGTCATACACCCCTCGCTTCAATTTTCACCATTCTAATATTAGGCTTTAAATTTGGCGGTGGTACCATATTTATACTTTCCGTCCCACTGTGCTTCTAAATTTTTAAAAAGATCACTCCTTGTTCTTGTTTACGTCCCAAGAGCTACTCTCACACCAAATTTCACGGTTCTAAGTCTTGCCATTTGGATTTGGCTGTTGTACCACATTTTTCCCTTTTTACCCACTGTGTACGTAAATGTTCGAATTTCGAAAAATCCTGTCAATTTTAGAGTCTACCTCATAAGGGCTACCCTCACACCAAAATTCAGGATTCTAGCTCTTGCCATTTGAATTTGGCTGTTGTACTACATTTATGCCATTTTTCCCTTTTTACCCCACTGTGTGCGTAAATGTTCGAATTACGAAAAATCCTGCCAATTTCAGAGTCTACCTCATAAGGGCTACCATCACACAATAGTTCACGATTCTAGCTCTTGTCATTTGGATTTGGCTGATGTACCACATTTATCACTTTTTACCCAAATTTCGAAAATTCTGCAGGTTTCTGAGTCTACCTCCTAAGGGCTACCCTCATACCAAATATCAAGATTCTAGCTCATTTCGTTTAGATTTGGCGGTGGTACCATATTTATCCCTTTTTGCCCCATTGTGCGGCTAATAGTACGAATTTCGAAAAATCCCGCCTTATTGCTCGTCTACGTCCCAAGGACTACCCTCCCAGATGATTTCATGATTCTAGCTTCAGCCGTTTGGCCTGGGCGATGATCAGTCAGTCAATCAGTCAGTCAGCCAGTCAGCCAGTCACGCAACAATTTCATATATATAGATAATAGCTGGACCCGGTCTACTTCGTTACCCCAGACTTCAGATTTCCGATCCCGTCCATTTATCAAAACATGGATCATGTAGATAGGAACAGTAGGAATCTCGTTAATCTATGTGTAGATACGGACAGTAGGAATCACAAAAATTGGCTTATATGGGCGGACCCACCCACGCCCTCTCAATCAAGAACTTATAAATCCTATGTCTCCCTCTAGGATTAACTGAAAATTTCATCAGAACCGATCCAGCCGTTTTGGAGTCCATACGTAACATACACACATTCACTTATATATACATACATATATGTGTAGCTGGACCCGGTCCACTTCGTTGCCCCAGATTTAGATTTCCGATCCCGTCCACTTTTGAACCAATTACGAATACTGCCACCGAAAACATCTCCATAAAATAAGAGCACTCTCGCTAAGAAATTGTGAAGATATCTCAATTTCAAAATTTGGCTTTGGCCTATTGGTCTGATCCCTCCCATTTTTGCACTAATCACGTAGACTGCCAGCAGATACATATAAACAGAATTGCAGAATACATATAAACAATAAAAAATTGTGCAAGATATCTCAATTTCAAAATTGGCTTATATGGGCGGGGCCACGCCCATTCGTCCGATTCCGCACATTTTTGGACCAATCACGTAGACTACCACCAGATACATATTTACAAAATTACAGCACTCTCGATAACAATTTGTGCAAGATATCTTAATTTCAATATTTGGCTTATATGGGCGGGGCCACGCCCGTTATTCCGATCTCCCTCATTCATGGACCAATCACGTAGACTACCACCAGATATATATGCACAAAATTACAGCACTCTCGATAACAAAGTGTGCAAGATATCTCAAATTCAAAATGTGGCTTATATGGGCGGGGTCACGCCCATTGGTCCGATCCCAGCTATTTTTGGAACAATCACGTAGACTACCACCAGATACATATAAATAGACTACCACATGTACAAATTACAGCACTCGCGCTAACAAAATTTTCAAGATATCTCAACTTCAAAATTTTACTTATATAGGCGGGGCCACGCCCATTGGTCCGATCCCGACCATTTTTAAATCAGTCAGGTAGACCAACACCAGATACATGTGTACAAAATTACAGCTCTCTCGTCAAAAAATTTTGCAAGATATCTCAATTCAAAAGTTTGACTTATATGGGCGGGGCCACGCCCATTCGTCCGATTCCGACCATTTTTGGACCAATCACGTAGAATATCAACAGACACACATGTACAAAATTACAGCACTCTCGCTAACGATTTGTGCAAGATATCTCAATTTTAAAAATTGTCTTATGTGGGCGGGGCCACGCCCCCTTGATATATCAAAAATTCAAGTACCCTATTTTCACCACGCCCCACACATGTACATTCTGTGAAAATTTCAAGAAGATCGGTCCAGCCGTTTAGACGTCTATACGGTACAAACAAACCAACAAACAAACAAACCAACAAACAAACAAGCAAACAAACACACATTCTTCTTTATATATATAGATATTACCGTATACCAAATTAAATGACAATCGGTGTTACTCTTATCGAAAGTTATCGTTCGAAACAGCCAGGCAGACACACAGACGGACGGACATTGCTCAAATGAAAAATGGCCCAAAACGGATTTCTGCCAAATATTCTTGGGATCACTTAGGTCACTCCTTCGATGTGTTACACATTTGTCCCACATCAACTGATATACGAAGGTACACATGTCTCGAACATATATATGTTCTTAGTTGAGTTTGTTTGTGTTTAGTTTAGTTCGTATGTGAGAGACCGAGCTTATACTTCAAAAATACGGTCCAAAAATACTAAAGGCACTTTCAAAAAAATTGTTAATTGTTTTTAATATTTTTTCGTGTTTAGGACACCCTATGGGTAAACTGGTATTATCGAGCGCACCAGTCAGATAGACAGACGCAAGAACATTGCTGAAATGTTATAAAATCCATAAGTTTTTGAACTGGTTAAATTTATTTGCAGAGCTGGGAAATTAACAGTTGAGGGACGAAATGAGAAAAAAATAGTAACGTAAATAGCAACAAAAACGTTGGCAGAAAAATGCTGTTAATAACAAAGATACCGATTTCAAAATATTACATATTTTAAAAATACATACCCGTGAAAAAAATTGATACGACCCATTGTTATCGATATCCATAGAATATGTGAATATAATAAATACACTCGAACGTTCATACATAAGTATGTGCCGATATTAATGGCTTTGATGACAGCCAGAATGCAATACACAACAGCGAAATATCGCTCGCACAATAAATAAATATTTGTATGTATGCGCGGTGGATAAAATGTTCAATTTAAATTCTACTTTCGATGGAAATGCTGAAAGGTATGATTTCGCTGACACTTTGTCGATATGTCATCGTTGTGTTATATAATTTTTTTGAAATGTGGATTGGAGGGCATATTAATCGAATTCAATCGATACTATTCTTCACTGAAAAGGAATTTCGTTTGCAGAGCAGATACTGGTATATTGGTGTTATTCGATGATAATAAATTTGCATTTTTAGGTGACTTCTATATATATATATCGTATATATTTTGTTGGGCGATTGCGGGTAAATAAAGAGGTCAAAGCATTGTCCGCTGCTTCCATATTTTTTATACCCTACACCACACTGTGGTACAGGGTATTATGACTTTGTGCATTTGTTTGTAACACCTAAAAGGAGAAGAGATAGACCCATTGTTTATTATACCGATCGACTCAGAATCACTTTCTGAGTCGATTTAGCCATGTCCGTCTGTCCATGTATTCTTGTAATCAAAGTGCAGGTCGTATTTATGGTCCGATTGTGATGAAATTTAGCATAGTGCTCTTTTTTGGCCCAAGGACGATCCCTATTGAAATTGGTTAAAATCGGTTCAGATTTGGATATAGTCCCCATATATATGTTTCACCCGATTTGACATGCAAGCGCCGTAGAAACCACATTTTACATCCGATCTTTATGAAATTCGGCAGAGAGAGTTTTATTATTACGTGAATGAACACTACCGAATTCGGAGAAAATCCGATCAGATTTAGATATAGCCACCATATATATGTTTCACCCGATTTAACATTTAAGCGCTGTAGAAATCGTGTTTTATATCCGATCCGTACGAAATTTAACAGAGAGAGTTTTCTTATTACATGTATGAACACTGCCAAATTCGGGGAAAATCGGTTCAGATTTAGATATAGTCCCCATATATATGTTTCACCCGATTTAACATTTAAGCGCTGTAGAAATCATGTTTTATATCTGATCAGTACGAAATTTAACAGAGAGAGTTTTCTTATTACATGTATGAACACTGCCAAATTCGGGAAAAATCGGTTCAGATTTTAACATAGTCCCAATATATATGTTACACCCGATTTGACATGTAAGCGCTGTAGAAACCGTGTTTTATATCCGATCAGTACGAAAATCGGCAGAGAGAGTTTGCTTATTACATGTATGAACACTGCCAAATTATTATCACAATGCCCATTTTCGCATTGGTAGGTAGGTGTAGGGTATTATATAGTCGGCCCCGCCCGACTTTTTGTCTTTCCTTACTGGTTTCTTTCTTGCTTTTCCCTCTACGGAGCCACAGATGCAATAAGTTTTGCAATCTTTTCTTAACTGGTAATCGGGTAATTGTGGGGCATCCTCAACAATTGGCAACAATTGTACACTTTGTTTCATTTTTATTGCGGTATCAAATGAAACTAAAGTGTTCTGGTAGCGTTGCCTTGGCTATAATTGCAACCGCATTGTTGCGGCCGTTTTGTTTTTGTGGTTATGACAGACTTTTGCTCTTGAACAGACAAACTGCAAATTAATGCCGATATTGAAGAATCGCCTGGCAAGTTAAAAGTGCAGCGAAATAAAATTGGTGTGTCAGTGGATGTCCTTAGTTAGTGCATAAAGTAATTAATTGAATAGAATGTAACCCAAGTAGTATCCTACGGTCGTTCATCCTAATATATTTAGATCTTTTTAAATGAAAACAGATGAAAAGAGTGATTATTTGCTTTTGGATTTGATTTAACAAAAGAACACATACAATTTGGAGAAATGTATGAAATCTTTATTTGAGTCGATAGAACGGTCTATGTAATTCAATGTTTAAAGATGATTTCATGTAAATGTTGAACGCCACTGCGCCCCCTGGTTCATACGCTGGGTCAAATTTTGTCATATTCTCTCCAACATATCGGCCGGTATCTCACGAATAAATTCTTAAATATTGGCTTTCATTGCATCAACCGTTGCGGGCTTGTCCCTATAGACATGAGCATTAAGATAGTCCCTCAAATCGCAGGATCTAGGCGGCCAATTGACCGACTTCAAATGTGAAATAAACTGTTCACCGTACTCGCCTCTCAGTTGGGCCATTGTTCCGCGTTCTGTGTGACACGTGCTATTGTTCCGCGTTCTGTGTGGCATGAAACCATATGTCAGCCAAGTCCAGCTCTTCTATTTTGGGCAAAAAAAGTTTGTAATCATCGCACGGTAGCGCTCTCCATTCACGAATAACGTTACTGCTTTCGTCGTCTTTGAAAAAGTACGGTCCAATGATGCCACAGGCCCATAATCCACACCAAATAGTGCAGTTTTCGGGATGCATTGTCAGTTCTTGCAATATTGCTGGCTGCTCTTCACACCAAATACGGCAATTTTGTTTGTTCACGTATACATTCAAGCTGAAATGAGCTTCGTCGCTGAACTAAATTTTCCGATAAAATAGTGCATGATGCACTTTCGTAACCGAGCTTGAATTTTGATAATAAAATTCAATAATCTGCAAGCGTTGTTAGTTTGTAAGTCGATTCATGGTTAAATTATAAACCAAGCTGAACATGTTACAGGAAAACAGCTGAGCTGCCGAAAAGAAAGTTCCCATTAGTTGATTAAATTTCGACGTTTCGTGGTAGACAAACGAAAACGTTTTACAAAAATACACTTTTCACATAGTAAGAAACATTGTTGTTTGGGTGAAATTTTAGCTTAGAATATTCATTAAAATAAAATTAGGATATAATTTATGTTGTGCCACAACACACATCCAGACGGAATTAAAAATTTAAATTATAATGCATCGAATGATTAGTGTTCTCAAAACCATTCTCTCGTATTGTGTCAACCAAAAGGGTTATTGTGTATTCGCTTGTTGTTAAATAATTTAATTATTACCAAACAATTAAATCGGTTTTGTTTACAAATTATCTGCCACTTAGGCCATTCATTTAGATTATTGCTCCTCCCCTAACCACCAATAGTGCTGGTGTACTTTAAATTCTTTTGTTTTACCTAATGACGATAGTTAATTGTTTTTGACCTATGTTTTTATAAAAAAAAATCTAACACAATTAAATATAATTTATCAATAAATACTCGTTTTTGGGGAAGTTCCACCCAATGTGTTCATGAATCATGTGATGTAAGAACAGGGTCATTACTTGAAATGATATGGGGTGAACAAAAGCCCTTATATTTTTTTATGTTACCATACGAGGCAAATTGATATAAACTAATCACTCTAAAATTGTTTGTTTTGAGTCAAATATATCCAAGCAAAAGGAAAAAAGTCGTGAAAAACCAATGATATGGTTTTAGATGACTATTTTCTGGTTGATTCAACATGATTATCCGCTCACCTTAGAGAGGAGGGTATATGTATATCACTTGCTACGAGCCAAAAGTGTAACACATCGAAGGAGTCACCTAAGACCCCAAGTATGTTCGACGGAAATCCATTTTAGGACATTTTAAGTCATTTCAGCAGTGTCCGTCTGTCTGTCTGGCTGGAGCGCACGATAACTCTCGTAAGAAGTTAGGAATTGACTTCAAATTTGGTATGTGATAATATTTTTTTCTATCTCAGGCTAAGTTCGAAGATTGGCGAAATTAGTCCACTCCTTCTAGTACCTCCCTCACAAAGGGTTAAAATTTAGTGAACTATTGATTCTCTAATAACTTCTACTACTTATCCGAATCTTCTGTAATTCCACACATAGTAATGGTTTATCTGTCGCTGTCATCTGTGGGAGGTACCAAAAGGGGCAGAAAATTATATATAGCCTCGTATCACTAAAGTGAGGGTATAATAACCGTAAAAAATAGAAAATTCGCAAAAAAACGTTTGCTCCATATTTTGAAAGCTCGCATCCTAACGAAGAAAAAAATGCCTTCTTGAATAAAATCAATAGATAAATGTAGAAATAAATTATAGTGCTTTTGGTAGAAATAAGAGAATTCAAACAAAATTCGGTTTTTATACCCCCCTATTGTGAATAAAGGGTATATATATACCAGATGCTGCAAACAGTATAACACATAGATGGAGTGACCTAGGAGACCCCAAGAATAATTGGCGGAAATACGTTTTGGGCCATTTTAAGTCATTTTAGCAATTTCCGTCTGTCCGTCTGGTTGTTGCGAACAACAACTTTTGACATGATTAACTTCAAATATAGTATGTGTCAATAATTTTTTCAATCTCAGTCTATGGTAAAAGATGGACTATGTTGGTCCACTCCTTCGAGTACCTCACCCACGAAGGGTCAAAATTTAGTGAAATATGTATTGATTATCCCATAACTTATATACTACTACCTAGAATCTTTCACAATTCCACACATAGTATTAGTTTATTAATCGCTATCATCTTTAGAAAAATGGGCGAAGTTGTCGCGCCCCTTTTTGTACCTCCCATACAAATAGACCATTTTGCACAAAAAGTTAACGGCTTATAAATTTGATTTCAGTCCATAGAAATACTTGACATTTTGTGAAGTGTAATGCTTTTGTAGTACTTGCAGTCCCATAAACAAGTAAAAAAGTTCAGTCGTGTAAAACGACTTAAGAAACCCCTCACCTTCAGTCCCAAAAAACTATTCGTAAATTTATTTATTTTTTTGTTATAATGAAATTACTATCAATTTAAATTGCATTTAATAACTTTTAAGTATATACTGATATTAAAGTTTTAAGCTGTTAACTTTTGGTGCAGAATGTTCCATTTGTGTGGGAGGTACCTAAAGGGGCTTTCCAATAACGCCCACTTTTCTCTTGACTGGGGTACTATTAAAGCATTTCACTGTACAAAATTTCAAGTATGTGTAAGCAAAAGTATTAAAGATACAAGCAGTTAAGCAGTTGGTACAAAATGGTCCATTTGTGTGGGAGGTGCCAAAAGGGGCGTAGCAACTTCGCCCATTTTCTTGAGGTGTTAGCTACTAATAAACCAATACTATGTAAGAATATTCGAGTAAGTAGTATAGAAGGTATTAAAGAATCAATATTTCTCTAAATGTTAACCCTTTGTGGGGGAGGTACTAGAAGGAGTCGACCAATATGGCCCATCTTCGAACTTAGACGGAGATAGAGACAAATATTACCGCATACCAAATTTGCAGTCAATTGGTTAATCCTTTCAAGAGTTATCGTGCGCACCAGCCAGCAGACAGACGTACGGACATTGCTCAAATGACTTGAAATTGCCCAAATCGAATTTCCGCCAAACATACTTGGGGTCATAGGTCACACCTTCAATGTGTTACACTTTTGGCTCGTAGTAAATTATATATACCCTCCTCTCTAATGTGAGTGGATAAAAATGGGCCTTGTTGACACGACCCTTTTGGTATCTCCCATACAAATGGACCATTTTGCACAAAAAGATAGCGACTTATAACTTTGATTACAGTTCATACAAATACTTAACATTTTGTGGATTGTAAAGCCTTTACAGTACCTATGGTCCCGTGAAAAATGGGCGTTAGTACCACGCACCTTTTGCTACCTGCTATACAAATAAATAATTTTTTGGCAAAATAAAAAAATATGAAAAATTATTTTTTTGAATTTCCCTATTTTTAAATATGGATCATAATTTATACATTTATGCATAGACTTTTTGCAAATAGGCATTGTTTTCTTCGTTAGGATGCTAGCTTTAAAAAAATGGAACAAACAATTGTTTTTGAGAATTTGTTTCTATTTTTTATGGTTTTTTTCTGCCAGTGATGCTACGTGGTAGTGATGCTTTCTGCATTTCTAGGCCTTTTAATTTCCTTTAATTAATGTGTGTACCCAGGCTCTATTGAGCTTATACGAGCTTATTCTACATGGTGGCTGATATGTAATGCAATAAAAGAAAAGCGCTATATTTTTTTAATTTTATTATTATTCAACAGCAAAAATGTCGGAAATAACATAAAATTTTAGAAACAGTTTAGATTTGTTCGAATTGGCCACCTTTGGCACGAATTATGGCCTTCAAACGGCCGACAAAGCCATCACACGCTGCACGAAAGTGGCTCTGCGGTATTTTGACCAATCCCGGCGAAGCGCCGTCTTGAGATGATCGATACTTTGGTATTTTTTTAGTGCGAACCTTACTCTCTAAAATGCCCCAGGCGCAAAAGTCCAACGGATTGAGATCCGGAGATCTTGGTGGCCATTGATGCTTCTCATCGGAGAAAACCAAATTCGGTAACTGGCCACTTTCGTGCAAGCGAAGCAACTGCTTGGCTCTTTCCAGTCAAACATTTTTTGTTTGTGCATCGGTGAGCTCTTGCACTTTTTGGAACTTCAATGGCTGTAGTCCAAGCTCATTTTTAATATGTGTTGTATCCGTTCTCGCGATATGTTCAGCTCACGAGCAATTTTTCTACCACTGCGACGTGGATTTCGATCAAATCTGGCCTTTACTTTTCGGATCATTTCTGGTGTTGTTACCGTTTTTTTTCGTCCACTTTTTGGATGCGATGCAACACTGCCAGTATCACGATAACGAGCAATGTTACGAGAAACAAAAGATTTATTCACATTTAAATGCTGGAGGGCTCTAACGATAGCCACTTGTGTTTTTCCACCCAAATATAAAGCAATCACGGTTGAATTCCATCACGAATAACTTTTTTTCTGAATGCAATAGATCAAAATGCTTTTGTAAGCTTGTAAACAATAAAATGAACTGTCACTGAAATAAATCTTTCAGCTATCAGACTAGCGGTTTAGAAATGATAGCAACCTGAAGTTGGTTGCAATACATATCAGCCACCCTGTATTGAGCTTATACTTCAAAAAATATGGTCGAAATACTAAAGGTAAAATCCAGGAAAATTAGAATATAAACAAACATAAAAAAATTGTTTCGGTTTCACACAATAGTATTCCTCAATCTATTAAAAAAAAGTTTTTAAGTCTCGGACAACAAAAACAATTGTTTTGCATAGTGTGACCACTGTTCGGATCAAAGGTCGGTCAGTGGTCAGATGTGTTTTTTCTAAAATCATTCTCACATACAATGTGTAGTCCCCAATAAGGTAATCTTCAAATTATTTATTTGTTACCAAACAATTAAACTGTTTTCGTTTATAATTTATATCGTAAGTTGTGGTCGTGCATTGACAACAATTTCTCCAATTGCAACAAGAACATGTGTACTGTAAATCCTTTTTATTTTTACCTAACGATTAACATAAAAATCGTAAATTTTCTGGTAAACACGTAAAGAGTAATTAATAATAATTTATCAATGGTAATGATTACTAATTTAGGGGAAGTTGCCCAACTGTTGTTGATGTGTACAATAGATTGGTCGCAAATTATAAGGTTAGATCTAAGCAGGCTTGTGGTCCGATGTGATGGAAATTGAGCTTACCCGATGCAGAGGAAACCGCTTCGGGTTGGGAATATTCAATTGGATAACAATTCTTTACTGCAAAAAAGAGCAGCATTAAGAAGCATTACTAAGCATGCCATTAGGGCCAGTTGATATTTTCATTCACCCATGTCATGTGGCCGAGGGATCCCTCCCTTCTTTTGCCACTATGAGGTAAATAAATAGTTCTAACATAAATATGGTTTCCACATTTGAGAGTTTTCTGTAGACGGCGTAACATAAACCCAAAAAAAAACATGGCTTTAACCAAATTATATCAGACGGATAGTATTGGGATTTTCAAAATATATTGGCTGATTTGGCGCTTTTTGGGAGTGGATGTATTCCGGAGCAAATACAAGAGTTTCTTATACATCGCTCTGATGAACATTTTCATTACAATGTGGTATCCCACTCACTTGACCCTGGGCTTGCTAATGCTGGCCAAGCAGGACGAGATCTTTAAAAATCTATCGATTGCCATCACTTGCGCTGTGTGCAGTTTCAAGCACTACTGTCTGTGGTGGCATTTGGGAGAATTGCACGAGGTTGAGATTTTACTCGATCAGTTGGATAGACGCGTCCAAAGCCATGAGGAATTCAGTTATTTTACCCAAGGACCAAAACGCTCTGCCCAAATAATAGCAAAATTGTACTTTGCAATGTATATGGGAACAAATGTATCGGGAATATTGACAGTACTCGTGGGCTCGGAGAAAAGACTCATGTATCCGGCGTGGTTTCCATTCGATTGGCGCTCATCTTCGGCGTTATACTGGGCGGCTTTGATGTACCAAATTATTGGAGTTAGTGTGCAAATCGTACAGAACTTTGCAAATGACGTAATAGCTCCGGTTGTACTATGTTTGTTGGGTGGTCATGTCCGCCTCTTAGCCATGCGAGTTTCGAGAATTGGTTACGATCCAAAGAAGACTGTGGATGAAAATGTGGATGATCTGAAGATGTGTGTTGAAGATCACATAAAATTAAAAAGGTATGTGTTTCATCGACGATTTTACCTGGTCATTAAATTAACTTATCTTTCAGGCTTTTCAAAATCGTCCAAAACTCCTTGTCACTTGTCGAACTAATGATGTTCATATCGAGTGGGCTGAATATCTGTGTGACTCTGGTCTATTTGATATTCTTCGCGGACAGTTTGGTGGCAACTCTTTACTATTCCATTTTCATTACGGCCATTGCCCTTGAATTGTTCCCGTGTTACTATTTCGGCAGTGTGTTGCAACATGAGTTCGAAGGCTTAACCTATGCCATATTCCTCAGCAATTGGCCAGATCAATCGAAGCGCTATCGTAAGAATATGATTATATTTGCCTCCAATAGTCTGCGCAAAGTGACAATGGTAGGCGGCGGTATTGTGAACATACAATTGGAGAGTTTCTTTGCCATTTGCAAAATGACATATTCGCTGTTTACTCTGGTGAGGAATATTAAATAGGATGTGTAATGATTTCCTTTTGGGTAGCAATCGAAGGCGGCCTATGAGACAATTTCTAAAACAATTTAGAGCAATAGTAGTTTTAGTAAATCACCGCAGTAAAATATCAATTGCGATGTAAATTGTTTGCGACTTTTTGCCTACACTGAAAAAAAAGTACAAACAATTAATAAAATTACTCTAACTTTTATGATTGTGGTTCTGATTTGGGGCCAAAGAAATTTGCACTCAAATAAGTAATGTCTTGTAATTTAATTAAGAACATGGAATATCTTTAAATCAATTACAGGTTGTAATAAAATCAAGTACATGTTGTCCTTAAACTAAGTTCGTGATGTACTGTGAAACTGTGAATTTTAAGGTAATCATTTCATTATATCTGCGCTTATTCTTTTCTAACAAGGCTATCATATTAATCGTTCGAGGCAATTTATGTTTATCCATGAAACTGTTGAGATCCTAAAATTTAAATTATAAATAAATTTTACAAACTCTTAATACGGGGCCCAACATATTGCTTATCGTTTACGTTATTTTTAAATGGAGTTCGACAGATTCAAGAGATAGAAATCTGAAATTTTGTATTTTTTGGAGTATATTCAGGATCGTTTTTTGACAAACGGAAAGTTCAGACAAAAAAAAATCCTGAAAACAAAATCGTTGGTCTATGAATAGCTTTGTTCCTTTACCTACTACAAGTTACTAGTTTTACCATTTTTACCAGTTTTACTCCAAAAAGCGTTCCTTTACTCAAAACACTAGTAAAACCAGTAAGGAAAGGCAGAAAGTCGGGCGGGGCCGACTATATAACACCCTACACCTCCCTAACAATGCGATAAGGGCCATTGCGATAATAATTTGGAATAATTGGTAAATGGGCAGGAACATATTATCTAATTCTGAACCGATAATCGCGAAATTAAGCAATATTCGTTCCTAAATTGAGAAACATATATCTGGAAAATTTTAATGATCGGAAGTAAAGTACAACTTCTATAGCGCTTTGATACCAAATCAGGAGGAACATATATACGGATGTTATATATAAATCTGAACAGATTTTCCCTTAATACTCATTCATGTAAAAAGACCTCATTCTGTCGAATTTTGTACTGATCGGATATAAAATACAATGTCTACAGCGCTTACATGTCAAATCGGGGGTAACATATACATATATGGAGGATATATCTAAATCTGAACCGATTTCCCTTAAATTTTGCGGTGTTAATTCACGTAATGAGAATCCTCTTTCTGCCAATTTTTTTGCTGATCGGATATAAGATACAGTTTCTACAGCGCTTAAATGTCAAATCGGGGGTAACATATATATGTGGGCTATATCTAAATCTCAAATTTGGCAGTATTAATTCATGTAATTAGAAACCTCTTTCTGCCGAATTTCGTACTGATCGGATTAAAAATTCACTTTTTACAGCGCCTACAAGTAAAATCGGGGGTAATATATATGTATGGGGGCTATATCTAAATCTGAACCGATTTTCTCCGAATTTGGCAGTATTCCTTCATGTAATAAGAAACCTCTTTCTGGCGAATTTCACACTGATCGGTTATAAAATAATTTGTTTACGGCGCTTACATGTGAAATCGGGGGTAACGTATATATGGGGGCTATATCTAAATCTGAACCGATTTCTTTAACAGTGTTAATTCATATATTAAGAGACCTCTTTCTGCTGAATTTCATACTGATCGGATATAAAATAAAGTTTTTACAGCGCTTACATGTCAAATCAGGGCTAACATATATAATCGGAACCGATTTTAACCAAACTAAATAGGGATCGTCATTGGGCAAAAAAAAAAGATATGTGTAAAGTTTCGTCAAGATCGGGCCATAATTGCGACCTGTACTTTGAATATAATACATCTACAGACAGATGGACAGACAGACGGACATAGCTAAATCGACTCAGAAAGTGATTACAAGTCGATCGGTATAATAAACAATGGATCTATCTCTTCTCCTTTTGAGTGTTACAAACAAATGCACAAAGCCATAATCCTCTGTACCACAGTGTGGTGTAGGGTATAAATAGTATACAATTGAAAAGAGAATTTTCAAAATGTCTTTCCCTTTTACTACTTTTTTACTAGATTTTACTCGACAAATTTTTCCGAGTAAAAGTAGCATTCAAAATACGGGGTTTTCCAACAAGAGGTGTTATTTTGAATCACCCGGTATTTCGGTAGCTGGCACCTTTGAAGCTTTTATTCTTCAAGTAGAAACTACGCCATTACTAAAAATGGAACTATTCACGATTCAACAACGCATTGAAATTATTAAAATTCGAAAATCATCGAAAAATCATCTTGACTGATAAGACCCATTTCCACCTCGGTGGCTACGTCAACAAGCTAAATTGTCGCATCTAAGGCTCGGAAAACCCATGAGTTATTGTTGAGAAGCCTCTCCATCCTCAATGTGTGACTGTTTGGTGCGGTTTATGGTCCGGCGGGGTCATTGGACCTTACTTTTTCGAAAATGAGGTTGGATCAACAGTTACGGTGAATGGCGCTATCGAAACTTCAAATAGAAGAAATTTGTCTGTTCTTGCTATTTTTACCAGATTTCCGTTCCCGTACTTTTTTAAAACATGTTTACTCAGAGAGAATTTTGAATTATTCTCTTTTGCTAGTTTTACTATAAAAAGTAAAGGAACAAATCTAATTTATGGACGAACATGGCATTCTTTAAGACAATATAGTTTTAAGTTCAATGATATGAAAATATCGTACCAAAAATTAAAGGCATTTTGACTTTAAAAGTATGACGTGAAAATGTATATAATTTGAATTCAAATTTCGTTGAAATAATTGAAATGGGTGGACGTGTTTATTGCAGAGCGGATAAAAGCTATTACATAGTATCCATTACGCAATCACAAAAAAATTCTGAACGAAGTCTGGAAGGCCTACATCGCAGTACCTATTGCGGGCCAATACAGACAAAAAATAAATACAAAAACCAACTCCACCGCTCCAAAAACGTTTTACTCCACCGCACTACGGACATGCCTTCATGTCGGTCTTAGCCAAAGCCGACCGGACCAATATTGGCGAAAATTCCCCCCAGTACTCACAACAGGTGGTACGGTGATGGGAAAGCGTCATGTCCGACCGTCGAAACGGAATCGCTATGAGCACCGGATTGCGCTCAGAGTTTTGACGAAGTTGGAGGTTGTTGAGGTTTCGAGTCTTACCGAAAAAAAAGGGAAACACAATAGGAGTCACGAAAAACAATAGGAGTCACTTACCTGGGCTAAGGGTGTCATAGATGCTTCCAAAAAACAATGAGTCGGCAGAAAAAGCCACAAATTCAGCTGTGTTAACGGCTAATAAAATCAAAGGCATCAAATCAACCGATGAACCCCTGCCATGGAAAAAGGCAAGAGGGCTTAATGCCACCATTAACTGGACACTCACAAAACCCTTAAATGTACTGGTGAAGGAGGTTCTAGTGATGGCTGTTATAGAAAGAAGTAGTGAGAATGGCTCCATCCTCAAGAAATACTGGAGTCATGTGCATTATGGCTCATTACCCCGCTGTCCGTAGAGAAATACCGGTTATAGAAAGAAGTACTGAGAATGGCTCCATCCTCAAGAATAACTGGAGTCATGTGTATCATTACCCCGCTGTCCGTAGAGAAATACCGGGCTAACCATCAATCTGCAACGATACAGTATGGTATCAGCGGAGAGTAAAGCTCTTACATTTCGGAGATGCCGGATCAGTAGACCTCTATCAGGCTGCTCTGAATCGAGTGGGTGTGTTGTGGCCAGGTGCCTAGTTGGATGTTGTCAAAAAACAACATCCCTAGTCACCCTGGAGCCATCGCCTGAGTTACAGAAAATTCCTCCAACTCGGCTGACATTTTACAGATAATAATAGATTCCAATCCTGATCTGCCGACACATAATTGGAGAATTAGCAAGATGGGTGAGGCAGATGGTAAAAAGCGACAGGTCAATTTGATCCTTAACGCCGAATCCAACTCCCATGTTCTACGTGCAAGTACAACGCTGCAATATGGTTACGAGACTATTGTCTTTAATGTACACAAGCAGGATATAACTCCCACTGCGGAAGGTGAGGCGTTCACCATGATTGATACACGGCTTTTTGGAAGTGCCGAGGTACCCACGCCCAATATTTCTGGTAACTCAGACTCTAACAGAAGGTCTGTGTTGTTGTTGTAGCAGCTTGGAGACGCTGAGGTGATAATACTAAAGTATATTTTTGTTACAGACTCCGATTATCGCGGGAACCTTAAGGTTTTTTTTCATCACACTATGCAACAAATGAACAATTTTTGAGAAATACACGGACTTGACAGTATAGGTTCGATTCTGCTATCAAAGGGTAGTATAACCCTATACACGGTTTGGCGAAATTGGTGACCAATTTTTTTATGGACCTCCATAGTTTCTGAAAATCAGTGGGCCCCTCGAAAAAGCTGTCATCAGCTTTTGTCCAATTAAATTTATTAAAATGTGTTCCTTTGAAATTAGCTCTGCGACTAAATTCTTGTCCGACCCATTACCAGATCTGACTCATTTCAGAGGATATGACTGTGCTAAAACTTTTTAAATTATGCATCGATTTTCTTCGGAAAAGTCTCATTTAAACCAGCAAGGAAAGGCAGAAAGTCGGACGAGGCAGACTATATAATACCTTCCACCTCCCTAGCAATGCGCAAAGGGTCATTGCGATAATAATTTGGAATAATTGGGTTTGTTTCAGTTAACAAAGTACTTAGCCGCACGTCCTCATCAAATTTTATTCCAAAGAGGAGTTGAAGATATTGATCATAAAAAAACATTACCTGCATTCATTTATATATCAAGAATCAGAAGGAACAAACAGATGGGACTATATATAATTGAAAAGATTTTCTGGCCCTGCCCGACTTTCTGTCTTTCCTTGCAGGTTTTTTTAGATATTTATCTTTATTTTGATAGATAAACAAGTCACATCCCACTAATATACCACAAAGAGCCTTAAGGAAAAGTCCTAAGCTTTCGTTTGAGAAAAAAAAAACAAAATCAAGAAAATATGTACATATATAGTTTTTGACATAAATTCCAAAAAAAGTTTAAATTTTCGCAAAATAAAGTTGACAACAATTTGAAAATTGAACGCCCTTTCACTCTTCGACCACAACAGATCTCGTTGACATTTTGTATCATAACTAAAACCCAATAGGGCTAAGTTTCATCCCGATCTGAAGACATTGCTTTCAAAAGTTCACTCACTTGACATAAATTCCTCCATTACCTATATTCTCTACAAAAATAAGAGCATAGAAACGCTTTAAAAAGGCAAATTTAAAAAATCCTAAAATTATAAAACCTCAAAGAATTTTTTAAAAACTAATTCTGTGTTATTGAATATTCGAAGAGAATCTGTGGATACAGTAAAAGTAATAGTCATTTCTGCCACATATCTCGAATCAATTTGTTTCAAATTTTTTGTAAATCTGAAATTTTTCTGGTCAACATATTAAAGCATTCTAACTTAAGTTTTACACTCAGCAGCATTAAAATAAAATCAGCAAACAATTTTAAGTGAAACTATTAAACGGATGAAAAAGGCATTAGTATTTTAACATCTGTTTAATTTATATTTATAAAATTCAATCTAATTTATTTATTTAGTCATATATAACCCTTTCAGGACCATAAGCTTCTGGGGACTTTCCCTTTATCATTTTGATATGAAATAAGCTTGTCAGAATCCAACTAAAGCAAAACCATTCAAAAATGTGAAAAAAAAATTTGCGTATACGAGTTTTGTTATGGGACACATGTGTCCCTATGGTCCTTAAGGGAGCCAAAATGTATTTTTTGTTATATATAGGTTAAAAGTTACATTTTTAATGTTATAATACTCTTAAAAAATAATAAAAATTTATGTTTAATTTTGCGATAAATTATGTTTAATTTTGATGTTCTGCGAAGCAATTTCGGTTAGTACATAGATGCACATTGCATTCATAACAATAGTTATTAGTGCGATTTTCTACATTAATTTTTGCGCATTGAACACATCTCTTTCATACGTTGGCTTTGAGCATAGAGTGCGAAGAAGCTGGTCTCTTGCTGACAGTGATTTTGGATGACTGGAATATTGGAAATTCTCTCTGACGCGAAGAATAGCCAGCGATTAAATTTCTGGCCACCAATCGTCTAAACTCAAGGGAGTTAAGTTGAGTCCCTTCAACAAGATTTTTTGCTTTACATTCGGTGTAAATAACGTAGGAATTGTTTACGATTATATCAAGTAAGTCAAAAAATAACCGGAGGTAATATTTTATTTTCGATTTGTGGTCTAGTTCATAAAAGGACTTGCGCTGATCCATTAAATCTACTCCACCCATATTTTTGTTGTAATGCATAATAGCTTTCGGGAATTTTACGTTGATTTTCTCAGCACTAACAGCTATGCGACGTCTGACGGTGTCTGTCTCCACTGGCGAAAGAAAATTTGTGAGAAGAGTCACAGCTCTGTTGTCCATCCACTTCACAAAGGATATGCCTTCAAAGCTTGATGTGTAAATGTCTCCTCGCTTCATATTCTTATCGAGAGGCAAATTTTTTGGAATATTTCTTGGTTGCTTCTTACTGTTCCACAGGACTTTATTTGACGTTTTTCAACTCATATTGTAACAAAGGCGAGTTGAAGAAGTTATCAATGTAGACCTCGGAGCCCAAACCTGTGAGTTTTTCTGTCAACTGAAGCACGACTGATTCCCCAAGTCCATATTCAGTTCCATACTATTTTCTTCCAGTGTATAGATAAAATTCAAAAAGATATCCGGAAGCAGAGTCACTTCTACACCACAACTTAAATCCCCATTTTATTGGTTTGTTCTTGATATACTGTTTCATAGCATTATGACCTTTGAATTTGATCATGTGTTCGTCGACTGTCTGTTTGTATGTGTTGTTCATTGCATTTTAAAATGCTTTGTTGATATGACTTATGACAGATCTGATCTTAAAAGCCCGATCATTCCTGTTTCATTCCTCATCGTTATTGCTGAAGTGCAAATTTTGACGGATATCTTCAAATCTTTTTCTTGTCATTACAATACTTATGAAGGGTACACCCATATCAGGTTCTGTTGACCAATAATCACGAATGGATGGTAAAACGTGATATGTCATTATGTTGGAAATAACGCCATTTTGCCCAAATTTTCGTATAAAGTGCTCAAAATGGCGTTTTTTTCAACATTTGTGTTGGGAACACTTATTTCGTCGTCAGTGTGAAAAGACTATTACATTCAAATTCATCAAACGAAAAGTTACCATTGACGACCACAGGGACACCCGTGTCCCTTTGCGCTTTTTTTTTATAAATCTAGTTTTTTTCTTGGAAATATCTCAAAACCGAATTTCAATTTGTAGAATATTGTTTAATTAGACAAATTTTGTTTACTTTGAAAGAGAAAATTTCGTCTATGATTTAGAGCAGTTTAAATATCCCGTTTACGGTATGTGCAAAACTTGCTTTTTAGCTCTTAAAAAAACATTTATAAATTTTTTTTCACACAAATTTTTTATAAATTTTAAAAACCCATCATTTAACTTTGCATTCAGCTAAAAATATCAATACTTTTAGTATTAGTTTATTTTTAACACATATTTTTATTTTTGGGACACATATGTCCCCTGGTCGTCAAAGGGATAAACTAAGTACTCACACTTTTGACTCCTGGCATTACCTATTAATGAACACTGTTGTCTAGATGGAATTTAAGCTTATTTTCGTCTGGATGTGTATTTTGTGCCACAACATACATCCAGACGGAATTTATTTTAAAATTGCAATGAATCGCATGATTAGTTTTCTCAAAAACAATTCTCACGTATAATGTCAATCAAAAGGGTTATCACAAATGTTTTTAGAAGTTTTTTGTTAATGATCGATTAATTTTAATTTTTATTGGATTTATTGAATGTTTTCACATTCGAATTGTTCAGCTTTTTCGATCAACTCTTCCTTTCGAAAGAGAGATTTTTGTGGTGTATTGGAAAAGATAAGACACTGCGCTTTGAAAGCCATGTGAACACATACCTTTATACGTATTTCAATCCTGTGCGGGGATATCATCAAAGGGACTTATCAATATATATAAAAATGGTGTGAAAAATGTATAGTAATTCATCAATTGAGAACGGCTGGACCGATTTGGCTCAATTTTTTTTTTCAGTTGTTCGTATTTGCCTGGAGAAGGTTGTTACGAAAGAAAATTTTGGGAAAAACCTCCGGAAAAGTCGGAAAATTGGGAAAATCGAAAATTGCTATTTCTTGCGAGATTCCTACTGTTCCTATCTACTGCTCTCTTTTTCAATCCAAATTTTTTTATTAATTTTCTATTAAACAAAAAAGTTTTCTATTAAACATATGTACGAGTATGTGCTATTTTTCTTGCTGCAATTCATTCGAGTTTTGCGTATTGTTACACTGATTTCGCGTATCACATCGGCAAACGGTACAAGCATTACGATCAATTAAAATTCAACGCGATATTTATCAATTCGAACATTTTTTCAGATAATAAGTTTAAGTATAAGAGGTAAGGTTATCTTATTAGATTGCGAGCATTGCAAAATCATAATTTCGGATGAATGCACGATGGCGCATAAACGAGCTCTGGAGGCAGTTGACCGAACGATGAAGGATTTACGACGTGATTTGAGACAATTTGGTGAGTCTATGATATTGCTCTCCAGAGATTTTCGTCAAACGCTTCCCGTCATCCCGAAATCTACTGCCGATGAAATTAATGCATGCCTGAAATCGTGGTCTTTGTGGCGGAATGTCAAGAAGTTGAAATTGACCACGAACATGAGAGTCGCGTTGCAGAACGACTCATCGGCTCTTGAATTCTCGAAACAACTGTTGGCGCTTGGCAATGGCCAAATTACTGTTGATGTTTCCACTGTATTGATATTGTTCCCGGCAAATTTTTGCGAGTTCACATCGTCGAACGAGGAACTCATCACCAAAGTGTTTCCAAATCTCGATTAGATTAGTGAACGGGCAATATTAGCAGCGAAGAATAAGGACGTCAATAGCATGAATTTTATTATTCAAAGTAAAATCGAACTCGCTTGATGTGCCAGGAGCTCCGCCGCATAATTTACAGCTGAAGGTGGAATCGATCATAATCATGTTGCGGAATCTGAATCATCCGAAATTGTGCATAGTTCGCGGTTGTCCATTATGAAACTGATGGACAATGTGATTCAGGCGACGATCATCAAGGGAAAATTCAAAGGAGAGGAAGCCCTTATCCCACGAATTCCGATTATTCCAACTGATCTTTCATTCCAATTCAAGCGGATTCAGTTCCCTGTACGATTGGCTTTTGCGATGACAATCAATAAATTTCAAAACCAATCGTAGGAAGTCTGTGGAATTAATCTCGATTTTTCCCTGTTTTTCGCACGGTCATCTGTACGTTGTCTGTCTTCTGTCTTCGTTGTTTGTTGTTTATCAATTCGCTCTCTACTGATTTCGATTCCTTTTAAACAAATCGCATTAAAATTTTAACTATCTGTGTTTTATTATCACTCTGGAGTTTATCTGAAGGCGTTAAATTGGGGCGAGTCGAAGTTCGCCGGGTCCGCTAGTAAATTATAAATTTACATGACACAGTGTGAGCTTGTAGTTGTGGCGATCATCACTTGTATATATACCAAACTACAAAGAATTTTGCATATGTCAAAGTCACACAGCCAAAGCTCCAAGCGAGACTTAAATTCACCATTTTCACTACCCATGTGACTGGTAAGGGTTGCCAGTTCGACACAGTTGTCTCTACACCAATCGAGAATAGTTGGACGATTAGAAAGACTTTACTACATTTCAGTAAGCATAGTATTTTTTGTTGAATACCAAATTTTGTATTTTATTATTTAGAATTATCGTTTGTTCGCTTATTGTTAAATAATTTAATTATTACCAAACAATTAAATCGTTTTTGTTTATCAATTATCTGCCGTAAGTGGCCATTCATTTAGAATATTGCTCCAGCACTCCCACGCGCAAAACACCAATAGTGCAGGTGTACGTGTACTTTAAATCCTTTTGAGTTTTTACCTAATGACTTAAGTTAATCGCTTTTGTCTAATATTTTCATAAAACAAAACCTAACGTATAATTAAAAATAATTTATCAATAAATACTCGTTTTTGGGGAAGTTCCCCCAATGTGTTCATTAGTCGTTACTTGAAATGTTATGATGTGCAGAAAATGTTTTCTATTTTGATGTTACTCGTATCATACGGGAGAACTTGATATAAACTAATCACTCTACAACGGTTTGTGTGAAATGATTTAATATTAAAAGTCAACGTGATATTACTTTAGGGTAATTCCAAAGCAAATGAATTGAACAAAAACATACTTTAAAAATTACCTCTTTTAATTTTAATAAAATTTGTCTCAAAGTTCATGGTAGTTTCTGTGGTACAGAGCACCAAAGTTATCTGTCTCAAGGATTTTTCTCAAAATTGTCATTTGTTGAATTAGCCATAACTTATTAACAGCTACACGTATTTTAATGATTTATACCAATGAAAAGCTCTGCTACTCCTCTTAAATTTTTTATTTATGTCTTTTTGGTGGAAGAATGTGAAAAAATGGAATATATCCTTAATCCTTGAATATCCTGAAAAAGTATCAATTCATGTCCTTGATTTGTTGGTACTGAATGGTCAAAATACTATGAACTGACTATGAATAACTCAAAATGGAACTTGATAGAATTTTGGATTAGTCGACTGGACTAGTGTAAATTCAAAATGGCTTGACCGATTGAAGTTATTTTTACACATTTTATTTATAACACAATGTAAGAAATTTCTCATTTATGGACCTAAATGGCTGATATTCGTGGAATATCAAAGGGGTCATTTTTTGAGTTGGTCAAACTGCATTGGAATTACACTTTAAGTTTCACTTTCGGTTTTAAAGGTCACTGACCTCGACAGGTAATTGACACCGATTAAAGTAACTGATCCCGATTAAAGGTCATTGACCGGTATTAAAGTCAATGACCCCAGATTAAAAGTCTTTGACCCCCATTAAAGGCCATTGACACCGATTAAAGGTCGATTACCCCGATTAAAGGTCAATGACTCAGGACAAAGTTCCTTGACCCCAATCATTGACAAATGATTAACGGCCATTGACACCGGGATAAAGGCCATTGAAGTCAGATTAAAGGTCATTGACGCTGATAAAATATCAATGAACTAGTATTAAAGGACGTTGAACACGATTAAATTCTCAATGACAACGGATTAAATGTCATTGACCCAATTGAACCCCGATGTTTTAATAAAATGGGATGTTAAATTTTTGAGGAAAATGTCGTTTGATATACATTATTTAAAATATTTTGGGTGGAAATTTTACACTTTTCCATGAAATTTCTTTGCACTTGAATTGAAATTGTATTTTCAAAAAAGGTTTAGCTGAAATTGTTTTTTCTAGAAAATTTCTTCCGAATGAATTTTGAAAAGTGGTTGATACCTCCGGAATATGTTGTAAAATTTCGTTAAATTAATTGTTTCAACAAAATGTTGCTGAAATTGCATTTTTCTAAAAAAAAAATATTTGAAATTTCGCTGAAATTGGATTTTCTAAAAATTTTGTTGAAATTAAATTTTTCTACAAAAATCATTAATTTAACTGAAATTTCATTTATTAACAAAATCGAATTTTGCTAGAAAATTTCGTTGAATTTGCATTTCTGTAGAAAATTTTGTTAAAATTGTATATTTATAGAAAATGTTGTTGAAATAGCGTTTTTCAAAAATATATATATTTATTTCTTTAACTCCCACTGGAGTGGAAATTGAAAATTTCACGGAAATTAAATATTTCTAGGAAACTTTTTGAAATTGAATTTTTTTAAAGGTTTCTTATGATTGATTTTTATCCCCTCCCCTTAGAGAGGAGGGTATATATCATTTGCTACGAGCCAAAAGTGTAACACATACTAAGACCCTAAGTATGTTCGGCGGACATCCATTTTGGGTCATTTTAAGTCGAATGAGCAATGTCTGTCCATCTGTCTGTCTGTCTGCTGGCTGGTGCGCATGATAACTCTCGAAAGGAGTAACCGATTGATTTCAAATTTGGAATGTGGTAATATTTTCTTCTATCTCTGGATAATGTTCGGAGATGGGCTATATTGGTCCACTCCTTCTAGTACCTCCCCCACAAAGGGTTAACATTTAGTGAAATATTGATTATTTTATAACTTCTATACTATTTATTTGAATCCTCTGAAATTCTACACATAGTATTAGTTTATTAGTCACTATTACCTCGAGAAAAATGGGCGAAGTTGCCACTTCCCTTTTGGCATCTCCCTCACAAATGGATATTTTTGTACCGAAAGTTAACAGCTTTTATCTTTAATACCAGTGCATACAAATACTTGAAATTTTGTAGAGTGTAATGCTTTTATTGTACGTAGAGTCCTGAGAAATATTGGCCATATTGGACCGCCCTTTTGGTACCTCCCACACAAATGGACCTTTTTATACCAAAAGTTAACAGCTATTAACTTCAATACCAGTGCTTACAAATACTTGAAATTTCGTACAGTGCAATGATTTTATAGTACCTAGAGTCTAGAGAAAAGTGGCCGTAATTGGTACCTAGAGTCCAGGTAAAAGTGGCCCTTATTGGGACGCCCCGTTTTGTACCTCTCACACAAATGGACCATTTTGTACCAAAAGTAAACAGCTTTGAACTTTAATACCAGTACATACATACTTCAAAGCTATTCAATTCAAATTAAATTGATAATAACTTAAATGAAACAAGAAAATAAAGAAATGAACTAATATTTTTTTGAGACTCAAGGTGAGGGGATTCATTAGTCGGATTATCCGACTGAACTTTCTTACTTGTTTCTAGTAAATTTCACTGAAATGAATTTTTTTCTAGAAAGTTTTTTGATTTTTTTTAAATTTCTTAAAATTGATTTCTTTTAGAAAATTACATTAAAATGTATGTCGATGATCGCATTAAATATCGATGATCGGAAAAAGGTCGAAGCCCGATGATCATATTAAGTGGCATTGACCGGATTAAAGGTCAATGCGATGGCCGGATAAAAGGAATATGACCGGTGGTCGGATTAATGGCAACTGATCCTATTAAAGGTCGATGACCGAATTAATAATCACTTACCGGATTAAAAGTCGCCCGTGGTCAGATGCGTTTGGTCGTGTATTGACAACAGACTCTCCAATTGCAACAAGAACAGGTGCACTCTAAAATTCTTTTAATTTGTACCTAACGCTGTAAGTAAATCGTCAATTTTCTGGTAGACATGTAAAGTGTAATTAAAAATAATTTATCAATGGAAATGACTACTAATTCGGGGGAAGTTGCCCAACCGTTCTGGATGGTAACAATTTACCACAAATTATATGAAAAGACCTAAGCTGGCGTGTGGTCCGATGTCATTGAATAGAGGTTGGGAACCCTTTGAGATTGGAAAATTCAATTGGATGACAATTCCCTGTGGCGAGAGAGAACCGAATCAAGAAGAATTAGGACACGGTGAAAAATCAAAATTTTGGTATGTTTGAATTGATATAAATATGAACTGTTTAATAATACTAGAATTCGAAAATTTTCAGTGAATATAGAAACATTGAAGTCTTGAGATGAACTGTATGTAAATAATATATATCTATTATTCATATAGCCGTTTAACGACACTAATCTTAGTTCAAAAATGGAATGGCGTTTATGTCACTTTCAAAATAAACAGTTCATATATTTGTGAGCAAAATTTTCTTTTGGATCGCATATATTAATATGTTACAACAAAATATATATGCGAACTAATTCGCTGAAATAAACTATATACATACACACACGAAACTAATATTTTGGAATATCATCAAATATATTTTATTTATAAAAATATTTCCCCAGCGAGATAAATTTGAGAGAGATGCCCCACACCATTGGTGACAGTTGATATTTCCATACACCTATGTCATGTGGCCGAGGGATCCATCCCTTCTTTTGCAGTTATGAAGTAAATAAATAGTTCTATCAGAAGCATGGATTGCTCATTTGCGAATTTTCTGTAAACGGCGTAACATAAACCCAAATCGAACATGGCTTTTACCAAATTATATCAGACGGATAGCATTGGGATTTTCAAAATATTTTGGCTGATTTGGCGCTTTTTGGGAGTGGATGGATTTCGGAGCAAATACAAGAGTTTTTTGCACAACGTTCTGTTGAACGTTCTCATTACAATTTGGTATCCCACTCACTTGACCCTGGGATTGCTTATGCTGGCCATGCAGGATGAGATTTTTAAAAATCTATCGATTGCCATAACCTGCATCGTATGCAGTTTCAAACATTACTGTATGCGGTGGCATTTGGAACAATTGCACGAGGTCGAGGCTTTACTCGGGCAGTTGGATAGACGCGTCCAGAGTCATGAGGAGTTCAGTTATTTTACCCAAGGACCAAAACGCTCTGCCCAATTCATAGCAAAATTGTACTTTGCAATGTATATGGGGGCAAATGTAGCGGGTATTTTGAGTGTACTGCTGGACTCGGAGAAAAGACTTATGTATCCGGCGTGGTTTCCATTCGATTGGCACTCTTCTTCGGCGTTATACTGGGCGGCTTTAATGTACCAAATAATCGGAGTTACTGTGCAAATCGTACAGAACCTTGCAAATGACGCAATAGCTCCGGTTGTACTATGTTTGTTGGGTGGTCATGTCCGCCTCTTAGCCATGCGAGTTTCGAGAATTGGTTACGATCCCAAGAGGACTGTAAATGAAAATGTGAATGAACTGAAGATGTGTGTCGAAGATCACATCATATTAATACGGTATGTGTCTCATGGACGAATTTTCGTATTTAGATTTGGTTATTAAACGCACCTTTCTTTCAGGCTTTTCAAAATCGTTCAAAACTCCTTGTCACTTGTCCAGCTAATGTTGTTCATATCGAGTGGACTGAATATCTGTGTGGCTCTGGTCTATTTGATATTCTTCGTGGATAGTTTGGTGGCAACTCTCTACTATTCAATTTTCATTACGGCCATTGCCGTGGAATTGTTCCCGTGTTATTATTTCGGCAGTGTGTTGCAACAGGAATTCGAAGATTTAACCTATGCCATATTTCGCAGCAATTGGCCAGATCAATCGAAGAGCTATCGTAAGAACATGACTATATTCGTCTCCAATACTCTGCGAAAAATGACAATGGTAGGCGGCGGTATTGTGGACATACAATTGGAGAGTTTCTTTGCCATTTGCAAAATGGCCTATTCGTTGTTTACTCTAGTGAGGAGTATTAAATAGAATGTATAAGGATTTCGTTTTGGGTAGCAATCGAAGACGGATTGAGATTATTTATTCACATTTAGACAATTTAGAGCAGGTATCACAACAGTAGTTTTAGCAAAGGCGATTTAGAAATCAGACACCCCAAAGGCCTTTACAGATGTACATTCGAATCTGCAAATCTTCTCACTCACATACGCGCAATTGACTTTTCCCCCATCTTGTGAGAAAAATGTGCAAATACACTGGGGTGTCTAATTTCTAAATGGTATTTGGTTTTAGTATGTTACAGCACTAGTATTTTTTTTAGTAGAATACCCAATGGTGATGAGTGATTTCGCGACCTAAGGATGAAAAGGTGCTAAGTTCACTTCTTATTTAAGTGCATTTTTTGAAACAGAGCGCATGATAGGTTGCAAAATACGTCGATTTGGAAACAAAAAGCAAACATATCACACTGCGTTGTATTTAACAAATGATTCATAAACAAATAAAGGAAGTATTTTGTTTCTCCTTACATTGGACTTAGCGCCTTAACCCTCTTAGGTCGCGAGTTGTATATTGCAAGTCTGAAATGGTTGATGTTATTAAGTTAAGACGCAAAACTACAGCATTGCGCGTTCAACATTGTTGAAATGTTAGGTACGAGTATATTATTAAATAAATTTGTTATTTGGATGATGTGCTTGCAGTAAGCCACCGATGGGTGCAATAGCGCATGTATCAAATATATTTTATGTGATATATATATTTTACCTGATTTATGCGATGACTTTCAACCTGACTTTTTCATTCTTTTCACATGTAATTAGACGAATAACGACGAGGGCGTATATCAGTTTCGGACTGATACAAAACCACTTTGACAGATACTAAAGGCGGACTTATGACAATTTCGTTTCTGGAAAATGTTGCCCCGTCTATGTGAAATACCAGAAAATATTTGCACATCTTAATTCGGAATGATGTAGTCCCTCCAATTTTCACATTCAAAATAAAGAAAATGCTGCACATTTTCCAGAAACGAAATTACCACACGCAAAGAAAAATTCGCTACTCCCAAACGATGTTCGTTTGCGGTCTATGTTTGTCGCAAACGATTTATGTTTATCCCAAAACCCAAAGAAATGTTTTTAACAAACGGTTAGTGTACTTATCATAAATGATTTATATTTATTACAAACCTTATGAAACGTTTGAGCCAAACGGTAATTGTGTTTGCAACAAGCAATACCTATTTATCAATAATTGACAAACTGTTTGTCGCATAATAATAATTTGTTTGTATTATGAAATTGTTTAAATGTCTTATAATCAAAAATGTCACAATTTTTTGTAAAATGTACCCACGGCAAACACCTCTGCTATTAATTGGCTGATATCTTTGAGTTGTAGACGAATTGTAAATAAGAAAGCGAACATATTCAAAATTTAAGATATATTTGTATGGATTAAAGCGAGATGTTATCTTACCATATAGCAAACTTTTGTAGACAAAAGTGAACTTCATAGGTCAATATTAAACCAGTAAAGAAAGACAGAAAGTAGGGCGGGGCCGACTATATAATACCCTACACCTACCTACCAATGCGAGGTAGGTAGGTGTAGGGTATTATATAGCGCTTACATGCCAAATCGACTCAGAAAGTGATTCTGAGTCGATCGGTATAATAAACAATGGGTCTATCTCTTCTCCTTTTAGGTGTTACAAACAAATGCACAAAGTCATAATACCCTGTACCACAGTGTGGTGTAGGGTATAAAAAGTTTCCACTTCCGTGAATAGATGACTGACCTACATCAGAAAATAACATAAAAAACTTCGTGTTCAAATAGTGTTATTAAACAAACCTCTTTTGAGTTGAACATTTCAGTCGTTTCCAAAGTGTTATAATCAGAAGTATCCAGTTGTATTGTGCCTGATTGAGATTGCGATGGGTTTGATGGTGGTTGCAGCCATTGTCTGAAGGTATGTTTTGGTTCTTCTTCAAATGCTTTACAGTGTGGAATATGTCATTCCAATAATAGTGTTAATGCCTTTTGGCGTTGCCTCCGACGTTGTAGCCATGCTGATGCAACAACACCAGCCACTAATATAAAAATCAAAGCAACGATTTGCGAAAAGATTTTTCAATTAATTTTTTCTTAAAATTTAATGACGTTGATCAGAGACGTAACGAATATTCGCATTCGCATATGCGAAAGCTAATTATTCTCATCATTTAAACATTGGCTTTCACATTCGCATTTGCATAAACCATCATTGGATTATTCTCATTCGCAAAAATATATTTCAATATTCGCTTCCATTTGTTAAAAGTGTTAAATCTCCTTATTCCCTTCACACAATTTGAAGATATTAATACCAATGAAAACCTCTACCACTTCTCTTCAAAACAGTTGAAAAAATATGTTTGTCGTTGTGGTAACAGGAGGTAAAAATATGGAAAACATTCTTGATACTTGAATATCCTGGAAAAGTATCAATTCAGTTCCCTAAATTTTGTTGGTACTAAAGGGGCAAACTATTATTCGCATTCGCTTTCGCAAAAATGCATATTTCACAATTCGCTTTCGCATTTGCGCAAGAAATATATTGCAATATTCGCTTTCGCTAAATTCACCTTCATTACATCCCTAATGTTGATCAATCAGACACCAAATGAAATTAACTGAAAACATACGAGCACTGTATGAAAAAATTGAACACTTTGTGGAAAGCCGGTATACAAAAAACAAGATTTTAACACAAACCGTGACGGACCGTCTATGGCTTTTGTTATTGACTAACTGGTTGTTCTCCCAACTCCCTTTAAAATGTTCAATCATGTTTAAATACAGTGTGTTTCCATAAACGTTTCTCGTTTACAGTAAACGTAAATTATGAACACTGTTTGGGGCCGTACCTGGCTCCCGGTGGGGTTCCGCTGGGTCTCGGGATGTTGGGTGCTCCTCCTGTCTGCGCCTTGGTCGTCTCTTCCGGCCTACTGCTCTCCCCTCGGCGGTGGGGCAACTCCTTCAGCCTCTGGCTTGGCTGGACGTCTCCCCTCGGCGGTGGGGTCCGTTCCCTCGGCGGTGGGAACACAGAAACCTTTGGGTGGACGAGCTCCTCGTCCGATCTGGTGAGCCACCTGTGGCTTGCCGGCCTTTTGTTTGGCGTTTGCCGGCTTTTGCACGCGCGTGTGTGTGTGTGCGGCGGTGGCAGCTATTGCTTTTATGTAATAATTTTGCTTTTATGTTTCACAAGTTTATTTTATGTTAATTTCGGTTAAAAAACACAAACTTTATTTTTAGTTATCGATGTGTGGCTCTGGTGGTTGTGAAAAAACGAATAAATTAATTATAAAAACCAGAGTCACACATCACCTTTTTTCCACCGCGGCCGCCGCACCGTACGAATTTACCGCCGATGACATCATACCAGCTTAAACCTCCTTACACGAGGCGAATCAAAAAAGCGTCCCATACACGCCACCAAACAAAGGGGGCATTCACATGACATCTGACGAACAACTTTTTAGAGCGTCACAAAAACGTCGTATCACTTCCTAGAGCTGCGCTATGTGATAAAATACATGTGATTCTATCACCTAACACAGCTCCATCAGTGAAAACGCGGGTATGATAGTGACTGCTACCAAGTTGGACGGCAAATCGCCTCGTGTGAAACGTCCCTTGAACTTAAGGACGGTGGAATTACATGGCGATCGGCGCGGACAACTGGGTGGAAACGTATACATGTTCGCTTAGACGCGATTAGTACCAGTGACGTTTCGTAACGCAACGGGGTCGCAAAGAGACCGTAAGAACCCGTAACTGACGTAAACAGTAAAAATGGTACAAAATCGATTGGAAACCACCACAATAATACGATGAACCACGAATAGGGCGGAAACGTAACATTGTGGTACCAATCGCGCCTTTTGTGAAGCGAACATTCCGCCCGCCTTGCACCAATGTGCAAAACAATCAGGGAGTGCTTACTCTTCAGATTTCTCTCGTGAGTTAATTCAATTGAACATAGAAAAAACACCATCAAACCAGACGGGAATAACAGACATGTTCTTTTTCGATTTCCCAAGAGAACTGGCAAGGAGTAAACCCTCCCTTAGGCAAGTTCATGCTGGAGGGGTCGCAAATGGGTCATAACCCAGCAAGGAAAATTCAATAATACCCTCCAATATGCACTTGACCTGGGCGCCTACAATAAAACAATCGAATTAGTACACTAGTTTAACGTCTAATTACTAAAATGACTTAAGTCTAGTTTTTTAATTCAACGAGATGAATGAGATAAGTAATATAGCGACACTTTCATCCCTGGGAGCCGCGATTAAAAGGAAACTTAAACTACTTTGTATTTCAGGATTTCAAATTCATATTGAGGTAAAAAAAAAGACTTGTTGATACAAGTGAGATCCTTAGAGGAAAAGAAAAAGGCACTTAATGCGGTCCCAGGAGATGAAAGTGTTTTACAACAAAAAAATATAAGAGTAATTCAGTCTTTTCAGTAAGATACTTAACAAAATAATTCAAAAATAAGGACGACAAAGTCTTCTGAGCCACGTGATGTCATCATAGGGTTTACTGCTGCTCCTCGAGCTGAGCCAACTCTTCATCCGTTGGTGGTTCTAGCTCCCGGTGTCCTTCGCCAAAGAAAACTGGTCCAAAAATGGAAAATTGGATGGCGCACTGGCCTGGAGGAGTAATGGCTGCTCCCTTCAACACAACCACAGGGTGGCGGAGCGTCCACATCGTGTCTACACGGTGCCGAGGAGTGGGACCAAAACGTGTGTCAACCACAGCACATTTAATGTCGACCGGGTCCCTTTCGAAAAGGCGATGTTTGAGGGTTACCACAGTGTAGCCTTTGTTTATACGACAGTGGTACTCTTCCGCTGCGTCGAGGGTGATGGACGACCGCGCCACATTTGGGTCAATCTTCAACCGTATTAGTTTGCTCCAGCCAGAGTTGTCGGGGTACAAGCGTGCCATTGCCGTCATTGAGAGCCAAGCCGTGTTCGGTCCTCTGGGGTGTAGAAGCGTGTTGTGCTGGCTTCTACACAAACGACAGCTGGACTCATTAGGACAGTCGCGTCTCTCGTGGGTTTGGGCAAGGCAGCTTGAGCTCCACTGCTTTGTCGCGGCGGCTGGAAGGTTCAAGCACCAAAAAACGGGTGCAGTCTCGAATGGCATGGAGACGACGGCACATGAGACACGGGAACCGCTCGTTGAAAAAGCACGACGCCATGGTTTTGTTCTCTGCAAAGACAGAATATTATTAAACGTTCTCAGGTAGACAAGGGCATGGGGAGCGGAAGCAACAGTAGAAAAACAACCCTATTTATGAACCACGTGGTAGTAGAACCATTTTATGAATGGGCCTAGTAATTAAACCGTTTTGAGTCTTGAGCTCAGCTACTCGAACTCGGTTGTCAGGGCCACAAAATACTTTTGTGACGCGACCAAGACGCCATTCGGTTGGACAGACTTGCTCGTGCCGTATAACAACAAGGTCGTCGACCTGAATATCGACCTGAGGGACTTTCCACTTGTTCCTTTTGTTCAGCTCAACGAGATACTCTGGGTCGCTTTAACTTTTCGCCACCTATTTATTACAGAATCAATTGGAGACACTTCCTCAGGTTCTGCGGGGGATAGAATCGGAGCGCCGATCAGGAAATGACCAGGGGTAAGAGCTGACAGATCATCGATATCGTTAGACAGAGAACCGAGAGGACGAGAGTTGAGACACGCTTCTATGCTAGACAAGAGAGTCGAAAACTCCTCGAACGTGAATTTGAGCTGACCACTAACTTTTTTGAGATGAATCTTGAAGCTTTTTACTCCGGCCTCCCACAGACCTCCCATGCGAGGTGCGCCAGCTGGAATAAAGTGCCACGAAAGTTGTTGTTGCCCATATTTTGAGACCACTTCGTCTCTCAATTCTTTGACACGAGCCTTGAAGTTGACATCGATTTGGCGAGCAGCACCAACAAAGTTTCTACCGTTGTCCGAATACATTTTACTTGGACAGCCGCGACGAGCCACAAATCTCGGGAGTGGAAAGGTCGCTCACAGCTTCTAAATGGATGGCCTTGGTCGAAAAACAGACGAAGAGACACACGTAGCCTTTCGTGATTCTACAAAAACGTCCTGTGAAACTTCTAATGTCGAATGGGCCAGCAAAATCGACTCCTGTATTAGTGAAAGGGCGACTGAAACTAACTCTTTCTTCCGGAAGTACTGACATTATCTAATTTTGACACCTTTTCTTGTAGATGACACATTCCTTGCAGTTTCGAATGTGATGTTTTACCAAGTTTTTGACCTTTAAAATCCAACATTCTAAACGGATCGTATTTAGGACAAGTCGGGGGCCACCATGAAGAGTTAATCGATGAATAAAGTCCACGTATAAGCGTGATAATCTACTTTCGTATGGAAGTATTATCGGGTGACGTTCATTATAGGACAAACTGTTGGTCGAACCTAGACGACCATTAGCTCGTATAACGCCATGTTTGTCCATAAACGGAGTAAGCGTCAATAAGGGGCTTGAAGAGCTGATTTTCTGGTTTCTACTGAGACACGAATGATCTTCAGGAAAATGTCGAACTTGAGCCAACCAGAAAAGACGATTCCGAACAAAAGTCAACTCCTCAGCAGAAATACGGACCGAATCATGAGCGACAATAATACCCTTTTTAAGTCTAGCATTGCGAAAAAATCTGAAAACATAGGCAAGCACATGAATAGCTCTCGACAGCGATGAAAAACGGTCTAAAATGTCGTCATCTGACCCTGCTCTAGCAACAAAAACTTGTGGTCCTCTGGACTCTTCTGACGTCTCAAATTCTCTAGTTGATACGGGCCACGAAGACTTCCCTAGCCCAAGCCATTCTGGGCCGTGCCACCACAAACTATTACCTTTCAAATCCGAAGGGATCAGCCCCCGGGTTGCTAGATCAGCAGGGTTAAAACTAGAAGCAACGTGATACCAAGACTTATTTCCAACCGTTTCAAGTATAGTAGCGATTCTATTGGCAACAAAAGTCTTCCACGTACACGGAGGTTTTTTGAGCCACGCCAAAACAATTGTGGAATCGGACCACAAATACAATGGAACATTTTTGGCGTCAAATTGAGAAGTCATCGAAGCTACCAATTCAGCTAGAAGTACCGCACCACACAATTCTAGACGAGGAAGAGATGGTTTCTTTATTGGAGCCACTTTTGTCTTGGCCACCAACAAGTTAGTCAAAACCTGACAGTCTATCTGAACCCTTACATACAACGTCGCAGCATACGCAGCCTCAGAGGAGTCACAGAAACCATGGTACTCAATATCACAACTTGGAGAATATTGAATCCACCTTGGTATCGTGATATTGTCTATATCATTATATTTCGATACGAAATTCTTCCACTTTTGAAGAGCGATGGGCCTAATTTCATCATCCCACTCAATCTTATCGAGCCACATCTCCTGCATTATGATTTTCGCTGTTATAATGACTGGTGCCAGCCAGCCGGCTGGATCAAACAGACGCGCTATCAATGAAAGAACCTGCCTCTTTGTATACGTTTTTCTCTCCTCCATTTTCTCGGTGACAAAGTAGAAAAAGTCCTCTGCAGCATTCCAACGTACCCCTAATGTCTTCGCAGTACTTTTATCATCCAGACACAGAAAAGTAGAACTTAACAAATGTTCTGTGGGCAACCCTAGCAGTATTTCGCTCCTATTGGAAGTCCATTTTCGCAACTCGAACCCTGCCGTCTTCAAAATACCGACCAATTGATCTCGAGCCACTAACGCATCAGAAATACTATGAGTCCCCACTAAAGCGTCATCTACGTACATCGAGCCACGAAGGAGACCAGCTCCTATAGGAAAATTAAGTTCCTCATCGTCGGCTAATTTATGTAGAGTTCTAAGGGCCAAATAAGGAGCACAAGAGACACCAAAAGTCACAGTTTTCAACTCACACTCCTCAACTTCATCGGTTTCAGAACTCCTATAAACAATCCTCTGAAAGCGTGTATGATTTGGATTCACCAAAACTTGCCTATACATTTTGGCAATGTCCGCGTTAAAAACAAACTTGAAGAAGCGCCACTTTAAAACAAGGGCCGCTAAATCTGCCTGTAAAATAGGTCCTACATATAACAAATCGTTGAGACTTATACTGCTGGACGACGAACTTGAAGCATTGAAGACAACTCTTAATTTCGTTGTTGTACTTTCTTCCTTGAACACGCCGTGATGTGGCATATAGTAACAAGGACCTTTTTCCGGCTTCTCAACTTTCTGCATGTGACCTAAAAGCTCATATTCTTTTATGACCTCGTCATACTGAACTTTCAATTCCGGTTTCCTCAATAAAGACTTCTCATTTCTCAAAAATTGACTCATAGCAGTATACCTATTTGGACCTATTTTCGAGAAATCAGACTTAAAAGGCAGATCTACTACATATCTGCCATCAGAGCGACGCAAAGTTGTTGAACCATAAATTTCTTCACACTTTTTGTCCTCTTCTGAAAGTATTCTCTTCCTGGAAACCTCTTCTATTTCCCAAAATTTTGTTAACTGGTCATCTATAGATACTGACGTGAAATGAGAGACTCGGGCTACACGAGATTGAACCTTATCTGTAGCTGGACCAGTAACTATCCAACCAAAAATAGTCTCTTGTGCCACCAGCGATCCAAAGATACCATGTTGTACACCACCTCGTAAAATGGTCGGATATAAGTCACCCCCAAGAAGCATGTCTATCGCACTACTCTTATAAAACTCTGGATCCGCATAATCCAGGTTGGGCAACTGTATATCTCCAGAAACACAAAACGACTGCGTTGGAATATTGCCAGTGACATTTGATACTACTAACGCCTCAATTTTTATCGAAATGTTGGGATTTATTATCGAACGGATCACAAACTTGGCCATTTTATCAGATTTGCTAACCAATTCACCTCCCAAACCTGTCACTTCCGCAGATACAGCAACTGTGGGCAACTTGAGCAACTTTTGAATTTTCCCTGAGATGAAACTTTCATCCGAACAAGGGTCTATCAAAGCACGTACTCTATATATTGACCCTAAATGATCTATATTAACCCATGCTGTCGCAAGCATCACTTTTTTAGAGACAGAAGTGTGCAGTGTTTGCACAGTATTATTCGTATTCGAATTAGTGGACTGTATATTTTGACTTCTTGACGTGCTCGGAAAATTGGACAACAAATTGCCTTGAACCACTGTTCCTGTTTGCGCCTGAGTCCTATTGAAATCCCTATGTAGCAAATTATGATGCTTACCTTGACATTTCGAGCAACCATTCTGACTTGGACAACTATTATACATGTGTCCTAACTTCAGACAGTTGAAACAATATTTAAATTTTCGAAGTGTTGAAGCTCTATTCTTCTGATCCATATTCAGAAATTTATGGCAAGTACTGATGGGGTGAGAATCCTTACATAACTTACAACGAGCCACGTCGGATGTTGTATGATGTGCCTTAGACTTCTTTACTTTTGTGCTAGTCTGATGTGTCTTCCTTACTAATCTGTCTGAACTACTGGGCCACTGGTTAGTCGTGTTTAAAATATCCGAAACACTCTCTAACGCATGAAACCTATCAGTCAAAAAGGAATCAAGATCACTCCACTTAGGAATCTCAGTTTTATTCTTGATCGACTGTTCCCACAGACCCAATGTCTGTTCGGACAACCTAGCTGAACAAAGAAACACGAATATCGGATCCCATGAACTAATATCCACTTTGAACAACTTTAGCACTGACATAATATTGTTGATTTCTCTCTGAAGCCTTTTAATCTCTTGAAAAGAATCCTTCTGACATGGCGCCATATTGAACAACAACCTCAATTGTGTGTTCACTAAAACCCGCTTGTTCTCGTACTGATTCTTCAAGTTTGACCAAGCAATATCAAAATTCTCAGCCGTAAGAGCTACGTTTCTATTAATCTCCCTGGCCTCACCATCAGTCTTCTGAAAAAGGTAGAACAACTTCTCAACCGCACTAAGTCTGGAATTGTTTATGAAAATCGCAGTAAACATGTCCCTAAATGTGGGCCACGAAATGTAGTCTCCTTTGAAAATGCCAGTATCACATGGAGGAACATGCACGGAAAAGTCTTGCCTTGGACCTACTTTGTCCTTAGGGCCACTATCGGATAAAACCTGCTTTGATTTCGCTATCAGGTTAACACATCTGATATATATTTTGTGAACCTGATTATGCTTCGCATGAATTTTCTTCTTTTCAGTCGCCTCTGAACAGTATTCCTCATAAATCGTCTTGTATTTTACCCAAAGCATTTCCAATTCGTTCCTCTCACAATCTATCGCTTCCTTAGCATAGGACGAAAAGTCTTCTTCTTTCAACCGATTCTCGAATCGGGCCACTTCATCTACTACTTCATTAAACTTATCCCCAATCGACATATTAACGAATTAATTTAACAGAAATTATTCGAAAAATATTTCCAAACTCGAAAAAAGTTACCAGCTTCTCGGTATCACCGGCCAAATGAGCCACTAATTTCTCTCAGTGTACCAATTTTTAGAAAATGTAAAATAAAATGTTCAAAAAATTATTTTACTTCAGCCGTGAGTTATGAATTTGAGAAAGGGTCAGCCTTTTCGCTCTCAAACCACTCTATATCAAGTAATGATTCGTTTCTTAACAATATACCAATCGTAAAGCCACTTAAAACCAAAAGCAACAAATATTTCCAAAAAAAAAATCGGATTTTCCAGATGAAAATACTTTATTTGTAATCGAAATGTCAAAAACCAGAGTCTTCAAATTAAATTTTATTGTAGTGTGAGTCAATTTTCCAAAATTGTACAAACTCACAAAAAATCCGCAAGAAATTTCAGCAAACTCTACTTAAATTTACTCCGGAAAAGGGACAGACAATTCCGTTTAAATTTAATTTTTAAAATTCCAGAAAGATATTGGATCAGCCAACTTACAAACGGAATCGAGCAACTTTTGCCAAAAAAGTTTAAAATCTTGCAAAAACCACAATATAAAAAAATTTAATTCGATTTATTAATCCGAAAATTTTCCTCTTTGGCCCACTGTGCGATAGCAAAATCCAGAACGTTGTAAAACTGCCAAAAATTTCCAATAAGAATTGTCTTTCTGATAGAAAGATCCACAAATTCCAATGGAAATCACGAAAAGCAAAAAATTTCACAAAAAACCACAAACAAAATTCAAATGAAACACAAATACAAAGTTAATGTTTAACAATAGTGTAGAAAAGGGACAGAAAATTCTACACCAATATGTCCGCCACTTCTTATGTGCAAAAATTTTCAAGATGGCCTCTATATACTTCTGCGGCGTCCTTTCAATACATAGAGGAATGTCTATGTATGCGTGACTTGCAAATTTCGAAGCTAACCTCAAAAAAACACTGTCTTAAACACACTATTTCTTTTATTAAACGACCTCGAGGCAACTTTATTTGAAACACTTTTTATGAAAAACACAAAAAAAAATGTATTACGCACCTTTATTCTTACGGGCGAAGGACCAATGTTTGGGCCGTACCTGGCTCCCGGTGGGGTTCCGCTGGGTCTCGGGATGTTGGGTGCTCCTCCTGTCTGCGCCTTGGTCGTCTCTTCCGGCCTACTGCTCTCCCCTCGGCGGTGGGGCAACTCCTTCAGCCTCTGGCTTGGCTGGACGTCTCCCCTCGGCGGTGGGAACACAGAAACCTTTGGGTGGACGAGCTCCTCGTCCGATCTGGTGAGCCACCTGTGGCTTGCCGGCCTTTTGTTTGACGTTTGCCGGCTTTTGCACGCGCGTGTGTGTGTGTGCGGCGGTGGCGGCTATGCCTTTTTGTTTTGTTTTATTTTTCGCTTTTTTTGTCTTTTATTTTTAATAAAACACTTTAATTTTGTTTTAGTTAATTTTGCTTTTATGTTTCACAATTTTATTTTATGTTAATTTCGGTTAAAAACACAAACTTTATTTTTAGTTATCGATGTGTGGCTCTGGTGGTTGTGAAAAAACGAATAAATTAATTATAAAAACCAGAGTCACACATCACCTTTTTTCCACCGCGGCCGCCGCACCGTACGAATTTACCGCCGATGACATCATACCAGCTTAAACCTCCTTACACGAGGCGAATCAAAAAAGCGTCCCATACACGCCACCAAACAAAGGGGGCATTCACATGACATCTGACGAACAACTTTTTAGAGCGTCACAAAAACGTCGTATCACTTCCTAGAGCTGCGCTATGTGATAAAATACATGTGATTCTATCACCTAACACAGCTCCATCAGTGAAAACGCGGGTTTGATAGTGACTGCTACGAAGTTGGACGGCAAATCGCCTCGTGTGAAACGTCCCTTGAACTTAAGGACGGTGGAATTACATGGCGATCGGCGCGGACAACTGGGTGGAAACGTATACATGTTCGCTTAGACGAAATTAGTACCAGTGACGTTTCGTAACGCAACGGGGTCGCAAAGAGACCGTAAGAACCCGTAACTGACGTAAACAGTAAAAATGGTACAAAATCGATTGGAAACCACCACAATAATACGATGAACCACGAATAGGGCGGAAACGTAACATTGTGGTACCAATCGCGCCTTTTGTGAAGCGAACAAACACTTTGGAATGAAAGAACGTTTGTGTACTGCAATAGAAACTACGTTTACGATAAACGTTTTCATTCACTGTTACCGGAAAAGTAGAGCGTTTGAGACAAAGAACTATGTTTGCGATAAACGACTTCCAAACGATTTTTACTTTGCGTGCATTAGTCCATATAAGTCAAACCACCAGCGTGTGAAATTATGTTGAAAATCTGGTCATAGGAGCAGTAGTTTTTCGCAAAATAAAAATAAATGTTCTCACAATTCCAATAAAGTATCCAATTTCTAAAGCGATGTAAGTATGTATGAAGCGTTAAGACTATTAAATGGCTTAGCAATAGTCTTAACGCTTGCATACATACTTACCTGAAATGAAATGATAGGTTTATCTTCATTATTTTTAATTGGAGAACAAATATTTTACACTGTTGCCGCCTTTGGCAAGGCTATAGAAATGCCAAAAATGTACTTTGTGAACGTAATGCACTTAGAATTATATGAAAATTCTCAAAATAACACTGTGAATGCAATTTTTAGAGGTAAGAGGATGAGAAGCCTGGCTGACTGTTTGAGAGAAATAATTCTCGTAAATCGTAACCCTTTGAACGTAGCCTGATATACAGGGTGGCCGATATGTATTGCAACCAACTTCAAGTTGCTATCATTTCTAAACCGCTACTCTGATAGCTGACAGAAAGTTTCCAGTTACCGAATTTGTTTTTCTCCGATGAGAAGCCATTCCAAATTGAGCAGTTTGTGAACAAACAAAATGATCGGGTTTACTTGCCAAAGAGGTCAGCTGAAAATTTACACCTTCGATTGGCCATAAGAACTCAAGCGCCGCCGATGGTAATGGTGTGGGCCGCCGTAACGGCCGATGGTCGCTCCCCGCTCGTATTCATCAACCATGGGGTCAAAATAAATGCCGAATATTATCGGGAAAATGTCCTAAAGACAGTATTGAAGCCCTGGGCAGACAAACATTTCGGCCGCATAACCAAGAATGGCTTAATTTCTACCGCACAATGGCCACCAAGATCTCCGGATCTCAATCCGTTGGACTTTTGCGCCTGGGGCATTTTCGAGAGTAAGGTTCGCACTAAAAAATACCAAAGTATCGATCATCTCAAGACGGCGCTTCGCCGGGAATGGGCCAAAATACCGCAGAGCCACTTTCGTGCAGCGTGTGATGGCTTTGTCGGCCGTTTGAAGGCCATAATTCGTGCCAAAGGTGGCCAATGCGAACAAATCTAAACTGTTTCTAAAATTGTATGTTATTTCCGACATTTTTGCTTTTGAACAATAAAATTAAAAAAAAAAATTAAAAAAAAATATAGCGCTTTACTTTGTTGCATTACATCTCAGCCACCCTGTAGAAATAAATATTACCACATACTAAATTTGAAGTCAATCCGTTACTCCATTTAAGAGCTATCATGCGCACAAGCCGACAAACATACAGACGAACAATGCTCAAATGGTTTAAAATATTCAAATCCCCCAAATATTCTTGGAATCTCTTAGGTCACTCCTTCGATGTGTTACATTTTGGCCCGTAGTTTTATTATCAGTTTTGTTATCAAAATAATCGTTCTCCAATTGCAACTCTTCGTGCGCTAAGTTTTTTAAATCCTAAAATAAAACAATTTCCAGTCGACCTACGACCTTGACACCCATGAGCAATATTTTAAGAGCTATATTATTGTAATTGACCGATTGTGGCTACTTGCCACACAGCAAATTAAACAATTGAATTGGTGCGAGAAAAGTTTGGAGATTCGATTATTTCAAGAAATTGTGATATTGAATGGCCTTCAAGAAGTTGTGATTTTAACACCATTAGACTATTTCTTGGGGGGTTATTCGAAGTCATTGGTCTTTCGAAATAAACCAGACTCTCTTCAAGCTTTAAAAGTCAATATTGAGCGTGCCATTGACATACGACTTGATTTAGTGGAAAAAGTGCTCCAAAATTGGGTTCATCGAATACGCTCCTGCAGAAGAAGTCGTGGATGCCATTTGAATGACGTTTTATTTAGAACTTAATTGTATCGATTGTACTTCACATTAAATAAAAAATTGTTCATTCATATCACTCTTATTGGGAAACCCTGTACTTGACTTAAGTCTGATCAATTCTTGATATAAGCCTGATCATACTTGATTTATTGTACTTTCGTTCGTTTTGTACCTACACTGAAAAAAAGTTGTCTTGATATTAAAGGTTTGCGCCAAAGACGCCCTTAATTTTTGAAATAAGTACGTTTTGTACTTAAAATTAGGAAAATGTACTTAATGTTAATGAAGTTATCTATTTTTGAAGTAAACAATTTATTTATGTCGCAAATGATTAATATTAAGGCAACATTTCTGTTTAGTGTATATACCATTTATATTATACCATTTTTGACTCTATAATGCAAAGAATGCAAATTTTTTAACATGGTATGTGTAAATACAATTGCTTGACAGCAAAAGTAAAAGTATAGTTATAATTATTCATTTAAATCTCATACATATAAGGAACAGCATCAACGAAATCAACAACAATTAATAACAACTATTGTCATCTCATATCAAAAAAATCTCGCCAAGTAATGTATTTACAAACACCGCTTGAACGAGGAACAAATTGGATATCGTTGCCCACAAATGTTTATATATATACACATCTCGTCGATTTATATGCGTGTGTGTGATGGTGCTTCAGCTAAAATTAACCACTTAAATGAGAGTGGTTTTAGAGGGTAATTTTATTGTGCTCTATAATTGTGCTGTCTCTGAGAGATTAAATAGCTTATTATCTTAGTTTAAGCCATATTAGGCTTAATTTTCTTTTTAAGAAATGTTTACTTGATTTCAAGTATCATCTATATATATAACAAGTAAGAAAGTTTCAGTCGGGTAAACTGACTAAGGTATACCCTCACTTTGTGAGTAATGTAATATATAACATTACACTAATAAATCTGTCAATTTGTGTGGGAGGTACCGGAAGGGTTTTTTCAAATACACCTGTTTTTCGGTGAACAGTATGTTTAACTCCGCGCCAGAGTGGCGGGAGTTAAAAAAAAAAAAAAAAAACACAAACATTTCTATATATATTTTCTTTATTTTTAATTATTTCATTTATTAGGCCGTGAGCCTGGCGGTTTGGCAGTGTGCCGTAAGCGGGTGAGTTGTGAACTGATTACCAAAAAATGTCACAGCGACGGCGTTACCATCACTGAGTTTTCTGTTTTAATCGGTGTCGATAGGTGGCGATGTTGTTAAACGTGAATCAAATTAAATCTTGGGGGCGCTGGTGTTGATGATCAGCTGTTGACACTTCAACATCAGCGCCCCCAAGATTTAATTTTTTAGTTTCTTCATTCATTTCCGGCTCGAAGGACCATGTTTAAATCCACGCCAGGATGGCGGGACTTAAAAAAAAGAAAAACACAAAGTTTATTTATATTTTTTATTTATTTTATTATTTGATTTTGGCCGTGAGCCGTAGCGGTTTGGCAGTGTGCCATAAGCGGGTGAGTCGTGAACTAATTAAATGTCACAGCGACGGCGTTGCCATCACCATGACGGCGTTAGCAGCAATGCATTTCAGCTGCACGTTGTTGAAAGTGAAGGTAGGGGCGCTGCTGTTGAAGAACAGCTGTTGTCACTTCAAAATACCGCCCCCTTGCACAAGTGCAATGTCATGCAAAATGATTCGACAGTTTGTTGTTGTTTGATGCCGATGTTGTTTACTGCTTGTAGTGATGTGGCCGCTGCATATACCCGTATATCGACTTCGGCTGCTCCTTATTTAAAGATGATTGTTTGGTGTCTTATCGTCCGTCAGTGGCTCGTGAAGCCTTGTTTCACGTAATAAAACAATGGTATAGAGACGGAGACTATGCGGATCAGAGGAGAGTGTCACTGTCTTTTGTCGTCCGTCGCTGGCTCGTGAAGCCTTGTTTCACGCAATGAAACAATGGTGTAGCGACGGAGACTGTTTCGACCCGGCACACTTTGGAATGAAGGTATCGGTAAATAGAACGCGAACACAAAAAAAACCGGATCAAATCCGGTTCGAAGGACCATGTTTAACTCCGCGCCAGAGTGGCGGGAAAAAAAAAACACAAACATTTCTATATATATTTTCTTTATTTTTAATTATTTTATTTATTAGGCCGTGAGCCTGGCGGTTTGGCAGTGTGCCGTAAGCGGGTGAGTTGTGAACTGATTACCAAAAAATGTCACAGCGACGACGTTACCATCACTGAGTTTTCTGTTTTAATCGGTGTCGATAGGTGGCGATGTTGTTAAACGTGAATCAAATTAAATCTTGGGGGCGCTGGTGTTGAAGATCAGCTGTTGACACTTCAACACAGTAGATTCTTAAATACATTGCATTGTGCCGAACTATAAGCGTTTATGTGCACTGGTATATTAAAGTTACGAGCTATGTAATTTGGGTATGATTTGGTAATTTTGTGTGGGAGGTACACAAAGGGGGCGGGGTGATAACGCCCACTTTTTACAGGACTATAGTCACTATAACACCATTACACTGTACAAAATTTCAAGTATTTGTATGCATTAAAGTTACAAGCCGTTTAGGTTAGGTACGAAACGGTCCATTTGTGTGGGAGGTACCACAAGGGGCGTGGCAATAACGCCAATTTTTCATTGGACTGTAGGCACAATAAAAGCATTGCACTGTACAAAATTCCAAGTAGTTTTATACACTGGTATTAATGTTATAAGCTGTTAACTTTTGGTGCAAAATGATGCATTTGTGTGGGAGGTACCAAAAGGGACGTGACAACTTCGACCATTTTTCTCGAGTTGATAGCGACTAGTAACTAATAAATACTATGAGTGGAATTTCAGAAGATTCGAATTTGTAGTATAGCAGTTACTACCACATACCAAATTTGAAGTCAATCGGTTACGCCTTTCGAGAATTATCGTGCCCACCAGCCAGCAGACAGACAGACAGACGGACGGACGGACGGACATTGCTCATTTGACTTACAATGACCCAAAACGGATTTCCGCCGAACATACTTGGGGTCTTAGGTCACTCCTTCGATGTGTTACACTTTTTTCCGAAGCAAATGATATATGTATACCCTCGTCACACTAAAGTGGGGGTATAAAAATGGTGTAAAAAATGTGTAGTAATTCATAAATTGAGAACGTCTGGGCCGATTTGGCTCAAATTTTATTTCAGTTGTTTGTAATTACCAGGAGAAGGTTTGTACGAAAGCAAATTTTGGGAAAATCCTTTAGAAAAATTGGAAAAATCGAAAATTGTGATTTTCAATCGAAATTGTTGTTCATTTTCTATTAAACAAAAGTGTCATTTTCTATTAAACAAATGTGCTACTTTCCTGTCTTTTTCAATCGAAATTGTTATTCATTTTCTTTTAAATAAAAAAGTCATTTTCTGTTAAACAAATGTGATATTTTTCTTGCTGCAATTCATTTGAGTTTTCGTATTATTTCACTGATTTCGGATAGTCATATATCGCATATCACATCAGCAAACGGTACAAGCATTACAATCAATTAAAATTCAATGCGATATTTATCAATTCGATTATTTTTTTAGAAAATAAGTTTGAGTATAAAAGGTGAGGTTATCTTGGTGGATTGCGGGCATTTATTGATTCGGCGACAGCGAAATTAATTGGAGAATGCAGAATCATCAATTGGGATGAACGCACGATGGCGCATAAACGAGCTGTGGAGGCAATTGACCGAACGATGAATGATTTACGAGGTGATTCGAAACAATTTGGTGGGGATATTATATTGCTCTCCGGAGGTTTTCGTCAAACGCTTCCCGTCATCCCGAAATCTACTGGTGCGATGAAATTAATGCATGTCTGAACTCGTCGACTTTGTGGCGGCATTTCAAGAAACTGAAACTAACCATGAACATGAGAGCCGCGTTGCAGAACGACTCCTCGACACTTGAATTCTCGAGACAACTGCTGGCGCTTGGCAATGACCAAATTCCTGTTGATGTTTCTACTGGATTGATATCGTTCCCGGAAAATTTTTGCGAGTTCACATCATCGAAGGAGGAACTCATCACCAAAGTGTTCCCAGGCATTGAACAAAATTATGAAAATCTCGATTGGATTAGTGAACGGGCAATATTAGCAGCGAAGAATAAGGACATCGATAGCTTGAATTTGTGTATTCAAAGTAAAATCGCTGAAGAACTGCATTCGTACAAATCCGTTGACAGCGTGACCGAAGAGGATGAAGCGACAAATTATCCGATGGAATTTTTTATCTCGCTTGATGTGCCAAGTGCTCCGCCGCAAAATTTACAGCTGTAGGTGGGATCGATTATAATCATGTTGCGGAATCTGATCCATCCGAAATTGTGCAACTGAAACTGATGAACAATGTGATTCAAGCGACGATCATAAAGGGAAAATTCAAAGGAGAGGAAGTCCTTATCCGACGAATTCGATTATTCCAACTGATCTTCCGTTCCAATTCAACGGATTCAGTTCTCTGTACGATTGGCTTTTGCGATGACAATCAATAAATCGCAAGGCCAATCGTTGGAAGTCTGTGGTATTAATCTCGATTTTCCTTTTTTTCCTACGGTCAGCTGTTCGTTGCCTGTTCGCGTGTTGGGAAACCGTCTTCGTTGTTTGTTTTTGCGCTGGTAAACAAGTCAAAAAACATCGTTTATCATATCGCTCTCTACTGATTAATTTTAAGAATCTGTGTTTTATTATCACTCAGGAGTTTATCTGAAGGCATAAATTGAGCCGAGTCGAAGTTCGCCGGGTCCGCTAGTGTACTTACACTTTTTGTAAGCTTCTCAGCGCTTGCATTTTACATTGTAAGCCGTTTTATACTTGTTTTAAGAAAAACAACGAACGTATTTAGATTTTTAAGTACGATTTGGGCTTAAAATACATTTTTTTTACTTGAATTTAGTATGGTATTTTTCTTTCTGTGCAGAAGGGATAATACGCCCGCTTGGGATGGAACTACGGATAGTACAAAAATGTTTGACAACGAATTCAATTGTTCGTGTGAACTAATATTACAGCTATGACTCATTCAATTTTGGTATGATTTGACTGGGAGGCATCTAAAGAGGCGTGGCTAATATCGCTCTATGTCACTAAATTGTAGGCACTGTAAAGGCAACACACGATACAAAATGTGAAGAGTTTGCATGTTCTGGTACGGTATGAATCTTGTTCTGTATTTATTTTTTCGTATAAAGTGCCCCTTTGTGTGGGATGTACGAAGAGGGGTGTGACATTGCATTGACTGCTGGTAAATGCATACAGAGAGGTTAAAAAGGTTAAAGGTAGAATCCTTCGTTTGCATCTTGTTATTGTATGGAAACACGCTGGGCGGACAAATCAGCGATAAAGATATATTCAACAGACACTTTGTCTGCATCATCTATATGGTTTTTTCCTATTTAGCTACACATTTTCCAAAACAAGAACAGGAGAAGTAAGAGCAATTCTACTACTTATTTGCATTTTCTGGATTACGGAACAGCAATAGTTTTATTAATTAGTCATGCCAAAATTCATTTTTACCGAAATTTGATAGAGAAATGTCATTTTAACGAAATTTTCAAGAAAAGTGTAAATTGTACGAAATTTTCTACAAAAATAATTCAATTTTGTAGTAATTTCTAGAGAAATGTAATTTTAAAGAAATTTTATAAAAGAATACAATTTGAAAAAAAAAAATTTGGAAGCAGATTTCCTATACAAATGTCTCTTTAAATTTTTCAAGAAAAATTTAATTTCTACAAAATTAAAAAATAGAAAAATCCAATTTTTGTATAAAAATGCAATTTTAACGAAATTTTCTAAAAAAAACTAATTTAAATTAACAAAATTTTCTAGAAAATGCTAAAATTAAAAATAAAATTTTAACAAACTTTTATAAAAGAAATAAACTTCAAAAACATTTTTTTGAAAAATAAAATTTTGATGAAAAATTGCTATTTCAGGAAATTCTCTAGAAAACTGCGGTTTTAACGAAATTTTGTCGAAAATTTCAACAATAACGCCACTCAACGAAATTTTCATTAAAAAAGCTATTTAAATAAAATTTTGTAGACAAATACAATTAAAAAAAAAAAATTCTAAAAGAAAATACAATTTCAATAAAATTTATTTATAAAAAAAATAGATTTCGTCGTAATTTTCTAGAAAATTCAATTTCAAATTAATTTTCCAAAAAAAAAATTTTAACGGGTTTAAAAAAATAATTTTTGTGTAAACGCAATTTCAAATATTTTTGTAAAAATATAGGCAAAATGCAATTTTACCAAAATTTGCTAGAGAATTTTGTGAAAATAATTCAATTTCGTAGTAATTTTCTAGGGAAAGATAGAAACTTTCTAAAATAAATAAAAGTTCGAAAAAAAGCTTTAGTAACAATTATTTTTATAAATATTTTTTTTTTTATAAATTTTTCAAGAAAAAAATTTATTTTTGCAAAATTGAAATACAGAACAATTAAATTTCTGCCAGTTTTTCAAAAAAATGCAAAATAAAATGTAAAAAAACTTTTATAAAAGCAATAAACTTCAAAAATATTTTTTGGAGAATAAAATTATAAAAAAATTGCGATTTTGGGAAATGTTGTGGAAAACAGAAGTTTTACCGAATTTTTTTAGAACAATTCAGTTTCGACAAAAATTTAACAAAAATGTCACTTTAAGAAATGTTCATTAAAAAGCTATTAGCCAAACAGAATTTCAAGAAAATTTTTAAAAATTAAAATTTTAATAATATTTGTTAATTTTTATTTATAAAAAATAGATTTCATCGTAATTTTCTAGAAAATTCAATTTCTAAATAATTTTTTGACGTATTTAAAAAAATAAAATTTTGAGTAAAAACGCAAATTCAAATGTTTTTGTGAAAAAAATGTAATTTTAACAAAATGTTGTAGCAAAATGTAATTTTACCGAAATTTGCTAGAGACACATTTTAACAAAGCTGTGAAGAAAATAGCTATTTGTACGAAATTTTCTACAAAAATGCAATTTTGTAAAAATAATAAAATTTCGTGTTAATTTTCTAGAGAAAAGTAATTTCAAACAAATTATCTAAAAAATATTTAAAGTTTTAAAAATTTAAAAAAACAGTAAGAAAAGGCCAAAGTCGGACGGTGCCCACTATATGATACCCTACACCACTCTAGTAAGATAACAATGAAATATCCAATGTATAATTCAACTAAAATATGTTTACACAATTTACATTTGGTAAGTCTCAGCCTCTGTAGCCATATCGGACGAGACATATACGAGTATATGGAAGAAATATTCCATGATAAATTTCAAAACGATTGGATGGATAACCAGTAAGGAAAGGCAGAAAGTCGGGCGGGGCCGACTATATAATACCCTACACCTCCCTAACAATGCGATAAAGGTCATTGCGATAATAATTTGGAATAATTGGTAAGTAGGCAGGAACATACGAGTATTATCTAATTCTGAGCCGATAATCGCTAAATTAAGCAATATTCTTTCCTAAATTGAGAAACATCTTTCAAATCAGGAAGAACATATACTATATGGAGGTTATATATAAATCTGAACGGATTTTCCTTGAATACTCATTCATGTAAAAAGAAACTTCTTTCTGTCAAATTTCGTACTGACCGGATATAAACTACAGTCTCTACAGCACTTACATGTCAACTCGGGGGTAACATATATATGGGGTCTATATCTAAATCTGAACCGGTTTTTTTCTGAATTTGGAAGTATCCCTTCATATAATAAGAAACCTCTTTGTGTAGATTTGTTTACTGATCGGATATAAAATACAGATTGTACAGCGCTTACATGTTAAATCGGGGGTAACATATATATGGGGGCTATATCTAAATCTGAACCGATTTCCCTCAAATTTGGCAGTATTAATTCATGTAATAAGAAACCTTTTTCTGCCGAATTTCGTACTGATCGGATTAAAAATACACTTTTTACAGCGCTTACATGTAAAATCGGGGGTAACATATATATGGGGGCTATATCTAAATCTGAACCGATTTCCCTCAAATTTGGCAGTATTAATTCATGTAATAAGAAACCTCTTTCTGCCGAATTTCACGCTGACCGGTTATAAAATAAATTTTTTACGGCGCTTACATGTAAAATCGGGGTAACGTATATATGGGGGCTATATCTAAATCTGAACCGATTTCTACCAAATTTAACAGTGTTCATTCATATAATAAGAGACCTCTTTCTGCTGAATTTCATACTGATCGGATATAAAATAAAGTTTTTACAGCGCTTACATGTCAAATCGGGGCTAACATATATATGGGGGCTATATCCAAATCTGACCCGATTTTAACCAAATTAAATAGGGATCGTCCTTGGGCCAAAAAAAAGATATGCGTAAAGTTTCGTCAAGATCGGGTCATAATTGCGACCTGCACTTTGATTACAAGAATACATCTACAGACGGACATAGCTAAATCGACTCAGAAAGTGATTACAAGTCGATCGGTATAATAAACAATGGACCTATCTCTTCTCCTTTTGGGTGTTATAAACAAATGCACAAAGTCATTGTACCCTGTACCACAGTGTGGTGTAGGGTATAAAAATATATATATAATAATAATTTTGGAAAAATAGAGAAAAATAGTTTAAACGTTTTCACAAAAAAAAATTAAATTTCAACCAAATTTTGTAGCAAAATGATTCCATTGATTTTTTTCTAGAAAAATACAAATTTTACAAAATTTCTTGAAAAATGTCGATGATTTTTTTTGTTTAAATTCATGTTGTTTTAAAAAAATGCTTTGGTGAAAAGTGGCAAACTTATAAAACATGTGTTTTAAATTTCAAGGCGCCATGTTGTTCTGTATTGATTTGGAGCCATCAAAAATAAACGATCTCATTGAATCTGTAAACACGGAAATAATTGGTCATTGTTATGTCCAACCAATAGTAAAGCCGAACTAGATTCTACTCTGGGGGAGTCTGATCATTTGTTTACGACTATAAAATATTGGGTGGTAGAGTTTAAACGAGGCGGTACGTACAGCCAAGACGAACATCGTAGTGGCCGACCATCTGAGGTGTCCAGCGAGAAACGGTTAAGAAAATCCACAAAATGGTATTGGATGATCGTCGATTGAAAATGCGGGAGATAGCTGAAATGATACGCATTTTAAAGATTGCTTTCTAAGATGGGAAAGTTGTGCGCAAGATGTTTGCCGTGTTTGCTCACAATAGAACGAAAACTTCGTCCTAAAGATGTTTCAATGGAGTGTTTGGCGATTTTTTGCTGAATAAAGCATATTATATAGATTTTATACTTTTGATACTTACCTCAATTTTTTTAATAATATTCGAGGTGACCAACAGTTTAGGAAGTTGACTTAATGGCGATTGTATCAAACAAACTGTGACACGTTTCATACATTCAGTATTAATTTTTGTTGGAGGACATCTGAAAAATTATCTGGCTACATGTTCATAATGTTGTCGCTAAATGAGCATTGAGTGCTGGTGACTGCGCGCAAAGTTTATGGAAGGGGAGGGGCGAGGGGGAGTGCTTTTGTTTGCATTTTGTTATTGCATGCAAACGCGCTGCGCCGACTTGGCGCTGAAGCTATATTCAGCTAACACTTTGTTTCCATCAACTTCAAGGTTTCTTTTTATTCAGCTTGAAAACATCTACCGTTCTTTAGACCAAGAATAACAAATGCGTGTAAAGTACCCTTACTTCACACTTGACTACCTATTTGCATTTATCTGGATTATGGCAAAGCAAAAGTTCTATTAATTTAATACTGACATCGATTGTTATGAATCTGTTTTCATTGCATTCGGTGGCGTATGATTTATGAGAGTTGCACTAAAATCCATCAATCATACGTGGTTGGACGTAAAAACAGGAGTGATAAAATAACATTTTTATATAATAACTTATTTGTCTATCTATCTGGATAAAGAACTTATAATTTTTTTAAAATGAAAAATTAAAATAAACCCATAATGGTTCATCGACCTGTACCTTTCGCCCTTTCTTTACATTGACATTATAAATATCTTTAATGCTAAAAATCATTTTGTGGCCTACAGAAAAATATTCAATGTTATATGAATAGAGAGACAGACAGCTTCTTGGAAAAGTCAATTGTTGAAACGTGCGACAAAACAAATATTTCCTTATTATCTGAGCAATAAAAAAGAAAAATGTGGAAGAGATAGCATTGACGTGGCGGGCAAAGCAAAGCCTTTTCTATCTGTGCTAACTACAAGTAAAAAAAATTCACTAGAGTAAACCAACTAAGGTCTACCCTTACATTGTGAGTAATATACATAATATGCGGAAACCAAAAAGGCGAAAAGATTTCACTCAGTCTATGTACAGGCATGGAAAAGTTGTCTAAAATATAAAATATCAAAACATTAAGATGATTGCTACAGAGGTTATGGGGAAGTGGTGTTCGAATGAATCTGTCAATTTGTGTTTGGCTGGATACCAGAAGGGGTTCGAATTTTTGTTCTGTGTAATGCTTTTATAGTACTTAGAGTCCAGAGAAAAGTTAGTTACTGGCACGCCACTTTTGGTACCTTCCACACAAATAGACTATTTTACACAAAAAGATAACAGCTTATAACTTTAATATCAGTACATACTTTGAAATCGATAATAAATAAATTTACTGCTATTATTTGGGATTCAAGGTAAGGGGACTCATAAATCGGTTTACCCGACTGATCTTTCTTACTTGTTTTTTCTATCTTAGGCTAAGTAAGATCAAAAATGGACCATGTTGGTCTACTCCTTCGAGTACCTCCCCACAAAGGGACGAAACTTAGTGAAATATTGATACTTTAACAACTTCTATGCTACTTATCGAAATCTTCAGCAATTTCGCTACCGCCTTGAGAAAATTGGGTGAAGATGTCACGCCCCTTTTGTTACATCCCATACAAGTGAACTATTTTGCACAAAAAGTCAACGGCTTATAACTTGATTCCATACAAACACTTACAATTTAGCAGAGTGTAATGCTTTTATAGTACCTATAGTCCCGTAAAAGTGCCACGCCCCTTTTGGTACTTCCTAACAAAAATTAAAAATATGAAAAATGATTTCCCTTACTTTTACAATACGAGCATGTGTCATAATGTATACATTTATCCGTAGTTTGTTTCAAATACGCATTATTTTCGTTAGAATGCTAGCTTTCAAAAAATGAAACTATTTTTTTCTGATTTCTTATATTTTTTTAATGTTTTTTCGTGTCAACAAAAAATGATTTTTTTAAAAAAATTAAATTTTTTTCTAATTTTCTAACGATAGTTACTATTATTATATGTATCACGGCTCTATCAGACTTATACTTACAAGTTATGCCACACAGGAAGGGTAAATTAAAAAAAAAATATATCTATATATTAGGGTGTCCGTTATTTCTTAAAGTGGAAATATTTTTTGTCTCACACTAACTTCCCGTGCCGACTTACGGTTGAAATTTTATTCAATTTCTCATTGAATCGTACGGCATAATGACCACAAGTCGAAAAATATGATAACATCATGAAAAATCGTTCTGTGTAAGCAAAAAGTAAAATTTTAAAAGTTTTTGAATTACACAATTTTTATTTATCGTAATTTTACATACATATGCCAATTTTGCATTAAATATGCATTTGCTTTCATCCTTTGTTATCAGACCATATTTCGATACCTGCATTCTAAACAATGCTAAGTACAAAAAAGTAGTTTTTCAGGAAAGGCGTTCAATAATTGATGCATTTTTAAAATTTGTGTGGAATTCCTTTATAGTCCCAGCAAAAAAAAATGGAAGTTATTCCTAAGGAATAACATTTAAAGTACTTCTAAAGATGCAGTTAGTGGTTTTTTGTCAGTTATATTTTGAAAAATGAAATACGTTTGGAAAAAATTAAAAAATAAATTCTAAACAAAAAAGTTAAATACTCGATGCGAGATTTGAACCCCGACACACCGGTTAATAATAAAGAGAACATCCAAAGCAGATCCAATTTGATCCAATTTTGCACAACTTAGCTAAAAAGTACTCATACACTAAAGTGGTCTTATATATCTCAGGACAGTGGTAACTCGAATTCGTTTGTGGCCGAGTGCGCTAAGTTGTGATGTTATGCTGATAGGGAGGATCGCCAGGTTCAAGACCAAAAACTTCACTGTGAAAAATTAAAAAAGAAATTCTAAATATAAAATTAAAAAAAATAATTAATATAAAAAGTAAAAAAATAACCTTTTGTTGCAAATTCACAGGAAAAGAATAGCATTATGGCGCGACTAGCCCTTGTTAAATTCATTGGTAAGGATACAATTTTGAACAACTTCTGGTTCATAAGATTACGATTGTTATCACTTTTTTGGATGCCCTTTTTTGTGGGAATGCAAATCGAATGACCTGTATATTTTAGTGAATAACTTTTGATTAGATTGACGCATAAACATCAAATTTTGTCTGAATATAATTTGGAATATTTTGAAATTAAAAATGCAATCTCCCTAAAATGTGCTATGTAAACTTATGGAGATTTCGATTCTGTAAAAAATGTTGACCCGTCAACGCGATATTCTGCGAAATATTTGCCCTTTTTAGGTGCAATTGATGTAGACCCTCGAATTAAACATAGCTCCTATTTAAAAATTCCAAAATGTGATATAAGAGTTCAGATTTCGGGAAAAGCATGTTTTTGAATGGAGGTTTCGATATATTGGATTACTCATTTTCCCATTTCTCAGGCTAAAATAAGGATCTATATTGAATCGGGAGAAAACATACATGATTCTTCCCACTTGTAATAAAAAAATCAGCCTTTGCAAAAGTTTTTATAAAATATCATTTAATATTTAGCTTGATTTTTCTTTGCGCTACCCTATTTTAAACGCTTTAGCCATATTTGCTTTGTAGTGACATTCAATCTCACATCAAAAAAAGCCTAGAGCAGAAGTTTCTCCAAAAGACACCATAAGTGGTTAACATTTTTTTAATAGTTTAATAGTCTTTGTACAAGTAAGTGTTTGTAAAAACTTTAGATCAATGACGCATCTGAGGCATTTGAGCAGTTAAACATAAAACTTAATGATAACCAGTAAGGAAAGGCGGAAAGTCGGGCGGGGCCGACTATATAATACCCTACACCTTCCTTACAATGCGATAAGGGTCATTGCGATCATAATTTGGAATAATTGGTAAATGGGTAGGAACATATTATCTAATTCTGAACCGATAATCGCTAAGTTAAGCAATATTCGTTCTGGAAAATGTATATTTTAGGCCTCAAGTTTTTTAGGGGGAGACTTGAACATTTTTTGTTATCATACAAATAACGACCACCCTAATATATATATATTCCCGTTGTTGCCATAAGATGCATAGGGTCTCAAATAGAAAAATAATATACCAAACGTACCGAATTGCTCAAATGAATTAAAATGTCCTAAAACGGATTTCCGAAGAACATACTTAATTAGGAAACTCCTTCGATGTGTTACACTTTTGGCCCATAGAAATGATATATACCCTCCTTAATATACTGTATTTAAAATTAACTAATAATTATGTCTTAAATAAATAGTTATAACGAACTCAAACCCCTTTGGTCACTTTGGGCCGCCCTGTATTAAAGATTCTGGCCCACGTCCTCAAACGGATTTCCGCCGAATTTGCTCACACTGAAAAAATGTTTGTCTTAAAATTAAAGATTGGCGCCAAAGATGTCCTTAATCCTTAAAACAAGTACGATTTGTAGTTAAAGTTAAGAAGCTTTACTTAATATTTATGAAATTATCTATATTTGAAGCACCAAATATACTTATTGTAAAGACGTCTATGGCGCCATTTTTATAATTTTAGAAAAACATTTTTTCAATGTGAAGTCTTAGATCAATCCTCTGTTGTGTAAAACTTTTTGCCCTTCCCTAAGATAAGGGTACAAAGATCGAACAAAAGACAGTAATTTCCATTCATTAACTTTTTTTATTCATTTCACAATGTTGCCTTAGTTTTTAATACGAATGTTGTTTACGTACTATTTTTAATAGTTTGCAATATGGCCGCAACAGAAAATAAACTAAGTTCGCAGACATTTTGACGCAATTGCAGTGGCCCCTCCGCCGAGATTCTGTCTATTTATGCCATTCATTCTTCGGAATGAAAATTCGTAAAACTCAACTTGAAGGTCGGTCGAGCGGTGTGAGTGTATGTGTTTGTGTTCACCGGATCCGGATATGCATGAATACGAAATTCATCTGGCCAAACAAGAGCAGCATCAGCAAATAGCAGATGCAGAAGAAGCAGCAAAGCAAATGATTTATAACAAAAGTTTTTGTTTTCAGGGTCCTTGTGCAACGTCAATTACCCCACTAGTGAGATTTTAATCACAGCCACACACTATACACAACAGAACAGAACCGAACCGAACAGAAGTGAACGGAATAAAAGAGTAGAGTTCACGTTTTCCTTCTTTTGTTTTGCTTAGATTTGCTTAGTTTTTTATTTGCTTTTTGCTCTATGAGCGAAACTTTTGCTTTCTTTGAATGGAAGGGGGTTTTTTTGACAAAAGTTTATTTTATTGAGCGTTAAAACAACTCGGCATTTGTCAATGAACTTCTGGTGTGGGAAGACAAAACAAACAGAAGTTTTCTTAAGCTTGTTTTTTTGCGCACAAGGCTAAGTGAAATGTAGATATTTACCTGAACGTACCTACGCACATAGCGTTACATTAATTCAGAAAGGGCGTAACTGAAATTTTTTATAAGTTAGCATTTTACATATTCTACTAGAAAATGCTAAAACGTGAAATTGGGAATACATTGTCCTTTACGTCCTTTCTGAATAAAGGTAACAATATATCAATACCTTTATTCCAAAACATGCCAGGTCGGCTTTGCATGTTTTGAGGGACATTATATTATTCAATTCTAAATATTCCAAATTAAATTCAGTCAAATTCAGCAGCCAACCAAATCACAAGTTAAGTTCAAAACAATAAAGGTCATTCCATTTGAAAAACTAACTGTTTCGACTTACCTTGTTTTGGAATGGAGGTATCGATATATGCTTTTAAACATATCAAACTCATCCCAGAAGATGGAAATACTTATTCCAAGTAATATGAACGAACTTATCTGTTGTTGAAGTGAATTGGTTTATGTTGCTTTGATATTGAGGTATGTTCTCATTGAACGAAATGCGATTCCACGTTTAATTTACTAATTTAACTCGACAATTTTTTTTAATTTACTAATTTAACTCAACAATTTTTTTTAGAGAACAATCTATTATTTTGGCTTTGATTCACACAAAAAAAGCAGCCAGCTAATGTCGTCGAAGTGTCTCTACTGTGCAATGTCATTGCAACCTCTGGGTCGTTGTTGCTGATGTCATATCGATGTCACCAATGCGCCTGGCCATTAGATGCGTGACACTCACATTTTCCTTCAATTCTGTTGTACATAATAAGGCCAAAATTCGAACTTGTACAAATTCTGCCTTAGAAATCTATTAGGCTTTAAACAGTTTGAGAGAGATGTATGTTTTGAACAATGTGGTAAGGAAAAGAAAAATCTGGTAAGAAAATTTCAGTAGAGGAAACCGAATGTAATACGGAATATTATCCCTCTGGTGGGAGCTAAAATAATGGAAACATTTAACTCAGTCTATAGCTATTGCTCAGAAAATGAAAACATGTAGATGATTGCTTCAGAAATTGCACTGAAAAAAATATTTACCTGAAATTAAAAAAAAAATTTGCCCTTAAATCAAAGATTTTATATGTCTTTGTTTGAAGAATGCATTTCTTTAAATTTATGAAAATTTACTTGATTTCAAAGAAATGTTCATTAGTTTAAAGTAAAGTTCCTTATGTCAGCTTGACTTTAACGTTACGTTATAAAATTAAAGAAATAATAATTGATTGTAGTACAACTGACATTAGCTCAAGTATAAATTTTAATAGTTTCTAAGATTTTTTCCTTAAAAATTGTAGAAATTCTCATGTCATGTTTTTAAAGACAATATAACATTAATTTTCAGTCCTGTTTTTTGGTAATGTTGAATTAAGAATAATTTGTCTTTTAAGTAAAGAGATAATTTTTAGATGTGAGAGAGATAATTTTTAGACTCTTTTTGTTCGCATAATTGAGAATAATAGTGAGAGTTACAGTAAAGTTTGTTTGGAATTTTTGTAATCAGTTCTTGTGGAACGGTGGTAGAGAAAGGTTGTGAGCGCTTGTCCGAGGGGACATCTTTAATTCTACATTAATAGCAACAATTTTGGCGGCTGTTTGTCGGCAGTGTGTGACATCTAGAAAAATGTTAGTGGCGATGATATTTCAAACGTAGTCGAATACAAATTGTCTGGAAATTTCAATTGGCTGCTCATACGACGTTGATACAAAAAGGGGTACATTAAAAATGTGAGTGTGTGCATTGTAGTTATGCGAATTGATAAGACATAAAATCTGTCTCGGACATTTAGAGTAGTGGAATTTCTGTGCGTTTACGAATTTATTACTTTGACAAAAACAATGCAGAAGACCGTGTGTATGTAGTGTAATGTCGTTTTCGGTAACGAATAAATAAACAGTTGTTTTGTGCATTAAAGAGAAAATCGTTAGCTAAACATGCAAATTTGCTAAATCCAATTTTATGAAAATTGAGATTTTTATAGAATGATAGAACATTTAAAAATACATTATCTAGAAAACACCATTATGTTATTTATTTGGCAGTGATAAGTTCACATAAAAATGCAAAATATGTGACGTCTGTATAAAAACATGATAATTGTAATTGAAAATTATTGCTATTTAAGCGGAACAAAGAACATTCCCGTATTTGCAGAAGGAAAATTATATAATTTAGAAACAGTTAGACATTTTTTTCTTCCCCTTAAAAATTTTTGGATGTTTTGCTACGTTATGTCATAGTATATAATTTCGAAGGGATACAAAAATGTTGATATGAACAGATCTTAATTTATGACTAAGAAATATTTACATATGGGCACTTCTCCAATGTCGAATGGGACATTCGTACGCATTCAAAGTGAAAGAAACATATGCCAAAACATTATTTAATTTTGACAAAAGGCTCTTGATTAGCACTATAATTGGTGCTAAGGTTGATTTTGGCCAATTGTTCGTTTTCAAAATAATTACAAAAAAAAAAGCCATTCGAAGGCGACAAAAACAGAAGTCGATTTCAAAGCAAACCAATCAAACCCTGATTTCAGCGAAACCTGAAGGAATATTTTAATGCGAATAATTATACCCTACACCACACTGTGGTACAGGGTATTATAAGTTTGTTTCACGGCAGATGTTTGTAACACCTGAAAATAACACAGCTAGACCCACCTTAAAGTATACCGATCGACTCAGAATCACTAGCTGAGTCGATTTAACGATGTCCGTCCGTCCGTCTGTCCATGTAAAGTTGTTCGTCGACTACAGGTCGCAATTTCACTCCGATCGTTCTGAAATTTTGCAGTATAGAGTATTTCGCGGCTGTTAAGATCGCTATTGAATTTGGTTGAAATCGGTTCAGATTTAGATATAGCTCCCATATATATCTTTCGTCCGATTTGGCCCTTTAGTCCTATAGAAGCTGTATTTTACATCCGATCGTTTTGAAATTTAGAATGGTAGAGTTTCTTGATCCATGAACCAACATTACCGAATTTGAAGAAAATCGGTTAAGATTTAGCTATAGCTCCCATATATATGTTTCGTCCGATTTTGCTCTTTAGTCTTGAAGAAGCTGTATTTTACATCCAATCATTTTGAAATTTAGAACAAACAATTTATACATGAATTACAAAATTTATATTTCAGAGTTATTCAATATTACGAGAGTGGTGTAGGGTATTATATAGTCGGCCCCGCCCGACTTTAGCCTTTCCTTACTGGTTTTAAAATGTCATGGATTCATGTATCTTAATAATGATTTTTATTTTATTCAAAAATATTAAGTAGTTTATTTTTTATTTAATTTTAATCACATTCGCACGCAACATTTCGCATGCGACATTTTATTCTGTCGTTCTTTTGATGTTTATTCTTTAACTTTTTATGCAATTAGAAATCCAAATGTTGATTACAACTGATTTTTAATATATTCAATATATTTATTTTCACAACAAATTTTTTTTCTTATATCCCTTAAATATAAATCAGGATTTAAAAGAGAAACCATTAATTAGAAAATAGCATGCAATACAAATGTTTAAAACGTAAATTATGCAATTATTCGAATTTGCACTCAAATATTTTAAAATGTGTTATGAATAAATGTAGTTTTTGGGAAAATTAGTTAAATTTTAATTTAAATTAAAGTTAAATTTGATAGATTCCCTATAAACAAATTGTAAAACAACATACTTTTATAGACTTTTAATTTTTTGGCTGCGGTTGACATCTCGTTGGAAATGCCCATATGTTCATTTTATAATTTTTTATTTTTGGTATATTCAATTACACTATGATTGTTTTTTAAATTCTCTTGTTCATTACAACATTGAAATAAATGCTAATCGTTTTCAGATATTGCAGTTTTCAGAAATTTAATGATGTTATCAAATACAAAAAATATTTGAATTACGTTAAAAATTGTAAAGTTATATCGCAGTTATAATGGACAATACAAAATTTTTTAAAACACTAATTTATAGTTTCAAGTTACTTATAATCCATCGTAATCTATCACAAGAAAAATGATTTGGACACCGTCATATTTCGAGCAATATTTAAACGTTTGGAAATATTGAATAATAAAATTGCATATTTTGAATCATTCAAACTCCTGTATCGATTTCAAAAGAGGAAGGACTAGGTTATATGTTAAACTTCGAATTTAAATTTGATATTAATATATATTTGTAAATATCTTTGTGCGAGGTCCCGATGGTATATGTTTATGTAGATTGGAGGAATAAAAATCATCTTCAGCAACAATTTTCGAACGAGGATGTTTTTGACGAAGAGTTACCCACAATTTATTTGTTCATTAGAATAAATATTCTGTCTAATATGAAGAAAAACTAGACTAAACACAATGGCTAAGGGTATCGTCAGGTAGGTATGCTGTGCAGCATACTGAATAAACTGTTTATCAAAATCAAATGTTTAAATAAAAATGCAAATAATAAAAATTAATATGAAAGTGTAAACAAATAGTCAAATAAAAAACATTTTACACTTAAGTAAAGTACAAGGTGCTTGGTTTAATAACAGAATGTACTTAATCTAAAGCAATTTTATTTCTTTAATGTAAGCACAGGGCGTAATTGATTTAAAAATGTGAAGTCTTTCATCGAAGTATAAGGCGTAATTCTTTCAAAGACGTTTGCTGTTCTGATTTACAGATGATAAATTACTTTAATTGTAGTACAAGATGTACTTATCTTAATAGTATTTGTCTTTGGAGCCAAATCAAAGAAAAAATCTTAAGAGTTAAGAAAATTCCAATGATTTTCAGAAAACTTTTTTTCTCAGTGTGTGTTCGATTGAATCTGTCAACTTGTGTGGAGGATACCAGAAGGGTCTTGAAAAATACATCTGCCTTGTGTCGAAGAGTAGATATTTCTAAGACACGGCCTTAAACAGAATTTTACGTGTTTAAGTGCCCCAAAAGGGGCGTGGCAACAATGTCCATTTTTCACAGTATTGTAGGTACTGTAAAAGCATCAAACTATGCAACAAACATTTTTTTTGTTTTCGAGACGTAAAAACTTTTTTTCTATTGAATTTGGTTCAAATCGGTTGAGATTTACACATAGCTCCCAAACATATGTACCTCCGATTTTGCATATATGCACCGTATAAGCAACATTTTTTAATCGATCTGTATGAAAATTGACAGAGAGAAGTCTCTTGATACACTTACACTTACCGATAAGTACGAAATTCGACAGAAAGAGTTTTATTATTACACTAGCTGAACCCAGCAGACGTTGTCCTGCCCGTCCTGCCCGTCCTGTTTGGGATGTATGGTTTGTTATGTTCAAAAACTCATACATCCCGAGTTTCTGGGAAAAATCATCAAAAAATATATATTGATCACTACATCGTCATCTACCGACTAGAATCATACAAACCATTATCATGACAAAACAAATATATATTTTAAATTTTTGTCAAATTTCTCTGGAAATGCGAATTTTGCAAATAACTTGACCACTTCGCAATTTATCGCATTGAAAATAATTCTAAAACACAAATGAACTCAATCTGAATATATTGTTCAATTTTCAGCCCATTAGCTTTTATGGTTTCGGAGATCATGCGTTATTAACAAACGTACAAAGAATTTTATATATAAAGATGCGTTAACACAGCCAAATTTTGGGAAAATCGGTTCAGAGCTCCCATATATATGTTACTCCCGATTTCACATGTAAGCGCTATAGACACTTTATTTTATATTCGATCAGTATGAAATTCTGCAGAAAGAGGTTTCCTGCTACATGTGTACTGCCAAATTTGGAGAAAATCGGTTCAGATTTGGATATAGCCCACATATATTCCTCCCGATTTGGTATCTAAGCGATGTAGTTTATTATGATCAACATCTTCACCTCCTCATTTGAATAAGCCTTGGTGAGCTTGTTAACTGAAACGAACCCAATAATTCCAATTATTATTGCATTGGAGGGCCGGCCCCGCCCGTCTTTCCTTACTTGTTTTTTTCTTCTAAATTTCCAATTCTCATGGAAGCTCCCTTTAGTATTTGGACCATATTTTTTGAAGTATATGTTCGATAAAGCCAGGATAGCAATTTAATTAAAGGAAATTATGATGGCCAGTAATGCTAAAAACATAAGGTAGAAGCGTAAGTTAAGCAACTATCGTTAAAGGAATTAAAATAATTGTATTTGTTAAAAAAATTTTTTGCTACCACGAAAAAACTATAAAAATATAAAAAAAGCAAGCTTCCCAACGAAGAAAACAATGTCTATCTAAATAAATCTATGGATAAATGTATAAATTATGACCCATATTGTAAAAGTAAGGGAAACTCAGAAAATCATTTTTCATATTTTTTTATGTTGGTAATTTTGTTTAAGAGGAACCAAAAGGGGAATGACAATAACGCGCATTTTTCAATAGACTATGCCTACTATACGAGGGCGGTTCGGAAACTTCTAAGCCTATCTATGAAAGAGAATAGTTAGTTTTTCAGAAATATTTTTATTTTTCAATATAATCTCCTGAAACTTCAATACACTTAGTCCAACGCTTATCTAGCAATTCTATCCCTTGATTAAAATAGTTTTCCTCAAGGTCTTCAAAATAGTGGTTTACAACTGTAATTGCATCTTCATTTGAGGTAAAACGCTTGTCAGCAAGGAATTTTTTTAGATTTGGGAACAGGTAAAAGTCACTGGGAGCTAAATCAGGAGAATAAGGTGGGTGGTCAAGCAACTCGTTGATTTTAGCCATTGTTAAAACACTCTTGTGCGCTGGTGCGTTGTCTTGATGAAAAATTATTTTTTTGTGGTGTAAGCCAGGACGTTTTTCTCGAAGTTGTACATTTAATTGATCCAAAAGGTTGCAATAGTACTCTGGATTTATTGTTTTACCCTTTTGCAGATAGTCAATCAATAAAATACCTTTGAAGTCCCAAAAACCGTTGCCATAACCTTACCAGCCGATTGAATTGTTTTTGCCTTCTTTGGGGCACTTCCTCCAGCTTCAGTCCATTGTTTGGATTGTTCTTTTGTCTCTGGAGTATAGTGGTGGATCCATGTCTCATCAACAGTTATGAAACGACGCTTAAAATCCATTTTATTTCGCTTAAAACGATCCAAACAAGCTTGAGAAATGTTCATTCTTATGCGTTTTTGGTCGACTTTTAACAAGTGCGGCACCCATCTTGGAGAAAGCTTTTTCATCTGTAGTTCTTCATGCAAAATTAAATGGACTCGATCATTTGAGATGCCCATGATATTAGCTATTTCACGCACTTTTATTCGTCGATCATTTAATACCATATCATGCACTTTGGCTACAATTTCTGTTGTTGTTGCTGTTTTTGGACGTCCACCACGTGGTTCATCTTCAATGCTTGTACGACCACGTTTAAATTCAGCAACCCAATTTTTTACTGTTGCATATGAAGGAGCACTTTCACCTAACACATTCACCATATCATTATGAATTTCTTGTCCCGATAAACTTTTTTTATGTAAATATTTAATGACACCACGCATTTCTAATTTTTCCATTGTAAAAAATCGCGGATGCGTCTTTTGTGAACACCTGTTTCTATATGAAGGAGTTGCCAGATCGAAATAAAATTTAACATGTGTTCATAGCAGAGATGGAAGTTTCCAAAACACTTAACTTTTTTCTGTTTATTCCACGCTTTTTGTGCTAGGCTAAGAAGTTTCCGAACCGCCCTCGTAAAAACATTACACTCCGCAAAATTTTAAACATTTATATAGACTGGAATCAAAGTTATAAGTCGTTAACTTATCCTGTACCAAAAGCGGACAATATATGGCCTAAATACTAAAGGCAACTTCCAAGAAAACCGGAATGTAAAAAAAATTACCATACCCTTTTTTTAAATATTTTTTCATGTCTAAGACGCTATATTACACCAGAAAATGTTATGCACAGCCCTTCGGCAAAAATGTTCAAAAGATACCTGAAAATAGTGAAATTCATAAGAACGATTGCACTTATTGACTGAATCGATTTCGTACAGGCGGAAGAGTCGCTGCAGAAATCATCTGTGTGGGCCGCAGAGGGCCAACGCTGATGATTTAATTTAGCTTCATCCTCTTCAAACATAAATTAATTGTTTAAACCTGAATTCATTGTCGTTGTTGTCATATATTTTTCTCAGTGCACTTGGCATAGTTAAACTCTCATTTAAATCGGTCTACTCCTTTTGAATACAACTTCGTAAGAGTAGCTTTACAGAATTTAACGAGTAATGAGTGAAAACTTTCTTCTCTTTGGCCGCCGCCACTCTTCATCAAAATACTCGTCATCGATCCCTCGCAACGAAAGCATCTTGTCGCTCTCTAGCATATCGTTGCATCTAGTGTATTTTGTTAAACCCACATACATATTTTTGTTCAAAAAAGGTTAACTTGTTCCCAAAACCGATTAAATAAAGCGACTATATTATTGTTTTTATTAAAAGTAATCAAATTGTATTTCATTTCATTTTATTTTTATACATTGAAATAAACACTAACCTTTTGATGTGTCCATTGTGGCGTTTAAAAGCCCCTTCTGACTTAGCCTAAATAAATTGATAAATTCGTACAAAAATCCAAAATCAACATAACTTATTTATTAATCATCTCAAGATCTTCGACTTGACTACGGACGGGCAACGAATGGCCGATTATGACAAGTGGTCGATTATGACAAGTGGTCGATTATGACAATATATTACTTTTTACCATAAATAATTGTTTGTGTTCGCATCGTTGAAACCACTGTACATTGTTTAGTATCGTACTTCACGCTTTATTTCCTTTTATATGATTTCCTTTTTTTCGCAGATATTCGTATTAAAGTTTTATTAAATAATAACGAAACACACACAGAGAGCAGAAGATGAAATCCCTGCATCTGTATCTGTATTTGTATCTGTCCCCTAAGGATGCTCGGAAAATGATCCTGTAAATGTTCTGAGGCTAAACAGAAATTACGAAAAGTTTTTGCTCTCCGCTCTGGCAATGGCACTTGTGTCGATTCGAATGAACGTTTGCGAAGCAAAGACAACATTGCGAATGGAATCACATACATTTCCCAAAGGAGCGCCTAACTGAAAGTGTGTGCAAATACATGAATTTGTACGAATATATACTCGCACGTGTGTGTGCCAGCTAGGGTTTGTAATCATAACATTTGTTCAATACAAACACACAGAGATGCAAAGAACTCTAGTGGCCACGTTAAGAGCCGAAATAGGAAGTCAATCTTAACTTTTTTCTTTGCACTTTAGTTGTTTGGCTCTTATTTTTTATTGTTCTAGGTTTAAGTCTTTTTCCGCCAACTTCAATACCGGAGTGTGGATAGAGTCTTATCTACCGTCACAGTAACTAGTAACGGAAGCAGTATGACTACTTCCCACTGCAGTAAGTAAGTAAATAAACTAATTCAAGATTAACTTGTGCAAATAATGTCAAAAATTAATAAAGATTATCTTGTATTATTCAGCTGAAATTTAAGTCTATTATGAAATGAACATGGATAGTGTAATATTTTTGAATAAAACGTTTTTACATTTTTCACAAAAATTTACATTTAATTTCCGAATTCCTTACATGACACAAAAAATGCAAAGCCATCTATGTTTCATATAATATTAAATGATTAGAGTATTATAGAAAGAAATGTTTTAAGTACGAGTATTGGTTTCACTAAGCAACACATTTTTTTTGTGTTCTAGACCTAGAAATTATTTTTTTACTATAGATTGTGGCAAACTGTTATATAAAATCAAAACCAATAATTTTTTTGTGGATTATTTTTTTTCAAAATTTTTTATTAAAAATGCTATTATCGTCGAAGGTACCCTTAGTACCCTTAGTATTTGCACTATAATTTTTGGAGTATATGCCCGATCAGGTTGACTTATGCGTTAAATTGAAGCTATTAATGTGGGCTACCAATGTTGGAAATATCTCTTTCACTTAGAAACAGTGGTTTAGTAACAGTCATTAAACAAATTGGAAAAAGTTGATTTTTTTCAAAAAAAAAAAAAAATCCTGGGACAAAAAAAAACAGAAAAAAATTGATAAAAAAATATTTTGCTTTATTTTTTAAAAGTTTGCATCATAGCGAAGAAAATAATGCCTATTTGAAAAAAATCTATGGATAAATGTAGAAATTATAGCCCTTTTGGTAGAGGTAAGAGAATTTCAAAAAATCTTTCTTTTTAAAATTTCTGTTTAAATAGTGATTTTGTTTATATTATGTACATTTTAGTTTATTTACATGAACGAGTTTTATTAGAAGTAATTGTGAGTTCTTTGTTGACGTTTGTAGACTTCGGAATCGGTTTCTCTAATGGGGAACCACATATAATCTCCCATCATTCTTTTATCCCAGTGCCCTTGATAACGCCGCTCGATGGACTTCAATTCTTGGTGAAACCTTTCGCCATGTTCGTCACTTACGTCGCCAAGATTCTCGGGGAAAAGTTTAAATGAGAATGAAAGAAATTAATTTTGAGGGATATATTTTCACCTGTTAGAATACATAAAGCAAAAATAAGATGGAAGAATACATATGTGTTATATACATGAATAGAAAAAAATATATTTCTAAACAATTTTTTCATATTTTTTTAACAAATCATTAATCATTGATTCATATTGCGGGCTTTTATTGGATCCAAGGAAATTTGAAACTACAAGCTTAAACAACCTAAATGCTGCAGTTTCATCCGACGTCAAATATGATTCGAAATTCACATCTTTCATCAGTTTCCCTATTTTAGGCCCATCAAAAACTCCTTCTTCGATTTTTTGAAAAGAAAGACTTTTAAATATGAGAGTGAATTGCCATCTTTCCTTAAGGCTTTTACAAAATTTTTAAAGAGCCCCACCTTAATATGCGGTTGTGTCAAAATATCGGCTATCCCAGAGGCATAACATACCAACTACTTTTAAATCGTAACAAATTTTCCAGTCATGTTCATATTTTATGTATTTTATCAATTTAGCCATTGTTTCGTATGATTCCTTAGTGTTGACAGCATCAGCAATGGGAATAGACGGTTTCTGATTTCCGTTGTGTAAAAGTACTACTTCCAAACTTTCTTCACTGCTGTCTACAAATAACCGCCATTCCTTTGATTAAGTTCCTCGAACAATTCGGGAATGTCCTTACAAAAGCATCTGTTATCCACAGTTGTATAAAATTGTTTGTAAGGTATATCACGAAATCTATAATATGATATGTTAACATCTGGGGCCAAAATATTGTACTGTTTGATCCCAGATGCAAGCAGTTCTGCCTTATCTTTGGTCAGTTCCAAATCTCTCACTAGATCAATGAGTTGAAACTGAGTTAAAAGCGATGACTTCTGACTCCAACTTGAATCGCTCAGAGTTGAGTACTCAGTTGAACTTGATGATGTTTCCGAATTAGGCTGTTAGCTATACTTGGACTGAATGGAATGGAAACCTCAAAAATAAACCAGTAAGGAAAGGCAGAAAGTCGGGCGGGGCCGACTATATAATACCCTACACCTCGCTTATAATGCGATAAGGGTCATTGCGATAATAATTTGGAATAATTGGTAAATGGGTAGGAACATATTATCTAATTCTGAACCGATAATCGCTAAATTAAGCAATATTCGATCCTAAATTGAGAAACATATTTCTGGAAAATTTTAATGATCGGAAGTAAAGTACAACTTCTATAGCGCTTTGATACCAAATCAGTAGGAACATATGCACGGATGTTATATATAAATCTGAACCGATTTTCCCTGAATACTCATTCATGTAAAAATACATCTTTCTGTCGAATTTCGTACTGATCGGATATAAAATACAATCTCTACAGCGCTTACATGTCTGAACCGATTTTCTCCGAATTTGGCAGTATTTCTTCATGTAGAATGAAACCTCTTTTTGCCGAAATTTGCACTGATCGGATATAAAATAACATTTTTACAGCGCTTACATGTGAAATCGGGGGTAACGTTTATATGGGGGCTATATCTAAATCTGAACCGATTTCTTCCAAATTTAACAGTGTTCATTCATATTATAAGCAACCTCTTTCTGCCGAATTTCATACTGATCGGATATAAAATAACATTTTTACAGCGCTTACACTTCAAATCGGGGGTAACGTATATATGGGGGCTATATCTAAATCTGAACCGATTTCTTCCAAATTTAACAGTGTTCATTCATATTATAAGCAACCTCTTTCTGCCGAATTTCATACTGATCGGATATAAAATAAAATTTTTACAGCGCTTACACTTCAAATCGGGGGCAACATATATCAAAATCTGAACCGATTTCTTCCAAATTTAACAGTGTTCATTCATATTATAAGCAACCTCTTTCTGCCGAATTTCATACTGATCGGATATAAAATAACATTTTTACAGCGCTTACACTTCAAATCGGGGGTAACGTATATATGGGGGCTATATCAAAATCTGAACCGATTTCTTCCAAATTTAACAGTGTTCATTCATATTATAAGCAACCTCTTTCTGCCGAATTTCATACTGATCGGATATAAAATAAAATTTTTACAGCGCTTACACTTCAAATCGGGGGCAACATATATCAAAATCTGAACCGATTTCTTCCAAATTTAACAGTGTTCATTCATATTATAAGCAACCTCTTTCTGCCGAATTTCATACTGATCGGATATAAAATAACATTTTTACAGCGCTTACACTTCAAATCGGGGGCAACATATATATGGGGGCTATATCAAAATCTGAACCGATTTTAACCAAATTCAATAGGGATCGTCCTTGGGCCAAATAAAACATATGTGTAAAGTTTCGTCGAGATCGGACCATAATAGCGACCTGTACTTTGATTACAAGAATACATGCACAGACAGACAGACGGACAGACAGACGGACATAGCTAAATCAACTCAGAAAGTAATTCTAAGTCGATCGGTATAATAAACGATGGGTCTATTTCTTCTCAAACAAATACACAAAGTTATAATACCCTGTACCACAGTGTGGTGTAGGGTATAAAAACCACATATATTGTTGAATTACCCTCTACCTGTGCGGATGTCATCCAATATAGCACTCACATTGCATATAATGTTTTATGGAGTGTTACGAACGGCCATAAAACCTCGTCCTCTCTATAATTTTATAATGTCTGACATCAATCCTCATAAAATAAAATGCTACTTATTTGAATCCTCTGAAATTCTACACACAGTATTAGTTTATTAGTCACTATTAACTCGAGAATCAGTAAGGAAAGGCAGAAAGTCGGGCGGGGCCGACTATATAATACCCTATACCTCCCTTACAATGCGATAAGGGTCATTGGTAATTCTGAACCGATACTAATCGCTAAATTAAGCAAAATTCGTTCCTAAATTGAGAAACATCTTTCTGGGGAATTTTGTAATGATCGGAAGTAAATTACAATTTCTATAGCACTTTGTAACCAAATTAGGAGGAACATATACTCGTATATGGAGGTTATATATAAATCTAAATCGATTTTCCCTGAATACACATTCATGTAAAATATAAACGTCTTTCTGTCGAATTTCGTACTGATCAGATATAAAACACAGTCTCTACAGCGCTTAGATGTCAAATCGGGGCTAACATATATGGGCGCTTGAATTTCAAATCGGGTGTAACATATATATGGGGGCTATATCTAAATCTGAACCGATTTTCTCCGAATTTGGCAGTGTTCATTCGCGTGATAAGAAAACTTTCTCTGCAGATTTTCGTACAGATCGAAATCGGTTGAAACATATATATGTGGGCTATATCTAAATCTGAACGGATTTTCTCCGAATTTGGTAGTATTTACGTAATAAGAAAACTCTCTCTGTCGATTTTCGTACAGGTCGGATGTAAAATACGGTTTCTACAGCGCTTAAATATCAAATCGGGTGAAACATATATATGGAGACTATATCTAAATCTGAACGGATTTTCTCCGAATTAGGTAGTGTTCATTCACGTAATAAGAAAACTCTATATGCCGATTTTCGTACAGATCGGATGTAAACTGCGGTTTCTACAGCGCTTACATGTCAAATCGGTTGAAACATATATATGAGGGCTATATCTAAATCTGAACGGATTTTCTCCGAATTTCGTAGTGTTTATTCACGTAATAAGAAAACTCTCTCTGTCGATTTTCGTACGGATTTCGATCGGATGTAAACTACGGTTTCTACAGCGCTTACATGTCAAATCGGGGGTAACATATATATGAGGGCTATATCTAAATCTGAACCGATTTTGACCAATTTCATCACAATCGGACCATAATACGACCTGCACTTTGATCACTAAAATACATGGACAGACAGACGGACATGGCTAAATCGACTCAAAAGGTGATTCTATGTCGATCGGTTTAATAAACTATGGTTCTATTTCTTCTCTTTTTGGGCGTTACAAACAAATGCACAAAGTCATAATACCCGGTACCACAGTGTGGTGTAGGGTATAAACAATAGTCGCAATATTTTGCATTTGACACTAGTCGCTATAACGCACGATACGTCTACGTAATTAAGGCATACTGTAATATTAAGTATACGTTAACTGAACCAATAAAAAATGTTAAATTTCTGTGGAAAGTTCAATTCATTCTGGTATACCACAGCGGTTGAAAATTGTTTCCAATTACGCAGAATTCATTCGATAAATAAGCGGAAATTTCAAAAAGAGCAGACGCATTATTATGATTTCGCATTGTTTGAACCCAGAGGTAACACAATTTTCATCGCAAAAGGGTCGAAGAGAAAGTCCTTGCATTCATATCCTTAACCATTAAGACACAAAAGTCAAATTTAATTCAATTGAATTGAGCCGAACTGAACTGAAATGAACTGAAGTGATGGACAATTGATTGTTCTGGTGTTGGCGGTGGATACCATGGCCAGTTGCCTGCCCCGTTGCCTTGTGAACGAATCGATGTGAGTCTGTATGGGTGTGGGTGGCCACATAACCCCGACTTGCGGTTATTATCCTGTTTGGCTGCCAAACACGTTCATGCTGTTTGCCGTTTGTCTCCTTTAAATGCTATGCACGCTGATGGCCAAGAATGTCAGCAGCCATCGTTGAACGCTGGTACACAGCATACACATGTACAATGTACATGTACGCTCTCAAGTAGTATGTGTGTATACATGTATTTAATCACACATGCAATACATACGCACCCATGTGAACAATGTGTGGAGCATTCTTCAGTGAAAGCGCCAATGATGCCGTAGTAGAACAGTCAAACAAAAAGGACAATGCTGCCAGTGTTGTTTCTGTTGCTGCTGCCTGTCGCCGTGAATGCAGACTGTGAAAAAGGCTTATCTCTTCGCTTACACGCCGCCGCCACTGACGCCACATAAACATATTTGCGAAAATGTAGAACAAAGATACCATCGCCGCCACGCATAGGCCACTGCGAACATACCACACTGTGTAGACAGTGTTGGATTTTGTTCTACGATATCCGAATACCGAAACCAACAACGCTTTCAAACAAACTCCCACAACAAAAGGACCGAATCGAAAGGACAACGCATATCACTGTGAAGCACCAAGTGATATAAATGCTTTTGGAAATATGTTTAAGTAATAATAATACAAGATTAAAATTGATATTTAAGACGTGTTCACATTTTCGATTTTATTTAATCGAACACTCTTTGTTTGACGGTTTGTCCGCCTGTCTGTCAGTCTATGGTTTTTATCAGCTGCTTGAGAATGTACAACGGAACGAAATCGAGACAAGGCAAGACTTCTCGAGAAACAAGGACACAGACATTCTTTGATGGCATTGTGTTCCCCCGACCCCATTGATGTCAATTCAAATGCGTTTGATGATTTAGATGAGTTGCCATCGTTGACATGACAGGAATTCAAAATTGTTAACAAGCCTTCACAACGGCATCCTTTGTTAGTAAATGCGTCGCATAGAAATGTAAACTGCATACAATTGCAAAAATATTGTTATAAATCATTGATATCCCAAAATATATATCCATACAAATCAATAGTGATAATCAATCATCAATTTCGCTTCGTCCTAACATCTTGAACAAAAATCGTCGTAAATTGTAAAAGTTTGTTTTCAAATAAAAATCATAATCCATTTGTATTTGTTGTTAATATTAATTACACTTATTTTATTCTATGAGAGAAGTCGTTTCATGTTAAGTTATCATAGTATTCATGGCTTATGACATGGATTTTAGTGAACATTTTTATAACGGTTGTATTAAGTGTTGTCAACAAAGCAATAAAATTACTTGGAAAAAAACAGGCCAGTTACGAAGATTTTCAAAATTGTGAATTTTAATAAATACGGGGTTTATTAAAAAAATATACTTTATTTTCAGAAAAAGCTATACATAAATATGGGTCTTTTTTTGCAAAATGTAAGTAAATATTTGCCCTTATTATGAAAGTTCGAATAACATTTCAGGAGAATTTTTCTCTATATTTTTTACAATATTCATGGGCGATTTCATGCCAAGTGGGTGAATTTTTAACACCAATGTCTTCCTATCGGGATGAAAGTATCACCAAGTTTAGTCCTATTCGATAGTAGCTGTGACGCCAAATTTCAACCAGATCGGTTAATGACTGCCCGCGTTGGAGGATGTTGAATTTTTACATTTTGGTCAACGGCCCTTATTCCCATCCATATAAGTAATTACCTATTGTATTTAGAAAATTTTACCCAAAGTGTTTCTGAAAGCTTTTTTATGGTGATTTCGTTTGTGCAAAAAAATATAAAAATTGTTCTACATTTTACACTGAAAGCGCATTTTTTAGTTCGTTTGTAAAATTGGTGCAGCCGTATGGACGAGTTTTGATTTCATTTGTAAAATTATTACATTCCACAAGTGCGAAAATATCGCATTTTCCGCACTGAGCCCAGTCCACGGTGTGGAGTGTTGCACCGTCAAAAATCAGACTTCCGACCCAAACCTAAATGAAAGCGAACATTCTTAATACACTTCCAAATGGCTGCGCAGTAATGTAGGTATGGGTTTTACTCACAGCACGATTCTTGTTCGATTGTGCGCCTGCAAAATGCGATATTAGCAGGTGGTGCAGGGGGAATTTTCAAAATGTCGCAACATGATGTGCTGACATTTTTTTTCAGAAACGAATTCACCATTAATCTTTTTTAAAAAACAAGTAAGAAAGTTGAGTTAGGTAAACCGATTTATGTATCCCCGCCTTAAGTCGCAAAAAAATATTCGTAATTTTATTTATTTTTTGTTTTAATTAAATTATAAGCAATTTAAATTGCATTTAATAACTTTAAAGAATGTACTGCTATTAAAGTTAAAAGCTGTTTACATTTGGTACAAATTGGTCCATTTGTGTGGGAGGTACCAAAAGGGGCGTGCTAATAACGGCCAATTTTCTCTGGACTCGAGTTAATATAAAAGCATAACACCGTACAAAATTTCAAGTATTTATATGCACTGGTATTAAAGTTCAAATCTGTTAACTTTTGGTACAAAATGTTTCATTTGTGTGGGAGGTACCAGAAGGGGGTGCCAACAACGGTCACTCTTCACTAGACTCTAGGTACTATTAAAGCATTACACTGTACGAAATTTCATGTATATGTATGATTTAGTATTAAAGTTATAAGCTGGTAACTTTTGGTACAAAATGGTCCATTTGTGTGGGAGGTACCAAAATGGGCTTGCCAATAACGCCGACTTTGCTCTGGACTCTAGGTACTATAAAAGCATTACACTGTACAAAATTGCAAGTATTTGTATGAACTGAGAGTAAAGCCATAAGCAGTTAAATTTTGGTGCACAAGGGTCCATTTGTGTGGGAAGTACCAAAAAGGGAGTGGCCACTTCGCCCATTTTTCTTGACGTGTTAGCGGCTAACAAACTAATACAATGTGTTAAATTTCAGAAGATTCTAATAAGTAGTATAGATGTTATTAAAGAATCAATATTTCACTAAAAGTTAACCCTTTGTGTGGGACGTACCAGAAGGAGTGGACCAAGATGGTCCATCTTCAAACTTAGCCGGAGATAGAACAAAATATTACCGTATACGAAAGTCAATCGGTTACTCCTTTCGAGAGTTATCGTGCGCAACATCCATCAAATAGACATACGGGCGGACGGCCATTTCTCATTCGACTTAAAATGACCCAAAACGGCTATCCGCTGAACATACTTAGGGTCTTAGGTCACTCCTTCGATGTGTTACGCTTTTAGTTCGTAGCAAATTTTATATACCCTCCTCTCTATGGTGAGGGGATAAAAAAAAAGAAAATATTTTAAAATCGATCCAGTCGTTTCAGCGTCAATAAAGCACATACATACAAACATTTTTCCATTTATATATACATATATAGATAGATAAATTAGTGGTATGTGACTTTTATATCTTTCAACATAAAGATACACATTTAAACAAGAAAGAAAGTTCAGTCGGTTAAACCTATTTAAGAACCCCCTCAACTACAGTCCCAAATAATATTCGTAAATTTTTTAAATGTATTCTTTTAATTAAACTATTATCAATTTAAATTGCATTTAATAACTTTAAAGTATGCACCGGTACTAAAGTTATAACTTGCAACTTTTATATCAAAATAGTTTGTGTGGAGGTACCAAAAAAGACGTGCCAACTTTTCTCTGCACTTTAGGTACTATAAAAACACTACACTGTATAAAATTTCTCTGAACTGAAATTTAAGCTATAAGCTGTTAACTTTTTGTGCAAAATGGGCCATTTGTGTGGGAGGTACCGAAAGGGGTGTGGCAACTTCTTTTCTTGAGGTATTAGCGACGAATAAATTAATACTATGTGTGAAATTTCAGCGGATTTAAGTATGTAATATTGAAGTTATTAAAGAAATAATATTTCATTTAATGTTAACCTCTTGTGAGGGAGGTATTAGAAGGAGTGGACCAATATGGCCCATCTTCGAACATAGCCTGAGAAAGAGAAAAATATTACGGCATGTCAAATTTGAAGTCAATCGGTTAGAGTTATAGTGCGGAGACAGACACACATACAGACGGACGGACGGACAGACATTGCTCAAATGACTAAAAATGACCTAAATCGAATTTCCGCCAAACATATTTGGGGTCTAGGACACCTTTTTGATGTGTTACACTTTTGGCTCGTAGCAAATGATATATACCCTCATTTCTAAGGTAAAGGGATAAAAAATATATTACCATCTACCAACGTTTGAAGAACTTGTTGAGCAAGAAAAAAACTTCATAGGACACTATAAAAATTCTGACCCAACAGTAAAAGTCAAAACAAGGAAATTCCATCAAACCAAATGAAAAGTATCGCATCAGAGAACTATGTGAGTTATAATCTTGTGAATGTTAGAGTTTTCATTAGGTATGTTCACACCATTAAATATGCATTAAATTTTATTAAAAAATCCTTAAACGTCAATTAGAGCAAATTATAATAAATGTGTGTTGGAGCTCATCCATATGTACTCGTATGTAGTAGTATGTGTTGCTCATCCAAGCGTTAAGTGTGAACCGTACTATCCGTAGAGCAGCTGCTGCAGCAGCTATTCAAAGTCGTTGTTCGTTGTATTATGTGTATGTCTATGTGCTGGTTCGTTGTTTGTTGCTGTTGGTTGTGGGTGGTCTGTTGCTCACTATCGATTTCCTTTCTGTGCAATGCCTCTTAAATTCTTAACATATTTTTAGGTTTCTTATTTGTCATTGCTATCACTGTAGTACTCGTATTGTCATCTTCTCTTTTCTCACTTGTTTTCTTTGTATGCTCATGCACTCTACATGGTAGAGTGGTGGCGGTGTAGTTAGTTTGTTATTTAATGTGAAAATTGTTGTGTACATTTCATTTCGTTTGACTTTGCGTTATTTATTTTTTTTATAATTGGAGTAATTTATGTTAATATTTTTTATATAAATAACTGAGAGATTTTGAATAAATGGTAATATTTTATAAATAGTATGTTATGTTTTGATTTTGAAAGACATAAATTTGACTAAATGCAGGAATCGATATTGACCACAACAGCAGATTTTTTGTTAGAAAGAAAGAAAAAAATTTGATAGAAAAATTTTGTCGCAAATTTTCTAACTCAATATGTATGAACTGAAAAATATTTTGTCATAAATATAAAGATTGGCCTCAAAGACATCTCTTATCTTTAAAATAAATACATTTTGAACATAAAATTAAGAAAATGTACCGAGTAATAATGAAATTGTCTATGTTTTTAGTAAAAAGTTACAAATTTTAAAGATTTGCTCCAAATTAAAAAAATATTTTTTGTATTTATTCCAGCTTTTATAAATACTGACTAGTACTTATAACTGAAGTATCTTATTTTTGATCCGTCTGTGGCATAACTGCTATAATGGAGGGGATATTTTGTTCGGCTTTAATAAACAAAACAGTTTTCCTTCAATTTGTCTGCTTGATATATGCACTTGTGTCATAGAATATAATGAAATTACGTACATACTCGAATACAACACAGACAAGAGTAGATTTAAATAACATATACAGAGTTGCCATTTTGTATTACATAGTGGCGAATTTCCTTGTTCATTATAAATAATAAATTTTGTGAATACATAGAAAAAAAAATTGTCATATATGTAAAGATTGGCGCCAATTTGTAAAATGGAACCACATTATACGCAAATTTAGTTTCATGTGAGCGAAATTTTAGACAACTGCACTGTGTCACAGTAGAAGGAATTAAAAAGAAGGGAAATTATTCTGCCGTTTCTTAAACAATCAACCGATTGCAACACAACTTGGCATGCTTATAGAAGATGTATTAGACATGTTAAGTTTTGAATTTGTCCTGATAGGCAAAAATTGATCCGAAATAATCAATACGACAAAATGCAAAAGTTATCGCCATTTTCAAATGGCTAAAACTTTTGCATTCTATTTTATATAACACCATGCAACAACATTTTTGTCGAACGGCTGCGCATAACATGTTCTCGAGTACTATCCTTAGAAATGTGGAATACGACGAATTAATTTTGTATTGAAGAACTGAATTTATTTAAAGTTAAAGAAAAATATTGACATTTACAGGGTGGCTGATATGTAATGCAACAAAGTAAAGCGCTATATTTTTTTTTATTTTTTTTTTAAATTTTATTGTTCAAAAGCAAAAAATGTCGGAAATAACATAAAATTTTAGAAACAGTTTAGATTTGTTCGATTTGGCCACCTTTGGCACGAATTATGCCCTTCAAACGGCCGACAAAGCCATCACACGCTGCACGAAAGTGGCTCTGCGGTATTTTGGCCCATTCCCGGCGAAGCGTCGTCTTGAGATGATCGATACTTTGGTATTTTTTAGTGCGAAACTTACTCTCTAAAATGCCCCAGGCGCAAAAGTCCAACGGATTGAGATCCGGAGATCTTGTGCGGTAGAAATGAAGCGAGGAACCTCCTTTTTAAGCCATTCTTGGTTGACGCGTGCTGAGTGCGATGGTGCTGAGTCCTGTTGAAATGTCAATGGTCGGCCGCAGACCATGTTTGTCCGTCCAGGGCTTCAATACTGTATTTAGGACATTTTCCCGATAATATTCGGCATTTATTTTGACCCCATGGTCGATGAATACGAGCGGGGAGCGACCATCGGCCGTTACGGCGGCCCACACCATTACCATCGGCGGCGCTTGAGGTCTGGTGGCCAATCGAAGGTGTAAATTTTCAGCTGACCTCTTTGGCAAGTAAACCCGATCATTTTGTTTGTTCACAAACTGCTCAATTTGGAATGGCTTCTCATCGGAGAAAACCAAATTCGGTAACTGGCCACTTTCGTGCAAGCGAAGCAACTCCTTGGCTCTTTCCAGTCAAACTTTTTTTTGTGCATCGGTGAGCTCTTGCACTTTTTGGAACTTCAATGGCTTTAGTCCAAGCTCATTTTTTAATATGTGTTGTATCCGTTCTCGCGATATGTTCAGCTCACGAGCAATTTTTCTACCACTGCGGCGTGGATTTCGATCAAATCTGGCCTTCACTTTTCGGATCATTTCTGGTGTTGTTACCGTTTTGTTCGTCCACTTTTTGGACGCGATGCAACACTGCCAGTATCACGGTAACGAGCAATGGTACGAGAAACAAAAGATTTATTCACATTTAAATGCTAGAGTGCTCTAACGATAGCAACTTGTTTTTTTCCACCCAAATATAAAGCAATCACACTATCACGCTTGAATTCCATCACGAATAACTTTTTTTCTGAATCTGAAGATCAAAATGCTTTTGTAAGCTTGTAAACAATAAAATGAACTGTCACTGAAATAAATCTGTCAGCTATCAGACTAGCGGTTTAGAAATGATAGCAACCTGAAGTTGGTTGCAATACATATCAGCCACCCTGTATATCTAGGGTGGTTGTTAGAAGACTAAGAACATAGAAAAAACAGTTGCATAGGTTTCTATGATTGAAAAACAATTTCTTAGGTTTCTTTGATTAAAAAAAACAAATTTCAAAACCCCTTCTCAATCATACAAACCAATAGCATTACATAGTTTATTAAAATGAATACTATCTAAAGACTTTGTATGGGGTGATCCAAGGTAGAGATACTTTTTTCAATAGCCTTTTTCTGACAGATCACGTGTGAGTCGTGTCATACTGTCATGTTATTTTTGTTAAGTATTGTTTGGCATTCCATCATGGAAAGACCGACCCCCGAACAAAGTTTACAAATCGTTCAACTTTATCCAGTTCGAAGATCCGACGTTTTCAAACCAAATTTTGTTCAGCGATGGAGCCCATTTCTGGCTCAATGGGTATGTAAACAAGCAAAATTGCCGCATTTGGGACGAAGAGCAACCTGAAGAGATTCCAGAGCTGCCACTTCATCCAGAAAAAACAACGGTTTGGTGTGGTTTGTGGGTTTCTTCAAAAATGATGCCGGTGAGAACGTAACCGTCAATGGCGACCTTTATCGTGCCATGATTACCGACTATTTGATGCCTGAAGTTGAAGCTCGTGATCTCGGCGACATTTGGTTTCAACAAGACGGCGCCACTTCCCACACATCGCATCAATCAAAGGATTTATTGAGAGAACACTTCGGTAAGCAGATAATTTCACGTTTTGGGCCGGTCGATTGGCCACCAAGATCGTGTGATATCGCACCGGTAGACTTTTTTCTGTGGGGATATGCAAAGTCTAAAGTTTATGCGGACAAACCCGCTTCGATTCAGGCCTTGGAGCAAAACATCACGCGTGTCATTCGCCAGTTACCAGTCGAAATGCTCGAACGAGTCATCGAAAATTGGACTCAACGGATGGGCCATTTGAGACGTAGCCGTGGCCAACATTTGATAGACATAATCTTCAAAAAATAAATGCCAAAGAATGTTGTTTCAAATGATAATAAACATTCCCCATTCAATTTGAATTTTCTGTGTTTTTTTCTTTAAAAAAGTAGGGAACCTCGAAATGGATCACGCTATACAAATATCCGCTAGCTGATTGGAAGTTGATATTGACTTGATCTCAATGGTCCCTTTTCCAACCAAATATCAAACAAAATGATGCTTTATATCGAAGTGTTTGAAGCCATGTGTATAACAGGTTCATCTTTCATTACGTACAGATCTTGCAAAAGTCCTCTTAGCCATATAGCTTCCGAAACAGTAGAACTGAGTGCTACATATTCTGCCTCTCTCGAAGATGTTGCCACCGTATGTTGTTTTTTGCTTGACCATGATACAGTACATCCGAAGACTTTAAAAATGTAATCCGCTTACCGATTTTCTGTCATTTATGTCACTTCCCCAGTTGGCATCGACATATGCTATTAATATTTTAGAATCATTCTCCATGTAAGATAATGTTCTATTCATGTTTCCCTTAAGATATCTTAAAAATATTTTCAAAGCAGCCCAATGTTCCCAACATGATAGCAAATGTCCGGCCTCACACAAAGCATAATGTACATTAAACTGCTGAGAAGTTCCTTGTACGGTTTGTCAATTGAGTTTCCCATTGACTGGAGTAGTTGTAATCCTTTATCCATAGGCGTCTTAACAGTATTGCATTCTTCCATTGAAAATTTGTGTAGACTGGTCGCTTTTGATTTCAATCTTCATGCCTAGGAAGTACTTTAGTGGTCCGCTTTCTGACAATTCAAATTTGGTGGACAGGTCAGATTTGAATTTGTTTATATCTTCGATTTTGTGGCCAGCAATCAGCCAATCATCAACGTACATTATCACATACATGACATTGCTTCCACATCCCGCTTTCTTTGCATATAAACAGTAGTCATGTTTTGATCTTTCAAATTGCATACCTATGAGAAAGTCATTCAACGTTTTATTCCAACACCTTGGAGCTAGCTGTAACCCATAAAGAGACTTATGCAGTTTACATACATTTCATTTTGCTGAAGTAGCCCCTTCTGGAATCTCTATGTACATATACATATGTCTTCTTTAAGAACTCCGTGAAGGAAAGCAGTTTTGACGTCTAATTATTGCAATTATAATTTCTTCTTTTTTATAGCTATCGCCAGAACTGTTCTTACAGATGTCAATTTTACAACAGGTGCATATGTCTCCGTGTGGTTGACACCGTACTGCTGCAAAAAACCTTTGACGACAAGTCTGGCCTTATATCGCACTGGGTGTCCATTTCCGTTGTATTTCATTCGAAACACCCACTTAGACTTCAGTGGCTTTACACTTCTGGAAATATTTGTTATTGTCCACACTTTATTTGCTTCCATAGACCCCTGTTCATCTCCCACAGCCTTGTTGCACCTTTGAGAGTCTGGTCTACTGGATATATTACAAAACTTTTCCGGCAACGAACTATTGAAGGACTCAGACGTTGCAAATTTACTTGTGATATAATCCAATCCTTTAAGATAAAGGACGTTTTCTTTCCCTGCTGCTTCTGCGAGGAGCAGCAGACAGTCATTCTCTGGTGTATGATCAACAGCTATTATTGAATTTGTCTGTTCAGGCTGTTCAATTTCCTCATTTTCACTATTGTTATTTGTATCAACGAGAATATTTTCAGAATCATCCCCTTCTTGCTCTTTACACGATGGAATTATGTGTATGGCATTGTTCTTTGATAGGGTCTTATATGGAAATACTTGTTCGTTGCATTTTACTTCGCTTGAAGTTGATATAGATTTTGAAGTTATGTCTCAAAGCTTTTACCCATTTTGAACATATCCGACCATTTGTTTATTTTAGGGTCGAATGTCTTCCTCTTTTGTTTTGGAATCCATGTATATGCTTTGCAGCCAAATATCTTTAGGGATTTTAAATTAGGTTTAAAACCATACCACATTTCAGCAAGCGTGATATTGCTATCTAGATATTTTGTTGGACATCTATTTACTTCATATGTACCTGTTAGCGCTGCTTCAATCCACAGGTACTTCGGATCTTTTCACTCTATTAACATTGCTCTGACCTTTTCGACCAATGTCCTATTGAACCTTTTAGCAACTCAATTTTGCTAAGGAGAGTCGCATGATGGTCTCTTCTACTTGTATACCATTCATGGAGCACCAATTCTTCTGTTTCCTTGATCCATACTCTGTTCCTTGATCAACCGTCAATTTAGAAATTGGAGTACCGAAATGAGCTGTGGACAAGGCTTTAAATTCCATAACTATTTCGAAAACTGATGATAGCTTTTTAATGTCATAAATAATAGCGAAATTTTTGAAGTCATCGATGAATGATACAACATTCCAAGCTGTTGGATCTATGGGGCCACAATCGTCAGAGTGTATTCTTTCAAGGGGTCGCTTAGTCTCGCTTACAATCAAAAGGATCTCGACAGTGCTTAGCCTCAATACATACATCGCAGAAATCAAATTTTTCCGGTTTGATATTAGTGCCCGTAATCATGTTTTTCGAAATCATATTATCTAGTGACGACTGTCCAATATGACCAAGTCGTTTATGCCGCAATGTTATTTCTTCCAAATTGCAAAGATTTGCAGAAACCTGTCCAACTTCTAATGTGACCTCATACAATCTTCCACATAAATAGCCTTTAGCGATCAAATCAGAGCCGTTCTTGGTTTCATTTGAACGAACCATAAAACACACAGCTTTTGAATTACCATTACACATTCTATCATTCTTACTTGAATCTTTTTCAGCTACTCGAGCGCTCTTTTGTGGAAATTGAATTTGATTTGATTCATTTGCTCTATGTCGAAACTTATTGCATTTAAAACACCGTCCTTGAAATTGTTTCTTCAATGTTTTCTTACCAACAAAAACAGTCTTTGTTTGTTTTGCAGATTCTTCTGATTGGCGACTTGATATTTTGGAATCTTCAAGCAATAGACGATTCTTTACTATGGCATATTTGATTTTCTCTTCAGCCATATTTTGTATAGCTGTAATCACCTGATCATATTTTCCTGGTAACGTCATAAATAATTGAGTTAATTTGTCACTTTCAGGAACCTCTGCTCCAGACATTTCTAGTTTCCTTATTAGCATCTCAAATTGCAGTAGGAATTCTACAAGGGATTCTCCTTCAGTCATTTTTACGTTTACAAGCTATTTTCTGATCAGCAACTGGTTCACTATGGACTTCTCTACAAAAGCAGCCTTCAAGCTATCCCACATTTCCTTTTTTATTTCCGTATTTTTGTCCCGAATGCATCATAAGCATTCATTTTTAACAAAAGCCACCAATCTTTCTTTAGCATTACGATCTTTTTTCTGGAAATCTTCGCTAGTTGCAGCTGGGGCTTGGTCCGCTAAAACCTCACCCAGATTCAGCCCTTCCTGGTATATTTCACCCGAAACTGCCATTCATCATAATTGCAGCCGTTAAACTGCGGAATTCCACTAATTTCTTTATCGCCCATAACCTCTTAGAATTGTAGAATACTATGAATTATTTTTTTGTATTGAAGAATTGAATTTATTTAAAGTTAAAGAAAAATATTGACAAACATGTATACACCCAGGAAAATAGTTGGTTTGAATTCGATTGTAACAATAAAAAAATAGTAATAGCAACAAAAAGTATGTTGCCTACATCGTGTGTCGGTTGTATTTGTATATAAATAGTTAAAACATCTATAATTACATGTATACGATCAAACAAAAATGCTTGCAACTAAATTGATGGTTGTATCAATCGAATTAAGATTGTTTTTTTCATTGACACTCGGATAGTTGTGGTAACCAATTTAAACTTTCATTATAGTACCATATGATCGATATTTGGTTGTGACAACCAATGTTTTATTCTTGACAACAGAAATTGTATCAATAGACCAAAGATTATTATTGCAACGAATAATTGTTTACTACAACAGAAAAAATATTAATAAATAATAGTTTTTTGGTTATCCCAATAATTTCCCAAATTTATTTTGGGAAATACAAACGAAAATTGGTTGCTGTTCTTTTGCTCATACATGACAAACAAAAAATAAAATTACTCGATATATGTAAATACATCTTCAACATTTTGTTCAATAAATAAAATAAAAATTAATGAAAACTGTTTTTAATTAATTGTCGGTAGTATATGACGGACAAATTGTCAGAACAACCAATTTTTTAAAACAGTTGGTTGTGGCAACATTCAACAGATAATTTTAGGTACAATTTTCGTAGTTGGCGCAACCAAATATGGTTGTTGTCAACATGAAAGCAGAAGTATACCACAACCAAAATGTTGGTTGTCCTGATGGAATCGCATGATAGTGGACAGAACTACCGAAATTCGGTTGGCAAATAATTCGGTTGAGGCAAGCAAACTGTATTCTGTGTGTAGGAAGACAGAAAAATTCTTAAATTTTCCAATTATAATATACATACGACATTGACATAGAGAAAACAGTTGCATAGGTTTCTTTGATTAAAAAAAACATATTTCAAAAAATATGGAGTCCTAAACACGAAAAAAATGTTAAAACATTTCTTTATGGCCAATTTTTTTTTAAATTTTTCTTTAAAATTAATGTAGAAATTATAGCACTTTTGGTAGAAATAAGAGAATTTCAACAAAATTCGTTTTTATACCCCCCTATTGTGAACAAGGGTATATATCAGATGCTGGCAACCAAAACTGTAACACATCGATGGAGTGGCATAAGAGACCCTAAGAATATTTGGCGGAAATCCTGTCTGTCTGGTTGGTGTGCACGATAACTTTCGACAGGATTAACCGATTGACTTCTATCTGGGGCTAAGGTAAAATATGGACTATGTTCACGGAGAAAAATCGCCATTTTTGATGTTTGAATTGAAGGAAAATATATTTGGAAACGAATTTTTTGAATATTATATACTTGTTAGCAAATACATTTTATTTAAAAATCATGAAATTTTGTTTGGAACGCATATATTAATATATTAGAACAAAATATATTTGCGCACTGACTTTCACAAATAAAATATGTGTTTACACACAAATAAAGTTTTTGTTTAAGATGTTTTCCAAATATATTTTAATTAATTTTTTTTTAAAACTTTGCTGAATTTTTCGAATTTTTTAGTTTTTCTAGATTTCGTGTTGAACTTTGTAGTTAAAAATGTTTTAGCAGCAATAGGCTTTGTGTTACACCAATACATTTTAATTTATAAGTATTCCAATTCATCACTTTTTGTCAATCCATCAGTGCAATTTATAGTTACGAAAGATTATGCGATTTAAGTGTTAACTGAATTTTACAAACATAAAATTTATAAAAAAATTTTGCTTTGAACTTCTGAAAAATATAAAATTTGTCTTTAAATTAAGGAACTGGTACATTGCCAAAATACTTAAATACAAAATAGTCTTTATTTCCAAATAAAACCAGTAAGGAAAAGCAGAAAGTCGGGCGGGGCCGACTATATAATACCCTACACCTCCCTAACAATGCGATAAGGGTCATTGCCATAATAATTTGGAATACTTGGTAAATGGGTAGAAAAGCAATATTCGTTCCTAAAGTGAGAAACACCTTTCTGGAAAATTTTAATGATCGGAAGTAAAATACAACTTCTATAGCGGTTTGATACCAAATAAGGAGGAACATATATATGGAGCTTTAATATAAATCTGAACCGATCTTCCCTGAATACTTACTCATGTAAAAAGACCTCCTTCTGTCGAATTTCGTACTGATCGGATATAAAATACAGTCTCTACAGCGCTTAGATATCAAATCGGGGGTAACATATATATGGGAGCTATATCTTAATCTGAACCGATTTTCTCCAAATTTGGCAGTATTCCTTCATGTAATAAGAAACCTGTTTCTGCCGAATTTCGCACAGATCGGATATAAAATACAGTTTTTACAGCGCTTACAGGTCAAATCTGGGGTAAACTATATATGGGGGCTATATCTAAATCTGAACCGATTTCTTCCAAATTTAATAGTGTTCATCCATATAATAAGAAACCCCTTTCTGCCGAATTTCATACTGATCGGATATAAAATAAAGTTTTTACAGCGCTTACATGTCAAATCGGGGGTAACGTATATATGGGGGCTATATCTAAATCTGAACCGATTTCTTCCAAATTTATTTGTGTTCATCCATATAATAAGAAACCTCTTTCTGCCGAATTTCATACTGATCGGATATAAAATAAAGTTTTTACAGCGCTTACATGTCAAATCGGGGGTAACGTATATATGGGGGCTATATCTAAATCTGAACCGATTTCTTCCAAATTTAATAGTGTTCATCCATATAATAAGAAACCTCTTTCTGCCGAATTTCATACTGATCGGATATAAAATACAGTTTTTACAGCGCTTGCATGTGAAATCAGGGCTGACATATATATGGGGGCTATATCTAAATCTGAACCAATTTTAACCAAATTCAGTAGGGCTCGGCCTTGGGCCAAAAAAAAGATATGTGTAAAGTTTCGTCGAGATCGGACCATAATTGCGACCTGTACTTTGATTACAAGAATACATGCACAGACGGACAGACGGACAGACGGACAGACAGACGGACAGACAGACGGACAGACAGACAGACGGACATAGCTAAATCAACTCAGAAAGTGATTCTAAGTCGATCGGTATAATAAACGATGGGTCTATTTCTTCTCCTTTTGGGTGTTACAAACAAATGCACAAAGTTATAATACCCTGTACCACAGTGTGGTGTAGGGTATAAAAATATTAGCATGGGAACATATTTTTGTTTAGAACAATATCCTCCCAAACATATACAATTTGTGTGTGTCAAATATTATATATTTAGGGTGTACCCTAAGCATATGTATATTTCAAGCAGAATATGTTTGAGTCAATATACTACAGAAGCGATTTTTTTTTCAGCGTGTTGGTCTACTCCTTCGAGTACCTTCCCCACGAAGCGTCAAAATTTAGTGATATATTGATTATCCCATAACTTGTTTTTTGAGCCCTCAAAATTTCCTTTAATTTAAAACTTATTTCGGCCTTAGCGAGCTTTAATAAAAAATATTTTGTTGCATATAGGGGCAAAGATGGTCTAAAGCCAGGCGAATAGAGGCAAAGATGGTCTAATAGAGCAAAGATGGCCCAAAGCAAGGCGAATATCCTATGACAAATCAATAACGATGTAAAGACCGAAATAAAAACAAAGGAAAATAAAATAATAAATTTAATTTTTATTTTGTAGACTCGTATGTCGTATTTTGTAATTATAAAACAAGTAAGAAAGTTTCAGTCGGGTAAACCGACTAAGGTATACCCTCACTTTGTGAGTAATGTAATATATAACATTACACCAATAAATTGTCAATTTGTGTGGGAGGTACCAGAAGGGATTTTCCAAATACACATATTTTTCGGTAAACAGTACATTCTTAAATACATTGCATTGTGCTGAACTATAAGCGTTTGTGTGCACTGGTATATTAAAGTTACGAGCTATGTAATTTTGGTATGATTTGGTCATTTTGTGTGGGAGGTACAAAAAGGGGCGGGGTGATAACGCCCACTTTTTACAGGACTATAGGCACTACAACAGCATTACAATGTACACAATTTCTAGTATTTGTATGCACTGGTATTAAAGTTACAAGCCGTTTACTTTGGTACGAAACGGGCCATTTGTGTGGGCGGTACCAAAAGGGGCTGTACAATGATGCCCATTTTTTACCGGACTATAGGCGCTACAAAAACATTATACTGTAGAAAATTTCAAGCATTTTTATGCACTTGTATTAAAGTTATAAGCAGTTAAATTTTGATGCAAAATGGTCCATTTGTGTGGGAGGTACCAAAAGGGGCATGCCAACTTCACCCATTTTTCTCGAGTTAATAGCGACTAATATACTAATATTATGTGCAGAATTTCAAAAGATTCGAATAAGTAGTATAGAAGTTATTAAAGAATCAATATTTCACTAAATTTTAACCCTTTGTGTGGGAGGTACCAGAAGGAGTAGACCAATATGGCCCATCTTCGAACTCATCCGGAGATAGATCAAAATATTACCACATACCAAATTTGAAGTCAATCGGTTACTCCTTTCGAGAGTTATCGTGCGCACCAGCCAGCAGACACACAGACAGACAGACAGACAGACGGACGGACATTGCTCATTCGACTTAAAATGACCCAAAACGGATTTCCTCCGAACATCCTTAGGGTCTTAGATCACTCCTTCGATGTGTTACACTTTTTTCCGTAGCAAATGATATATACCCTCGTCACACTAAAGTGAGGGTATAAATAGTTATTTAAGAGCAAACACCGCTTATAGCAAACACCGTTTACAAAGAATTTTCATTTATAGCGAAAAATGTTTCTGGTCCCAGCGATTTTGTTTCAGACTTTCATATAAATCTTGATTGTTATATGGAAAACCGCTTATAGCGCACTTTTCTTATAATGAACAATATTTCTGGTCCCGTATTTCAGTTTTCACTAATTTATAATATAAATAGAATAAAAAATGCGGAATAAGCCTACCCGAAAAAAGTGCATCCAGTGCCCTAAAATCGCAAAACCGAAAAAGGAATTTTGAGCGGATTTTGTTATAATTGATTTTTAGGAAAATCAAAAAAATTAAATTTTTTTGAGATTTTCTAATTTATTTTGGGAATTGTGGGATTTTCCTTTACAAATAAAATAATGCCAGAATAAACCTCGTTTTCTGGTGTCAAGACGTACATATTACAACGAAACTAATTGAAATATATTCATTTTTAAATATTTGATGGATTTGTTGTTGTTATTTATTGTTGGTCTGTTTTTTTGTTATTCAGTCAGAATCTATTTTGGATTAAGACCATATGTTTCAGTTACTTTCTGTCTATTGCAAAAAAAAGTAATAGAAACAAATACAAAAAATGGTAGAGAGTTTTAATTGCTTAATTCATTCACTGCAATTTCGATAGACACCACTCTATCATCTTCTGGATTTATATCTGGATTTATAAAGTTTCCGTCTGCGTTTGAAGACATATTTTTTTAATTTTTGCCCGATCCTATTCTACGGATCGGTAAATATAAGGGCTGGATATTTATCGATTCCTTTGTCATTATCTTTCTGGATGCAGAATAAAATTTGTTATTTGATGAACACTATTGCCTTTACATATACCCGCTGAGACAAAATATATGCCCATTTCAATTTATATTTTTACAAAAATAGTTTTGCCAGTTTTTGTATTTTGCAAGGTATAAATTCAAATGGCCATATCTTTTATCTCACGAGTATACATATCTAAAGGAAATATTTTTTTATTTTTCGTTTTGATATTTGATGTGAAAGAAATCGATGCCTTTCTGCTCCGATATTCTCAAAATACTAAGACAAGGTCGGTAACTGTCTGTGGAAGCATTAGAACAAATGCTTCCACAGACCCGTTCCCCTAAAAAGAAAATGAATTTTTAAATTTTTAAAATTCCCTCCAAATAAAACAAGTTTGCTTTAAATTTAGAGAAATTATGATAATAGCGACATTCTGCCACCAGACAATAACCCTCGAAGAGTAAAATATAGAATTGACCTAAGTCGAACTAAATAACATAACGTTTCGCATTACTAACATTACTGTTAAGAAATACTAAGGCGAAAATGTCGGCTTCATTAAAGACAATTGTGCTTAGAATATCTCTGACAATAACGAAATAATAGCCACATGGAATTTCAATCCATTCATTCCGAGGAAACAAGAAAAACATCCTTCTTTCTGTTTTACTAGCACATTGAAGAGTTATTCCTGTAGATGTGGCAACTCGGTGCAAGTAATTCATGCCTGTCAACCTTCACGAGTCTCTTTGTTGGCAGAAGGTATTTAAAAAGGCGTTAAGCTTTTTCCACTCTTGTGTGCTACGATATGAGATAGAAAAACTCAATCGACTATTATGTCTTCTATACTCGTAAGTACGAGTGCATACGTACCATACATACACCCATACATACGAGTACATACATACATATGTATGTATGAGTACTTCACATATATTCCAAATGATAGTCAATTCGAGGAGCTGAGGAGTTGTGGAGCTTCAGTGCGAACAATAGACAATCCCGTGCATACGAGTACACACACGCAAACGAACGCCAACAGAACAACGGCAAAACAATTTACATGATAAAGGTCTTACATGTGAAGTCGGTGGGTCGTAGTATAGTCGTCTAATCGAATTCAGCCGTAGGAAAGTAGGACGACAACAAATTCCTTCGTACAAATTGGTCTGCGACCGACTGACTTTTACTCTCTTGCAATGGCACACATATTTTGTCGTATCCATGTCTATGGCTATGTTTTCCTTTTCCATTCTCCTTCCGGCCTTTTCCAGAGAGTCTGTGACTGTCTTACGTTGTGCCGTACTAGACGGCGTAGCGATTCTAGCGGAAGTCCAATTTCAATTGTATATTTCAGGTATATTGAAGTATCAAAGAAACGTACATATTCGGTACAACAATAACATAGCAATCCGACATGTTGTGCCACAATCACGTATAACGGCCAACACGTTTGATTGGGACCAAAAGATACAACATGGCCGTTAAGCAACTGAAATCCGCATTACAGCTCACTGTCGTACGCAAGGTTGCCATATTGGGTCATATTTTCTGTGATTTTTGATGGTTTGCAAGAGAATGAACTATTAAAACACCATGCGACACTAATTATACCCTCACATTGGAGAGGATGGTATACTTACATATCATTTACGAGCCCAAAGTGTAACACATCGAAGGAGTGACCTAAGAACCCAAGTATGTTTGGTGGAAATTCCATTTGGGTCGTTTTAAGTCCTTTGAGCAATGTCCGTCCGTCCGTCTGTTTGTGTGTCCGCATGTCTGTCTGCTGGCTGGTGCGCACAATAACTCTCGAAAGAATCAACCGATTGACTTCAAATTTCGTATGCGGTAATATTTTTCTCCATCTACGGCTAAGTTCGAAGATGGGCCATATAGGTCCACATCTTTTAGTATCTCCCCCACAAAAGGGTTAACATTTGGTTAAATATTGATTCTTTAATAAAGTCTATATATACTACTTACTCGAATCTTCTAAAAATTCCACACATAGAATTAGATTATTAGTCGCTAACACCTCAAGAAAAATTGGGGCAGTTGCCACGCCCCTTTTGGTACCTCCCACACAAATAGACCAATTTACACTAAAAGTTAACTGCTTATAGCATTAATATAAGTTCATATAAATACCTGGAATTTTGTGCAGGGATGATATGATTTTGAAGTGACGTTTCGACCATTTGTAATATGTCATGATCTGTCATTTGTTTTCCATTAATGTGAACTTTCCGTTCACATTTGAAAATGATGATGAGTCCATTTTTTTATGATTAAAAAAGACGCTTTCCAGTCGACCTACGACCTTGACATCCATGAGCAATATTGTAACTCTCATTAAGAGCTATCTTTTTGCCATTGACCGATTGTGACCAGAGAATGAAGCCGAGCCAAAATTGGCGGCGGCGGCTGCCGTTGTCACATGCATAAACTTCGCACATATTACAATCTGTAAATTATCTCACAATGATCTTTCTGCCAACGTTGCAAGACAAAAATTGTATGTTCACACGGTTGTACGTTCACAGGTTTGCGTTTTTCAGCCATTCGTCTATACATAGCTGAAGTCGAAACAGGTTGTTTCCAGGAGAGGCGAATCGACGTTTCAGTGAAATTTTAAATTTGTGTGGAATTACCTTGTGGTTTAAATAGAATGACCTCTACTGTTTTGAGCTTAACTTAATTGATTCTTTAGAATGGAGGTATTAATTTATATGTTATACTATTCTTTATTACCCCATTGCTTTTTTTCCTATACGTACATAATCTAATAATAAATAAAAAATCTTATTATTTCCTTTAAAAGAGAATTTTTATAATTATTTTTCTATTTCCGCTTGTGACAATAAACGAATCAAAACAAAATCACTCACTTCCATATCGTCCACCCAATAAATGAATAGTGTATAATTTATTTGTCGTTTCGAGAAAATCCTTTTTGAAGTTTTTGTGAAATTGAAACTCGATATAATTATTTAATAATGAACAATTTCAAACACCCAAAAACCCAATTTGTAGAAGTAGAATTTCACCAGATATACAATTGCCTAGATTCTTAGAATGCAATAAATAATAATAGTGTATATGCGTACACATTATTCTTCTATTAAGGGGGCGATATATCTGCTATATAGCTATTTGCTTATCAAAAATGTAAATTGTATCTATCCATATTCGGGATAGGCACGGCGGCGTCATACTCTGATTGTGACTACGTGCCACTCAGCAAATAAAACAATTGAATTGCTGCGAGAAAAGTTTGGAGATTCGATTATTTCAAGAAATTGTGATATTGAATGGCCTCCAAGATGTTGTGATTTAACACCATTAGACTATTTCTTGTGGGGTTATTTGAAGTTATTGGTCTTTCGAAATAAACCAGACTCTCTTCAAGCTATACAAGTCAATACTGAACGTGCCATTCATGACATACGACTTGATATAGTGGAAAAGGTTGCTCGAAAATTGGGTTAATCGAATTAGTTCCTGCAGAAGAAGTCGTGGAGGTCATTTGAATGAAGTTTTATTTAGAACTTAATTGTATCGATTGTACTTCACATTAAATAAAAAACAGACAGACATACAGACACACAGAGAGACGGACGGACTGACGGACGGACATTGTCAAATGACTTAATATGACCCAAAACGGATTTCCGGGGAATATACCTACTTATACTCCTTCGATGTGTTACACTTTTGGTTCGTAGCAAATTATATATACCCTTCTCTCTAAGGTGAGGTGATAAAAAATAAACAAATTTACGAATATTTTTTTGGGACTGAAGGTGAGGGGATTCTTTCGATTTAATCGACTGTACATTCTTACTAGTTTTTGATCATGATTTGATCTTCACAATTCTGTACATTTTGGGTTTCTAAATACTATTTTTCTGCAACAGTAAAAAATACACAGACTTGATAGCATGGGTTCGATTCTACTACCAACCCTATGCTCGGTTGGACCAATACGAAATTGGTGACCAATTTTTGTTTATGGGCCTCAAAAGTTTCTGAAAATCAGTGGGTCTCTCGAAAACGGTGTCATCATTTTTTGTCCACCAACTAATTCAGACTTGATGATACCGCTTAACAATAGTTAGCAATAATGTAGCTAAGAATCAGCTGGAGAAAGTTTGCTAACCCTTTATGCGAAAAAAAATTTTCTTCACTTTTTTAAAAAATAAAGTAATTTTTTTTTCCACTTTTTTCAGCATAACTTTCAGGGACTCGTAATTTTTCACTAACATTATTTGGCAAAATTGTAGCACAAACACCAAGGAAAAGTTAAATTTCAGTCAAAAACAGTATTTGGCCTGTTCGTGCAGCAATGCTAGTCATACGACCCGGTGTTCGAAGCAATAACGATACCCGTAAAGAGCGTTGTTGACTGGAATTTTGTTACATAATAGTGAAATACTAACATTTGAGGTACAATGTGGTCTTTTTGAGCTATTTATGTTACCTAGGCACGTTCAGATCAGTCGGAAAAACTAAGGTATACCCTCACTTTGAGAGTAATGTAATATGGAATATTACACGAACTAATCTGTCCATTTGTATGGGAGATACCAGAAGGGGTTTATCATACACTGTATTGTGCAAAATTATAAGCGTTTATGGGCACTAGTATACTAACGCAATGAGCTATTAAATATTGATATAATTTGACCATTTTATGTGGGAAGTACAAAAAGGGGCGTGGCAATAACGCCCATTTTTCACAGAACTATAGGTACTTTTAAAGGTTTACACTGTGAACAAATTTGTAGTATTTTCGTACACTATAAACTTTTAAATTTTGTAGAAATGGTATATTTGTGTGGGAGGTACCAAAAGGGGCGTGGCAATAACGCCCATTTTTCACAGGACTGTAACCACTATAAAAGCATTACACTGTACAAAATTTCAAGTATTTTTATGTACTGGTATTGATGTTATAAGCGTTAACTTTGTGTACAAAATGGTCCCTTTGTGAGTGAGGCACCAAAAGGGGCGGGGCCACTTCACCAATTTTTCTCAAGTTCATAACAACAAATAAACTATTACCTTTGTGGAATTACAGAGGGTTCGTATTAGTAGAATAGAAGTTAATAGATAATAAAAAATTGCACAAAATTTTAGCCCTTTGTGAGGGAGGTTCTAGAAGGAGTGGATCAATATGACCCATCTTCGAACTTAGCCGGAGATAGAGAAAACCAGTAAGGAAAGGCTAAAGTCGGGCGGGGCCGACTATATAATACCCTACACCACTCTCGAAATATTGAATAACTCTGATATATAAATTTTGTAATTCATGTATAAATTGTTTACATAAATTTACTTTTGGGACATTTTATACTTAAATAATACCCTGTACCACAGTGTGGTCTAGGGTATAAAAACGATTGGATCTAAAGAGCCAAATCGGATGAAATATATATATGGGAGCTATAGCTAAATCTTTACCGATTTTCTTCAAATTCAACAATGTTGGTTCATGGATCAAGAAACGCTACCATTCTAAATTTCAAAACGATTGGATGTAAAATACAGCTTCTATAGAACTAAAGGGCCAAATCGGACGAAACATATATATGGGAGCTATAGCTAAATCTTAACCGATTTTCTTCAAATTCGGTAGTGTTGGTTCATGGATCAAGAAACTCTACCATTCTAAATTTCAAAACGATTGGATGTAAAATACAGCTTCTATAGGACTAAAGGGCCAAATCGGACGAAACATATATATGGGAGCTATAGCTAAATCTTAACCGATTTTCTTCAAATTCGGCAATGTTGGTTCATGGATCAAGAAACTCTACCATTCTAAATTTCAAAAGGATTGGATGTAAAATACAGCTTCTATAGGACTAAAGGGCCAAATTGTACGAAATATATATAGGGGAGCTATATCTAAATCTGAACCGATTTCAACCAAATTCAATAGCGATCTTAACAGCTGCGAAATACTCTAAACTGCAAAATTCCAGAACAATCGGAGTGAAATTGCGACCTGTAGTCGACGAACAACTTTACATGGACAGACGGACGGACGGACGGACATGCTTAAATCGACTCAGCTAGTGATTCTGAGTCGATCGGTATACTTTAAGGTGGGTCTACCTGTGTTATTCAGGTGTTACAAACATCTGCCGTGAAACAAACTTATAATACCCTGTACCACAGTGTGGTGTAGGGTATAAATATTACCGCATACCAAATTTGAAGTCAATCGGTGACTCCTTTCGAGAGTTGTCGTGCGCACCAGCCAGCAGACAGACACGCGGGCAGACAGACAGACGGATCGACGGACATTGATCAAATGACTTTAAATGACCGAAATCGAATTTGGGCCATCTTAGAACTCAGACCGAGATAGAAAAAATATTATCCCACATCAAATTTGAAGTCAATCCGTCACTCCTTTCGAGAGTTATCGTGCGCTTCAGCCAGACAGACAGACGGACGGAAATTGCTCAAATTACTTAAAATGGCCCAAAACGGATTTTCGCCGAACATACTTGGGGTCTTAGGTCACTCCTCGATGTGTTACACTTTTTGTCCGTAGCAAATGATATATGCCCTCGTCACACTAAGTTGAGTGTATACAAACATCAAGTCCCTGAAAGTTATGCTGAAAACCGAGTATTGATTATACATACTACCCTTTGGTAGTAGAATCGAACCATACTGTCAAATCCGTGTATTTTGTATACCTCCACCATAGGATGGGGGTATATTCATTTTGACACTCCGTTTGTAACACCATTAAATACAATGTAACAGAAAGGAGACGCTATGGATAGACCTATTTCGGCCATGCTGAATCCAGTGGCATTAGCCGTTTTTCTATGTTAGCTCTTGTTTTCGCGATATTCGACCACAAAGTTTGTTTGGAAATCAGAGAGCTGACTTATCTCTTTGGTTATTTTGAAGTGGAAGACTTCGGAATGAAATCTTATCATATGTTAAAAAACATATACATACATATATCGCAGACATTTTTAGTAGGCATCATTGAGAAAAATATTCCTCGAGAAGAAATACTATAAGTCCTTTCTCCACCTTTTTTTTGAGAATTAAGCAAATTTCGAGTTATTACATAATTTGTGTATTTTTCTGCTCATAGCAGAAAATATTTGAAATAAAATTTTTTGACTTAAATTTTTTGTAAATTATTTTTTCGTTAGTGTTAATGGAAATTTCAAAGGTAACCAACAAAACCTGCTAAATTGTGAAACCTGTTAATTTGTCATAAATATGTTGAAAGGAGACTCATAGTAATTGTTCGCGAGGAGCATTTTTCTCAAAGATACAAACTAAAAATGTCGATGATTTGTATGACGTTTGACACATGGTAAGATTTGATTGCACTTTTTCGGGGGTAAAGTGGTGAGAAGCGTGGTTGACTATTTTGAAAGAAATAATACTCGATGGGTTTCCTTTATTTCGTTCTTTGGACTGAAGCGCGTTTTCGGAAGTCTTATGGCGAATTCTTTTCTGCAAAAAAGTGCAACATTTTCATTGCCCTTTTTCCGAAAACGACACTTTTGTGATACTTTTTTGAAATTTAGTAATTAAGTTACTCGAATTTAGCACAACTAAAATTACAAAATTTCAAAAAAGCGATATAATAGTGCAGTTTTCGGAAAAAGGGCAATGCAAGTGTTGCACTTTTTTGCAGAAAAGAATTCACCATTACACTTCAAAATCACCTCCGAGATAACTAACCTCTCTGATTTTTTTGTAAACTTTATATCGCGAAAACAAGTGCTAACCTAGAAAAACGGTTAGCTCCATTGGATTCAGCAAGGTCGAAATAGGTACATCCATAGGGTCTCCTTTCTGTTACATTTTAAAAGTGTCCATTTCGAGCACAGTGATATTGATTTGAGACCCCATAAAGTATATATATTATTAATCGTTGTCAAATTGTAAGACGATTTAGCCATGTCCGTCCATCTGTTGTAATCACGCTACAATCTAAATATAATACTTGAGCTAAGTGGCTTATTTGGTACAAATACTTCTTATATTTGCAGGTATGTTGGGATAAAAAATGCAATATCGGTCCATTTTTGGACCGATATTGCCCATATATAGCATATCCCCGATTTGACTTCATAACGTCATAGAGACCACAAATGTCAACTGATAGGGCTGAAAATTGGTAACTGGTAATTTATCTTTCACACGAACAATGGTAGTCATAGATCCGTGTTTTGATATATCCCCCATACAAAGGTCCCTCTATAAATGACTTCGTACCGCCACAAAAAAATTTATTAGTAGACAAACCATTCACATGCGATCCATGGTGAAGGGTATATAAAATTCGGCCGAACTAATTGCTTTTACTTGTTTTATTTATAAAAAAGAAGAAGCTATCGAAAACACTTTGGGCAACATTTTCTAAATACAATAAGTAATTAGTTATAAGGATGGGAGAACAAGACCGTTTGACAAAAATGCCATTATTCAACACGCTTGAACCCAGACAATGCTACACCGATCTCGTTGAAATTTTGTGTCATAACTACAATCCAATAGGACTACACTTGGTGCAAGTTTCATCCCGATCAGAAGATATGGGTTTTTAAAATGGGCTCACTTGACATGATTCATCTTATGTAGCTCCTACAAATTCCTCCAGGTATTGCTAGTTGCTTTCCGAATCCTTGAGTAATATTCCCAACATCTTCCAAAGTCTTCTATTGCTTTTCTGAATGTTTCTATCTAATAAATCTCATTTCTAATAAGAAATAGTTAAAACGGACCATATGGCAACACCCGTTAGCTTTGCACGTTGTCAAACATTACTACGAATGTTCGTAAACGATGTGTTGTGTTGTGTTTGGATGTGTTGTGAGCTCGTTATTGTTGTTATTGTTGGCCGTGGTGCTGCTGCTGCGTACTTCTTCCCATTCGGTCATTCGGGCAATTTTCTTTCTATTCTTGTTCCATTTCGCAGTCTAGGTGTCAGTTGTGTTGCGGCATTTGTTTGTAACGGTTCGTTCGTTACCAAGCGTTTTTTGTTCTCCTCTCTCTCTCTCGTGTTTCCTCTGTGTAATGAAGTGAAGCAAATATTTTTGTTTTTATTTTTGGGGATAAAACAACATCCTCTGACAACACGTCGGCGGTGGAGAAAAGTGCAATTTATTATTGTTTTCGAAAGTGTGTTTACATAACGCAGACCGAAAAAAAAGTCCGCCATTTCTGAATAGAACCTAATGAAAAGACGCTACGAAACGTCAAACCGGATGTAAGGAATTCCTTCGATTTCCTGTTACCGTCGTTGGCATTCTCGCCAAAAAGAGAAAAAGAAAACAAATCGCATACAAAAAGTAATTAAAATATTTTTGCACAAAAATAAACAAAAAGTACAACAGTACGTATTGAAAAATTACCTCGCTCAAATGCTGTAAAATAATAATGATATGAAAATGAAATGTTTAAATTTTGTAATAGCCAAGCAATAACCGTTAACCATAAAAAACAAGCTAACAGTGTTGGCGGAGACGACGACGACGACAACGACGAAGGCGACTACGACAAAACGTTCTCAATGTCTGTTCAAATAGCCGTAACGAAACGAAAGTGTTTTTTCCTCCGTTCTCCGCCTTCGCTCTGAAAACTGTGCATGACCGACCCGTCGTGACGGTGGTGGTGGTGGTAGTGGCGGTGGTGTTGGATATATTTAGCATTCCCTCTAAAGTTTGTTCGTGCCTTGTTTGAAAACAAAATACACTATAAATAAATCAAACGAAAAAGGTTAAAACCATATAATCAGTGAGGCAACATTTTGTGTGGAGCGAGTGAAAGGATAATCTATGAAGTGAAGGTACTACAATGGTATCGCTATACATAGTATGGTTTGGTCTGGCCTAGTCTGGGACTGAGAAGGATGAGATATTTGGAAATTACCAAAGACATTCAACTAAATAATTCAATCAAAATTAACTTTTCTTTTTTTGGGGTTTTTCGAAAAAATAATAGAAAAAATACGTCAATGTTGCCATGAAATATGTACATTACCAATTTCGGAGTATTCATAAGTAGTGGTAAAAATACATTATATAGGAATCAATAATGAGTAAATAGGCAATTTTGGAAAAAAAACAACTCAGGGTTGTATTAAAATTTTTGACTTTCACGATGTGTTTTACAAAGTTTTTGTTTAGGATATTTAAGATAAACGAAACTTCATTGCCAGGTATGACATGACAAATTAGAGCAAAAAGCGACTAAGGTTTATCCTCACTTTCTGAGAACTCTTATATTGAAAATGGTACAGTGTGTGTGAGTCTGTGTCACAGGTGTACAGTGGCAGGACATCCAAAGAAAAAAGTCAAATAATTCGGCCGTTTTTTAACCAGGAAACCAATTGCTACAAAATTTGGTAGGCTTGTAGAAGAGGTATAAAAGAAGTTAAGTTTTATATTTTGTCCTCCTATAGTATACAGGGGCGGAGCTACAAGTTGCAAAGTTCGCCACCTCGGGTTAACAACATTTTGAAGCTCGTGTAACTTACGTTTTTCGTCTGATTCATAAAATAATGTTTTTGGGTGCATTTTAGTAACAGAGGTTTACAAAAGGCTTTTTACACCTAAGCTCTTGTATAGTTACCGAGATATCTGCTATTGAATTTTTGATTTTTTCCCGATTCTGTTCTACATTTTTCTATTTTCAAAAAAATTTGGTTCTTTGTAATTTTTTTTGGAACAAATTAAATGCGATATTTTGGAGTTATAGAAAAAGTTGTTATTTAAAAATGTATATCATATTTATTTTCACCTTAAAGGAAACTTCTTAGGGAATGTTCTCGAACAAAGAACGTGTCAAAAATAATCACTGGTGTTGTTCCAAAGCATCTCCAATTTACACCTTTGTTTACAAAAATTTCAAGAGTAAGCCACATTTTCCCCAATCTCAAAGCCAAAATATGAAAACAGTTACTATTTTTACATGTGACAGGGTGTTGCAATTTGGAGCCCGGCTTTTAATATAGTAGATTTAGGGAAAAATCCCATTTTTGGGGATTTTTGAAATTATTTCGGGAATTCTCGGATTGACTTTTCAAATATAATAATTGGCGAATACTTTCGATTTGTGATGTCAAGAACTACAAACTTCAAAAAAATTCATTGAAATATATTAATTTTTAATTTTTTAAGCCGTTGTTACATTTCTCCCGGCATTTGAAAATTGATTTTTTAATTTTTTTCCTTACCCTGTCACAGCATTTTGTTATTACTCGTATCAGTGCAGACTATAAACTGATGATCAAATTTTCTGAATTGACAATTTGCTCTACGATTTTTGTTAGATGTTCCCAGTTTTTTTTCCAATTCATTACATTAATTATTGAATCTTTCATTATTATACAATGAACATAATAATAAATCTTAACCTAAAATACTATTCTCTGGGTTAGTGCCATTGCGAATAAACAATTGAACCTTTACACGATTTTCTACTTTAACAAAAGGTTAATATTTCAAATTTAAGAATTCATATTCAGCTGGAAACTTACATATATTTGGAGTACACTCCAAATACATAATATTTGATACACACAAATACGTTATATGTTTGGGAGGATGTTGATCTAAACAAGAGATTGTTTTCATCCAAATATATTTATACCCTACACCACACTGTGGTACAGGGTAATATAACTTTGTGCATTTGTTTGTAACACCTAAAAGAAGAAGAAATAGATCCATCGTTTATTATAGCGATCGACTTAGAATCACTTTCTGAGTTGATTTAGCTATGTCCGTCTGTCCGTCTGTCTGTGCATGTATTCTTGTAATCAAAGTACAGGTCGCAATTATGGTCCGAACTCGACGAAACTTTACACATATCTTTTTTTTGGCTCAAGGACGATCCCTATTGAATTTGGTTAAAATCGGTTCACATTTAGATATAGCCCCCATATATATGTTAACCCCGAATTGACATGTAAGCGCTGTAAAAACTTAATTTTATATCCCATCAGTATAAAATTCGGCAGAAAGAGGTTTGTTATTATACGAATGAACACTGTTAAATTTGGAAGAAATCGGTTCAGATTTAGATATAGCCCCCATATATACGTTACCCCCGATTTGACATGTAAGCGCTGTAAAAACTGTATTTTATATCCGATCAGTGCGAAATTCGGCAAAAAGAGGTTTATTATTACTCGAAGGAATACTGCCAAATTTGGAGAAAATCGGTTCAGATTTAGATATAACTCCCATATATATGTTACCCCCGATTTGACCTGTAAGCGCTGTAAAAACTGTATTTTATATCCGATCAGTGCGAAATTCGACAGAAGGAGGTCTTTTTACATGAATAAGTATTCAGGGAAGATCGGTTCAGATTTATATTAAAGCTCCATATATATGTTCCTCCTGATTTGGTATCAAACCGCTATAGAAGTTGTATTTTACTTGCGATTGTTAAAATTTTCCAGAAAGATGTTTCTCAGTTTAGGAACGAATATTGCTTAATTTAGCGATTATCGTTTCAGAATTAGATAATATGTTTCTACCCATTTACCAAATATTCCAAATTATTATGGCAATGACCCTTATCGCATTGATAGGGAGGTGTAGGGTATTATATAGTCGGCCCCGCCCGACTTTCTGCCTTTCCTTACTGGTTTTATTTGGAACTAATATTTCCGAAACAAAGAATAATCTGTATTTAAGTATTTTGGGAACGTATCAATGCCTTCATTTTAGGGCAAGTTTTCTATTTCCAGAAGTTAAAAGTGAAATTTTTTAGAATTTTTCTAGGTTTGTAAAATTAAAAAAAAAAATTAAACTGGGAAAAAATTAATTCGAAAATTTATAAATTAAAGTTAGCGCTGTAAAACCAAATGTAACGCTGAGCATGACATTTTTAATTGTAATGTATAACAGGAAATCTAAAAAAAATCAACTAGAATTCGAAAGTCAGCTAATTTTTAAAAATGTTTTTTTTAATCAAATATAATTGGAAAGCTTCTTAAACAATAACTTTGTTTGTGTGTAAACACATGTTCTATTTGTAAAAATTCAGTTCGCAAATATATTTTGTTCTAATATATTAAAATATGCGTTCCAAACAACATTTCTTGATTTTCGAATACAATTTATTTATTAACAAATATATAATATTTAAAAATTTTGTTTCCAAATATATTTTTATCCAATTCAAACATATCAAAAATGTCGATTTTCCCCGTGTACCAATTTAAAATGTCTCAAATTAAATAATTTGTGTATTTTATTGCGAAAAAATATATATAGCATTTTGGGTAAAAAAACTAAAACATATTTATATTCGTCGTAAAGGGAACTTCCTAGAGAATGTTTTCGATAGAATAATGAGACAAAAATTTTTATTAATAGTGTTGCTATGCTTCTCTAAGTTACCCAATTTTTTATGAAAATGATTTATTTACCATTTGTGTATGCAGTAATGTATTACACGGTACAAAAAAATTACGGTCCAAAACAAAAATTTAATTAAAACAAATAAAAAGTTCAGTCGGGTAAAAGGACTTATGAATCCCCTCACCTTGAGTCCCAAAAAATATTAGTAAATTTATTAATTTCTTTGTTTTAACTAAATTATTATCAATTTAGATTGCATTTAATAACTTTAAAGTATGTACTGCAATTAATGTTAAAAGCTGTTAACTTTTGGTGTAAAATGGTCCATTTGTGTGGGAGGTACCAAAAGGGCCGTCCCAATTACGGCCACTAGACTCTAGGTACTATTAAAGCATTACACTGTACGAAATTTTAAGTATGTGCATGCACTGGTTTTAAAGATAAAAGCTGTTAACTTTTGGTACAAAACGGTCCATTTCTGTAGGAGTTACCAAAAGGAGCTTGCCAATAACGCCTATTTTTCTCTGGACTCTAGGTGGGGGTAGGCATTACACTGTACCAAATTTCAAGTATTTGTATGCACTGGTATTAAAGTTATATTTTAGTAACTTTTGGTACAAAATGGTCCATTTGTGTGGGAGGTACCAAAAGGAGCGTGGCAATAATGTCCATTTTTTTACTGTATTTTAGGCACTATTAAGCCACTACACTGAACAAAATTTCAAGTCCTTGTATACACTGGTAACAAAGTAAAAAGCTTTTAACTTTTGGTTCAAAATTAATTTATTTATTTATTTATATGAATTACAATACAAAGTAAATTTATATTCTAATTTTAATGTCCAGGGAAAGGCCGGGTTACAAAGACCATATGGCTGAATTTTGCAGCGACAGACCAGAGCCTCTGGTGGGAATCGAACCCACGACCCCCAAACTCATAGGCGAGTACGCTACCAACTCGCCTACTGGGGCGCTATTGGTTCAAAATTGTTCATTTGTGTGGGAGGTAACAAAAGGGGCGTAGCAGCTTTGCACATTTTTCTCGAGGTAATAGTGACTACTAAACTAATACTATGTGTAGAAGAGGATTCAAATAAGTAGTATAGAAGTTATTAAATAATCAATATTTCACTAAATGTTAACCCTTTGTGGGGGAAGTACTAGAAGGAGTGGACCAATATGGCCCATCTTCGAACTTAGTCGGAGATAGAAGAAAACATTACTTCATACCAAATTTGAGTCAAGCCTTTCCAGACCTCCAGCAGACAGACAGACAGACGGATGGACATTGCTCATTCGACTTAAAATGACCCAAAACGCATATCCTCCGAACTTACTTAAAGTCTTAGGTCACTCCTTCGATGTGTTACACTTTTGGCTCGTAGCAAAAGATATATATCCTCCTCTCTAAGGTGGGGGGATAATTAATTTTGAGCCTGGCTTTTAGTATAGCAGATTTTGGAAAACTAATTTTGAAAAACTAAAAAATTGAGTTTTTGGGAATATTTTAATTTATTTTGGAATTATGGGATTTTCCTTTAAAAATATAATTATATGTTAGAATTAGCATTAATTTCTGATGTCAAGGCGTACAAATTTCAAAAAATAATTCAAACATATGTACTAATTTTTTAAATATTTCATCGAAAGGGAAATATCGTAAATTTTGACATGTTTGAACTGAAACAAATTTATATTTGGAACAAATATATAAGTATTTTTTTTGAAAATTATCATCTTCTCACATATATAATTTTTGTGTGTATCAAATATCATATATTATATGTTTCAAGCCGATTGTGTTTGGGACAATATACTACATGAGCTATTTTATTCCAGCGTGAGGATTTATACATTTTCGTCCGCATTTGAAAACATTTTTTTAATTTTCATATATACGTAAATCTCACGTTTTTGGTGCAAAATTTGCAAAAAGAGACCAAAAGTGTTATTATCTTCACGCTGAAAACAATCGCTTCTGTAGAATATTGTCACAAACATGTTCTGCTTGAAACATACATAAGTTTAGGGTACACTCTATATTCCTTCATTTGGAAACAAAGATTAATTTGTATTTAAATATTTTGGCAATGCCTTAGTTTAAACACAAGTGGTTTTTCTAAGTGCATTTTTCAAAAATATATGTTTCGTGTAGATTCTTTAAATACATTGCACTGTGCCGAGCTAAAGTTTTCCAATAAGGATGATATAATTTTGAAGTGACGTTTCGGCCATTTGTAATATGTCATGATCTGTAAATTTATTCATTGTATTCAGTAGTGTTTACAATTTCATCATGGGGAGATATACAGTTCGCAAAACTAAAGCATTTTTGGGTCATCGTGAAGCACCTTGTCGGACCGCAATATAGTGATGTGAAGACTAGTTAGTGATGTGAAGAATAAAACCCGTGCACGTCGCTCAAGAACAACTGAGAATATTGCTGCTGTAGCCCAAAGTGTTGAAGGTTTGTCCATTCCTCGTCGTTCTTTGGAATTGGGCATTCCACAAACGTCATTACATAGTATCTTGCATAAAGACTTGGGTCTTAAGGCTTATAAAGTTCAGTTCGGCCGATCATCAACAACGTCGTGGCTTTGCTGATTGGGTCCTTGAAATGCATGAAAATGATCCGGAATTCCATCAAAAAATCATCTTGACTGATGAGGCCCATTTCCATCTCGGTGGCTACGTCAACAAACAAAATTGTCGCACCTGGGGCTCAGAAAACCCAAGAGTTATTGTTGAGAAGCCTCTCCATCCTCAACGTGTGACTCATTGGTGCGGTTTATGGACCGGCGGGGTTATTGGACCTTACTTTTTCGAAAATGAGGTTGGGTCAACAGTTACGGTGAATGGATTGCGCTATCGAGAGATGATTAATGATTTTTTTTTTGGTCGGAGTTTGATGGTATTGATCTGGTCAACGTGTACTTTCAACAAGACGGCGCTACGTGCCACACAAGCAACGAAACCATTGCTCTGTTACGGGAAAAGTTTCCGGACCGTGTTATCTCTCGAAGAGGTGATCACAATTGGCCAACGAGATCTTGTGATTTAACACCTTGCGACTTCTTCCTTTGGGGCCACGTGGAAGATAAGGTCTACGCCAACAGCCCAGCGTCCATTAAAGACCTCAAAGATAGAATTCGTGAGGCTATGGAGGACATAGGGCAGCCAATTTGCGATTTGGTTATGGAAAATTTCATGATAAGGATATGGTCCTGTAAGCGTGGTCGTGGTGGCCATTTGGCTGATGTTGTTTTTCATTATTAACGGAGTACCTTCCTCTTATTATGCAATAAACATCTGATCATTTATCTCAAAAAATGGCATTTTTCTTTGAATACCAAAATAACAGCTCATGCTCCAAATATATTTTCTTTCGATTTAAACATATCAAAAAAGGTGATTTTGCACGGTGTACCCTCCTCTCTAAGGTGAAGGGATAAAAATGGACATTTTCCCCATTTTCTATATGTCATTTGAGCAATGACCGTTCGTCCGAATGTCTGTCTGGGACGGATTGACTTCATATTTGGTATCTGATAATATTTTTTTTATCTCAGGCAAAGTTCTAAGATGGAACATATTGGTCCACTCCTTCTGGTACCTTCCTAACAAAGGATTAAAATTTTGAGAAGTATTGATTCTATAATAAATATATACTACCCACCCGAATCCTTTGTAGTTCCACATACAGAAATCGTTTATCTGTCACTATCTTCTTGAGAAAATGGGCGAAGTTGTGGCAATTTTGTACAAAAAGTTAGCTGCTTATAATTTTGATATTAGTGCATATAAAAAACAATTAAGAAAGTTCAGTCGGGTAAACCGACTTACGAGTCCCCTCACCTTTTGACGGCCGTCAAAATCGCATCTGCAACTTTTATTGAGCCTCTATAATATTCATTTGATTTTTAATAGTAGGTGTGCAAGACCATAGTCTGCCGGCACGTGTGAATCAATTAATATATTCGACTGAATATATTGCTCACTTGCTTCAAAAGTGACATAACTCAAAATTAAAATGTTTGCCTTACAGAAATACGAATTTTGCAAATGTTTAAAAATTAATTTTACCGAATTTTTGTTTGTAAGTAAAAAATCATATTACGGATCATTCCTGCGTTTTTAAACATCTTGTTTCATTTTACTTATCTGTTTATCCTGACTTAAATTTACTCGTCTTGAAAATGTTCAATTTTGAGTTATGTCACTCTTGCAGTAAGTGAGCGATATGTACAAGTACGCTAACATTTCACAAGGATTCTCTGGTTTGGGGGGCTCAAACATTTCAAAGTGTTGGAACAGACCTTACAAGTATCTTTTCTTTTTACATAGTTTATTTTGTTTGTTTCGGTTTTCTTGTTTCCATTGACCTTTAATGACTACTTTGTGGGATGGGTGGTTTGTTCGGCGGTTGGTTGGTTACACGATGCCTTTGTAGCATGTGGAATGGAATTACGTCGTTGATTTTTTTCTTTTCAGTTTTTACGATTGTTTGGTTCATGTCGTGCCTTTTGGTTGGGAACAAAAACAAAAGAAAAAAAAAAACACAAAACGAGGGAAAAACATATTCGATTAAAGAACATAATTTCAATGCCAAATTTGTACTACAATCGATTTCGCTGTATAATGACGTCATTGAGACATTTTCCAACCACAAAATGAATGTAATTTGGTAAAAAGGATAAAAAGAACCATCACAGAACTGAAGATATGTCATAATAAAAACGAAATGTTTTATTTTGGAAAGTTTAGGGAAATAGGTCATTCAGCCAATAAAATATGGATAATGTTTATTTGAATGCTATTTGTTGAAATGTTCGAAAGTTGACAGTGGGTTGTTTGTTCTAAAATTTATTTTAATAGATTATTATATATCTAATGGTCGTAAATTATATTTTAGAAGTAATGGAGATTTCAATCTTCATCAATATTGAAAATTATTATTACAAGTGTTAAAATGATGTGAGGAAAAAAAAAAGAAAATTGTTGTGTCTGAGACCCAAAAAATTGTTTTTTTTTTGTGTAGATTAAAGCACACTATTATATGAAATCAAAACAAAAAATTATTTTATGGTAAAGTTCTTTTTTTTTAATTCAAATTGTCATGGAATTTACGCTTAGTATATGGACCAGATTTGAAGTATAAGCCCGATAAAGCTGTGATAAAAGAAAATTATGAGGGCTCCATATGTTGGGAATATCACTTTCACGTAGAGGTAGTGGTTTAGTAACTGTCGTAAAAAACAGTTTGAAATAAAAAAAATATTTTTTTCGCTAACACGAAAAAAAACCTAAATAAGAAACCAATACCTATTATAAAAATGTATGAATAAATGTAAAGGCAAGGGAAATTCAAAAAATAATTTTACATATTTTGTTATGGGTGATCCATTTCGAGGTTCCCTACTTTTTAAAGAAAAAAACCCAGAAAATTCAAATTGAATGGGGAATGTTTATTATCATTTGACATAACATTCTTTGGCATTTATTTTTTGAAGATTATGTCTATCAAATGTTGGCCGCAGCTACGTCTCAGATGGTCCATCCGTTGAGTCCAATTTTCGATGACTCGTTCGAGCATTTCGACCGGTAACTGGCGAATGACACGCGTGATGTTTTGCTCCAAGGCCTGAATCGAAGCGGTTTTGTCCGCATAAACTTTAGACTTTACATATCCCCACAAAAAAAGGCTAACGGTGTGATATCACACGATATTGGTGGCCAATCGACCGGCCCAAAACGTGAAATTATCTGCTCACCGAAATGTTCTCTCAATAAATCCATTGATTGATGCGATGTGTGGGAAGTGGCGCCGTCTTGTTGAAACCAAATGTCGCCGATATCACTAGCTTCAATTTCAGGCATCAAATATTCGGTTATCATGGCACGATAATGGTCGCCATTGACGGTTTCGTTGTCACCGGCATCATTTTAGATGAAATATGGACCGATGATTCAGGTACGTCGGATCGGGTATCGATCAATGGCTAAAAGATAGCTCTTAACGAGGGCTAAAATATTGCTCATGGGTGTCAAGGTCGTGGGTCGACTGGAAAGTGTTTTTTTTTGGATTTAAAAAAAAATGGACTTAGCGCAATTGGCGAACGATTATTTTGATAATAAAACTGAATACGTTGTTAACGTTGTTCAGGCCTAAGTCTTTCCATGATGAAATGCCAAACAATACTTAACAAAAATAACATGACAGCATGACACGACTCACACGTGATCTATCAAAAAAGGCTATTGAAAAAAGTATCTCTACTTAGATCACCCTATATATTTACCATTAGTCTGGTAGGTGCCAAAAGGGGCGTGGCAATACCGCCAATTTTTCACGGGACTATAGGTATTGTGAAATCATTACACTCCACAACATCTTAAGTATTTGTACGGACAGGAATCAAAGTTATAAGCCGTTAACTTCGTGTGCAAAAAGGTCCATTTGTGTGGGAAGTACCAAGAAGTGGTGTGACAACTTCTCCTATTTTTCTCAAGGCGATTTCGACTAAGAAACTAATACTATGTATGGACTAGTGAACGATTCTGATAATAGTATAAAAGTTGTTAAAGAATCTATATTTCATTAAATTTTGATTCTTTGTGAGGGAGGTACTCGAAGGAGTGGACCAATATTGCTCATCTTCGAATTTAGGCTGAGATAGAGAAAAATATTAATACATACCAAATTTGAAGTCAGACAGACAGAAAGACGGACATAGCTCACATGACTTAAAATGGCCCAAAACGCATTTCCGTCTAATATTCTTGGGGTTTCTTAGGTCACTGCTGCGATGTGTTACACTTTTTACCCGCAGCAACTGATATATACCCTCGTACACAATAGTGGGGTATATCAACATGATTTTGTTGAAATTCTTTTACTTCTACCAATTCTACTGTAATTTCTACATTTATCCATAGATTTTTTCAAGTAGAAATTTTTTCTTCTTTTTCGTAATAGAAAAAATTATTTTTTTTTTGAAAAAAACTACTACTATGTTTTAACGATAGTTTCCAAACTTCTGCTTCTATGTGAAAGTGATATTTTCAACATTTGTAGCGAACGGTTCAGCCGTTCAAAAGCTATTACAGTTTCCGAAAAACTCAAAACACATTTTTTAGATTTTTCTAATTTGAAATCACCATTAATGTTTAGGAATTTTTATAAAAAAAATTAATTTAAAGCTTGCTTTATCTGAATGTAATTTTTTTCTGTGTACTCAGTTAATCTTCAAAATATAGTTTTTTGTGTTTTAATCTTCTATGGTTTTGAAAAATCCTTAACGACTTTTATTAATGGTTCCTACTGCATCGCTGAACTAAATGTAACGCCCTTGATAGTGTAGAGGTAAGAACTATATATTACAAATGATTGGCGAAATTCTTCTTTGTGTTTTTTTTTATAACTTATGCATACATTATTATTTCCATTTTTGGACTTTTTCTATTTCGCATTGAAAATGTAAATAATTTGCACAGCGGAAGCAAATGCCGGAAGAAATTTTCCAGCATTTCTTCGGCAATTGCACTCCGCTTTGATGACAAACAGGAGAAAGCATTGAAGTGAGCACAGATAAAATATATTTTTGCTTCAAACAACAAGAAAAAAAAAATGTCAGTCGACTAAGGTCTACTCTCACTTTGCGAGTAATATAACTTTACGTTGTGCAGGCAGTACTTGTGCGGGCAGCCAGAAAGGTGGAAACATTTTACTAATGGTGATTTCGTTTCTGAAAAATAATATCACCACATCATGTTGCGACATTTTAAAAATTCCCCCTGCATCCACGGCTAATTTCGCATTTTGCATGCAAACCTTATTTATGCAATTTTGGCAAAAACGTACTACACTAGTAGATTCAAAACCAAAAAGAAACACTGTGAATTTAATGTAGATTAAAATTAAGTAAAAACTTTTAATATTTCACAAAGAAGACGCCAAAGTGTGACGGCCTGCCAGATCGTCCCAAACGCCTAATATATTTTCAGTTTCGTAATAGAATAAAATGTCCCTGATAAAATACCAGAGGTACAGGGTGGGCCTAAAGAAACCAAGGGGTGTAAAAGTTTAATAACTTTTTCGTTTATTAATTTTTTTTTATTTTTTCTTCCAGATTATATAATATACAAAAGGCAATTTTTTTTACACTAAGTATGAAAAATAATGTCTCTTAAATGACCACCGTTTTCAGCTTCGCACTGATGGGCTCTTTTTAGAGCATTTTCCATAACACCTTTCAAAACTTGTGGCTGTAGTGTTCGAATTTCTGCAACAATGTTTGCCTTGAGTTCAAGGATTGTCTCTGGCTTGTTCACATACACTCGCTCCTTCAAATAACCCCAAAGAAAATATTCGGGTGCTGTCAAATCTGGCGATCGCGCTGGCCAAATAATTTCCGAATTTCTGGAAATTATTCGCTCTCCAAAAATTTGACTTAAAAGTGCCATTGTGTCTCGGGCAGTATGGGCAGTGGCACCGACCTGCTGAAACCACATACCAGGTCTGTTTTCAAGAGCAGGACGTAAACAATTTTCTATCATAAACCGATACCGCTCTCCATTTACGGTTACAGCACTTCCATCTTCATTCTCGAACAAGTAAGGCCCAATGACATTTTCAGATGTGATCCCACACCATATTGTACACATGATGGGGTGCAATTGGCGTTGATGAATGGCTCTTGGATTTTGAGAACCCCAGAACCTACAGTTCTGCTTATTAACAAAGCCATTCAAATGAAAATGAGCTTCATCACTCATAATCAAATTTTTAATAAAGTTGATTTCATTTCTGGCCAACTCTTGAAATTTAACTGCAAAATTTAGACGTTGCCGATGATCTGGGGGTTTTAATTCTTGCACCAATTGGACCGTATATGGGTATAACTGTAAATATTTTTTTAAAATGCGCCGTAGTGACGTACGAGACATTTCTAGCTGAGCAGAACGCCTTCTGACAGATGTTTCTGGTGCTTCGTTAACACTTTGCTGTACTCGTTCAATATTTTCCGCAGTGCGACTTACACGTGGTCTACCGGTTCGAGGCAAATCTCTTACGCTGCCATGTTGGTGATGACGATCAACTAAGCAACGAATCATTGCTTCAGAGGGCGAAATTCTGACGTTAAAATGTCGACGATATGCTCTTTGCGTTAAAATAATTGATCTCTGGTTTAAATAATAAAATTCTATTGTTCTGGTTCTTTCTCCATTATAAATTCTCCAAGTGTTGTCTCTATAATCTGAAAGAAAAAAAAATTAATAAACGAAAAAGTTATTAAACTTTTACACCCCTTGGTTTCTTTAGGCCCACCCTGTACTACCTCAACTGTTTATAATAAACACGAATATGGTTCAAGCATGCTCTTTTTTAGAGACTATACGTTGTTTCGATTTATCGGTGCAAAAAGCAGATTTCAGCATACAGTAAGTAGCATAAAGTCGAGTTTTTAGCCTTAAAATCGAACATCGAATAAAGTCGATTTCGACTTACCATTCCCTAACTTATATTTCTAGGTGGTTAGTGTGACGTATAAGTAATAATCCTATTCAAATAGTGTATACGCCAAAAGTAATAACTAATGAATAATACATTGATAAAGCTCAACTGTGATGTATAAATACTCATATGAGCTGCTTTTGTGCTAAGTAAGAAATATACACACATTATGTGTTAATGCGGAATCTACTTATTTCTCATAAAAATGTTTCCATGCGACCCATGTTAATATATCACAAGTAAAGTTGGTGTTAAGTTCGGCCATGCCGAATCTTATACACCCTCCCTCCAATTTGTGTTTTTTTTTTGCGTTCAGAAGTAAAATATAGAGGGACCTTTGTATGAGGAGTACATCAATCCATGGACTTATGGCGACCGTTCTTCTTGTGAAGAGTTCTCGTTATCCAAATTTTTAGCCCGATCAATTAAAATTTGAGAACTATAAAAATATCTAATATCTGCCAAATTTCAGTCATCTAGCTGTATTGTTGAAGAGTGTAGCGTAATTACAACAGATGGACATGGGTAAATCGTCTTAGAATTTTACGACAATAAGGAACGTATACGAGTATATATTATGGTCCCTGATCAATATTTCGTAATGTTACAAGCGGAGTGTCAAAATGAATATAAAATATCGGCAATTTGTATGACTTATGACATATGATATGTTTTGATTTCAATTTAAGGGGGCGAAAAACGCACTCGACTGTTTTGAGAGAAATAATTCCGCAAAGGCCCTCTTTCATTGGACTAAAGCGGTATTCTGAAGCAACAACAAAACCTAATTCGGATGAAATTTTATATCCGAATATCTGGAAATGAAGCGCTAAGATGGAAAAACGGTTTTAACTACTGAATTCAGCAGGGTCGAAGTAGGATTACCCATACCAATATTTTGTCATTTCTGTTACATTTTGAAAGTACCCATGTCGAGCAAAGTGTAATAAAATACAACAGAAAATAAAATCGTTAAAACCGAGCTAGATTCTACTTTTGGGGGAGTCTTCTCCTTCGGTTAAAACTATAAAATATTGGGTGACAGAGTTTAAACGGGGCCGTACGAGCTGCCAAGATGAACAGCCCTAGTGGTCGACCAATTGAGGTCTCCACGCCAGAAATGATTAACAAAATCAAAATGGTATTGGATTACCGTCCGATGAAGGTTCGTGAGTTGGCTGAAGTCATAGGCATTTCAAAAAGTGCTATACATCACATTTTGATGGAATATTAGATGATGAGAAAGCTATGGGCAAGATGGGTGCCGCGTTTGCTCACAATCAAGACAATGCACCAGTTCACACATCCATTATTGTGATAGCCAAAATCAATGGATTAAAGTTCGAATTGCTTCAGCACGCACCTTATTCCACAGACATAGCTCACTTGGATTATTTTTTGTTTCCAGACTTCAAGAAATGGATTGACGTAAAGTGATTTGCCAGCAACGAAGAGGTAAAGAGTGAAGAGGTTGCGGCTTATGGCTATTTTCAGAAGCTAGACGGTTCATAATATAAACAGGGTATCGAAGCTATTGAAAATCGCTGCAAGATGTGTATCGAGCTAAAACCTGATCATGTTGAGAAATAAAGAAAATGATATATACCCTCGTCACACTAAAGTGAGGGTATAACTATTTGTGTTTTCTTTTTAGGTCAGCTAATTGTGGGACCGGCTTCATCCATCATTCGACAAAAATTTTGTAGACTAGTGTAATTGATTGTATATTTTATTGAAAACAAGTTAAAGGATTAAAGAAGGATTTCAACACAAGGTGGCCAAGCCACTGTTTTTATATTTGTTGTGGCGATTTGACGCCGTTATTTCATTCTTTTTCAATTTTTAAATAACGGGTTATTTTTTTTTGTATAGTATTTCCAAATGGGCTCTGGAAAAACTCAATGAAAATCCGGTGTTTTATCATGAAATTTTGTTCAGTGATGAGGCATGGATGGTCCCATGGATATGTTAATAAACAAAATTAACGTATTTGGGCAATTAGATCTAGCGATAACACACCTACATCGTGCGATAACACACGTTTGGAGTATTTTCTCTGGGGATATGTAAAGTCTTAGGTCTTCCGGACTAAGCCAGCTACGATAGACGCTTTGGGAGCCAAAGTTACTCCTGTTATTCGCTAGATACCAGTCGCTATGCTCGAACGAGTGGCCCAAAATTGGACCTTCCGAATGAACCACCTCAGACTTAGTCATGGCCAACATTTCATTTCAAACAGTAACTGGCATAAATTGTTCTTTAAACTAATAAAACTATGGAACAAATGAACACTTTTTTTGAAAAATGCACGGACTTGACAGTATAGGTTCGATTCTACTACCAAAGGGTAGTACAACCCTATACTGAGTTTGGAGCAATTGGTGACCAATTTTTTTATGGGTCTCGAAAGTTGCTGAAAATCAGTGGGCCCCTCAAAAAAGGTGTAATCAGCTTTTTCCCAAAAACTAATTCAGACTTGGTGATACCGCTTAACTATATTTGGCAATAATGAATCAAATCAAACATATTTTGATTCACAGTTTTAGAAAATGTTCTTGACTTTTTTGTATGAAAGTTTGAGGGAATTGTCTTTTAATGTCTTAATACTAATATAAGTTAGAAAAACTATAACAGTTTCCATACTGTTAAAATTGAACAAAACTGTACGCGTAGAGTACATCTTTTCTTAGATATTCAAACAAGTTTAAAGTGTCTAAGATATGCGAATGTCACTGCTGAAACCCATACATTTTCGACTTAGTACTCTTTACAATCAACGTATAGATGTAGTAGAAAATATTATATTGTACTACTCGTACTACTCTAAAGTAGTACTGCCTGACATTCATGTACTCCGCAAGTGTTTTTGTTATACAGGAAAAGGAAGTATCGGCACGTTCTTCATAAACACGGAAGGAACGGAACAAAAGAGTATTTCCCATTTTCATTTAGTCAATATTCACAAATCGCCTTTAATTGTCAGCTAAGTAATCGTTGTTGTTTTTTGGAAATACATTAAAATTCAACAAGGACATGGGTAGAGATATGCTGTCGAGTGAAAGTGGTCGAATGGAGTGGAGTTCCATGGTGGGGTTGTCACCCATACACGTACGCCATGACACTACTTTCCTTTGTATTTTTCTGTGAGTTGAAGTGGGGTGGAGTGGTGCGGTGCGGTGAGGTGCGTGGTCGCTTGTCGTTGGTGTGGCGGACAAGAGACACTTATCTCAACGACCTGTCGATATTGCCATTAGTCATTTAACTAAATTGCTTTGTGAAAAAGGACAAATTCTCCAAATTCCATAATGTGGACACGAGTACCCTCGTTCTTCTGTTGTAGGAGCAGAGAGGAGGGGGTGCCTTGTTGTTTGTTGTTGCTCTCGCTTTTCTTGTTAATTAGAACGGAATATTAGAAGAACGTGGTGGCCAGGACTTTATTTTCGTCATTGACGCGAGACACGCAACAACGAAAGGGATTTACAAGAGTTTCGTTGGGTGACTGATGTCGTCGTGGTTTTTCCTTGGTGACCATTCGCTCGTCCATTCATCCATTCGCCTTGCTCGAAGTACATAAGAAAATCGTGACTTCGAAATTCTTTTTTTTATGAAATTCATTTTGAGTGAATGGGAAAAAGCAAATTAAGCACGAAATTTGTGGGCCTCTTGAGCGGCACAATCAAGAATGTCACATGGCAGCCAAGAGATGAGATGTGTTAGGACTTAGTAGACCTCAGAACATAGACCATGACCTGTTGTTGTTGTGGTTGTTGCAGTCGTTGTTGTTTCTGATAAGAAATTACAAGTCGGCCAAATGGCGTCGGCATGGGCGATAATGAATTTTTTATAGCATCTCACTGTGGGGCAGACAGATGTACGGCGCTGCTCATAGTAATTTTCCAGGGGTGCGAGCGGCATTTTTTATCCTTCACGAAAAGTTAATTAGCACAGCCTTTTTTAATTCTTGTTTATTTTCCGCTTTGTTGATGCGAAATTTGTGATATTTGAGAGAAGGGAAGTGTTGCCATGATTTGAAATTTTAAGATTATTTGAGCGGAAGATGTCTACGAATTTAATTAAACATTTAAAGCGATAGGGAGCAGTCATTACCAATGTCATAAAATTATATGCTTCGAATAAATTAGGTTTTAAATACATATGTATGTATGTACTGGATACTGTGATGAATATTTTAGAATTTCCAATCCTAAGAAGACTTTATTGATGAACTGATGACGGCAATGACGATCACTATACATATATTTTACCCAAATTACATGGTTCAACTTTTTTAATTCTTCTTTGGAGTCTCTTCGTTAATTCATGCCCCTTTAGACGAATAGTTTTTGGTTCCAACAAGCAGGTAAAAATTGTATATTTCACATTCATTCACTCACATTTAATTTTCGTAATCATTCAGTCATAAAAGATAAAGGTCTTTCTTTTCAATGAATTTTAACTTCTTCTATAAAGTCGTATGGCTTGCCTCAAGTCATTGGAAAAATCGCACTTCCAATGGGTTACACTATGCAACAATTTTGTTTTGTTTCTGAGACATTAAAACTAGATTCAGGCATACTATTTTATGAAATCAAAACAATTTTTTTCTGGTAAGGGTTTATTTTAATTTATTTATTTTTTTTTTTAAATTCCAATTTTCATAGAAGTTTCCTTTAGTATTTGAAACATATTTTTTGAAGTATAAACTCGAAAAAGCATTTAAATTGAAGGATATTATTGGAGATAGAAATGTTGAAAATATAATTTTCACGTAGACACGGAAGTTTAATAAGTGTCGTTAAAACAATTAAAAAAAAAGTTTTTTTATAAAAAAATCGTTTTTTGCTGGCGCGCAGAAAATCCCTAAAGAATAGAAAAAAAATGTTGTCCCATTTACAAAAAGTCTATGCATATATATATAAATAATGATCCATATTGTAAAAATAGGGAAATTAAACAATTTTTTTTATATTTTTTTAATTTGGTAATTTTGTTTGGGAGTTACCAAAATGGGCGTGATGATAACGCCCATTTTGAGCGGGTCTGTAGGCACTGTAAAGGCATTGCACTCTACAAAATGTTAAGTGTTTTTATGGACCGGAATGAAAATTATAAGCCGTTAATTTTTTGTGCGAAACGGCCCATTTGTATGGAAGGTACCAAAATGGGCGTGGAAATAACGCCCATTTTTCACGGGACTGTATGTACTATAAAAGCATTACACTGAAAAAAATGTCAACTATTTGTATGGACTGGAATCAAAGTTATAAGGTAAGGTCGCCCATTTTGAAGTTTGTCATTTAATAATGGGAAACAAAATCATTCATATGACTACCACGACTGGCTCGGCAGTACTTCATCCGATCAAAACAATTTTGCAGTACATTTTCGATTGTTTCGGGTCGAATCTCTTTAAAGCCAGGTTCGATTTTATGTTTCAACGCATCATTTGTCTCTGAATGCTTAGCGTAACATTTATTCTTAATGGGTCCCCATAGAAAATAATCCAAAGGGCTCGAATCACAAAGTAATCGGTATTTAAAATTTAAAATTTTAAATGGCCCTCCCTTTGGTATAGAAGTTACTAAATAACACTATGCAACAAAATTTTTGGCGAAGGGCTGTGCATAACATTTGCTGATGTAAAATGTTTTCCTAACCAATAAAAAAAAATTATGACAATTTTTTTTTAAAAAACTATGTCTATTTGACAATTATCCATGAAAATCTATGGATAAATGTAGAAATTATAGCACTTTTGATAAAACATAATCCGGGTTTTATACCCCCACTAATGTGAACAAGGGTATATATCAGATGCTGCGGGCCACAAGTTGTATTTGTTGTTGTTGGGATGTTTGCTTTAAAAAAATTGAACAATACATTTTTTTCGATTTTTTCTATTTTTATACCCTCACTTAAGTGATACTCGTACGAGAGTATATATCATTTGCTACGGGCCAAAAGTGTATCACATCGAAGGATTGGCATAAGACCCTAAGTATTTTCGGCGGATATCCGTTTTAGGTCGTTTTAAGTCGAATGAGCAATGTCCGTCCGTCTGTCTCTCTGTCTGCTGGCTGGTGCGCAAGATAACTCTCGAAAGGAGTAACCGATTGACTTCAAATTTGGTATGCGGTAATATTTTTTTCTATCTCCGGCTAAGTTCGAAAATGGGCCATATTTGTCCACTCCTTCTAGTAACGCCCTCTTCCGCCCCCCCCAACCAAAGGGTTAATAACGGGTTTTCCAACAAGAGGTGTTATTTTGAATCACCCGGTATTTCGGTAGCTGTCACTTTTGAAGCTTTGACATTTGACAAGTAGAAACTACGCCATTACTAAAATGGAACGATACACGATCATCGAACGATACAAAACGATCAAAAAACGATACGAACGATACAAAATCATCTTGACTGATGAGGCCCATTTCCACCTCGGTGGCTACGTCAACAGGCAAAATTGTCGCATCTGGGGCTCGGAAAACCCAAAAGAGTTATTGTTGAGAAGCCTCTCCATCCTCAATGTGTGACTGTTTGGTGCGGTTTATGGTCCGGCGGGGTCATTGGACCTAACTTTTTCGAAAATGAGGTTGGATCAAGAGTTACGGTGAATGATTAATGATTTTTTATGGTCGGATGGCATTGATCTGGACAACGTTTCAACAAAACGGCGCTACGTGCCACACAAGCAACGAAACCATTGCTCTGTTACGGGAAAAGTTTCCGGACCGTGTTATCTCTCGAAGAGGTGATCACAATTGGCCACCGAGATCTTGTCATTTAACACCCTGCGACTGCTTCCTTTGGGGCCACTTGAAAGATAAGGTCTCAAAGATACAATTGATCGTGAGGCTATCGAGGACATGGGGCAGCCACTTTGCGATTTGGTTATGGAAAATTTTATGAAAAGGATATTGTCCTTTAAGAGTGGTCATGGTGGCCATTTGGCTGATGTTGTTTTTCATTATTAACGGCACACCTTCCTCTTTATTATGAAATAAACATCCGATCATTTATCTCAAAAAATGACATTTTTCTTTGAATACCAAAATAACATCTCTTGTTGGAAAACCCTTTATTTTGTAAATTATTGATTATATAATAACTTGTATACTACTTATTCAAATCCACTGAAATTCTACACATAATATTAGTTTATTAGTCACTATAACCTTGAGAAAAATAGGCGAAGTTGCCGCTCCCCTTTTGGTACCTCCCACAGAAATGGATCATTTGGCATCAAAACTGAACTTCTTATAAAATTAATACAAGTGCATACGAATACTTGAAATTTTGTACAGTAAAAATGGGCACAATTGTGCAGCCCCTTTTGGTACCTCCCACACAAATGGACCGTTTTTTATCAAAAATTAACGGTTTATAGCTTTAATACTAGTAAATACAAATATTGTACAGTGTAATGCTGTTATAGTGCCTACAGTCCTGTGAAAAGTGGGCGTTATCACCACACCCCTTTTTGTACCTCCCACACAAAATGAGCAAATCATACCAAAATTGAATAGCTCGTTTGTTTAATATTCCAGTGCACATAAACGCTTACACTGAAAAAAAATTGCCATAATATTAAAGAAATGCTCCAAAGACGTCCTTAGTCTTCAAAATAAGTACATTTGGTACTTAAAATTAAGAAGATTTACTTAAAATTAAGTAAATTACTTAATATTATTGAAATTATCTATATTTTAGGTACAAAATGTACTTATTGTTAAAACTAATGACGTCTTTGGAACATTTCTTTAATTTTATGACATTTTTTTCAGTGTATAGTTCGGCACAGTGCAATGTATTTAAAGAAAATACTGTTTACCGAAAAAAAGGTATATTTGTTAAACCCCCTCTGGAACCTCCCACACAAATTGACAGATTAATTAATGTAATTGTATATATTACATTACTCACAAAGTGAGGGTATACCTTAGTCGGTTAACCCGACTGAAACTTTCTTACTTGTTTATGGCTTTTTGGTGTCAGCAAAAAACTATATTTTTTTCTAAATATTTTGACGACAGCTGCTAAACTTCCGTTTTTACGTAAAAGTGATGTTTCCAGCATTCCATAAAAATTTAAATTTTAGAAAAAAACTTTTCCATAAAAAAAAGTTGTTTTTGGTTTCATAAAGTAGTATGCCTCAATCTAAAAATGTTTAGGCCTTGGACACGGAAACGTTTTTTTTTGGTAGCATAGTGTAATTCTGTAAAGCTGTATCCGATTTACTTTAAATTTGTTATATAGTTATATTTTTTGCATCTCAGGTCAAATTTAGGAGTGGGTCATATTGCTCCACTCCTTCTAGTATCTCCCCCACAAAGTGTTAAAAACCAAAAATTAACAGCTTGTAACAATAATATCAGTGCATATTTCAAAGTTATTAAATTATTGAATTAAATTATTAAATGATTAAATTATAAGTTATTGACGATAATATAATTAAAACAAAAAAAGAATACATTTATGAATATTTTTTTGTGGTAAGGGGACTGAACCGACTGACATTTTCATACCTGTTTAATTTAATATCAAAACGAATATGGATACCCCCAATGAGGGGAGAGGACAATGTTTGCAAGAATTGGCTAGTTAAATATATATTCTTACATAAATAACGTTATATTCTAAAGATTTATTTAGTTTTCCTTTTAAGCAACTTTTTCTCTCAGGAATGATATAGATTAAGAAAACCTGCCAGTAATTTGAGGAATGTATGTACCCTTTGTTTGTTTATGACATACAAATATTATCCATATCTTTTTGGGGGGTATGTAAAGTAATGCGATAAGTTGAATTATAAATGTTTTTTCCTTTTGCAATTCCTTCCATGGAAAACTGGGTGTGATTCCATACATGCGATTTCCTAGACAAGACAATTCCAGATGAACATCCATCATATTTAGTATGAAATGTTTATTAAAGCAAATATTAAGATAAACAACCGAAATCAGTCGAATGAATCATATTTCACAAATATTTGCTCAGTATTTTGTACGTCACGTTTCACAGACTGTGCGTCTTAGGGTATTCAAGGATACGATGTTGTCGTTGATTTCTGTTTCATATTAAAAAAGAAAACACATGCAGAGTCTAGAACTCGTAGTAGGCATGGATGGAGTTTTTAGTAGAATTTATACAGAAACACGTTCATATGTACATCATATGGGCGTTTTGGATTTAGTATACGATATATGCAGATTATAACATCCAAAAAAAGCGGAGATTATTTATGCAGTAGGATATGTAGGACATTTTATACGTAAACAAATCAAAATTAAAAAAAAAAAAACTGATGTAGTATGTTCATTTTGATTTAAGCCCCTCCCTCTACACAAATGACGTTGCAGCACTTCCATTGAAATTGAAAAGAAATTCGCATTATTTCTTTTCACCTAAAAGCTTCAAACGAATTGTTGACAGATAGTGAGTCTTTTTCGTCTTTAAAGCGGAGAACGGAGAAGCAAAAAATCATTTGAACAAATACAAACAATTGAAATTCGTCGTCGTCGTTGTCAACAAATGATTGAAAACTGACAGTTATTTATGTATTTGGAAAATAAATACAAATATTATTGGAAATTCGTGTTCGCTATAGATACAAATATTAGTGTACATACAACAAAGAAAACGAATTGCAGTGATCAGTGGTGCAGTCAGGTGGAAATTCTAATATTTGTTATTGTTGTTTTGTTTCTTTTAGAAGAGAATTGAAAAATAAAAATAACATACAAATCTAATAACAACAAAAAAGTAACTGAAAAGAAAGCAGTCGCAACTCAGAGGCAAACAAACACAAAAAATCTAGTTAAAAGTGAAAAAAGTCCGTATCAAAGAGATTACATTCATTCCATAACCAGGAGCAGTCGTGGTGGTCTTCATCCGACTCCACCACAAAATTGATGCAGCGACACGGAGGAGAATAAAAACAAATTTCAACAGAAAGGCTATTGCAGAGAGAACATTCCTTCATCAGCATTATTTTGTAAGTATTTCTGTTTGTTTTTTGTTTTGAAGCAAAACTTGACCTCGCATCTCTATCTTTTGGCATTATTTTATAGTAGTGAAATATAAATATAATAAAAACAACTAAAAGAAGCCTTTGAAAAAGTGCAAAGTCAAAGTTTTGGCAAAAAATATACACATGTAGACATTGTGTATATATGTACATAGAAAAAACCAAACATATTAATCCTAGAAATAGCCGAGGACTATATTATCTTTGAGCTGTAAAAACGCTGAAGGTTATAGCCAATAAAGCTGGCCAAAAGATTGATGGGGCCCCCATGACGTATGAGTGATAATCAGTTATACATTAATTAAAATCAAATAATTAAAATGTTTTCCTATGCGTTCGTGAGCGTGAATGAGTGAGTGCGACTGTGCTTCTCCGCAGAGCGGATACCGAATGGCAAAGGCGACAACGGAAATGCTTTGTGAGTAATTAAGGCGCCAACAGCAAATCCCTCGACATCAGAGTATTTCCGTTTGTTTTTGTTGTTTACGCAAAGTGGTCTTCAAAAGCTGTGGCTAAGAAATCCTTGCTTGGGTTCATAAAGCTAAAGTCTATTGTTTTGGTGGCATTTTATTTTCTTCCGCATTTTATTCTTTTGCAAAGTTTTATTTTTCTCATTTGTCTTAATGCCCAGCAGAGTCGAGCAGAGAAAATAGCTAAAAAACAGTGTCAGCCATTGACCATTGTTTAAACTTATGTCCTGCTTTGTTGTTAGGCAGGCAGGCAGGGCAAGAGAGCTAACTTTTACTACAGCAGCATAATACAAATATTTAATAACGACTGCAGATTGACGAGTTTGCGCCGGGGCCAGTTGTTGATTGCGAGAAATGGTGGGGGCAACTGAAACTTCCACAGATACGAATACTTTAGCTATTGCATTATTTATGAAAAAGTTTTATAAAGCAAATCGGTGTTTTTCTTACACAATTAAAATTGTTCTGTCCTTAATTATAGATAATTATATGACGTCAAAGTTTCATTGAGTGTATAATTTATTTGGGACAGATAAAGTGTGGAGTCAAACAATTCAAGCCCTAACCAATCCCTAACGACGGTAGAAGATTTTCAATATTATTATCTGCATTTAAAATTGTTTTTTTTTCAAATTTTGTTAAGAGGCAATATAAAGTGGTAAATGGAATATACTGAAAACTTTGGTCAACAATTTTGAATTTAAAATTGTAACAAAAACTATCCATTATGAAGAAAGTAATTCAATTCTACTGAGATGAGATCAGTAGGTGAAATGTCTGAACATTTTGGTACATGGGCGGAATCGGGCCATTGGGCGTGGCACAACCCATATAAGCCAAAAGTGAGATATCTTGCAAAATTTATTAGCGAGAGAGCTGGAATATTGTATATATATATATCTATTAGCGATCTAAGTGATTGGTCCAAAAATGGGCGGGATCGGACCAATGGGCGTAGCCCCGCCCATACAAGCCAAGTTTTGAATTTTAGATATCTTGCACAATTTGTTAGCGAGCGAACTGGAATTTTGTATATATATATATCTGTCTACGTGATTGGTCAAAAAATGGGCGGGGTCGGACTAATGGGCGTGCCCCGCCCCTTTAAGCCAAATTTTGAAATCGAGATATCTTGCACAATTTGTTAGCGAGAGAGCTGTAATTTTGTGTATATATACATCTGTTGGCGATCTAAGTGATTGGTCCAAAAATGGGCGGGATCGGACCAATGGGCGTGGCCCCGCCCATATAAGCCAAATTTTGAATTTGAGATATCTTGCACAAGTTGTTAGCGAGAGAGATGGAATTTTGTGTATATGTGTTTGGTGGCAGTCTACGTGATTGGTCAAAAAATGGGCGGAATCGGGCCAATGAGCTTGGCCCCGCCCATACAAACAAAATTTTGAATTTGAGATATCTTGCACAATTTGTTAGCGAGAGAGTTGGAATTTTGTATATATATATCTGGAGGCAGACTACGTGATTGGCCCAAAAATAGGTGGGATCGGACCAATTGGTGTTGCCCCGCCCATATAAGGCAAATTTTGAAATCGAGACATCTTGCACAATTTGTTAGTGAGAGAGTTGTAATTTTGTGTATATATAACTGTGTATATATATATATATATCTGTCTACGTGAGTGGTCCAAAAATGGGCGGAATCGGGCCAATGGGCTTGGACAAATTTTGAATTTGAGATATCTGCACAATTTGTTAGCGAGTGAGCTGGAATTTTGTATATATATAACTGAAGAGAGTCTACGTGATTGGTCCAAAAATGGTCGGGGTCGAACCAATGGACGTGGCTGGTGGAATAGGTGTGGTGCCGCCCATATATATAGCAAATTTTGAAAGTAATTTTGTGTACATGTAGTTGATGGCAGTCTGCATGATTGGTCAAAAATGGACGGGATCGGTAATCTGCAATCTGGGGCAACGAAGTGGACCGGGTCCCGCTATCTATATATATAAAAGCGAATTTGTGTTTGTAGGTTTGTTTGTTTGTTTGTACCGTATAGACGTCTAAACGGCTGGGCCGATCTTCTTGATATTCTCAAAGAATGTACATATGTAGGGGGTGGTGGAAATAAGGTACTTGAATTTTCGATACATCAAAGAAATTGAAATTGAAATATCTTGCACAATTAGTAGGTCCAAAATCGGCGGGATCGGACCAATTGGCGGGATCGGACCAATGGACCCTCCCATGTATTGATATATCTTGATCAATTTGTTAGTGACAGTGCTGTAATTTTGTGTATGTCTATCTCTTTGGTGACAGTCTACGTGATTGGTGCAAAAATGGACGGGATCAAAAATCTGAAATCTGGGGCAACGAAGTGGACCGGGTCCAGCTAGTATTATATATTTCTGAGCAAATAAATTTTATTTAAAAATCACTAAAATATATTTGGAACACATATATTAATATATTACAACAAAATATATTTGCAAACTAATTTTCTCAAATAAAATATTTGTTTATAATAAAATATGTGTTTATTGTTTATGAATTTCTCCAATTATATTTTGTTTAAAAGAGATTTTCAAAACATTGCAGATTTTTCACATTTCATTTTTAATTTTTTATTAATTTAGAGTTATACCTTATAATATACAATGACAATTCGCGATACAATTTGTTTTAAAGCACTAATTTTCAAATTTTCTATTTATTTCAAGTCGTCATTTGTTGTCAAACCTATCATGCACAATTATCATGCAATATTATACGATCTAAATTATAAAAGAATTTCTAATCTCCGAAAAAATTAACGTTGAATTACTGCAACGCAAATAAATATGCCCAAATGAAAAATATTAGAACGGAAACACAAATTTGATTAGAACAACATCTTCCCAAGTATATAATTTTTATGTGTGCTAAATATAATATGTTTAGAGTGCACCCTAAACAATTGTATATTTCAAGCGGAATATGTTTGGCGCAATATACTACAGAAGCGTGCTTAATTTTGATAATTCTGCATATAATTTATCATAACTCGGAAACGACTTTACGATTTCTTTGAAATAAATTAAGGAAAATTTAGACTTGCATTACCTTTAACCGATACCTATAAAAGATTTTATCTGATCAACAGTTTCAGAGCTAGCTCCCCCGCATACCGGTAACTTTTGGCTTAAAATACTTTTACAAATGTGGAGGGTGGGAATGAAATTTTCTAGAACCATGTTGGCCTTGAAATTGTATTATATGTACTTCAGGACACGCCAAAGCCAAAAACACAAACACCGAAAAACAGTCAAATATTCCAGTCAAAAACTTCTTTTACCTGTTCGTGTAGCAATGTTATCTATATGACCACTATGTTGTATGAATAACAATAATTAATATTCATACGAACTAAAATACGATTTATAAACTTAATACAAACACCTAAAAACAGTAAAATTCAAATCGAACCTCTCTTTTGACAGTTCGTGCAGCAATGTTATCCATATGACCACTATGTTGTATGAATAACATTAATTAATATTCAATGCAATGACGATACCAGTAAAGAGGCTTTCATTAGAATATGACTGTTTTTTTGTGGTGTTTGAAAACAAAACATACTTTGGTGAAAAGTGGCAACCTAATAAATCATATGTTTCAAGGCGCAACCTTGTTTAGTATTTTTTAAATGACGATCTCAGTTCACTAGCTGAAATTATATTCATTTCAAAAAGTTCTATGCAATGCATATTGATCGAAAATATGAAGACGAGAAAGCTGTGCGACTGCCCCGTTCTGAGTAAACGACGACTGGACATACTGGGGTCGGCTTTTCTAGGCAGCCTAACAGATCTTTCCAGTACCGATATTCGTACTATCGACAATTTTGTATATCAAACAGTTTGGTTTCGATGAGGGGCATTTCAGCCCGTGGTAACACTAGGGAACTAAACTGGTCTATGTGAACTTGGTTTGAGTTAGGTTTAGGTTAGGCTGCCACCCTAACCTAAACCTAAACCTAAAGCTGTGCGCATGATGGGTGCCGCGTTTTCTCATAACGGAACAAAAATAGCATCGTGAAGATTTTTAAATTGATTTTGAGATTTTTCAAAAATATTGTCACTTACCAAATTTGAGTTCAATCCGTTACTCTTTTCGAGAGTTATCATGCGCTTCAGCCAGAAAGACAGACGGACATTTTTCAAATGACTTATAGGCCCTAAAAAGATACTTAGGTCACTCCTTCGATTTGTTACACTTGTGGCAAATGATATACACCATATTCCCTGTAAGGTAGGGGGTACATCCGATATACCCAAAGACCAAACTTATGGTAATTTGAAGTCATATTTTATTTTGAAAATATTTTTCTCTTTTTTTGAAAAAGTTTTATCGATATCTCCATTCTAAAACATGCTAAGGCGACTTAGCATGTTTTAGGGATATTGTATTTATATCGGACATCACACTGTGATATTATGAATTTGTGCATTTGTTTGTAACGCCTAAAAAAAGAGATAGACCCATCGTTTATTATACCGATCGGCATAGAATCACTTTTTGAGTCGATTTAGACAGCTGTCTGTCTATGTATTCTTGTAATCAAATGTCGCAGGTGGCAAATATAAAGCTATCTTTACTAAAATTGGAACACAGGCATTCCTTAGACTAGGGACGATCCCTATTGAAAATGGGGCATACGGGTCCATGTTAGCCCCATATAAAGGTCCCAACCGATGTCACTTTTTGACACTCTAGAGAAAACAATTTTCAATGAATCTGGCTGAAATTTAAGAAGTTACACTTTTTATTGGATTAAATCGTCCCTAATAAAAATGGGGCACAGTGGTCCATGTTTTGGTATATTCCCCATATGAAGGTCCCAACCGATGTCACTTCTTGACACTCTAGAGAAAACAATTTTCAATGGATCTGGCTGAAATTTAAGAAGTTACACCTTTTTTGGACCTAATCGTCCCTCATAAAAAATTCGGCACATCGGTCCATGTTTTTGTATATCCCCTATACGAAGATCCCCTATGTCACTTCTTAACGCTCTACAGAACGGATTCTTCATTTGATCTGGCTGAAATTTAAGAATTCATACTAAATATTATACCTAAAAGTCTCTATTGAAAATGGGGGCATATCGGTCCATGTTTTGGTCCCCATATAAAGGTCCCCACCTATGCCACTTCTTGACGCTCTAGAGAGCGGATTCTTCAATTGATCCGGCTGAAATAAAAAAATTCATACTTAATGTTAATAGTGGAAATGGGAAATAACGATCCATATTTTAATATTGCCCCATAGAAGGTCCTTTCCGATTAGACTTCTTAGCGTTCTAGGGGATGCACTTGTTAATCCATCATGTGGAAATTTAAGCTTTTGTACTTCATATTGAATTAAATCGTCTCTTGTGAAAATGGAGTATATCGGTCCGTGTTTTGACAAGTATAAGCCACCTCATGAAGGCCAAGTTTGTGTCAAGTGTGTGTCTGGAATTTAAAAATGTACTCTATTTAACCACCAACTGTTAATAGTATTAATGGATATCCGTGCATTTGTTGGTAAACAATGGTTGAGGGTATTATACAGTCGGCTCCAACCGACTTTAACCTTTCCTTACGGGTTTTAATTTCTACATATTCCAATTATATTCAGTCAAAATTTGGTGTTTATCCGTCAACAATTAAAACCTATTCACAAAACAGTACAGGTCATTCGTTTAGAATTATAATTACACACAAATTTAAAAAAATAATCAAACTTTGATCGCCTCTCCTAAAAAACTACCTTTTTGCACTTAGCATAGTTTACAATGGAGGTATCGATATGTCGTATTCTGGATGTATAGATGAAGTTATTTAAAAAAAAAGTATAACAAATTGATATGTATTTATCTTAAAGGGAACTCCAGCACCCATCTAAATGTTTTCATATTTTTTGTATGCCTATAGACTAAGCAAAATGTTTCCACATTTCTGCTTCCCACACAATGTACCATATGCCATATACCAGTACTCACAAAGTGAGGGTACATCTTAGTTGGTTCACACGACTTTTATGTTGCCTAGTGTAACTCTAGCAAAACACTTCCTTCGTACCAAAATTATGAAGTTAAATTAGGTCACCTGGGTTTGAAATATATGTCATCATCTATTTCCTATGAAAAGGTCGGAATTTGGCAAATAAAATAAGATAGCGTGCGTATTCGCAATTTCCTTTCCAGTGGGGAATTCTATTTTAGGCTTTAGTGAAACTCGTTTTTAACAATAATGCCTCTGAATAAATTATAAAAGGTCATTCTATAGGAAATGAAATGTATTTCAGCTGTCATCGTTATGCGAAATTTAATTTACTTTTCGGTTGCTGTCCTTATATTATTTAGCTAAATGTTTCTATTAGAATTTCTTGAATGATAAACATGATAAAAACGCAAATAATTACGGCTTTTGTCACATTAGCATTTTTAAAATGTCTATCTATTTACTAGCAACATAAATTTAATTTCACTTCGTCTCTTACGGGGTTTTTGTGCATTTCTTAAGGTAAAAATTGCCAAAGACACCGAAAGTCCATTAAAAGTATTTAACGGCGCTTCTGAGTGCAATACAGCAAAGTCCATGTGCCAGTGAAGCTGCTGGGCCAACGGTTTATGACACTCTTAATTTTTAAAATTAATTTTTATTACCGTTTCACCGTTGTTTGCATCACTGATGGCACATCACTTTATAACTTTATCCAAAGTTTAAGATTAACGCAGTGAGGATATGCCGTAACTACTTCTATTAATATTAATGGAGGTTATGATGATGATAAGAGAAAACCGATGGCGGAGGGGGGAAGACATACACCGACACCTTAAGAGCCCTACACTAGACTTCACTAGCCGCCACTCCATCTTCAGCGCCACCGCAAAGTACTATCGAACCACACTCACACATTAAAAAGTGACTCAATGACTTTAGCTGCTTACATATACCTTCATCCCTTCCCTCCGTCTGTCCGTTTATCCCATTTCTGTTGTTGCCCAAAGAAAACTCATATCAAAATTTCACTTTAACTTTTTAATTTTATCACCGAGAGTGCGGGGGGAAGACGACGAGATGCCTTGGAGTCGTTTCAGTGCAGGCAAGCAAGAGTTCCTTGGAAAGTGCAAAAAACGCAATTAATTCTGTGGGCACACTCAGCACACTGCCGAGGAAAGGACGAAACTTGTTAACCTCTTTTATATCCCAAAGGCTGTTTTATGGTATCAGAATTATTCTTAATGTATGGGAGAAAACGAGGAGCGTATGACTGCGTCAGGATGTTTTACATTGGTGGCGACAATACTTTTAAAGTTCCATGGAAAACGGGGTACAACTTAGCATTTGTAATTATTTTATGATGACTGCACATCTGACAATAAGAAGGTAGGTAGTTTCTGGAAATATGGAAAATATGCTCGAAATGGACACATTAAAAATGTAACAGAAAGGAGACCCTATGGATATACCTATTTCGATCTTGATGAATCGATCTTGTTGAAAACGTCTAGCAGTTTTTCTAGGCTAGCTCTTGTTTTTGCGATATTCGGCCACAAAGTTTACAAGGAAATCGGAGAGGTTAGGTATCTCGGAGGTTATTTTGAAGCGGAATACTTCGATACAATAGGTCTCCTTTCAGTGTATTTATGAACAATCATTAATATATATACAAAAATTTAGCAACATTTGTTCGTTAGCTATGTCATTTTCATAAATATTATTTACAAAAATTTAACTCAAAAACTAAAATCATTATAGCTTTGAGTTGAATACTCACAAATTATGTAATAACTCGAAATCTGCTTATTTCTCATAAAAACGTTGAAAAGCGATTCGCGAGGAATCTTCTTGTCGAAGACACTAAATAAAAATTTCGTACGACTTTTGAAATAGGATATATTTTAACTGCAATATCTTAGGGATAAGGGGAGAGAATCGATGGCGACTGTTTTGAGAAAAATAGTTAAATACTAATAGGTAAATACTAACATTTTTGAGGTACAATGTTGTGTTTTTGAGCCATTCATGGCGCCTAGACATTTTCAGATTGTAATGTAATTGTAATTTATTTTTTATGTGGCTACAATTTTGCCAAATATTGACAGTGAAAAACTACGAGTCCCTTTAAGTTATGCTAAAAAGGCGAAAAAAATATTTTTTCCTTCATTTAAAAAATAAGTTGGAAACAAATGCAAAAAACCGAGATAGTTAACAAACTTTGTTGAGCATATATTGCCAAATATAGTTAGGCGGTATCATCAAGTCTGAATTAGCTGTTGGACAAAAATTGATGAAAACTTCTTTGAGGGGCCGGCTGATTTTCAGAATCTTTTAAGGCCCATAAAAAACTGGTCACCAATTCCGCTAAAATGAGTGCAGGGTTATACTAACCTTTGGTAGTAGATTCGAACCTATACTGTCAAGTCCGTGTATTATTTTCACAGTTTCAAATCCAATTATTTTGGCATAAATTCAAAAAAATAAACTTAAGAAATTACCAGAAGTATAGATATATTTGAATGAGATGAAAGCGCGATTGTTTATTAAAGTGCCAATGTTTATTTAAAAAAAAGACTTTAACACAACTTGTTACACATGGACCTTGTTACACATAGACAAATTTCCCATGTCAACAACTTCCTCAAAATATTAGCGCATTGTTCTCAGATTGTTCTCGCCTCCTGTTGGTTACCTAGGGGAAATGCTTCGGAGGCACTGAACGAATTGTATAAGAAAGACAGACGATCACATGCTAGACAAAATAGACGCATTAATATTAACATAATGTTTTTCACAGATCTATGGATTCTTCGGATCCAGTATTTGCATTTCTAAGAGACAATCATAAAATAAAACCAGTAAGGAAAGGCTAAAGTCGGGCGGGGCCGACTATATAATACCTGATATATAAATTTTATATATCATATAAAATTTATATATAACTCTGATATATACATTTTGTAATTCATGTATAAATTGTTTACAAAAATTTACTTTTGGGACATTTTATACTTAAATAATACCCTGTACCACAGTGTAGGGTATAAAAACGATTGGATCTAAAGAGCCAAATCGGATGAAATATATATATGGGAGCTATAGCTAAATCTTAACCGATTTTCTTCAAATTCGGCAATGTTGGTTCATGGATCAAGAAACTCTACTATTCTAAATTTCAAAACGATTGGATGTAAAATATAGCTTCTATAGAACTAAAGGGCCAAACCGGACGAAACATATATTTGGGAGCTGTAGCTAAATCTTAACCGATTTTCTTCAAATTCGGTGGTGTTGGTTCATGGATCAAGAAACTCTACCATTCTAAATTTCAAAATGATTGGATGTAAAATACAGCTTCTACAGGACTAAAGATAAAAATCGGACGAAACATATATATGGGAGCTATAGCTAAATCTTAACCGATTTTCTTCAAATTCGGTAGTGTTGGTTCATGGATCAAGAAACTCTACCATTCTAAATTTCAAAACGATTGGATGTAAAATACAGCTTCTATAGGACTAAAGGCCCAAATCGGACGAAAGATATATATGAGAGCTATATCTAAATCTGAACCGATTTCAACCAAATTCAATAGCGATCTTAACAGCCGCGAAATACTCTAAACTGCAAAATTTCAGAACGATCGGAGTGAAATTGCGACCTGTAGTCGACGAACAACTTTACATGGACAGACGGACGGACGGACAGTCATGGTTAAATCGACTCAGCTAGTGATTCTGAGTCGATCGGTATACTTTAAGGTGGCTCTAGCTGTGTTATTTTCAGGTGTTACAAACATCTGCCGTGAAACAAACTTATAATACCCTGTACCATAGTGTGGTGTAGGGTATAAAAAATGCATGCAGTTATGTCAAAAATTTAATTTGTTTATAACATCGGAAGGTTTTGTATTATTGGATTCAATTTTTTCGTACATCATAACATTATGCAAACCCTAAGTCGCAGGCGGCATATAAGGTCCATATTTTCCAAATCGGTGGGAAATTTGTACGAGGGCTATATCCAAATCTGAACCGATTTTCTTCATATTAAATATGTTTGGTCCTTGGTACAAAAATCATATCCATGCCAATTGGACCATATTTGCAACAAGCAATTAGCGTACAGGCATTAAGCTTGCGTCGGAGGTGGGAGTTGGCGTGGCCAGATTGGTCAACATTTTTGTCCAGTTGTTATATGGGTTATGACTAACAGATGTGCAAATTTTTAGGGCTGTATATACATTCCTTCATATTTATGCCACAAAAAAGGAATTTGTGACCAGTGTGCAATGATTTCAGATAACAATATTAACCGATTTCTCTCACATCTACTTTTCTAAAGCAACAACAAAATATGCTATACGATGTAAAAAATGTCAGTCAGATGTGCCCACTGAGACAAAAGATATAGGCATATAGTTTATATTTTCAAAACATTGCCCGTTTATGTGTTTTATTGGGAAGAGGTTTATGTAAATATTATTTTGGAGATAATAATAAATTATAAAAAGAAAGTATTACATATTTATATTTGTCTTAAAGGAAACTTCCAAATTACCCCATTTTTTACGAAACTTTCAAAACTTGCCCACATTTTCGACTGTCGCAAAGCTAGAATATGAAAAACTTTACCATTTTTATATGTACTAATTAGTTACACGATAAATTGAAAAAGCCAATTTTAAGCCTGGCTTTTAGTATAATAGATTTTGGGGAAAAAATAAAAATTCTGTTTTTGGATATTTTCGAATTTATTTTGGGAAATGTCTGTTTTACCTTTACAAATATAATAATATTAGAATAAGCCACGACTTCTGATGATTTTTCCTGAAACTCGGGATGTATGCATTTTTGAATGAAATATCAATGAATAATAAACCAATACATCCGAAAGAAGACGGGCAGGACAACGTCTGTTGGGGTCAGCAAGTGGAAATATACATTTTCCGTCTACCTTTGAAAAATATGTTGTTAATTTTTTTACTGATCCTTTCCTACGAATCGGTATATAAAAGAGTCGGTTATATAAAGATTCCTTTATTATTATATTTTCTGAATAGACAAAAACATTTTCTAGTGGATTCAATAATATCGTCATTCGAAAAAGACGAAAGTTATAAGCGCTTATACATTTTGCTCACCCGAGGTGGCCAAATTTGAGGCTCTGTAGCTCAGCCCCTGTATACCACTGGGGCACAAATTCAAAATTACCTTCTCTCTTAGAGAAACGTGCCAAGTTTTGTCGCAATCCGTTGTCTGTGTAAGAAACGGCAGAATTACATACCTTTTTTAATTCCTCCCACTGAGGGACGGACATTGCTCAAATGACTTAAAATAATCCAAATCAAATTTCCATCTAACTTACTTGGGGTCTTACTCCTTCGGTTACTCTTTCGTTGTGTTGCACTTAAGCAAATGGCATATACCCTCCTCTGTAAGGTGAGGTGATTACGTTTTTTTTCGAAAAAATATGTTTTATCCAAAAAAAAAAAAAAAATTGCGGAATTATGTAACACGTATCGTATAACCCAGATACGATGACTACACTGAAAATATTATCTTCGTGAAGATGAAGATAATATAACAGATTTTTATGTTTACTTCGTTGGGGATTGGTCTTTGTGTTAGTTTCTATGAAAGTTTGCCAAAAAATTGGGAAAGGACTTACAGTAGTTTCTACACGTGATTAAAGTGTTTTTAATTTTACTTACTGTATATGTTTTCTCTTTAATCTTTATGAACATTTGAATCCAGATAAATGCCAACAGCAATAACAAAATATTTATAACAGAAATATCTGTTATTTCCACATTTATTATACCGACCATCGGGGGGAAGCTCTAATACCAAAACACAGTCTTCTCTTGTACGAGAATGTTCCACTTTAGAGTGTTAAGTCATTTCAGAGAAGAAACATTTTTATACAAATTTCATGAGTAGAAGACAGCGAATGAAACATTTCAGCAAACATTCGCTGAGAGCGGAGCACAGCAGAGCAGAAGTTCGAAGGGCTCATACAACACATGGCGATGGCTCCAAAAAGGCCGAAAGGAGGCAAGGGGCAAATCGGTCCATATCAAATTCGGTTATCATTTTGGATTAAAAAAAATTGACTTGCAATTGGAAAATGATTATTTTGATAATAAAACTGATGAAATTCTAAACACTACTGACGACAATGAAAAACAAATCATAGATCATGACATATTACAAATGGCCGAAACGTCACTTCAAAATCGTATCATCCATATTGTAAAACCCTTTACTTTATGGGGTTGCAGGAATGCAGGGCATGCAGGGAAAACGTCGAAACGATGGAACATTTTCTGTGTCGGTGCACGGCTTTCACACATGCAGGATCACAACATTTCAGGTCCGGCATATTACCAGAGTTGACCCATCTCAGAGAATACGACTAGAAGATACTGAGAAAATTCGTGTCTAGTACCGATTTTCTGTAACTCGTGAGGTATAAAAAGATCATAAATAAGGAGCGCACAACAGGCCGAACCACTGGCTTAAGTGTATGTCCATGGACATGAGACGTTTAAACGTCTCCTCTCTTCAACCTAACCTAACCTAACCTATGGGTTGCATATCAATATTTCAAGATGTTGCAAACGGAATGACAATGTTAGTATACCGCCATCCTATGGTGGTGATAAAAACGATGTATTTGTTGTTTTAAAAAGATTAAATTATATTTGCTTCCATTATTTCGACTGCCTTCGACAGTCATCCCCAGAGAAATTCACTTTAAAATACAAATAAATAACAAATTATACAAAAATGTTTATAAGGCAAATATAGTATTACAATAATTACATTTAGAACAGAATCTATCGACTACTTCTTAACAGAGTTAACGATTAACTAACAAATTGTTTCCTTCGTCCGTATTTTCCACTAGATTTCTGTACTTTATTGTAATAATGTTCCGTGTCAGTTTTAAAGTTCATTCTCTCTTCGTTTGGTACATTATGTGTAACATTTGTAATGTTAATCTTTTGTAATTTTTCTCCTGTGTCATAGTGATGTCTGGTCAGAGTGCAATGTGCTGCAAGCGCCGTCATTTGTTCTATAGGTTTGTCAGTAGCTTTCTGATCAGGCCTCTGCCCGGATATCCTAGTCTTTAGTATTGATTTAGTCGTGCCAATATATACTTTCTGGCATATATTGGTCTTGTCAACCTCACATTTAATCTATAAACTACGTTAGATGTGTCCACCTTTTGTGACTTTTGATTTTGTGTTGCTGAAGAAGTTGTTCACAGTATTGCACGTCCTTTGTGCTAACTGGAAAGTGTATTATTGTATATCGTCGGTGCGCCGACAAAAACTCGTATGTGTAATTTTTCGATTTTTTTTATTGTCGAATCAGAACGTCCTAGCGGTCAAACGACTACCCACCAAAGCATTTTGCGCCATCTTCACCGGTTCCGAAGTTACCAAAAACTCCTATGTGTACCCCTCTATAGCAATGCTCCGACAAAAACTCCTATGTGTTGTAGGCACAGCCTGTCCCAAGGGATAGAAGGTTGGCTTAGATTCACGCCAAAAAACGGATAATGAGGTTTTGTTCAGAATCATCCCCTCTATTCGACAATGAATAGATCAAAATTAAATCTGCTTCCATTCGCGAGTTATCGCGAAAACAGTACTTTTACTCAAAAAAAAAAAAACGCGGAAATTTAGAACTGTAACACAATTTCCTTTAAATATGATTATTTGTAAGACGCCTTGTAACGTCCGCGACATTTGGCATGTTTTTATATTGCAAATTTTGTGTAATCGAAAAATCGTCTTACACCGCCAAATTTTTCCAAAAATATTATACCGAATTTAATAAGATTAATATATTTGCATTCTATAATCTCTGAGGAACAGATTAATATCAGCATTTTCGCGAAAAATATCCCTCGACGAATAAATTTTGTACAAAAAAAATTAGTTCGGAATTATTTTACTATATAATGCTATTATCTCGCGAATGAACAGTTCTAGGGAAAAATAGTCAAAGGAAGTTTGGAAGATAAGCGAAAAGTCTACAACTCTTTCTTTAACAAACAACATTTATAGTAATTTGGCAAGGATTTACAGTGTGTAACAACTTTTGTATGCTTTTCCCTTTATATGAGGCATTTGATTTGACACATTGTAAATCCCTACCATGTTATTATAATTGTTTTTGTTAAAGAAAGAGTTGTAGTCGTTTTTAATATCTCCCAAACTTTCTTTGACCACTTTTTCCTAGGACTGACCGTTCGCGTAATAATAGCATTATATAGTTAAATAATTCTGAACTTAAGTGTTTTTTGTTCGAAATGTATTCGTCGAGGGATGTTTATGGCGGAAATGCTAGTGCCAATCTATCCCTCAGAAATCACAGAATGTAAATACATATATTAATTGTAATAAAATTGCAATAATATTTTTGAAAAAATTTAGCGGTGTAAGTCGAATTTTTGGATTACAAAAATCTCGCTATAGAATAATATAACAAATATCGCGGACATTACAATGCGTCTTACAAATGTTTATATTTATGGGAAATTATGTTATAGTTTTAAATTTCCGCAATTCAATGTAATTTGGTTCGGTTTTTTGGTTAAACATTGTTTTTTATCGCGATAACTCGCGAGAGGAAGCAGATCAAATTTGGATTTCTTCTTATCTGTGTAGAGGGGACGATTCTGTACAAAACCTCATTAGCCGTTTTTTGCCACAATCCAGGCCAAATTTCGTTTGCTTGAGGTACGCTGCGAACATTCGAATATCAAAACTCCTATGTGTAATTTTTTTGTTTTATAAATATTTAAAATGCTCCAAACAAAACATCCTATGTGTCGATTTTCGTGAAAACCATTTACCACGTCATATGTGGTAAAGCCCTATATACGATTTTTGTTATAATATATTAGTGGTAAATAATTAAAAGAAAAATTCAAAAATCTGAGATACTAAAAATATCGCGATTTCACGTATAGCAACGATTTTTGTCTCTCCTGAAAACTAGTAAAAAAACACATAGGAGTTTTCGTCTGTGCACCGACGATATGTTTATTGTATAAATTAGAACGGCAAAATCTTTCTGAAAAGTTTGGAATGTAAGTCAGTGGTTTGATTATCTTTGCTATAGCCTCTTTTTGATCCTTTTGTTGTCGCTGCTTTACTTGACATATGAGTCCATTGATTGTTTTCTTCGGAAAGTCAATCATCTGTAAGATTTGTCGTATTTTCTCTTCGTTGGTTTTATGAAAGATGGAAATATGATTTTTTTTGAAAAACCGTTATTCTTCTATAAACACAAAATTACAAAACGATATAATAGTAATATTGTCCTTACAAGCTAGTGAATTTAATTTAGCAATTCTGACGCGTGAGCCGAGCAATGCAGAATAGGCGTAATAATATTGTAACACGTGCAAATAATTTAAAAAAAGAATACTCAATAGTCTAAGTGCCATAATTTGTACCTAATTGGCAACATACTTTTTTTAGTTTTGCGTTTATAATAATCGAATACATAAAAAACTGCTTCTGTAGTATATTGTCCCAAACATATTCGGCTTGAAACAGATATATGTTTAGGGTACACTCCAAACATAAAATTTTTGATACACACAAAAATTATATATTTGGGAGGATGTTGTTCTAAATAAATCTTTGTTCACATCCCAATATGTGTTTATTTTGGACTATTTTTTCCGAAACTAATATTTGGTTGCATTTAAGTATTCAGAAAATAAGTTGAGTTAAATTTTTCAGTAATTCAAAGTAAATTTTTTAGAAATTTTTCATGTCGTAAGTATAATAAATAATAATAACTGAAATCGTATAATCTTGGATCGAAATCTATTACTTGGAGGATTGAAAACTAATGATGGCTTGGAATACTCAGAAATTTTAAATTATTAATTTAAAACAGAAGTTAATGCTGCATTTCGTATCATAACTGGGAGATTGAATGCTAAACCTAAATTCGAAAAATTCAACAAAAGTTTCGAAAATATTTTTTAAATAAAATATATTTGGAGAAATTCCTAAACAATAATTTTATTTGTTTCCAAACACATGTTTTATTTGAGAAATTTAGTTTGCAAATATTATATGTTGTAACATATTAATATACGAGTTCCAAATATATTTTATTGATTTTCAAATAAAATGTATTTGCTCAGAAATATATAATATTTAAATATTTGTGTTCCAAATATATTTTCTTTCGATTCCAACATATCAGAAAAGGCGATTTTGCCCCGTGTACGCTCCAAAGGCCTTACATTCTTATATCGATGGCTTAATCGCCCTTATTCCAGTTGGTTGGCGTCGTCGACGTCGATTCTTAGTCGACACTTTTTAGATTGACGACTTCATACATTTTGAATTTTTTTTAAATATTTTTAAGTTATAAAAAGGGTTTTTGTTAGTTCATTGGTACCAAAAACATTCGTTTTGGCGTAAAGATGACAACTGGAATAAGGGCGACTATAACAAGTAAGAAAGTTCAGTCGGGTAAACCGACTTATGAATCCCCTCACCATGAGTCCCGTTCAACCCGTTACGCCTGAAAATTCACCACCACAAATAATAATTTATCAAAAGTCGTGGACATCGATGGATTTGTTGGGTATTCTAAAAAAGATTCCTTTGTATTCTTTGGGGAAAATCAGTTCAGATTTAGGTATATCCCCGGTATGTAATCTCCTTCCGATTTGGCTTCTAAGGCCTATAGGAGGAGTATTTTACACCAGATCGAGGAAAAAACTGGTAGAGACAAGTCTCTCTACCAATTAATAAAGTCTACTACTTTTAGTGGAAATCGGCTTCTAAATTTAGTGGAAATTGGCTAAGATTTATGGTGATTTCGTTTGTGCAAAAAATTTAAAATTTAGGTTCGTTTGTAAAATTGGTGCAGCCGTATGAACGGGTTTTGATATCGGTTGTAAAATTATTATATCCCCAAATGCGAAAATATCGCATTTTCCACACTCAACACAGTCCACGGTGTGGAGCGTTGCACTGTCAAAAAGCAGACTTCAGAACAAACCTAAATGAAAGCGTATATTCTTAATGCACTACCAAATGGTTGGGTATGGGTTTTACTCACCGCACGATTTTTGTTAGAAACGAAATCACCATTAGATTTAGCCCCCATATATTTATACATACATGCTTCTTTCGATTTAGCTTCTAAGTGCTGTATTGACTGCATTTTACATATCCCTTTTACGAAAATTGGGAGAAGGGAGTCACTTGCTCTACGAATAAACGCAGCTAAATTTTAAAGAAATCGGGTCAGATTTAGTTATAATCATGTCGGTTATGCATTTTGGAATGCAAATTGGGTTATGCAAATTGGAATTAAAAAAATAATATTTTTTTTAAATATTTATTCGTGTTTAAAACACCAAATTGCTCCAGAAAGTATCATGCACAGCTCTACGGCAAAATGTTTGTAAAATATTATTATCAAATAATTTCTCGGCGGTTACATACATTCTGAAATATACATTTCGTTGTGTGTGATCAGCAATGTAGGCATGTAATCGTCACAGGGCTTAGAAACGTGAGATAATAAGAGGGGAGTGTCTGATTTTTTCCGCTCCTCTGTTTGCTTTCGAACCTAAAGGAGGTGTCAACACACTCAGGAAGGATAGCTTAAACTTACAAATATCCGCCTTCATTACACCAAGTCTCGTTGTTATTGTCGTTGTTGTCGTTGCTGGATTTGCGGCAGGGGCGACAGTAGCCGGAATATAATAAAATATCTGCCTGAGGTTGCAATTTAATCACCTCAACTTAGCTGGGCATGTAAACAATCTGCAGACATGTAAAGTACTCTGACCCGCTCGCCAGCGAGCGCTCTTTCTCTGTCCCTCTCTCGCTCCCTATCTATCATTCCTTTTCTCATGGTCTGAAACACAATCTCATAAAACAAATATACTAAGTTACACACACCGACATACCAGCATACATACATATACGTACATACATACGTAAGTATGTATGTAACATACTTAAACAAGAAGAATACATTTTTTGCTGATTATTCAGTTGGTTTGCTTTGCTCTCCTTTTCGGTTCGTGGGGCGATGTTGGTTTTGACGTTGTTAACAGTTTCACACAGTTACAAGCGAACACACACACAGGCAATTCCTCTGCAAAGCCACATACCGCTGGAGAAAACAAAACAAGGTGTAAATAGCTGAAAAATATTTAAATCGTCCTCTGCTTTACACAAAAGTCAACAGATGCGTGGGAAATCTAAGGGGTTCCACAAGGGAAGAACAAGTTAAACATTTCAATGAAGATTACGTTGCATAGCTGGTCCCAAAGGGCGACCTGCGAAAAACGAGAGTTCACAATCAAAGTATATCTTACAAATCTGATTACTGTCGTTTATTTAGTAGGTAAATACATTGACTCATACTTACTTATGTGTGTTGTACTCGTATCGCCACATTTCCGTCTCTTTTCGAAAGGGATAAGGAAGCCGTTGTTGTTCATTAGCGCCGATTAATCTTTTAAAGGATCCAAAATGCTTTGATATAATTACAATTTTGTATTTCTTCGAAAGTCTTACGTATTTTGACATTGGATTTCTATTTAAACGGATTTATATTATAAATAGGAAAATAAGTAAGAGCATTTTAGTCGAGTAAACGTATATTACGTTATTCACTTTGTGAGTAATGCAATATCGTACGAGGGCGGTCCCAAAATAGCCGACCTAACAAAGAGAACACAACAAATTTTGGGAATTTTTTTTTTATTTCTCAACATAATCTTCTGATAGCTCGATACACTTTTCACAGCTATATTCAATAGCTGCGATACCATGTTTACAAGAGGAAAAGTCTAACTCATTAAAATAGCCATCAACCGCAGACTCCAGCCACCTCTTCATTGTTGGCAAATCTGTTACCACCAAATGTTAACAATTTGTGGGGGAGGTACTAGAAGGAGTGGACCAATATGGCCCATCTTTGAACTTAGCCGGAGATAGAAGAAAGTATTACCACACGCTGAAAAAAATCGCTTCTTTAGTATATTGTCGCAAACATATTCGGCTTGAAATATACATATGTTTACAGTACACTCCAAATATATAATATTTGACACACATAAATATTATATGTTTGGGAGAATATTGTTCTAAACAAAAATATGTTCCCATTCTAATATTTTTTTATTTGCAACTAGTATTTCCAAAATAAAGATTAATTTGTATTTAATTATTTTGGCAATGTATCAATGCCTTGATTTAAAGACAAGTTTTCTGTTTTTCAGGTGCTCAAAAATAATTTTTTTTTTATAAATTTTAAATGTTTTTAAAATTTAATTAAAACTTAAATCGTAGAATCTTTCGTGAATATAAATTGCATTGATGGATTGACAAAAAGTGATGAATTGGAATATTTATAAATTAAAAGACATTTTTAGCTATAAAGTTTAAAACGAAAACTAGGAAAAACTAACTAAAATTCGAAAAAATCATCAAAGTTTTAAAAAATTTTTTAAATAAAATAGGTTTGGAAAACTTCTTAAACAATAACTTTGTTTGTGGGTACACACATATTTTATTTGTGAAAGTCAGTTAGCAAATATATTATGTTCTAATATATTAATATATGCGTTCCAAACAAGATTTCTTGATTTACAAATAAAATTTATTTGTTAACAAATATATAGTATTTGAAAAAATCGCTTCCAAATATGTTTTCTTTCAATTCAAACAAATCAAAAATGACGATTTTCCCCCGTGCATATACCAAATTTGAAGTCAATCGGTTACTCATTTCGAATGTTATCGTGCGCACCAGCCAGATGACAGACAGACAGATGGACGGACTTAAAATGACCCAAAACGGATATCCGCCGAACATACTTAGGGTCTTAGGTCACTCCTTCGATGTGTTACACTATTGGTTCGTAGCAAATGATATGCATATACCCTCCTCTCTAAGGTGAGGGGTAAAAATGCGGAACAAATCTACCGGAGAAAAGTGCATCCACTGTCAAAGTTATAAAAGTTATAAAATATCTGAAATACGTACACGCTGAAAAAAAATCGCTTCTGTAGTATATTGTTCCAAACATATTCTGCTGGAAACATACATATGTTTAGGGTACAGTCCAAATATATAATATTTGACACTCACAAATATTATATGTTTGGGAGGATGTTGGTCTAAACAAAATTATGTTTTCATCCTTATATTTTTTTATATGGAAATAATATTTCCGAAACAATGATTAATTTGTATTTAAATATTTTGGCAATGTATAGATGCCTTAATTTAGTTTTTTTAGAAATTAAAGGTTCATTTTTTTAGAAATTTTATATGTTTGTAAAATTCTATTAAAATTTAAATCTTATAATCTTTGGTAACGAAATATAGCATTGATGGATTGACAATTGGACTATTTATAAATTAAAAATTAGTGCTGTAAAACAAAAGAAAATGCTGCTTACGACATTTTTAACTATAAAGTAAGAGTATAACACGAAATTTGGGAAAAAATAAAATTAAAAATTAACAAAGTCAGCAAAGTTAAAATATTTTTTTAAATGTAATGTATTTGGATGAATTCTTAAACAATATCTTTGTTTGTGTCTAAACACATATTTTATTTGTTACAGTCAGTTCGCAAATATATTTTGTTGTAATATATTAATATATGCGTTCGAAACAAAAATTTTTGATATTCAAATAAAATATATTTGTTCAAAAATATATAATATTTAAAAAATTTGGTTACAAGTATATTTTCTTTGAATTCAAACATATCAAAAATGGCGATTTTCCTCTGTGTATACGTAATATGTATGTAAACAGAACAGAAAATTTTTGCAATTTTTAGGGCACTGCATGCGCTGTTTTCGGGTAAGTTTGTTCCGCATTTTTTTCCTTTTTCTCCTATTCAATATCTGCAACTTTGCTTCAGACACAAAAGAGATATTCCGTACGGCATACCGAGAAAAAAAGTGTAGAACAAATGTTAAAAAATCACACTGAGCAAAAGATTTAATATGACAATTAATTGAGCCAACTTGATTAAACGAATGATGCAGAAGTTCTTATTTTTGGGCTACTTGCACGTCCAATTCTCAGAATTGTGTCTCAAATCAAATGCTGTACTGTGTTAGTAAAGGAAAAATCCCACAATTTCCAAAATAAAATTGCAATGAAATATTTTGTAGCTTGTAGGTCTTGATATCACAAATCGAAAGTAATTCGCGAATCATTATATTTGCAAAAGTAAGTTCCTCAATTCCCAAAATATTTAAGAAATTCCAAAAATGGGATTTTTAGATTTTCTCCTCTATCTACTACATTAAAAGCCGCGCTCCAAAATCCTTTTTCAGCTCAACGTACAACACCTTTCAACATACAAAAATAGAAAAGGTTTCAATAGTTTAGCTTTGCGATTGAAGAAAATGTGGTTTCCATGTGAAATTTGGGTTATAAATGGTGGACTTCGGAGAAGCTTGGCAGCAATACCGGTGAAGGTGTTTGACCCGTTCTTTCTTCGAGAGCATTCTCTAGGAAGTTTCTTTTAATATAAATATAAATTTGTTATACAAACCTTCCCAAAAAATTTCAAAAATCCAACTTTTAAGGAAAATATGAATTCAAATGGCTATAACTTTGTCTTATTGGGTATCTCATCATATAGCAATTTTTTTGTCAATTCAGAACAGTAGAGTTAAAAGAACTCTACTGTTCTAAGCATCGGTTAGTAGAATGCACTCAAAAAAATATTTTATGAATCAGACGAAAAAGACAAAAGTTACACGCGCTTAAGCATTTTAGGGTAATTCCAAAGCAAATGAATCAAAAACACACATTTTAAAAATGACCCCTTTTGATTTAAGTGAAATTTTGCACAATGATTATATAAGTGGAAATGTGCACGCATTTTATGGAGTTTTAGTTTTTCAAAATTCATTGTAGTTTTTGTGGTACAGAGCTCCAAAGTTACCCATCTCAAGAATTTTTCTCAAAATTACTATATTTTAAATTAACCATATCTTCTTAAAAGCTTCACGTATTTTGAAGATATTAATACCAATGAAGATGTTAAAGAGCCCTGCTACTCCTCTACAATGTTGCGGAATAAAATATTTGTCTCCTTTTGTTGGAAGGAGCTGAAAATATAAAAAAAAATATCTTTAATCCTTGAATATCCTCAAAAAGTATCAATTAATATCCTTAATTTTTTTGGTAGTAAAGAGTCAAACTATTATGAACTGAATATGAAAACTCAAAATGGAACCTTGATGGACCAAATATAGGGTTTTCCAACAAGAAGTGTTATTTTGGTATTCAAAGAAAAATTCAATTTTTTGAGATAAATGATCCGATGTTTATTTCATAATAAAGAGGAAGGTGTGCCGTTAATAATGGAAAACAACATCAGCCAAATGGCCACCACGACCACGCTTACAGGACCATATCCTTTTCATGAAATTTTCCATAACCAAATCGCAAAGTGGCTGCCCTATGTCCCCGATAGCCTCACGAATTCTATCTTTGAGATCTTGAATCGATGCTGGGCTGTTGGCGTAGACCTTATCTTTCACGTGGCCCCAAAGGAAGAAGTCGCAAGGTGTTAAATCACAAGATCTCGGTGGCCAATTGTGATCACCTCTTCGAGAGATAACACCGTCGAGCAATGGTTTCGTTGCTTGTGTGGCACGTAGCGCCGTCTTGTTGAAAGTAAACGTTGTCCAGATCAATACCATCCAACTCCGACCATAACAAATCATTAATCATCTCTCGATAGCGCAATTCACCGTAACTGTTGATCCAACCTCATTTTCGATAAAGTAAGGTCCAATGTCCCCGCCGGACCATAAACCGCACCAAACAGTCACACGTTGAGGGTGGAGAGGCTTCTCAACAATAACTCTTCGGCTTTCCGAGCCCCAGATGCGACAATTTTGCTTGTTGACGTAGCCACCGAGGTGGAAATGGGCCTCATCAGTCAAGATGATTTTTCGATGATTTTCGATTTTTAGAATTTTAATAATTTCAATGCGTTGTTGAATCGTGTATTGTTCCATTTTTAGTAATGGCGTAGTTTCTACTTTTCAAATGTCAAAGAATAAAAGCTTCAAAAGTTACAGCTACCGAAATACCGCGTGATTCAAAATAACACCTCTTGTTGAAAAACCCTGCAATTTTATTGAGTCAATGTTATAATTTTTCTTGTAAATTTGTATATAGAATTTTAGATTCGTCTACTGGACTAGTGTAACTTCTAAACGGCTCGACCGATTGATGTTAGTTTTACGCATTATACACGGGGCAAAATCGTCTTTTTTGATATGTTTGAATCGAAGAAAAATATATTTGAAACACAAATTTTTAAATATTAATTACCTCTGAGCAAATACATTTTATTTGAAAATCAATAAAATTTATTTGGAACCCATATATTTATATATTACAACAAAATGTATTTGCAAACTAATTTTCTCAAATAAATTATGTGTTTATATACAAATAAAATTATCGTTTAGGAACCTGTCCAAATATATTTTGTTTAAAAACGTTGACAATTTTTTAAATTTTGTTTCTACTTTTTAATTGATTTTAAGTTATACCTTATAATTAAAAATGACTTATAAAGCAATAAAATTCGTTTTAAAGCACTCATTTTTAAGTTATATTTATTCCAAGTCATCATTTGTTGACAATCCACCTTGCATAATACATCATTTCGCAGGATTATACGATTTCAATTATAATGGCTTTTTACAAACATTTTAAATTTCCGAAAAAATGAACGTTGAATTACTGAAAAACATAAAACGCGTCTTAAAGTTAAGACATTACTTTGTTTTCTGAATATTTTAATACAAATAAATATTTGTTCCGTAAATAATAGTCCCAAATAAAAAACATTAGGACGGAAACAACGATTTATTTAGAACAACATCTTTCCAAATATATAATTTTTGTGTGTGACAAATATAATATAGACAAATATAAATTAGAGTGTACCCTAAATATTTGTATATTTCAAGCAGAATATGTTTGGGACAATATACTACAGAAGCGATTTTTTTCAGCGTGTAGTAATATTCGTGATATAGGTTAATTTAGTGCGAAGTAAGAGAATAGAAGCTCTTGGACCCAATAGGTGAAGCTTTATGTAAATGTCGGCAGTTTTTGTGTAATAATTGAAAAATATTCCATATTTTGACGATTGCGCCAACAATTGAATTCAAATCTGGTAATTAGCTTTCGACGAATATCAGCTGTTTTGGTCTCCACCCCTTTATACAACAGTGGGCCCAAATTCGAAACACAACTTCTCTAATACCTTTTCTACAAGCACACCAAAGACTAAAACTTAACACAAATAAAAAAAAAGTAAAATTCTAGTTAAACCCCTCTTTAATGGTATCATTATTACTTCGAACGCTGGGTCGTATGAATAACATTTAAAAGGGCGTTTTTGACTGGCCTGGCTGTTTTTTTTTTTGGTGTTTTTGATAAGTTTTAGGCTTTGGGAGTTCTGACATATATAGTAAAATTGTATGTCCAACATTTTTGTAGAACATTTCATTCCCGCCCGTCCAATTTTTACGGATGTTTTTTAAGATTTATTTAAATAGAGCCAATTTTAATTAATCTTTTCCACAAAAATATTGGCCTTAATGTTTGCTACAAACATCAGATGTAAAGAGCACAAAAGAGATGCTGCACGAACAGGCAAAAGTGGAAAACTTAAACCCTCCTAAAATAAAATTCAGATCTATTCAATAAAATTCAAATCCAGAATCTATTGTCCGAATCCTGTTATTTTGAAAAAAACGTTCCAAATTGTTGTGTAATTTTATACCTCTGATCGGCTTATTTTGGGACCGCCCCCGTAAATTCTTTTATTTATTTTTGAGTATACCAAATCTAGTTATCATGCCTTTAAAGGATCGATAATACCTAAGAAAAAAATTTGTTTGGCTATTGAGTCTCCATGAGCAAATGGTTTCTCCTTTGTGTTATATTTCTTAAGAACTAAATAATGTAATTATGTACAGAAAAATCGTTTACCCACACCACAATGTATGACTATAAATTTAACTATTTTATGCCTTAATTATGTATTTGTCGAGTGTGTTTACAACAACCATTAACCAATGTTTTAATGACCAATCTTCTGACATATGCCACAGCATTATTTCAGCTACACGTTTTGGCAATCGTTTACCTCTTTTAAATGCTTCTACAATATACGAGAGTGTATTGTATATTTGTAATCTTAGTGGTGCTTCCTCCTCCAGCCTTCTGTCAATATTTGTGCCTAATTACGTTTTTGTGCCTTTTGGCTGAGTGAACTTGATTGGAATCCATAGACGATCAACCATAGAAATCTCATCGCTCGGTTGTTGGGCAATTATAGGCGTTCACCATTATAAATTTCGTTAGAGGAGTCTGTTGCCATGGCGGCCACCGCACACAGTTGCGTAGCATTAGTATTTGATTTTCGTCGTACTATTCCCGCAGGAATTCCACTTTTTTTTGGGTAACGCCGGCAAATAGCTACGAGATTTTATTGTATTAATTGCGAGTACGTATGAGTAGTTAAGGTATAATTTATGAGAAGCCAAACGTGGCATACAAATTAGATGTTTATTTGCTACTAACTGCTGCTGAAACAAAAAATACTCACTCCTTTATATCACCCAGCTATTGTTGAAAGGTGCTCCATTGGCTATGGCGATAATGAAGTGTTTAAATTGTGACCAATCTCAATAATAGATTCGATCAGAAACTATCCTCCCCCTAATCAATATTGCACATTGTAAATCTGGAGATAACAAACGTTTACATTTGTTTTAAACCGATGTGTGTTGACTATCTCTGCCTAACAAACATTTTTCTCGTTTCTTTACAGTTCAGTAAAAGACAAACTTTCGACGACAATTTTCTTGGTAAGTAATTTATTAATGTAAAAATTTATATAACAATTGACTACAAAGATCTTAAAAATATTTAACGTAAATCGAAGTTTTATGATAAATTTAAATTTTCTGCATAATCTAAACAATCGACTTCGATAAATATTTTTTATAGAGATTTTAATTCGAATCATTTTATGTGTATAAATGGGTTTCCTTAATAATTTGTAGACGGGCAATTCCAAAGTAGTTCGACTAACTCAAATTACACCTCTCAATTTTCACAATATTTAGCACAATAACTCTCCTAGTGTGCGGGAATTTTTCGACGTTTTTAGTTTTTTAAAATTCATTGTAGTTTTTGTGGTGAAGAGCTCCAAAAATATCCATCTCAAGGATTTTTCTCAAAATAACTATTTTTAAATTAGCCATATCTACTTAACCGATTAACGTATTTTGAAGATATAAATACCAATGAAAAGCTCTACTTGTCCTTTTCAATGTACAACTAAAAAATATTCCATATTGTGACGATTGCACCAACAATTAAATCTAAATTTGTTGATTCGCATTCTTAGTACTAGTTCAAACTATTCCACGAATATCAGCCATTTTGTAAAAATAACATCAATCGGTCTAAGCGCGTTTAAATTTCGTCTGATTCGTAAAAACTTTTTGTGTACATTCCACTAACCGAGGTTTACAATGACTTTTTACACCTAAGAGTCATCTCGTATAGCTACCGAGAAATCTGTATTTGAAATTTCTTTTCTTTTAAATTTTTTCCCGACGTTGCCCTAATATTTTGTGAATATCGGACCAGAATATTCGCCGATATCTTTAACATCAACTTTTCTGAATAGACAACAAGATAAGATATTAAATTTTGGTATAATTTGGCCATTTTGTGTGGGAGGTACAAAAAGGGGCGTGGTGATAACGCCAATTTTTTACAGGGCTATACGCACTTCAAAAGCGTTACACTGTGTAAAATGTTGTTGCATTTTCGTGCACTGGTACTCCCGCTGTGAGCTCTTAACTTTTTGTGTAAAATGGTACTTTTGTGTGGGAGGTACAAAAAGGGGCGCGGCAATAACGCCCATTTTTCACAGGGCTATGGACACAATAAAAACATTACACTGTACAAAATTTCAAGTGTTTTTATACACTGGTTTTAAAGTTATAAGCTGTTAACTTTTGGTGCAAGAAGGTACCTTTGTGAGGGAGGTACCAAAAGGGGCGTGGCAACAACACCCATTTTTCCCTGGACTGTAGGCAATATAAAAGCACAATACTGTACAAAATTTCAAGTACTTTTATACACTGTTATTAATGTTATAAGCTGTTAACTTTTGGTGAAAAATGGTGCATTTGTGTGGGAGGTACCAAAAGGGAAGTGGCGACTTCGTCCATTTTTCTCGAATTGATAGCGACTAATAAGCTAATACTATGTGTGGAATTTCAAAAGATTCGAATAAGTAGTATAGCAGTTATTAAAGAATCAATATTTCACAACATTTTAACCCTTTGTGGGGGAGGTACTAGAAGGAGTGGACCAATATGGCCCATCTTCGAACTTAGCCGGAGATAGAAAAACATACCAAATTTGAGGTCAATCGGTTACTCCTTTCGAGAGTTATCGTGCGCACCAGTCAGCAGACAGACAGACAGATAGACAGACAGACAGAAGGACGGACATTGCTCATTCGACTTAAAATTACCCAAAACGGATTTCCTCCGAACATACTTGGGGTCTTAGGTCACTCCTTCGACGTGTTACACTTTTTTCCGTAGCAAATGATATATACCCTCGTCACACTAAAGTGAGGGTATAAATATAGCCATTTTATGTTATATTTCCAAAAAACGTAATTTTTTGCCTTTGGGAAAAAAGTATATGTCATAACATATTTATATTCATCTTAAAGGAATCTACCTAGAGAATGTTCCTAAAAACAAGCCCAACATAATAACTGGTATAGTTGCCAAGCTTTTCCAATATAACCGTAATATAACAAAATTCCAAAAGTAAGACAAATTGTCTCCAATCTTTGCGAATAAAGTATTAAAAGCTTTTCTATTTAGAATATTAAAACCTTTACTATCGTATTTTTATATGTGGTTAAGTTGGACACTTTGAACTGCAAAAGAAATTTGAAGCGCGTCTTTTAGTGTAGTTGATATAGAGGAAAATCTAAAAAATCCCATTTTGGGCATTTTAGAAATTATTTTGGGAATTGTGGGATTGACTTTTGTAAATATAATGATTCGCGAATTATTTTCGATTTCTTATGTTAAGACCTATAAACTAATTATAAAAAATATTTCTTTGAAAAATATTAATTTTTAAATGTTTTAAAGCGTTATTACATTTCTGTCTGCATTTGAAAATATATTTTTTTTACTGACCCAGTCCTAGAATTTTGTTAATATTAGTGCGGAATATAAACCGATTTTTCTCACATCAAGTTTTATAAATTGAAAACACATTTTGCTGTACAATGTAGAAAATTTGTGTCTGATGTGCCCACTGAGAGAAAAGTTATGGCTACAACAATTATTATTTTGCATAGATAGGTAATTTTTGTATTTTATTGCGAAAAAGTAAATGTTGTATTTTGGGGATATAGAAAAAATTATAAAAAGAAAGTACGTGTATAATACATTCAATTCATCTTAAAGGAAATTTTCTGGAGAATGTTTTCGAAAAAAAGAATGGGTCAACAATTTTTATAAATAACTTGTTTACGTTTTACGAAAATTTTAAAACTTAGCCAAATTTTTGACAATCGCTAATCTCGAATATTGAAACTATGTATTACCATTTTTATATGAAGGAGTGTGTTACACGGTAAACTGCAAAAAGAATTTTGAGCTCGGATATTGGAAAAAACTAAAGAATTCGTTTTTGGGGAATTTCGAATTTAATTTGGGAGTTTCCTTTACAAATATAATAATAATGTTAGCATTAGCCTCGATTTCTGATGTAAAGTTGTACAAATTACAAAAAAAGTATTGAAATATATTAATTTTTAAATATTTTATGGATTTATAAAGTTTCTGCCTGCTCTTGAAACATTTTTTTCGATCTTTTTCCACGAATCAGTGTATATTAGCGCCGGATATACACCGATTCCTTTCTCACTATATTTTCTGAATACACAACAAAATTTGATATTTGATGCCAAAACGTTACCATTAGATAAAAGATAAGGTCATTTGAATTTATACTTTACAAAAAAATCTTTGTCAAAAATACAAAAACTTGGAAAAATATCAAAAATATTACACGCGTTTAAAAATTTTGTTCACCCGAGAGTTGCGTTGCAATCCGTTGACTGGTTAAGAATTTTAATTCCTCCCACTGTTAGTGTTGCCTGAAATGACGATTTATACACGGAGGAAAATCGTCATTTTTGATATGTTTGAATTGAAAGAAAATATACTTGGAAACGATTTTTTTAAATATTATATATTTGTTAACAAATAAATTTTATTTGAAAATCAAGAAATTTTGTTTGGAACGCATGTATTAATATATTAGAACATAATTTATTTGCAAACCGAATTTCACAAATAAAATATGTGTTTACACACAAACAAAGTTATTGTTTAAGAAGTTTTCCAAATATATTTTTTTTTAAAGATTTTTAAAACTTTGCTGACTTGTTCGAATATTAGTTTGTTTTTCCTAGTTTTCGTGTTAAAATGTATAGCAAAAATGTTATTTGATTTATAAATATTCCAATTCATCACTTTTTGTCAATCCATCAATGCAACTTATATTTACGAAAGATTATTAGATTAGATTTAAGTTTAATAAAATTTTACAAACATATAAAATTTATAAAAAAATGCTTTTGAACATCTGAAAAACAGAAAACTTGTCTTTAAGTTAAGACATTATTACATTGAAAAAAAAAATAAATAATTACAAATTAATCTTTGTTTCGGAAATACTAGTTCCAAATAAAAAATATTTGAATGGGAGCATATTTTTGCTTTGAACAATATCCTCCCAAACATACAATGTTTGTGTGTGTCAAATATTATATATTTGGAGTGTACCCTAAACATATGTATATTTCAAGCCGAATATGTTTGGGACAATATACTACAGAAGCGATTATTTTTCAGCGTGTAGGCAAATAGCTTAGGACGTCTGTACTTTCAATTGTCTTTGATGACATGTCCCGAATTATGGAGGACATTTTGACTTTAACTGTCAATAAAAACAAGTACGAAAGTTCAGTCGGGTAAACAGACTTATGAATCCCCTCACCTTGAGTCTCAAAAAAATATTCTTAAATTTATTTATTTTTTTTTATTTAATTAAATTATTATCACTTTAAATTGCATTTAATAAGATTAAAGTATGTCCTGGTATTAAAGTTAAAATCTGTAAAATGGTCCATTTGTGTGGGAGGTACGAAAAGGGACGTGCCAATAACGGCCACTTTACTCTAGACCTCAGGTATTATAAAAACATTACACAGTACAAAATTTCAAGTATTTGTATGCACTGGTATTAAAGCTGTCAACTTTTGGTGCAAAATGGTCCATTTGAGTGGGAGGTACCAAAAAGGCAGTGACCACTCCGCTTTTTACTTTTGGTACAAAACGATCCATTTGTGTGGGAGGTACCAAAAAGGGCGTGCCAATAACGCCCATTTTTCTGTGGACTCTAGGTACTATAAAAGCATTACACTGTACAAAATGTCAAGTATGTGTATGCACTGATATTAAAGTTATAAGCTAGTAACTATTGGTACAACATCGTCCATTTGTGTGGGAGGTCACTCCTTCGATGTGTTACACTTTTTGGCTCGTAGCCAATGATATATACCCTCCTCTCTAAGGTGAGGGGATAAAAAGTACAGCAAATTAACTTGGTCAGTTAATGCAGCTGACGTTTCGCATTCATTCATTCTTAAATCCACATAACTTATATAATTAGCTTTTTCCTGACAATACTTTGTAATTTTTCTCCATCACGTAGTTCTTCTTAGCAATTATTTCAAGTTCAATAAATATGAAATAAGGCAATCTTTTAAGGCAGCAAAACACATTGAATGGGCCCATTATAGAGTTCACTCACTGTGTGGCACAATGACTAACTCATATGAACGAACCACCGAACCACCGACCTTCTTCACAAGAACCGTGTTGGAAATCCACAATGATTTGTGGGTTTACGAGTATGAGGTTAGACATTCCTTGTCATCACATCATCCATATGTCTTGCGACCTTACGAAATTTCATATGTTTACACATGTGTACGAGTGTATGACACACACACTCACAAACATATATACACAAACACAGAGAAATCAAGAGAGGGGGAGTGAAAGACACTGAAACTAATGGAGGGTAATAAGATATGAAAAAGGATCCTTTGGGTTAAAGTGTTTTAGTTACACAGTCCACATTCAGTGAGCTTACTGCGATTATGGCCGACTCTGGGATATGCCACCCGTACGAGTACGGGGGGTCCATGCGACGACTGGAAAAGTGATGAAGGAAATAAAAAGAAATATCGACTTTGTGTATTATTTAGGAAGTGCTGCTAGACTTTAAGGCATCATCTACCTTCATCAGCCGTATTTATTTTGTCTAATGTATGAACAATATGGAATTTAAGTGTTTTATGTCATTCTTGTAAAAATAGTTCACATTTAACAATTAACATTTAATTTACTAAAAACACTTAAAAGGTAAATTTTGAATTTCAATAGGCAAATGGATTCTATTGGCAAATAAAATGACAGAACTTTGCATTTTGGGCAGATACGTTTTTGTTAATCGTTCATCTGGCATGTTCTATGAATGTCTATCATTTACAGAACATTAGATTTTACATTACAAAATCGATAGTTATATTGTAAAGTATACTAACCCCTATTAACTCAAAATAAAATATCCGAGCGTTAGAGCTAACAAAAGTTAAATTTTATGGAATTTGACAGCTATAACCAGTAGTTAGCTCTTAACCCTACTCTATTTATTTATTGTTAATGGCCCTAAATCAAATTAGCAAATTTTTAGGCATACTTAATATTTTATACATAAATGAAGTGAAGTGAATTTTTCAAGCCAATGTTGTGGTGAAACTTAAAATTTTTTGATTGAAACCAGTAGTACATTAAAGTATAACTTTCAAAGTATATTGTGTAATATTTTCATAAAAAAATATTAAAAAATAAGGCAACGACAGCATTTATGCGGAAGCGTCTCGAAAAAAAGTTGAATTGCGGTGCACCTCATAACACGATACCGGATCATCAGAAATTAATAAATAAATTTATTTAGTTAGATAATCGTTATTGTCAGGTAACGCTTTCGAGTTTTTATTGAAATTTAAATTTTTCAATTTTTTTAAGTAAAAAATGCGATTTTTGTGAGAAAAAATCGACTAATTGCTTTTTGTTAAATAAAATTAACAAATTTAAAGAAATCTCGACAGCGTTACCTCTTAAATTATATAAAGAAATAGTGTTAACAATTTCAAAAGGATCGGTTCAGTAGTGTTTGAGTTATGAGGGGCACCGTCTTTGAAAACATGGGTTGTGCGAAAAACGCTTTAGGGCCTGTTTCTGTAACTTATTTTCGTTCGTCTACGGCGAACGATCAAAATTCTCTCAGCTATTACTTGAATTCTATAAAACGCAGGTTAGAAATATTTTAGGAACAAGCTTTTTACATGATTTCCTACAGACACAACGAATTATAAACTTCTGCGATTTATAGATTTCTCGGAATAATTGAGTGATTTTTGATCGTTCGCAGTAGACGAACGAAAAAAAGTTACAGAAACAGGCCCTTAAAGTTTTTCTGATGTACTGTATGTCACGTATGAGGAGTGGTTGCTTAGACTGTCAGGTTTTTTCTTTGTCAGGTTTGCTCCGATTTACCTAAAATTTTCACACAATATTCTTGAAAGGTTCTCTATTCAGAAAAAACTTTAAAAAAAAATATGAAAAAAAGTTTATAAACGTTACACCCCCTTAAAATTGCCATGTTCTTGGAAGGTGTCTTTAGTATTTGGACCATTTTTTTGTGAAGTATATGCTCGAGAAAGCCCGGATATACTTTAAATTAAAGGAAACTATGACCACTACAATGACACTTTCACGTGGAAACATAAGTTTAGTAACTGTCGTTAAAATAATTAGAAAAAATTTTATGTTTTTTCAAAAAAAAAACGTTTTTTTTGCCATGAAAAATCCATAAAAAATAGAAAAAATTCATTTAAAACAATTTTTTGTTCCAATTGTTGGAAGCTAGCATTCTAACGAAGAAAACTATCTATCTATGGATAAATGTAGCAATAATAGCACTTTTGGAATAAGACTGGAATAAGAAATAAGATAATTTCAAAATTTTTTTTACACACCCACTATTGTTTACAAGGGTATATATCAGATGATGCAGGTCAGAAGTGTAAAGGTAAAAGTGTAGGAGATCCCAAGAATATTTGGCAGAAATTCATTTTAGCAATGTCCGTCTGTCTGTCTTGTTGGTGCGCACGATAACTTTCAACAGTATTAACCGATTGACTTCAAATTTGCTATGTGTCAATATTTTTTCTATCTCAGACTAAGATCAAAGATGGACTATGTTGGTGCACTCCTTCGAGTACCTCCCCCACAAAGGGTCAACATTTAGTGAAATATTGATTATCTATATAACTTCTATATTACTATTCAGAATCTTTGACCATTCCATATATAGTATTAGTTTCTTGGTCGCTATCACCTTGAGAAAAATGGACGAAGTTTCCACCACATTTTTTGATAACTTCCATAGAAATAAACCATTTTGCTCAAAGAGTTAACGGCTTATAACTTCGACTCCAGTCCATATAAATACTTAAAAGTTTGTGGAGTGTTGACAGTACCGATAGTTCCATGCAAAATGGGCGTTATTACCACTCCCCTTTGGTACACCCCGTACAAATGGACCATTTTGCACACAAATTTAAAGGCTTATAACTTCGGTTCCTGAACTTACAAACATTTGAAATTTTTTACAGTGTAATGCTTTATAGTACCCATAGTATATTACAAAAATGAGTTATTGCCTTTTAGTACCTCCCAAACAAAATTGCCAAAATATGAAAAATTATTTTTTTGATTTTCCCTATTTTTACAATATAAATAATTGTACATTTATCCCTAGGCAATGTGCAACCAGGCATTGGTTTCTTTGCTAGCTTTCAACAAAATGGAACAAACTAGTCTATTTTTTATGTTTTATTTCGTGCCAGCAAAAAATATTTTTTGAAAAAATCTAATTTTTGCCAATTTTTTTAACGACGGTTACTAAACATCGGTCCCTATGTGAAAGTGGTGTGTTCTAGTACTAGTCCTCATAATTTACTTTAATTTAAATGGCATCCCGGCTTTATCGAGCTTATACGTCAAAAATATGGTCCAAATACTAAAGGTAACATCCATGAGAATTGGAACTTTAGAAAAAACAAAAGAATTAAACCAGTAAGGAAAGGCTAAAGTCGGGCGGGGCCGACTATATAATACCCTACACCACTCTCGAAATATTGAATAACTCTGATATATAAATTTTGTAATTCATGTATAAATTGTTTACATAAATTTACTTTTGGGACATTTTATACTTAAATAATACCCTGTACCACAGTGTGGTGTAGGGTATAAATACGATTGGATCTAAAGAGCCAAATCGGATGAAACATATATATGGGAGCTATAGCTAAATCTTAACCGATTTTCTTCAAATTCGGTAGTGTTGGTTCATGGATCAAGAAACTCTACCATTCTAAATTTCAAAACGATTGGATGTAAAATACAGCTTCTATAGGACTAAAGGGCCAAATCGGACGAAACATATCTATGGGAGCTATAGCTAAATCTTAACCGATTTTCTTCAAATTCGGCAATGTTGGTTCATGGATCAAGAAACTCTACCATTCTAAATTTCAAAATGATGGGATGTAAAATACAGCTTCTATAGGACTAAAGGGTCAAATCGGACGATATATATATATGGGAGCTATATCTAAATCTGAACCGATTTCAACCAAATTCAATTGCGATCATAACAGCTGCGAAATACTCTAAACTGCAAAATTTCAGAACGATCGGAGTGAAATTGCGACCTGTAGTCGACGAACAACTTTACATGGACAGACGGACGGACGGACGGACGGACGGACAGACATGCTTAAATCGACTCAGCTAGTGATTCGGAGTCGATCGGTATACTTTAAGGTGGGTCTAGCTGTGTTATTTTCAGGTGTTACAAACATCTGCCGTGAAACAAACTTATAATACCCTGTACCACAGTGTGGTGTAGGGTATAAAAACCTTACCATAAAAAAATTTAGTTTTGGTTTCCTAAAATAGTATTCCTCAATCTATACAAAAACCAGTAAGCAAAGACAGAAAGCCGGGCGGAACCGACTATATAATACCCTAGACCTCCCTAACAATACGAAAATGGGCGCTGCGATAAGAATTTGTCAGTGTTTCGTACTGATCGTATATAAAACATGGTTTCTACAGCGCTTACATGTCAAATCGTGTGTAACATATATATGGTGACTAAATCTAAACCGATTTTCCCCGAATTTGGCAGTGTTCATTCATGTAATAAGAGAACTCTCTGCCAAATTCCGTAAGGATCTGACATAAAATACAGTTTCTACAGCGCTTACATGTCAAATCGGGGGTAACATATATATGGGGGATATATCTAAATCGACCTGCACTTTGATCACAAGAATACATGGACAGACAGACGGACATGACTAAATCGACTCAAAATGGGATTCTATGTCGATCGGTATACTACCTTATGGTTCTATTTCTTCTCTTTTTGGTCATTACCAACAAATGCACAAAGTCATAATACCCTGTACCACAGTGTGGTGTAGGGTATACAAAGTTTTAAGGTCTCGATTTGTTGCATAGTGTAATGAACTGAGTTGAGTTCACAATAGCGAGGGTACAAAACCATGATTTTATTTAAATTCTCTCATTTCTACCAAAAGAGATATAATCGCTACATAGGCATTGTTTTCTTCTTTAGAATACAGCTTTTAAAAAAGGAAACAAAGAAATTCTTGGCGATTTTTATACCCTACACCACACTGTGGTACAGGGTATTATAAGTTTGTTTCACGGCAGATGTTTGTAACACCTGAAAATACCACAGCTAGACCCACCTTAAAGTATACCGATCGACTCAGAATCACCAGCTGAGTCGATTTAACGATGTCTGTCCGTCCGTCCGTCTGTCCATGTAAAGTTGTTCGTCGACTACAGGTCGCAATTTCACTCCGATCATTCTGAAATTTTGCAGTTTAGAGTATTTCGCGGCTGTTAAGATCGCTATTGAATTTGGTTGAAATCGGTTCAGATTTAGATATAGCTCCCATATATATCTTTCGTCCGATTTGGCCCCTTAGTCCTAAAGAAGCTGCATTTTACATCCGATCGTTTTGAAATTTAGAATGGTAGAGTTTCTTGATCCATGAACCAACATTGCCGAATTTGAAGAAAATCGGTTCAGATTTAGATATAGCTCCCATATATATCTTTCGTCCGATTTGGTCCTTTAGTCCTATAGAAGCTGTATTTTACATCCGATCGTTTTGAAATTTAGAATGGTAGAGTTTCTTGATCCATGAACCAATATTGCCGAATTTGAAGAAAATCGGTTAAGATTTAGCTTTAGCTCCCATATATATGTTTCATCCGATTTGGCTCTTTAGATCCAATCGTTTTTATAACCTTCAGGGTATTATTTAAGTATAAAATGTCCCAAAAGTAAATTTATGTAAACAATTTATACATGAATTACAAAATTTATATATCAGAGTTATTCAATATTACGAGAGTGGTGTAGGGTATTATATAGTCGGCACCGCCCGACTTTAGCCTTTCCTTACTGGTTTTTCTATTTTTTATGTTTTTTTTAGTGCCATTAAAAAATGTTTTTTGAAAAAAAAATAGTTTTATCTAATTCTTTTAACGACAGTTACTAAACTAAAGTTTTTGCTTGAAAGTGATATTTTCAATATTTGTAGCCCTTATAATTTTATTCAATATGAAAGTTATCCCGGCATTATACCTTCGACAAAAAAACTGGTGTTGCCATCGGAATGACACTCATAATTGACGCTCGTACCATATTCGCAAATGATTTTCATCTGGTATAGTATAGAGCAATTAGGGCCCGACAAGAGGAACTGGTGTCATGTGATGGTTAAATTACTGTTTAAATATTAATTAACATTTATTATGACATTATTGATAGAATAATTCAGTAGAGTTGACACAAGTACAGTAGAGCTATTTAAATTTATACACAAAAAAACACATATTGCAATTTCGCGTATATCGTCACCTTAAATGTAAAAGAGACAATCATCAATTTCAATATTTTACAAATGAATAAAAAAGCATTTTTGTGTTTGAAGTAGCGATCTTTTAATTGCAGGTGACAATGTATGTCTCACACATTCACGATAGCAAAACGGGAAAATGCAAAATAAGTCGTATTTTATATTATTTTTTAACAATTTTATAATTATATAATATCTCATATCAAAAAGTTTTTTGTGTAAGTCTAGTTTACATTTAATGGTCAGTAGTGCAGGTGACAATGTATGTCTCACACATTCACGATAGCAAAACGGGAAAATGCAAAATAAGTCGTATTTTATATTATTTTTTAACAATTTTATAATTATATAATATCTCATATCAAAAAGTTTTTTGTGTAAGTCTAGTTTACATTTAATGGTCAGTAGTGCCATTAACGAAACGTGAATGTCAAACGGAACTGACGTGTATTTTGCGACCAATCTTTGTATAGAAAATGTATGCAACTACAAGCATAGCCATTCTGTCCTACTATCTACAAGTAATTTACATACACTCGAGATACATTTTTCATTCTAAATTGTTAAAACATGTTTTGTTGATACCACAATATCTAAATAGAAGCATTTTCGGTAAAAATTGTTCTTTACGAGTAGTACACCTAAAAATCTATGTCCTGCCATGCTTACGCAGCACTACTGTTGGTTGCTACGAATTCCCAATCGTCTCCAATGAATCCATTGTACAAAATGTTCACGTCGTGTAAATGCTATGTAGAGAGACATAGGTATTATCCATTATTGTGTTTTAAAGCTGATGCTGCAAACATGTTTGACTCTCTTTGGTCTGTATCCTTTTTTTTATTCGCAGCTAAAACAACACTATTTCCTTTAAACCAAAAATAACTAACCCGAAAGTGGAGCGGGAGGAAAATAGTCATTATAGTTGCGTTGAATAGTAAGTCCATTTCTTCATGAGTTTGAATTTTTATTACATTTTCCCTAATGTGTTTTTTATGGTTCTTTTATGTCCTCCCTCTAAGAGGAAATATATGATTTAAAGACATACAAATGTGTAGAAACGTATGGACACATATGTACATACATAAATGCCTACATACATACACAGTGCGACGATAAAGTATTTTGACAAAGCAACAAACACATAGTGAAAGAAAAAAACTGGATTATGCTTTATTGGAAGTATTGTCTAATGTTATTTTTCGGCTTATAGACAAAAAATAACGTTTTTTCCACCAAAATGTGTGTCAAAATAGTGTTTACAAAGAGTTTTCTAGGACTTATACTACTATATCTGGAAAATACCCAGCTGAAGCATAAAAAGGAAATCATGTACAATTTAATTCAAAGTATGATTGTCGTGCCAGGAATGCCATTAGTATGCTATGTAATTGTACCATTGCACAGTGGGAGGAATAAAAAAAGGAAATAATTTGGGAAATTTCTCAAGCAGAAAACCAATAGGGACTAAACTTGATATGATTCCAGAAGAGGTATTAGAGAGGTTAAGTTTTAAGTTTAGGACCCCTATGGTACACAGGAACGGAGCCAGAAGGCCTCAAATTTGACCTCCTCAGGTGAACAAAATGTTCATGCGCTTGTAACTTTCGTCCTTATCGTCTGATACCAAATATATTTTTATATTCACTAACCGAGGCCTACAAAAGGCTTTTTACGCCTAAGAGTTAGCTCATATAGTTACCGAGATATTTGCAATTGAAAATTTACTTTCTTATTTTTTCCCCGACCCGGTCCCATTTTGTGAATATCGGATCAGAATAAACATCGATTTTTTGCACGTAATCTTTTCTCAATTGGCAACAACATTTTCTATATGAAATCTATCCGATATACCAATTACGACAAAAGTTAGAGCTATTTGAAATTATTTTTTCAAAAAAATTTCATTTTCTGTTATATTTTTGAAGAAAATTATATGTCTTATTTTGAAGACAAAGAAGAAGTTATCTAACGTATTTATATTCATCTTAAAGGAAACTTCCTAGAGAATGTTTTCGAAGAAAGAACGGGTAAAAAATTGTCACCGTTATTGTTGCCAAGCATCAATTTACAACACTTTTTACACAAATTTCAAAAGTAAGCCACATTTTCTCCAATCGCAAAGTTAGAATATTGAAACCTGTAACATTTTTATATATGGTAAGATTATGCACTATAAGCTGCAAAGGGAAATATGAGCCCTACTTTAAATATAGGAGATATAGGGCAAAATGCAAAAAAAAAAATTTTTTGGAGATTTTCGAAATTATTTTGTGAATTGTGGGATTGACTTTTGCAAATATAATGATTGGCGAATTGCTTTCGATTTGTAATGCCAAGACCTACAAACAACACAACATTTCATTGAAATATATTAATTTATAATTATTTTATGACCTTATTAGATTTAAGTCTGCATTTTAAAATTGATTTTATCATTTTTCCTGACCCTGCCGTATAATTTTTTTATACCCTCACTTTAGCGATACGAGGGTATATATAATTTGCTATGGACCAACGGGTAACACATCGAAGGAGTGACCTAAGACCCTAAGTATGTTCGGCGGATATCCATTTTGGGTAATTTTAACTCGAATGAGCAATGTCCGTCTGTCTGTCTGCTGGCTGGTGCGCATGATACTCGTAACTCTCGAAAGAAGCAATCGATTGACTTCAAGTTTGGTATGTGGTAATATTTGTTTCTATCTCCCCCTAAGTTCGAAGATGGGCCATATTGGCCCACTCCTTCTTGTACCTCCCCCACAAAGGGTTGAAATGTTGTGAAATATTGATTCTTTAATAACTTCTATACTACTTATTCATAGCCTTGATATAGCCTTCATACATTTTCTCCCAGGAATATTGTTGTTGTTACATTTTTGGCGCTCACTGTAGTTATACGTTGAAATGTCGGTGGGAATTCCATAGAAATATTAAATATGTTTGTTTTTATCATACAAATATGTGTATGTATGTAGGACTTTGTGTTTTATCTTTTGGAATGTTAACAAAAGTTTGCCTTATTCCTGCCCCAGAGTTGCGTTGGTATGGTCACCATGTGTATGAGTGTGTGTGTATGTCTGTGCGTTTCCATAGTATCTGTAATGAAGTAATTACCATTTAGAAGGCCATTTGACCAGATGTACCATCTTGATAAAGTAAATATTCCAAATATGTGTATTTGTATGGGTAAACTTAATTAATATGTAATTCTTAATATGAACAACCTGCCAAGGAGATGGGTAGATAGAGAGAGCGAGAGCGAAAGAGAGTGAACATGACCCCTCTTTGTTTAACTGTACATGGACAAATATGTCCATGTACATACTTTCTAATGGAAAGGCACACATTCTCATACTGTCAGTGTAAGACTGGGTATGTGTGTGTGCACAAATGTGTATTTGTATGCAGGAGCATGAAAGTTCGCTTTACATTTTTGGCTCATAAATATTTATTGAAAACTATGTCAGTTCGAACGAATAGCTATTCATTGACCCATTCACTGTTTGAACCAATCGCAATTCACCGCAACAAGTTGAAAAAATTGTTTTCAACAAAGTTGTGCAAACGTTTTTTCATCATCGAACTCGATACACGAAATCATGTGTATGTATAGGAGTGCTCATAGAATAAAATTAAATATTCTATTCTATATGAAACCGATTCAAATAGCTGGGAACACACAAATTTCTCAAGGTCTTGGACTTCTAGTTTTCAAGAAACAATACACGTGAAAACAAAGAAAATTGCAATCAAGTACTTCGTACTTTGTGAGAAATATGATATTGAATTTGATGCTTTCTGTGTCAAACAAAAGTCTTTGACATATTAAGAACTTTAGATGATTGCTGCGGAAGATATTGGGAAATTATTTTTGTAGGATTTAGTCAGTTTGTGTGACTGTACGAATTTAAAGTTTTTATGGGTAGTTGTGAGTTATTTAATTTTGGTACGTTTTGGTACTTTTGTGCGGAAGGTACCAATCAACTATAAATTCTGCGAAAACAATGTACTGTGCAACATTTTAAGTGTAGTATTGAAGTTATGGATGATTCAATATTTTACAAAATGTTAACCCTGTGCACAAAATTGGTTGTCCGTTTCTTAACCAGACAACCAATTTCGACAAAACTTAGCATGTTTGGGTCTTAGCCGGAGAGAGGAAAAAACTAGTAAGAAAGTTTAGTCAGGTAAACCAACTTATGAATCACCTCACCTTGAGTCCCAAAAAAATATAAGTACATTTATTTATTTTTTTTTTTAAATTAAATTATTATAAATTTTAATTGCATTTAATAACTTTAAAGGATGTACTGGTACAGAAGTTATAAGCTGATAACTTTTGGTGTAAAATGGTCCATTTGTGTAGGTGGTACCAAAAGGGGCGTACAAATGACGGCCAATTTTTCTCTAGACTCTAAGTACTATAAAAGCATTACACTGTACAAAATTCCAAGTATTTGTATGCACTTGTATTAAAGTTATAAGCTGGTAACTTTTGGCACAAATTGGTCCATTTGTGTAGGAGGTACCAAATGGAGCGTTCCAATTACGACCACTTTTCTCTAGACTCTAAGTACTATAAAAGCATTACACTGTACAAAATTTCAAGTATTTTTATGCACTGGTATAAAAGTTAAAATCTGTAAACTTTTCGTACAAAAAGGTCCATTTGTGTGGGAGGTACCAAAAGGAGAGTGGCAATAATGCCCATTTTTATACCCTCACTTTAGTGTGACGAGGGTATATATCATTTGCTACGGAAAAAAGTGTAACACGTCGAAGGAGTGACCTAAGACCCCAAGTATGTTCGGAGGAAATCCGTTTTGGGTCATTTTAAGTCGAATGAGCAATGTCCGTCCGTCTGTCTGTCTGTCTGTCCGCTGGATGGTGCGCACGATAACTCTCGAAAGGAGTAACCGATTGACCTCAAATTTGGTGTGTGGTAATATTTTTTCTATCTCCGGTTAAGTACAAAGATGGGCCATATTGGTCCACTCCCTCTAGTACCTCCCCCACAAAGGGTTAAAATGTTGTGAAATATCGATTCTTTAATAAATGCTATACTACTTATTCGAATCTTTTGATATTCCACACATAGTATTAGGCTATTAGTCGCTATCAACTCGAGAAAAATGGGCGAAGTCGCCATGTCCCTTTTGGTACCTCCCACACAAATGCACCATTTTGCACCAAAAGTTAACAGCTTATAACATTAATAGCAGTGTATAAAAATACTTGAAATTTTGTACAGTATTATGCTTTTATATTGCCTACAGTCCAGGGAAAAATGGGCGTTACTGCCACGCCCCTTTTTGTACCTCCCACACAAAATGCCCAAATCATACCACAATTTAATGTCTCATAACGTTTATACCAGTGCACATAAATGCTTATAAGTCGGCACAGTGCAATGAATTTAAAGTTTCTAATGTTCAGCGAAAAAAAGATGTATTTGATAAACCCCTTTCTGGTACCTCCCACACAAATTGACAGAATAATTCGAGTAATATTGAATTTTACAGTACTCACAAAGTGAGGGTATACCTTAGTCGGTTTACCCGACTGAAACTTTCTTACTTGTTAAACCATTACACTGTACAACATTTGAAGTCTTTGTATGTACTGGTAATAAAGTTATAAGATATTAACTTTTGGTTCAAAATTGTCCATTGTCCATTTGTGTGGGTGATACCAAAAGGGGCGTGGCAACTTCTCCCATTTTTTCTCGAGGTTATAGTGACTAACAAACTAATACTATGTGTAGAGTTTCAGAGGATTCAAATAAGTAGTATAGAAGTTATTAAATAATCAATATTACACTAAATGTTAAACCTTTGTGGGGGAGGTACTAGAAGGAGTGGACCAATATGGCCCATCTTTGAACTTAGGCGGAGATGGAAGAAAATATTACCACATACCAAATTTGAAGTCAATCGGTTACTTCTTTCGAGAGTTATCGTGCGCACCAGCCAGCAGACAGACAGACGGACGGACGGACATTGCTCATTCGACTTAAAACGACCTAAAACGGATATCCGCCAAACATACTTAGGGTCTTATGTCACTCCTTCGATGTGTTACACTTTTGGCCCGTAGCAAATGACATATACCCTCGTATCACTAAAGTGAGGGCATAATAAAACATAATATATGAATTTCAAAAAAAGAAAATAATTTTAGCGAAAGAAGAGGAAACAAATTTTCAAGTCGAGAGGCGCGGATTAGGGTTTGATTTGAGACCCATTGTTTCTTCGGAGAATTTTCTTAGAATTTAATGTAGATTAGGTTTTGCTATACGATTTTTAATTTTTTTTTGATCCATACAAATCAACCCGCCCTAATGTAGATACTTCAAATATATTGCAATGTACTGAATTGTAAGCGTTTACGTGCACTGGAATATTAAAGTTATGATCTATGCAATTTTGGTATGATTTGGCCATTTTATCGGAGATAGAAAAAATTATTACCACATCTACAATTTTAAGTTAGTCGGGTACTCCTTTCGGGAGTTATCGTGCGCACAGACAGACGGACGGACAGAAATTGCTTATTCGACTTAAAACGAATTAAACGGATATCCGGCGAACATGCTTAGGGTCTTAGGTCACTCCTTCGATGTGTTACACTTTTGGCCCGTAGCAAATGATATGTACCCTCGTGTCACTAAAGTAAAAGTATAAATATATGGGGAAAAATACGTCAAAAGGTCCTCATTTTTCAATCCAAGACCATTGTATCTCATGATTATGTGGACCGATTTCAATGAACCGTGGCTTATAACGAATTTTCCAATAGGGATGCTATGATTTTGAAGTGACGTTTCGGCCATTTGTAATATGTCATGATCTGTCATTTGTTTTTCATTGTATTCAGTAGTTTTTACAGTTTCATCATGAAGAGATATACGTAAGAACAACGTTTACAAATTATTCAGTTTTATTATCAAAATAATTGTTCTCCAATTGCAACTATTCGTACGCTAAGTCCATTTTTTTACAAATAAAAAAAAAACACTTACCAGTCGACCTACGACCTTGACACAGCAATATTTTAGCTCTCGTTAAGAGCTATCTTTTTGCCATTGGACGATTCCCGATCCGACTTACCGTTAAGGAGCTAGAGCAAAAATAAACTTTGCGTTTACATTTGAAAATTATGCTAAGTAAATTTTTTTTTTAAATCCAAAAAAAAAACAATTTCCAGTCGACCTACGAACTTGACACCCATGAGCAATATTTAAGCTCTCCTTAAGAGCTATCTTTTTGCCATTGACCAATTGTGGCTACGTGCCACACAGCAAATGAAACAATCGAATTGTTGCGAGAAATGTTTGAAGATTCGATTATTTCAAGAAATTGTGATATTGAATGGCCTCCAAGAAGTTGTGATTTAACACCATTAGACTATTTCTTGTGGGTTTATTTGAAGTCATTGGTCTTTCGAAATAAACCAGACTCCTTTCAAGCTTCACAAGTCAATATTGAACGTGGCATTCATGACATACGACTTGATTTAGTGGAAAAAGTGCTCCAAAATTGGGTTCATAGAATTCGTTTCTGCAGAAGAGGTCGTGGAGGCCATTTGAATGACGTTTTATTTAAAACTTAATTGCATCGATTGTACTTCACATTAAATAAAAAAAAATTGAATTTCCATAACAAGAAGTGTGTTTTTTCAAAGAAATCATATCACTCTTATTGAAAAACCCTGTATGACAGCAATTATGTGTGAAACAAAATATCAGACAAATGCTCGCCACGGCTTTCCACGTTTGACTCACAATTAACATCGTGCATTATGGTTGGAGCACCCTTTACATGTTGTAAAGTGTTACAAGTTAAACTGCAAAAGAAAGTGTATCCCGACGTTTACTATAGTAGATGTAGGGTAAAACCAATAAGCAATACTATTGGAAATTTTGTTTGGGAATTGTGGGATTTAGCTGTGAAAATATAATGATGTTAAAAATAACCCCCATTTCTGATGTCAGTACCTAGAAACTACAACAAATTCTGTTGAAATATATACTGTATACTTTTTCCTTAATGTGTATACTAGTTGAGATTTGGTAACATTTTCTCTTAGAACGTTTGAATAATTCAACGTTAAGTTTCACATGAACAATTTTTTAGACACGAAATGTCATTGTGCAAAATGGAAAGTTTGTTCGTGTACAATATATGCATTTTTTTGAAGTCGGAAAGGCTCGTACATTGATTTTCATTATACCCTCACTTTAGTGTGACGAGGGTATATATCATTTGCTACGGAAAAAAGTGTAACACGTCGAAGGAGTGACCTAAGACCCCAAGTATGTTCGGCGGATATTCGTTTTGGGTCATTTTAAGACGAATGAGCAATGTCCGTCCGTCTGTCTGTCTGTCTGTCTATCTGTCTGTCTGTCTGTGTGTCTGCTGGCTGGTGCGCACGATAACTCTCGAAAGGAGTAACCGATTGACCTCAAATTTGGTATGTGGTAATATTTTTTTCTATTTCCGGCTAAGTTCGAAGATGGGCCATATTGGTCCACTCCTTCTAGTACCTCCCCCACAAAGGGTTAAAATGTTGTGAAATATTGATTCTTTAATAACTGCTATACTACTTATTCGAATCTTTTGAAATTTCACACATAGTATTAGCTTATTAGTCGCTATCAACTCGAGAAAAATGGGCGAAGTCGCCACGTCCCTTTTGGTACCTCCCACACAAATGCACCATTTTGCACCAAAAGTTAACAGCTTATAACATTAATAGCAGTGTATAAAAATACTTGAAATTTTGTACAGTATTATGCTTTTATATTGCCTACAGTCCAGGGAAAAATGGGTGTTGTTGCCACGCCCCTTTTGGTACCTCACACACAAAGGTACCTTTTTGCACCAAAAGTTAACAGCTTATAACATTAAAACCAGTGTATACAAATACTTGAAATTTTTTACAGTGTAATGTTTTTATAGTGTCTATAGCCCTGTGAAAAATGGGCGTTATTGCCACGCCCCTTTTGTTACCTCTCCCACAAAGGCACCATTTTTCACCAAAAGTTAACAGCTTATAACATTAAAACCAGTGTATACAATTACTTGAAATTTTGTACAGTGTAATGCTTTTATAATGCCTATAGTCCAGTGAAAAATGAGCGTTATCACCACGCCCCTTTTTGTACCTCCCACACAAAATGGCCAAATTATACCACAATTTAATATCTCAACGTTAATATACCAGTCCATATAAACGATTACAATTCGGCACAGTGCAATGTATTTAAAGTATCTACTGTTCAGCGAAATATAGGTGTATTTCTTAAACCCCTTCTGGTACCTCCCACAAAAATTGACAGAATAATTTGTGTAATATTCAATATTACATTACTCACAAAGTGAGGGTATACCTTAGTCGGTTTACCCGACTGAAACTTTCTTACTTGTTTTTTGCGTTTGTTTATTTAATTTGTTGTTGCGGAACTTGAACCAGACTATCGTAGATGACAACGACAGACACATGTAAATTATAGCAAATCAATTTTAATTTATTCAAACGTACAAAGTCGATATGACTTTGTTTTTGGAGCTACGTAAGAAAACAATCCGTATTCATTCAGCTTCTACTTTTTTGTCAATACAGCAAAACAAAACTTTAAATGCACGAAATGCAAATGATTATGATGATAATAAAAATGTAATCTTTTGCTGCCTCGAACTGTTCAATAATATAAAATATAAAATAATATAAAATCTAATGCAATTTAGAAACTTTTAAATTATATAAGTATATCAGTATTATGTCGTGCTTTAAAAATATAAAGTAGCTTTAAATGACACTTCGTTTATTGAATAATTATTATATACTGAAAGCCTACTCAAAGATTTGAATACAATAAACATAAAAAATAATTATAATGAATTAAATGAAAAATCATAATAAATATCAATAAATTGAAGACTGAAGTTGGAAATAAACAATTCTTTCTACAAACTAAATTTTAGATATCACAGTGCAACACATAAACAATTGACTCCGTTAAGAATATTTTGATAAATGCCGTGAAACACTCCTACAGACATTTCCGTACAAACAAATTCTTAGGACAAATATTAATAATCTTCGTGATTGTTATTAATCGTAATAAAAATTAGTAAAATTGCTGATATGTTTGCGATAAGGGCTATAACAAATTTAACACGATTGTGGGGAGCCGTAAGGTTTGAAGGATTGTGTAGCCCTGATCTAAACGTTCATAGACATTATTGTCCAGCAATCATTACATACTCTTCATCTGTCTCCATAAGTTGTGTTTTCCAACCACCACTGATTGCGCTATAAACTGTAAATATGGGCAGTTTATGCAAATGATGACGATACTGTGGTCGACGAGGAGGATGAGGAGCAGAAGAAAAGGCGAGAGGATATTGGTTAGAAATGGGAACGAAATTGGATTTTGTACCTTGTCATTTTATTTGCGTTCTTTGTTTACTCTTTTCTGGGTGTGTGTGCAAATGAAATTTCCATTTACAAAATGCAGATGTGTCACTGCACATCACTCACTTAACTGAAGTGGAGTTGCATCCTTAATGAAGCCATATGGCATCGGAATTCTGTCAGCCGCGTTGACACTTCCATAAAACAACAACTATTATAGTTGTGGTTAAATACAGCAGTACCAGTGGTTCGCAGGATGTTGCTCTGGGCCAACAGACATCTAATAAAACTAGTTTACTGGCATTTTGTCCAAGGGTTGGAAATGATATTTTTGAACGTATTTTGGCTCTCTGAATTCAAAAACAGTATGGATATTTTATACTTAAAATTTGCCTGTTCTTAAATCGCCGAGAGTTATTATTTTCGAAATGTATCCAATGCAAATTTAAATTGAATAAAATTCTGTCAGAATTTATTCAGTTCAAAGATCATATGCATCAGTTACTGTCTGTCTATTGCAAAAATGTAATAGAAACAAATACAAACAAGTAAAAAAGTTCAGTCGGGTAAACCTACTTATGAATCCCCTCACCTTGAGTCCCAAAAAATATTCGTAAATTAATTTTTTTTGTTTTAATTAAATTGTAATCAATTTAGATTGCATTTACTAACTTTAAAGTATGTACTGGTATTATAGTTAAAAGCTGTTTACATTTGGTGCAAAATGGTCCATTTGTGTGGTAGGTACCAAAAGGGGCTTGCCAATAACGGTTATTTTTCTCTTGACTATAGGTAATATAAAAGCATTACACTGTATATAATTTCAAGTACTTGCATGATCTGATATTAAAACAGTTTGTTTTGGAGCAAAATGGTCCATTTGTGTGGGAGGAACAAAAAAGGGAGTGGCCACTTCGCCAATTTTTCTTGACGAGATAGCGACTAACAAACTAATACTATGTGTGAAATTTCAAAAGATTCGAGTGAGTAGTATACATAGAAGGTATTAAAGAATCAATATTTCACTACAAGTTAACCCTTTGTGGGGGAGGTACTAGAAGGAGTGGACCAATATGGCCCATGTTCGAACTTAGCCGGAGATAGAGAAAACAAGTAAGAAAATGTCAGTCGGGTAAACCGACTAAGGTATACATACATTCACTTTGTGAGTAACACTGGACTGTAGGCACTATAAAAGCATTACACTGTACAAAATTTCAGGTATTTTTATACACTGGTATTAATGTTATAAGCTGTTAACTTTTGGTGCAAAATGGTGCATTTGTGTGGGAGGTACCAAAAGGGACGTAGCAACTTGGCCCATTTTTCTCGAGTTGATAGCGACTAATAAAATAATGCTATGTGTGGAATTTCAGAAGATTCGGATAAGTAGTATAGCAGTTATTAGAGATTCAATATTTCACAACATTCTAACACTTTGTGGGGGAGGTACTAGAAGGAGTGGACCAATATGGCCCATCTTCGAACTTAGCCGGAGATAGAAAAAAATATTACCACGTACCACATTTTAAGTCAATCGGTTACTCCTTTCGAGAGTTATCGTGCGCACCAGCCAGCAGACAGACAAACAGACAGACGGACGGACATTGCTCATTCGACTTAAAATGACCCAAAACTAATATCCGCCGAACATACTTAGGGTCTTAGATCAGTCCTTCGATGTGTTACACTTTTTTTCGTAGCAAATGACATATACCCTCGTCACACTAAAGTGAGGGTATAAATATTACCGCATACCAAATTTGAAGTCAATCGGTTACTCCTTTCGAGAGTTATCGTGCGCACAAGACATCAGACAGACAATGTCTTAAAATGACCCAAAACGGGTTTCCGCCGAACTTACTTAGGGTCTTAGGTCACCCTCTTTCGATGTGTTACACTTTTGGCTCGTAGCAAATGATAAATACCCTCATATCACAAAAGTGAGGGTATAAAAACGTTTAGCCATTTCAGCGACATTGTAATATGTACATATTTAAATGGTGGCCTTGACCAAAGTATCAAATTTCAATATTACATTCTGGTTCAAAATATCGTTTAACAAGTATCAAGATTTTTAACCTATGACTCACATAATATTTAAAATTCTTTTAATAGATTTTAAAAATAATTTTTTTTCATATGACCATTCAGTGGCTACATTCAGTCTTACGAGTATTAAACAAAGTAACACTGTTGTATTTATCAGCATGCAAATCGTCATCGATTCGTTGGCGTCATTAAAATTCAAATGGCGTTGCTATGTAAATTAGATTTCATTTATCACAAACTTAAAATCATTTACATATTCGTAAATACATCCATTTTAACATACGTCCATTTTATTAGGCTCTGGCAAATAAATTTTGCAATAGCCTAACAAGAAAAATTCGTCACATCAATTTTTGTTTAATTATTTAAATTTTTTCCTTTTTTGTTTGGTTTTAAATTAGCAAAAAGAAGGTCTCTCTTAGATTGGGTGTATTTAATCTGAATTATATTGAGTGTGCCGCCAAGTCCTTAGCAAATGTTAAAATTATGCAAACGGGAATCGGAAAACGGAATATTTCTTCAACCACTTGACCGTTGTATGAATAATAAAAGATCCATTTGAAATGCGAACGGAAATGGGCGGTATGAAAATATGTCAAAGGTTCGTAAAAATGCGTTGAGCAAAGCAGTAATGACTGTCATTAGGAAACGGCAGCGACAAAAGGGCGGATGAATAAATAAATGAACCTTCGCCGCCACCCCCATTTAAGTGTCTCTTCGCCGCTTTGAAATTAGTTTGGCATTTTCCCGTTGTTGTATTTCGATGTGCAGTAATTTCAGCTTCGCAACCATCATTGGCAAAATGATTAACATAGAAACAATGAGGGGGGTCGTGTCAGTTTTTACCAACCTGATAGAGAGGAAAATATGCATGTGTTATTTCTGAAATACATCAAATGTTATTCCTCTTCAATAACTTCCTAGTTGTTTGGTTAGGAGTGTTTCCGGAATTTTACAAGATGCATTTTTAACAATATCTACAAAAATTATGTTCGGGGCGTATTGATAAGAATATAGACTTCTTGTTTATTTATCCAGATATTCTCTTTCGATATGGCTTATTTACTTCTCACTTTGTGATAAAAAAGAAAATTATAAACATTTTCTTTGAAAATGTCATTTTCGAGTTATCCTTAAATCTGTGGATTTTCCAATTTTTTCCCAATTGAACATTTAGCTGAATTGAAATGACAAAGATATAGAAATGAAAACATCGACAATTCTTGTGATTTGGTTCTGGATCAGATAGAATGGAATATGTTGAAATGAACATTTAATTTAAATTAATATTATGACCCACTCTCATATACATTTGTATTTTCACACTTTACTTTTGTTGCCATTCCATTTCCATTTGCCATCTTTTTTATGTACACAAGTGGCCATTAGTTGCGGTTGAGATTAATGATGCAATTAAACCATACACATTTGTAATAATACATTTAACGAACGTAACAAATGTAGTCGCACTACCAGGACATCTTCACGCTGGCACACCCACACTCACACTCAAACTCACAAATACGCGTAGACTTTGTGCTGTGCTCACTTAAAGCCTCTTGCATGGACTTGACTTGAGTATTAAATGACCATTTTCCGGATGGCCCATAAAACGCAAGAAAATTGCTTTGGATGTTTGCAGTTTAAAAAGTAACGAAATGCTCGTCTGATCACTCGGACGGCCATACATCGTCAGTGTTCGCACTGGTCTTGTGGAAATGTAGAATGCCAAAGAACTAGAATCAAATACGCCAGCTTATGGAGACATAAAATAGGACATAAATTGTATACATTTATGAGTGTTGTTAGTGCTCTATTTCATAAGCTGTTGTGCAAAGCAGAACTTTTAATGTCATCAATACTGATTCCAGACGCAAAACACAATCGTCAGACATACATCATAAACAGTGAACCGTATCGTCAGTTGAGCTTTTGGTTTAAAATATTCATATCATACCTCCATTGTAAAACATGCTATGTACCAACAGGAAGTTTTTCTGGAGAGACAATAAAAGTGTTATGATTTTTTTAAAATGTTTTTAATTCTTTTATAATACAAACCGAATGATCTTTTCAATTCTGTAAATACCTTTTCAATTTTGATTGGGTTGACGGACAAACACCAAATTTTACAGAATATAATTTGCAGTATGTATTTGGATTAAAAATGAAATATGCCTAAAAACATGATAAGTCGACTTACCATAATTTAAAGTAAAGGTATCGATATACTAAAAATCATCAGAAAATATACTGCTGAAGCTGTTAATCTGTTTGCCGACTTTTTAGTGCAAGTTTTTCCTCTGACTCTAACTTTGCCAATGATGTGAGTTATTCCAATTTTATTATTGATTTTTCTTTACTGGAGTTTTCTTTAGATGACATTAATTTGGATTGCCTAATTAAATAAAATACATCTTTTACTGTTGATTACGATAGTGTCTGTGTTTTTTTTTTTTCATAAAAAATGCAGTTTATCAGTAACATTTCCTTTGCTGATGTTGTTTAATACGTCTTTGAGGCGAAAAATATTTCTTGATATTTGGAAATAATCATATCGTCGTCACCTGAAATCCAAAATAACGTAACCCACATGTTCATAATTTTTCAGGAGAAGCAAAAAACAAAGAAAATTAATTTTAAGCTTTTGACCAAATTTATGGATTTCAGACTATTAAGGCGAAATCAAATAACAAATCTGGCGCAATTAGTTGTGGCGTACATACTGAATTAAATAAAACCAGTAAGGAAAGGCAGAAAGTCGGGCGGGGCCGACTATATAATACCCTACACCTCCCTAACATTGCGATATTGCTTGCCATAATAATTTTCAATAATTGGTAAATGGGTAGAAACATATTATATAATTCTGAAACGATAATCGCTAAATTAAGCAATATTCGTTCCTAAATTGAGAAACATCTTTAATGATCGGAAGTAAAATACAACTTCTATAGCGGTTTGATTCCAAATCGGGAGGAACATATATATGGAGCTTTAATATAAATCTGAACCGATATTTTGTTAAATAATCATTCATGTAAAAAGACCTCCTTCTGACGAATTTCGTACTGATCAGATATAAAATATAGTCTCTACAGCGCTTCCATGTCAAATCGGGGGTAACACATATATGTGGGAGCTATATCTAAATCTGAACGCATTTTCTCCGAATTTGCAGTATTCCTTCATGTAATAAGAAACCTCTTTCTGCCGAATTTTGCACTGATCGGATATAAAATAACATTTTTACAGCGCTCACATGTCAAATCGGGGGCTATATCTAAATCTGAACCGATTTCTTCCAAATTTAAAAGTGTTCATTCATATAATAGGAAACCTCTTTCGGACGTATTTCATACTGATCGGATATAAAATACAGTTTTTACGGCGCTTACATGTCAAATCGGGGCTAACATATATATGGGGGCTATATCTAAATCCGAACCGATTTTATCCGAATTTGGCAGTATTCCTTCATGTAATAAGAAACAAGTCCATTTTTATACCCTCACTTTAGTGTGACGAGGGTATATATCATTTGATACGGAAAAAAGTGTAACACGTCGAAGGAGTGACCTAAGTATGTTCGGACTAAGACCCCAAGTATGTTCGGACGAAAACCGTTTTGGATCATTTTAAGTCGAATGAGCAATGTCCGTCCGTCTGTCTGTCTGTGTGTCTGTCTGTCTGCTGGCTGGTGCGCACGATAACTCTCGAAAGGAGTAACCGATTGACTTCAAATTTGGTACGTGGTAATATTTTTTTCTATCTCCGGCTAAGTTCGAAGATGGGCCATATTGGTCCATTCCTTCTAGTACCTCCCCCACAAAGGGTTAAAATGTTGTGAAATATTGATTCTTTAATAACTACTATACTACTTATTCTAATCATCTGAAATTCCAAACATAGTATTAGTTTATTAGTCGCTATCAACTCGAGAAAAATGGGCGAAGTTGGCACGTCCCTTTAGGTACCTCCCACACAAATTCACCGTTTTGCACCAAAAATTAACAGCTTATAACATTAATAACGGTGTTTAAAATTACTTGAAATTTTGCACAGTGTTATGCTTTTATATTGCCTACAGTCCAGAGAAAAATGGGCGTTGTTGCCACGCCCCTTTTGGTACCTCCCATACAAAGGTACCATTTTGCACCAAAAGTTAACAGCTTATAACATTAATACAAGTGTATAATAATACTTGAAATTTTGTACAGTGTAATGTTTTTATAGTGCCTATAGTCCTGTGAAATATGGGCGTTATCGCCACGCCCTTTTTTGTACCTCCCACACAAAATGGCCAAATCATACCACAATTTAATATCTCATAATGTTTATACCAGTGCAGATAAACGCTTATAATTCGGAGCAGTGCAATGAATTTAAAGTATCTACAGTTCAGCGAAAAATAGGTGTATTTGTTAAACCCCTTCTGGTAGCTCCCACACAAATTGACAGAATAATTCGGGTAATATTCAATATTACATTTCTCGCAAAGTGAGGATATACCTTAGTCGGTTTACCCGACTGAAACTTTCTTACTTGTTTTAAATCCAAAAAAACACTTTCCAGTCGGCCTACGACACCCATGAGCAATATTTTAGCTCTCTTTAATAGCTATCTTTTTGCCATTGACCGATTGTGGCTACGTGCCACACAGAAAATGAAACAATTGAATTGTTGCTAGAAAAGTTTGGAGATTCGATTATTTCAAGAAATTGTGATATTGAATGGCCTCCAAGAAGTTGTGATTTAACACCATTAGACTATATCTTGTGGGATTATTTGAAGTCATTGGTCTTTCGAAATAAACCAGACTCTCTTCAAGCTTTACAAGTCAATATTGAACGTGCCATTCATGACATACGACTTGATTTAGTGGAAAAAGTGCTCGAAAATTGGGTTCATCGAATTCGTTCCTGCAGAAGAAGTCGTGGAGGCCATTTGAATGACGTTTTATTTAGAACTTAATTGTATCGATTGTACAATAACAACAATAAGTGTTTTTTTTTCAAAGAAATCATATCACCCTTATTGGAAAACCCTGTTACACCCGATTTGACATGTAAGCGCTGTAGAAACCGTATTTTATATGCGATCAGTTCGAAATTCGGCAGAGAAAGTTTTCTTATTACGTGTATGAAGCCAATTTTCGCATTGTTAGGGAGGTGTCGGGTATTATATAGGCGGTCCCGCCCGACTTTCTGTCTTTCCTTACTGGTTATACCCAACACCACGCTGTGATACAGGTTATTATGACTTTGTGCATTTGTTTGTAACACCCAAAAGGAGAAGAGATAGATCCATTGTTTGTTTTACCGATCGACTTGTAATCACTTTCTAAGACGATTTAGCTATGTCCGTCTGTCTGTAGATGTATTTTTGTAATCAAACTACAGGTCGGAATTATGGTCCGATCTCAACGAAAGTTTGCACATATCTTTCTTTACTGTATTTGGTATCAGATCAGTTCGAAATTCAAAAGAGAGATGTTTCTTGTTATTGTTATATGTATGAACGCTGCCAAATTCAGGGAAAATCGGTCCAGATTTAGATATAGCCCCCATATATATATGTTTCACCCGATTTGACATGTAAGCGCTGTAGAAACCGTGTTCTATATCCGATCAGTACGAAATTGGGCAGAGAGAGTTTTCTTATTAGATGTATGAACAAATTCTTATTGCAATGCACATTTTCGCATTGTTAGGGAGGTGTAGGGTATTATATAGTCGGCCCCGCCCGACTTTCTGTCTTTCCTTACTGGTTTCCCTTTTTTATGAAGGTGTCCGTTGGCAATTGATCTCTGACAATCTTTCCATGCGAAAAGTATTATATGTTAATTTCTCCTAAAGCAAATATGACCACTGACAAATTTTAATTCGGAAAATATAATGTATGAAAAATGTTCCTTAAGAAAATGTGATCTCTGACCAATGTTCCTTAGGTGTTTCTAATGATTTCTGAAAAAGTATTTATTTCAGCTTTTTCTTGTAACTATCGAACATCTTTCACTAAAGCACTGCGTTCTTCATATGTACAGCTATAACTTGCTATTCTGCTTAAAACAGTTAAAATATTGTAATTCCAGTCGCGAAAGGTCCATGTTTTGATACAGCCCTCATGCAAACGAACATTAAACATAAATTGGAGAAATATGACAAAATGACTTCTATTTCATCGACAATTTCTCCGAAGGCTGTAATTGATTTTATCAACTCTATTTACTTGAAGCTTAAATGAAAACAATTTGCTTTACACGACTTACATACACATTGATTACGGATGGAGAGCAATAAAATCCATTTGAATCCTGTCATCGTCTCCTTTACTGAACGAGTATTTTTTCATTCATCATTCTGCAAATATGTCAAAGTGTTCAAAGATTAGTGTTTCAATAAATACGTACGTATGTACATATGTACGTTTGTATGTACTCGTATAATCTATACAGGATATGTCAGTTGGGGGATTGCTTTTTTAGCCTTTGGGTTATTTTCGTCAGAAAACTGCTGAGCTGAGGATAACTGAAGTGCGGAAGCCAGAAATCTCCTTAGTGTGGTAGAGAAAAAAAAACATGTAATATATCGATGGCTTATATCCAAAATGGACTATATTAAAAAACCCAGTTTTTCAGGAGAGCAAAAAAAAAACCCCAATTTTTCAGGAGAGCAAAAAATCTGTTGAATTTTATTATTTCGCGATAAATTTTATATGATATGAATTATTTCACATACTTAATTCACATCATATTTAGTTTATCGCGAAATAATAAAATTCAACAGTTTTTTCGATCTCCTGAAAAATTGGGCTTTTTAATATAGCCCATTTTGGATATAAGCCATCGATATAAACATTTGTGCTCATGAATATATGAAACACTGAGAGCAATGGTGGCCTAACCTTAACTGGTTCACATATTTAGGTTCTATGTCTTGTCGTTAAATTAAATTATGGTTATTGTATTGTATTGGGAGCAAATGACACTCAAACGATTGTTACATAGATACAAAGGAAGGGTGCTGTCAGCTAGTGTCAGAAATGTATACTTTTTCTAGATTTTTTCGTGGATAGGCAATAATCCCAGAGAGATGTAAAAAACAAAAGTAACATGACAAGTAATTAACAGCACGACTTAATGCTCACTATACCACGGGTAAAGTCCCTCTGATGGGATCTCTGGATTGAAATACATATCAGGGTATGTGTTTATATGTCTTCATGACATCTAGAGCGTAGTATCTTATCTTTCATAATTCACCACAATACATCTCTTTCGCAAGAAAGAGTTTTGATCGAAAGAAGCTGAACGATTCAACTGTTAACAAAAAAAGTTTTTTTTTTCGCCTATGTGGTTTAGGCCAATATTGCTCTCAGCGCTTCATATGTTCGCAACTATACGAGTGTTCGTATTTCAATGGAAATTCAATATGTACGAAATATAAACTATATGTAGATTGAAGCGATTTGATGTTTCGGAAGAAATTCCTCGGAGGAACGAAAAAATCTATAATCGCAATTGAAAGTATGATGTTCAATGTACAGTGTACATGCCGAGAGTATGTATGTAAATAAATACATAGTATATAACGGGTGGCCCATCTAACGGTTGCTCTTTGAACTACGGCCGCCACGCAGCTGCGATTTGAATTCGTTGGACTATTTTTGTGGAAACCCGTTAAGGATAAGTGCTATGCCAACCATCCTGAAACGATTTATTACTTGAAACACGAAATTGCAGCCAAAGAGGGCCACACAATCCAAAATGTGTTGAAATATTGGGTCGACATAGAATGGGCTACTGCAAGTCGCGGCAGCCATATGAATGAAGTGGTGTTCCTTCATTAACCGAAATGTTGAGGCATTTTAATAAGAGGCAAAATCATTGAAAAATATGTATCCGTCTTTTTTTACAACAATTTTAAAACGCAACTTTTTCGCGAGACACCCTTTATATGTATATGTACTTGTGTGGGATGATTGGAACAGAATTGAGTTTTATTTAAATTATGCTTGTATTTGTATGTTCGTTTATCTGTATTTGCATTGTGCCATTTATATTTTCCGCTCGAACGATAAGTATAAATAGACGCCCACAAAGACATTTGCATCCAATCTCAACTGCTATTGGCAATGAAGGAAAATATTATTATCACATTTCAAATACATATGTACTCACAAGGCCTTCCAGTGCAACGAGGGAGGGTTAAACAAAATGGGAATATATGTGGGAGTTGGCAAAGGATTGGGTTATTTACTTAGGTGCTAGTTTGTGCCTAGGTTGTTGGTATGATCGAATGAAGTTGGATGAATAATATGAAATATTAATACTTATTATATATTATATTATATAACATATGTATTGGTGTGGGAGGTACTAAAAGGGGCATGGAAATACAAGTATGAACCATATTTCTCGAGGTGAAAGCGACTAATGTGTGGAAGTTCGCAAGATTCCAATAAATAGTATAGAAGTTATTAAATAACCAATATTGCACCTTGGAGAGATGTACATGAAGGAGTGGACCAACATGCATCATCTTCGAACTCAGCATGAGATAGAAAAAACAATCTTCACATACAAAATTTTGTAGTCAGTTGGCACAGTTGACAGGCATTGCTCTAATGTCTCAACATGTCCCAAAACCCGTTTTCGCACACATACTTGAAGTCTTAGGTCACCCTTCGATGTGTTACATTTTTGGTCCGTAGCAAATGATATACATATACCCTCACATTAGTGAACGTTTAAAAATATGTATACCCAAAAGTGTTATATTTTTGATATTTATTCAAAAATTGTTTTCAAGTTGGCATTGTTTTCTTCCTTAGAATACCGGCCCAAAAAAAGGAATAAACCTTTTTTGCTATTTTTTTCGTGCCACCAAAAAATTGTCAGCCAAATTGTTTAAAAAATATGGTCTCCATGACTTAACCAAAAATATTTAAGTGCGGCCTCTATATGATGACTGTATCAAAATATGTTTCGATGTGAATCTTTTTAGTTGTGAAGAATTATTTTCAAAAATGTTTTCATTATTTACACTTTTTTTAATGTAGTCTATACGACTTAAATAAATATTTTCACGAGCGACCACTATAGGAGATCTATATAAAAACATGTACCGATATTGTACATGTTCGTTGTTAAAAATTAGATGTGAAGCACAAACTCCAAAATTAAATACTAATCATCTGAAAAGTGTGGTATTTATGTTTGTCATAAGCTAGAGCGACCTCTACGCGGGGACTACAACAAAGTATAAACTGATTTGTAAAACTTTACTGTGTTGAATTCTTGCCAAAAAACGATATAAACCCCAAAGTTTCAGCTAAATTGCTTAGAAAATGTGGTGTTTAGGGCTTAAACTAGCCTATATGGGAGCGACATCTACACGCAAAGTAAAAATTCGTTTCTACGAAACGAAATATTATACAACTACACGGGGGGAAATCGGCATTTTTGATATGTTTGAATCGAAAGAAAATATACTTGGAAACAATTTTTTTAAATATTATATTTTTGTGAAGAAATAATTTATATTTGGAAATCAAGAAATTTTATTTGGAACGCATATATTAATATATTAGAACTAAATATATTTGCGAACTAACTTTCACAATTAAAATATGTGTTTACACACAAACAAAGTTATTGTTTAAGAAGTTTCCCAAATATATTTTATTTAAAAAAGGCTTTTAAAACTTTGCTGAATTTTTCGAACTTTAGTTAGTTTTTCCTAGATTTAGTGTTATTCTTTATAGTTAAAAATGTCATAAGCAGCATTAGCTTTATCTTATAGAGCTATTTTTTAATTAATAAATATTACAATTCATCACTTTTTGTCCATCCATCAATGCAATTTATAGTTACGAAAGATTATAGAATCTAAGTTTTAATTGAATTTTACAAACATATAAAATTTCTAAAAATTTACGCTTTGAACTTCTGAAAAACAGAAAACTTCCCTTTAAATTAATGCATGGATACAATGCCAAAATATTTAAACACAAATTGATCTTTGTTTCGAAAATAATATTTCCAAATAAAAACATATTAAGGTGGGAAACATTTTTTGTTTAGAACAACATCCTCCCAAACATATAATATTTGTATGTGTCAAATATAATATATTTGGAGTGTACCCTAAACATATGTATATTTCAAGCTGAATATGTTTGGGAAAATATACTACGTAAGCGATTTTTTTCTCGTTTGCCGGAACTGAAATTTCGTTTGTTGTGACAGAAACATATTCTGACCAAAAGAAATTCCAGTCGTCGTAAACCAGAATTTTAGTTGTCTAATATTTCGTTTCGCAGAAACGGATTTTTTCTTTGCGTGTACTCGTGGGAAAATCGTAATTTTTGATATGTTTGAATTGGAAGAAAATATATTTGGAACCAACATTTTTAAATATTATATGTTTTTGAACAACTAAATTTTATTTGAAAATCAATCTGTTTTGTTTAGGACGCATATATTAATATATTACAATAAAATATGTTCGCGCACTGACTATTACAAATAAAAAATTTCTTTACACACAAACCAAGCCTTTGTTAATTTTTTTTCCAAATATATTGTATTTATAAAAGATTTTTAAAACATTATTGACATTGTCGAATTTTAGTTTTAATTTTTCCTAGATTTCGTGTTATACTTTATAGTTAAAAATGTCATAAGCAGCATGTACTTTTGTTTCTACAGCACTAATTTTTATTTATTAAAAAGTTTTTGTTTATAAAAAAAAATATTTTATTTTAAATATTCCAAAATTATCACATATTGTCAATCCATCAATGCGATTTATCGCTAACCAAGATTGTACAATTTAATTTTAAGCAAATTCTACAATTTCTAAAAAATTTACTATGAATTTCTGAAAAATTGCAATTCTTAAAAACTTCAATAGTAATTTTCTTTGTGTACAATTAGAAATATTAGTTCCAAATAAAAAGATCTTGGAAGGGAAACATAGCTTTGTTTAGAACAACATATTCCCAAACATATAATATTTGTTTGTGTCAAATATTATATATTTGGAGTCTACAGAAGCAATTTTTTTCAGCGTGTATAGGTGGACTGTAATAAAAATTTTAACTGATCTAAATAGTTTTAAATGTAATGAAATCTTGTCTAAAAAAAATCTGAAAAGTTGAAAAACATTGGCCGATATGGCCCATTTGCAATCCCTAACGACCTGCAACTATAAGAAGTACTTCTCCCAAATTTGAACAACCTAGCTCTATTATTACGGACTGTAGCGTGATTTCAACAGACTGACAGACAGACAATCATGGCAAAATCGACTCAAAAAGTGATTCTATGCCGATCGGTATAATAAACTATGCGTCTACAGGATGGCGGATATGTAATGCAACAAAGTAAAGCGCTATATTTTTTAAACTTTTTTTTTAAATTTTATTGTTCAAAAGCAAAAAGTGTCGGAAAAAACATACAATTTTAGAAACAGTTTAGATTTGTTCGAATTGGCCACCTTTGGCACGAATTATGGCCTTCAAACGGCCGACAAAGCCATCACACGCTGCACGAAAGTGGCTCTGCGGTATTTTGGCCCATTCCCGGCGAAGCGCCGTCTTGAGATGATCGATACTTTGGTATTTTTTAGTGCGAACCTTACTCTCTAAAATGCCCCAGGCGCAAAAGTCCAACGGATTGAGATCCGGAGATCTTGGTGGCCATTGTGCGGTAGAAATGAAGCGAGGAACCTCATTTTTAAGCCATTCTTGGTTGACGCGTGCTGAGTGCGATGGTGCTGAGTCCTGTTGGAATGTCCATGGTCTGCGGCCGAAATGTTTGTCTGCCCAGGGCTTCAATACTGTCTTTAGGACATTTTCCCGATAATATTCGGCATTTATTTTGCACCCATGGTCGATGAATACGAGCGGGGAGCGACCATCGGCCGTTACGGCGGCCCACACCATTACCATCGGCGGCGCTTGAGTTCTGGTGGCCAATCGAAGGTGTACATTTTCAGCTGACCTCTTTGGCAAGTAAACCCGATCATTTTGTTTGTTCACAAACTGCTCAATTTGGAATGGCTTCTCATCGGAGAAACCCAAATTCGGTAACTGGCCACTTTCGTGCAAGCGAAGCAACTCCTTGGCTCTTTCCAGTCTAACTTTTTTTTGTGCATCGGTGAGCTCTTGCACTTTTTGGAACTTCAATGGCTTTAGTCCAAGCTCATTTTTTAATATGTGTTGTATCCGTTCTCAAGATATGTTCAGCTCACGAGCAATTTTTCTACCACTGCGGCGTGGATTTCGATCAAGTCTGGCCTTCACTTTTCGGATCATTTATGGTGTTGTTACCGTTTTTTTTCGTCCACTTTTTGGACGCGATGCAACACTAGCAGTATCACGGTAACGAGCAATGGTACGAGAAACAAAAGATTTATTCACATTTAAATGCTGGAGGGCTCTAACAATAGCCACTTGTGTTTTTCCACCCAAATATAAAGCAATCAAAATATCACGCTTGAATTCCATCACGAATAACTTTTTTTCTGAGTCTGAAGATCAAAATGCTTTTGTAAGCTTGTAAACAATAAAATGAACTGTCACTGAAATAAATCTGTCAGCTATCAGACTAGCGGTTTAGAAATGATAGCAACCTGAAGTTGGTTGCAATACATATCAGCCACCCTGTATCTCTTGGTTTTTCTATCTCCCAGTACCACAGTGTGGTGTCGGGTATAAATAGAGGTGGAACCACATATTTATAGAATAACTCGAAAACCGTTTACTGAATTGGTTCAGAAAAGCATCTTTGTTTGTAGACTTACCTAATTAGCTACAACTTTTTATATTATTCATCGATTTTCTTCGGAATAGTCTCATTTTATTTAGGAGCGATGAGACTTTACGATATAGTAATAAAAATAAAATAATTGTGCATTTCTCGATGTTTTTAAGAGGTTTTAATAAAAACTTTATTAAAATTTCCCAAAAAATAAGATTTTTTCGCAATATATTGTAAGATATTTTTGAAACCGTTTGATATTAGGACAAGATGAAGGCTACTTAATTTAGGATTCTTCAAAACTTTTCTGAACCAATTAGTATTTCAACCTCAACTTTTTGGATGTTTATCTTTATTTTGATAGATAAACAAGACCCATCCCACTAATTGACCGCAAAGCTCTTAAAGGAAATGACAGAAGATTTCGTTTGAGAAAAAACATGGGGTTTTGACAAATATGCCAAAAGTAAGCTTTATTAAAAAAAAAATACAGAAACAAAGTATGTCTTTATCCAAATATTTGTTTTATTCGGAACTAATATTTCCGAAACAAAGATTTATTTGTATTTAAGTATTTTGTCAATGTATCAATGCCTTAATTTAAAGACAAGTTTTCTATTTTTCATAAGTTCAAGGAGGATTTTTTTACATAAAATTTATATAAAATTTAAGTCGTATAATGGATTGACAAAATGTGATGAGTTAGAATATTTATAAATATCTGTAAAACAAATGCTAATGCTACCTATGACACTTTTAACTACAGGGTGTGCCATTTAAAATTTGAAATCTGAATCGGCTATAAAAAAGTACTGATAATTTTTTCAAATTTCTGGTTTTATTGGAAAGGTTGAACTTAGTCATTTAATAATGGAACACAATATCATTCATATGATTACCACGACTGGCTCGGACGTACCTCTCATCCGATCAACCCAATTTTTCAGTAATTTTAGATTGTTTCGGGTCAATGGCAACTTCGATTTCATATTTCAACGCTTCAATTGTCTCTGGCTGCTTTGCGTAAAATTTATCCTCAATGTCTCCCCACAGAAAATAATCCAAATGGCTCAAATCACAACTCAAAGTAATCGGTAGTTCAAATTAAAAATTTAAAATGTTCCACCCTTTATAAAGTATAACACGAAATGTAAGAAAAAGTTAAAATAAAATTTGAAAAATTCAGCAAAGTTTTAAACATCTTTTCTAAATAAAATAGACATATTTGGAAAACTTCTTACACTGATAGAAAAAGCTTCGTCATTCGTCAAAAGTCAGCTAACGTACGGATAATCCTATTGATGAATTTGTTCGTCGCCCTGACGAATCTCTGGAAACTATAGTTTCGAGGGTTATCGTTCGCTCCAGTCAGGCTTACGGATGGGCGGACATAAGTAAAATGACTTAGTGTGTTCTAAAACGGATTTCCTTCGCATAAACTTAGGGTCTTAGGCCACTCCTTTGATGCGTTACCCTTTTGCTATATGTTATATATACACTTATTGATATTTGTATTATAAATCAAATAAATCCCCATATTTATCCCCTCACCTTAGAGAGGAGGGTATATATCACTTTTTATTTATGAGCACGATTCATCGTAGGGATGATATGTAATCACCCTACTGGATTTTTTTTATTCCACTAAATAGTTCTTGTTCTAGTATACTTAAACAGAGATTCGTCATGGCGACGAACAAATTCATAGATAGGATTATCCATACGTTAGCTGACTTTTGACGAATGACGAAGCTTTTTCTATCAGTGTAAGCAATAACATTGTTTGTGTGCAAACACATATTTTATTTGTGAAAGTCAGTTCGCATATATATATTTTGTTCTAATATATTAATGTCGGTTGCCCGTTATTATTTCGGTCTGTAATCGTTATGATTTAAACTGAGATACTCTCACGACTAAAGACCAACCTGCTTCTATACAGTGATAGGAAGCAAGTATTTTACATATATATTAAAATATGCGTTCCAAACAAAATTTCTTGATTTTCAAATAAAATTTATTTGTTTCTCAAATATATAATATTTAATCAGTAAGGAAAGGCAGAAAGTCGGGCGGGGCCGACTATATAATACCCTACACCTCCCTAACAATGCGATAAGGGTCATTGCAATAATAATTTGGAATAATTGGTAACTGGGTAGGAACATATTATCTAATTCTGAACCGATAATCGCTAAATTAAGCAATATTCGTTCCTAAATTGAGAAACATATTTCTGGAAAATGTTAATGATCGGAAGTAAAGTACAACTTCTATAGCGTTTTGATACCAAATCAGGAGGAACATATGTATATACGGATGTTATATATAAATCTGAACCGATTTTCCCTGAATACTCATTCATGTAAAAAGACCTCGACCTGTCGAATTTCGTACTGATCGGATATAAAATACAGTCTCTACAGCGCTTACATGTCAAATCGGGGGTAACATATACATACATGGGGGCTATATCTAAATCTGAACCGATTTCCCTCAAATTTGGCAGTGTTAATTCACGTAATGAGAAACCTCTTTCTGCCAATTTTTTTACTGATCGGATATAAAATACAGTTTCTACAGCGCTTACATGTCAAATCGGGGGTAACATATATATGTGGGCTATATCTAGATCTCAACCGATTTCCCTCAAATTTGGCAGTATTAATTCATGTAATAAGAAACCTCTTTCTGCCGAATTTCGTACTGATCGGATTAAAAATACACTTTTTACAGCGCTTACATGTAAAATCGGGGGTAACGTATATATGGGGGCTATATCCAAATCTGAACCGATTTTAACCAAATTAAATAGGGATCGTCCTTGGGCCAAAAAAAATATATGTGTAAAGTTTTGTCAAGATCGGGCCATATTTGCGACCTGTACTTTGATTACAAGTCTACAGACAGACAGAAGGACAGGCGGACAGACAGACGCACAGACAGACGGACATAGCTAAATCGACTCAGAAAGTGATTACAAGTCGATCTGTATAATAAACAATGGATCTATCTCTTCTCCTTTTGGGTGTTACAAACAGATGCACAAAGTCCTAATACCCTGTACCACAGTGTGGTGTAGGGTATAAAAATGTATCAAAAAAAACATCTCAAAAATGACGATTTTCCTTGTGTATGGATGGGAAAATGAGCCGTTTGACCAAAATATCAGAATTCAACACCTCCAACTCCAACAGTCCTTAACCGATCTTGTTGAAATGTTGTGTCATAAGTATTATTCATTAGGACTAAACTTGGTCTCCCGAGTTTCATACAGATCAGAAGACATCGCTTTTAAAAATGTACTGACTTGAAATGAAATGAAATCCCACAATTTGTTACGAAAAAAACATGATTTGTAAGTTGTTGGAAATATGACATTTAAAAATAAAAATAAACAATTTGTTGTCATGAGGCCCTTTTAAATTCCGTTAATAGGTGAGGCATTTTTAATAATAGGGCACTAAAGATTTGCGAGGACACGTTTTTTAAAGCATTCATTAATTTTTTTTGTTTAGTGGCCTTTTTGCATTTCTGATGATATATTTATGCACGTCAGTATGGTTTATAACTTGTTATTAAAAATTGTATGAAATTAGCTCTTTTAGTTAGGCCTTTTTGACTGCCATTTTCGGCAGTAGAGCGCTTAAAATGTGTTTATTGAAGCAATAAAAGGATTATCCAAAAATAACTTACTTTGTGATTTTTGGGTTTATTGGCCTTTTGAACTTTTGGTGACCATATGAATGTATTTGCGATATTATGACAATGTTTATTAATTTAATTACATTGGGAAAAAAAAACATTTTTATGTGACGCTTAAAGAAACACATCTCAGTGCTTTGCTTTGAATTTGGAAGTTTTGTGCAAATGTCACCATGTCCGTAAATAAATTGTCTTTATGTCTTTTGTCGGTATTCAAATTTACTGCCTTCTGATTTGATTTCTGGCAAACGAACATAAAAAAGAATTCCATAACGATTTTGGCAATAAAAACACAGTTGACTCAATCAAATGTTGTCGTACAACAACTGATAAATAATAAGTGCCGCCCAGAAGTGTTATGGCGCGGCCAGAGTGCCGTGTATTCAATTATTGTCTGATACTGCGAGATGAGTGAGTAACGCACAAGAGGCCTTCTTATGACATTCATAAATTGCAATAAACATTTGCGTATATCTACATAATAAAGTGAATAAAAATTGTTTTAATAAATATTAAAATTCACACGAGTTATACTTTATCTTCTATGTACATACATATGTAGTTATAAGAAAAGCTTATTTTTATAAATAAAAACAAATTGAACAAATGCATTTGCAAAATTGCTTACTCGAGAACAACTATGTATAGGGGTATTACCGCATATTACCTTCGGGGTCTATCTCATGAGTGGCTTGCTCGATATTCACCTTAAGGGCATGAATCATTAATGGATTGTTGGCGGAACATCGGTCCCTCCCGGTTAGCCACAAACAAAGTTTAACAGAATAAAATCCTAGCCAATTGATGCATAACATCGGTCCCTCACTGTAACCCACAAAAAAAGTTTAACAGCATCAAATCTTAGCCAATTAAAGTCATGATTCACAAAGAATCCACTAGATGGACTATCCTTACGTAGCTCCGCTCTCAGATATCGAGTATACCCTTAGACGACTTGGTATCTTTGTAGAGAGATTGCATTTCATAAAAGTTATGAAAAAATTTTCAAAGAGATTGTATTTTAAAAAAGTTATGAAGAAATTTTCTAAAAACGCCTCTCCTATAAAAATAATACTTACGACTTTGAAATAACAACGAGACCATAAAATAGCTAGAATTTCTAAATTAGTGTCATAAGTAATGAGAAATTGCTTCACATTTTCATATATTTTTAAACAAGTCAAGTTTTGCATTATTTTTTTTCTATCGTCTCTTACATGACAGTGTTATACAATTAATTTCCCATTTTTCGAGATACTTAGCGGCAAACGATAAAGCTATGCAACAACAAACAATTGCTGCACTCACACTTAAATTTAAAGATACCGCTTGCACAACTTCAGACCCATATCTAGAACTCTTTGACGATGGCACAGATTTTAAAATTCAAAAAAAAAAAAAAAACTGTGGAACTTAAGATATTAAGTTTTAAATTTGAATTCCCTACAGGGGCGGAGCTACAGAGCCTCAAAGTTGACCACCACGGTTGAACAAAATGTTTAAACGCGAGTAACTTTCGTCTTTATCGTCTGATTCATAAAATCTTTTTTGTGTGCATTCTACTAACCGAGGTCTACAAAAGAAGATTGTGAATATTGAAAAAGAATATGCACGATTTCTTTCGCATTAAATTTTCTGAATTGGCAACAAAATTTGCTCCATGACAACAAAAATGTGGTCCGCTATACCCAATAAGTCAAAAGTTCTGGTCATTAAAATTTATAACGAGTAATTTTTAAAGAGTTTTCGGATTTGATTTAAAAAAACACATAAAATTTAGAAAAATGTATGAAATCTTTGCTTGAGTCGATAGAAAGGTCAATAAAATTCAATGTTTAAAGATGATTTCAGGTAAATGTTGACCGCGGCTGTGCGTCAAATGGTTCATACGCTGGCTGCAATTTTGACATACTCTTTTCAACATATCGGCCGGTATCTTACGAATAAATCCTTCAATATTAACTTCCAGTGCGTCAACCGTTGCGGGCTTGTCCCAATACACATTAGCCTTAACATAGCGCCACAAAAAAGAATCTAACGGTGTTAAATCGCAAGATCCAGGCGACCAATTGTCCGGCCCCAAACGTGAAATAAACTGTTCACCGAACTCAAAATTCATTAAAATTCAATAATCTAGTTGTAAGTCATTTCAAGGGTTAATTATAGACAAAACTGAACATATTTGACAGTAACATGTCGCAGTAAAACAGCTGAGCTGCCAAAAAATCACCCATTATATAAAAAAATCGATATTTGTAATTTTTGGCAAAAAAGTAAATGTCGTATTTTGGAGTTATAGAATAATTTAATTTATTTATATAAATTACAATACAAAGTAAATTTATATTCTTATTTTACGGTCCAGGGAAAATCCGGGTTACAAAGACCATGTGGCTAGATTTTTTGCAGCGACAGACCAGAGCCTCTGTTCGCGAATCGAACCCACGACCCCCAAACGTATAGGCGAGCATGCTATCAACTAACCTACCAGATCATAAAGCTACCGAGATATTTGTTCAGCTCACTTTTGGATGAATGAGTACGTTAACAAACAAAATTGTCGCAAGCCATTCTCTATGGACAGAGGGAATAAAAAATGAAGCCCACCATAATGTTACGGTCATTGGGGAACGCTTAGAGCCATGATTAATGAATTTTTCGTGCTTGAATTGGAGGATGTTGATGTGGACGATCTTTGTTTCCAACAAGACGGCGTTAGCCTTGGAAGAGAATATTCGGCGCGTTATTGCTGACATAGAGCTCCAAATGTTGCAAAAAATGTATAATAAAGCTAAATTCTTGGTCATAACATTAAATATATGCCTTCTATTTCTTCTTAAAAACCACATGCCTAACAAAACACCCTTTAAAATATGACAGCCTTTGTCATTTTAATACCCTACACCACACTGTGGTACAGGGAATTATGACTTTGTGCATTTATTTGTGACACCCAAAAGGAGAAGAGATAGACCCAATGTTTATTATACAGATCGACTTGTAATCACTTTCTAAGTCGATGTCAGTGTGTCTGTCTGTAGGATGTATTCTTGTAATCAAAGTACAGGTCGTATTTATAGTCCGATTGTGATGAAATTTAGCACAGTGCTCTCTTTTGGTCCAAGGACGATCCCTATTGAAGTTGTACAAAATCGGTTCAGATTTAGAAAAAGCCCCCATATATATGTTACCCCCGATTTGACATGTAAGTGCTGTAGAAACTGTATTTTATATCAGATCAGTACGAAATCTTGCAGAGAGAGTTGTCTTATTATATGAATGAACACTGCGAAATTCGGGGAAATCGGTTCAGATTTAGATATAGTCCCCATATATATGTTACACCTGATTTGACATGTAAGCGCTGTAGAAACCGTATTTTATACCCGATCTGTTCGAAATTCGGCAGAGAGAGATTTCTTATAACGTGAATGAACACTACCAAGGTCGGAGAAAATTCGTTCAGATTTAGATATACCCAGGGCTGTGGAGTCGAGCCAAAACTACTCGACTCCGACTGCGACTCCCGGAGTCGAATTTTAAAATCATTCGACTCCGACTCCGACTCCAGCTCCGACTTATATTACTACTTAGACGTGCGTTCATGTTTTTGAAAATAAGATATTGCTTTGTTAAAAAACAGAAAAAATTGGTATTCAATACCAGTAATTAAATGAAATTGTATTATTTATTTATTGATGCTTGACTTGCAAGCTGCAACTAATATGACAATTTTTCAACGTGAAATCGTGATAAAATTTTCATCAATAACTGCCTCTCTTTTAATATACCGCAATTTTTGGAAATTATTCAAGCAACCAGTTCATTCGTTAGTTATTATACCCTACACCACACTATGCTACAGGGGGTTATAAATTATTTTTTTTGGCAGATTTGTAAAAAATACTGCAGCTAGACCCACCTTAAAATATACCGTTCTACTCAGAATCACTAGCTGTCCGTCTGTCTATCTTAAGTTGTTCGTTAAGTACAGGTCGAAATTTCACTACGATCCTGCTTGAATTTGGCAATAACGACTCTTTCACACCAGGGAGGAAACCTATTGAAATTGGTCAAAATCGGTTTAGATCGAAATTGCCCCCATATGCAAATGTTTCTATACAAAATTCTGTTTAGATTCACATTTATAAGGTAATTATCTCATATTTATATTTACAATATCTAAGCTTATTATGCTCTAACAAGCTGTTGTACGGTATCATATAGTTGGCTTCGCCCGACCATTCCTTACATGTTTTGTACTCGCTGAATAATATCGTATAGTCTTGCAAAAATACTTATTTTTTTAGCTAAATATAATCAGAGCTTTCCTAAAACTGTTTTACATAAAAAAACTCGATAGTTTCGTTAACTTTATAGATATTTGTGGCATACAAAAAAGGTGAAAAAAGCTTCAAAAATTGTATGCTTCTTTGGTATCAAAATTATTTTCCCAAACATTTTTGAGTGCAAAAGTTTTATCACATAAGTGTTACATTTTTCACAACCCTTCTCGGAGTCGACATAAAAGCGCTGTAGAACCAGTATTTTATATCCGGTCAGTACGAAATTCAACAGGGAGAGTTTTCTTATTACATGTATGAAAGCTACCAAATTCTTATCGCAATGCACATTTTCGCATTGTTTGGGAGGTGTAGGGTATTATATAGTAGGCCCCGCCCGACTTTCTGTCTTTCCTTACTGGTTATATGTCGTAATGTGTTACACGGTAAACTGTAAAAGGAATTTTGAGGTCTCCGAAACCATAAGAGCAAATGTTATATGCAAAATCCGCATTTCCAGACCGATTTCACTGATAATGAAAATATTTATGTGGTTCATCTTGATAATAATAATTTGTATGTATGATTCTCACCGGTAAATGGCGCAGTAGTGGACATATGTCTAATACACATTTATATGTTGATTTTTGAAAACATTTTTTTAATTTCTACACGTTCCATTCCTACGAATCGGTATATATTAGATCCGTATATGTATCGATATATACCAGATTACTCACAGGGTGAGGTTATATATAATGGTGATTACATTTCTGCAAAAAAGTGAAACTTTTTCATTGCGCTTTTTCCGAAAACTGGTCTTTTATAAATTTTGGAATTTTGAAATAGTATCTAAGCTTAATTCGAGTGACTATATCAGTTCCACCTAAAAAGGGAAAATACTTTTTCAGAATTTCGTTTCGACGGGGCAAAATTTTTGTCAGAAACGAAGTTACCATAAATTGGTTTACCTGACTGCAAATTGTTTACTTCTTTATATATATGAGTAGTTCTTATGAAATAGTATTTTCGGAATATATTTTCCACTGTTTATGAACATATATGTATAAATGTAGAAAACCGTTCAGATAGTGATATCTGATTACGTGTAGGTTAAACGTCAGGTAAAATTAAAACCACCCTAAAATTCGCATTAGTATATGACGCATATTCTTTTTTTAAAACTTGTTTGTTCAACACTGCATTTAAATAAATGTCATGAAGGGAAAACACGAACAGGGGAATTATTTCTATGACGAGAAAATTCGTTTTTATGCCATTTAGGATTTTTCAAAGTTTTATGGAAAACGGGATTGACATGTTATTCAACATATAAGACAATTTCTTCATAAAAATGTCCTCAGCGGAAGGAGGAAGATTATTGGAAATCCTAAACAAAAACAAGTAAGAAAGTTTCAGTCGGGTAAACCGACTAAGGTATACCCTCACTTTGTGAGTAATGTAATATTGAATATTACACAAATTATTTTGTCAAATTTTGTGGGAGGTACCAGAAAGGGTTTAAGAAATACACGTATATTTCGATGAACAGTAGATACTTTAAATACATTGCACTGTGCCGAATTGTAACCGTTTATATGGACTGGTATATTAACGTTGAGATATTAAATTGTGGTATAATTTGGCCATTTTGTGTGGGAGGTACAAAAAGGGGAGTGGTGATAACGCTCATTTTTCACTGGACTATAGGCATTATAAAAGCATTACACTGTACAAAATTTCAAGTAATTGTATACACAGATATTAATGTTATAAACTGTTAACTTTTGGTGCAAAATGTTGCCTTTGTGGGAGAGGTAACAAAAGGGGCGTGACAATAACGCTCATTTTTCAATGGACTGTAGGAACTATAAAAACATTACGCTGTACAAAATTTCAAGTATTTTTATACACTGGTATTAATGTTATAAGCTGTTAACTTTTGGTGCAAAATGGTGCATTTGTGTGGGAGGTACCAAAAGGGGAGCGGCAATAACGCCCATTTTTCACTGGACTGTAGGCACTATAAAAGCATTACACTGTACAAAATTTCAAGTATTTCTAAACACTGGTGTTAATGTTATAAGCTTTTAATTTTTGGTGCAAAATGGTGCATTTGTGTGGGAGATACCAAAACGGGCGTGGCAATTTCGCCCATTTTCCTCGAGTTGATAGCGACTAACAAACTAATACTATGTGTCGAATTTCAGAAGATTCGAATACGTATAATAGCAGTTATTAAAGAATCAATATTTCACAACATTTTAACCCTTTGTGGGGGAGGTACCAGAAGGAGTGGACCAATATGGCCCATCTTCGAACTTAGCCGGAGATAGAAAAAAATATTACCACATACGAAATTTGAAGTCAATCGGTTACTCCTTTCGAGAGTTATCGTGCGCACCAGCCAGCAGACAGACAGACAGACAGACGGACGGACAGACATTGCTCATTCGACTTAAAATGACCCAAAACGGATTTCCGCCGAACATACTTGGGGTCTTAGGTCACTCCTTCGATGTGTTACACTTTTTTCCGTAGCAAATGATATGTACCCTCGTCACACTAAAGTGAGGGTATAATGATTAAATCGTCTCGAAATAATAACATATTTCACTACACCCTATTGTATTTAAGTACTACCACATGTGTGCAGTTTGTACAAGTATGTGTCCTACTTGTGTCACTCACTCATGAGGATGTCTTGGATTCAAAGTTATCTTAGTGCTCAAATATCTCTGCATCTTATCCGAGCGAAAATCGACCGACATCGCCGACAGACGACACTGTGTGATCAAGGACAAAGTTTCCTACAGAGAAGTGCATGTAATAATGACATTAGCAGCGTGTAAACCATTTTGCAGACAATATTAAATTACCCCATAATGAATTTAGTTCCCAGGTGATGTTGTGCTATTCCCATTTGCGAGAATTCCTTGGTGTCTGGACTGTGAGTTATGTCGTCAGAGAAAAGGATGACATCAACTCTTTAGTTTTGTTTTTCTCTCAGTTTATTTATAGAAGAGGAAATCATACACAAGTTTTTAGTTATAACTCAATTTTTGTATACTATTCATTATGAACTCATAGACATAGACATAAGGAAGTCATGTGTTTAGGGGTTGTCTCTGTGTGTGAATGTGAATGTGTTGCAACGCCAACACTAGCACGTATTCGATTACATATATAGACCAACAACAGTTATCCTCTTGTTCGTTGCTTTTTTCTATATTTCTTCTCTGAAATGCATATATGTATAGGTGTATGTGTTGAGGAGCAGTGGTACACAAAGATTTTTATATGTATGTATAGTGGGACGGAGTAAACAGTTCAGTCAATTAAAGGAAATTTATTCCAGATCGATTTATTGACATCAATTGCAATATTCCGCATGCTTACAAAATGTAATATAGGTATCCCTGGTCGAAAATCGCGCCAAGAGAAGGGCTTGGCCATTTCCCAAAATCTGGTACATTAGTGTGGGACATTCCAAAAGTGGTGTGGCAATGACATTAGTTTTTCTCTTTTTGATAGTGGACGTATCACATCATCTGGTTCCGCCGAAATAACCAAAATTCTGAGAAATTGTATATCTCTTATAACAAACATATGAGGGATTTCATGACATGTGAGTAAATTATTAAAACCAATGTCATCTGATCGTGATGAAAATTGCACCATGTTTATCCATATTGGATAGTAATTATGACAGAAAATTTCAACGAGTTCGGCTAAGAATTGTACGAGTTTCCTATCCATATAATTTTTCCCATCCATATAATAATTACACTTGTTTACAAAATTGTTGACGAAGGGCTGTACATAACATTTTATATTATAATATGGTGTTCTAAACACGAAAAAAAAATATTTTCAAAAATGTATATGGGTCAGAATTTGTAATATTATCCTATCGCTATGATTTATTTTTCGAAAATTTGATTTTTCCAAGATTTTATGGATATTTTAATAAAATTGAGAAAAATGCTTTTTTGGATTATACGAAATTTGTAATTGCTCTTGAATACTGAACCGATTTTTACAAAGTTTATTTCGTTCGTTAGAGAAAATAACAGGCCATTTTTTACGGTTGTTAAAAAAATTAGCTCCCCTTTGATTTTCTCGAAATAACACAGAATACGCACCAGACTCTCAAAAATCCATAAGAGTATTGCATTGGGAATTCAATATTTGTAAAAGCCATGGACAAAATACTAAGGTAGGTCTGGCAATTTTAGACATTTTTCTTCAGAGAGAAATTTTCGAAAAAAAGATTAAAAATTTATTAAAAAAACATTCCATACAAATGACTAGTTATGCTCACTTTTAAACGAGGAAAACTTTGTAAAAATCTGTTCAGCCGTTTAAGTGCAATTAATATTTCGTAAAACCAAAAAATTACATTTTTTATTTTGTTTCAATTTAAAATCCCCATAAGAAATTGGAAAAAAATCTATTTCAAAAATAAATGACAACGAGATCTTATTTTATCATATATCGTCCTTTTATAAACTTTTTAGGAAAAATTAATATCCATAGGCTAATATTAAAAATTCTGACCCCGATGGAAAACGTGAGTTTTAGGAAATTTTAACTAAAAAAATCGATAATGCTTAAATAGATTCCATGAATTTGAATTAAAAATTGGAAAAATATATCTATTTTCGGACTTTTATAAGTTGTAGTCCCTAAAATGCTTAATATTTGTCTATCCGTTTTCATCTGCAATTTTTATTTTCTGTGCAAATCATTAATTGCAGAAATTTATATTGATGGCGAAACATTAAAAAAGTAACGCCTGGGACGAATGTCGAGTATACTCGTATGTCAACTCTTTTATTATGCTCTCACTTTTAAACAGAGATGTGTTACACTTTTGCTACGAGCCAAGTATGTTTGACTCCAAGTATGTTTGGCGGAAATTCGATTTGGGCCATTTTAAGTCATTTGAGCAATGTCCATCCGTCCGTCCCTCTGTCTGTCTGTCTGTATTCCATCATATAGGAAATTTTATTGCCAATCCAGACATGCTTAAGTGGATAAAATTGGTGCATATTCTGCTTCGATATTTTCAACATACTAGCACAAGGTCGGGGAAAAAAATCAATTTTCAAATGCAGATATCTCGGTAAGTATACAAGATAACTGTTAGGTGCCTTTTGTAGACCTCGGTTATTAGAATACACACAAAAAATATTTTATGAATCGGCCGGAAAATACGAAAGTTACACGCGCTTAAACATTTTGTTCAACCGAGGTGGCCAACTTTGGGGCCCTGCATCTCCGGAGTGCCCGGTTTTAGTGGCGTAAGTAAGTAGCAAAGTATATCAAATTTATACTCATTTTAAAGGAGACGTTTCGCAGAATATGCTAGAGAAAATCCGAAGCCAAAATCCGAAGCCAAATTGCTGTGGTTGCCACCCTTCTCCGATTTGGACCTTTTTTTACATAAATTTCAAAAGTTTGATAGATTTTCTCCAATCGCAAAGCTAAAATGTTAAATTTTTCTTTTTATTTATTTGTATTAGGGTGTAACAAAATCGACTGCAAAGGGAATCCCGAGCGCGGCTTTTCATATCGAAGATATAGGACTAAAAGTAAAAATCCCATTTTTGGGGATTTTTGATGTATTTTTTGGGAATTGTGGTATTTTCCATTGGAAATTTCCACATGTTGCGTTTGATTATTATTTCTAATATCAAAATAAAGAACTTTAAAAAAAAATTCATCGAAATATATACATTTTTAAGAATTTTATGCCGTATTTGCGTTTCTGTCTATATGCAAAATATTTTTTTTAATTATACCCTACACCACACTGTGGTACAGGGTATTATAACTTTGTGCATTTGTTTGTAACACCCAAAAGGAACCGAAATAGACCCATAGTTTATTATACCGATCGACTTGAATCATTTTCTGAGTTGATTTAGCTATGTCCGTCTGTCTGTGCATGTATTTTTGCAATCAAACTACAGGTCGCAATTATGGTTCGATCTCGACGAAACTTTACACATATTTTGTTTGGCCCAAGGACGATCCCTATTGAGTTTGGCTAAAATCGGTTCAGATTTAGATATAGCCCCCATATATATGTTAGCCCCGATTTGACATGTAAGCGCTGTAAAAACTTTATTTTATATCCGATCAGTATGAAATTCGGCAGAAAGACGTTTCTTATTATATGAATGCACACTGTTAAATTCGGAGAAAATCGGTTTAGATTTAGATATAGCCCCCATATACCTTCGTATATTTTACCCCCGATTTGATATGTAAGCTGTAAAAATTTTATTTTATATCCGATCAGTGCGAAATTCTGCAAAAAGAGGTTTCTTTCTACATGAAGGAATACTGCCAAATTCGGAGAAAATCGGTTCAGAATTAGGTATTGCCCCCATATATATGTTACCCCCGATTTGACATGTAAGCGCTGTGGAGACTGTATTTTATATCCGATCAGTACGAAATTCGACAGAAAGAGGTCTTTTTACATGAATGAGTATTCAGGGAAAATCGGTTCAGATTTATATATAACCTCCATATATATGTTCCTCCTGATTTGGTTTCAAAGCGATATAGAAGTTGTACTTTACGTCCGATAATTACAATTTTCCAGAAAGATGTCTCAATTTAGTAACGAATATTGCTTAATTTAGCGATTATCGTTTCAGAATTAGATAATATGTTCCTACCCATTTACCAATTATTAAAAATTATTATCGCAGTGATATAGTCGGCCCCGCCCGACTTTCTGCCTTTCCTTACTGGTTATACCTGTCAATGATTAATGGTTTCCTAGAAATAGTGCCACAAAAAAATATTTTCTGAAAGGTAAATCTTAGTAAATTTTATTATTGTTTGATAAAAACATGTGATCTACTTGAAATCAGTGCATATTGACTGATATAATAACTAATAAGTACAAGAAGGTAGGGAAAAATTAAAACAAAAATTTGCATATAGACAGACACGTAAATACGGCATAAAATTCTTATAAATGTACATGTTTCGATGCGTTTTTTTTAAAGTTCTTTATTTTGATATTAGAAATAATAATCAAACGCAACATGTGGAAATTTCTAATGGAAAATCCCTCAATTCCCAAAAAATACATCAAAATCCCCACAAATTGGATTTTTTACTTTCAGTCCTATATCTTCGATATGAAAAGCCGCTATTTAGATTCCCTTTGCAGTCGGTTTTGTTACACCCTAATACAAATAAATAAAAAGAAAAATTTAACAATTTAGCTTTGCGATTGGAGAAAATCTATCAAACTTTTGAAATTTATGTAAAAAAAGGTCCAAATCGGAGAAGGGTGGCAACCACAGCAATTTAAATTTTGGCTTCGGATTTTCTCTAGCATATTCTGTGAAACGTCTCCTTTAAAATGAGTATAAATTTGATATACCTTGTGTAACAAACTTTTTCTACAAGACCTAAATACGAATAGGACATTTTCGCCAAAAAATCTCCAAAAATGAAATTTTTTCAAAAATATGATTTATAGGGCCATAACTTTCTTATTTCTCCACATATCTTACCGATTGGCAATTCAATAAAAAAACACGCGAACAAAATCGGTAAACTTTTGACTGAGATATTGGCTAAACTCCAAGGCAAAGTCGGCGAAAAAATTAAAAATTCAAATTTAAAATCCTCGGAAACTATTCAAGATATCTTCAACCTATAAAATGTTTATTGTAGGTCTGGTCTAGGGGTATCCTAAAACCCACCCACGCCACTAAAACCGGACACTCCATTCAAAAGTTAGAAGCCGATGAAAATTTTGTATACCCGAGGTGGTCAACGTTAGAGCCCTGTAGCTCCGCCCCTGTATGATATGGGGGGCCCAAGTTCCGAACTTAAACTCTCTAACACCTCTTGTATACACACCTAAAATTTCATCGCCATACGATAAGTGGTTTTGAAATGGCATTTTTTTCCATTTTAGACCACTGTGCGACGGTTTTTGTTCAAAGTTCAGCAATTTTGGAACGAACTTCGCTGCCACACGCTTTATGCCCAAAATTTCCAAAACAATTGTATGGCATGAGTCAACCGATATGCCGACATCCTCTGCAACTTATCTAATAGTGATTTGACGATTCTCCATAGAAGTTATCTTCACTTTCTGAACATTTTCATCGTTTTTTGATGTGATGGATCTTTCAGGACTAGCGTCTTCTTCTCGACCTTCTTTGAAAAGTTTGTACCACTTGTAAACCTTTACCATATGCCACTCTTAACATTTAAAGTGCTTTTGAGCACTTAATTCCATTTTTACACAAAATTTGTTGCAAATCCTTCGATCCATTTTTCTTTCCACAGCAGAATATCGCCGAAAAGAAAACCAAGTATAACTTTTATGGCTCTCACAAACAAACTAAACTCAAACAAACTGAACTAAGAACGTATTTTCGAGACAAGCCCGAGAAATTTAAAAATTCACATTTTCTATTGAACAGACCCCGAATAAGACTCATATGTAACACTGAATATGATATTAACTTTATAGCCTCTATCAACGTGACAGAGAGAGTTATATATGTATATAATATATATCATGTGCGTTTGAGTTCACGTTTTCATTTAAAGTAGTGTTATTTATGACAATATAACATGTTTCTGCATATGATTTTATTTACGTAGAAAACAATATTGTTAAATTCATAGGAACAAGTTTACAACTTAATAGGATAAAATAACTAAAACATGTAATGTGCGAGCATGTTTGTTCTCATCTAGTGTAGTAAGAGGAGATAGGGGGCAGCATAAAGAAGGAAAATAAGTCAAAATAAAATGTGTTTTAAAAATTTAGTCATTTGATGTCATAATCAAAACAGCATGAAGATATTAAATACAGACAAAAACTCATGTACATACACTTATACATATACACCCACATTCACAAAAAAAAAACAATGAATGCAGTGGCAGTGGTTTTGTATGACCTCACACTTGAACTCGTTCCCATATCCTCCGTCCTTCGTCGTCATCCTTTGCATCGAAAACTCACTGAAATGTATTACAGTGAAGTAGTATGTATGGGTATGTACGAGTATGTGTTGGTTTGTATGCCTGCATGTGTGACAGTTGCAATCATAATGCATATTTCCATGATTGCTACTGTTCGTAACTACATTTTGTGGCAAACAACGATATAAGTCAGTCTGCGGTACTACATACAGCTACTGCTGCTGTTGTGGTGGCAATTGCAATTGCAGCAATATACTTACACAAATGTCATCACAATTTATTTGTATGTGTTGTGGTATATTCTTATGGATGTATGTGTGTACGGGGGCAACCACATGCCAGTAGGACAAAAAAAGTTAAAGGAAGAGAAAAAATCAGAGCCAACCCATGTGACTGAGCAAACAACAATCCAGCCGACAAACATGGTGGGTGACACAATTTATTTTCATTCCAAATGTGGGAACACAAAATGAGACCCACCTATTTACTCTTCGGTTTTGAATTCCGGCAAATGACACATCTGATGCAGATGCCTCTTGGCGCAGATGAGATCAATAAGAACTTCTCCAAATGCTAAGTGTCATAGTATTCATTGCTAAGAAAATCTTTGTATAAAATTCTAAAATTTGTCCTATCATTGAACTAAGTACATAAAGGGTGGTCCAACCATAATGCATGATGTTAATTGTGTGTCACATGTGACAAGACGCGGCGAGCTTTTGGCCGATATTTTGTTTTACACATAATTGTCATAGATTCTTCTATCATAATAACAAATATTAAGATAATTCTCTGAAACTTTTTTGTTTTATTTACAATTAACATCGAGCGTTTAATATGGACCAACGTGACAACAACCGATCAAAACGCAGTGGGATTTAAAAAAAATGAAAATAAATTGTCCGTGTCTTAATCAGGCATCCGAGCGCATATACCTTTCGTCTGATTCATAAAATCTTTCTTGAGAAAAAAAAAAGACTTTTACACATAAGAGTTATATTGTCTAGGTTCCGAGATATCTGCAATTGAAATTTGAATTTTTAATTTTATTTTGTGAATATCGGAGCAGAATACGTACTTTCTTCTTTAATATTATCTTTCAAAATTGGCTATATGATAAACAAAAATGCGAATGCGCATTTGAAGTTATAATTAAAAAAAAAGTGATTTTCTGTAATTTTTTTGGGAAAAATATATGTCGTATTTTGCAGTTATAGAATAAATTATTTTTAAAAAAACTATAAAATATTTTTATTAAGCTTAAAGGGAACTTCCTAGAGAATATTCTCCAAGAAAGGACGCGTTAAAAATATTCACTGCTTCAAGCTTCTCCAATTAACACAAATTTCAAAAGTAAGCCAGGATTCGGGTTTTATCTCTTGAATATACGCACATCGCCGTCCTTTCATAGATCTCTTCAATTTTGGGAAAGTAAAAAAAAGTCGCAGAGGGCCAAAGGTCGTCATTCTCGAAGGTCGTCATTCTCGACTTTGTTTGAAAAGCTTGTACCACTTGTAAACATTTTTCTAACTCAGAGTACAATCACCATATGCAACTCTCAACATTTCATGTGCTTTTGAACACTTAATTCCACATTTTACACAAAATTAGATGCAAATTCTTTCATCCATTTTTTTCACAGCAGAAAATCGCCGAACAAGCAAAATATGTCCAACTGTTATGTTTCTCACAAACAAACTAAACTGAAAACAACCAAACTCAACTAAGAAAATATTTTCGAGACAAGTGTGCCAAACATAGATAAAAACCCCTAATCGAAGGCACATAGCCCGAGAAATTTCAAAAATTCACCTTTTCTATTGAACAGACCTTTGGCATAACTCGAGAACCATTTATCCGAATTGGTTCAGGAAAGTTTTAAAGAGTTCAAAATTAAGTGAATAACTGGTTCTCGAGTTATACCAAAATATGTGGTTCAACCTCTCTATTATTTCAATATCACGGTTTATTGCGAGAATTCAACGAAACAATCCTTTAGGCGAAGAAAAAGAGAGGTTGAACTACATACATATTATGGCATACCTACACGGGGCAAAATCGTCTTTTTTGATATGTTTGAATCGAAAGAAAATATATTTGGAACACCAATTTTTAAATATTATATATTTCTGAGTAAATAAATTTTATTTGTAAATCAATAAAATTTAATTGGAGCGCATATATTAATATATTACAACAAAATATATTTCCAAACTAATTTTCTCAAATAAAATATGAGTTTATATGCAAATAAAATTATTGTTTAGGAATATCTTCAAATATATTTTACTTAAAAAAGAATTTCAAAACTTTGCTAAATTTTTCTAATTTGAGTTTTAATTTTTCCTTGTTTTCGAATTGTACCTCCCAGTTATGATACCATATTAACTTCCGTTTTAAATCAATAATTTTTTAGTATTCCAATCCATCATTAGTTGTCAATCCTCCCAAGTTATTTATTTCGATCCAAGATTATACGATTTCAATTATTATTATTTATTATTTTACGAAGATTTAACATTTCTAAAAAATTTACTTTGAATTACTGACAAATTTAACACAATTTATGTATTTTCCGAATACTTATTTTAATAAAAATATTGGTTTCGTGTATAATAGTCCAAATGAAAACATATTGGGATGTAAACAAAGATTTGTGTAGAACAACATCTCCCCAAATATATAATTTTTGTATGTACCAAATATTATATGTTTAGAATGTACCCTAAACATATGTATGTTTCAAGCAGAATATATTTAGGACAATATACTACAGAAGCGATTTTTTTTCAGCGTGTAGAGAACCATTTTTTCCGAATTGGTTCAGGAAAGTTTTTAAAATTCAAAATTAAGTAGTCTTCAACAAAACTTTTTTCCTATCAGTTCAACGGTTTCGACGACATCCTACAAAATATTCCGAAAAATCATATTGTTTTATTGTTGGTCTGGTTTTTGTTATTTAGTCAGAATTTATTCGGTTTAAGACCATATGTTTCAATTACTTTCTGTCTATTGCAAAAATGTAATAGAAACAAATTCAAATTTTACAAATACAAAAATTGGTAGCGCGTTTTAATTGCTTGGTAGAATTGACGGCAGTTTCGATAGACACCAAATGTAACAAGAATTACTAACCAAACCTGTATTTTGCCGAACTAAGTCAACATACTAAAACACTCATACCAATATATTTTTTAGCTTGGGTTCGCATCGCGAGCCACGAAAACAAAACTGAAACTAAAACTACTAAAAGTCTCATACCAATACATTTTTGTTTTTTGATTGGGTTCGCTTCGCGAGCCACGAAAACAAATGTAGTTTTGAATAAATGCTGACTGAATTTTAATAATTTTTAAATAAAAGCCTGATAAAAACATCTAATACCGCACAACTGTTTATCGTAAAGTCTGGTAGGTAATGAATAAAATGAGATCATTCCGAAGAAAATTGATGCATTATTTAAATAGTTGTAGCGAAATTCGAAAATTTGCTCTAATTTCTACAAAAACATACTTTGACAAAAAAATAGTTTTCCATTTATTAATAACTAGCTGGACCCGGTCCACTTCGTTGCCCCAGACTTCAGATTTCCGATCCCGCCCATTTTCGGAATAATCACGTAGACTGGTACCTAATAAACGTACACAAAATTACAGCAATCTCTCTAACAAATCGCTCAAACATAAAATTACAGCATTCTCGATAACAAATTGTGCAAGATATATCAATTTAAAATATTGGCCGATCCCGTACAATTTTGGACCAATTACGTAGACTGCTACCAGATATATGTACGCAAAATGTCAGCACTCTCGCTAACAAACTTTGCAAGATATCTCTTTTTGAAAATTTGGCTTACACGCACATTGGTCCCATTCCGCCCAGCTTTGGACCAATCGCGTACTACCATTTACATACAGGCTAAATTTCAGCACTCTCGCTAACAAATTTTGCAATATATCTCAATTTAAACCAGTAAGAAAAGACAGAAAGTCGGGCGGGGCCGACTATATAATACCCTACACCTACCTACCAATGCGAAAATGGGCATTGCGATAAGAATTTGGCAGTGTTCATACATGTAATAACCAAACTCTCTCTGCCGATTTTCGTACTGATCGGATGTAAAATACGGTTTCTACAGCGCTTTCATGTCAAATCGGGTGAAACATATATATGGGGACTATATCTAAATCTGAACCGATTTTCCCCGAATTTGGCAGTGTTTATTCATGTAATAAGAGAACTCTCTCTGCCAAATTTCGTACTGGTCTGATTTAAAATATAGTTCCTACAGCGCTTACATGTCAAGTCGGGTGAAACATATATATGGGGGCTATATCTAAATCTGAACGGATTTTCTCCGAATTTGGTAGTGTTCATTCACGTAATAATAAAACTCTCTCTGCCGAATTTCATAAAGATCGGATGTAAAATGTGGTTTCTACAGCGCTTACATGTCAAATCGGGTGAAACATATATATGGGGACTATATCCAAATCTGAACCGATTTTAACCAATTTCAATAGGGATCGTCCTAGGGCCAAAAAAGAGCACTATGCTAAATTTCATCACAATCGGACCATAAATACGACATGCACTTTGATTACAAGAATACATGGACAGACAGACGGACATGGCTAAATCGACTCAGAAAGTGATTCTGAGTCGTTCGGTATAATAAACAATGGGTCTATCTCTTCTCCTTTTAGGTGTTACAAACAAATGCACAAAGTCATAATACCCTGTACCACAGTGTGGTGTAGGGTATAAAAATTGGCTTAAATTGTATCACAGATATGTATAAACAAACATACAGCACTCTCGCTAACAAATTGTGCAAGATATGTCAATTAAAAAATTTGGCTTAAATGGGTGGGGCCACGGGCATTGGTCCGATTCCGGCCATTTTTGGACCAGTCACGTAGACCGCTACCAGATACATATACGCAAAATTACAGAACTCTCGGTAATAAATTATGGGCGATATTTCAATTTCAAAATTTGGCTTATATGGGCTGGGCCACGCCCATTTTTGGACCAATCACGTAGAATGCCACCAAACACGTAGACTGTTACCAGATACATGTAAACAAAATTACAGCACTCTTGCTAAAAAATTGTGCAAGTTATCTCAATTTAAAATTTTGTCTTACATGGGCGGGGCCACGCCCATTGGTCCGATTCCGCCTACTTTTGGACCAATCACGTAGACTACCACCAGATACATATGCACCAAATTACAGCACTCTCGATAACAAATTGTGTAAGATATCGCAATTTAAAAATTTGTCTTATGTGGGCGTGGCCACGCCCATTGGTCCGATCCCGCCCTTTTTTGGGCCAATCCCGTAGACTACCACCAGATACATATACACCAAAGTACAACACTCTCGCTAACAAATTGTGTAAGATATCGCAATTCCAAAATTTGGCTTATATGGGCGGGGCCACGCTCATTGGTCCGATCCCGCCCATTTTTGGGCCAATCACGTAGACTGCCACCAGATACATATACACCAAATTCCAGCACTCTCGCTAATAAATTGTGCAAGATATATCAATTTTAAAATTTGGCTTATATGGGCGGTGCCACGCCCATTGGTCCGATCCCGCCCATTTTTCGACCAATCACGTAGACTGCCACCAGATACATACGTACAAAATTACAGCACTCTCGCTACCAAATTGTGCGAGATATCTCAATTTAAAATTTGCCTTATGTGGGCGGGGCCACGTCCACTTGATATATCGAAAATTCAAGTACCCTATTTTCAACACGCCCCACACATGTACATTCTGTGAAAAATTCAAGAAGATCGGTCCAGCCGTTTAGACGCCTATACGGTACAAACAAACCAACAAACAAACAAACCAACAAACAAACCAACAAACAAACAAACATTCTTCTTTATATATATAGACAAAAAAGAAACCCATTTTGGTTTTTGACATAAAAGTCAGACCCAAAAATCGTGTTGACTAGAGTTATTGATTCTCCAATAACCTATACACCCTATATCTAAGTCTATTTAAAATGAAGTATTACATTACAAAAAAGTAATTTATAAACCCTTATGTCATGTTTAGCTTTAAATCATTATCCGTAGTTTAGGATCTAGCTTCGGTCGATAATATCGCCTTCGGTCGAATCATAAAAATAATGTGGTAACTATTCCAGTGATTGCTGCTGGTTTCGGAAAAGATAAAAAGGCATTCTTTAGCACAACTTTAACTCAAATCTGAGCACAAACTCACATGTGACGGTGTACGTGTGTGTGTATTTTATCGCAATGACAAGAGGGGTTGTGATTACGATAATGTTGGGGACGATAACGAGGACGGATGACGATGACGATGCTGATGGCGATGTCATGTGATGCAACTTTATTACCACTGAATCGAGGTTTTAACGATGTATGTACATTAAGCCGGATCGGTTTGTGTAAACGAAAAAATTTTCGATTCTGCGCTTCTAAAATGAAAACTTGTTTTGTTTTATGAGACTATTTATGTCTTCTAGATTATTGCAAAGATATATTTCGTTCAAAAAGATGTTCTTACGATATCAAAATGTCTAAGTTTTTGAGATTTAAGATGAAAATTTAGTTTATCTCATAATTGTAACTTTTTCCAACAGTCAGCTCAACAATTACATTTTGGGTATTGTGCAAGATTTTGTTACCATCGACGGCTACGTAGATACATTCTAGCTCGTAAGTGAGAAAATATAGATGCGAAAACAGGCAGAATTTCAGTTACTTAATTTAAACTTCATAGACAAATTATTTCAATTTTGTAATTTGAATTATCTTAGGCCTAGTTGAAACAGTTCGATACTGTTGATTGGGGAAATATAATCACTTTCTGACTGTCATTTAATTTGTATCAATTACAATAACAGATCATACTGGAAAAAGTATATATAGGATGGGCCATTTAAAATTTAAAATTTGAACTACCGATTACTTTGACTTGTGATTTGAGCGCTTTGGATTATTTTCTGTGGGGAGCCACTAAGGATAAATGTTACGCAAAGCATACAGAAACAACTGAAGCGTTAAAGCATGAAATCGAAGTTGCCATTGAAGAGATTCGACCCGAAACAATCGAAAATGTACTGAAAAAATGGGTTGATCGGATTAGTTGCTGGACATGGTAATCAAATGAATGATATTGTGTTCCATTATTAAATGACAAAGTTCAACCTTTTCAATAAAACCAGAAATTTTAAAAAATTCTCAGTACTTTTTTTAGCCGATTCAAATTTAAAATTTTAAATGGCCTACCCTGTACGCTAGAGGTTAGTTAAAAATGTTTTAGCTCAAGGACTGATCAAGCTTTAGCTGAAATATGTTGAGGGTATTCTTAAAACAAAACATGCTTTTATATGAGATGCGAATAAATGCGACTTTTTGTTTCGACCTGCCCTAATGTAGATGTGAGCATGTATTTTAGAAACAGTTGACAACTTAGCTTTACAGGAAATGGGGGAATTGCAAGTGAAATGCATTATAAGCGAATTTCAATAAATGTTTATGGGAATCTCGTGACATAATACGGAATGAAATGGCGATATCACAGTCACAAGATAAATAGTGCAATGAAAAAAGTATCCTAATATTAGGATAAAAATGGCATTGACAATATTGTTCAGTGTGGCGGCTGAGACTTTAGTGTATCGAGGGTATACGGATATATATCATTTGCTACGGGCCAACACAACGAAGGAGTGACATGTAACACAACGAAGGAGTAACATTCATTAGGGTCATTTTAAGTCATTTAATCAATGTCCGTCCGTCCGTCTGTCTGTCTGGTGCCCACAAAATCTCTGGAAAGGGGTAACCCATTGGCTTCAAATTTAGCATGAGATGGGCCATATTGGTTAACTCCCACAAAGGGTTAAATATTGCTTATCATATAACGTCTATACTACTTATTCGAATCGTCTGAAATTCCACATATAATATTAGTTTATTGGTCGCTATCGCCTTGAGAAACCTTTTGGTTCCTCCCACACAAATGGACCGTTTTGCACCAAAAGTTAACACCTTGAAAAATTAACTTGAAATTGCCTACAGTCCAGTGAAAAATGGGCGCCACGTCCCTTTTTGTAGCTACCGCACAAAATGTTCAGTGCTTAAAATTTAGCACAGTGCAACATATTAAAGTATATATTGTTCAGCGAAAAATAGGTGCATTTGTTAAACCCCCTTCTGGTACCTCCAAAACACATTGACAGATTATTTCGTGTAATATTCCATATTAAAGGGTCCACCAAATAACTTTTTTTTGAAAATGTTATAAAAAAACTACTGAATATTTTCTCAAATTTCTTTTTATACCCTACACCACAGGGTACAGGGTATTATGACTTTGTGCATTTGTTTGTAACACCCAAAAGGAGAAGAAATAGACCCATCGTTTATTATACCGATCGACTTAGAATCACTTTCTGAGTTGATTTAGCTATGTCCGTCTGTCTGTCCGTCTGTGCATGTATTCTTGTAATCAAAGTACAGGTCGCAATTATGGTCCGATCTCGACGAAACTTTACACATATCTTTTTTTTTGGCCCAAGGACGATCCCTATTTAATTTGGTTAAAATCGGTTCAGATTTAGATATAGCCCCCATATATATGTTAGCCCCGATTTGATATGTAAGCGCTGTAAAAACTGTATTTTATATCCGATCAGTATGAGTTTCGGCAGAAAGAGGTTTCCTGTTATTTGAATGAACACTGTTAAATTTGGAAGAAATCGGTTCAGATTTAGATATAGCCCCCATATAAACGTTACCCCCGATTTGACATGTAAGCGCTGTAAAAATGTTATTTTATATCCGATCAGTGCGAACTAAGGCAAAAAGAGGTTTCCTTCTACATGAAGAAATACTGCCAAATTCGGAGAAAATCGGTTCAGATTTAGATATAGCCCCCATATATATGTTACCCTCGATTTGACATGTAAGCGCTGTAGAGACTGTATTTTATATCCGATCAGTACGAAATTCGACAGAAAGATGTCTTTTTACATGAATGAGTATTCAGGGAAAATCGTTTCAGATTTATATATAACATCCGTATATATGTTCCTCCTGATTTAGGTTATGTTAGGTTAGGTTGAAGAGAGGAGACGATTAAACGTCTCATGTCCATGGACATACACTTAAGCCAGTGGTTCGGCCTGTTGTGCGCTCCTTATTTATGATCTTTTTATACCTCACGAGTTACAGAAAATCGGTACTAGACACGAATTTTCTCAGTATCTTCCAGTCATCTTCTCTGAGATGAGTCAAGTCTGGTAATATGTCGGACCCGAAATGTTGGGATCTTGCATGTGTGAAAGCCGGGCAGTGACACAGAAAATGTTCCATCGTTTCGATGTTTTCTCTGCATGCCCTGCATTCGTCGTTTTCTGCTAGTCCTATGCGAAGAAGATGTGCTTGTAAGCTTGAGTGTCCCGTTAGAACACTCATCATCTTATTAATATCGATCTTGTTTAGTTTCAGAAGACTTCTTGTTTTCTTTTCATTTGGGTCACCCCACAGTATCTTTGCAGTTGCTCCTACTGTTGCGCTATTCCACACAGTTTTGTGAGCCATCTCTGCCCAGTGCTTCAACTCATCCTTCGTGGCTTCGAAAGGTTTACAATTTTCCAAGTTTATTACTCGAAGTTCTCTGCCCTTTGAAGCCAAGCTGTTTGCCCGTTCATTTCCAATCACTCCGTTGTGTCCTGGTACCCAGCAAATACGCAATTGACCATGGGCTGAGTAATAATTTATCGTTCTTTTACAGTCCAACATAGTTCTGGATTTGACCCTTTCCGATGTTATTGCTTTAATCGCCATTTGGCTATCTGTGAAGATGTTGGCATATTTAGGCTTTGTCGTGTTACTGAGCCAGTTCACACACTCCGTGATTGCTCGAATTTCTGCTTGAAATACCGTGTTATGATCAGGGAGGCGGAAGCGAAGTTCGACTTCTGGTTCATCAATAAAAAGTCCCAGACCCGTCCTTCCTCCTCGCTTGGACCCATCCGTGTAGCAGCTGGTTCCCACTGGCACATGGGGCAAAGATCAATTTTCCCAGGAGCGTCTGTCTGGCACAAACGAATCACAGGTAGCTGTAAGCCGCACTTCAGAAATGCGGTCCGAGATTTCTGGCGTTTGAATGTGACCAACTAGATATTCGAAAATCTTCTGATGGTACGACTTGTGGTCTCGATTTATCCATTCACCCATCACTTGTAGACGTCTTGCTGTGAGGGCTGCCTCATACTTTATACGGATGTCTATTGGTTGGATGTGCAGTATAGTCTCCAACGCTGTTGTTGGTGCAGTTCTAAATGCCCCGCTTATGCCTAGACAGCACATACGTTGAATTTTTTGCAAAGGTATTACGTTGCACTTATGGTCCATTGATGTCCACCATACTACACAGGCGTAGGTGATTATTGGTCTGATCACGCTCATGTAAAGCCAGTGAGTCATATTTGGAAGTAGTCCCCATTTTAAACCTATAGCTCTTCAGCACAACGACAAACATCTGTGTGCCTTTGTAACTCTTTCTTCAAGATGATCTTTCCAGTACAGTTTCTGATCCAAGATTACTCCCAAGAATTTTACCTTTTTAGTTATAGCAATTGTCTTATTAAGGAATCGAGGCGGGGTACAACGTGGGATCTTCGTTTTCCTTGTAAAAAGACATATTTCTGTTTTGTCTGGGTTAACATTTAATCCCCTTGGTTGTGCCCAGTTATATGTTATGTTAAGTGCCTCTTCAGCTCTTCTGCATAATAGATTTGGATGAAAGCCCCTTAGAAGTATTACAACGTCGTCTGCATAACAGACTGGTTTAAGTCCTTCATTGGTGAGGGCTTTTAGGAGACTGTGTATCGTCGTAACCCATAGAAGAGGCGATAAAATGCCCCCTGAGGTATACCACGATTTACCTTGTCTCTAGTTTTTACGTCATATGACCCACAAATAATCCACCTATTCCTTAGCATATTGTTGATCCACTTTTTCAGCGCCCGGTCAACCTGAAACTCGTCTAAGGACTGGATAAGTGTATCGGTCTGTACATTGTTAAATGCGCCCTCAATGTCTATGCAAACAGCAAGTGTATACATTTCTTTACTGAAGGACTCTTCTATGTGGTGCACTACCTCATGCAGAGATGTTTCCACTGATCTTCCTTTGACATAGGCGTGTTGTTTGAATTTTAGCCTGTCATCCGCTATTTTACCTTTGACCATGTTATCAATTATTCGCTCCATTGTTCTTAACAGGAAAGAAGTAAGGCTAATGGGTCGATAAGCCTTTGGGGTCGTATAACTCGCCTTGCCAGGCTTTGGTATGAAGACCACCCTTGATTCCTGCCAGTTTTTTGGGGTATACGAATGGGTTAGGCATGCAGTGAAAACTCCAGCCAGATGACTTGATACCAGATCCACCTCATTCTGCAGAAGTGCTGGAAATATTCCATCCGGTCCCGCAGCCTTAAAGGGAGAGAAACTTTTTATCGCTTCTTTAACCATACCATCTGTTATATCCGTAATAGGTACTTGATGCAATACATTTTCATTCTGTAACTGTTCCTCTGTTGCTCCAGCATTACCAGTCGGAAAATGAGTTTTCATCAAGAGCCTTACGGTATCCTCTATAGTTTCCATTCTTTTACCCGTTTCATCCACCAGTGTTTCGGTTTGGACATGAGTTTTTGAGAGGAACTTTTTCATTTTAGACATGCTGTTAACGCTGTCTACCTGTTCACAGAAAAGCCTCCAGGAGTTACGTTTCGCCGATCTAACGATTTTATTGTATTCTTTGAGTCTTCTGTGGTAGTCGTCCCAATATACTGATTGTTTTTTACGTCGAGCTCTGTTGTAAAGTCTGCGGACAACTTTGCCAATCGAGCGAATTTGTCCTGTCATCCAGGGTTTCTCAAAGGCAGATTTCCTTTCTCGAAGTGGGCAACTATCTTCGAATGATTTTACAAGAGCCTCAGTAATCCTCTTCACATTGATATCAATGTCTTCTGCACATAGATAATCGCGTGTAGGCTGCCCCAATCGATTTCTAAGTAGATTTCCGAATTTAGTCCAGTCGGTCTTAGCCTTATTACAGAAACTTATGGGGTTTGGCGGTGGCCGTGCAATTTTAAACCTTATATAACGGTGGTCTGAATAGGAGTGTTCATCTGAAACCCCCCACTCATGAATCTCATCAATAAGATTTTCTGAACATATCGTTATATCTAATACTTCTTCCCTAATTTTGTTAACAAAGGTTGCAGTGTTTCCTATGTTAAGAGTTATGAGGTCATTTGTATTCAAAAATTCGATAAGGGCGTGTCCCCTTTTATTGGTGTTAGAACTACCCCAAGCGATATGATGGGAGTTGGCGTCACATCCAGCTAATAACGCATTACTTGTGTGTTTGGATTCCCTCACCAGACGTTGTAATTCCGACGTAGGTGGCAAAGTCGGTGCATCGAATGGCAGATATATTGACGCCAGGTACATATTTCCATTACCTTGCCTCAGCACCGTTGCGTCCGATGTTGACAACTCTGGAGAGAAAATAAAACATATGTTTTTATGGCACAGAATACAAGTCCTTGGAAGAGTACCTGTGTTAGCGTAGAAATGGTTATAGTTCACTTCAATTTTTGTGAACAAAAATTCGTTCAATATGGCCCGATAACGATCGCCATTGACTGTAACGGCCACTCCTTGCTCATTTTCGAAGAAAAATGACCCAATTATGCCTCTGGACCAAAATCCGCACCAAACAGTGACTCGTTTTGGGTGTATCGGCCTTTCAATGTATGTGTGCGGGTTTTCTGTGCCCCAAATGCGAAAATTTTGCTTGTTTACATACCCGCCAAGATCAGAATGAGCTTCATCTGAAAAGATGATTTTTTTGGCAAAATCGTTCTGCAACATTACCATGATTTTCAAAGTAATGTCGCAATATTTCAAAAGGCGTGGCAACAATGCCCATTTTCCCCTGTGTTGTAGGTACTATTAAACCATTACACTGTACAAAATTTAAGGTCTTTGTATGCACTGGTAATAAAGTTATAAGCTCTTAATTTTTGGTACAAAATGGTAAATTTGTGTGGGAGGTACCAAAAGGAGCGTGGCAATAAAGCACATTTTCACTGCATTGTAGGTACTATTAAACCATTACACTACATATACAAAACTTCAGGTCTTGTATGCACTGGGAATAAAGTTATAAGCTTTTAACTTTTGGTTCAAAATTGTCCATTTGTGTGGGAGGTACCAAAAGGTACCTCCCCCATTTTTCTCGAGGTAATAGTGACTAATAAACTAATACTATGTGTAGAATTTCAGAGGATTCAAATAAGTAGTGTAGAAGTTATTAAATAATCAATATTTCCCTAAATGTTAACCGTTTGTGGAGGAGGTACTAGAAGGAGTGGACCAATATGGCCCATCTTCGAACGTAGCCGGAGATAGAAGAAAATATTACCACATACCAAATTTGAAGTCAATCGGTTACGCCTTTCGAGAGTTATCGTGCGCACCAGCCAGCAGACAGACGGACGGACATTGCTCATTCGACTTAAAATGGCCCAAAACGGATATCCGCCGAACATACTTAGCGCCTTATGTCACTCCTTCGATGTTTTACACTTTGGCTCGTAGCAAATGATATATACCCTCCTCTCTAAGGTGAGGGGATAATAATAATAATCGTGGATAGAAATAAATTACTTCGAGGATTGACAACTAATGATGGCTTGGAATATTCAAAAGTTTTAAATAATTTATTTAAAACAGAAGTTAATGCTGAATTTGATATCATAACTGGGAGGTTCAATTCGAAACCAAGAAAAATTAAAACTGAAATTCGAAAATTCAACAAAAGTTTTGAAATTTTTTTTTAAATAAAATATATTTGGAGAATTTCCTAAACAATAATTTTATTTGTATTTAAACACATATGTATTTTATTTGAAAAACTTAGTTTGCAAATATTATATGTTGTAACGTATTAATATACCGAGTTCCAAATATATTTTATTGATTTTCAAATAAAATTTATTTGCTCAGAAATATATAATATTTAAATATTTGAGTTCCAAATATATTTTCTTTCGATTCAAACATATCAAAAAAGGCGATTTTGCCCCTTGTAGAGGTCATTCTATTTAAACCACAAGGTAATTCCACTCAAATTTAAAATTTCACTAAAACGTCGATTCGCCTCTCCTGGAAACAACCTGTTTCGACTTAAGCTATGTATAGACGAATGGCGGGAAAATGGCGTCATTGTCAGAAAGACATTTTATTGCCCACTGTCTATAAAATATTTTTATTGGCAATCCTGCATATAAATATTTTCAAAATATATTTTAAATATATGAAATTGTAAGGGTTTCTTGCCTAACAATATGTCATTGTCAGTACATTTGCGGCACTTTCACAGGGTTGATAAAGTTGTCCGATCTGACAATCGTCTATACATAGCTTTAGTATACTTTGAAAATAGAGTATATCATAGAGCCGCCTAGTGGCATGGAATCGATGATTTTTTTCACCTCACAATATCTTACAATTAACTTGAAAACATCTATTATTTAAGAATAAATACCAGAGCTTAACTTTTCAACTATTATATTAAATGTTAAAACGTCTATTATAGAGCCGCCTAGCCGCCGCCGATCTATAATTTTCAATGGCAGCCGCCGCCGCCAATTTTGGCTCGGCTTCAATCTCTGATCCCATGTCGGCGTTTATTTTTTATATGCGAGTTACCTCAACTTTTTAAATTATTTATCGATTTTCTTCGGAATGGTCTCATTTTATTAACGATCTAACACGTAAAATAATAAAAATATAATAATTACTTTAAAAGGTTTTAATTTAAAAAAATATTGAAATTTTCAGAAAAATTAAATTATTTCGCAATATCTCGTATGAAATCCCAGAAACTGCTGACGGAATGAACAAATTATATCAAAAGAAGATGGAGGCATAGCATAAATCGTTCTGGAGTTACGCTAAAATATATGGTTCAACCTCTATTTTTTATATGTAATTTTAATTTTATAGGTAAATAATCATACCATTATAGATCATAAATCTTTTAAAAGATTTTGCCTCGTTAAAAAATCAAAAATATAAAATTCACAAAAATTATTTTCGGCGATTTTTTTAGAAAGATTGAAAAAGAAGCTTTCCAAACCCCTTTGAGCTAAATTTTCTAAATACAATGGGTAACATTATACAACCAAATTTTTGTCGAAAGGGTGCGTATAATTTTTTCTGGTATTTATAACATTTCCTAAACAGAAAAAAAAAATAAAAAACTTTATGGTTTATTTTTTTTTAAAAACTTTTTTTTAATATTTCGTTTTTCTTGGATGATGCCTTTGGTATGTCGACCTCATTTTTTTTTTAAATATAAGCTCGATAAAGCCGGCAAATTATGAGGGCTACAAATTCTAAAAACACCAATTTAATGTAGAAACAGACGTTTTGTAACTGTCGTTAAAAAACAATTAAAAAAGTGATTGATGAAGATTTTTTCGTTTTTTGCTGGTAAGGAAAATTAATTTAAGTGATATCCCGGCTTAATCGAGCTTATACTCCAAAAAATACGGCTGAAATACTGCATGACAATTGGAAATTTAGAAAAGAAATAATTGTTTTGTTTTGATAAAATTTTTGCATTGTGTAATTAGTTTTATGGATTTGAAAAAGGGCAGTCATGTGTCCCATATTTTTTTTGACATATTACATATTTTATTTTTGTACGTTTATTAAAAAAGGAGTAAATAATAAAAATGAACTATTTTTCCAGAACAAATATATAATACGTTAATTTCAATATCTTCCCAAATTTTTTACATGCAGATCGAAATGATAGTTTTTAAGAGAATGGTGAAAAGATGAATTCAATTTTCAAAAACTGATTATTGTATTAAAAAATCTTTAAAAATAAACAATATCATTCCAGATAAGTGTAAGATTTCGCAGGAGTCATGAAACTGCATGACGAGTCTTGCTCATATCTGCCATCAACACTTCTCTTTCAGTATAAAATTTGTTGGTAGAGAATTCAGAAGAAATATAGATTATGAACTCACTACATTTGTAGGAACTCATGAACTCAGTATTTTTTAATGTGATGCCTCATGATTTTGTTGGCACACCATCATTATATGTAACCCGAAATCATTACCTGTATGAACAAATCTGGATAACAACTCAACGATGTTCATCTGTCCCACTGACATTAACAATGATGAAATACATGCAAGTGAAATGTAAAATATGCAAACTCTCTAGAAGAGGAAAACGTTCCAACAATTTGAAAAGTGCCTAAAACCTGCAGTTATCCCATCAATGATATGTGGGATTTTTTAAGTAGAGGGGGGATGATATATTACGTCTACTGTAATTTGAAAACACATCCATCAATTATTTGGCACATATGAAACGCCGGAACACTACTGGTGCGGTTGAATGACCAAAAGCTAAGGGGAAAAGTGTCTGCATCAAACATACGTCTATAGTTGGCTAAGGTTTTGTTTTTGTACGAGTAGTTTTTAAGCCAATATGTTTTACCTAAGAGACAGAAGATTGCTCCTTTGTGCCTTTCATACTCCTCCTCCTCCTCCCCCAAAAACTTTTCAGGGTTTTGCCGACTGTTACTAAACTTTGTCTTCGTATTTTAACAGTGATTTAGTTTTTGTCACCGTCTGACGATTGAACGTGTACTCGTACTGCCTCCTCCTCCTCATGATTTAGGTTAAACGTTAGGGTGAGTGTGTGAGTCCCGAGAGACAAGTATGGATGGCCATCCTTAGAAATAATGTCACATTGATTTTGTGCCACAATTAATTTACATTGAATACCATCAGCTGTTCCCCTTTACAAAATGTTACATGTTGCAATCGTTTTACAATGCAGAATGTTGCAGTTTGTTTCAAACAAATCGTATGGTTGGTGGCGAACTTGTTTTAAACGTTAGATGTGGTTGGGTCATGTTGGCATGTGGTTGTGGGGAAAATGGTGAACTGGAATGGGGGTCAACGAATAGCGTTTTTGGAATGAATACTTTTTGATTCAAAAAGATCTGTCATACTCACTCACCCAACCACCGAAACACTCACTGAACTGTATTGTGTCTTTTGTTTAGCTTTTGATTGGAATGCCGCAAGCTACTGAACGCTACTTTGACTTTGTCGAATGTCAGTCATTTGACACATTACCTTACGGACTTTCTTTTTGCATCTTTTTTGTACTCATATCTCATCTATTTTCCTTTTTTTGAGGGAAAATTAAGACGAGCAGTTTGTCAGTTCGTTGTTTGGTGTTGTTGCTACCGACTCTGCTTCTGATTCCGTAGCTATTAGTCTTTGTTGCCTCAGTCTATCCAACATTGTTTGTAGCTGTCATTTTTGACACTTTTACCTTTCGGCAGTGATGCCTCTATCTTTACATACGAAAGTCTTTTACTCAACATATGCTCGTTGCTACTGGTGTTGTTGGTGTTATTATTGTTGCCGTTACCGTTGTTTCTGTCATTTCGGATTGTCTTCGTTTTTTGTTTTATTTTTGTTATACTACTCTTCGAGCGTCACGTGTCAATGCTGTAAGGCATCACTTATTCCATGAAGAAGAAGATAAGAACGACTCACAGTGGGAGGAATTAAAGAAGGGAAATAATACCGCCGTTTCCTAACCAGCCAAACGATATTGGAGAATTTAGGTTTTAAATAAGGCGCCATGTTGTACTAGAGGTGGGAAACTATCGATGGCACTATCGTATGGAAGTATCGATAGTTTAATTTTTTTGTGACTATCGATTGTTTTTTGCTAAGATTATTCTAGGCAATAAGATCTTCTAGACAATTAACAACTTTGAAATACTTTATTTCGGACAGGCGCACGAAATTAAAAACAAAAATGTAGGTATGTTGTTTTTTATGAACAAAAATATCTATTGATCTCATTTTTAACTCGTATACATTAAAAAATGGAAGTAATGAGTTGCATTGAACTAAGAAAATAAAAAGTTGTTCTGTTTTGTTAAACAAACTGAATTATTTATTTATATGAATTACAATACAAAGTAAATTTATGTTCTAACTTTACGGTCCAGGGATGCCGGGTTACAAAAACCATGTGGCTAGATTTTACAGGGGCAGACCAGAGCCTCTGATGGGAATCGCACCCACGACCCCCAAACTCATAGGCGATCACGCTACCAACTCACCTACTGGGGCGCTCTTGAATTATTTATTTGACGTATAAAAGCTTTTCTTTGAGGATTATTAAAATTCGATAGTAACACGATAGTATCGTCGATATATCGATATTTTTGTTAAGATTTGATAGTTGAGAATCGATATATCGATGGCTTTTTTTAAAACTTTCGAAACTATCCGATAGTTTGCAACCTCTATGTTGTACACTACAAAATGTTTAAGCGCGAGTAACTTCTGTTTTTGTCACTCTACACGGGGATAAATTGTGGTTTTTATACCCCAAACCACACTGTGGTACAGGGTATTATGACTTTGTGCATTTGTTTGTAACACACAAAAGGAGAAGAGATAGATCCATTGTTTATTATACCGATCGACTTGTAATCACTTTCTGAGTCGATTTAGCTATGTCCGTCTGTCTGTCTGTCTGTAGATGTATTCTTGTAATCAAAGTACAGGTCGCAATTATGGCCCGATCTTGACGAAACTTTACACATATCTTTTTTTTGTCCCAAGGACGATCCCTATTTAATTTGGTTAAAATCGGTTCAAATTTGGATATAGCCCCCATATATATGTTAGCCCCGATTTGACATGTAAGCGCTGTAAAAACTTTATTTTATATCCGATCAGTATGAAATTCGGCAGAAAGAGGTTTCTTATAATATAAACCAGTAAGGAAAGGCAGAAAGTCGGGCGGGGCCGACTATATAATACCCTACACCTCGCTAATAATGCGATAATGGTCATTGCGATAATAATTTGGAATAATTGGTAAATGGGTAGGAACATATTATCTAATTCTGAACCGATAATCGCTAAATTAAGCAATATTCGATCCTAAATTGAGAAACATATTTCTGGAAAATTTTAATGATCGGAAGTAAAGTACAACTTCTATAGCGCTTTGATACCAAATCAGGAGGAACATATGTACGGATGTTATATATAAATCTGAACCGATTTTGCCTGGATACTCATTCATGTAAAAAGACATCTTTCTGTCGAATTTCGTACTGATCGGATATAAAATACAATCTCTACAGCGCTTACATGTCGAATCGGGGGTAACATAAATATGGGGCTATATCTAAATCTGAACCGATTTTCTCCGAATTTGGCAGTATTTCTTCATGTAGAAGGAAACCTCTTTTTGCCGAAATTCGCACTGATCGGATATAAAATAACATTATTACAGCGCTTCCATGTGAAATCGGGGGTAACGTTTATATGGGGGCTATATCTAAATCTGAACCGATTTCTTCCAAATTTAACAGTGTTCATTCAAATAATAGGAAACCTCTTTCTGCCGAATTTCATACTGATCGGATATAAAATAACATTTTTACAGCGCTTACACTTCAAATCGGGGGTAACGTATATATGGGGGCTATATCTAAATCTGAACCGATTTCTTCCAAATTTAACAGTGTTCATTCATATTATAAGCAACCTCTTTCTGCCGAATTTCATACTGATCGGATATAAAATAACATTTTTACAGCGCTTACACTTCAAATCTGGGGCAACATATATATGGGGGCTATATCTAAATCTGAACCGATTTTAACCAAATTCAATAGGGATCGTCCTTGGGCCAAATGAAACATATGTGTAAAGTTTCGTCTAGATCGGACCATAATTGCGACCTGTACTTTGATTACAAGAATACATGCACAGACAGACAGACGGACAGACGGACAGACGGACATAGCTAAATCAACTCAGAAAGTAATTCTAAGTCGATCGGTATAATAAACAATGGGTCTATTTCTTCTCCTTTTGGGTGTTACAAACAAATGCACAAAGTTATAATACCCTGTACCACAGTGTGGTGTAGGGTATAATGAACACTGTTAAATTTGGAAGAAATCGGTTCAGATTTAGATATAGCCCCCATATATAGTTACCCCCGATTTGACATGTAAGTGCTGTAAAAACTGTATTTTATATCCGATCAGTATGAATTTCGGCAGAAAGAATGAATGAACACTGTTAAATTTGGAAGAAATCGGTTCAGATTTAGATATAGCCCCCATATATATTTTACCCCCGATTTGACATGTAAGCGCTGTAGAGACTGTATTTATTTTTTTTATTTAGTTATTGAATCCATTACAGTAAAAAGAAGCCAATATGGCCAATTAATTAAATTACATAATTCCAAAATAACCTGAGTTCAAAACAAAACTTAAATATACAAAAAATTACAATAAGTGCAAAAACAACCTATCCTTTGGCTCCGATCCTTTGGCTATATCCGATCAGTACGAAATTCGACAGAAAGATGTCTTTTTACATGAATGAGTATTCAGGGAAAATCGGTTCAGATTTATATATAACATCCGTATATATGTTCCTCCTGATTTGGTATCAAAGCGCTATAGAAGTTGTACTTTACTTCCGATCATTAAAATTTTCCAGAAATATGTTTCTCAATTTAGGAACGAATATTGCTTAATTTAGCGATTATCGGTTCAGAATTAGATAATATGTTCCTACCCATTTACCAATTATTCCATATTATTATCGCAATGACCCTTATCGCATTGTTAGGGAGGTGTAGGGTTTTATATAGACGGCCCCGCCCGACTTTCTGCCTTTCCTTACTGGTTATATGTTTAAATTGAAAGAAAATGTATTTGGAATACAATTTTTAAATATTACATTTATATAAAAAAATGCATTTTATTTGAAAATCAAAATCAACATTTATTGGCATATTTTGATATATAACAACAAAATATATTTGGGAACTAATTTTCTCAAATTAAAGTTGTGTTTGAATACACATAAAATTATTGTTTTGGAATTTCTCTAAGTATGTTTTATTAAAAAAATTGAAAAACTTTGCTGACTTTTTCGAATTTCAATTTTAATTTTTCCTTGGTTTCGAATTATACCTCCTAGTTAAAAATAACATATGGGTATTTCCAGCGGACAGATGTGAAACTGTTACTAAGTAAGTTCTTGATTTTGGTCTTTTAATATATAATAACATGTCACGAAGAGTAGTTTTTGTAGATGTACTTAAGTGTTGCCTACCAAAAAGGCAAAGAAATAAAAAATTGTTTAAATAAAAAAGATATAGGTCACGTATCACCGTATCGGGTGTGACCTTAAGTGTTTCTTAAATCTTGATCATCAGCATTAAAGTTTTTCTATGTACTGCCACCAAAAATATTTATTTTATTATTAAAGTCTACAATAATAACTATTGTAGACTTTAATATATACCTACAATCGAAATATATTGATATGTAACGGGTGTGACACTGTCTCAATCTTTATTATCCAACATGCATCCATTAAAAAAGTTTTTTTCCTTGGAATATATTCGTATTTCAGACTTGCTTTAGCGCTAGAAAAAAAACAGGATTTTTACGTAAAAAACATAAAAGAGAATAATATATACTTAAAGCTAAGGTAGCATCATCGTCTTCTGTGAAATATTTACAACATAAAGGGTGGTTAAATTGTAAGGGCCGATGTTGAATGTGAACCACACCTAAATGTCAAGTTTTTTTCTGCATTTCATATGACATTTATCAATTTCAGACTAACTCAATTTGAACCATGGAAAGATACACAATAGAGCAACGCGTTAATGTTTTTTAAGCCTTTTACGAAAATGGGCGTTCAAATCAAAATGCATTTCGTGCACTTCGTGATGTTTTTTTTGATCAGCATAATCGGGCAAATGTTTCCACAATCGGGATAATTGTGCGCAAATTTCAGCAATCCGGGTCTGAAGGAGATGTGAAAACACCTGTTCATGCTCGCCCGGTTCGTTTGGTGCGGCTTATGGGCGCAGGCAGTTACTGTAAATGGTGTTCGCTATCGTGAGATGATAACGAACTTTTTATGGCCCGAATTGGAAGATAAGGATGTGGATAATATGTGGTTTCGACAGGACGGTGCCAGTTGCCACACAGCTAACGAAACAATGGCTCTTTTGCGCAACAAATTCAATGGCCGTGTTATCTCACGTCGTGGCGATGTCAATTGGCCGCCAAGATCATATGATTTGACACCGTTGGACTCTTTCTTTGGGGTTATTTGAAAGAAAAAGTGTACGTCAATAAGCCAGCAACAATGCAAGAGTAAAAGGATGTAATAAGTCGGCCTCAGCGTCATCGAAAATTTGGACCATCGGATGGAGGTGTGCCGCCGAGGTCGCGGCGGCCATTTGGCCGATATTTTGTTCCATACATAATTGAACCGTACCATACTACATACATTACATTATCATTCTAAAAAGAAATGACAACATTTTCCTAAATAATTTGTGTTTTGTTCAAACTCGACATCGTCCCTTAAAATGTAACCACCGTTATAATGAATAAATCACTCAAAAAATACCTCGAGCTTGAAAACTAATTTTTTCTAATTGTAAATAACTTCTGACACTAAAACATGTTGATCTACTTTATCCTGTATAATCCTGATCAACTTACCTAAAATATGATATATATATAAAAAGGAAAAATTCTGTTTTATTTGCAATCACCCATATGCATTGACATCTATTTTAAAGCACTCATTTTAAATTTCTGAGCATTCCAAATCATCACTTGTTGGTAATCCTTAAAGTAACTTAATGTCCCTTAGAGAGGAGGGTGTATATCATTTGCTACGAGTTAAAACTCTAACACATCGAAAGATTGACCTAAGACCCTAAGTATGTTTGGCGGAAATTCGATTTGGGTCATTTTAAGTCATTTGAGCAATGTCCGTCCGTCCTTCTGTGTGTCTGCTAGCTTGTGAACACGATAACACACAAAAGGATTAACCGATTGACTTTAAATTTGGTATGTGGTAATATTTTTCTCTATCTCCGGCTAAGTTCGAAGATGGGCCATATTGGTCCCCCACAAAGGGTTAACATTTAGTGAAATATTGGTTCTTTAATACCTTCTATACTACTTACTTCAATCTTCTAAAATTTCACACATAGTCTTAGTTTGCTAGTCGCTGACCCACCAAGAAAAACTGGCGAAGTGGCCACTCCCTTTTTGGTACCTCTTACACAAATGAACCATTTTGCACCAAAAGTTAACCGCTTATGGCTTTAATATAACTTCATACAAATACTTGCAATTTTGAAAAGTGTAATGCTTTAATGGTACCTAGAGTCAAGAGAAAAGTGGCCGTTATTGGCACGCCCCTTTGCTACCTTCCACACAAATGGACCTTCTTATAGCAAAAGTTAACTGCTTTTAACAATTATACCAGTGCATGTAAATAAGTGATATTTTGTACAGTGTAATGCTTTTATAGTACCTAGAGTCCACAGAAAAGTGGGCGTTATTGGCAAGCCCCTTTTGGTACATCCCACACAAATGGACCATTTTGTACCAAAAGTAAACAGATTTTTATCTTTAATAACAGTGAATACAAAAACTTGAAATTTTGTACGGTGTAATGTTTTTATATTATCTAGAGTCCATAGAAAAGTATTCGTAATCGTTATTGGTACGCCCCTTTTGGCACCTTCCACACAAATGGTCCATTTTATACCAAACATTAAAGTTTATAAATGAAATTTAAATTGAAAATAATTTAATTAAAACAAAAAAAATTGCGAATATTTTTTGGGACTCATAAGTCGGTTTACCCGACTGAACTTTCTTATTTGTTTTTAAAGTAATATCGAATACATATTTTTAATATTTTATTACGAGAAACCCGTAAACAAACAATATAGTTAAAACTAAAACAAGTATAGTTCAGTCTTTAAAAAATACGAGTAATAATAATACGTTACATGAAGGTGGACTTCTTATAAGAAAAATCTATACAAACAGGCTTTAAAAATAACATTGAATAATTCAGTCTTTCAAAACTACTAAAAAATTAAATTATATGAGTTTAAGTTAAGTTAGCGATAAAATTATTTAGATAAACTTGTATTTAAGAAAGTTAAAATCGCTGTAACTTTTTTCCATAACTATTTAGATGAATTTCCGATTATGAACAACTTATATCATTGTTATACCCTCCACCATAGGATGGGGTTATACTAACTTTGTCATTCCGTTTGCAACACCTTCAAATATTGATCTGCAAGCCCATAAAGTATATATGTATACATATTCATGATCGTCGTGAAATTCTAAGACGATTTGGCCATGTCCGCCTGTCTGACCGTCTTTCTGTCTGTTGAAATCACGCTACAGTCCGTAATAAAAGAGATAGGTTGATCAAATTTGGTAGTAATACTTCTTATAGTTGCATGTTTGAGATTGCAAATGGGATTGCATATCGGCCAATGTTTTGATATAGCTCCCCTATAGAGGTCGCTCCAAAATACGGTTTTTGAGCCATAGATACCAGGTTTTTAAAGCAATTTTGCTGAAACTTTGTAGTTAGTATTCTATTTTGACTAGAATTCATCACAGTAAACATTTTGCAAATCGGTTCATATTTTGTCGCTCCAAAATAGGCTCCAAATAGGCTTGTTTAAGCCATAAACACCACATTTTCTAAGCAAATTAGCTGAAATTTTTCAGTTTGTATTCTATTTTGGCAAGAAAATGTAGTCAGTTTATAATTTGGTGTAGTCCCCGTGTAGATGTAGTCCTCAAATATGCTTATTTAAGCCACAATTACCACATTTTTCACAATTACCACATAGAAATTGGGGCCTAAAATTTGGCGTTCCTTTTATACCCTCACTTTAGTGTGACGAGGGTATATATAATTTGCTACGAAAAAAGGGTAACATATCGAAGGAGTGACATAAGACCCCAAGTATGTTCGGCGGAAATCCGTTTTGGGCCATTTTAAGTCGAATGAGAAATGTCTGTCCGTCCGTCTGTCTGTCTGTCTGCTGGCTGGTGCGCACGATAACTCTCGAAAGGAGTAACCGATTGACTTCAAATTTCGTACGTGATAATATTTTTTTCTATCTCCGGCTAAGTTCGAAGATGGGCCATATTGGTCCACTCCTTCTAGTACCTCCCCCACAAAGTGTTAAAATGTTGTGAAATATTGAATCTTTAATAACTGCTATACTACTTATTCCAATCTTCTGAAATTCCACACATAGCATTAGTTTATTAGTCGCTATCAACTCGAGAAAAATGGGTCATGTTGCTACGCCCCTTTTGGTACCTCCCACACAAATGCACCATTTTGGACCAAAAGTTAACAGCTTATAACATGAATACCAGTGCATAAAAATACTTGAAATTTTGTACAGTGTAATGCTTTCATAGTGCCTACAGTTCAGTGAAAAAATGGGTGTCATATTCACGCCCCTTTTGGTACCTCTTACACAAAGGTACCATTTTGCACCAAAAGATAACAGCTTATAACATTAATACCAGTGTATAAAAATACTTGAAATTTTTTACAGTGTAATGCTTTTATAGGTCTATAGCCCCGTGAAAAATGGACGTTATTGCCACTCCCCTTTTTATACCTCCCACACAATGGTACCATTTTGCTCAAATAGTTAAAAGCTTACAGCGTGAGTACCAATCCACGAAAATGCCAAAAACATTTTGCACAGTGTAACGCTTTTGCAGTGCCTATAGTCCTGTAAAAATGGGTGCTATCACCACGCCCCTTTTTGTACCTCCCACACATAATGACCAAATCATACCAATATTTAATATCTCATAACGTTAATATACCAGTGCATATAAAAGCTTATAACTCGGCACAGTGCAAAGTACTTAAAGTATTTACTATTCAGCGAAAAATAGGTGTATGTGTTAAAAACCTTCGTTTAATTCGTTTAATATTCCATACTAGCTGGACCCGGTCCACTTCGTTGCCCCAGATTTAGATTTCCGACCCCGTCCATTTTTGAAAACAAACGATTTGTCACGCCCACATTTGCGCCGCCCACTTTTTGCAAAATTTTTTTTCCAAAACCATCTCAGACAAAATAGCTTTCAAACAAAAGAAAACATTTTTAAATCGGTCCAGTGGTTTAAGCGTCTATAAAACACATACAAACATTTTTCCATTTTTATATATATAGAAGATTACATTACTCACAAAGTGAGGGTATACCTTAGTCGGTTTACCCGACTGAAACTTTCTTACTTGTTTCAATGTTTGCTTCAACCAAAAGGATGATTCGAAGCATTGCTCCATATCCAAAGATTTTTCCAGCAATAGAATTGAATGCAATCCATGGTGGAGGGAATATAAGATTCGACATGGCCGAACTTAACGTTTTTTATTTGTCTATATTCAGTAAGGATCGTTTTTTCGTTTTTATGATTAATAGCGCTGAGAAGTAACTTTCGCACAAATATGTTGATGAAAATTGCATTACATTTTTCAAAGCAGCAAACCCCACTTTATTGTTAAACTTGTAATATTTTAGCCAAAAAGCTTCAGTATCCTTTTATTCGAAGTCTGCTCTAGAGCTCGATTTACATTTTATATCTATTGCTTCTTCTTGTATGCAATCAGGTACATAAGTTATTGATATAATACATGGATTGAGAAGTATGTTGCTTTGCCATGATTCAGTTTTCAATTCAGGAAAATATTTACTGAACTCGTCGTACAGGGATTCTAGGTGTATTCAAATTTATAGTTGGAATATCAGAAGAATTCATTAAATCGTAAAACTGGAGGACTGAAGACGATTTTTCCATAAATTTATTTTAAGCAAGAAATTGATGCATTCGTAAGATCAATTCAAATTAAGGTTATTTAATGATTCTTCAGAAATTTTTTTATATAGGCTCTCTTCACCTTCGCTCAAAAGGAAATTTCCATTTCTGTTTCAACTCATATAACCTTTTAATGGGTTTCAGAGGACTGTTTAACAACATATATTGCAACATTTAAAGTTTTCTTTAGTTCAGTAGGTAAGGTCTTTGCTGCTAATGCTTGGCGATGTATTATTCAATGAGATCCTACGATATTTGGCTTCCTATCCTTCCACAACTTTATGAAACCAGACCTCAAACCTCAAACGTCATTGTTTAATTCCTCCCACTGTGCGACTGACCAAATGACCGAAGTGTTGGCCTCCCCCATTAGAGTGGTTAGTTAATACAATTCAAAAAGGAATCAGTTTTGCGTTCGTTAATGTCTGAGCAAAATAGAAATCACAAAGAATTCTTATCACAAATCTGTCAGTGCTCCTCAACTGGAAATGCCACAATTCTCGCCTGAACAAAAAGGATTTCCCGCATTGGTCATTGAATGTAATTTTAGAAATTCTCAATGTTGCACCCCAATCCCATTGACCTTGTGTGCCCATAATCAATACACGATTCTCATCATGTGTATTTTAAAATCGATTTCATTTCGTCTATTTTCCATTGGAGAAGAATGGATGTTGTGAATAAAAAATATTGAGTGTTTTGTCCTAATTGTGTGGTTGATAGACGTTTTCTGTCCTTTTTGTCTAACTACGGGTATTTTTTGCGGGCGCTGCTACTACTATTTTGTTACCGATGAATTTTCTATTATCATTGCCCAATCTTCTGGAACACTGGGCAAATATTGAGGATTGGAAAAAAAGAAAATAATAATGTTCACAGTAAACATACAAATCCCAAGGATATACAAATGGCGTGGGGATCAGATAATGTTAGGCCTTAGGCAAATACCTTTTTGGGGGCCTTTTGATTGGAGAATTGTATATTTTGTATTCGTGTCATTACGCGTAGCCACAGCGGCATTTTAATAACATTTTTTTCGAGTAGTAAAATAATTCCCCTAATGTATGATACTCGTGCACATCTCTTCTTGGAAATCCTTTATTAAATTTTTTCTAACAACTGTTATCTGAATGTTGGGCTTCATAGATGTTTAAAGCGTTTGCGACATCCCCTAAATTGTACTGTCTTCTTCCACGTTGTTCGAATATTAATTCTTCCCTGTAAGTTTTTTTGGTTTTCCAATAGCATTCCCATGTTACAAAAGAGATCTGAGGGGGGCGGATGGTTGGTCATAAGTGGATGGGTGTGAAATTTCGTACAATAAGTTCATAGGAATTTAATGGATCCCAAAGTGCTTCATGTGTGCGGTTTGTAGAACTTAACTTCGCCAAGAAATCTCCATTGTTTACTTCTTCATGCTTATGCTACACGTCAAGATGAAAACTTTCACCCCAACTCATTGTAAGGCAACGTAAAAGTTAACTATTTAGACGGCTTCTAGTGCACCGAAACTTGGCAAAGTTTCTAAGACTCCTCCTTTAGTTACTCACTTAACACAACTAACTTAGCTCCGTTCAAGCAATGAAAACGCTTTGCATATTTCGACTCGTTGCAAATTGTATTACTTCATCAGTGTAAGTGGATACTGCCCTCAAAAGTTCCAAAATAAAAATAGAAAATTCCTATACTATGAGTAAGTACTAAAAACATTTCAATTAATTCGAAGCCACCAACAGTGCACAAAGTACAATGTAATTTGTTAGCAGATTTTTTGGTTGTTGATTCTCTTTGCTCGGATTTCTTTTGCGAGTCTGTAACAGAAAACTTTTTACGTGACACTATTGCAGCTGAAGTGTTCGTTTCCGTTTGTTTCGATGTCAAAAGCAAAAAGAATAGATCCATAGACAATGAGTAGAAGACAAATATATGAGAGAGTAGCGGAAGAAAGGAAAGGCAAGGAAACAGAAATATAGACAAATGTATTCGGTTATTTTGTTCATCAAAGTCATGCAAAAGGCTGTGTGTTCTATTCAAACATTTTGACTCGCTGACGGCGCACTGTGGTTCTGAACCCGAAGCCATGAAGCAAAGTTTTTAGTAGACATTTATTAATTTGCAAAAACCCAATTGCAGGCCAGGACCAAAGACTTCTTTTGGAATATAAAAATATAAAATACGCTAAAAAAATCGCTTCTGTAGTATATTGTTACAAACATATTCTGCTTGAAACATATAGTTTTTAGGGTACACTCCCAATATATATTTAAGGATAGGATGTTGTTCTAAACAAAACTATGTTTCCATCCTAATACTTTTTTCGGAACTTTTATTTCCCAAATAAAGATTTATTTGCATAAAGATATATCGATACCTTAATTGTTTTAAGTTTTCAACAATTGAAACTTAAATTTAAGACATTGTTAATCTTTGTAAAATTTCTTTATAATTCTTGTATAACAATAAATTACTTGAAGGATTCACAACAAACGATGACTTGAAAAGTGCATTGTTCAAATTACTTTGAATGTGTCAAATCGGATTTCCGCCAAATATTCTTGGGATCTCTTAGGCCAGTCCTTCTTGATGATTTTTTTGAAATTCTTTAACTTCTACCAAAGTGTGTAGGATACTATATTACACAAGAAAATTTTATAATATATACACGGGGCAAAATCGCCTTTTTTCATATGTTTGAATCGAAAGAAAATATATTTGAAATACAAATTTTTAAATGTTTTATATTTCTGAGTAAATACATTTTATTTGAAAATCAATAAAATTTACTTGGAACGCATATATTAATATATTACAACAAAATATATTTGCAAACAAATTTTCTCAAATAAAATATGTATTTATATACTAATAAAATTATTGTTTAGGAATATCTTCAAATATATATAATTTAAGAAAGATTTTCAAAACTTTGGTGATTTTTTCTAATTTCATTTTTAATTTTTCCTTCGTTTCGAATTATTTCTCCCAGTCAAAAATACCATTAGCAGTATTGCATTCTGTTTTAAGGGACTCATTTTAAATTTCTGGGTATTTCATGTGAGCATTTTTTTCAATCCTTCGAGTAAATTAATGTTATCAAAAATTAGACGATTTTAATTAAAAATTTCTAAAAAATTATCATTAAATTACTGAAAAACTTAACACAATTAAAACTTAACACAATTTCGGAATACTTAAATTTAAATACATTTTTGTTTCGGGATTAAAATCCCAAATAAAAGGTACTAGGGTGAAAACAAGGATTTGTTTAGAACAACATCTTCCCAAATATATAATTTTTGCGTGTACCAAATATTATATATTTAGAGTGTACCATAAACATATATATTCTTCAAGCCGAATATGTTTGGGATAATATACTACAGAAGCGATTTTTTTCAGCGTGTAGTGATATCACACAGTGGGTCCTATCTATACCTATTTATGGTCCTGGTTCAGGGTCTTCCAATAAGAAATTTCATTTTGATATTTAAAAAAATAAGATTTTTTTAATGGAAGTCATCGGATGTTTTTTTTGTTGTAAATATTCGGGTTGCCATTAATAAGGGCAAACAGTATCAAGCAAATGATCGTCACGGCTACGCTTGCCGTCGGAATTTCATCGAAATATCATCTTGAGTAATGAAGTGTAAAGCAAAATTGTCGCATTTGGGGCTAGGGAAACCCACTAATTACACTGTGTGTGCCAAATGCACTTTAAAAATGTATCCTCGACGAAAACAACTTACTCCGCAAAATTTCAGGTCGCTAAATCGAGTGGCATTAGCCGTTTTTCCTTTGACATCGCATTTTCGAGATATATAGCCACAAAGTTTGCTGGGTAAACAAAGAGGTTCGTAAATTCGGACACAATTTTAGTTTATAAGGCTACGAAATTGATGTTCCATATCGAAGAACAAAATAAAGCAGACACTTCTGGAAGCATTTCTCTAGAAACACCCGAAACCCCTGCTCATCCCTTTACCCCTGTAAATCACCATCTAAAAATGATGATATATCAATAGTCGTAGAAATCAATGGAGTTCTTGAATGATGTATTCGGCAAAAAGATTCCTTGTAAAAAAATCACTATAGGTCCCCACAATGTCATTTTAGAGAGAGATTGTCAAGGGTAAGGGGATGAATGGGGGTGTCGGGTGTTGAAGGAGAAATACTTCTAGAAGCGTCGCCTTTCTTTTTTCACATGGAACATCTATTCCTAAGCATTTTATACTAAAATTGTATCTGAATTTAATAACCTATTTGTTTACCCAACAACTTTGTGGCTAAATATCTTAAGAACGCGATTTCACAGGAAAAAACGGCTAAAGCCATTCGATTTAGCGGGTCGAAATTATGCCGGGTAAGTTGGTTTCACTGTTGATACATTTTGGTGCACACACAGTGTTATTATTAAAAGCCTCATCATCCTTAACGTCTGATATTTTGGTTCGGTTTTTGGCGAGGCGCGGAAATCAGACCTTAATTTTTTCAAAATGAGGCTGGAGCAACATTACAGAAACTGGTAGCATTTCTGAACCAATCCGAATGAAATTTTCCACTGATAACTTTATCGCGCAAAGGACGAACTGTATTGAATTTGGATAAAATTGGTTCTAATTTGAATATACCCTTCATGTATCTCCTATTTGACATCGAAGCGCTATAGAAATCGTATTTTGTTTCTGAACATTACCAAATTCGACACAAGGGAGTTCCTTTGTTTAGGAAGGAACAATTTGTTTAGGAATGAACATAGTCTAATTTGAAAGAAATCGGGTTATATTTTTATCTAGCCCCGATATATGTGTTCCTTCCGATTTAGTATCTACGTACCACAGAAGCTTTATTTTAGTCCGATCATTAGTAAACTTAGCAGAGAGAAGACGTAAATAAGATGCTTTTTTTACGACAACCACTAGTATGGATAACATTGCTGCTCGAACAGGCAAAGGAGGGGTTTACTAGAATTTGACAGTTTTTTGGTGTTTGTTTTAATTTTTGGGTTTGGTGTGTTCTGACATATACAGAGAAAATTCATGACCAACATTTTTGTAGAAAACTTCATCGCCATTCCAAATCGGACAATTCGATCCCGAGGTATGATAAATTATGTGCAGAAATGTCTTAACAAATTAAAAATTTTTCTCATAATTTTGCGATTTTGAAGCCTAAGATGCTGTTTTTCAAACCAGTTTATTTTACATATTTTTGCTCAAAATCAACTTTCAGTCAAAATATTCATGATAAGATTGGAGCTAAACCAGAACAACTCTAATGGCATTTTGTTACCTTCTACGATATAAGCACTTTCAGAAACTAAAGTCAAAACCGAGTCAACTTTTTATGTATTACACTGTATAGTGCAAGTCGAAAGACCGTTGTTATTTTGCGGGGTTGACGGACAAACTCGAAATTTTGACTGAATATAATTTTAAATATATATAATTTAAAGCGCCTCACAGTGAAATGGCTTCATAAATTTTTGTGTAAAAACTATAAGGAGTGGTCCTTGATCATTGAAAATTGGCACCGACCAATATATTGACTAAATTAAGAAAAAATGGTATTTTATCAAAATCGGCCACGGTGAAAGACGGTGTATTTTTTTGAGTAAATTTAAAGAGTAGTATCCCCTAGAATGAATTTCTCAATGATAAAATATTATTTTTTACGAAAACAAATTGTGGATTTTTCTTATTGAAACACTTCTCTACACGCAAAGAAAAAATTCGTTTCTGCGAAACGAAATATTAGATAACTACAATTCTCGTTTGCCGGAATTGAAATTTCGTTTGTTGTGACAGAAACATCTTCTGCCCAAAAGAAATTTCAGTCGTTGTAAACGAGAATTGTAGTTGTCTAATATTTCGTTTCGCAAAAACGAATTTTTTCTTTGCGTGTATAGAACTGCATCATTCGATTTTTGAAAAGTAATTGTCGATAAATTGTTTTTTGCTTCCAAAATACCTCTTGCGCCTTGCTAATAAAAACTTGCTAAGACGGCTTTGCATGAAGGTATGGATATGAGAAATATTAAATATATTTGTTTACGATTTCAAAAGTTACGCCAATATATGTAAAAATGCCAAAAATTGATTTTTCTTAAAAAATTTAAATTACGAAAAGTGATAAACATTGCGTACTTGTTTTTAAAGTGCAACTGTACAACATTAAATTTTACAGTCTTTTGGTCCTGACCTGCAATCGTTTTGTGAATTCAAAATCTCAACTGCAACAAAAGTTTGAGAATTTTAACTGACTGATTTGATTTCTGAACCACTGTTCGGTGTGGGCACAATAAATCGAACAATAAATCGAATTCCAGTGATGGCATAAATACATAAATACGGACGTAGCAATGACATTTGTGTCAAAACAAATGCATTTGCAAAACAGTTATATGGCCATGTCGAGGTTTTTCTGTACCGTATAACAGGTCTTGGTGGCGGATTGCGCGCAGTCAATGTCAACATAATGAGATGTCATACCAAGAACACTTATTGAGGAAGGTTAATTTGAGACAGTTTTGCAGACATTAAAGGCAAAAGTAAATCATTTACATATTACCATTAAGAGACATAACAGCGAATGGTTAAAATAAAGAAAAAACATGAAATTAGTTTTCAATGAAGCCTCAAATTTGCCCACTGTATAAGAACACACTTCTACATGCAGTATATCAAGAAAGTGTTCTGACTTTCGCTTTTTTAAGGTTAAAAAACAACCCTTAATTTTTATTTTATTTGAATTTTTACATTGCATTATGTAGTTGATAAGTTAGACAACAGAATAGTATCACAAATTTTCCATAAAATATTCAAATACTCCAGATCCGAGTAAGGACTCGTTAAAAAAGTGTAAAAAAGACTTTCTTGGCACCAACTTTTGTGAGGACAATAAATATTATTTAAAAAAAAACCGGAATGCAATACTCGTATGTTTATAAATCGCCTTTTTTGATATGTTTGAATCGATAAGAATTATATTTTAACACAAATTTTTAAATATTATATTTTTCTGAGCAGATACATTTTATTTGAAAATAAATAAAATATATTTGGAACGCATATATTAATATATCACAACAAAATATATTTGCAAACTAAGTTTCTCAAATATGTGTTTAAATATAAATAAAATTATTGTTTAGGAATTTATCCAAATATATTTAATTTAAAAAAGATTTTCAAAACTTTTGCTGACATTTTAGAATTTCAGTTCAAAATTTTCCTTAGTTTAGAATTATACCTCCCAGTTACAATACCACATGCAGCATTAACTTTTGTTTAAATCAATCATTTCAAATTTCTGAGTTAGTGTTACAAGTCATCATTTCTTGTCAATCCTCCAAGTAATTTATTTTGATCCAAGATAATACGATTTCAATTATTAGTATTTATTATTTTTACGAACATTAAAAATTTGTAAAAAAAATAACTTTGAACTAGTTAAAAATTTAACACAATTAACGTATTTTCTGAATTCCTAAGTGCAAATAAATGTTTGTTTCGGAAATCGTAGTCCCAAATAAAAACATATTGGGATATAAACAAAGATTTGTTAAGAATACAATTTTCCCAAATATATACTTTTTGAGTGTTCCCAATATTATATGTTTAGAGTGTATCCTAAACATATATATGTTTCAAGCCGAATATGTTTGGGACAATATACTACAGAAGCGATCTTTTTCAGCGTGTAGAAAAAAAATCAAATTAGTTTTCAATGAAGGTCTAGATTTGCCCACTGTATTAGAACACACTTCCATATGTACATTCAAACTTCTTATTCCGTGCAAGAGCGTGATACTTCAAAATGGGAAATTTATAAGGAGATCTTGGATATGTGGTCACTTTATAAGTGGAAATTATTAATAATACTAAAATTGAGCATATTTTAAAACCTATTTCAGAACATTATTTATGCATTACTTTCTTGCAGAACATTTGTATTTCCAATTTTGTGATAAGACTATGTGAGCGATATGTACGAGTATGTATGACAATACACACGGGGCAAAATCGCCTTTTTTGATTTGTTTGAATCGAAAGAAAATATACTTGGAACACAAATTTTTAAATATTATTTATTTTCGAGCAAATAAATTTTATTTGAAAATCAATAAAATGTATTTAGAACGCATATTAGAATAAAATATATTTGCGAACTAATTTTCTCAAATAAAATATGTGTTTAAATACAAATAAAATTATTGTTCATGAATATTTTCAAATATATTTTATTTAAAAAAAAAAATTTTCAAAACTTTGCTGAATTTTTCAAACTTTAGTTTTAATTTTTTTCATGTTTTCGAATTATGCTTTCCTATTAAAAATGACATACTTAGGTTTAACTTCTATTTGAAACCACTTATTTTTATTCTCTAACTATTCCCTGTCATTATTTTCAATTATAAAGAAATTTTACTAACATTAAAAATTTCTAAAAATTACCTTTCAATTGCTGAAAACTTAAAACAATTAATGAATAGATATATATTCACGCAAATAGATCTTTGTTTGGGAAATAATATATGCAAATAAAAACCAGTAAGGAAAGGCTAAAGTCGGGCGGTGCCGACTATATAATACCCTACACCACTCTCGTAATATTGAATAACTCTGATATATAAATTTTGTAATTCATGTATAAATTGTTTACATAAATTTACTTTTGGGACATTTTATACTTAAATAATACCCTGTACCACAGTGTGGTGTAGGGTATATACACGATTGGATGTAAAATACAGCTTTTATAGGACTAAATGGCCAAATCGGACGAAACATATATATGGGAGCTATTGCTAAATCTTAACCGATTTTCTTCAAATTCGGCAATGTTGGTTCATGGATCAAGAAACTCTACCATTCTAAATTTCAAAATGATTGGATGTAAAATACAGCTTTTATAGGACTAAATGGCCAAATCGGACGAAACATATATATGGGAGCTATAGCTAAATCTTAACCGATTTTCTTCAAATTCGGTAGTGTTGGTTCATGGATCGAGAAACTCTACCATTCTAAATTTCAAAACGATTGGATGTAAAATACAGCTTTTATAGGACTAAATGGCCAAATCGGACGAAACATATATATGGGAGCTATTGCTAAATCTTAACCGATTTTCTTCAAATTCGGCAATGTTGGTTCATGGATCAAGAAACTCTACCATTCTAAATTTCAAAATGATTGGATGTAAAATACAGCTTCTACAGGACTAAAGAGCAAAATCGGACGAAACATATATATGGGAGCTATAGCTAAATCTTAACCGATTTTCTTCAAATTCGGCAGCGTTGGTTCATGGATCAAGAAACTCTACCATTCTAAATTTCAAAACGATCGGATGTAAAATACAGCTTCTATATGACTAAAGAGCCAAATCGGACGAAACATATATATGGGAGCTATAGCTAAATCTTAACCGATTTTCTTCAAATTCGGTAGTGTTGGTTCATGGGTCAAGAAACTCTACCATTCTAAATTTCAAAATGATTGGATGTAAAATACAGCTTCTACAGGACTAAAGAGCAAAATCGGACGAAACATATATATGGGAGCTATAGCTAAATCTTAACCGATTTTTTTCAAATTCGGCAATGTTGGTTCGTGGATCAAGAAACTCTACCATTATAAATTTCAAAACGATCGGATGTAAAATACAGCTTCTATAGGACTAAAGGACCAAATCGGACGAAAGATATATATGGGAGCTATATCTAAATCTGAACCGATTTCTACCAAATTCAATAGCGATATTAACAGCCGCGAAATACTGTAAACTGCAAAATTTCAGAACGATCGGAGTGAAATTGCGACCTGTAGTCGACGAACAACTTTACATGGACAGACAGACGGACGGACGGACATCGTTAAATCGACTCAGCTAGTGATTCTGAGTCGATCGGTATACTTTAAGGTGGGTCTAGCTATAGTATTTTCAGGTGTTACAAACATCTGCCATGAAACAAACTTATAATACCCTGTACCACAGTGTGGTGTAGGGTATAAATATTAGGAAGTAAACATAGTTCTGTCTAGAACAACATCCTCCCAAACATATAATATTTGTATGTGTCAAATGTTATATATTTGGAGTACACCCTAAAAATATATATGTTTCAAGCAGAATATGTGTGGGACAATATACTACAGAGGCGATTTTTTTTCAGCGTGCAGACATTCAGAAGCCATGACATGATAGCAGAGAACTGAGAACAGAGGACGGAGAATAACGAATTACAATGATAGACAGTTTATTTGTTACCACTTATGTTGAGATTTATAAAGCACTCATTGAGTATGAATGAAATGGGTGAGTGAATGAGTGTGACGCAGAGAGAGGTAAGGGATTCGGGGTGCAATTTGTCTTTCGCACTGTGTCTCTCTATATACTGAAGGAAGGCTGTGGCAAATGGCCTGCGTCACAGTGCAGAGACAGCAGAAAACAAAAAACTACAGCAGCAACAAAAAAAATAAACAAAAAATCGATTGAATTTCGTTTTCATGGTTAAGCGACCAGTAACCCCAACCCCCCAATAAAGAACACTCCGGGATCTCGTATGAATGTAAAACAATACAACACTCTGCCATTTAACCTCCGTTATATGTCCGTTCAAACAAAACAAGTGGAACGAACTATTCTGACTAAACTGTTGGACGAATACTGTCTGGACATGTGAAAGCCGGCCAATAAATGCTGCTAAATTATGAATGAACCAACAAAAAAACGTTAATGGAATTGGTAGGCAAATAAAACCATTAATCGGACTTTAATAAATTGAATTATTCGGAAGTTTTTGTTCTTTTTCTTTTTGAAGGGTATTTATTTGTGATATTTATTGGGATTATTCCATTAATCAATAATGCTTAAATATTTAATGACCAAAAGGAACAAAGTGCCCATATATTTCATGATGAATTACTTTTAAAGCTCTATTTTCCATTGGCATTTTTTTCTTGCTGATGGCATCATAGAAAAGGCTTCATAAGGCTTAAATGGACATTAATAAGCCATAAGCAGTGATTGGCAGCCCCTTTGACCGAAGTTCCAAAAGCAAAGAACACAAGTCTAATTAAAAAGTTTTATTAATTCCCTAAATGTGATTTCAAAATGCTTGCAATACCTATTCAATTTCGCAATGCTTGTGATAGTAATAACTACAACACTAATTTAACCAAGTTGAATAAAAAGAAAACAAAAAATGCGGGAAAACAAAAAAATCATGTGAAATCAACTTGAAATCAGGTTAACGCATATGTGTTCCCCATCGATTTTATTGTGTAGCATCTGATTTAGGCAGTAATCGCAGGGCAAAAAGCTAGGTATTTAGACACAGCTCGCATACAGGCGATTGCGAAATAGTCGAGATGTGGGGTTACGTGAGAGCTTGATTCAGAAGCAGTCTGATATCACAGTGGAATACACAAAAGTTTGTCTTCAGTTGAGCTGAAAATGTTTATCGAAAGTAACAACATAACATTTGGATTTTTCAGTTGTAGCTCCAACTCGAATTTTATCGTATCGTGAATATTTTGGCAGAAACTTGATTTTGAGCATTTTTTCAGAGAAAATTTAATTTTTCCAACAAAATCAGTGTAATAATACGCAAAACTCGAATGAATTGCAGCAAGAAAAATCATTTGTTTAATAGAAAATGACTTTTTTGTTTAATATGAAATGAATAACAATTTTCGATTGAAAAAGACAGACGTAGATAGAAACAGTAGAAATCTCTCAAGAAATAACAATTTTCGATTTGTCCAATTTTCCGACTTTTATAGAGGATTTTCGCAAATTTTTTTGTAATTTTTCGTAAAAACCTTCTCCTGGCAATTACGAAGAACTGAAAAAAAATTTGAGCCAAATCGGCGTAGCCGTTCCCTATTGATGAATTACTATACATTTTTTACACCATTTTTATATATGTAGATTTTATACTCGCCCTCCCCATTTTAGGGGTTTAGACGATTTGCCGTTTTTTGGGGGATGGGGCTAGCTCTGAAACTATTGAGCAGATTAAAAACTTGCATCGGTTAAAGGTAATGTAAGTCTAAATTTTCCTAAATTTATTTCAGCCAAAGCGGAAAATTCCTATCCGAGTTATGATCAATTATAATTATCCGAGTTGAAAATGTCTCTACAGTTTTGGATTTTAAAGTACTTTCTAACCAGTTTTATATATGTTTTCACTTAGTCTATAGCGTAATTTAAGCTGCAGACAGTAAAACAAAATTCCCATCGGTTAACTAGATATAGCCGTCTTCCAACGATTGCAACGAGTACAACAGAAAATAGATAGGACAATGAACGTAAAAGAAGATACAAGTAATATAAGCGTTAGTTATCGAGTTGCAATATAGAGTAATACACTGTGATAATAAATATAATTTGTCTGTCATTAATGTATTATGTCGTCATTATGTGCATTTATAAAAAATACTAAACAAGTTTAATGTAATAATTTTCCTAAATTTTGTAAGTTTTGTATGTTCTCATAAGAAAACTAAAATTGTAATTGTGATGTTTTTATTTAAATAGACGTATCCCCAGAAGAAGTCAACAAACATTGACGAAACGTCGGGAAGAAAATGAAATAAAAAGGAATTTTTATTTAACTTCAAACTAGGTCTTAATAGCTCAAACTAGTTAAATATTTAAATGATTGCAACCGAAGTTATTAAAACAGAAAAAAAGTTATTAAGGCCGAAGATAGTTTTTCAGGAGAGGCTACCAACGTTTTACGTTTGAGCATAGCTTCTTAAATTTAGAGTTTATAATTAAAATTTAAAATTCTTTAAAGCGTTTTTCCCACATCCCATGTTTTCAAAGTGGGTGTCCATCATAACTTCAAAACTAATTCACCGATAGTTTTGAAATTTTCAACACTATTTCTGTACATAATTGTCGAGGCAACGCTGTAGAGTTTTTTTTCCAAATTTTTTATTTTACAATAAAAATTAGCCGATTTTTTGTGGTGCAAAAATAACGTTTTTCGCTTTGATGTGTTCCCAAAAATTTAAAAATAGAAATTTCGAAAAACCATTCCAGTGATACCTGTGAAAAATGAAAAATTCAGATGATCAATCACCGATTAATGATGGACACCGCAAATCAACTTTTTAATTGCTGCCATTGCCATATTTTTAAATATTTCTTCATGAAATTTTTACAGAACACAAAAATGTTCTTTTTTTGCACTAATACAGCGAAAGTTATACTATAATATACAATTGGTTTTAGTTAAAAGATCACAAAAATGTTCCTTTTTATACCCTACACCACACTGTGGTATAGGGTAGTATAACTTTGTGCATTTGTTTGTAACACCCAAAAGGAGAAGAAATGGGCCCATCGTTTATTATACCGATCGACTTAGAATCACTTTCTGAGTTGATTTAGCTATGTCCGTCTGTCTGTGCATGTATTCTTGTAAGTAAAGCACAGGTCGCAATTATGATCTCGACGAAACTTAACACATATCTTTTTTTTTGGCCCAAGGACGATCCCTATTGAATTTGGTTAAAATCGGTTCAGATTTAGATATAGTCCCCATATATATGTTAGCCCCGATTTGACATGTAAGCGCTATAAAAATGTTATTTTATATCCGATCAGTATGAAATTCGGCAGATAGAGGTTTATTATATGAACGAATACTGTTAAATTTGAAAGAAATCGGTTCAGATATATATATATAGTCCCCATATATATGTAAGCCCCGATTTGACATGTAAGCGCTGTAAAAACTTTATTTTATATCCGATCAGTATGAAATTCGGCAGAAAGAGGTTTCTTGTTATATGAATGAACACTGTTAAATTTGGAAGAAATCTGTTCACATTCAGATACAGCCCCCATATATACGTTACCCCCGATTTGACATGTAAGTGCTGTAAAAATGTTATTTTATATCCGATCAGTATGAAATTCGGCAGATAGAGGTTTCTTATTATATGAACGAACACTGTTAAATTTGAAAGAAATCAGTTCAGATTTATATATAACCTCCATATATATGTTCCTCCTGATTTGGCATCAAATTGCTGTAGAAGTTGTACTTTACTTCCGATCATTAAAATTTTCCAGAAAGATGTTTCTCAATTTAGGAACGAATATTGCTTAATTTAGCGATTATCGGTTCAGAATTAGATAATATGTTACTACCCATTTACCAATTATTTCAAATTATTATCGCAATGACCCTTATCGCATTGTTAGGGAGGTGTAGGGAATTATATAGTCGACCCCGCCCGACTTTCTGCCTTTCCTTACTGGTTTAACGTTACGATCGGTGAACATATTTTTGAATAATACTAAATATTGTAGTATGTTTCAATCTGACATTTGTATTGTATTTTCCCCTTTTCTTATAAAATCCTGAAGAATATTACGATCCATATTAATTAACCTCTTCATCTAATTTCAGCTATCTGTATTAAATAAATGGGATCTACAAAGTAATTTACCATTAACAACTTTAACTACATAAGGTAATGTAATATTTAATTTAAGTTAATATTTTGTGATATAACTGAATATTTAATATTAAGTTGGTAAGATTACACGTTACCAAAGAGAAAAATTGTTAATCATAGAAATGAATTCATTGGAATATTTATTGAGGTTAATTTTTGGTTCCATGAATTTCGTCGAATTTTCGGAAGGACCTATAAACCGTAAGAAAATGCAAAAAAGAAAGAGTTTATACGCCGAATACGTGTAACGAAATAAAGAAATTAAAACACAAATAGTAATATTTTCTATGAATAATTGGCAAGGTGCCAGTAGTTGTACTGAAGGTTTTTGTTGGGAGGCAACGAAGTTTATCTTTACTTATTATTATAATATTTAGATGGTCGATTTGTATCGAGCGAAACTCATATTACAACTGATAGGTTTTTCAGGATTGAAAATAAAAAATGAAATTATAAAATGAGTATTAAGAGTAATTAATATTTAGCAAAATAGTTTTAAAATAATTGTACGCCAAAATTTCTTGTTTATATGGTAAAATGGTGTGTAGAGATGGTGGTATTTAATTATTTTTTATGAATATTTCCCCGTGTTCACAAAAAACTGTTATGATGATAATATTATTGTCTCTAAATATAATACTAATAACCACAGTTTTCCTCTTATTAAGTTATTGCGTTGGAAATTATAGATAATAAAAAAATGGGAAGGGAAAGGCTAAAGTCAGGCGGAGACGACTATATGAGACTCTACATCACCTTGTTAGTACAGAATAAACTCACATATAGTTGTTTAATATCTGAACCGATAACATTTAAAATCGAAGAGTTAATAGCTACATACTTTCCAGATTTTCTGGCCAAAACCTCTTAACCTTGAGTTATCGATCTCAAATTCGCTCGACAGACTCGAGTGATTTTTTAAGAGCTTTCGCATTTGATTTAAAAATAAACACATACAATTTAGAGAAATGTATGACAGATAGAACGGTCTATATAATTCAATGTTTCAAGATGATTTCATGTAAATGTTACCACGGCTGAGCCTAAAATTGTTCATACGCTGGGTCCAATTTTTCCATACTCTCTTCAACATATCGGCCGGTATCCCACGAATAAATTCTTCATTATTGGCTTCCAGTGTTCGTCTGTAGATCGATTCATGGTTAAATTATAGACCAAACTGATAATGTTTGACAGTAACATGTTAGGCGAAAACAGCTGAGCTTCCAAAAACAGTGTTGGCAGAAATAAAGTTGCAAAAAAAATCACCCGTTACTTAAAAAAATATGATCCAAATATTTAGGGCATCTTCCATGAAAATCAGAATTAAAAAATACCAAAATATTTATTTAAATAACGGATTTCCCGTTAAGGATGATATGATTTTGAAGTGACGTTTCGGGCATTTGTAATATGTCATGATCTGTCATTTGTTTTTCATTGTTTTCAGAAGTGAACAACAACGTTTACAAATTATTCAGTTTTATTACCAAAATAATCGTTTTCCAATTGCAACTTTTCGTGCGCTAACTCCAAATCCAAAAAAAAAACTTTCCAGTCGACCTACAACCTTGAGCAATATTTTAGCTCTTGTCAAGAGCTATCTTTTTGCCATTGACCGATTCCCGATCCGACGTACCGTTAAGGAGCTGGAGCAAAAATAAACTATCCGTTCATATTTGAAAATGATGATCCGTTCACATTTGAAGTCCATTTTTTTAAAAAATCCAAAAAAGCACTTTCCAGTCGTCCTACGACCATGACACCCATAAGCAATATTTTAGCTCTCATTAAGAGCTATCTTTTTGCCATTGGCCGATTGTGGCTACGTGCCACACAGCAAGTGAAACAATTAAGATGTTGCCTTGTCTTTCGAAATAAACCAGACTCTCTTCAAACTTTACAAGTCAATATTAAACGTACCATTCATTACATACGACTTGATTTAGTGGAAAAAGTGCTCGAAAATTTGGTTCATCGAATTCGTTCCTGCAGAAGAAGTCTTGGAGGCCATTTGAATGGCGTTTTATTAAGAACTTAATTGTATCGATTGTACTTCACACTAAATAAAAAACTTTTGAATCTCCTTCATTCTTATTGGATATAGGTCCAAATCTGTATATAACCCCTGTTTCTAGCCGTCATAGTTCCAAATCTGTATACTCATTTAACGCATGTTTCTCCCAATTTTTTTTATATCTTAGCACATTTCTGAGATGGTTACTGTTACTTCATTGAAAGCGATCAATGGTTGAAGGTTTACAAGAGTAGACCCGTCCGAACTTACCTCCTGTTTTTAATAAGGATCATTGTATTATACTGGATTTTTTTTATCATTTGAGTATGGAAGAAATTTATTAAGTTTTCTTTAGTTTTTTCCATATCAATAAAAATCACCATTTCTGAGCAAAAATTGCCAACTCGACATTTTCTATTTTAGGCCTTAGAAAATCTGCAAAAATCATTTCTGGCAACACTAGCGACCAGAAAATTGTCCCAATAACATTTTTTATTTACTTGCGATGCTTTCTTTCCTTTCCTAATGCGAATAAACTGTCTGTCACATGTTTTTGTCAAATTGTTTCGACAAACATTCAATTGTGAGATGTTTGGTCATCGCTTGCCCAGACGTATTATATTACTCCTTGTCAATATCCATTAAAAGTATTGTGATAACCTCGAGTCTGTGATTACTCACACACATAATTTGACGAATAACCTTGAGGTGTAAGCAATTATTTTATACCACAAATGACAAAAGTCATTGCCATTCTTTATCCTGGAGTCCACCACTTTCATTTACTAAATTCCATTTCATTCCTTTAAATTGATTGACTTAAGTCGTCATTAACGTGTCATTAATTAACAAATTATGAACTCGTTTACTTCGGCAGAATGTAATTTTTCATGTGCTAAGAACTGAAGGGGAAGAGATGAAAAGAGTCATAAAATCACACCAATCTCTCACACACAAATCCATACATATGTATGTACGTACCAGTATTGGATTTGCTTCATATGGGTTTCTGTTGTGGGTTTTTATTATTATTTGCCAATTACTAAAATACTCGTATGAGTGTGTGTGTAAATGAGAGGGGGAGAAATATTTTATACAACATCCGAATGTATTTAAATATACACACATACTATACTCATCGATGTGTAAACTCTAGGGTGTGAATAAATATTATGACAAAGTCACAGCCATTAATGCATACGTAATACATAGATATACATACATACATAGGTATTTATGAGGGTTTTCGTAGCGTATAAGTGATAGAAATAATCAATAATTGCTGTTCATCATACGCCACAGAGTACATGTAGGCTCGGATAATGAACGAAATAAAAAGCTTTTATTTAATTAATTCAGATCGTTTGAGTTTCAGTGTTTGTGTGAGTGTATGAGTGATGCCGTGAAATATATCGTAAACTTTTCACTTTTATGACTACCAACCCATTAAAATACAATAACAGATACTCCATCTCTCTCTGTCTTTTTTTGTGTCTCATGGATATGTCTGCCATGAGTTAATTTTATTCAATATCGTCGCTTGATTATAATCATTATCGCCTCCTCGTCGTAGTTGTCAGTCCCCCTTCGTCATCACCGTCAAAATCAGTTTGGCTATTGCCGCCATCATCATCGCCATCATCATCTTCATCAGTACCAATGAGACAGTCATGTCGTCAACATCACATCATCTTTGTTGGATTCTGCCATTCAGCGTTCGTTGTTTATTTTCGCTTGGCACATAAAGCGTTAACATATTCCACAGATAAGAACCCATAATGAAATACTTTTAAGGCCGCATAAATAATTTTTCGATTTTCTCAGTAGATATCCAGTAGTACATTGTGTTGTGCGTAGGCTGTTTTATGAGCTATTCGCCGGATCACATATAATTCAATTCAATTTGGCTGATGTCTTGCAAATCGAAAAACCAAACATAAAAGTTTATTATTTTTGGGGAATTTATGAAAAGAAATTATAAACGAGTTGGAAAGAATTTAAAATTTATAGGTTATTATTTATCAACTTGTGATTCATTCGATTTTAATAGCTAATTTTCTAAAACTACATCATTCGATAAACGCCATGCGATATTAAAATGCATATGGGGGATTTCATGACAAGTGAGTCAATTTTTAAGCCCGATGTCTTCTGATCGGGTCGAAACTGGCACCAAGTTTAGTTCCATTTGACAGTAGTTATGGCACAAAATTTCAACGAGATCGGTCATGGACTGTCGATGTTGGAGGGTGTTCAATTTGGACATTTCGTTTAACCGGCTCTATTTCCCATCCAAATAACTAATTAACTATTGTTATAATACCAAAATTATCTAAATACATATTCTTGAATCTTTTTTAAAAAATAAAAAAATGTGCAAAAATATATATTTGTGATTTTTTTTTGACGAAATTAAAACTTTTGTGACATTTTTTGTCAAAAAACCATATTTATATTTTTGATTTTTTTTGTTCAAACGAAAGCTTAGGCCTTGTTTATCTATCAAATTAAAGATAAACCACAAAAAAAAAATATGGGTTAAAATACATATTTTATCTTAACACGAAACCCATTTTTCCTGATTTATTCCGGAAAGATTTAGTGAGTCCTAAATTAAGTAGTCTTCATCTGCGGCCAATATCACTTATTGATCCCAATAGTGGTTTCAAAGATGTTTTACAATATATTGCGAAAAATCTGATTTCTTGGGAAAATTTTAATAATTTAATTTTAATAAGAATTTAATAATTTTAATTAAAACCACCTAAAAATACCATGAATAAAATAAGAGCATTTAGAAGATATCAATGAGTAGTTTAAAAAGTTGTAGCTAATTAAGTAAGTTTACAAACATAGAATATTAAGTTTTTAAGGACTGTCCGAGTTGGAGGGCGTTTAATTTTGACATTTTGGTCAAACAGCTTTTTGTATAATGAATCTAAGTCCATGTTACAGAGCGGAACAAAAAACATATTACAACAAACCAAATTTATAAATAAAGAAGTCTCCGAATTACACCCTGAGCAATGAAGTCATTTAAACAGCGACGACCTTGAGTCACACATTGTTGTGACGGCGCTCGTAGCTGGAAAAAAGATTCATTACTTACCAGTATTCACTTAGACCACCAAACTGTAAATATGTATGAATATATATCGATATAGTATAGCTTTAGGAAGATTACATTTTTAATTTCTAAATATTCCAAATTATACTCAGTCACAATTTGGTGTTTATCCGTCAACCCAATTAAAAGTTATTCACAAAACAGTACAGGTCATTCGATTTGCATTTTAAAGGAATTCCACACAAATTGAAAAAAACATCAAACTTTGATCGCCTCTCCTGAAAAACTACATTTTTGCACTTAGCATAGTTTACGAGGTCTGTGCAAAAGAAAAGGATAAATTTTATATTTCTCTGACTACGTTCTTTCGATTCGCGTTTTATTATGTTGACACATTTGTCTCGAACATATGTTCTTAGCTGAGTTTGTTTGTGTTTATAGTTTGTTTGTGAGAGACATAACACCGTGCGACACAATTTTTCACCTATGAACGAAACTATTTACAAGTGAAAGTAGAGATCATAGGTAGCAATACTGCATACTCAGTTTTTTTAGTGATCGTTTGTCCTTTTTACAGTACTTTTAAAATTTCAAGGATAACATTTTTGAAATATTTTTCTTTGCACTTATTACAATGTGAGTTGATAAATATGCTTATCATATGAAAGGGGAGTATTCCCGCTATTTAATAAAATTTTTAAAAATATTTCCTAGGACGAATGCTATAAAAAAATGTCCTTTTGAACGTTTATCCTTGAATATCCCTCAAAGTTGTGGGTTTAAAAAAATGAAAAATACATGTTACAGAACTCACACTAACATTACACATATTACAATTTGAGCCTTCTTTCTATCTATAATCGTTAAGTAATAGCAATTATTTGAATTCCGCAGCCTATACGAGTATAATATATAAAGGACACTAACCCCCATTAACACAAAACAAAATAACCGAGCGTTAGAGCTAACGAAAGTTAAATTGTATGGAATTTGACAGCTATAATCGGTAGTTACATGGCTTTTAACCCTAGTTTATTTATTTATTGTTAATGGCCCTAAGACAACAAAAACATTTTATTCACTCCCACGAAAGGAACTATATACAATGAAAACACAGGGCACTAGTAGGAAAATAATGTACTTATTTCGCCACCTTTTTTCCATTTCACAGGACTTTTAAAATTACATTTTTTTACACCAATTATAATGTGAATAACATCAATATGCATATCAAATGAAAGAGGAGAATTCCTGCTATTCATTAAAAAATTTCGAAAATTTTTCGAAGTGCAAAGGATATTAAAAATGTCCTTTTAAACTTTTATACTTGAATATACTTAAAAGTTTTGGGTAGAACAATTTTATCAAACAAAAAATATAAATGTATAGAGAATACACTCCTCTTTCATTTAATATGCATATTGGTATTATTCACATTTTATTTTGTGTACAATAAATTATATCAAATTATATAATTTTAAAAGTCCTGTAAAAAGGACAAACGATCACGAAATAAGGAAGTTAGTACATTATTCTCCTACTAGTGCTCTATATTTTCAATTGTATATAGTCTAGGCCGGGTCGATTTGTGGGGATGCAAAAAAAAGTCGCCATTGCTCAGTGAAAATCGTATTCTAGGGATCAAAATAAGAAACTTTGCCGAAGGAACCATACCTCTAAAACGAATTCTGATGATGTCCCGGACAAAATCCCAGAAGGGGCGCCAATAACGCCCATTTTTCTCTGGACACTAGGTATTATAAAAGCATTGCACTGTACAAAATTTCAAGTATTTGTATGCACTGGTATTAAAGTTATAAGCTGGTAACCTTTGGTACAAAATGGTCAATTTGTGTGGGAGGTACCAAAAGGAGCATGGCAACAACGTCCATTATTCCCTGTGTTGTAGGTACTATTAAACCATTACACTGTACAAAATTTCAGGTCTTTGTATGCACTGGTAATAAAGTTATAAGCTATTAACTTTTGGTTCAAAATTGCGTGGCATCTTCGCCCATTTTTCTCGAGGTAATAGTGACTAATTAACTAATACTATGCGTAGAATTTCAGAGGATTCAAATGAGTAGTATAGAAGTTACTAAATAATCAATATTTCACTAAATGTTAACCGTTTGTGGGGAAGGTACTAGAAGGAGTCGACCAATATGGCCCATCTTCGAACTTAGCCGGAGATAGAAGAAAATATTACCACATACTAAATTTGAAGTCAATCGGTTACTCCTTTCGAGAGTTATCGTGCGCACCAACCAGCAGACAGACAGACGGACGGAAGGAAATTGCGCATTTGACTTAAAATGACCCAAAACGGATATCCGCCGAACATACTTAGGGTCTTAGGTCATTCCTTCGATGTGTTACATTCTGGCTCGTAGCAATTGATAAGTACCCTCCTCTCTAAGGTGAAGGGATAATAATTCAAAAATGTTATCCTTGAAATTTTAAAAGTCCTGTAAAAAGTACAAACGATCACGAAATAGAAAACTGAGTAGGCAGTTTTGCTACCAATGGTCTCTAGTTTCACTTGTATATACACGCAAAGAAAAAATTCGTTTCTCCGAAACGTAATATTAGACGACTACAATTCTCGTTTACGACGACTGAAATTCGTTTGGTCAGAGCAAACAATTGGTTACGCGAAATAAGTTTCTGTAACAACAAACGAAATTTCAGTTCCGAAAAACGAGAATAGTAGTTGTCTAATAGTTCGTTTCGCAGAAACGAATTTTTTTTGCGTGTAGTTTCGTTTATGGGTGACAAAAAAGTTGACATTTGTTGCACGATGTAACAGTTGGACGTGTTTTGATTGTTCGGCGATCTTCTGCTGTGGCAAAAATTGGTTCAAAGAATATGCATCAAATTTTGTCTAAGTCCATGTTTAAAAAATGGTTTTGCTTAAAAAAAATGGTATATTTGGTATACCTTTTTTGGCAAAAATTGTCCAAAAGCCACATTTTTGTCTAATGACCATAACTTTAATTTTAGTGGTTATATTGTATTGAACAGATTGAACAGATTGAACAGAGTAGCATGCAGGGGCTTAAAGCTTTTGTAGAAGAAGAACAATTTCTAAAATTTGCCAGACCAACCTCAGTATTTCGTCCATAACTACTGCAAATATTGAGTCACCAAAAATCGAATTACAGTTTTGGATTTGTGAGAGTTTGGTGCATCTTCTTGAAATTGAATAGAAGAGGTTGGAATATTTTTTTAAATTAAAAATTTTTTAAACAAATTTTGTGATTTACAAAAATCTATAAAAAATGGCCCGTTATGTTATCTTTCAAAGACAAAACTTTTTGAAAATCAGTTCAGCCGTGCAAGAGTAGTTAAAATTCTAATTTAAAATCCACATAAAATTTCGTAAAAAAATTTTTAAAAAACAAGTAAGTAAGTTCAGTCGGGCAATGAATCCCCTCACCTTGAGTCCCAAAAAAATATTAGTAAATTTATTTACTTTTTGTTTTAATTTAATTAATATCAATTTAAATGGCATTTAAAAACTTTGGAGTATGTACTGGTATTACAGTTAAAAGCTGGTTATTTTGGTACAAAATGGTCCATTTGTGAGAGAGGTACCAAAAGGGGCGTGGCAACTTCGCCCATTTTTCTCGAGGTAATAGAGACTAATAAACTAATACCACGTGTAGAATTTCAGATGAGTCAAATAAGTAGTATATAAGTTATTAAAGTATCAATATTTCACTAAAAGTTAACCCTTTGTGGGGGAGGTATTAGAATGAATGGACCAATATAGCCCATCTTCGAACTTCGAACAAATATTACCACATACCAAATTTGAAGTCAATCGGTTACTCCTTTCTGAAATGGCCCAAAACGGATATCCGCCGAACATACTTAGGGTCTTAGGCCACTCCTTCGATGTGTTACACTTTTGGCTCGTAGCAAATGATATATACCCTCCTCTCTAAGGTGAGGGGATAAAAAATACATGATATCTCATTTTTACTAAATTTCACAGGTTAATAATAAAAATGTTGACCCTTTCTCAAACTTCTGCTATAATTATTGTTGTTGCATAGTCAACTACAGCAAAACATTCGTGTGAATTCTTTACATTGTAAAGACTCACGAGAGTGGAAGTTGGTGCATGTACGAGGGATGATGATTACTGAATTGTCTTTTTTTGGAGATATGCGCTTTTAGCAAACAATTCTCCTTTCATGATACTTGGCTGTGCGTATATATTTAATAATTTCGACTGAGGTAATCGTTGTAAGTTTAGTTCTATTGGATAGTAGAGTGGCGTCAAAAAAAAGTTTGCGTTGATCAAAGCTTATATGAACATGTGTTTTGTTTTAAGTATATTAGCAAAATATTTATTTTCTGCGAACGCGAAATTAGGGGCTATTTGCGGTTGAAATAGCCTCTTAAAATCAAGTTTTCCCTTAATAACATATTACATTTTAATTACTTTTAGAAATTTACCAGTGAACATTAAAATCTGGACCATTATTTATAGGGCGACGTGACATCCATTAAAAACATTGCAATGTAAAGTCATTTTTTTTCTCGATTTTATTACATTTTTTTAGTGAATTTTTTTAAAAAATTCGGAAACAATTTTCGCAATTTTGGTCCAATTTTCACTTTTCATGGCTTGTTAGAGAACTGCTAATCTCTATTATTTTTTTAATAAACCCTTTCAAGGCCGTAAGCTTTTATTTCAGTGTTCATTCATGTAATAAAAAACCACTTTCTGTCGAATTTCGTACTGATCGGATATAAAATACAGTTTCTACTGCGCTTACATGTCAAATCGGAGGTAACTTATATATGGGGGCTAAATCTAAATCTGAACCGGTTTTTCTCAAATTTAGTACTGTCGCTAAGTATACCAAGCGACATCTCTCTGTCAATTTTTATACAGATCGGTTAAACAAATGTTGTTTATACGGTGCATATATGCCAAATCGGATTTTAACCAAATTAAATAGGGATTTTAACCAAATTAAATAGGGGTCGTCATTGAGCCAAAAGAAAGATATGTGCAAAGTTTCGTTGAGATCGGAACATAATACGTGTACAGACAGGCAGACGGACCGACGGACGGACAGACGATCATAGCTAAATCAACCTGTATCACAGTGTGGTGCAGGGTATAAAAATGGGGAATTCAACTTATACTCAATATTTGTTTGCAGATTGTATTTAGTCATTTTTAGTTCTGTTTTGCAGGAATTTTATATAACAATACGGTTAACAAATCAAATAATAAAGTTGCAGTGCTGTTATGTCAGATATTTAATAAAAATTTTTAGAATTATTTAGTTTTCATGTACATACATATTCGAAGGAATCAGTACGTATTTCCTTCCGGCTTCACTTCACGTCAAATTACATTTCAAAAGCGTCAAAACGAACATCTATCATGCATGGGATAATTATTAATTACATATTGGCGATAGTCTATTGAAAACTAATCTTTGTTTATTTAAATTTAAAATTACAAGAACATTTCAATCGAATAGTCGAACAATTTTTCATTAATCCATTATTCTATTTCCTTATTATATCCCAATACCAAAACTCATGAAATCGCCCTCGAAGTGAAATTGGGGTCACTTGAGATATTTAAACACCGGTAAACACTCGTTTTAAGTAGATAACATCCGAGTAGAATTGTTTACACTTGAACTAAAAGCATAAGGATTCGAGTATATCCCCCAACAGTTTAAGAACGGAAAACGCACAAACTGTAGGGTTTTCATCTGCGCTGTGGGGCGTGAGGGTTATTCAAAAAATATTCTAAACACTCTGATGACCTTTCAGATATTCGGTAAAGTTTAAACGTTTTGTAAAAGTGAAATATTCTCTCCGACTACTCGTATATCAAACGTATGCTAATTTGCATCTTGGAATAATTTTGCTGAGAATGTCGTTTATTTACGATGCCACAAAAAATTAATAAACTTGGAACACTCTCCGTAGCAGAGCCCACAAACAGTCAGTCATCCACCACCGCTTCTGTTGGAAAGTGTTAACAGCTTTGGGTGGGTGACCGAGACCGTAGTTCAAGACTAGGGAAAATGTGAAGTGTCTACTAAAACCATTCGGCGAATATTCATCGTTTCTGTTTTAACGTGAACGTTGAAACTGATGCTGGTGTTGTGGAGGGTTGAAAGGGCAGGGTGGTGGGGCGAACACAATTTATGGAGAATATGCTAATGAATGTTAAGTATTTTCATATTTTCCTTTATAATGAAAACGGGATGGTTCAAACTGTGTGGGGTGGGGAAAACAATTTTGAACATTTTTATGTCCCCCAATGGGTGACAGGATTGGAAAATTAAAAATATGAGAACAAACTGCATACCCAGGCACACAACGTATTCAATTACAGCATAATAGGTAGATTTTCAAGATAAATATCTTGGCCATAAAATGACGATAAAAAGGCAGCGTAGTGGGTGATTTCTCTGATAAGCCAATACAAAACTTGGTTTACAAGATATGGATATATCAGTGTAAAACAGTAATTGACATATATTTCAAAACAATTTGATGTGATAATTTTGATGGATACTCGTAAACTTGAGTAATTCAATGAATACACTAATAAATATTCTGTAGATCATAAAATCTATGCACATCAAAAAGTCTTAAGTTAATTTGAGATTTATTAAGAAAAACACTAATCAAAATCAATGGAACTATTTTCGCATTTACTGAGATTTACTAGACTAATAACAAACACTAAATTTCACAAAATGACTACAAATTTATTGAATGTCAAACTACACGAATGAATTAAGGCAAAAGTAAGCATAAAATATTTCCCCTTCCAGAAAATGCCACGAACTGTAATCAAAGATTTGTATCTTTTTGGCAGAGCTAAACTACAATGCTTTGTTCACTAAAGCGGTATTTAGCCCAACCAAACCCTAATCCTTAATCTTTGTGTGGAGGCATCTCGCTAAAACGCTATAATAAAGCGATTTATTTTTACGGTCATTGAAGGTCTAACCCAAAATTTCGTTCTTTCCTCGTTTAGCCCTCGTGGAGATGGTACCCAGTTCAGCCAGTCGCTGAAACATGCATATATTTTCCAATGTAAATGGTAGCGGTTCACGATGACATGCAAAAAGTTAATTTTATTTTATGCGAATGCTAAGAGGGCGATAAGGGAGAACATTCGTGAAAATGGCTAATATATTTGAAAATTATGCGAGTTAATCATAAGAATATTTTTTCAGCCGGAAAGTATGCACGCAAGACGCTTAAACACGTGCACGTTCAACTTAAGATAAGCATCTAAACATTCTCATTTGTGTGATAGGTAATCTTTTAAACGTATGTGTATTTATGTGTCTGTCTGTGTGTGTGTGTGTGTGTGTGTGTGTGTGTTTGAGGGTTTGGGATTCTTATTAATACTTAAAGTTATTCGGATTAAACAGAACGCATTCGTTTAACATTGTCTTTAATCATACCTCAGGGGAATTTCATGCACCACTGTCAGTCTTAATCACAGTGGTTCAAGGGCGGAAATAATTGAAGAAGATAAAAAATACAAAACTAAATAAACTGGAAAATGGTTGCAAGAAAAAAACATTAAAAATAGGTTTGAGAGAAAATGTAAATAGAACATTTTTTAGCATACTCGTATGGGGGATTTTTCGAGAGTTATCGTGCGCTCCAGCCAGCAGACAGACAGACGGACGGACATTGACTTAAAATTACCACAAACGGATTTCCGAAAAATATACTTTTGTCGTCTGTTTCAAATAATATTTTTTGTTTACATTCTACTGACCGAGGTCTACAAAAGGATTTTTACAATCTGCAATTGAAAATTACATTTTTAATTCCTTTCATTCGGACTCCGTCCTAGAATTTGGTTAATATCAGAGAAGAATTGTTACCGATTTCATTCACATAAATTCTTCTGCATTATAAAAACAAATTTCAATACGATATACCCATTAAGACAATTTGATGTTATATTTTAATTTTTGTAATTTTTCTGCGGAAAAAAATATATATATCCTATTTTGGGGCTGTGATTCAGAATTTTTAATATTGACCATTGAATTTTTTTTAGACTAAAATGATTAAAAAAGTTGTTAAATAGTAATATATGATACAAAATCATTTATTTAAAAAAAATCCAAAATTTAATGGGGATTTAAAATGTTCAAAATCCGAAAAAAAATGTTTGGGTTTTACGCAATTTGCAATTACTTTTGAACGGCTAAACATTACAAGGTCGTCTAAAAGAGAATATATTGGGCCCTTCTGTGTGGATTTTTTAATATGTAACGTTTTTTTTTTATTGGTCAGAATTTTTTAATATTTAGTCTATAAGAGCTTGGTAAATGGTAAAATGATACCGCAACATCATTTATTTTTTGAAAAAATAAATTAAAAATATATGGTGATTTTTAATTTACAAAAAATTAAAAAATGTTTTTTTTTAGTTTTTTTTTTAATTTTGAATTGCTTTTGAACAGCTGAACCTATTTTTCTTAAGTTTTTTTAATGTATAAAATTTTCCAATGGACGTTATGACGCTAAAAAAAGTGTCATAATGTCTATGGACATGCCTTAGTATTTCGTGCATAGCTTTTACAAATATTGCTGACTTAGAAATCCAATTACTGCTTGGATTTGTGTGTTGTGCATATTCTGTATTAATTTGAAAAAAATTGAAGTGTTAGCAATTTTTTTAAATTAAAGTTTTTAAAAACATCTAAAAAAATTAACCAAAAATGGCCCACTATGTTCTCTTTCAAACAACGTAAACTTTGCAAACAAGGTTCAGTCGTTCGAAGTTTTTAAAAAAATTTAAAAAAAATCAACTAAAAATGGCAAGTTATGTTCTGTTAGGTTCTGTTTCAAGCAACGTACACTTTGCAAATCCGTTCATCCGTTCAAGAGCAATTAAACATTTCGTAAGACCAAAAATGCATTTTTGTAAATGTTTTAAAATTTAAAATTCCCATAAAATTTCGGAAACAATTTTTTTTAAAAAATTAATGAAAGCGAACTGTTTTTTACCATTTACCAATCTTTTATAAAGTTTTTGGGAAAAAATAAAATTCATAGGTTAATATTAAAAATTCTGATCCTTAAGTTTAAAAAAATCGAAAATAAATTAATAATTATAAAACAAATCCACAAAAAAATGACCCGTTATGTTATCTTTAAAACGGCGTAAACTTTGTAAAAATCGGTTTAGCCTTTGAAGAGCAATTACAAGTTTCGGAAAACCCAAAAATGCATTTAATTACATTTTTATAAATTTCAAATTCCCATGAAATTTTGAAAATTTGTTACGAAAGAGCGATGTCTTTTTTTTAAATGTAGAAACTTTTCATAAAATTCTTAGTGAAATACAAAATTCATAGTAATTTATTACTTAATACATTCAAAGTAATTTAAAAAAGTATAATATATGTAGTATCGACATAAAGGAAACTTCCGGGAGAAAGTTCTCTCCAACATACACTATTTTTACACTAATTTCAACAGTAAGCCACATTTTCTCCAATCGAAAAGTTCAAATATTAAAACCTTGATTGCTTTTATATGTGGTAATGTGTTGAACTTCAAAGGAAATTTGGAGCCCGGCATTTAGTACAGTAGATATAGGGACAATCCCAAAAATCTAATAATTGGGGATTTTCGAAATTTTTTTGGGAATTGTGGGATTGATTTTGCGGGTATAGTAATGCGCGAACTTCTTTCGATTTCTGATGCCAAGACCTACAAACTAAAATATATTTCATTGAAAAATATAAAATTTTAATGATTTTAGGGCGCTATTACATTTCTGTGTGCGATTGAAAATTTTTGTTTCATGTTTTTAGTGACCATTTTGTACTAACATTTTGTTAGTATCGGTGCAGAATATAAACCGATTTCTCTCACATCAACTTTTTTGAATTGACAACAAAATTTGCTAATTTTGATATATTCTCCAGGAAACTCCCTGCAAAATATTTTCGACAAAATAATTCTTTATTAATGTTGCTGCCGCGCTTCACCAAATTATATTTTTTTTAAAAAAAGAAATTTCAAAATTTGTCGTATCTACATTACATTAGATGAATTTTTCGCTTTTGCAAAGATTGCATTGTTTGCTATTTTTTATACCTTACACCACACTGTGATACAGAGTATTATGTGTTTGTACATTTATTTGTAACGCCGAAACATAGTCCCAATATATATGTTACACCCGATTTCACATGTAAGTACTGTAGAAACCGTATTTTATATCCGATAAATAGGAGATTCGGCAGAGAGAATTTTTTTTTACATGAATGAAAACTACCAAATTCCGGGAAATTCAGTTCAGGTTTAGAGATAGCCCCCATATATAAGTTACACCCGATTTGATATGTAAGCGTTGTAGAAACCGTATTTAATATCCGAAAAGTACGAAATTCGACAGCGTGAGTTTCTTATTAAATGAACGGAAACAACCAAATTCAGTTCAGATTTAGATATAGTCCCCACATATATGTTACACCCGATTTGACATGTAAGCGCTGTATAACCCGTGTTTTATATCCGATCAGTACGAAATTGGGCAGAGAGAATTTTCTTATTACATGTATGAACACTGCCAAATTCTTATTATAATGTCTGTTGAAGTCACAACAGCTGATAGTCGACTTCATCGCCCCCGCATCAGATTTGAAGCCGTTCCTTGATTACAGCGCCGCAAACCCAACTCTGTTATGGCAACGCCGTCAGAGTTGCATTATGTTTAGTTCACGACTCAACTGCTTTTGGCACACTGCCACCGCATACGGCTCACGGCCGAAATAAAATAATAAAATATTTAATAAAATATAATTTTTTTGTGTTTTTCTTTTTTTAACTCCCGCCACTCTGGTGCGGAGTTAAACAATGTCCATTTTTCGCATTGTGAGGGAGGTGTATGGTACTATATAGTCGGCCCCGCCCGACCTTCTGTCTTTCCTTAATGGTTTTAAAATAAAGCTAATTTGTTGTTGTATTGAATGGAGTCGGTAAAAGAAATGAATGAACAAACTTTCGAAGTAAATAACCTAATTTTTCTCATAAAAACTATAGATTTGTTATGACTATGGTCGTCAGAAGTAATTACACAAATTTTAATTGTTTCAAAATATTTTGTTATTATGTATATATATTTTATGTATGTATATTTTATGTATATGGGCTAATACAGTTCTGAGCTAAAAAGGCAGTTTCATTGAATTAACTCTAGTTCTCTTGATAAACGATAATTTAAGCATAACTCGAGAACCATAAATCGGAATCGAAATCAGGAAAGTTTGGCATTTTTTAACATAAAAGTACTTAGAACGTTTTGACGTACGTGTTGTTTACAGTGACGTGAAAAAATCAATTTGGCAAAAAAATTGAATTAACTCGTGAACAAAATGATCGCACATTTTTCACAACTTTCGACGTGGATTATCACGACAAGAGTGCATCGATGAACTTAAATCTTTGTATGGCGATGAAGCACCATCCTATAGCACTGTGAAAAACTGGTGTAATGAATTCAGTCGTGGCCGACGTCCTCTCAAAGACGAAGTCGTCCAAAAACGGCCGATGTGCCAGAGAACATTGGTGCCATACTGATAATTCAAGATCGTCATGTGACATACCGTGAGATAGAGGCATCCTTGGGCATTTCTTCCACCAGCATACATTCGATATTGCATGAACACCTGGCGAAAAACGAACAAGAGAAGACGAATCATTCTGCACCATGACAATGCGAGCACTCACACATCGGCTCAAACCAGCGCTTTTTGGACCGGCCAAAACGTCGAATTGATGGGTCATACGTCGTATAACCCTGACTTCTCACGCAATACTTCTTCTTATTCCCGAACATCAAGAAAAAAATGCGTCGCCAGAAGATGAGGTGTCTCAATCGGAGTGGAAAAAGTGCTTCGACAATTGCTTTGAGCGCATGCTAAACTGTATAAATCATGCTGGAGAATACTTTGAAAAGCAATAAAACCATTTTTGTTGATAAATATTCGCATTTTCATTACTAGGCCAGAAATATATATAGCAGCCCTCGTGTAATGCAATTTCAACTAAATTTTCTAGAATTTCAACGAAATTTTTTAGAATAATTTGTTTACAAAAATATTTTTTTCAAAAAAAATGCAAATTTGAAGAAATTTTCTAAATATAAGTGCAGTTTTGAGAATTTTTGTAGAAAAATGTAGTTATGATGAAATTTTCTAGAACATTTCAATTTTTATTAAATTTTCTAGGAAAACTTATTCTTTAGAGAAATGCTAATTCAATGAAATTTTCTAAAAAATTATATTTTGACGAAATTGTGCAGAAAAAATAAATTGCGGTGGGATGAGTTTTACATCGTTGTGGGAAGCCGTATGGTTGAAAGGTTTGGGAATCTCTGCACTGAAAAAAAGTGTACTGAAAATCATTGAATTTTTCTTAACTTTTAAGATGTGTCCTTTGATTTGGCTCGAAATTGTGCAGAAAAAATAAATTGCGGTGGGAAGATTTTTACATCGTTGTGGGGAGCCGTATTGTTGAAAGGTTTAGGAAGCCCTGCAAGTGTACTGAAAATCATTGAATTTTTCTTAACTTTTAAGATTTGTTCTTTGATTTGGCTCCAAAGACAAAGATTATTAAAATAAGTACATCTTGTACGACAATTTAAGTCATTAATCATTTTTAAATTATGACATAAATTTGAAAGAACTTTGATGAAAGACTTCACATTTTTAAATTTATTACGCCTTGTGCTTACATTAAATACATAAAATAACTTTAGATTAAATACATTCTGTTATTAACAAAAGAACATGCTGTACTTTCCTCAAGTGTAAAATATGTTTCGTAAAATATATTTTTCTTAATTATTTGCCTAAACGTCCATGTATTTTTATTATTTGCTTCTTTATTAAATTATTATTTTTTAAAACATTTAATTTCGATGAACAGTTTATTAAGTAGCATACCCGTACATACCTGACGATACCCGTGGCCATTGTGTTTAGTCTAGTTTTCTTCATATTAGAGGGAATACTTATTCTAATGGACTGATTTCAAAAATTCCAAACAAACTTCACTGTAACTCTCACTGTTATTCTTAATTTTGCAAACAAAAAGAGTCTAAAATGAACTCTTTACATAAAAGATAATTAATTCATAATTCAACATTACCAAAAAAAGGACTGAAAATTAAAGTTAGATTGTCTTAAAAAAATGAGAAATTCTACAATTTTAAGGAAAAAATCTTAAAAACTATTAAAATTTATACTTGAGCTAATGACAGTTGTATTACAATCTTTAATTTTATTACGTAACGTTAGAGTCAACATGACATAGTGTTATGAACATCATATCATAGAAGTAAGGAATTTTACTGTAAACGAATGAAAATTGTTTTGAAATCAAGAAAATTTTCATAAATTGAAAGAAATTTATACTTCAAAGAATTTATTCTTTGATTTAAGGGCAAAATTGTTTTTTACTTCAGGTCAATATTTTTTAGTGTGGTTTAGTGGAATGGTAATAATATTGTGATGCTCACCACACTGTTAATTTACCCACTGTGCAAAGACATTAGTAAATATTATGCTTCTGTTTTACTTTGCTGCCTTCTTTTGATTCGAATGACGATGACTGTGCAAAGAAAAGCGTAAATTATTTCTGGTTTTGGGTGTTGAGATATGGGTATTTATGCATCAATACATACAAATCGTTATACGTGTGGATGTGTGCGTGTGAAGTATCTAAAGCTAACAATATCTGAGATATGTGTGAGAATATTTGTGTGTATTAAATACAAGGATATACAAATGTATTTGTGCAAATACCTTAAAGCATTTTGCAAAAGAAATACTAACTTCAAACGTTTAAAGGATTTTCTGGTAAATGCCAACCAACCACAGAGGGGAGGGGGTTGGAATAATGAAAATGTTTTCACATCATCCACTCAGCAACCGTTGTGAGGACCGAGGCATAACGACTCAGGAGCTATGAGCAGTGGGGTTTAATGGTGGCGACGGTGAAAGATATCAATCCATGCATATGGTTTTACGGCTGAATGATTTTTCATATTTTGAATTAGTTGGTTCAAGCAGATAATATCGGATTCGTTTGTGATGGGCAAGGGTGGGGGCTGAAGCACAGTGTCGTGTTTTAGCGAAAAAAAGAGTCTGCTCCAACAAATATTTCACTAATAAGATAAGGCGATAACATTCTACGTTTTTAGTGCAGAACATGAATAGTTTATAACATCTTTCCACATGATTTGACATTAGGTACAGTCTCAACACTTCTGTAAAAAAAACCAGTAAGGAAAGGCTACAGTCAGGCTGTACCGTGGGTATCATGTACCCTAATCCACTCAACTAAAATTTGTTTACACACCTAAATCTGAACCGATTTTTCAAATTCGGCAATGTTGGTCGATGGATTAAATTTCAAAACAATTGGATGTAAAATACAGCTTCTATTGGGCTAAAGTGCGAAATCGGGCGAAAGATATACATGGGGGCTATAGCTAAATCTAAACCGATTTTCAATAGGGTTCTTTGTAGGTACCAAAGACTCCTAACTGCAAATTTTCAGCACGAACGGAGTGAAATTGCGACCTGTACTCAACGAACAACATAAGGTGAACAGACGGGCGGACAGACGTGGTTAAATCGACTCAGCTAGTGATTCTGAGTCGATCGGTATAGTTTAAGGTATACTTTAAGGTGTTTCCAGTAAACAAACGTATAATATGTTCCCTTCGTTCCTATAAGGAGCATAGGGCCATAATACATTCGTTCCAAATGGGTTTGTTCGATGCCAGTGTTTTTTTATCGTCCCAGCTTTTGCCAGTGCAAGCCGTCTCGACCTCAATTTGACGACGCCAAGTGTGAGATGGTCTGCCTCCATGCGGTAGTTTGTCTAGGGATGTCTTCACTAAGTTTTCGTAGTGTATGTCCTATCCGGCGCCATTTTCTTTTCCGTATTTCCATGTATACGGGAGTCTGGTTTGATTGGGCCCATAGCCTTTCATTAAAATTGGTCACTGGCCAGAATATCTTTAAAATCCTTCGAAAATTATGGAAACCTGAAGCGTGTTGAAGTCCCTAACGGCATTCCATGACTCGCTTCCATAGAGGAGATTTGATGTTATGCTGAAGAAGAGTTGATCTTATGCAAATTGTATAAAAATTTAATAACTCATAACTTTAATAACCGCACAAAATTACAATATACATTTCGTTGAGTTTTTATTGTTTTATAGGTGTATGTTAATACCTCAATTGGTTTACTCGAGGGATATATGTGTTAACTTCATCATCAAATATCTATAGTATCTGGAAAAAATATCTTGCTGCTGTACATTTGACTACCATCTTTCACAGGTGTCGGAAAACACTGTGCGAAAGAATACTAACGTGCAAAGTGGATTCACACACACACTTTAGCATAAAACAAGAAATCCTTTTGGTCATTATTGAATGTTCTTTGGAGAAAAGGACCATTGCGTGCGATTGTTCGGTTAATCACTAAAGTTTATCACTGATTTGGTTTTTGCGTTATTCTGATTGCTTTGTTTATTTCGCCACCGAAGCCTATGTCGATGATGAGACAGATGTGGAAATCGAATTGGAAGTAAGTGAGAACATGGACTTGGCTGTCAATATCCGTCTAACAGTAACTGGCGACTTCTAGCGGAAATTTAATATAGCGGTAAGAAAATACAGTAAAACACATTAGAACTGAAAATAAGAAAGACTTGAAAAATGTTAGGTTAAGGTTTCTACAAAATTCTCAACAAACAATACGCAGAATTTTCTTTGAATAAATAAATCTATTGGATAATTCGAATTGTTTATCATTTCTATGAGAAACAAATAATTTGGGTAGATGCTGCGTGAGTCGACAGATGAACAGTAGAACGATTAATAAAAGAAAATAAATTTGCCCTGTTCTTACCCATGCAACCGATTGCGATAAACGCTGGCATTAACGTATGAGGCATTCAATTTTGGTATGATTTGGTCATTTTGTATGGGAGGTACCAAAACGAGCGTGGCAATAATGCCCATTTTTACCGGACTGTTGGTTAGTAGCGAAGTACAATCATTACACTCCACTTAAATTGGAGTATATATATGCACTGGCGTTAAAGATATAAGCAGGTAACTTTGTACAAAACCGTCCCTTTGCCTGGGAGGTACCAAAAAGGTCGGGCCACTTTGTCCACTTCTGTTAAGAAGATATTGACAGATAAACTTTTATTATATTACATTGTAGAATATCAGTCATCATACATTCGCTAAAAACCGAGACTGTTAAGAGGCTACATCTGCACCTTTTTGTCTCCATACAACTCGTGTATCCAATAATGTGTATGCAGAGCGTAATTTCCACAGATTCGTATTAAATTTTGCAGAAGGAAGTTTTTTTAGTAGTTCTGTTCATATTTAAGTATCTCCCAAATATCCCCCGATTTGACATGTTTATTAAGTTTTTATTCATGTTTGAGATTAGTTAATGTGTAATATATGTAAAATAAAATATTGTCAGCTCCTGAACTATGGCGGATCTTATTGAGTAATGAAATTGAACAAAACTCTCCATTCTCGAGCTATTACATATCTTATTGAATTATGTCGTCTATGGATTACGAGCTGCATATATACTGGGCACAGGCTCTATGTAATTTGTCTCCATCATTGCCGTTTTGTAGCTATTTCACTTAGCTCTGTAATGTTACTGAAGGATCTGCCCAGACTATGCGATATTGAGTTTATTTCCGCTAAAAATGCGAACTTTCATAGGGCTATGTGAAATGCAGCAAAAACTTAATGATCTCGCAAGAGAATCAAATAAAGTTGGCCTAAAAATGAATACTGCGAAGACGAAGGAACTAAGAATTAATTCCACTTCCACGAATCCCCTAAACCTACTTAAGACACGCGTAGAACGAGTGGAGTAGTTAATATACCTTGGAAGCTATATATCCGAAATCGGGTGTGCCAAAAAAAACATTGAGAGCCGAATTAGAGAAGCATTTACACAACTACGTAATGTGTGGAACTCTAAATCCTATAGCGTCAAAACAAAATTAAAATCTTTAAAGCCTTCTTTTGTACGGCTGCGAAACATGGTTTGTTGCAGAGAACATTCAGAAACAAGTAAGAAAGTTTCAGTCGGGTAAACCGACTAAGGTATTCCCTCACTTTGTGAGTAATGTAATGAATATTACTCGAATTATTCTGTCAATTTGTGTGGGAGGTACCAGAAGGGGTTTATCAAATACACTTTTTTTTGCTGAACATTAGATACTTTAAATTCATTGCACTGTGCCGACTTATAAGCATTTATGTGCACTGGTATAAACGTTATGAGACATTAAATTGTGATATGATTTGGGCATTTTGTGTGGGAGGTACAAAGAAGGGCGTGGCAATAACGCCCATTTTTCACAGGGCAGGACACTATCAAAACATTACACTGTACAAAATTTCAAGTATTTTTATACACTGGTTTTAATGATATAAGCTGTTAACTTTTGGTGCAAAAAGGTACCTTTGTATGGGAGGTACCAAAAGGGGCGTGACAACAACACCCATTTTTCCCTGGACTGTAGGCAATATAAAAGCATAATACTGTACAAAATTTCAAGTATTTTTATACACTGTTATTAATGTTATAAGCTGTTAACTTTTGGTGCAAAATGGTGCATTTGTGTGGGAGGTACCAAAAGGGACGTGGCGACTTCGCCCATTTTTCTCGAGTTGATAACGACTAATAAGCTAATACTATGTGTGGAATTTCAAAAGATTCGAATAAGTAGTATAGCAGTTATTAAAGAATCAATATTTCACAACATTTTAACCCTTTGTAGGGGAGGTACTAGAAGGAGTGGACCAATATGGCCCATCTTCGAACTTAGCCGGAGATAGAAAAAAATATTACCACATACCAAATTTGAGGTCAATCGGTTACTCCTTTCGAGAGTTATCGTGCGCACCAGCCAGCAGACACACAGACAGACAGACAGACGGACATTGCTCATTCGACTTAAAATGACCCAAAACGGATTTCCTCCGAACATACTTGGGGTCTTAGGTCACTCCTTCGACGTGTTACACTTTTTTCCGTAGCAAATGATATATACCCTCGTCACACTAAAGTGAGGGTATAAAAACTACTTTAATCGATTCAGATTTATATGTAGCCCTTATGTTGTGATCAATTCGCAGTAAAAATCAAAGCTATCAGTATCATAAAGTTAGATTTTAGAAGACATAAAGACTCGATTTTAGAAGACAGCTTTGTACATACAGAAATATATAACATATATTACTGTGTGGCCCCAGCAGACGTTGTCCTGCCACTTTCTATTTGGAATGTATTGGTTTGTTATTCATTGATATTTCATTCAAAAATACATATACCCTGAGTTTCAGGAAAAAATCATCAATCATAGGTCCATTACTGAAAAAACTTTTTCCGAAGAGCCATCTTTTCACCTTTGGAAACAAAAATAATCCCATTGGGCTAAATCTGTTGAATAAGGTGCGTGCTAAAGCAATTCGAACTTTTATTCATTGATGTTGGCCATCACAATAGTGGATATGTGAACGCGGCACCTATCTTGCACACAGTTTTCTCATAATCAAATTTTCGTCAATATGCGATGTACTTTTTGAAATGCCTTTGACTTCAGTTAGCTCACGAGTCTTGACCAGACCGTCGTCCAATAGCATTTTGTCGATATTTTTAATTTTGTCTGGAGTGGACACCTCAATTGGTCGACCACTTCGGTGTTCATCTTGGCAGCTCTTATGGCCCCGTTTAAACTCTGCCACCCAATATTTTATAGTACCCAAAGTAGAATCTAACACGCTTTTAATATTGGTCGGACTGACACCTTTCAAATGAATGTATTATATTACATACAGGTGACAAATTTTTTCAATATTTTCAAGTCAAGATCCTTAACTTTTGAGAGCTCAAAAAAAGCTAAGCAACGTGGCGACTTAAAACGTAAAACATATATTTTAGAAGATTGCCACTTTTCTCGAAAGTAATTTTTTTTCAAACCTCGTATTTCCTAGAAGTAATAAGCGCTAAATTACGTATCTTCAGATAAATTATTGACATTTCAAAGATAACAAATATTTCTGTAAGACAAAATAAGCTACACAGAGAAAGTTTTTTTACTAATTTTAAAGACAGTGGCAATGATTTCGAGCCAAAGACAAACATTAATTAGATCATTTACATGCCATACTTAAATTTAACACAATTTATTAAATATTAAGACAAGTTTCCTAAGATTAAGTAAATTGTTTTAAATTTAAGTAGGAACTATACTCATTTTAAAAACCAGTAAGGAAAGGCAGAAAGTCGGGCGGGGCCGACTATATAATACCCTACACCTCCCTAACAATGCGATTGGTAAATGGGTAAGAACATATACATCCGATTCGTTCCTAAATTGCGAAACTTCTTTCTGGAGAATTTTGTAATGATCGTAAGTAAATTACAACTTCTATAGCGCTTTGTAACCAAATCAGGAGGAACACATATATGGAGGTTATATATAAATCTGCATCCATTTTCCCTGAATACTCATTCATGTAAAATAGAAACCTCTTTCTGTCGAATTTCGTACTGATCGGATATAAAATACAGTCTCTACAGCGCTTAGATGTCAAATCGGGGCTAACATATATATGGGGGCTATATATATCTAAATCTGAACCGATTTTCTCCGAATTTGGCGGTACTCCTTCATGTAATAATTAACCCCTTTCTGCCGAATTTCGCTGTGATCGGTTATAAAATACAGTTTCTACAGCGCTTACATGTCAAATCAGGGTAACGTATATATGGAGGCTATATCTAAATCTGAACCGAATTTTGTATTGTCTCTAAGTGTATCATGAGACTATTCTCTGTCAATTTTTGTACAAATCGGTTCAAAAATGTTGCTTATACAGTGCATATATTCAAAATCGGAGGTACATACATATGGGAGCTATATGTAAATCTGAACCGATTTTAAATTCAATAGGGATCTACCTCGGGCCTAAAGAAAGCTATGTGCAAAGTTTCGTTGAGATCGGACCATAATTGCGACCCGTACTTTGATTACAAGAATGCATCTACAGACAGACAGACGGACATAGCTAAATCGACTCAGAAAGTGATTACAAGTCGATCGGTATGATAAACAATGGGTCTATCTCTTCTCCTTTTGGGTGTTACAAACAAATGCACAAAGTCATAATACCCTGTACCACAGTGTGGTGTAGGGTATAACTACAAGGTGGGCCATTAAAAATTTTAAATTTTAATCGGTTAAAAAAAAGTACTGATAATTTTTTCAAATTTTGCCACTGGCATGGGTGGGTCGGGCCTCCAAAGTTAGTGGGGGTCGGTCATACATTTGGACTCGATTGTAGCACTCTAAATGGGTCAAAGTTGGATTTTTCAAAATTTGCCCCTACCGAAAAGTTCGACCCAAATTCCGGGACATCAGAATTCGTTTTAGAGGTATGGTTCCTTCGGCAAAGTTTCTTATTTTGATCCCTAGAATACGATTTTCGCTGAGCAATGGCGACTTTTTTGCCTCCCCACAAATCGACCCGGCCTAATATATAACCTCCATATATATGTTCCTCCTGATTTACAAAGCGCTATAGAAGTTGTACTTTACTTCCGATCATTACAAAATTCTCCAGAAAGATGTTTCTCAATTTAGGAATGAATCCACATATACAGGGTGGCTGATATGTATTGCAACCAACTTCAGGTTGCTGTCATTTCTAAACCGCTAGTCTGATAGCTGACAGATTTATTTCAGTGACAGTTCATTTTATTGTTTACAAGCTTACAAAAGCATTCTGATCTATTGCATTCAGAAAAAAGTTATTCGTGATGGAATTCAAGCGTGATAGTGTGATTGCTTTATATTTGGGTGGAAAAACACAAGTGGCTATCGTTAGAGCCCTCCAGCATTTAAATGTGAATAAATCTTTTGTTTCTCGTACCATTGCTCGTTACCGTGATACTGGCAGTGTTGCATCGCGTCCAAAAAGTGGACAAAAAAAAACGGTAACAACACCAGAAATGATCCGAAAAGTGAAGGCCAGATTTGATCGAAATCCACGCCGCAGTGGTAGAAAAATTGCTCGTGAGCTGAACATATCGCGAAAACGGATACAACACATATTAAAAAATGAGCTTGGACTGAAGCCATTGAAGTTCCAAAAAGTGCAAGAGCTCACCGATGCACAAAAAAAAGTTAGACTGGAGCCAAAGTTGCTTCGCTTGCACGAAAGTGGCCAGTTACCGAATTTGGTTTTCTCCGATGAGAAGCCATTCCAAATTGAGCAGTTTGTGAACAAACAAAATTCTCGGGTTTACTTGCCAAAGAGGTCAGCTGAAAATGTACAGCTTCGATAGGTCACCAGAACTCGAGCGCCGCCGATGGTAATGGTGTGGGCCGCCGTAACGGCCGATGGTCGCTCCCCGCTCGCATTCATCGACCATGGGGTCAAAATAAATGCCGAATATTATCGGGAAAATGTCCTAAAGACAGTATTGAAGCCCTGGGCAGACAAACATTTCGGCCGCAGACCATGGACATTCCAACAGGACTCAGCACCATCGCACTCAGCACGCGTCAACCAAGAATGGATTAAAAAGGAGGTTCCTCGCTTCATTTCTACCGCATAATGGCCACCAAGATCTCCGGATCGCAATCCGTTGGACTTTTGCGCCTAGGGCATTTTAGAAGGTTCGCACTAAAAAATACCAAAGTATCGATCAAGACGGCGCTTCGCCTGGAATGGGCCAAAATACCGCAGAGCCACTTTCGTGCAGCGTGTGATGGCTTTGTCGGCCGTTTGAAGGTCATAATTCGTGCCAAAGCTGGCCAATTCGAACAAATCTAAACTGTTTCTAAAATTTTATGTTATTTCCGACATTTTTTGCTTTTGAACAATAAAATTTAAAAAAAAAATTAAAAAAATATAGCGCTTTACTTTGTTGCATTACATATCAGCCACCCTGTACATATATGTTCTTACCCATTTACCAATTATTCCAAATTATTACCGCAATGACCCTTATCGCATTGTTAGGGAGGTGTAGGGTATTATATAGTCGGCCCCGCCCGATTTTCTGCCTTTCCTTACTGGTTTTAATTTGTTTCTATGCATATTTGAATGTTGCCATTTAATAAAATGATTCTTCTTAGTTATCATACAAACTTTGTTCAATCTGCTGCTACGTACTCCAGGTCTTTCGAAGTCAAATTCTTTTACCACCCATCCCAAACATCTACACCGCAGTCCACTGGTCCCTAAATTACAAGTAACAACATTGTCTTACCACTTGTAAATGATAGCCAAGAATGTTTTGCTAGTGGGCAAACGACAAGGTCATGTAAAGACGATGATGAGATCAAAAGACAATCGGTTTCACTCGATATCCCAGCCAGATTGGCAACCAGGAGAAGACCCTAATAGCCTGAGGAGGTCCAAAAGGATTAGATTCCCACAACAATTCTATGAAATATTTTACAACAAACAATTTGTCCGCATTAGGATTACTGCAATTTGTTGCTGTGGTTGTTCACTGGCCATAATCTTATTTTCCATTCTGCACTCTTCGAGGCTATCCTCTCTGGAATTTTGTGGTTTCATGCGACCAACAAATATTCTCCTTCATCTAAATAGATTTGTACGAGTAAGCATCTACATATATTCAAAGAAGTGTTTGTATAAAAATATAAATATACAAAATGTTCATAGTAATACCACAGAATGAAACAGATAACAAATACATGTAAACACATTCACACACACAAACAATCACACAGTAGAATACACCAGGGAGCAATATGCTCTGACATTAATTAGCCTAATTGCGAAAGTCAGTTGGCCAAATGGTTGTTAAGTCTGTGCAGCAGAGGGAGCAGGTTCAAGGCTCTTCACCACCAGTTGGCGAATGTGAATGAATGCACAATTGTTTGGACAACGGCAATAAATCCCCAACAAAACGATATTGCCAATGTTAATGTTAATAATAAACATTAACATGCCGACAGACCGACCGACTGACCACACAACATCTGTTCCGCTGAGATTTGCTATTGAACCTCTGGTTGAACTTTGAATGAATCCACAAATTGTAGTCAAATGACCAACACGAGGAAAGGCTGAATGTACAGTTGCCGTCCTATTCTGCTGATGGTATTTGAAAAATTCGACGATTACTGTCCAATCCAATCTGTGGATATTAAGAGGAACAATACCAATTGAAATAAGTGGCAATTACGATGCTACTCTTGGAACATTTCTCAAAATTCATGTTGATGACTATCCAATAATGTCTATCCACTGTCACAAAATTCATCGGTATCAGCTATTGAGAGTGGTACAGTCACATCCACTCATTCTTCCGAATGTGTATTTGATGAATACAAATGAATTAGGGGATTTTATGTCAACTGTTTGCAGTGGAATTAACTATTCTGCATTTCAGTTGCTAAAAATGGGTTGTTACGTAGAGATATGTATGATTATGTGATTTTAATCGAAGCAAAATCATATTTTGAATATAACATTAATACGCAGTTCTTGAGCGATAGAACGAGATTAAAAATGATTGCTCGTGTTATTATTTGTTCACAAATTTATAAAGTCTGTGGTTTGGCATGACAAAGCTAGAAGGGTAACATGAGTCAACCTGACTTCATATTTGTTATGTGATAATATTTTGTTCTATCTCAGGCTATGTCCGAAAATGGGTCATATTGGTTCAGTGCTTATAGTACCCCAAAAAGTGAAATATTGATTATATAACAACTTATATCTGTTTCAGCGTTCGGAAAAAACATTAAGGTACAGTACGTTAGCATTCTGCACTATACTTCATGGCGAACAGAACGCAAACAGCCATTTTTAGTGATTGTGTATGTGTACGCAAACAGAATACCGTATATTAAGATTTGAGATGATCGAAAACGCTATAATAGCGTACGGTTCTTCGAACGCAAACGCTACATCGTAGTGGTTGTGTTTTTTTATGAGAACGCAAACAGAATATACTACGTTTAGCGTCCTGTTATTTTTATACTGGACACCGCAGGTCGCAAATATAAAGCTATCTTTATGAAAATTGGTACAGAATAATATATTAGACTAGGGACTATTGAAAATGGGGCACATCGGTCCATGTATAGATATATCCCCCATATAAAAATCCCCACCGATTTCACTTATTACGGAACTGGAGAACACATTTCTCAATTGATCTGTCTGAAATTTAAGAATTTATATATTGAATCTAATCGTCCATAGTAAAAATGCGGAACATCAGTCCATGTTTTGATATAGCCCCTATATAAAGGTCCCCACCTATTTCATTTCTTGACGGTCTGGAGAACACATTTCTCAATCGATCTGTCTGAAATTTAAGAACTTACACTTTATTTTGAACCTAATCGTCCCTAGTAAAAATGGGGAATATCGGTTAATGTTAATGCCTAAAATCCAGACATTCAATTAATTAATTAATTTTAAGTCGAATGAGCAATATCCGTCCATCTGTCTGTCTGCTGGCTGGTGCGCACGATAACTCTCGAAAGAAGTAACCAATTAACTTCAAATTATGTATGTTGATAGAAGATTAACATGGAAAAATCACATTAAAGCAAAAAGAGAACACCTTAAATTATGTATCATGTATTGGCTGATTGGTAAAAAATCCCAGCTTAACCTACAAAACAAAGTTCTTCTTTACAAAACTATTTTAAAGCCTGTATGGACGGAATACAACTATGGGGCACTACCTCAAACTCAATTATCAAAATTCTGCAAAGATATCAGTCAAAAACATTGAGGTCAATAGCCAACGACCCATGGTTTGTTTCCAACAAAACTATTCATAACGACCTTGACATGCCAATGGTGAAGGATGAAATTAATCGATTTAGCACCAGATACATGGAAAGATTAAGCAGTCACACGAACCCGTTAGCCATATCTTTATTGAATGATACTCACGAAGTCAGAAGATTAAAAAGACATCAGATACTAGACCTACCTTTCCAGAAATAGATAGATTACGTTTATACTTAACATTAATTATGTAGAATGCTATACAATTATATTTTAATTATAGGAATATTAACTTTCAATAGTCCTGTTAATACTGATTTCCATGGAGATCTGTAAATCTGTTACTTTGTAAAATATCATACCATTTGCTTATTATCCTTCAATGTATAGATGGTAAATAAAAATGTAAATTAAAAAAAAAATTATGTATGTGGTAATATTTTTTCTATCTCCGGCTAAGTTCGAAGATGGGCCATATCCTCTCCTTCTAGTGCATCCCCCACAAAGGGTTAAATGTTGTGAAATTGAAGTACATAATTGTTTAATAACTGTTATACTACTTATTCAAATCTTCTTAATTCCACACATAGTATTAGTTAGTTAGTCCCTACCAACTCGAGAATAATGGGCAGAGTTGCCACGCCTCTAATGTGAACAGCTTTTAACATTAATACCAGTGTACAAAAATACTTGAAATTTTGCTCAGAGTAATGCTTTTATAGTGCCTACAGTCAATTGAAAAATGGGCGTTATTGCCGCGCCTGTTTTGGTACCTCCCGCACATAAGTAGCATTTTACACCAAAACTTTAATAGCTTATAACATTAATACCAGTGTATAAAAGTACTTGAAATTTTGTACAATCCTGTGAAAAATGGGCGTTATCACCACGCCCCTTTTTGTACCTCCCACACAAAAGAGCCAAACCATACCACAATGCAATATGTCATAACGTTAATATACCAGTGCACATAAGCGCTTATAATTAGGCACAGTAAAATGTATTTACTGTTCAGCGAAAAATAGGCGTATTTTTAAGCCTGGTTCCTGGTACCTCCCACACAAATTGACAGAATAATTCATATAATATTTAATATTACATTACTCACAAAGTGAGGGTATACCTTAGTCGGGTTACCCGACTGAAACTTTTTTACTTGTTTAATTTTTAAATTCTAAATATTCCAAATTATTCTCTGTCAAAAGTTGGGGTTTATCCGTCTACCCAATCAAAAGTTATTCACAAAACAGTACAGGCCATTCGATTAGCATTATAAAGGAAGGCCCGTCCCTTTTGGTACCTCTCACACAAATAAACCATTTTATACCAAAAGTTAACAGTTTTTAATTTTAATACTTGCGCATACAATTACATGAAATTGTGTAGAGTGTAATGCTTTTATAGTATCTAGAGTCCAGAAAAGTTGGATTTGCACCAAAAGTTAACTGCTTATGGCTTAAATATCAGTTCATACAAATACTTGAAATTTTGTACAGTGTAATGCTTTTATAGTACCTACCTACAGTTTAGTAAAAAATTTGGTTCGATCGGTCCGCGCCCTTTGGTACCTCTCACACAAATGAACCATTTTGTACCAAAAGTTAACAGCTTAAAAATTTAATACCAGTGCATACTTTAATGTTATTAAATGCAATTTAAGTTAATAATAATTGAATTAAAACAAAAAAAATTAATTCACGAATATTTTTTAGTGAGGTGAGGGGATTCATAAGTCGTTTTACCCGACTGAACTTTTTTAATTGTTTTTATTGCATTATAAGAATCTACGTAATCGATTCTATAGCTGATACAAATTTGGTGGAATTCTACTTCCACAAAGTGGGTCAAAATTTTAATCGAAAAAATAGTGTATATATGTAACAGGTGGCGCAAAAGTAACCTTTCGATGTTTTTTGTGCCAAAGTCACCGACCGATTACACAGTACAACACAAAAAAAATAACAGGGTTCTGTCAATGGATTATGGTAGAGGAGACCAAAAAAATATATACGTATATCGGCGTTTTGAAAGATCACATCGGAAGTTTATTTTAGGGGGGGTTGAAGTTTTCCCCCCTTTGCTAGTTTGTGCAGAATATCGGTATATAAAACTATGTGTTCTGTTCATCTGAGGTGTAGGGTATCTTCAGCTACTTTGTAGCAAATGTTAAGGCCTATATTTTTTGGAATATATTAACCCTCTAGCTTCCCCCCATAACGGCGATTTTTGCCTATATTTCAACAAATCGTAAAAAACTCCCCCAAAAATGGTTGCGGCAGTTGATTTCGTCTGGCAACACTGCAATGTGCAGCTGAGTTTTTATTTGCGCTCCTCGGAAAATTAATATAATTATTGTATAAAGTAGTTTAAGCTTGGAGTTTTATATCAGCCTCTGTCCAGTGAATTCATCCTCGATTGTGTAGCTGATTGTTACTTGTGGAATCTCATAATTTAATTGTGAACACAGTTGTTCGTCTGCTGTTGTCATTTCTTCTGTGGATTTGGCTTGTTGTACACACACACACTTGCGAAATAACGCGCCAGTTGAAGAAAACAAAAACAAAGATTGTTTACTTTGCTGTTTGTTTACTTTTTTTTAATTATGGGAGAAACTTCGAAATTCTGGACGTGCCCAGTATGTAAAAAAAATGTGAGCAAGGCGTGTTACAGTGTTGGATGTAGTGGTTGTCCAAATTATTTTCACCCGAAATGCATAAATGTTGACAGCAGTGAGTTAAAGAAAAACAAAGCGTTTACGTATTTATGCAGCAAGTGTAGCGCTCCCAAATTGCAGCGTGCAAGTGGCCGAAATATTAATCCTGCCGGCAATAGTTTGGTAGCTAAAAATTCTTCAAAACCAAGTAGTGTAAAGCCACTGAACAAACAAAATCACTTGGCTGTTGTTGCTGATGCTCCTGCCCGGCCGACATGTGAAGCGACAAATACGCTTACTGTGGGAGATGTGGCTGACGTTGATGTTGGAGCTGAAGAAACAAGGCTGTCTAAAGTCATTAAGCGGATGTTCGACGACCTTGCTGTTTCTATGAAAATTCAGTTTGATGAACAAATGCAGAAATGTATGGCAGATTATCGAGCAATAGTTGATAATGTAGTGCATAAGTATTGTGCTGAGTTTATGAGCTCCTTGCGTAAAGTCAAAGAAGACCTTATGGCTTGTCAGCAAAAAATTGCTAAGCTCGAGGACGAATTTGCTGAGTATCGACGTAGCACAGAGCAGCAAAGTTTTGTCGATCAGAGACGGCGTAATCGGGCTGATATTTTAATTAATGGTTTGCCTAAGTCTATTGTGCATTTGCGGGAGCCCATAGCGAAAATTGCTGAACTGTGTAATGTCCAACTAGCCCCTCTCGATGTCCAACACTGTTGCTATGTACTTGGAGGAAAGTCAGTGCTGGTAAAGTTTAACTCCATTTTCACAAGGGACTTAATTATGGCAAATTATTCGCGTCGGAACTCCATTTACCTAAAAGATGTCATCAATTGTGACGTAAGCTCCCGTGTTTACCTAAACGACCACCTCACTCCCCCAGCCACTAAACTGGTTTATTTTTGCCGGAAGTTGCGTGAACGCAAACGGATATCGAAGTATGTATTAATTAATGGCGACATACCTAAGGTCCGGTTAACTCTACCTAACGGCTCAGTTAGAGTTGTTAATATTCGGGAGTGTGAAGACTTCTTCGGGGGATCCGTTGCAGATGGGAGTGCTTCTGTACTGAGTACGAGTGGGAATTTGTCCACATAATGTTATGATTTAATTTTATTAATTTTTCGATGACAATTAATGTTTTCTATTGTTATGAATGTCTGTAATCTTGGCAATGTTGTCTGTGATAATACGTTCTTACGTTCTTCATTAAGTGCGTTTTCTAGAAATAATTTAAATGTAGCTCATTTTAATTGTCGCAGTTTCAATCTTAGTGAGCGCTCTTCGAAACTGTCAGAAATTAGAAACGTGCTTGAAGAAAGCTTGTTAGATGTTATTGGTGTAAGTGAAACATGGCTAAAGCCAAGTGTACCTTCTAGTAAAATTTCAATTTCAGGCTATTCGTGCTGCAGGAATGATCGTCCAAACCAAAGGGGTGGAGGGGTCGCCTTATATGTCTCTAAGTCTATTACATATAACATAGTTTTTATGAGTAGTCTATATGGTATTGCAGAAAGTTTGTTTGTAGAGTTGCTAGTAGGGCGGCGCAAAATTCTTGTTGGTGTGGTCTATCTGCCACATGGGAATCTTCGGTCTTTTGAAGATGACATAACTGATTTGCTGGTTCAATACTCGGAGGTCGTGATGTTAGGAGATTTTAATACAGATCTTTTTAATATTGCTTCTTCTAATAGTATTAGAGAAGCATGTAGAAGGTTAAATGTCACCCTTGTTCATAACTCCCGTCCTACTCACTACAGTGTGACTCATAATTCAACTTCTCTTCTAGACTACTTTCTGGTTTCTTCGGTGGAGTCTATTCAATTGGTAGACCAGTTTATTTGCCCAGGCGTTTCTGAGCATTCTTTTATCTTTATATCCCTGCGCTTTGAAATTTGTACAGAGCAGCAATTTTATGAATTTACAGATTATGATGCAGTAAATCATGATTGTTTACAGGACCATGTTTCATCTATGGATTTCTCCGACCTATATTCCACAAATAACGTTGATTTCCAGTGGGAAATGCTGGAAAGACATTTTAGTTCACTACATTCTATTTTTCCGTTGAGAAGAAGAAGAAGAGTTTATAATTGTAATGAAAATTGGTTTAATTCCCCTCAGATTTCGTACTACATTTCCTTACGAGACCTGGCCTTTAAGGCGTACATCGATAATAAATGTAGCACGAACTGGAAAGTCTTTTGTAAGGCCAGAAACAAGGCAAAGTCCGTTGTAAGGAAATTTAAGAGGGATGCACATGCTTCTCTATTTAATAATGCCTCCAGTGGTCGGGATTTCTGGAACCTTATCAAAACCAATGGACTATCACAATCGAAATCCTATAATTGCAATTTGAATGTTGACAGCCTGAATGAAGTATTCGTTGAAAATCAGTTAAATTCACCTTGTATGGTAGACGATTTGCAGAGCTGGCCGTATAGAGATTATGGTTTTTCTTTTCAGTGTGTGGGCATTGAAGATTTGGATAAGGCGTTTTTCGCTATAAAATCTAATGCTGCTGGCTTAGATGGGTTTACCTTAAAATTTTTAAAAATCATATACCCATTTATTTGTTTCCATTTTTTGCATTTTGTAAACACGATTTTACTGTCTTCTGTATTCCCATCTGACTGGAAGACGTCTAAAATTGTTCCCGTTAAGAAGAAGGGAACCTCACACTCAATGAATGATTTCCGTCCTATTTCAATTTTACCAATTTGTTCCAAAGTTGTGGAACATGTAATGAAATCGCAAATGTTGACATATATGGAAAATAATAGATTCATCCATGATGCCCAGTGTGGGTTTAGAAACAACAGGAGTACAACTGCTTTATTGTTGGGTCTAACTGATTCCATTCGCGGTAATTATGGCAATGAGAAATTTTGTATACTTATGTCATTGGACTTGGAAAAAGCTTTCGACAGAGTGGATTATTCCACTTTGTTGTATAAGTTATATGATACATATGGTTTTTCGAGTAGTGCATGTACCATGCTGTGCTCTTATCTTGCTAATAGGCATCAATTGGTATATGTTGATAGTAGGTACAGTAATATTCTTCCTGTAAAAAGTGGTGTTCCGCAGGGATCAGTGTTGGGGCCGTTGCTATTTATAATATACATAAACGACCTTTTCCCCCGTTTACAAAATTGGTGTGTTCCTTATGCTTTTGCAGATGACATTCAGTTGCTGTTTAAAGGCCACCATCATTTTGCGGGGACTCTTCAGTCTAAAATTGATCTTGTTTTCGAAACATTAAGTGTTTGGATGTTGCATAATAAGCTTTGCATAAATCCGTTAAAAACCAAAGCACTATATTTTTCTTCCGTTTGCTACAATAATATTCAGTTAATATATAATAACACTCGAATTGAATTTGTCCGTCGCATGGAATGCCTCGGAGTTCAGTTAGATGATAAGCTTTGTTTTGAACACCACATTAATATGGTGGTTTCGAGGGTGAATCTGACCTTAAAAAACCTGTATGGTACAGATTTATCTCTGCCACTTTTTGTTAGAGAGCGGCTTGTGCATGCCCTGGTTATGCCAACTGTTTTGTATTGTTTGGAGATATATTCTGGGACTACACAGAGAAACATAAGTCTGATACATCTGGCTATAAACAGAGCTGTGCGTTATGTGTACCGATTAAATCGACGAGTTCATATAACCCCTTATGTTGAAAAATTTCTAGGGTGTAGTTTCTCCACTTTTTTGAATTCCCGGTTATTAATTTTCTTCTACAAGCTGATTAGGAATCAGTGTCCGAGTTTCCTGGTGAGATCATTTGAGTTTTGTCACTCAACTAGAAGAAATCAGATATTAATACCTAGGGTATTTCACCTTTTGGATGACGCATTTCTTGTAAGAGTAGCACGATTATACAATGCTTTACCTGCTGAATTAAAAAACTTTAGTTTATCAATTACATCTTACTCTAATCGGCTTCTTCAACATCTTCAATAAATTTCTTATAAATTCTGTCTCTATTTTGATTATTTCCATATATGAGTAGTTATTTAATTATCCTAAATACTTTTCCGTATACCTAATCTGTACTCATATTATGTATTCCTTATTATTTATTCATTTTTATTTATTCCTTATTATTTTACTTAGGTTTAAACAAATCATATACCACTGAGTAGTTTTTTACCCTTGGTTAAAAAGCTTAGTTAAATGCATATTGTAATTAATGTTTAATTGGCCAGACGGCTTTGAATTACAAGTTTGTACGAAATAAATGAAATGAAATGAAATGTTCTACAAAAATTATGGCCATAAAATTTTACTATATATGTCAGAACACACCAAAGCCCAAAACTTAACACAAACACGAAAAAAACCGGCCAAATTCAAGATTGCCTATTAAGTGTTAATTTAGATATTATATAGTGTTGGTACCAAAAAGGTATTTAAAAATTGGATTTTCCGGGGTTGATATGAGAGATGCAAAAAAAATGATTTCATTTTACAATTAAATAATATTTATTTTATATTAAATTATACTTCAGGACTATAAACAAAAAATCTATTAATAACGCATATACAAGGAAAAATAGTTATTACATACATAAGTTCAATTATTGTTAATTCACTTTTCTTTTCACTCTTGGCGATTCGACGCCATTATCAAACAATGTCCAAAATAAATCTGTCATAAGAGACAAAATGCTCTTGCCATATCTGAAGGAACCGTTCGCCATGCCTTTAGACCGCAGCATCAAACCGATATAGCAATTTCGGCATATATGTTTTGGCACCCATGGCTCATATGGAAAAACTTCCTGTTCAAAATAAATTTAATATATATCCCCCACTTTGCTCGTAAAAAATTAAACGCTATGTTCCATAAGGGTATGCTTGCCACAGACGTAGCAAAACCAGTCAAGTTTTCCCAAACAGTCAGTCATTATTATTCGTACAAATTCCATTGTAGAATATTGTAAGAAAATAAAAAGATTAACTGGCTTACCCACGATGTCAAACGTTAACGTTCATAAGTAACGTGCCACTCAAAAGTTCCGTTATGGTCATTTTGAGTGACAAAAATATAATGACAGAAATAATGAAGAAGAACAAAAGTACTCTTGGTAGTTGTTGAATAACAACCTTCTCTTCAGAGCTGGGAGAACCAACATATGCGAGGAATAACAAATTAACCTTAACAGGCTATCTTAAATTTGGGCGTTTTTTTGAAGTTTGTGTTAAGTTTTGGGCTTTGGTGTGTTCTGACACATATAGTAAAATTTTATGGGCGACATTTTTGTAGAACATTTCAACCCCGCCCCACCCATTTTTAGGGGAGTTTTTTTACGATTTGTTAAAATATAGGCAAAAATCACCGTTATGGGGGGAAGCTAGAGGGTTAATATATTCCACAAAAATATTGGCCTTAACATTTGCTACAATTTTGCTGAAGATACCCTACACCTCAGATGAACAGAACACATATATACCGATATTCGGCACGAACAAGCAAAGGGGGGGAAACTTTAATCCCCCCTAAAATAAAATTCCGATGTGATCTTTCAAAACGCCGATACACGTATATATTTTTTTGGTCTGCTCTACCAGAATCCACTGACAGAACCCTGTTATTTCGAAAAAAGTTTGAAATTATTGTACAGTGTTATTGGTCAAATAAATAGTCAGCAATATTCCGCGTACGTGTATTTCGCATGTGTTTACTACACAAATGTCAACATCAGGCATTAGGGGCCAATCGCAAAATTTATAGCATTTTCTGATAGGAGGATTACTTTTGCGCCACCTTGTACCTTGTAGTATGGTACCTTGATCCCATTTATGTATATACAATTAACGCCCTTTTAGACTAATAGAATATCATCTGGCTGTAGCCTGATTATTTCACAACATACGAGTATTATTATAACAAGGAATTGAAAATATCAATTCTCTTCTAAACTATACGAGTACATATTTATCTTCCAAGAAGTCTTATTTCACAAAAACTTAAAATGTGATTTTCTCGAAACTACAGAAAAATTATACACTATTCTTTTATTGATATTGTGTTCCATTAATAAATGACGAAGTTCAACCTTTCCAATAAAACCAGAAATTTAAAAAACATTATCAGTAAATTTTTTTTATAGCCTATTCAAATTCAAAATTTGAAATGGCCCTCAGTTATCAGAATTTCATTAATGTAACGCGTTTGCCGTCTCTATCGATCGTAGCATATCAGACCAGAAAATTATGTGCACAGCCATCCGCCAAATTTTCTGTAAACTAGTGTTATTATTTATAGATATAGAATTTACACTCAATGGTTGCTATGACACACAGTTGTATGGCTTAAAATATTTCTGTTCAAAAAATATAAGGAGTGGTCCTAGATGTTAAAAAGATGGCGCCGAGTAATATATTGACTAAATTAAGAAAAACCAGTAAGGAAAGGCAGAAAGTCGGGCGGGGCCGACTATATAATACCCTACACCTCACTAACAATGCGATAAAGGTCAGTGCGATAATAATTTGGAATAATTGGTAAGTAGGCAGGAACATATTATCTAATTCTGAGCCGATAATCGCTAAATTAAGCAATATTCGTTCCTAAATTGAGAAACATCTTTCCGGAAAATATTAATGATCGGAAGTAAAGTACAACTTCTATAGCGCTTTGATACCAAATCAGGAGGAACATATATATGGAGGTTATATATAAATCTGAACCGATTTTCCCTGAATACTCATTCATGTAAAAAGACCTCTTTCTGTAGAATTTCGTACTGATCGGATATAAAATACAGTCCCTACAGCGCTTACATGTCAAATCGGTGGGGCTATATGGGGGCTATATCTAAATCTGAACCGATTTTCTCCGAATTTGGCAGTATTCCTTCGAGTAATAAGAAACCTTTTTCTGCCGAATTTCGCAATGATCGGATATAAAATACAGTTTCTACAGCATTTACATGTCAAATCGGAGGGTTAAAATATATATATGGGGGCTATATCTAAATCTGAACCGATTTTCTCCGAATTTGGCAGTATTCCTTCATGTAGAAAGAAACCTCTTTTTGTCGAATTTCGCACTGATCGGATATAAAATAACATTTTTACAGCGCTTACATGTCAAATCGGGGGTAACATATATATGGGAGATATATCTAAATCTGAACCGATTTCTTCCAAATTTAAAAGTGTTCACTCATATAATAGGGAACCTTTTTTAGCCAAACTTCAAACTGATCGGATATAAAATACAGTTTTTACAGAACTTACTTGTCAAATCGGGGTAACATATATATATATATATATAATCTAAATCTGAACCGATTTTCTCTGAATTTGGCAGTATTCCTTCATGTAATAAGAAAACTCTTTTTGCCGAATTTCGCACTGATCGGATATAAAATACATGTCAAATCGGGGGTTACATATATATGGGGGCTATATCCAAATCTGAAGTGATTCTAAGTCGATCGGTATAATAAACGATGGGTATATTTCTTCTCCTGTTACAAACAAATGCACAAAGTTATAATGCCCTGTACCACATGCTATGTCATCAAAATCGACACATCCAACGCCTTCAAAATTCGGTATATATATGTCAAGTTTCATCGATTCAAATTTCAATAATAGCGACATTTAAATTTTAGCAGTAAAAATATTGTACATGCATTGGTTTTATACGAAAATAAATTATCATTCGATTTTTAAGAAGTAATGGTCGAAAATTGTTTTGCGTCAAAAATACCTCTTGTGACATGAGAAATTTAAAGCTAATTGAAAAAGAAAAAACACTACAAAGTCACTTTTTTACGCTAATACCTGTATCCATTACCAAACTTTCCGACGTTATAAATAGCAAGATGTATTTGTGTGGAGAGATGCGTCTTACAAAGAATTTGGGCTATATTAGAAAATTCGTATTTCCAATGAAACGTTTTGCAAATGAACAAAATTCACAAAACAGAGTTGTTTGTTATGCCTTGTCCCCTTTCCCACACATTTTGTTTTAAAGAGAAAAAACAGCAATTTTGTTGTTTATAAAAATTCAAGACTTTTCGTATTTCATTTTATCAGAATGTGTGGCGCCACACACACCCGCCAGCTGCACACATTTGCATACTTCTACCGATTTAGACGGATAGATGTCTGAATCGAATATCGAATTTATTTGTGTATATATTTACATGTATCTGTGTGTAGACAATTCATTCTCTTTTATTTGCTCATTTATTTTGTGCACACACAAACAAATTCACAAGCATCACAAATAAATATATATACTCGTATAGCAACGAAGGAATACTTTAAAATGAAAAATGAATACATTTAAATCCTTTGTGCCAAAATTTGTTTGATTATTTTCATTACAAAATATCCAAACACTGAATATTCAATGCTTTACCCATGTCACCCCTCCTCCTTTCGTCTTATATTCAATTCGATTTACCTTTAGAGGGCACGGGATTTACATACAGACAGATAAACACACCCACACACTGTCTTATATGCCACAAGACCGATATCAATTTTGTTGTCGGTTTTTTCGTTCGGTTTCTTACTTAGTTTACTTCCGCACAATAAGAAATCCTTCGTCGATATATCATTCTCACTCCTCTGACATTCGGCATGAGAGCATTTGAACATTTGAGCACTGAAACAAAACGTAGTGGTTGTGGCCAAAAACACCTGCATCGTCAGCACCCAAATCCACTGCGGCGCCATTTACTTAGGGTATGTGTGTGTTTGTACGAGAGTGTGTGTGTGCAGACAACAAATATCTGCTCTGCCACTAAACCGCACAAAAGGTACATCGAACCAAAGCACAAACACACAAACACAGATAAATACCACTAAATGTGTGTTGCAAATGCCTTTTTTGCCGCCAAATCTGTTATGGGCCACAGACCAAATGATTTGTCTTACTTTACATTTTTGCGGTACACTCGAATGCGCATTCCACACTGGAGGTATTGCCAATTTATCACCTTAAGAGAGGATACCTTAATCATTTCACTTAGTTTGTCCTACTGCCCCATTCAGCAAAACACAAACGACAAAGTCAACACCACCTGTAAGCGATTAGCCCTACTTAAAAAGTTTTATATTCATTTATTTTTGTTTGGAATGGAATGGATGTACAACACATTTGTATCACTGTTTGTGCAGATGGTTTTACACGCTTGTGGGTGTGTATGTGTTGTACTGGTGAAATTGCAAATGGTCACTTCACCAGTTGACGGGATTCAACACCTTTTGTTAGTGGGTTTGGGGTGTTGTACTGGTGAAACTGCAAATGGTCACTCCACCAGTCGACAGGATTCAACACCTTTTCTTGGTGCGGTTCAATGTCTAACAAATGGGAGTGTTTATTACAGTTTTAAGGGGGATTGGGGATTTTCGGAAGAAATTTGGTTTATTAATAGCAAGGACCAAAATAAATGGAATCCAAAAATAAGTTTTTAGAAAAAGCTTTTCGTGTAGCTAAAGCTTTGGACTTACAGAAGATACCAAATGAATAAAGGACAATGTGCAAGCATTTCTTTTACATTCTGAATTATAACACGAATGCTTGGATAAAGTCTAGCAAAAAATTTAATAATAATAGATTGACATATTTTTTAATTTAAAACAAAAATGTATTCCATAGCATTTTAGAGGTAAGGTAATATCACAAAGCCAAGATAACATCCTAGCTACACGTCAAAAAGACTTAAGGAAATAAATAAACAAACGATAACACAATAACAAACAACTAATAATAGTTGCTTTTAGGGATCATCCGACGAGCTAATAAAGCGTACATATACCGAAAAAAATTTATGTCTGAAATTTTTAAATCACCGAACATATATCTACTCGGATATTGAGCCAAATGTACTTAATACTGTCTCAAACCTTTTTACGGAATGTATGTACTGATTTTTATTTTCTGGTTTAGTTTAGGCATTTAAAACAGTTTTTTAATTTTAGAAACAAGTAAGAAACTTCAGTCGGGTAAACCGACTAATGAATCGCTTCACCTTGAGTCTCTAAAAAATACTAGTAAATTTATTTATTGTTTTGTTTTATTTTAATTATTACCAATTTAAATTGCATTTAATAACTTTAAAGTATGTTCTGGTATTAAAGATCAAAGCTGTTTACTGTTGGTACAAAATGGTCCATTTGTGTGAGAGGTACCAAAAGGGGCGTCCCAATAACGGTCACTTTTCTCTGGACTCTATGTACTATAAAAGCATTACACTGTACAAAATTTCAAGTACTGGTATTAAAGTTAAAAGCTATTAACTTTTGGTACAAAAAGGTCCATTTGTGCGGGAGGTACATAAAGGGGCGGGCCAATAACGCCCATTTTACTCTGGACACTAGGTACTATAAAAGCATTACACTGTACAAAATTTCAAGCATTTGTATACGCTGGTATTAAATTTTTAAGCTGGTAACTTTTGGTACAAAATTTTTCATTTGTGTGGGAGGTACCAAAAGGAGCGTGGAAATAATGCACATATTTCACTGTATTTGTAGGTACTATTAAATCATTACACTGTACAAAATTGCAAGTCTTTGTATGCACTGGTAATAAAGTTCTAAGCTATTAACTTCTTGTTCAAAATTGTCCATTTGTGTGGGAGGTAACAAAAGGGGCGTGGCAACTTCGCCCATTTTTCTCGAGGTAATAGTGACTAATAAACTAATACCATGTTTAGAATTTCAGAGGACTCAAATAAGTAGTTAAGAAGTTATTAAATAATCAATATTTCACTAAATGTTAACACTTTGTGGGGGACGTACTAGAAGGAGTGGACCAATATGGCCCATCTTCAAACTTAGCCGGAGACAGAAGAAAATATTACCACATACCAAATATGAAGTCAATCGGTTACTCCTTTCGAGAGTTATCGTGCGAACCAGCCAGCAGACAGACGAACGGACGGACATTGCTCATTCGACTTAAAATGACCCAAAACGGATATCCGCCGAACATAGTTAGGGTCTTAGGTCACTCCTTCGATGTGTTACACTTTTGGTTCGTAGCAAATGATATACATATACCCTTTTCTCTAAGGTGAGGGGATAAAAATGAAAAAAATTGTTTTTGCGTTTCGCGAAATTTGTAATTTCTCTCGAACGGCTAAACCCATTTTTTCAAAGTTAACGTTGTTTTAAAAAGGATACAACACGCAAGAAAAGTTTTTGGAAAAAATTTAAAATAAAAATTTTAATGAAATGTTTTTTAAAAAAAATTGTTCCCCCTTCGATTTCTTTAAAACTTACACAGAGTATGCGCCAGACTCTTACAAATCCAAAACAGTAAGGGCCTGTTTCTGTAACTTTTTTTCGTTCGTCTACTGAGAACGATCAAAAATCACTCAATTATTCCGAGAAATCTATAAATCACAGAAGTTTATAATTCGTTGTGTCTGTAGAAAATCATGTAAAAAGCTTGTTCCTAAAATATTTCTAACCTGCGTTTTATAGAATTCAAGTAATAGCTGAGAGAATTTTGATCGTTCGTCGTAGACGAACGAAAATAAGTTACAGAAACATGCCCTAATTGGATTTTTTTGTAAAAGTATTGGACGAAATACCGAAACCAGTCTGACAATTTTCGTCTGTTTTTGCAAAACACTGCACAGTGGTACGAATTCAAAAAGGGGAAATAATTCGATCGTCATATTGAGTCACCAAAAATCCAATTTCTGTTTTGGATTTGTGAGACTGTGCCGCATATTCTGTGTATATGTGAAAGAAAACAACAGTTCGAGAGCAAATACAAATTTCGTGAAACCCAAAAACTCAGGTTTTCTAAAATTAAAATAAACATAAAATTTTTTTAAAAAAAAAATTGTAAAAATGATAGCGTAATCTTATTTTACCTATTTATAACTGTTTATAAATATTTTAGCCAAAAATGAACTACATAGGTCGATATTAAATATTCTGACCCATATGTCATTTGCTACGAGCCAAAAGTGTAACACATCAAAGGAGTAACATAACCCCCAAGTATGTTCGGCGGAAATCCGTTTTCGGATCTTTTAAGTATTAACATTTACTGCTTATATATTTAATACCAGTGCACACAAATACATGAAATATTTTTAAGTGTAATACTTGTATAGGACCTACAGTTCAGTGAAAAATGGGCGTCATTGGCACCCATTTTGGTTCCTCAAGCACAAATGGACTATTTTGCACCACAATTACATTTTATATCTTTTATACCGGAGCTTAACGCTTTTAATTTCCATTTAAATTGATAATAATTTAATTAAAACAAAAAAATAAATAAATTTACGAAAATTTTTTGAACTGAAGGTGAGGGTATTCGTCGGTTTACCCGACTGAACTTTCTTACTTGTTTTATAATAATACATTTGCGGAGGAAAATATTTATAAATAACGTTACAACTTATTTAAAATTGAAAGACGTTTCCTTTAAGATGAATATAAAAAGGTTATACTTTTTTAAATAACTTCTTCTATAATTTCAAAATACGACATATACTTTTTCACAATTATTCAAATTTTGGCAAATATGACTTGAAATGGATCATAATATAGCAAATTTGGTTGCCTATTCAGAAAAGATGATGTGAAGGAAATCGGTGTATATTCTGCTCCGATATTCACGAAATACATTTTTTTTATTAGCTCTGTAACGTTTGGAGATAACTCTTAGGTGTAAAAAATAATGAATTATGAATCAGAGGAAAAAGACAAAGAGACACGCAATTAAATATTATGTTCGCCCGCTCCTGTATATCATAGGGGACCCAAATTCAAAACCTAACTTCTCTAATACCTCTTCTACAAGAATGTCAAGTTGTGTTGCAATCGGTTAATTAGTTAAAAAGCGGCAGAATTATTTAGCTTTTTTCAATTCCTCCCACAGTGCAGCGTTTGGACAAAATGTATGTTCCACAAAATTTGTATATGAGTTTTGTGTAGATAAACCCTTCCTCCTCGCCAATTCTGTGTGCTCTTTTCGAACTTTTAAACAAAATAAACCTGTTAAGCACCTCAAATACTAATTTAAATCCGACAATGTATCAATTCTTGACGGATTCTGTCTAAAGTAAGACTAAGTGGATTTCAATATAATTCCCTAGATTGGGGTGTGCTACTATTTTCATTATTTTCCGTAATATGTTAACTGCTCTGTTATCATGGTAAAATGTGTGCGGTAATTTTTAAGTCATCCTGTTAAGCGAAACCGAAAAAGGGATTTATATTTACCACATGAGCTTTGCATGTACATTCCACAACTTTCTCTAAAAAGTTCGAGAGCTTTTTTAATCAGTCTATGGATAGTGTGACCTTGATAGGTATCCAACAGCTGATGTCAATGCAAAGAAGCAACAATTGTGTTGTTTACTGTTACACACATCACAGCAAAGCTACTACAGTAATGTTTGGTCTCACTCAAACTCTCACTTTTACTTTTAGTATACCACACACATACAGCCTCTCTGTTAAAACTAACAAAGGCAAGAGCAAAAAAAGCTTTAGCTATCTACCCAATGGAGTAAAGCTACATTTTCTCTTAAATGCCAAACTTTACACTCTCTTTTATGAGTATGGCATTTGCTGGTTAATGTGTTGAGTGAACTGCTGTCCTTATGCAGTAAATCCTTGCAATTCAGTTTGGCTCGAGTCTTCGTCGTGTAAGTATTTGTTGTTGTGCCGCCAACACTATAGACGTGACGTATAGTAAATTCCACAGTGTTGTTGTGATTCCTGTTGCGTTTTTTGTTTCATTTGTGGTTCCGAAAAATGCAATTCAAAAATGTTTGCGCGTTTCTGCCCCACATACGTCCGTGAATGTTGGCATCAGTCAGAAGGTGCCAACGCATACACTCACATATGTATGTGTGTGGGGGCAAGTGATGCTTAGTGATAGTGAAAGTGAAGGAATAAATGGCTTGATATCCCCTCGGTTGATTAACGCGACTAAGTACAAGGCAAATGTTGTCGCACATACAACTGTCTCCACTGCCGCCAGGCAGTTTTGATGATGGAACGCAATACTACATCTGGCTGGCGCGCTGCGTAATGATGAGCACCAGTGTTTTGATGCTTGAAGTGGATGGATGTATGTGTTTTTAAAGTGCTAAAAAAATCTTAATGGCGAATATATAATGTAACACTGTGTAACAAAAGTGATTCGAAATACGAATATGTGAAGATTACAAAGATCAAAGCAAGACATCCATCAATCAAAAAATGAAACAAATTGTGATTTCTAATAATTAATTCAAACACATTTTTCTTGAAATATCTGAGATTATTGCATTAACTTTGTTTATTACATTATTTTTTGTTTTTTTTTTTTTTTTGTTTTCGTTCTGCTTATTTTTCTGTGCCTTTACCTACTGACGTGAAGTTGTACCCGTATATCAACTTAAAGACAACAAATGGAGCCCCTTTATGAACCTTTGCTGTCTTTGAAAAACGTAAACACATCTCATTGGTTTTAAATTGACACAGCTTGGCGCCATAAGTAAAATATATGTCTTGATTCACATTTTTATATATACAGTGTACCTAAACGGTTAAAAAGTTTGGCTAGTTTGACGCCAAAAACTGTTAATGAGATTTTGTTCAGGATTATCCACTCTACTCAAGTGTGTAGAGATCAACATTGGATCTGCTTCGCTTAGCGAGATATCGCGAAAACAGTAAAAAACTATGTTAGTTACAGTGAACTAAAAATAGCGGGAATTTAGAGCTGTAATACAATTTCCAACAAATATGAGTAATTGTAAGTCGTTTAACAATGTACGTGATTTTTGCAATATCACAATATTGCGAGTTTTTAGTAATCTATAAAACTGCTAAGCCAGGTGTACAAATAATTTACACAGAAGAGATATCTCCTATAGTTACCGAGATATCTGCAATTGATAATTGAATTTTGAATTTTTTATCCAACCAGGTCCTAGTATTTTGGGAATATCGGAACCGAACTTTTCTGATCTGGCAACAAAATTTTCAATTTGATGAAATAATTCAATACAAAAGATATGGCCGTTTGAAGTTATATTTTCCAAAAAATTTGATTTTTTGTATTTTTTTGAAAAGCAACAGAGAAATAAAAATGTCATACTAAAGTCAAGTAAAAAAAAACTTAATTTAAGCTTACCTAAAATGTTCGTACTTTGTTTTTCTTAAAACAAGTATAAATCGGCATAAATTGAAAAAAATTAAGCGCTGAAGGGCTTACAATAAGTATATAATACTTGAAATCAAAAATTAAGCCTAATATGGCTTAAAGTAAGAAGAAAAAAGCTTACTTTTATCTCCGAGAGCAATTATACATAGAGTACAATAAAATTACCTTCCCAACCACTCTCCAATTGGTTTCTCGTTCATGTAGTGTTTGTAAATACATTACTTGGTGTGATATTTTTTGATTTAAATTTTTGGAGGTGGTAATAATTCTTGTTCGTTTCGTTGATGCTATTCCTTACATGTTTGATATTTAAATGGAATAATTACAGCTAAAGTTTTGTTTTTGCTGTCAGGCAATTAGCTATTCCTCAAGATCTATTATACGAAAAAGCCGGGCTCAAAATTCCTTTTGCAGTTTATCGTATAACATATTACTGCATATAAAAATGGTATAGTTTTTCATATCCAAGATTTGCAATTGTCGAAAATGCAGCCCCGTTTTGAAATTTTCGTAAAAAATTATGTAATTTAGAGAAGCGTGGCAACACTATTAATACAAAATTTGGACTCGTTCTTTTCTCGAAAATATTCTCCAGGAAGTGTCCTTTAAGATGAATATAAATATGTTATAGTTTTTTTTTTCAATTCCTCTGTATCTCCAAAATACTACATATCGTCATCAGAAACGAGAAAGGGCCTATCATCATATTTGAAGTTTTTACAAGAGAATCAAAATACTAAATTAAATGAAAATGTTTTCGTTGGGAAAACGGGGGTTTTAGGATATTACCTAAACATAATGATGCATCTATAAATTCCCACAAGCATGATTTATAACTTGTTTATGAAAATTGCGTGAAATAGGAATTTTTAACTATGAAAAAAATAAATGATTTGTTGTTAAGTCCTATTGAATTTCGTTAATAAATTCGATATGTTTGATAGTAGGTGGCTAAAAATTTGTTAGGATGTGTATTTTGATGCAGTGTACCGAAATCGATCAAAAACTGAATTTCCAGTTTTCTTGTTGTTACGCCCTTTTTCGTTTCTGATGACGATAATATACCTTTCCGCAACAAAATACAAAAATTGCCTATATTTTGAAAATATAAATTGTTATGGCCATAACTTTTGTATAAGTGGGCACATTTGACTGACACTGCTACATTATGTAGTAAATTTTGGTGTAAATTTAGAGAAGTTAATGTGAGAGTAATCGGTTTATATTCTGCACTGATATTAAGCAAATTCTAGGACAGGGTCAGGAAAAAGATGAAAAAATCACTTTTCAAATGCAGACAGAAATGTAAAACGACATAAAATTTTTAAAAATTAACATATTTCAATGAAATATTTTGTAGTTCTTGATATCACAAGTCGAATGTAATTCGCGAATCATTGTAATTCCAAAAGTCAATCCCACAATTCCCAAAATAGTTTTTTAAATCCCCAAAAATTGGATTTTTTGTATTTCCCCTATATCTACTATACTAAAGCCGGGTTTCAGATTCCCTTTGCAGTTCAACTTACAACACCTGACCACATATAAATATACTAAAAGTTTTAACATTTTAGCTTTGCGATTGTAAAAAATGTGGCTTACTTTTGAAATTTGTGTAAACTGGAGAAGCTTGTTAACAGTACCCGTGAATATTTTTGAACCATTCTTTCTTTGAGAACATTCTCTGGACGGTTTTCTTTAAGATGATAGTAAATATGTTATACCTTTTTTTAACTAACCTCTTCTAAAACTCGAAAATACGAGATACATATACATTTTTCCTTAAAAATTTGCAAAAAAATATTTTTTTTTTTTTAAATATAACTTCAAGTGTCCACAACTTTTGTCCCATTGGGTATATCGAACAAATTTCCTTTCTTTATATAGGGCATTTTGTTGCCAATCTTGACGTGCTTATACGGATAAAATCGGTGCATATTCTGCTTCGATATCTACAAAATACTAGCACAGTGTCGGGAAAAAAATTTAAAATTCAATTTTCAAACGAAAAAGACGAAAGTTACCCGCGCTTAAACATTTTGTTTGCCGAGGTTGCCAACTTTGAGGCCCTGCAGCTCCGTCCCTGTATACCACAGGGGGCCCAAACTCAAAACAAACTCTAATACCTCTTCTACAAACATGCCAAGTTTGGTCGCAATCGGTTGTCTGGTTAAGAAACGGGAGAATATTAAAGCCTGATATATAAAGATTCTTTTCTCATAATCTTTTCTGGATAGACAACAAAATTTGGTATTTAATCAAAAAATATTGGCATTAGATATACCCGCTGAGAAAAAAAGTTATGGCCATTTGAATGTATTCTTTTCATACCATACTCACATGCCAAATTTGAAGTCAATCAGTAACTCCTATAGAAAGTTATAGTGCGCACAAGCCAGACGGACGGACGTTGCCCAAAACCGATTTGGTCACTACTTCGATGTATTACACTTTTGGCACGCAGCAAATCATATATATCCTTGTTCACATTATGGTTATAGAATAAAAAGTTTATAATTTTTAATCATTTTCCATAATTTTTCTCAAGTTGGCATTGTTTTCTTCGTTAGAATGCTGGACTTCAATATTCGCTGGTTTCCAATATGCAGCAATCCAAAATCCAACTTTCATAGTAATTGAAGTCACATGCAATGCAGAACAAATATATCCGATAAAAGCAAAACAAAACAAAGGCCAATAATCATGATACCATTTGTACTGTATCTGATGGAGAGAGCGGAAATTACATTAAAGAGCTTTTTTTAATCATAAGCATGGCGAATAATTTTTTGAATAAAATTTTCATTTTAATCACATGATACATTTCACTTTATTTAATGCGATTTCGTCATCCAGTGTTCAAGAAAATTTATGTAAATTTGTATATACGAATACCTAAAAATACCTCTGCATTTGTTTCTGCATAACTGATAACCTCGACAACTCTTCAAAATATTTATTTTTTACATGAATAATGGAGATCTCAGGGGACCCTTTGGCTTTCAATTTAATGGACTTGCATATATACTTCTTCCCAGTTGTACGCCGCTGCCATGTGTGGCTGGGAACCCATTATTCATACGGAAATTACAAACCAAACGAAACCACTAAACCCAACTTCGACTGGCAGTTGGTAAAGTCTTAAACGTATTTATAGCTATTTTACGTTGAGCGAGGCCAAACATTTTGCCGAACTGAAACAGATGCTCTAGAATTTGTTCAGTGGCACTCAGTGATATCTCAAAATTAATTGGCATTTTACGCCTTACCTTTTGTGATATATGAGGAACAAAAAGGGAAGGAGAAAGAAGAAAAAGTTCCGCTGTATCTGTGTTGGGACACATGAGCTAAGGAAAGGTTAAATAGCAAATGAAACAACTTAATCCGGATTATTTAAGAAAGATGTGCCTTATGCAGCGAAGTATCAATATACACCAAATTCAGTATTCTGTATGAAAGTGAATGATATACATATTTATACAAGGTGGCGCAAAAGTAATCCTCCTATCAGAAAATGCTAATAAATTTTGCGATTGGCCCCTAATGTCAGTTCTGTTTTGACATTTGTGTAGTAAACACATGCGAAATACACGTTAATAAACAATGTTACGCTACACTGCTCCAGAACGCGGAATATAGCTGACTATTTATTTGACCAATAATCGGTCGGTGACTTTGGCACAAAACATCGAAAGGTTACATTTGCGCCACCTTGTATAAGCTGTGAAAAATATTGCAACATAGGGTCGTAGGTCACTTCTTCACAAAGTGAAAATATTCGTTTCAAAACAACACTCATTTTCTTAAGACCATTGAAGCCCTTTTTCTCAAAAATTTTGGAAATTTAATAACAAAGAAAAGCATTTAGTGATATACATATTTATTAACTACTAGCTGCGCCCGGTGCGCTTCGCTGCCCATGTCAAAATTCGCGCTGTAGAAACTGTATTTTATATCCGATCAGTACGAAATTCGGCAGAAAGAGGTTTCTTATTACATGAAGGAATGCCGCAAAATTCGGAGAAAATCAGTTCAGATTTAGATATAGCCCCCATATATATATGTTACCCCCAATTTGACATGTAAGCGCTGTAGAGACTGTGTTTTATATCCGATCAGTACGAAATTCGACAGAAACAGGTTTCTATTTTACATGAATGAGTATTCTAGGAAAATCGATTCAGACCTCCATATATATGTTCCTCCAGATTTGGTTACAAAGCGCTATAGAAGTTGTACTTTACTTCCGATCATTACAAAGTTCTCCAGAAAGATTTTTCTCAATTTAGGAACGAATATTGCTTAATTTTGCGATTATCGGTTCAAAATACATTTACCAATTATTCCAAATTATTATCGCAATGACCCTTATCGCATTGTTAGGGAGGTGTAGGGTATTATATAGTCGGCCCCGCCCGACTTTCTGCCTTTCCTTACTGGTATTAGTAATAAATTCACTGAATGAAAAAATACCGAATTCAGTGGAAAGTCCAGAAAATAGAAATGTATACTTATAAAATTTCCAAATTCTTGTTTCATTGATATTGCATCACATTATCATATTGCGATTGTATTGGAGTGATCAGCTGTAATTATCGCATACCGAGCATTTTTGTTCATGTATTTCCTATATAATACTTGCAAGATATATCAAAATATGGGCTGGGCCACGCCCACTGGTCCTATTCCGCACATTTGAAAGCCAATCACGTAGACTGCTACCAGATACATATACGCAAAATTTCAACACTCTCGCTAACAAAATGAGCAAGATAATTCAATTTCAAAATTTGGCTTATATGGGCGGTGGCCCGCCCATTGGTCTGATCCCGCCAATTTTTGGACCAATCACGTGGACTGTCACCAGATACATATCTACAACATGACAGCACTCTAGATAAAAAATTGTGCAAGTTATATCAATTTCAAAATTTGGCTTATAAGGGCGGGGCCACGCCCATTGGTCCGATCCCGCCCATTTTCTGACCAATTACGTAGAATGCCACCAGATACATATACACAACATTGCAGCACTCCCGATAGCAAATTGTGCAAGATATAAAAATTTCAAAATTTGGTCATTGTGGGCGGGGCCACGCCTATTGGTCCGAACCCGCCCATTTTTGGACCAATCACGTAGATCGCCAACGGATATATATACACAAAATTCCAGGTCTCTCGCTAACAAATTGTGCAAGATATCACATTTTTTAAATTTGGCTTATATTGGCGGTGCCACGCCCATTGGTTCGATCCCGCCCGTTTTTGGATCAATCACGTAGACTGCCACCGTTTACATATACACAAAATTCCAGCACTCTCGCTAACAAATTGTGCAAAATATCTCAATTTCAAAATTTGGTTTATATGGGCGGGGCCACGCTCATTGGTCCGGTCCCGCCCATTTTTGGAAAATTCACATAATCTGCCATTAAATGCATACAAACAAAATTTCAGCACTATACCTATAATAGGAGCAGAAATATCGGATTTTTAACCTGCGATTTGTATGGGAGGTACCACGCCCCTTTGTCCAATTAATTCTTTTTTCTATATAAACCATCTCGTGAAAATTTAGAATCGAATAAAAAAAATCATCCAAATCGCTCCAGCCGTTCTGACGTGATGCCATTACACAGATGGACCGTTTCATTTTTATATATATAGATTTTCGAGGCTATCTAAAAGTTCTCTACGGCCAACTAGGTTCCAAACACAATTTTGGTCAATGTGGCGTATGAGTGTTATTAAATAGAATAGTAATTATACGTCAGGCTGAACGTGGAACAATATGTATTACGAAACGGATATTTACATCAATGCATTTGGTTAAGGCAAATATTTTAAAGAGTTTGAAATTTGATATATAATCATTGATATCATTTTGAAACTAATAAAAATATTTACCATAGCTCATATTTATATTTCGGTCCGTCTTTTTGACAATCTAAACCATTTAATATATGCCAATCTAACGAAAGACAGATATGGTCATATTTAAAAAGAGTTGCGAAAGTCTCAAAATAGATCCTGAATACATTTCTGTATCCTGGACACATTCGATGCCTCATGGTTACGGATAATTTTAGCCTACTATTGTACTATTGGGTACATCAAGAAATATAATAGTTCTTGGATTATTTCCAGTGAGGAATCGCTGGTAGTGCTCCTGGATACCCTTTTCCCCGGCAGCTCTTAAGAGGCATTGAATACTTCAATACTGGGATTTCTTTGAAGTGCATCCATCAGAGGTCGCCAGCAAGATTGCAAACGAATCTAAAATTAATTGGGCATTTAATTAATTAATTAGCTTTAAACCGTTTAAGTCGCCAGGACCAGATAAAGGCTCGCCGGCAGAGCTACTGGCAGTGGCTGATTTATTAAGTCCAGACAAAGTCTCGTCGGCGGAGCTACAGGCAGTGGCTTATACAATTGCTCCCAGGCACAGAGAGATCTACACCTGTTGTATCAATCAGGCCCACATACCAACAAAATGGAGAGAAACCAAGGTTGTTTTCATCCGTAAAGCGGGAAATCCGTCCCATACTGGAGCTAAGGATTTCAGGCCAATTTGTCTATCAGGCATTTCTCCTTAAAACCCTGGAGTGATTAATTACTATCTATTAACCTTAGGACTAAAACAAGTAAGAAAGTTTTAGTCGGGTAAACCGACTAAGGTATATCCTCACTTTGTGAGTAATGTAATATAGAATATTACACGAATTAATGTATCAACTGTGTGGGAGGAACCAGAAGGGGTTTATCAAATACACCTATTTTTCGCTGAACTGTAGATACTTTAAATACATTTCGCTGTGCCGAACTATAAGCGTTTATGTGCACTAATATATTAACGTTATGAGATGTTCAATTCTGGTATATTTTGAACATTTTGTGTGGGAGGTACATAAAAAGGGGCGTGGTGGTAACGACCATTTTTCACTGGACTATAGGTACTTCAAAAGCGTGGAATTTTGCAATTTTTTTTAATATTTCGTGCATTGGTACTCACGCTATAAGCTTTGTACATAATGGTATTTTTGTGTGGGAGTTACCAAAAGGGGCGTGGAGGTAACGACCATTTTTCACTGGACTGTAGGCGCTATAAAAGCATTACACTGTGCATTCAATTTCAAATATTTTTATGCACTGGTATTAATGTTATAGGCGGTTTACTTTTTGTACAAAATGGTCCCTTTTGTGTGGGAGATACCAAAGGGGGCGGGACCACTTTACCCATTTTTCTCAAGTTGATAGCGACAGATAAACTATTACGATGTGTGGAATTACAGAGGATTCGGATAAGTAGTATAGACGTTATTAGAGAATCAATAGTTCACTAAATTTTAACCCTTTATGAGGGAGGTACTAGAAGGAGTGGACCATATGGCCATCTTCGAACTTAGCCAGAGATAGAAAAAAAATATTATTCCATACCAAATTTGATTTCGACTGCTTTCGAGAGTTATCGTGCGCTATGTACAGGCAGACAGACGGACGGATAGGCTATAGCAACCCCGGAGGTTGATAGCTATATAAGTACGTTGGTTCATTCATAACCTTCTAACTGAGAGACACATTTCAGCTAGCTTAGGGTCAACTGACCTCCATAGATTTGTCAGCGTGGAAAGGACCCAACGGGGTGTTCTGTCTCCTCTGTTATGGAATCTCTGCATGAACAATATTCTGCTATCTCTGGCGATTATGGGTGTCAGAGTTGTTGGCTATGCAGTTGACGTGGCAACAGATGTCAGAGGGACGTTTGAGAATATTCTTAGAGTCGGTATTAATATTTTCTCTGATAGTCAAGGCTTCTGACAAGTACATGGATACTCTATTTCTGAGTTAAAAACCTTGACTGTCGCAGATCTCTTAATAAGATGTCCGAACAGTTCAATATTCACCTGATGTGGGTGCAGGGCCACAGGGACATACCAGCGAACTGCTAGGCAGATGAACTTGCAAGACTTTCTCTTACACGGTCCAGGGGAACTGGAATATGTGGTCATACCTCAAGCGATCTGCAAGCTCTACTTGAGAAATAGTGCCCCATCAACAAATAACAGGTCTTAACTCAAACCGCTCCAACGCACTGCTGTCGTTGCCGAGACCGTACTTCTCACTTATAGCGTCTTTCATGGCATGTCACTGCCTTATTCAACGCCACGCAGACAGAGTGAAGGTATGGCATAATGACTACTGCAGAAGCTGTGGAGACGAAGGGGAGGAGGAATCAGTAGAACACCTAATTTGTTTGTGGAGTTGGTTAATATGGCTGATGTTTGAATCTGCCAATTTTTGAGCTTTTTAAAGGAATCAAATTGGTTCAACGTGAGGGGCTAGGGATAACATATACTTTCCCTTACGTCCCTGTGATAACACCATGGACTGTCTGATCTATGTGAGTCTGTTAGAAATAAAAATGTGAAATTTGGCAAGTATTTCGAGAGTTATCATGCGCACCAGCTAGACTGATTGATTTTTTCCCTTTATTTATTCCGCTCGGGAACATAGGGCTTCTACAAGATTATTCCAATTTATTATATTATTACAAAGATTTTTTCGGTTCTTTTAAAACGTATATGTTGTTGTTTCCGTTCCTGTAAGAAAGTTCTCCGCAATGTGTTTTTTGAGCGGCCATGTCGTCGTCTGACTTGTGGTTTCCATTCCAGAACTGTTTTAGTGAAGCTGTCTTGTGGTTTCCGTAGTGTATGACCTATCAATTTCCATTTCTTCTTGTTATTTGGCGGCAAATGGTTTCTTCGTTCGTCATCCTCCACAGAGCTGCGTTGGTTATTGTATTCAGCCAGAATATACGGCACATTATGTGCACGGGGAAAAATCGCCTTTTTGATATGTTTGAATCGAAAGAATATATATTTGGAAGACAAATTTTTAAATATTATATATTTTTTAGGAAATAAATTTTATTTTGAAATCAATAAACTTTATTTGGAACGCATATACATATTAATATATTACAACAAAATATATTTGCAAACTAAATTTCTCAAATTAAATATGGCTCTAAATACAAATAAGATTATAGCTTTGGAATTTCTCCAAATATATCTTATTTAAAAAACATTTTCAAAACTTTTGCTGATTTTTCGAATTTGAGGTTTAACTTCTGTACTAAATAAATCATTTCAATTCATTTCAAAAGTATTCCAAGTCATCATTAAGTATCAATCATCCAAGTAATTTATTTTGATCCAATTATTATTTCAATTGTTATTATTTATTATTTTTACGAACATTAAAAATTTCTAAAAAATTAACATATTTTGGGCCTTTTGTGAATAAATAAATGCAAATAAAAACATATTGGGATGTAAACAAAGATTTGTTTAGAACAACATCATACCAAATATGTTATTTTTGTATGTACCAAATACTAGGTGTTTATGGTGTACCCTTAACATATACATATATGTTTCAAGCCGATTACGTTTGGGATGATATACAACAGAATCTACTTTTTTAGTCGATTGCAATTTGCTTGCAATTTCTGACTGATTGGCATATCTTAAATGATTTAGAATGAATAGATATATAGAATAGATAGAAGGAAGACGGTCAATGCAAAAGTATTCCATAAACATATCACACTCCGATAATCTATATTACACTTGAATCAGATGATATACGTCTTAAACTATAGGCAACGTATAAGAGATTGGCATTTTCAGTTTTTCATTTCCTGGTCCTGTTGCCCTTTAAAAGGACTTCAATTCAAAGGATAACAGTTTTCAAAAAAATATTTTAAATACTTATTTGGATATTTTGATATTTTTGATATTTCTAATATTTTTATAAATACCGCATAAAAAGGATTCCCTTTGAAAATCTCCAAGAACTTATTCGAAAAATATATGAATTTATACGAAAAATAAAATATAGAATTAATTCCGAAAATATGACATTTTGATATCCTTTCTATCCTGTATACAAAATAATAGAAATAGCCAAAATTCTGCTTTTTAATTTGGCACCTACATCGATATCATAGAGTGCGAATAATTATTTAAAATATTTTATTGAAAAACGTTATGCTGTGAAAGTTTGAAGTCATTTTAAATGGCAACAGGAGCTGGAAATGAAAAACTGACAATGCCAATTAACTCCATTTTGCCTATAGTTTTCGACTTATATCATCCGGTTCAAGTGTAACGACTTTTTGTTAAATTATTGGACGCTGTAATACGTAGTATGTTCAAAAAATATCGCGAATTTTGTATATTTTCAAAAAGTATTTATTTATTCATGAATATCTATTTTGTCCCCTTCAAAGTAATTCCCCTCGGATATAATACACTTCTGCCAAAAGTTTTTTCCAATCCTCTAAGCACTTCAAGTAATCATTTTTTGTGATCTTGTTCAGCTCCTCCTTCGATGCCGTCTTTATCTCCTCAATCGTGGCGTAGCGTCGCCCTTTCATGGGCCTTTTCAGTTTTGGGAACAAAAAATAGTCACAGGGGCTAGGTCATGGGGAACACGGTGGCTGTAGGACCATTACTGTGTTGTTTTTGGCCAAATATTCGCGCACAAGCAACGATGTGTGTGTAGGGGCGTTAAGTTGGTACAAGAGCCAGTTCTTCCACAAATCAGGGCGTTTTTGGCGGACTGCTTCGCGCAATTTTCACATAACTTACAGGTAATATTCTTTATAGACCGTACTACCCTGTGGCAAGAACTCATAATGCACCACGCCCCTGCAATCAACGAAAACTGTGATGTTTTCGTCTGTTGTTGACGTGCTCGGGCGTCCGGCACGCTTTTCGTCCTTCGCATCTTCTCGGCCCTCTAAGAACATTTTGTACCACCGATAAACGTTGCTTTGATCCAAGGTAGCTTCACCATATGCCACACTCAGCATTCGGAATGCGTCAGCGCACTTTATTTTGTTTTTCACACACAAATGCAGATTCCCATTTTCTGAAATAGATAAAAATCGTAGACAAGTTAAAACACATCCAAGCACAACAGCTGTCAAAAATTAACTAGACATTCAAAATGGCCGACCTTGTCGGCATAAGTAAGGGACATGAGTATCAACATAACGCTACAAAAATATCAAAAATAAAATACACGTAGCCCGCGGAAATTAAAAATTCGCGATATTCTTTGAACATACCTCGTATATCTTAATAACTATACAATAATTCCGCTATTACCACAATTATTTTATTCTTGTAGGCAAACATAACTGGGTCAGCCTTATTCCAATTGTCATCAATGACACAAAAATGCTTCATATTATGTTGTTTTCTAAGAAATTAGTTTCTAAATTAGATGCAGACGAGATAGTTTTGCGCCGACGACTACAACTGGGATATGGGTGAATGTGGTCAGCATATAGCAATATGCCCTTTTAATATAATTATGCTCTTTAAATATTGGTGAGGAGTCCTTATTCCTTATCTACTCTGTGTGAACTCAGAGTATTATCTACAACAAATCAAAATGATTAGTCTAATACTCATATAAAGTGATTATAAACATGTATGTAAATGTATGTATGTACGAGTATAATTAAGTGTGTCGCTACTTACTTAATGAAATATAACTTTAATTAGAATTTATTAGATGTGGTCATAACATTATATTATAAAGATCGAAATTAAAACATTATTTTAAAAACAATTTGTTCGTATATACAGGGTGGATAATATGTATTGCAACCAACTTCAGGTTGCTATCATTTCTAAACCGCTAGTCTGATAGCTGATAGATTTATTTAAGTGACAGTTCATTTTCTTGTTTACAAGCTTACAAAAGCATTTTGATCTATTTCATTCAGAAAAAAAGTTATTCGTGATGGAATTCAAGCGTGATAGTGTGATTGCTTTATATTTGGGTGGAAAAACACAAGTGGCTATCGTTAGAGCCCTCCAGCATTTAAATGTGAATAAATCTTTTGTTTCGCGTACCATTGCTCGTTACCGTGATACTGTCAGTGTTGCATCGCGTCCAAAAAGTGGACGAAAAAAAACGGTAACAACACCAGAAATTATCCGAAAAGTGAAGGCCAGATTTGATCGAAATCCACGCCGAAGTGGTAGACAAATTGCTCGTGAGCTGAACATATCGCGAGAACGGATACAACACATATTAAAAAATTAGCTTGGACTAAAGCCATTGAAGTTCCAAAAAGTGCCAGAGCTCACCGATGCACAAAAAAAGTTAGTTTGGAAAGAGCCAAGGAGTTGCTTCGCTTGCACGAAAGTGGCCAGTTAACGAATTTGGTTTTCTCCGATGAGAAGCCATTCCAAATTGAGCAGTTTGTGAACAAACAAAATGATCGGGTTTACTTGCCAAAGAGGTCAGCTGAAAATGTACACCTTCGATTGGCCACCAGAACTCAAGCGCGGCCGATGGTAATGGTGTGGGCCGCCGTAACGGCCGATGGTCGCTCCCCGCTCGTATTCTTCGACCATGGGGTCAAAATAAATGCCGAATATTATCGGGAAAATGTCCTAAAGACAGTATTTAAGCCCTGGGCAGACAAATATTTCGGCCGCAGACCACACTGAAAAAAAAAATTGTCATAAAATTAAAGAATTGCTCCAAAGACGTCCTCAGTCCTCTAAATAAGTACATTTTGTACTTAAAATATAGATAATTACATTAGTATTAAGTAATTTACATAATTTTAAGTACATTTTCTTAATTTTAAGTACAAAATGTACTTATTTAGAGGACTAAGGACGTCTTTGGAGCAATTCTTTAATTTTATGACAACTTTTTTTTCAGTGCATGGACATTCCAACAGGTCTCAGCACCATCGCACTCCGCACGCGTCAATCAAGAATGGCCTAAAAAGAAGGTTCCTCGCTTCATTTCTACCTCACAATGGCCACCAAGATCTCCGGATCTCAATCCGCTGGACTTTTGCACCTGGGGCATTTTAGAGAGTAAGGTTCGCACTAAAAAATACCAAAGTATCGATCATCTCAAGACGGCGCTTCGCCGGGAATGGGCCAAAATACCGCAGAGCCACTTTCGTGCAGCATGTGATGGCTTTGTCGGCCGTTTGAAGGCCATAATTCGTGCCAAAGGTGGCAAATTCGAACAAATCTAAACTGTTTCTAAAATTTTATGTTATTTCCGACATTTTTTGCTTTTGAACAATAAAATTTAAAAAAAATTAAAAAAATATAGCGCTTTACTTTGTTGCATTACATATCAGCCACCCTGTATATTAGGGCGGGTCAGAAAAAAAATTTTCGGTTGTCAGCATCTGAAATTAAAGCTTTTTTTGTTTAGTGAATATTGCCGAAATATTCGTCTATATCTTGAGCTGCCACTGAGATAGAGCGACGTTATTCCTTCAAAACTCACGTTTTTCATGCATATATCGGACACCTTGGACTAAAGCGCAACATTTTTCTTAACAATAGCTAAAACTTGCTATTCTCCTTAAAACTCTAGCAATATTGTAATTCTCGATTTAAGGGCGCAATTTTACGAAATTTTTCATTTTTTATTAAAACCCTTTCTCTAAGAACAGAATATCCAATTATAAATGTATATATTTGATAATGGACTAGATATATTTTCACACGTCTAAGCTGTTCGCTATGCAGTTGTGCATGAAAATACTTTCACCTGTGGTCAGGGGATTGTGGTCATTCCTATAACATATTTTGAGATAAAATTGCAAAGGTATGTGCACAACCCACTGACCACAGCTACTTTCATGTCAAATTACACGCCCTAATCGTGTATAACTTCGGTTGTATATACATCAATACCCTTTTAAGCAGAAGACTGAGGTCTAACTAAAAATACAAAAAATGTTGCACTTTATTCCAAGATGTCCGATATTTGCAAGAAAAACATACATTTTAGAGGTTATGTTTATCGCTCTACTTCTCTGGCGGCTCAATTTATAGGCGAAATAGTTTGAGGATATTCACTAAACAAAACATGCTTTCATTTCAGATGCGAACAACCGCTAAATTTTTTTTCTGGCCCGGCCTAATGTACGAGTATTTTTACAGACAGACATACATACATTTCGAATATGATCTTATGAACCGAAAAGAACAAATTGTCTCCCCAATTAAAATGACTGTACAAGAGAAAAGCAACACTTTCACACCCTAAATGACCTTTTTGCGATAACCGGAAGGGGTTAAATGTCCGACGCTGTTCACACTCTCCCTCACGCAAACACACCCACACATATCTGCACAACAAACGCAACAGTGAAGTTGCTTTCAGTTATTTCAGTGTCCAACCATTCAAAAACAAAAAAAGGATTACCTCACGTGTAAAATATGTGTGACATGGACAGCGCCCAACCAGACATTCATAAGGACAAAATTGTACATACACATGTGTATGTGTGAATGTGTATGAGAGTGCCAGTACTGTTTATTATTTTAGGAAAAAAAGGGCGGTTGAAAAAACAAATTACTAAAAACAACAACAAACAAACAACAACTACAGAAACAAAAGCCGTCATTAAATTGCTAAGCCGAAATACACGAGAATAACGGGAAATTCAAAAGAATTCAAGTACAAAGGGCACCTTTCCACATAACAAACAAATGGACATGTCACACATGAAACTTAAAAATGAGCAACAGAACATTTTGAGTTACTACACTTTTGGGTAACAGGTGCGATATGTACTTTGAAGTTTTCAAACATTTATAATACTTATCAGAGAAAAGAGATTTGCTGTGGTCTAACCTATATACCGATACCTCCATTCGAAAGTATGCCAAGTCGAAGCAGATACTTTTCAGGAGAGGCGATGATAGTTTAGTGAAATTAAAAAATTTATGAAATTCCTTTATAATTCAAAAATGTATGGCTTTCCGCATAACTATTGATGGATTGACGGATAAAATCTCAATTTAAAATATTGAAAAATTCAGGCGGCCGGAAGTTGGACCCCAAGAAAATGCACCCCACACTTAAAATGAAAGTGTGCCCCAAATTTTGGGCCTATTTTAGTTACAAAAACTGACAGAAATTTTCTTTTCGTAAGTCTGGGGAGCTCGCAATAATACACATGTACGAACCTATTTTCTAATTATAAATCTTTTCCTGTGCGGTCGGCCTACGGCCTGCGGCCTCTGTTTAAGACTTTCTCCTATGGACAGGATCCAAAGATGGCTACGCGAAAAAAAATCTTTTATGCTTAGTATCTCCTGTTACTAAATTGATTGAAGAAAATAAGCCCCAAAAAGCGGACAAGCAATGAAATTAAACCCCAAAAAGCAGACAAAAAATGAAAGTAAGCCCCAAATAAAATTGTTGATGTTTGATGTGTTATTTTTTGGGTCCCATATTCATAAAAATATTGGGGTGTATTTTCCTGGGGCCCAATTTCATTTCGCCAAAAATTCAATGTCCCTAAAAACATGCCAAATCAACTTATCATACTTTGCAATAAAGGTATGGTGGCACTGAGTGTGAGTACATTTTATAGGTTACCCCGACATGTTCGTTCACTTATATTCATTCGGCATTAGGTGACCCAAAAGTTCGGAAGAAAAAGGTGCTGGCAATTACCACAAAATACAAGGGTTCAGTTGTACTGCTCAAATGTAACAAATTAATAGGAATGAAATCACATTTGTTGGCACTCTCTTGTTGGCAGCATAACGACTTTGTCACAACAGTAACGATAATGTTTGGCGAACAATTTTTGGGATTTCTTTTCTTGTTTCCATTTGCAATGCCACAAAATAACGATTCACACCTTATTTTACTCAACCTTACAGTGAACGGAATGAAGAAAATATCCCTTTTATAATTGGCGTTTATCAACTCAAGCGAAGTGTATGGCTTCACAGGCGTCTCATGATACCTTTTTTGTATTTCTGCGAAATAATATTTGATACGAGTAAAAATTTTATTTTCTTTGGGGAAGCTAATAAAATTTCACAAATATAACAAATTGGGTTAATAACTAATTTGCGAGGGTTTTCCATTGCTCTTGTTTGTACACTGCGTCCCTCTTTAATTTTTGTGGCACATATTGAAATTGTTTACAAAGTTATTGCTTTACGAGTATATGTTTGTATATTGTTTGTTTTATTGGCATCCATAAGGTCGGTGGTTAAAGTAACCACAAATAAAAGTAAAGTTAATTTTGTGTTTAAATATTAAATTTTTAAATTTGTTCAATATCTACAATTTCTTTTCAAAATATAGTATTGAAAATATATCAGTCAAATGCCATTGGTTTATCGCTTAGTATAATGGTCTGCTCTTGCCAATTAGATTTGATTATATTTTTGAACTTCAACAAACTTTCTAATACATACACCCAACATCAGCCCTAGAGGCTTACAATTATATCAAATAACACAACACAAATTGTGTACGCTTTTATTGGCCTTGGTGGCGAATGACTTTTATTGTCATTACATATAATAGTAATTATACGACAGATTGTACGTGGAACAATAACATTTCTGCTCGATGTTCACTTCATTCTAATATTGCCAAGATAAGTCAACATAGGCAGGCACTAACATTTTTAAAACATTATATTATATAGTACAGCATTGATTTGAGACTCAATTCTGAGTATTGGACGTGAAAGTAGAACTTCTGCATCATTAGTTTATTCAAATTGACTCAATTATTAAATTAATGGCCATTAGATTTTTTTTGCACAAGGTGGTTTGTTAACCCTTTTCTATATTTTAACACGGTTATATCTCGGTATACCGTATGGAATATCTGTATCTGTTTTGTGTCTAAAGCAAAGTTGCAGATATTGAATAGAAGAGAAAAATAAACGCATAGATAACATAAAAAAATCTCATCTGTGTAAGAATAGCTGTAACATGAATCTAAATTATTATTTTCATGCAAAATAAAGTTTATAGAGAAAAAAGCGTATCAGTGGATTTGTAATCCAGTTATTGAGCAAAAAAGGTGAAAAATGGAGACAAATTGTAACAAATTGTAATTTTTGCTATTTTTAAGGCACTGGATGCACTTTTTCGGGTAGGTTTGATCCGCATTATTACAAAAATATGTGTTGCTTTTCGATATGCATAAAATTGGAAAATATTCTAAATGCAAAAAATTACACAAAAGTGGAAAATATTAATAACAAGCTCGGTTAAGGATTGTCCGAGTTGGAGGGTGTTGAATTTTCAAATTTTTGTTAAAGGCCGGATTTTCCCATCCACATAACTTAATACATATGGTATTTGGAAAATTTTGCCCAAAGTGTTTTCGATAGCCTTTTCTTTTATCTTAAAAAAATCGTACAAATATTTTGTGTGGAATTAAAATTTGTGTTGACATTTTTTGTCAAAAACACATGATTTTATTTTTGCTCAAACGAAAGCTAAGACATTTCCTTTAAGAGGTTTGAGTATATTAGGGGCATGGGACATTTTAACTGATTTGAAAAATGTCCGTTCGTCTGTCTATCGGCTGGCTGGTGCTCACAATAACTCTCGAAGGGAGCAACCGATTGACTTCAAATTTGGTATGCGGTAATATTTTTCTCCTTCTCAGGTTAAGTTCGAAGGTGGGCTATATTGGTCCACTCCTTCTAATACCTCCTCCACAAAGGGTTAAAATTTAGTGAAATATTGATTCTTTAATAACTTCTATACTGCTTATCCGAATCTTTAACAACTTCTTTACTACTTATCTGAATCTTCAGAAATTCCACACAAAGTATTTGTTTATTAGTCGCCATCACCACGAGAAAAATGGATGAAGTTGCAACGCCCATTTTGGTACTTCCCACACAAATTTAATATCAGTTCATACAAATATTTGAAATTTTGTGAAGTGTAAGGTTTTTATAGGACCTACAGTCCAGTGAAAAATGGGCGTCATTGTCACGCCCCTTTCGGTACCTCCCACACAAATGGACTATTTTGCATGAAAACTTAACAGCTTATAACTTCAATACCAGTGCACAGATTAAAGATATTAAATGCAACTTATATTGATAATAACACATTTACAAATATCTTTTGGGACTAAGTATGAGAGGATTCGTAATTCGGTTTACCCGACTGAGGTTAGGTTAGGTTAGGTTGAAGAGAGGAGACGTTTAAGCGGCTCATGTCCATGGACATACACTTGAGCCAGTGGTTCGGCCTGTTGTGCGCTCCTTATTTATGATCTTTTTATACCTCACGAGTTACAGAAAATCGGTACTAGACACGAATTTTCTCAGTATCTTCCAGTCATATGCTCTGAGATGAGCCAAGTCTGGTTATGTGTCGGACCCGAAATGTTGTGATCTTGCATGTGTGAAAGCCGGGCAGTGACACAGAAAATGTTCCATCGTTTCCATGTTTTCTCTGCATGCCCTGCATTCGTCGTTTCCTGCTAGTCCTATGCGATGAAGATGTGCTTGTAAGCTTGAGTGTCCCGTTAGAACACTCATCATCTTACTAATATCGATCTTGTTTAGTTTCAGAAGACTTCTTGTTATACCCTCACTTTAGTGTGACGAGGGTATATATCATTTGCTACGGAAAAAAGTGTAACACATCGAAGGAGTGACCTAAGACCCCAAGTATGTTCGGCGGAAATCCGTTTTGGGTCATTTTAAGTCGAATGAGCAATGTCCGTCCGTCTGTTTGTCTGTCTGTCTGCTGGCTGGTGCGCACGATAACTCTCGAAAGGAGTAACCGATTGACTTCAAATTTCGTATGTGGTAATATTTTTTTCTACCTCCGGCTAAGTTCGAAGATGGGCCATATTGGTCCACTCCTTCTGGTACCTCCCCCACAAAGGGTTAAAATGTTGTGAAATATTGATTCTTTAATAACTGCTATTATACGTATTCGAATCTTCTGAGATTCCACACATAGTATTAGTTTGTTAGTCGCTATCAACTCGAGAAAAATGGGCGAAATTGCCACGCCCCTTTTGGTATCTCCCACACAAATGCACCATTTTGCACTAAAAGTTAAAAGCTTATAACATTAATACCAGTGTTTAGAAATACTTGAAATTTTGTACAGTGTAATGTTTTTATAGTGCCTACAGTCCATTGAAAAATTGGCGTTATTGTCACGCCCCTTTTGGTATGTAAGTAAGAAACATGATAGTAAGAAATATTTGCACCTTTTATTTAGAAACAAGTAAGAAAGTTTCAGTCGGGTAAACCGACGAAGGTATACCCTCACTTTGTGAGTAATGTAATATTGAATATTACACAAATTATTCTGTCAATTTTTGTGGGAGGTACCAGAAGGGGTTTAAGATATACACCTATATTTCGCTGAACAGTAGATACTTTAAATACATTGCACTGTGCCGAATTGTAACCGTTTATATGGACTGGTATATTAACGTTGAGATATTAAATTGTGGTATAATTTGGCCATTTTGTGTGGGAGGTACAAAAAGGAGCGTGGTGATAACGCTCATTTTTCACTGGACTATAGGCATTATAAAAGCATTACACTGTACAAAATTTCAAGTAATTGTATACACTGATATTAATGTTATAAACTGTTAACTTTTGGTGCAAAATGGTACCTTTGTGGGAGAGGTACCAAAAGGGGTGTAGCAATTTCGCCCATTTTCCTCGAGTTGATAGCGACTAACAAACTAATACTATGTGTGGAATTTCAGAAGATTCGAATACGTATAATAGCAGTTATTAAAGAATCAATATTTCACAACATTTTACCCCTTTGTGGGGGAGGTACCAGAAGGAGTGGGCCAATATGGCCCATCTTCGAACTTAGCCGGAGATAGAAAAAAATACACATACGAAATTTGAAGTCAATCGGTTACTCCTTTCGAGAGTTATCGTGCGCACCAGCCAGCAGACAGACAGACACACAGACAAACAGACAGACAGACAGACGGACGGACATTGCTCATTCGACTTAAAATGACCCTAAACGGATTTCCGCCGAACATACTTGGGGTCTTACGTCACTCCTTCGATGTGTTACACTTTTTTCCGTAGCAAATGATATATACCCTCGTCACACTAAAGTGAGGGTATAATAATGTATTCCGAGACGTTTCCGAATAATTGCTGGTGTTACCATATTTTTAATATTTCTTCATGAAATTTGTACACAATATACTTCGAAAGTACTGTAATATACCATTATTTTTAATCAAAAGGCTTTAACAGTGCCGTCACAAACAATTACAATTACTAACGAACTACAATTTTGCGACTTTTCTTCTATTTTTTCTATTTTTTTCGAATCAACAAAGAAGCGCTGCATTTCTGTTAATAGTCGTTATGGTTTTTAGCTTTGCTGTTGACTTTTGCGATCAGAAGTTGTTGAAGTGGTACTGTGTCCAGTGAGTTAGTTTAGCTGCAGAGACTTGAATGATGGTGAAAACATAAAATGTTGCTGTTAAATTTTCCAGTTCCCTGCTTGGGAATCGAACCCAGCACCTTTTGAATCCAAGTTTAACACAATAACCACTTATCTACCGAAGGCCACTTTCCCAGTAGTCAGAACCCCCGCCAATCAGTGACCCCTACCATTTGAAGCACTGATTTACATTAAGTCTGAATGACAATTTCCTGTCTACAATAATTCCTAGATATTTTGCAGTTTCAGAAAAGACCATCTCCGTTACATTTATCCATATGGGACCTTATTCTTCCTAGTAAAAAGGGCCAATTCTGTCTTATTTGGGTTAACGCCCAAACCACTGCTTCTGGTCCATATAGCCAATTTGTTCGGAGTCACCTATAGGATGTCTCAGAGGAAGTTTCCGAATTTGCCGGATATTGCGTTTGCCACATCTTTTCAGCTGACACGACTTTTCAGCTGGATTCCATTCACCGCTATGTTCCAAATTAGTGAAGGAAATACTCATCCTTGTGGGGTCCCTCTGTTCACAAACCTTGTTATAGTTGTGGACCCAAGACTTGCTGATATGCCTCTTCTATTGAGCAGGCTTTGGATTAGTCAAATCAAGCTAGAGTTCAACCTTAGTTGTGACAGCGCCGTTTATTGATTGAAACAAGGTACACTAGTAGATAGATTCTTGGTAGTCAATACCAATCAAGTTCAAATCTTGCGTGAAATGATTCATCATAAATTTCCACAAAATATTTTTTAATTTATTCTATTTAAATGACAACAATTATTTGAAGTTAACTTTAAAATTGTTTATCAAATTAATGAAAAATCTATAACAACTAATGGCCAAAATAATTAGTAAAATAATTGTATGCAGTAATAAATGCAAAACTTTTCACCCAAGACTATATTCAATCGAAAATTCCGACATTAATTTATTCGTCTTTTAAGTAAGAAAAGAAAGTTCTTATTTCTAATTTGCATAATTGCGTAGACCACCGAGGCCACCGAGGGGAATGCGTGTAAATCTTTCTATTGTTTTAAAGTGACATTTCAACGCTCTTATCGGGCTGTCACTCCTAAAAATCCTCTGCCCCCAAAGGACGATGTGTCGGTGGTGGTGGTGGTTTGTTTGTTTTTCGTTTGGAATTCTCGTTAAACGCTAATTAGTCGTGTCCAACAATGACTCATCACCGCGCATTAAATGTGAAAACAAATCGCACGTAAATAATCCTCCTGAAAGCGATGAGTCTGTTTCATCCACCCCCATTCCGTGGCTTACAGAATTTTAAACGTTTATTTATGTCAACAATTTAAACTTTAGAGAGTGGCGGACAATAATGTACATGACCCGCATACGCTCCGATCCATTAGTAAGACAAATGCGTAGTCTACAATACAGGAATCTAAATGTGTTTTGTGTGTGTGTGTTTTTTGACTATGCAGGATAATAATAAGTATACGCATGTATAGTAAGTGGGTGGGCAGTCTATGTGTGTGTGTATACTGGCTTTAGGAGGAGGGGAGAGTGAAACAAATTGGCCAGATCCCTCCGACAAGATGGAAACGTCTTTTGAGACCAAAAACAACTCCACTAAGATCTAATCACAATAGGCTAGGCTTTCGAAAATAAATTTCGACACTACTAGCAAAAACCTGCCCAGTAATAGTTAACAATTTCCTCTCTTTTTAAACAACCTAGACCAAACGGAACGAAAAGAATTTTAAATTTGTATTTAAGAAAAGAAGAGATTTTTTTTATTTTAGGTTTCACCAGAAAAGATATCATCATCCGTAGAAAGGATAAAAAACGGGTTTGCAGTAGAAAGGATGATAAGTGCAATTTGTAACGGAAAGCAAACTTAGTATTTTGCCTTTTATCCTTTATTCGGGAATAGTTCGGTACGAAATCTGTGTCACATTTTTCCGACATCACAAACCTCAACTTACCCAAAACGGCTTATATTTATAGTTGTCTTGGACAAAGGAAACAAGTCTTGATTGTATCTACTGCATTGTATCCAATGCCATTGTCGTTGTCATTGTCATTGTCATTGTACATCGGACATTCAGTTTCGAATCATTTATATTTATTCGGCCTACCTTTTAAGCCATCCACACAGCATCAAAAGGGGAGATCGCTTGCACGCACACAATGCCGCCCGTCATTGGGAGTTTTTATTCCTGCAGCACCTCTTCCTATCAGAGGGGTTATCTGCTAATCGTGGGCAGACTCTCTCTGCTCTGTAAGAAAAACTAGCAAATCTCTGGCCGTGAAGCGTATCACCGTTTACAGATGGGCAGATAGCCCCAGTAAAAAGGGAAACAACAAACACGAGTTTCCATTAGATGGAATGGAGGAATCCAGAACCACGAGTAACACACACTGACAACTGCAGAACAAATACAGCAAGAAAACTGACAAATCAAAAATGTAAACGACTGCTAGAACCGCAAAACATTCAAGTGAACTTTTTTTGTGGACAAAATATGTCAGATTCATAGAAGTTATCCAAGCGAATAAATAAGCATAAACTCCATTAAAGTCGGCCATGTGGAACCACAGAGCCACCACAATTCACAATTTTATATGATATGGTTTGTTGTACAAAACATATTGTAGGAATAGTCCACCTCGGTTGTATACAGAATACAGCTGTCTAAATATTAAAATATAGTTTAACAAAAATGCTACAATTGTTTAGGCATTTGTATGGCCAAGCCAATTTATTCAGTTTCATAAAAACCTTCATTGATTCATCTCATTTTAAATCAACATATTCTCTAAAAGTATGAAATGTTTTACTATTTTTCAGCAAAAAAAGTTTCCGTTTTAATTCAAGGACATTTTTCTCACGTTGATTATACCCTCACTTAAGTGCAGAAGGATATGTGTATACCATTTGCTACGTGCCACAGTGTAACACATCGAAGGAGTGACCTAAGACCCTTAGTATTTTCGGCGGAAATCCGTTTTAGGATATTTTAAGTCATTTCAGAAACGTCCGACCGTCTACCTGGCTGGTGTGCACGGTAACTCTCGAGAGAAGTAACGAATTGAATTTAAATTTGGTTCGTCATAGCATTTTGTTCTATCTCAAAGATGACCCATATGACCATTCATTCTAGTACCTCCATCACAAATGGGTCAAGTAAGTGATGCCACACATAGCACTGTGGAACAAGATGAAACTTTTTTGAAAATAACAAGGTTCTGACAACGGATTCTGTTAGAGGGGATACAAAGAATTAAACGTGTATCGGCGTTTTGAAATTTACGTATTCAAGTCATTCTATACGGATGTAAATATTTCCCTCTTTTTCATGATGAATCGGTATAGGAAACCTTGTGATTCTTACATTTTATGTATAGAATATGTTCAGCAATATTACTTAGAACACTACGGGAAAAATTGTTGTGGAACATTTTAACCCTATGTCTACTCCAAATAACGGTATTTTGTACATCTATTTGAATAAATAGTGGAGAGGACGAAGATGAAATGCTCAAATGGCTGATCATTTAAATTTTTTGAAAATTTTATTTTACACTATTTTCCGGACCTAATATCAGGCAGAATATAAGTCTACCGATTTCTTTCACATAAACGTTTAGTAATTTACAAAAAACAAAAAAGTAAAAAAAATCATTTGGGTAAACGACTCAAGAATCCCCTCACTTTCAGTCCCAAAAAATATTCGTTAATTTATTTTTTTTTTCTTTTACAGCCTGTTTCTGTAACTTAAAATTTTGCTTTCTTTCGCCTGCCAGACGACAAACAGCTGATTTGGGTTTCACTAACTACCATCACAACGACAAGTCGCACGATAATGAACTCGTACGAAAACGTAATCATTTCAGTGTAAATTTTGGTTTCTCTATCTCTCTTTGCTGTCATCTGGGCGAACACAAATGTCAGATCGAGTCACGTTATTTTATTTGTCGACTGATAGGAACAATGACAAAAAAACGTTATTAAAAGCAAAAACAAGTAGATATTAGCATAATTATGGTAAAAACAATTAAATAATAATAAAATTGTATACATATGTTTACATATTTAAGCATAAACAAGTCAAAATTGGCAGCTCGCTAAGATGGAAAAAAATCATCAGTACACAATGAGAGAGACGTGAGAGAGAGAGAGAAAGAAATGAGAGTGTTGGATCAGCTCAGCTAACTCACCCAGGGTTGATTTTTGGCCACCGCTCATGTAAAGGATACAGAGGTGTATTTTCTAAGGTCGACCATACAAATATGTGTGCTTTTTTAGACCGGAAGTTGTGAAATTGTTGATATGGCAATTACATTATTATCCAATTGGTAAATTGCTAACGTCATTGACGTATGGCCCGGCGAACGAACGAACGAACCTTAGAGAAACCAAATTCCAGACGATAGTGAGTGACTGGTTTTCGTTCGCAGAGACTTTCGTTAGAAATACAGAAACAGGCCGTTAATTAAATTATTATCCATTTATATTGAATAACTTTGAAGCATGCAGTGCTATTTTAGTTATAGACTGTTACATTTTGGGGCAAAACGGTCCATTTGTGTGGGAGGTACCAATAGGGGCGTGGCAACTTCGCCCATTTTTCTCGAAGTGATTCGAGTTAGTAGTATTTTAGAAGTTCTTCAATATTTCACTAATTGTTAACCCTTTGTGGAGGAGATACTAGAAGGAGTGGACCAATATGGCCCATCTTCAAACTAAGCCGAAGATAGAAAATAATATTACCACATTTCGGTTACTCCTTTTGAGAGTTATCGTGCGCACCAGCCAGCAGACAGACAGACGAACGGATGGACGGACGGACATTGCTCATTCGACTTAAAATGACCCAAAATGGATATCCGCCATTAATAGGGTCTTAGATCCCTCCTTCGATGTGTTACACTTTTAGCCCATAGCAAATGATATATACCCTCGTATCACTAAAGTAAGCACAAAAAAATTGCTATGTGATGAAAAAAAATATATTTTGTATGTAAAGGGTGGGCCATGTAATATTTTAAATTTGAACTACCGATTTCTTTTACTTGTGATTTGAGCCCTTTGGATTATTTTTTGTGGGGAGCCATTAAGGACAAATTTTACGCAAAGCATCCACAGACAATTGAAGCGTTGAAACATGTAATCGAAGTTACCATTGAAAAGATTCGACCCGAAACAGTCGAAAATGTACTGAAAAATTGGGTTGATCGGAAGAGGTACTGCCGACTCAGTCGTGGTAGTCATATTAATGATATTGTATACCATTATTAAATGACAAATTTCAAGCTTTCCAATAAAACCAGAAATGGTATGAGAGTTTTAGTATGTTGACTTAGTTCGGCAAAATATGGGTTTGGTTAGCAGTTCTTGTTAAATTCAATTTACTGCTTCCTCAAGTATTTCAGCTGATTTAAGTTAAAGACATACACTATTGCTACTGAATTCTGAAGATGATAGAGTGGTGTCTATCGAAACTGCAGTCAATTCTACCAAGCAATTAAAACTCTCTACCAAATTTTGTATTTGTTTCTATTACTTTCTTGGAATAGACAGAAAGTAAATGGAACATATGGTCTCAAACCAAATAAATTCTGACTGAATAACAAAACAACAGACCAACAATAAATAACAACAACACATACAAACACATGAGGTACGATGACGTCGGCATTAGCCGTTGACAAAACTACATTTGTTTTCGTGGTTCGCGATGCGAACCCAAGCAAAAAACAAAAATGTATTGGTATGAGAGTTTTAGTATGTTGACTTAGTTCGGCAAAATATGGGTTTGGTTAGCAGTTCTTGTTAAATTCAATTTACTGCTTCCTCAAGTATTTCAGCTGATTTAAGTTAAAGACATACACTATTGCTACTGAATTCTGAAGATGATAGAGTGGTGTCTATCGAAACTGCAGTCAATTCTACCAAGCAATTAAAACTCTCTACCAAATTTTGTATTTGTTTCTATTACTTTCTTGGAATAGACAGAAAGTAAATGGAACATATGGTCTCAAACCAAATAAATTCTGACTGAATAATAAAACCAGAAATTTTAAAAAATTATCATTACTTTTTTATAGCCGATTCAAATTTAAATGGCTCACCCGTACCTTAGTCTAACACTAAAATTCCCAATTGCCGAGCCAGATGTGGTAGTTATTTGAACGTGTTCCATTATTAAATGACAAAGTTTAACCTTTCCAATAAAACCAGAAATTTGAAAAGTTATCAGTCTATTCAAATATTAAATTTTAAATGGCCCACCCTGTATGACAAAGAATACTTTTTTGGAAAGTATAACTTCAAATGGCCATAACTTTTGTCTCAGTAGGTATAACTGATGGCAATATTTTTCCATTAAATAGCTAATTTTATTGTGTATCCAGAAGAAATAATGAGAAAGGAATCGGTATATATCCTAATTAAAAATTAATTAGTTCATAAAATATTTAAAATGTAATATATTTCAATTAGTTTTTGTAGTTTATAGATATTAAAATTACAAATTGTGGTTAATACTAAAATCATTTAACTTGTAAAAATAAATCCGACAAATCTCAAAATGAATTCGAAAATCCCCAAAAATGGGATTTTGTTGTTTTTCCCCCTGTATATACTATACTAAAAGGTGGGCTCCAAATTCCCTTTGCAGTTCAACGTGCAACACCTTACCACATATAAAACTAGTAAAAGTTTCAATATCCTAGCTTCAATATCCTAGCTTCGCCTTCGAAAATGCGGCTTACTTTTGAAATTTTTGTAAAACTTGTGTAAATTGGTGAAGCTTGGCAACATACCAGTGAATATTTTGGACCCATATTTTCATCGAAAACATTCTCTAGGAAGTTTCCTTTAAGATAGTATATCCTAGTTACAAATAAATATGTGATTTTTTTAATAGTAAGTCTATAATAGTAAAATTTCTTTTTTTTTTTAAATATAACTTCAAATGGCCATAACTTTTGTCTTATTGGGTATATCAGATCGATTTTTCCCTTCATGACGTAAAAAATGACAGAAAAATTGGTGCATAATCTGATCTGATATTCAAAAAGTATTAGGACAGTGTCGGGGAAAAAATGAAAACTTCAATTTTCAATTGCAAATATTTCGGTAACTGCAGGGTGGCTGATGAATATTGCTACATTAAGAAACTCAAATAACTTTTTTCAGTGTATGGAATTCAGTTTTCTTTTATTCCTGTTAAATCTCATTCAATTTAATTAAATATAGCTTAATTAGTTTTAACAAGTAAGAAAGTTTCAGTCGGGTAAACCGACTAAGGTATACCCTCACTTTGTGAGTAATGTAATATATAACATTACACCAATAAATCTGTCAATTTGTGTGGGAGGTACCAGAAGGGGTTTTCCAAATACACATATTTTTCGGTAAACAGTACATTCTTAAATACATTGCATTGTGCTGAACTATAAGCGTTTATGTGCACTGGTATATTAAAGTTACGAGCTATGTAATTTTGGTATGATTTGGTCATTTTGTGTGGGAGGTACAAAAAGGGGCGGGGTGATAACGCCCACTTTTTACAGGACTATAGGAACTATAACAGCATTACACTGTACAAAATTTCAAGTATTTGTATGCACTGGTATTAAAGTTACAAGCCGTTTACTTTGGTACGAAACGGTCCATTTGTGTGGGAGGTACCAAAAGGGGCTGTACAATAATGCCAATTTTTTACCGGACTATAGGTGCTACAAAAACATTATACTGTAGAAAATTTCAAGCATTTTTATGCACTTGTATTAACGTTATAAGCAGTTAAATTTTGATGCAAAATGGTCCATTTGTGTGGGAGGTACCAAAAGGGGCATGCCAACTTCACTCATTTTTCTCGAGTTAATAGCGACTAATATACTAATATTATGCGCAGAATTTCAAAAGATTCGAATAAGTAGTATAGAAGTTATTAAAGAATCAATATTTCACTAAATTTTAACCCTTTGTGTGGGAGGTACCAGAAGGAGTAGACCAATATGGCCCATCTTCGAACTCATCCGGAGATAGATCAAAATATTACCACATACCAAATTTGAAGTCAATCGGTTAATCCTTTCGAGAGTTATCGTGCGCACCAGCCAGCAGACAGACAGACAGACAGACAGACAGACAGACAGACAGACAGACAGACAGACAGACGGACGGACATTGCTCATTCGACTTAAAATGACCCAAAACGGATTTCCTCCGAACATACTTAGGGTCTTAGATCACTCCTTCGATGTGTTACACTTTTTTCCGTAGCAAATGATATATACCCTCGTCACACTAAAGTGAGGGTATAAAAATAATAGGGTCCTTGCGTGACCCTAAGCAAATTTGTATGATTTGGTTTCTTTTGGCACGGACACATCTTTTGCGTCAGGACACATCTTTTGCGTGCTATTCAAAAGTGATTAAAGATAATTTTTGGGTCTCAATCCGGCATATTGAGCATTTTGGAAAATGCTGGGACAATCCTGTCATAAAGATTTAATTATCTCTAGAGAAATTGAGGATAATTTGGCCCTAGATGCAAAAAAAATGATTTAAAAAAAAAATAATTTTAATACATTTTTTTTAAAAAAAAATGTAGAAAAAATATATTTTTAAACTTGGTTTCTATTTTCATAAAGAGTGAAAATAATTACTAACATTTTGCAAAAAGTCCCATATTGGTAGCTTTTACCGATAAAAGATATATTTTTCTTAAATCTCAGTGTATAAAGTCGGGGCTTCCTCTGCAAGTAGACTGTATTATATTTCTCGAAAGCGCCCAAAATTATAAATATTTTGACAGTTTCCATGAAATCAAAGAGAAATAAAAAACATAGATTTCAGTGTCAGTCAAAGAGAGTTAAGTTTTATTCAGTTTGTTCTTACCGCTTTCAAGTCTGCTGCACAAGTGAAATTGTGCGGCAGAAAATATAAGCATGCCAAGTTTTGTCGCAATCGGTTGTCTGATTAAGAAACGGCCGAATTATATCCCTTTTTTTTAATTCCTTCCACTGTGCAATATTTCGTTGCTCTTTGAGTGGGGTTTCCGATTTTGAACACTGCCTGCAGAATTTTAGCTCTAATTGAAGTCTTCGACATCTTCTATTACATCTAATTCATGCAGAGCTTCAGCAATATGGACTTTTTGTAAATTGGAAGAATTCTAAAATTCGGTTTCGTAAGAAAAGAAATTTGAATTTTTCGGTGAGCATTATTTTCAAAGAATGTTAATTAATGATTAATTTGAAATTTTTATGCTTAAAGGATCTTTGGTCCTACGTTTTGTTAAGTTGGCATATTAATGTTGTGAGTGATCGATTGCCTGAACATTTCGAGTTGTTATCCCTTTAATAGTATTGATTGGCTATTTTTATTCATAATAATACGTTTTGTAATAAGAAAACTTTATTATGGGAAAGAGCATTGTATCAGATTTTGTAGAGTAGAATGGTCGAAAGGGTTGGGAAGCCCTGATCTCAAGATACATTTTCACTCCCACTCTCTTTTTGTTTGTTTGTGTTAACTATTACATGAAGAAATTTAAACTAATAGTTGAACACTAAACTTTTATTCCCTGAATTTGGTTTGTGGGAGGAAAAGCTACTGATACGTATTTTATGTTAAATTTATACGAAAACTTAAGATATATGAAAAAAACTGCTGTACTTAAGACTATTTTCTGCTCCTTTTTTTACTTTTTTTAATTTCCGACTATCGAACGTTTGTTACTTATTTGTGAAAATATAATTTTGATGAATTTAATTTTTCATTCAAACACATATGTTATACCTGGAACGTAACAACGGTATACAAAATACAATTCCAGTAATGTAGTACCAACTACATTACTGGAATTGTATTTTGTATTTGAAAATCTTATTTTAAAAAGTCAATTCTTATTCCGCATGTATCTGGACAGTGAATACAATTTGTATCTTTGTTCTATCTGAAAATTATAATACTTAACTAGTTATGAGCTTAATTTCCATGTTGTATCTTTACATGGAAAACTATTTAGGGGCATAATAATTCATGGGTTTAAGGGCCAATTTTCCCCATATCCTGCTCATTTCATAAAGTGTCCTTGCAAATAGCACAATTGTCCTATGCAACATTATTAACAACTTTATTCACTCTTTATATACATTATTTTCGCACACCAACTATCCTTAAATATGAATGTGTCCATGCATATATATATACTAGGGCGGGTCGATTTAAAAATCGCCCATTGCTCAGTGAAAATCGTATTCTAGGGATAAAAATAAGAAACTTTGCCGAAGGAACCATACCTCTAAAACGAATTCTGATGTCCCGGAAAAAATCCCACTTTGACCCATTAAAGTGCTCCAATCGAGTCCAAATGTATGGACCAGGGGGTGTGCCACTGGCATGGGTGGGTCGGGCCTCCAAAGTTAGTGGGGGTCGGTCATACATTTGGACTCGATTGGAGCACTCTAAATGGGTCAAAGTGGGATTTTTAAAATTTGCCCCTACCCAAAAGTTCGACCCAAATTCCGGGACATCAGAATTCGTTTTAGAGGTATGGTTCCTTCGGCAAAGTTTCTTATTTTGATCCCTACAATACGATTTTCACTGAGCAATGGCGACTTTTTTTGCCTCCCCACAAAACGACCCAGCCTAATCTATACATTCGAGTATGTATGTGTATGCGTCTGCAAATGTCCATTATTGCTTAATTCATGCAATTTATTTTAATTTGTAATCATTTTTTAAACACAAAATTAGAACCACAAAACCCCGTAGCCCGTTGTCCCCCTCTGCCAAATGGCAATTGTGCCATAAAGTGTGCACCACTCTATGACTGCTCCACAGACTGTTTGTGTGTGTCTGTCTGACCGACCGACCGGCTGACTGACAGACCAATGGTAATGCGTTCTGTCTGTATCTATATCTCTCGGCGTGCATACATATGTCTGTATGTGAGTGTGTGTGTCTGGTATGGTTAAATGGCGGTCATTTCATTTAATGGTTATTAGCGGTTACTGTGCAGATAATGGCAATACGGACATACAACAAACTTTGTTGGTAGTCGGTTGTGTTCTTCTTTCAGTTTCAGTTTCATTTACTTTTGTTTTTTTTTTTGTTGTTATTCTTCTGGAATCATTGAACAGTTAATAATAATGTTTTTTCAATTAAATGATTTCCTTTTACAAAAAATTCATTTGCATTTCATGAATAAAGCGCCAAACTTCCAAATGTACATATCACATAACGCAACAATAACAGACTTTCAACAAAAATTTAAATAAAAATACAAATTAAAATGAAATGAATGCATTTATAAATTGCACAAGTAAACGGAAGCGGAAATAAGCAGCAATTACTCGGTCATTCATTAAACAACCCAAGTGAAACGAAAGCAAATAATAAATAACCCACCATATCAACCAAGTCAAGTCGCAAGAAATGTCCCATTCAGATTCTGCTTCCCTTTTATCGCCGCCCTATCATCGGCGTACAGTGGTGCCCGGCTCGGCGGCCCAGGTTCATACCACCGTCACTGCTGTGGCCTCACAGTCGACGGTGTACAAGGGTTTGACCCAGACGCAAGTCTCACTGCCGACCACTACAGGCTACGCCACCGGGGTCAGCTCGGCTACAGCAGCAGCGTCTTTGAATAAGTCTTCGTCGTGTCCCGACTCACCCATACGCCGTGTTTCCTCCAGTTTGAAGAACTCTGCAGTGGGTTTAGCCACCCGCTTCTTCAACAAATGCCGAGCAGCGACATTCACCGTTGATGGTGCAACGTATACAATAGGTAAGTGGAGCAGTAAGTACGAGTAGTAGGTAAGCACTAAGTGACGGCGATAATGGTTATGATGCACCACACACACACACACACACACACACAGAAGATGTATGTCGTGCATGGCACTTGTGAATGACATAAATGCCAACTCTCATCTTAAGCCAATGTCACACAGAAAGACCGATGGAATAATTCATCAGACAATATTCCCCGGACAATTGCTTCTTAAGCAGACAATTGTCGTAGAACAATAGCTGTGATTGATTGGTATGCCTAGATAAACATTTGCATGAAGATTGATTAATTGACGAGAATAAACAATACTCTAACAAAGGAGTTTATAAATTTAGATTGTATTGGAAATTACTTCAAGAACAGTTGTTTACTTTTTAAGCAGGGTGTTTCCAAATGCAAAGCAGATAATTAAAATGATTTAATATGCATAAGATAAAAACTGTGAATAATATACACAAACATTTTGTAACCAACAATAGTAGTAACATTCCCTATGTAAACAATTTTATTTCTATTATACATCACTTATATTTAATTTTTATAAACAGTTTCTTTAGCCCATCAAAACCTTAATAAACACTTCTGATATTTAAATTAAGCCTCAATTTGTAAAAATCTCAGGTTCTTACATTTAATCCTAATTTATTAGATTATTTTTAATATCATGAATTCTTCTGCTATGGCTCATTTAGATAATTCTTAAAGAATAGAAAAAGAAAACTTTGCAAATTATAAATAGCAGAATGAAAATTCAAAGGACACACAAATAAAATGTAGAAAACGAAAAAAAAAGATAAAGAAATCTTGTAATAGTTTTGATAAAGGTCAACAAGTGTCTAACTTTTTGTTGCCTTTTTTGCTACCTTTTCATTATTATTTTTGTGCTGAATGGTCAGCACACAAATACCGAAATGACAAATTGGTAATAAATGAAAAATGTCTGAGTGATGTGAATATACGCACACATGCATACAGATGAGTACAGACAAACACTCGTGCACATAATTGAGCGTGCAATAGAAGTGTACTCGATCATTTCCCTCGGAGACGACAGCATAACTGAAGCATTGAGTGGAACAGCGGCCTAACTCATAACACTGTAAAATTGAGATATTTGAGTTTGTCCGTTTGTTTTTAGTAAACCTATTTTTTTTAATATTTCGGTTGGTTTAATTATTGATGTTCAGCTAGGTAATAATTTATTAGAACCAAGTTATATGACTCCTGGTCTACTATTTTTTTGGAACGATGCATTTAACGTGAATTCATAACTATACGTTAGCTACATTTAGCTTTTTCTCGAAAAATAACTAAATTTTCTGGTCCGTGTGGCTTGGGTCACTATAGCACCCAACGCTTCAATTGTTCAAGCCTCTTTGCACAGACGATAAAACGACACACATCCGAGTGCAGAACCACAAATCTACCGACTGCTGTAGTGACAAATTCACATACATATATGAAAATGTTCGTATATTTGCATGTTTGCATATCTGTGTGAAACTCATCCTGAATGAGAAATGTTCTATGACCAACACACACACACACACAAACATCAAAACAAACTACTGAAGGATGTCCTCGTCGTTTTACATTCAAAGGGTTTTTATGCACACATTATTTTCTCTTTTTTAAATGTTAGTCATGAAAAGACTACGCTGATGCTAGAAGCGCATCTGGAAGGAAACATCAAACGGAAATATTTAAGTGTTAAATGTAATGCCTAGAGTTTTTGTGAAATTGTCGCTGTCATTAAAAAGTAGTTAAAAAACCATTACTATAAATTAAAATATATAAGTACTTTAAATATTTTTTAATACGGGTTTCAAAATGCTAACTTTAAAGTTATTCAATGACAAGCTCTAAGTAATTTCCTTTGTATGCGAAAAAGGTCTGTAGTGTTTTGTGCCGTACATTTTAATTTAGGTTTCGTTTTTTATTCAATAAGAAATGTAGACGGCGAATAAAAATATTTTTTTTTGGAAGATCAATTAATCGAAATTGATATAAAATGCCCATAGCCCCTCGATGATGGCATCACATTAATTATAGTTATATTCTACACCACACTGTGGTACAGCGATTATGACTCTGTGCATTTGTTTCTAACATTCAAGAGGAGAAGAGATAGACCCATTATTTAATACAGCGGTCGGCTTATAATCACTTTCTGAGACATTTTAGGTATATCCGTCAGTCCGTCCGTCTGTCTGTAGATGTGTTCTTATAATAAAAGTACAGATCGCAATTACACAACAAAAAACCAGTAAGGAAATACAGAAAGTCGGGCGGGGCCGACTATATAATACCCTACACCTACCTACCAATGCGAAAATGGGCATTGCGATAAGAATTTGGCAGTGTTCATACATGTAATAAGAAAACTCTCTCTGTTAAATTTCGTACTGATCGGATATAAAACACGATTTCTACAGCGCTTAAATGTTAAATCGGGTGAAACATATATATGGGGGCTATATCTAAATCTGAACCGATTTTCCCCGAATTTGGCAGTGTTTATTCATGTAATAAGAGAACTTTCTCTGCCCAATTTCGTACAAGTCGGATGTAAAATACGGGTTCTACAGCGCTTACATGTCAAATCGGGTGAAACATATATATGGGGGCTAAATCTAAATCAGAACCGATTTTTCCCGAATTTGGCAGTGTTTATTCATGTAATAAGTGAACTTTCTCTGCCGAATTTCGTACAAATCGGATGTAAAATGTGGTTTCTACAGCGCTTACATGTCAAATCGGGTGAAACATATATATGGGAACTATATCCAAATCTGAACCGATGTTAACCAATTTCAAAAAAGAGCACTATGCTAAATTTCATCACAATCGGACCATAAATACGACCTGCACTTTGATTACAAGTATACATGGACAGACAGACAGACGGACATGGTTAAATCGACTCAGACAGTGGTTCTGAGTCGATCGGTATAATAAACAATGAGTCTATCTCTTCTCCTTTTAGGTGTTACAAACAAATACACAAAGTCATAATACCCTGTACCACAGTGTGGTGTACGGTATAAATATGGAGTACTTCCTAAGGAATCACTTTTTAAGTACTTCCTAAGAAGAACTTACATTTTTTGATAATTCCAAATAATGTCTTTTGCACAAGTTGTGAATATATTTATAATTTATGAAAATTATAAAATATTAAAATTTTATTATTATAAAGGGATTTTTTTAAATTTAATACGTTAAAAAAATTAAAAAAAAATTTATAAAAATTTAAACATCCGCTGCGGAATTTGAACCCTGACACCCTAATTTTATTATTCCCTAATTATCCCATCACCATAGATGAGGGTATATATCATTTGCTACGAGCCAAAAGTGTAACACATCGAAGGAGTGACCCAAGACCCTAAGTATGTTCTGCGGAAATCCGTTTTGGGCCACTTTAAGTCGAATGAGCAATGTCCGTCCGTTCGTCTGTCTGTCTGTCTATCTGCTTGCTGGTGCTCACGATAACTCTCGAAAGGAGTAACCGGAGTACTACATACCAAATTTGGTATGTAGTAATATTTTCTTCTATCTCCGGCTAAGTTCGAAGATGGACCATATTGGTCCACTCCTTCTGGTACCTCCTCCACAAAGGGTTAACATTTAATGAAATATTGATTATGCAATAACTTCTATACTACTTATTTAAATCCTCTGAAATTCTACACATAGTAGTAGTTTATTAGTTAATATTACCTCGAGAAAAATGGGTGAAGTTGCCATGCCCCTTTTGGTACATTGTTGTTTGGTACATGGCCCTACAACTACTGAGGGGATTCATAAGTCGGTTTACCCGACTGAACTTTCTTACTTGTTTTTAATATTTTTATACCCTCCACCATATAACGGGGGGTATATTCATTTTGTCACTCGGTTTGTAACACCTCTAAATATTGATCAGAGACCCCATAAAGTATATATATTCTATTTAGCCATGTCCGTCTGTACGTCCATCCGTCCGTCCATCCGTCTGTGGTAATCACGCTACAGTCCGCAATAATAGAGCTAGGTTGATCAAATTTGGTACAGTTGCAGGTTGTTTGGGATTGCAAATGGGCGATATCGGTCCATATTTATATATAGCTACCATATATAGCATCTAACTTGTTGTGATTCCAACTGTTCTTATCTACTATATTTTTTGTGTTTTTCGGTGTTATTTTCTTTAGGTTTGAGTTATTTTGTGAGGTCACATGCTATCCATGGTGGAGGGTATATAAGATTCGGCAAGGCTGAACTTAACGCTTTTACTTGTTTTAATTCTTTTTGTTTTGTTGCATAGTGTAGTCTAGTAAAAAATGCTAAGTCGACATAGAAATGAGGGTATCGATATGTATTTATATACCGATATGTTATGCATCGAAATTTGTGGTTATAACTCGAATCAGAATTTTCATACTACCCACCGGAATTTAGTCTGTACAAAATTACACAGACACTAACACATATTCGGGTATATTGCATCCATTTTGCGAGAGGTGAGTGGAAACAATGCAGGTGTTTTCCTTTTGTTCTTTCTGTCTGAGTATGTGTGTGTCAAAGGACAAACGAAAGACTCTTTCACACGGACGTAGTGACAGACAAGTTGAGGGTCACAAACAATGCAATTATTTATTAATATTGACATTGTCTACGTGTCACAGCACAAGGTCTCTGCTCCGAATTGAGGGCGATTTCGACAGTACATAGATTAGCAGGACTGCTCTGGGCCGGTGGCCGGTGGAGACGGAGCAGCAAATGAGCAAAGTGTTGTTTACTTGAAAATGTATAACTTTTCCGTTAGGACATTGATTTCAGTTTTGTCATTCGCTTAGTGTTAGGATAACTTGTCTTTTGTTGTTCTTCTCCTTTCGGAGAACAGGTGTTCAGGAAAGTTTGTCCTCATTTAGAGGAGGAAGTGGGTTCAGCGTTTATTTTTCTTTCTTTAAGACTACTACAGTTAACTGCAGTTATTGCTTGCGTGATATGCTGTGTTGTGCAGTTGTGCAGTTCTGCATTTCTGATTGAATTACCTGAATCCATTACAGTTTTAATCAGTTTTTTTTATGTGGCTCCTAAATGCCTCTTAAAGTTTATTCAGCTTCGAACTAAGAAAACAACTGGCTCCCTAGCTCTGCTCCTCTTCCCACCTCACTCTCTCTCTCTCGACCCCAGTCATCTTGATATCCATCATGTTAGGGAAACCCAGAAACAGCTTAAGCTTGAAAGCATATAGACAGAAGAAATGTGCCCTCTTTCATAACCACTTCCACTGCCTTAGCCTTTTTATGGCCGTTGTTCTCCACTTTGAAACCAATCAATTGGAACAGAACTTGGGCTGTATTCAGCAACACACATTGTTTATGGTGCCATAATGCTTCTTCACTCTTTTGCTACAGCGATTGCCAGAGAATTGGTGGAGGGAGAGGGCAAGGGAAACTCAGGTCAGACGAGAGCAAATAGAAATTATCTACGCGTTGGTCATGTTCTGCAGGTCCGTAGTTGTGTTGGTGGTGTTGTATGGCGGTAAGTCCAATCAGATCCGTTTCACCTTGACATGAGAAAGAGGAGCTGGTCGGCGATTAAATGGAAGTATCGCCTATAACACTAACTTGCATTCTAAGAATATTCCACACGGAGAGAGTAAACTAGACCGGTGAAGGTCTTAAGATTCTACTACGGCCACACTATGGCCGGATATGGAGATGCAGACGGGGAATGTGCGAAAGCAGGAATTTCTTAATCGCATTACATACAGGTAAATACAATCAGGTACACTACAAATTGTTGGGAAAGTGCTCTGTGCAAAAGAGACAGGTGGGGAAGATGGGATCACTGTTGTAGTTCTTGTTGTTGTTGTTCACTTTTACAATATTCATCAGCTAGAAGGATTCCTAAGTAGTCTGGAATGGTACACTCCCATTTCAATTTACCATAAATTACTTAACTGCAGGCTTGGGTTGAGTAATGCTCTGCGAGAATGGATGAGTGAGAGTTATGTGTGTGTGGGTTGTGGGGGGGAGGGGGATAGTGAGCCATAAGAAAATGATTGACTAATATTGGAAGTGCTGGGCCATAGTGACGTACATACCAGCAATGCGTACATAGGTAATGTATGTGCAATTGTAAGTGCTAGGAAATATTTCAATTATTTTTTTTTAGTTTGAAAGGCCACGTGTTTCGCTCTGTTTATTTTAATATGCTGACATTGGATTTGCTTCAAAATGGTAATGGTCTTAGATACAAATCAGAATTGTATTCTATTGGTCATTGCTTGCAATAAGAAAATGCGAACTTATAATAGTTTTTTACAAATATTACAGGATTATTATAAAATTGTGTGATTATTTCAAATAATGGTAAAATTGGTACTCATAATACCTTAACAAAGAAATTATGATAAATAATAACAATACTTTTTGATACAGCTCTTTTTAACACCCCGAGTGGGCGCCAAAGTCAATGGTTGCATTTGCAACTCGACCAAAAAATAAACTATCTTAAATGTACGTTGTAAAATAGCTGTATCAAAAACGTTTATTAGGGAAATTAATTCAAACTTTTTGTATATGACATTTAATAGAATTCGTAATAATACAAAAAATTCAAGTCAGCAGAAAATTGCCTTCATACTATTCTAAATTGCTTTGTAAATTTCGTAATTTTTGTTAAAGTGAAAAAAGTTTGCAAATTTAAATGGAATGAGAAAAAAAGTTGGAAAAGAACCCTAAAATTGTATTGCTCAAAAACAATATACATACGTAGTGTTACTGTTAAACAAAACATATAAAAACATAAAATATTTGCGCACAAACTTAAACAAATCATATATTTTCCATGTCCAAAAACGTTATTTTCAAATACAATTTGTAGGGATTTTCCCAAAACAGTCGCCAACACTTAACATGTTCAACAAACCTATACACTCAAAAAAATGTATTTCCTAAATTTTAGTAAAATCCATACTCCAATTTAGTTCAATGTTTTTATTCATATTGAGTTATTTTTTTCTTAAAACTGGTAAATTTTATTAAGTACTACCAAATTTTATTTTTTTGGGGGATATGCAGAATAGTTCGTTAACTACAAATGAGGACATATTTTTACTAAAATAATATTTCTTGAAAAAAGTTCGAATATACATATATTTATCAAATTTAAACATATGCGGTGGACACCCAACATAGATATAAGGAAATTATGAACTAATAATGGAAAGCATGATTTTTAGGAAATTTTAACTAAAAATAATCATGAATCCTTATTTCGAGTCCATGAATTTGAACTCAAAATTAGGAAAACATACTAAAATCAAGGAAAAATTAACTATTTCCGGACTATGTTGTAGTGTTAAAAACACAAAAAATTCTGTCCTTTTTCGTTCCGCAATTTTTATTTTTTCGCAAATCGTTACTTGCAGAAACTTAAATTTATGGAGAAACATTAAAAATGTTACGCCCGGGACGAGAGTCGAACCGACAACCTTAAGACAGTGAGGCAGACACACTATATATCGAGCTACGAAACTCTTTTGGGATTGATATGAAAATGTCATTCATAATAAAATTTCTTCGTCGCCTATAAATATAGTATATGGCAACTCTATTTATCATTCAATGATGGCAATCCATTTATCAAATTCAAGTGTACACAAAAATACATTGTTTCGAAAATTTTGGGATATATACATAATTGTTTTAAAAACAAATTTTTCATAAAAATTTAAGTGTCTACGTAGCTCAGTTGGTAAACATGTGGTTCAGTAAACGGAAGGTACTGGGATCGAATCGCATTCGGAGGTAAAATTTTATATACATAATGTTTAATGTTTAATAAAATAAATTTCAATTCCTAAAATAAAGCAGAAGAGAGAAATCCAAAGAGGAAGTTGTAAGAGAGAGATTCCAACATATAAATGGAGGAGGAAAATGATTGAAGTAGGATCGAAAATCGCCAAAAAATTATGGACTAAAAAGTCGAAGAAAAATTTTAATTTTTCTTTTCTTTTTGCATAAATTTAATTAAATTTTCCTAAATTTGAGTAAAAATTTACTTGCAATAAGGACAAAAGTATGCTGAATTTGCATAATTTCAAGTCAGAATTTGCTAGTATTGAGTTAATTTTCCCTATTTTAATTTCAATAGTTACTTAAAGGAAGTACGAGTTAACTAGAAATAAGTTAAAAATATTTCATAATTGTGAGGAAATGTATGAACTTGATATAAGGAAAAATAGCTTTAGCGAAATACGAAGTTCAATATTCCTACAGTTAAGTTCATTTTAACTTGCTCTAGGGTTCACTTTTTTTTTGAGTGTATTTTTTTTGCACCAGATAGCTGTCAGAATACTCAAAAATTCATAAATTCATACTTTTAGAATATTTTTGAGAAAAATATAGAAAATTTGCTTCTAATATGGTGGTTTTTATGTCGAAAATAAATACAGTTTTAAATATTGTATGGCATCAGATAAAGAAATTCTTAAAGATTCCTAATTTTTGTTCGCCAGATATTATTAAAGATATGTCCTCTTTAAACATAAAATATAAAAATTCAAATTATTCGCGCACAAAATTTCAAAAAGTAATTTAGCTTTAGTTTTAAATTTTTTTTATGTGGTATTCCAAAAATTGTACCCTACTCTTAACTTGTAAAACAAAACGATATTTTTTTGCGACTGATAGCTGACATAATTCTTAAAAATACAAAAAAAAATGTTTATAAAATATTTTTAAGAAAAATAAAAAAAAAAATGTTTTTTAAATGGTGTTTTTATGTCTAACAAAAATATACGAGTATATATTTTATATCATCGGGAAAATAGTAAAGATCTCCATTTTTTTGCCAAAAATTATTGATGCCAAGTCCTTTTTAAACATAAAATATAAAAGTTCAAATTATTCGTACATACGAGTAGAATTACGAAAAGTACTTTTGCTTAGGGACTAAATTTGTCTTGCGACAAAAAAATAATATTAATGCATTAAAGGAGTTCCAAATAGCAACTAGGATAAAAATGTGATGCGTTTCCAACGATATTATTTGCCAGTAGTGTACATAAAGTACTAATTCATTGATACGAAGCTATTAGTCACCTTAATTTGCCAATAGGTTTATAAATATTCAAACTTTTATTTCCGAAAACATTTATATAATTTAAGGTTGTTCATCTTAGGAAGCCAATCACAAAATTATACGAGAAGCTCGCTTATATCATACCAGGAAAAATAGTCCAAGCAAAGATTTAATGACATACCTTTACAACAAATGCTGATCCTATCACAAGTTCAAAACGGCTTAAAAAACATAACATTGACAATATTTATACCCTCACTTTAGTGTGACGAGGGTATATATCATTTGCTACGAAAAAAAGTGTAACACATCGAAGGCGTGATCTAAGACCCTAAGTATGTTCAGCGGATACTCGTTTTGGGTCATTTTAAGTCGAATGAGCAATGTCCGTCCGTCTGTCTGTCTGCTGGCTGGTGCGCACGATAACTCTCGAAAGGAGTAACCGATTGACTTCAAATTTGGTACGTGGTAATATTTTTTTCTATCTCCGGCTAAGTTCGAAGATGGGCCATATTGGTCCACTCCTTCTAGTACCTCCCCCACAAAGTGGTAAAATGTTGTGAAATATTGAATCTTTAAAAACTGCTATACTACTCTGAAATTCCACACATAGCATTAGTTTATTAGTCGCTAATAACTCGAGAAAAATGGGCCAAATTGCTACGACCCTTTTGGTACCTCCCACACAAATGCACCATTTTGCACCAAAAGTTAACAGCTTATAACGTTAATACCAGTGTATAAAAATACTTGAAATTTTGTACAGTGTAATGCTTTTATAGTGTCTATAGCCCTGTGAAAAATGGACGCTACTGCCACGCCCCTTTTTGTACCTCCCACACAAAGGTACCATTTTGCACAAAAAGTTAAGAGCTCACAGCATGAGTACCAATGCACGAAAATGCAACAACATTTTGCACATTGTAACGTTTTTGAAGTGCCTATAGCCCTGTAAAAAATGGCCGTTATCGCCACGCCCCTTTTTGTACCTCCCACACAAAATGACCAAATCATAACAAAATTTAATATCTCATAACGTTAATATACTAAGCAAATAAACGCTTATATTCGGCGCAGTGTAATGTATTTAAAGTATCTACTATTCAGCGAAAAATATGTGTATTTGTTAAAAACCTTCTGGTAAATCCCACACAAATTGACAGAATAATTCGTTTAATATTCCATATTACATTACTCACAAAGTGAGGGTATACCTTAGTCGGTTTACCCGACTGAAGCTTTCTTACTTGTTTTTAGAGTAATTTATCAAGCATCTTTTAAAAGAAGATTCATGCGGCGTTTTTGATGACATTTTTTACGAAGATAATAATATTATTTTAGAAGTCAACGAACTCTTGTGAAAAATACACGCATTAAATGAAACAATAGTACAATACTACGCAAAGACGATTTGCTACACATTTGACATACGGGCATTTTGCCTAGTAAGTCTTCATCTTTTGTAATCTTTTATAATCCATCATATTTGTAATCTACGCAAAATTCCATTGATTTGATGGGTCACACGATATATGGACAAAAAAACAATTTTTCAAGATCTTCCAGGGAGCTGTTGCGAGGGATCTTGGAACGATTCCTACCAAATTAGTGCACACATTTGCTCACAGCAAGCCTATTACGCTTTACAAACTTTGGTCGAAATCCAGAGCCATCCATTCTTTATATATTTATTTTTAAGTCCTTTGAACCCTTTGTGCGGGAGATACCGAAAGGACTCGCTCTATCCACTCGACAACGTGCACTCCTATTCAAAGTTATAGTTTGGTGAATTTTTGAGTACTCGGAATAATTTGCATGGGGGACGAGACCCGCGGTCCGATTGGGTTCAAATTTTAAACAGTTCTTAATTATGTCCAAATACAGCTTGGTACCAAATTTCATATTTCTACAATTACTCCTTCTATTTTTGTTATATCGATACATGATGACAAAGCAATGTGCACTGCTCCCCCAGTAAACGTTAATTCTATCGCAAGATCGTCATGTGACATACCGTGAGACAAAGGCATCCTTGGGCATTTCTTCCACCAGCATACATTCGATATTGCATGAACACCTGGCCGTAAAATAGGTTTGTTCTCGTTGGATCCCGCACAATTTGACAATCGCTCAAAAAAAGGCTCGTGTCGATTGGTGCAAAGAAATTTTGAAAAAATACGATCGCGGTGCTTCAAAAGACCTTTATAAGATTGTCACAGTTGACGAATCTTGGATCTATGCGTATGAGCCCGAAACAAAACAGCAATCGACCGTGTGCGTCTTCGAAGACGAGCCAAATCCAACGAAATTTGTTCGTGGAAGAAGCATTTCGAAGCAAATGGTCGCTGTTTCTTCGGCAAAACTGGTCATGTGGCGACTGTTCCGCTTGAGCAATGTAGGACGGTCAATTCTGAGTGGTACACCACAATTTGTTTGCCTGAAGTCTTCGGAGAAATTCGAAAAACGGACAAGAGAAGACGAATCATTGTGCACTATGACAATACGAGCTCTCACAATACGAGCTCTCACACCTTTATAAGATTGTCACAGTTGACGAATCTTGGATCTATGCGTATGAGCCCGAAACAAAACAGCAATCGACCGTGTGCGTCTTCGAAGACGAGCCAAATCCAACGAAATTTGTTCGTGGAAGAAGCATTTCGAAGCAAATGGTCGCTGTTTCTTCGGCAAAACTGGTCATGTGGCGACTGTTCCGCTTGAGCAATGTAGGACGGTCAATTCTGAGTGGTACACCACAATTTGTTTGCCTGAAGTCTTCGGAGAAATTCGAAAAACGGACAAGAGAAGACGAATCATTGTGCACTATGACAATACGAGCTCTCACACATCGGCTCAAACCAGCGCCTTTTTGACCGGCCAAAATGTCGAATTGATGGGCCATCTGCAGTACAGCCCTGACTTGGCACCCAATGACTTCTTTTTATTCCCGCACATCAAGAAAAAACTGCTTGGTCAACGTTTTTCGGCCAGATATATATATAGCAACCCTCGTAATCAGGATACAGCCAGATGATATTCTATTAGTATAAAAGTGCGTTAATCTATAGAAAGTTTGGGAGATATTAAAACCGACTACAAGTCTTTCTTTAACAAAAAATATTATAATAATTTGGTAGGGATTTACAATGTGTCAAATCAAAATCTATATATATAAACAAGTAAGAAAGTTTCAGTCGGGTAAACCGACTAAGGTATACCCTCACTTTGTGAGTAATGTAATATTGAATATTACTCGAATTATTCTGTCAATTTGTGTGGGAGGTACCAGAAGGGGTTTATCAAATACACCTTTTTTTGCTGAACATTAGATACTTTAAATTCATTGCACTGTGCCGACTTATAAGCATTTATGTGCACTGGTATAAACGTTATGAGACATTAAATTGTGGTATGATTTGGGCATTTTGTGTGGGAGGTACAAAGAGGGGCATGGCAATAACGCCCTTTTTTTCACAGGGCTATAGACATTATAAAAACATTACACTGTACAAAATTTCAAGTATTTTTATACACTGGTTTTAATGTTATAAGCTGTTAACTTTTGGTGCAAAAAGGTACCTTTGTGTGGGAGGTACCAAAAGGGGCGTGACAACAACACCCATTTTTCCCTGGACTGTAGGCAATATAAAAGCATAATACTGTACAAAATTTCAATTATTTTTAAACACTGTTATTAATGTTATAAGCTGTTAACTTTTGGTGCAAAATGGTGCATTTGTGTGGGAGGTACCAAAAGGGACGTGGCGACTTTGCCCATTTTTCTCGAGTTGATAACGACTAATAAGCTAATACTATGTGTGGAATTTCAAAAGATTCGAATAAGTAGTATATCAGTTATTAAAGAATCAATATTTCACAACATTTTAACCCTTTGTGGGGGAGGTACTAGAAGGAGTGGACCAATATGGCCCATCTTCGAACTTAGCCGGAGATAGAAAAAAATATTACTACATACCAAATTTGAGGTCAATCGGTTACTCCTTTCGAGAGTTATCGTGCGCACCAGCCAGCAGACAGGCAGACACACAGACAGACAGACGGACGGACATTGCTCATTCGACATAAAATGACCCAAAACGGATTTCCTCCGAACATACTTGGGGTCTTAGGTCACTCCTTCGACGTGTTACACTTTTTTCCGTAGCAAATGATATATACCCTCGTCACACTAAATTGAGGGTATAAAGAGAGTGTCTGTTTGTTGGTTTGTTTGTTTGTTTGTTTGTTTGTTCCGTATAGACGTCTAAACGGCTGGACCGATCTTCTTGAAATTTTCACAGAATGTACATGTGTGGGGCGTGGTGAATTTTCGATATATCAAGTGGGCGTGGACCCGCCCATGTGGGTCAAATTTTGGTATTGAGAAAAATTTTTAACTAGAGTTCTGAAATTTTGTGTGTATGCATTTAGTGTCAGATTATGTGAATTTCCAAAAAATGGGCGGAATCGGACCAATGGGCGTGGCCCCGCCCATATAACCCAAATTTTGAAACTGAAATATTTTCCACAATTCATTAGCGTGACTTCTGCAAGTTTGTGTGTATGTATCTGGTGACAGTCCACGTAATTGGTCCAAAAATGGGCGGGATCGGCTCAATGGACGTGGCCCCGCCCACATAGACCAAATTTTGAAATTTCGATATCTTGCACAATTTGCTAGCGAGAGTGCTGCAATATTGTGTATATGTATCTGGTAGCAGTCCACGTGATTTTTCCAAAAATTGGCGGGATCGGAGCAATGGGCGTGGCACCGCCCATATAAGCCAAATTTTAAAAATGTGACATCTTGCACAATTTGTTACCGAGATTTTGTATATATATCCGTTGGCGACCTACATGATTGGTCCAAAAATGGGCGGGTTCGGACCAATAGGCGTGGCCCCGCCTATGTATGCCAAATATTGAGATATTTTGCACAATTTGATAGCGAGAGTGCTGGAATTTTGTGTATATGTATATGGTGGCAGTCTTCGTAATTGGTCCAAAAATTGGCGGAATCGGACCAATGGGCGTGGCCCCGCCCATATAATTTGTTAGCTAGAGTGCTGTAATGTTGTACGTATGTATCTGGTAGCAATTTTTTACCGAGAGTGTTGTAATTTCGTGTATATATATCTGGTGGTAGTCTACGTGATTGGTCCAAAAATGAGCGGCATCGAACCAATGGGCGTGGCCACGTCCATATAAGCCAAATTTTGAAATTGAAATATCTTGCATAATTTATTATCGAGAGTGCTGCAGTTTAGGACATATGTATCTGATGACAGTCTACGCGATTCGCCCAAAAATTGGCGGGATCAGACCAATGGACGTGGCCCCGCCTATATAAGCCAAATTTTGAAATTGAGACACATATCTTGCACAATTTTTAGCGAGAGTGATGTCTGGTGATAGTCTACGTGAATGGTCCAAAAGGGTTGCGATCGGACAAATGGGCGTGGCCCTACCCTTATAAGCAAATTTCTGAAATTGAAATACCTTGAACAATTTGTTAGCGAGAGTGTTGTAATTTTGTAAATATGCATTTGATGGCAGTCTACGTAATTGGTTAAAAAATTGACGGAATCGGAAATCTGAAGTCTGGGGCAACGAAGTGGACCGGGTCCAGCTAGTTGTATATAAATGAGATCAAAGTACAATACTAAATATAAACAGTATTTTTTCAATTTAATTTTTGACCCACTTTGTGGAAGTAGAATTCCAACAAATTTTTACCAGCTATAAAATGAGATTACGTAGATTCTTAAAATGCAATAACAAAATAATGGTGTACATGCGTATACGCTATTGTTTTATTGAGGGGACGATATACGTATATTACAATAACAAATGTATATGTTGAATAAATTTAAGCTCCAAGGCGGAGCATAGGAAAGAAATAAAAGTACTCCTTCGTTGTCTATCTTGAGCCATTTGCTTAATCTGCAGCCACGATCCCCATGATCTGCATTCTGCATGAACTGATCTTATCCACGTGCTGCTGCGTCTTGCTCGTCCAGTCCAGTGTATGTATACCGAGTCATTTACGTCTCTTGATTGCAGTAAGTATTGGTTAGTTGTTGGTCATCAAATAGTTTATACGTGTTTCAAGAACAAACAAAATAAAATTAATGAAGTTGGAGGAATTGCAATTCATGAAAAATGTTTGTTATTAAATCGCTAGTAACTCCTGAAATACTTGACCGATTTTGATTTAATATACTTGGTTTGGAATGTAATTTTAATTATTTTCAAAAAAGTATTGTCTCGTAAGGCTTCGTAATAATTTTTAATGTTTTTATCACATTAATCTTTAAGATTTGTCTTAAAAACAAGGTATACCTTCACTTTGTGAGTAATGTAATATGGAATGTTACACGAATTAATCTGTCAATTTGTGTGGGAGGGGGTTTAACAATACACCTGTTTTTCTCTAAACACTAGATTCTTTAAATACATTGCACTGTGCCGAATTATAACCGTTTATGTGCACTGGTATATTAACGTTATGAGCTATTCAATTTTGGTAGTATTTATATATATATAAGATGTTAACTTTTTGTACAAAATGTTACCTTTGTGTGGAAGGTACCAAAAAGGTCGTGGCAATATCGCCCATTTTTCATTGAACTGTAGGCACTATAACATAATTACAGTGTACAAAATTTCAAGTATTTGTATGCACTGGTAAATGTACATAAAGAAGGGCAAAAAGTTTTAGCGGCATAAGATTTTCCCATAGATTTTAATACATATTTTAGCGCAACTGGATACAATTGTTTCAGGATAGATTTAAAAAATTGAAAATTGTATAGCCTTTAACTTTTTCTAATAAAATTGTTTCATATATTGAACGGTATCGAATATATATGTCAGGATATGGCGAAAACATTTTTTTGGGAACATTTTAATAGCTTTTTAATAAATTTGTAATAAAATCATAGCAAAATGCAAATTATTTTATTTTTATAATTCTATCGTAAACTTTGATCGAAATGAATAAAATAAGCCAATTCCAAAGATAATCGCTGCATAACTAAAAAAGTTGTATGTTGTTGTATTTAGCATCATTCGGATTTTTGTTTGCTGGATTGTCTTAGCCGACTAACCTGTTTTAAGTTTGTGGCATGCACTACGGGGACTAGCGTCATATGAAATATACTGAGAACATATTCTTCATACGAATTCACAGAAGGACTTTTTTTATAGAAGACATACTCGTATGCGTCTGATGTGGGCGACAACAGCTGATGTGGGCGGATATGTGCTTTGCGTTTTTTTCTACTCACAGGCATTCTCTATATGGGTGTTTACGACACTTCGGGCCAATTTCGACAATATTTTTTGGCATTGATCTTTTTCCAAAATTCAATACTTCGGATAGGTAGATATAATCCATTTAAGAATAGCTGCCCTCTTATCGAAGGTACATATCATTTTTTTGAATTTTTTTAAATCGAATTATGCGAATTTTTTGAAAATATTGCCCCCAGGGTAATGACGGGAGAGTATAATATCCGAAGCCTCCCGATCTGTTGACATATTTTGATAGAGCACGTCGCAAAAGTTGAAAAAAAAGATTTTTTCAAACTTTATCGTCTGATAACTCGTAAGATTTCGTACTTCATACGATTTCACTGACGGCATGCAATTTTATTTATAGAAGACATACTCGTATTCGTCTCACGTGGGCGGCAACAGCTGAGATGGGTGGATTTGTGGTTTGCGTTTTGCGTTTTGTTCTATTCACAGACATTCTCCATATTTGGTATTTTAAAATAAAATTGGTTTATTAAAAGCGGAAATGATCTCCACGTTCTAGACATCAAGAGCGGTCATAATATGTCATGACTTTTTTAAGATTTTCTTAAGAAAATACATAAAATAACAGAGATACAGTATTCAAATTTTCTATAAACAATATTATTTTTGATTTTTATGATTATTTATTTTTTCTTAAATCAACTCAGATTGTAATTTGTCTTTTTTATACCTTCAATTGAATGGAGGAGGATATATAACAATTGTTGTAAGTCGATCGGTATAATAAACGATGGGTCTATTTCTTCTCCTTTTGGGTGCTACAAACAAATTAACAAAGTTATAATACCCTACACCACAGGGTGGTGGGTGGCTGATTTACTTTTTGTGTCTACACGACTCTTGACTATAGATGTAGTGACACCAGAAGTACTCTTCCTTCTCTATATACTCTAATTATTTTGAAATGATTATTGTTGGCGTTTTAACAATAAAATATTATTTTGATTATTCCAAATGGAAAACGATATTAAATAGTATATTCATTAGAACGAAATACATTATAAAATATCGTTGTTTGCAGACTAATTACAATGTGTTCTACGTATTTCCCTAAACACATAATAATATATTATATATAACTTTGTGTATTAAAAATATATAACAATATACAATTCCGAATTCCCATAACAAATACTCACTGGTTATGAGAATTTTTGATTTTCCTTCCGATTGATTTTGATACATTTATACAGTTGAGCAAAAACCCAAACCCTTATTTACTTTGCAAACCTGGAACGAACATTTTATAAATTGATCCAACAAAACAAATTTGAATGTGGTATTTACACAGTCCTTTGGAATAATTTTACATCGAATCTATGTACAGGGTTTTCCAGCAAGAGGTGTTATTTTGAATCACCTGGAATTGCGGTAGCTGTCACTTTTGAAGCTTTTATTCTTTGACATTTGACAAGTAGAAACTACGCCATTACTAAAAATGGAACGATAAACTATTCAACAACACATTGAAATTATTAAAATTCGAAAAATCATCTTGACTGATGAGACCCATTTCCACCTCGGTGGCTACGTCAACAAGCAAAATTGTCGTATCTGAATACCAAAATAACACCTCTTTTTATAAACCCTTTACGTAGAAAGCCATCCCAATTTCAATGTTTTTCTAACACAACTCTATCGTTTGTCACGGTTTGTGGTTTACAGCGAAATGCTTCATTCAATATAGTTTATTTAATGTCCTTGAAAAAGAGCACGTACTGCTGCAACGACCTTCGACTCTTTTCATGTTTCCCATAAAATGTCACTGTTTTACTTTAACCACAGGCAAAATACTTCGTTCGGTGCATATTTTAAATTTATATATAATTTATGAGAATGTCCCGCATGAAATTCTACATAGCTTTTGATAATGGCGTATTCAGCATCAAATGCAATGCAATACAACGCAATAATCCATAGCCTTTGGCTGCATTTTTTTTTTTCTCAATTATGAATGTGAAATATTGGAAATAGTTTCAATATCGATTTTCAACGTTTTCCAATGCAAATTGTGCAAACTCTTGACATAGGCAAACTAAATAGTTTTATAATTGAACTTGGGCTTTGTGACAGACATAAAGGCTTTGCAGGATGTCATGTTGCGTCTGTGTGTGTGTGTGTTCCAAATATATTTCACACGACCGGAATTCTTCGTATATGTAACCATGATTTGCAAAAACGGCACATATTTCCAGACATAGCCTTTTGTCGGGTTGGTCCTTGTTATCACACTTTTCAAAGGACCACACTCACACTTGGATGAATTACAAAAGAATCGAAATTCTAAAAAGTTTTAATATATTTTGCTATAAATCTTGTGCAACTTATAAAATGACATTAAACTTGTGGCACTTAAATTTATCCTCATGAAAATTGTGTGAAATAAGCATAGTTAGCATATACATACATACATAGTACATAGTTATTCTCAGCAACAAAGTGGGTGTCCGTCCACATAAGACAGATAGTCTGTACAAAGGATGCAGTAAATTATCCTCATTACGAGGGAACAATTTATTCAAACAATCTGTGAACATTTTTTGTTTACATTGTAATGGTCTGAATCCCGACGAGACAACAAATGTTCATCTGAATTACTGAGATATTTTACCTACGTTTTCTTAACGTATAAATAAATCTCAAAAAAGTGATAAAAGATGGGGTGAGGTCACGTTTGAGGCTTTTTGTGAGAGTTGCAAGCGCACATAGAAATATGTTTTTTTAGAGATCAATGATTACACCAGGAAACATTGTTTTTGGTGTCCGAGAGCTAAACACTGTTTTTTGGTATATTGAGGCATAATATTCCATAAAATCAAAAACAAAACTATGCATTGAGTTTTGTTTGATCTTGAAATGTTCCTGTTCAAAAATAACAAGTAAATACGATATATATTATAAAAAACCGTTGGATTACCATAAAAGTGTATTGCGGGGACCAATAGTTGTTTTTTTTTACAAAGAATATTTTTTGCACGCTGAAAAAAAATCCCAAACATATTCGGCTTGAAACATATAAATGTTTAGGGTACACTCTAAATATATAATATGTGGGTACAAACAAAGGTTATATATTTGGGAAGATGTTGTTCTAAACAAATCTTTGTTTACTCCATTTTTTTTTGTTTGGGACTATTATTTTTCGAAACAAATTAAAAATTTGCACTTAAGTATTCAGAAAGTACCTAAATAGCGTTATATTGTTCAGTAATTCAAAATAATTTTTTTAGAAATTTTTAATGTTCGTAAAAATAATAAATAATAAATAATAACTGAAATTCTATAATTTTGGATCAAAATAAATTTTTCGGTGGATTGACAACTAATGATGGCTTGGAATACTTAAATTTAAAATGATTGATTTGAAACAAAAGTCAATGCTGCATAAGGTATCATAATTGGGAGGTACAATTAGGAACCAAAAAAATAAAAAAAGTCAGCACAAGATTTGAAATTATTTTTTAAATAAAATGTATTTGGAGAAATTCCTAAAGAATAATTTTATTTGTACTTAAACATATACTTTATTTAAGAAATTTAGTTTGCAAATATATTTTGTTGTAATATATTAATATATTCGTTCCAAATATATTTTATTGATTTTCAAATATAATTTATTTGCTCAGAAATATATAATATTTAAAAATTTGTGTTTCAAATATATTTTCTTTCGATTCAAACATATCAAAAAAGGCGATTTTGCCCCGTGTGTCGATCATCATCCAAAAAATCCATCGATTTCTACGACTTTTGGTATACAGTTCTTTTAGTAGGGAAATTACCAGTGGTAAGCGGATGAGCGGGGGTGTCGGGTGATTTGGGAGTAATACCTCCTGAAGTGTCTCCTTTATTTTGTCCTTTGACGTACAACATCTATTCCAAAGCCTTCCAGCCACAAGCACAGAGGTTTGCAGCATTCTTTTAAATTTTGAAAAAATAAAAAATTAAAAAAATATTAAATAGTTTTAGGATCACTTCTATCCAAAGCTTATATGTCAGAGAATTATTAAAAGTTTAATATACAAAAAAAAAATGGGAAAATCGGAGAGTACAAGCAATTTAAGGAATTAAGTTTCAAAAATTAAAAAGCGCTGGTAACTTTTGGTACAAAATGGTCCATTTTTGTGGGAGGTTCCAAAAGGAGCGTGGCAATAATGCCCATTTTTCACTGTGTTGGAGGTACAATTAAACCATTACACTGTACAAAATTTAAGGTCTTTGTATGCACTGGTAATAAAATTATAAGCTATTAACTTTTGGTTCAATATTGTCCATTTGTGTGGGACGTACCAAAAGGGGCAAGGCAACTTCGCCCATTTTTCTCGAGGTAATAGCGACTTATAAACTAATACTATGTGCAGAATTTCAGAGGATTCAAAAAAGTAGTATAGAAGTTATTAAACAATCAATAATTAAATTATTATCAATTTAAATTGTGTCAATACAGTCTATTTGTGTGGGTGGTACCACTAGAGGCTTGCCAATGATGCCCCTTTTTTACTGGACTGTAGCTTCTATAAAAGCCTTACACTGTACAAAATTTCAAGTATTTGTAAGTACTGGTATTAAGGTTATAAGCTGGTTACTTTTGGGGCGTGAATGGAATAATCATGTGATTATTCCATAAACAGAAAATGGTGCTGCGAAGCGCACCGGGTTAAAACTAGTTGTAAATAAAATTAGTTGCTATCTAGAAATCAAATGGCTCACATCATTTTTATTTTTGCTAGCTCTGACTCCGTAAAAACATTAATGCATTTCGAAGTTTCCCCCAACCAGAGATAAGGAACTTCGAATAATCATTGGTGGATTCGAACAGACAAATAAATAATAAAATAATTAAAAAAAATATAGGAAAATCTTGAGCAAAAAAAAATATAGGAAAATCTTGAGCAAAATTGCTCATATTTGTAGAGTGAGTAGCAGAATAGAGGAATGATAGGGAACTCCGTCTTTTGATCTTTTGAAAAATTCCATATTTCCCATGGGAAGTTGTTAGTCGGGATGTTATGGGAAAATTTGACAGTGTGGAATGTCACATCAAAGCAAAGGCTCTACAGGAAGAGTTGGTTAGTAACTGAAGGGAGATTGAAAATAAATTTTTATTTGGTTTTGAATTTATTGAACCACACAGTTGTTTAAGAAAAATGCTGAAGATTTAAATGTTGAGCCATTGGAATTGCCAAGGATGGAATCTGGACAAACCAACCAATTCCGACAAGATATTGGTTAAGTTAGTAGGCAGTACATACCTTTACGGAAATGTCCACTTGGGTGCTTAGTACAGTATGAATTAAATATGTGTTCAACATTTAGGAGCCTTCCCATTGAGGAAAAATGGACGTTGCTCAAATGACGTAAAATGACCCAAATCGAATTTTCAACAAACATACTTGGTCTCTTAGATCACTCCTTCGACGTGTTACACTTTTGGCGCGTAGCAAATTATATAGATTCCCTACTATCTAAGGTAAGGATAAAAAGTGTCACTAACACACGGGGCAAAATCGCCTTTTTTGATATGTTTGAATGGAAAGAAAATATATTTGGAACACAAATTTTTAAATATTATATATTTCTGAACAAATAAATTTTATTTGAAAATCAATAAAATATATTTGGAACGCATATATTAATATATTACAACAAAATATATTTGCAAACTAAATTTCCCAAATAAAGTATGTGTTTAAGTACAAATAAAATTATTGTTTAGGAATTTCTTCAAATATATTTTATTTAAAAAAGATTTTCAAATCTTTAGCTGGCTTTTTCGAATTTCATTTTTAACTTGTTCTTGGTTCCCAATTGTGCCTCCCAGTTATGATACCATATGCAGCATTGACTTCTGTTTCAAATCAATTATTTAAATTTCTGAGTTGTCAATCCACCAATTTCATTAGTTGTCAATCCACCAAAAAATTTATTTTGATCCAAGATTATAGGATTTTAATTATTATTTTTACGAACATTAAACAATTTCTAAAAAATTACTTTCAATTACTGAACAATATAACACAATTTAGGTTTTTTCTGAATACTTAAATGTGAATTTTTTATTTGTTTCGGAAATAATAGTCCCAAATAATAACAAATTGGGAGTAAACAAAGATTTGTTTATAACACCATCTTCCTAAACATATAACCTTTGTGTGTACCAAATATTATATGTTTAGAGTGTTCCCTGAACATATATATGTTTCAAGCCGAATATGTTTGGGACAATATATTACAGAAGCGATTTTTTTTCAGCGTGCATGTATACTCACTGAAATTTTCTTCTTCAAATACAACAGCTTTCTCAGTTTTGAGAAAAAATAAACATAATATGAATACTAATTTGCAGTAAGGGTTTTACTCAAATTTAGCTAATTAATTTTTTGAGTGTGTGGATTTCGATTTCTAAATTATTTTCCAGTTGGTAAATTGCTAACGCCGGCCAGGCGAACGAACGAGAAACCAACTTCCTGACGAAAGTGAGTGGCTGGCCAAAACTTTCTTTGGAAATACAGAGACAATCCGTAACAAATTATTTTGTATTAGCGTTTTGTCTGGTGAACTGAACGTATTAGTAATACTACTTCCTTAAATTACGTATAGAGAATGGTAAGTCGTGATTGACTTTAGTCGACTATCGATTTTGAGGCTAGAGAAACGAAATTAAATTTTCTTCTTCAAATACAACAGCTTCCCTACAATACTAAGTTGCAGTACGAATTTTACTCAAATTTAGGTAATTAATTTTCTGAGCTTGTGGATTTCAAATTTCGAGAATATTCGATTCGGTTAAAATCATTGAGCTTGTCGGTATCTTCTATTTCTATGCTGAGTCAATCACTACAAGTTCATGATTCCATCACGAACTTGTCGATTTCTTTGAAACAATTTGCTTGTAATTGGTAGTACTCAAGAATTCACCGGAAATAGATTTTATACTTTCCCATAGGTCACATTTTCATTAGTAAATTTATGAATACTATTTTACGTTTATAATTATGAAATATTCCCAAAGCATTAGATAAGTACGTATGTACTACATACGTGTGTCCGTACGTTTTCATCAAGGAAGTGTTGTGCATTTCCAAAGAGATTTCCTCCTGGAAATGTTCGATCGACAAACAAACAAGTCAATTTATGTGTAGTGTTTCACAATCGAATCGAATGTCTTTTACAACAACCAATACCGTATGCAGGTCACAGAGAGAAAGACTGACAGACACACGGGCCGACCGAACGACCGACCAACATACTTGTACGGACAACTAACAATTTAATTTTATTGGAAACGCGTGCTAAATTATTTCGGGGAATTGGGAGAGTCTCCGAAGCCATTTTCCAAATGAAATTCCTCAACATATTTGGGATGACCAAGGACCGAGTGCCCCAGTGCCCCGCTGCCAAAATAAACATAAACAACTTTGTTGTAAGTTATTGACAAAGCTGGCAGATTCGAATGAATTTAAAAGTCTAAAATGTTATACGTCCTGGCACATACTCGTACGTACATACATAGCACATAGCTGCACGATACGGTCTATAAAAAGAGAAAAACGACCATTACCAGACATTGGATGTGCTATACATAGAAGACGCACTTAAATGTACAGTTGCGGTCAAAATAATATCAACGAGACTAGGTTTTGATAAATTTTTCTAACTAATAGCTGTGTCTTTATAATTATGTATATTGGAAATAATATATAAAAATCATACCTTAGAAAATGTGTGACATATCGATGGCTTATATCCAAAATCGGCTATATTAAAAACCCAATTTCTCAGGAGAGCAAACAAACTGTTGAATTTTATTATTTCGCGATAAATTTTAAATGATTTGAATTAGGAATTTGAAGGTATACAGGGTTGCCCATATTCGACGGACCCATGTTTTTTTTGGGCCCATTCCAATCGACGAGGCTTGTCCGCAGGCAACAATCTTTGCGTCAATTGAATTTTGTACGGGAACAAATGCAAATCAACGCGAATAATCCGTTGTAAAGTGGACCGAGCCATGCCCAACTGCTGAGAACGGCGTTTTTGGGATGTTCTTGGGGACCTCTCAACACTGGCTCGTACGGCAGCGATATTCTCGGCTGATCGCCTTGGTCGACTTTTATTTGGCCTCTTCGGATTAGAAAGAGCCTCACCAGTCGAAAATTTTTCGTATAAACGCTTAATGGTGTTCTTAGAAGGCGCACTTCTCACATTTTTTAATATTTTAAAAGCACGTTGAGTTTTCACAATTGACTTCTTCTGTTGAATGTAAAATTCATGTTCCATGGTAAAAATCTGCTTGGACTGACGCTTCAAACGCGGTATGTCATTATGCGATCTGACATCTCTGTCAAAAGTTATGGCGTTGCCAGATGGGTCCGTATGTATATGGGAGACCCTGTATATTATAAACGTTCGTAAACATAATTCATATCATATAAAAATTATCGCGAAATAATGAAATTCAACATTTTTTGGCTCTCCTGAAAAAATGTTTCTTTTATATGTATAGCCCATTTTAGATATAAGCAGTTGATAACGCGAGCTTCAGGGTGGCTGATGAATATTGCTACATTAAGAAACTCAAATAACTTAATTAGTTTTAAAAATAATGGAATTTAAAAGCCCTTCCTGCTCGTTGATGCATGTGCGGCATCTTACCAAAAAGTTGTTCATTACTGCTTGGAGAGTTGATACGGGAATAGCCATTCAAATCTGTTGGTTTTTCACCGCAATTCTGTCATAACAGGTCGGGCTCTGTGAGGAGTTGCACCATCTTCTGAAACCACACAGAGTTGAAAGAAATTCTCATTCGGCGTAATTCTGGATAGAAAACCTCTCTCAACATGCTCAAGTAACGGCCTCCAGTAACTGGAGCTCGACAATGCAGCGTGATGAAACTGCACACCACACTGTGACACGAAGTGGATGCAATGCCGTCTCATGGAGAACCTGTGGGTTGGAAGCACTCCATATTCGACAATTTTGTTTGTTTATGTTGCCGTTTAAATCGAAATGGGCCTCGTCAGACATGAAAAGACAGTTCAACATGTTTCCGTCCTCTTCCACCATTTGAAGCATCTTCTGGCAAAATTCCAAGCGAATCGGGAAGTCTGCTGAGTTCACTTTGTTGGCCATTTGAATTTTATATGGGAATAACTCCAAATCTTTGTGCATAATTGACTGCAATGACTGTCTGCTTATACCCATTTGAGCAGATAAGGTTCTTGTCGAAACTCTTGGATTATTTTGTATGGCATCAGCTACAGCAGCGATTGTTTCCTCCGTCCGAACTGAAGGGTTTCGATGGTAAGGTCTTCTGCTGACTGTCCCATGCTCGGAAAAATTGTTAACAAGTCTCTGTATGTTAATTGTATGGTCCATCTGCTCGGAGGATTGCCGCCAAACGTGCCCCTATATACGCTCTTTGAACCGAAACTACGGACTTCAGTGCGTAATAGCGGCGGACAATCGAAATTCTTGTTTAAGTGTCCCTGTTATCCATTTTTGTTAAATCTAAAAATCAATCTGCAAAATAAAAAAAAAATAACCAGATCAATTAAATAGAAAAAAAGTTATTAAATTTTTTTGGTAGCAGCTTTCATCAGCCTCCCTGTATATGTTTTCGTATTGTAATATTTTGCTAATGTTTTGGTCCCCAACTACTTGTTGTTCAATATTTTAAAGTATTTAAGGACGTCATATAGGAGTTTCGCTGGGCAAGATAATCGCTATGATAGATGTACATAGCAATAATCGTGTACATATCGAGCCATGAGAAGAAATTTATCGTAAACGACATTTAATAAAAACCAGTAAGGAAAGACAGAAAGTCGGGCGGGGCCGACTATATAATACCCTACACCTACCTACCAATGCGAAAAAGGGCTTTGCGATAAGAATTTGGCAGTGTTCATACATGTAATAAGAAAACTCTCTCTGTTAAATTTCGTACGGATCGGATATAAAACACGATTTCTACAGCGCTTAAATGTTAAATCGGGTGAAACATATATATGGTGGCTATATCTAAATCTGAACCGATTTTCCCCGAATTTGGCAGTGTTTATTCATGTAATAAGAGAACTCTCTCTGCCAAATTTCGTACTGATCTGATTTAAAATACAGTTCCTACAGCGCTTACATGCCAAATCGGGTGAAACATATATATGGGGGCTATATCTAAATCTGATCGGATTTTCTCCGAATTTAGTAGTGTTCATTCACGTAATAATAAAACTCTCTCTGCCGAATTTCATAAAGATCGGATGTAAAATGTGGTTTCTACGGCGCTTGCATGTCAAATCGGGTGAAACATATATATGGGGACTATATCCAAATCTGAACCGATTTGAACCAATTTCTATAGGGATCGTCCTTGGGCCAAAAAAGAGGACTATGCTAAATTTCATCACAATCGGACCATAAATACGACCTGCACTTTCATTACAAGAATACATGGACATACGGAAAGACAGACGGACAGACAGACAGACGGACATGGCTAAATCGACTCAGAAAGTGATTCTGAGTCGATCGGTATAATAAACAATGGGTCTATCTCTTCTCCTTTTAGGTGTTACAAACAAATGCACAAAGTCATAATACCCTGTACCACAGTGTGGTGTAGGGTATAAAAATATGATTTTAAATTATGTGCCATAAATGCTGATTAGTTAACTTAGTTAAGTAAGTATATTGTTGTTAGCTCTACTATTATTTGATCGACCACCATTAAATGCTTCTTTTCGTTCAATCTCTCGATTACACAAAGTTACCATTTCATTTGATATTTGATTAAGATCTACATACTACGTCCTCGAAATCAATGAACAAATTTGTTTGTTTGTGAAAATTTTTACTGGAATATTGCCGCTATTTTTTTGAGCACTGCTATATTCGCACATCTTTAGCTTTATTGAACACAATTTAGCTTTTCAATTTAGCAAGAGTTTCACTTTCAATACAATGATTTTGTTATTTTTGTTCCTTCCCCTCTTCGCTTTATTCAGTTTCCTTCCATTGCCCTTCTTGGCTAGTGAATAGGTTTTCATTTTGAAGTGCAATTTTATCACCAATGCCAGGAATGTTCTACAAATGTACGGACTGGATTGACTTTAGACGTTTTATGTTTATTTCTTTAACCTTAGTTAAAGTAAAAATCCAAATATTTGCACTCGCATACAAAGCCACTGAGACAGACAGATAGGCATGTGTGTGGAGGTGTGTGTGTGAAAGAGTGTTAGCCGCTGTCTATGTGATGATGTGATGTATTTCGTCCTTTAACGTCCTTGAATGATATTGAAATTTACTCAATTTCCTGAGTGTTCAGGAAAATATTGAGAAAAAGGATATTGCAAATTGTTTATTTACACAGAAATGGTCGTACACAACACAACACCGCATGTACACATACACACATTACACATGCATTTACCAAAACATCGATGCATACCCAGCCTCCCATCACCACCCCTGTGCCGCCACAAATGCTCTCTCACTCTCATGGGTTACTCTTTAGTCTCATTCACTTGATTTTTATTGAATTTTGTGAATTTGTTCCCACATTTCACTCACTCACTCACACATTCATTTGTGATTCTTGTGGTTGTTTGTTGTCTGTCAGAATGTTCTCACCACTCACGTTGTGTGTATTTTCGTGAGTGAGTATGTTTGTGTGTGTATGTGTGTGCAATCTCGCTATTTAACGTTGAATGGATTTGGCATTTTTGGCCCACACTCCCGACAGAGAGCCAGACATTTGGTACATGAGGCCCCAATTTTAATTGGTAGTAAATAATTATTTGATCGCCCATCCACCAATCTAAATGAAATTTGTCTGGTTCGAAGAGCAACACATAGCTCATTTTGTGGAAGAGAGTCACATCTTAAATGGAAATGCAATAGCATTTATTCTCCATTATAAAAATAAGCAATGAAAAGATTGGTAGTGAATGATGTACGCTACAGGCGTTTTCCATAGGAATCCTAGATTAGTTTGAAGATATTAACGAATGGAACATTCTCAAAATTTTTCAGCTTTTTTAGCAAATATTAAAAGCTTAAAATTGCTCTAAATGATATTTAAGGTCGTATTTCATAAAACGGTGCAATATACAATGGTATATATATTCGTCTTATCTGCAAAATTTAATAGTACTCCTTTTTATACCCAACACATGTTTTTACCGGAAGTTGTGAAATTATTGGTCTGGCAAATAAATTGCTTTCCAATTGGTAAATTGCTAACGTCATAGACGTAAGGCCAGGCTAACGAACGAACTTTACAGAATCCAAATGCCTGACGACAGTGAGTGACTTTCGATGAAACTACAGAAACGGGCCGTAACAAATTATTTTTTATTTATTAGCGTTTTGTCTGGTGAACTGAACGTATTATACTACTTCCTTCAAATTACATATACGCAACGTATCATAGGGAAATGTACTTTTTATGTCCACACTTTTGTGAATAAGGGAGGGTCTACAGTCGAGTACCCTTATAACAAACACCGTTTATAAACAATTTTCATTTATAAAGAAAAATTGTCTGATCCCAACGATTTTGTTTCAGATTTCCATTTCAATCTGTTATAACGATCAACGCTTATAGCGAACTTTTCTTATAACGAACAATAGTTCTGGTTCTAAAGAGTGGTTAAATTTTATGGGCCGATGTTGATTTTGAATAAAACACAAATTGTTTAGGAAATTATTGTCATTTCCTTTTATTATGATAATATTGGTATGGTTCAATTATGTATGGAACAAAATATCGGCCAAATGGATGTCGCGACCTCGGCGGCACACCTCCATCCGATGGTCCAAATTTTCGATGACGCTGAGGCATAATTAAGGTTCTATGCCGTTAATGTGCCGAATTATCTCATCCTTTAGCTCTTGAATTGTTGCTGGCTTATTGACGTACATCTTGTCTTTCAAATAACCCCAAAGAAAGAAGTCCAACGGTGTCAAATCACATGATCTTGGCGGCCAATTGACATCGCCGCGACGTGAGATAACACGGCCATTGAATTTGTTGCGCAAAAGAGCCATTGTTTCGTTAGCTGTGTGGCAAGTGGCACCGTCCTGTTGAAACCACATATTGCCCACATCCATATCTTCCAATTCGGGCCATAAAAAGTTCGTTATCATCTCACGATAGCGAACACCATTCACAGTAACTGCCTGATCGGCCTAATTTCGAAGAAGTATGGCCCGATGACGTCGTCAGCCCATATGTCGCACCAAACGAACTGGGCGAGCATGCACAGGTGTTTCACATCTCCTACAAACCCGGTTTGCTGAAATTTGCGCACAATTCTCCCGATTGTGGACACATTTGGTCGATTATGCTGATCAAAAAAACATCACGAAGTGCACGAAATGCATTTTGATTTGAACGCCCATTTTGGTAAAAGGCTTAAAAAACTTTAACGCGTTGCTCGATTGTGTATCTTTCCATGGTTCAAATTGAGAAATGTCAAATGAAATGCAGCAAAAAAAAACTTGACGTTCAGGTGTGATTCACATTCAACATCGGCCCTTACAATTTAACCACCCTTTACATCCGAAAAATTTGGGAAAATATCAGACAAGCTGTATTTTGGAAATTAAGTATTATGCAAAACGTGTGGGAGGAATTTTACAAATGATGGCTCGTTTGTAAGGTCGTAAACTGTACTTTCAAGTACATATATTTATGATGGTTAATTTAAAATTTTTAAATTCAGCATTTGCATATTAAACTAAAAATGTTGAGAAAAATATAGACATGTAGCCCCATTTGTCCCAAACTCTCCCTACAAATCGTCTACGACGAATAATCCAAAATCACTCAATTTATACGCAAAATATATAAGCCACAGGAGTCAATAATTCGATCTGTACAAAAGGTAAGCCCGGAAATAGTTGGTACACAAAATATTTCATATCTGTGTTTTAAAGATTTCGAGTTATAGTTGATTGAAATTTGACGTTTCGTCGTAAACGAACGAAAACGTTTTATAAAAACAGGGGGTTAAATACGGTGTTCAGTCTCATTCGCTTTTAAAACAATATTTACTAAAAAATACCAATGATATTCTTTTATAAACTATGAAAAATATTGAGATCACAAAATAGACAGAATAGTTCCAATAAAAAACAGTATAGACTTCTGACTTTTTTAAATAAAAATGCTATTATATAGAAACGGAAGAAAACACCTGATTAAAACTTACAGGATCAGCTCAGATTAGATAGGACTACATGCCTATATATATTTCATATATGCATGTTGGTGTCTTCCTGGACCAGTATGCAAATTAAACTTTAAGAGGAAAAATATACAACGAAAATATATAACGAACGACTAGGATGTCCAAGTCAAGACCTTTAAGAAGAGCTCTAATTTGTATAAATCCAAAAACGCGTTTTTATCCCCTCACCTTAGAGAGGAGGGTATATATCGTTTGCTACGGGGCAAAAGTGTAACACATCGAAGGATGTGTGACCTAAGGCCCCAAGTATGTTTGGCGAAAAATCGTTTTGGGTCATTTTAAGTCATTTGAGCAATGTCCGTCCGTCTGTCTGTGTGTCTGTATATCTGTCTGCTGGCTGGTGCGCACGATAACTCTCGAAAGGATTAACCGATTGACTTCACATTTGGTGTGCGATAATATTTTTCTCTATCTCCGGCTAAGTTCGAAAATGGGCCATATTGGTCCACTCCTTCTAGTACCTCCCACACAAAGGGTTAACATTTACTGTAATATTGGTTCTTTAATAACTTCTACAGTACTTACTCGAATATTTTTAAATTCCACACATAGTATCAGTTTATTAGTCGCTACCACAGTGCAAAAAATGGCCGAAGTTGCCACACCCCTTTTAGTATCTCCCACACAAATGTACCGTTTTGCACCAAAAGTTAGCTGCTTATGGCTTTAATATCATTTCATATAAATACTTAAAATTGTCTACAGTGTAATGCTTTTATAGTACCTACAGTCCAGAGAAAAGTGGGCGTTATTGGCACGCTCTTTTTGGTACCTCCCACACAAATGACCATTTTGTACCAAAAGTTAACAGTTTTTAACATTAATGCCAGTGCATAAAAATATCTACTGAAATTGTGTACAGTGTAATGCTTTTAGATATTAGCATCTAGATATTAGATTCCAGAGAAAAGTAGGCGCTATTAACGTTTTGATACCTCCCACACAAATGTACCATTTTGCACCAAAATTTAACTGCTCATGGCTTTAATATCAGCTCATACAAACACTTGCAATTTTGTACAGTGTAATTTATAGTACCTAAAGTGCAGAGAAAAGTGGGCGTTAATGCCACGCCCCTTTTAGTGCCTCCCAATGAACCATTTTGTACGAAAAGTTATTATATGCAATTTAGATTGGTAATAATTGAATTAAAACAAAATAATAAATAAATTTACGAATATTTTTTGGGACTCAAGGTGAGGGGATTCATAGGTCGGCTTACCCAACTGAACTTTCTTACTTGTTAAAATGTAACGAATGCAATATTCGCATCTAAGGAATTTTATAATAATATTAAAAAAGAACGGCCTGAACACCATTTTGAAATTTTCTGCATTCGTTTTGAATGGGGCTACAATACACAGATTTTTTTTGATATGTAAAATGCAAATTAAATTTGCAGATGCATCGGATAAATTTAAAAATATTATGTACGCGAAAATTATTCCCTGCTATATAAAAAATAACTAATGACCTTTAAAATGAGCCTGCATTTCTAAAAATCCGTTCACGCGTTCCGAAAATACAAAACTCGAAAGGTACGCTTTTTGTGAACATTTTCCTTTTTTCTCAGATTTCAGATGCTGAAAACATCTAGAAAAAATTTGTGTATTTTTTTTCGCCAACTATAAGATGTTTTATTTTGAGCAGAGAATCGATATGCAAATTTATTTTGAAATCGGGAATGATAAATATAAACATTTTTTTCGGTTTGATATGGAATGAACGATATACATAATACATATATACATATACATACAACTAAAAATATTACTATTTAGATGATAAATTAACTGTCCGATTTGCTTTAACACTTGGAGACAATTTAAAATGTAACTCCTTAGCTGAATCTAAAGACGTTATTCTGAAAACACAGAGAGAGTCATAACGGGTTTTTATTATGAACCAGTAAGGAAAGGCAGAAAGTCGGGCGGGGCCGACTATATAATACCCTACACCTCCCTAACACTGCGATAAGGGTCATTGCCATAATAATTTGGAATAATTGGTAAATGGGTAGAAACATATTATCTAATTCTGAAACGATAATCGCTAAATTAAGCAATATTCATTCTTAAAGTGAGAAACATCTTTCTGGAAAATGTTAATGATCGGAAGTTAAATACAACTTCTATAGCGGTTTGATACCAAATCAGGAGGAACAATCAATATAAATCTGAACCGATCTTCCCTGAATGTCGAATTTCGTACTGATCGCATATAAAATACAGTCTCTACAGCGCCTACATGTCAAATCGGGGGTAACGTATATATGGGGGCTATATCTAAATCTGAACCGATTTCTTCCGAATTTAGCAGTATTCCTTCATGTAATAAGAAACCTCTTTCTGCCAAATTTTGCACTGATCGGATATAAAATACAGTTTTTACAGCGCTTACATGTCAAATCGGGGGTAACATATATATGGGGGCTATATCTGAATCTGAACCGATTTTCTCCGAATTTAGCAGTATTCCTTCATGTAATAAGAAACCCCTCTTTGCCGAATTTCGCACTGATCGGATATAAAATAACATTTTTACAGCGGTTATATGTCAAATCGGGGGTAATGTATATATGGGGGCTATATCTAAATCTGAACCGATTTCTTCCGAATTTAACAGTGTTCATTCATATAGTAACAAACTTCTTTCTGCCGAATTTCATACTGATCGGATATAAAATAAAGTTTTTACAGCGCTTATATGTCAAATCGGGGCTAACATATATATGGGGGCTATATCTAAATCCGAACCGATTTTAACAAAATTCAATAGGGATCTTCCTTGGGCCAAAAAAAAGATATGTGTAAAGTTTCGTCGAGATCGGACCATAATTGCGACCTGTACTTTGATTACAAGGATACATGCACAGACGGACAGACAGACAGACGGACAGACAGACAGACAGACAGACGGACAGACGGACATAGCTAAATCGACTCAGAAAGTGATTCTAAGTCGATCGGTATAATAAACGATGGGTCTATTTCTTCTCCTTTTGGGTGTTACAAACAAATGCACAAAGTTATAATACCCTGTACCACAGTGTGGTGTAGGGTATAAAAAGGAGAAAAATCAATGGACATTTTTTGCAGTGGGTAGAAATTGCCATTGGACGTTGTTTTCTTGCAAAAAAAAAAACAAAATTTAAAAATTTTAAGTTGTTACCCTTTTGTAGAACAGGTGTGATTTGTTAATTCCGATTTGGCTTCTATGGCCTATAGAAGGTGTATTTTAGTATTTATCTACAAGTGTTAATAAAAATGAATTAATTTAGTGGAAATCGGTTCAGTTTCAGATATAGCCCCCATATTTATTTTCCTTCCGATTTGGATTCTAAGGGCTTCTAAGCTGTATTTTCCACACTCCTGTTACGAAAATCGGAAGAAGGGAGTTACTTGCTCTACGAATAAACGCAGCTAAATCTTAAAAAATCAGTTCAGATTTAGATATAATCATTTCGCTTATGCAAGGATTGGCAAAGGTAAATTTCCCAAACAATTTGTATGCCATTTTAAAAAAAGTGATTTCCTGATCCATTGCTTGATAATTAGTACGACTTTCAAGGTATTCGTTTCAAATTTAGATCAAGTATATACATAGATGGCTTAATATAAAAAGGGCGTTTCTCGATTTTGTTGTTCCTTAACAGGAGCATGGAATATCGAATAAAAACCAAACAAATTCTTTGACAATACTCATGGTGTTTATACCCTACACCACACTGTAGTACAGGGTATTATGACTTTGTGCATTTGTTTGCAACAACCAAAAGGAGAAGAGATAGACCCATTGTTTATTATACCGATCGACTTGTAATCACTTTCTGAGTCGATTTAGTTATGTCCGTCTGTCTGTCCGTCCGTCTGTCTGTCCGTCTGTCTGTCCGTCTGTCTGTCCGTCTGTCTGTCCGTCTGTCTGTCCGTCTGTCTGTCCGTCTGTCTGTCCGTCTGTCTGTAGACGTATTCTTGTAATCAAAGTACAGGTCGCAATTATGGTCCGATCTCAACGAAACTTTGCACATATCTTTTTTTAGGCCCAAGGACGATCCCTATTGAATTTGGTTAAAATCGGTTCAGATTTACATATAGCTCCCATATATATGTACCTCCGATTTGGCATATATGCACTGTATAAGCAACATTTTGTAACCGATTTGTACAAAAATTGACAGAGAGTAGTCTCGTGATACACTTAGATACAATACAAAATTTGGGGGAAATCGGTTCAGATTTATATATAGCCCCCATATATATGTTGCACCCGATTTGACATGTAAGCGCTGTAGAAACTGTATTTTATATCCAATCAGTACGAAATTCGGCAGAAAGAGGTTTCTTATTACATGAAGGAATACTGCCAAATTCGGAGAAAATCGGTTCAGATTTAGATATAGCCCCCATATATATGTAACCCCCGATTTGAAATTCAATAGCTGTAGAAACTGTATTTTATATCCGATCGCAGCGAAATTCGGCAGAAAGAGGTTTCTTATTACACGAAGGAATACTGCCAAATTTGGAGAAAATCGGTTCAGATTTAGATATAGCCCCCATATATATGTTAGCACCGATTTGACATTCAAGCGCTGTAGAGACTGTATTTTATATCCGATCAGTACGAAATTCGACAGAAAGATGTTTCTATTTTACATGAATGAGTATTCAGGGAAAATCGATTCAGATTTATATATAAGCTCCATATATATGTTCCTCCTGATTTGGTTACAAAGCGCTATAGAAGTTGTACTTTACTTCCGATCATTACAAAATTCTCCAGAAAGATGTTTCTCAATTTAGGAACGAATATTGCTTAATTTAGCGATTATCGGTTCAGAATTAGATATATCCGCATATATATGTTCTTACCCTTTTATCAATTACTTCAAATTATTATCGCAATAACCCTTATCGCATTGTTAAGGAGGTGTAGGGTATTATATAGTCGGCCCCGCCCGACTTTCTGCCTTTCCTTACTGGTTTTACAATACAATTATAATTTTTTTTTGCAACTATAGCCCCCGAACATTTTGAAAACACTACCTCTGCCTTCCGCTCCAAAAATTTATTTTTTTTTTCATTTGTAAAAAAAATTCTGCACAGAGAAAGGGTTTCAAATTCTTTTATAAAAAATATAGCCCCGTGAAGTATTCTTTGTTTTTACATTTCTTTGTTATTTACTCGTAAAAGGCTAGATTTTTGTTTTCGATTTTGACCATACAAAAAAGCAGCAGTACAAGAGGGTGTAGGCGACATTAGTAAAATGCTGCTCTTTGACAGGTTAACATAATTTTTTAGAAAATAAAACACCATAAGGTGCATTTGACAGCTTTCTTTCGATCTGCTTTCTTATTCTGCTTTATGAAGATGGTGTAGGGTAACTAATTATTCATATACGAAGTGTATAAGTTATAAGAGAAACAATATTTCATTAAAGGTTAACCATTTGTGGAGCAGATACTAAAAGGAGAGGACAGATATCGAAAACAAATATACATAAACGTTTTATTTGAGAATATGTTTGTTATTGCCTGGTCGCTAAATAAGCCCTGGAAGAATTATTTTGTTATAGATTTTTTTAATATACAAATTTTAACTCCTAACATATATCGCGATTTAAGAGAGAAAAGGGTCGAAGTCCACTTTTTGCCTAAATGTATTTTTTGAAGCGAAATGCTAGATGAGTTGAATATACATCGATTTGGAAACAAAATGTCTAAAAAATCATGCTCTGTCATCTTTAATAATATCTGAATCGTAAAAGCGCTAAGTCCATATATCAGATGTAAAAACATAAATATACGGTAAGTATTTTGCCTCTCCTGTAAACTTTTAAATATTGGACTTAGCGCCTTTACACTCTTAGGTCGCGATATGTATAAATACTTTACGATTGCTATTTAAATATTATTATTATTCTTATTAACTTATTAAATAAATCCAAGATACATCAAAAGAAACATTAAATTTACCGAATATAAAACAAATTTTATGGCATACTCTGTGACAGTTACTTAATGTATTAAAGGAATCTACATACATATTTTGTTTATATTTTTAGAACTTACCACCAGCCCACTCCCACTCTAAGGTAGATGAATGGAATCTATTAATATGCCTAACATCCATCAAAGTACCGTGTCCAGATTAGGTTTTATAGTCGCAGACAAACCACCCAAAGGAATGTGGGGTGGGGTTGAGGGGCGGTTGCTCATAAAACACTGGCGAAAGCACGGTCTTGTCTGTTGAATGTCGATCCCTCGTCTGCGTTTGTGTGTTAATCGATTTTCGAACATTTCTTTTACGACCGAAGAAGCCAAAGTGGCCGGTAGTAGTCTATACCACTACCGCCATCTGTAGCACAGCCGTCGCAGGACATTTATCATTATATAATAAACTCTTTGGTTCACGTTATTGTTGCCGCTGTTATTGTGTCACTGTTGGTCGGTCTACAGAGATGTGCTGAGGTGAGGTGTTGTTGTATCGTAAAGACCCAATGTTGACTTTAATGACGGAAAAGGACACATGAAAATAAATGCTGACAGGGAGGTAAATTTTGTGTGTTCAAATGAAGATTGATTTAGTGCCGCGTTTAATCTTTATAGTACATTTGTGTTTTTGCAACATTTTTTTTTAAATACATTTAAAAATGTATTTAAAAATATAAATTTTTTGTTATATTAATATAAAAAATCGATGAAAATCGTTTTGAAATCTTATGAGTAACACATACCGACTACAACGTAAACATGTGTTAAGGTTAAGGTGATGGGCTCTTCTGACAGCTTTTATTTGATTTATTCTATAATATTACAATATTTCACGCAAAATGCATAACCAAATCGAAAAGTAACAAGGCTCAACAAAAATGTGTAGTTAACAACAGGTGCAAATTTGCAAAATGACAAACATATTTCAAATAAACCGTGGCGATGTAATCCACATTCTGTTTGTTTCTTTTTATTTAAAAAGAAACACTTAAAGGACTTCACCAAAGTCATTGACATCATGACAAGTGCAAAAAATATTATCCTTACTGAGAGCATTGCCTCGTCAGTGTTGTTTTCCTCATATTCACAAGATTTTCTGCCAACCGGTGTAATCAATAGATTGTGAACAATCAAATCCCACAGAATCCAATCATTGTTAACGATATAATCACCAAAAGACAAATTGTTGTTGGCTTTAAAAATTTCCCAAACGCCGACACAGTCTGGAACGTTGAAAGTGATTTATTCACTCTGTTTGGATACTAAGTATAATGGTAACGAAGAGTCTTTGAAGGTTCACAAACGGTATGATGAGAATAGGAGCAATGTTTTATTGTGTAATACATACACGAACACACTCTATAGATGTATGTGATTGGTTTTAGAAAGTCGTGTATAATCTAAAATTATGTAGAGAAAGGCCTGTGGTATTGTAGGTCGTTTCAAAATCTGTAAAATTAGAAAGTTTTTCATGAATTACCACAGTGAGCCTTGCTGAGGCTTTCTTAGATGAAATCAGGCATGAATTGGTTTATGTTGTACAATAGCAATAACAAGTGGGTTCAAAAAATCCCCTAGCGGTTTATGGTCAAAGGGAGTAGCAACGCCCACTTAACCCGAAACATAAACATTTTTGGAGCGAAATGTACAAATTGTTAAACTTGAAGTACTGCAAATGTGTTTTCTTTAGGAATAACTTCCATATTTAAGCCTTTTTTAAGTTATTTTCTTTTATTGATAATAGCAAACTCTTTTTGTTGCTTTAATAACACTGTACAACATATTTCAGTTCATTGATTTGGGACTCAATTCTGAGAATTGGCGGTGAAAGTATCCCCAAAAATAAGAACTTCTGCATCATTCGTTTAGCCAAGTTGGCTCAATTAATAATTTAATGGCCATACAAATGTTATTGCTCAAGGTGGATTTTAAGCACTTTTTCTATATTTTTGTCTCTGTATACCATACAGAACATCTCTTTTCTGTCTGAAGCAAAGTTATAGATATTGAATAGGAGAAAAAAATCCTGAACAAACCTACCCGAAAAAAGTACATCCAGTGCCTTAAAAATCGCAAAAATGTTCTGTTCTGTTTTAATGTTTTGTTTTATAAGTATACGTATTACGTATACGTATTACGTATACCTATTACGTATACGTATTACGTATACGTAATACATTTTTTTGCCAACATTATTTTGTAAGGTAATCGTTTTCCCGCAGGGACGGTTTTAGAAATTTATATTTTTCAATTTTTGGGGAACGCTTTGGAGTGAAAAACGCAATTTTTGAAAAAAAAAAATCGGCTAATTTGTTATTGAAAATAAAAAATATTGACATATCTGAAAAAACTCACCAGCATTACCTCGTAAATTATGTACAGAAATAGTGTTAAAAATTTCAAAACGATCGGAGCAGTAGTTTTGATGTTATGATTAAAGCTTTAAAGATTTTCTGATGTACTGAGTCACGTATGAGGCGCCGTTGCTTAGATTGCTGTATCTTCGTTAGTTTTGCTCTGATTCATCTCAAATTTTAACACAATATTTTTAACAGGTTCTTCATTCAAAAATTAATAATAAAAAATCAAAAAAAGATCTTATTAAATGATGAAATTAAATTTTTTCTATTTTCAGGTAAGCGCCACATTATTTAAATTATATTTGATAACACATAAAGGTAAGTTGAATAACATTTTCTTTTGAGTGTGCCATTTCATTCAAGCTTTGATATCACGTCGATAGATTCATATGGGGGATTTAGTGTCAAGTGAGTTAACCTTTCTGATCGGAACGAATGTTTTTTATGTTTTGTTTTAAAATGTTTGAATAGAAAAAACAAGTAAGAAAGTTCAGTCGGGTAAACCGACTTATGAATCCCCTCACCTTGAATCCCAAAAAAATATAAGCAAATTTTTTTTTTGTTTTATTTAGATTATTATCAATTTAAATTGCATTCAATAACTTTAAAGTATGTACTGTTCCATTGTGTGGGGGGTACCAAAAGGGTCGTGCCGATTACGGCCACTTTTCTCTATACTCTAGGTACTATAAAAGCATTGCACTGTACGAAATTTCAAATAATTGTATGCACTGGTATTAAAGTTATAAGCTGTTAAATTTTGGTACAAGATGGTCCATTTGTGTGGGAGGTACCAAAAGGTGCGTGGCAATAATGCCCATTTTTCTCTGGGCTATTGGTACTATAAAAGCATTACACCGCACACAATTTCAAGTATTTATATGGACTGGTATTAAAGTTATAAGATGTTAACCTTTGGTGTAAAATGGTTCATTTGTGTGGGAGGTACCAAAAGGGGCGTGCAAATTACGGCCACATTCCTCTAGACTCTAGGTACTACAAAAACATTGCACTGTACGAAATTTCAGGTATTTGTATGCACTGGTATTAAAGTTATAAGCTGTTAAGTTTTGGTACAAGATGGTCCATTTGTGTGGGAGGTACCAAAAGGGGCGTGGCAACTTCGCCCATTTTTCTCGAGGTAATAGTGACCAATAAACTAATACTATTTGTAGAATTTCAGAGGATTCAAATAAGTAGTATAAAAGTTATTAAATAATCAATATTTCACTAAATATTAAACCTTTGTGGGGGAGGTACTAGAAGGAGTGGACCAATATGGCTCATCTTCGAACTTAGCCGGAGATAGAAGAAAATATTACCACGTATCAAATTTGAAGTCAATCGGTTACTCCTTTCGAGAGTTATCGGGCGCACCAGCCAGGAGACAGACAGACGGACGGACGGACATTGCTCATTCGACTTAAAATGACCCAAAACGGATATCCGCCGAACATACTTAGGGTTTTCGGTCACTCCTTCGATGTGTTACACATTTTGCTCGTAGCAAATGATATATACCCTCGTCTTTAAGGTGAGGGAATAAATATAAGTGGAACACAAATTGTCAAACCTTATATATTACAACAAAATATATTTGCAAACTAATTTTCTTAGGTAAAATATGTGTTTAAATACAAATAAAACAAGTAAGAAAGTTCAGCTGGGTAAACCGACTTAAGAATCCCTTCAGCTTCAGTCCCAAAAAATGTTCGTAAATGTTATTTATTTTTTATTTTAATTAAATTATTATCAACTTAATTTGTCCTTAATAACTTTAAAGTATGTACTGGTATTAAAGTTATAAGCTTTTGGTGCAAAAGTGGTCCATTTGTGTGAGAGGTACCACAGAGGCATGTCAATGACGCCCATTTTTCTCTGCACTGTAGGTACTATAAAACCATTACACTGTCCAAAATCAAGTATTCAAGTATTTGCATGCACTGGTATTAAAGTTATAAACTGTTTACGTTTGGTGCAAAATAGTCCATTTGTACCTCCAGTACCAAGAGGAGCGTGCCAATTACGCCCACTTTTCACTGTAGGAACTAGGAAACATTACACAGTACAAAATATCAAGTATATGTATGCACTGGTATTAATGTTGTAAACAGTTAACATTTGTGTGGGAGGTACCAAAAGGGACGTGGCAATGTTACCCATTTTTCTCGAAATGATAGCTGCTACTAAACTAATACTATGTGTGGAATTTTAGAAGATTGGAATAAGTAGTATAGAAGTTATTAAAGAATAAATTGTTTACTAAATGTTAACCCTTTGTGGGGGAGGTACTAGAAGCAGTGGACCAATATGGTCCATCTTCAAACTTAGCCGGAGATAGAGAAAAATATAGGCGCATACCAAATTTGAAGTCAATCGGTTACTCCTTTCGAGAGTTATCGTGCACACCAGCAAGCAGACAGACAGACGGACGGACATTGCTCAAATGACTTAAAATTACCCAAAACGGATTTCCGGCGATTTTTACTAAAATAATATTTCTTGAAAATAGCTCGAATATTCATAAATTTATCAAATGCGGTGGACACCCAACATAGACATAAGGAAATTATGAACTAAAATGGAAAGCATGATTTTTGAGAAATTTGAACCAAAAATAATCATGAAACCTCTTTTCGAGTCCACGAATTTGAACTCAAAATTAGGAAAACAAACTAAAATCAAGGAAAAATTAACTATTTTCGAATTATGTCGTAGTCCCGAAAACGCATAATTTTTGTATGTCCTTTTTATTCCGCATTTTTTAATTTTGCGCACATCTTTATTTGCAGAAACTTAAATTTGTGGCGAAATATTAAAAATGTTACGCCAGGGACGAGAGTCGTACCGACAACCTTATGATTGTGAGCCAGACACTACATATCGAGCTACGAAACTCTTTTGGAATTACAATATGAAAATGTCATTCATAATAAAATTTCTTCGTCGGCTATAAATATAGTATATGGCAACTCTATTTATCATTCAATGATGGTAATCCTTTTATCAATTTAAAGTGTACATAAAAATACATTGTTTCGAAAATTTGGGGATATGTAATTGTATTTAAAAACAAATTTTTCATAAAAATGTATGTGTCTACGTAGCTCAGTTGGTAAACATGAGGCTCACAAAACGGAAGGTTCTGGGATCGAATCACATTCGGAGCGGAGGTAAAATTTTATACATATAATATTGAACGTTTCGTGTGTAATAATCAATTTCAATGCCAAAAACAAAGAAGAAGAGATTAATCCAAAGAGCAAGTGGTAAGAGATTCAAACTTAAAAATGGAGGAGAGTGATATGGAGGAGGTGATCAAAAATCGCCAAAAAAATATCAGGGACCAAAAAAGAACAATTTTAATTTTTCTTTTTGCATAAATTTAATTAAATTTGAGTAAAAATTTACTTGCAATAAGGACAAAAATATGCTGAATTTGCATAATTTCAAGTCAGAATTTGTATTGAGTTCATTTTCCCTATTTTAATTTCAATATTTACTTAAAGGAAGTACGAGTTAACTAGAATTAAGTTCAAAATATTTCATAATTGTGAGGGAATGTATGAACTTGATATAAGGAAAACTAGCTTTAGCGCCATACGAAGTTCAATATTTCTACAGCTTAGTTCATTTTAACTTTCTCCAGGGATCACTTTTTTTTAAGTATATGAACATAAAAATAGAAATAACATTTTCCTATAATGTTATGATAACATGCGACAATAATATAATTATGCGATTATTGTTGATAATCTCGATTATTGTCGATAATCTCGAATATGTTCACCACAGCAATATTCTTTCTGTGAGAACCACGTGCCGGTGCCATGTGTGTTTTTCTTCGAGTGTGTTGCGCTGGTGTTTGTTTTGCATTAAGGGTTACAACAATGGTAATCGTTACATTCACCACTTCTTCAGAGAATCTCATAAATAAAACTATGTGCGTAACGTATGTCCTATGTGTGGGTGTACGTTTGAGGCACTAACGCTGCTAAGAAATTGCCTTCCCCGAGGGAAGGAACGCACAGTAAAATAAAATACATGGATTTCAAAGGAGAAAACTTGTTTCAAAACAAAATTATTGAAGGATTAAGTTAATGCATCTATGTGTGTAGACGTATGAGTAAGTGTGGGAGAATCTTGCCAACTTCACATTCGCACTGTATTGTCGCTATGTGGGTTTATAAAACCCTTCCGTGTGTGTGTGTGTCTGAGTGGATGCCTTTACGAGTGTGGTTGTGCTTTTGCGTCGATATAACGACAATCGGCTTAAGTTTTTATGCCGTTTGTACAACGAAAGTATAAACAATGATATTATGTTTTAATTATATACATACACACAGATGGACGTACACATCCACAGTAGCGAACGACGCATTCGTGTTTAAATTCAAATAACATTCGCATTTAGTATTTATTTGATTTTGCCTCCGACACAAAGTCGTTATTGGCCACCATATGGCACATGAATAATTTATGGATTTATGATTGGATGTATGTGTGTGAGTTTGTAAAACAATTTGGTTCCCATAAAATATTATTTATTTGTCGTTTATGACTTTGGCGGAATTGTTGTGATAGAAAACAAAGACATTTTAAAATGAATTATTTGATTTTAAATACATTTTAAAATAAAGGGGCATTTTCCTGACTCTGTACTATATTAGATAATATATTTGAGAATGGAAAGGAGAGCTATATTAATATTTTAAACTGTCACAACTGAGTTGTTAACTTATGTTTTGTTTGCAAAATGCAAATGTTAACGATAAAGCTATGTCAAAATTATCCCCAAACACATCAAAAACTCATCACACCCACTGGACCCCTTTAAATGTTTGATCATTTATAGATGTGTTTACGCTGGTAAATAATTTTCTTTATGAGGAATGAACATTCCAACAAATAGAATCATTAAAAATATTGTGACATATTTATGGTTTCAACTGAAATCCGCAGGATGTTATTTGGTGCGCTTTATTTGCCGCTTTTACATTTGTTCAGAGATAATTTTGTTAATTTGTCATGCTATAAATGAAAGCTAACTAAAACCCTTAAAAAGTATTTTTGTATAATTGCTAATTTATATCACAGAACCGTAAAAGTGGCATGAAAAGGGTGTCTCAGTATTTAGGAAAGATATTTATTACATTGAGAAATCAATTTCTTTATATGGAAGGTGTACATGATAAAGTATGACCCTAAAGGATAGGGTCATATTTTATCATGTACACCTAGCCACTGCGGTGCAAGCTTATATAGTCCAATAACGCCCCGAGATCACACATGGTTTGAATTTTGCAATTTTACCAATTTATGGGACTTTCAAAGTGAAAACTAGGCCATTATTTTGGATTAATGATTCAACAGCGTTTTTTTTCCTCTAAACGAATTCTGATGTTCCGGAATTTGGGTCGAACTTTTTGGTAGCGGCAAATTTTGAAAAATCCCACTTTGACCCATTTAGAGTGCTCCAATCGAGTCCAAATGTATGACCGACCCCCACTAACTTTGGAGGCCCGACCCACCCATGCCAGTGGGACACCCCCTGGAACCCCCTGGGGGTTCCATACATTTGGACTCGATTGGAGCACTCAAAATGGGTCAAAGTGGGATTTTTTCCGGGACATCAGAATTCGTTTTAGAGGTATGGTTCCTTCGGCAAAGTTTCTTATTTTGATCTCTAGAATACGATTTTCACTGAGCACTTCACTGAGTGGGGGTCGGTCATACATTTGGACTCGATTGGAGCACTCTAAATGGGTCAAAGTGGGATTTTTTCCGGGACATCAGAATTCGTTTTAGAGGTATGGTTCCTTCGGCAAAGTTTCTTATTTTGATCCCTAGAATACGATTTTCACTGAGCAATGGGCGATTTTTAAATCGACCCGCCTTAGTAATATATCATTTGCTACGAGCCAAAAGTGTAACACATCGAAGGAGTGACCTAAGGCCCTAAGTATGTTCGGCGGATTATTTTGGGTTATTTTAAGTCGAATGAGCAATGTCCGTCCGTCTGTCTGTCTGGTGCGCACGATAACTCTCAAAAGGAGTAACCGATTGACTTCATATTTGGTACGTGGTAATATTTTCGTATATCTCCGGCTAAGTTCGAAGATGGGCCATATTGGTCCACTCCTTCTAGTACCTCCCACACAAAGGGTTAACATTTAGTGATATATTGATTATTTAATAACTTCGATACTACTTATTTAAATCCTCTGAAATTCTACGTAGTATTAGTTTATTAGTCACTATTACCTCGAGAAAAATGGGCGAAGCTACCACCCCCCTTTTGGTACCTCCCACACAAATGGACAATTTTGAACCAAAAGTTAATAGCTTATAACTTTATTACCATTGTCATGGCGCACAATGATTCGTTTTCTCCTGTTCGTTTTTCGAATTTCTCCGAAGACGTCAGGCAAACAAATTATGGTGTACCACTCAGAATTGACAGTCGCCACATGACCAGTTTTGCCGAAGAAACAGGCGATCATTTGCTTCGAAGTGCTTCTTCCACGAACAACTTTCGTTGGATTTGGCTCGTCTTCGAAGACCCACACAGTCGATTGCTGTTTTGTTTCGGGCTCATACGCATAGATCCAAGATTCGTCACCTGTGACGATCTTATAAACGTCTTTTGAAGCACCGCGATCGTATTTAACTTAACTTATACGAGTATAACGATCATATTAAATGTTGTCAATAATACACTAAAATTATTTTGAAAAAATATAAAAATTTAAAAAGGATTACTATGAATTTTAAAATTTTCAAAATTGCTAATTTTGAGAGATTCTGGTTTTATTAAAAAAAATATATATTTTTATCGGTAAAAAGTGTTAGTACATAAAAATATAAAACAAATTTTAAGACAAATATTTGTCTAAATTTCTTTTAAAAAAATATATTAAAATATTTTTTAAAATCCCATTTTTATCCCCTTACCTTAGACAGAAGGGTATATATCATTTGCTACAAGCCAAAAGTGTAACTCATCGAAGAAGTGACCTAAGACCCTAAGTATGTTCGGCGGATATACGTTTAGGGTCATATTAAGTCGAATGTGCAATGTCCGTCCGTCCTTCCTTTTGTCTGCTGGCTGGTGCGCACGATAACTCTCGAAAGGAGTAACCGATTGATTTCAAATTTGGTATGTGCACGCTGAAAAAAAATTGCTTCTGTAGTATATTGTCCCAAACATATTCGGCTTGAAACATATATATCTTTAGGATACACTCTAAACATATAATATTTGGTACACACAAAAATTATATATTTGGGAAAATGTTGTTCTAAACATATCTTTGTTTACATCCCAATGTGTTTATTTTAGACTATTTTTTCCGAAACAAATATTTATTTTCATTTAAGTATTCAGAAAATATCTAAATTGTGTTAAATTTTTCAGTAATTCATAGTTAATATTTTTAAAAATTTTAACGTCTTAAATATAAAAAATAATAATAATTGAAATCATATAATATTGGATCGAAATATATACTTGGAGGATTGACAACCAATGATGGCTTCTAATACTCAGAAATTTTAAATGATTTGTTTAAAACATAAGTTATTGCTGCATTTGGTATCATAACTGGGTGGTTCAAACCAAAAAAAAACAACAACAAAAATAAAATTTAAATTTGAAAAATTCAACAAAAGTTTCGAAAATCTTTTTTAAAAAAAATATATTTGGAGAAATTCCTAAACAATCATTTTATTTGTATTCAAATACATATTTTATTTGAGAAATTTATTTTGCAAATATTATATGTTGTAACATATTAATATACGAGTTCCAAATATATTTTATTGGTTTTCAAATAAAATTTATTTGCTCAGAAATATATAATATTTAAAAATTAGTGCTCCAAATATATTTTCTTTCTATTCAAACATATCAAAAAAGGCGATTTTGCCCCGTGTGGTAATATTTTCTTCTATCTCCGTCTAAGTTCGAAGATGGGCCATATTGGTCCACTCCTTCTAGTACCTCCCCCACAAAGGGTTAACATTTAGTGAAATATTGATTATTTAATAACTTCTATACTACTTCTTTGAATCCTCTGAAATTCTACACATAGTATTAGTTTATTAGTCACTATTACCTCGAGAAAAATGAGCGAAGTTGCCAAGCCCCTTTTGGTACCTCCCACACAAATAGACAATTTTGAACCAGAAGTTAATAGCTTATAACTTCAGAACCAAACCAAACCTAATTGAAAGCGTACATTCTTAATGCACTATCAAATGATTGCGCCATAATGTATGTATGGGTTTTACTCACCGCACGATTTTGTTCGATTGTTCGCAAAACGTGAAATTAGCAGTGGGTGCAGGGGGAATTCTTAAAATGTCGCAACATGATGTGGTGATAATATTTTTCATAAGCGAAATCACCATAATATTTTTTTGGGACTCAAGGTGAGGGCTTTCTTACTTGTTATAATACAATATTTAATTTTTTATATTTTAGGTTAAATTGTCCTCTTAAATATAATTAATATATACAGGATTTTCCAACAAGAGGTGTTATTTTGAATCACCCGGTTAACGGCTTATAACTTTAATTATTAAAGTTATTAAATGCATTCTAATTGATAATAATTTAATGAAAACAACAAAAATGTACGAATTTTTTTGGGACTGGCCGTGAGGGGATTCTTAACTCGGTTTTACCGCCTGAACATTCTTACTTGTTTAAATAAATTTTAAAATTCCATTTAGCGTGTCGAAATTATGAGGGTAAAGTTGTTTTCATCGAGGATACATTTTTAAAGTGAATTTTGCACACACAGTGTAATCTAATGCTTAATATGCTTTATTGTATTTAAGTCGACTATACATCAGCTACCCTGCAATTTATCTATATTACATACTTATATTTTATTTCAATTGAATTTCTCTAATTACACTCTCTTATAAGTGCCAAGGCTTTTATGAAACACATTTCTATGGGCACACATTAAATCATTAATTAAAACACGCATTAAAAAATAGAATCGTGTATTTTGCAAACTTTTCTTGTATAATGAATTGTATTCCACTATTAAGTAGTTTTAAGTATTTTGCATTTCTACAAGCATTCGTGAAACAAATTATATGTGCAATAATGTCGCCGATTGAAATTTCCCGACCTTGAATATGAGTCCATAAGTTTTACAGAAGCTTATTTTTGTTTTTAATGAGGTACAAAAAATTATATGTAATATACAAAAATGTATATCTGAAAATAAATTTACTGCCGCCAGAGCTTTATGAGAGAAGATTATAGAACGTAAAAAAGAAACATTAAACATATTTATTACTTACCTTCCAAAATGAGGTATTATTTTACGAATATGGTCCATTTCAGTACATGTTTAATGCTGACAAATTTATTACGTTCTGTTTGTTATTGTATAGTACGGTTGCCAATATTTGAAGTAGAGATATACTGCTTTGTTTTCGACTAATGGCTGTAGTCATAACTGTTGGCCTGTATTATAGGGGGGACAGAGGGAAATTATCATTACCCACGCATAAATACACATAGAGAAAATATTTTCTTTGAATATTTATTGTCTTTTCACATACAGGATCATGATTTCTGAGTCGTGACACTCGTTATGCAGTTGCTTGGAAGATACGGAGCACTTTAAGTCTGATTTGTACCCACAAGCGAATGAGAATTCTTTGTGAAACCTCACTTGTGTGGAGTTACCAAAATGGGCGTAGAAGTCCATTTTTTCCGCACTGTAGGTACTATACAAGCATTACACTGAACAATATTTCAAGTATTTATATGCACAGGTATTAAAAAGGAACGTGGCAATAACGTCAACTTTTTACCGGACTGAAGACACTGAAGAATCTTTACACTGCACAATTAAAGTATTTATGTCCACTGGTATTAAAGTTATTAGCAAAGAACTTTTTGTACAAAATGGTGCCTTTGTGTGGGAGGTACCAACAGGGGCGTAGCAATAATGTCAATTTTTTACCGCACTGTAGGTACTATAAAAGCATTACACTGAACAAAATGTAAAGCATATAACTTTAATACCAGTTCATACTTTAATGTTATTAAATGCAATTTAAATTGATAATAATTTAATTAAAACAAAAAAAATATATACATTTACTAATATTTTTTTGGGACACAAGGTGAGGGGATTCATAAGTGGGTTTACCCGACTGAACTTTCTTACATGTTTAAATGTTTATTTCTATGTGGATATATAAACAAGTTCCATCCCACAAAAAAGGCCTCAAAGCTCTTAAAGGAAATGACCATAGCTTGGTTTGAGAAAAGATACAGTTTTTGACAAAAATGTCAAAACATGTTTAATTCGCAAAAAAATGCAAATGTATTTCTTCTGATATTTTTATTTTTTTTAAGGTTCTTTTCAATCTATCGGAAATCATTCTTTGATCTTCTTCCGGATAGTCTCATTTTATTCATGACCGATTAGAATTTACGATAAAATAATAAAAATATAATAATTGTGAATTTTTTGATGTTTTAAGAGGTTTTCATTACAAAACCAGTAAGGAAAGGCTAAAGTCGGGCGGGGCCGACTATATAATACCCTACACCACTCTCGTAATATTGAATAACTCTGATATATACATTTTGTAATTCATGTATAAATTGTTTATATAAATGTACTTTTGGGACATTTTATACTTAAATAATACCCTGTACCACAGTGTGGTGTAGGGTATAAAAACGATTGGATCTAAAGAGCCAAATCGGATGAAACATATATATTTGAGCTATAGCTAAATCTTTACCGATTTTCTTCAAATTCGGCAATGTTGGTTCATGGATCAAGAAACTCTACCATTCTAAATTTCAAAATGATGGGATGTAAAATACAGCTTCTACAGGACTAAAGAGCAAAATCGGACGAAACATATATATGGGAGCTATAGCTAAATCTTAACCGATTTTCTTCAAATTCTGTAGTGTTGGTTCATGGATCAAGAAATACTACCATTCTAAATTTCAAAATAATGATTGGATTTAAAATACAGCTTCTACAGGACTAAAGAGCAAAATCGGACGAAACATATATTTGGGAGCTATAGCTAAATCTTAATCGATTTTCTTCAAATTCGGCAATGTTCATGGATCAAGAAACTATACCACTCTAAATTGCAAAACGATTAGATGTAAAATACAGCTTCTATAGAACTAAAGGGCCAAATCGGACGAAACATATATATGGGAGCTATAGCTAAATCTTAACCGATTTTTTTCAAATTCGGTAGTGTTGGTTCATGGATCAAGAAACTCTACCATTCTAAATTTCAAAATGATGGGATGTAAAATACAGCTTCTACAGGACTAAAGAGCAAGATCGGACGAAACATATATATGGGAGCTATAGCTAAATATTAACCGATTTTCTTCAAATTCGTCAATGTTGGTTCATGGATCAAGAAACTCTACCATTCTAAATTTCAAAAGGATCGGATGTAAAATACAGCTTCTATAGGACTAAAGGGCCAAATCGGACGAAACATATATATGGGAGCTATAGCTAAATCTTAACCGATTTTCTTCAAATTAGGTAGTGTTGGTTCATGGATCAAGAAACTCTACTATTCAAAATTTCAAAACGATTGGATGTAAAATACAGCTTCTATAGGACTAAAGGGCCAAATCGGACGAAAGATATATATGGGAGCTATATCTAAATCTGAACCGATTTCAACCAAATTCAATAGCGATCTTAACAGCTGCGAAATACTCTAAACTGCAAAATTTCAGAACGATCGGAGTGAAATTGCGACCTGTAGTCGACGAACAACTTTACATGGACAGACGGACGGACGGACAGACATGGTTAAATCGACTCAGCTAGTGATTCTGAGTTCATCGGTATACTTTAAGGTGGGTCTAGCTGTGTTATTTTCAGGTGTTACAAACATCTGCCGTGAAACAAACTTATAATACCCTGTACCACAGTGTGGTGTAGGGTATAATTATTATAGTTTTAACAAAAATGCGATTTTTTCAATATATAAGATATCTTTGACGCTGTTGATAGGATGAATAAATGATATTGGAAGCAGATGAAGGCTACCTAATCAGGGATTATTAAAAGCTTTCCAATTCGAATAAATGGTTCTCGAGTTATGCCAAAATATGTGGTTCAACTTCTATTTATACCTTAACTTTAGTGTGACGAGGGTATATATCGAGCCCTAACCGCAAAAAAAACCTAAGCGACAAAAGTGAAATTTTCAGGAGAAGGTTTTTATACCCTACACCACTCTGTGGTACAGGGTATTATAAGTTTGTTTCACGGCAGATGTTTGTAACACCTAAAAATAACACAGCTAGACCCACCTTAAAGTATACCGATCGACTCAGAATCACTAGCTGAGTCGATTTAAGCATGTCCGTCCGTCCGTCCGTCCGTCCGTCCGTCCGTCCGTCCGTCCGTCCGTCCGTCCGTCTGTGGATGCAAAGTTGTTCGTCGACTACAGGTCGCAATTTCACTCCGATCGTTCTGAAATTTTGCAGTTTAGAGTATTTCGCAGCTGTAAAGATCGCTATTGAATTTGGTTGAAATCGGTTCAGATTTAGATATAGCTCCCATATATATCTTTCGTCCGATTTGGCCCTTTAGTCCAATAGAAGCTGTATTTTACATCCAATCGTTTTGAAATTTTGAATAGTAGAGTTTCTTGATCCACGAACCAACACTACCAAATTTGAAGAAAATCGGTTCAGATTTAGATATAGCTCCCATATATATCTTTCGTCCGATTTGGCCCTTTAGTCCTATAGAAGCTGTATTTTACATCCAATCGTTTTGAAATTTTGAATAGTAGAGTTTCTTGATCCATGAACCAACACTACCAAATTTGAAGAAAATCGGTTCAGATTTAGATATAGCTCCCATATATATCTTTCGTCCGATTTGGCCCTTTAGTCATATAGAAGCTGTATTTTACATCCGATCGTTTTGAAATTTAGAATGGTAGAGTTTCTTGATCCATGAACCAACATTGCCGAATTTGAAGAAAATCGGTAAAGATTTAGCTATAGCTCAAATATATATGTTTCATCCGATTTGGCTCTTTAGATCCAATCGTTTTTATACCCTACACCACACTGTGGTACAGGGTATTATTTAAGTATAAAATGTCCCAAAAGTAAATTTATGTAAACAATTTATACATGAATTACAAAATTTATATATCAGAGTTATTCAATATTACGAGAGTGGTGTAGGGTATTATATAGTCGGCCCCGCCCGACTTTAGCCTTTCCTTACTGGTTTTGATTTATTTTGGAAATGTGGACAACTCAAAACAAAGGAAATTTATTATCATTAACTATCATAACAACCAGTAACCACCAGTTTCTTAGCAGAACAACGAATGAAATTGAGACATTTATTTTACATATGTGGTTGATATTTATACTACACTCTGACAAATTGGATGTTAAGTAAAACTTCTATAACAATTTCATACCATCTTGAAACGAATACATATCGATACCTCCTTTCTAAACTATGCTAAGTGCAAAAAGGTAGTTTTTCAGGAGAGGCGGTCAAATTTTGTGAATTTTTTAAATTTGTGTGGGATTCCTTTATAGTGCAAATCAAATGACCTGTACTGTTTTGTGAATAACATTTGATTGGGTTGACGAATAAACACCAAATGTTTACTGAATATAATTTGAAATATTTAGAAATTAAAAATGCAATCTCCCTAAAACTATGCTAAGTCGACTTAGCATGTTTTAGAATGGAGGTATCGATATATGGGGCTATATAAATCTCAACAGATTTTTATCAAACTTAGATATCGTTATTTCTGTCTCAAGAAAAACCTATCTGCCAAATTTCATGATAATCGGCGGATGTAACATAAAGCTTCTCTGATATGTTGACACCATATTGGAAGGGAAGTATATATAGGGGCTGTATCTAAACCTGAACCGATTTCTTTCAAATTTGACAGTGTTCATTCCTGAACTAATGAACACTACTTTTTTATTTATTCCAGACTTCTGTTTACCTTTCAGTATAGAGGTTTTTTTGCTAAGTTTTCTCCATTCTGCGCGATTTTGCACTGTTATTCGGGCCGACCGGGGGTCTATGTACATTGCGCTCTATCATGCTTTTGTTGACTGTTTCTTGCCATGTTTCTCTCCTTCTACCAATGAACTCCTTTATGCCAAATTTGGTAATGATCAGATGCAGAATCCGACTTATATAGCTCTTAGATGCCAGATCGGAGGTAAAAATATATGGGGCCTATACACGCTGAAAAGAAATCGTAGTATATTGTCCCAAACATATTTGTCATGAAACATATATATATATTAAGGGAACACTCTAAACATATAATATTTGGTACACACTTAAATTATATATTTGGGAAGATGTCGTTCTTAACAAATCTTTGTTTACATCCCAATATATTTTTATTTGGTACCATTATTTCCGAAACAAATAATTATTTGCATTTAAGTATTCATAAAATACCTTAATTGTGTTAAATTGTTCAGTAATTCAAAGTTATTTTTTAGAAATTGTTAATGTTTGTAAAATAATAAAGATAATTGAAATCTTATAATCTTGCATCAAAATAAATTACTTGGAGAATAGACAACTAATTATGGCTTAGAATACTCAGCAATGGCTGAGGTACAATTAGAAACCAAGAAAAAATTAAAACTAAAATTCGAAAAATTCAGCAAAAGTTTTGAAGATCTTTTTTAAATAAAATATATTTGGATAAATTCCTAAACAAATATTTCATTTGTATTTAAACACATGTTTTATTTGAGAAATTTAGTTTGCAAATATATTTTGTTGTAGTATATTAATATATGCGTTCCAAATATAATTTGTCACGAAGTGCACCTGGTCATGCATTTTGATTGAACGCCCATTTTCGTAACAGTCAACAGTCTTCAACAATCTTAGCGTGTAGCTCAATTGTGGTTTAATTTGTTAAAAACTGAAACAAAGAAATGTCAAATTAAGTTGGTCAAAAAACTTGACGTTAAGGTTCACAATTAACATCGTTGGACCACCCTTTATATTTAAGTATAGTCTCCTCCAAAAAAGAGGGAAAGCAGTGTTCAACAATTTAAATTCACAATGAACCTAATATGTCGTTCACCAAAATATTGGGCAATTTTTATTTTCAGGACAAATTGATAAATTCATACGACACTTTAATACTGTAATCAAAGGCAAAACTTTCCAGACCTGCCACTTCTCATATAAAGTATCAAATAAGTTTCCCCTAAGGAGAAACCTACTTCAGACAGTTTACTCAACTGAAACGTTCTTACTTGGGAATTCGAAGAAAAAACTCTCCACAGTAACGAAATTTTAGATAACTACAGGGTGGCTGATGAATATTGCTACATTAAGAAACTCAAATAACTTTTTTCAGTGAATGGAATTCAGTTTTCTTTTATTCATGTTAAAGCTCATTAAATTTAATTAAATATAGATTAATTAGTTTTAAAAATAATGGAATTTAAATGCCCCGCCTGCTCGTTGATGCATGTGCGAATGGATTGCTTTAGTTCATTCAAATTTGTTGGTTTTGCTTTGTAGACTTCCTGTTTGCAATAACCCCACAAGAAAAAGTCAGGTGCAGTAAGGTCAGGCGACATGGGGGGCCAACGGAATGTGGAGTTTCTGGATATCAGCTTATTGGGAAATTTTCGCCGCAATTCTGTCATAACAGGCCGGGCTATGTGAGGAGTTGCACCATCTTGCTGAAACCACACAGAGTTGAAAGAAATTCTCATTCGGCATAATTCTGGATAGAAAAACTCTCTCAACATGCTCAAGTAACGGCCTCCAGTAACCGTAACGGTGTGACCGTTTTCTTCCAAGAAGTAGGGCCCGACAATGCAGCGTGATGAAACTGCACACCACACTGTGACACGAAGTGGATGCAATGCCGTCTCATGGAGTATCTGTGGGTTGGAAGCACTCCATATTCGATAATTTTGTTTGTTTATGTTGCCGTTTAAATCGAAATGGGCCTCGTCAGACATGAAAAGACAGTTCAAAATGTTTCTGTCCTCTTCCACCATTTGAAGCATCTTCTGGCAAAATTCCAAGCGAATCGGGAAGTCTGCTGAGTTCACTTTGTTGGCCATTTGAATTTTATATGGGAATAACTCCAAATCTTTGTGCATAATTGACTGCAATGACTGTCTGCTTATACCCATTTGAGCAGATAAGGTTCTTGTCGAAACTCTTGGATTATTTTGTATGGCATCAGCTACAGCAGCGATTGTTTCCTCCGTCCGAACTGAAGGGTTTCGATGGTAAGGTCTTCTGTTGACTGCCCCATGCTCGGAAAAATTGTTAACAAGTCTCTTTATGGTCCATCTCCTCGGAGGATTGCCGCCAAACGTGCCCCTATATACGCTCTTTCAACCGAAACTACGGACTTCAGTGCGTAATAGCGGCGGACAATCCAAATTCTTGTTTCAGTGCCCCAGTTATCCATTTTTGTTAAATCTAAAAATCAATCTGCAAAATAAAACCAGTAAGGAAAGGCAGAAAGTCGGGCGGGGCCGACTATATAATACCCTACACCTCCCTAACAATGCGATAAGGGTCATTGCCATAATAATTTGGAATAATTGGTAAATGGGTAGAAACATATTATCTAATTCTGAAACGATAATCGCTAAATTAGGCAATATTCGTTCCTTAATTGAGAAACATCTTTCTGGAAAATTTTAATGATCGGAAGTAAAATACAACTTCTATAGCGGTTTGATACCAAATCAGGAGGAACAATCAATATAAATCTGAACCGATCTTCCCTGAATACTCATTCATGTAAAAACACCTCCTTCTGTCGAATTTCGTACTGATCGCATATAAAATACAGTCTCTACAGCGCCTACATGTCAAATCGGGGGTAACGTATATATGGGGGCTATATCTAAATCTGAACCGATTTTCTCCGAATTTAGCAGTATTCCTTCATGTAATAAGAAACCTCTTTCTGCCAAATTTTGCACTGATCGGATATAAAATACAGTTTTTACAACGCTTACATGTCAAATCGGGGGTAACATATATATGGGGGCTATATCTGAATCTGAACCGATTTTCTCCGAATTTAGCAGTATTCCTTCATGTAATAAGAAACCTCTCTTTGCCGAATTTCGCACTGATCGGATATAAAATAACATTTTTACAGCGCTTATATGTCAAATCGGGGGTAATGTATATATTGTGGCTATATCTAAATCTGAACCGATTTCTTCCAAATTTAACAGAGTTCATTCATGTAATAAGAAACCTTTTCCTGCCGAATTTCATACATATCGGATATAAAATAAAGTTTTTACAGCGCTTACATGTCAAATCGGGGCCAACATATATATGGGGGCTATATCTAAATCTGAACCGATTTTAACCAATTTCAATAGGGATCGTCCTTGGGCCAAAAAAAAGATATGTGTAAAGTTTCGTCGAGATCGGACCATAATTGCGACCTGTACTTTGATTACAAGAATACATGCACAGACGGACAGACAGACAGACGGACAGACAGACAGACAGACAGACAGACAGACAGACATAGCTAAATCGACTCAGAAAGTGATTCTAAGTCGATCGGTATAATAAACGATGGGTCTATTTCTTCTCCTTTTGGGTGTTACAAACAAATGCACAAAGTTATAATACCCTGTACCACAGTGTGGTGTAGGGTATAAAAAAATAACCAGATTCATTAAATAGAAAACCAGTAAGGAAAGGCAGAAAGTCGGGCGGGGCCGACTATATAATACCCTACACCTCCCTAACAATGCGATAAGGGTCATTGCCATAATAATTTGGAATAATTGGTAAATGGGTAGAAACATATCTAATTCTGAAACGATAATCGCTAAATTAAGCAATATTCTTTCCTAAATTGAGAAAAATCTTTCTGGAAAATTTTAATGATCGGAAATAAAATACAACTTCGTTAGCGGTTTGATACCAAATCAGGAGGAACATATATATGGAGCTTTAATATAAATCTTAACCGATCTTCCCTGAATACTTATTCATGTAAAAAGACCTCCTTCTGTCGAATTTTGTACTGAACGGATATAAAATACAGTCTCTATAGCGCTTACATGTCAAATCGAGGGTAACATATATATGGGAGCTATATCTAAATCTGAACCGAGTTTCTCCGAATTTGGCAGTATTCCTTCATGTAGAAAGAAACCTCTTTTTGCCGACTTTCGCACTGATCGGATATAAAATAACATTTTTACAGCGCTCACATGTAAAATCGGGGGTAACGTATATATGGGGGCTATATCTAAATCTGAACCGATTTCTTCCAAATTTAAAAGTGTTCATTCTTATAATAGGAAACCTCTTTCTGACGAATTTCATACTGATCGGATATAAAATACAGTTTTTACAGCGCTTACAGGTCAAATCGGGGGTAACATATATATGGGGGCTATATCTAAATCTGAACCGATTTCTTCCAAATTTAATAGTGTTCATCCATATAATAAGAAACCTCTTTCTGCCGAATTTCATACTGATCGGATATAAAATAAAGTTTTTACAGCGCTTACATGTCAAATCGAGGCTAACATATATATGGGGGCTATATCTAAATCTGAACCGATTTTAACCAAATTCAATAGGGATCGTCCTTGGGCCAAAAAAAAGATGTGTGTAAAGTTTCGTCGAGATCGGACCATAATTTCGACCTGTACTTTGATTACAAGAATACATGCACAGACAGACAGACGGACAGACAGACAGACGGACAGACAGACAGACGGACAGACGGACAGACGGACATAGCTAAATCAACTCAGAAAGTGATTCTAAGTCGATCGGTATAATAAACGATGGGTCTATTTCTTCTCCTTTTGGGTGTTACAAACAAATGCACAAAGTTATAATACCCTGTACCACAGTGTGGTGTAGGGTATAAAAAGTTATTAAATTTTTTTTTTTGTAGCAGCTTTCGTCAGCCACCCTGTACATTCCTATTTTCCGGGAATTGAAATAAGAAAATTGTTTTGTTCAAACATACTTTTGTTTAGGCGAAATAAATAGATTCAACGTATGTTCCCAAAAACGATGAGTGTCAAGATTTTCACGATTTCTTTAAAAGCTAATGAAAATTGTCAAATTGCTTTTATATGTAGGTTTTTACTCTACAATTAAGTATATCGCTTTTCAAGCCGTAAATTCAAAATTTCATTTAAATTTGCAGTTAAATTTAATTTTCACACATTTTTTTCAAATTCTTAAAATTACATACGTCTAAGAATTGCAATTGAATACAAATTAAAGTATCATAATTTGCATCACTTTGTTGCTTTCATTCGCCAACCTTTAGAAAAAGTATACAATATGTTTCTATAATAACCTATGGAAAGGACACAAAAAGAATGACATAAAAACACACAAAGTGACATAAAAACACACAAAATAGTACATTCTGCAACAGAATGGTAACACTGGTTTTATTATCCTATTCCTAGTGCAGATTTTCTTTCCGCTTCATCTCCTCGATCCAGGCCTCTCTCTCTCTCCCTCTCATGCTGCTCATGTCGCCCATTCGCGCACTCGACACGCAAAAAGCCAACAATTGTTCAAACTGAACGCGTCTGAAGTAATTTTAGCCTTCGTGCTTGAGGGCTCTTCGAGTGTTAATTGAATCAGAAATGAGCCACGAGGATGAATAGCGAATGGCAAATGGTGTATGGATGAGCGTATCCCAGTCAAACTTTGTTTGGTTGGCTCCCCTCGCCACGGCTCTGTCGCATCATCCTCTACAGCACCTGAACATCAGTGGATGAGTGTTTGTTGACTCATCCAACCGCCAGACTTGACGGCATCAGCTGTCACATCACATCGTTTGTATTCACTTCTCTCGTCAAGTGAAGTTCTGTATTTTGTATGCGAAATTCTTTGAAATTCTTTTCCTCTCTGCTTCCTTTGGCGTTTTGTTCTGTTTCTTCGGAGCTGTGATTTCTTTTTAGCGCGAAAATTTAACAGTGTATGGAATTGAAGCCTTAAAGGCGCAAATACAAGACAGACTATGACAACGAAACATGGGAGTCATTTTAAAGGATCAAAGACAAAAAAATCTCGAATGTAAGTATAGCTCATCGTATAGGTTTAAAGAGATTTTCTTCTGGTGTTTTTTTTTTTTTGATACGATTATCGTCATCACGGAAGTCAAATATGTATTTTGATTTTTCGTCCTCATGTGGAGATACGTTTGAGTAGACATGTCAATGTGTGTTTGTATGCCAGTAGATATGTATGTATATGTGTCATGTGCTCATGTGTGCGAATAAATGCGAATTCACCTACACACAAATATTCGCCGTTCACCAAAGAACACATTCAATAATACATCTGTTTACATTCGGATTGAGGTTTTTGCTGCATATTAAATTGGATAAACTGTCATTATATATGGGAACATTTATTTACATTTAAAAGCTGTGTAATTGAATCGTTTAAACTCTTAACCACATCAACATTATTTGCAAGCATTAAATCATTTGGTGATTCGAAGGTATCACGTATTCTGCACTGAGGCAGAAGCCGAGGATGCAATTTTGTATATGACCTCCGACAATATTGGTGAAATATTTAAACATTTCTCAAACGACCATTTGAAAATACTGAAATTGACTTATAAGTAGTTATTAAACAGGATAAAATGGCCAATTCTGAATCGATAAGTATTTTTATTGAAATTTAAACCTCTTATGAGACAACATAATTTTATATTTTTGTATGTGAATAAATCAATTTAAGAAACATTTTGGTAATCCCCATAAAAATGTAAATTCGATAAAAAATTACCTAAATCGATTTGTTTCGCTTACCTTGTACATGCGGATAAAACTACACGTTGAAAAAAAATCGCTTCTGTAGTATATTGTCCCAAACATATTCTGCTTGAAATATACAAATATTTAGGGTACACTCTAAATATATTATATTTGTCACACACAAAAATTATGTATTTGGAAAGATATTGTTCTAAATAAATCGTTGTTTCCGTCCTAATGTTTTTTATTTGGGACTATTATTTACGGAACAAATATTTATTTGTATTTAAGTATTCAGAAAACAAAGTAATGTCTTCACTTTAAGACGCGTTTTATGTTTTTCAGTAATTCAACGTTCATTTCTTCGGAAATTTAAAATGTTCTTAAAAAGCCATTATAATTGAAATCGTATAATCCTGCGAAATGATGTACTATGCAAGGTGGATTGTCAACAAATGATGACTTGGAATAAATATAATTTAAAAATTAGTGCTTTAAAACTAATTTTATTGCTTCATAAGTCATTTTTAATTATAAGGTATAACTTAAAATCAAATAAAAATAGAAATAAAATTTAAAAAATTGTCAACGTTTTTAAACAAAATATATTTGGACAGGTTCCTAAACGATAATTTTATTTGTATATAAACACATATTGTATTTGGGAAAATTAGTTTGCAAATCCATTTTGTTGTAATATATTAATATATGCGTTCCAAATAAATTTTATTGATTTTCAAATAAAATGTATTTGCTCAGAAGTAATTAATGTTTAAAAATTTGTGTTTCAAATATATTTTTCTTCGATTCAAACATATCAAAAAAGACGAGACCTCGTAATAATTTAAAGGCTCGGATTTAGCTAAATTATTTTCCTATCAAGGGCGAAATCCTTTTATGTTGGTTCATTTAATAATATTCTTAACAATCACTTAAATTAAACATTAATATTTAATTTCTCTTACAAAAAAACATGGTAAACCCAAGCCATTCTCGTAAAACCAAGCCCTACAAACATATTCTGCTGGAAACATACGTATGTTTTGGATACATTCCAAATATGTAATATTTGACACACACAAATATTAAATGTTTGAGAGGAAGTTGTTCTAAACAAAAGTATGTTTCGGAACTTAATAACCGCTTTTCCAATAGGGATGATATGATTTTGAAGTGACGTTTCGGCCATTTGTAATATGTCATGATCAGTCATTTGTTTTTCATTGTATTCAGTAGTGTTTACAATTTCATCATGGAGAGATATACGCAAGAACAACGTTTACAAATTATTCAGTTTTATTATCAAAATAATCGTTCTCCAATTGCAACTTTTCGTGCGCTAAGTCTATCTTTTTAAAATCCCTAAAAAACACTTTCCCGTCGACCTACGACCTTGACACCCATGAGAAATATTTTAGCTCTTGTAAAGAGCTATCTTTTTGCCATTGACAGATTCCCGATCCGACGTACCGTGAAGGAGCTAGAGCAAAAATAAACTTTCCGTTCACATTTGAAAACTATGCTAAGTCTATTTTTGACAGCCATGAGCAATATTTTAGCTCTCGTTAAGAGCTATATTTTTGCCATTGACCGATTGTGGCTACGTGCCACACAGCAAATGAAACAATTGAATTGTTGCGAGAAAAGTTTGGAGATTCGATTATTTCAAGAAACTGTGATATTGAATGGCCTCCAAGAAGTTCTGATTTAACACCATTAGAATATTTCTTGTGGGGTTGTTTAAAGTCATTGGTCTTTCGAAATAAACCAGACTCTCTTCAAGCTTTACAAGTCAATATTGAACGTGCCATTCATGACATACGACTTAATTTAGTGGAAAAAGTGTTCCAAAATTGGGTTCACAAAATTTGTTCCTGCAGAAGAAGTCGTGGAGGCCATTTGAATGTCGTTTTATTTAGATTTTATTTGTATTGATTCTACTTCACATTAAATAAAAAACTTTTGAATTTCCTTTACAATAACTGTGTTTGTTTTTTCAAAGAAATCATATCACTCTTATTGGAATATCCCGTACTTTGAGTCAGAAAAATGTTTACAAGTGGTACGAGCTTTTCAAAGAAGGTCGAGAAGATGTTTTTTACGTCGCTCGTCCAGAAAGATCCATCGCATCAAAAACCGATGAAAATGTTAAGAAACTGAAGAAAATTGTCGATTCACTATTAGAGAAGTTTTAAAGAATGTCGGCAAAACTGCTGACTCATGCCATACTATTTCGGAAATGTTGCTCGGGGGAAAATCGTAATTTTTGATATGTTTGAATTGAAAGAAAATATATTTGGAAGCGATTTTTTCAAATACTATATATTTGTTAACAAATACATTTTATTTGAAAATCAAGAAATCTTGTTTAGAACGCATATATTAATATATTAGAAAATAATATATTTGCTAACTGACTTTCACAAATAAAATATGTGTGTACCCACAAACAAAGTTATTGTTTAAAAAGTTTTCCAAACCTATTTTATTTAAAAAAAAATTTTAAAACTTTGCTGATCTTTTCGATTTTTAGTTATTTTTCCTAGTTTTCGTTTTAAACTTTATAGCTAAAAATTTCTTTTAATTTATAAATATTCCAATTCATCACTTTTTGTCAATCCATCAATGCAATTTATATTCACGAAAGATTATACGATTTAAGTTTTAATTAAATTTTAAAAACATTTAAAATTTATAAAAAAAATGATCTTTGAGCATCTGAAAAACACAAAACTTGTCTTTAAATCAAGGCATTGATACATTGCCAAAATAATTAAATACAAATTAATCTTTGTTTCGGAGATACTAGTTCCAAATAAAAAAATATTAGAATGGGAACATATTTTAGTTTAGAACAATATTCTCCCAAACATATAATATTTATATCTGCCAAATATTATATATTTGGAGTGTACTCTAAACATATGTATATTTTAAGCCGAATATGTTTGGGACAATATACTACAGAAGCGATTTTTTTTCAGCGTGTGGGCATGAAGTCTGTGGCAGCGAAGTTCCTTCTAAAATTGCTGAATGTTGATTGACGTCAACGACGATTCAAATTTGCTTAAAAGGGTCATAACTGGTGACCTATCATGGGTATATGGTTATGACACTAAAACTAAATCGTCCCAATAGAAGAGCCAAGACCAAAAAGCATGCCATGTTCAATCAAATATCAAGGTTTTGCCCACTGTTTCTCCGTTTACCGTGGCATAGTGTATCATGAGTTCTTGCCACAGGATCGTTTTACGACGATTGAGAAGATAACAAGTAACTAATAAAGTGATACTATGTAAGGAATTTCAGAAGATTCGAATAAGTAGTATAGCAGTGATTAAAGAAACTATATTTCACTACATTTTAACCCTTTGTGGGGGAGGTACTAGAAGGAGTGGACCAATATGTCCCATTTTCGAACTTAGCCGGAGATAGAAAAATATATTACCACAAACCAAAATTGAAGTCAATCGGTAACTCCTTTCGAGAAATATCGTGCGAAGACAGACGGAGGGACGGACATTGCTCATTCGACTTAAAATGACCTAAAACGGTTATCCGCCGAACATACTTAGGGTCTGAGGTCACTCCTTCGATGTGTTACACTTTTGGTCCGTAGCAAATGATATGTACCCTCGTATCACCAAAGTGAGGGTATAAAAATCGATTCGCTTAAGGCCATACCCAAAAGTCCATATCAGAACTGCTGCGAGGATTGGAAAAAAGCACGCACAAGGGTATTATATATGAGGGGAATACTTTGAAGGGGGCCAAATACAAATTGATGAATAAATAAATATTTTTTGAGAAAAATTAAATTTCACTTTTTCTATCGAATAATACGAGTATACTCGTATATGTATATGAGGTCTACATATCGTCATCAGAAACGAAAAAGGGCGTAACAGGGCGTTTGACGGATTTCGGCAGCCTGCATCAAAATACACATCCTGACAAATTTGTAGCGGCGTAATATTAAAAATGGAGAATTTATTAACGAAATTCAAAAGGGCCTAACAATAAATTATTTCTTTTTTCATAGTTAAAAAATACTATTTCACGCAATTTTCACGAACAAGTTATGAATCATGTTTGTGTGATTTTATATATGCATAATTATGTTTAGATATTATCCTGAAAACTACGTTTTTCTAACGGCAACTCTTTTCATTTTATTTAGTTTTTTGCTTCTCCTGTAAAATTTTCAAACATGATGATAGGCCCTTTTTCGTTTCTGATGACGATATACATACATACATATGTATATATTATTCTAATACTAACTTGCACTTATCTGCCCGCCTTACAGATCCCACAATAGTAAAATTGGTGCTTGAAAATAGATTGCGAAGCACGTACTCACTTAGTAAAACAAAATCACTTTGGCTTTGTGGCATTTCAAATAAATTTTATGAAATTTAATAAATATTTGGAAACCTATTGAAAAAATTGACAAATAAATCTTTTGCTTATCGATACTTGTGTGAATATGTCATAAACTAAATATGTGCGTTTGTATGATGTATGTACGTTGCAAAAAGACGTACATATGTACGGACACATACAGGGTGGTCCATTTAGTGGTTTATTTTTGAATTTATTTCCAATTGTCTACGCCGTTAGATTTTTTGTGCCATTCCATGTGAGATAGAGCCAGATGGAAACCTATTGAAAAAATTGACAAATAAATCTTTTGCTTATCGATATTTGTGTGAATATGTCATAGACTAAATTTCCGTTTGTATGATATATGTCCGTGGCAAAAAGGTGTATGTACAGACAGGGTGGTCCATCTAGTGGTATTTTTTTATTTATTTATTTCAATTGTCTACGCCGTTAGAATTTTTTGTGCCATTCCTCGTGAGATAGAGCCAGAAACCAACACCGAGGTCTTGGAAAATTGGGTTGACAGGATAAGCTACTGCGACGTCTGTCGAGGCAGCCACATGAATGAAATAATTTTTCACAAATAATAGGAATGTTATTGTTAAAATGTATACCGAAAAATTTAGATTTTTTTTATTTAAAAAATAAACTTAGTTTTGGGCCATCCTATATGTATATACAAACTACATAACTCAAATATATACGTACACGTACATACATACATCCCTATTAACACACTCATGTGCCACAATTTCATATGTATGTATTTGTTTTGTTTCCTTTACATGTTCGTTATTTGAAAAATTGATTTCCGACTGAACGAGCGGAGTCTTTCTGTGACGGAAACACAAAAAAGGACCGACAGACATGTTTGCATATTTTGGCTACATATTTCATTCAGTTTTTATTATGACAAAAATGCTTTTAGGAAGCAATGACACTGCACAACAAATGTCCGACAATTTTGACAAATTTTGTGGGCAAAATATGTTACTTCAAAATACATATGTAAATAATGCAAACATCTATTCAAAGGGCTCTGATAACATGTTTCGGCTTTAGATGCAAATAATTTGTCGCCAACTTCCCCAGTCTGCTGCCGGAATATAAATATACATAAATATTTTAGTTTGAGAATATTTAAAGATAGGAGAAATAAATTAAAATTCAAATAACACAATTATCACTTTTGCTGAAATCAACAAATGTGCATTAGCAAAACCTGCAAGACTAACAACAAAGTCTTTATCAAAATTTGTCGATCAGTGTCCATGAACATATTCATATTATGAAATAGACGTAGTGTAATGAAATCCGATAAACATTTGATGATTGTGATTTATTAAAATGAATATTGACTATTTTAAAACGAACTAATTGATTAGAAACTTAAATTTTATGTTTCGTAATTATAAAATGATTACGGGCTTTGTTAATTTAAATTTTAAAATACTGACTAGCGTGATATCAGCAATATAATATCAAATTATTTAATGTATCTCATTCAGGATGAACAAAAATCACTGCCTGTAAATCGATTACCTGACAAATGCTTCGTCCTGTTCCTCCTGGTAATTTGCTTGTCGAAGCGGCAGGGGTGGGATGAATCCCTCAATTTAAATCCCATTACTCGATAAATCTGTATTAGAGAAGATTGTTGGGAAAATATGTTGCTAAAATACAATTAAAATGTATCTCAAACAACACTTGTTTGTATTTAATTAATTAAAAGTACATTCAAACAACATTTTACCATTACAAACACCAGTGCGTGGCGCACCATCACAAGCAAACCATACACATATACATACAAGTATGTATGGCTGTATAAGAGCAGTAAAAAAGTTTCTCAAAAAACTACGAAATGGAACCAAACAAATAGCACAACAAAGTTTTTTTAAGTGCTAAATAATGTTAGCAGAGTACAAAGCAAAACAAATAAACGAAAAAAAAGAAACTGAGCATCAAACAAAATACAGTAAATTTATTTTTTTTGTTGGCGATGAAAGCCGATTTGTAATTGATTATTGGACGTAGTCTTCACATAAAAAAGATCTAAGGATCTATGAGATTCATAATAATACATACAATCATATAAAGTCTTACACGCAAAGAAAAAATTTGTTACTCCCAAACGAAAAATTAGATAAACGAAATTTGAGGTCTGTGTTTGGCGCAAACGATTTATGTTTAATCCAAAACGGTTAGTGTACTTATCATAAATGATTTATATTCATTACAAACCCTGTGAAACGTTTGTTGGAAACGGTTTATTGCGTTTGTCACAAGCAATATCTGTTTATCCCAAACCTTATGAAACGTTTGGGGCTAACGGTTAATGGGTTTGTCACAAGCAATATTTGTTTATCAATTATTGAGAAAATTTTTGTCGCAAAACAATAATTTGTTTGTATTGGGTTTTCCAATAAGAGTGATATGATTTAATTGAAAAAAACACACTTATTGTTAAGGAAATTCAAAAGTTTTTTTATTTAATGTGAGGTACAAACGATACAATTAAGTTCTAAATAAAACGTCATTCAAATGGCTTCCACGACTTCTTCTGCAGGAACTAATTCGATGAACCCAATTTTCGAGCACTTTTTCCACTAAATCAAGTCGTATGTCAGGAATGACACATTCAATACTGACTTGTAAAGCTTAAAGAGAGTCTGGTTTATTTCGAAAGACCAATGACTTCAAATAACCCCACAAGAAATAGTCTAATGGTGTTAAATCACAACTTCTTGGAGGCTATTCAATATCACAATTTCTTGAAATAATCGAATCTACAAACTTTTCCCGCAACAATTCAATTGTTTCATTTGGTTTGTGGCACGTAGCCACAATCGGTCAATGGCAAAAAAGATAGCTCTTACCGAGAGCTAAAATATTGCTCATGGGTGTTGAGGTCGTCGGTCGACTGGAAAGTGTTTTTTTTTTGGATTTTAAAAAAATGGGCTCAGCATCATTTTCAAATGTGAACGGAAAGCTTATGTTTGCTGTAGCTCCTTAACTGTAGGTCGGATCGGGAATCGGTCAATTACAAAAAAGATAGCTCTTAACGAGAGCTAAAATATTGCTCATGCGTGTCAAGGTCGTATGTCGACTGGAAAGTGTTTTTTTATTTAAAAAAATGGACTTAACATCATTTTCAAATGTGAACGGAAAGCTTATGTTTGCTCTAGCTCCTTAACGGTACGTCGGATCGGGAATCGGTCAATGGCAAAAAAGATAACTCTTAACGAGAGCTAAAATATTGCTCATGGGTGTCAAGGTCGTATGTCGACTGGAAAGTTTTTTTTTATTTAAAAAAAAAATTGACTTAGTGCACGAAAAGTTGCAATTGGAGAACGATTATTTTGATAATAAAACTGAATAATTTGTAAACGTTGTTCTTACGTATATCTCTCCATGATGAAATTATAAACACTACTGAATACAATGAAAAACAAATGACAGATCATGACATATTACAAACGTCACTTCAAAATCATATCGTCCCTATTGGAAAACCCGTTAAAAGTCATGTAAAGAGGACATACTATCACGAAATAAATAACTGAGTATGAAGTTTATCTACTATTGGCCTATGTTTTTACTTCTATTTGTCTCGTTCTTGGGAGGGAGAAAAGGATCGCATTTATCGAACGGCGTCACAGTTAAAATGAGTAAACTAGTTTGTTTATTTAGTTAACCAGCTCACATTACCTCACCAGCTCCTTATCCCAACAGCTCACTTTATTTCAATAGCTCTTTTGTTAAACAGCTCTTTTGTTAAACCGCTCTTTAGTTCACCAGTTCTTTAGCCTCACAAGCTCACTTTATTTCAACAGATCTTTAGTTCACCTGCTGTTTAGCTCACCAGCTCCCTTTAGTTTACCAGCTCTTTAGTTCAACAGCTCTCTAGTTCACCAGCTCAATAGTTCACCAGCTCTATAGTTAATCAGCTCTTCAGTTCACTAGCGAACCAACTCACTTTAGTACAACAGTTAATTTCATTCAGCAGATCACAAGTTTAAATCACCCGCTACTGAAGAAATTTAATAGGAGCATGACAGGAATGAGTTGACTATACTTTTGTTAAGGTAGATTCCTATATCTATGATGACCTAAAAATAGAACAACACATAACAACTGAGAAGAGAGAACGAAATGTCATGGTTGAAGAAAAAATACATGGTGAACTACTGAAATAATTGAGTTGTGTGAACTACTTCGTACCGTTAGGTACAGTGATCTGTTCAATTGAACAAGTTCGATCACGAACTACACAACTCTGCATTATAGGCGTATATTCTAATGCGACTTGCCCATAGTTTCTGCATATATAAAAATTAAAAGATTTCATATTTGAATATGCTTTCTTAACATAACCCAAAAGAATTTTTTTCCAGAGAAACGAAATTTTCAGGATCAATACATTTCTGATAGCTGAAAATCATTTTTCTTAGGAAATTTTTATTATTTTATAAAATTTATTTTCTCTTTCCAGAAATAAACAACACAGTTTTCTTAAATGTCGTTCAAGTGGAAATATTTTTTTTCTTGGCTCACATACTATACTTGTAACATAATTATAAATTTGCTCAAACATTTTACATAATGCAGATATTAACCAATTGAATGATGTACTCGTTAAAGTTTCCTCATTTTATGTAAAATCCCCATAGTAAACTTTTACTGAAAATTCAATGTGTAATTATCTCTGAAAACCCAAGTGACTTCAACTTCCTGGTAATGTTCATAGTTACGGAGTTTAAATTAAACTTATATGCATAATCCGATTTAAGTTTGTGGCAATCACGAGAAATGCATGTGACCTTCTAGATTTCTTCCTTGAGGTCTCATTACAGCCAGTCAGTCATTCATATGAAATGAAATCCATTTAAGAGAATTTTATTACAAATGACAATGTCAATATGCAACTCAATTTGTATTTTCGTAATGAGTAATGTTTGGCAAAAAACACTTCACATTGACATATACACAAATAAATTTACCGTTACATAGTTACATATCTGTTAAATTTAAATATTTCAAGTACACATGTACTTACGAGTATACATTAAGAAGAAATTTGATGAATGAAAATTCATGAAAAATGGAATCTTTTATATTTGGATGTGTTCGTATGTATGTATATATTATATATTAAGTCAAAATAGAATATTAAATCCCAAACAGACTTTTGATATTCGTTACTTCATATGTCTGTCGCAGTCACTCACTCTGTCATCCTGTCATGTGACAGTTACATTCATATATTTTCCCCTCAGAATAACTTTAAATCCTTTCAACTTTAATATAAATCACAACATATGAACATTTTTTACGCATCAATGGTTGAGAAATAAACAAATAAATTTTGCATATTTTAATTTATTTTCAGGTAAATAAATACATATGTGTAAACACTATAAATCAGAAACAATTATTAATTGGCTTTCCTATGTAATAAGTAAGTAAACATATTATTTGTCCTAAATACATAAGTAGTGGGCGGTGCACATCTTCAATATGTTCCAGAAAGCACATCGAATTGCCCATAAAAACTTGAAAATAATATAGAAAATGTTTGTTTAATATAAATCTTTTTAAGTCCTAAATTTTTAAGCAATGTTCCAACTAACTACATACCCATCTGAACTTTGTGTTTAAATAATTCATAAAATTAATTTAAAACAAGTAAGAAAGTTCAGTCGTGTAAACCGTCTTAAGAATCCCCCCAGCTTCAGTCACAAAAATATTGGTAAATTTATTTGTATACCCTCAATTTAGTGTGTCGAGGGTATATATGATTTGCTTCGAACGAAAAGTGTAACACATCGAAAGAATGACCTAAGACCCCAAGTATGTTCGGTGGAAATCCGTTTTGAGCCATTTTAAGTCATTTAAGCACTGTCCGTCCGTCTGTCTGTCTGTCTGTCTGTCTGGAGCGCAGGATAACTCACGAAAGGAGTTAATATTTTTCTCTATCTAGGGCTAAGTTCGAAGATGGGCCATATTGGTCAACTGCTTCTAGTATCTTCCTCACAAAGGGTTAAAATTTAGTGAAATATTGATTATCTTATAACTTCTATACTGCTTATCCGAATCCTCTGTAATTCCATACATAGTAATAGTTTATCTGACGCTATCATCTTGAAAAAAAATAGGTGATGTGGCCCCGCCCCTTTTGATACCTCCCACACAAAAGGACCATTTTGTACAAAAAGTTAACAGCTTATAACTTAAATACGAGTGTATAAAAATACTTGAAATTTTGCTCAGGGTAATGCTTTTATTGCGCCTACAGTCCAGTGGAAAATGGGCATTGTTGCCACCCCCGTTTTGGTACTTCAAACACAAAGGTACCATTTTGAACAAAAAGTTAAAAACTTATGGCGTAAGTACCAATGCATGAAAATACTACAAAATTTTGCAGAGCGTAACGCTTTGAAGTACCTATAGCCCTGTGAAAAATGGACATTACCACCACCCCCTTTTTGTACATCCCATACAAAATGGTCAAATTATACCAAAATTGAATAGCTCATATCGTTAATATATTAGTGAACATAAACGCTTATATTTGATACGGCACAGTGAAATGTATTTAAAGTATCTACTGTTCAGCGAAAAATAAGTGTATTTGATATACCCCTTCTGGTACCTCCCACACAAATTGACACATTAATTTGTGTAATATTCCGTATTAAATTACTCTCACCTTAGTCGGTTTACCCGACTGAAGCTTTCTTACTTGTTTTTTGTTTTAATTAAATTATTATCAATTCAAATTGCATTTAATAACTTTAAAGCATGCACTGGTACTCGGATTAACTTTTGGTGCAAAAAAGTTCATTTGTGCGGGTGGTACCAAAAGGGCTGAGCCAATGACGCCCATTTTTACACTGAACTGTACGTCCTGTAAAAGCATTAAACTGTACACGATTTCAAGAATTTGCACTGGTATTTAAGTTATAAGCAGTTAACTTATCGTGAAAAGGAGTCCATTTGTGTGGAAGGGGCGTGCCAATATCGCCCATTTTTTTACCGAACTGTACACTGAAAAAAAAATGCTTCATAGCATCAATGAACGCGTTTCATTAATTATTTTACATTGATACAATGAAAGTGTTCATTGATGTAATGAAAATGCCATTACGGGAATGAAATGTTTCTTTAAAGCGTTTTTCTAATTTATGACGTGTCATTGATGGAATGAAACGGTTTACATTGATGGTATGAAGTTTACATTTTATAAAAAAAAGGAAGACTTATATAAAATTAACAAAAAAATTATCAGTGGTGTAAAGATTTTAATATTAATAAAACAAAATAATACTACACAAACACATTTACTATTTTTTATGTGCTTTTTATTCTCAAAAAAGGTCTATGAAACTGTTTCTTTATATTAATGTAACATTTCATAGAAGTTTAAAAGTTTCATTGCTGCAATGAAGTGGTGCGGTGAAGAATATAAACAATGAAACTAGCTTTATATTGATGTTCTATATAAGTATATATTTTATCTATTTTATAAACATTTTAGGAGTATGTAGTGGTGTTAATTAAACAACAATACTTTACGGAGGTCTATGAAACTGATGCATTAAATTAATGTAACAATTCATAGATAGAAATGTAAAGTTTCATTCCAGCAATGAATTTAAACAGTGAATATACTAACAAAGTGTTTGTCACATTACATACATATGTACATACCTATATCTACACAAATGTGTTTGTGTGGTAATAAATGTAATATGTTGATGTGTGAATCAGAGTCGTGCAAGCTCAATGAAAACGATGGAGCGGCGTAGTTTTCTTGCATTTGTTTGAGTGGAGAGAGAGGCGGAATTCTATGAATCTACACCGCACAGTGGCATTAACGTCGAATGCAGGTGGTTTGTTGGTAATAATATGATTCACTAATAATTTCAAGGTGTTCATATTATTAGATGTATTATCAATTAACATGACATTTTGGCAATAATTTTATACTTTTATAATCGCACTGACATATTTATTTAATTATTATTATTATTCAAACAGCAGTCGGTGTACATTAATTCAAAATTGTCAAAAGGGTTTTTTTTTATCAAATTTTATGTATTCATGATCCATTCTGTTTACGTTTACGAATTTGTAAACTAAATTTTTTTTGAATCGATTATTGTCGTGAAGCTGAATTGTATTCACAATATATTTAGAACATTAAACGCTTTTTAGTGCACGATATTAATTATTCTGAACCACTGTGCCACAACTGTCATCAATAGATAAACAAATATTAAATACATTAGGTGTGCTGTTGCAACCAGAAAATAAATTCTCTATGGCAAACTTACAACAACAACCCACCCCTTGCTATGCAAACTCTTCGTAAAAAAATATCCAGTTATTTTTTGTGTGTTTGGCGAGTCAAAACAAATCAGTGGCGAAGAATCAATTGTTGCATGAGTGCTGACAGCAGCCCTTTGATTTAGTTTATAATAGACATTAAACGGACGTAGTTGTGCGCGTTAATAAAAAAATTCAAAAGTGAAAATATTAAAAGTGAAACAAAATGTCAACAAATATTGAATGAGAAATGTTTTTTGTGTGGTACTTCATTTGAAAGAAATGAAATCTATTTAAGCACTTAAAATAATATAATTTTCTTAAAACAAATGACAACTATAGATGTTGTGGAAGTACATACAAAGACACGTCAAGCTTGAAATGGCATGTTCGAAAAAACAGAAGTTGGAAAATATATGTCAAATGCCACAACAAGAAACAATTTTCAAGAACCATATCCGAAGTCAACGATGAAACACTCCAAAAACACTAGGTAAGTACTTTCTACCAAGTTATGTCCTAAACATATTTTCATTCACCTATTTATAATTTTTTTATTTGTTTAGAAATTGGGGAAAATGCGGAAATGTACGCACATAGCCTTAGATATGACAATCTATCCGCAGATGACTTTAGGTTGGCCTGGACTGCTTATTCCAAATTTCGAAAATTATGCACAAAAGCAAAAATATTAATTAAGCTTTTTCACTTTGGCCTCAGTACAAGCGAGTGAATGGATTTCAATTAGTAAGTATGTAAAAATGCGGTTTAAGTGTTTACTTAAATTGTATTTACGAATTCACAAATTTTTAACTGCATTTGTGAATTCGTAACGTAAACGAATTTAAAAGAACAAACTGTATTGTGATTTTTTTTGTTTCATTTTTTATTTTCTCAACTTCAGTTGTCTTTTTATTTTAAAATTTCTCAAAACCCACAATTTTAATTATTTATTTATCTTTTATATTATATTTTGAACAAATACTGATGTACTACAATAAACATTGCAATAAAAACGGAGAATTTTGTTTAATTTTCTATTTTATTTCAGAGCAAAGGTATGAAACATTTACATTTCATAAATGAGACATGTTCATTGCATCAATGAAACATGTTAATTGAATCAATGAAACATGTTCGTTGCATCAATGAAACATGTTCTATGAATCAATGAAACATGTTCATTGCATCGATGAAACATGTTCATTGCATCGATGAACCATGTTCATTGCACCAATGAAACATGTTCATTACAACAACGAAACCTTTTCATTACATTAATGCAAATTATTCATTACAATAATGAAACTCGTTCATTACATTAACGTAATATTTCATGAAACATTTACTAGTTCAATGTAACATTTTACATTGTATCAATGAAGCCTTACATTGGTTCAAAAACAATGTAACTTTTCATTGATACAATGTAAAATTTCATTGATGGAATAAAGCTTTTTCTCTGGGTGTAGGTACTATAAAAGCATTACACTGCTCAAGTATTATATTCTCTGGCATTGAAGATATAAGCAATTAAATTTGTGTACAAACTGGTCCCTTTGTGGTAGAGATACCAAAAGGTGTGGCGACACATCGTCCTTTTTTGTTAAGATGATAGCACCGGACTATTACTATATAACAGATGATTCGGATAGGTAGTATAGACTTTATTAGAAAATCTATGTTTCACAATACCTTTAACCTTTTATGAGGGTGGTACTAGAAGGAGTGGCCCAAAATGGCCCATCTTCGAACTCAGCCGGAGATATAATAAATATTATCATACACCAAATATGAAGTCAATCCGTTACTCCTTTCGAGAGTTATCGTGCGCTCCAGACAGACAGACGGCCAGATGAACGGACATTGCTAAAATGACTTAAAATGTCCTAAAATAGGTTTCCGCCGAATATACTTACGGTCTTAGGTCACTCCTTCGATGTGTTACACTTTTGGTTAGTAGCAAATGATACACGGGGCAAAATTGCCTTTTTTGATATGTTTAAATGGAAAGAAAATATATTTGGAAAACAATTCTTTAAAAATTGTATATATTTTCTAGCAAATAATTTTATATGAAAATCGACAAAATATATTTGGAACACATATATTAATATAATACAACAAAATATATTTGCAAACTAAATTTCTCAAATAAAATATGTGTTTAAATACAAATAAAACTATTGTTTGGGCATTTCTCCAAATATATTTTATTTAAAAAATATCAAAACCTTTGCTGACCTTTTTGGAATTTCAGTCTAAATTTTTCCTTGGTTTCGATTTGTACCTCCCAGTTATGATACTATTCTATTCTAAATCAATTATTTCAAATTTCTGGGTATTCCAAGCCATCATTAGTTGGCAATCCTCCAAGTTATGTATTTTGATCCATGATTATACGACTTCCATTATTATTATTATTTGTTATTTTACAAACATTAACAATTTCTAAAAAATTTACTTTGAATTACTGAAAATTTTAACAAAGTTTTGGTATTTTCTAAATATTTAAATGCAAATAAATATTTTTTCAGAAATAATAGTCCCAAATCAAAATATATAGGGTTGTAAAGAAAGGTTTGTAGATTTCAGTCTGCAATTGAAAATTGTGCTTTTTTATTTTTTTCCTGATCCTGTCCTAGCATTTTGTTAATATCAGTGCATAAGTACGAGTATATATTCTTTCGATTCAAACATATAAAAAAGACGATTTTGTCCCGTGTAGATAAAAGATAATGGGAAATTAATCGGTACCGGAGCCCGACATTTAGTATAATAGATTTTACGGAAAACCTAAAGTTTCCGTCTGCGTTTGAAAACATTTTTTTTTGATTTTTTTCCAGACCCTTTCCTAAGAAACGGTATGCACAGGGTGGCCCAAAATACCCGAAGGGGCAAAAAAACTATTGAATTTTATTATCTCGCTATTATTTTGATATGATATGAATTAGGAATTCGAAGGTATATATTATACACGTTCGTATACATAATTCATATCATATACAAATTATCGTGAAATAATAAAATTCAACAGTTTTTTTTTGCTCTCCTGAAAAGTTGGGGTTTTTAATATAGCCACTTTTGGATATAAGCAATCGATATGTGAAATAAATCGTTCAATGTTCTGCTCCGATTTTCATAAAATACTGGAACAAGGTCAGATTTTATGAATCAGATGAAAAAGTCGAATATTACACGCGTTCAGACATTTTGTTCACCCAAGGTGGCCAACTTTGAGGGCCTACACCTTCCTTCTTTTATAATATTCGATACCGTTTTTTTTGTTGTTTTTCTTTCAATGTCTTAATTTTTATCGAAAACTGGATCCAACTTTCATGAAACATAATGACAATTGTATCAGAATTTAGGTCGAGACTCCTTTGGTATATATTTTTTACCCTCACTTTAGTGTAATGTAATGTCATCATTGGCTCGAAGTTATTCTTAAAAATTTCAAACTGTTCAATGGCAGTTCCAGTTTGCTTTTGGCAACACTAGTATTGTCATGACCCGAAATATAAATAGCAACCCTCGTAGGTGACGCTATACAAAAAGTTTACGCTGTGCATATTCCTGATTTATAGTTTAAACAAATTTTAACCAAATTAAGACGAATTCCATCACGAATTGTATCTGCAATTAAAACATTTTTTAATTTTACCTAAAGCAAAATAATAAAAGTGTTATACATTCATATACCTCTGCTATGATATGAGTTATTTCATTTCACAAGAACGCAATATAATACGTTGGAGGCCTTTTTGGTGCGGCAATTGGCCTAGGGAATAAGGCCCGATTATGAGTGTGTGTGTCTAAAGACTATTTGTCAAGTCGGCACGATGCCTTCAAAAGGAAAGAAGGGAAACTACATACTTAGGGCAAGCTTCCGTTGCGTGTTTTCGCAAAATGTGAAACATTCTCATAAATTGTGAAACATTCTCATGTTGTTGAAAAAACATGTTAGCCCCAATTTCATTCTGTAAGACACGCATACACACATACATTGTGATGTGGTCAACAACGTCAGCCGCGGAACCGGCTAAATGCAATGCAATGTTAACAATCTTGTTAGCCACATACATAGGTATATTTCTAAAAAAGAAAACAATAACAAGAAAACATTTGGCCTGGTTGGCAAAACAGTCGGTGAATCTAATTTCGTTTTCCTTATTTTGTTAATGAAATTCTTTTGTTTATCTTGAGAGGAAAACTCACCGATATAAATTAAAACAAATAAAAAGTCTGGCGTTTTTTCTCTTTCTTTCTCGTTCGTCTTCTACACCTTATCAATGCAATGTGAATTCATTCCCCCAAAACAAATTCTTCTCACAAAACTTTTATAGAAAAGTGAAACTTTTCCATAATCATCATTTCATATCAAGTGAAATTGTGAAAAAAAATCTCACAACAACACACACACCCACACAAAGATACCGCCAGGGAGCCCCATACAAACATAGACACCCTTGACTGGTTTTCTTCATCTCAGACAAGTGGGAGACCTTTTGGACAAATATTCACGAAAGCAAGTCAAGGATGCTTCTGAAGCTCAGAGAAAGACAAAGAATAGCGCAAAGGCCCAGGATGCCAGTGAAGAGTATGATGAACGCGAGTGTTGATGTTTGTCTGTTCTGGTGCTGATAATATTTTTCATTTCTCGCCTTGATGTAGAGTGCAATAGGGTGGGTCGTTTGAGATATGCTTTGATAGATGATAAAAAATTGTGGTTTCAGAATAAATTTCCAAATAAATCGAAATAAAAAACATTAGGATGGAAACAATTTTTTTAAATTGGTCAACCCAAATTCCGAAAATATATTTGGATAATGCCCTTATCATATGTGTGTATCTGGGACAATATACTGCAGAACCAATTCAGACAGTTTTCAAAAAATTCTTTATTGATCATAAAAATATAACAGATAATTTATGAATATAACATTCAAAATAAAACTAACCTCGATTTAAAAAAGTATATTTCCACAGTTGTTAGTGGTATATCCCTCAATTCGTTAGCAATTCGATTAAATAAAGAATCGGCCTGGCGACCCACTCTGCTGTCCAAGTCACTACTTCTGCTATTGTTCGCTACTATTATCTTCTGTCGACTTAATTTCATTTGGCAGCTCATTTAATTTCAATCAAAAGAAGAAAACTTTCTTCAGAACTGAAAAAGTTAATACATACATATACATACATACGAGTATGTATGTACTCATACATTTCCCAACTCCTGTACACATCCTCCCCAAAAGAAGACAATCATCACACATCCATACATACATGTATTCATTGGTACATATGAATGTGTATACATATTCATCCCTACAAAAGGGACATAAACATACACGAATGTGGAAATGTCTAAAGGTATCCGTGTGATGGGAGAACAAATATGAAACAATACAGGATATATCCTGTTTGCTAACCGACCCAAAGTCAGGAAGTGTGATAACACTAAACAAACATCACAAATAGCTAAACAGATACATTTTTTTCCAATTAGTGTAAATGTCTCGCAGACTCCTACATATATATGTATGTCCACTGTCAAGTTTTTGGGGCTAACATAGAGGAGACGAAAATCGTCGGATATTTATTTATGAAGATAGTAACTAGTATATTTCGGTAAATGCTTAAATTTAAAATATAAAAGTCTCATTCGTAATTTAAATAGTCTGTCTTGAGGTTGAAATAAAGAGTGTAGGATAATTGTCCATTTTTATTTGGACCAAATATGGTCCAAATAAAAATAGTGAACCCTTTAAAGGTTTAATTTTTTATAAAAATTAAATCTAGAGATCATCTAATGGCTTTCTTAAGAGCCATGGAAGAGACAAATGTGGCAAACTTGTAGATTCTATTTTCGAGTTATTAAAAATGCATTAACAACTCGAAAAAGTAATCTTCTATCTTCTATCTATATATATAAAAATGGAAAAATGTTTGTATGTATGTATGTATGTGTTTTATAGACGCGTAAACCACTGGACCGATTTAAAATTTTTTTCTTTTGTTTGAAAGCTATTTTGTCTGAGATGGTTTTGGAAAAAAAAATTTTGCAAAAAGTGGGCGGCGCAAATGTGGGCGTGACAAATCGTTTGTTTTCAAAAATGGACGGGATCGGAAATCTAAATCTGGGGCCACGAAGTGGACAGGGTCCAGCTAGTGTCTGATAAAAAAAAATGACTCCTCGCCTTAGAGGGGAGGGTACATATCATTTGCCACGAACCAAAAGTGTAACACATCGAAGGAGTGACATAAGACCCTAAGTATATTCGGCGGATATCCGTTTTCGATAATTTTAAGTCGAATGAGCAATGTCCGTCCGTCCGCCTGTCTGTCTGTCTGCTGAAAGGGGTAACCGATTGACTTCAAATTTCGAATGTGGTAATATTTTTTTCTATCTCCGGCTAAGTTCGAAGATGGGACATATTGGTCCTCCCCTTTTAGTACCTCCCCCACAAAGGGTTAACATTTAGTGAAATATTGATTATTTAATAACTTATATACTACTTATTTGAATCCTCCGAAATTCTACACATAGTATTAGTTTATTAGTCACTATTACCTCGAGAAAAATGGTTGAAGTTGCCACGTCCCTTTTGGTACCTCCCACACAAATGGACAATTTTGAACCAAAAGTTAATAGTTTATAACTTTATTACCAGTGCATACAAAGACTTCAAATTTAGTACAGTGTAATGGTTTAATAGTACCTACAATACAGTGAATAATGGGCATTATTGCGACGCTTCTTTTGGTACCTCCCATACAAATGGACCATTTTGTACCAAAAGTTAACAGCTTTTATCTTTAATAGCAGTGCATACAAATACTTGAAATTTCGTACAGTGCAATGGTTTTTTAGTACCTAAAGTCTAGAGAAACGTGGCCGTAATTGACACGCCCCTTTTGGTACCTCCCACACAAATGGACCATTTTACACCAAAAATTACCAGCTTATAACTTTAATACCAGTGCATGTAAATACTTAAAATTTTGTACAGTGTAATGCTGTACCTAGAGTCCAGAGAAAAGTGACCATTATTGGGTCGCCCCTTGTGGTACCCCTCACACTAATGAACCCTTTTTGTACCAAAAGTAAACAGCTTTTAACTTGAATACCAGTACATACTTTAAAGTTTATTAAATACAATTTACAATGTTAATAATTTAAATAAAACTAAAAAAAATATATATATATATATTTGCGACTCTAGGTGAGGAGATTCATAAGTCGGTTTACCCGACTGAACTTTTTTACTTGTTAATGTCACATTTTATGAAAATTTTATCACTGCCAATTTCATTGAAGAAAACCGTGATTTTTAGATGTTATTTCGAGTGGAAATCGCTCCTAATTGGACAATCGCAGAACCGACATATTTTGAGAAAATGCACTTGATATAATTTTTGAATACTACCAACATTTTCTCACTCCACATAAACACTTTCCACTAATGTATACGAGTATAATGATAAAATAGTATTAGAATTTCTTTCCGAAAAAGTAAATTCCACATAAAATCATAAACGAAGGTCCAAATACAATTTGTTTGTAAATTCTAAAATATGAACTACGAATTTTCCAACAACAGGTGTTATTTTGAATCACCCGGTATTTCGGTAGCTGTCACTTTTGAAGCTTTTATTCTTTGACATTTGACAAGTGGAAACTACGCCATTACTAAAAATTAAACGATACACAATTCAACAACGCATTGAAATTATTAAAATTGGAAAAATCGAAAATCATCGAGAAATCGACTGATGAGGCCCATTTCCATCTCGGTGGCTACCTCAACAAACAAAATTGTCGCATCTGGGGCTCGTAAAGCCCAAGAGTTATTGTTGAGAAGCCTCTCCATCCTCAACGTGTGACTGTTTGGTGCGGTTTATGGTCCGGCGGGGTCATTGGACCTTACTTTTTCGAAAATGAGGTTGGATCAACAGTTACGGTGAATGGATTGCGCTATCGAGAGATGATTAATGATTTTTTATGGTCGGAGTTGGATGGTATTGATCTGGACAACGTTTACTTTCAACAAGACGGCGCTATGTGCCACACAAGCAGCGAAACCATTGCTCTGTTACGGGAAAAGTTTCCGGACCGTGTTATCTCTCGACGAGGTGATCACAATTGGCCACCGAGATCTTGTGATTTAACACCTTGCGGCTTCTTCCTTTGGGGCCACGTGAAAGATAAGGTCTACTGCAAAAGCCCAGCGTCGATTCAAGACCTCAAAGATAGAATTCGTGAGGCTGTCGAGGACATAGGGCAGCCACTTTGCGATTTGGTTATGAACAATTTCATGAAAAGGATATGGCACTGTAAGCGTGGTCGAAATGGCCATTTGGCTGATGTTGTATTTCATTATTAACGGCATACCTTCCTCTTTATTATGAAATAAACATCCGATCATTTATCTCAAAAAATTAAATTTTTCTTTGAATACCAAAATAACACCTCTTGTTGGAAAACCCTTTATGAATATTATTGGAAAGAGATAACATTCCTTTTATTTACGAAAACAGATTTCATTCATACGACTGCATCGGCTTGCTTCGGGGTATCGCGCTTGAGTGCGGTGCTTGATACATTTTTATACAAAAACCAGTAAGGAAAGGCAGAAAGTCGGGCGGGGCCGACTATATAATACCCTACACCTCCCAAACAATGCGATAAGGGTCATTGCCATAATAATTTGGAATAATTGGTAAATGGGTAGAAACATATTATCTAATTCTGAAACGATAATCGCTAAATTAAGCAATATTCGTTCCTAAATTGAGAAACATCTTTCTGAAAAATTTTAATGATCGGAAGTAAAATACAACTTCTATAGCGGTTTGATACCAAATCAGGAGGAACAATCAATATAAATCTGAACCGATCTTCCCTGAATACTCATTCATGTAAAAAGACCTCCTTCTGTCGAATTTCGTACTGATCGCATATAAAATACAGTCTCTACAGCGCCTACATGTCAAATCGGAGGTAACGTATATATGGGGGCTAAATCTGAACCGATTTCTTCCAAATTTAACAGTGTTCATTCATATAATAAGAAACCTCTTTCTGCCGAATTTCATACTGATCGGATATAAAATAACATTTTTACAGCGCTTACAAGTCAAATCGGGGGTAACGTATATATGGAGGCTATATCTAAATCTGAACCGATTTTCTCCGAATTTAGCAGTATTTCTTCATGTAATAAGAAACCTCTTTCTGCCAAATTTTGCACTGATCGGATATAAAATACAGTTTTTACAGCGCTTACATGTCAAATCGGGGGTAACATATATATGGGGGCTATATCTGAATCTGAACCGATTTTCTCCGAATTTAGCAGTATTCCTTCATGTAGTAAGAAACCTCTCTTTGCCGAATTTCGCACTGATCGGATATAAAATAACATTTTTACAGCGCTTATATGTCAAATCGGGGGTAATGTATATATGGGGGCTATATCTAAATCTGAACCGATTTCTTCCAAATTTAACAGAGTTCATTCATGTAATAAGAAACCTTTTCCTGCCAAATTTCATACTGATCGGATATAAAATAAAGTTTTTACAGCGCTTACATGTCAAATCGGGGCTAACATATATATGGGGGCTATATCTAAATCTGAACCGATTTTAACCAAATTCAATAGGGATCGTCCTTGGGCCAACAAAAAGATATGTGTAAAGTTTCGTCGAGATCGGACCATAATTGCGACCTGTACTTTGATTACAAAAATACATGCACAGACGGACAGACAGACAGACAGACAGACGGACAGACAGACAGACAGACGGACAGACGGACATAGCTAAATCGACTCAGAAAGTGATTCTAAGTCGATCGGTATAATAAACGATGGGTCTATTTCTTCTCCTTTTGGGTGTTACAAACAAATGCACAAAGTTATAATACCCTGTACCACAGTGTGGTGTAGGGTATAACTACAAGGAGTGGTCCTGTATCATCTTGTATTGCCTAAATTAGAAAAAAGAAATAATTTCATCCAAATCGGCCACGACTACCGCTCATACAAGCGAAATAGGTTTTGACGCATAAAATATTTCATATCGAAGTGAAAGTCTTCAAATTTGGTATACAAATAAGCAAAAAGTTTTACGGATTAGTTCGTCGCACAATGAATAAAAAAACATATAAACATTAAATAAATACAACATTGTCCAACAGCATTTTTTAACAGAATAGCGACCGTATAATTCTGAAAAGGAATGTTATGTTATAAACTTATGGTCCAGCTGGTCTGAGCTTTTTTTTACAGTGGGTCAAAGTTTTCATTTTTGGTCGAAGGGAGCAGCTCGATTGCTGGTGTCAAGGTCGTAGGTCAGCTCGAAAGTGTTTCTTTTTTGGATTTTTTTATTTGGATTTTAAAAAAAGGGGACTTAGCGCACCAAAAGTTGTAATTGGAGAACGATTATTTTGATAATAAAACGTGTAAACGTTGTTCTTGCGCATATCTCTACATGATGAAATTGTAAACACTACTGAATACAATGAAAAACAAATGACAGATCATGAAAAATTACAAATAGCCGAAACGTCACTTCAAAATCATATCACCCCTATTGGAAAACCCGTTATACGTAGTAATATTATGAGCTATTTAATGTGTTATGTCTTCGCTCTTTTTGTATGGCAGGTACTAAAACGGGTGTGGTAATGCAATGGTTCTTCCGATGTAAGCTGTAACCTTTTTGTAAATAATGCTCTGTTTGTGTGGGAGGTATCAAAAGGTGCGTGATAATAACGTCGACAGACTGTATGTTCTATAAAAAACATTACACTGCACAAAATTTTAAGTATTAATGTGCTTTATTTTTAACTTTTTGCACAAAACCGTTTCTTTGTGTGGGAGGTACCAAAAGGGCATGGCAATAACGCCCATTTTTCACCGGGCTGTAGTTACCATAAAACCATTACACTGCTCAAAATTTCAAGTATTTGTATGTACTGGTATTAAAGTTATAACCTGTTAATTTTTGCTGCAGAATAATCCCTTTGTGTGGGAGGTACCAAAACGGCCGTGTCCAAAAACTCCACTTTTCGCTAGACTGTAGGCACTATATAAAGAGTATAACATTATAAGTATTTGTAAGCACTTGTATAAAAGTTATAAGCTGTTAACTTTTGTTGCAAAATAGTCCATTTGTGTGGGAGGTAATAAAAGGGGAGCGGTAAGTTCTCCCATTTTTGTAGTGGTGGTAGTGACTAATAAATTAATACTATGTGTGGAAAATTCGAATAAGTAGTATCGTAGTTATTAGAGAATCAATATTTCATTAAATTTTAACCCTCTGTGGGGGAGGTACTAGAAGGAGTGGAGCAATATGGCCCATCTTCGAACTTAGCCGGAGAAAGGAAAAAATATTACCACATACCAAATTTGAAGTCAATCTGTTACTGGTACTCCTTCCGAGAGTTATCGTGCGCACCAGCCACCAGACAGACGGACAGACATTGCTCAAATTACTTAAAATGACCCAAAATGGATTTCCGACGAACATACTTGGGGTCTTAGGTCACTCCTTCGATGTGTTACACTTTTGGTCCGTAGCAAATGATATATCCCCTCATCACACTAAGGTGAGGGTATAATTACCCAAATCAAATTTCCGCCAATAAAAAAAAAATATTTTTTAAAATCCTCTTGTTTATACCAAAAGGGCTATGATTTCGTACTGTATCCATGGATTTTTTTCTTTGTTAGGATGCTAGCTTTTAAAGTAACGTATAAAAAAATGTTTGCGATTTTTTTTACTTTTTAAGGTTTTTTCGAGCCACAGAAAAATATTTTAAAAAAATAAATGTTTTTTAATTATTTTAACGGTATTCACTAAACTTCTGTTTCTACGTGAAAGTGATATTTCCAACATTTATAGTTCCATAATTACCTTTAATTTTATATATTGCAATATTGTCCAAATACTATAGACACTTTTCAAGAAAATATTAATAACAAAAGAAAAAAATTACCATAAAATGTTTCTAAAATTTTGTTCGTGTTTAGCACACCATATTACACCAGAAAATGTTATACACAGCCCTTCAACGAAAATGTTGAAATCTAGTGTTTTGAACCAAAAGATTCACAGGCATTTATTGCAGTCAATTGGAACCCTTACTATGAACTAGGGATGTAACGAATATTCGCATTCGCATATGCGAACGCGAATTATTCGCATCATTTTAACATTCGCTTTCGCAAAAACCATCTTTGGATTAGTCGCTTTCGCAAAAATATATTTCACTATTCGCTTCCATTTGTTAAAAGTGTTATATATTCTTATTCGCTTCACACATTTTGAAGATATTAATACCAATTAAAACCTCTTCCACTCCTCTTCAAAACAGTTGAAAAATATGCTTGTCTTTGTGGTAACAGGAGCTAAAAATATGGAAAACATTTTTAGTACTTGAATATCCTGGAAAAGTATCAATTTACTTCCTTAATTTTGTTGGTACTAAAGGGTCAAACTATTATTCGCATTCGCTTTCGCAAAAAAACATATTTCACTATTGGCTTTCGCATTTGCAAGATATATATTTCAGTATTCGCTTTCGCTAAAGTCACTTTCGCTACATCCCTACTATGAACTATGGTACGTATGATTAATTTGTTTTGTTATTTTAATGATCATACGCCGCCGAGTCTGTGTTAATTACTCGTAAATATTTATGTCTAAACCAATTACTTGATTGAAAAAGATTTGCAAATTACAACATCTGTAATAAACACATTAAATAGCTCCTCATAAGAGTAAATACCAACGCAAACGGGTCTGAGTGTGGGTGTTGATTCCTTTTAATCCATAACACAACTATAGACATTGTAAATATAGAAATTATGGTAATATGACAAAAATATGCCGACAACAGCGTTTATCGGGCAACTGCATCATTAATGTCAATAACATGATTTACCACTTCCGAGAAGAATCTATTTTGCACCCAAAGCATTTTATTGCAAAACTCCCACACACACCCACACTACAGTTTCACTGGGACCTGTTGTGCTGGTGACATTTGTGAACATCCGCATATTTTTGCGAAGGAGCGTTTGACACGAGTTTGAGAAAGTGAATGTCAGTAATTTATAAATTTCAATTAGGCCAACAACAACAACGAATAGTCACAGTCACACACACCCACTCAAAAACACTCAGGGAATACTTTCCCAATGTAGGCAAGGAACGGCAAGGCGAGGCGGCGAAGGGATATGAAATATTCACAAAGGATGACAAAGGCAACAACACTGTCATCATCGCCAGCGTTAGTGGCATTAACCGTCCCCCTTTCCGCCATGGCTGTTGACCATTATCGCTCCATTGGCAATAAGGTGTGTATGTGCCTATCTGTATGTGTGTGTGGAGTGCTGTGCGGGGGAAACGTTTTGAAAGCTGGTAATAATTTGCGTTGTCATTCATTTTCTCTGATGACAATGGCATTTATAACGAGCTAAAAACAATGTTTTCGACTCAACGACACAAACGGGACGGCTTTGGGGTTAATTCGGGCATCCGGTGGATGTAATTAAACAAAAAAAATCTTAAGAGATATTAATGTGATCAGAGAAGTGATGGCAGCATTTTCCAACCCCCTTTGAATTCCATTGCTATTACAAATTTGAGTTTGTTGAGAAATTAGCTTCAGTTCAGAGATTTAACCGAACACGTATATAAATACCTCGCCGGAGGGGAGTTTTGTTCTTAACTCATATGTATACACATCCATACCTCCATTCAAAAGTAAGATAAGTCGGCTTAGCAAGCTCTGAGGGACATTGTATTTTTTAACCCTCTAACGGTCAGAGCTCAATTTTGTTCTGATTGAGTGGGGAATATTTTCTCCTAGTTTAATTTAATCCCAGAAACACTAATTCAAATTTCAATTCCAAAAGAATTTAGATTTTTCAACCACTAGGTGGAAAATACCAAAGGCCTCAGGGCATCCTTGATCAATTATCACAGTGGCTAAAATACATAGGCAATTGTTTTGTTTTGACATTGTATTATAACGCTTAATAGAAATGTGGATGGGAATGAAAATTGCTTTGATCAGAGAGATCAGTGTAAACACATTCATTTATGGGCTACTAGTTCTTAAGGGACTGTTTTAAGTACTGAAAGAGTGGAAATTGCTTTGGTCACTGCTACACTGACCACAGACCGTGAATTGACCATATTGACAGTCAGATATGTTACCGCTGTAAGTGGTGCGCGATATATTTTGAAAAGGCTTCAGAAAATTACAAGACGCAGACATCGATTAATTGTTTTTGCATCTCATGTGAAGTCATACCTTTTTATATATTTTGGAAGGAACTTTTAAAATCAGTGAAACAATGACAATTGTTCTATTCAAAGCTACACTGACCACAGTCATAGAATGAAAATCATTTTTCGCTCATATTTTTGCGGTTTATAGTACCTCATATTTACAATGTTTAAACTTTGTTTCTTATATGAGCCATGTGAAAGGAACTCATAGGCGATCACGCCACCCACTCACCTACTGGGGCGCTCGAAATTATAAATGTTTTAAATTATATTCAGTCAACATTTTGCATTTATCAGCCATTATCCGCCAGAGGTCATTTGATTTACATTAAAAGGATTTCGATTCAAAGGAATTCCATACAAATTTAACAGCCTGCTTCTCTATGTAGAACATTTGCTAGACAACAAAAATCTGATTTGGGTTTCGCGAACGAAAACGTAAACATTTATGTGCAAATTTAAATTGCGTCACTTTGTTTTACTTGTCGACTGATAGGAACAATGACAAAAAACCTTATTGAAAGCAAAAACAAGTAAAGACGGATTAAGTTCGGCCATGCCGAATCTTATAATCCTTTACTATGGATCGCATGCGAATGGTTTCCGGTATAAATAAACTACTTATACCAAATTTCAGCCCAATGCGATGAAATTTGAGTTTTTGTGGGGTTACGAAGTCAAATCTAGAGCGACCTTGGTATGGGGGATATATCAAAACTTGGACCTGTGACTACAGTTGTTCGTGTGAAGGATTCCGGATATAAATAAACCGCTATTACCAGTATCTAAGAAGTATCTATACCAAATTTCAGTCGTATAGCTCAAATATTGCAGACTGTAGCGTAATTACAACAGACGGACAGTCGGAGGGACGGACGGATATGGCTAAGTCGCCTTAGAATTTTATGACGATTAAAAACTTTATGCCGTCTCAAATCAATAGTTAGAAGTTTTAGATATTAGCTCGAAAAATTGACTCTGGTTCTATCTGAGCGAGAATCACATTATTGGTACTATTTTATTGGTACATTTTAATTGGTACTGTCTGCCGCCTGGTGCGCACGATAACTCTCGAAAGGAGTAACGGATTAACATAAAATTTGGTATGCGGTAATATTTTTCTCTATCTCCGGCTAGGTTCGAAGATGGGCCACATTGGTCCACTCCTTCTAGTACCTCCCCCACAAAGGGTTAATATTTAGTGAAATATTGATTAATTAATAACTTCTATACTACTTTGAATCTTCTGAAATTATATACGTAGTATTAGTTTATTAGTCACCTAGAGAAACATGGGCGAAGTTGCCACGCCCCTTTTGGTACCTCCTACACAAATGGACAATTTTGAACCAAAAGTTACCAGCTTATGACTTTAATACTAGGTCATACAAGGACTTGAAATTTTGTACAGTGTGCTTGTTTAATAGTAACTAAAACACAGTGAAAAACGGGCACTATTGTCACGCTTCGTTTGGTACCTCCCACACAAATGGACCATTTTGTAACAAAAGTTAACTGCGTTTAACTTTAATACCAGTGCATACAAATACTTAAAATTTCGTACAGTGCAATGCTTTAAAAAGTACCTAGAGCCTATAGAAAAGTGGCCGTAATTGGCACGCCCCTTTTGGTACCTCCCACAGAAATGGACCATTTTACACCAAACGTTAACAGCTTATAAATTTAATACCAGTGCATATAAATACTTGAAATGTTGTACAGTGTAATGCTTTTATAGTACCTAGAGCCCAGAGAAATATGGACGTTATTGGCACGACCCTTTTGGTACCTCCCACATAAATGGACCTTTTTGTACCAAAAGTTGACAGCTTTTAACTTTAATACCAGTGCATACAAATACTTGAAATTTCGTACAGTATAATGCTTTTATAGTACCTAGAGTCTAGAGAAAAGCGACCGTTATCGGCACGACCATTTTGGTACCTCCCAATGGATCATTTTGCACCAAAATTTAACAGATTTTATCTTTAATATCAGTACATACTTCAAAATTATTGAATGCAATTTAAATTGATAACAATTTAATTAAAACTGAAAAAAATTTACGGATATTTTTTTGGGACTTAAGGTGTGGGATTCATAAGTCGGTTTACCCGACTGAACATTCCTACTTGTTTTAATATCAGAAGATCCGGTATCGAGTTATTAGGGGCACCGCAATTCAACTTTTTTTCGAGACATTTCCGCATAAATGCTGTCGTTGTCATATTTTTTAATATTTTTTTCAGAATAAACATTAAAAGTTATACTTTAATGTAAAATTGGTTTCAATCAAAAAAATTTTAACCGATTTGTCACATAATAATCATAAAAATGTGCCTTGTTTTCACGAATTAACTTACCAAAATATTTGGCGGAAACCCATTTATGACCATTTTAAGTCATTTAATAATGTCCGTCCGGCCGTCTGTATGTTAAGCTTTTCCGTTCAATAACATTCGAGGGGGTAAACGATTGACTTCAAATTTTTTATGTTTTAATATATTTCCTACCTCAGAATAAGATAAAGCAGTTGGTCCAATCAAGGTGTCGAAATTTAGTAACATATTGATTCTTTTATAACTTCTATACTACTCATCAGAAACGTTCACAATTCTACACATAGTATTAGTTTGTGGGTCGCTACAACATTGGGCGAAATTCGCAAACACCCTTTTTGGTACCTCCCATACAAATGGACAAGTTTTCACAAAAAGTTAATGGCTTGTAACTTCGATTCATTCGCATACAAACACTTGAAATTTTGTACAGTGTAATGATCTTATATCAGCCAAAGCCTATTAAACAAGTAAGAAAGTTCAGTCGGGTAAAATGACCAATGAATCCCTTTGGAGTCCCAAAAAGAATTTGTAAACTTATTTATTTTTTTGTTTTAATTAAATTATTATCACTCTATATTGCATTTAATAACTTTAAAGTATGTACTGATATTAAAGTAATAAGCTGTTAACTTTTGGTGCAAAATGGTCCCTTCGTGTGAAGGGTCCCAAAAGGGGCGTGGCAACTTCGTCCATTTTTCTTGACGTGTTAGCGACTAATAAACTAATTCTCCGTAAGGAATTTCAGAAGATTCGATTAAGTGGTGCAGGAGATATTAAACAATCAATATTTCATTTAAAGTCAACCCTTTGTTGGGGAGGTACTAGAATAGTGGACCAATATGACCCATCTTCGAATTTAGCTGGAGATAGAGAAAAATATTACCACGTACCAAATTTGAAGTCAATCGGTTATTCCTTTCGAGAGTTATTGTGCGCACCAGCCAGCAGACAGACGGACGGACATTGCCTAAATTACTTAAAATTGCCCAAATCGAATTTCAACCAAACATATTTTGGGTCTTAGGTGACTCCTTCGATGTGTTACACTTGTGGCTCGTAGAAAATGATAATTACACTCCTCTCTAAGTTTAGGGGACAAAAATGGGCGGTATTACCACGCTCCTTTTTGTAACTCCCAAACAAAATGGCCAAAAAACTATGAAAATATTTTTTGAATTTCCCCCTCATTTGCAATACATTTATGCAAAGATTTTTTTAAAAAGGCATTGCTTTCTTCGCTATGATACCAGATTTCATAAATTGTAACAAACTAATTTTTACAATTTATTTGTTTTTTTTAGCGCTAGCAAAAACTTTAAAAAAAACCTCAAAGTTTTTTAATTGTTTTAACGACAGTTACTAAATATCTGTTACTGTGTGAAAATGAAATGTTCAACATTTAAAGCCCTCATAATTTACTTTTCACGTGAAAATTATATTTTCTTCAATATTTTTAATAATTTTCTTCAATTTAAAGGGTATCACGGCTATATCCGGTTTATGCTTAAACAAATATGGTCCAAATATTTAAGGAAATTGGAAATAAAAAACTTTACCGTAAAAAACATTTGTCTTGGTTTCAGCAAATGCCTCAGTCTACACAAAAAAAAGTTTTTAGGTCTGGGAGACAAAAACATGTGTGTTGCATTATAACATCAAATCAGATGAGACAATGGCAATTACAAACATTGGTACGCCATTTTTTGGAAAGTAAAAATTTTGAGATTAAATTTCTTTTATAAATTTAAGACAAAAATAAAATAAAAAATATATGTTTCGTTTATGGCTTCAATATTTAAAATATATACGCAAACAATTTACACTTGTAATTTTATTGCCCCTGTAAATGGGACATACTCATAGCCCCAACCTCAAACTGTCAGCTGAGTATGTACTCCGTACATCGCAATATTCCACTCTCATGAATTTCAACGATAATGCCTTCAGAGCATCAACAACAGTAACAACTATTATCATCCAAGTGTGGAGGTTGGTCAGCTTGCCTGGCGGTGGGTCGAACGCACACAATGGAAATTCCTCGTTTGGACACACCGGTGCAAGGAATGTGAAAAATGTTCTTGACTCCAACTTCGAACACCGAATAACATTAAGAAGAGCATCCCTTCCAGGTCTTATACTTTGCGGGTACTTACCCGTATTCTCACAAACGTATGGGCAACGGCGTTCGTTAAGTTTTGAGAAAATCACGCAAACAATACGGCTGTCACTTTAATGATGACAAATGTATGGATTTCAGTTCACTTTTACCCCCAAAACCAACATCCTAGAGTAAGAGCGATTGTGAGAGAGAGGGTGAGTGTGAGGTCAAGGAAGTATCCTTCTGCTTGTCCACACACAATCAGCCACTTGTTCTGCTTCACCGCATTGGAGTGAATGGAAGAATGGTGTCTATGGCTAAGGCAAGGTTAGCCATAATTTCAAATTATGGCAACAAACAGTTTAATCTCTTCAAGTGCTTTTGTAGCCACAGAAAGTTTCGAATAAAAAAAACAACACTCAAACATTCATATGTTTGCATGTACGAGTATACTTATAATCTAGTATATAAAGGGTCCGCCATCTAATGTTTTTTTTTTCAACTTGTGCTTATTTCGTGAATGGTAACACTTAGCTCATGTCTGATTTGACAGATAATTAGTTTTATCCTTCCGCTGAACGAATATGGTTGTGTATACGCTTGAACAACGCTGGGAAATATTGCGACATTACTTTGAAAATTTTGATTTTCAATTTTTTTGATTTGATTTTGTGTTTTACATTTTGATCTTGGCGGGTATGTAAACAAGCCAAGTTGTCGCATTTGGGGCACAGAAAACCCGCACGCATACATTGAAAAGCCGATACACCCAAAACGAGTCACTGTTTGGTGCGGATTTTGGTCCAGAGGCATTATTTTTGAAGATCGCATTATCACCCGCAGAGCTGATGTCGTTTGGCCACCTCGGAGCTGCGATTTGACACCGTTGGACTATTATTTGTGGGGTGCCCTCGAAGATAAGTGTTACGCCGACAAGCCAGAGACAATTGACGCTTTAAAAGACAACATTCGTGAAGCCTTTGGTGAAATACAGCTGCACACAATCGATAATGTGCTTAAAAATTGGACAGATCGTGTAGACTACTGCATGGCCAGTCGAGGCAGCCATTTGAATGAAATTATTTTCCATTATTAACCGGGAGGATTGTACTTTCAAATAAAAAAAAGAAATTTGAGAAAATATTCAGTAGTTTTTTTATAGCATTTTCAAAAAAAAAAGATATTTGGCGGACCCTTTACATATGTACCACATATGTAAAGGGTGTCCCAAAATTGCTGACAGATTTGATTTTTCCACAATCAGTAAAGTGTTGTAAACAAAAAAAAAATTTAAAAACAAGTAGAAACAATTCAAACCTTCTGAGGTATACACTCACTTTGTTAGTAATTTAATATTGTACTTAGGGAGGGAAATTCCAGAATGTTGAATAAACATTTTCATAGGTAGTATAGCCATATAAGTTATTACAGAATCAATATTTCACTAAATTTTAACCCTTTGCGAAAGATGTATTAGAATGAATGGACTAATAAGGCCCATCTTCGGACTTAGCCGGAGATAGAAAAAACAAGTAAGAAATTTCAGTCGGGTAAACCGACTAAGGTATGTAATGTCAATATGCACTGGTATAGGAAATTTTAAAAACTATACCCTGTGCAAAATTGTCAGTATATACACGGAGGAAAATCGCCATTTTTCATATGTTTGAATTGAAAGAAAATAGATTTGGAAACGAATTTTTTAAATATTATATATTTGTTAACAAACAAATTTTATTTGAAAATCATGAAACTTTGTTTGGAACGCATATATTAATATATTAGAACAATATATATTTGCGCACTGACTTTCACAAATAAAATATGTATTTACCCACAAACCAAGTTATTGTTTAAGATGTTTTCCAAATAAATTTTATTTAAAAATGGTTTATTAAACTTTGCTGAATTTTTCGAATTTGAGTTAGTTTTTCCTAGATTATAGTTAAAAATGTCTTTAGCAGCATTAGCTGTTGTTTTACATCAATTAATTTTAATTTATAAGTATTCATCCATCAATGCAATTTATATTTACGAAAAATTATACGATTTAAGTTCTAATAAAATTTATAAAAAAATGCTCTTTGAACATCTGAAAAACAGAAAACTTGTCTTTAAGTTAAGGCATTGATACATTGCCTAAATACATAACTACAAAATACTATTCCAAATAAAAAAATATTAGAATGGGAACATATTTTTGTTTAGAACAATATCCTCCTAAACATATAATATTTGTGTATGTCAAATATTATATGTTTGGAGTGTACCCTAAACATATGTATAATTCAAGCCGAATATATTTGGGACAATATACTACAGAAGCTATAGCGTGTATATGTATTCATATTCACGAAATAAGCTGTTTACTTTTTGCACAAAATGGTACGTTTGTGTGGGAGGTACAAAGGGGCGTGATAAAAGCGCCCATTTTTCGACAGACTGTAGGTACTATAAAAACACTACAGTGTCTAAATTTTAAGTATTTGTAGGCAATAGTATTAATATTATAAGCTGTAAACTTTTCGTACAAAATGGTACCTTTGTGTGGGAGATAGCGAAAGGGGCATGGCTATAACGCCCATTTTTCACTGGATTGTAGGTACTATACAATCATTGCACTGTACAAAATTTCAAGTCATTGTATGCACTGCTATTCAAGTTATAATCTGTTAATTTTTGGAGCAAAATAGTACATTTGTATGGGAGGTACCACAAGGGGTGTGCCAATTAGGCATACCTTTCACTGGACTCTGGGTACTATAAAAGCAGTACACTGTACAAAATTGCAAGTATTTGCATGAAGTGATATTAAAGATAACTTTTGGTGCAAAATGGTTCATTTGTGTGGCAGGTACCAAAAGGGGCTTGCTATCTTCACCCATTTTTCTTGACGTGTTAGCGACTAATACTATGTGTGGAATTTTAGAAGATTCGAGTAAGCAGTATAGAAGGTATTAAAGAATCAATATTTCACTAAAATTAACCCTTTGTGGGGGAGGTACTAGAAGGAGTGGACCAATATGGCCCATCTTCGAACTTAGCAGGAGACAGAAAAAATATTACCACATACCAAATTTGAAGTCTATTTTTCGAGAGTTATCGTGCGCACTAGCCAGCAGACAGACAGACGGACGGACATTGCTCATTCGACTTAAAATGACCCAGAACGGATATCCGCCGAACATACTTAGGGTCTTAGGCCACTCCTTCGATGTGTTACACTTTTGGCCCGTAGCAAAGTGAGGGTATAAATATTACCACATACCAAATTTGAAGTCAATCGGTTACCCCTTTCGAGTGTTATCGTGCGTACCAGCCAGCAGACAGACGGACGGACATTACTCAAATGACTTAAAATTACCAAATTGAATTTCCACAGATTTCTATCCTAACTTTAGTGGAGGAGGGTATATATCATTTGTTACGTTCCGAAAGTGTAAGACGTTCGTTTTTGCCCTCGAAAGCCTTTTCTTCAACCGTTAAAAAAATTTTTTTTTTAGATTTTTTTTTTGCGAAACTAAAACTTTTTTTTAATTTTTTTAAAAAACTTGTTTATTATTTTCTGCTTAAAATAAAGCTTAGGACATTTCCTGTAAGAAATTTATTGTCTGCTGTGGGATGGGATAAAAATAGAGGTTTAACCACATATTTTAGCATAACTTGAGAACCATTTATTCTAATTGGTACAGGGCAACTTTAAAGAATCCTAAATTAAGCAGCCTTGATCTTCTTTTAATATAATTTTTCATCGCATCAGCGGTTTGAAAGATATCATAGATATCAGATATCATATTGCAAAAAACTTCAATTTTTCCGAAAATTTTAGTGATTTTTTTCATTAAAACCTCTTCAAAACATCGACAAATTCACAATTACATAATAAAAATAATTATAATAAAAATATAATTATTATTTTATCGTTAAGTCTGGTCGTCAGGAATAATATGAGACATTTTCGAAGAAAATCGATACATAATTTAAAAACGATCTCGTTGAAATTTTGTGTCATAACTACTATCCAATAGGACTAAACTTGGTGCAAGTTTCATTCCGCTCGGAAGACATCGGTTTTAAAATTTGACTTACTTGATATGAAGTCCACGATATACGTATATACTCGGATATGCAACTACTTGGTTCCACTGTAATTATATATATTTGGGATTGAAACAAAAATCAACAAAAACAACAAATGTTGCTCAACTCAGAAAATTATAAAAAAAACATGTTTCCAAACTTTACCTGTAGTCGGTACCTATAGCGATGTGAACGGTCTGTTAATAATGCAAAAGTATTGCCATTTCCTCTCCAATCTGGTTCTTCCTGCTCAGATGGGGAAATCATCTGCCACAGCCACAACCATTGCCACTACCACTGTCACTGCAAGTTGAAAGTGAATTTAGTTGTTCTGTGAACAAGTTTCCAAAAAAAACCATCGACTCACCCCTCAACAATACCTAAGGATGACAACTTATTCAGCAATATTAGGTGTGTTTTATTTGGAAAATGATAAAGAAAACCAAAGTGATGCAGATATGGAGCAAGGGTAATCCAATCAATTAGTATGATTTGATAGGGGGAATGTTTAGTGGGAAATAAAATAATTATGAGGGTTCCCCATCATTAAGAATTCTCATTTTTCATCAGGAACTCACGGGCTATTAATCAGCTAATCCCGTAATCGTACACTCTTCTTTATTAATATTTTTTTTTTTTATGAAAATATATTTTTATACTATTACGATTGAAATACATAATTGTTACTTGAAAAATGCTCTTACGACTAACAAAAATCATCTATTGTTTTTTGGGTGACCCATGCTGCTGTGTTTTCACGTTGGCATGCCATTGTGGATAACGCTGTCGTGTTGTGACTAAAAATAACATTTGAAACGTGCAATGGGTTAAACCCGTCAGTGTTCGTTCTTTCCCTTTCCCATGCCTTAACGTGTGTGTGTGTATTTGTATGTATTACCGAGTAGCACAAAGTCCTCCAGAATTAAATTTAAAATTATGTTTTGTCTGTTTTCGCTCTTTTTGATTTTGTATATTGAAATATTAAATTATTGTTGCAAAAGGTAGCTTTGCACGAAAATAGAGCATTTAAAATACAATATTGTAGACTGATATTTCCCGAGTCTGAGATAATTTGCTAAAAATAGATGATATCACGAAGAAAAAATCTACTCAAGAGGTGATTTATGAGACATGTGTATGTCTTTTCAATGGACACAATCAAGCCTTTTTGAATGTCTTTTAGGGCATAAATTGGAAAGATTTGAAATAAATAAATTTTGTTTTCCAGTGAAAAAAAGAGGATTTATATATCTTTTAAAATTTATACGTATATCCAAGTTAAAGTAAAGTAAATCAGCAAACGATACAGCTTAAGCTAGAATAGAAATCAAATTGTTATATAGAAAAATAATACATTTAATAGGGGCACAAAAATGTATCATCGATGAAAAAAATCATTCGCCGCATAATTGAATGGTACTCGTATTAACCGATACATATTTTCGTTCACTTGACGGAATGAAAATAAACCCCATAAAAATACACTCCAATATTTTTACAAAAAAAAACAACGTATTCTTATTTAATAATTTGTTGTAACGAAAATAGGCCCAAATTTCATTGTTAAGGAAATTCAAATGTTTTTTATTTAATGTGAAGTACAATCGATACAATTAAGTTCTAAATAAAACGTCATTCAAATGGCCTCCACGACTTCTTCTGCAGGAACGAATTCGTTGAACCCAATTTTCGAGCACTTTTTCCACTAGGTTAGGTTAGGTTGAAGAGAGGAGACGTTTAAACGTCTCATGTCCATGGACATACGAATACATTTAAGCCAGTGGTTCGGCCTGTTGTGCGCTCCTTATTTATGATCTTTTTATACCTCTCGAGTTACAGAAAATCGGTACTAGACACGAATTTTCTCAGTATTTTCCAGTCATATTCTCTGAGATGAGTCAAGTCTGGTAATATGTCGGACCCGAACTGATGGAATCTTGCATGTGTGAACGCCGGGCAGTGACTCAGAAAATGTTCCATCGTTTCGATGTTTTCCCTGCATGCCCTGCATTCGTCGTTTCCTGCTAGTCCTATGCGATGAAGATGTGCTTGTAAGCTTGAGTGTCCCGTTGGAACACTCATCATCTTACTAATATCGATCTTGTTTAGTTTCAGAAGACTTCTTGTTTTCTTTTCATTTGGGTCACCCCACAGTATCTTTGCAGTTGCTCCTACTATTGCGCTATTCCACACAGTTTTGTGAGCCATCACTTCCCAGTGCTTCAACTCATTTTTCGTGGCTTCGAAAGGTTTCACATTTTTCCAAGTTTTTTTCACTAAATCAAGTCGTATGTCATGAATGGCACGTTCAGTATTGACTGGTAAAGCTTGAAGAGAGTCTGGTTTATTTCGAAAGACCAATGACTTCAAATAACCCCACAATGGTGTTAAATCACAACATCTTGGAGGCCATTCAATATCACAATTTCTTGAAATAATCGAATCTCCAAACTTTTCTCGCAACAATTCAATTGTTTGATTTGGTGTGTGGCACGTAACCAAAATCGGTCAATGGCAAAAAGATAGCTCTTAACGAGAGCTAAAATATTGCTCATGGGTGTCAAGGTCGTATGTCGACTGTTTTTTTGGATTTAAAAAAAAATGGACGCACGAAAAGTTGCAATTGGAGAACGATTATTTTGATAATTAAACTGAGTAATTTGTAAACGTTGTTCCTGCGTATATCTCTTCATGATGAAGTTGTAAACACTACTGAATACAATGAAAAACAAATGCTGATCATGACATATTACAAATGGCCGAAACGTCACTTCAACATCATATCATCTCTATTGGAAAACCCGTTAGCATAGAAGTTATTAAAGAATCAATATTTCACTAGAATCAATATAAACACAAAGTGAGGGTGTACCTTGGTCGGTTTACCCGACTGAAACTTTCTTACTTGTTTTAATAGTCCCTTTATGTGGGAGTTAGGAAAGGGGCCTTCAACTTCCGCATTTTTTTTCTCGAGGTGGTAGCAACGAAAAAATTATTTCTATGTATGATATTTAAGAAGATTCGGATATGTTACGGGTTTTCCAACAAGAGGTGTTATTTTGAATCACCCGGTATTTCGGTAGCTGTCACTTTTGAAGCGTTTATTCTCTGACATTTGACAAGTAGAAACTACGCCATTACTAAAAATGGAACGATATACGATTCAACAAGGCATTGAAATTATTAAAATTCGAAAATCAACGAAAAATCATCTTGACTGGTGAGGCCCATTTCCACCTCGGTGGCTACGTCAACAAGCAAAATTGTCGCATCTGGGACTCGGAAAACCCAAGAGTTATTGTTGAGAAGCCTCTCCATCCTCAACGTGTGACTGTTTGGTGCGGTTTATGGTCCGGCGGGGTCATTGGACCTTACTTTTTCGAAAATGAGGTTGGATCAACAGTTACGGTGAATGGATTGCACTATCGAGAGATGATTAATGATTTTTTTATGCTCGGAATTGGATGGTATTGATCTGGTCAACGTGTACTTTCAACAAGACGGCGCTACGTGCCACACAAGCAAGGGAACCATTGCTCTGTTACGGGAAAAGTTTCCGGACCGTGTTATCTCTCGAAGAGGTGATCACAATTGGCCAGCGAGATCTTGTGATTTAACACCTTGCGGTCTACGCCAACAGCCCAGTGTCGATTCAAGACCTCAAAGATAGAATTCGTGAGGCTATCGACGACATAGGACAGCCACTTTGCGATTTGGTTATGGAAAATTTCATGAAAAGGATATGGTCCTGTAAGCGTGGTCGTGGTGGCCATTCGGCTGATGTTGTTTTTCATTGTTAACGGCATACCTTCCTCTTTATTATGAAATAAACATCCGATCATTTATCTCAAAAAATGAAATTTTTCTTTGAGTACAAAAATAACACCTCTTGTTGGAAAACCCTTTAGTATGGAATCAATATTTCTGTATATTATTGTGTTTTCGTTTGTTTTTACTTCGGTTTTTAAATCGTTATTTATTTGTCCTAGGATAATCTCCTGGCTTTAGACCATCTTTGCCTCTATTATGTATTATAGAAAAAAAATTTTAAAAACGGTGAAGTTTTATCTAATCCCACTAAGCATTTTGAATATTTTTTGAAAACAATTCTTTGCAACAAAAATGAACAGCATTAATTTATGTTTTGATGAAATATTTAATATTTCATAGAATTTTATTTGAGGGTTGGAGGGAGTGGGCCAATATGGCCCATCTTTAACATAATCTTAAAATGGTGAAAATATTATCATAAACAATTATTATAGTCAATCGATCACACATTCTGAGAGATATCATACACCTTTGATGTGTCACACGTGTTCCTTCAACTCTTCCTTCTCCCAGTAGGATGAGAGCATGAGAAACTTAAATTACAATTTGAATGATGTGCAATTTGAAAGACGCGTTGAAAGAATACGCCTGTCAGTAGTCACCTTTAGCACATGTTTGTGTTTCTTTTTTTTTGGCAAAATCACTGAAGCAAATCACTCACCATTCCGTACATTTGTGTCTTTGACACTAAGGAACGAACTGAATCAACAAAGATTTTGCTCTGATGAATGCCATAGCAGTATTTCCACATAATTTGTCACAAGTTTTTGCAATTTCTGTTGTTGGAAAATAGAAAATTCGAAAACACAGTATTCGAGTATGTATTATCAAATACCCTCATGAGAATTCAGGCATGGCTGCGTATGTGTGTTTGAAAGTGTGTGGGTGTGTGATTTGGAAAATGTATTCCATAGAGTTGTAAAATGAACGTAAATCCAAAACCTTCTGCAATTGCTCGAATTTGAAGCATTCAATCCCACATATTGCTGGGCCAGCATCACTTTTTTTTTGTGTTCCCACAGCTTTTTGTGGAAAGGCAGCAAAGCATTAAACAGCTTTGAACAATGGAGCTTGGCACAATAGCTGCAGCAGCCAGGAGCGGGAGATGTGGTCGCAGTCGGCTTCATGCAACGACAGAGATTCGTATGAGTGAATGAATGAATGAATGAATGGGTATTCATTCAATGTAAATGTGAATTACAACAACAATAACCTCTTCAGAAGAGGATAAAGGTAAATTTGCATTGCTCTCTTTGTTGGCACAGAGGCTTAAAGCGGAAACGGAAGTGAAATTGTGAACAAATGTGAAAAAATGGAAATTTAATTGGTTCACCACTGCTGCCTTTGAGGTCTACTTTCTTCTCCGCCTTTAATTCTCCATCTTCTTCTTTTTGAAAAAAAGAAAAATAATACACAGAGCCTTGCCGCTGTACTGTGAATGTGTGCGTGTGTATGTAATGGTTTATGCTTGAGAAAGCAAATGAAGGAAATTGGTAGGAGTTCATGAAATAATTGAACGAAATGAAAAACCTCTTCAGCCTGATTGGTTCACTACTACAACTGTATGAACTATATTGTCCAAGTTCAGAAGTAAACATCGTCCTGATTTCAATCTAAGGTATTTTAGCTTTTTCATTGATAGTCGCAACTATGCTCAACAGATTGAAAAGGTCGAGCTTTGTAAAACACCCAAATTTTATCTGATAAATTTAAAGTATAATCCCGAGTCCAAAGGATAAAAATTTTTAAATCATTATCACATATTAAAAAGTTTTTTGGTTTGATACAACTTTTGGCAACACAATTTATACCTACTTCAATGATTGCAAAATATCCTAAATTGGCTAAAATTGTTGCCAAGTCTTTTGAGTGGAGATTAAGGAATTAATACGCATTATGAGTAAGTTTCTGTACAACCATATATTATAGTTGCCCACGATAAAGAAGTATATTTTACCTTCAGCAATGTTGTGAGAGGCTCCCATCCATCAATATACCAATAGTCTAAGAATGAGTAAGTGATTGCTTGGCCGGGCTAGTATTGGTATTTGGCAAATGCTAAACTAAAGTCAATACGTATGGGAATGCATTAATTATGCAATGCCACCGCGCTCAAGAATACAAGAGTGAATACACAGACATAAATAACACATGTATGTATGTATATCCTCAGAAACATCCATACACACTCACACTCGAAATTCTATATATACTCTGTACTCCATCATACCAATAAAGACAAGTCCTGCCGCAACGTGGGATAATTTATGGCAACATTAATAAACATCAGTGGGGATTTCAGGGAAAAGTAATAAAAATACCTCCAAAAATACTTATAGGAACAACGAAGACAAAATACGGAGAGTGGAAATTCAAGATTCCCACTCACATTTTGGACTTCATATACAGCCAACATTTGGCAGCAGGAGTTCTTGCTTTGAATACTGTTCGAAGAAAACCATTTCACTGCCAACTTTTTCAGATCTTTAATATTTCTTCTACATTATACTTTTTGCCGTAAACGATACATAAAAAGAAATCACTCTAAAAGTGATCAGTGTTAATTGAAACGCATTTGTCTTTTTGTCGTTGTCATTGTCGCTGTCGTTTCAGATGCAGCTTCAGTTGCCGTTGCATTTGCAATGATATCCCGCATGGCCCAAAGCTAACTGAGGATATAAAACTGCATTAGCACAACCATTACCAAACTCACTTCAATCCAATCAGCCACACTAAAGGGTTATGAAATCAGCGATATACGGGTACATGTGAAACCAGTAAGGATAGACTAAGATCGGGCGGGGTCGATATAACGATATACCATATAACGGGTTTTCCAATAGGGATGATATGATTTTGAAGTGACGTTTAGGTCATTTGTAATATGTCATGATCTGTCATTTGTTTTTCATTGTATTCAGTAGTGTTTACAATTTCATCGTGGACAGATATACGCAAGAACAACGTTTACAAAATTATTCAGTTTTATTATCAAAAAAATCGTTCTTCAATTGCAACTTTTCGTGCGCTAAGTCCATTTTTTTTTAAATCCAAAAAATATTTTAACTCTCGTTAAGAGCTATCTTTTTGCCATTGACCGATTGTGGCTACGTGCCACACAGCAAATGAAACAATTTAATTGTTGCGAGAAAAGTTTGGAGATTCGATTATTTGAAGAAATTGTGATATTGAATGGCCTCCAAGAAGTTGTGATTTAACACCATTAGACTGTTTCTTGTGGGGTTATTTGAAGTCATTGGTCTTTCGAAATAAACCAGACTCTCTTCAAGCTTTACAAGCCAATATTGAACGTGCCATTCATGACATGCGACTTGATTTAGTTGAAAAAGTTCTCGAAAATTGGGTTCATCGAATTCGTTCCTGCAGAAGAAGTCGTGGAGGCCATTTGAATGACGTTTTATTTAGAACTTAATTGTATCGATTGTACTTACAATAAAAACTTTTGAATTTCCTTAATAATACGTGCGTTTTTTTTTTCAAATAAATCATATCACTCTTATTCGAAAACCCTGTCCCAAAGTGGGAGTAATTAAAAATTCGAAATAATTCGTCCGTTTCTTAACCAGAAAACATATTGCGACAAAACTTCGCACGCTTGTACAAGAGGTATTACAGAAGTTAAGTTTTAAATTTGGCCCCTAAGGTATATAGGGGTGGAGCTACAGGACCTAGCTAAGTTGACCACCTTGAACAAAATGTTGAACGGGTGCAACTTTTGTCTTTTTCGTGCATTCTACTAACTTAAGAGTTATCTCTTATAGTTACTGAGATATCTAGAATTGAAAATTTAATTTTTAATTTTTTCCCCAACCCTGTCCTAGTATTTTGTGAATAACGGAACAGAATATCGAGCCTTAACCGTCAAAAAGATGTAAGCGCGAATCGCAAGATTTAGAGGAAGCGTTTTTTTGCGATTATTTTTTGTTTAAATGAACCGGGTGATCCAAGTAGAGATACTTTTTTCAATAGCCTTTTTTGACAGATCACGTGTGAGTTGTGTCATGTTATTATTGTTTACAAATCGTTCAACTTTATTACGAAAATTCACGTTCTGTGAGGAATGTGTTTCGTGCACTTCGCTCAACTTATGGTCAACATAATCGGCCTACTGAGCGTACTATTCGCAACACCATCACCCATCTTGAGACCTAGCATTCATTATTGGATAATATTTGACCGAATAGACCACGTCCAGCACGCAATGAAGAAAACGTAGCGGCCGTAGCTGAGAGTGTACACGAAGACCATGGAGAGTCGATTCGGCGCCGTTCGCAGCAACTCCGACTGACGTATGGATCGACTTGGCGCATTTTGCGTCGAGATCTTAAATTGAAAGCATACAAAATACAGCTTGTGCAAGAACTGAAGCCGCCCGACCTTCCCAAGCGACATCGCTTCGCACTATGGTCTCTTGAAAAGTTCCCAGAAGATCCGACGTTTTCGAGCCAAATTTTGTTCAGCGATGAGGCCCATTTCTGGCTTAATGGGTATGTAAACAAGCAAAATTGCCGCATTAGGGACGAAGAGCATCCAGAAAAACAACGGTTTGGTGTGGTTTGTGGGCCGGTGGAATCATTGGTCCATATTTCTTCAAAAATGATGCCGGTGAGAACGTAACCGTCATTGGCGGCCGTTATCGTGTCATGATAACCGACTATTTGATGCCTGAAATTGAAGCTCGTGATCTCGGCGACATTTGGTTTCAACAAGACGGCGTCACTTCCCACACATCGCATCAATCAATGGATTTATTGAGAGAACACTTCGGTGAGCAGATAATTTCACGTTTTGGGCCGGTCTATTGGCCACCAAGATCGTGTGATATTACACCATTAGTCTTTTTCCTGTGGCGATATGTAAAGTCTAAAGTCTAAGCGGCCAACATTTGATAGACATAATCTTCAAAAAAAAATGCCAAAGAATGTGTAAAAATCCAGAAGTTGCTTCTATGGAGTGGACTGTATAATTATTAAAACGGTTGAACTCCAAGAAATTTGTAAGGGATGAAAGGGAACATGAAATAAAAGGCACAGTGTTATATTAAGTGTGAAACAGATTTATTGCGTAGAACTCGCTGCAGCTTACCGCTGACGAAGTTGCTGCAAAAGTGAGGAACTGCGGTACAGAGCGAAAGAGAAGACCCTTTATTTTTGGCAATTCAGCTAATCTACATTGGAAGGAACAGAAAAGATGGCAGCTCTTTATCCATTTGAGTCAAAGCTTTTTGCCTTCATGGCAGGGAATGGATAAAGAGTTGCCATGTAGACGAAAGTTACAATGAAAGAAAGGATACAGGGGAAATTCATAATAATCAATTTTTTCTTAAACAATAATACTAATAGTAATGTACAAAATTCATTAATAGTGGAATTCATATAATCAATACTGTTGAAACTGTTGAACTGGGTTCAACAGAATGTTCTTTCAAATGATAATAAACATTCCTCATTCAATTTTAATTTTCTGTGTTTTTATACCCTCCACCATAGGATGGGGGGTATATTCATTTTGTCACTCCGTTTGTAACACCTCTAAATATTGATCTGAGACCCCATAAAGTATATATATTCTTAATCGTCGTAAAATTCTAAGACGATTCAGCCATGTCCGTCTGTCCGTCCGTCTGTGGTAATCACGCTACAGTCCGCAATAATAGAGCTAGGTTGATCAAAATCGGTACAAATACTTCTTATAGTTGCAGGTTGTTTGGGATTGTAAATGGGCCATATCGGTCCATAGTTAGATATAGCTCCCATATACAGGTGGCGCAAAAGTAATCCTCCTATCAGAAAATGCTATAAATTTTGCGATTGGCCCCTAATGTCAGTTCTGTTTTGACATTTGTGTAGTAAACACATGCGAAATACACGTTAATAAACAACGTTACGCTACACTGCTCCAAAAAGCGGAATATTGCTGACTATTTATTTGACCAATAATCGGTCGGTGACTTTGGCACAGATTTCCTGGCCGTCCAACGCCTACTGGTGAAACACTGCGACGATGCTGCCAGGCGTGGCAGACCCCGGAGTAGCCGTTCTGCAGAGAATATTGCTGCTGTAGCCGAGGATGTCATGGAAGCACCGTCGACATCGACCAGACGACGTGCCACGCAAATGGGTATCAGTCGACGGTCTCTACAGCGAATTTTGGTACAAGATTTGAAGATGTTTCCGTACAAAGTCCAGACGGTGCATCAGCTGTTAGCTGCTGACCGCTAATCGCGTCTAACATAACATCGAAAGGTTACTTTTGCGCCACCTGTTATGTATAGCATCTAACTTGCTGTGATTCCTACTGTTCTTATCTACTATATTTTTTTGTGTTTATCGGTGTTATTTTCTTTAGGTTTAAGTTATTTTGTGAGGTCACATGCTATCCATGGTGGAGGGTATATAAGATTCGGCATGGCCGAACTTAACGCTTTTACTTGTTTTCTTTGAAAAAGTAGGGAACCTCGAATTGGATCACGCTATATATGAAATGCATACATCTGTTTATATTACTGTGAATTTCAGTGTAACGGTATATTTTACATCTATAAAATTGTGACACATGATGTCATTTGTCATAAGTCATTTGCCCCCTCATTTGTTTCCTCAAAATTTTAAATAAATCATGGTGACGTCATTTTGGCGGCTAATGCTCGATTTGCATTGATTTCTTTCACATTAACTTTTCTGAATCGTCAAGACCAACAAACCACAAAATATTACATTGAAAAATATTAATTTTGAAATACTTTAAAGCGTTGTTGCATTTCAGTCTGTATTTGAAAATTTTTTATTCATTTTTATTACTGACCCTGTCTCAGCATTTTGATAGTATCAGTGCAGAATATAAACAGATTTCTCTCACATCAACTTTTCTGAATTGACAACAAAATTAGGTATAAAACCAGTAAGGAAAGGCAGAAAGTCGGGCGGGGCAGACTATATAATACCCTACACCTCCCTAATAATGCGATAAGGGTCATTGCGATAATAATTTGGAATAATTGGTAAATGGGTAGGAACATATTATCTAATTCTGAACCGATAATCGCTAAATTAAGCAATATTCGTTCCTAAATTGAGAAACATATTTCTGGAAAATTTTGTAATGATCGGAAGTAAAGTACAACTTCTATAGCGCTTTGATACCAAATCAGGAGGAACATATATACGGATGTTATATATAAATCTGAACCGATTTTCTCTGAATACTCATTCATGTAAAAAGACATCTTTCTGCCGAATTTCATACTGATCGGATATAAAATAACATTTTTACAGCGCTTACACTTCAAATCGGGGGTAACGTATATATGGGGGCTATATCTAAATCTGAACCGAATTTAACCAAATTCAGTAGGGATCGTCCTTGGGCCAAATAAAACATATGTGTAAAGTTTCGTCGAGATCGGATCATAATTGCGACCTGTACTTTGATTACAAGAATACATGCACAGACAGACGGACAGACGGACAGACAGACAGACAGACGGACATAGCGAAATCAACTCAGAAAGTAATTCTAAGTCGATCGGTATAATAAACGATGGGTCTATTTCTTCTCCTTTTGGGTGTTACAAACAAATGCACAAAGTTATAATACCCTGTACCACAGTGTGGTGTAGGGTATAATTAGCCTCAAAGTTCGTTTAGATGTTCCCACTGACACAAAAGTTATGGTCATATCAATTTTATTTGTATTTCATTATGAAAAGGAAATTATAAAAAGATATAACAACATATTGAAATTGGTCTTAAAGGAAACATTCTAGAGAAAGTTTTTGAAGAATAATTGGTTAAACAATTTTGTTAATAGTGATCCCTCACTTCTCCACTTCACACCATTCTTTACGAAAATTTCAAAACTATGTAGGCCTTTCCAAATTTAAAAGCAGTAAAGGGTGTATACGGTAGACTGTAAACGGAACGAATTTTAGTATAATAGTTTTTGGAAAAAAACTAAAAATATGATATTGGGGATTTTCGAATTTATTTTTGGAATTGTGCGATTTGCCTTTACACATATAATAATGTTGAAATAATATAGATGTCTGGTGTCAAGACATACTATTTACCAAAAAAATTTAAATACATTATTTTTTAATATTTTAATGATTTATACATTTCCATCTAAGTTTGAAAACATTTTTATACCCTCACCTTAGGGGGGAGGGTATATATCATTTGCTACGAGCCAAAAGTGTAACACATCGAAGGAATGATATAAGACCCCATGTATAGTACCTCCCCCACAAAGGATTAACTTTTAGTGAAATATTGATTATCTAATAACTTCCATAGTACTTACTCGAATCTTCTGAAATTTCACACATAGTACACGTTTATTAGTCGCTAACACGGCAAGGAAAATGGGCGAATTAGCCATGCCACTTTTGGTACCTCCCACATGAATGGACCATTTAACACCTTCTCAGGTAATACCTAGGCCAGATTTGTCCAGCTACCCTACATGTGCCGATTTCTGTCCATCTTTCGTTGGACTGCCAGACTTGCCTAAGCCAAAGCTTGCATGTAGATAGTGGCGCACCAATATATGGAAATTCTTGAAGAATTTGTTATTTGGAGTGGCGATTTTTAGCACATTGTCCAATAGCAAAGTGCTAATGGAATAACCTTTTAAAACTTGTAGTACACCAATCGAACAATGTTGTGTGTTAAGGTAAACCTACTTCTAGAAACTCATTCTCGATTTGCACCAGAAGCCATAGAATACAATTGCAGACAATGAAATGCAACAATTTGTTGCCAATGCTTCTTGAATGGATTAAATGCTGAAATACTCTCGAACCCCATGCCACTCTAGTGCCCACCCCTATAATGCAAAACTTACGCAGCAATAGCAGTGGAAGTAGCAACAAAGCCATGTGTCTCCATTAACCATTTGCGAGTGATAAATTATTATCGCTTTATAGCTGCGATTGTACGATTAAATATCAACTTTGCGACAAGGAATTTCACAACATTTGAAGTACATTTAACAAACTTTATTATTCCAATAAATAAATAAACAATTCTGAACGGAGAAGTTGTCTCCCCTACCATAAAGGTCCACAAAATGTATGATTTCCTTTTTCGGGCTGGTGGATAACTGAAAAGGCAAATTTATATCTCTGTTTGAAATGTTCATGGAAAAGTTTACCAGCGTTTCCCTTTTTTTACTTCATTCATATACGAACTTTATTTAACACAATTTTTGCTCATTTTAAATAAAATGGTTTTAATTTAAATATAAAATACAAGTTAAACCTCCCGTTCCTCCTCGACGTGGTCGAGGAAAATACTCATCGTCATTCTCGGGTGTTTTGCAAAGTGTGAAGCATTCGACATATTGCTCGAAGATAAAAGGAAAAGCACTGAAAATGACTTTAATAAAGGACAGCTGTGACTTTGCCAATAACATTGGATCGGTTCCCCCTCCCCACATAAAGTTGTTCATTGGAGAGGAGGGGAAACGGAAGGAGTAAGATATGCTTCAATTGAAGTCATTAAAGAAGCTTTAAGACAATTGCAAAATTAAAAACGTATGACAAAATAATGGCGAAAATATGTAATCAGCTCAAAGCTAATATTACTTACATATATTATATTTTGTATACTAGGGAAGTTTTTATTGGTACATAAAAGTTGAACGCGAATTGCTCGGCACAAATTACAAAACTACTGATAGTGTTGTGGAGCTAATGAAGCATTTTGATTTGAGCTCTTAAAAATTTTTGGAAACACTGTTTTTGGGAGCTCAGCGGTTTTTGTGTAACATGTTACTGTTAAACAGGGGCCACATCACGGCATTCGATAACGAGAACTCTTCGATCGAAAGCCACGTTTAATTTTTGTTAATAAGAAAAGTGATCATTGGAATTATTAAAAAGCTATCCAGAATAGCTGTATAAGAATGTGTTTAAAGAATCTACTTGAATTCAACAGAAGCTTATACTCTTTTAACGATACTAAAATACAGATTTTGATGGTAATGTACTCGATATCGAATTCCGAGATTTTCCCCCAGGTTCAGTTTGGTCTATAATTTAACCATGAATCGACTTACAAACGAACAACGCTTGCAGATTATAGAATTTTATTAATTTTTATTGAATTTTGTTGATTTCACATTTGGGGTTGGTCAATTGACCGCCTAGATCGTGCGATTTATGTTAAAGCTCTATAGGGACGAGCCCGCAATGGCACTGGAAGCCAATATTGAAGGATTTATTCGTGAGATACCTGCCCATGCCGCAATTGCATCCAGCGTATGAACCATATGAGGCGCAGCCGCGGTCAGCATTTACATGAATTTATCTTTAAACATCGAATTCTATAGACCGTTCTATCGACTCAAATAAAGATTTCATATATTTCTCTAAATTTTATGGATCAAGAAACTCTATCATTCTAAATTTCAAAATGATTGGATGTAAAATACAGCTTTTATAGGACTAAAGGGCCAAATCGGACGAAACATATATATGGCAGCTATAGCTAAATCTTAACCGATTTTCTTCAAACTCGGCAGTATTGGTTCATGGATCAAGAAACTCTGCCATTCTAAATTTCAAAACGATTGGATGTAAAATACAGTTTTTATAGGACTAAAGGGCCAAATCGGACGAATGATATATATGGGAGCTATATCTAAATCTGAACCGATTTCAACCAAATTCAATAGCGATCTTAACAGCCGCGAAATACTCTAAACTGCAAAATTTCAGAACGATCGGAGTGAAATTGCTACCTGTAGTCGACGAACAACTTTACATGGACAGACGGACGGACATCGTTAAATCGACTCAGCTAGTGATTCTGAGTCGATCGGTATACTTTAAGGTGGGTCTAGCTGTGTTATTTTCAGGTGTTGCAAACATCTGCCGCGAAACAAACTTATAATACCCTGTACCACAGTGTGGTGTAGGGTATAAAAATTGAATTCTTCGTTTTTCCCCGGCCCTGCCCTAGTATTTTGTGAATATCCGATCAGAATATGCACCGATTTTGTTTACATGAACTTTTCTGAATTGGCTACAACATTTGCTATATGATGAACAAATCGAACCGATATACTCAATAAGATCAAAGTTATTTTCGAAAAAATTGGATTTTTTGAAAAAATGTATATGTCGTATTTAGGAGTTATAGAAAAAGTTATTTTAAGAAAGTATACATTTTTTATTTCATTTACTTATTGTTATGACTTACAATACAAAGTAAATTTATATTCCAATTTTACGGTCCAGGGGAAAGCCGGGTTACAAAGACCATGTGGTAAGTTTTTGCAGCGAAAGACCAGAGCCTCTGGTGGGAATCTAACCCACGACCGTCAAACTCATAGGCGAGCACGTTACAAACGCTACCTACTAGGGCGCTCAAAAAATGGTAACATATTTATAGACACATTTAAGGAAACTTCCTAGATAATGTTCTTGAAGCAAAAAAGGGTCCAAAAATATTCACTGGTATAGTTGCCAAGCGTCTCCAATTTATAAAATTTTTTATACAAATTTAAAAATAAGCCACATTCTCTCGAAGCGCAAAGTTAGAACATAAAAACCTTTATCAGTTCTATGTGTGGTCATTTATGGCACTCCAAAGGGAATTTGGAGCCTGGCTTTTAATATAGTAGATATAGGGGAAAATTGAAAAAAAAAATCAAATTTTTGGGGATTTTTAAAATTATTTCGGGAATTGTGGGATTGACTTTTGGAAATATAATGATTTGCGAATTACATTCCATTGTTTGGTGGCAAGAAATACAAACTACAAAATATTTCACTGAAAATATAAATTTTTAAATATTTGAAGGTGTTATTTCATTTCTGTCTGCATGTGAAACTTGATTTTTTAATTTTTTGCTGACCCTGTCCTAGCATTTTGATTATATCAATGCAGAATATAAGCAGATTCTTCTCACATCGACTTTTCTCACATCGATTGACAACAAAATTTGCTATACGATGTATAAATTTCGGTCAGATTTACCCACAGACAAAAGTTATGGCAATACGAGTATTAATTAATACTCAAAAAACAAGTAAGAAAGTTCAGTCGGGTAAACCGACTAATGAATCCCCTCACCTTGAGTCTCAAGAAAATATTAGTAAATTTATTTTTTTTGTTTTATTTAAATTATTATCAATTTAAATTGCATTTAATTACTATAAATTATTTACTGGTATTAAAGTTAAAAGCTGTTAACTTTTGGTACAAAAAGGTCCAATTGTGTGGGAGGTACCAAAAGGGCCAGGCCAATAACGCCCATTTTTCTCTGGACTATAGGTACTATAAAAGCATTACACAGTACAAAATTTCAAGTATTTGTATGCACTGTTATTAATGTTATAAACTGGTAACTTTTGGTAAAAAATGGTCCATGCTCAGTTTTTACTGTATTGTAGGTACTATTAAACCATTACACTGTAAAAAATTGCAAGTCTTTATATGCACTGGTAATAAAGTTATAAGCAATTAACTTTTGGTCAAAATTGCCCATTTGTGTGGGAGGTACCAAAAGGGGCGTGACAACTTCAGCTATTTTTCTCGAAGTAATAGTGTCTAATAAACTAATACTATGTGTAGAATTTCAGAGGATTCAAATAAGCAGAATAGAAGTTATTAAACAATCAATGTTACACTAAATGTTAACCCTTTATGGGGAAGGTACTAGAAGGAGTGGACCAATATGGCCCATCTTCGAACTTAGCCGGAGATAGAAGAAAATATTACCACATACCAAATTTGAAGCCAATCGGTCACTCCTTTTGAGAGTTATCGTGCGCACCAGCCAGCAGACAGACAGACGTACGGACGTACGGACATTGCTCATTCGACTTAAAATGACCCAAAACGGATATCCGGCAAACATACTTAGGGTCTTATGTCACTCCTTCGATGTGTTACACTTTTGGCTCGTAGCAAATTATATACTCGGTCGGAATTATTTTACTATATAATGCTATTATCTCGCATATGGACAGTTCTAAGGAAAAGTGGTCAAAGGAAGTTTGGGATATAAGCGAAAGGCCTACAACTCTTTTTTTTACCAAAAAAATATATAGTAGTTTGGTAAGGATTTACAGTGTGTCAAAACTTTTGTATGCTTTTCCCTTTATATAAGGCATATTTTGATTTGACAGATTGTAAATCCCTATCAAATTATTGTAATTTTTTTTGTTAAAGAAAGAGTTATAGTCGTTTTTCATATCTCCTAAACTTTCTTTGACCACTTTTTCTTAGGACTGACCGCCCGCGTTATAATAGCATTATATAGTAAAATAATTCTGAACTTAAATGTTTTTGTTCGAAATTTATTCGTCGCGGGATGTTTATGGCGTAAATGCTGGTGCCTATCTATCCCCCAGAAATCATAGAATGTAAATATAATAATTTAATTAAATTCGGAAAAATATTTTTGTAAAAATTTAGCGGTGTAAGTCGAATTTATGGATAACAAAAATTTCGCTATAGAATAATATTGCAAATATCGCGGACATTACAAAGCGTCTTACAAATGTTCATATCTATGGGAAATTATGTTATAGTTTTAAATGTCCGCGATTCAATGTAATTAAGTTCGGTTTTTTGGTTAAAAATTGTTTTTATCGCGATAACTCGCTATAGGAAGCAAATCAGATTTTCATCTCTTCTTATCTGAGCAGAGGGGATGATTCTGTACAAAACCTCATTAGCCGTTTTTGGCCACAATCCAGTCCAACTTTCGATATCTTGAGGTACTCTGTGCACATTCAAATATCAAAACTGTTATGTGTAATTTTTTTGTTTTATAAATATTTAAAATGCTCCAAACAAAATATCCTATATGTCGATTTTCAGGAAAACCATTTACCACGTCATGGTCTTTTCACATACAAGATTTTTGTCATGATATACTGGTGGTAAATAATTAAAAGAAAAATTCAAAAATCTGAGATATTAAAAATATCGCGATTTGACGGAATGGCAACGTTTTTTGTCTCTCCTGAAAACTAGTATAAAAACACATTGGAGTTTTCGTAGGCGCACCGACGATATGTTATTTTTGTTTATCTTAAGCAATGTAATTATATTTCTTAAATAACCCACTAAATACTAGAATTACTTATCATCGAATGAACTCGTCGTCTCCCAAAATTAATGCCATTACGAGTATATATGTACTATCTACCAGAAAACAACTCTGTGAATACAATACACGCACAAGTAATTTATTCGCATACTTAGACGCAAATGTATGTATGTAAGCGATTGTTGCTGAAATCGATTATTTATCTTTAAGATGTCGATGGCAGTGACGGGATGAAACTGACGACAATGATGAATAGGAGCGCATCTCATTTGCATTCGATTAGTGGAGTTTGTATGGCGATGATATGGCGGCAGTGGCAATGGCCGTGTCTTCTAAAGAACCAATATTTCTTCGTCAGAAGCTCATCCATCCCTATCCAATCACACGCGTAACAAAACACCAAGCAGGCAGCCAGCCAGCCGCAATCTGGTTTGAGAATTATTAGAAATTCAGATTTATTGTATTTTTGTTGTGTTCTTTCAGGATTCTGTTTTTATCGCGCCGAATTATTTCAACTTAAATGGTTATATTCGTTGGGGTATAATCAAATACAAACTCACAGTCACATACGCATACTCACACTCATACATACTACATGTGTACCTACGCTCCGAAAAACAGTTGTTTTTGGACCTGTGTGTGTGTTTTGGACTTGAAGTGTAGGTGGTTGGGTTCAATGCATGTTGAGTAAACAAACACACAACACTTGTTTTGATTGTGCAAAGCTCAATCTTAAGAGAATTTAACACTTATCAAGAGAATTGAATTGCTCTCTTCAAGGTTAAAGCTCGTATTATTACCAGAGAGTTAGTTTTCGAGGGGTGTTTCTGAAAGCTCTAGCTGTTCTCATAAAAAGCTATGCTGTTCTAAAGATAATGTATTTGTTAAGCTTACAATCAACAGGAATGCAAAATGTGTGTTGTACTAAAAAAGCGTTGAAAGCGAAAACATTCCGATTGCCTCATAGAAGGGTTTTATGAAATTGGGGATGAAAGCTCCAGAGACAGTGTAGCAAATAATATTGAAGGTACATATATTCACTTTATCAGAGCTGACGTTCAAAATTAAAGCTCCGTAGACCGAAAATGCATGTTTTCTGCCATCTTGTGGAAAGCTTAAGCAAGTAAATGGCCCAGAGTTGTCTTTGAGTGTAGTCTACTATAATATTATGACTTTGAAAGCACTTCTGAGTGTCTTTGCTAAATGAAATAATGGTTTTGACAATTTTGTTAAGTTCAAATAATTTTTATTATAGCAGACAACCAAAAAATATGTGAAAAATAACATGTTGAATTCAAGAAGTTTAGGGAATGTTAATATTACAACATTAATTGTCCAACTTGAGACATAGGACTATTTAAAATAAAACTAAATGAGGAAGACCAGAGTGGTCAACTCTAGTATAGAGGAAGACCACAGTGGCCGACTCTAGCATAGAGGAAGACCACAGTGGTCGACTCTAGTATAGTGGAAGACCACAGTGGTCGACTCTAGTATAGTGGAAGACCACAGTGGTCGACTATAGCATAGTGCAAGACCACAGTGGTCGACTATAGTATAGTGGAAGACCACAGGCGACTCTAGTTTACACGAAGACCACAGGGGTCGACTCTAGTTTAGAGGAAGACCACAGGCGACTCTAGTATAGAGGAAGACCACAGGCGACTCTAGTATAGAGGAAGACCACAGTGGTCGACTCTAGTATAGAGGAAGACCACAGGCAGTGGTCAACTCTAGTATAGAGGAAGACCACAGGCAGTGGTCAACTCTAGTATAGAGGAAGACCACAGGCAGTGGTCAACTCTAGTATAGAGGAAGACCACAGGCAGTGGTCAACTCTAGTATAGAGGAAGACCACAGGCAGTGGTCAACTCTAGTATAGAGGAAGACCACAGGCAGTGGTCAACTCTAGTATAGAGGAAGACCACAAGGAACGACTCTAGAATAGAGGAAGACCACAGTGGTCAACTCTAGTATAGAGGAAGACCACAGGGGTCAACTCTAGTATAGAGGAAGACCTCAGTGGTCGACTCTAGTGTGAAGGAAGACCACAGTGGTCAACTTTAGTATAGAGGAGGACCACGGTGGTCGAATCTAGTATAGAAGAAGACCACAGTGGTCGACTCTAGTATAGAGGAAGACCACAGGGGTCAACTCTAGTATAGAGGAAGACCTCAGTGGTCGACTCTAGTGTGAAGGAAGACCACAGTGGTCAACTTTAGTATAGAGGAGGACCACGGTGGTCGAATCTAGTATAGAAGAAGACCACAGTGGTCGACTCTAGTATAGTGGAAGACCACAGTGGTCGACTCTAGTATAGAGGAGGACAACAGTGGTCAACTCTGGTATAGAGGAAGACCACAGTGGTCAACTCTGGTATAGAGGAAGACCACAGTGGTCAACTCAGGTATAGAGGAAGACCACAGTGGTCAACTCTGGTATAGAGGAAGACCACAGTGGTCAACTCTGGTATAGAGGAAGACCACAGTGGTCAACTCTGGTATAGAGGAAGACCACAGTGTTCAGCTCTAGTATAGAACAGGACCACAGTGGTCGACTCTAGTGTGGAGGAAGACCACAGTGGTCAACTCTAGTATAGAGGAGGACCACAGTGGTCAACTCTAGTATAGAGGAGGACCACAGTGGTCAACTCTAGTATAGAGGAGGACCACGGTGGTCGACCTTAGTATAGAGGAGGACCACGGTGGTCGACTCCAGTATAGAGGAGGACCACGGTGGTCGACTCTAGTATAGAGGAGGACTACAGTGGTCGAATCTAGTATAGAGGACGACCACAGTGGTCGACTCTAGTATAGAGGAGGACCACAGTGGTCGACTCTAGTATAGAGGAAGACCACAGTGATCAACTCTAGTATAGAGGAAGACCACAGTGATCAACTCTAGTATAGAGGAAGACCACAGTGTTCAGCTCTAGTATAGAGCAGGACCACAGTAATCGACTCTAGTATAGAGGAAGACCACAGTGGTCAACTCTAGTATAGAGGAAGACTGCAGTAATCGACTCTAGTATAGAGGAAGACCACAGTGGTCGACTCTAGTATAGAGGAAGACCACAGTGGTCGACTCTAGTATAGAGGAAGACCACAGTGGTCGACTCTAGTATAGAGGAAGACCACAGTGGTCGACTCTAGTATAGAGGAAGACCACAGTGGTCAATTCTAATATAGAGGAAGACCACAGTGGCCAACTCTAGTAAAAATGTAAATCATTAATACTAAAAATCCTATTTATTGAGTATGTACACAAGTTCTTTGGGACAAGGTCGACAGATCATTCAATTCAATTTCCATCAAAGCCATTCATTTATTCCAACACCTAATACTAAATGATCGATGTACCTAAATGATTTACTAAAGAATATTATCAGATCCACGTACTAAACTGCGTTCGATCATTTTCCTTATCAACTGCCACTCTCGGTACGACGGAAAGACAGTCAACCAGACATTTATCGAGCAACATTGAAAGCGACATTCAAGATTGTGCAGGTGTGCTATGTGTAAAAAGTGTAAACATTTTTGCCAATAAGCAAGGAAACAAATCAAAGCAGGTCTGCGTGTGCGTATCGCGTATCGGCCGATAAAAATGGTAAACGCAGGCGCAGGCGAACATAAGCTTTAATCACTACCTGCATTTGCAGTGTACGCAAAGGCATGTGAATGGGAACGTGTGTGCGGCTGCTCGGTGCAAGTAATAAATCCCGCGAGTATTGGACACCAACCAGAGGTGGATACCACAAATCAACACCAACAACCACCACCGCCGTCATACAACAACGAACCCACCAAGTATAGCAAACTATGATCGGCGGTAAACAGCAACAACGTGTTAATTAATGTAACAACTAATATTGTTGGGCTTTTCTTTTGCTCTGCGCCTTTTCGGCGTTAGGCTGGCACAAAACAGGAATCGGTTATTAGCGGCGGCGTTACATGGATCGTGTTGAGTTGTTGTTATATGCGTCCGAAAATATTTCATGGATATATTGGACGCATATGTGGACATGAAACTTGACAGGGTCGATTTAGGCAGGCTCTGTAGTTAGAGAGTTGTTTTAAGTAAAATAAGTAAGAAAATTGCATTCGAGTCCATAAAGATCGAAACATTTTGATTAGTCTTAGTCGTTGCAAAAGTTGCCTAAAAAACAGTATATCAAACCATTTAGATGATCTGTCAATTGTAGGGGGGAGGGGTTTCGAAAAGAGGCATGATGGGTACGCTTGCTTTGCGCTGAACAGTGGATACTTCAAAGACATTACACTGTACCGATTTGTAAGTATTTCTGGTATGTTAAATTTTGGTATGATTTGGTCATTTTGTGTGGGATGTTCCAAAAGGGCGTGGCAATTGCGTCTATTGACTACTTAGGCACTGTAATATTTATTCCGATGCCAAATTCCGAAAATTTAAAAACTATAGGTTTTTGCCTTTATGATATTTATGATTTAGAAGTGGGTCTTCTCTAGCCCTCAAGGATGCTTGCAAAAAGAATGTTCTTCAGATTAACGAAGGTTCTTAAAGGGAAAGTTTATGCAAAATAAATGGGCAATATGCTGTGGAAACCCCACTAATTAATATACATATTCAACATATCATTTCAAAAAGATTTTTATTCAGTATACATTTCAATGCACACAAACATTGTAATCGATAAAACATTATAAAAAATTCTAATTAAACTTATTTTTTTCAAAAAAAATATTTTTGTTTGTAAAAAATATAAACAAAATTTAATTACATATTGAATATCGACTATAAATCGCAAATATACGTATGACTGACATTCATTATTTGGACTTTTTATACATAGACATTTTCGTGTCTTCGTCTGTTCTTGCATCAAATAACAGAAACGTGTGTAGATTTTGCGCAAAATTCAAACGTTCTTTGTTACTGTAAGAGCTAAATTAATATAAATAAAATATAAGATCATATTTTGCATTTCAATGATTAACTAATGGATTTTCTTATTTCTATTTGTTTGCAGGTAAATATATGAATAATTTTTACATATATGTACGAGTATACATAAATACAATGGTAGCTGTGAAAATATAAGTAAGTGAATAATGGATTCTTCATAAAGATGAGTGGTTGATTGGAAATTACATTTTTCTGCAAAATGTTCTTGAAATTGAATTTTTCTATAAAAAACACCATTGAAATAGTGAAATATAATTATAACATTTCTCTAGAAAATGTTAAAATTACATTTCTCCACAAAACTTCTTGAAAATATATTTGTTTCTAGAATATGGTGCTGCAATTTCGATGAGAGGATTAAGTGTCACTGAGCGGAATTAAGATCGATGTGTCGTTTAAAGGACGATGACCAGGATTAAAGGTCATTAAAAGATGTTTTGTGGAAAACTTCAGTCTCGAAGAAGTTTTAAGAAAAGAAGTTTTAAGTTTTAAGCTTTAAGAAGTTTTAAGTTATGAATAATTTTGACATACTTTTCTAGAAAAAACGAAATTTGTAATAAACATTCATTTTCTAAGAAATATTGTAGAAAAATGCAATCGTTGAAAAAATGTAGAAAAATTTAATTTTGAAAATAAGTTATAGAAAAATGCAATTTTGACAAAATTTTATAAAAAAAAATATTTTTGGAAAATGCTATTTAAAAAAAATTCTATACAAATTCGATTTCCATTAGATTTTGTTGAAATTTTCTATAAAAAATTTAATTTCCACCAAATTTACAATAAATATGAAATTTTGAGGAAATTTGCAAGAATTATTCTGCCAAATTTGTATACCCTTCACCATGGGATGGGGGTATACTAACTTTGCCATTCCGTTTGCAGAACCTTGAAATATTGATCTGAGACCCCATAAAGTATATCTAGTCTTATTCGTCGTAAAATGCTAAGACTATTTAGCCATGTCCGTCTGTCTTTCCGCCCGTCCGTCCGTCTGTTGTAATCACGCTACAGTCCGTAATAATAGAGCTAGGGTGATCGAATTTGGTAGAAATATTTCTAATAGTTGCAGGTTGTTTGGGATTCCAAATGGGCCACATCGGTCAATGTTTTGATATAGCCCCCCCAATACGGGTTTTGAGCCATAAATACCACATTTTTAAAGCAATTTAGCAGAAACTTTGCAGTTTGTATTCTACTTTGACAAGAATTCATCACAGCAAATATTTTATTAATCGGTTCATATTTTGCTATAGTCACCCTATAGAGGTCGCTCCAAAATATACGTATTTAAGCCATAAATACCACATGTTCTAAGAATTTTAACTGTACCTTTGCAGTTTGTATTTAATTAAAACAAGAATTCATCGCAGTAAAGAATGTGTAAATCAGTTCATATTTTGTTATAGTCCACCAATAGATGTCGCTCCCAAATGTGCTTATTTAAGCCATAAACACCACATTTTCTAAGAAATTATGCTGAAACTTTGCAGTTTGCATTTCAATAAAATTTATAGAAATAAAAATTTATTTTGTTGTAGTCCCCGTGTAGATGCTATTTTAAGCCATAAATACCACATTTTCAGGTGAAGAGTTTGGCTAAAGAATTTGCGGCCTACAGTTTGGCTAAAAATTGCCACGTTCGTTTTTTTAATAACTTATTTAAACAAAATGAATCCATTCATGATTTGCTCCATATCCAAAGATTTTTCCACTAATAAAATTTAATGCAATTCAGGTAGGTGGTAGGTATATAAGATTCGGCATGACCGAACTTAACGCTTTTACTTGTTAATTTTTAAACATTCCAAATTATATTCCGTCAAAATTTGGTGTTTATCCGTCAACCCAATCAATAGTTGTTCACAAAACAGTACTTATCATTCGATTTGCGTTATAAAGGAATTCCACACAAATTGATCAAAGTTTAATCACCTTTCCTGAAAAAATTGAGGTATCGATATGTGTTTATTTCCTTTCAATAACCTACAGGCTAATTTTGAAGCTTTGGTTAATAGAAGTGCTATAAGTTCAGTGATAATTTTATAAAAAAACATACGAGGGCGGTTCGGAAACTTCTTAGCCTATCAATGAAAGAGAATAGTTAGGTTTTCAGAAATATTTTTATTTTAGCTAGCAATTCTATCCCTTGATTAAAATAGTTTTCCTCAAGGTCTTCAAAATAGTGGTTTACAACTGTAATTGCATCTTCATTTGAGGTAAAACGCTTGCCAGCAAGGAATTTTTTTACATTTGGGAACAGGTAAAAGTCACTGGGAGCTAAATCAGGAGAATAAGGTGGGTGGTCCAGCAACTCGTACTTTAATTCGTTTATTTTAGCCATTGTTAAAACACTCTTGTGCGCTGGTGCGTTGTCTTGATGAAAAATTATTTTTTTGTGTTGTAAGCCAGGACGTTTTTCGCGAATTTGTACATTTAATTGATCCAAATGTTGCAATAGTACTCTGGATTTATTGTTTTACCCTTTTGCAGATAGTCAATCAATAAAATACCTTTGAAGTCCCAAAAAACCGTTGCCATAACCTTACCAGCCGATTGAATTGTTTTTGCCTTCTTTGGGGCACTTCCTCCCGCTTCAGCCCATTGTTTGGATTGTTCTTTTGTCTCTGGAGTATAGTTGTGGATCCATGTCTCATCAACAGTTATGAAACGACGCTTAAAATCCATTTTATTTCGCTTAAAACGATCCAAACAAGCTTGAGAAATGTTCATTCTTATGCGTTTTTGGTCGACTGTTAACTAGTGCGGCACCCATCTTGCTGAAAGCTTTTTCATCTGTAGTTCTTCATGCAAAATTAAATGGACTCGATAATTTGAGATGCCCATGATATTAGCTATTTAACGCATTTTTATTCGTCGATCATTTAATACCATATCATGCACTTTGGCTACAATTTCTGTTGTTGTTGCTGTTTTTGGACGTCCACTACGTGGTTCATCTTCAATGCTTGTACGACCACGTTTAAATTCAGCAACCCAATTTTTTACTGTTGCATATGAAGGAGCACTTTCACCTAACACATTCACCATATCATTGTGAATTTCTTGTCCCGATAAACTTTTTATATAAATATTTAATGACACCACGCATTTCTAATTTTTCCATTGTAAAAAAATCGCGGATGCGTCTTTTGTGAACACCTGTTTCTATATGAAGGAGTTGCTAGATCGAAACAAAATTTAACATGTGTTCATAGCAGAGATGGAAGTTTCCAAAACACTTAACTTTTTTCTGTTTATACCGCGCTTTTTGTGCTAGGCTAAGAAGTTTCCGAACCGCCCTCATAGTTTTGCCTTTTAGTTCAATGCACCATTTTTCGATGCTTTTCTAATTTGCATTTATACAAATATAAATAATTACAATATGCAAAAAATTAACACTTTTAGAAAAATACACGGACTTGACAGTATAGGTTCTATTCTACTACCAAAGGTAGTAAAGGGTTTTCCAATAGGGATGCTATGATTTTGAAGTGAAGTTTCGGCCATTTGTAATATGTCATGATTTGTCATTTGTTTTTCATTGTATTCAGCAGTGTTTACAATTTCAATTAATCATGGAGAGATAAATGCAAGAACAACGTTTACAAATTATTCAGTTATGTTATCAAAATAATCGTTCTCCAATTGCAACTTTTCGTGTGCTAAGTCCATTTTTTCAAATCCAAAAAAAAACACTTTCCAGTCGTCCTACGACCTTGACGTCCATTAGCAATATTTTAGCCCTCGTTAAGATCTATCTTTTTGCCATTACCCAATTCCCGATCCGACGTACCGTTAAGGAGCTAGAGGAAAATAAACTTTCCGTTCACATTTGAAAATGATGCTAAGTCCAATTTTTTTTAATCCAAAAAAACACTTTCCAGTCGACCTACGGCCTTGACACCCATGATCAATATTTTATCTCTCGTTAAGAGCTGTCTTTTTGCCATCGACCGATTGTGGCCACGTGCCACACAGCAAATGAAACAATTGAATTATTTTGAGAAAAGTTCAGAGATTCGATGATTTCAAGAAATTGTGATATTGTATGACCTTCAAGAGGTTGTGATTTAACACCATTAGACTATTTCTTGTGGGGTTATTTGAAGTCATTGGTCTTTCGAAATAAGCCAGACTCTATTCAAGCTTTACAAGTCAATATTGAAGGTGCCATTCATGACATACGACTTGATTTAGTGGAAAAAGTGCTCGAAAAATGGGTTCATCGAATTCGTTCCTGCAGAAGAAGTCGTGGAGTCCATTTGAATGACGTTTTATTTAGAACTTAATTGTATCGATTGTACTTCACATTAAATAAAAAACTTTTGAATATCCTTAACAATAAGTGTCATCAGCTGTTGTCCAACAACTAATTCAGACTTGGTAATACCGTTTAACTATATTTGCCAATAATGTAGCGATGAATATGCTGAATTTGAGGGGAAAAACAAATTTGTAGCACGTTTTTTTGATAAAGTTAAGGAAAAAAATAATTTTTTCACTTTTTTCAGCATACATTACAGGGACTCGTAATTTTTCACTGGCAATATTTGGCAAAATTTTCGTTATGATAAATCTGAACATCTTTTGTGAACATATCAATACAATCTGAACGAGTCTAGACACCCTAAATATCTCAAAACTACCACATTGTACCTCAAAAATGTTAGTATTTCACTATTTTGTAACAAAAATATTTTTTTGCTGTAGGGTAAGTTCAGCAATTTTATAGCAAATATTAAGCCCAATATTTTGTGGAACATATTAACCCTCTAGCTCCCCCACATAACTGTAATTTCGGGCCTACATTAACAAATCGTAAAAAACACCCTTAAAGATAGGGAAGGGCGGGGATGAAATGTTCTATAAAAATGTTGGCCATACAATTCGACTATGTATGTGTCAGAAAACACCAAACCCCAATACATAACAAAAGCACCAAAAAAAGGCCAAATTCCATCAAAAAGCTCCTTACTGGTATTGTTATTGCTTCGACCACTCGGTCGTATGACTAACGTTGCTGCACGAACAGGTCAAGTAGGGGTTTTGACCGGAAATTGACAGTTTTTTGTTTTTTTTTGCTAATTTTTCAGCTTTGGTGTGTTCTGACACATATAGTAAAATTGTATTGCCAATATTTTTGTAGAACATCCCCGCCCTCCCCATTTTAAGGGGTGTTTTTTACGATTTGTTACAATATAAAATATTTTTGTTACATAATAGTGCAATACTAAAATTTTTGAGGTATAATGTGGTCTTTTTGAGCTATTTGGTTTGACTAGATTCGTTCAGATTGTATTGGTGTGTTCACAAAAGTTGTTCAGATTTTCCGTGGCTACAATTCTGTAGCCAGTTATGATGAAAAATTCGAATATTTCCCCGCACTTTCTTCAAAAGTGAAGGAACAAATATTTTTTTGCATAAAATATTAAAAAACTTTGTTCACCATATTCTTAGCTAGATTATTAATATAGTTAAGCGGTATCACCAAGTCTTAAAAAAAGGCCCATAAAAAAAATCGGTCACCAATTTCGCCAAACCGAATTAAGGTTTATACTACCCTTTGGTAGTAGAATCGAACCCATACTGTCAGGTCCGTGTATTTTGTTCATTGTTGCACAGTGCTACCACCAGAACCTATGGCCTATTACTATGAAAGCACACAACAAATAGCCTTTGTCGTCCGACTTATCCCTGGAGCCTTCGCGATAAATGTCAATAAAACCCGTTCCTAATAGCGATTTCTTTTCTGCAAAAAAGTGCAACATTTTCGTTGCCCTTTTCCCGATTACTGAACTTCTAAGCCACATTTTGGAATTTTGAAATAGAAACTAAGTTTTATTCGAGGGACTACATCAGTCACACCTAAAAAGTGCAAATAGTTTTCAGATTTTCAAGTTGACGGGCCAACATTTTTTTTTTCAGAATCGAAATCACCATAAGTTAGATTCTACCAAAAGGCGCAGCAGGGCTAGGCCCTGAACCGCCACTGCTTTATCTGCATGTTTAATTCAGTATTCGCATAATGTACGCACGACGCATGTGTAATTTGACATTTGATTTATTGCATTTATCGATCAATGAATGGACGATGACGATGACAATTGACTGAATGGCAGGCTGGGTGACTGACTGACCGACTGACTGACTGATGGTGCGTGTGTAAGCGTTGATTGTGAATAGAGTGGCAGAATGTCAGACGCCGTGAGATGCCTTCCTTTGGTGAGTTGCGTTGCGTATCTTTTCGCTATGCTCGGCGTCATTTTACACGCATTTTCATGTACGGCGGAGAACGAGTCATTCATTTTTGTCTTCTGTGACATTTACACTTTGTTTTATTGTTGTTTCGCCAATGTTCACCACCGGCCGCATTTTGTGCGAAATATGTTGCAGCCGCCAGGATTTATGTTGCACTCTGTGCTATGGCCAATTGTTCGACTGGAAATGGTCGGTTGGCCAAAATTAAATGTTAACTGATTTGTTGTGGTTGTTTGTTGGTTGGCCCCCTTTTCGGACAATCGCAGACTGCCAGTCAGCCAGTGAGTGTGTGAGCTCTCTGTGCGTGTGCGTGTGTCTGGGAGTGTATTTGTGATGAACTGAACTCTAACAGGTTTGACCATTGCGTGCAACATTTCCATTGAATGACCCAAAGAGTTTTCCGCCAATTTCCAAACACACACATACACATAAATTCGCCATACCCCGGGAATATGGACTTAACCCATGTAGGGAAAGTGGTCGAGGTTGGTTTTTATGCGACACACAGAACAAATAAAAATCAGACAAAACAAATTTCAATTTGTCCACAGACACCTCTTCTTCGATTGGGGATTACGACGAGCCTTAAGGGATTAATGAATGCGTAACAATATAAATCATGCACGTTTGTCTAACTATTCCACAGAGACTAGCCTCAATTGCCAATTATAATATGGTCAGAAACGTCAATATTTATCACCAACCGAAACCTCTTTCTTTGTATGTATTCGTGCAGGTGTGCTGCATTATGTTGTTGTTGCTGTTGTTCTGCGATAAATTTGTATTATTTAACTAGGCACAGTGTTCAATAAATATCAATTAGTCGTTTGAACAATCCATTGATGTCTCTCAGCCGAAGTTTCAATTAATTTAAGTATTCTAAGAAGAGATACCATTACATATACAACGAGTATTTGTTATTTATTAATTAAATATAAAGCGTTCATATTGAACGGGTGGACTCCGCTGATTTTTGTGAGCCTCTGCACAATGGAAGGAATTAAAAATAGGGAAATACTTAGGCCGTTTCTTAACCAGTCTACCAATTTCAAAATAACTTGGCATGTTGGTAGAAGAGATATAAGAGAATTTAAGTTTTATATTTGGGACCCCTATGGTATACTGGTGCTGAGCTACAGGGCCTCAAATTTGACCAACTCACGTGAACCAAATGTTTATGTGCGTATAACTTTCGTCTCGTATAGTTACTGAGATATCTGAAACTTAATTTTTCCTTTTTCGACCCTGTCCTAGTATTTTGCGAATGTCGGAGCAGAAAACGCACCAATTTCTTTCAGTTTAACTTTTCTAAATAGGCGCCTCAAAATATTCGTAAATTTATTGTTTTTTTTTTTGTTTTTCATTTAATTAAATTATTATTAACTTAAATTTAATTCGAAAATCGTGAAAATGGGGGTGCAAAAATCGTGAAAATTAATTTTCGAAATCGTTAAAAAAAACGTCAACAGAAAAGTTTACCAGCAACGTACAGCTTTTGAATTTTTTTATGACGAATGCCATGTTTCGGTACTCTCAAATGATTTTTGGGGTTCCTCAAAGTGAACTTAAAATGAATTTTGTTGACGGATCTCTCTTGAACGACATCAATAAATTAATTTGGGGGAAGGATATCTCATACATATTAATTTCTTAAGCTTCAAAATAGTCTTGCTCATATATTATTTATTTTTTACGTCATGAAGCCACTAGCTTTAAATTACTGGGACGAAGTTTGGCAAAATGCATATTACCATTCACATCAACAAGGTCTGGTGTAGATCCATTGTTTTATACAGCCCCCATACGAAGGTTCCATTAGATTAAACTTCTTGACGCATTAGAAATCACTAGTACCAACCGATTAGACTGCATTTTGACAATTTAATATGGGTGGTTACATTTTAAGGGCCGATATTGATTTTGAATAAAACACAAATTATTTAGGAAATTATTGTCATTTCTTTTTATTATGATAATTATGGTTGAATTATGTATGGAACAAAATATCGGCCAAATGGCCGCCGCGACCTCGGCGGCACACTTCCATCCGATAGTCCATATTTTCGATGACGCTGAGGCATAATTGAGGTTCTATGCGGTTAATGTGCCAAATTATCTCATCCTTTAGCTCTTGAATTGTTGCTGGCTTATCGACGTACACCTTTTCTTTCAAATACCCCCCAAAGAAAGAAGTCCAACGATGTCAAATCACATGATCTTAGCGGCCAATTGACATCGCCACGACGTGAGATAACACGGCCATTGAATTTGTTGCGCAAAAGAGCCATTGTTTCGTTAGCTGTGTGGCAAGTGGCACCGTCTGGTTCAAACCATATATTGTCCACATCCATATCTTCCAGTTCGGGCCATAAAATGTTCGTTATCATATCACGATAGCGAACACCATTCACAGTAACTGCCTGACCGGCCTCATTTCGAAGAAGTATGGCCCGATGACGTCGCCAGCCCATAAGCCGCACCAAACGAACTGGGCGAACATGCACAGGTGTTTTCACATCTCCTACAGACCCGATTTGCTGAAATTTGCGCACAATTTGTCCCGATTGTGGACATATTTGGTCAATTATGCTGATCAAAAAAACATCACGAAGTGCACGAAATGCATTTTGATTTGAACGCCCATTTTCGTGAAAGGCTTAAAAAACTTTAACGCGTTGCTCGATTGTGTATCTTCCCATGGTTCAAATTGAGTTAGTCTGAAATTGAGAAATGTCAAATGAAATGCAGAAGAAAACTTGACGTTTAGGCGTGGTTCACACTCAACATCGGCCCTTACAATTTAACCACCCTTTATAAGGTATTTGTATGGACAGGAATCAAAGTTATAAGCCGATAACTTTTTGTCTAAAATGGTCCATTTGTATAGACCCAAAAGGGGCGTGGCAATTTCGCCCATTTTTTAAGGGACTGCTGGTACTATAAAAGAAAATTGCATGTATTTCTATGGATAAGCCGTTAACTGTTTATAAGCCGTTAACTGTTTGCGCAAAATGGTCCATTCCTATGGGAGGTACCAAAAGGGGCACGGCAACTTCGCCCAATTTTTCTAAAGGTGATAGCGATTAATAAAGTAGTACAGGGTTTTCCAACAATAGGTGTTATTTTGAATCACCCGTATTTCGGTAGCTGTCACTTTTGAAGTAGTACAGGGTTTTCCAACAATAGGTGTTATTTTGAATCACCCGTATTTCGGTAGCTGTCACTTTTGAAGCTTTTATTCTTTGACATTTGACAAGTAGAAACTACGCCAATACTAAAAATGGAACGATACACGAATCAACAACGCATTGAAATTATTAAAATTCACTACAAAAATTGTAAGATCTTGCAGTCACAGTTCGCAAAACTAAAGCATTTTTGGGTCGTCATGAAGCACCTTGTCGGACCGCAATACAGAAATTGGTGGAAAAATTCGAACTGTTGGGACAAGTTAGTGATGTGAAGAATAAAACCTGCTGCTGTAGCCCAAAGTGTTGAAGAAAACCCAGGTTTGTCCATTCCTCGTCGTTCTTTGGAATTGAGCATTCCACAAACGTCATTACACCGAACCTTGCATAAAGACTTGGGTCTTAAGGCTTATAAAGTTCAGTTAACACAAGAACTCAAGCCGGCCGATCATCAACAACGTCGTGTCTTTGCTGACTGGGTCCTTGAAATGCATGTAACTGATCCGGAAATCCACCGATAAATCATCTTAACTGATGAGGCCCATTTCCACCTCGGTGGCTACGTCAGCAAGCAAAATTGTCACATTTGGGGCTCGGAAAAACCAAGAGTTATTGTTGAGAAGCCTCTCCATCCTCAACGTGTGACTGTTTAGTGCGGTTTATGGTCCGGCGGGGTCATTGGACCTTACTTTTTCGAAACGCTACGTGCCACACAAGCAACGAAACCATTGCTCTGTTAAGGGGAAAAGTTTCCGGACCGTGTTATCTCTCGAAGAGGTGATTACAATTGGCCACCGAGATCTTGTGATTTAACACCTTGCGACTTCTTCCTTTGGGGCCAGGTGAAAGATAAGGTCTACGCCAACAGCCCAGCGTCGATTCAAGACCTCAAAGATAGAATTCGTGAGGCTATCGAGGACATAGGGCAGCCACTTTGCGATTTGGATATGGAAAATTTCATGAAAAGGATATGGTCCTGGTCATTATTAACGGCATACCTTCCCCTTTATTATGAAATAAACATCCGATCATTTATCTCAAAAAATTTAATTTTTCTTTGTATACCAAAACAACACCTCTTGTTGGAAAACCCTTTACTATGTGTGGAATTGTGAAAGATTCAGGCTAGTGGTATATAAGTTATGGGATAATCAATATTTCACTAAATTTTGACCCTTCCTGGGGGAGCTACTCGAAGAATTGGACCAACATAGTCTATCTTTGACCTTAGCCTAAGATAGAAAAAAATATTGACACATACCAAATTTGAAGTCAATCGGTTAATCTTGTCGAAAGTTATCGTATGCACCAGACGACGGACAGGCTGACGGACATTGCTAAAAAGACTTAAAATGCCCCAAAGCTGATTTCCGCCAAATATTCTTGGGGTATCTTAGGTCACTCAATCGATGTGTTACACTTTTATTTGACAGCATCTAATATATACCCTAGTTCACAATAGCGGGGGTATAAAAACCGAATTTTGTTGAAATTCTCTCATTTCTACCAAAAGTCCCATAATTTCTACATTTATCCATAGCATTTCTGCAATAGGCAAAATATGGAACAAATGATATTTTGACGATTTTTTTCTATTCTTAATGGTTCTTTTCGTGCCTGCAAACAACGATTTAAAAAAAATCAAATTTCTAAGTATTTTACGACAGTTACTAAGCTTCTGGTTCCACATGAAGGTGTCATTACTAACATTTGTAGTATTTTTAATTTCCTATCAATTAATGTGTATCCCGACATTAACGAGCATATAAATAATAAAATATGATCCAAATATTAAAGGCACCTTCAAAGAAAATTGGAAAAATTCAAAAAAAAAATAAAAATTTTCGTAAAATTTTGTTTTAATATTAGAATTTGTTTTTATTCGACCTTTTGATATTTATTGGCTATTAATTTTGTTTTAATATTTTTTCGAGCTTAGGACTCCATATTAAACCAGAAAATGTTATGCGCATATATAGTATCTCCCCGAATTGACTTCTTAACGGCATAGAGACCATAAATGTCAAGTGATCAGGTTGAAATTGATAACTGGGGTTAATTCATAGCCAGAATCCTTCATGTTTTCCAAGTTTTGATATAGCCCCCATGCAAAGGTTCCTCTAGATTTGATTTCGTAATGCCACAAAAATCTAAAATTTCAACGAATTGGGCTGAAATTTGGTATAATAAGTTTATTTGTACCCGAAACCATTCACATGCGGTGGAGGATATATAAGATTCGGCATGGCCGAACTTAATTTGTCTTGACATGTTTTTTTTGGAGCACTCAAAAGTAAACGATCTCAGTGAATTTGTAAACATCGAAAAATTTGGTCACCGATGTGTAATACAATACTTTCATTTGAAAGGTCTTAGTCCAACCAATATTAAAACCGAGCTAGGTTCTACTTTGGGGAGTCTGCTCCTTCGTTTACAACTATAAAATATTGGGTGGCAGAGTTTAAACGGGGCCTTACGAGCTGCCAAGATGAACACCGTAGTTGTCGACCAATTGAGGTGTCCATGTCAGAAATTGATAAAAAAAAGTACTAATTGGTATTGGGTGACCGCCGTTTTAAGGTTTGTGAGCTAGCTGAAGTCATAGGCATTTCCAAAAGTGCTTTACTCGTACATAGCATATTGACGGAAAATGTTGATGATGCGAAAGTTGTGCGCAAGATGGGTGCCGCGTTTGCTTACAATCAAGACAAAGCACCAGTTCACTCATCCCCTATTGCGATGGCCAAAATCAATGATTTAAAGTTCGCATTGCTTCATCACGCACCTTATTCGCCAAATTTAGCTCCATCCCTCATTAAGCTCCAAACTTGAAAAAATGGCTCAGCGCGGACAGATCTGCCAGCAATGAAGAGCTGGAGTTTGCGGTTGATGGCTATTTTCAGGAGCCAGACAGTTCTTGCTATAAACAGGGTGTCGTAGCTATTGAATATCGCTGGAAAAATGTATTACATGTATGTAGATTATTTTGAGAAATAATGAAAAATGTTCCGAAATTTGTTGTGTTTTCTTTGTTAGGTCGGCTAATTTTGGGACCGCGTTATAGGGGCCCGACATTTAAACTTAATTTCTCTAATTTTTCTTCTACTATCGCGCCAAGTTTTGACGCAATCGGTTGTCTGGTTAAGAAACGGCCGAATGATTCCCCGTTTTTAATTCCTCCCACTGTTCTCTAGTACAAGAAAAATTTACTCGACAATATCTTACAGTGGACCAGTAAAACATACATACACAAGCAAACGCTTTTGCCATACATACACCCGGTTCTATTTGAATAGCACACATCCTAAAAATTGTTTCTGAAACCCCAATATCTCCCAACTAAGAGAAACTAAAAAAATTATGTCATTCTTATATAAACCATTGAATATCAATGCAGTTTTCTATCTTTAAATAATTTTGTATAATCCGATTGATATAGTGAGGCGAATATAATATTCAATCCATAAGTTCGTGTCTATTTTTCGTGTTTTATTTTTTCTTAAATTTTCAAAATCACAATAATGACCAGCAATTAATCTCTACGAATGAGCCTATCATATCCAATTGTAGGACAATCTGAATGTTATCAAAACTAAAGTGCCCAACCGAAAAAAAATGTTTTGTCATTTTCCGCTACAAACAACAAATTGCACGAACACAACTACTGAGCGTTTGAAACCATTTACCACAGTTTTTCTTAACTTTGAAACTTCCAACAATTATCGTTTATTTTTTATTTTAAATTGTTCTACTCTGGGACAATTGTGGTTAAGCCGGTGGTGGTCAAATAAACAAACTAAACAAAACGCAGCGCAACGCAAAAACAACAAACTCCACTTATCTGACGGAGCTCTGGCGGTGTTTGGGATTGGGTCTGCTGCGTGTGGCTATGATTATGGCTATGGTGCGTATGCCACAAACGAGCGAGTGAGCAGCAACTATGGCCACTGCCGTTGCTTTGAAATTTCAAAAACTGGTGATAAATCTCAGCTTGAGCGTTTGGTTAAACTTTTGTGGGAATTTAATATCGTTTAGACAGTCAAAGTGTGTAAATGTGAACATAAAATAAAATAGATAAAACGGATATTTACTTACTTGACAGTGTCTTAGGTGCGTGTAATAAAAACTCGGTCGAAAATCCTTTATGGACAATAAGTTTTGGGGGGCGAAGCAGCAAAGAGACATCTTTAAAATCATCTCACAGTTTTAGGATAAAGGTGGCAAACATTCAGGTGAGTTCTATGCAATCTATTTGAATATCGGCAATAACGGTTGGATTATTGCGCAAATTATTGTTAACGAAGTAACTACAAAGATATTGAAATGAAAACAAAAAGATCAGATTGTGACAAAAATAAAATGATTTCAAGGTAATGTTGGTTGTACGTTGTTTCGGTCTGCAATCAGCATGATTTGAACTGGTATGCTCCCCTCGTTTTAAACCAAACTACTTCTATACAATGATAGCAAGCCTGTTGCAAATTGTTCCCAGAAATTATTAAAAATCGCATATGAAAATACATATAATATAATACTGTTTTTCATACCAATACCTCCGCTCGAAAGTCAAAACAGGTATATTTCAGGAGTGGCGATCAAAGATTTATGCATTTTTTTAAATTTGTATAAAATTCATTTAAATGTAAAACGAACGACCTCTACTATTTTGTGCATTACTTTTGATTTGGGTTGACAAACACCAAATTTTTACTGAATATTATTTGAAATATTTAGAATGTCCCGTCAAATGCGCTAAGTCGACTTAGCATACTTTTGAATAAAGTTATCGATATGGAACAATACGTAACATTTATAATATGGATATCAAAGAACAAACAAATTATAACGACAAAAAAATAGTATTTAATTTTATATTTGTAATAGAGATAATAGAGCTAAATTTTTATATATAGATATCATTGCGATTATAAAGCATGGTCCATATTAAACGCGCGATGTTAATTGTAAGTAAAACAAAAAGTTTTCAGAGAATATATTTTTTATTATGATAGAAGGATCTATGACAATTATGTGTAAAACAAAATATCGGCGAAATGCTCGCCACGTGTGACTCACAATCATCATCGTGTATTATGGTTGGACCACCCTATATATACAACTTTTTGAAATTACATTTTTGATGAATTTTCCAGAAAAAAATACAGTATGGATAATTCAAAGTCGGGCCGGGACGACTACATGCTATAGCTATAAATTGAACATATAATTTATTCTTTTCCGATGGTGTTGTGTGATTTCTAGAGTATATATATTTCATTTTAATAAGGTTCGCCCCATACACCGAGGACATATCTGTGGCAATGTTCGTAAAGATCGGTTCATATTTGCGAGATGTATCTGATCACAGCAATGTGTAGATTGACCGGGAATAAAGAATTCTACCTTTACCCTCAAAGAAATCAAGAATTGCGTAAACATTGATAAAAAATATTTTCGAAAATCTAACTAACTACAAATTACTGGTACGAGACAGGAAAGAAAAAAATTGTAAAAATGATCCGGATGTTTCGGAAAACTTTTCGGCTGCACTTTTCTTGATCATCGTAATATTCAGTATAGGTTCGATTCTACTACCAAAGGGTAGTATAACCCTATACTCGGTTCGGAGAAGTTGGTGACAAATTTTTTTATGGGCCCTTAAAAAAGGTGTCATCAGCTGTTGTTCAAAAATTAATTCAGACTTTGTGATACCGCTTAACTATATTTGGCAATAATGTAGCTAAGAATATCCTGAACAAAGTTATCCGAAAAAAATTTGTTCTCCCACATTTTTTTGAAAAAATTAAGGAAAAAAATATTGTTTTCCACTTTTTTCAGCACAACTTACAGGGACTTGTAATTTTTCACTAACAATATTTGGCAAAATTGTAGACACGGTAAATCTGAACAACTTTTGTGAACATATCAATACAATCTGAACGTGGCCAGGAACCCTAAATAGCTCAAAAACTACATTGTACCACAAAAATATTAGTATAGGGTATTCCAATAAGAGTGATATGATTTCTTTGAAAAAAAACACACTTATTGTTAAGGAAATTCAAAAGTTTTGTATTTAATGTGAAGTACAATCGATACAATTAAATTCTAAATAAAACGTCATTCAAATGGCTTCCACGACTTCTTCTGCAGGAACGAATTCCATGAACCCAATTTTCGAGCACTTTTTCAACTAAATCAATCGTATGTCACGTTCAAAATTGACTTGTAAAGCTTGAAGAGAGTCTGGGTTATTTCGAAAGACCAACGACTTCACATAACCCCACAAGAAATAGTCTAATGGAGTTAAATCACAACTTCTTGGAGGCCATTCAGTATCACAATTTCTTGAAATAATCGAATCTTCAAACTTTTCTCGGAACAATTCAATTGTTTCATTTGCTGTGTGACACGTATCCACAATCGGTCAATGGCAAAAAGATAGCTCTTAAAGAGAGCTAAAATATTGCTCATGGGTGTCAAGGTCGTAGGTCGACTGTAAAGTGTTTTTTTTTTGATTTAAAAAAAGGACTAAGCGCAAGAAAAGTTGCAATTGGAGAACGATTATTTTGATAATAAAACTGACTAATTTGTAAATTTGTTGTTCTTGCGTATATCTCTCCATGATGAAATTGTAAACACTACAACATACAATGAAAAACAAATGACAGATCATAATATTACAAATGGCCGAAACGTCACTTCAAAATCATATCAGCCCTATTGGAAACCCCGTTATTTCGTAACTCTAAAACTAAATTTTTTTGGTGTAGTATATGAGTCAGTATACACCAAAGCCCAAAACAAAGCACAAACACCAAAAAACGGTCTAAAATCCTCCTTGGCCTGTTCGTGCAGCAATGTTGTTCATACGACCGAGTGGTCGAAGCAATAACAATTCCTGTAAAGAGCGTTTTTGACTGGAATTTGACCTTTTTTGGGGGTTTTGTGTTAAATTTAGGCTTTGGTGTGTTCTGAGACATATATTAAAATTGAATGACAAATATTTTTGTAAAACATTTCCTCACCGCCCTCCCCATTTCTGGGGGTGTTTTTTACGATTTGTTAAAATTGGGCCAAAAATTACAGTTTTGTGGTCGAGTAAGAGGTTTAATATATTCCACAAAAATATTGGTCTTAATATTTTTATAAAATTGTTGAACATACCCTACACCAAAAAAATATTTTTGTTACAAATTAGTGAAATACTAAAATTTTGAGGTACAATGTGGTACAACGTTCATATTGTATTGATATGTTCACAAAAGTTGTTCAGATTTACCATGTCTACAATTTATTGTTAGTGAAAAATTACGAGTCACTATAAGTTATAGTGAAAAAATTTAAAAACAAAATATTTTTTCCTTAATTTTTTTCAAAAAAAAGTGAACATTTTTTTATTTTATTTTCTTAAAATGTTACCAAACTTTTTTCAGCATATTATTAGCTATATTATTGCCACATATAGTTAAGCGCTATCACCAAGTCTGAGTTTGGACAAAAGCTGATGACACCTTTTTCGAGAGGCCCATTGATTTTCAGAAACTTCAGGCCCTTAAAAAAATTGGTCACCAACTTCGCCAAACCGAGTATAGGGTTATAATACCCTTTGGTAGTAGAATCGAACCTTTACTGTCAAGTCCGTGTATTTTTTAAAGGAGGAAGGCTAAATAAAGAAATCGAAGGCTAAAGTCGGGCGTAGATTTTGTCAAGCTGCATCAATTTTCTTTTCCTAATGGTAATGATATGTGCAATTTTTTAGCACTTATATTCAAAATCGGGATATAAGTATGTGCTGGAACTGAACCAATCTGTACCGATCTGAGCCGATTATCTTCAAAATTGGCAACCTCAAAAAAACTAAATTTTATAAAAATATGTTCAAACATTTTAATTACACAGACATTAGATGCAAAATCGATAAATAGAAATATGTACATATATAGATACAGCATCTAAAAAGCAACGATTTTCTTAAAATTTTCCAAAAATCGTTTTTGGTTCAAGGAACTTTCATCTGCTAAATTGTATAAAGTACTATACAATTTTCTATATTCATTCTATAGCACTCATATTAAAATCTGGATATAGCAATATATGGGGGCAATATCTAAATCTGAACCGATTTTCTTAAAATTCATTATCGGCGCAAACAACTATAGTATAAAATTTCGTAAAGATTCGATGCAGATTAGCGCTTCTAGGTGCCAAATCGGGATTTACACATATATGAGGGATTTCATGTCAAGTGAGTGGATTTTTGGAACAAAGGTCTTTAGATTGGGATGAAACTTGCAGCATGTTTAGTCCTATTGGACAGTAGTTATAACAAAACATTTCAACGAGATCGGTTAAGGACTGTGATAGCGATTTTTAAGGCACTGGATGCACTTACAGGGTGGCTGATATGTAATGCAACAAAGTAAAGCGCTATATTTTTTTAATTTTTTTTTTAATTTTATTGTTCAAAAGCAAAAAATGTCGGAAATAACATAAAATTTTAGAAACAGTTTAGATTTGTTCGAATTAGCCACCTTTGGCACGAATTATGGCCTTCAAACGGCCGACAAAGCCATCACACGCTGCACGAAAGTGGCTCTGCGGTATTTTGGCCCATTCCCGGCGAGACGCCGTCTTGAGATGATCGATACTTTGGTATTTTTTAGTGCGAACCTTACTCTCTAAAATGCCCCAGGCGCAAAAGTCCAACGGATTGAGATCCGGAGATCTTGGTGGCCATTGTGCGGTAGAAATGAAGCGAGGAACCTCCTTTTTAAGCTATTCTTGATTGACGCGTGCTGAGTCCTGTTGGAATATCCATGGTCTGCGGCCGAAATGTTTGTCTGCCCAGGACTTCAATACTGTCTTTAGGACATTTATTTTGACCCCATGGTCGATGAATACGAGCGGGGAGCGACCATCGGCCGTTACGGCGGCCCACACCATTACCATCGGCGGCGCTTGAGTCCTGGTGGCCAATCGAAGGTGTAAATTTTCAGCTGACCTCTTTGGCAAGTAAACCCGATCATTTTGTTTGTTCACAAACTTCACAATTTGGAATGGCTTCTCATCGGAGAAAACCAAATTCGGTAACTGGCCACTTTCGTGCAAGCGAAGCAACTCCTTGGCTCTTTCCAGTCTAACTTTTTTTTTGTGCATCGGTGAGCTCTTGCACTTTTTGGAACTTCAATGGCTTTAGTCCAAGCTCATTTTTTAATATGTGTTGTATCCGTTCTCGCGATATGTTCAGCTCACAAGCAATTTTTCTACCACTGCGGCGTGGATTTCGATCAAATCTGGCCTTCACTTTTCGGATCATTTCTGGTGTTGTTACCGTTTTTTGTTCGTTCACTTTTTGGACGCGATGCAACACTGCCAATATCACGGTAACGAGCAATGGTACGAGAAACAAAAGATTTATTCACATTTAAATGCTGGAGGGCTCTAACGATAGCCACTTAGCCACTTTTCCACCCAAATATAAAGCAATCACACTATCACGCTTGAATTCCATCACGAATAACTTTTTTTCTGAATGCAATAGATCAAAATGCTTTTGTAAGCTTGTAAACAATAAAATGAACTGTCACTGAAATAAATCTGTCAGCTATCAGACTAGCGGTTTAGAAATGATAGCAACCTGAAGTTGGTTGCAATACATATCAGCCACCCTGTATTTCGGGTAGGTTTATTCCGCATTTTTTTGTCCTATTCAATGTCTACAACTATGCTTCAGACACAAAAGAGATATTCCGTACGGTATACCGAGAAAAAAATATAGAAAAAAATCCACTTTGAGCAAAACAAAGTTCATATGGCCATTAAATTATTAATTAAGCCGATTTGACTAAACGAATGATGCAGAAATTCTTATTTTTGGGGCTACTTTCACGTCCTATTCTCTGAATTTAATCCCAAATCAATGAGCTGAAAAATGCTGTGCTGTGTTAGCCGACCTAACAAAGAAAACATAACAAATTTTGGGAAATTTTTCTTTATATCGAAACATAATCTCCTTTTGCCTCGATACACTTTTCCCAGCGATGTTTATAGTTATAAATGTCTAGCTCCTGAAAATAACCAGCATCCATAACAACCACCTTTTTTTCTTGCTGGTAAATCTTTTTCCGCCGAACCATTTGTTCAAGTGTGGAAACAAAGAATAGTCTGAGGTAGTTAAATCTGGCAAATAAGGTGCGTGCTAAAGCAATTCAAACTTTAAGTCATTGATTTTGGCCAACGAAATAGTGATATGTGAACTTATGCATTGTTTGTGAGCAAACACGGTATATGTTTTAAAAATTTTTCAAACTAAATACTACAGCCATTTAAATGTCAGGTCGGCTTATTTTGGGACCGCCATCGTATCTTACAAGAAATTAATTTTTTAAGTAAATTGTATTAGTTTTTTAATTAAAACCTCTTAAAAACATCGAAAAATTCACAATTATAATATTAATTTAGGATGATTTAAAACTTTCCTGAACCAACTATGATTTGTTCTCGAGCTATGATAAAATGTGATCATAATTGAAAAATTAATAATCCGGTCTCTTATTCCGCAACCAACTTTTTATACCCTACACCACACTGTGGTACAGGGTATTATGACTTTGTGCATTTGTTTGTAACAACCAAAAGGAGAAGAGATAGACCCATTGTTTATTATACCGATCGACTTGTAATCACTTTCTGAGTCGATTTAGCTATGTCCGTCTGTCAATCAAAGTACAGGTCGCAATTATGGTCCGATCTCAACGAAACTTTGCTCATATCTTTGGTTAAAATCGGTTCAGATTTACATATAGCTCCCATATATATGTACCTCCGATTTGGCATATACATATGCACTGTGTAAGCAACATTTTTAAACCGATTTGTACAAAAATTGACAGAGAGTAGTCTCGTGATACACCTAGATATAATACACAATTTGGGGGAAATCGGTTCAGATTTAGATATAGCCCCCATATATATGTTACCCCCGATTTGACATGTAAGCGATGTAGAAACTGTATTTTATATCCGATCAGTACGAAATTCGGCAGAAAGAGGTTTCTTATTACATAAAAGAATACTGCCAAATTCGTAGAAAATCGGTTCAGATTTAGATATATCTCCCCTATATATGTTACCCCCGATTTGAAATTCAAGCGCTGTAGAAACTGTATTTTATATCCGATCAGTACGAAATTCGGCAGAAAGAGGTTTCTATTTTACATGAATGAGTATTTAGGGAAAATCGATTCAGATTTATATATAACCTCCATACATATGTTTCTCCTGATTTGGTTACAAAGCGCTATAGAAGTTGTACTTTACTTCCGGTCATTACAAAATTCTCCAGAAAGATGTTTCTCAACTTAGGAACGAATATTGCTTAAGTTAGCGATTATCGGTTCAGAATTAGATATATCCACATATATATGTTCTTACCCATTTACCAATAATTCCAAATTATTATTGCAATGACCCCTATCGCATTGTTAGGGAGGTGAAGGGTATTATATAGTCGGCCCCGCCAAACTTTCTGCCTTTCCTTACTGGTCTATATATAAGTTAAATTTCGAACATAAACAATTTTAGCAGTTCTGATTGCAGTAATGAGTTCAATTTTATAAATTTTACCAAAATTTAAAAAAAAAATCGTAAAAAACGTGAAAACCTATAAGTTTATTCTTAGATGTAACATTTACGAACATAGACCTACTTCATGGAGTGCACAAAAAATAAACATAAAATAATGGTGATTCCGTTTGTGGAAAAAATGTTGGCACGACGATGTGAAGTACTAGAAAATAATTATCTCTTTTATGTCGAAATGATTTACTGACTCGAATTTAAATAAACTGGAATTTTCAAATTTTCACAATTTGTAAAAAATTGCAGTTTTCGAGAAAAGGCAAAAAGAAAATGCTGCACTTTTTCCAAAAACGAATCGTCATAAGTATGAAGTTTAGTTTTACATATTAAATACTAAAATCTATATAACACGATTTTGTAATGGAAAATAAGACTTTTTCAAATAAAGAGTCGCAGAGCATGTTTTCTATTTCATCAGATTTCCTATCACTCAAATGTGACAATTGCCAAAACGTTTAACCCAATTTGTTTTAACTCTCAATATTCACACCCTTAACTGCTTTGCATACACATCCAAAGGTAATACGTACGCATTCAACAAAAAAGGCTAAAATTAAAAATGTTGCGACTTGTAAGCCAATCAATTTGTGATATCTGAAAATCAAACACTGGCAGGCATAGCATATCTAAACTGGAGACAGTTCAGCCTAAAACTGTCCATCATTTGTGGCGAACGACAACAAAATTCTTCACACTTGAACTGAAAAATGTTTGTTTTTGTTTTGGAGTTTTAGCAAATTTTTATCAATATGTCATATGGCTGTCGATACTCGTAAAGAAGTACACACAACAAAATGGTACAACAAAAGTGGAGTGGAGTGGAGTTGTACCCCGGCCAGGCAATATACTCGTACAGCAGCTCACTTCGCGGGAAACGAGATTTATTGCTGCACTGACGTCAGTCAGACAAGTGGAAAATGCTGTACAAATGTATGAATACTGTATATGACACGTCATGATCGGGGATTGGCGGTTGTGGTTATGGACAAAGTGTCACTGCACTGAAATGCCAAACGAATTTCGTGGGCATTACAAACATGATACGTATATACATATTTATATGCCATTGCAAAAGTCCTTCATCGTTGCATTTCTTTAGGCGAAATAATGTATTTTTAAAATTTACTAAACTATCCAACTGTAAAAAATGTAAACAAAATTCTTACAATTAATCCGGTTAACTATTTTGTTTATTTTGGTTCAGAAAAGATGTTTTTGAGAATATTGTAAACCAACACGGTGGCAAATCGTCATTTTTGTTATTTTTGAATTGTAAGAAAATATATTTGGAAACAACATTTTTAAATATTATATAGTTCTGAGCAAATCTTAAATAAATTTATATTCTATTTTTACGGTCCAGGGACAAGCCGGGTGAAAAAGATCATGTTGCTTGTTAATTTTTGTTGCGACAGACCTGAGCCGCTGGTGGGAATCGAACCCACGACCCCAAACTCATAGGCGAGCTCGCTACCAACTCACCTACTGGGGCGCCCTACAACAAAATATATTTGCAAACTGACTTTCAAAAATAATATATGTGTTTACAAACAAACAAAGTTATTGTTTAGGAAATTTTCCAAAGATATTTTATTAGATAGATATTTAAAGCTTTGCTAACATTTTCGAAGTTTAGTTAGTTTTGCTTAGATTTCGTGTACTACTTTATAGTTTAAAAAATCATAAGCAGCAATAGCTTTTGCTTTACAGCACCAATTTTTAATTTATAAATATTCCAATTCATCACTTTTTTCCAATCCATCAATGCAATTTATAGTTACGAAATATTATACGATTTAAATTTTAATTGAAAGCTGCTAAAAAAATGCATTTTAACCTTTTGAAAAACAGAAAACTTGCCTGAGACATTGCCAAATGCCTAAATGAAAATTAATATTTGTTTCGGAAATATTAGTTGCAAATAAAACCAATAAGAAAAGTAAGAAAGTCGGCCGGGGCCGACTATATAATACCCTACACCTCGTTAACAGTGTGAAAAGGGGGTAATTTCAATAATAATAATGGCATAATTGGTTTAGTTTCAGTTTACAAAGTACTTAGCTTCACTAGTACAAGTTCTATAGCGCTTTTATACCAAATCGGGAGATTATATTTATGGGGGATATATAAAAATCTGAACCAATTTTCCCCGAATTTGGCAGTGTTCTTTCCTGTATAAGAAACCTCTTTCTGTCGACTTTTGAACTGATCGGATATACAATACAGTTTCTACAGCGCTTACATATCAAATCGGGAGTAACATATATATAGGGGGCCTATATCTAAATCTGAACCGATTTTCCCCAAATCTGGCAGTGTTCATTCGTTTAATACGAAATCTCTTTCAGATATAAAATACAACTTTTATACCGCTTTGATGTCACATCGGGAGGCTGAATAGGGGCTATATCTAAATCTGAACCGATTTTCACCAATTTCGATATGGGTCTTAGTCCTAAAAACTCATATGTGTCAAATTTAAACGCGATCAGACAATAGTTTCGTCCTTTACTTTGATTACAAGAATACATGCACAGACAGACAGACGGACGGACATAGCTGTGCATATGGGCTGTGCATAATATTATCTGGTGTAATATGAAAACACAAAAAAGAAAATTAAAAAATGTTATGATAATTTTTTTTTTAATTTTCTTAAAAAAATAACATTTTCTTGCAAGGTGCCTTTAGTATTTTGACCATATTTTTTGAAGTATATACTCAAATAAACTACAAATGTTAGTAATGACACTTTCGTTTGGAAAGAACAGTTTATTAATTAAAATAATTTAAAAAAAAATATTTTTTTGTTTAAATTATCAATTTTTGCTGGTATGAAAAAAAAAGAAAAAAAAAATCTGGAACAATTAGTTTGTTACAACTTTTGAAAGGTAACATCCTAACGAATGTAAAAATCATAGCACTTTTGGCAGAAATGAGAGAATTTCAACATAATCCACTTTTTATACCCCCACTATTGTGAGCAAGGGTATGTATCAGACGCTACGGACCAAAAGTGTAACACATCGATGAAGTAACCTAAGAGATCCCAAGAATGTTTGCCGAAAATCCGTTTTGGGCTATTTTTAGTAATTTTTAGCAATATCCGTCAGCCTGTCCTTCTGTCTGTCTTGTTGGTGCGCACGATAACTTTCGACAGGATTTACCGATTGACTTCAAATTTGGTATGTGTCAATATTTTTTTCTATCTCAGGTTAGGAGCAATTTTGGACTATGTTGGTCCACTCGTTCGAGTACCTCCCACACGAGGGTCCAAAACTTACTGAAATATTGATTATCTCATAACTTCTGTACTACAACTCAGAGTCTTTCACAATTCCACACATAGATTAGCTTCTTAGTCGCCATCATTTTGAAAAAGAAATGGGCGAAGTTGCCACGCCCCTTTTGGTACCACCCATACAAATGGACAATTTTGCACAAAAAGTAAACGGTTTATAACTCTTATCCCAGTCCATACAAATACTTGAAATTTTGTGCAGTTTAATACTTTTATAAAAACTACAGTCCCGTGAAAAATTGGCATTATTGCCACACCCCTTTTTGTAGCTCCCATACAAAATGGCCACATTAAAAAATATACAATTCTTTATTTGTTTTACTTTCATAATATCGGTCATAATTTCCAAATAAGCATTGTTTTCTTCATTAGGATGATACACGCTGAAAAAATAACTTCTGTAGTATATCATCACAAATATATCCTGCTTGAAACGTATACATATATATCTGTTTAGAGTACAGTCTAAATATATAATATTTGGCACGCATTTAATTATTCAGAAAATACAGGGTTTTCCAATAAGAGTTATATGATTTCTTTAAAAAAAACACACTTATTGTTAAGGAAATTCAAAAGTTTTTTATTTAATGTGAAGTACAACCGATACAATTAAGTTATAAATAAAATGTCATTCAAATGGCCTCCACGACTTGTTCTGCAGGAACGAATTCGATGAATCCAATTTTCGAGCACTTTTTCCACTAAATCAAGTCGTATGTCACGTTCAATATTAACTTGTAAAGCTTGAAGAGAGTCTGGTTTATTCCGAAAGACCAATGACTTCAAATAACCCCACATGAAATAGTCAAATGGTGTTAAGTCACAACTTCTTGGAGGCCACTCAATATCACAATTTCTTGAAATAATCGAATCTCCAAACTTTATCGCATCAATTCAAATGTTTCATTTCCTGTATGGTACGTAGCCATAATCGGTCAATGGCAAAAATATAGCTCTTAACGAGAGCTAAAATATTGCTTATGGGTGTCAAGGTCGTAGGTCGACTGGAAAGTGTTTTCTTTTTGGATTTAAAAAAAAATGGATTATTTTGATAATAAAACTGAATAATTTGTAAACGTTGTTCTTGCATATATCTCTCCATGATGAAATTGTAAACTCTACTGAATACAATGAAAAACAAATGACAGATCATGACCTATTACATGTGGCCGAAACGTCATTTCAAAATCATATCATCCCTATTGGAAACCTTAATTGTTTATGTTCTTCAGCAATTCGAAGTTAACTTTTTAGAAATTGTTTAATGTTTGTAAAAAAACAATAAATTGCTTGAAGCATTGATAACAAATGATTACTTGGAATATTTAGAATTGTATTTTAATATAGAAGTCATTGCCATTTTTAAGGTAATTCGAAACCAAGAAAAAAATAAATCTGAATTTCGAAAAATGCACAAAGTTTTGAAAATGTTCTTTAAAGAAAATATACTTGGAGAAATTCCTAAACATATTAAAATATATTAAAATATGCGCTTCAAATCAGTAACTAAAGCAACAGTCCTGTTCGTGCAGCAATGACCTAGTGGTCGTATGAATAACATTAATGCATACGCCATAGTGGTCGAAGCAATAACGATACCACTAAAGAGGGGTTCTATGTGAATTTCAAAATTTTATCATTTGTAGCTCTCATATTTTTCTTCAATTCAAATGGTATCCAGGCTTTTATCGAGCTCATTCTTCAAAAAATATGGTCCAAATACTAAAGGTACTTTCCACGGAAATGGGAAATTTATAATTTTTAATTTTTTTAATCTTACCGTAGAGCATTTCTATGTTAAGCGATCAAAGTATTTTTTGTTCATGTCACGGATTTTAGTGAAACTTGATATAACGATTATAAATATTAAGTGGTGTAAACAACCCACCCAAATTTTTTTTTAAAAAATATGAGAAACAGCTTTACTATAAAGAATTACAAAATTTAAAAATTGCAAATTTTGAGATATACATACTAAGATTATTAAAAAAATTATATCTTTTTATCGGTAAAATTTTAAATATCTGTAAGATTTCTTGCAAAATGTTAGTAAATATTTCCACTCTTAAGGAAAAATAGGTAACAAATTTAATGAGATATTTTTTTCTAAAATTATTTTCAAGTTCAAATAGGCATAGTTTTCTTCTAGGATGCTTTCTTGCAAAAAAAGGAACTAACGATTTTTTATATTTTTTATTTTTTTTCGTGCCAGCAAAAAAATATTTTTTGAAAAAGTTAGTTGGTTTAACGATGGTTACGAAACTGCCGTTTCTACGTGGAAGTGATGTTTTCAGCATTTCTATCCCACATAATTTTCTTTAATTTATATGCTTTATCGAGCTTATATTTATAACCAAGTTCCACAATAGCTTTTTTATCTCGAGAAATAGTTAAATCTTTATGCCAGGTTTATCCCAGTATTTTTTAAAATGCGAAAAAATCGAAAACAATTTATATTTTATAAATACTCGTATGTTAGTGTGAAAAATTATTTTTTTGAATTTCCCTATTTTTAAAATCATAATTTATACATTTATCCATACAATTTTGTTAATAGGCATTGTTTTATCTGTTAGGATGCTAGCTTTCAAAAAAAAGGAACAAACCTTTTTTCTATTTTTATGTTTTTTTCCTGATAGAAAAAAAATATTTTTTTCGAAAAAAAAATAAATGTTTTCTAATTGTTTTAATGGCAGTTACTAAACATTCCATTTCTACGTGGAAGTGATGTTGTCAGCATTTCTAGCCCCCATAATTTCCCTTATTTTAAATTCTTTTTCGGCTTTATCAAGTTTTGCTTCAAAAAATATGGTCCAAACACTAATGGTGATTTCGATTCTGAAAAAATGTTGCCCCGTCGACTCGAAATTCTAAAAAATATTTGCCCTTTTTGGGTGGAACATATGCAGTCCCTCAAAATATACCTAGCTCCTATTTCAAAATTCCAAAATATGGCATAAAACTCCAGATTTTGGGAAAAGGGCAACGGAAATGTTGCACTTTTTTGGAGAGAAGAAATCGCCATAAAAGTAACTGCCATGAAAATTGGAATGTTAGAAAAATAAATCTTAAAAAAAATTAACCATAAAAAACTTTTTATTTTGGTTTCTTAAAATAGTTCGCGCCAATCTACACCATTTTCAACTGTAATTCGAAAAAAATCAATTCAATTTCGAAGAAGATCAATTGAAATTCGAAGATTCCATTTGAAATTCGAAAAAGGTCAATTGAAATTCGAAGATTCCATTTGAAATTCGAAAAAAATCAATTGAAATTCGAAACTCATCAATTGAATTTCGAAACACATCAATTAAAATTCGAAAAACATCAATTGAAAATCGAAACACATCAATTGATATTCGAAATACATCAATTGAAATTCGAAATACATCAATTGAAATTCGAAATACATCAATTAAAATTCGAATTTTTCCATTTGAAATTCGTAATACACCAATTGAAATTCGAAAAACATCAATTGATATTCGAAAAACATCAATTGAAATTCGAAAATGTAAACAAATCTGTACATTAGATTGGGTAGAATTTAATTAAACATATAGACGATCTTACCTTTTATGAATATTTATTCAAAATTAGTTGAAACAAAACATATTTAAATATTTTAATATTAAAGGTTTAACACAGACAATTTGTATCACTTAAATGCTGCCCCATCTAATATACAGCATTGATTTTGTTTACATTTTTCGAATTTCAAATGATGAATTTTGAATTTCAATTGATGTTTTCCGAATTTCAATTGGTGTATTACGAATTTCAAATGGAAAAATTCGAATTTCAATTGACGTATTACGAATTTCAATTGCAATTTTACGAATTTCAAATGATGTGTTTCGAATTTCAATTGGTGTGTTTCGCATTTCAATTGATGTTTTTCGAATTTCAATTGATGTTCTTCGAATATCAAGTGATGTTTTTCGAATTACAATTGACCTTTTTCGAATTTCAAATGGAATATTCGAATTTCAATTGACCTTTTTCGAAATTCAAATGGAATATTCGAATTTCAATTGATATTTTTCGAATTTCAAATGGAATCTTCGAATTTCAATTGACTTTTTTCGAATTACAATTGAAAATGGTGTATACAAAAGAATGTTTTTGTGTCTTGGACAAAAAAAAATGATATTGCATAGTGTAATTTGTTTTGGTTTCATAAAATAGTACGGCTTAATCTATACAAAAAAAGTTTTTAGTGTAATTTCTTTTCGACGCCATGAACCAAATAATAGCATAATTTTCTTACTTCAAAATGTTTAAAATTCAACGTTGCACAAAAAGTAGCAGGACATGTCCTACTCTCCTAAGATCTATTTACAATGTACTCCATATGTATATCCTTACAGACTATTTACAGTTTTAATTCATTTTAGCTTAAATATATCTTATGATTTCATTTATATATAAAATGGTAGGAACTAAGTGTTCAAGAGTATGGTTAAATATTTTCCTTTTTAAAGTATATTAATTATAACACAATTTATTAAGTGGTAGTTTTTGTTAAAAGTAACACACGGGCGACGATAGGGACCATTATTTGCATAATTAGTTCTGAACTTTTAGAAAATACGTTGACAAATCTTTAATAAAGATTTAAAAATTTATCGAGAAAGAAACAAAAGGCCACCGTGGAACTTGGCTATATATTAGAGGACATTTTGGCCTTAAAAACAAAAAAATGAAACTTAAAAATAACAAGTAAGAAAGTTTCAGTCGAGTAAAGCAATATTGAATATTACACAAATTATTCTGTCAATTTGTTTGGGAGGTACCAGAAGGCGTTTAAGAAATACACCTATATTTCGCTGAACAGTAGATACTTTAACTACATTGCACTGTGCCGAATTGTAACCGTTTATATGGACTGGTATACTAACGTTGAGATATTGAATTGTGGTATAATTTGGCCATTTTCTGTGGGAGGTACAAAAAGGGGGGTGGTGATAACGCTCATTTTTCACTGGACTATAGGCATTATAAAAGCATTACACTGTACAAAATTTCAAGTAATTGTATACACTGATATTAATGTTATAAACTGTTAACTTTTGGTGCAAAATGGTACCTTTGTGGGAGAGGTACCGAAAGCGGCGTGACAATAACGCCCATTTTTCAATGGACTGTAGGCACTATAAAAACATTACGCTGTACAAAACTTCAAGTATTTCTAAACACTGGTATTAATGTTATAAGCTTTTAACTTTTGGTGCAAAATGGTGCATTTGTGTGGGAGGTACCAAAAGGGGCGTGGCAATTTCGCTCATTTTTCTTGGGTTGATAGCGACTAACAAACTAATACTATGTGTGGAATTTCAGAAGATTCGAATATGTGTAATAGCAGTTATTAAAGAATCAATATTTCACAACATTTTAACCCTTTGTGGGGGAGGTACCAGAAGGAGTGGACGAATATGGCCCATCTTGGAACTTAGCTGGAGATAGAAAAAAATATTACCACATACGAAATTTGAAGTCAATCGGTTACTCCTTTCGAGAGATATCGTGCGGACCAGCCAGCAGACAGACAGACAGACAGACGGACGGACATTGCTCATTCGACTTAAAATGACCCAAAACGGACATACTTGGGGTCTTAGGTCACTCCTTCGATGTGTTACACTTTGTTCCGTAGCAAATGATATATACCCTCGTCACACTAAAGTGAGGGTATAAAAAGGGGATTTTTTTTATAAAATTAATTGAAAAAATTAGAGAATTTTTAATTTTTTTCTATTTTTGATAAGAAGTGCAAATAATTACTAACGTTTTGCAAAATGTTCCATATTTATAGCTTTTACCTAAAAAAAGATATATCGATGGCTTATATCCAAAAGTGGCTATATTAAAAAATCCAATTTTTCAGAAGAGCAAAAAATCTGTTGAATTTTATTATTTCGCGATAATTTTAATATGAATATATTAACAAGTAAGAAAGTTTCAGTCGGGTAAACCGACTAAGGTATACCCTCACTTTGTGAGTAATGTAATATATAACATTACACCAATAAATCTGTCAATTTGTGTGGGAGGTACCAGAAGGGGTTTTCCAAATACACATATTTTTCGGTAAACAGTACATTCTTAAATACATTGCATTGTGCTGAACTATAAGCGTTTATGTGCACTGGTATATTGAAGTTACGAGCTATGTAATTTTGGTATGATTTGGTCATTTTGTGTGGGAGGTACAAAAAGGGGCGGGGTGATAACGCCCACTTTTTACAGGACTATAGGCACTATAACAGCATTACACTGTACAAAATTTCAAGTATTTGTATGCACTGGTATTAAAGTTACAAGCCGTTTACTTTTGGTACGAAACGGTCCATTTGTGTGGGAGGTACCAAAAGGGGCTGTACAATAATGCCCATTTTTTACCCGACTATAGGCGCTACAAAAACATTATACTGTAGAAAATTTCAAGCATTTTTATGCACTTGTATTAAAGTTATAAGCAGTTAACTTTTGATGCAAAATGGTCCATTTGTGTGGGAGGTACCAAAACGGGCATGCCAACTCCACCCATTTTTCTCGAGTTAATAGCGACTAATATACTAATATTATGTGCAGAATTTCAAAAGATTCGAATAAGTAGTATAGAAGTTATTAAAGAATCAATATTTCACTAAATTTTAACCCTTTGTGTGGGAGGTACCAGAAGGAGTAGACCAATATGGCCCATCTTCGAACTCATCCGGAGATAGATCAAAATATTACCACATACCAAATTTGAAGTCAATCGGTTACTCCTTTCGAGAGTTATCGTGCGCACCAGCCAGCAGACACACAGACAGACAGGCAGACAGACAGACAGACAGACAGACAGACAGACAGACAGACAGACAGACGGACGGACATTGCTCATTCGACTTAAAATGACCCAAAACGGATTTCCTCCGAACATACTTAGGGTCTTAGATCACTCCTTCGATGTGTTACACTTTTTTCCGTAGCAAATGATATATACCCTCGTCACACTAAAGTGAGGGTATAAAAAATCCAATTTTTCAGAAGAGCAAAAAAAACTGTTGAGTTTTATTATTTCGCGATAATTTTAATATGAAATGAATTAAGAATCCTAAGGTATATATTATATACGTTTGTATAAAAAAAATTGTGTTTTTAATATAGCCTCTTTTGGATATAAGCCATCGATATATATTTTTAGTAAATTGTAAAATCTTCATAGTAGGCTTTTTATTTTTTCAAAATAATTTATATGAGTTTTTAACAACACTTGGTATAACCATTATATCAAGTTTCACTAAAATCCTTGACATGAGCCAAAAATACTGTAATCACTTAAATGAAAATGCTCCGTAACAAAATTTTTTGTTTTGGTTTCATAAATAAGTATTCCTCAATCTCCAAAAAAATAGTGTTTAGACCTCGGACACAAAAATAAATTTATTGCATAGTGTTATTTATTCACAAATATCGAATGAAATTTAAAAATAATACAAAAATGTGTTATCCAAAAAAGTATATCGATAGTTAAATGTTTGTCATGTAAAAACACTTACTCGACGTACTGTATTTGCTACATAAAAACGCAAAGAATTATTTTCCAGCAACAATTAGTTTTGCCTTGAATGTATGCGTGTGTGGTTGACGTTTAACTAATATTAGGACATTATTCCCGATACAAAATCTAAATGATAGACATAAAAATATAATATCAACAATCAAAAAATAAATATTGCTATCTATATTTATTTTTTTATTGTTGATATTATGTTTTTATGTCCTTTATTTAGATGTTATATCGGGAATAGAAAGTATTGACTGAATTTCCAATTTGTGGAGATTATAATACTTGAAAAGAATTCCGAAAATCGAGACCAACAATTTAAACAGACATTATTAGATTTATTTATAATCGTCTTAAGAATTTTTCTTTGGAATGAAATTCCCAGAGAGTGACTTGCAAACAATTTCCAGTTCGCGTATCCTAAGATGATATGAGGAATGAATGAGTTGTTGAAAGTATGAATAAACATACAAATTTACGTATGTATGCATATTTTCACATACATATATGTATAATGTACATATCGATACCTTCATTCTAAAAAATTCTAAGTCGACTTTTCATGTTTTTAGGGAGATTGCATTTTTTATTTCTAAATATTCGAAATTATATTCAGTCAAAATTTGGTTTTTATCCGACAACCCAATCAAAAGTTATTCACAAAACAGTACATGTCATTCGATGTGCATTATAAAGGAATTTCTAACAAATATAAATTTGATTGGCTTTTCTGAAAAACTACCTTTTTGCACTTAGCATAGTTTAGAATGGAGGTATCGATTGATCAAACAAAGTAAATGCATAGGTAAACCTTCAACAACACGGTAGAATGCAGGCAGCTTACAATGTAGAAATAAAAAACAAATCGACTTTTTGAGAAAATCTTAAAAAACATCAAAAGAAAATAAAGATATATTTTCACCTCAAATTATATTGAAACATGTTTGAATATAACATTAAATTTTCCCAGAAATTATGTATATTTTGTCGCGATGTGGGAAGGTTACATGTAACTGTTCCTATCCAAGGAACACTCGCACACACACACTTGAACTCACACCAATTTTTGACTACTTCAAGTGCATTGAAAGAGGACGACTTAATCCAAATTTAGTTTATGGCAAATACGATATCACGGCTCTTGAAGACGGATGTTGGAGAACACGTAGGATTGTTTATATATAAGGATTTACGCTTCCGTACGTTCGGCGCACGTAATCGAGCAATACTTCTTTATTTGTCTTCAATGCCATATGCTAGTGAGTATATGTATACACTGCTTTAGCAAAATGTTTATATGGATATTCAAAACAAATGTACAATAATACTGTGCAACGAACTCATGCAAAACAAGTAAGAAAGTTTAGTTGGGTTAACCGACTTATGAATCCCCTCAACTTTAGTCCTAAAAAATATTCAATTTATCCATTATTTCGTTTTAGTTAAATTACACTATGCAACAAAATGTTTGTTGAAGGACTATGTATAACATTTTCTGGTGTGATATGGTGTCATAAACACGAAAATAAAATATAAAAATTTTTTTATGGTAAATTTTTTTTTAAATATTTTCTTTAAAATTCCATTTTCTTGGAAGATGCTTTTCGTATTTTGACCATATATTTTAAAGTATGTATATGCTCGATAACGCATGGATGCACTTTAAATTAAAGGAAATTATGAGGACTACAAATTTTAGTAACGACACTTTCACTTGGAAACAGAAGTTCAGTAACTGTTATTGAAATAATAGAAAAATTTGATTTTTTTTTTAAAAAATTTAAATAAAGTTTTAAAGATAGTATAAACTACTTTTTATATTTTACTAGCTTACCCGGTGCGCTTCGCAGCCCCCATCTTTTATCTATTTTCTGTTTAGGGTACTGTAAAATATCTATACCTCTTTCTTTCAAAATGACATGATTATTACATATGGTGCAAAATGAAGAAGATTTGATTGCTTTTATATATAAAATACGAACCCTCGTTTCATTTCTAGTGTGTGTTCCAAGAGTTACCCTGACATCATGGTACAATATTTATCCCTTTTCCCACTGCACCTCTGAACGTAGAAAAACTATTTTTTTGGTTCATACGTTAGCAACTTTCCCCTAGTTTATATTGCAATAACTACATTCACACCCTGCTACAATATAAAACCATGTTTGTCCCACTGTGTCTATAAAGGTACGAATTTAAAAATCTAAAGTGAATAGCTCCATAGTACCACATTAACCCCTTTCTGTGTCATAATTAACCAATTTTGCACGATTGTACAATATTTTAAAATGATAATTGATATTTCAAGATCCAAATTCGCAAGCTTAGGGCGTATTTCAACATTTTTGTACCCTATCTGTGCCATTTATTAAACTTGTTTTCCCCACGGTTTAAGTAGAAGAACCAATTTGGAAAAACAATTTCTTAGCTTTGGCTTATGCTGTAAGATCTACCTTTGCACTCAGGGGCCACATTCAACACCTTTTGCACCACTGTTCCATATTAAACACTTTTTATTACACTGTGCTTCTAAAGTACGAATTTTTATACATATCTGGGACTATTTTGTTCCCTTTTTCCCCACTTAGCACATTTAACCATTTTACCGTATTTAACTTTTTTGCTTCACCGTACCATATTTAACCCTTTTTGCTCCACTAAACCATATTTAAGACATTTTTTCCCCTCTGTAACATGTTGAACAATTTTTGCTTGCCCCAACTGCATCATAATTTTAACCTTTTTGCACCACAGTGCTACATTTTTGCAGTGCATCATAATTTTTACCTTTTTGCACCACAGTGCTACTAAAAGCATACATTTAGAAAAAAAAACATTCTTATTTCGTGTATTTAACTTACCCTCTCTCCCTGCATCCATATTTTTACCCACTGTACTAAATGTACGTTTTTTGACCCACTGTGCTATATTTAACCTTGTGGGTCCACTGAATCAAATTTAATACCTTTTTGTCCTACTATATTTTGTCCACTATATTTAACCATTTTTGCCCTACTGTACCATAGTTAACACATTTTTGCCCCACTGTTCAGTCTGTCTCAATTGACTCATTCTAGTCGCGTCAGGAGTTTTCCTAGAAAGCTTTGTTCGCATTGTAGGCATAATGCACTTTTTAGATATTTAGAATTTAGATAGCGATTCCGTTCGCGGGCACAAAAAGAACTTACTTTTTATTACATACACATAAAATGAGCTTAATTGAAAAAAATTTTGATACTCTGCTCTGAAAAATAACGGCAAATAAATGTAAACGCATTGCAAGAAAATAGTAAAACAAAGGCAAAAATAAAATAAACTCAAACCAAACATAACATCACTGCAGCATGGTAATGTTTGGCTATATTTGTTTTTGCTTGCCTCTGTCTTTTTTTCACGTCACTACGCATAGCGTACGACAAAAAAAAAAAACAAAATACATTGCCATTCTCTGTTGCTACCCTGCAGCCAAATGGACTAGTTTGTATATAGAAATATACTAGTTGCTTTTCACTTCAAACTAGTAACATATCTGTCCTTTTTTCATATAACGAACTATCGATTTTAACATTGGCTTGTCATAGGCACCCAACTAGTTCATTTGTTTACAATTCACCACTAGTTAATATCTAGTTCAGTTATTACTATATATAAGAATAAGAGAGTACAGAGAATGGTGGTGGAAGAGAGACACATTTACTCTGCCACCACCAAGCGAGTAGTTGCTCCTAAAGCAGTTCAGACAATCGTTTTTGCTTATTTCTCTGCTGCTGATGGCAGAGAGACGAACGCGTCGATCTGCAACCACCATGTAGGTACCATGCAAGTACTGTAAAGCAGCTCAGATAATCGTTTTTGCTGGCAGAGATGCGAATGGGTTTGCATAGGTCACATTGCAGCTAGCTTACGACTGGTTCAATACGCAACTAGAAATGATTTTAGCTGCAGAGTATCCATAGCACACACACGCTCGGCCATATGTAGGCAAAACAAATCACATTGCTATTCTCAGCAACGCTATGAGTCGTCCATGTCCGTTTGTGCTTGCAGGTGAATTTTACTTAGGATTTTGAAAGCCATGAATCTCCTTTTCTAATAAACTTTTTAATAATTTTTTTGGCTTAAAACCTTTACCAGGTCGAGAGCTTTTTATTATAAAAAATTTCATGAAAATCAGCCGGGCCTTTCTCAAGATTGTTCCGAACATAAAAAAGGCACTTCAAAATATAATATTAGTTAAGATATGGTTTTACAAATCAGCAAAAAACTATTTTTTCAAATTAACTTTTTTCCAATTTTTTGACAACTAATAGTAAACTACTGTTACTATCAATACGAAAATGGGAATTGCGGTAAGAATTTGGCAGTGTTCATACATGTAATAAGAAAACTCTCTCTGCCGATTTTCGTACTGATCAGATATAAAACACGGTTTCTACATCGCTGACATGTCAAATCGGGTGAAACATATTTATATATGGGGGCTATATCTAAATCTGAACTGAATTTCCCCAAATTTGGTAATTATACCCTCACTTTAGTGTGACGAGGGTATATATCATTTGCTACGGAAAAAAGTGTAACAAGTCGAAGGAGTGACCTAAGACCCCAAGTATGTTCGGAGGAAATCCGTTTTGGGTCATTTTAAATCGAATGAGTAATGTCCGTCCGTCTGTCTGTCTGTCTGTGTGTCTGCTGGCTGGTGCGCACGATAACTCTCGAAAGGAGTAACCGATTGACCTCAAATTTGGTATGTGGTAATATTTTTTTCTATCTCCGGCTAAGTTCGAAGATGGGCCATATTGGTCCACTCCTTCTAGTACCTCCCCCACAAAGGGTTAAAATGTTGTGAAATATTGATTCTTTAATAACTGCTATACTACTTATTCGAATCTTTTGAAATTCCACACATAGTATTAGCTTATTAGTCGTTATCAACTCGAGAAAAATGGGCGAAGTCGCGACGTCCCTTTTGGTACCTCCCACACAAATGCACCAGTTTGCACCAAAAGTTAACAGCTTATAACATTAATAACGGTGTATAAAAATACTTGAAATTTTGTACAGTATTATGATTTTATATTGCCTACAGTCCAGGGAAAAATGGGTGTTGTTGTCACGCCCCTTTTTGTACCTCCCACACAAAGGTACCTTTTTGCACCAAAAGTTAACAGCTTATAACATTAAAACCAGTGTATAAAAATACTTGAAATTTTGTACAGTGTAATGTTTTTATAGTGTCTATAGCCCTGTGAAAAATGGGCGTTATTGCCGCGCCCCTCTTTGTACCTCCCACACACAATGCCCAAATCATACCACAATTTAATGTCTCATAACGTTTATACCAGTGCACATAAATGCTTATAAGTCGGCACAGTGCAATGAATTTAAAGTATCTAATGTTCAGCAAAAAAAAAGGTGTATTTGATAAAACCCTTCTGGTACCTCCCAAACAAATTGACAGAATAATTCGAGTAATATTCAATATTACATTACTCACAAAGTGAGGGTATACCTTAGTCGGTTTACCCGACTGAAACTTTCTTACTTGTTTTCTTTCATGTAATAAGAAAACTCTCTCTGCCGAATTTCGTACTTATCGGATATAAAATATGGTGTCTACAGCGTCAAATCGGGTGAGACATATATATGGGAACTATATCTAAATCTGAACAGATTTTCTCCGAATTTGGTAGTGTTTATTCACGTAATAAGAAAACTCTCTCTGCCGAATTTCATAAAGATCGGATGTAAAATGCGGTTTCTAACAGCGCTTACATGTCAAATCGGGTGAAACGTATATATGGGGACTATATCTAAATCTGAACCGATTTTCCCCGAATTTGGCAGTGTTTATTCATGTAATAAGAGAACTCTCTCTGCCAAATTTCGCACTGATCTAATATAAAATACAGTTTCTACAGCGCTTACATGTAAAATCGGGGGTAACATATGTATATATGGTGGCTATATCTAAATCTGAACCGATTTTAACCAATTTCAATAGGGATCGTCCTTGGGCCCAAAAAAACACTATGATAATTTCATCACAATCGGACCATAAATTCGAACTGCACTTTGATTACAAGAATACATGGACAGACAGACGGACAGGCAGACGAACATGGCTAAATCGACTCAGAAAGTGATTCTGAGTCGATCTTCAAATCTTGACCACATTTTGGACAATCGCAAAGCTGGGATATTAAAACCTTTAACATTTTTATTACACGGTATATGCAAAAGGAATTATGGGACCGGTATTTGGTATAATAGATTTTGAGAAAAAACCAACAACAAAATGTGTTTGCGGATTTTCGAGATTATTTTGGGAATCGTGGGATTTGCCTTTTTATACCATACACCACACGGTGGTACAGGGTATTATGACTTTGTGCACTTGTTTGTAACACCTAAAAGGAGAAGAGATAGACCCATTGTTTATTATACAGATCGACTCAGAATCACTTTCTGAGTCGATTTAGTTGATGTCCGTCTGTCTGTCTGTCCGTCTGTCTGTCCGTCTGTCTGTCTGTCCGCCTGTCCGTCTGTCCATGTATTCTTGTAATCAAAGTGCAGGTCGTATTTATGGTCCGATTGTAATGAAATTTAGCATAGTGCTCTTTTTTGGCCCAATGACGATCCCTAATGAAATTGGTTAAAATCGGTTCAGATTTAGATATAGCCCCCATATATATGTTTCACCCGATTTGACATGTAAGCGCTGTAGAAACCACATTTTACATCCGATCTTTATGAAATTCGGTAGAGAGAGTTTTATTATTACGTGAATGAACACTACCAAATTCGGAGAAAATCCGTTCAGATTTAGATATAGCCCCCATATATATGTTTCACCCGATTTGACATGTAAGCGCTGTAGGAACTGTATTTTAAATCAGATCAGTACGAAATTCGGTAGAGATAGTTTTCTTATTACATGAATAAACATTGCCAAATTCGGGGAAAATCGGTTCAGATTTAGATATAGCCCCCATATATATGTTTCACCCGATTTAACATTTAAGCGCTGTAGAAATCGTGTTTTATATCCGATTAGTACGAAATTTAACAGAGAGAGTTTTTTTATTTCATGTTTGAACACTGCCAAATTCGGGGAAAATCGGTTCAGGTTTAAACATAGTCCTAATATATATGTTACACCCGATTTGACATGTAAGCGCTGTAGAAACCGTGTTTTATATCCGATCAGTACGAAAATCGGCAGAGAGTTTGCTTATTACATGTATGAACACTGCCAAATTCTTATCGCAATGCCTATTATCGTATTGGTAGGTAGGTGTAGGGTATTATATAGTCGGCCCCGCCCGACTTTCTGTCTTTCCTTACTGGTTTAAATATAATAATGTTAGAACTAGTCTCGATTTTTATACCTTCCACTCCGTGGAAGGTCACTCCGTTTGTAACACCATTAAATAATGATATGAGGCCCATAAGTATTTATTACACAATGCAACAAACGAACACTTTTTGAAAAATACACGGACTTGACAGTATAGGTTCGATTCTACTATCAAAGTGTAGTATAACCCTGTACTCGGTTTGGCGAAATTGGTGACCAATTTTTTTTATGGGCTCGGAAAGTTTCTGAAAATCAGTGGGCCCCTCGAAAAAGGTGTCATCAGCTTTTGTCCAACAACTAATTCAGACTTGGTGATACCGCTTAACTATATTTGGCAATAATGTAGCTAAGAATATGCTGAAAAAAGTTTCTTAACATTTTTTGCGAAAGAAAAACATTTTTGCTGTACTTTTTTTAAATAAGTGGAGAAAAAAATATTTTTTTTACTTTTTTCAGCATAACTCGTAATTTTTCGCTAGCAATGCCTGGCAAAATTGTAGCCAATGTAAATCTGAACAAGATTTGTGAACATATCAATACAATCTGAACATGTGTAGGCACCCTAGATAGCTCAAAAAACCACATTGTACCCCAAATATTATGTTACAAAAATATATTTTTTTTGGTATGTTCAGCAACTTTATAGAAAATATTATTGCCAACAAAAATATATTTTTTTGGTATAGGGTATGTTCAGCAACTTTATAGAAAATATTAAGGCCAATATTTTTTTGGAACATATTTATCTCCCCCACATAACTGTAATTTTTGGCCCCATTTTAACAAATCTTAAAAAACACCCCTTTAAATGGGGAGGGCGGGGATGAAATGATCTACAAACATGTTGGCCATAAAATTTTACTATATGTGTCAGAACACATCAAAGCCCAAAACTTAACAACGGTAGCCATAGGTCCATGTTTTGATATAGACATACAAATGCTCACCCTAGGTGGCCAACTTTGGCCCTACATTTAAAACTTAACTTCTCTAATATCTCTTCAACTACCATGCTATGTTTGGTCGCAATTGGTTGCCTGACTAAAAAACCGACGAATTATTTGCTTTTTTCATTTCCTCCCACTGTGCAGTGGTCGACTCTAGAGAAGACCAACAACAGGTACACTTTTGGTATCCCCCACACAATCCCATATTAGATTTATCACAAAGTGAGAATACACTTTAGTCGGCTTAATACATTACGATTTTCTAACTTTTCTACTGTAGGTACGTTTTTCTTGAAACAGTGTGCGACGATTACAGAGCTATATTAGTAACAATATGTGCCGACTTTACAAGCAAATTTTCCAGAAGCACCGAAAAATATCAAGTGTTCACAACTCATGCAACACATCCTTCCAACTTAGCATATATTTCACAAATCATAAGTGGATGTGTGACTGAGCAAATGTGAAATTGTTCGATTTTCACACTTGGATGACTACCGCCCGTGTTGCCTTTCACTCACCCCAACTCTGTTTGAAATGCAATTTATTTCATTCGATTTCACGAACTAACTTCTGATGACTTTTGCAAAGTTCTCGCAAATTGTTGTGAAACTTGTTATGCATTCATTAATTAATGATTATGTTTTAATTGCAAAATAACACACAGTCAGTAGTCGTTCGTATTTATAGACATATTTGTAACTACAAACATACATACATAAATACCAATACAAATATGTGAATATGCATAGGTATATATGTATTCTCGATATATTACATATCCTTGACTGGCAATTCATCCCTCTTCTTTCAAATGGGTGAGTTGCGTAGTTATCCTAACATTCCAGGACAACGGAAAGCAGGGAGAGGCAGTCAGCTAGTCAACCTGTTGACTGTTGATTTAGGGTTGTCTGTTTGTTAGTTGTTGTCATCGCCTCCACGATGAGTATTTTTGAAAGTGTACAGACTAACCGACTAATTCAAATGCGCCTAAAAGTAAACACTGGAAAATTGCTTTAACATAAGCACTCATTACTCTCCTCTGCTCTAAATTCGGTAACATAGCGAGAATTGACAGATATTTTGTTCTGTTAAAAAAGCTTAAGTACTTTAATACACCGAGAGAACTTTATTCTTCGTTCACGGAAAAAACTTAAATTGGAATCACGAACAAAATTAAAAAAAAAAAAAACAAGTACATAATGTACGAGGCGGAACATGCCAGAACGTTGAAAAAATGCATATTTATCGTGAAAACATTTAGAAGATTGCTGCAAAAGTTATGAGGATGTTGTGTTTGAAAGAATCTGTCATCTGTGTGTAGGTACCAGAAATGACTGAACGAATACGCCTATTTTGCGCTGAAAAGTAGATACTTCGAAGACATTGCACTGGTATAAATTTTGTGTAAGAGCTACCAAAAAGGGCGCGGCATTAAGGGCAAGTTTTTACCGGACTGTAGATGTTATGAAGAATTAAGAATTCAGTAAGAGCTACCAAAAAGGGCGCGGCATTAAGGGCAAGTTTTTACCGGACTGTAGATGTTATGAAGAATTAAGCCGAATAAAATTTCAAGTATTTGTAGGCACTGGCATTAAAGTTATTAGCCGTTAACTTTTTGTACAAAATGGTCCATTTGTGTACCAAAAGAGGCGGGGCCACTTCGCCGATTTTTCTCAGGGCGATAGCGACAGATAAACTATTGCTATGCGTGGAACTACAGAGCATTCAGATAGGTAGTACGAGGGTTGTTATATATATTTCTGGCCTAGGCAACACTAAGTGTTGCCTGGCGCCATCTGACATTTCCATTGGAAAGTTTGACATTGTTAGCATAAACTTACTCGAAACGTTTTGACGTACGACCATCATTTGTGTTGTTTACAGTGACTTGAAAAAATCAATTTGGCAAAAAAATGGAATTAACTCGTAAACATTTTCGTGCGATCATTTTTCACAACTTTCGACGTGGATTATCACGACAAGAGTGCATCGATGAACTTAAATCTTTGTATGGCGATGGAGCACCAGTGAAAAACTGGTTTAATGAATTCAATCGTGGCCGACGCTCGCTCGAAGATGAAGGTCGTGAGGGACGAACAAAAACGGCCGTTGTGCCGTTTAGATCGTTGTGCCGTCACAGGTGACGAATCTTGGATCTATGCGTATGAACCCGAAACAAAACAGCAATCGACCGTGTGGGTCTTCGAAGACGAGCCAAATCCAACGAAAGTTGTTCGTGGAAGAAGCACTTCTAGGCAAATGGTGCCCTGTTTCTTCGGCAAAACTGGTCATGTGGCGACTGTTCCGCTTGAGCAACGTAGGACGGTCAATTCTGAGTGGTACACCACAAGGAGAATACTTTGAAAAACAATAAAACCATTTTTGACGATAAACATTCGCATTTTCATTATTAAGCCAGAAATATACATAGCAGCCCTCGTATAGAAGTAAATAGAGAAGATTCAGTAAATTTTAAATCTTTGAGGCACGAGTAGGAGTAAACTATCTAGGAACTTACGAGGGCGGTCACAAAATTAGCCGAACTGACATATAGATGGCGGTAGATTAAAAATAAAATACTTTGGAGAAAAGTGGCAACCTTCTAGAAACATATGTTTTAAGTTTTTTTTTTTTAAATTTGTTGTGTTTTCTTTGTTAGTTCTACTAATTTTGAGACCGCCCTCGTACTAGTACAGGGCGGTCTCAAAAGTAGACCAATATGGCCCATCTTGAAATAGAAAATAAAATGAGATAGAAAAAAATAATCACAGCCAATTTTAAGTCAATTCGTTACTCCTTTCGAGAGTTATCGTGCGCCCCATTGATACAGACGGACAGACAGACGCAGTCTTGCCAGACGAATTTGACCGAAAATCGTCAAAACAGGGGCACAAAAATCGTCAAAATAAATTGTCGAAATCGTAAACGCAAAAACCGACCAGTTACATACTGCTTTTGAATTTTTTTCGGTAAAGGGCAGGTTTTAGGGCAGATATGTATTAATAGGTACTCTCAAATGAGTTTTGGGGTTCATCAAAGAGAACTTAAAATCCATTTTATGGGTATGATACTTGAACAGCAATAATAACACAATTTGGTGGAAATATATTTTATCAAAATGTCCATACTCCTTATAGAAGGATCCCCATCGATTTTATTTCTTAACCTCATAGAAGCCACAAATTTCAACCGATTGGGACGAAATTTGACGGCATTTCGAACAATGGTAATTTACTCGGACAATGATTTCAGCAGATTTGACTTCTTGACATATTAGAAACCAGAGGCACCAACCGATTAGTTTAATAAATTTATTTAATTTTGCCTAGAACAATTCACAGAATTTATGAAGAACATTTTTATATAGAAACCATATAACCGATTGGACTATAATTTGCGTATTTGAGTTTAATTTTACTCATAATCATTTAGCGCCTTAGAAACCACATTGGGCTACAATTTGTATTTGATATTATCCAGAAACATTTCAAGGAGCAAGTGACCTCATTTGTTCGTATTTTGCCATAGTCCCATCCGAAAAATAAAAATGATAATTTTGAATAATGACCTCATATGTCCAAGTTTTGACCTTTTTTTACATTAATTAAAAACAAATCACTGCAATTTCCACTACCCATCTTGCCACTTAACAAAATTTCAGAGATTTTTGTTGTTATATCATTGAATGCGACCAAATCTACCACCAATTTTATTTGTTTCAATAATCATGCATAATATTTTTCTAACATTTCTAATTTTCATTTTAAAATATAAATGGGAGCGCAAATTAGGTATATGCCGAAGGAATAATAAAAAAACATAATATAAGTAAGTGATATTTGTTAATCAGTCTAAAAAGTCTAAAATCAGTTGTTTTTCGTTCATCGCTTTCGTTCGACATAGAGAAACAGGCTGTTGATCTTTGGTGTGTTCTGACGTATATATTAAATTATGGCCAACATGTTTGTAGCTCATTTCATCTCAACTATCCCCATTTTTAGCCGAGTTTTTTTTTACTAAAATTTTGCTTATTAAAATGGAATTCAAAATCTGAGTAGTTTTTATGGTGATTTCGATTCTGAAAAAAATTTTGCCCCATCGACGCGAAATTCTGAAAAATATTTGCCCTTATTGGGTGGAACTGATGTAGTCACTTGAATTAAACTTAGCTTCTATTTCAAAATTCCAAAATGTTGTATAAAAGACCATTTTTCGGGAAAGGACAACATTAGTCTATTGATTATTCAGTCGATCGTTAACGTTCTTATGACTTCTATGCAAAAAACAGCTGATTTGTGGCCTACAAAAAGGCATCAGAACGACAAAGCGCATGAAAACATCCTGCCAGATGCCTGTTTGTTGGTCGCTGTTGTGGATCAGCTGTATTTCGAATAGAAGTCACGCATCGTTGGTCAGGCGATAATTTTTGAGAATAATTAAGAACTAAATTTTAGTGTATGGACTATTTTCTTTCAATCAATAAAAGTGTACATATTCTAACAAAATTTAGTGACTTTTAGTATCCCATACCAACGTTAAAAACTGTTTTCCGACTTCCTACTATCAGACATTTCACCGTTAACAACTGTTGTCACCGTTAACAACTGTTGTCTCACTATCGGACATTTCACAAATTTTGTACATACAATGACAAACGTTGCCAACTACTTCGACCTTTAAGACTTTGCCATATGACAACATCCGTCATTGTCTTTACAAAATGCATATATATATAAAGGGTAGGCCATTTAAAATTTTAAATTTGGATATAAAAAAGTACTGATAATTTTTTTTAAATTTCTGGTTTTATTGGATAGGTTGAACTTTTTAATTTAATAATGAATCACAATATCATTCATACGACTACCCCGACTGCCTTGGCAGTACCTCATCCGATCAACTAAATTTTTCGGGTCGATCTCTGCAGTGGCAACTTCGATTTCATGTTTCAACGCTTCAGTTGTCTCCGGATGCTTTGCGTAACATTTAGCCTTAATGCCTCCCCACAGAAAATAATCCAAAGGTCTCAAATCACAAGTCGAAGTAATCGGTAGTTCAAATTTAAAATTTTAAATGGCTCACCCTTTTGTAGTGGTACCTGTTTTGTGAAATGTCACATGAAATAACTGATAGTGGGAAGTGGCCCTAACATTTTTTTAATTTTGAGTTACCATACTTGAATAAACTATTGTAAGAAAATAAATATATTATTCATAAGAACATATTAATCCTGGTAATTGCCCTCAAATTTTGTTCTGTGTAATACAAAAGCATTCTTGGGATAGTATATTCACTAACATTTCTCTGCAGACATTTAACAGGGCACTTTGATAAAGCTTCATGCTTTACAGACCTCAACTGTGATATGTACAATATACAGTAAAAGAGAGGTGGAAAATAACAGCCAGTGACGTGATTTGTTTTCTTCTCAGTTCTTAGTGAGAGCTCTCACAAGTGATGAGACTGACTGCAAAAGTAAACATTTCTAATATGTTTAGATGTATGGGGGTGGGGGTGTATATAAATATATGCACACGTATCTACATACATATGTCTGTCTGTCTATGATTGAGTGGATGTGTAAGAGAGGAACGAGCCAAATGAAAATGAAAGCAATTGCATGGTTTGTCTGAAATTTAAAATTTATGGGAATTTTCGATACGAAAAAAAGTTTGCGTGTTTTGTTGCGATGTATACTTGTCGAAACAAAATGGAAGCGTATTTTTAGTCCCCCAAAACAAAACAAAACATTCTAAATATTTTCAAAGATGACAAAATGTGGACACCTCCGCAAATCGTAAATCAAAACAATCGATGCTCTTGGCGCTCTTTCTGCTCTCCTTCTCGGAGAGTATGGGAGAGCACTTTGTCTGTGGTCGTGGTCTGTATTGGTTTGTTTTGCATCGGATGGGTGGTTTAGGGGTCATGTCTGCCAAAGGTCTGCAATCTCACTCGCCTCCCCCCACTCCCACCCACCTAGCCAACAACAAAGGCAGCGACAGCACCTGCTTAGTCGTCAGGTGGATAACCGTACATGGGTGATTGGGGTGGTGGGTGGTAGGCTGAAAGGTGGTGGTATATTCCTTCCATTGGCTTTGTGCCTAACATCTGAGCATACGTACGTACGTACATATTTACATTCCATGTGAGCGTTGTTACATCTCTATACTCTCTGCGCTGCGTGTAGTTGTTAGGTGGCGCTGACACTGGTGCTGGTTACGGCTGGTCTGCATGCTGCTGCTCTCATACAGAACAGACATTTCTGCTGCTGCTGCGGCTGTTTTCAGTCGGTTGATTTTAAGATATGTCTGTACGTTCGCAGTCTCACCATGCTGTTAGCATGAGTATAGCTATGTGGCGCTGTATGTGTGTGGATGTTTTCGTTTTCTGTTTGTTGTCTTTTCGCTTATACGTTTTGGCAAACTCCGAAAATCCAGTTTATCCCATGAAGGCAAAACGTGCGGACGTTTTTAACGGTTAAACAAAAAAAAAAGAAATAACGCAAATCAAAGCCTTCATCTTTAACGGTTCAGCGGGTCATCGTGTCATCGTCGTCTCGTAAACGTTGTTTCTTTTCTGTTATTTAAACCACAACCGAACAGAACTCGCGGTCTCGGTTAGAACCTCAGACATTTCACTTGACGCTCGCTCGCTCACTCATGCATCAGCAGTTGCAGTCAGGCAGTCTGACGGCTTAATAACCAGAGTCGTGACGGAGTCGCGAGTGACAGCGGTGCGCGTATAAAGCGATAAACAATAATAATAACAATAACAAAACAAACAAAAATTCATAACGTAATCGTCCGGAATGTATCGCGTATCGTAGCGCAAACAGAGTGACAAACTAACAAACACATTAATGCATCATAATCCAAATACTCGTCGTACATTCGAATTCGAACACATTTTCTGATCGAATACAAATTTAAAATAAAACAAAACACAACAAAACAAAAAATGGAATTAAAGTGTTAAAATAAATTTAAATATCAATTTGAGTTAATTAGTAACTTCATAAAAGAATCAAATAAAATTGATATCTTAAGAAAAGTAATAAATATTTAAAATAATGAAAAAAAGTGATCTGAACGATAATATGGTTTTCGTTGTTATTTTTCTTTTCTGTTCTAAAGTAAACAATAATAAACAATTTCTTTTTATTACTTATTTCTCATGTATCTAATTTCTGTTGTGGTTTTTTGTTTTTATCAATTATTTTTTATTTCAATTCATTATGCAAACAATTCTCAGTTATAATCGCAGAAGTGCGACACAATATCTATACATTTTGTTTTTGCTTTTATTTCACTTTTACACAAATCGACAATAATACTCTCGTACGTTCTTGCGATTGCAGATGCATTTTCAGGTCGAAATTTGAAAATCCAATTTGATTTTCAAACTAGAACGTATCTGTATATTGGATAAAGTATGAGATAGGTTCATTTATTATATCCGAAATATGAAACTAAACTAGAGTCTGACCACAGACGCAACGACGACAAATCAGTACTCATCGCCGCACATTGATCAACTTTTTCACTGATGATGCCTTTCGATGAAAGGCGAAATATCGGAATAAAAGAAAAAAGTATAAAACCAAGAACGTCAACTCGAGTTTTATTTGAAACAATCATATTTAAATAAACTAGAAATATAATAAAAATATTTTGAAAGCGTACAAACCCTATTCTACGAGGGAAAGTTTAAGGGGAAGCAAACATACTATAACTAAACAGAAAAAAGTTGTCATAAAATTAAAGATTGGTGCCAAAGGCGTTTTAATCTTTGAAAGTTTTCTAACTAAAATTAAAACAAGTAAAAGCGTTAAGTTCGACCATGCAGAATCGTATATATCCTCCATCATGGATTGCATTCAATTCTATTACTGGACAAATCCCTCCTCACCATAGTGAGGAGGGTATATATTTTGCTACGAGCCAAAAGTGTAACACATCAAGGGAGTGATCTAAGACCCCAAGTAAATTCGATTTAGGTCATTTTAAGTAATTTGAGCAATGTCCGTTCGTCCGTCCGTCCGTCCGTCTGCTTATCAGTCTGAGTGTCTGTCTGATGGCTGGTGCGCACGATAACTTCCGAAAGGATTAACCGATTGACTTCAAATTTGGTACGTGGTAATGTTTTTCTCTATCTCCGGCTAAGTTCAAAGATGGGCCATATTGGTCCACTACTTTTAGTACCTCCCCCACAAAGGTTTAATATACAGTGAAATGTTGTTTCCTTAATAACTTCTATACTACTTACTCGAATCTTCTGAAATTCCACACATAATATTAGATTAAATAACACCTCAAGAAAAATTGGACGAAGTTTCCACGCCCCTTTTGATACCTCCCACAAAAATGGACTATTTTACAGTTAAAAGTTAACTGCTTAAAGCTTTAATATCAGTTCAAACAAATACTTGAAATTGTGTACAGTGTAATGTTTTTATAGAACCCTAAGTCCGGAGAAATGTGGCCATTATTGGCTCTCCCCTTTTGGTAACTCCCACACAAATGGAACATGTTGCACCAAAAGTCAACTGCTTATAACTTCAATATCAGTGCATATAAGAATAAATATGTACTTAAAATTTTGTACAGTGATATACTTTTAGATTACCTAGAGACCGGAGAAAAGTGGGCGTTATTGGCACGCCCCTTTTGGTACCTCCAACTCAAATGGACTATTTTGTACCAAACGTTAACAGCTTATAACTACATATAATATCAGTACATACTTTAAATTCATTACATGCAATTTAAATTGATAATAATTTAATTACAACAAATAAAATAATAAATTTATTAATATTTTTTTGGAACTGAAGGTGAGGGGATTCTCACTTGTTGTTTAAGCAAATTATTTAAAAAAAACGAACAAGAAATCAGTGCATATTGACTGATATAATAACCAATAAGTACAAGAAGGTAGGGAAAACTTAAAAAAAATATTTTGCATATTGACAGAAACGTAAATACGGCATAAAATTCTTAAAAATGTATATACATATTACGATGAATTTTTTTTTTAAGTTTTTTATTTTGATGTTAGATGTAATAATCAAACGCAAGCGGAAATTTCTCAATTCCCAAAAATTACATCAAAAATCCCCAAAAATGGGATCTTTACTTTTAGTCCTATATATTCCGTGTAACAAATAAATAAAAACAACAAATTTAACAATTTAGCTTTGCGATTGGAGAAAATCGATCAAACTTTTGAAATTTATGTAAAAAAAAAGGTCCAAATCGTAGAAGGGGGGTTGCAACCACACCAATTAAAATGTTGGGCTTCCGATTTTCTCCAGCAGACTCTGTGAAACGGCTCCTTTAAAATGAGTATAAATTTGATATACTTTGTGTAACAAATTTTCTATACATGACCTAAATACGCATTGGAATTTTTTCGCCAAAAAAATCTCCAAAAATGTAATTTTTTCAAAAATTAAATTTTATAGGGCAATAATTTTCTTATTTCTTGACATATCTAATCAATTCTTTTTTTCATGATATTGAAAATATTATTGGCAATACATAAAAAAACACGTGAACAAAATATGTAAACTTTTGACTGAGATATTGGCTAAACTCAGCGAAAAAATCAAATTTACAATCCACATATCTCGAAAACTATTCAAGATATCTTTAAGCTATAAAATGTTTATTGTAGGTCTGGTCTAGGAGTATCCACAGAATCAAATCGGACACTCTATTCAAAAGTTAGAATCCGATGAAAATTTTGTATACCCAAGGTAGTCAACTTTAGGGCCCTGTAGCTCCGCCCCTGTATGAGATAGGGGGCCCAAGTTCCGAACTTAAACTCTCTAACACCTCTTGTATACACACCTACAATTTCATCGCCATACGATAAGTGGTTTTGAAATGGCAGAATTATGTCCACTTTTTTTCATTTTAGCCCACTGTGCGACGATCAAGAATATATATACTTTATGGGGTAGCAGATCAATACTTCAAGCTGTTGCAAACTGAATGACAAACTTAGTATACCCCCATCCTATGGTGGAGGGTATAAAAATGCTCGTTGATAATGAAATTTTCTATATCGCATATAAAGGGTGGCCGATGCTGAATGTGAACCACACCTAAACGTCAAGTTTTTTGTGTGCATTTCATTTGACATTTCTCAATATCAGACTAGAATCCTCCGAAATGTTTCAATTTTGTAATGTCCCTTCTGAAATATAAGCGTTTATGTACATATTAACGTTCTGAGCTATTCAATTTTGGTCTGATTTGGCCATTTTGTTTTGCTTAAACTGTTACACTGTGGGGAATTTTTTAGTATTTTATTGCATTGGTACTCACGCTTTGTTAACTTTTTGTACTATGTGATACCTTTGTGTAGGAAGTACCAAAACGGGCGTGGCAATGACCACCATTTTTCATAGGACTATTTAGTGCATATATAAAAGCATTACAATGTACAAAATTTCAAGTATTTTTAAGTACTGGTATTAATGTTATAAACAGTTAACATTTGGTACAAAATGGTCCATTTGTGTGGGAAGTAAATTTGTTAAATTTGTCAATTTTCTCAAGGTGGTAGCCACCAATAAACGAATAATACGTATGTGCTGAATTTCAGACGTTTCGAATGACTAGTATAGAAGTTGTTGGATAATCAATATTTCACTAAATGTTAACCCTTTATGAGGGAGGTACTGGAAGGAGTTTACACTGTATGTCATGCCCTCGTTACACTAAAGTGAGGGTATACAAATTTCGATTGTGGGTATACAAATTACGGTTCCAAGGCGAATATCGAGGCCATTGACATTCGTGAGATAGAGCCAAAACCGTCACCAAGGTCATGTAAATGGGTTGACAGGATGCGCTTCTGCGAACTTATCCGAGGCAATCACATTAATGAAATCGTCTTCCACAAATAATGAAAATGTTTGCTCTTTTGAATAAAACAATAATATCTCGACAACATTTTATTTTAATAAATTTTTCTGAATTGAAAAAATTATTAAAAGATAAAGTTATGGCAAAACAATAGACTATTCTAGAGGTTAATTGAATGTTTGGAAATGTTTAAAGATAATCTGCAACGATTAACTACATTCAAAATTCACCAATACCGATGTGTTTATCCGCATTCCGGCACACACCCTCAGATTTATTTACATATTTATTTGAAATGATACAGTTGTTCATTTTTAAAATGTATGCTTGATATGATTTCCTAAACATTTATCAATTTGTCATTTATCGTTTTGTATTAACCTAATATGTTACTGTATCGAGAACATTTATTTGTAACCATAGTAGAAGAAACAAAGCCAAACTTTATCGACAGATGTTTATTAAAACTTTCCATCAAGTGTTTCTCCAATTCAAATATTTATATTTTATCCAAATATCAAAATATAGTATAACATATGTATTTTATTTGTTTGTTTTTGTTAGCGGTAATACTGTCTCTTAAGTGGCAATGACTTTTCACAAATTAAAAAACAACTAATGTCATTTATAATTAGTATTTGATTTATATATTTAAACAAAAATATGTATATATCATTTAGCGCACTTAGCTAATAATGAGGTTCAAAAACACTTTGATTTGGAAGTGCTAAAGCTTTATTTGTCATTCCGTCGGTAAATCAATAAATCTCTTTCTGATGAATTGGATAAATAAAATTGTTAGACTTATTAAAAAAGTTAAACCGGTAATTGTGACGTAAAGTGAAATGAGGATTTTCACCTCATAAATTTGACAAAGTTTTATTTCAGTTTTTAAATTAAGCAGAATTTCTAGGTCGCGGAAAATATGCTGCAATATAGAAACATTGTGGGAGATGGTGCTTAATTAAATTTCAATCTAAAATAAATGTTTGTCAAAAAATAAATATGTTTGTTATGCATATAATTTGTTTCCTCAATTTGTTTAAACCGAGCTTCACCCCCCCCCCCCCAATGGTCTGTTGGCCTAAATAAAGTGGCTCGTGTTCATAGTTTATAATTTAGAATGGGAATATTGTAAAATTTTCGAATAAATTAATACAAATTTGTTGGCTGGACTAATAATGAATGAAGTTAAATACCCGAAAACCCGTTTTACTTCTTAAGCCCCCAAATATTCGCATAATTAATGGGAAAGCAGTTTCTGATTAAAAATCTGCTTGGATTTTTATTGATCAAATAGACAATGACCAACAAAAGCTTTATCGCAAATCAAGCTGTCAATTTTGAGAGACGGGACGGAAAATTCCAAAATTGTTTTATTGCTTTTTTATCTCAATATTTCAACTTTAGACTTATCATAGTTTATGCATATGTAGAAGGTAACGATCCGTCTTCTCTTATTGTTTTTCCTCATTTCTGCGAACATTGTTGGCAAATATGTAGATGGTTGTGTATGCGTATCACTCAGAATTGGCCGTCCTAAGTGCCACTAAAGGCACTGTGGCCATATGACAGGTTATAACAAAAAAAAAACAGATCACTTGCTTCTAAGCGCAACTTTTGTTCGATTTCGCTCATCTTGTAAGACCCATACGGTCGATTGCTGTTTTGTTTCGGCTCATATGCATAGATCCTTGATTCATAACCTGTGACGATGTTACACACTTCATTTGGGCTATCGCGGTTGTATTTCTATCGCCTCACCTTAGAGAGAATGATAATAAAGCGTGATCCATTTCGAGGTTTCCAACTTTTTTAACGAAAAAACACAGAAAATTCAAATTGAATGGGGAATGCTTATTATCATTTGACAGAAAATTCTTTGGCATTTATATTTTGAAGATTATGACTATCAAATCAAATGCTGGCCGCGGCTACGTCTCAAATGGTCCATCCGTTGTGTCCAATTTTCGATAACTCATTCGAGTATTTCGACTGGTAACTGGCGAATGACACGCGTAAACGTTGCTCAGGCGTAAGTCTTTCCATGATAAAATGCTTAACAAAATAACATGACAGCATCATCACACGTGATCTGTCAAAAAGAGGCTATTGAAAAAAGTATCTCTACTTGGATCACCCGTTATATCTTGGCTACGAGCCAAAAGTGTAATACATCGAAGGAGTTACCTAAGACCCCAAGTATGTTGAGCGGAAATCCGTTTTAGGAAATTTTAAGGCATTTGAGCAATGTCCGTTCGTTTGTCTGACTATCTGTCCGTCTGCTTTTATGTCTGGTTGGAGCGCACAATATATGTTGAAAGGAGTATCGGATTGACTTCAAAATTAGTATGTAATAATATTTATTTCTATCTCAAACAAAGTTCGAAGATGGGCCATATTGGTCCATTCCTTCTAGTACCTTCATCACAAAGGGTTAAATTTAGTGAAATATCGATTCTTTAGTAACTTCTTACTACCTAATAGAATCTTCTGAAATGCACACGTAGTATTAGTTTTAACTTTGATTTCAGTCCATAAAAATACTTGAAATTGTGTGCAATGTGATGCTTTAATAGTACCTACAGTCCCTTGAAAAATGGGAGTTGTAGCCACGCCCCTTTTGGTAACTCCGATACAAATGGTCCATTTTGCACAAAAAGTTAACGGCTTATAACAATGATGCCAGTCCAAACAAATACTTGAAATGTTGTACAGTGTAAGGCTTTAGTAGTATCTACAGTCCCGTATAAAATTGGCGTAAATGCCACGACCCTCCCAAATCAAAAGCAAGTAAAAGCGTTAAGATCGGCTATGCTGAATCTTATCTATCCTCCACCATGGATTGCATTCAATTCTATTACTGGAAAAATCTTTGGATGTGGAGCAAATCATGGAACAATCCTTTTGTTCAAGCAAATTATTAAAAAAAAAACGAGCTCTACAATTTTTAACAAAATTTTAGGGCTCAAATTCTTTAGCCAAACTCTTCATGTGGAAAATGTGGTATTTATGGCTTAAATTAGCATATTTAAGAGCTAACTTTACACGGGAAGTGCAACAAAATATAAACCGATTTCTAAAAATTTTATTAAGTTTCTATTCTTGCCAAAATAGAATACAACCAGCAAACTTCCAGCTAAATTTCTTAGAAAATGTGGTGTTTATGGCTTCAACAAATCTTTTTGTGAGCGACATCTATAGGTGGACTATAACAAAATATGAACTGATTTAAAAACCAGTAAGGAAAGTCTAAAGTCGGGCGGTGCCGACTATATAATACCCTACACCACTCTCGTAATATTGAATAACTCTGATATATAAATTTTGTAATTCATGTATAAATTGTTTACATAAATTTACTTTTGGGACATTTTATACTTAAATAATACCATGTACCACAGTGTGGTGTAGGGTATAAAAACGATTGGATCGAAAGAGACAAATCGGATGAAACATATATATGGGAGCTATAGCTAAATCTTAATCGATTTTCTTCAAATTCGGCAGTGTTGGTTCATGGATCAAGAAACTCTATCATTCTAAATTTCAAAACGATTGGATGTAAAATACAGCTTCTATAGAACTAAAGGGCCAAATCGGACGAAACCTATATATGGGAGCTATAGCTAAATCTTAACCGATTTTCTTCAAATTCGGTAGTGTTGGTTCATGGATCAAGAAACTCTACCATTCTAAATTTCAAAATGATTGCATGTAAAATACAGCTTCTTCAGGACTAAAGAGCAAAATCGGACGAAACATATATATGGGAGCTACAGCTAAATCTTAACCGATTTTCTTCAAATTCGGCAATGTTGATTCATGGATCAAGAAACACTACCATTCTAAATTTCAAAACGATCGGATGTAAAATACAGCTTCTATAGGACTAAAGGGCCAAATCGGACGAAACATATATATGGGAGCTATAGCTAAATCTTAAGCGATTTTCTTCAAATTCGGTAGTATTGGTTCATGGATCAAGAAACTCTACCATTCTAAATTTCAAAATTATTGGATGTAAAATACAGCTTCTACAGGACTAAAGAGCAAAATCGGACGAAACATATATATGGGAGCTATATCTAAATCTGAACCGATTTCAACCAAATTCAATAGCGATCTTAACAGACGCGAAATACTCTAAACTGAAAAATTTCAGACCGATCGGAGTGAAATTGCGACCTGTAGTCGACGAACAACTTTACATGGACAGACGGACGGACGGACAGACATCGTTAAATCGACTCAGCTAGTGATTCTGAGTCGATCGGTATACTTTAAGGTGGGTCTAGCTGTGTTATTTTCAGGTGTTACAAACATGTGGCGTGGAACAAACTTATAATACCCTGTACCACAGTGTGGTGTAGGGTATAAAAATGTTTACTGTGATGAAATCTTGTCTTAATAAAATACAAACTGCAAAGATTCAGTTAAAATGCTTAGAAAATGTGGTAAATAGTACAATTTTATGGCTAATATTTTTGGAGTACATTTAATCCCCAAAAATACAGTTATGTGGGGCAGCTGGGGAGTAAATATGTTCCACAAAAATATTGGCCTTAACATTTTCTATAAAGTTGCTGAACATACCCTACACCAAAAAAATATTTTTGATACATAATAGTAAAATACTAACATTTTTGAGGTACAATGTGATTCTTTTTGAGCTATTTAGGGTGCCTAGACACATTCAGATTGTATTGATATGTTCACAAAAGTTTTTCAGATTTACCTTGGCTACAATTTTGCGAAATATTGTTAGTGAAAAATTATGAGTCCCTGGAAGTTATGCTGAAAAAAGTGAAAACAAATATTTTTTTCCCATAAAATGTTAAGAAACTTTGTTCAGCATATTATTAGCTACATTATTGCCAAATATAGTTAAGCGGTATCACCACGTCTGAATTAGTTGTAGGACAAAATCTGATGATACCTTTTTCGTGGCGCACACTGATATTCAGTTCCTTTAAAAAAAAAAAATGGTCACCAATTTCGCCAAAACGAATATAGGGTTATACTAACCTTTGGTAGTAGAATCGAGCCTATGCTGTCAAGTCCGTGTATTTTTCAAAAAGTGTTCATTTGTTGCATATTGTTATTGGACTGTAGCGTGATTGAAATGTTTCCACCTTTCTGACTCCCACATAAAGCAACCACACATTAGTCACAAAGTGAGTGTACTCGTATACGTCAATCGATTTACTCGTCTGAAATGTGCTTACTCATTTTGTGTCACAAACTTTACGAACCGCCCTCGTATTCAAATGTACCTTATCTTGGGCGCCATAAAGTTGTGTTTATTTACAATTTTCATTGATTTATAATGAAAACATAATTATTTATGTATGTGATTTTTACGAGTATTTTCCCAAATGAAAATCTCATTTCAATTGAAATTGTGGGAAATAAACCGAGGTACTTCAGCGCCTATACTCTGCAGTCTTCCCTGTGGCCCCACCCCCAGCTCTCTGGGATTAAATAAAGAAAAATCTTTGTTTGTGGCATTACAAAACAACAACATAAAAAGGTTTTATTATCATTTTATTATTTTTTAATAACCACAACAGACTGTGGAATTTGTGTGATTGATGTCGGTATGAATCTGTCTTCGGCAACGTTTCAATACGGTTATTGTCATGTTGTTCTGCTGATTGTTCATGATATGCGATTGTAAGTGGGCGGAAGGATGGAAGGGTGAAACAGTACCAGACCCCCACCCACCCTAAGGTGTGTAATGCAGATTTTTATTTGTGTCGGGTATCGGAAATGGCTTTCCTTGTGACAATTTCACTCGCATGTAAATGACAAAAGAGTTCCAATCGCAATCTGCACCTCCACCTACACCACCACCATTGCCACCTCTCATCAAAAAAAACGGAAACAAAACGATGAAGAAAACAATGTTTTGGTTTCCGATAAGCTCTTTTATGGCGAATCCCAACCCTACCACTACCCCCTTTCCCCTCCTGGATGAGTTAGACTTTAATGGGCTTTTGTGTAGATCCTGTGTTTATGTTGTTTCATTGTTTGGTTGTTTTGTGGTTTTGGGTTTTCATGTATTTTAAGTAAACTTGGCTTATTCGAATAGTCATAAAACGATTCTATTCGTAAAAAGCCATTTGGGACTTTTCCGCAAAAGTTCAGCAATTCCTAGGAAAATACACATGTATCTATCTATGTAAGTATATATCTACACATATGTGGCAATGACAATATCAGTTTGTGGTTGCCTTGTTTTCTCCCCAAAGTCATTGTTATCCTTTCGGTAACCGAAAACAGATACAAACTAATATCAATACGATAAAGTGGCACTTGGCAATAGCGTATGTGTTCGTGTGTTTATTGGTCTGTTGCTAGAAATGGAACATGGTAAAGTAGAAAATTATTTAATTGTTTTTTTTTCAATAGATCTACTTAGACTTACATATTAGTTATAAGTGAAGTTTAAGTAATAACATAACATGGTATAGTAAAGTTTCAATTTTGCAAAAAAATTAACCTTTTTTTCCTTATTTCTAAGAAGCATTCTTCTTAATTCTCTTATTTAATCTTTTTCTGTATGTTCAAACCCATAACTATAATGGTCGACATAGGCAAGATTTAAATATCAGGATATAACAGCTTTAAATTATAAATATTTTAATCTAAATATTTGGTTGCTTATCCGTCAACCCAATCAAAAGTTATGTACAGTAGGGAAAGACTTAAGTCCAGCGGAGCCGACTATGTGCTACCCACCCTACACCACTTTGTTAGAGAAGAATAAGTACACACATAGTCACTCTAAATCTGAAATACTTACATTTCAATTCGCTGCGTTTTAAACTATTATCTTCAAAAATTCACAACATTGAAAGAAATGTTCAGCATAAAACTTTAATATCTAAATGTGGACGGATTTTCCCCAATGTTGGCAGTGTTTGTTCTTAGATCAACAAAATCTTCTCTGCCGAGTTTAATAACAACCGGATGTTATTTAAAGTTTCTATAGCACCTTGATACCAAATCGGAAGGAATAAAGGGTTTTCCAACAAGAGGTGTTATTTTGGTATTCAAAGAAAAATGCCATTTTTTTTAGATAAATGATCGGATGTTTATTTCAAAATAAAGAGGAAGATATGCCGTTAATAATGAAAAACGACATCAGCCAAATGGCCACCACGACCACGCTTACAGGTCCATATCCTTTTCATGAAATATTCCATAACCAAATCGCAAAGTGGCAGCCCTATGTCCTCGATAGCCTCACGAATTCTATCTTTGAGGTCTTGAATCGACGCTGGGCTGTTGGCGTATACCTTATCTTTTACGTGGCCCCAAAGGAAGAAGTCGCAAGGTGTTAAATCACAAGATCTCGTTGGCCAATTGTGATCACCCCTTCGAGAGATAACAAGGTCCGGAATCTTTCCCGTAACAGAGCAATGGTTTCGTTGCCTGTGTGGCACGTAGCGTCGTCTTGTTGAAAGTAAACTTTGTCCAGATCAATACCATCCAACTCCGACCATAAAATATCATTAATCATCTCTCGGTAGCGCAATCCATTCACCGTAACTGTTGATCCAACCTCATTTTCGAAAAATTAAGGTCCAATGACCCTGCCGGACCATAAACCGCAACAAACAGTCACACGTTGAGGATGGAGAGGCTTCTCAACAATAACTCTTGGGGTTTCCGAGCCCCAGATGCGACAATTTTGCTTGTTGACGTAGCCACCGAGGTGGAAATGGGCCTCATCAGTCAAGATGATTGTTCGATGATTTTCGATTTTTAGAATTTTAATAATTTCAATGAGTTGTTGAATCGTGTATCGTTCCATTTTTAGTAATGGCGTAGTTTCTACTTGTCAAATGTCAAAGAATAAAAGCTTCAAAAGCGACAGCTACCGAAATACCGGGTGATTCAAAATAACACCTCTTGTTGGAAAACCCGTTATTTTTACGTATATCTACTAGTACTATACTAAAAGCCGGTCTTCATATCACATTTGCGGTTCAACGCGCAACACCGCACCTCATATTAAAATTAAAATGATTTTAATATTCTAGCTTTGCGATTGGAGCAAATGTGGCCTGATTTTGAAATTTATATAAACACTGGTGTAAGTTGGAAAAAATCTTGGCAACAATACAGTTCTTTCTTCGAGAGCAAAATACAATATATACTTTTTTTCAAAAAATTTCAAAAAATCAATTTTTTTTGGAAAATATAATATTAAGTGACGTTAACTTTATTATTTTTGGGTATATCGGATAGATTTTTCATCAAAAATCCATTTTTTTTTTTTGGAAAATAAAATTTTAAATGACCTAAACTGTATTCTTTTTGGGTACATCGGATAGATTTTTTTCATCGTATACAATTTTTATTTGTCAATTCAGAAAAGTTGTTGCGAAAGAAATCTGCTCCGTTATGTACGAATTATTTCCCCTTTCGAGAGTTATCGTACGAACCAACCAGACGGACGGATATTTCACAAATGACTTAAGATGCCCTAAAATGCTTACTTTCGTACAACTGTTTCACTAGGCGTAGACAGTAAAATGTTTGCAAATATTACGACAAGGTCTTCAAACTCCGCAGTGTTGTCTATGTATTGATATACGTTGAAAAGATCTGAACCCGAAATAATTTTCTTCAACATCATTTTAGTTTTAATTAAAAGAACATCTAAAAAAGTTCAGTCGGGTAAAACGAATTAAGAATCCCCTACCTTTAGTTGAAAAAAATATTCGGAAATTTATTTTTTTTTAGTTAAATTATTATCAATTTAAATTGCATTGAATAACTTTAAAGTATATACTGGTATTAAAGTTATAAGCTGCTAATTTTTGGTGTTGAATGGTCCATTTGTGTCGGAGGTACCAAAAGGGGCGTGCAAATAACGGCCACTAATAATGTACAATACACTGTACAAAATTTCAAAAAATTGTATGATGGTGATGTGTCAGATAACAAAATGGGCGTGGCAACTTCGCCCATTTTTCTTGAGGTTAGCGACTAATAAGTTAATACTATGTGTGAAATTTCAGAAGATTCGAATAAGTAGTATAGAAGTTATTAAAGAATCAATATTTCACTAAATGTTAACCCTTTGTGGGGGAGGTACCAGAAGCGGAGGGCCCAATATGGCCCATCTTCGAATTTAGCCGGATCTGGAGACAAATATTACTGTGTACCGTATCGGTTACTCCTTTCGAGAGTTATCGCGCACTCCAGCCAGCAGACAGACCGATGGGCGGACGGACATTTCTCAAATTACTTAAAATGACCCAAATCGAATTTCCGCCAAACATTTTCCATTAAACAAACAAACTCAACTTAGAACATATGTTCGAGAGAAGTATGCCAGCTAATCGAATGCACGTAGCTCGAGAAATTACAAAATTCGCTATTGAACAGACCTCGTTCATAATAGTGGGGGTATAAAAACATGAGTTTGTTGAAATTCTTTTACTTCTACTAAAAGGGCTATAATTACAACATTTATCCAATGACTTTTTCAAATAGGAATTTGTTTATTCGTTAGGATGCTAGCTTTCCAAAAATGGAACAAACGCTGTTTTTCCGATTTTTTCTATTTTGTATGACTTTGTCAAATTGTTTTCTTCAATAAAATTTCACTTTAATCAAAAGGAAAAATCGTTTCCATTTTCATGTATTTCATGAATAGTAAAATACACTTATATAAAACTCCAAAAATTTTAAGCTTGAACGAAATTTACCCGAAAAACGTATCCTTTGGTTTGTTGCATAAACAATTATGCATAAACCCTGAGGCAAAAAACATGACATTTGATATCTTCGATAAGCCCATCAGAACCCATATACGAGTACATAAAGGTTATATGACATTGTTTGCCAAAAATTAATCATGTCTTCCTTCGAGCAAAACTGATGACATAAAAATTAAATATTACAAAAAAGAAAATCATTCCGACAAAGCCCAGATCGCTGACTACAGGAGGCAACGCAGACAGCAGACACTGCGCTGCTGTCTGCCTACCTTCGCCATGTAAGCCAGATTGCCCGGCAGGTTGGCTGGCAAAGAAGGCGAATTGTTAACCGCAATTGTTGGGCAAAAAACAGTTTATTAAAGAACGATTAAACAAAATCGCACACGCATCGCTTGCTCTTGGTTAAAGGTATAATTAACGCCAAAGGGCATCGTTAACATTATTTACACTCAAAAAAGTGTTTCTTTATATTTCTTCTTTATATGAGGGGAAATGTGGGGCAAAGGAGATAAAATGAAGCACAAGCTTAACACACTTGAGCAATATTATAGTCATTGAAACAAAATTATAGCCAAAATCAAACCGGAAGCTGGGTTCGAGTACACTGAGCGTCTATGTGTTGCTCTCGTATTAAATTAATTGGCTATTACCTGCTACGAAGGCAGCTATTTACAGTGTACACAGCTGTGTTTGACGAAAATGAAGAAAGTACTGTATGTTTAAGACCTGACAGACAGACAGCAATACGCCGCAAAAAGGGCACTTGAAAATCATTAACAGAATTGAATTTGTGACTCTCAATGATGATTGTGACGAAGGCGACAGCAGCGGCAACGGCTCCATTGATGATGAGGACGACAACGACGACGATGATGATGATGAATGTAGTGGAAAAACAAGTTTTCAACTTTTAATAATGTAAACTCATTAAAACGATGATGACAAAAACAAATCTTAACAATATATCAAAATGAAGGTGAAACTCGTGAAACTCTTAGGGTTTTATGCATTTACACTGCGACTCTCCATTCGCCTGTCCGTCTGTCAGTGCAATTGGGGGGATGCATTGATTTATGTCGGAGCACATTCGATTTTATTTGCAGCTAGCCAGCCCGGGCCGGTACCGTACGATGTACCCTTGAGGTCTGTGTTAAATTTCCTTGCAAGTACTTGCAACTGTCTGCATGTCTGGGTCATGCATGTCAAGATTTATCTGCGATTTAAGTGGGCAGTTCCCTGCGTAAATTAAAGTAATGGGAAGGCTTTGCTTCCACAAATCGTTTTCGCTGGATAATTTTAATTAAATTTTAATGGCACCCATTCACTTTACAATCTATGCAAAAATGCGGACGGCAGCAGTCCCTTCCTAAATTAGGTCACCGCATAGAGATTAAAGACGACGGCAATGACAACAATGACACGTTGCCATCGCATTAACACTTGTTGCGCCAACGGCAGGACCACACACGATCACAGGTTCTCCAGCGCAGATGAAAAGGCATTCACGTGAATTCATCTCGTCACCAGTGACGAGCAGAAAATGAAAACAACCTTTAAAGCCATTAATAATGGCAAAAGTGATAGCTGTGATCATTTACAGTACCGAAACCGAAATTCAAACGTTGTTCGAGCCGTACGTGCTTATAATTTGCAATGGCCAAAACACTATTTGTGGTGCTGCCACCACAGCTCACACAAATTGCGGACTCAATTGGCATCAGCAGAAATCAGTCACAAAAAAACGGCAGAAAATCAAAAATCCAAACCAACCAACCAACAACTCAAACTGAAATAAAAAATACAGCAACAACACAACACCAGCAGCAACAACAAGAAGCCAAGAATGCTGTTTTTTTACAAGCTGACAAATAGTTAAAAATTAAACAAAAACTGCAACAACAACTACGAGTACACCAGCATTTAGCCATCCAACTAAACATCCATTCATTCATTCACGCATTCATGCAGCCATTGAGACATTCAGTCAGTCACTCAGTCAGACAGATAGTCAGTCAACGACAAATGAATCGAAATGCACGCATTTTAACCAAGTCAATCCAAACACCTCCCGCCAACCAACCAACCAAACGAACTGCCGGTCGACCAACCGGCCTATCATCATCACCATAGCCATCATCTCACAGTTCCATGGCACTGAGAATAACGCACACAGATGACGATGACGCTTGATAGCCAACAAAGAATTACAACGATACTTGGTCCGTAATTCCGTCTGTCCGTCTGCCTGACCGATTGTTTATTTGATTTCATGTCGTTTTATCTTTTTCGTGTATCTGATTTAAACACTTTTAGCAATTACATATATTTGCGTCAACGTCAGCATCTGCGTCAGCGCCAGCGTCACAATCTGGCCATTGATATGGAAGCAATTGCAATGCCCGCCACACCCCCTCACCAACCATCAACACACTTTTTCGTCACATTATTATCAAAGAAAAGAACAAAATGCATTCTGCTGCAATGATAGAAAAGTGGTCATAAGTTCTAGGCATTGCCGAATTGAATATCTGCTTCCCAAAGCAGAAAAAACGACAAAAATTTTGTAAAATGACAAATAATATACTTATACCTACGGAGAGGCATATTATTATGTGTGGATTTGTAGTCCAGTTATTGAGCAAAAAAGGTGAAAAATGGGGAACAAATGGTAGAAAATTGATATTTTTGCGATTTTTAAGGCACTGGATGCACTTTTTTCGGTTAGCTTTGTTCCGCATTTTTTCTTCTATTCAATATCTACAACTTTGCTTTAGAACTTAAAGAGATATTGCGTAAGGTATACCGAGATATAACCGTGTTAAAATATAGAAAAAGTGCTAAAAATCCACATTGAGCAAAAAATTCGTATGGCCATTAAATTATTAATTGAGCCAAATTGACTGACTAACGAATAATGCAGAAGTTCTTATTTTTGGGGCTACTTTCTAGTCCAATTCTCAAAATTGAGTCCCAAATCAATGAGCTGAAAAATGCTGTAATGTGTTAGGTGTTGTATGATTCTGCTATATTAGTTTGCAGGCCAAGGAAGGTGGCCGCTTCCACTGGATGGGTCTAAAGAGACCTGGAAACAAGTTGAGTAGTGTGTCGTGTGGTCCCTTGTTACATGCGGGACAGGTGTTCGAAGTGTTGCCAACAATACTTGCCCAATACGAATTGGGACGGCTTCATCAGGCAGATCTCAGTTGGGCCAAAACTACTTTTGTCTGTCGTGGTAATCTCCTAGCTCGATATTCACTCTGTAATTTTTCACGGCTTTAGCGACTGCTTCAGAATGTATGTCAGCAAGGCCTTCCCTGCAAGTTCTTTGAGCTAGAGGTTTTGTTGTAGCAGCTTGGCGACTCTGAGTTGATAAACCTTAAGTCTATTTCTATTACAGACTTCGTTCCGGCTTATATCCGACGGTCGCGTGAACTTTGCCTTGTTTTCATTTATTCTCATTGTTGTCCGGATGTTAATTAACATTTGCCTGTTAATCTCAAGGAATTGATGTTATTTGAGTTTTACCGTTTCTATTCTCCACTAGAAGTGCCACATTTCTGTTAATAGTCGTCATGGTGTCAAGTCTATTTTTGATGTTGTTGTAGTGGTAGCACTTCCGGTGACTTATTTTTTAGCTGCAGAAACTCGAATTATGATGACAACATGAAAATGTTGATGTTAAATTGTTCCACTGCCCCAGCTGGGAATCGAACCCAGCATCTTCGGAATCCAAGTCTTACACACTAACCACTGAGCTACCGAAGGCCACTGATCTAGAGGTTATCTCTTGTAGCATTTGTCCTCGTGCTCTAGATCATGAAGGTCTTTCCTGATCTGCCTGGGAGGTTGAAGCTCATCCTGAAGCTGGTGGTGTGCTGTAAAAGCAGCATCTGTTTGCTAGCAACCAAGCAAATGCTGCTTTTATATTAAACAATTGTGTCGTCGAGTATGACCTTCGTCTCCTCATGTAGGTGGTCTACAGAAGACATGAAGAGTTCTTACGCCGGCATTTTGGCTGATGTGCAGTTATTCCACTGCGTCTCGCTCACTTTCGGTGACCACACTGGTGCTGCATAGTTAATCACAGACCGACTTATCGCTTTATAAGAGGTCAACAATGTTTCTTTGTCGGTTTCCCAAAGACCTCGCGCTCTACATCATGAAGGTCTTTCCTGATCTGCCTGGGAGGTGGAAGTCTATCCACAAGGTCTCCTCATGTATGTGCCCCTGTCGCAGTTCTTAGAGCGGCATTTTGGCAGGTCTACAGGTTCTTCTCGCTCACATTCGGTGACCACACTGGTGCTGCATAGCTAACCACAGACCGAACTATCGTTAACAAGGTTTTTTTTCTGCAGGCTAGCGACTTGAGGACCTTGTTTCTACTTCTCATTTTATTGCAGATAGCTGTGGAATGTGCGTTAGACCTGATGAGGCTATCAAATGTGACACCAAGAAGCTTAGGTCAGAATTTTTGTTTCATTGGTTATTACATTGAGTTGCTCTTTCACTTGTAATGTCCATATTTTAAACAGTATTGCAGATGATTCGGCTCGGATATCTTCAGGTTCCTCGCACCAAACAAATTGGCAATTTCAGCCAGGTCGCCATTCAGCCTTCCACATATGTCATCGATCAAGTGGCCAGACGCCAGAATCGTGCAGTCATCAGCATATGACACGATTTCAACGACGTCAAGTGGTGGCGGAAATGCAGAGAGGAATAGGTTAAACAGTGCCGGGGATATCACCCCACCTTGGGGAACTCCCTGTTTAACTCCACGGGGTTTGGACTTCTTTTTATCTTTCACATACGACTGGCGCCCACTCATATAACTAACGATCAAATGTTTCAAACTGTTCGGGAGGGACGTGTTGGCAATGTCCTCAAAAAGCGTGGTTGACAGTATCTAAGGCCTTCGGTAGGTCAAACTCCACGTGGGCTGTCCTGTCAACGGGCTTGTTCTGGTTAGGACCGCGGCTTATATTTGTGGAAATGGCGTGCAAAGGAGTAGTCGTACTGTGCTGCTTTCGGAATCCGTGCTGATGATCCGCGATTGGAAAATGTCCTATCAGGCTCGGGAGGATTAAAGCCTCAAGAGTTGTTGCTACTGGTGACAGAAGAGAAATAGGCCTGTATGATTCCCCATACTCGCATCTTTTCTCGGTTTCAGTAGCGGCACCACTCTGCCACGTTAGTCCATATGGGCAAGTTGATGACATTACTCGGGTACTCGACTCCCGGTATGTCCAACTACCTCAACATAAACATAGATATTCCGTCGGGGCCAAACGCTGTGGATGACTTTGGGCTACGGATGACTTCTGTAACTTCTCTAACTGTATATTGTGATGGAAGTACCTCGGCTCGGAGAGCATGAATACGGCTTATGTTTCTCCTTTTCGCCCTAACACTTTCGGGATACACAATGAATTGCCGGTTAAAATAACAGGCGTTCAGTCACATTGGTAGCACCAAATGTGACTGCCGTTCGGTCATCTCTCCTGCCAGGATTCGAGGGTGACTTAACCGTTGCCCAAAATTTACCGATAGTGGAATTACATTACATTTTTACTATTTAATGGGTGAACTTCGAAAAATTACCCAAATTGGTTGTCTAATAAGAAGTAGATTACCCAACTCGTCCTCTACTAAGGCATAGGTAACCCAACTGGTCCTCCACTAAGGCATAGATAACCCAACTGGTCATCTACTAAGGAGTTGATAACCCTACTGGTCGTCTTCAAAGAAAAATATAAGCCACCTGGTTGTGTACTAAGGAGTAGATAAACTAATTGGTCGTCAACTAAGAAATAGATAAACCTACTAGGAGTCTAATAAGGAGTATATAACCCAACTGGTCGTCTAAAGGATTAGATTAGCTAACTGGTCCTCAACTAAGGGTTATACAACCCAACTGGTCCTCTACTGAGGGTTAGATAACCCAACTGTTTCTCTACTAGGGAGTAGATATGCCAACTCGTCATCTATTAAGGTAGATAAGCCAATTGGTCGTCAACTAAGAAATAAACAAGCCTATTGGGTGTCTACTAAAGTTTTTAACCCCCAACTGGTCCTCTACTAATGGTTAGATAACCCAACTGCTTATCTAGTAGGGACTAGATAACCCAACTGACCGTGTACTAAGAAGTATATAACCCAACTGGTCGTATTAAAGACTAGATTAGCTAACTGGTCCCGTACTAAGGGTTATACAACGCAACTGGTCCGCTTCAAAGGGTTAGATAACCCAACTGGTCATCTACTAAGGAGTAGATAAGCCAACCAGTCATCTACTAAGGATAAGATAACCCAACTGGTCCTCTACTAAGGCATAGATAACCCTACTGGTCATCTACAAAGGAAAATATAAGCCAAATAGTCGTGTACTAAGGAGTAGATAAGCCAATTGTCGTCAACTAAGAAATAGATAAGCCTACTGGTCGTCTATTAAGGAGTGTACAACCCAACTGGTCGTGTTAAGGATTAGATTAGCTAACTGGTCCCCTACTAAGGGTTAGATAACCCAACTGGTCGTCAACTAAAAAATAGATAACCCTAGTGGTCGTCTACTAAGGAGTACATAACCTAACTAGTCGTGTATTAAGGATCAGATAATTCAACTAGTCGTGTATTAAGGATCAGACTATTCAACTGGTCGTGTATTAAGGATCAGATTATTCAACTGGTCGTGTATTAAGGATCAGATTATCCAACTGGTCCTCTACTAAGGGTTAAATAAGCCAACTGGCCCCCTACTAGGGAGTAGATAAGCCAACTGGTCCTCTACGAAGGATTAGATAACCCACCTGGTTATCTACTACGGAGAAGATATCCCAACTTTTCCTCTACTACGGAGAAAAGGCGATTTCGTTACTGGTAAAAGTGCAGTATTTTATTTACCCTTTGCAAATATTTTCTAGTGCTTCATGTCGACAAGGTAACATTTTTCCAGAAACGAAATCGCCATAAAAGTTTGATTTCTCTGATATATTGTTTGGTGCAATTTGGTAAATAATTGATAAACATCAATACATACGTCATCAGATCAATGTTATGACACAATGTAACCCGCAATGCATAAAAATATTTTAAAACATCATTAAAATTTATTTTTTTATGTTTCTTTTATATTAAAAGCCGGACTAAGAAATGTTTTTTAGTTTATCTCAAAACACCACTGTATACATAAAAATTATAATGGTTGTATGATCCTAACCCAAGCGATTGAAGCAAATGTGGTTAAAGTTTGAAATGTAGTTGGGAAAATAATGTAATTAGGCAGAGCATTCGACCCAAATATAAACCCTGAGCCGAAATCTTCTTGAGTTTATATGTCGAATTTTTATTTTCACAATGATGCAGATATAGGGTGAAACATCTTCGAATAAATTCTTAGATGTTGTCTTCGCCACTTGTTGCACTCCAGCAGATAAAGCTGACAGCAAAGCGCAGATGCGTGTTGCTGCCACAGCACAGTGTCTCGTCGAGCGGGATCTTCAATTTCACAGTAAATATTTAAGCCAAATATATATAAAATAAATAAACGAGATAAAAACAAGTAAGAAAGTTTCAGTCGGGTAAACCGACTAAGGTGTACCCTCACTTTGTGAGTAATGTAATATACAACATTACACCAATAAATCTGTCAATTTGTGTGGGAGGTACCAGAAGGGGTTTTCCAAAAACACGTATTTTTCGGTAAATACATTGCATTGTGCTGAACTATAAGCGTTTATGTGCACTGGTATATTAAAGTTACGAGCTATGTAATTTTGGTATGATTTGGTCATTTTGTGTGGGAGGTACAAAAAGGGGCGGGGTGATAACGCCCACTTTTTACAGGACTATAGGCACTATAACAGCATAACACTGTACAAAATGTCAAGTATTTGTATGCACTGGTATTAAAGTTACAAGCCGTTTACTTTTGGTACGAAATGGTCCATTTGTGTGGGAGGTACCAAAAGGGGCTGTACAATAATGCCCATATTTTACCGGACTATAGGCGCTACAAAAACATTATACTGTAGAAAATGTCAAGCATTTTTATGCACTTGTGTTAAAGTTATAAGCAGTTAAATTTTGATGCAAAATGGTCCATTTGTGTGGGAGGTACCAAAAGGGGCATGCCAACTTCACCCATTTTTCTCGAGTTAATAGCGACTAATATACTAATATTATGTGCAGAATTTCAAAAGATTCGAGTAAGTAGTATAGAAGTTATTAAAGAATCAATATTTCACTAAATTTTAACCCTTTGTGTGGGAGGTACCAGAAGGAGTAGACCAATATGGTCCATCTTCGAACTCATCCGGAGATAGATCAAAATATTACCACATACCAAATTTGAAGTCAATCGGTTACTCCTTTCGAGAGTTATCGTGCGCACCAGCCAGCAGACACACTGACAGACAGACAGACAGACGGACATTGCTCATTCGACTTAAAATGACCCAAAACGGATTTCCTCCGAACATACTTAGGGTCTTAGATCACTCCTTCGATGTGTTACACTTTTTTCCGTAGCAAATGATATATACCCTCGTCACACTAAAGTGAGGGTATAATAAAGGATGTATCAATACGGCATAAAAAATTTTAGAAGTTTCACAGAATTTTGAACACTGGAACTAAAGCTTCGTAGCTAATAACACAGTGCGACAGTCCAAAAACCAAAAGCCGCGATACTATTTTTCTTGTAGGTCTTGGCGTGTGAAACAACGTTTGTCCTACGAAATTTGCCGGACACCCCCAAAATCCGGATTTACGGGTAAAAAACAGATTTTCTTGCCTTTTTTCACTTGAACGCCAATAACATTATTAATTATCAACCGATTTCTAGTCTCTAAACGAATTTGGAAAGATGAGTATTAGACCTTCCATCGATGTATATTTTGTTTATTTAAAGCTGTAGGAATATGTGTATATTTGTTCCGCAAACAAATGTTAAAAATTTTTTTTTATCATTTTTTAGTTTAGGCAATGTTTTTACGAATTATTTTGTGAGATAACCGTACCATTAATTATTTTCATATATATAGTATATTTTATAAGAAAAAAAATGCAACCAGTCTTTTAAAAATCCGCTTGCAATTGACTGAGTTATTAAAGTTTTATTAAAACTAAATATGCACATAAATACTAGTTTTTTAGACATTATTGAGTTCAATGGCCAAAACTAGTGTTTATATACCGATTTAGTTTTAATGAATCTTTAATAACTCAGTCAATTGCAAACGCATTTTTAAAAGACTGGTTGCATTTTTCTCCTTATAAAATATACTTTATATGTGAATCAATTAATCGTGCGGTTATCTCACAGAATAATTGGTAAAAACATTGCTTAAACTAGAAAATGACGGAAAAAATTAAAACAATGTGTTTGTGGGACAAACGAACAGAAAATCCTACAGCTTTACATAAATGTCTTTCCAAATTTGTTTAGAGATTAAAAATCGGTTAATAATTAACCATGTTATTGGCGTCAAGTGAAAAAAGTCAAGAAAATCGGCTTTTTACTCGTAAATCCGGATTTTGGGGGTTTCCGGGGAATTCCAAAATAAGATTCGTGTTTTACTCGACAAGACCCACAGGAAAAATAGTATCGCGTCATTTGCTTCTCAACTTGAGTTTATTTTGTCGCACTATGTAATTGTAACACTTGTTCGCTATTTTCAGAGCTGAGAATAAGGAGCTGTAACCTATTCCATTCATATGACAAAGTCTTGTGGTATTCAGTGAACCATAAAATAAAAATATGTTTCAATGAAAATATGATCTATTCCCAAACACTGTGCTCTGTGTTGTGGAGTTGTTATGGCTAAGTACTGCGCTCAGTCAGTGTCACTCACTTTTAGCCGGTGTTAGGTTATATAGCTATGGATTTGTGTTGTCTTGTCTTTTTTCTATTTCGGGGTTTTATTTCGTTTGCAAGTGATTTTCTTGATCGTCTCAATATCTACAGAGTACTGCAACATTTGGAATTTATGTGCATTTGATTTGTACAACATTAGAGAAAAACAACACCAGCACAAAAACAAAGATAGCCTAACAACAGAACAAATGGTCACAAAAAAAGCCTAACAAAGTCGTTTTATGGTTTCAACAAAATATGCTTAATTTACTCTTTGGACAAGAAAACAGACTAACAAAAAAAACGACACTAGACAACTTCAATCGATACAGACAGAGTTTTTAGAAGACAACAAAAAACACAGATGTTGGCATGTGAACAATTAAGTCAACAATGTTCTCCATTAGCCAAAAATACATCGAATCAACAGCGAAAATTGTAAATTAGGAAAAACATCTCGAGAAACATGAAAAATCGTAAGACAAAAAAATTAAAAATGAACCAACTAACCGCATTTATCGCGGCTTTTTTGCGCAGCTCTGTGTTTCGTCCGTTAATCTCAAAATACGGACACTCCACGTCCGGTGTTCAGTGTTCAATGTTCGGTGTGTGCATCAACTCAAAGCGATTCTTTTGAAGTCCAAATCCAATGGCGAATTGGCGGATTGCGTCCGCTGCCATTTGACGATCGGAGGCCATAATTCGTGTGGAAAATAAACAATTCAATCATTACTCAATAACAATTTGGTTGAAAGACTCGTCTCGCTTCTCGTATTCATTTAACACTTTGTTATGTTTATTTTTCAATAAAAATCGTTTAATGACGAGTTGCGCTATCCCCCACCCCCGCCCAGTGCCACCTGTCGCCGCTGAATACATCTCAACGGAGAAAAGTTCTGACATCCAGTTGTTTTATGAACTTTTTCTGCGGTCTCTGTCGGGAGAATGCTGGCATTCCGTTTGTCTTTCTGTCCGTCCCTTCTGTGTCTGTCTGTGTGCGATGGTTGTGTTAATTAATATTATTTATTTTTCTATTTCGTCAAGTTTAACTTTTACGCTCTAACTTGAATTTAACTATGTTAGGAACAAATAATGACACAGTGAGTCAATTGATGTGACTGTCGTGTAGATGTTTGGCCGTAGCTCTTCTCAACCACTTGATTGGTGTAACAAAAACTTTTGCTAGGAGACTTAATTTTATTGTCGCCATAAATTTGTTAGTCTCCGCGTTATTGGTACCACTTGACAGATGATGTTGTCAGATGATGGCTTGTGCCATCGAAGTTAATGGAAATTGTTAGAGAAATACCAAAAAAAAAATTTGAATGGGAATTTTGCCAAACACTTTGGTAATAAAATATTAATTGAATAAATTAGTTTTACGGAGTTTTTATACTATAATGCTATAGTTTATGCTAAATCAAGTGATTACAATAGTATTTAATAATTATCAAATATTTTCATTAAATAATGTAAGAATAAATAAATTTAGATATTTCTCGATCGAATGCATTTATAAACATGTATTCATTTATAAATTCATTTATAAACAGAAAATTGTTATTAAATAATGTTTGGAGATCGTGGGTTCGATTCCCACCCGAGGCTCTGCCCTTTCGCTACTAAATATACCAAACAACATAATCTTTTTCACCCGAATTTTCCGCGAAAGTAAAATTTTTATATAAATTTACTTTGTTTTGTAATTCATACAAAATAAATAATAAATGTTATTAAAACATAATATAAATTATTTTGTTAAAATAAACACATTTTTATTGAAAATAAACGTCAATTTTTTGTTTAATCATATGGTACTATAAAACAGAGTATCGTGCGTCACGTACCGTGCGTCACGTACTGTGCGTCACTAAGGGTTCGTGGCTTTTTATAAAAAACGACAACTTTTTTTACTGCAATTATGCCAAATTTGCTAAAAAATTGCGAAAACTCACTTCAACTTTCCAAGTTTTTTAGCGTGCGTCACAAAACATTGTGAACAATTATTGCGTAACAAATACCAGGTATGAATTTATGTTTCCTTTCCGAAAGAGTCCTTAAATCCCACTAAACGCTATGTATAAGTTTATGTTATCTTTCGTTAAAGACCAACAAATTTTTAGTTATTATTAAAAAACTCGTACGAATGTAGCGTTGGTGATGCATGATTTGCCCATATGTAAAGGGTGTCCCAAGAAAAGCGCAATTTTTTAATCTCGCAACATTCGAAGTGTCATTGTTTGACATTTGAATAATTGTTATTGTTTGTTAGTAGAAGGTACGAGGTTAGTAAAAATGGAGCGAAGGGAGTTCGTTAATTGGGTATTGGAGAGACAACATGAAAATGCTGATTTTGCCGATAAAATCATCTTCAGTGACGAGGCCCATTTTCATCTTGATGGCTTCGTCAATAAGCAGAATTGTCGCATTTGGGGTGCGGAAAATCCTCGAGTGATTCACGAGAAGCAAATGCATCCTCAACGTGTCTCTGTGTGGTGTGGTTTTTGGGCTGGAGGAATCATTGGACCTTTTTTATGAAAATGAGGCAGGTCAAGCGCAAACAGTCAATGGTGTTCGGTATCGTGAAATGATAACCAGTTTTTTCTTGCCTAGAATTGAAGAAATGAATGTGGAGGGCATGTGGTTCCAACAAGACGGCGCCACATGTCATACAGCCAGAGAAACAGTTCAATTGAGAAACAAAAATTGCGCTCTTCTTGGGACACCCTTTATATGTCGGAACACTTTGTGTGTCAAAACTTAACACAAATACCAAAAAACACTGAAAATCCAGTCAAGCTCCTCTTTTGCCCGTTGGTGCAGAAATGTTAATCATTATCCACTACGTCGTATAAATAACATTAATTATTACCCTTCTTAAACAGGAGACTCGACGTGAGAAAGTTAAGAGACCCAGTCGCAGCTGCAGCATATCCTGAGAATCTGTCTAACGCTTTTCTATCCCACATTCCTGCACAATAAAGTCGATGGGATACAATCAAGGATGTCTTCCTAAGGCCAGCAAAAACTCTGCTAGCTTATCCACTAACAGGTGAAAAGAGTGGCTTTCTGATAAAACCTCGTCGTTAATATCGGAAAGAAAGGCTAGAAAGGCCGAAATCAATTCCGCTAGCAACCGTAATGCCAAACAACATCGCCATATCACTCTACACCGTGTGGTCAAACGTAGTGCTAGAGAAGACAAACGTAAGTGAGCAAACGATATCGCACGGGTGGCACAAGTCGCAGCAGATACGGGCCGCAGCAAGGATCTGCATGATGCTAAAGGCTAGTAAAAAAGCGATAAAGCATTAGCAAGACGCCCGACGGAAACAATACCACTTTCAAAGAAGAACAGTTGGATATCTGGACAAAATTGTATGCCGATATGCTGTCGACCCCCGCGACCACCGACGAATCATTATGAATCTGCAGAGTCCATATAGAAATATCAGACATTCCCATCATACACCCAGTTCTGCATCAGTTAGAACAAACAATAAAAACTCTTAAGTGTAACAAAGGTCCCGGCAAGGACAGTATACCACCGGAGTTCCTGAAAACTTTGTCAAACATCAGTGCTCAAATACTACTCCCAATCATACATACAATCTGGGATTACGGCCATCTACCAGCAGACATAAAAGAACTGCCGGAAAAGGAGACCTCACCAAATGTATACTACTAATACTACTCTGTATACTACTAATACTCTCATTGATTTGGGACTCAATTCTGAGAATTGGACGTTAAAGTAGCCCCAAAAATAAGAACTTCTGCATCATTCGCTTAGCCATACGAATTTTTTGCTCAAGGTGGATTTTTAGCACTTTTTCTAAATTTTTTCTCCATATACCGTATGGAATATCTCTTTTATGCCTGAAGCAAAGTTGTAAATCTTGAATAGGAGAAAACAAATGCGGAACGAACCTACCCGAAAATAGTGCATCCAAAAAGTGCAAAAAATCCATCTTGAGCAAAAAAATGGTATGGCCATTAAATTTTATTATTAATTGAGCCAAATTGACTATTCGTTTAGTCAATTCGGCAGATTTCTTATTTTTGGGCCTACTTTCACGTCCAGTTCTCATAGTTGAGTCCCAAAATCTTGGTTTGTACTGTGTAATTGTAGAACAATGGCGATCAACAGTCTATCTCGCATTTCCGGACTTTGTAAAGGCTCTCGATACCTTGGCGCACAAGAGAGTATGTGAGGCATTAAGATGTAAGGTCGTAGCCGGTATCTTACACAAAGTCTATACTCCGATGCTAACTGTCGTGTCTTGCACGAAAATCAACTTGGCGATGTAGTGAGTGTGAAGAAGGGTGTAACCCAAGGTTGCGTGCTATCACCGCTAGTATTCAACATCGTCCTCGACAATATTATGGCAAGGGGAACCCACTCTAACAGAGGCATTATATTGGGCCTTCAAAGCCGATTGGAAGATCTGGATTAGGCAGATGACATCTGCTTCTCGCCCACGCATTCAACGACATCCAAAATAAAATACATATAGTCCATACGATGGCAGCTAGGGTAGGACTAGGAATTAACGCCCTAAAGACAAAGACAATGCGGATAAACACAACCAACTGTCAACATTTTGTGTCTTTGGACCATCCTCTTGAAGACGTTAGGTCCTTTACATACATGTGTTGTCTTATTTCGAGAACAGGCGGTTCCTTCCAAGATATCAAAAATAGATTCGGAAGGGCAAAGCACGCGTATGGCTCGCTCAACCCGGTATGGAACTCCACGCAATTCTCAACTGCAACGAAGATACGAATTTTCAACAGCAATGTTTAATCTGTACTCTTCTAAAGATGCCAATCGTGGAACGCAGCTCATAAGGATGTCAAAAGTATACAAAGTTCGTCAACCGCTGCCCACGTAGAATATTCAGAATTTGTTGGCCCGTACCCTTTAGCAACGAGGCGCTGTGGACGGCTACTAACCAAACGCCTATCAAAACCGAAATCCACAAACGTAAATGGCGCTAGATAGGATATACCCTAAGGAAGCCGTCAGACGACATCACCAGAACTGTCCTAGACTGGAACCCTCAAGGCGTTCTGGCAGACCTGCACATACATGGAGAAGTCAGTTCGAGAAAGATGTACCTAGGCTAACATACAACGATTGGCTAGAGATAGAATTGTTGGGAATGGCCCTATGATCCATGTACCCATACGAACAACTAGTCGAAGCAATAACGTAAATATTGTTGTTACTGGATATATGGCGTTTTTGGGGTTTTTTTGTGTTAAGTTTTGAGCTTTTGTGTGTTCTGACACATACAGTAAACTTTCAGGGCCAACATTTTTGTTGAAAATGTCGTCCCCGTCCTCCAGACTTATAATAAATGAGGTGCAAAAGTGGCTCAACAATTTGAGATTTTAGCGTTTTTGAAGCACTAGTTGCCGGTTTTTCAAAACAGATTTTACATATTTTTTCTCCAAGTCTATTCTGAGGGCCGTAAAACAAAATTCCTATCGCTTAACCTGATATATCCTAATTTTCTCAACAACAAAAAATGCTCAAAATCAATCTGAAGCTAAACCAGAAACACCCAAATCGCATTTTCTTACTCTCGATAAACACTTTCGGAAACTTACGTGAAAACGGTGTCAACTTTTTAAGTGTTGCCCTTTTTTATTTGAACTGATTTTCAAAGTTAAAACTTAATTAAAACCTTTCGTAACTTTTTTCACAAATAAATAGCATTTACTTTTACAACAATAAAAAAAATTATGCATATAAATCAATGATCGGATTAATCTTGCTTTCACTTTAATACTTTCATATGTACAATCCACACTATTCGTTATACCAATGGATAAATGGTCTTATATCAACAAAGAACTAAAAAATGTGTTCACTGAATTAATAATAAAAAAATACTTTGCACTTCATTAATTCAATCCTAAAAGTGTCCTTGGTTACATATATATCTATATCTCTGCATCAAAACTTCCATAATAATTCATACACTACTCTCTCTCTCTCTCTCTTGTATACGAGTATTCTTGCCTGGATTAATGTCCCTCTACTCCTTTCTTTGTATTACATATCCTTTAGCGACAAATGTTAGAAATATTATTAAATGTTTCACTTTCAGTGTGACACAGCTAAAGCACTAAGTGTATAATTAATATGAAACAGTATTTGTTTGATTGCCATGGTTCACTGTGTTGGTCCTTTTCCAGTCGCAATTTCACCCCGAAAGGCATTGTTGCATACGACGAAAAAACCTTTAAATTCATTCATAACATAAACATTTGTCACAAAACAAACGTGATCATGACCTTTTTTGTCCTAATAAAGTGGAATTATGAAAAATAAAAAAATGATATGGAATATAATCCCACACACACATCGTAATATAATGTCAAAAAGGCAAAATCCAACAGACGGATGGACGGACGGTGGGGCGGACAGCGAAACAGACATGGCAGCAACTAAATCAATCCTTGGAATGACTTTTCCGTTATTATTTTGCTGCTGTTGCCGCAAGCGTTGCTATTGCTGCTGTTGTTCTTGTTGCTGCCATACTCTAGTAAATGACTTTTCATTTTACGTCCTTCTTTGCCGCTTACCTCGTCCTGCCATTGTGGTGTGGTGCTGTTGCCGCTTTTCCTCCTTTGGTGGCCGCAAATACGACGGCATCTTGGTTTGTCATTTTTATTTCCTTTGGTTCATTTTCGCCAAGACAGGCGGCACTTCATAAAGACAAAGCAATGAATGAGATGAGATGAAAAAAAGGGCTAAATGCGGTAAACGGGACAAATGAGTGAGTGAGGGAATGGTACTGGCGGGAAGGGGCCAACGGCGAATGACGTCTATTAAGTCATTTCGTTTGAAATTCTTACACGTTTGAGAATTTGTACTTGAATTATTTTGAAATTTATGATGTCGACATATTTTCTGGGCAATGACTGTATTTAAGTGATTGTTATGTTTGGTTGTGTGTGTGTGTATGTGTGTGTGTGTGTGTGTGTGTGTTTGAGTGTGTATGTCATGCATGCGGTGTTTGCGGTGGTGTCATGACATTTGTCACAAAGCTATTAACAGCTGACATAGAAAACATATACTCGTACAAATATTCATATATGGTGAATTTCATATCAAGTGATTCAATTTTTAAAACCGGTGCCTTTTGATCGGGATGTAACATGCACCAAGTTTAGTCCTATTGGACATGAGTAATGACACAACATTTCAACGAGATGGGATAAGGACTGTCTGAGTTGAAGGGTGTTGAATTTTGACATTTTGACATTTTGGTCAAACGGCTCTTGTTTCTCATCAATATGATTAATTGCACTATGTAACAACAATAATTTTGTTTGTGTCCGAGACCTAAAAACTATACTATTTTAGGAAACAAAAACAATTTTTTTTATGGTAAAGTTTTCGTTTTAAATGTATTTTTCCTTTTTTCCAATTTTCATGGGAGTTATCTTAGTATCGGACCATATTTTTGAATGTATAAGTTCGATAAAGCCGGGATACGATTTAAATTAGAAGAAATTATGAGAAATGCTGAAAATATAACTTTCATGTAGAAACCGAAGTTTAGTAACTGTCGTTAAAACAATAAGAACAAATTTTTATTTTTTTTTTTTTTCAAAAAAATCGTTTTTTGCTAGTCGAAAAAAATTTTAGAACAAAATCACAAACAATTTGTTTGTTCCATTTTTTGAAATCTAGCATCCTAAAGAAGAAAACAAAGTCTATTTTAAAAAGTTTATTAATTAAAAAAAATATTTTTTATATTTTTTATTTTGCCAATTTCTTTTAGGATGTACCAAGAGGGGGTGGCAACAACGCACATTTTTTAATATACTATGGGCACTATAAAAACATTACACTGTACAAAATTTCAAGTACAAAATGTCAAGTACAGGAATCGGAGTTAAAGCCCTTAAGTCTTTGTGCAATATCGTCAAAAATGTAAACAAAATTTTTTTGCGATATTTTTTTTCTACTTTTTTCAGGTTTTTTCGTATCAGAAAAAAACGAATGTTTAAAAAAAAACAAGTAAGAAAGTTTCAGTCGGGTAAACCGACTAAGGTATACCCTCACTTTGTGAGTAATGTAATATTGAATATTACTCGAATTATTCTGTCAATTTGTGTGTGAGGTACCAGAAGGGGTTTATTAAATACACCTTTTTTTTGCTGAACATTAGATACTTTAAATTCATTGCACTGTGCCGACTTATAAGCATTTATGTGCACTGGTATAAACGTTATGAGACATTAAAATGTGGTATGATTTGGGCATTTTGTGTGGGAGGTACAAAGAGGGGCGTGGCAATAACGCCCATTTTTCACAGGGCTATAGACACTATAAAAACATTACACTGTACAAAATTTCAAGTATTATTATACACTGGTTTTAATGTTATAAGCTGTTAACTTTTGGTGCAAAAAGGTACCTTTGTGTGGGAGGTACCAAAAGGGGAGTGACAACAACACCCATTTTTCCCTGGACTGTAGGCAATATAAAAGCATAATACTGTACAAAATTTCAAGTATTTTTATACACTGTTTTTAATGTTATAAGCTGTTAACTTTTGGTGCAAAATGGTGCATTTGTGTGGGAGGTACCAAAAGGGACGTGGCGACTTCGCCCATTTTTCTCAGTTGATAACGACTAATAAGCTAATACTATGTGTGGAATTTCAAAAGATTCGAATAAGTAGTATAGCACTTATTAAAGAATCAATATTTCACAACATTTTAACCCTTTGTGGGGGAGGTACTAGAAGGAGTGGACCAATATGGTCCATCTTCGAACTTAGCCGGAGATAGAAAAAAATATTACCACATACCAAATTTGAGGTCAATCGGTTACTCCTTTCGAGAGTTATCGTGCGCACCAGCCAGCAGACACACAGACAGACAGACAGACAGACAGACAGACAGACAGACAGACAGACAGACAGACAGACAGACGGACAGACATTGCTCATTCGACTTAAAATGACCCAAAACGGATTTCCTCCTAAGACCCCAAGTATGTTGGGGTCTTAGGTCACTCCTTCGACGTGTTACACTTTTTTCCGTAGCAAATGATATATACCCTCGTCACACTAAAGTGAGGGTATAACAAGTCTTTCTTATAGTTTTAACGACAGTTGCTAAACTTCTTTTTCTTTTCCACGTAAAAGTTTTTAGATGTTAATCTTTATTTTGAGATATAAGCAGATTGCATCCCACAAAGCTATTAAAGCAAAATAAAGGGTGGTTAAATTTTAGGGGCCGATGTTGATTTTGAATAAAACACAAATTATTTAGGAAATTATTGTCATTTCTTTTTATTATGATAATATTGGTATGGTTCAATTATGTATGGAACAAAATATCGGCCAAATGGGCGCCGCGACCTTGGTGGCACACCTCCAACCGATGGTCCAAATTTTCGATGGCGCTGAGGCATAATTGCGGTTCTATGCCGTTAATGTGCCGAATTATCTCAACCTTTAGCTCTTGAATTGTTCTGGGCTTATTGACGTACAGTTTTCTTTTAAATATCCCAAATAAAAGAAATACAACGGTGTCAAATCACATGATCGTGGCGGCCAATTAACATCGCCACAACGTGAGATAACACGGACATTGAATGTCTCGCGCAAAAGAGCCATAGTTTCGATCACGAAACGATAACGGACTTCTTGTGTCTAGAAATTGAGGATATGGACCTGGACGATATGTGGTTCCAACAGGATGGTGCGAACACATTTCACAGTGACGTGGCTGACCTCATTTCCGAAGAAGTACGGCCCGATGACGCCGCCAGCCCATAAACCGAACCAAATAGTCACACTTTGTGGATGATTCGGCTTTTCAGCAATCACTCATGGATTCTCATTTGCCCAAATGCGACAATTCTGCTTGTTAACGAATCCACTGAGGTGAATGTGTACCTCATGGTGAGGTCAAAGTGTATCTCGTCGTCGAAATGCATTTTGATATGAACGCCCCTTTTCGTAAACGACTTCAATAATATTAACGCGCTACTCAATTGTGTACCTCTCCATGGTTGAATTTGTCAAACACTGAAACAAAGAAATTTCAAATTAAGTTGGGCAAAAAACTTGACCTTACGGTGTGACTCACAATAAACAACGTGAATTATGCTTGGACCACCCTTTATATCAAAACAAAGATATACATCTAAAAAATAGAGGTTGAACAACATAGCATTACTTCACGGGGCGAAATCGAATTTTTTGATATGTTTGAATCGAAAGGAAATATATTTGTAATACAAATTTTTAAATATTATATATTTCTGAGCAAATACCAAAAAAAAACAATAAAATATATTTGGAACGCATATAATAATACATATATTACAACAAAATATGTTTGCAAACTAAATATCTCAAATAAAAAATGTGTCTAACTACAAATAAAACAATTTTTAAGGTATTTATCCAAATATATTTAATTTAAAAAAGATTTTCAAAACTTTTGCTGCATTAAATTAAATTTTTACTTAGTTTCGAATTGTACCTCATTTAAAATTTCTGAGTTTGTATACCAAGTCATCGTTTCTTGTCAGTCCTGTAAGAATTTAATTTGGTTCAAGATTTCAAGACTTTGAATTGGTTGAAATTTTGTGTCATTACTACTATCCAATAGGACTAAACTTGGTGCTAGTTTCATTCCGATCAGAAGACATCGCTTTTAAAAATTAACTCACTTGACATGAAATCCCCCATATACAAATATTTAACCAAACGACTATGTTATAAACATACTTACACATACATATGTACATATAGTCATTTAAATACTAAGGATTTGTGAGTGTACTGGCTTCTGAGTCTATGGCACACAGACGTTGTATGTGAGTTCATAAACATAACAAAGTCATTTGTATGTTTGCTCAAGAGTGTGTATGTACATGTGTACGTACGTACCAGCAAATATGTCCTGCTGTGCTCTATTAACACACATCGCACATTTCGTGCAAGAGCATCACATTTCAAAATTTTACATTTTTGAGGTAGTTATACACTATGAAAAAAATCGCATTATATTTTTCGAAAATACGTGAACTTATATTACTTTTTTGGAAAATTAACTTCTTCTATAAGTCGGAAAAAGTAATTTTACTTATTTAACATTATCTGCATGTAAATTCACAAAAAATATAAATTGATAAAAGGGTTATTTAATCAGTTTTTCATATGTAAATGTAACATATTTGCTAAAAATAAGTTGATTACATTTTGCATGTGTTGATTACATGTGTTTTTTCTCCTTATAAGAAAATGTGCCCCATCTCAGTGACTACAAAATTAATCCAGAAGTGTGCTGATTCCCAAGGAACGCTTATCTCAAAACCTATTTCATCTCCGACATTTCGCTGATAAATTGTAATGAAACATGTTTAAACTGCTCTCTGGTGCAATATTTCAGATGAGATATGACACTCTTTCATGAAATTAACAACACATGCTGATGACTCTTGAATGTTTGTCATGTGTTAATGCTTTACTCTGGATGTCTTTGTGTGGTTTTTGTTTCGCATGGAACTGTGTGATCCTGTCTTAATTCCTGACAACACAAACGCCTTTGTATTATTATTGCCCGTTGGGTGTTTGTGTTGTTTAGACAAATATTGTTCAACTCCTTAGGCTCTCCTCTCTCTCTCAAAAGATGACGTAAATCTCTTCTAGTTCAAGAGGCAAAGAAGTCAAATATTAACTGAGATTGAGTAGGTCCAAATAAACATTACATGTCTGTTAATTTTGTGGAAGGTGGATATATAAAAGTATAACCCACTTCGAAATTTACAAGGAATGAAGTTATGATACAATAACTTGAAAATATATTTCTATACCATTTCAGTAACGGAAAACTTTTTTAAACAAAATAAAGCGCGATCCATTTCGAGGTTCCCTACTTTTTTAAAGAAAAAATTGAATGGGGAATGTTTATTATCATTTGAAAGAACATTCTTTGGAATTTATTTTTTGAAGATTATGTCTATCAAATGTTGGCCGCGGCTACGTCTCAGATGATCAATCCGTTGAGTCCAATTTTCGATGACTCGTTCGAGCATTTCGACTGGTAACTGGCGAATGACACGCGTTATGTTTTGATCCAAGGCCTGAATCGAAGCGAGTTTGTCCGCAAAAAAGTCTAACGGTGTGATATCACATGATCTTGGTGGCCAATCGACCGGCTCAAAACGTGAAATTATCTGCTCACTGAAGTGTTCTCTCAATAAATCCATTGATTGATGCGATGTGTGGGAAGTGGCGCCGTCTTGTTGAAACCAAATGTCGCCGAGATCCCGAGCATCAATTTCATGCATCAAATAGTCGGTTATCATGGCACGATAACGGTCGCCATTGACGGTTACGTTCTCACCGGCATCATTTTTGAAGAAATATGGACCGATGATTCCACCGGCCAAACAAACAACAAAATTTGTTTGAACAAAATTTGGCTCGAAAACGTCGGATCTTCTTGGAACTTTTCAGGAGCCCATAGAGCGAAGCGATGTCGCTTGGGAAGGTCGAGCGGCTTCAGTTCTTGCACAAGCTGTATTTTGTATGCTTTCAATTTAAGATCTCGACGTAAAATGCACCAAGTCGTTCCATACGCCAGTTCGAACGGCGCCGAATCGACTCTCCACGGTCTTCGTGTACTTCGGTCTGTTCGGTCGAATATTATCGAATAATGAATGCTGGGTCTCAAGATGGGTGATGGTGTTGCGAACAGTACGCTCAGTAGGCCGATTACGTTCACTATAATTTGAGCGAAGTGCACGAAACACAGTCCTCACAGAACGTGAATTTTCGTATTAAAGTTGAACGATTTGTAAACGTTGTTCAGGCGTAAGTCTTTCCATGATGAAGTGCCAAACAATACTTAACAAAAATAAAATGCCAGCACGACACGACTCACACGTGATCTGTCAAATAAGGGTATTGAAAAAAAGTATCTCTACTTGGATCACCCGTTATATTTGGAGAAGTGCCTAAACAATAATTTTATTTGTTATATTTGGAGAAGTTCCTAAACAATAATTTTATTCGTATTTGTTCCAAATAAATTTTATTGATTTTCAAATAAAATTTATTTGCTCAGAAATATATAATATTAAAAAAATTGTGTTCCATATATATATTTATTTATTTATATGAATTAAAATACAAAGTAAATTTTTATTCTAATTTTACGCTCCAGGTAAGCCGGGTTACAAAGACCATGTGGCTAGATTTTTCAGCGACAGACTAGAGCCTCTGCTGGGAATCGAACCCACGACCCCCCAAATTCATAAGCGAGCCCACTACCAACTCACATACTGGGGCGCTCATCCCAAATATATTTTCGTTTGATTCACAAATATCAAAAAATTATTTTGCCATTTGTAGAGTTGTAGATATTGAATAGGAGACGAAAAATGCGGAACAAACCTACCCGAAAAAAGTGCATCCAGTGCCCTAAAAATAGGGCAACAATTCCAATTTTTACCATATTTCTCCCATTTTTTACCTTTTTTGTTCAATAACTGGATAACAAAACCACAAATATGCTGTTTTTTTTTAAGTGCCTATTTACAATACCGTAGGGACGTTTCGTCGGTGTTCTATAGGAAATGGTATAATGAAAATGCAGGACATAGAAACACAGGTGCATAAACGCTCTTCTTGTTCCTTCCCTTCAAGGGAAGATGACTTTTTTTATTGATGTGTGTTTTCCGTTTTCCTATCTGAGTTCTCTGCATAAATTCCACCCACATTTATGAGTCCTAATTTTTTGGATAGTTTTGAAATATTTTAAACGCACACGTGTAATGATGATAAATACCTGTCAGTAAAATATTGAAATATACGTAGTATTTATGGGTGTCCATTGATTGATTTTTGTTATTCCAAAAAATGCCTACGAACGTGAAAAATAAAATTTTTAAATTATAATTAAAAAACATTTTAAAAAGCATTTAAAATTTTAATATGGAAAATAACAAGTGCCCAACATTGGATGTATGTTTCGGGGCAGATGTTTGTAACACAAAGAAATACTACAGCTAGACCCACCTTAAGGTATACCGATCGACTCAGAATTTGAAGTCATTGGTCTTTCGAAATAAACCAGACTCTCTTCAAGGTTTACAAGTCAGTATTGAACGTGCCATTCATGACATACGACTTGATTTAGTGGAAAAAGTGCTCAAAAATTGGGTTCATCGAATTCGTTCCTGCAGAAGAAGTCGCGGAGGCCATTTGAATGACGTTTTATTTAGAACTTAATTGTATCGATTGTACTTCACATTAAATAAACAACTTTTGAATTTCCTTAACAATAAGTGTGTTATTTTTTCAAAGAAATCATATCACTCTTATTGGAAAACCCTGTATATGTTTCGTCCGAGTTGGCTACAGAAGCTAAGGAGACCTACCAAATGTATAAGTAAATTATGTAAACAAATTTTAGTTGAAGTATAAACTGGATATTTCATTGTTATCCATTCTTATTAGAGTGGTGTAGGGTATCATATAGTCGGCACCGCCCGAATATAACCTTTCCTTACTGTTTTTTGGTACGTTTGTGGTAATATCGTCTGTATATCTGTAATATGAATCGGAATTTTTATTTTCATGCAAAATAAAGAAAAAACAGCATATCTGTGGATTTGTAATACAGTTATTGAGCAAAAATAGTGAAAAGTGGTGGGAAAATAGGATTTTTTGCGATTTTAAGGCACTGGATGCACCGTGTTAAAATGTAGAAAAAGTGCTAAAAATCAATGCGTTGAGAAATGCTGTATTGTGTATTTTTCTATCCACTCCTTCAATTACCTCCCCCACAAAGTGTCAATATTTATTGATTCTTTAATAACAAAAAACAAACATTTAGCAAAAACGTTTATCTGAGCTGCTTTACAGTACAGTACATGGTGGTTGCAGATCGACCACCATTCTCTTCTACTCTCTTATCTTCAAATATACATAGTAATAACTTAACCAGATATGAACTAGTGTTGAATTGTAAACAATGAAAAAAGGACAGATATGTTACTAGTTTGAAGTAAAAAGCAACCAGTATATTTCTATATACAAACTAGTAATTTTGGCTGCACTGTGTATATTCTCTGTGTATATTCCATTATTACTGCATATGAGTGTGAAATATACCCTACTCACATTGTACGCAACCAGTTGAGTATAAAACAGAGATACGTGTGTGTTGTGCTTACTTATCGACGATTGTGCAGAGTTGGGTATGGATGTTTGATGCGATGGATGCCTATCACACGCATACACCTTTAAAGGGTGTATGCCACAAGTACGCAGAAATGATACTTTCGTCATTCTCTGTTCTTCACAGAAAAATTGTCCCAAAATTAAAGTTTCGAGCCATTATATGTAACATTGAATCCACTGTGACAGTGGCGTGTCATTCTCCTCTCCTACAACTACAACTTTAGTATTCGAACTTGCCATAAATATTGTCAACACGTCAATAATATATTTCCCTAACATTTGTTTGTTATTTTCCCAAAGTATTTCTCCCCCTCCACTCCATTGCTTCCTAGAATTGTGCTACGCTAAAAGAATACCAAAATGGCTGTATGCCATAACTTGTAGTAGTAGTAAGCAATGATGAAGGACAACCTTGAGAGTTCCTCTTGTTTTTGGGGGCACCTTCATGTTTGGTCCTAATTAAAACTCCATTAGTAACCAGAAAACAACTGCCAAAATTCCAGTTAGCATCAATCTCTTTGCTCATTCACCCGCCCCAAAATACGTACATTCGGTAGAATGCCAGTGGTGTCATTTCATTTCGATGATAAAAGGTCCTCCACTCAACCCCACCCTCCTTTGGTTCATCTGTTTTCCCCATTGTTTTATTTGAACCATATTTGTTTGTTTCAAATGAATGTCGGGTACCAGGGCGAGAGAAACGAGAGGAACAAAGAGATTTCGCCTATGTGAGCCTGCTTATTCATGCATTCCATTTCAAGACATAAAAACAACAATGAGGATATTTTTGACTACAACTGAATTCGGCAACGAGAAAAAGAAAAACCCAGAAATTTCATATTCATTCAGGAATCGAGGCTGGAATTAAATAGAGTTCGTTCTGCCACCACACGGTGCGAGCGTGCCACGGTGAATTCGGGTGTATGTGTTGGCAAGTATTGACCTGCACACACGCATTCATAAATTGTTATTCTGTTGTGAAACCATATACACACGCAAAGGTTTTTTTGGTTTTTTTTTTGGAAATTTTCCAGAATTTGAAAGCACATGTGCAACTGGAGAATGATACCCAAAGTACACAATATGGTTTTGTTTAACAGAAATACTTTTTGAATACAACTCTGTCTTCGGCAAGGATCTGTCACATATCTCTTGTATAACTGATTACAAGAAATCCCCAAGTAATCTGACATTGCTCTTATTGTATTACCTTAAGAATATGGGTATGTATGTATGAAACACCGCCAAGAAACCCACCGACATAGCTGCAATTACCCTTTTCGGGAAAAGTGTCAAAAACAGCTGCGCTTTCAATCATTTCCCACATGAGACAATCGACAAGTTTTAGTTAAACATTTTCTCCATTTTCATTTGAAAAAGGCTGTGTTAATTAAAAATATTGAAGACTTGATATAAAATTCTTAGAAATTTTCAGAGTTCTGCATTTGACACAGTCTAGTGTTGTTGGACACCCCCACCCAAAAGCGGGGCGCGTGTCTTCAATTATGTGTATTAAATAAAAGAATAAATGTAAAACGTTCATTCTAATGCGACAATTTTGCATTTCATAATACGAGTACGTAACGTAATACGTAATACGTAATGAAGAGGATAATTTCGAATGCAATGTTCTGCAGAAGAATGAACGTCAAAACTCGTACCGAATAGCACTGTATCCTTTAGAGTACAAAAACTAACACCAGGATAAGATCGGGATAAACCAGGGAAATAATTAGTTCGGGTTCGATAGTAATGACACTGTTAAGTTCCGCAAGATGGGAGTTCGATAGTAACAGCAACAGTAAAGACACTGTTAAGTTCCGCAAGATGGCTCGGAGGGAAATTTTAATAATTGTTTAACTACAATGATGAAATCATCTGTCAAAAAATACCTATGACCTTGACAAAATTTATTTTTTGGAAAGGATAAAAAAAACTGGGGAAACGTTGGACAAAGTGTATATAGCTCAAAATAAACTACGTTAAAAATAGTTTGATTTTTTATCCAAAAGCCTGTATTTAATTTAATAAGTCATGGTTTTAATGACACTCCAGTTATATGAAGTAACTGTACCAAATCTCAGTCATCAGACAGACAAACGGAAATGGCTAAATCGTCTTAAAATTTTACGACGATTAAGAATATATATGTGGGATTTAACATCAGCTGATTCAATTTTTAACACTTCGACGACCACTGGGACATATATGTCCCATGCGAATTGTTTTGAAATTTTTACCATACTTATGTCTTAAATGTCCCAATTTGCTTTAAATCTTTATTTAGTCAGAAGAAAACCTACGTAATATTTTGATTCCACTAAAATCATTCGCCATTTTTTTTTAATTTTTCGAGCAGTAGCTCAAAGAAGTAAAAAAAGTTGGTATTTTGTTCAATCCTTATGGTCGTCAAAGGGTTAAAACCGATGCCGTATGATCGGTATGAAACTGGCAACAAGTTTAATCCTATTGGGTAGTAGTTATGACACAAAATTTCAACCGGATAGGATTAGGATTTATCTATCAAAGTAAAGATAAACCTCTACAAAATTGAGGTTGAACATTTTTGCATAACTGTAGAACCATTTATCGTAATATGTATGCTTTAAATAATTCTAAATGAAGTAGCCTTCATCTTCTTCTAATATGGTTTCTTCATCCCAACAGCGGTTTCGAAGATGTCCTACAATATATTTCAAAAAAATCCATTTTTTTAGAAACTTTTAATAATTTTTTAATTAAAACTTCTTAAAAACGTCAAAAATTCACAATCATCATTGTATTATTTTATCTTAAAGTCTGATAGGTCATGAATAAAATGAGACCATTCAAAAAAATATAAGTTTTTTACAAAAATAACAAAACATTTCCAATTTCACCCAAAAAATACCATAAAAAATATTATTGATTTGTCCCTAGGATATTCTCCTGGCTTTAGACAATCTTTGCATCTATTATGTATTGTAGAATGCAAAGTAAGCAAATATAATAACTTGACAGGTCAGCTCCTCGTATAGCTATTTCAAGGATGCTACTCCTGATCATTCAGCGAGGTTTAGCTCTGATTATTCGGTCAAAAATCAAGCTCTAAGAGGCATAGGTTCTTCCAAACAACTAAGAATTTTTACCTCACTTCTGTTATTTCAACAAGAAAAAATCACAACAAGTAATCGTATTTGTACAAATATTGCTTCTCAAAAATATTGCGTTTGGATTTTTTGAGAGTCTGGTGCATATTCTGTGTGAATTTTAAAAAAACGAAGGAGTAACTTTTTAAAAATTAAAGTTTTTAAAAAAAATAAGAATTTAAGAGAAATCCAACCAAAAAATAGTCATTTATGCTCTCTTTCAAAATGGAATTTTCATAAAATTTTAGAAACCATTTTTTATTTCAAAAAATTAATGATAGCGAGATCTTATTTTACATTTGCCAAACTTTTTAAAGTTTTTATGGAAAAATAATATTCATAGGTTAATATTAAAAATTCTGACCCTTTTGGCAAAATTTTCCTCCAAATCGGACAGTCCTCAACCGTTCTCTTTGAAATTGTGTGTCATAATTGTGCAATGCTGTAATCCGAGGGCGGTCCAAATATTAGCCGACATATAGATGGCGGCAGTAGTTTGACAAAAAAAAAATAACTTCTTGAAAAGTGGCATCCTTATAAAACATACATTTTTAGTTTCAAGGCGCCTCACAGTGGGATGGCTTCATACATTCTTGTGAAAAAACTATATGTAGTGGTCCCAGATCATTGGCACTGAGCATTACAATGACTAAACTAAGAAAAAAAGTTTAGTCATTACAATCCAAATAGTTTTTTACGCATAAAATGTTTCTAATCCTAGCAAAAATGTCTTCAAATTTGGTACATATACTTTCTAGAAGAAACAAAAGACGCGTGCCAAGTTTCATCAATATCGGCCACGCCCACATCCCATAATATTGAAATCGATCTTTTCGCATAAAATGTTTCCCAAACAAACAATAGTCTTAAAATTTGATACATACATGTTCTAGAATAAACCAAAGATGTGTACCAAGCTTTATCAAAATCCGCCATGCCCACGGCCTACTGCCCACACAATCTAAATCTATTTTTTTGCGTATACGTTTTCCTATCCAACCAAAAGTTCTCAAGTTTGTTAAACACACTTTCTGGAATAAACAGAAGATGCATGCCATGTTTCATTAAAATCAGCCACTCCCACCGCCCATAAAACCTATACAAAATGTAAATAATCAGTTTTTCAACATTGAAAAATACCTGGCCTAAAAGTATGCAATAGTTTTTTGCAAGAAATTTATGACGAATTTCGTGATCTTTTCTTCCTGTTTCTAAAATTTCCGAGCATTATTTTTGTTTTCAATCGAAAGAAGACATTTCCATTTATTTAAAGAACATATTGGTGAAAACTGGAGCTACATTATTTTTTTTCCACTGAAAATAAAAAATGAATTACTTCTTAGAGTCTTATAGATTTGTATATATCTTCTTAACGGTTCATGATATCCACATACATTTTATTTTAAATTTATTGAAACATGCTATATGTTTAAAATATGCCAAAATCAAATGGTATTTTCAAAAAAATTATGCATATATAAATGCATGATAATAAATGTCATACGAGGGGTGCTATATACATATACTTCTGGCCTAATAATGAAAATGCGAATATTTATCATCAAAAATGGTTTGATTGTTTTTCAAAGTATTCTCCAGCATGATTTATACACTTTTGCATGCGCTCAAACCTATTTTCGAAGCACTTTTTCCACTCCGATTGAGACACCTCCAAAACATGGTTTTTGAACGCATCAACAGCATCTTCTGGCGACGAAAATAGCCAGGGCTGTACGGCGGATGACCCATCAATTCGACGTTTTGGCCGGTCAAAAAGGCGCTGGTTTGAGCCGATGTGTGAGAGCGCGCTTTGTCATGGTGCACAATGATTCGTCTTCTCTCCTTCGTTTTTCGAATTTCTGCGAAGACTTCAGGCAAACAAATTGTGGTGTACCACTCAGAATTGAACGTCCTACGTTGTTCAAGCGGAGCAGTCGCAACACTTAGTGTTGCCTAGGCAGACATATATATAGTAACCCTCACACTCGTACATTACTCACAAAGTGAGTGTATACCTTAGTCGGTTTATCCGACATAAATTTTCTTACCTGTTTTAAATCTAACGGGTAATCTTATTTTATTTGACCTTCATTATTACTTAAGCCATTTTGAGCTCGAATTGTATTAACAAATTTTGAAATTAAGATATCAATATATGAAAATCCAAACTAAACAATGGGGATACATTCCTTTCACAAGGATACACCAGACGAACCAAACCAAAGTCTATTGCATTGTTTTCTCTCTGCCTTGGAGAATATTCTATTGCTCGGCCTCAATTGTTTCGGTTTCGGGATTCAGCTGTGAAATGTGAAACCTTTAATGCATGTGAATCAAACACCGGACGATGGACAATTCCAAAGCCAAAAAGTTAAAAGCATATTTCCAATTGTTTTTTGTTGGCTGACTTTGTTTTTCCAGCGAATTTTATGATGTTTACTCACTTTTGGGTCTTTTCCGTTGGAGGCGTTCGACTCTTGCCGTGGGTAAAATTAAGCGAAACAGGGCACCAAATGTCACCAGAACACACACACACACATAGCACAAAAAGTTTGCGCAATTTCCCATTTAAGGACAAACTTTTCGCTGGTATTGTTTTGATATAACATATTCAAGTCGTCCTGCGAATGTTGTGTAGTTTTCCCCCCATAAAACATATTGAGAGAGGGAGAGAGAGCTTAAAAAGTTTCTGTTTCCGCTAAGCTAGCTAGCTAGGTGATGAGTAGAGGAGCGGGGGAACAACATAAACTGGAAGTAGCTCTAACTTCAGTGGAATTACTTGACAGGGCTAAAAGTTCACAAAAGAAATATTTAAGCCCAAAATGTTTTGCCTGAAAGGATATTGTATGGGAAAACAATACAAAAAGTTTGCCCTTACCTTTTTTTCTAAATGCTGTTGAAAGAACAAAAATCAAAAAACACTGGATGCAAATCAAAAAATGCGAATATTTAAATCATAATTCCCGGCACAAATTTCCATTTAAAGTTGACGAACACCCCAAAGTTTGATGAGTCTCCCAGTGCGATTTTTCCCACTCCTCGCCCTCCAAAAATTTTGCAAAATAAATGCATGATATTCAAATAACTTTGACATTGTTTAAAAAGTCATTAATTGCCATTGACAGCACTTGGCTTGGCGAAGATAAACAAAAACATCAAACGAAAACTAAATCGACTTAAGTGGAAACAAGGATAACACCTCTGGAGGAGCAATTTCCATTTTCTCAAAGAGTGATGCAGCTAGGCGCTATGCAAAACGAATAGTGAGGCAAAAGGATTTTCACAATTTAAAATAACCCAGCAAAAAATAAAAGAAGTACTTCCAAAAGAATAACATTATAAGTACTTCCAAATCAGAAGTATGAACATTTTTTCAGCATTTAATGAAGTTCTTCTAAATAACTAACCCAAATGTAATTTCGGAGTATAAATTATTAACCCTACAATGCATAATTTCAAAACGATTGGATGTAAAATAAAGCTTCTGAAGTGATAAAAGCCCAGATCGGAAGGAACATATATATGGGGGCTATGAAGTATATGTGAAATACTGCTTCTATAGTGCTAAAGGAAGAAATATATATTTATATGGCGGCTATATCAGTATTAGTGAATGGTTTTCGACTTTTTCATTAACCAAATTTCGTTTCAGTCGACTAGGTCGATTAATCGGACCTAAAAGTCGTCTTTTTCATAGTCGATTAAATTAACATTAAGTCATTTTAAAGTATGTTGATATTCTTCTAAATATGTTAAATTGTGGAATTGTAGTACATTGGATAGCGATAAAAACTGAATATATTAATAACACTTTATCCTTTCCAAAAATGCTGATATATCATCAACAGAAATGCCCAAGGGCATAACCCCCAAAAAAACGAAAATTCGTTTTTCGTCCAAAAATCACGACTTTATCGAAGAAAAAAGAAGAAAGAAAAAATACGTAACATCGACTGCTCGTTTTTGATAAAGCACTAAAGGCGTTACCCACATTGTATTAAACAGAACGTACTGTATTCATCTGTGTAACCTTTTGAATTTGTTCTCTTGTTGCTGTTTTGAGGTTCTATGCCAAATATAGTACATTTGACTAAAATATGTCTTCTATCAATGCGAGTATGTGGGGCTATATGTAAATTTGAACCGATATTGTTAACACAGATGTTAACTGGTAAAATAAGATACTCTTTACCAAATTTCATGAATATCGAAAGGAAATTATATCTTCAGGGTATAAGCTAAATCGAAGGTACATTCATATATATGAAGATATCTGGTTCTAAACTGATATTAAAATAGTTGAGAGATTTTTGATCGTTCGCCGTAGACGAAAGAAAGTAAGTTACAGAAACAGGCCCTATATCTAAATACGGATTGTCTTTCGCTTTCAATACGAATTGTAGATATGTGCAAAATTTCTTTGAGATCGGGCTATATTTGCGAACTGCACAGCTAAATCGGTTCAGAAAGTGATTCTAAGTCGATCAGTATAATAACCGATGGTATATCGCCCATGTGATGACAATCGCGTAAGTTAAAATCGCAAAACGCAAAAAATTTTCCCTTCAATTTTAATGGTCTTCGAAATTAATTTTTAATAAAATGCACACATGGGTGTAGTTATTTTTCACTATAATAAATAATTTGATTTTAATCAATCCAAATTTTTGTGCTAAAAAATAATTCAGAACACGCATTTTGCGACTTGAAATCACAATCGCCATTTTTAGGGGAAATGCGATTGCCATCACATGGGCGTATACCTCTTCTCCTTTTGGGCGTTAGAAACAAATGCATAAAATTATAATAAATTTTACCACAGTGTGGTGTAGGTTATAAATGTAGGTTTTAAAAAAGAAATTATGGGAATTAAATATTATGGGAATTATGGGAATTAATATACACTGTCGTACTTTACTACTCTCTGAACCGGGGCTACGGAAAATACGAAGCGAAGCACCAATGTGCTATGTATTACAGTGTAAAATAAAAAATACTTTTTTATTAGTGAGAATGTTGACCATTTGCAAAAATGTTACTAGAAGTTACACTATGGGGTCATCGGTCACACTTTTCAAGAGCCAGCCACACGATACAGATTACAAACATCTTCAAATGTCCCGAACATACATACTTATATATATGATCGTCGATCTCTTTGGCCAAGAGTAAATTATTTATACATTCCCTTCCATATGTCACGAGGGCTCAACATTTGTATTCCTTTAAAATAAGAGAATTATCTCTGAACCCAAAGATGTTAATAAGAACAACATACATTCATCAAATAAATACAACACCAAAAAAGCAAATTTAATAGTGCTTTGAAAGAAGTTGTGCAAAAGTGGTGACAAATAAGTACTTCCCCGGCGCGACAAGCCCTTGTTAAATTCATTGGTGAAAATCCAAATTAGAACAACTTCCGGATCATAAGTTGGGGATTTTAATTGCTTCTTTGGATGCTCTTTTTTTGCTGGGAACAAAAAGTGAAGTGAGCCAAAATGTTGTTTGTGGTCTGAACGACAACGTTTCAAAATGACATAAGAGTTTTGTTTCGCTGAGCTGGAAAAGGAGGGGAGGGGAGGGGAGGGGAGGTTCTACGTGCCTAGAAACTAGAATCAGGCTCCTAAATAAATCTTCAATGGACCTTAGACAAGTTAAATATAAACACGACTTTCAATGTAAATAAATTATTTTCGATAATATTTACTACACCTTAAAAAAAACAGAACGCCTTTACCCAATCCTTATGGGAGGGTTGGCGATGACAGTCCTCCTCAGCTGGTTAGCATCGTTCATGGGGGTCTTTTATTAAATTACTTTTGATATTGCCAACCACATAACCAAACTGATGACCGCAAAACAAGCCAAGGGAACACCTTTAGAATTTCTTACTTTACAATCTCAATAAAGGCACCACATTCAGTCAAAGTTCTTCTTTTGTCCAGGAATTGGCTTTATTACTTGCTTGAGTACCTCAGTCACTCACACTGCTACCATGATTCGGTTCATCCATTTACTCAACCATTGACTTTGTATTTATCCGGCCCAAACTGATGGTCTTCATTCCTTTTCCTCCTTCTTCGCCTCCGACTCCCCCAACTCCATCCCGTTGGACAAATATTTACACACACAATATTCCAATAAGGGAATGTTTTCACTTTGCAAATGTATTTTATCAAAAGATGAATGGTTCACTCTTGAGATCCTTGACGTACCTCGCCCCACCACTGGGGTCGGTGCTATCAGTGTTGGAATTGAGGACCCTCCTAGAGATAATAAAAACACATTTGAACACTCTTATCACAACCATTTTCGATAGTCTGAGCTGCCAACCGAAAAATCTAAGAACAACATTGGAACAGCAAAAAAAAGTTGTTTGCTTTTGAACAATGAGAAAATAACTTAAGCTCATGACACCACACACACACACGCCAACACTCACCAACAAATGTCCTTGATTTACTGTGAAAGTTTCTTTAGTTTTGATGTGCCCGCATTGCAAGAGGTGAATCCGCTGCTGGAGCTGGAGTTTGTTTAGCCGAATTGAATGAATAACGAATTCTTTGCACGTCCTTTGGTAGTTTACTTATGTGACATGTATCGAACACTTCGTTCGTTCGTTCTTCTATCCCAGTTCCGTGGACAGACAGACAAAAAGACTGACGGTTGGCGCGAAATTGTAAAATATTAGTTCGCACTTTATTAGTAGTTGTGCTCTGAGAATTTCTTTGTTTGCCATCATAGCTTTCGGTATATTTATTTCCTTAATGCTGAAATATGGTTCAGGGTCATTTGGACAAGGAGGAGAAGGTGGAAAGTGGAAGATATATGTATGTACGAGAAGAGAAAACTAAGGCAATTGCCAAGAATGTGGCATCATCACATCGAAAATTTATAACAAATTTTATTTCATTTAAAAAAAAACAACAGGGAAAGATTGTTACAGTCGTCCAGATGAAGAAAATTTCCTCTGCGATGAGAAAAGAGAAACTAATCGGATTAAATTCTATCGGATTAAATTCTATTCAAAGAATTTCTATATGTTGAAAACCTAAATAATGATGAAAATACAAATTTTCGTCAGTGGAAGCTCACTTTTGACTCAATAGGTATTTCAATAAACAAAATTGCAGATTTTTGTCCGAAGAGCTGCCAGAGGCTCTTCAAAAGCATCCAATGATCCTGAAAATTGTTTGTGGGGGCATGTGTAGTCTATCGTCTATAGAGACATGCAACCAAAATTGCTGCCTTCTAAAATACAGGGTGGCTGATGAATATTGCTACATTAAGAAACTCAAATAACTTTTTTTTTTTCAGTGTATGGAATTAAGTTTTCTTTTATTCATGTTAAAGCTCATTAAATTGAATTAAATATAGCTTAATTAGTTTTAAAAATAATGGAATTTAAATGCCCCCCTGCTCGTTGATGCATGTGCGGCATCTTACCAAAAAGTTGTTCATTACTGCTTGGAGAGTTGAGAATAGCCGAGTTGAGGAATAGCCGCAATTGTTTCTCGAATGGATTGCTTTAGTTGATTCAAATTTGTTGGTTTTGCTTTCTAGACTTCCTGTTTGCAATAACCCAACAAGAAAAAGTCAGGTGCAGTAAGGTCAGGCGACCTGGGGGGCCAACGGAATGTGGAGTTTCTGGATATCAGCTTATTGGGAAATTTTCGCCGCACCATTTTCCTCTTCCACCATTTGAAGCATCTTCTGGCAAAATTCCAAGCGAATCGGGAAGTCAGCTGAGTTCACTTTGTTGGCCACTCCAAATCTTTGTGCATAATTGACTGCAATGACTGTCTGCTTATAACCATTTGAGCAGATAAGATTCTTGTCGAAACTCTTGGATTGTTTTGTATGGCATCAGCTACAGCAGCGATTGTTTCCTCCGTCCGAACTGAAGGGTTTCGATGGTAAGGTCTTCTGTTGACTGTCCCATGCTCGGAAAAATTGTTAACAAGTCTCTTTATGGTCCATCTGCTCGGATGATTACGGCCAAACGTGCCCCTATACTCTCTTTGAACCGAAACTACGGACTTCAGTGCGTAATAGCGGCGGACAATCGAAATTCTTGTTTAAGTGTCCCAGTTATCCATTTTTGTTAAATCTAAAAATCAATCTGCAAAATAAAAAAAAATTAACCAGATTCATTAAATAGAACAAAAGTTATTAAATTTTTTTTGATAGCAGCTTTCATCAGTCATTCATTATGAAGACATGGATCACGACGCAAAAATGATATAATCATATTATCTGTGGACACGCAATGAAATATTTGCAGCACATTTTCCCATGTAAAAATACTAGCTTTCTATCATTGTGTATAAGCAATTTCGTCTAGAGACAGAAGAATATTCCACATCATTTCAAAAATAATGGAATATAAATAATGCTTCTTACTCTGCCGTAGGCAACCAATTCTCAGCCTTCCCTTTATCAGAGCAAGCTAAAATTATTTATTAGACTTTCCATCCTGACAATATGTTTAACATTTGCCTCATAAATTAAATATTTCGTTTTCTTTGGCGAATACATTAACATATCCATTATTAAACAAGAACCTTATTTTATATATTCTCACCTGCCTCCCTTGTTTCTTTTTGAATTCCCTCCCCCCGGCAGTTGTGAATTCATCTATATTTTAGAAAGGCAAATAGATACAATTTATGCTTCCATTTTGTTATTATGATTTAATAAAAAGGTTATATTCATTTCATTTATTATTAAGTGTCGGTTTAGAAGATTTCCAACAAGAACAACAACAAAATACGGAATGAAGTGAAGAGAAGAATCTGAAACAACTTCACCTGGTGCCATTTCGGAAAGATGAACCAAGTAGTAGCGCCTTAAAGCAGGCCTTGGCTTTTAATAGCATTTGCACAGCCTAAACGTATGCTAAAGGTTTTCTCGTGTTATTGCGTTATTGTGATAAATTCGTTTTAAAATATAATAACGCTTTTAGCACCTGACAACAAATTTCTTATCTTATTTACATATTTCATGTACGAGTTCACTCGTTCGTCTCCTTTGCATGGAAACAAAACAGGGTTATTCGAGTGGTACTAGTCATTTTTAATAAAAAATATAAAGGTGTTTGTAAAACAATTATTGAACGATATATGCCTTTAAAGTAAATATTTGTTCGCAACTATTATCTGAGCTTATAAAAAGTATATATATTTTACAAATAAAATTACCTTTTCGACAACCCTTTGTATTAACTTTGCACATACAATTTTGATAAACATATTTCCCGCTTTTTCCCCAGCAGCTATTGCTGCTGATGGAGGATAGAGCTCGGGAGCAGTCAGAAATGGAGTTTGTTTGTTTGTGTTCTGTTCTGTTGTCTCGGTAAATATTTGACAACATATGTATGTGTGTATGTTTGTAAATATTTTTGGCAACTGTTTTTTTTTCTCTGGTCTCTGTTTTTGCGATGTCACTTCTTTAGTAGTTTGTGCCATTCACACTTTCAGTATCAATTGACACGGCGATGGGCTGACGAACGTTAAACGAACTAATACCAAATGACAGTTCAGCTTTTACCTGAATGTTTTTAGATTGATAAGCTCAACACTATTAAGCAAACGCTCAAACGACCGGCCGACGACCGACTAACTGACTGAAGGAAAGCAAACATAAAAGGACTTTAAAATAGTTGATAGATGGATATGCGTGTGTCAAAGAAAATTGACGGGAAAGCAAGGCCTATAATTAAGTGAGGATGTAGCAAAAACAAAAATGTGTGGGACACAAGTTCTTGACATCCCCAATGACAGTAAGCCTGTGATAGGAGGTTGCATCTTATTTATTTTTAATATTTATAAACGTTTCTAGCTTAATTTTGTTTCTTTCTTTAATAAAAAAAGTGCATATTTTTTAAAGGCCCAAAATATAATTTTGTAAATTTAAGAAAATTTAAAACAAATTCCAATTTAGATAACAAAGTCTTAGTATCCATCCCATCAAACAAATATGGAAGGAATCATTTAAAGTATATTCAAGTACTTCCAAGGAAAAAAGAGAAACTACTCATCCTGCAGAGCTTTTAAAAAATTTGCAAAACAATTTCGCTTAAGAAAATAAAGTAAACGAAATATATGAAAAACATATTATTTGCCAATTCTTTGGAATTTACAAAAAAAACCTTCAAAGTGCTCCTTAACTATTAAGAAAAATTTCTAAAACATTTTGAGAGAAAACCAATTAACAGAAATTACATTTCTACAAAATTTACACAGAAAAAAAAACCATACATGCTCCAATGAAATTTTACTTATCTACTAAATAATTGAGTTTGATGGAAATTTCGTGCAATTATTATTTTTCAATGACTGCCTGGTTTGCCAAATAATTTTGTGAAATTTTTGTCATGACTTGCCAACATATTCTTTTTAGCCATGACACGTTCCTATATGATTATTAATTATTTTCCGCTAAATTTGTGGTTATTTTTTATGACAAAAAAATTACCGACACTCTACTCAATTGTTTATAATTAGCCGAATAATGTACATAGAATTGGCAATGACATTGACTGTATTCAGGCTGTTCCCTACCAATTATGTGCCTAAATGATGTGCCACATGAGGGAACAACACAGATATGGGGGGAAATTGGCATTCGAATTTTCCAAATGTGTTCTTGTACATATTAGACCTTGCGACCAAATTAAACAAAAATTAGTGGTCATGGAAATGTCTATAAAATTCTGAAAGCCGCCTAAAAACAAAACAAAACTGTGTGCTCAGTTTTTATTTTCTGGTCGAGTTCGCGTTTAAAAGCACATGACATTTTTATACCCTCACTTTAGTGTGGCGAGGGTATATATCATTTTCTACGGAAAAAAGTGAAACACGTCGAAGGAGTGACCTAAGGCCCCAAGTATGTTCGGAGGAAATCCGTTTTGGGTCATTATAAGTCGAATGAGCAATGTCCGTCCGTCTGTCTGCTGGCTGGTGCGCACGATAACTCTCGAAAGGAGTAACCGATTGACCTCAAATTTGGTATGTGGTAATATTTTTTTCTATCTCCGGCTAAGTTCGATGATGGGCCATATTGGTCCACTCCTTCTAGTACCTCCCCCGCAAAGGGTTTAAAATGTTGTGAAATATTGATTATTTAATAACTGCTATACTACTTATTCGAATCTTTTGAAATTCCACACATAGTATTAGCTTATTAGTCGCTATCAACTCGAGAAAAATGGGTGAAGTCGCCACGTCCCTTTTTGTACCTCCCACACAAATGCACCATTTTGCACCAAAAGTTAACAGCTTATAACATTACTAACAGTGTATAAAAATACTTGAAATTTTGTACAGTATTATGCTTTTATATTGCCTACAGTCCAGGGAAAAATGGGTGTTGTTGCCACGCCCCTTTTGGTACCTCCCACACAAAGGTACCTTTTTGCAGTGTATAAAAATACTTGAAATTTTGTACAGTGTAATGTTTTTATAGTGTATATAGCCCTGTGAAAAATTAGCGTTATCGCCACGCCCCTTTTTGTACCTCCCACAGAAAAGACCCAAATCATACCACAATTTAATGTCTCATAACGTTTATACCAGTGCACATAAATGCTTATAAGTCGGCACAGTGCAATGAATTTAAAGTATCTCATGTTCAGCGAAAAAAAGGTGTATTTGATAAACCCCTTCTGGTACCTCACACACAAATTGACAGAATAATTCGAGTAATATTCAATATTACATTACTCACAAAGAGAGGGTATACCTTAGTCGGTTTACCCGACTGAAACTTTCTTACTTGTTAAGGATACAATTATTCAAAATATTTTTGTAATATTTCTGAAAGTCCTAATAAGACGATATGGGAGTCATATGAAAGGGCACATCTAGGGCTATCTAAATACTATTTTTGTTTTTAGAAATTGGAACTAAAAAGTTGCACAAATAGCCTTGCAAATTTTAGACCTTCATTTTCCTTTAAGATCCACGGTAGAAAAATTTGGAAAAAATATATTTTGCAGATCTTACTCTTCTGCTTTTCAGTTCCAAATTTTACCATTCTACGTTAATTAATTTGTTTTTTAGAACTATTTCTATTTTACATTGATGCTTATTTTATTATTTTCTTATTTACAGAAATCTAAATGTTGTATTAATATTCAACACAATTGCTTACATTATTTTATAGAAGAACTAAATTTTAATTAAAATAGTTCTTAAAAAAAACTAATCGACGTAGAACGCTAAAATTTGGAATATAATGAAGGACTAAAATTTGCAAGTCCATTTTTGCAACTTTTTAGTTACACTTTCTAAAAACAAAAATATTATTTAGGTAACCCAAAATGTGCCCTTTCATTTGACACCCATTCTGTCTTACTAAATCTTTCAGAAAAATTTAAGTTTCAGTTTTCAGAATTATGTTTAGATTTTCATGACCATAAATTGGTGTCGCATGGTGTTATATGTGAATTCCTCTCAAAAAACCATAATATAGAATTTAAAAAAAAAACATTTGAAATAATTTTTTTTTGCATTTTACCCAAATAGTTTACAAATTTTCGTAAAGAATACGAAGATTTTGGCCATTGCGGTTTTGCAATCAATTAAAAAGTTGACAATGTTAGTTAGTTCACAAAGATTTTTGTCGCAAATATATTTGTCACGCATAAAGAAGGGGTCAATTTATCATTATCCGTCCCACTTTTCACACATTCATGTGACTAAAGTACATGAGTTCGACCGAATGAGGTTTTATTGAACGAAGCTATAGAAGATACATCGCCCAAAATGCGGAAGTTCTGCCGAAACCGAAGGCCGAATGTTTTCCGAACAATCAAAGGGATTTGTTTAGATGCAAACGGCTCGAGAGCAAAACGACAACAGATGTGATCAGTAGAGAGGCATCAAAAAAAAGTTCGCTATATTTCAGCTTTTGAAGTAGAATTAAGGAGTGTAGGGTCGTTTTTATGAAAAACAATTAGCTTTAACCCTTTTGCAAACAAAAACTATACGGCCAAGAAAGGGTTAATTTTTTATTAAATTTAAATCTAGCGGTCAAAAAACCCTGATTGGTGTTTGGTCCAAAATTATAGATTAGAATTATAAAAACGTTTTCATGTTTTTCAAATTGACCTTCAAATTGGAAATAGTCATAACTACTATACAATAGAACTAAAGTTGGGGGATTTCATGTCAAGTGAGTCAATTTTTAAAAGCGATGTCTTCTAATCGGAGTGAAGCTTGCACCAAGTTTTGTCCTATTGAATAGTAGTTATGACACAAAATTTCAACGAGATCGGTTAACGACTGCCTGAAATTATGCATCGACTTTCTTCAGAATAGTAGACTACGATAAAATAATAAAATATAATAATAGCGTTTTTCGATGTTTTTATGAGGTTTTAATTAAAAAATTATTAAAATGTTCCCCAAAAATTGAATTTTTGCAATATTTTGTGAGATATCTTTGAAACCGAAACCATTTTTGTGATTTGTTTTTGACGACACATTTGAAATCTTTGATTAAATCCAATAGAACATGAAAATATAACTTTCGAAGAATATTCAGTAAAATTTTCATGAAGAAATATTAAAACCTATATAGCAATTATTCGGAAGCGTCTCGAAAAAAAGTCTAATAGCGGTGCCGGATCATCTGAAATCAAAAAATAAATTTATTTCGTTAGATAACACCGTGCGACCCTCCCAAGATCGAGTGTCTATAGAAGTGAAAACACATCCCAACAGTAGATAAACAGCACACTCCGGTTTTTACCCCTCACCTTAGAGAGGAGGGTATATATCATTTGCTACGAGCCAAAAGTGTAACACATCGAAGGAGTGACCTAAGACCCTTTTATCCGTTTTGGGTCATTTTAAGACCAATGAGCAATGTCCGTCGGTCTTCTGCTGGCTGGTGCGCACGATAACTCTCGAAAGGAGTAACCGATTGACTTCAAATTTGGTATGTGGTAATATTTTCTTCTATCTCCGGCTAAATTCGAAGATGGGCCATATTGGTCCACTCCTTTTATTACCTCCCCCACAAAGGGTTAACATTTAGTGAAGTATGGATTATTTAATAACTTCTATACTACTTATTTGAATCTTCTGAAATTCTACACATGGTATTAGTTTATTAGTCACTATTACCTCGAAAAAAATAGCCGAATTTTCCACGCCCCCTTTTGGTACCTTCCACACAAATGGACAATTTTGAACCAAAAGTTAATAACTTATAACTTTATTACCAGTGCATACAAAGACTTGCAATTTTGTACAGTGTAATGGTTTAATAGTACCTACAATACAGTGGAAAATGGGCATTACTGCCACGCTCCATTTGGTACCTCCAACACAAATGGACCATTTTGTACCAAAAGATACCAGCTTATAAATTTAATACCAGTGCATAAAAATATTTGAAATTTTGTACAGTGTAATGTTTTTATAGTGCCTAGAGTTCAGAGAAAAATGGGAGATATTGGCCCGCCCCTTTTGTTACCTCCCACACAAATGAACCTGTTTGTACCAAAAGTTAACAGCTTATAACTTTAATACCAGTAAATACTTTAACGTTATTAAATGCAATTTAAACTGATAATTATTTAAATAAAACAAAAAAATAAATAAATTCACAATATATTGTTGAGACTCAAGTTGAGGGCATTCATTAGTCGGCTTACCCGACTGAACTATCTTACTTGTTTATAGTATTTATTTGATCAATCAAATTATATTATTTGTTTATAACATTTTAAAGCGTTAAGTGCCGAATCTTATATAACCTTCACCATGGATTGCATCCAATTCTACTACTGGAAAAATCTTTGGATATGGGGCAAATCATGGAACGATTATCATTTTTGTTTAAGCAAATAATTTAAAAAACGAACGCTGCAAATTTTAGGCCGTAAACTCTTTTTCCAAACTTTTCATCTAAAAATGTGATATTTATGGCTTAAATTAGCATATTTGAGAGCTACTTCTACACGGGGATTACAACAACATATGAACTGATTTGTATACATTTTAACTGAGATAAATTATTATTGCCAAAATAGAATACAAACTGCAAAGTTTCATCAGAATAACTTAGAAAATGTGGTGTTGTTGGCTTAAGCAAGCCTTTTTGGGAACGGAATCTATAGGTGGACTATAACAAAATATAAATTCAAAAATTAAAAAAAAATACTGTGAATAATTCTTGTCCAAATTAAATACAAAGTGCAAAGATTCAGTTAAAATGCTTAGAAAATGTGTTTTTTTTTCGCTTAAAAAGATTATTTAGGAGCGATCTCTATAGGATGATTATAATAAAAAATGAACAGATTTGTAATTTTTTTTTTTTCAATTTTAAACAATTTTTGGTTGCTGGACAGTTTCTGGGATTTGCTCATATATCTCGAACTGGATCGTGACCGTGCGCGTTAACACACGTTGTTATGCTGATGCAGCGTTAGGAGTCCCAGGTTCAACTCACTGCAAGACCAAAAATTTCACTATAAAAATATAATGAAAAAATTTTCATAGAAATAAAATTTAAGAAAATATTTGCATAAAAAAAAATTGCTGCCAAAAAAAGGCCGCGACAAGCCCATGTTAAATTCATCAGTGAAGATCCAATATAGATGTAATTCTGGTTCACAATAATAACATTTTCGCCAATTTTTTAACTTCTTCAATGGGTAAATGTCGAAATTATAACCATTTCGGTAGATGTAAGAGAACTATTGCGAACGAGGGTATATATCATTTGCTACATGCCAAAAGTGTAACACATCGAAGGTGTAACCTAAGACCTAAGTAAATTTGGCAGAAATCTTTTTTGGGTCACTTTATGACATTTGAGCAATGTCAGTCCGTCTGCCTGTCTGGCTGGTATACAAGATACCTTTCAATAAGAGTAACCGATTGATTTCAAACTTGGTATGCGGTAATATTTTTTCTATATCAGGCTAAGATTAAAGATGTGGCATGTTGGTCCATATCATCGAGTACCTCCACCACACATTTAGCGAAGCATTGATTCTTTATAAACTTATCAGAATCGCTATCCGCTTTGTCCCCACCCAAATGGGCCATTTTGCACCAAAATTTAACACTTTGTAGCTTTAATATCAGTTCATACAAATCCTTGAAATTTTGTACAGTGTAATGTTTTTGAAGGACCTGGAGTCCACTGAAAAGTGGGCGTACTTGGCACACCCCTGCTGGTACCTCCCAAACAAAATTGTCCTTACTTTCATAATACACACAATTCAAAAAATACTGGTGTCGACTACATTTAGTAAATGTTTTTTTAATATAACCGGTTTTTATACCCTCACTTTAGTGTGACGAGGGTATATATCATTTGCTACGGAAAAAAGTGTAACACATCGAAGGAGTGACCTAAGGCCCCAAGTATGTTCGGCGGAAATCCGTTTTGGGTCATTTTAAGTCGAATGAGCAATGTCCGTCCGTCTGTCTGTCTGTCTGTCTTTCTGTCTTTCTGTCTGTCTTTCTGTCTTTCTGTCTGTCTGTCTGTCTGTCTGTCTGTCTGTCTGTCTGTCTGTCTGTCTGTCTGTCTGTCTGTCTGTCTGTCTGTCTGTCTGTAACCGATTGACTTAACATTTCGTATGTGGTAATATTTTTTTCTATCTCCGGCTAAGTTCGAAGATGGGCCATATTGGTCCACTCCTTCTGGTACCTCCCCCACAAAGGGTTAAAATGTTGTGAAATATTGATTCTTTAATAGCTGCTATTAAACTTATTCGAATCTTCTGAAATTCCACACATAGTATTAGTTTGTTAGTCGCTATCGACTCGAGGAAAATGGGCGAAATTGCCACGCCCCTTTTGGTACCTCCCACACTAATGCACCATTTTACACTAAAAGTTAAAAGCTTATAACATTAATACCAGTGTTTAGAAATACTTGAAATTTTGTACAGTGTAATGTTTTTATAGTGCCTTCAGTCCATTGAAAAATGGGCGTTATTGTCAAGCCCATTTTGGTACCTCTCCCACAAAGGTACCATTTTGCACCAAAAGTTAACAGTTTATAACAGTTTATACTTGAAATTTTGTACAGTGTAATGCTTTTATAATGCCTATAGTCCAGTGAAAAATGAGCGTTATCACCACGCCCCTTTTTGTACCTCCCACACAAAATGGCCAAATTATACCACAATTTAATATCTCAACGTTAATATACCAGTCCATATAAACGGTTACAATTCGGCACAGTGCAATGTATTTAAAGTATCTACTGTTCAGCAAAATATAGGTGTATTTCTTAAACCCCTTCTGGTACCTCCCACAAAAATTGACAGAATAATTTGTGTAATATTCAATATTACATTACTCACAAAGTGAGGGTGTACCTTAGTCGGTTTACTCGACTGAAACTTTCTTACTTGTTTTTTTGCATTTTTAGGTTCGTTTTTCACACAAAACAAGAAGAAAAATATTAAAATTTGTTCAGTAACGGTCAGTAGCCAAAACCGCCTGCGAAAAACACTTACAATTACCTTTAAAATAAGCCTTCATTCTTTGAATTCTGCCCTTGCCTTGTCTCACTACACAACTTCAATGTTCCAACCTCGGAACTTTTTTCTTAAAATCGTAAAAATCGGACTCGTAATTTTTACGCAAATCGTTCTGTTTCACATGGAATGAACGATATACTCGTACAAGATAAGGCTATCATTTAACTGGTCTAATGTGCATTATAAATAACTTTAGCATTTAGCATAAACAATCCCACTATTTTACGAGAGATAATTTCTTGTATAAAACTCTAATGCATTTTGTGTGGCTAACGCATTTCTAATATGGTTGGCGACTTTCAGATGATGAACATTAGAGTGGAACGCATAGAGCCCTACATTAACTGCCGTATTTAAAATTTGCAACTATTCTACACTAAATATCGAGAACAAAAATATGTATGAGTAGTAAATTCGACTGAAATTAAGTGGAACTAATAGCTTGCAAATTCCGTGACCGATATGTACGAGTATTATCCTCACAATATGACTGTTTGGTTAGTTGCTATCATGGTCATAAACATATTTTCTGCTGCCATTGTGGTAGTGACTGGCCGCATTGTCTGCGTTAGCATGTCAAGTTGCATTATACAAATTGTATTGCAGGCACTAACACCAATAGCACTACCACTGTCACTATCACTATTGCCATCGGACATCACATTATGAGAGGAGGGCGGTATTTGTCCGTACATTTGTTACTGCCAATATTTCCCATTAAAAATTGTGGTTAAACTTTTTTTTTGAAAGCGGAATGCAAAGTCTGCAAAAAACAAATTTTCCCTGCCCTGAATAGAGACATATTGTGTATAAGTATTTCTGAGCGTGGAGTGTGTGTGTGTGTGGTATGATATATTGTGTGGCCTGTATGGCATACTCACACTCACAGATACAACGATTGCGGCTTTTGCGTGCTTGAAACCACTAAAGAACTCAACAACAACAAAAACGAAAACGAAAAAACGTAGAGGTATTTTGTTCATTGCTGAACAATGGCGATTAAAATTAAATATTTCGTTCTAATTTACAACTTTGCCCATTAACTATTTCGAATTAATTGCTGTTTTGCTGCGGTTTTTCAAAAGGGTTTCGCAGCAACAACAAATCATCACACCACTTTGTGGATTCCCCTTCTTTGACTGCTGTCGCTGCAGCTGCTTAACGATGAAATAACGATATTTGTTTGTGATTTTTTAATTAAGTTTGCCGTCTGCTTCTTGTTCACATAACAACTGCATATTTAGGCTAAGTTGCTGAAAACAGTTTGTACTCAACATGTCACAAGAAGAAAAAAAAAACAAAGTTCATACAAATAATAAAGTTTCTTAACTTACAGAGGCATTACGTATTTGCATAGCCGTGCAAAACACCCGAAGAAAATAACAATCAATGCTGCAAGTGAAACTACAATGCATCCTTAGGTATGAGAAACCTGAAAGAGAGAGAGAGAGAGAGAGAGAGAGAGAGAATTACTGAATTAAAAGTTTATTTAGGAATTCGTTATTTCAAAAATGCGAGCAAGATGGGTGCCGCGTTTGCTCACAATCCATTGCATGGATGTGTGAACAGAACTTTTTGCCATTTTTAAGGCACTGGATGCACTTTTCTCGAGTAGGTTTGTTCCGCACTTTTTTTCTCCTATTCAATATCTACACACTTAAAAAAATTTGTCATAAAATTAAAGAAATGCTCCAAAGACGTCCTTAGTCTTCAAAATAAGTACATTTTGTACTTAAAATTAAGAAAATTTACTTAAAATTAAGTAAATTACTTAATATTATTGAAATTATCTATATTTTAAGTACAAAATGTACTTATTTTAAAAACTAATGACGTCTTTGGAGCATTTCTTTAATTTTATGACAAATTTTTTTCAGTGCATCTTTGCTTCAGACACAAAAGAGATATTCCGTACGGTTTACCGAGAAAAAATACAGAAAAAGTGCAAAAAATCCACCTTGAGCAAAAAAAATCGTATGGCCATTAAATTATTAATTGAGCCAAAATGACTAAACAAATGATGCAGAAGTTCTTATTTGTCGGGCTACTTTCACGTTCAGTTCTCAGAATTGAGTCCAAAAATCATGTGTTGTACTGTGTTATTTAATTAAGCTCTAACTGACAGCTATATCTGTGGGTTAGGTCTAACTGCAGAATAACCAATGATAAGGGAAAATGAGGCATTTAATATCAAAAATACAAATAAAATGTCCCTTATTTTTTCTCGAGTGTTAATCTCATGTATACTTATAGAACAAATATATGCTATATGCAAATACACGCATGTATGCATATATGAGAATATTTATATTTAAATACGCACACACATGAGAAAATTACATTGTGTATTTTGTAAACAATTTTCATAAAATAACTTTATTTAGTTATCGTAATAAAGTTGTGATGATTATTTTTCCCCATCTGCTGTTTGTAGAGCGAGGGAAGAATGTTGTCATTGTCATATGTTGAAAATTCACATCATGAGTCTTGAATCCTGCATCTTCGTCCTTCGTCGACGTCTTCATCGTCGACTGGCTTTCTTCTTAGCAATCTGTTTTGTTTGCCAAGATACTCGTGCATAAATACGTATGACTGAATTTAAAATGAATTTTATTTAAATTATAATAGAATATAATAAATGTGTGAACTGAACTGAGCAGAGCTATTGAGGCTATATTCTTTTCTCTTGAAAATGTAAAGAAATTTGTTTTTGTCTTTGTTTACTTTGGCAATAACCCACTGGGAGCCCTACTCTGTTGATTATTCACAAATATTTTTTTTACGAATATTTCTAAGAATGCTGAATGCCATACGTAAATGGTTTATCTCCATCAATGTAGTTCCTAATGGGATGAGTATGGATTTACTGGAAATTATTGCTATTTTTTTATTCGAAAATTGTGTAAATATTTTATTTTTTGTGTTTGCTAAAATTTGAAAATCAAAGTGTTGGCATTTTGTACAATGCAAATGTAGATATGAAAATTTATTCAGGTGTGCAAATTTAGATAACCCTAAAAAGGATTATGTTGTATAGGTAATCGTATGTAGCAGTGCACTAGAGTGTAACGAAAACAGACATTTCGGAGGAGAGTAAACACCATCAGAAGTAAGAGTGCTTGAGAAAAGATTCTTTGGCAAAATAAAGATAATTGTTAAAAGAAACTGTGAAATATTATTAAAGATTTCGTCATATGGGAAGGAAGTTGTCTAAATGTGTGTTTTTCTGGAATAACAACCTATGTCAGAAAATTTAGTAATCCGGATATTTGCACTTATGTATTTAGATAACACTTTGCAACAATTTTTTTTTGTATAGATTAAGGCATACTATTTTATGAAACCAAAAAAAAACAATGTAAAGTTTTTTTTTAAAAAATATCTTTCTAAAATTCCCATGGAAAGTACCTTTAGTATTTCGATAAAATTTTTGAAGTAACGAGCTATTTTTAAGAGCTTAAGAAACACATTAAATGTAGGGAAATATATCAAATCTTAATTTGATAATTCAATGTTTAAAGATGATTTCAGGTAAATGTTGCCCGCGGCTGCTCCGCAAATGGTTCATGTGTTGCGTCCAATTCTAGCATACTCTCTCCAACATATCGACCGGTATCTAATGAATAAATTCGTTAATGGTACTTCAACCGTTGCGGGCTCGTCCCTATAGACATGAGCATTAACATAGCCCCACAAAAAATAATTTAAAGACATTAAATCGCACGACCTAGGCGGCCCCAAACGTGAAATAAACTTATCACCAAACTCAAAATTTAACAAAAATGAATAAAATTCAATAATCTGCATGCGTTGTCTGTTTGTAAGTCGATTCATAGTTAAATTATAGTCCAAACTGAACATGTTTGACGATGACTTGTTACAAGAAAACAGCTGAGCTGACAAAAACAGTGTTGCCAAAAAGTTGCCAATAATCACCTATTATATGCTCGGGATACCATACAAACCAAGGAAATTATGAAGGCTAAAAATGCCGAAACATCACTTTCACTTAGAAACATAAGTTTAGTAACTGTCGTTAAACAATTAGAAAAAATTAGATTTAAAAAAAAAAAAGTGGTTTTTGATGGAACGAAAAGAACTATTAAAAAAAATAGAAAAAAATCGCAAGACAATTAAAGCTAGTATCCCAACGAAGCAAACAATGACTATTTGAAAAAATGCTATTAATAAATATATAAATTATGATTCATATTGTAAAAGTAAGGAAAATTCAAAAAACCATTTTTCATATTTTTTGTTGTGGGCAAGTACCAAAAGGGGCGTTGCAATATTTCCAATTTTCCACGGTACTTTAGGTACTGTTAAAGCATTACACTCCACAAAATTTCAAGTATTTGTATGGACTATAATAAAAGTTATAAGCCGTTAACTTTTTGAGCAAAATGCCCCATTTGCATGGGAGGTACCAAAAGGGGTGTGGCAACTTCGCCCATTTTTCTCAAGGTGATAGCGACCAAGAAACTAACACTATGTGTTGAATTGTGAAAGATTCTGAGTAGTAGTGTAATTAAAAGATCTATATTTCACTAATTTCCATCTTTGACATTAGCCTTTCTCGAAAATTACTTAAAATGGCCCAAAGCGGATTTCTGCAGCATATTCTTAGGATCATAGGTCACTCCTTCGATGTGTCACTATTTTGGCCCGTAGCAAATGATATATACGAAGGAAAATCGCCATTTGAATATGTTTGAATTAAATTTTTCAATCTATATATATAAAGAAGAATGTGTGTTTGTTTGTTTGTTTGTTTGTTGGTTTGTTTGTTTGTTGGTTTGTTGGTTTGTTTGTACCGTATAGACGTCTAAACGGCTGGACCGATCTTCTTGAAATTTTCACAGAATGTACATGTGTGGGGCGTGGTGAAAATAGGGTACTTGAATTTTCGATATATCAAGTGGGCGTGGCCCCGCCCACATAAGACAAATTTTAAAATTGAGATATCTTGCAAAATTTCTTAGCGAGAGTGTTGTAATTTTGTACATATGTATCTGGTGGAAGTCTACGTGATTGGTCCAAAAATGGGCGTGATCGCAGCAATGGGCGTGGCACCGCCCATATAAGCCAAATTTAAAAAATGTTATATCTTGCACAATTTGCTAGCGAGAGTGCTGGAATTTTGTGTATACGTATCTGGTAGCAGTCTACGTTACTGGTCTAAAAATGGGCGGAAGCGGGTCAATGGGCGTGGCACCGCCCATATAAGCGAAATTTTGAAATTGTCTTATCTTGCACATTTTGTTAGCGAGAGTGCTGTAATTTTGTGCATATGTATCTGGTGGTAGTCTACGTGATTGGTCCAAAAATGGGCGGAATCGGACCAATGGGCGTGGCACCGCCCACATAAGTCAAATTTTGAAATGAAGATATCTTGCACAATTTGTTATCGAAAGTGATGTAATTTTGTGCACATGTATCTGGTGGTAGTCTACGTGATTGGTCCAAAAATAGGCGGAAGCGGACCAATGGGCGTGGCACCGCCCATATAAGTCAAATTTTGAATTTTTGATATTTTTCACAATATGTTAGAGAGAGTGCCGTAATTTTGTAGATATATATCTGGTGGTAGTCTACGTGATTGTTCCAAAAATAGCCGAGATCGGACCAAAGGGCGTGGCCCCGCCCATATAAGCCAAATTTTTAAATTAAGATATCTTCCACAATTAGTTAGCGAGAGTGCTGAAATTTTGTACATATGTATCTGGTGGCAGTCTACGTGATTGGTCCAAAAATGGGCGGGATCGCAGCAATGGGCGGGATCGCAGCAATGGGCGTGGCACCGCCCATATAAGCCAAATTTAAAATTGTTATATCTTGCACAATGTGTTAGCGAGAGTGCTGGAATTTTGTGTATACGTATCTGGTGGCAGTCTACGTGAATGGTCTAAAAATGGGCGGAATCGGGTCAATGGGCGTGGCACCGCCCATATAAGCCAAATTTTGAAATTGTCTTATCTTCCACATTTTGTTAGCGAGAGTGCTGTAATTTTGTGCATATGTATCTGGTGGTAGTCTACGTGATTGGTCCAAAAATGGGCGTGATCGCAGCAATGGGCGTGGCACCGCCCATATAAGCCAAATTTAAAAATGTTATATCTTGCACAATTTGTTAGCGAGAGTGCTGGCATTTTGTGTATACGTATCGGGTAGCAGTCTACGTTACTGGTCTAAAAATGGGCGGAATCGGGTCAATGGGCGTGGCACCGCCCATATAAGCCAAATTTTGAAATTGTCTTATCTTGCACATTTTGTTAGCGAGAGTGCTGTAATTTTGTGCATATGTATCTGGTGGTAGTCTACGTGATTGGTCCACAAATGGGCGGTATCGGACCAATGGGCGTGGCACCGCCCATATAAGTCAAATTTTGAAATGAAGATATCTTGCACAATTTGTTATCGAAAGTGATGTAATTTTGTACACATGTATCTGGTGGTAGTCTACGTGATTGGTCCAAAAATGGGCGGAAGCGGACCACTGGGGGTGGCACCGTCCATATAAGTCAAATTTTGAATTTTTGATATTTTTCACAATATGTTAGAGAGAGTGCCGTAATTTTGAAGATATATGTCTGGTGGTAGTCTACGTGATTGTTCCAAAAATAGCCGGGATCGGACCAAAGGGCGTGGCCCCGCCCATATAAGCCAAATTTTTAAATTAAGATATCTTCCACAATTAGTTAGCGAGAGTGCTGAAATTTTGTACATATGTATTTGGTGGCAGTCTACGTGATTGGTCCAAAAATGGGCGGGATCGCAGCAATGGGCGGGATCGCAGCAATGGGCGTGGCACCGCCCATATAAGCCAAATTTAAAATTGTTATATCTTGCACAATGTGTTAGCGAGAGTGCTGGAATTTTGTGTATACGTATCTGGTGGCAGTCTACGTGAATGGTCTAAAAATGGGCGGAATCGGGTCAATGGGCGTGGCACCGCTCATATAAGCCAAATTTTGAAATTGACTTATCTTGCACATTTTGTTAGTGAGAGTGCTGTAATTTTGTGCATATGTATCTGGTGGTAGTCTGCGTGATTGTTCCAAAAATAGGCGGGATCGGACCAAAGGGCGTGGCCCGGCCATATAAGCCAAATTTTAAAATTAAGATATCTTACACAATTTGTTATCGAGAACGCTGTAATTTTGTGCACATGTTTCTGGTGGTTGTCTACGAAATTGGTCCAAAAATGGGTGGAAGCGGACCAATGGGCGCCCATATAAGTCAAATTTTGAAATTTAGATATTTATCACAATATGTTAGAGAGTGTGCTGTAATTGTGTACATATATATCTGGTGGTAGTCTACGTGATTGTTCCAAAAATAGCCGGGATCGGACCAAAGGGCGTGGCCCCGCCCATATAAGCCAAATTTTGAAATTAAGATATCTTGCTTATCGAGAGTGCTGTAATTTTGTGCACATGTATCTGGTGGTAGTCTACGTGATTGGTCCACAAAAATGGGCGGGATCGGACTAAAGGGCGTGGCCCGGCCCATATAAGCCAAATCTTAAAATTAAGATATCTTGCACAATTTGTTAGCGAGGGTGCTGTAATTTTGTGCATATGTATCTGGTGGTAGTCTACGTGATTGTTCTAAAACTGGGAGGAATGGGATCGATGGGCGTGAAATTGAGATATCTTCAAAATTTTTTAGCGAGAGTGCTCTTATTTTATGGAGATGTTTTTGGTGGAAGTATTCGTGATTGGTTCAAAAATGGACGAAAGCGGAAATCTAAATCTGGGGCAACCAAGTGGACCGGGTCCAGCTATATATATATACATGGATGTGTGTATGTTACGTATGGACTCCAAAACGTCTGGATCGGTTTTGATGACATTTTCAGGAATGTTCAGATAAGCCAAGAGAGTGGCATAGGCTTTATAAGTTCTTGATTGAGGGGAGTGGGTCCGCCCATATAAGCCAATGTTTTTTGTGATTCCTACTGTCCGTACCTATGAATAAATTAACGAGATTCCTACTGTCGCTATCTACATGAACCATGTTTTGATAAATTGACGGTATCGGAAATCTGAAGTCTGGGGCAACGAAGTGGACCGGGTCCAGCTATATTATATATTTGTGAGCATGTACATTTTATCTGAAAAGCAAGACATTTTCTTTGGAATGCATATACGAGTATTAATATATTACAACAAGATATATTTGCGAACTGACTTTCTCAAATATAATATATGTTTACACACAAACAAAGTTATTATTTAAGAAGTTTTCCAAATATATTTTATTTAAAAAAATATTTATAAAATAGCAATAAAACAAGACAAAGCTCACCAACAGCGGTGAAGCTCACTTTTGGATGAATGACAAAATTGTCGCATTTGGAGTAATGATAATCAACAAGCCATTGTTCAGACGCCGTTACATCCACAAAAAGTCTCGGCTTGGTGTGCTCTATGGGCAGAGGGAATCATTGGTCCATACTTCTTCAAAAATGAAGCCGGCCATAATGTTACAGTCAATGGGGAACGCTATAGAGCCATGAATAATGACTTTTTCGTGCCTGAATTGGAGGCTGTTGATGTCGTCGACCTTTAGTTCCAACAAGACAAAACAATCAATTTATTGAAGGAATCTTTTGGTGAGCGTATTATCTCCCGTCGTGGGCCTTTGGCGTGGACTCCAAGATCGTGCGATTTAACACCGCTGGACTATTTTTTTGGGTTTATGTGAAGTTGCTTGTCTATGCAGATAAGCCCGACACGATTGACGCCTTGGAAGAGAATATTCGACGCGTTATTGCTGACATACAACCCCCAAATACTGCAAAAAGCGAATTTTTCGAGCCAGCCACGGCGACCACTTGCCCGAAATCATTTTTAATACATAATGACAAACCCTTATCTTTATAATAAAGCTTAATTCTTGGCCATAACTTTAAATTATATGCGTTTTATTTGTTTTTGAAAACCATACGTCTAAAAAAACACACTGTATTTTAACAGAATTTTACAACCATACTCGCACGGGGCAAAATCGCCTTTTTTGATATGTTTGAATCGAAAGAAAATATATTTGGAACACATATTTTTAAATATTATGCATTTCTGAGCAAATAAATTTTATTTGAAAATCAATAAAATATATTTGGAACTCATATATTAATATGTTACAACATATAATATTTGCAAACTAAATTTCTCAAATAAAATATGTGTTTGAATACAAATAAAATTATTGTTTAGGAATTTCTCCAAATATATTTTATTTAAAAAAGATTTTCGAAACTTTTGTTGAATTTTTCGAATTTCAGTTTTAATTTTTTTTAATTTGGCATTGAACTTCCCAGTTATGATACCAAATGCAGCATTAATTTCTGTTTTAAATCAATCATTTAAAATTTCTGAGTATTCCAGGCCATCATCAGTTGTTAATCCTCCAAGTTATATATTTCGATTTAAGATTATACGATTTCAATTATTATTGTTTATTATTTTTACGACATGAAAAATTTCTAAAAATTTAACTTTGAATCACTGATATATTTAACACAATTTAGGTATTTTCTGAATACTTATTTAAATGCAAATAAATATTTGCTTCGGAAAAAAATCGTCCAAAATAAATACATGTTGCGATGTAAAGAAAGATTTGTTTAGAACAAGATCTTCCCAAATATATAATTTTTGTGTGTACCAAATATTATATGTTTAGAGTGTACCCTAAACATATATATGTTTCAAGCCGAATATGTTTGGGACAATATACTACAGAAGCGATTTTTTTTCAGCGTGCATATACAATTTCTAAAAATTTACTTTCAATTCATAAAAACAGAAAACTTGTCTTGAAATTAATTGATACAATGCCAAAATACTTAAATACAAATTAATCGAAATATTTGTTCCAAATAAAAAAAAATATTTGGATGAAAATATACTTTTAATTAAAACAACATGTAATATTTGGTGTGTCAAATATTATATATTTGGAGTGTACCCCAACTTATGTATGTTCAGTCGGAATATGTTTGGGACAATTTACTACTGAAAAAAATCGCTTTTCAGCGTGTGTTCTCAATAGTGACATTTAGTTAGTACATTTTTCGCAGCACTTGGGCTTAATTCTGTAAACTGGACGTGAAAGCAGCCCCAAGAATAAGAACCTCTCCATCAAGTTGGCTTAATTTAATGCGATTATTTTTGCTCAAAGTGGATTTTTATCACTTTTATATATTTTAACACGGTTATATCTCCGTATACCGGACGGAATATCTCTTTTATGTCTAGAGCAAAGTTATATTTATTTAATAGGAGAAACAACCCGATAAAAGGGCATCCAGTGTCTTAAAAATCGCAAAAATTCCCATTTTTACAATTTTTTCACCTTTTTTGCTCAATTTTTAATTTCTATTTATTCCAAGTCGTCATTTGTTATCGATCCATCAAGCAATGTATCATTTCAATTATAAATGAATTTTACGAACGTTTAACATTTTTTAAAAAAATTAACGTTGAGTTACTGAGAAATATAAAATTAAGACATACAGGGTCTCCCATATTCGACGGACCCATCTGGCAACGCCATAACTTTTGACAGAGATGTCAGATCGCTTAATGACATACCGCGTTTGAAGCGTCAGTCCAAGCAGATTTTTACCATGGAACAATACACGCCACGCGAGCGCTCTGAAATAGTTGAAATTTTCATTCAACAGAAGAAGTCAAGTCAACGTGCTTTTAAAATATTAAAAAATGTGAGAAGTGCGCCTTCTAAGAACACCATTAAGCGTTTATACGAAAAATTTCCGACTGGTGAGGCTCTTTCTAATCCGAAGAGGCCAAATAAAAGTCGACCAAGGCGATCGGCCGAGAATATCGCTGCCGTACGAGCCAGTGTTGAGAGGTCCCCAAGAACATCCCAAAAACGCCGTTCTCAGCAGTTGGGCATGGCTCGGTCCACTTTACAACGAATTATTCGCGTTGATTTGCATTTGTTCCCGTACAAAATTCAATTGACGCAAAGATTGTTGCCTGCGGACAAGTCTCGTCGATTGGAATGGGCCCAACGAGTCCGTGGGTCCGTCGAATATGGGCAACCCTGTATAAATATTTGTTTCGCAAATAATAGTCCCAAATAAAAACCAGTAAGGAAAGGCAGAAAGTCGGGCGGGGCCGACTATATAATACCCTACATCTCTCTAACAATGCGATTAGGGCCATTGCGATAATAATTTGGAATAATAGGTAAATGGGTAAGAACATATATATGTGGATATATCTAATTCTGAAACGATATTCGTTCCTAAATTGAGAAACATCTTTCTGGAGAATTCTGTAATGATCTGAAGTAAAGTACAACTTCTATAGCGCTTTGTAACCAAGTCAGGAGGAACATATATATGGAGGTTATATATAAATCTGAATCGATTTTTCCTAAATACTCATTCATGTAAAATAGAAACCTTTTTCGTACTGATCGGATATAAAATACTGTCTCTACAGGGCTTGGATGTCAAATCGGGGCTAACATATATATGGGGGCTGTATCTAAATCTGAACTGAATTTCCCCGCATTTTGCACAAAGTCATAAAACCCTGTACCACAGTGTGGTGTATTATATTAAGGCGATTTCTTTCACTGTCTAGTGTAATCAATATTTCACAAAATTGTTTACCCTTTGTAGGAGACATACTAGACGGTGTGGACCGATATGGTCCATCTACGAATTTAGCCAGGAGAGAAATCATATGATCATACACCAAATTTGAAATTGCTCAGTTACCCTTTCGAGAGTTATCCGTACGATAGACAGAAGGACGGACATTGCTCATATGAATTAAAATGTCCAGCACTTTTGTGTTACACTTTTGGGCCGTAGCATCCTCCACTAAAGGGTATAATTATTCACATTCCACGCCGACCACTGCTACAAGTGTCACACAACTTTCATTTAATGTGACATGTACTGATCGTAGTCAAAATCTTTGTATTGATTTGTGATTTTGTGTATTTTGGGTCTTTCTTTCTAAGTCACCACTTTATGCAATGTCTCGTCTTACTTCAAATTATATTAAATGTTCAAATTTAATATCCCCCAAATAGCTTAACTGTTATCCATACATTGTAAATGAACTGTTATAAATAATAAATTCTTCAACATATTTTCCATTACATATTTATTTAAATTAGTTTTCCATATACTCCAGCTATTGCTCCTAGCATAGTAATGTAAAAATCGATATATATCACAGAGTTTTTACAATTTAGGCAAATGTGGAAATTCACACTCCGCCCATACAGCAATTATGTTTAGATTAGACCACCCGAAATTGCGGCATTAGCTGTAAAAGTAGAACAGAAATTTTTAAAATGCTTTCGGTCGATATTAACAAAAGTGGCAGCTATTATTTACATTGTACATATGTATATGTATACTTCCTTACCCCTCCGGGCATTTTGCTTTATTGCAATAGGAAAACAATTATTCCATTAATTCCATTCTCGCCTGTAGAATGCAACTACAACACCAGCAGCAACAACAACACCAACAATATATCCTGCAACACAAATTGCAAATGCATGCATGCATACTTCAATATTATTAGCAGTAAATTGCACATAGATGAACACGAACAAGTGGACGAATGGATAGAAATACAGACGAACGAACGAACGGACGGACGTCCTACAAAAGCAAAAGTAAATGTTTACAAAATATTACAGCAATTGTTGTACGTAGTTGTAGAGCTCCTCTATAATGATAGGAAGTGCTGATGTGGAACGGAAACTAAACATTTACAATAATATCGCCAAGACTTGATGGCTTTGCCTGATCAAAACATACTGCCCTCGTAGTGGCTAGTAGGCGGCACTCAAGTATGCTTTAATTGACTGTACATGTATACCGACATTATCTCTAATGCACAATCGGTGTGGTGTATGTATGTGTGAATACATACGAGTATTTTACACAGAAGAAAGTATGATGGTGTACGAGGCGGTGAAGAAAGGGGGAGACGGAGAGGGACTAATTTCGCTTGAAGAGACTAGATAAATGAGTATTTGCATTGCTATTTGCTTTATACATTCACTGACAGGTCACACACAAACACACCCACAGTTAAGAATCTCTAAGTACTTTTGGCCAAACATTTACTCTACTTAGGAATTCTCTCTCTCTTTGTTCTTTAAATTGCCATTGGCATCATTTTGTGCCACACTTCGAAGAGTGTAAATTGGCCATTTGTCCAGAGAGGGACAGAAAAAGTCTCCATAGGAAATTGAACTCACTTTCTCATGTCCGTTAAGCAACAGAAAAATTTTCTACGTAAATTTTTAATGCATAAAAATACAAAACAAACTTTACCCGGATTTAGGCCATTTCCCATTAACCTAGTCCAAGATATGCTGCAATCTTTCGAATGCTTTAAAGAGAGGGGAAGATGTGGTGGTTTGGGGTTTGGGCAAACAAGAAAACCATTAAGTCTTCTTACAATTGTCAGCATTTAACTATTGTTAGTGACTAAGTGTGTGTGTTAGTATGAGGCCAATTCAGCACAGGAATGTTTTGTTTGTTAACACTATTTTACAGAATAATGGAAATGAATAAGAGAATAATGGAAAATAATGGAAATGGAAGTATCTCCCAAAGAAAATAAAGTTATAAGGAAGTTCCGTCCAGTAGCTAGTAGTCTATCAGTTACGAACGAATAGAAATTTGATTTCAGCGAGTGATTTTTTTGCGTATTTAAGACCGATTTTCCAGATTTTTTTGCAATTTTCACATTTAGAAAATAAATATCGCTCGTTAAGTACAAATAAAGTTCAAAAAATACTTCAGAAACTATTTTTTTCGAGTTTGAACATCATTTCTATTCGTTCGTAACTCACGAAAATGTAAACAAAGTCACGACGAAACATCTGTATAATAAAGAGTCTGTGGTATCTTCTTTCTATACGTTTACGGTAAATTGCAGATGGTGCAAAGAAAATAAAGTTATAAAGAAGTTCCGTCAAGTAGCGAGTAGTCTATCAGTGACGAACGAATATAAATTTGATTTCAGCGAGTGATTTTTTGAGTATTTCAAGACCGATTTCCGAGATTTTTTTGTTATTATCACATTTAGAAAATTAATATCGATCGTTATGTACCAAAAAAGTTCAAAAAAATACTCCAGAAAAATATACTTTTCGCGTTTGAAAATCATTTCTATTCGTTCGTAACTCACGCAAATGTAAACAAACTCACGACGGAACATCTGTGTAATAGAGAGTCTGTAGAGAGTCGGAAATCGGCCTTGAAATACGCAAAAAAATCACTCGCTGAAATCAAATTTCTATTCGTTTGTCACTGATAGACTACTCGCTACTTGACGGAACTTCCTTATTACTTTATTTTCTTTGGAGCGAAGCTACCTTTTTTATAATCTCTCAATTCACAAAGGAGAGGGATTAGTTCATATTGTATGCAAAAAAAGTTTACAACATCGAGATATAGAGAAAGAGAGGTGAATTTATGATCCCATCTATGTTTGAGAGGAATCCATTTCAGCACATTTCTTAACTCTCTTTATGGTTCATCGACTGACCCCAAATGATTCATATGATCAAATTATATCCCAACTTATGGTGAAGGGCCAATGGACGCGTCATGCGGCACGGTGCGAATCAAGCATTGTCCGTATGCAAAACAGATGGTTTTTGTTTACAATAAAAGTTGAATACGAGATTGTGTCAGATTGAGAATAATTTTATATGCGACGGCGCGGAGAAGTTTAATAAAATTCAAATTTTCTGACACGCCGCGCCGCTTTCCGCTTGCTTTGGCCCTTCAGCATTAGTTAAAGTACAAAGGAGAAGTTGAATATTGCAAACAACTTTTGAATATTCTCATTGAAAATTGGAAAACAATAATCGTAAACTGTAAACTAGTGCAGTCATAGCCTCCTAAGCTCTTGTTCCAGTTGTTTTAAGCATTTATGTGGAAACAATACTAAATTGCCACACAATAACAAAGTACTACATGCAAAAAATAACAATAACACACACACACACTTAAGTTTGGTAAACAATTTGAAATGGACTGCAGGGATTTGATGTTGGCTTTGGTCACATTAGTTGTACCTCAATATATAGGGCAGACACATGTACTGACTTTCAATTCTGTTCATGTTTTCCAATGTTTGTTCTCGGAATAGTTCTTTTTTTTAATTAAAATGTTATCAACAACAATTTGCATGCAAATTTTCAAATTAATGTGTCATCTCATGGAATAGTGTAATTTACCAAAAAAAAAAGCAAACAATTTGGCATAAAACGATGAAGTGCACAAAAAAAAACAAATCTCATGTATGTCATGCAATCAGTACTAGTTTGTTTTCTCGTCCAATGTATACATATGTGCAAACATGTTTCGCAAAATCAGTAATCTCTATTCGACCAAAATTTGGTCCCAAAGGCATAAAGTTACGGAAAAAATCTTGATTTCTGATTTGAATAGAAATAAACTATGGATTTAGAGAGGATTTTTAAACGAAAAGTTTAAAAGTGCCAAAAGTTTGATACTATTTACAAAACCGTTTTAATATATTAGAATATACACATTTTCCTCCAAAGAGTGTGTGGGACATACAGAACGTAGATATGCATGTTGTTTGCATAATAAACAAAAATGTTTTAATATTTCCCCATTAATTTCGAGTCGTCTTAAAAAAATCGAAAATTAAATACAAAAAACATTTCGGCATACAGAAAAAAATATTCCATAGTTTTCTTTTTGACCATCGAGATCGTGGTTTTTGTTTTCTGTAAACAGAAAAAAACCTTCTTTGAAAAAGAAGAATACATACATATATTGTCAATGAGTACAAATAATTTAAATAAATTATTTTACATATTGAATGTGATTCTTTTCACCTACGATACGGCCGATTTTATTCTGCGGAGTGAGCAATACCATTTTCATTAAAGTATATTTATTATTAAAACATACAAATTAGCAATACAGCATATTTGTAATGAATCAATTTCATGAACATGGTCGCAGCCGACACTACGTATGATACGCTAAAAACAAAATAATAAATGAGTTCGTTGTGTCCTTAAATTAACATAAAATGCAATTCAATTCCGCACAAAACGAAAAAAAAAACAAAACAAATGTAATTAATTCACTTTTCTAGTTTTTTCTCATTAAGGCTAAACAAAAGATTATTCAGCCAAAAAAAAACTCGGCAATTATTTTTTCTATTTATAAAAACAGCTTCAAAATTGTAATTAAATTATTATAAATTTAATAACTTTAAAGTGGGTACTTGTATTAAAGTTATAAGCTGTTAACTGTTAACCATATGGGTGGGAGGTACCAAAACGGGCGTGCCAATAACGGCTACCTTTCTCTAGACTCTAGGTACTATAAAATCAATATACTGCACGAAATTTCAAGTATTTGATTGCACTGGTATTTAAGTTATAAGCGGTTAACTTTTGGAACAAAAAGTTCCAATTGTGTGGGAGGTACCAAAAGGGCGTGCCAATAATGCGTATTTTGGCCCGTCTTCGAGCTTAGCCGGAGATAGAGCGAAATATTACCGCATACCAAATTTGAATAGGTTACTCCTTTCGATAGTTATCGTGCGCACCCGCCAGCAGACAGACAGACGGACGGAAGGACATTGCTCAAATGACTTTAAATTACCCAAAACGGATTTTCGCCGAACATTCTTAGGGTCTTAGGTCACTCTTTCGATGTGTTACACTATTGGCTCGTAGCAAATGATATATAGCCTCCTCTCTAAGGTGAGGGGATAAAAATATGAATGGAATGATTCACCGTTACTATGTATGTAGAAATTGAATCCGAAGTCGCTGGGAATGATTACAGTTGATACCCCTTATTTGAACACTGTAACGGTGGTTTTGTCGAAGGCTGAGGTAAGTCGTCTCCAGGGTCGTCCTACGGACCCACAAACCTTAAGAAATAAGATCACATGAATTTTCCCTGACTAGGGCTTACAATTCAGGTTTTATTGAAGTGATAAACTATTTTATAATCTACTTGCTTTAAAGATACGATTGACAATTACAAGATACTGCTTAGGGCCACTTCGGCTCGTAGAACTAGTCGTGAGGTCAATACAGTCTTTGCTGGGTGGATATCGATTTTAAGGTGATCGGGAACTTGACGTTTGTACGATTTACAGATAATCCGGAACTTGTGGTCCTCGGAACCGGATGGTAGTTTTTGACCACTGTCTTGATAGCAATCAGACTGGAGTTAACCGGGTAGGTGTCACGAATTACCCTGTGGTACGTATGGTATCGGTATGTGGTGGTTCGGTAAATGAAGTGCGGAGTTTCGGTATTCGGCTCTGTATAAGTCTATTCACTACAGGTAGTAAGTTCGGTGGTGCCCGAACTTGATTAACAAGTGTACACCCATAGTCGATTAGGCTTCTTCTACAGCTATTGTGCTGGAGATTCGGTTATGTATAGGCTGGTTGTATGCTGCAGGCTCGATCCCTCGTAGATCTGGATACCGCAGTTTCGGTGTCGGCTTCGGTGTTGTATTCGGGAATGTCTTCCCATATGTCCTGCACGCTCGATACCTCGTGGATCTGCATACCGCAGTCTCGGTTGTAGTCTTAGGGTTGTTCTGGTTGGGTTTTGTCGTATGCTGCAATCTCGATCAGTATTAGCACTGGTTACTTCGGGTTCGACTTCCTTCGGGGTTTGGTGTTGCGTCCTCAATTCTTCATCGATATGGTTTCTACAACTTCGTTTGTCGGCTTCGGGGCTTAATTCTATCTTACTAATCTAATCTACATACGTTACAATAGTTGGTAACGATCGGCCGAAGCTGTCGTAGTAACGATGGACCGAAGCCGTCGTGGTAACTATCAGACTAATCTGTCGTAGTAACGATCTGCCCAAGCTGTCCTAGTAACGATCGACCGAAGCCGACGTAGTAACAATCAGACGAATCTGTCGTGGTTAGTCCTAAAAAATGGTTTTGGTCTTCCGTTTCCATTTCCCCAAAACGAAATGACTCTGCCAACTAAACCCTTTCTTCTTATATCCCTGCGTACACAAAGTGAATGAGAATTATCCACATGTGCTTTAACGCGTACGCACTGGGTATCAGTCAACTAGTTTTTGCATTGATTGATTGACGTGGCTGCCTAGCGACTAGTAAGCGGTAGTGAGGTGTGTGTCTCGTTGTCTATGCTTCTGCATTGATTTGGTTGTTGATACGTTATGCTTCTGCTTTGGTATGTTCGTTTCTGTTAGTGACTTTGCCACGTTACAACGCCTCCCTTCAATGGACAAATTTAAAATTCAAATTGTATTTAACCTCCCAAAAGTATACAACTCTCTACGATAGACAAATGTCTACCGACCGTACCAAACTATGTTCTTCTTAATCAACTACAAAATTTGTTTCCATCAAAGCCAGTCGAATATCTATTTGGCTCCGGACATGATAAGGTGAAAGAGTATATCCTACACGGAGGAAAATCGCAATTTTTGATATGTTTGAATTGAAAGAAAATATATTGGGAAACGAATTTTTTAAATATTATATATTTGTTAACAAACAAATTTTATTTGAAAATCATGAAACTTTGTTTGGAACGCATATATTAATATATTAGAACAATATATATTTGCGCACTGACTTTCACTAATAAAATATGTGTTTACCCGCAAACAAAGTTATTGTTTAAGATGTTTTCCAAATATATTTTAATTAAAAATGATTTTTTAAACTTTGCTGAATTTTTCGAATTTTAGTTCTTCCAATTCATCACTTTTTGTCAATCCATCAGTGCAATTTATATTTACGAAAGATTATACGATTTAAGTTTTAATTAAATTTAAAAAAATAATATTGATAAAACAATGCTCTTTGAACATCTGAAAAACAGAAAACTTTTCTTTAAGTTAAGGCATTGATACACTGCCAAAATACATAAATACAAAATACTAGTTCGAAATAAAAAAATATTGGAATAGGAACATATTTTTGTTTACAACAATATCTTCCCAAACATATAATATATGTGTGTGTCAAATATTATTTATTTGGAGTGTACCCTAAACATATGTATAATTCAAGCCGAATATGTTTAGGACATTATACTACAGAAGCGATTTTTTTCAGCTTGTTTATTTCAACATACCCTAACTTAGGTACGATACACTCATGCAAAATTGAGACAAATCTTTCACCTATCGCATCATAGCATCTGATAAGTAATATTGCCTCCTTCCATTCCAACTGATTCATGTATAAATTCAGCTCTAACTTAATTTTCAATCTCTGGCTTACATTATTGCTTCCAAATAAAGCGAAGTTTCAGCAGTTTACATTTAATTTTCTGTGCAGAATTTCCAAAAATATTACTTATACATACATACGAGTATGTTGTTACCTCAATTCATCATTAGAGTAACTGGCATTTTGTTTCGAAATCCCGTTTTTTACATATTCTGATTGAAAATGTTGAAATTATTACAGAATATGTTAAAAACTTGAATTCGGAAAATTTTCAGTTACTCCTTTTTGAATGAAAATTACGATTTTATCGCACCTAAGGTAGTGTAAGAATTTTCCTATCCCCAATAGACATGGTCTGAACTTACAATAATATTATTTACATTACAAATGAGGAGGGCAACACATTTTTGTGCGGTCTTTGGCAAAAAAAAGCGTTGCCTTAGTACTCAACCATCCACTCCATTGGCCCCGAGGAAGTTCTTTTTTAGTCAACCATCAAAAGCGTACAAAAACAACAATCATAGCTTGGACGGAAGGATGGATGAACGTTACGTAGCAACTTTTAATGTAATCCAGCTGTATTTGCTTTTGTTTTTTTTTTGTCAGTTCGGTGTTGGAAAAGTTGATTTTGGTCTATGTGGCCTCAGCTTAGGGACATTTGCATTTGCATTTTCTGCTCGCGCAGAGTGAAGCGGTTCCAAGCGAATACATATTAATAGGTCAAAGCAATCACCGGTTTGCTAACTCCTCTCTTCCCGCCACAAAATTGCAAAATTGTCTCGTTTTTGGCTTTCCGTTATAATGTTTTGCAATAAAATACTTTCAATGGGCACGTGGCTGTGCCTGTGTGAGTGTATTTCCCCATAGTTTGTGTACGTCATGGGAAAAATAGCGATATATTTCAAATTTCCGGTCATTATTTTAACCGAGTTTTTGTTTTGTATTCATATTTAGCAAAAGTTGAAATTGTACTTTTTGACAATGTCACATATTCGCTGAACGACACAAGCTATAGACTATCCCGGAGAAATATAAAAATGCTTGAGTTAGTAAAATTTCAATAGCAATTTTGTAAGATTTTTTTTGCAGAAGGTACTATAACACTGCGTGTACATTTTCTTGGCCTATTGAGTACAAAAACAAGTAAGAAAGTTTCAGTCGGGTAAACCGACTAAGGTATACCCTCACTTTGTGAGTAATGTAATATTGAATATTACACAAATTATTCTGTCAATTTTTGTGGGAGGTACCAGAAGGGGTTTAATAAATACACCTATATTTCGCTGAATAGTATATACTTTAAATACATTGCACTGTGCCGAATTGTAACAGTTTATATGGACTGGTATATTAACGTTGAGATATTAAATTCTGGTATAATTTGACCATTTTGTGTGGGAGGTACAAAAAGGGGCGTGGTGATAACGCTCATTTTTCACTGGACTATATGCATTATAAAAGCATTACACTGTACAAAATTTCAAGTAATTGTATACACTGATATTAATGTTATAAACTGTTAACTTTTGGTGCAAAATGGTGCCTTTGTGGGAGAGGTAACAAAAGGGGAGCGGCAATAACGCCCATTTTTCAATGGACTGTAGGCACTATAAAAACATTACGCTGTACAAAATTTCAAGTATTTTTATACACTGGTATTAATGTTATAAGCTGTTAACTTTTGATGCAAAATGGTGCATTTGTGTGGGAGGTACCAAAAGGGGAGCGGCAATAACGCCCATTTTTCACTGGACTGTAGGCACTATAAAAGCATTACACTGTACAAAATTTCAAGTATTTCTATACACTGGTATTAATGTTATAAGCTTTTAACTTTTAGTGCAAAATGGTGCATTTGTGTGGGAGATACCAAAACGGGCGTGGCAATTTCGCCCATTTTCCTCGAGTTGATAGCGACTAACAAACTAATACTATGTGTGGAATTTCAGAAGATTCGAATACGTATACTAGCAGTTATTAAAGAATCAATATTTCACAACATTTTAACCCTTTGTGGGGGAGGTACCAGAAGGAGTGGACCAATATGGCCCATCTTCGAACTTAGCCGGAGATAGAAAAAAATATTACCACATACGAAATTTGAAGTCAATCGGTTACTCCTTTCGAGAGTTATCGTGCGCACCAGCAAGCAGACACACAGACAGACAGACAGACAGACAGACGGACGGACATTGCTCATTCGACTTAAAATGAACCAAAACGGATTTCCGCCGAACATACTTGGGGTCTTAGGTCACTCCTTCGATGCGTTACAATTTTTTCCGTAGCAAATGATATATACCCTCGTCACACTAAAGTGAGGGTATAATAAGCAAGAAAAATTGGTCGAGTAAACCGACACTTTTTATAAAGGGTGATTAAATTTTAAGGGCCGATGTTGATTTTGAATAAAACACAAATTATATTGGAAATTATTGTCATTTCTTTTTATACCCTCACTTTAGTGTGACGAGGGTATATATCATTTGCTACGGAAAAAAGTGTAACACGTCGAAGGAGTGACCTAAGACCCCAAGTATGGTCGGAGGAAATCCGTATAAAATTTTGTACAGTATTATGCTTTTATATTGCCTACAGTTCAGGGAAAATGGGTGTTGTTGTCACGCCCCTTTTGGTACCTCCCACACAAAGGTACCTTTTTGCACCAAAAGTTAACAGCTTATAACATTAAAACCAGTGTATAAAAATACTTGAAATTTTGTACAGTGTAATGTTTTCATAGCGTCTATAGCCCTGTGAAAAATGCGCGTTATTGCCACGCCCCTCTTTGTACCTCCCACACAAAATGCCCAAATCATAGCACAATTTAATGTCTCATAACGTTTATACCAGTGCACATAAATGCTTATAAGTCGGCACAGTGCAATGAATTTAAAGTATGTAATGTTCAGCAAAAAAAAGGTGTATTTGATAAACCCCTTCTGGTACCTCCCACACAAATTGACAGAATAATTCGAGTAATATTCAATATTACATTACTCACAAAGTGAGGGTATACCTTAGTCGGTTTACCCGGCTGAAACTTTCTTACTTGTTATTATGATAATATTGATATGGTTCAATTACGTATGGAACAAAATATCGGCCAAATGGCCGCCGCGACCTCGGCCGCACACCTCCATCCGATGGTCCAAATTTTCGATGACGCTGAGGCATAATTGATGTTCTATGCCGTTAATGTGCCGAAATATCTCATCCTTTAGCTCTTGATTTGTTGCTGGCTTATCGACGTAAACTTTTTCTTTCAAATAACCCCAAAGAAAGAAGTCCAACGATGTCAAATCACATGATCTTAGCGGCCAATTGACATCGCCACGACGTGAGATAACACAGCCATTGAATTTGTTGCGCAAAAGAGCCATTGTTTCGTTAGCTATGTGGCAAGTGACACCGTCCTGTTGAAACCACATATTGTCCACATCCATATCTTCTAATTCGGGCCATAAAAAGTTCGTTATCATCTCACGATAGCGAAGACCATTCACAGTAACTGTCTGACCGTCCTAATTTCGAAGAAGTATGGCCCGATGACGTCGCCAGCCCTCAGGTGGGAATCGACCCCACAACCCCCAAACTCATAGGCGAGCACGCTACCAACTCACCTATTGAGGCGATCACTTTACAACTTTTTAAAATATTTTTTAGTGTTTAGAACAACAATCTACACTAGAAAATGTTAAGCATAGCCCTTCGACAAAATGTTTGTAAACTACACCATTTTTAACAGTAATTGAGAAGTTTCCCATTGTAATTGAGAAAATTTCACTTGAAATTAAGATTTTACATTTCAAATTGGCAATATTTCATTTGAAATTGAGATTTTATATTTGAAATTGGCTAAATTTCAATTTAAATTGAGATTTTCCACTTGAAATTGACTAAATTTCAATTTAAATTGAGATTTTCCATTTCAAGTTGGCTAAATTTCATTTGAAATTGAGATCTTCCATTTGGAATTTCATTCCAAATGGAAGAATTAAATTTCAATTGGAATTGAGATTTTCTATTTGAATTTTCTCAATTTAAAATGGAAATATCCTAACTTCAAATAAAATTTAGACATTTTCAAATGGAAAATCTCAATTACAAACGAAATTTTGTTAATTTTAAATGGAAAATCTCAATTTCAATTGAAATTTAGTCAACTTTAAATGGAAAATCTCAATTTCAAATGAAATTTTGCCAATTTCAAATGGAAAATCCCAATTTCAATTGAAATTTTGTCAATTTGAAATGTAAAATCTCTATTTCAAGTGAAATTTTGTCAATTACTGTTGAAAATGGTGTAGTGTTACTAAATTGCAGAACGTTCACTTGAAATTTATGGTTTGTATGATCAAATCAGACATATAGCTCAATTTTTTTTATTTTATTATTGCAGATTTTATTATATTTCGAGGTATCACAAACAGAGCGACAAAATTAATATACCCCCCACGGTGCTGAGTATATAATCAGGAAAATTAAATAACATTTCCTTTTCCTCCATTAATGTCTATCAAAATTTATTCCTCAAAATTTGTTCTTTACCCATAATCAATTTTATTGAAATAGACGAAGATTGGCAAAAGTTTTCTCACTACTCCAGTCCCAAATAATAGCTACTGATAACTGCAAACGACAGCGTTGAAATGTGAGGGAAAAACTTTATCCTTCTGTGAGTTGTAAGTGGCAAAAGTTTGGCTTCATCGTTCTTTCTAAGCTATTCATACATATTCCACATCCCATTGAGTTCTAACAGCCACACCAGGCGAATAGTTTGTCGAAGTCACTCAACTCATTATTAATAATCACAATCGTAACAAATTGCCAACTTGTAAAACACATTCTTTTTGTAGAAATATTTACGCACAAAAGTTTGAATGTGACTGAGTTTTATTATGTCCTCATCCCTTAATGCAAATAATCGAAAATCGAAGCGGCAAAATCAATGTAACCAATTGACGATTTTACGAGTTAAACTAAATACAATTTGTGTGTTTCCATCAAATTATGTGCAGGGGGAAATCAGAGGAAAGAATGATAAAAAAAAAACGAAACAAACTAAAATTCTAATCGACATTCCCCTCACGTATTTGGGTATATCGAACCGGGGCAATCATCTTATCTGCTGATAAATTTAACAATATAACGAAAAGGGTTAACAAATTTTGATGAAAGCTCTGAGCGAAAAAAAACGAAATAGAGAAGAGGAAAACCCCCAATGATATATGGCCAGAATTTATTGTCAGCAAACACTCAACGCAGGCACACACAACAACAATAACAAAAAAAAAACAGAGACCAAAATAGTTTAACAAACAAAATCTATGACTACGCACTACGGCCATTTCTACTTCCACTTCCTCTTCTAGCGTAAGCAACGATTACGTAAAGCCAAGAAATCGCCATAAAACGCCAAAGGAACTGAGAATATTCCTATTGCCACGCACTGAAACAAGACAAGTAAATTTTGCTGTTGAGTCCTCCTCTTTCTCCACTTTGTGACTCGACTAGATTCTTTGCAATGCGACCCATCCGCTTCTTCATACGCATTGTATCAGCTGTACTCAACCAAACAGAGCTGAGCTAAACTAAACTGAACTCAACTGATGTTGTACATATTTAGTCGTTTGGTAAATAACATTTTAATTGTTTATTTAGCTTTTGTACAACCATTACTGTTGGCGCCACAGGGACGCCATCAAGGATGTTTGTCTCCGCCTAGAATGTGACGGAATGTGTGTAGTTTTTGTGTCTTTCCTCCCCCCCCCAAAATGGCGAGAGATGTATTCTCTGTTGTATCCTTCATTTCAGTTGTAAACAAATATGGGTTTGTAGGAAACGAAAACGTCACAACTCGTGTGCCCAGAGTGTGTACACACTTCATGGTATTCCATAAAAGTCCACCAGAGATAATGACAAGACATCGCATCGCTTGAACAACATCGATAATTACATACATATCGATGCCTCCATTTCAAAACATGCTAAATCGAAACAAGGTATTTTTTCAGGAGAGGCGATCTTAGTTTTATGAAATTTTTTAATTTTTATGGAATTCTTTTATAATGCAAATCGAATGACCAGGAAGTTAAACACCAATTTTTGACAGAATATATTATGGAATATTTAGAATGTAACAACATGTTTCTATAAAATTTATTGAAAGCAAAAATAAGCAGATATTAATATAATTATGGTAAAACCAAATAAATAATAATAAAATTGTATACATATTTAAGCATAAAGAAGTCAACATTGCGGCAGCTCGCTGAGATGGAAAAAAATCATCAGTGCATAATGAGACAGACGTGAGAGATAGAGAAAGAAATGAGTGTCTTGGTTCAGCTCAGCTGACCCACCTAGGGTTGAGTTTGTGGCCACCACTAGTGTGGAGAGTACGTGTATTTACTAAGGTCTAACATACAAAAATGTGTTCTTTTTTATACCGGAAGTAGTGAAATTATTTATCTGGCAATTAACTTATTTTCCAATTGGTAAATAGCTAACGTCATAGGCCAAATTCCTAACGAAAGTGAGTGACTTGTTTTCGTTCGCAGAGTCTTTCGTTGGAAATACAGAAACAGGCCGTAGAACTCGACTTAGCATACTTTGAAATGATGGTATCGATATGTACGCTCAATAGTGGCCGGATTGGCATTGCTGCTTAAACGGAATTGGAATAGCAACAGCACGGAAAGAGGAAGATAGTTCAGTTCCAATTTCCATTTTAGAACTTTCACCGAAAGATGCAGATTTTGTATGTCAGTGATTTCTATTTTCTTTTGCCGATGAGGAGTAGGAGGATGGACGTTTACGAGTATGTACTTGATAGATGCATGATTTAGGATTTTCAAAAAAAATATAGGCAAATGGTAAAGAAAAAGTAAGAACATGTCAGTCGAGTAAACCGAAAAAGGCATAACCTCACTTTGTGGGTTTTAACTTTGTTAATTGGCTGCGATTTAATACAGTTTAACTTTTTTGTGGTGTACGTACCGTGAAGAACCAATTTCATGCGAACAATCTACTAAGGAGGCCCTTAAGGCGATTTCACAAAATGCGTACTGAGAAACATTGAAATTATCCTAACATTTATGATTTTGTCTTTGATTTGCAGCCGAAAAAACAATGATCATTAAAATAAATACAACTTATACTTCGATTAAAGACATTAAACGACCTTAAATTAATTAAATTTAGGACTCCAATAACAGTCATGAAACGAATTTAAATCAATTACATCTGGTACACACAGAATACAGTTTGGTTGCCTCAACCGAATTTTGGTAGTTCTGTCTATTATCATGCGATTCCATCAGGACAACCAATATATTGGTTGTGGTATACTTCTGCTTCCATGTTGACAACAATCATATTTGGTTGCGCCAACTACGAAAATGGTGGCTAAAATTATCTGTTGTAATTGCCACAAACAACTGTTTTAAAAAATTGGTTATTTTGACAATTTGTCAGTCATATACTACCGATAATTAATTAAAAACAGTTTTCATTAATTTTTATTTTATTTATTGAACAAGAAACAAAACAATTCATAACAAAATTTAAAATCCCATATTACAAATTCATCACTATTATGAGATGTGGAAATATTTGACACACATTTTAGTACAAGAAAAAAAACACGAAACTTTTATGCAAATATCGCTTAACCCTGTGCTTTCAATTTCATGATTGTTGCTTTTATTTTTTATTTATGTAAAACATTGTGCACAACATATTCTGCATTCCACACATTATTATCCACACGAGATTATTTTTGATTACCTATACCGTTCTTGAAAAAAATGATGAAGATTTATTTATGTCGAGTAATTTTATTTTTTGTTTGTCATGTATCAGCAAAAGAACAGCGAGCGACCAATCTTTCGGATGTATTTCCCAAAATACATTTAATTTTTCTAAATTTGGGAAATGATTGTAGTAACCAATTATTCGTTGTAATAATAATCTTTGGTCTATTGATACAATTTCTGTTGTCAAGAATAAAACATTGGTTGTCAAAACCAAAAATCGATCATATGGTACTATAATGAAAATTTAAAATTAGTTACCACAACTAACCGAGTGTCAATGAAAAAACAATCTTAATTCGATTGATACAACCATCGATTTAGTTGCAAGCATTTTCATTTGATCGTATCCATGTTATTATTGTTGTTTCAACTATTTATTTATAAATACAACCGACAGACGGTGTAGGCAATATACTTTTTGTTTCTAGTACTATTTTTTTATTGTTACAATCGAATTCCAACCAATTATTTTCCTGGGTGTACTATAAGTAAATACATGTAACGTCGTTAAATCAACTACATGTTGTAATTAAGTCAAGTACACCATATTGACCATTAAGTGTTTCGCCTAAAAATACTGAAGTTAGACCCACGTTACAGAATATCGATCGACTTAGAGTCACTAACTACGAGTTAATACAATTTGACTAAAAGCAGACAAAATTTAGGTTTAAACCCCGCACGTATTTAACTCTTCCTTAATTGTTTTTTTTTTGTTAGGAAGACGTTCTTATAATGTTGATCTAAATATCGCTTTTTTCCTAAATTGTTTGGCATGCTTGTAGAAATCTCTTTGCAGCTTAACGCTTTATTAAAAAAAAATTAACAATTTTCAAAAGAAAATTAAAAATGTCATATTTGCCATTTTTATAAAAATAAATAAAATAAGATGAAAACAGTTGTCCCTAAGGGGTGTTCAACAGATTCTCACGTAAGGTCAGTTCCGGGCTTTATTACTGTGCCTGCCCAGGGCACAGTGCTCTGTCTTCATGTATCGATGTGACAAAAATAGAAGGAGTAATTGCAGAATTATGCAATTTGGTACCAAGCTGTATTTACTCATAGTTAAAAACACTGAATTGGAGCCTTGTATTTTTATGAAATTTAACACGTCAATATACATATTTTATACATATCAGTTGCAGTGAAAAATTTCAACGGGATAGAGCGAGCCCTTTTAGTGCCTCCCACACAAAGGGTTCAAAGGACTTGAAAATAAATTTATAAAGAACGGCCAAGATTGACAATGGGTTTGATCAAAGTATGTAAACGTAATAAGCTTGTTGTGAGCAAACGTGTGCACATATTTGGGAGGAATCTTTTCAGGACCTCTCTCGACAGTCCCCTAGAAAATGGGAATCCATCAAATTTTTGCGTAGATAACAAATATGACGGGAAAAAGTTGAAGGCTCGCTATAGAAAACTCGTGTATGTCAAACGCCGGGCACGTGGACCATAGTGTTTTTGCGAAGTATTGTACTGTGTTGTTTCGTTTTAAAAGTTTAATGCATTTTTTTCATCTTCGTGAAAATGTTATCAAAAATGCCGCATAAATCTTCGTTTAAAAGATACTTGATACATTATTTATTTTTTTATTGTTATTGATCTATTACTCTTAAAAATATTGCCAATGTTAAGATTTTTTATGCCGTTTTGAACTTATAATAGGATCCGAATTTATTGTAAGTTAAGTCATTTTTGAGCTATTTTGGCTACAATTTTGCCAAACATTGTTAGTGAAAAATTACGAGTCCCTGAAAGGTATGCTGAAAAAAGTGAAAAAAAAATATTTTTTCCTTCAATTTTTTCAAAAAGAAAAGTACCGGAAAAGTTTTTTCTCGCATAAAATGTTAAGAAGCTTTGTTCAGCATATTCTTAGCTACATTATTGCCAAATAAAGTTAAGCGGTATCACCAAGTCTGAATTAGTTGTTGGACAAAAGCTTTTTCGAGGGGCCCACGGATTTCCAGAAACTTTGGAGGCCCATAAAAAAAATTGGTCTCCAATTTCGCCAAACCAAGTATATGCATTTTTCATTGTTGCACAGTGCAATTTGAACTTTTATATTTTATGTTTAAAGAGGACATATCATCAATAATATCTGGCGAAAAAAAAATTAGGGATAGGGATCGAATTTTTTTCCGATGACATATAATATTTTTTTTTTTCTCAAAAAAAATTTATAAATATGAATTTTTCTATTTTTAAGAAATTCAACCATCAGCTATTCGGCGCAAAAAAAATATGGGTTTGGCCTATAAGTTAACCGTTGGCGGCTATTTTTGGAATACCCCTAAAAATTATATTTGAAAATAATGTTTTTAGACTTAAAAAAATTATATATTTATTAGTTTGTGCGCAAATTTTTATGTTTTTATAGTTTTTATTTAATAGTAACACAACATATATTATTTTGGAAAAATGAAATTTTAGGGATTTTTTCCAAATTTTTTTCTCATTCCAATCAAACTTGCAAAAAGTTTTCACTTTAACAAAAATTACGATTTTTCCAAAGCATTTTGAATAGTTGCTTACTATTTATTGCTTACTTTCGATTTTTGTATTATTAAGAATTCGATTAAATTCTATATACAACAAGTAAGAAAGTTTCAGTCGGGTAAACCGACTCTCACTTTTTGAGTAATGTAATATGGAATATTAAACGAACTATTCTGTCAATTTGTGTGGGAGGTATCTGAAAGGGTTTAATAAATACACCTATTATTCTCTAAACACTAGATTCTTTGGCGTGGAAATAACGCCCATTTTTGACAGGACTGCAGGCACTATAATAGCATTACATTGTACACAATTTTAAGAAATTTTACATACTGGTGTTAATGTTATAAGCTGTTAACTTTTCGTGCCAAACGGTCCCTCTGTGTGAGAGGTTCCTAAAAGGGGCGGGAAATTAATGTAAATTTTTCAATAAACTGTAGGCACTATAAAAGCGTTACACTGTACAAAATGTCAAGTATTTGTATTCACTGGTATTAAAGTTATAAGATGTTTTCTTTTGGTGCAAAATGGTCCGTTTGTGTGGGAGGTACCAAAATGGGCGGTACAATAATCCCCATTTTTTACCGCACCATAAACACTATAAAAACATTACACTGTACAAAATTTCTAGTATTTGTATGCTTTTGTATTCAAGTAATAAGCTTTTAACTTTTGGTGTAAAATTTTCAATTTGTGTGGGAGGTACCGAAAGGGGCGGGGCCACTTCGCCTATTTTTCCCAAGGTGAAAGTTACTAATAAACTAATACTACATATGTGTGGAATTTCAGAAGATTCAAATAAGTAGTATTGATGTTATTAGCAAATCAATATTTCACTATATTTTAACCCTTTGTGGGGGAGGTACTAGAAGGGGTGGACCAATATGGGTCATCTTCGAACTTAGCCGGAGACAGAGAAAAATATTACCGCATACCAAATTTAAAGTCAATCGGTTGCTCCTTTCGAGACTTATTGTGCTCACTAGCCAGCAGACAGACAGACAGACGGACATTGCTCAAATTACTTAAAATGACCCAAAACGCATTTCCGCAGATCATACATGGGGTCTTAGGTCACTCCGATGTGTTACACTTTTAGGCCGTAGCAAATGATATATACCCTCGTCACACTAAAGTGAGGGTATAAAAAGTTTGGATTAATTTTATATAATTAAATGAGCACCAATTTTATCATTATTTGAGCCAATACATTATTATCGATTTTGGTCATTGGGACAGATAGAGCACTGTGCGTCGTTTTCTTGAAACCTGCTGGACAGATAAACAAATATGTGGAAAATATGAGGCTACTTTGGTTTTCGATTTTCTGCCACGTGATTTTCAACCACTTGACCACAGAAGATCCTTTAAGAAACAGAAAACTTATATTTTGTACGTGTATATCCAGGATCGTTGTATGGCAATCGGACAGTTCATACCAAAACAAAAAATATTCAAAACAAAGTCATTTGTCTATAAGTTTATGAACGAAAATGGTATGCAAAAAAAAATTGTCTAACCCCTAATAACTTTTTTGTGCATTATATAAAATCAAAACCTAAAGCTAGCACGAATATAAACTATACAATACAAAATTAAAAAAAAGGCAAACTTTTTTTTTGTCAATTTTTCAATCGTCAGAAATGTAGAAATTATAACCACTTTAGTAGAAGTAAGAGAATTTCAACAAAATCATGTTTTTATACACTCACTATTGTGAAAAAGGGGGTACATATCATTTGCTACACGGGGCAAAATTGACTTTTTGGATATGTTTGAATCGAAAGAAATATACTTGCAATACAAATTTTTAAATATTATATATTTTCGAGCAAATAAATTTTATTTGAAAATCAATAATATGTATTTAGAACCCATATGTTAATATATTAGAATAAAATATATTTGCGAACTAATTTTCTCAAATAAAGTATGTGTTTAAATACAAATTAAATTATTGTTTATGAATATTTCCAAATATATTTTATTAAAAAAAGATTTTCAAAACATTGCTGAATTTTTCGAATTATGCATTTCTATTAAAAATGGAATACTTAGCATTAACTTCTATTTGAAACTTTATTATTTATTTATTTTATTTGAAAATTTATTTTTTTTCTAACTATTCCAAGTCATTATTTTGAATTATAAAGAAATTTTACTAAAATTAAAACTTTCTTAAAATTACCTTTCAATTGCTGACAACTTAAAATAATTAAAGAATAGATATATATTCACGCAAATAGATCTTAGTTTGGGAAATAGCATATCCAAATAAAAAATATTAGGATGTAAACATAGTTTTGTTTAGAACAACATATAATATTTGTATGTGTCAAATATTGTATATTTGGAGTGCACTCTAAAAATATATATGTTTCAAGCGGAATATGTTTGGGACAATAGACTACAGAGGCGATTTTTTTTCAGCGTGTATGGGCCAAAAGTATAACACTCGATGAGTTGAGGTCAGTATTTGGTGGTAATCAGTTTTGGGTCAATTTAAGTCATTTTAACTGTATCCGTCGGTCCGTCCTTCTGGCTTGTGCGCACCATAACTCTTGATAAGAGTAACCGATTGACTTTAAATTTGGTAAATGGAAATATTTTTTTCTACACGCTGAAAAAAAATCGCTTCTGTAGTATATTGCCCCAAATATATTCGGCTCGAAATATACATATGTTTACGGTACACTACAAATATATAATATTTGACACACAAAAATATTATATGTTGTTGATGATATTGTTCTAAACAAAAATATGTTCCCATTCAAATATTTTTTATTTGAAATTACTTATAGTTCAAAGAGCAATTTTTATAAATTTTCTATGTTTGTAAAATTTAATTTAAACTTAAATCGAATAATCTTTCGTAAATTTAATTTGCATTGATGGATTGACAATGAGTGATGGATTGGAATATTTATAAATTTAAGACATTTTTAGCTATAAAGTTTAACACGAAAACTGGGAAAAACTAACTAAATTTCGAATAAGTCAACAAAGTTTTAAAAAACTTTTTAAATAAAATATATTCGGAAAACTTCTTAAACAATAACTTTGTTTGTGTGTAAACAGATATTTTATTTGGGAAATTCAGTTTGCAAATAAATTATGTTCTAATATATTATTATATGCGTTCCAAACAAAATTTCTTGATTTTCAAATATAATTTATTTGTTAATAAATATATAATATTTAAAAAAATCGTTTTCAAGTATATTTTCTTTGAATTCAAACATATCAAAAATTACGATTTTCCTCCGTGTATATCAGACTAAGATCGAAGATGGACCATGTTGGTCTACTCCTTCTAGTACCTCCCCCACAAAGGATCAACATTTAGTGAAATATTGATTCGTTAATAACTTGTAAACTAGTCATCACAATCTTCCACATATAGTGACGTGTAGCTAAGAAGCTTGTGTACATTAGAAATTTCAAACAAAATATTTAATTACTCATTCCATTAAGAGTCAGCCATTTGCCAAGGCAACCAGTTAAACTGGTCCTTGCACTGACGTTCATTAATTCTGTAAATGCCAAAGAAAGATATGTATCAAATTTCTTTTGTAATTTCCAATTAGTCAAAATATATCGCAATTTCCAAGTATGCAAACAAAAACGTAGAATATTTTGCAGTAATCCCATAACAAAACGTTTGCATTTTTAGCAATAATTATATATGTCTGCGGTTCAATCATATTTTAAAAATAATTGAGGATAAAAACCAATACAAAACATATATTCGTTTATGTATGTATATGTATATAATTCTCTTATATTGCTATAGACACAACATAAATGTATATGGACAATTTTATAACTTCAATTGTCTCATATATGCAAATTAAAAAAAAAATCTAAAATATTCGAAAATATTACCGAAATGAATGAATATTATGAATATTAAAAAAAATAGATAATTACTACATTTAGATGATTAGAATAGGCAACAACAAATTTTTCTTTTGTGTCCGAGACCTAAAAACCTAATATTTTATGAAACCAAAACAAAAAAACTTTTTATGGTGGCAATAACGCCCATTTTTCACTGAACTGTATGCACTATAACAGCATTATACTGTACAAAATTTCAAGTATTTGTGTGCACTGGTATTAAAGTGATACGCTGTTAATTTTTGGTACAAAATGGGCCATTTGTGTGGGAGGTACCAAAAGGAGATTGGCAAATTTGCTTATTTTTCTCAAGGTGGTAGCGACTATTAAACTAATACTATGTGTGGAATTTGAGAAGATTCGAGTGACTAGTATTGAAGTTATTACAGAAACAATATTTGATTAAATGTTAAGCCTATGGCTTGTCTTCGAACTTTGCCGGAGATAGAAAAAATATTACCACACACAAAATTTGAAGTCAATCGGTTACTTCTTTCGAGAGTTATCGTTCGAACAAGCCATCAGACAGACACTCACAAAGAAAGACAGACAGACGCACAAACATTGCTCAAATGACTTAAAATGGCCCAAATCGAATTTCCGGCAAACATACTTGGGGTCTTAGGTCACTCCTTCGATGTGTTACACCTTTGGTTCGTAGCAGATAAAAATCTAAAAATAGTAGAAAATATACCGAACTCAGTTTTGTAGAATTATGTAATGGCTAAATTTGTCTAAAGTACAGAATATGAAAAATCTTGAATTTAACACAAATATAAAATTTTTAAAAAAATTTACGACTATCTGAAAATATACCGAAATCAGATTTGTAGAATTATTTAATTGCTTAAGTTGTATGGAATATGAAAAAATCTTAAATTTTACACAAATTTAAAATTTTCAAAAAATTAAAGACTATACTGAACAACTAACGCTTGTAATGGACATATCGATATGTATACAATTTATTCGGTTTGCCATGGAATGCCCCATAATCATGAGCGGATGAGTGTGTGTGTGTGTCTCGACCAACTCTGTTTCGAAGCCAATAAAACTACAACATATATTAATTATATTTTATCATAAAAGTACGAATTGGTCGATGGTGGAATAAACAATTCAAAAAGCAATAAATGTAGATGAGAACAGCCACATCAATGAAACCATTAACCCCCCAAAGGCGAATGCTAATATGAGCACATGTTCGCAGACCCCACTCTACTTCTACCCCAAACCCCCTTTACACAGACCATACATGCATGCATGTATACATATTTATATTTATTAATATTTGCCGACACACACAGCGTATGTGTGTGCGAACAAAAGTGAAATTTGAAATGATAATTGCTCCATGTTTATGGCGATACGAGTATGAAGTCCGTATTAATGACAATAACAATTGTATTTATGCGCAGTTGATAAGTGAACAATGTTTCAAAGTTGCCAAGAGGATCAGAGCATTCGCACACACACACACCCACATGCACACAACTACACAGATACGAGCACAAATAATTGTGCTTTCAACCATACTCCGACTGCCCAAGTGCCCGAGTCCGTGGTGACGTATGACTGTTATTTATTACGACATTTGCTCATGAATTAAACAGCACTCATACGCCCCACAGGCCCCCGGTTAACCAAAGATGAGCCAAACGAAAGAGAAAAATAATACTCATTATTTTGAACGCTTATTAAAATTTACCTCAGTCTAGGACAAGGTCGCGATGAAATCCAGAATTTATATTCGAATTTAAGACAAGTGCATGAAAGTAATAAGATCATATTGTAAATATAAAAAACCCCCATAACCCTCAAGTTACTCTTATCTTAGATTTCAACGGGGGAATTCGCTCGAAATTGCCTTCACCCTTTGCACCATCCCCCCTCCACTGCACACACTCAATAAGCACAATGTAAAACGAAACATTGTAACTTTGAAGACAAACAAAAACCTCGAAAAGGTTATTTCATTGTCGTCATCATTCATTGCCCTGTGCTTGGTGACATTTTTAATTAAATTTTCATTTTCATACATTAACCAGAGAAACAGCATGAATTATTATTTTCTTTAAGCACTTTTGCCTCACGAGGGGTGGTGAAGGGGTGATGAACGGGGGGGATAATATTTTGGGAATCCACCGACTTTTGTGACACGGAAGTCATATTTTATTATAAAATTAGAGAGGGCCTGAAGCAAAGCACCATTTTTATAAGAGCCGCTGGCATATAATGGAGGTATAAGTTATTTGTTTGAATTTCAGGATACAGAAGGGTTTATGTTTGAGGTAATTTAAACACACTCACTGAGTTGGATTATTTTAAACCAAATGTTTTTTTTTTTTTCAAGGAAAAATATAAAATTTTAATGTGTAAAAAAATAACTAAAAATTTAAGAATGCTATTTAACTTGTTTATTTATTTATGTTTAAAAAACTCTTCATTGTACTAACATATCTGCTAAAAGATTGACTAGGTTTTATTCAAACTTGGTACACTAATGGAGTAGTGTATGGAAAATTAACAGACAAAATTAGATAGGTTAGTTCTCTAGGATAACAGCCAATATCAGAAAATTTCGATTTTACGATTTTATCATATATGTGATTAGTAGGTTTAGGTTTAGGTAAGGGTGGCAGCCATATTTTTTTATACAAGCTCACATAGACCAGTTTAGGTCCCTAGTGTTACCATGGGCTAAAAAGCCCCTCATCGGAACCAACCTGTTTGACATACAAATGTATCGATAGTACGAATATCGGTACTGGAAAGATCTGTTAGGCTGCCTAGAAAAGCCGACCCCAGTATGTCCAGTCGTCGTTTACTCAGAGCGGGGCAGTCGCATAGCAAGTGCTCAATGCTCTCCACTTCTTCCTCATCTCCTAAGTTTCTGCAGAAGTCATTAGAGTCAATACCCAATCTTTTGACGTGTTCGCTTGATCGGCGTCCCGTCAGAACTGATACTAACGTAGACAACCTTTGCCTCTCTATCTCGTTAAGAGATCTGCGGCAGTCGAGGGCTGTTTGTGAATTGAGGGATGTTGCCTCCAGAGAATTGATGGCAGCCTGGCTGTCAGAGTAAATGACAACGCCAGTGTTGGTTACTATGTTGCGACTCAGCCACTTGGCTACTTCCCATATTGCCATTATTTCGGCTTGATAGACACTGCAGGTAGTCTGGTAGTCTGTGAGCTATATCCAAACTAAGCTCTGCACAGTGTACTCCGAAGCCAACCTTTTCATCAAGCTTCGAACGATCCGTGTAAAAGTGGAGATGGTTTCTATTCCTGGTTTTCTACCAAACCCATTCATCTCTGGCGGGAATCATAGTGATGTAATTTCTCTCGAAGGTGTACACAGTTGGTATATAGCCCACTCGGTCAGTTACCATATCCTCATGTGACTGTAGTTCTTGTACCTCCACATTGATAGGCAGTTTAATCTTATTGCCGCTTTGGTTGCAACTTCTCTCGCCACAATATTAATCGGCAGTATATGGAGTAGGGCTTGTAGAGACTCGGTCGCTGTAGTCCTTAAGGCTCCGCTTATGCTCAGGCAGGCTGTTCTCTGAACCTTTGTTAGTAGGTTGGTGATGGTTAGTTTGTCAGCTTCCGTCCACCATACCACAATGCCGTATAACAGTATAGGACGAACTACTGCTATATATATCCAGAGGACGATTTTAGGAGAGGCCCACCGCGACCCTACAACCTTTTGCAGGAATATAAGCGACGTTGGTCTTCCTTACACGTTCCAATACGTTAAGTCTAAATAACAGTTTTCTATCTAGAATTATTCCTAAAAATTTTGCACTTTCAGAAAAGACTAGATCTGTTCCATTTATCCGAGGTGCAGGGTCCACATGTGGGACTTTATTCATCCTAGTAAAGAGAACCAATTCTGTCTTGTTTGGTTTTCCGCCCAAACCACTGCTTCTGGCTCATCTAGCCAATTTGTTCAGAGCCACCTGTGGAATGTCTCTGAGGACGTTTTCGATTTGCCACTCACTGCGATTACCACGTCGTCCGCATATGCCACGACTTTGCAGCCACAACGTTCTAGATCTAGCAGAATTTCATTCACCGCTAGGTTCCAAATTAGTGGAGACAGTACACCTCCTTGTGGGGTCCCTCTGTTTACAAACCTTGTTAGAGTTGTGAACCCAATATGTGTTTAGTAGCTTCTCAAAATCTATTACTCTAAGATATGATATTACTGTTCAACAAATGAACACTTATTGAAAAAATACACGAACTTGACAGTATAGATTTTACATTCTACCAAATAATTGTATAACCCTATAGTAGTTTTGGCGAAATTAGTGACCAATTTTTTTTTTTTGGCCTCAAAAGATATTTAAAATCTGTGGCCCCCTCGAAAAAGGTGTCATCAGTTTTTGTCCAACAGCTAATTCAAACTTGGTGATACTGCTTAACCATATTTGGCAATAGTGTAGCTAAGAATATGCTGAACAAAGTTTGTTTACATTTTATGCCAAAAAAATGTTTCCTGAACTTTTTTAAATATGGAAAAAATATTTGTTTTTCACTTTTATCAGCATAATTTACAAGGTCTTCCTGATTCTTCACGAACAATATATGGCAAAATTGTAGCCATGTAGACACAAAATTGTGTCTAGGCACCCTAAATAGCTCACAAACACCACTCTATTAGTACACCACAGTATTTCACTATTTTGTAACTCTAAAACAACAATATTTTTTGTATAGGACATAACTTCAACGTAGAAATTTAGTAACTGTTGTTAAAACAATTAGAAAATATTGATTTTTACTATAAAAAAAATAGTTATTTGGTGGCAAGAAATATACAAAATCGACAAAAAATAACGGTTCCATTTATGAAAGCTGGCATCCTAACAAGAAACCACTGGCTATTTGAAAAAATCTATTGATGAATGTGGGAATTATTTTGGTAGAATTCAGAGAATTTCAACAAAATCATGTTGCTATAATTCCACTACTGTGAACGAGGGCATATGTATACCAGTTGCTGCGGGCCAAAAGTGTAACACATCGAAGGAGTGACCTAAGAGTCCCCAAGAACATTTGACGGAAATCCGTTTTGGGTCATTTTAAGTGATTTGAACAATGTCCGTCCGTCTGTCCGGCTGGGGCGCACGATAACTTTCGATAGGACCAACCGATTGACTTCAAATTTGGTATGTGTTAATATTTTTTCTTACCTCAGGCTAAGAATAAAGATGGGCCATGTTGGTCCACTCCTTCGAGTACCTCCCACACAAAGGTTAAAAATTTAGTGAAATATTAATTATTGAATAACTTGTATACTACTTATCGGAATCTTCCGCAATTCCACACATACAATTACTTTCATAGACCCTATCACCTTGAGAAAAACGGACGAAATCGCCAAGCTCCGTTTTGGTAACTCACATACAAATTTACCATTTAGCACAACAAGTTAACGGTTTATAACGTTGATTCCGGTCAATACAAATACTGAACATTTTATAAAGTGTAATGCTTTTACAGTACCTATAGTCCCGTGAAAAAACTGTATTTTGCCACTAACACGCCCCTTTTGGTACCTCCTATACAAATTGACCGTTTTATAAAAAAAAATTAATGGCTTATAACTTCCATGCCTCCCCATACAAACACTTGAAATTGCAGTTACAAATAGGTAAAATAAGATCAGGCTATCATTTTTTGTATAAAAAAAATTTTTGAAAAAAATTTATGCGCATTTTAATTTTTGAAAAAAATAAAAAATTTAGTTTTTGTGTTTTACGAAATTTGTAATTGCTTTCGAACGTCTGAATCGATTTTTGCAAACTTTACTTTGTTTTAAAGAGGACACAATGCGTACACAAAATTTGTTTATGAAAGCTTTTTTTTGAAAAACCTTTGTAGAAAAAATTGCCCCCTATCCCCTCGTTTTTTTTTCAAATTTTTTACAGAATATTCGTCGCACTCTCACAAATCCAGAACAGTACAAACTTTTTGTGAGACTCAATATTTGTAAAAGTTATAGACTACTCCATTTCCAAATGTAATTCAGAAAATATCAATTGAAATTCAGAAATTCCATTTGAAATTCAGAACTCGTCACTTGAAATTCAGATTTTCCATTTAATTTTCAGAATTCGTCAATTGAAAATCAGAATTTCCATTTGAAATTCAATTTCAAGTGTCGAGTTCTGAATTTCACATGTAAAATCTGAATTTCAAATGACGACTTCTGAATTTCAAATGGAATTTCTCAATTTCAATTGACGAGTTCTGAATTTCAAATGGAAAATCTGAATTTCAAGTGACGAGTTCTGAATTTAATATGGAATTTCTGGATTTCAAGTGACGCGTTCTGAATTTCAAATGGAATTTCCGAATTTCAATTGACGAATTCTGAATTTAAATTGATTTTTTCTGAACTACATTTGGAAATGGTGTAGTCTGGCAATTTTCGTCTGTTTTTGCAAAACACTGCACAGTGGTACGAATTCAAAAAGGGAAAAAAATTCTACCGTTTCTTAACCAAACAACCGATTGCGACCAAACTTGGCATGGTAGATGAAGATGTGTTAGAGAAGTTAAGTTTTATATTTGGGCCCCCTATGTCAGACAGGGGCGGAGCTAGAGGGCCTCAAAGTTGGCCTCATCGGGCGAAGAAAATGTTCAAGCGCGTGTAACTCGTGTTTCTCTTCCAATTTATAAAATTTATTTTTGTGTGTGTTCTACTAACTGAGATCTACAAAAACTGAGATCTATTTACACCTAAGAATTATCTCGTACAGTTACCGAGATATCTGCAATTGAAATTGAATTTTTTCATCTTTTCCCGTACCGTGTGGTAGTATTTTGTATTAGTATTAACATGTCTGGATGAGCAATAAAATGTCTTATATGACGAAAATTAGTTCGATATACCCAATAGTACGAAAAATCGAATTTCCGCCAAACATACTTGGGGTCTTAGGTCACTTTTTTATGTTTTGGACGTCTCCGAACTCGTTGCATTGTCAAGGGTTATGTGTTATTTTTAACAAAACTAACAATCCCAGAAAACAAGTTTTGCAGAAAAACTTAGATCACAATTATAGGGCACAGAAACCTGATAAGACATACTTAAGCTAATTTTGTGGTTGTAATTATAGAACATTCAAGCACCTCTATTTGCCCCTTTTTATTTTTTTCCAACTATTGCGGTTCAAAAGAAAATATAATTACACTAGGAAATCACAAAAATAGCTCAAAGAACCAAGTTTCTTTTTAAAAATAATTTTAATTTTAAATTATATGAATAATTGTTTGCTTTCGTTGCGTTGTGAAAATGCCACCGTTCTTCAAACATTTTGGAATTTTTCACTAATAATAAAAATTTAATCAGCATAAAATTCATTAAATCTACGTGCCATGTCAACCTAATTTGATTAAATTTCAAAACTCACATCAAACGGTCCAACACTTGCTTCGCCACTCACGTAGCCCATCCATTTGACATCTGAGTGTGCCACTTAAAGACGCCATAGATCGTTTCATTTTCATAAACTTAATATAAAATCGTCTCTTAAATAGCAATTATACTTTTAAGGGAACAAAGTAGCAAAGAATATCCATAAAGAAAACAAAGGACATTAGCAAGAAAGAACAAAAAAAAAACAAAACCCGAAATATTTCTTGCAATTCTTCTTCATCATCAACCCTCATACCGGGAAAGCATTTTAATGAAATGCTTCAAATAAATATATGTCCCTGTACTTTGTGAAAGAGAAGTAATGTTTGCCAATTCTCCTTTTTAATGGGGGCGGGGTGGGTGAGGGTTAAAAAATAATTCCATTATGAAAAAACGAAAGAGCTCCGTCATCAAAAAAAAAATATTACTTTTGGATGTTTGCAAATATACTCGTATAAACCACCCCCCCCCCCCCCCCACAAAAAAATAGAAAAATATTTAACCTTGAAATTTTTGGGATGTGTTATTTGAACCTTAACCAAGTGTTGGCAAATATTTATTGTGGTTATTTGTCTGGAACAATACAAATGAATTTAATCTAGTCCCAAATACAAAACAAAAAAAACAAAGGAGATTAATTAAAATCATAAACTCTATGTGGACTTCTTCCAAAGCCAGAAAAAAGTCATTGCCCCACCAAAGAGGTCATCATTATGTTCATTCATAAACAAACCATTTGTAAAGTCCATTGCTATCAGGACATTGGCGCTTAAAACGCCATTTATTTATGTCCGGCTAACATTTATCCTCCAGACTTTAGCGGTTATCCTTTCCGTTGTTCTTTCCTTTAAGGACAAGCCAGAACCCAATAGGATGCGCATGAAAGCAGCAATGCCATTTGGATGTTAAGCGAATGGCCATTGGCCAGAATAAAAGTTCGTTTGTGGCAAAAAAAAGAACGAACACAACTTCTCTTCTTCTGACATTGCCTTAAGACCACAAAATTCACATAACTTTGGGTAAAATGAGTCGCCTGGAGGTGCTTTAAAAATCATTATCGCCCATAACAAGACAAAACATTTATATGCAAAAGAAGCTGCAAGCCATCCCATTTCATTTATTCACACCCTTCGCTGGGATGTGAGGCAGGGGTAAAGGGGGCATTCACAGCATCATAGATTTTTTGCAAACAAGCGCTTAATTTTCAATCAAAATGCAAATGTTGTCGACTTCAGTTTTTCAATTACAAAAGATCATTGTCCATAGATGTCGTTTACAATGAATGTTGTCTGCTTTGGCAGTACCATCGGAGGATAGTTTCACAACACACAGTCCTTCTGCGAAAATCATTTACAATTCACATTTCGAAACAATGAACAATGGAATTAAACGTCTTGAATGCGTAATTGTGATGCGTAATTCAATAATATTTCAATTTCAGATTTATTCTTCTAAGTGTAGCTACAGAATTATACTCAAATCATTTTTGGGATGTAAGAAGTTCTGAATCGTTTCACGGTGACTGTAACATTAATCCAATTAAAATCTTATCATTTTGTAGTGCAGATTATTTGAAAAAGTTTACATTACGCTATGACATGATCTTTATAGCTAATTAAATTTGAATAATCTACAATTTGGAGAGAAATTTATTTTGCTCGTGTATTCTTATATTTCTCGCGATTTACAGTAAAAGTACAAGTCTTTACACGCTGAAAAAAAATCGCTTCTGTAGTATATTGTCCCAAACATATTCGGCTTGAAACATATATATGTTCAGGGAACACTCTAAACATATAATAATTGGTACACACAAAGGTTATATGTTTGGGAAGATGGTGTTATAAACAAATCTTTGTTTACTCCCAATTTGTTATTATTTGGGACTATTACTTCCGAAAAAAATAAAAAATTCACATTTAAGTATTCAGAAAATACCTAAATTGTGTTATATTGTTCAGTAATTGAAAGTAATTTTTTAGAAATTTTTTAATGTTCGTAAAAATAATAATTAAAATCCTATAATCTTGGATCAAAATAAATTTTTTGTTGGATTGACAACTAATGATGGCTTGGAATGCTCAGAAATTGAAATAATTGATTTGAAACAGAAGTCAATGCTGCATATGGTATTATAACTGGGAGGTACAATTGGGAACCAAGAAAAAATTAAAAATTAAATTCGAAAAAGCCAGCAAAAGATTTGAAAATCTTTTTTAAACAAAATATATTTGAAGAAATTCCTAAACAATAATTTTTTTGTACTTAAACACATACTTTATTTGGGAAATTTAGTTTGCAAATATATTTTGTTGTAATATATTAATATATGCATTCCAAATATATTTTATTGATTTCCAAATAAAATTTATTTGTTCAGAAATATATAACATTTAAAAATTTGGGTTCCAAATATATTTTCTTTCCATTCAAACATATCAAAAAAGGCGATTTTGCCCCGTGTATAGTACAAGAAGAACATGCAAGGGAATACTTTAGTCTGTCAAGTCAAGGATTCTTTTACGTTCAGATGGAGAATCCTTGAAGAGACTAGATAAATACACCAATTTTTCAGTGAACAATGGGTTCTTCCAAATCAGTGCACAGTTTCAAATTTCAAGAGTTTTGTAGTGCAAGATATGTATCGTTCACTCCATGTCTTCTTAGGGTCACCATCACCGATTTCAAAAGAAATTTGCAAATTAATTAATCTAGTTCACAAAATTATGTCGAAGAGCTGTGCAATATGGTGTCAAAAAAAAAATCAACAAAATTATGGATATTTTTAATTTAAATTTTTTTAGTAGTTGCCTTTAGTACTAGAACCATTTGTTGTTTCTTAAGGACTCGTATAAGTTTGATAAAGCCGGAATATCCTTTAAATTAAAGGAAATTATGAGGGTTACAGATGTAAAAATTTTCACATTCACGTAGAGACAGAAGTTTAATAACAGCCGCTAAACAATTAAAAAAATTGGATTGTTTTTAAAAACGTTTTTGATGGCGAAAGACAAACCATACAAAATAGAAAAAAGATCGCGCAAAAAATATTTTGTTCCAATTTTTGAAAGCTATTCCTGATTTCAAAATAAATTTGCATATCGATTCTCTACTCAAAATGAATCATTTTTTAGTTGGCGAAAAAAATACAAACTCTGAGAAAATACTTAAATATTCTCAAAAGGAATACGTTTTGAGTTTTATATTTTTGGAACGCGTGGACGGATTTTCCACATCAGTGACGCGTGGTCGACCGTTTTGAGAAAAATAATTCTTCAAAAGCTCCCTTTATTTCGTTCTTTGGACTGAAGCATGTATTCCGAAGTACTCCATTTCAAAATCGCCACTAAAGCAACTAACCTGGTCAAATATCGCGAAAACAAGAGCTAACCTAGAAAAACGGTTTATACCACTGCATGGTCAAAATAGATATATCCATATGGTCTCCTTTCTGTTACATTTTCAAAATGTTTATTTCGAGCAGAGTGTTATAGTCATGAAACGACTTTAAATCAATTACATCTTGTATTTAAATTAAAGACTTGAAACGTCCTTAAATCAATTTTTATTAACGATAATTCTTTTAAAGATAATTTGGTTTAAAATCAAATATATAAAAATATCGTACCGAAAATTAAAGATATTTGAACTTTAAAAGTATAACATGAAAATGTATATATATTAGGGCGGGTCGATTTAAAAGTCGCCCATTGCTCAGTGAAAATCGTATTCTAGGGATCAAAATAAGAAACTTTGCCGAAGGAACCATACCTCTAAAACGAATTCTGATGTCCCGGAATTTGGGTCGAACTTTTGAATAGGGGCAAATTTTTAAAAATCCCACTTTGACACATTTAGAGTGCTCCAATCGAGTCCAAATGTATGGAACCCCCAGGGGGTTCCAGGGGGTGTGCCACTGGCATGGGTGGGTCGGGCCTCCAAAGTTAGTGGGGGTCGGTCATACATTTGGACTCGATTGGAGCACTCTAAATGGGTCAAAGTGGGATTTTTCAAAATTTGCCCCTACCCAAAAGTTCGACCCAAATTCCGGGACATCAGAATTCGTTTTAGAGGTATGGTTCCTTCGACAAAGTTTCTTATTTTGATCCCTAGAATACGATTTTCACTGAGCAATGGCGACTTTTTTGCCTCCCCACAAATCGACCCGGCCTAATATATACCCATATGGCCTCCTTTCTGTTAAATTTTCAAAGTGTTACTTTCGAGCACAGTGTTATAGTCAAGAAACGACTTTAAATCAATTACATCTTGTATTTAAATTAAAGACGTAAAACGTCCTTAAATCAATGTTTATGAACGATGACGGCATTCTTTTTAAGATAATATGGTTTTAAATTCAATGATATGAAAATATCTTAAATTAAAGACATTTCAACTTTAAAAGTATGACATGAAAATGTACATAATTCTAAGTAAAATTTCGTTAACATTATTGAAATTTATTTATTTAAATTAAAACACTTGTCCTTAGAAAAACATTATCATAAACTCAAAGAAATATCTTCAAAGTCAACATGTCCACAATATTATGTACAACGAAGCATTAAAGCGAAAGTAATTTCTTTAAATCAAAAATAATTTCGTTGAAATCAATTAAATTTTGAATATTTCACTAAAAATAGTATTTGAAGTAAAGACAAAAATATTCCTTGATTTAAAATTGGAGTTGTCTTTAGATTTTCAATACACTTTAAAAAGCTTAAAATTCAGTCAAATCGACATAATTCAAAATACAAGTTTACGTAAATAATGTGAAATTATTATTTTCTAGGTTTTAAATAAAAATCTCCATTTTAAATTTGATGAGTTCTGAATTTTAAATGAAATTTTTAATTTTCAATTAACGAATTCTGAAATTAAATTGATTTCTTTTTAACTACACTTGGGCTTTGTGTAATATCTACAAAAAAATTGCCAAAGGACCTATGTTTTGGCTAACATTTAAAAATCCTCTTCGATATTCGAATTGTATGTACATATGAATGTAGTATATTCTCGCATTCCATCATTCATTCTTTTATATTCTTTCCATTTTACCTTTAAATCTGCATTGAGACACTACTATACACAATTGTAAATATGTTACAATAAAGTAATAATATGATCCTTTTGCGAAAAATACAGTTCATTATATTGATAAAACCTTTCACATGAATGACCAAACTGACGGAGAACTTAATCGTTGCATTTCACATGAATAATTGTGGCCAATGTCAATCAATGTCAGACACATATGTAAATTGATATTTTTCACATTTTTTTGCAAACAGAGCCAGAGGAAGCAATTAAAAGGAAAACAAAGGATTGTGCGTGTCCTTCCTTTCCGACTCTTCTTTATTTTGTTTTATCACCATTCATTCTTCAAGCTTGAATTGTAATCGATTTACCTTGAAATTCGTTACAAATTATAAAGAGTAAGAAAAATTGGTCTTTTCTCAACAGTCCCTTTGAGGAAACTTTGTGCCAAATATTAACATACATACATATGTATAAGTATAATTAAATGCCAAAAGTAAATTAAAAATATCCACAAATTTAACCAATTTTAGCAATTCATGCCAGTCATGATTGACATTGGAAGCAGTCTCGGGTAAATACAAATATGAAGTTTACATTTTAGGTGCACGTTTTGCCACTGTCCTCAGGAGCATTACACAACAAACTTTGGATTTTCTATTTACTTATATATTTTGTTGTTGTTGTTTGCTTAACTGCCAGGGGAGAAATCGAACGAGAAATTTGTAAAAGCAAAAAAAACACAGTTCACAACAGCTTTATTGGTTCAGTGTTGAAGTGGAACATATTTTTATGCAAACTTTCGATTTTCTCTTCCAACCAACGACAATGTCACCTCTACACGTTCTATTCTTCGTGTACTCTACCAATTCACCCTCACGTCCCCCGCACGTTCTGTCATCGTACGAGGAAAAGTACACACTAGGGAATATTTTATAACGGCATCAGCATCATAAACACTTCTTGAGCTCCTTTGATCTGTACATCAGAAAGAAGGTTCGAGGGGTCATGCCAAAATGTTGGGTAAAATAGGGGGACATTAAGTGGAAACAGATATTCAAAAAAAAAATATTATCGATTTTCACTTGAAAGTTTGAATACTAATTTCAATGTGTGTGTGTTTTTTTCCACGGTGTGTCAAATTTTGGACCCAATCCAAGTTCAGGCTTTCGCTGCATTTCACCTGCGCTTCAACTTCGGCCATCGTTTAATAATTGTGAACATATTTTATGGCGAAACGCGCTTGAATCCTTTATAAACCAACCATGTGTGTGTGTGTGTATGAAGGTCTGCTATTGAATGAGTGGTTGGCAGGAGTGCATAAATGTGTGTGTGATTTTCTACTTTATACTGTCGAGCTTATTTTGAGGGCAGAACAAGTTGTAGCACAAAAGTCCTCTTACAGTGGTACATTTGCATAAATATGGAACTTTGGTTGGAAGATGCCAGAACGATGGACATTTTGCTCGTTCCTTGTCAGTCTATAGTCAGTGCATTTGTTGTCTAAAATACAGATTATGAAAACATTTAGATGATTGCTGCAGCTGTCTTGGAATATTGACTGTGGCATATGGTGAAGCTACCTTGGACCAAAGCAACGTTTATCGGTGGTACAAAATGTTCTTAGAGGGCCGAGAAGATTTTTTTTCTCACAATTTTCTTTGATTGCAGGGGCGTGGTGCATTATGAGTTCTTGCCACAGGGTAGTACGGTCAATAAAGAATATTACCTGCAAGTTATGTGCAAATTGCGCGAAGCAATCCGCACAAAACGCCCGGATTTGTGGAAGAACAAAAACTGGCTTTTGTACAATAATAACACCTCTACACACACATCGTTGCTTGTGCGCGAATATTTGGCCAAAAACAACACAGTAATGGTGCCGCAGCCACCGTATTCCCCTGACGTAGCCCCCTGTGACTATTTTTTGTTCTCAAAACTGGCAAGGCCCATGAAAGGACGACGCTACGCCACGATTGAGGAGATAAAGACGGCATCGAAGGAGGAGCTGAACAAGATCACAAAAAATGATTATTTGAAGTGCTTCGAGGATTGGAAAAAACTTTTGGCAGAAGTGTATTATATCCGAGAGAAATTACTTTGAAGGGGACAAAATAGATATTCATGAATAAATAAATACTTTTTGAAAAAATACAAAATTCCCCATATTTTTTGAACATACCTCATACTTCAAAGACATTGCTCTATATCGAATTGTAAGTGTTTATGTTCAGTGGTACTAAAGCCATATTATGTGGGAGGGACCAGAAGGCGCGCACAATGGGGTGAAATCCCAAAAAAAATTAGATAAATACGGGGAAGGATTTTTTTACATTGTTTCAATATTTAATAAGTAAAATAAAACTAAATTTTATTACATTTAAGTGGACATTTTTTTGTAGAAAATGTATTTTCAACATGGTCCTTTTGTATGGAAGGTAACACAAGGGGCGTGGTAAAAACGCCCATTTTTCAATAGACTATAGGAACTATGAAAGCTTTACACTCAACAAATTGTTAAGATTTGTACGGACTGGAATAAAAGTAACAAGCCGTTAACTTTTTGTGCAAACTTCATTTGCATGGGAGGTACCAAAATGGACGAGGCAATATCGCCCATTTTTCTCAAGGTGATAGCAATGAAGAAAAGTGATATAATTTCAACATTCACAACGGTGGTCCCAAAATTAGCTGAAATGAATATAGATTGCGGTAATAGAATAAATTCTAGCCGAGAGGCCCAATTTTCGACCACTTTTTGCAGCTTTTAGGACTGTAAATCAGCAATAACGCGCCGAATATTATCTTCCAAGGCGTCAATCGTGTCGGGCTTATCTGTGTGGACAATCGACTTTATATAACCCCACAAAAAAAGTCCAGCGGTCTTAAATCGCACGACCCTGTAGGCCACGCCACAGGCCCACGACGCGAGATAATGCGCCCACCAATAGTTTTCTTCAAAAAATTTATTGTTTCGTTGACTGTATGGCATGTAGCGTCTCGTCTTGTTGGAAAGGTTGTCCACATCAACATCCTCCAATTCAGGCACGAACAAGTTAGTCATGGCTCTCTATAGCGTTCCCCATTGACTGTAACATTATGGCCGGCTTCATTTTTGAAGAAATTTAAATAAAATGAGGACTATAAATATTAGTAATGACACTTTCTCTTGGAAACAGAAGTTTAGTTACTGTTGTTAAAATAATACAAAAATGCATATTTTTTAAAATAATATTTTTTTTCCGGCCGAAAAAATCCTAAAAAAAATCGCAAAAAATTGTTTGTTTCAATTTTTGAAAGCTAGCATCCTAACGAAGAAAACACGGCTGATTTGAAGAAAATCTGTGGATAAATATAGAAATTAAAGCACTTTTGGTAGAAAGGATCCTATTTTTATACCCCCTCTATTGTGAACAAGGATATATTACATGCTGCGGGCCACAAGTGTAACACATTGATGGAGTGGCCTAAAAGACCCCAAGAATATTTGTCGGTAATCCGTTTTGGGCGATTTTAAGTCATTATGGTAATGTCCGTCTGTCTGTCTGTCTGGTTGGTGCGCACGATAACTTTCGACAGAATTAATCGATTGACTTCAAATTTGGTATGCGTCAATATTTTTTTCTGCCACAGGCTAAGGTCAAAGATGGACTATGTTGGTTTACTTCTTCAAGTACCTCCCCCACGAAGGGTCAACGTTTAGTGAAAAATTAATACTTTAATAACTTCTATACCACTAATCAGAATGAGCCGACATTTCACACATAGTATTAGTTTCATAGTCGCAAGCATCTTAGCACAAATGGGCAAAATTGCCACGCCCCTTTTGGTACCTGCCATACAAATGGACCATTTTGCACCAAAAGTTAACTGCTTAAAACGTTGATTCCAGTCCATACAAATACTTAAAATCTTAATGGAGTGTAATGCCTTTAAAGTACCTATATTCCCGTAAAAAATGGGCAAATGGACCATTTTGCACACATATATAAACATTTCCATTTTCCGATTCCTGCACATACAAACACTTGAAATTTTGTACAGTGTAATGATTTTATAGTATCCATATTATATTAAAAATGGGCATTATTGCCACGCCGCTTTTGGTAACTCCCAAACAAAATTGCAAAAATAAAAAATATAAAAAATACTTTAATTTCTCTATTTTTACAATATGGGTCATAATTTTTACATTAATCCATAGACTTTTTGCAAATAGCCATTGTTTTCTTCGTTACAATTCTAGCTACCAAAAACTGGAACAAAATACTTTTTTGAGATTTTTTTCTATTTTTTACGCTTTTCTTCGTGCCAACAAAACAATTATTTTTTTCTAATTTCTGCTGACAGTTACAAACTAAAGCACTATTTCTACGTGAAACGGGTATCAAGGCCCTCTTGGGCTTTTACTTCCTAAATATTGTCTAAAACTACTAAATGTATCTTCCATGAAAATTGGAATTTAAAAGAAACATTTATTGAAGCAAAATTTACCATAAACAAATTTTTGTTTTGGTTTCATAAAATAGTATGCGTCGAAAAAGTTTTTATGTCTCGAAAACAAAAAAAAAATTGTTGCTCAGTGCAGTTGAAGATTCCATAACAAAGATTTCATTACGTTAAAAAATTTATTAAGTGTTAAAATATGCCAAATGTTACTTTTCACAACTGTCGACGAAAAAATTACAACTTTTTAATCTTAAAGACACCGCTATTAGAAAAGTAAGCCACATATGACTTTGAAATACTCAGAAGTGATGTAGAACTTTATATTAAGAATACAAAATTTTCAAAAAAAATCTGTTTAAATTTTTTAATTAATCTAATTTTTTTGGGTTTTCTCTCCTCTGTGTGGCGTGACAATAACGCAAAATTTTTCTCTGGACGGTAGATACTATAAAAACAATTTGTATACAAAATTGTCCCTTTGTGTAAGAGGTAAGGGATAGTTAATCCGTCTGGAGTGATGCAGACAGATTAACTATTACTATATGTGGAATAGGTTCGGATACATAACTTTGCATATATTAGAAAATCAATATTTCACAAAATTTTACCCCTTTGGGGGAGGTACTGGAAATAGTGGACCAGTATAGCTTACTCCTTCGATATGTGTCACACTTTTGGCCCGCTGCAAATAATGTATACCCTCCTCCACTGAATTGATAAAGCGAGTCTACAATTAGTTTAAGCTTTGCACTGTTTATTCCCTAAAACTCCAAAGCAACGACTCTAGAAAGTAACACGTGCCAAACATTAATTTATTGCTTCGCTCTTCGTTTCCTTGACCTTTGGTTAAAAACAATACTGTGACTCTCAAGGCGACAGACTGTCGGACGCCAACACAAAGTGTATGTATGTATGTGTAAAACGTTTCAAGTGAACACTCTCAGTTACATGAATATATAATGTACGTATTTGAAAAGTTTTGCTAAGTTCACAAGTTAAACTAAACATAAGAAAAATTAGGATATCCTCTTAATGTTAATAAAAGACAAACATGAAAGTTTCCATTGAAAATTCCGGCAAAACTCAAACAGTTTGACAAACTTTGGCACAAATTGACATTAATAGTATTATTATGTTGGAATAATTGAAATTAAAACATGTAAAGTTATGAAATCATAACAAGTTATGAAAGGTTTGGAAAATTAGAAATCTGATTCGTAAACCTTCCATTATATCTGTGGTCACAATAGCAGCCTAACTCGAATATCATGCTTTTGAGAAAAATTGCCTTTTATTTTTCTGTAATGGGATTTCATTACGAGTTAGGTCAACATGTTTTTGTTAATATCTTTTTAAAAAATAATTTTAGAGACATAAGGATTTCACGTAAATATAAAGTATTGTTAGTAGAATACGATATCACATATAACGGAAATCTTTCTTAAGTCGGCTTAGGTGGTTATCGATTGTTATAATTGTAAGAATAGGGCCTTATACATTTTATTTTGTGTAATTTTTTCGATTTTATTTCGAATATTCAGCAAAAGTTTTTAATATTGACTTTCCATATTCGAAAATGGTCCACCGTATATACATCCTCCTCCATATGTTATTGCTTCACGTAGCCTAAGTGCCGCCCTCCCTCCCTCTCCGTCAAATGAAAATTGCATACAATGATTGTCGTACACTTCACTGCTCTCATTGGATGTGTGCGTTTATGCAGTCACATGTACGCGATAGCATCTTGCACGCAACATGCTCGTATGTGTGTGAACGTACGTGCATTTGTGATTATGAATATTAAATTATACTCCATATCTGTTTTTTTTCTCTAAAATTTGCATGTGAGAACTTTGAGGCAGAATTCGAGTATTTAGTTTCCTTTTCACCTTGAGAGGAAAGGCTTGATGTTATTATACACTCATTTGACAGCAAAACTATATACATAAACCATTTGCTACAAAGAAAAACTGCCAATTCATCGAAATAGCGATTTTAGACCCTATATGCATATTAGAGCGGTTTCTTTTGTGTGGAGAGAAAATAGTTGTGGATGTTCAAACTTATGTACACGCTGAAAAAAAATCGCTTCTGCAGTATATTGTCCCAAACATATTCGGCTTGAAACATATATATGTTTGGGGTAGACTCTAAGCATGTAATATTTGGTACACACAAAAATTGTGTATTTGGCAAGATGTTGTTCTAAACAAATATTTGTTTACATTCCAATATGTTTTTATTTGGGACCATTATTTCAGAAACAAATATTTATTTGCATTTAAGTATTCATAAAATACATAAATTGTGTCAAATTTTTCAGTAATTCAAAGTTTAATTTTTAGAAATTTTTAATGTTCGTAATAAATAATAATTGAAAACATATAATCTTAGATCAATATAAAGTACTTAGAGGATTGACAACCAATGATGGCTTGGAATACTCAGAAATTTTAAATGATTGATTTAAAACATGCTGCATATGGTATCATAACTGGGAGGTACAATTCGAAATCCAAGAAAAATTTAAAGTAAACAAGTAAGAAAATTTCAGTCGGGTAAACCGACTAAGGTATACCCTCACTTTGTGCGTAATGTAATATTGAATATTCCACGAATTATTCTGTCAATTTGTATGGGAGGTACCAGAACGGGTTTAACAAATAGATACTTTAAATAAATTGCACTGTGCCGAATTATGAGCATTTATATGCACTGGTATATTAACGTTATGAGATATTAATTTGTGGTATGATTTGGTCATTTTGTGTGGGAGGTACAAAAAGGGGAGTGGTGATAACGCCCATTTTTCACAGGGCTATAGGCACTATAAAATCATTACACTGTACATAATATTATGTACAGTGTAATGTAATATATATTAAGTATTTTTATGCACTGGTATTAATGTTACAAGCTGTTAACTTTTGGTGCAAAATGGTACCTATGTGTGGGAGGTTCCAAAAGGGGCGTGGCAATAACGCCCATTTTCCACTGGACTGTAGGCACTATAAACGCAATACACTGTACAAAATTTCAAGTATTTCTAAACACTGGTATTATTGTTATAAGCTTTTAACTTTTAGTGCAAAATGGTGCATTTGTGTGGGAGGTACCAAAAGGGGCGTGGCAATTTCGCCCATTTTCCTCGAGTTGATAGCGACTAACAAACTAATACTATGTGTGGAATTTCAGAAGATTCGAATACGTATAATATCAGTTATTAAAGATTCAATATTTCACAACATTTTAACACTTTGTGGGGGAGGTACTAGAAGGAGTGGACCAATATGACCCATCTTCGAACTTAGCCGGAGATAGAAAAAAATATTACCACGTACCAAATTTGAAGTCAATCGGTTACTCCTTTCGAGAGTTATCGTGCGCACCAGCCAGCAGACACACAGACAGACAGACAGACAGACAGACAGACAGACGGACGGACGGACATTGCTCATTCGTCTTAAAATGACCCAAAACGAATATCCGCCGAACATACTTAGGGTCTTAGATCACTCCTTCGATGTGTTACACTTTTTTTCGTAGCAAATGATATATACCCTCGTCACACTAAAGTGAGGGTATAAATATGAAAAACTCAGCAAAAGTTTTGGAAATATTTTTTAAATAAAATATATTTGGAATAATTCCTAAATAATAATTTTATTTCTATTTAAACACATTTTTTATTTGAGAAACTTAATTTGCAAATATAATTTGTTGTAATATATTAATATATGAGTTCCAAATATATTTTACTGATTTTCAAATAAAATTTATTTGCTAAGAAATATATAATATTTAAAAATTTGTGTTCCAAATATATTTTCTTTCGATTCAAACATATCAAAAAAGGCGATTTTGCCCCGTGTACAAATTTGGTATGTTTTATGCATATTTCCAAAATATTCTATTCTTTCTGAATTAAGATATGTATTTTAGAGCAAAACTGGTTTCAAGAAATTTTAAGTCATTTCATCACTGCCCGTGTGTCCTTCTGTCTAGCTGGCTGGTTGCTCACGGTTATCATCAAACAAGTGGGAAAGTAGGATGCCTTAAAATTTTCTAAGTAATAACATTTTCATCAAGTAAAATTTAATACATTATGCCTTATAGTTCTTTACCGGATCTTCTGTAATTCCACTTTATTTTGACTATAATTACACTGTGAAAAGGCATTTTTGGAACAGAATAGCGAACCTTTAATTTTGAAAGGACCCGTTGAGTAGGTCATGTCTGTAGAATAATCTTATGGCCCAGCTGGTCTGATTTTTTTCACAGTGGGTCAGAGTTTTAATTTTTTGGTCGAAGGCAGCATTATACTAAATGAAAAAAATTATATAAGTTAATGTCTGAGGGATTTCTCATTGTCAGAATATATAGTGGAATTTTATGAGGATTATTCTTGTGGAACATCTTAACCCTCTCTCAGACATTAACTTACAGCATTTTTTTCATTTAGTATAATGCTCCCTTAGACCAAAAATTTAAAACTTTGACCCACCGTAAAAAACTCGGACCTGCTGAATCATAAGTTTATTCTACAAAAATTATCTACTCAATATGCCCTTTTAGAATTACAGGGTGGCTGATATGTATTGCAACCAACTTCAGGGTGCTATCATTTCTAAACCGCTAGTCTGATAGCTGACAGATTTATTTCAGTGACAGCTCAGTTTATTGTTTACAAGTTTACAAAAGCATTTTGATCTATTGCATTCAGAAAAAAAGTTATTCGTGATGGAATTCAAGCGTGATAGTGTGATTGCTTTATATTTGGGTGGAAAAACACAAGTGACTATCGTTAGAGCCCTCCAGCATTTAAATGTGAATAAATCTTTTGTTTCTCGTACCATTGCTCGTTACCGTGATACTGGCAGTGTTGCACCGCGTCCAAAAAGTGGACGAAAAAAAACGGTAACAACACCAGAAATGATCCGAAAAGTGAAGGCCAGATTTGATCGAAATCCACCCGCGGTGGTAGAAAAATTGCTCGTGAGCTGAACATATCGCGAGAACGGATACAACACATATTAAAAAATGAGCTTGGACTAAAGCCATTGAAGTTCCAAAAAGTGCAATAGCTCACCGATGCACAAAAAAAATTAGAAGCAACTCCTTGGAAAGAGCCAAGGAGTTGCTTCGCTTGTACGAAAGTGGCCAGTTACCGAATTTGGTTTTCTCCGATGAGAAGCCATTCCAAATTGAGCAGTTTGTGAACAAACAAAATGATCGGGTTTACTTGCCAAAGAGGTCAGCTGAAAATTTACACCTTCGATTGGCCACCAGAACTCAAGCGCCGCCGATGGTAATGGTATGCGCCGCCGTAACGGCCGATGGTCGTATTCATCGACCATGGTGTCAAAATAAATGCCGAATATTATCGGGAAAAGTTCCTAAAGACAGTATTGAAGACCTGGGCAGACAAACATTTCGGCCGCAGACCATGTACATTCCAACAGGACTCAGCACCATCGTACTCAGCACGCGTCAACCAAGAATAGCTTAAAAAGGAGGTTCCTCGCTTCATTTCTACCGTACAATGGCCACCAAGATCTCCGGATCTCAATCCGTTGGACTTTTGCGCCTGGGGCATTTTAGAGAGTAAGGTTCGCACTAAAAAATACCAAAGTATCGATCATCTCAAGACGGCGCTTCGCCGGGAATGGGCCCAAAATACCGCAGAGCCACTTTCGTGCAGTGTGTGATGGCTTTGTCGGCCGTTTGAAGGCCATAATTCGTGCAAAAGGTGGCCAATTCGAACAAATCTAAACTGTTTCTAAAATGTTATGTTATTTCCGACATTTTTGCTTTTAAACAATAAAATTTAAAAAAAATTAAAAAAATACAGCGCTTTACTTTGTTGCATTACATATCAGCCACCCTGTATAGGGTCGATATTCAGTTCCAATCAAAAAGTCGTAATTTGTTGGACAGTGTTTGAAGGGCTTCAATTGTTGCAAATATATCTTTCACGTTGAGACAGTGCTGCCACCAAGAAGACCAAAAAATAGAAAAAAACACCAAACAAATAGTTTAATCGACGTTTTTTATCTTAAAATAAACATTAGTAAAAGCAAAAAATAAGTAGATATTAATATAATTATGGTAAAAACAATTAAATAATAATAAAATTGTGTACAGAAGCATAAAGAAGTCAATATCGGTTGCTCGCTAAGATGGAAACAAATTATCAGTGCACAATGAGAGAGACGTGAGAGAGAGAGAGAAAGAAATGAGAGTCTTGGTGCAGCTCAGCTGACTACCCAGGGTTGCCTTTTTGGCCACCTCTAGTGTAAATAGTACAGAGATGTATTTGCTAAGGTCGACCATACAAAAATGTGTGCTTTTTAAGACCGGAAGTTGTAAAATTATTGATCTGGCAATTACATTATTTTCCAATTGGTAAATTGCTAACGTCATTGACGTAAGGCCAGGCGAACGAACGATAGAACGTTAGAGAAACCAAATTCCTGACGAAAGTGAGTGACTGGTTTTCGATCACAGAGGCTTTCGATGGAATTACAGAAACAGGCCGCGATGTCTTCCGATTGGGATGAAGCTTGCACCATGTTTTTTAAGAATTTTTTTTAATTTATATTCTAAGGGTGGTTAAATTTTAAGGGCCGATGTTGTTTTTCATTGTATTCAGTAGAGTTTACAATTTCATCATGGAGAGATTCAGTTTTATTATCAAAATAATTGTTCTTCAATTACAACTTTTCGTGCGCAAAGTCCATTTTTTTTAAATCCAAAAACAAACAAAAGAAAACCTTCCAGCAATATTATTGATCTCGTTAAGAGCTATCGTTTTGCCATTGACCGATTTCGGATCCGACGAACCGTTAAGGAGCTAGAGCAAAAATAAACTTTCCGTTCACATTTGAAAATGATGCTATGTCCATTTTTTTAAATCCAAAAAAACACTTTCCAGTCGACCTACGACCTTGACACCTATTAGCAATATTTTAGCTCTCGTTAAGAGCTATCTTTTTGTTGGAATTGTTTGCGAGAAAAGTTTGCAGATTCGATTATTTCAAGAAATTGTGATATTGAATGGCCTTCAAAAAGTTGTGATTTAACACCATCAGACTATTACTTGTGGGGTTATTTGAAGTCATTGGTCTTTCGAAATAAACCAGACTCTCTTCAAGCTTTACAAGTCAATATTGAACGTGCCATTCACGACATACGACTTGATTTAGTGGAAAAAGTGCTCGAAAATTGGGTTCATCGAATTCGTTCCTGCAGAAGAAGTCGTGGAGGCCATTTGAATGACGTTTTATTTAGAACTTAATTGTATCGATTGTACTTCACATTAAATAAACTACTTTTGAATTTCCTTAACAATAAGTGTGTTTTTTTTTTTCACAGAAATCATATAACTCTTATTGGAAAACCCTTTATTTTTTAAGATTTCTGAAAATGCTTTCTATAACTTTGACATTGTCAAGCTGCAAAAACCTGTTCCAAAACCATATCTGTCTATATAAATATTTTTAAAATATCTCCAACATTAATCCGTAGTCCTATTGAAAGCTTTATTATTATTTTTTTGTAAATAAATAAGCATTCCTTTGTGCGGACTCGTTGTTAAAGAAGTACGTAGCAATACAATTGACTAAATTTCACTTTAAAAGAATCTGACGATAACAATAAATTTGAAGTCAAGTTGGCTGTAAGTGGGTCTTGCTATTTATTCAGGCCAGGAAAATCAGAAATACCTAAAATCCCACTCCTGTGTTTAGACTTCAACGAGATACGTTTTGTTAAATCATTGTACCATTGTGGTTGATCCCAACGATTTGTTTCGGCCTCAACCTTAACACCTTTCGGACCAAGCATTTGTATATACGTATGTATGTTTGCATGAATTCATAAACATCCGCATTTTTCACTTTGTATACAAAATTTCTTTTGTTATGAATAGCAAAAATACTTGGGGGAATTGTAATTTAAAGCAAAACTTGGCATTTTATCAGAACGGAAACAGGTCCCATCCATACAAATACACATGTACGTACATATAACAAGGAGTACTTGGTGTAATTAATATTTAAACTGATGAAAGAAAATTATTTCCTTAAATCAATAGTTTCCCTCCAAAGGAATTTAAAATCTCTGCTGGAGAAAATGTGTGAACAGTGCTCAGTTTTGTTTGCCATAAAAAGCGTATTCCACATTGAAGATTCGTTCAATTTAGAGTGATTGCTTTATTTTGCTAAAATTTACTCTGGCAGGGGGTAATTAAAAGTAATCAAAGGACTTGAGGCAGAATGGACGATTTCATAGAGTAAACAACTAAATCGGATTTCAGAAAAACAATTTAAAACAAAAACGTTGAAGAATAAAATCATTGATTAAATACTTATTTTGGATCAATTCCTCGAAGAAGCAGGGCTGCCAGAGAAAAATAATATAAAGTAGAAACGATTTCTTCAAAACGATAATCCCCAAAACCACAAATGATGTTCAGTAATGTTAACTAGTCGCAATATAAGTTTTTTTACTGTCAAAAAAGGAAAAAATCAAATTTGATCCCGATAGGTGACGCTGCAGTAGCGTAAAAAATATTTGACATATGCAACAAATGCATAAATTATCTGTAGTTACCTTAGGTACATGTGAGATTTTCACTATGTTCATTCGGAAAGGGCAAAACAATGTCTGCAGGGTCAAGATTCTAAACTGATACCTGTTCAGGGCACTCAAACGAAAAACCCATCAACAAACCCAACCCAACAATATAATACAACAATACACCACTTATATTTTCATTATTATCTAAATTTATTTATTCACTATTTTAGTTCATTGTTTTTATAAATTAAAATAATATTGTGCATTAAAAGAAATTCAAAAATCAAAACGATTAAATCTTCGACCTCTACAACATTAAATCTACGACTTCGTCAGGTGTAATCGACAGCTATGGAATATAAACTTTACGTGCGGCATTAAATTCTCAAACAAATCGTTTCGATATGACGTACAATAAGTAGTTCAATGCGAATAGAACTAATCCGCGATTAGTTGAAATTCTCGCTCTTCCCCGCCTAAAAGGACTAAGACGGAAACAACAAAATGACCGACAGAATGGATTCGATGACGCGTCGCGATAAACCCCAAACACTTGACGGTATTCAGGCAACAAAATCCCTCAACGAAACCAACTGCAGCTCGAATTCATCCACAAATACAAATTCCTCGGAATCTCTTCTAAGTCGAACTCGTTCGCGTTCGCGAAATAACATTGTTGCAGAACCGCGTTCGCCGCGTGATCACTCATCGGACGGTGTCATGAGTACCGGTGCAATGGCGGGTGTCAATGAATTTGACAATACTGACGATATCGTCCAGCGTCGCGAAAGTCTTAACTATGACGACACAAGTCCGAACAGTAACAATTCATTGGCCAAATCCATAATGGGTCGCTCTATGCGTATGGCCTGTAGTAGTGGTGGTGGTACAACAACACGGAAATGTGTTCTAACCCTAGATGGTTATTCCTATGTAATTGGTAAGTATATACTCGTACAATTGTCATTAAAGTCATAACATATTACTATCTCATTGTGAGCAATGGAATTACTAGCAATGTACGCAATTATTAAATGATACACATACCTCGTATAGGAGTCTACCAACAGTGATCTGCTAAAATATTGTAATCGATGCAATAGGAATAAGTTAATCATTTTTACTTGAATACATATGGAAAATAATTTATACTTTATAAACAAAAGCGACGATTTTGCCTTAAATTAAAGAAGACGAATATTATTAAAAGAAAGATTATTGATGTACAATAAGTGCACCTAAGCTGCTTTTAATGTCATATAAATATTAGCATTAAATGTAGGTTTCGATTTTAAGGACTCATATTTTATATATATTGTCATCAGAAACGAGATAGGGCCTATCATCATATTTAAACATTTTACAGGACTAACTATGAAAAAAGAAATTATTCCCTGCTAGGCTCTTTTGAATTTCGTTAATAAATTCGCCATTTTTTATAGTAGGTCACTAAAAATTTGTCAGGATGTGTATTTTGATGCAGTGTACCGAAATCCATCAAAAACTGAATTTAAATTTTTCTTGTTGTTACGCCTTTTTTCGTTTCTGATGTCGTTATGTACATACAAGGTGGCGCAAAAGTAACCTTTCGATGTTTTTTATGCCAAAGTCACCGACCGATTATTGGTCAAATAAATAGTCAGCAATATTCCGCGTTCTGGAGCAGTGTAGCGTAATATTGTTTATTAACGTGTATTTCGCATGTGTTTACTACACAAATGTCAACATTAGGCATTAGGGGCCAATCGCAAAATTTATAGCATTTTCTGATAGGAGGATTACTTTTGCGCCACCTGTTACATACGTCATTCTAAAGACCTATGAATATTATTCATGATATTAAAGACAACTTAAACATTAAATGAAAGCACTGATGAAATTTTAAGGAAATTTGAAATTGTCCTTATCCTAAAGATTTAGAAATTGTACCTTATTAGGCGAATTTCTTTAATTCAAAGACGAATGTCATTAAATTGTACCTTATTATTGTAACATTTTGTCCTTAAATTTACACAATCTTAAGAAAAATGTGAATATAGAGGTCTATAAAAAAAACAAAAAATTGTTTTTAAGCTAAGGAGGCAATTTTGTCTTTAATTCAAAAACGAATGTCTTTAACTGAAGGCGAATTTCTTTAATTCAGAGACGATTATCTTTAAAATGAAGATAACAGATGTGCTTGTATTGAAAGTGTGCCTTATGTTTTATATGTTAAACTGATTTTAATATTATGTCAATTTTATACTTTAATGTGCGTTCCTATTTTAAGTAAACTTCATTAGTATACATAATTCTCAAGTTTTATGAATATTATTCATGAAATTAAAGAGAACATAAACATACAATAAAAACGGTGATTTAATTTGAAGGAAACAATCCTTTTAAGGGTACATTGTTAATTCATAGACGAATATTTTTAATTCAGTGTCTTTCATTCAAAGTCAAACACGAATATCTTTAAATTAAGATAACTGACGTACCTGTTCTGAAAGAGTACCCAATGTTTCATATGTTAATCTGATTTTGATAGCATGCACATTTTAAACTTCCTATTTTAAGTAAACTTCATTCAAATATATAAATTTTAAGTTATATGAATATTATTCGTGAAATTAAAGACAACGTTAATATTAAAACCGGCGATTAAATTCGAAGGAAAACATCTTTCTTTTAAGGATACAATATACGAATATCTTTAATTCAAAGTGTCTTTAATTAAAGACGAATATTTTTAATTTTTAATATTATTTAAAATGAAGATAACCGATGTTCTTTTAGGGTTCCTAATGTTGCATAATTTAAACTGATTTTTTGTATCATGCTAATTTTGAACTTCAATGTGCGTTCCTATTTCAATGAGACTTTATTAATATACATAATTCTTATGTTATATGAATTTATTCATGAAATTAAAGACAACTTAAACATTAGATCAAAGCAGTGTTTCAATTTCATGGAATCTATTCATCTTTTAAGGGTACATTGTCTCAATATTGAGCAGATTTCATTTTATATTTACACAATCTTTAATAGTCCTTATTTTAAGGCTCATTTGTACGTAATATTGTAGCATTTAGACTCTAACAATAATAAGAAACATATGAATCTAGAGATGTATAAAAAATCATAAATCATTTTTAGACTAAACAGGCAAATTTGTTTTTAATTAAGAGATGAATGTCTTTAGTTCAAAGACGTATGTTTTTAAGTCAAAGATGAATGTCTTTACGAATATCTTTAATTCAAAGAATATCTTTAATTAAGAAACATATAAACCTAGAGATGTATAAAAAATTAAAAATCATTTTTAGACTAAGCAAGCAAATTTGCTTTTAATTCAAAGATGCATGTCTTTAATTCAAATATAAATGTCTTTAATTCAAAAACAGATATCTTAAATTAAAAGACGCATACCTTTAATTCAATGACGAATGTCTTTAATTCAAATAACTGATGTGCTTGTGAAGAAAGTGTTCCTGGGTTAAACTGATTTTTATATCATGCACATTTTAAACTTCAATGTGCGTTCCTATTTTAAGGAGACTTTATTAATATACATAATTCTTAAGTTATATGCATTTCAATTAAAGACACACAATTAAAGACAACATAAACATTAAATTAAAGCAGTAATTTAATTTAAAGGAATAAATCTTTTAAAGGGTACATTGTCGCAATATTGAGCAGATTGCATTTTACAATTCCCCATTCATAATTATCCTTATCTTAAGGATTATTTGACCTTAATTTTGTAGTATTTAGACTTTAAATTTACACAAACCTCAAGAAAAATATGAATCTAGAGATCTATAAAAAATCAAAATCAAATTATTAAACTTTGCAGGAAAATCTGTCTTTAATTCAAAGATGACTGTATTTTAATCAAAGACGAATGTCTTCAATTCAAAGACTAATGTCGTAAATTTAAAGATGAGTGTATCCAATTCAAAAACGAATATCTTTAATTCAAAGACAAATATCTTTAATTCAAAGACAAATGTACTTTGATTTAAATATGAATGTAGTTAATTTAAAGATGCATGTTTTTAATTTTAAGACTAATGCCTTTAATTTGATGAAGAATATCTTTAATTCAAATACGAATGTCTTTAAAATGAAGACAACTGGCGCACATGCAGAGAAAGTGTGTCTAATGTTTCATAGGTTAAACTGATTTTAAAATCATGCAAATTATAATCTTTAATGTGCGTCTCAATTTTTCGGAAACTTCATTAATATACATACATACATAATTCTTAAGTTATATGATTCAAGAAATTACAGACATCATAAACATTAAATCAAAGCAGCGTTTCAATTTCAATACAAAAATACTTTTTTAAAGAAACATTATCTTAGTTGTGAGCAGATTTCATTTTACATTTACACAAGCGTAATATGTCCTTATCTCAAAGATTAATTGTACATAATATTGTGAAAATGTTTACTTTAAATTTTGCAATATTAGGAAAAACGTTAATTGAGATCTATAAAATGTCAAAAATATTATTAAAGTAAGGAGGTGATTTTGCTTTCATTCATAGACAAATGTCTTTAGCATGAATATAACTAACGCACTTCTACGGAAAGTGTGCCTATTGTTTCATATGTTGAACTGGGTTTAATGTCATGCAAATTTCAACCTCTAATCTTAAGGAAACAGTGTCAAAATTCATAATTTTTTGTTATATGAATATTAATCATAAAATTAAAGACAATAGAAACATTAAATTAAAGTTGTGGTTTAATTTTAAGAAAACAATCCCTTCTGAAAAGTACATTGTCTTAATATTGAGCATATTCCGTTTTACATTTACACAACCTTAAATTGTTTTTACCTTAAGGATTAACTGATCTTAATATTGTTTCGACTATAAATTTGCACAATATTATGAAAACGTATAATTTTGAGATCAACCTATATTTAAAGATCCTTAGTTTTTAGAATATTTTTCGTGTAACTAAAAATATGATTGTATCATATTATTAACTCGAAAGACTATTTCTTTGGCTCGATACTGTTACACATATTAATGTATACATTGCTAAGCCTAATTAGAGATGATAATTGTTTTTGGTGTTGCTTTTATTACGATTTGATGGGAACATTAACACGGCCACATATGGGCGCGGTAGCGAACGCGACACAAGCAAATCCTTAAATACCGGTGATTATGAACCTGCAGAGCCCCCAGTAACGCATGTAATTATGTACTCGTCAAGACGAGGCATTAGGATAATTTAGAAATTCTGTAATTCAGCTGACGCAAGTAACCATGTACATACATACGAGTATGTACTCGTATGTTAATACATTCGAGTACTGTCAGACAGGATACATTTGGAATTTAATATGCAATAGCGGCAGGATAATGAGGCAGGAGGCCTTACACTTAGTCGAGGCTGAATTGAAATGCCACAGTAGATCAAAGCATTCACATAATGGTGAAATGGCACTTTGATGTCCTACGAGTTTGTCCTGCATAGAACTCTTTGAGAATTATTTGTTAATTTAAAAGAATAAAAAACGGAATTCTTTTTAATTTAATCTAAACTAATATATACCAATTTCTTTCCTTTTCTTTCCAGGTAAGTGTTGGCTCATCCTCCCATTTTGAATGGCGCCGCCATAAAAGTAAGATATCGCACTTTAGTCTGTGTCCCCATTTTATCTTGTTATTCGTCAGTTATTTTTGCAATGAAATCCTTTTTATTTTCTTTTCTGCTCAGAATTATGAATTTTAAATGAAAAAGGCCAGCCGTAAGTGTCCACTGTATTGCGTCCTTGTGCATAAGGACTTATTAAATAAAGGTCCTTGATGCTATCAAGCATTTACATGCCGGCACGTCCGTTTGTTTGCTTTCGTTTCTCTTTTGTGCCCTCTGGTCATCATTAATAATAGAGTTGGCGACTTTTTCCGAAAGTATCCTTGTTACAAGTAAGCCCTAGCCTGAGTGCTGCAAATAGCAGAATTTCAGCTCAAATGACACTATTATGGGAGTTTTTATTAAAGGCTTTCGCCTTTCGCTTTCAGTTTGATTCTTGCCACTGTTGCCTTGTCTGTTTGTTGTTAAAGCAAAGCCAAGCCATGCCAAGCCGAGCCGAAAACAACCAACGAAACAAGTTTAAGCAATTTTTTCTATTCGGACTGACATCAACAAATATTTTGCGAGCGAGTTGGGGATTGCCGGGATGTCGAGGGCGGGGGAAGGGGATGGGGTTGAAGGTGACTCTGACACTTGAGCCCTTGGGCAAACAAAACAGCCAACAATTTCTGCAAACCCTTTTCTTTCTGTTCTGAGCACTCCAACTTTGTGCTTTCTTACCTTAACATCAGAGCAAACAGGAATTTTCGTATACTTAAGAAATTTTACCTGCCTAAGCCAAAGTAAACATTCCATGTTTCTGAAGTGTCCATGAGGCATGTTTCGATATGAATCTGAAGGGAACAACACACAAAACCGCCCGCACCTCCTTCCTTCGCAATTCAAGGACCTTTGGCTGCCACTCACTGGCAACTGCAGCACAAGACCCTAGGTCCCATTGCTGAGGTACACAGGAAACCCTAGTCCGTTTACCCTGCCATCGTCCGTCCCCCAATTGACATGACAATGAATGGAAACAACAACAACCAAATTATGATAATGGGACAATTATGACCGTATATGAATGAAATAAAAGTTGGTTGTAGAACAGCCAAAGGAGTTGCCAGTTGGACGTTGGGAGAACCGTGCCATACCATCCATACAAGAGCATACCACACCATTAATTAATTAAACAAAGCACTTTAATACCTTCATCCACTGATGGCCACTAAAGCACCGTATTCACTAGACAATAACCGGAAATGGGTTAACATATTGTGGACAATTTAAATGACATCATGTACGAATTAAAACATCTGCAAGAGCGAATGTAAGTTAGGACCTAAAATAAATGTTGTCGGCTTTGGTAACGGACCTGAATTTGAAAAAAACTAAATAAAACCCATTGGATGGAAGAGTTCATGTGTTCGGATTACACTAGTTTACATAAATTTTGCCGAGGGCATGTGCATAACATTTTCGAGTAAATATTTAAAAACTGTTTTATTGCCATTTTTTATATGGACAAGTCCCAGAAGCATTCCACAAAACTACAATTTTTGAAATTGATACTTTATTTTTATAATTTTATAAATATATGAGGGATTTGAAGTGCACCAATTTTTAAAGGCGTTGTCTTCTGATCGGAATGAAACTTGTACCATGTTTAGTCCTATTGTGTAGTAGTTATGAGACAAAATTTCAACGATTTCGGTAATGGACAGGCATTTTGGTCAAACGGTCCTTTTTTACTATTCATATAACTAAATACCTATTGTAAAGGGTGGTTAAATTGATTTTGAATAAAACACAAATTAGTTAGGAAATTATTGTCATTCCTTTTTATACCCTACACCACACTGTGGTACAGGGTATTATGACTTTGTGCATATGTTTGTAACACCTAAAAGGAGAAGAGATAGACCCATGTTTATTATACCGATTGACTCAGAATCACTTTCTGAGTCGATTTAGCCATGTCCGTCTGTCCGTCTGTCTGTCCGTCTGTCTGTCCATGTATTCTTGTAATCAAAGTGCAGGTCGTATTTATGGTCCGATTGTGATGAAATTTAGCATAGTCATCTTTTTTGGTCCAAGGACGATCTCTATTGAAATTGGTTAAAATCGGTTTAGATTTGTATATAGTCCCCATATATATGTTTCACCCGATTTGACATGTAAGCGCTGTAGAAAACACATTTTACATCCGATCTTTATGAAATTCGGCAGAGAGAGTTTTATTATTACGTGAATGAACACTACCAAATTCGGAGAAAATCCGTTCAGATTTAGATATAGCCCTCATATATATGTTTCACCCGATTTGACATGTAAGCGCTGTAGGAACTGTATTTTAAATCAGATCAGTACGAAATTTGGCAGAGAGAGTTCTCTTATTACATGAATTAACACTGCCAAATTCGGGGAAAATCGGTTTAGATTTAGATATAGTCCCCATATATATGTTTCAACCGATTTGACATGAAAGCGCTGTAGAAACCGTATTTTACATCCGACCTGTACGAAATTCGGCAGAGAAAGTTCCCTTATAACATGAAAAAACACTGCGTAATTCGGGGAAAATCGGTTCAGATTTAGATATAGCCCCCATATATATGTTCCACCCGATTTAACATTTAAGCGCTGTAGAAATCGTGTTTTATATCCGATCAGTACGAAATTTAACAGAGAGAGTTTTCGAATTACATGTATGAACACTGCCAAATTCGGGGAAAATCGGTTCAGATTTAAACATAGTCCCAATATATATGTTACACCCGATTTGACATGTAAGCACTGTAGAAACCGTGTATTATATCCGATCAGTACGAAAATCGGCAGAGAGAGTTTGCTTATTACATGTATGAACACTGCCAAATTCTTATCGCAATGCCCATTTTCGCATTGGTAGGTAGGTGTAGGGTATTATATAGTCGGCCCCGCCCGACTTTCTGTCTTTCCTTACTGGTTATTATTATAATATTGGTATGGTTCAATTATGTATGGAACAAAATATCGGCCAAATGGCCACTCGGCGGCACACCTCCATCCGATGGTCCAAATTTTCTCGTGACACTGAGGAATAATTGAGGTTCTATGCCGTTAATGTGCCGAATTATCTCAGCCTTTAGCTCTTGAATTGTTGCTGGCTTATCGAAGTACACCTTTTCTTTAAAATAACCCCAAAGAAAGAAGTCCAACGGTGTCAAATCACATGATCTTGGCGGCCAATTGACATCGCCACGATGTGAGATAACACGGCCATTGAATTTGTTGCGCAAAAGAGCCATTGTTTCGTTAGCTGTGTGGCAAGTGGCACAGTCCTGTTGAAACCACATATTGTCCACATCCATATCTTCCAATTCGGGCCATAAAAAGTTCGTTATCATCTCACGATAGCGAACACCATTCACAGTAACTGCCTGACCGGCCTCATTTCGAAGAAGTATGGCCCGATGACGTCGCCAGCCCATAAGCCGCACCAAACGAACTGGACGAGCATACACAGGTGTTTCCACATCTCCTACAGACCCGGTTTTCTGAAATTTGCGCCCAATTCTCCCGATTGTGGACACATTTGGTCGATTATGCTGATCAAAAAAACATCACGAAGTGCACGAAATGCATTTTGATTTGAACGCCCATTTTCGTAAACGAAATGTCAAATGAAATGCAGAAAAAAACTTGACGTTTAGGTGTGGTTCACATTCAACATCGGCCCTTACAATTTAGCCACCCTTAATTAAGATTTTTATTTACAATACAATATACAATATACAATATACTGAATATGTGCTAACCATTTTTTCAATATTACATGTGATTTGAGTTTTGGCCGCATTTTTCAATTTCCGTCCATAGAGCGGCGCGGCGGACATTGCTTAAATGATTTAAAATATCCTAAAACTGATTTCCGGCAAATATACTCAGGGTCTTAGATCACTCCTGCGTTATGTTACTCATTTTACCCTCCTCCACTTATGTGAGTGTATAACTAGTAAATATATAGTACTAAGTGGACTTATACTATCTTGATTTACATCGGTCGTATATATGGATCATATATGTATATGTGAATGTATAAATAGTAAATATATAGTACTAAGTGGACTTATACTATATTGATTTACATCGGTCGTATATATGGATCATATATGTATATGGATAAATATCATATTTTCCCCTCGATAACAAAAGTAATTTATACCTATGATTTCCCAAAAAAAAGTGCCTTCTCCTGCACCAATGTTGGCTACCAGTCTTAAATTCTAATACTCGAATTTAATCAAACCTCGCAGAGTAAACCACACCATTGTATTGTGGATATTGCAGAGTTTGCTGAAAATGAAAGCGCACACAAAAGCAATACACCATAAAACTGGCGATATATTTTTGCTCTCCATTTCTAGTAGAGAACAGAACAATGGCAGGTCCTTTGCTCCACAAAGACACATACACACACACACCCACAAATTTGTGTTAAAGTAATGTGTAGATTTTAGAAAACCAAAAAAAGAAAAAAATTGCACGATAGAACAATGGAAGAACATTTTTGGTTAGCATTTTATGATAAGCAATAAAGTTGTGCTAAATCGGGGAAACAATGGAATAATTTGTAAAAAGTTGAAAGAAAGAGCCAAGCATACAAATTCTATATAAATGCAATTCTTTCGTTCCACTAAAAAAACACTCTCGATGTGGCAAAAATTTGCAAAGAAAAAATATTAAACTCAATGTACATTCAAAGAAAACATATTTAATATAGGAAATAAATGTTAAACATCCCGGCTGCTGATGTAGTTATGCGCAACTACCAAATTCTTTTACTTTCACCAAAAATTGAATTTCAATTCATTCAAACAAAGGAATTTTTAGTAGACGATATAAACAAAAGATTTTCGTCTAAGTTAAGTTTCTGCTCAACACGAACTTAATGAAGTAGCTAAGAATCTGGAAATTCGCAGAAAGTAAAAATGGTAAAGTAAGTAGTAAAATATATTGAACTAAAGAGTTCTATATATTTACATTCTATGTTCTTGCAATTTCAGGATAATTTGGCAGGAAGGCAATCAAGAGTTTCCGAAGGAAATTGAAAACCATAGCTTAAATTGAGGTCTGATTCGAAGAATTTAAAAATTAAAATGTGTATAATTTTAAGCTTAACAATAATTTTAGATGAATGATGACGTTATCTCCACAACTATTTGAACGATAAATATGTATTATTTGAAAAACGAAACCCCACCATTTTTCCTGATGGACTGCACAATTTTCAATTGTAATTCGCAGATACTTTTTCATTTTCATTCGAAATTCCAATTTAATGACGAGCCGAATCTTATATATAAGTACAGTATGTCAAATTTACTATTTTGGTAAGGAGTTGCACTTTGATCTGCAATAGGAATTTGTAGCGCGGCTTTTAGTATAGTAGGTGTAGGGGAAAAGCTAATAATCCCATTTTTGGCGATTTTCGAAATTATTTTGGGAATTGTGGTATTGACTTTTGCAAATATAATGAATATAAGGATGAGAATTACTTTCCATTGTGATGTCAAGACCTACAAACTATAATATACGGCATTGAAAAATGTAAATTTTTAAATATTTTATAGCGTTAATACATTTTTATTCGCATTTGAAAATTTATTTTTTTCATTTTTTACTGACCCTGCTAGCATTGTGTTAATATCAATGCAGAACATAAAAAATTTCTCTCACATTAACATTTTTAAATTGACAACAAAAATGTTTATACGATTTAAAAAAAAGTTATGGTCATATCATTTATATTTTCAGAAAATAGGTTATTATTGAATTTTATTGCGAAAAGGTATGTGTAATATTTTGGAGATATAGAGTAAAATTAAAAGAATGGGTCACCAATTTTTATAAATAGCTTTGCCACGCTTCTCCAGATTAGGGATGTAACGAAAGTGACTTTAGCGAAAGTAAATGCGAAGGCGAATATTGAAATATATTTCTTGCGAATGCGAATAGTAAAATATGCATTTTTGCGAATGCAAATAATTTTTTTACACCAACAAATTTAAGGAACTGAATTGATACTTTTCCAGGATATTCAAGTATTAAGAATGTTTTCCATAGTTTTACCTCCTGTTACCACAAGGACAAACACATTTCTTCAACTGTTTTGAAGAGAAGTGGTAGAGGTTTTCATTGGTATTAGTATCTTCGAATTGTGTGAAGGGAATAAGGAGATTTAACACTTTTAAGAAATGGAAGCGTATACTGAAATATATTTTTGCGAAAGCGAATAATCCAAAGATGGTTTCTGCGAATGCAAAAGCGAATGTTAAAATGATGCGAATAAATCGCATTCGCATATGCGAATGCAAATATTCGCTACATCCTTGCTACAGGTTACAACATTTTTTACGAAAATCTTAAAATTTGGCCATATTTTCGACAAACGCAAAGTTATCATATAAAAAGATTTACCATTTTAATATGTAATAATGTGTTAAGTGGGAAACTAAAAAAGAAATTTTGAGCCCAGATTTTTGTATAATAGATTTTGTCGCAAAACAAACAATTCCGTTTTTGGGGATTTTGGAATTAATTTTGGGAACTGTGGGATAAAGTTAATAATTGAAATATATTTATTTTTAAATATTTTATGGATTTCTGAGATTGAAATTTTTTTTAATTTTTTCAAGATACTTTTTTCCTACGTACCGGTACGAGTATATATTAGAGACGGTTATATAACGATTCCTTTCTCATAATCTTTTCAGGAAAAAATATGAAAATATTGACACTAAATATACCCGCTGAGACAACAGCCCATTTAAATTTATACTTTAAAAAAAATATTTTTTGTCAAAAATACAAAAAATTGCAGAAATATAAAATAATATTCTTTGTAAAGTATAAATTCAAATTGCGATATCTTTATGAATCAGACGAAAAAGACAACAACAAGTATAAGGTGTATACCATAGGGTGCCCAAATTATGAATTTAACTTCTCTTCTACAAGCATGTCATATTTAATTGCAATTGGTTGAATGTTTTTTTTCCTTTTTTAATCCCTCTAACAGTTTGACGTCAAATCGGAGATTTTTTATTTTAGTTAGCACAGATCTAGGAGTGCTACTCCAGAGAAGGAGCTTCTAGCTTCTGTCGTCCTTCATTTCGTCTCCCTTGGGAGATATACTTTTGAAACGAAAAATGGACCGATATTGTCAATTTGCATTTCGATGTTACCTGCATAAGAAGCTAAGATCAATTATTGTAGATTGTAGCGAGCTTACGAAGGACGGTCAAATGTACGGGCAGTTAAGAACAGGTTTTACAAACGGAGTAACAAAATGGTTATAGCTCTATCCCATGGTATAAAAAGATCAATGGAAAAAAATTGTCAGTCGAGAAACACGAGAGCAAGCAGTATATTTTGATAATACTCTTTCGGATAATACTCTGGTCTTGCTCTATACCAGATGCCGACCTCACTGTCTTCCTGTACCCTAGAGTCAATCCCATTGTGATCTTCCTCTATACTAGAGTCGATGTGGTCTTCCTCTTTACTAATGGTCGATCCCACTGTGGTCCTCCTTCATACTAGAGTCGACCCCACTGGGCATTATCTATACCGCAGAGCCATTTTTCAAATTTGAAAACAAAAAAACCAAAGGAACTAAATCTGGCGAATAAGGTGCGTGCTGAATCAATTCGAACTTTAATTCATTGATTTTGGCCATCGCAATAGTGGGTGTGTGAAATGGAGCATTGTGTTGATTGTGCGCAAACGCGGCACCCATCTTGCGCGATATGCGATTAGCTTGCTCACGAATCTTCAATCGACGATCATCCAATAAGATTTTGTGGATTTTTTAACCATTTCTGGCGTGGACACCTCAATTGGTCGACAACTACGGTGTTCGTCTTGGCAGTGCATACGGCCCCATTTAAACTTAGCAAGCCAATATTTTATAGTTGTAAACGATGGAACAGACACCCCCAAAGTAGAATCTAGCTCGGTTTTAATATTTGTTGGACTGAGACCTTTCAAATTAAAATGTTTACAAATTCACCGATATCGTTTACTTGTGAGTGCTCTGAAAAAAAACTAAACAAAGGTTGCCACTTTTCTCGAAAGTAATTTTTTCAAACTACTATCCCCATCTATCTATATTTCTGATCGGCTAATTTTGGGACCGACCTCGTAAAAGATTTTTTGCCTTTGTCTCGAAATCATTGCCACTATATTTAAGGTTATTTAACGTTTTTCTCAGTGTTTCAATGGAGGTCAACGATTGCAGTTTATTGCTTTTGCAGCAACAGCAACTGCATTTGATATCTTAAATAGCAAAGTGAGCATTTACATGCTTTGCTTTCCAACATTTTAAGCATTTTTATACATTTCAACAAAATGTATTTTCTTCTCCGCTCCAGTCTTAGGGAAATTTACAGGTCTCTCGCCGAGACTTGCAGAACTTAAACAATTTACACAATGTTCATTTGTTTGGACTGGACTGACATGTGTGTGATATGTCAAATTAAATCCATATGTCAATTCTGGTTAATGTAAAGTGCTTGCGGACCATAAACGTTACACATTTCGTCGTTCCTGCTATCGAACGCCCGCCCGCATCAAAGGCTCCTTTTGTGTTCGCCTAGATCTGGTCTTTATTTAAAATATAAAGAGAGTTGTTAAAGTCGTTTATCATTTTGAAATATAAATGGCAATTTCTTCGAGCATTCCCAGATACAGGACGAATGAAGATATGTATGTCCTGCAGCCACTGAAAGCAAACGGAACGGAAGCTGAAATTCAACATGACAAATGGACAAATGCAGCTACTGGAGGACAGAACATAGGACCGTACAACGACAATATAATACAATTTATTTCAACTGCATTGTGTATAAATGATTTTGCAGATTGCGGCAAACGCTCGAAATTGTCTGAACGAGCGATGAACGAACGACCGCAAGACCGAAGGTTACTTAAACACTTGGTAACACATCAAAGGACATTTGATATCGCCTTCAGTTTGATTGAATTGTTTTAAATCTTAAATTCTCTAAATGGGTCTTATGAAAGAAAAATTTGATGATGAGAAAGCTGTGCGTCATATGAGTGCCGCGTTTGCTCACAATCAAGACAATACACCAGTTCATGTATTATTTAAAAAACAAAAACTGGTGTTTAAGTTTTTTTAAATTTTATTGTTTCCAATATTTCGATCGTCTTCGACAATCATCATCAGGGAAATTCACTTTAAAATACGAATATTAACAAATTATAAAAAATTTAAAAAACAAGAATAAAAGCACAACAATTACATTTAAAACAAAACTATGAGGATTACAAATGTTAGTATTGACACTTTCATGTGGAAACAGAAGTCAGTGCCTTTAAAGAATTAGAAACATTTTTATTTTTTTTTTCAAATAAAGTTTTTGTTGGCGCGAAAAAACAAAAAAATCGCCAAAAATTCGTTTGTTTCATATTTTGAAAGCTAGCATCCTAACGAAGAGAACAATGCCTATTTGAAGAAAATCTATGTATAAATGTAGAAATTATATAACTTTTGGTAGAAATAATAGAATTTCAACATAATTCTGTTTTTATACCCCCACTATTGTGAACAAGGGTATATATCAAGGGTATATATGCTGCGGGGCAAAAGCGTAACACATCGATGGAGTGACCTAAGAGACCCCAAGAATATTTGGCGGAAATCCGTTTTAGGTAATTTTAAGGCATTTGAGCAATATCCGTCAGACTGTCCGTCTGTCTGTCTGGTTGGTGCGCACGATAACTTGCGACAGGATTGGCCGATTGACTTAAAATTTGATATGTGTCATTATTTTTTTCTATCTCAGGCTAAGGTTAAAGATGGACTATGTTGGTCCACTCCTTCGAGTACCTTCCCAAGAAGGGTCAAAATTTAGTGAAATTTTGATTATTTCATTACTTCTATACTACATACTACTCAGAATATTTCACAATTCCAAACATTTTATTAATCGCTACCATATTTAGAAAAATGGGCGAAGTGGCCATGCCCCCTTTGGTACATCCCATACAAATATACCATTTTGCAAAAAATTTAACGGCTTATAACTTTGATTCCTGCACATACAAACACTTGACATTTTTTACAGTTTAATGTTTTATACATTACCCATATTATATTGAAAATTGGGCGTTATTGCCACGCCCCTTTTGGTGCCTCCCTAACAAAATTGCCAAAATAAAAAATAGGAAAAATATTTATTTTGAATTTCCCTTACTTTCACAATATGGGTCAAAATGTGTACATTTATCCACAGATTTTTTTCAGAAAGGCATTGTTTTCTTCGATAGGATGCTAGCTTTCAAAAAAAACAAACAATTTTTTTGCGATTTTTTTTTTATTTTTTATGCTTTTTTTCGTGCCAGCCAAAAACGATGTTTTTGAAAAAATCTATTTTTTTCTAAATGTTTTATCGACAGATACTAAGCTTCAGTTTGTACATGAACGTGATGTTTTCAGCAATTATAGCCCTTATAATTTCCTTTAATTTAAATGGTACATCGGCTTTATCGAGTTTATAATTCAAAAAATATGGTCCAAATACCACATATAACTTCCATGAAAATTGGAATTTTATAAAAAAAATTATTTAAAAAGAAATTTTTACAAAAAAAAAATTTTGTTTTGGTTTCATAAAATAGTATACCTCAATCGTTATAAAAAAAATTAGATCTCCGATATAAAAACCCCTTTTATTTATCGCATAGTGTTATCAATGCTATTGAAAATCGCTGGAAAAAGTGTATCGAACTAAAAGGAGATTATGTTGAGAAATAAAAAAAATTCCACACATTTGTAGTGTTTTATTGTTAGATGGGCTCGGATATCTAAACCTGAACCGATTTTCAACTAAAAGAGCAGTATGGTAAATTTCATCAGGATAGGGCCATAAATACGACCTGCACTTTGATTACAAAGATACATTTACAGACGGACATGATTAAATCGACTCAGGAAATTACTCCACGTCGATCGGTGGGCTATCTCCCCTTTTGGATGTTACAAACAAATGCACAAACTCATAATACCCTGGACCACAGTTGATGTAGGGTATACAAATTGTGACGTAATAACCCGAATTATCATTTTAAATCACCTACAAAATATCTTCATAGATTCCCTATAGCCGAATTTTGGTGTTATTCGCGCCAAGTGTACAGACATTTTAGCACTGCCGAGATTAGTTTAATTCAAGTTCTTTCCAATTGTCAAAGTTTACCAGACATTTGGAGTGACATTCAGCATTTCTGGTGCATTGACAAATTTTAAGTTTTATTAAATTTCAATTTGCATTTTTCTATTTCCCGTACAACCTTTGAAAAATCCTTGAAAACTGCAGCAGTCATTACCATCACCACCACGGACAGGCGACACCGATACCGACAACCAAAAACCGACACCCGTCACCACCACCAACAAGACTACCGACTACCTTCGTCACAATCAGCGACAGCAACCAAGCCACCAAGAGTCTCAGGCATGGACGACAACAAAAACCCAACCAACAAACAGTTCAGCAATGGCAGAAACAACAATAACAACCGATGCAGCAGCAAGAGCAAAAACACTTACAACAACCTCCGATAGGGAAGGCACAAGGCATGCCACGGAAAAGGAACAAAACATGTTTCCACAATTTCCGTATTGTTCGTTTCTACTGTTCGTTTGCGAACATCCGAACAGCACAACGCGTAGCGTTTTTTTGTGGTTAGTGCTTTTTTTGGGCGCCAAAATAATGACAACACTCATACATACATACATATCAATACCTTAATTCTAAACTATGATAAGTGCAAAAATGTAGTTTTTCAGGAGAGGTGATCAAAGTTTCATGATGTTTTTAAATTTGTATGAAATTCCTTTACTATGGAAATCTAATGATCTGTACTGTTTTTGGAATAACTTTTGATTGGGTTTCTCGGATAAACACGAAATTTTGACTGAATATAATTTGGAATATTTAGAAATTAAAAATGCAATCTCCCTAAAAACATGGACTTAAGTCGACTTAGCATGTTTTAGAATGGAGGTATCGGTATGTACTCGTATGTACATTAATTCACGACAACACAACTCGGCTGGTAACTGGAACATTATTCGAATATTGAGACAATCTGTGCGAGGCAGGAAAATGTCATGTAAAAACAAAAATATTAATGCCGCCCCGATTCAGCGCCAAATTCCGCGTTGTGTATGTGATGTGGTGTGGGTTTTTGTGTTGTTTAGATGGGTGGTGAGGCGGGGGGGTTGGGTCAGTCAGCCTATCTGTTTGTCTGACTAAGCATGGACACGGTGGGAAGGGCGAGAAGGAGGCATGGACGTAGGAGCATAGTGTCTGATAGTCAGATGCCTGCCTCCTCCATGTTTAAGTAATACGTTTTAGTATTAACTGAACATAGTATACAATGAACATGAGTATGTATATTTGAATATGTGTACGTGCGTGTGTATGAGAGAGAGAGAGTTTTTTTGTATCAGACCTCATAATGAAAATAAGTTCTTTGTGTGTGAGTCCTTTGTTTGCAGGACGGGTATCTGGGGGGCTGGGGGCTTTACAGTGTCTAGCATAAGTGCACAACTAAGCAACAGAAATGTGGATACATCTTGTGAGAGAAGATAACTGCGGCCAACGAAGGCTGACCAAATTTATTTAATGTATGTCTAATTTGAGATAAATAAATTGAGAATACATTAGATACATTGAAACAAAGAAAACCGCCATGTGGTTTTTCCATTATTACATTTCTCCAAAATTAAATTTCAAAGGAAGGAATAATTAAGATGATTAATTAATAATTAAAAGACAATTCTTAATTAGAAAAGGGAAATTGGCATCAAAACACACAATTATCGCAAATTAAAAGTTTCAATTAGGTAAATATATTTTCAATATTCAATATTTATGATTGATTACATGCATTACATTGAATAGGACAGAAATAATTGGAAACTGCAAAATAACACAGCTCAACAAACATAATTTTTTTTTGCTGCGGTGCAACTTTTTATACCCTACACCACACTGTGCTACAGGGTATTATAAGTTTGTTTCACGGCAGATGTTTGTAACACCTGAAAATAACACAGCTAGACCCACCTTAAAGTATACCGATCGACTCAGAATCACTAGCTGAGTCGATTTAACGATGTCCGTCCGTCTGTCCATGTAAAGTTGTTCGTCGACTACTGGTCGCAATTTCACTCCGATCGTTCTGAAATTTTGCTGTTTAGAGTATTTCGCGGCTGTTAAGATCGCTATTGAATTTGGTTGAAATCGGTTCAGATTTAGATATAGCTCCCATATATATCTTTCGTCTGATTTGGTCCTTTAGTCCTATAGAAGCTGTATGAACCAACATTGCCGAATTTGAAGAAAATCGGTTAAGATTTAGCTATAGCTCCCATATATATGTTTCGTCCGATTTGGCCCTTTAGTCCTATAGAAGCTGTATTTTACATCCGATCGTTTTGAAATTTAGAATGGTAGAGTTTCTTGATCCATGAACCAACATTGCCGAATTTGAAGAAAATCGGTTCAGATTTAGATATAGCTCCCATATATATCTTTCGTCCGATTTGGTCCTTTAGTCCTATATAAGCTGTATTTTACATCCGATCGTTTTGAAATTTAGAATGGTAGAGTTTCTTGATCCATGAACCAACATTGCCGAATGTGAAGAAAATCGGTTAAGATTTAGCTATAGCTCCCATATATATGTTTCGTCCGATTTGGCCCTTTAGTCCTATAAAAGCTGTATTTTACATCCAATCGTGTTGAAATTTAGAATGGTAGAGTTTCTTGATCCATGAACCAACATTGCCGAATGTGAAGAAAATCGGTTAAGATTTAGCTATAGCTCCCATATATATGTTTCGTCCGATTTGGCCCTTTAGTCCTATAGAAGCTGTATTTTACATCCGGTCGTTTTGCAATTTAGAATGGTAGAGTTTCTTGATCCATGAACAACATTGCCTAATTTAAAGAAAATCGGTTAAGATTTAGCTATAGCTCCTATATATATGTTTCGTCCGATTTTGCCCTTTAGATCCATATAGAAGCTGTATTTTACATCCAATCGTTTTGAAATTTAGAATGGTAGAGTTTCTTGATCCATGAACCAACACTACCGAATTTGAAGAAAATCGGTTAAGATTTAGCTATAGCTCCCATATATATGTTTCGTCCGATTTGGCCCTTTAGTCCTGAAAAAGCTGTATTTTACATCCAATCGTTTTGAAATTTAGAATGGTAGAGTTACTTTATTCATGAACCAACATTGCCGAATTTGAAGAAAATCGGTAAAGATTTAGTTATAGCTCCCATATATATGTTTCATCCGATTTGGCTCTTTAGATCCAATCGTTTTTATACCCTTTTTTATACCACACTGTGGTACAGGGTATTATTTAAGTATAAAATGTTCCAAAAGTAAATTTGTGTAAACAATTTATACATGAATTACAAAATTTATATATCAGAGTTATTCAATATTACGAGAGTGGTGTAGGGTATTATATAGTCGGCACCGCCCGACTTTAGCCTTTCCTTACTGGTTTAATTATGCTCATGATCGATCGGACTTTGCAATAAAATAATACAAATATAATAATTGTGCACATTTATAACGCTTTGATTTTAAAATTACACTATGCAACACAATTTTTGTCTAAGGGCTATGCATAACATTTTCTGGTGTAATATGGTGTCCTAAAAACAAAAAAAAATTGTTTTGGTAACCTTTTTTAAATTTTTCTTTAAAATTCCCATTTTTTTGGAAGGTATTTTTGGACCCTATTTTTTTAAGTAAATGCTCGATAAACGGGAAACACTTTAAGTTAAAGGAAATTATGAGTACTACACGGGGCAAAATCGAATTTTTTGTTATGTTTGAACCGAAGGAAAATATATTTGGAACACAAATTTTGAAATATTTTATATTTCTGAGCAAATAAATTTTATTTGAAAACCAATACAATTTATTTCGAACGAATATATTAATATATTAGAATAAAATATATTTGCAAACTAAATTCCTCAAATAAAATATGTGTTTAAATACAAATAAAATTATTGTTTAAAAATTTCTCCAAATATATTTTATTTAAAAAGATTTTCAAAACTTTGCTGACTTTTTCAAATTTCAGTTTTAATTTTTTCTTTAATTCGAATTGTACCTCCTAGTCATGATACCATATGTAGCATTAATTTCTGTTTTAAATCGATCATTTTAAATTTCTGTCATCATTTGTTGTCAATCCTCCAAGTAATTTATTTATATCCAACATTATACGGTTTCAATTATTAATATTTATTATTTTTACAAACATTAAAAAAATCTAAAAAAAAAAGAACTTTGAATTGCTGAAAAATGTAACGCATTTAAGATATCGATATATTTTCTGAATACTTAAATGAAAATAAATCTTTGTTTCAGAAATAATAGTCTCAAATAACAAAATATTGGGATAGAAACAGAGATTTGTTTAGAACAACATATTTCCAAATATATAATTTTTGTGTTTACCAAATATTATATGTTTAGAGTGTACGCTAAACATATATATGTTTCAAGCCGAATATGTTTGGGAGAATATACTACAGAAGCGATTTTTTTCAGCGTGTACAAATATTAGTTTAGTAACTGTCGCTAAAATAATTTGATTTTTTTTTCTAAACCGTTTTTTGCTGCCACGGAAAAACCATCAAAAATAGAAAAATATCGCAAAACTATGTTTGTTCGAATTTTTGAAAGTCATCATCCTACACGGGGCAAAATCGTCTTTTTTGATATGTTTGAATCGAAAGAAAATATATTTGGAACACAAATTTTTAAATATTATATATTTCTTAGCAAATAAATTTTATTTGAAAATCAATAAAATATATTTGGAACGCATATATTAATATATTACAACAAATTATATTTGCAAACTAAATTTCTCAAATAAAATATGTGTTTAAATATAAATAAAATTATTATTTAGGAATTTTTCCAAATATATTTTATTTAAAAAGATTACCAAAACTTTTGCTGACATTTTCGAATTTCAGTTATAATTTTTCCTTGGTTTCGAATTGTACCACCATTGTACCATACCATATGTTTTAAATCAATCATTTCAAATTTCTGAGTTAGTATTCCAAGTCACATTTCTTGTCAATCCTACAATTAATTTATTTTGATCCAAGATTTTACGATTTCAATTATTATTATTTATTGTTTTTACGAACATTAAAAATTTCTAAACTTTTTAGTTAAAAATTTAACACTTAACGTATTTTTTGAATTCTTAAGTGCAAATAAACATTTGTTTCGGAAATAATAGTCCCAAATAAAAACATATTGGGATGTAAACAAAGATTTCTTTAGAATAACATTTTCCCAAATATATACTTTTTGTGTGCACCCATTATTATATGTTTAGAGTGTACCCTACACATATATATGTTTCAAGCCGAATATGTTTGGGACAATATACTACAGAATCGATTTTTTTTCAGTGTGTAACAATGAAAACATTGTCTATTTGAAGAAAATCTATGGATAACTGTAGAAATTACAGCACTTTTGGTGGAAATAGAGAATTTCAACATAATTCCTTTTCTATACCCCCACTATTGTAAAAAGGATATACATATATATATGATGCGGGACAAAAGTGTAACACATCGATGGAGTGACCTAAGAGACCCCATGAATATTTGGCGGAAATCCGCTTTGGGTCATTTTAAGTAATTTTAGCAATGCCCATCAGCCTGTCCTGTCTGTCTGTCCGTCTTGTTGGTGCGCACAATACATTTTATTACGTGTCAATATTTTTTTCTATCTTAGGCTAAGTTCAAAGATGGACGGACTATGTTGGTCCACTCCTTGGAGTACCTCCCAAATCGAAGCTGTTAACTTTTGGTGCAAAATAGTCCATTTCTGTTGGTGGTATCAAAAGAGGTGTGCCTATGACGCCTATTTTTCACTTGACAGTAGTTACTATAAAAGCATTACACTGCACAAAATTTCAAGTACTTGTAGAACTGATGATTTGATGTTATAAGCAGTTAACTTTTGGTACAAAATGGTCCATTTGTGTGGGATGTACCAAAAGGGGCGTGTCGACTTCGCCCATTTTCCTCGAAGTGATAGCGACTAAATCAACTAATACTATGTGTGGAATTTTAGAAGATTCGAATAAGTAGCATAGTAGTTATTAAAGAATCAATATTTCACTAAATGTTAACCCTTTGTGGGGGAGGTACTAGAAGGTTCGTCTTTGAACTTAGGCTGAGATGGAGGAAAATATTACCGCATACCAAATTTAAAGTCAATCGGTTACTCCTTTCGAGATTTATCGTGCGCTCCAGCCAGACAGACAGACGGACGGAAGAAATTTTTGTTTTATTCTATAATTTAGTAATAATTATAAATTTTCGTGAATCTTTTGGAAGATCACCAAGTCGAACCGATATTGTTGATGGCGGATTTCAATGTTACCATATTTTTGATAGTGGTTTTCTGTTTCCATTTTCTTCCGTTTCATGACAATGTTCAAGAGCAGAAGATGGTAAAACAAAACGATACGATTTGGAAATACGATTTCAAACGACAAACCTTACAGACCCTGTGACATGCCTGATTGTCCCTACATATTGACGAAAATCCTTCCTAAAAAAACATTTTCTTTCCAATTTCATAAAATTTATATTTATTGAAAATTTTGCGTATATTACATTTTAATAGAAATTTTCAGCAAAATCACTTAGAAATCAAAAAATTTTGTAAAATTTTTCTAAAAAAAATTCTTGAATTTTTAATCCATTTTTCTATAAAATTTTTTCAATATTTTATTTTTCTATGTTATTTCTAAATATTGCACTTTTTTACAAAATTACGTCGAAAGTACAATGTTATTGAAAATTTCGTTGTTTCTAGAAAATTATGTAAAAATTGCTTTTATATAATTATGTCCTTCAAAATTGTATTATTCTAGAAAATAATTTCTAAATTAATTAATAATCCCTATTACACTGTGCTAGTCCAAAAATGTAACAGAAAGGAGACCCTATGGATAGACCTATTTCGGCCATGCTGAATACAGTGGCATTAGCCGTTTTTCTATGTTAGCTCTTGTTTTTGCGATATTCGACCACAAAGTTTGTTGGGAAATTAGAGAGGTTACATATCTCTTTGGTTATTTTGAAGTGGAAGACTTCGAAATGTACGCTTCAGTCCAAAGGACGAAATAAAGGGAACATTTAGAGAATTATTTCTCTTATAACAGTCGTCCACGCTTCTCACCCCCTTACCCCTGAAAAAGTGCAATAAAATCTTATCATATGTTAAAAACCATATATATCATCGACATTTTTAGTAGGCATCGTTGAGAAATATATTCCTCGGGAAAAAATACTATAAGTCCTTTCTCAACTTTTTTATGAGAATTAAGCAGATTTCGAGTTATCACATAATATCTGTATTTTTCTGCTCATAGCAGAAAATATTTGTAATAAAGTTTTTTACTTAAATTTTTGTAAATTATTTTTTGGTTAGTGTCAATGGAAATTTCAAAGGTAAGTAACAAAACCTGCTAAATTCTACAAACTGTTCATTTTTCACAAATATGTTGAAAGGAGACTCATACTAATTTTTCGCGAGGAATATTTTTCTCAAAGACAAAAACTAAAAATGTCGACGAATTGTATGACGTTTGACATATGGTAAGATTTGATTGCACTTTTTCAGGGGTAAAGGGGTGAGAAGCGTGGTTGACTATTTTTAGAGAAATAATTCTCGAAGGGTTCCCTTTATTTCGTTCTTTGTAATGAACCGTGTATTCCGAAGTCTTTCAGTTCAAAATTACCTTCGAGATAACTAACCTCTATGATTTTCTTGCAAACTTTGAGGTTCAATATCGCGAAAACAAGAGCTAACCTCGAAAAACGGCTGGTACTACTGGATTCAGCAATGTCGAAATAGGTATATCCATAGGGTCTCATTTCTGTTACATATTTAAAGTGCAAATTTCAAGCACAGTTTTATTAATAAAAAAAATTCCTAGAAAATTGTATTTTTGAAAATAAAATTTAATTTTTCTACAAAAAATGCTTTTAAAATTTCTTTGATTTAATTTTTTTACAAAATGTGTTGTTATTTATTGTTGGTCTGTGCTTTTGTTATTCAGTCAGAATTCATTCGGTTCAAGACCATATGTTTCAGTTCAGTTGACTTAGTTCGGCAAAATATGGTTTTGGTTAGTAGTTCTTGTTAAATTCAATTTACTGCTTCCATAACTATTTAAGCTGATTTAAGTTAAAGACATACGTTATTGCTATTGAATTCTCAAGATGATAGAGTGGTGTCTATCGAAACTGCAGTCAATTCTACCAAGCAATTAAAACTCTCTACCAATTTTTGTGTTTCTATTCCTTTTTTGCAATAGACAGAAAGTAACTGAAATATATGGTCTCGAACCAAAATAAATTCTGACTGAATAACAAAGCACATACCAACAATAAATAACAACAACAAAATTTAAAATTTTTAGAAAATTTAGTTAAAATTGCATTTTTCTTTAAAATTTCGTTTAAATTTAATATTTTTTTTTGAAAATTTCATTGAAATTGCATTTCTCTAAACTTGTATAATTATGTCCCTCAAAATTGAGGAAATTGTATTATTCTAGAAAATCGTCCATAATTTAATAGTTTCTAGCAAATTTCATCAAAATTGCAAATTTAATGGAAGCTGAATTTTTATAGAAAATTTCAACAAAATCTAATAGTAATCCAATTTGTAAACCTTGTAAAATTTTATTCAAAATTGCATTTTTCAAAATTTTTTTTTTCCTAGAAAATGTCAAGAAATTCTAATAAAAAACTAATTTATACAGAAAAGTTTGTCAAATGTTCGTCAAAATTTTATTTTTCTAAAAAAAAATTCATTGAAAATTTAATTTTTTCTATATTTTTTCAAAACTGCATTTCCGACAGACAATTTTTGAATTGCATTTTTCTATAAAATTTCATTTTTTTACAAAATTATGTCAAAATTTTACATTTTTCTACAAATTTTCGTTGAAATTACATATTTCACTTAATTTTTCCAGAAAATTTCCTTCAAATACCATTAATTCTAGTAGTGGCCACAAATCAGGAGTCATCGTCCTTTAATCTTTAATCTGTGGCCCTTAACCCTTTCATCGACCTTTCAAATTTCAACATCAATTTTGTAGAGAAATGCAATTTTAACAAAATTTTCTAGTGAAATCCAAATCAATGATTTTTTTCCAAAAATACAATTACAACCAAATTTAGCAGAAAAACGTAATTTTCAAGAAAAATACAAATTTAAATGAATTTTCTAGAAAAATGTAAATATGAAGAAATTTTTTAAAAATGTAAATTTTAAACTTATTTTACAAAAATTTTCTATAAAATTGTAATTTTCATTAAATTTTAAAGAAAAAAATTATTTTCTACGAAATTTTATAGAAAAAAGCAATTTCAAAGTATTTTTTAGAGAAATGGGTATTTAAAAAAAAATCAATGAAATTTTCAAGAAAAATACAATTTAAACGAAATTTTATTTTATTTTTTATATATTTTGTTTTAATTATTAGTTAGTTATTATCGACGAATTTTTATAGAAAAAACACAAATTAGAGAGAATTTTCAGAAAAATGGAAATATAAAGAAGTTTCTAAAAATTTGCAATTTCAGAATTTGTTTTACAAAAAAATTGAATTACGACGGAATTTTTCTATAAAATTTAAATTTTCATTAAATATGAAATTCCAATGTAATTTTTTAGAGAAATACATTTCAATGCTATTTACAAATAAACTGTTTATTTTGAAAGTGGCGTAAACACCATTCTGTTTTTGAACAAAGAGTATTATCGTTAAAAGGCTATGTAAATAATAGATATATATTATTTGCATTCAGTTCATCTCAATGTTTCTATATTAAGTGACAGTTTTCGCATTTTAGTTTTATTAACACCCTTTTTCTAATGGTGAATCGAGTAAAACAGAATGGCGTTTATGCCACTTTCATAGTAAACAGTTCAAATATAATACAAATTTGAGTGGATTTTCTGGAAAAATGTGAAGAATTTTTTTTAAAATGGCAATTTCAAACTTTTTTTCCAAAAATTTAACTATGATGATATTTTCTATAAAATTTAAATTTTCATTAAATTTTAAAGAAACATTTCATTTCAACGAATTTTAGTAGAAAAATGCAATTCCAACGTATTTTTTTAGAGAAATACATTTCAATGCTATTTTCACAAAAAAACAATGAAATTTGGTAATTTCCGCGAAATTTTCAAGAACAATACAATTTAAACGAAATTTTACTTTATTTGTTATATTTTTTTTTTAATTATTATTTCATTTAATTTAATTATATCGACGAAATTTTGTAGAAATATACAAATTAGGGAGAATTTTTAAGAAAAAAGCAAATATAATTTTCTAAAAATTGCAATTTCAAAATTTGTTGTACAAAAATTTAATTATGATGGAATTTTTCTATAAAATTGCAATTTTCATTAAATTTTCTAGAAAAATTTAATTTCAAGGAAATTTTGTAGAAAAATGCAATTGCAACGTAGTTAAAAAAAAATCAACGAAATTTGGAAATTTTCAGAAAATTTTCAAGAAAAAATACAATTTAAACGAATTTGTTTTTATTTTTTTTTAATTATTTGTTAGTTATTATCGACGACATTTTCAACGAAATTTTGTAGAAAAATACAATCTTGAGGGAATTTTTAAAAAAAAATGCAAATATAAAGTAATTTTCTAAAAAAATCCAATTTTAATTAATTACTTATTACCAACATTTAATAATGATGACATTTTCTATAAAATTGCAATTTTAATTAAATTTTCTAGTAAAAATAAATTTCAAATTAAATTTGTTATACAATGCAATTCCAACGCAATTTTTTATAGAAAGAGAATTTCAATGAAATTTTATTACAAAAAAATCAGATTTCAACGAAATTTTGCAGAAAATTGAAATTTTGTGGAAATTTTCAAGAAAAAGTACAATTTAAACGAATTTATTTAATTTATTAGTTATTATTTATTTATTGGAAAACCCCTTATTTAAACAGTAATATAATTTATGATAATTAGTTTGTGGGAATTGTTTTTTATACCCTACACTACACTGTGGTACAGGGTATTATGACTTTGTGCATTTGTTTGTAACACCTAAAAGGAGAAGAGATAGACCCATTGTTTATTATACCGATCGACTCATAATCACTTTCTGAGTCGATTTAGCCATGTCCGTCTGTCTGTCCGTCTGTCTGTCCGTCTGTCTGTCCGTATGTCCATGTATTCTTGTAATCAAAGTGCAGGTCGTATTTATGGTCCGATTGTGATGAAATTTAGCATAGTGGTATTTTTTGGCCAAGGACGATCCCTATTGAAATTGGTAAAAATCGGTTCAGATTTAGATATAGCCACCATATATATGTTACCCCCGATTTTACATGTAGGCGCTGTAGAAACTATATATTATATTAGATCAATGCGAAATTTGGCAGAGAGAGTTCTCTTATTACATGAATGAACACTGCCGAATTCGGGGAAAATCGGTTCAGATTTAGATATAGTTCCCATATATATTTTTCACCCGATTTGACATGTAAGCGATGTAGAAACCGCATTTTACATCCGATCTTTATGAAATTCGGCAGAGAGAGTTTTCTTATTACGTGAATAAACACTACCAAATTCGGAGAAAATGTGTTCAGATTTAGATATAGCCCCTATATATATTTTTTACCCGATTTGACATGTAAGCGCTGTAGAAATTGTATTTTATATCAGATCAGTACGATATTTGGCAGAGAGAGTTCTCTTATTACATGAATAAACACTGCCAAATTCGGGGAAAATCGGTTCAGATTTATATATAGTTCCCATATATATGTTTTACCCGATTTGACATGTAAGCTTTGTAGAAACTGTATTTTATATCAGATCAGTACGATATTTGGCAGAGAGAGTTCTCTTATTACATGAATAAACACAGCCAAATTCGGGGAAAATCTGTTCAGATTTAGATATAGTTCCCATATATATGTTTCACCCGATTTGACGTGTAAGCGCTGTAGACACCATATTTTATATCCGATAAGTACGAAAATCGGCAGAGAGAGTTTTCTTAGTATATGTATGAACACTGCCAAATTCTTACCGCAATTCCCATTTTCGCATTGATAGGTAGGTGTAGGGTATTATATAGTCGGCTCCGCCCGACTTTCTGTCTTTCCTTACTGGTTTTTAATGGTTGTGGGGTTGGAAACCCTGTTCCATAGGGTCTCAGGCAAATATTTCAATGTGTTGCAAACGGAATGACAAGTTAGTTTCCATCCACCATCCAATGGTGGAGGTTACAAATATTAAAATGCTCCTTAATGTTGTAATCGTTCTTAAGCGTACAGAAATATGGTGTTAGAAAAACCTGACGGAAATTAAATTCAATTTTTTAAGAGACACCTCAGAAAAACATTTTGAAAGCTTATAATTCTTATTTGTATATAATGATTCAATGTTTACTGAATTCATAGACAAATTATTGAGGAATCAACTCAAACAAGTTATGAAGGGCAGTTCTGCCGTTTAACAACAGAGTTAAATAGATATTTTATGTAGTTTTTCTTGTTCAGAAGATCGAACGAATATTATTTCTTCGAGTTTAAGGAACGGATTAAATGTTGCGAGTGCAATTAGTTATGGAAGCGACTGTAATAGCTGCTATGTTCTGACAATGTCTGCCTTCTTGGCCTCAACGATATTTGCCATTGTGCCGCCAGTCTATCGTTTAGGGTTTCAGCAAGCGAAGCGATTGGTTTGTTGGAGGTTAGTGTTAAAGTGTTTTTAATTAAAATATTTGTTATATTGTCAACACTTCCTTAAAATGTGAATGCGCACAAAAATTGTTTAAAACTATAGTTTGCAAAAAGAATTTTCAATACCACACATAGAGGTTTTTTGCTAGAATATAAAACAATTATTATTTTAAAATTAGTTTCTTATATGACATTTGACTTTTGTCATTAAGTACGTATTAAGTAATTCCAGCTGCTAGTTTTTTTGCTTATCCTTCATAAACTATATTATGTTTAGTGTTAGAAAAACTTTATTGTGAAACTTTTTGGAGATTATACCGACCATTTTAACCTTTGGAATTGTCAGTTGTGAAATTAGAAACACTTTACCACAACCCACAATGTCTACAAATGAATATTTAATTTATTTTAAATGGACTATTCAATATATATGGCTAGTATTACAGCACATCATTTTAGCGGACAGGATTAGAGGCGATAGCCATTGCATTTAAAAATTTAACTCTGGGAAAACTCAGCCACGAGACTGGGGGACAAACAGCCAACCAACATTCCATTATAGTTCTACGAAAATGGTAACAGCAACAACGACAACGACAACAACAACTATAACAGCAACGATAGCGAACAACATCTAACGCGCATTTCCCTGAATCCCAGTTTCCATTTGGATTGTCAAGTGACTGGGGCAAAATTCACATCCGTTCACATCATTGAACCCTCTCTGTCATGGTATTAGTGCGACTCGGGATGGCGGCATCGCTTGGCAAATAAGGATGTGTTTCTTATGTTGTTGTCCTGGAAATGTTGTATTGGTTGGAGTGTGCACAAGTCAATCATTTGGAATGTTTTCCATTTTAGACTTTACGAAGGAATTCCAAGCCCGTTTCCTTCAATGTTATTTTTTTTTTGCTGCGATTACGTTTCCTATCAAAATGTTGTAGCGGTTGAACGAGCCGTTCGATTGCCCAGCACCACATTCATGGTGAGTCAGGCAGTCAGTCACCTTCCCACTCTTCCACATATTCACTAAGTCAGACGTCTGATTTTTCTGTGTCATAATGTCTTTCTGAGCTCAACCGAGAGAAAGAAATGAAAAGAAATATTTTCATCAAAGCAAATCGGCCGCCAATAGAAAATGAGATGTACATGTGTCTTGTATTAGGGAATTGCAAAAACCTGAATATGCCTTAATGGGCAGAGGGGAGGGTCTTCAATATGAGTTCAAAAGATTACAAATAAAATTGGAATTCTTTCATTAGAAGATTAGGTACACAACTCCGATAAGGTGTTCATTTGAAGTGCCCACTCCATCCCATTCCCCTAAGAAGTTTCCTAAGAAAATTCAAAGATTGCTTTTACTTTGTTTATAATTGGGTTTTTATTATCTCTGATAACACAGAAAATCCTCGCCTGGAACGACAACCACCTGTGCGCTGGGCGCTGTGACAGCAGAGATTTGTGGATTGGAGGACTTGACACAGATTCCGAGGAATCCTTACGAATATGATTCCTCGTGGCAAGATTTAAATGTATGCCAGGGAATTATGCCAGCTGTGTGAAATATGTTTACAAACAAGTATCGTACACGAGCATGGAATCGGGCACAGCATTGGGTCAGTTGAATTACGAAGGCTAATGAAATAATATTTGCAAGTTCCAGATTTATATGAAGCTTACAGTTCTAATTTGAAATTGGATGTAAACTAAATTAGTGATTTCCATAGCCATTTTTATATCTGTCTAATCGTGAATTTGTAGGAGGTACCAAAAGAGGCGGGCCAACACCGCCCATTTTTTTTATTAAAGTAGTAACATTAAAGAAAATATAATTTTGTGTAGAATTTCAGAATATTCGGACAAGTAGTTAACAAGTTACACTGTGGCCTTCGGTAGCCCAGTGGTTAGTGCATTAGTCTTGGATTCTGAAGGTGCTGGGATCGATTCCCAACCAGGACACTTGGAAAAATTTAACATCAATAGACTAAAAATAGACAAACACCACGAAGACTATTAGCAGAAATGCAACGCTTCTAATGGAGAATAGAAACGGCGAAACTCAAATAACATCCTTTCTCTGGAATTAACAAAAAAAAATTTAATTAACATCTGGACAACACCGAGTAAAAATGAAAACACAATATAAGATTCCCGCGATAATTGGATATATGCCGAAACGAAGTCTGTAATAGAAATAGACTTAAGGATTATCAACTCAGCATCTCCAAGCTGCTAAAGAATAACAACAACAACTTACACTATGCAACAAAAAACATTTTGGTTGTGTAGGTTAAAGTATACTATTTTATAAAAAAAAAAAAACAAAAATTATGGTAGTATATTTTTATTTTTTTTAATATAAATGAATGGCCATGTTGTAAAAGTGAAGAAAATTATAAAAATATTTTTCATATATTTTGTTTGGGAGGTATTAAAAGGGGCATGGTTATAACGCATATTTTTCGGGGGACTATAGGTACTGCAAAACCATTACACTACACAAAATTATAAGTATTTGTATGGATTGGAACCAAACCATCAACTACTGTGAAAACTTATCCATGTGTATGGGAGGTACCAAAAGGGTAATTTTTCTCGACCAAGAAACTAATACTATGTGTGGAATTGTGAAAGATTCTGACCAAAAGTATAGAAGTTATTAAATAATCAATATTTCACTAAATGTTGACCCTTTGTGGGGGGGGGCGTTCTCGAAGGAGTGGACCATCAAGGTCCGTCTTTGATCTTAGGCTGAGATGGAAACAAATATTACATCATACTAAATTGTAAGTCAATCCTTTGTTGCATTCAAGTGCCAGCCAGGCAGATGAACGGACGGACATTGCTCAAATGAAAAAATTCCTACAACGGATTTTTGCCGAACATACTTAGGGTCTTAGTCTATTTCTTCGATGTGTTAGGTTTTTAGGTTAATAGTGGCAGCCAGCTTTGCCACATCACATTGACTAATATAGGTCGCTAGTGATACCACGGGCACAAATGCCCCTCTTCGAAACCAGCATCTATATATATAAAAATGAAACGGTCCATCTGTGTAATGGCATCACGTCAGAACGGCTGGAGCGATTTGGATGATTTTTTTTTATTCGATTCTAAATTTTCACGAGATGGTTTATATAGAAAAAAAAAATTAATTGGACAAAGGGGCGTGGTACCTCCCATACAAATCGCAGGTTAAAAATCCGATATTTCTGCTCCTATTATAGGTATTTGAACAAAATTTGGTACATCCGTTTAATGTATGCGTTCCAAGCTTTACTCCAAATATGGGCGGGATTGGACAAAGGGGCGTGGTACCTCCCATATAAGCCTAATTTTGAAATTGAGATATCTTGCACAATTTATTAGCGAGAGTGCTATAATTTGGTGTACATGTATCTGATAGCAGTCTACGTGTTTGGTCCAAAAATGGGCGGGATCGGACCAAAGGGCGTGGCCCCGCCCCTGTATGCCAAATTTTAGAATTGTGATATCTTCAACAATTTGTTAGCGTGAGTGCTGCAATTTAGTGCATATTTATCCGGTGACAGTCTACGTTATCGGAAAAAATGGGCGGGATCGGACCTATGGGCGTGGCCCCGCCCATATAAGCCAAATTTTGAAATTGAGATATCTTAGACAATTTATTATCGAGAGTGCTGCAATTTAGTTCATATGTGTGTATCCGGTGGCAGTCTACGTTATTGGTCCAAAAATGGGCGGGACCAGACCAACGGGCGTGGCCCAGCCCATATAAGCCAAATTTTGATATTGAGATATATTACACGATTTGTTAGCGAGAGTGGTGAAATATTGCGTATATGTACCTGGTGGCAGTCTACGTGATTGGTCCAAAAATGGGCGGGATCAGACTAATGGGCGTGGCACCGACCGAGTGAATCAAGTTTTGAAATTGGAATATCTTGCACAATTTGTTAGCGATAGTGCTGTAATTTTGTGTATATGGTCCTGGTGGTTGTAAACGTGATTGACCCAAAAATGGGCGGGATCTGGTCACTGGGCGTGGCCCCGGCCATATAAGTCAATACTTTAAATTTATATATCTTGCACAATTTGTTAGAGAGACTGCTGTAATTTTGTGTGTGATATATCTTGAGCAATTTGTTAGAGAGATCAATGTAATTTTGTGCATACATATTTGGTGTCAGTCTACGTATTTAGTCCAAAAATGAACGGGATCGGAAATCTGAAGTCTGGGGCAACGAAGTGGACCGGGTCCAGCTATTGCGCTCGCGCATTGGTAAACCATCCGATCTTTATGTATTCGCACCAAGTGGCAAAACAAAAAATGTAGTATACCAAAGAGCACTTCAATAAAGAACAAATAAATAATAATTATTACAAAAATAATATCTTTTTAATCGGAATAATTTTGACATGGGCAGCGAAGCGCACCGGGCTCAGCTAGTATTTGATAAATAAAGCTATCAATAGTACGAATCGGTACCGGAAAGTCTATCAGACTTCCTAAAAAGACCGACCCCAGTATATCCAGATGTCCTTTACATAATGACGGACAGTATCAAAGCAGGTGCACAATGCTCTCCTCCTCTGCCTTATCACATAGCTCCTCCTTTATCGCAAACGGTCTACTTTTCCCGTAATGGTTGAAATATTTCTATTTAATGAAAACGTTTATCGTAAACATAGTTTCTTCTGCAGTCAACGAACAGTCTTTCATTCCAAAATTTCCATAATTTACGTTTATGGTAAAAGAAAAAAGTTTACAGAAACATAATGTATTTAAACATGATTGGATATTTTAAAAAGAGTTGTGAGAACAAAGAGCGTCTCATGTTGTGAGTGTTTATTTTTTATATGTTGGAATAATATGTGCATACTAGTATGTGTGTGTGTACACAACACAAAAAGAAATGCTGTTTATCCGCGTTGTTATACCCTCACTTTAGTGTTACGAGGTCATATATCATTTGCTACGGACAAAAAGTGTAATACATCGAAGGAGTGACCTTAGACCCCAAGTATGTTTGGCGGAAATCCGTTTTGGGCCATTTTGAGTCATTTGAACAATGTCCGTCCGTCTGTCTGTCAGGCTGGAGCGCACGTTAACTCTCGAAACGAGTAACAGATTGACTTCCAATCTGGTAAGGGATAATATTTTGTTTCTATCTCAGGCTAAGTTCGAAGATGGGCCATATTGGTTCACTCCTTCTAGTACCTCCCTTACAAAGGGTTAAAATTAGGTGAAATGTTGATTATATAACAACTACTATACTACTTATCCTAATCCTCTGTAATTCCACACATAGTAATAGTTTATTGGTCACCATCAACTTGAGAAGAATGGGTGAAGTGGACCCGCCCCTTTTGGTACTTCCCACACAAAGGGACCATTTTGTACAAAAAGTTAACATCTTATAACATTAATACCAGTGCATAAAAATACTTGAAATTTTGTACAGTGAAATGCTTTTATAGTGCCTACAGTCGAGTGAAAAATGGGCATAATTGCCACTCCCCTTTTGCTACCTTCCACACAAATGTGCCATTTTGCACAAAAAATTCAAAGCTTATACCGTAGGTACCAATGCACGAAAAAAACTACAACATTTTGCACAGCTTTTCAAGTACCTGTGAAAAATGGGCTTTATAACCACGCCCCTGTTTATACCTTCCACACAAAATGGTCAAATTATACCAAAATTTAGCTATTAACAATCAATCATCACACGTTTCGGTACTGAAGCTTCTAATGGTAATTGTGAAATAAATTTGTTGTTAAATCAATCGCCACCTCAATCAGTCACAATACAACTGGATACTTCTGGAAACAGGTGAAATTTTCAACACTAAAGAGATAAACTTTGTTTTTTAATGACACTATACATTACGATTCTTCACCCGAAGTTTTTCATGATATTTTCTGATGTAGTTTGGTATTCTATTCTACTTTTGAATGGTCAGCATTTAGGTCAGAATTTTTCATATTGACCTATGAAGATCACTTTTGACTAGAAAGTTTGATATATGGTTAGATAACATCTCGCTTTGATCTATGCAATGATCTCCTAATTTAAATATGTTCTAACTTAATTAGAAGATATCAGCCAATTAATAGCAGAGGTGTTTGTCGGGGAGCTCCCGGGTACATTTTACTAAAAATTTTAACTTTTTGATTATAAACATAATTTTATAAAACATATTAAATATCATAATTCAAAGAAATTATTCTTTTGTGACAAACGTTTTTCATTTATTGATAAACTGGCATTGCTTGTGACAAACGCAATAACCGTTTGCAACAAAAGTTTCACAGGGTTTGAGATAAACTGGCATTGCGTGAGACAAACACAATAAACGTTTGCAACAAAAGTTTAACAGGGATTGTAATAAATATAAATCATTTACGATAAATACACTAACCGTTTGCTATAAACGTTTCTTTGGGTTTTGCGATAAACATAAAAGATTAACCACAAACGAAATTCGTTTGTCTAATTTTTCGTTTGGGAGTAACGAATTTTTTCTTTGCGTGTGCAGAAGTCATTGGACTCAATACCTAACCTTCTGGCGTGTTCGCCGATCAGGCCGCGTCCCGTCAGAACTTACACTAACGTAGACAGTATTTTCCCCTTTAGTCCGAGAAGACATTCTGACATTCTCATCTCGTATATAGGCAGGGCTTTGTCTAGCTACACTACAGGTGTCGATTTCTGTCCATCTATCATTGGACTGCCTGATTGGCTCTTGCCTTAGCCAAAGCATGCATGTGGACAGTGGCGCAGCAATGTATGTTCATCGGCTTTGCAGTTCCCCGGGATATCCCAATGCCCAGACACCCATATGAGGTTCATTTTAAACTGCTCAGCTATCTCATTAAGAGTTCTGCGGCAGTCGAAGGCTGTTTGTGAATTTAGGGATGTGACCTCCAGAGGACTGATGGCAGCCTGGCTGTCAGAGTAAATGACAACGCCAGTGTTGGTCACTACGTTGCAACTCAGCCACTTGGCGAATTCCCTAATTGCCATTATTTCTCCTTGATAGACGCTACCGGTATCTGATAGCTTATGAGCCATATCAAGACGGAGTTCTTTACAGTTCACTCAGAAGCAAAGCCGAATCATCAAGCTTCGAATCATCAGTGGAGATGGTTTCTGTTTCCTGGTATTCTGCCACCTAATCCTCTCTGGAAGGTATCTTAGTGGTGAAGTTCCTCCCGAAGATGTACAGTTTACTGAGTGAACTATATACTTGTACACTGTACTCCGTTGGTATATAGTTAACTCAGTCGTTTACCATAGCACTACACTGTGATATAATCTTGTGGCCATATTAAGAGACAGTTCAGTCCTAATGTCTCTCTGGTGGCAACTTCTCTCGCCACAATATCAATGGGCATTAGAGTATGGCTTGTATAGACTTAGTCGCTGAAGTCCTCAACGCTCCGCTCATGCACAGGCAGGGGGTTCTCCGAACCTTTGATAATTGGTTTGTAATGGATAATTTCTTATCCCTCGATGTTTTACACTTTTGGCCCATAACAAGTGATATATAACCCCCTCAAATAAAGTGAAGATATAAACATGAAGGATAACCAACAGTAAATTGAAAGTCTTTTTTAAAAATAGATAATTTCATTAAAAAAATCAAAACTCGTACATATATAATAAAACAATCAATTATTTTTATTTGTGTGGCAACTATTTTTTTATTTTGCATTTTGCTACAATTCATTCGCCTATGGCTGTCTTTTTCGCAAAAATCCTCTTGAGATAAACAAACAAAATTACATGTAATTTTCACTTCATTCCTAGGTCGCAGGTAATCCAAATTCACCAGAAATGCTTTATTTCTTTTTTAAGCCTCTTAAAACACAGCCTCTTTATTAAAATTCAACTTTGTCCACTTATTATTCCATAATTTGTAAAATAATAGACCAACCAAAATCACATTGGCCAATTTCAAAATGGTTCGTACCAGAGCTCGACGTTCGCTGGAGAAAATTCGAAAACAAAATGAAAAAAAAACAATTAAAAACTTAAAAATATTTTTAAAAACCAAAATTGCCAAAGTGCCATTAATAAACTTTAACCGCTGGACTTGGGTTAGGTCTCGATACTTACGCTGACATGCCAACTGGCACTTGACACACAATGCCCTGGTGGCCCGTTAAGTTCAGCACAATGGTAGTCCGTCGTTCTCCTCTTCCCACCCCGGAGGATTTAAATGTGGTGGTGGCATTGAGGTGAGGTATTCTGGTGCTAAATGCAGACATGAGCCATTGTTTGAGATAATTCAAAATAAGACATTATTAATGGCATTTCTTCGTTTTTTTTATTTTTGAGATAATGAAAAGCAAATGCGGGATGAAGGGACGGGGGTGGCGGATAAGTAATTTACTGTTAATTAAACACAAACATCACTCATACGCTGTATGTAGGTGTCGTGTCCGTGGGGTCCTTTGTGATCAAACACATGCATACATACGAGAATGTACGGGGATTTATTTACTTATATCATTTATTTTGAATTCGGAATGTCAGCGAAATGATACCTTTTATTCAATTTTAAATGAATATCAATGTCTTCTTAAGAGTCAGTACTAATTAATCAAAGGCCAAAGTGTGCGTTTGTCGCAAACAAATTAAAAGTTATCCACAAGGATTATAAACTTTAATAGGTGGCCATTGTTTTTTGCCCAATCCTATACAGATGTGATTGTTCTCATAGCGAAGTAGTGGTGGGGGAGAGTCTGACAAAATCTACTATCACTGTCAGAGATTTTTGAGCCCCAAAGGAATTGACTGCCGCAGAAAAACGTTGAAATAATTACAGGAAAAAAATCTATTAAACAAAATGTGTTTGAGAGCAAAATCCAAAAAATATTTTTAAAACAAAATGCATCCAGTGCCTTAAAAATCGCAAAAATGCCCACAAAGTCTTAAAATATATGTCAGTAAAATATTGAAAAATACGTATAAAACAGAACAGTGATTTTTAAGGCGCTGGATGCACTTTTTATACCCTCACTTTAGTGTGACGAGGGTATATATCATTTGCTACGGAAAAAAGTGTAACACATCGAAGGAGTGACCTAAGACCCTAAGTATGTTGGGCGGATATCCGTTTTGGGTAATTTTAAGTCGAATGAGCAATGTCCGTCCGTCTGTCTGTCTGTGTGTCTGTCTGTCTGCTGGCTGGTGCGTACGATAACTCTCGAAAGGAGTAACCGATTGACTTCAAATTTGGTATGTGGTAATATTTTTTTCTATCTCCGGCTAAGTTCGAAGATGGGCCATATTGGTCCACTCCTTCTGGTACCTCCCCCACAAAGGGTTAAAATGTTGTGAAATATTGATTCTTTAATAACTGCTATTATACTTATTCGAAGCTTCTGAAATTCCACACATAGTATTAGTTTATTAGTCGCTATCAACTCGAGAAAAATGGGTGAAGTTGCCACGCCCCTTTCGATACCTCCCACACAAATGCATCATTTTGTACTAAAAGTTTACAGCTTATAACATGAATACCAGTATTTAAAAATACTTGAAATTTTGTACAGTGTAATGCTTTTGTAGTGCCTACAGTCCAGTGAAAAATAGGCGTTATTGCCACACCCGTTTGGGTACCTCCCACACAAATGCACTATTGTGCACCAAAAGTTAGCAGCTTATAACATTAATACCAGTGCATAAAAATACTTGAAATTTTGTACAGTGTAATGATTTTGTAGTGCCTACAGTCCAGTGAAAATGGGCGTTATTGCCACGCCCCTTTTGGTACCTCCCACACAAATGCACCATTTTGTACCAAAAGCTAACAGCTTATAACATTAATACCAGTGTATAAAAATACTTGAAATTTTGTACAGTGTAATGCTTTTATAATGCCTATAGCCCAGTGAAAAATGGGCGTTATCACCACTCCCCTTTGTGTACCACCCACACCAAATGGTCAGTAATACCACAATTTAATATCTCATAACGTTAATATACCAGTCCACATAAACGCGGGTGTGTATTTCCTAAACCCGTACCAGAAGGGATACAAATTTACAGAATAATTCATGTAATTTCATTTTCATTTTTCATTTTCATTTTTATTTATTTTTATAATATTTACACTTCATTTCAACTTTGTAATACTATTTAAGAGTTTAAGACTTTTCTCTTCTTCTACTTTGTAATTAATAATGATTTACAAAATTGATTAGTTAATACTAAAATATATATAAGGGGAGGAAAAAATTTACAAAAAACCTATATGAATATTAATTTTGTTATGATAAAAACTTAACACTACTTACAGACTAACTATGAATTTGCTATATCATTAATATAAGTAAAACTTGATGAAGAACATCTTGTATTAAAATTTTGCGTCAATATTTCAATCTTATCGATGACTAGGTGAATTTTTGCATGCTCATGTAGTCGTTTCGTAGAATAGTAGAAAGGTAGGTTTAATATTAATTTTAATATTTTATTTTGTGTAACTTGTAACTTTTTTAAATGACAGTTAGCACTTGAAGACCACAATGGTGCTCCATAGTACATCGCCGATTGAAATATGGACTTAAATATTAACATTTTATTAGTTAGACTAAGATGAGATTTGCGGTTTATAAAGGGATATAGCACTTTGATCAGCAAATTCACTTTATTTATTACAAATGGGATATGATTTTTGAATTTCATTTTTGTATCTAATATTACACCTAAATATTTAACTTTTTGTTCCCATTGAATTTCCATATTATTTACAACAATGTTATTTTGTGGAGTAAAACATTCTTTGCGTTTCCTTGTGAAATAAATTGCCTGACTCTTTTCACCATTTATACTGATTTTCCATTTATCGAAATATTTTATTAGAATAGATAATGCAGATTGAAGATTTCTGATGATATCTGAAGCCAATATTTCAGAGCTTAAAATCGCAGTATCATCAGCAAAAATTGATAATAAGCAGTTATTTAACTGCGGGATATCGGAAGTATATATATTGTACAGTAATGGGGATAAACATGAACCTTGTGGGCAGCCGGCATTTATTGTAAATATTGTTGAAGAATCCGAGTTTATACATACTTTGAACGTTCTATTTTGTAAGAAATTTTGAATTATTTTAATAAGTTCACTAGGGAAATTAAGATTGATCATTTTATATATAAGACCATCGTGCCACACTGAATCGAAGGCGGCCTTTATGTCCAATAGGATCATTCCAGTAGACTTTTGTTGTTCAAAATTAGATGTTATTGTTTTTTTTATTCGTATTAGTGGTTGGATTGTATTGTGTTCTCTGCGAAAACCGAATTGTTCTGAGGGAAATATGTTATTTCTATCCACAAAATCCGTGATTTTCTCTTTAATAACTTTTTCTAGAATTTTACTTATAGACGACAGTAAGCTGATTGGCCGGTACGAAAGTGGACAATCGCTAGGCTTATTGTTTTTCCTAATGGGGATAACTTTGGCTTCTTTGAATTCTTGAGGGAAGTAACTAAATTTCAAACAAGAGTTTATCATTATGGTTAGGTATTTAATACCTTTTTTTGGTAAAGCCTTGAGACATTTGTTGTTGATGCCGTCGATACCTGGAGCTTTTTTGTTTCTCAAACTTTTAATAATATTAAATATTTTAGAAGAATTTATTTCCAAATGCTCTGAAATGCCTTCGTTCGATGTTTGGAATGATTCGAGAGAGTTTCTAACTTCAGAGATAGTTGATAAATCTCCAATGTTTGAAGTTCTAGAATGATTTGTGGCGAATGTTGTTGCCAATAGCTCGCATTTTTCGGAATTTGTTGTAAATCGAGAATTATTAAATTTTAGAACGGGAATTCTACCTGATTTCTTTCTCAAGATTTTAGAAAGATTCCAAAAAGGAGAGGAACCTGTATCTAGTTTAGAAAGCATTTGATTCCAGGATGCATTTCTGTAATTTTCAATTTCACTACTAATGCTGAAATTTCGATTTTTCATTACATTGAAATTTACCATATTTCTGTGCCTTTTCCACAGTCTACGATGTTTGTTTCTGAGAGCAATTAATGATTTTATATATGTTGGAAATGGTTTTCTTAAATTTGATTGTCGTCTCATAGGCACACTGTTACTTACGGCATCATTTAGTATCGTTTTGAAATTTGTTAACATCTGATCAATATCTGAAGTAGTCTGAACATAATTATGAGAGGGTAGGAAAAGGTGACGATTAATGTAATTAGAGAACGAGGACCAGTTAGCTTTTCTATAATCATAGATATTATGTTCTGTGTTTAGATAATTATACTGTATGGTTGTTTGTACAGGTAAATGATCTGAACTTAGATCATTTACCACTTCAGCGGGAGAAATTTTATCAGTCATATTTTTAAGAAACAGATCAAGAGTGGAACTCTGTCTGTTTCTATTTGAAGGAACATAAGAGTGTTCACTTGGGAAAATTATATAAAAAACTAAATGAATCTTGTTTCTGAAATAAAATATTTCCCCAACAGTTTGAACGTATACAGCCCCAGGATGAATGTCTACAATTAAAATCACCACCAAGGAGGAATTTGTCACCTCTGGTGAGTTTGTTAATATCTGTTGTAAATAATTGTTTACGATTTCCATCAGAACCCGAATGGCCGCCGGGGAAATAGCATGAGTATATGTCGACGCAATCTGAATTGGTGAAAAGTCGTATGGCAATGTTTTCAATTACACTAGTGTTGATAACAGGAAGTAAGTTGTGAGGAATATTTTTCCTAATTATAATAGCTACACCTCCTCCTCGAATAAATTCTCGGTCATTTCTATATACAAAGAAATCTTGGTGATTTAAAGATAGATTTGGTTTTAACCAAGTCTCGGAAACTAAACAAATATGTATTTTACGTGCAGTTAAAAATTGAAATAATTCTGTACTTTTATTTCTGATGCCTCTAGCATTCCAAATGATGATTTTTATATCGGTATTCATTACGATAAAAATTTACAGGCTAGGGTAGTTATCACTTCAAACTGATCTGCCTTGCTTCGACAGTTCCTCAGGTTAGTAATTAATTCCAAAGTCAGATTTCTGATTTCGTCTGGAGAGAATAAATTGTTGGAGTTAATATTCACGTTCGAATTTGGCTGCGTATATCTTGGAGAACGCCAAGAAGATGTTGTGGGTTGTCTGGTTTGGTTGAGATTATTTGGAAAGTTTCCTTCATAGTTTGAAGTTGATAATCCAGGTTGTCCCGCACGGCGAGATGAAATTCGCATTCTTTCACGCATTTCTATATAGTTCTGTTTGCTTTGGCAAGCATCGGAATTTGATTTGTGGGCTTCGTTACAATTAGCACATTTAATGAAAGTTTCCTTACAATCGGTAGTTTTGTGCGAACCAGCGCAATTTGCACAAAAGGTTTTGACTTGGCAGCGACTGGAGCCATGACCGTACATCTGGCAATTATAACACTGAGTTATTTTCGATTTACTGCCCCTCTGGAAATCCCATTTCACTTTCATATATTCTATTACAGAGTAGTTTTGTCTCAATTCCTTCATTGTGATTGATTTTCTTTGGAAGTATACCACATAAATAATGATTTCAGTCCTACCAGGACCTTTCTTCTGCACTAGTTTGACGTCCAAACATTTGAGTCCCAATCCTGTGAGTTGGTTTTTGATGATAGTTGGATCACGCTTATCCAGACCAAATAACAAAGCCTTATATGGCTTTTCGTTTTTTGTGGCGTGTGTGAAGAACTCGAACTTTGTTTTTAAAACATTGCAGATTGTATCGAAGTCTGTTTTCGAATCACAGAACAATTTTAATCCAATTGATATCTTTCTGATAGCATAATTGTTTATTTTACTTTGTTTGCAAAGTTCATGTAACTCTATTGCCTTGCATTTTAAGACAGTGATTGGGGGAACGTGGACTTTGATCGGTGCCTGCGTTACTTCTTCTTCCTCAATGTCATCTTCAATGGTTTGAAGTGGGGAAAAAAAGTTATTTGTGCGTGCATTGCTCGCTGCAGCATTAGTTGTTGTACGTGCACTTGTCGATGCACCATTAGTTGTTTTTGCTTTTTTATTGGTCATAGTGACGATTTTCTCGTTCACAACATTTTGTACATAGGTACGTTTAATCTTGTTATTTTTTTGTTTTTTTTTTCTTATTTTGGGGTTTTATGCAAATTGTTGTTGTAAAATTTACTGTACAATTTGAAACAAAATTTGTAGCACTTTGACTTTCAATTTGTGAAGACCGACAACACATCTATTCACGACAAGAGATGAGTTCAGACTGTAATATTCAATATTACATTACTCACAAAGTGAGGGTATACCTTAGTCGGTTTACCCGACTAAAACTTTCTTACTTGTTCTTATATTCAATATCTACAACTTTCCTTGAGACACAAAATAAATATTCATTATGGTATACCGAGAAAAAAGTATATTGAACAAATAAAATCGTATAGCCATTAAATTATTAATTGAGCCAACTTGGCCAAACGAATGATGCAGAAGGAATGTTTTTTGGGGCTGCTTTCACGTCCAATTCTCAGAATTGGGTCCCAAATAAATGAGCTGAAAATTGTTGTACTGTGTATGTTACAGGATTTTCTTCCGATTAACTGAAATATGACTAGTTCATTTTCAGTCTTTAAAAGCGCGAAACCTCTTTAATAAGTCACAGGATTTTCTTCGCACTAATATAGAAGCGTTAATTTCCCCAAAAATAATCACTTCTTAAAAATAATCGGTTCCCAAAAACAGTGTATAGTTAATTAATTTACCCAATAAACTACATAGTAATGATAACTAGGAAAGTGACCGCTTATCACTTTCACTTCTCTGAATCTGATACACTGATTTCTAGAGTAACAGTAATGCTTTCAATGTAGAATTAGTTTTCATTTTCATGAGTTTTTAATTACTTTTTAAGTACAACAGAGGCAACAACACGAAAGAGATACATATACAAATGAATAAAATATGAAGGTATTACTCTGACAATCTGGAAGTAAATATAAAAAACGCTGTAATGTGTGATACATGCGGGTAATTATGAAAACGTTGTAAGGGACGACATATCAACAGCAATTACAGGATCTTGTTACGGTGCAGATGAAACGGCGGCAACCAAGAGAGTTAAATAAACAAAACCCTATTTTTTAAATCAACTCATGCAGACACTCGCAGGAGAAAGCTTAACCAAAAAAGTTGAAATAAGTGGGTCATCATTTTTAATGCAGGGTGATTTTTTAAGGGCTTTCGGTTTTGATTTAACAAAAAAACAAATATAATTAAGAGAAATGTATGAACTCTTTATTTGAGCGATAGAACGGTCTATATAAATCCATATTTAAAGATGATTTCATGTAAATGTTGACCACGGCTGCGCCTCAAATGGTTCATACATTGGGTCCAATTTTGGCATACTCTCTCCAACACATCGGCCTCTCACGAATAAATTCTTCAATATTGGCTTCCAGTGTGTCAACGGTTGCTGGCTTATCCCTATAGACATGAGCCTTAACAAAAAGTAATCTAAATGCGATTAATGGCACGACCTAATTCAATTATTAAATTATAGACCAAACAGAACATGTTTGACAGTAACATGTTACACCAAAACAATGTTACACCAAACTTTTGGTAGGTTCAATAAAAGCATAACACTACAAAATTTAAAGTATTTGTATGAACCGATATTAAAGCAACAAGTTAGTTAGTGTTAGGGCTTAAACTAACTAACTTGTTGTTCAAAATGGCTCATTTGTATGGGAGGTACCAAAATGGGCTCAGCAATTACGCCAAATATTTTTGGGGTCTCTTAGGTCACACCTTCGATGTGTTACACTTTTGGTCCGCAGCTATGATATATACCCTCGTTCACAATAGTAGGGATATAAAAACAGGATTCTTCTGCTATAAACAAGCTATCATTCTACATTCATCCATAGTTGTTTTTTTTTTTCGTCAGGAAGCTAGCATCCAAAACTTGTTAAAAACATTTTTTTATTTTTTTATATTTTTAATTTTTTTTCTTGTAAGCAAAAACGATTTTTAGAAAAAAATCTAACTATTTTAACGACAATTGCTTTTCTACGTGAAAGTGATATTATCTACATTTGTAGCCGTCATAATTTCGATTAGTTTAAAGGGTATCCCGGTTTTATCGAGCTTATACTTCAAAAACTATGGCCAAATACTAAAGGCAGCCTCCACGAATTAAAAAAAGAGTTAAAGGACTATTTTCCCAATTTTTTTCATAAAAGTAATTGACGCAAAAACGAGCAACATGTTTTTGTGGAATATGGAAGTGTATCGATGTGTTACACTTTTGTCCGTAGCAAATGATATATGGGCAAATCCTGCGTGACGAACGCTACATTCGTACGCGTTTTCGGATTAAAATATAACAATTTTTTGGTCTTTCAAAAGAGATACCTTCAACTTATACATAGTGTTTAGTGGGACATGAGTGTTCTTTCAAATGCCATAAAAAATGTTTTTGTAGCAGTTATAAGTTGCGAAAAAATTTATCACAAATTCTTGTGACGCACGCTACAAAAAATGGAAGTAGCTTTGAAGGTTAGGTATGTTTTCGTAATTTTTAGCAAATTTTGCATAATAAAGCACCCAAAATGAAATACCTATAAGAAAGATGAATATAAGAGAATTCTAAAAAAAATATTTGCAGCCAAAAATGTTTGTAGTTTTTTATTAAAAGCCGTGAACTCTATGTGACGCACGCTACGTGCCCCACGCTTCATTTTTTCCAGTCAAACTTTTTATAGAAGAAATTTTGTTTATTTTAGCAAATCAAATTACATTATTTTTAATAACATTTTGTAAAACATTTTTTTATATTTACAAATGTATTTATGAATGAATATATGTTTATGAATGAATGTTATGGGTTATCTATTTTACCACTACAAAGAGTGATAAAAACACCATAAAAAAGTATTTTTATACCCTACACCACACTGTGGTCGATTTAGCTATGTCCGTCTGTCTGTCTGTCTGTCTGTCTGTCTGTCTGTCTGTCTGTCCGTCTGTCTGTCTGTCTGTCTATCCGTCTGTGCATGTATTCTTGTAATCAAAGTACAGGTCGCAATTATGGTCCGATCTCGACGAAACTTTACACATATCTTATTTTTGGCCCAAGGACGATCCCTATTGAATTTGGTTAAAATCGGTTCAGATTTAGATATAGCCCCCATATATATGTTAGCCCCGATTTGACATGTAAGCGCTGTAAAAACTTTATTTTATACCCGATCAGTATGAAATTCGGCAGGAAAAGGTTTCTTATTACATGAATGAACTCTGTTAAATTTGGAAGAAATCGGTTCAGATTTAGATATAGCCCCCATATATACATTACCCCCGATTTGACATATAAGCGCTGTAAAAATGTTATTTTATATCCGATCAGTGCGAAATTCGGCAAAGAGAGGTTTCTTATTACATGAAGGAATACTCCAAAATTCGGAGAAAATCGGTTCAGATTCAGATATAGCCCCCATATATATGTTACCCCCGATTTGACATGTAAGCGCTGTAAAAATGTTATTTTATATCCGATCAGTATGAAATTCGGCAGAAAGAGGTTTCTTATTATATGAATGAACACTGTTAAATTTGGAAGAAATCGGTTCAGATTTAGATATAGCCCCCATATAGGGGCTGTAGAGACTGTATTTTATATGCGATCAGTACGAAATTCGACAGAAGGAGGTCTTTTTACATGAATGAGTATTCAGGGAAGATCGGTGCAGATTTATATTGTTCGTAAAAATACAAATAAAAATAAATGAAATCGTATAATCATGGATCAATATAAATTACTTGAAGGGTTGAAATACATGATGACTTGGAATACTAACTCAGAAATTTGAAATTATTGATTTAAAAAGAAGTTAATGCTACATATGGTATTGTAACTTGAAGGTACAATTCGAAACTAAGGAATAATTTAAATTGAAATTCTAAAAAGGCAGCCAAAGTTTTGAAAATCTTTTTTAAATAAAATATATTTGGAGAAATTCCTAAACAATAATTTGATTTGTACTTGAACACATACTATATTTGAGAAATGTAGTTTGGAAATATATTTTTTTTTTGTAATATATTAATATATGCGTTCCAAATATATTTTATTGATTTTCAAATAAAATTTATTTGCTCAGAAATATATAATATTTAAAAATTTGTGTTCCAAATATATTTTCTTTCGATTCAAACATATCAAAAAAGGCGATTTTGCCCCGTGTAGTCTTATATTCCATTAACCAAACTAAAGTTAGATAAATTTTAAAATTTTTTGGTTGGTGGACTGTTTCTTGGATTTGCCCATATACCCACGTATCACTAAAGCGAGGGTATAAATATTAGAATCACTCTAAAATACCTGTTGTTAAAGATTACATTAAAAAAGTATTAATTTTTACGTATGAAAAAAATATTTTAAGCATTAAAATATTCCAAATTTAAATTTTCACAACTGTTCAAGAAAAGAATCAAAAAAACTTAAACTTAAAGACACTGCTACTAAAAAAGAATGCCACATATTTTTGTCTAAATACTGTATAAGAAGTTGCTAAATGGAAAAATAATATAAAGTCATAATTTATTTTTCGAAAAAAAAAAATTTACATAATTTTATGGGGATTTGAAATTTAAAAAATTCGGGAAAGTCATTTTTGGATTTTACGAAATTTTCAATTGCTTTTGAAAGGCTGAACTGATTTTTACAAACATTACGTCGTTTGAAGTAGAACAAACATAACGATTCATTCTTTATGTATATTTTATTAAATTTCTACTTCAAACGACGTAAACTTTGTAAAAATTGGTTCAGCCGTTCAAAAGCAATTAAAAATTTCGTAAAACCCAAAAATGACTTTCCCCCAAATTTTTTAAATTTCAAATCCCTATAAAATGATGTAGATTTTTTTTCGAAAAACAAAATTATTGCTTTAAATTATTTTTCCATTTAGACTCCAGACACCAGACTCTCACAAATCCAAAACAGTTATTGCATTTTTGGGTACTCATAATTTGTAAAAGTTATGGACGAAATACTATGGTAGTTCTGGTAATTTTGGATATTTTTTTTATTAAAGATTAAAAATTACAAAAATTTTACAAATTTTTTTATAAAAAAGAATTCCAAAAAATTTTCCATTTTTTTTTTAATTAAGTTAAAAAAATTGTGAAAATTATTTTTTTTAAAAAATCTTAAAAAATCGATTTCCTTTTGAAAATCTTCTCAGTCGTTCAAGAGCTATTTAAAATTTCGTAAAACCCAAAATGCATTTTTCTAATTTTTTTTAATTTCAAATTCCCATAAAATTGTCCAACAATATTTTTTAAAAAAAATAAATGGTAGCATTGTTTTATTTTTCCATTTAGCAACTTTTTATAAAGTTTGTAGGCACGGATGTCTCATGTCCGTGGACATACACTTAAGCCAGTGGTTCGGCCTGTTGTGCGCTCCTTTCTTTTCTGTATCTCGTGAGGCATAAAAAGATCATAAATAAGGAGCGTACAACAGGCCGAACCACTGGCTTAAGTGTATGTCCACGGACATGAGACATCCGTGCCTACAAACTTTATAAAAAGTTGCTCAATGGAAAAATAAAACAAATTGCATTAAAATTGAGAAAAAGTGACTTTATATTGAATTTTTTTTAAAGAATGTCACTTTGATCTATAAATAAGGGTCCAGAGTTGAATGTCTAGTGGTCAATTCCTAAAACTAATAAAAATTGAAAATTTTATTAAGGGAAAATCTTATTTTTAGAGCTTATTTAAGACGCAAATATGCCCCTAATTTCGCGATCGGAGAAACGAAATATTTTGCGAATATTCTTTAAACAAACAAAATATTCTTATAAGCTTTGAACAACGCAAACTTTTTTTTGACGCCACTCAAATTTAAGTGCAAATAAAAACTCAAAGTCGAAAAATATAACAATTATTCTAAATTTGGGCACATATTTCGAATAAAATTCACAAAATGGTTAATTTCGTGATAATTTCAAATTTTTAAGTTGAAATAATGCCATTTTTATTGCAATCAATTTACTTTAACCCATTTGGGACCAACGATCCCTAAGTTTACGGCCTTTAAAGGGTTGATTTTGTATAAACATTAAATCTAAATATCAGCAGTTCTATAACGAGCCATGAAAAGAAAAATTCGGACCAAAATTTTAGAAATTATTTCCGATTTTATAAAAAATGCACTAAAATTGAGAAAAATTGGCTTTAAACTTCAGTCTTTTAAAGTACGTCACGTAGCCTTATAAATAATAGACCAGGTTTGAATGACCAGTGGTCAATTCCTAAATGTAATAAAACTTGACAATCTTATTGCAAATTGCCCCTAATATCGCGATCGCAGAGACAGAGAAATTTTGTTCGTCCTCAGAAATGAATCCACTCTATTATATATTTATATATTTATTCCTTTAACTCCCACTGGAGCATGGAGCGCTAATTATTAAGGAAATATATAAAAATTTTCAAAAAATATAATTTTCAATTAATATCAAGTTGTTGTGATTTCGCCCAATATTTTGTTCTATCTCAAGCTGAGTTTGAAAGTGGACAATATTGGACCCTATTTCTAGTACTTCCCCTAAAAAGCACATATTTTAAGCTTCGATTGTACTGCAATAATTTAGCTGCCTATGAATATATTCTGGACTTAATATATATCAGCGCTTTATATCCCCTTAGAGAGGAGGGTATATATCATTTGCTACGAGCCAAAAGTGTAACAGATCGAAGGAGTGATCTAAGACCCTAAGTATGTTCGACGGATTTCCATTTTGGTCATTTTAAGTCGAATGAGCAATGTCCGTCCGTCTGTCTGTATGTCTGTCTGCCTGTCTGTCTGCTGGCTGGCTAACTCTCGAAAGGAGTAACCGATTGACTTCAAATTTGGTATGTGGTAATATTTTCTTCTATCTCCGGCTAAGTTCGAAGATGGGCCATATTGGTACAATCCTTCTAGTAGCTCCCCCACAAAGGGTTAACATTTAGTCAAATATTGATTATTTAATAACTTCTACAATACCTCTTTGAATCCTCTGAAATCCTACACATAGTATTAGTTAATGAGTCACTATTGCCTCGAGAAAAATGGGCAAAGTTGCCACGCCCCTTTTGGTACCACCCACACAAATGGACAATTTTGAACCAAAAGTTAATAGCTTATAACTTTATTACCAGTACATACAAAGACTTGAAATTGTGTACAGTGTCATGGTTTAACAGTACCTATAATACAGTGAAAAATTATAATTATTGCCACGCCCCTTTTGGTACCTCCCATACAAATGGACCTTTTTGTACCGAAAGTTAACAGCTTTTAACTTTAATACCAGTGCATACTAATACTTGAAATTTCGTATAGTGCAATGCTTTTATAGAACCTAGAGTCTAGAGAAAAGTGTCAGTAATTGGCACGCCCCTTTTGGTACCTCCCACACTAATGGGCCATTTTACACCAAAAGTTAACAGCTTATAACAATAATACCAGTGCATATAAATGTACACTTGAAATTTTGTACAGTGTAATGCTTTTATAGTACCAAGAGTCCAGAGAAAAATGGGCGTTATTGGCACGCCCCTTTTGGTACCTCCCACACAAATGAACAAATTTGTACGAAAAGTTAACAGCTTTTACTTTAATAACAGTGCATACAAGTAGCTGAAATTTCGTACAGTGAAATGCTTTTAAAGTGGCCGTTGTTGGCCCGCCCCTTTTGGTACCCCCCACAAATGGACCATTTTTCACCAAAAGTTAACAGCCTATAACTTTAATACTTTAAAGTTATTAAATGCAATTTAAATTGATAATAAATTATTAAAATAAAAAAAATAAATACATTTACTAATATTTTTTGGGACTCAAGGTGAGGGGATTCATAAGTCGGTTTACCCGACAGAACCTTCTTACTTTAAATGTAGAATCTGTTAAAATAATATTTAACAGAAAAAAAAGTATATAATTAAAACACTTTACTCTTAAATGGCAAACACTTTCTCACTCAAATATTTAGCTAATTATAATGTGGTGGAACAACCACGAGCTTACATCAGCCGCAACGCGGTCAGCGGTGAGCTTAAGTCCGCACAAGTAATTAGTGGCATACCATATGGAACACTGCTGAATATGTGATGAGGTTAGAATTGTGGGTGGTTGGCCGAGAGCATTATTGCCATTGTATCTTCTCTTTGTGGCAAGCCGGTGGCATTTGAGTTGATGGCTTTATACGATACGAATGCATATCATTTTAATTTCCATTCCAATCCATTTGACGCCCATTGTACATTTGCGTGTCCGTAATCCCTTCCATTTACACACTTTTTAATATTAAATAAACATTCCCCGGGGAAATTCAGTTAAGAGCATTTTCTATTATTGTTATTACTATTGTTCGCCGCCCTCACGAGTCCGCCCAGTCACGCACTCCTTTGGCTAGGTAAACCCGTTAGTAATTAGCACGAAGGATATCAGCAACAGAAGAACACAAATTATACACTTTCTATGGAAATTAGTTTTTATTACAAATAAATATTATGTAAAAATCCAACAAACACGGATCCCGGAACCTTTGGTTAATTTATGCCACTACTGCAGAGGAGGACGAGCAGGAGTGGGAATAGTGTTCAAGGAGGATGAAGCAAAAGGGATGGCGATTATTCAATCATGCAAACAACAGCTTCCTGTGGTGTCAGTATGAAATGTTCAAGATCAGCATGAGGAATTTCAGCTCTACGAAAAGAAACAAGAGAGGATGATGAGGAAGGTAAACGAAGCGAAAGCATAATATTTGCCAATCAATAGTCAATAGACAAGAGACTTCGTACAGTACGATTATTTACCCATTTTCGTAGATGGAATTAATGCCGGATACCAGGACCGTCAGTTGTGTGACATCGTCCAACACCTCGTGCAAATTTACCATTTGCTCTTCAGGACTAGTGTTGATAATTGTTATTACCGAAGAATGGCCCTTAAGGGATCTGAAAATATTTACAATTCGATTACTAAGTACTATAGAGTGATGATTAAGTGGGGCAAGGCACATAGAGAGATAGTCTGAACTCAGTCTTCAGAGAAGGGAAGAGGAATTCAGCTGCATAGCTCTTCTTTTTTAGTACACTGACAACAAAAATGGAAGACATTCAAATTTGGGGCTACCAAATTCCTTAGTTCTGACAGCACCGACTTCAGTGTGATTCCCCTGTCGCATAGCTACCTTATTACGGCCAATACATTGCGATTGATGGCTTCAACAGTAGTACGACCCTGTTGCATTACAGTCATTTTTCTCAATTGTACCAATTCCTTGTAAACGCTGTAGTGACTCTTTTCCATTGTTTTTTGCAACTCCAAATTGAGCTCTTCATAGTTGGGGTGGACGGGCAGCCATGTTTTGTCGGCATTAGAAAATCCTTTAAAAAAATTAAGTAATACATAAATGACGGAATAACAATATACCATTTATGTTTGTGTAGATTGAGGCATACTATTTTATAAAACCAAACCAAAAAATTAGTTATGGTTATTTTTTTCTAAAATTCAAATTTTCGTGGAAGGTACCTTTTGTATGTATTTGGATCGTATGCTTTGAAGCATATAATGAGTGATTTTTTAAGAGGTTTCGTATTTGATTAAAAAAAAATAACATTCATAGGCCATAATCCACATCAAACAGTGCATTTTTTGGGATGCATTGGCAGTTCTTGCAATGCTTTTGGCTGCTTTTCAGACCAAATGCGGCAGTTTTGTTTGTTCACGTATCCATTCAAGAAATGAGCTTCGTCGCAGAAGTGCACGATTGTTAACCGAGCATGAATTTTGATAATAAAATTCAATAATCTGCAAGCTGTGTTCCTTTGTAAGTCGATTCATGGTTAAATTTATTGAATAGAACACATGATTTTGGGACTCAATACTGAGAATTGAACGTGAAAGTAGCCCAAAAAAATAAGAACTTATGCATCATTCGTTTCGTCAAGTTAGCCCAATTAATAATTTAATAGCCATACGATTTTTTTGCTCGAGATTGACTTTTTGCACTTTTTCTATATTATTTTTCTTGGTATACCGTAAGGAATATCTCTCTTTTGTGTCTGAAGCAAAGTTATAGATATTGAATAGGGGGGAAATGCGGAATGAATCTGTGCCTCAAAAATCGCAGAAATGCCCACAAAATAAATATATAAAATACAGGTAAAAAAGCAAGATTTTTTAAAATTCTTTTACTTCTACCAAAAGGATTATAATTTCGACATTTATCCATAGATTTTTTCAAGTTGGTTTCCTCGTTAAAATGTTGACTTTAAAAAAATTTAATAAAATATTTTTTGCAATTTTTTAATTTGTATGTTTTTTTTCGTGGCAGCAAAAAACTATTTTTGTGAATAAATAACCTATTAACTGCTTTTACGTGAACGAAACATTTCCAACATGTGTAGCCATCAAAATTGTTTAACTTAAACTTAACTTGTATTCCGGCTCTATCGGGCTTATACTTCAAATATAGCCAAAATACTAAAGGTAGCTTCGAGGAAAATTGGAATTTTAAAAAACTTTATTATGCAAAAATTTTTCATTTTGATTCTATGGAGTAGTAGGCCTCAATAGTTTTTAGGTCTCTGACACAACAAAATTTTGTTTTTGTTTCACAGTGCCCCTGAAACAAACCTATAATTCTGACCCCTTTGGGTCAGAATTTTTAATATTAAGCTATAAAATTTATTTTTGCCTGAAAAGATTAGTAAAGGAAAAAAAGATATCTTATGAAAAAAATTTAACTTAGAAAATTGCATTTTTGTGTTTTACGAAATTTTGAATTGCTGTTGAACGACTGAACCGATTTTTATAAAGTTTACGTCATTTGAAAGAGAACATAAAGGATTTTATTTTTTTAAATTTCTAATTCTTTTACAAACTTTAATTTAAAAAAATTGCTAACTGTTCGATTTTATGATTTCTTTTTTTAATTTTATAATTTTTTAGATCATTTTAATTCAAGAATGGTTTTGTTTTTTTTACAATTGCACAGAATATGCATCTGACTCCCACAAATCCAAAATAGTAATTGGATTTTTTGGGGACTCAAGATTTGTTAAATTTATGGACGAAATACTAATGGCGATTTCGTTTCTGGAAAAAATGTTGCGACGGCTACGGTAAATAATAGAAAATATTTGCACATTTTAAGTCGAAATAATACATTCCATCGAATTTAACTTAACTCCAATTTTCAAATTTGCAAAATGTATTAGAAAAGTGTAGCTTTCGGGAAAAGTGCAAAAAAATACTGCACTTTTTCCAAAATTCAAATCGCAGGTTTAGCCATTTTGGACATTTTTCTTCGGTTTCTTCACATATGAATTAAAAAAAACTATCAGACCTACCCTAATATTTCGTCCATAACATTTGCAAATATTGAGTCCCCACAAATAGACTTACTGTTTTGAATTTGTGAGAGTCTGTTGCCTATTCTGTGTAAGTTTGAATTTTTTTTCAATTCATTCTTTAATTTAAGTTTTAAATTCTGTGTAAATTTTCAAAAGAATCAGAGGTGCACCAATTTTTTTTTAGATTAAAGTTTTTAAAAAATTATTAATTTTCTAAAAAAAATCCAAATTGTTTTAAAAAATTCCAAAAATTGTTAAAAAAAATTAAAGTTTTTAAAAAAATATAAATTTATTGATGTTTTTGATCGTTGACCTGTTGAGTATTCAGTTTTGATTATTGTTCGGCTTGAGGTCCTTTTTTAATTACAAAAAAAGGACCTCAAGCCGAACAATAATCAAAACTGAAAACAAAAATATAAATTTTCTAAAAAAAATCAAAATTGTTTTAAAAAAAATGTCAAATTTTAAAAAAATTCTAATTTAAAAAAAGACCCGCAGTTTTTAATTTAAAGTACGTACTTAAAAAAATGTGGTCCTTTATGTTATCTTTCAAACGACGTAAACTTTGTAAAAATCGGTTCAGCCGTTCAAGAGCAATAGAAAATTTCGTAAAAAAACAAAAATTAATTTTTCTCAATTTTTTTAAATTTCAAATATAAAATTTTGTTAATCAATTTTATAAAATTTCAAACATAAAATTTTGTTAACCAAATTTATAAAATTTCAAATTATTTTTTTAATGAGTTTTTTTTTAAACAATTTTTTAAAATTTCAAATCCCCATCCAATTTATTTTTAAATTAAAGTTTTTTAAAAAATATAAATTTTCTAAAAAAATCCTAAATGTTTTAAAAAAATTCAAAATTCTTTAAAAAAAAATGCAATTTTAAAAAAAAATCAAATTTAAAAAAAATTTTTAAAAAAATAAAAAAAGTTCAAAATTGGTTTAAAAAAAGGCCCGCTGTTTTAAAATTATAGCACATGCTTAAAAAAAGTTTTCGAAAAAATAAATTTATAAATTTAAAAAATCATGAAAAATGGTCCTTATGTTCTCTTTCAAACGAATTAAAGTTTGTAAAAATTGGTTCAGCCTTTCAAGAGCAAATGGAAATTTCGTAAAAACCAAAATATGTATTACATTTCTCAATTTTTTCTTAAATTTCAAAACCCCATAACATTTTGTAAATAATTTTTTTTAAATTCTAACTAGGATATTCTCCCGGCATTTTTTTTAAATTTCAAATCGATATAAAACTCTTTTTTAAATTTAAGCTTTAAAAAATTTTAATTTTCTACAAAAAATACAAATTCTGTTAAAAAAATCCAAATTCTTTAAAAAGATTACTAAATTTTAAAAATCAAGTTTTTTGTAAACCATTTTTTTTAAAATTTCAAATCCCCAACAATTTTTTTTAAATTAAAGTTTTTAAAAAAAATATTAATCTCCTAAAAAAATCCAAATTATTTTAATAAAATTCCAAATTCTTAAAATAAAGATTAAATTTTAAAAATGCAATTTTTAAAAAAAATATTTTTTTTTAAATCTAAATTTAAAAAGGGTTAAAAAATTAAATTTCATTTTAAAAAATCCATTAAAAAAACAATTTTTATAAATTTTTCAGTCGTCGGTTCAGTCGTTCAAGAGCAATTGAAAATTTCGTAAAAAAATTGCAAATCCCCATAAAATTTTGTAAAACAATCGTTTACAATTTCAAATCAATTAATTTTATAAAAATAAAAATACAAACTGCTTTAAAAAAATCGACCCTTCAAAGAAATTCTTAAAAATATAATTTAAAAAAAAATCCAACTTTTTTGTAAATCAATTTTTTAAAATTTCAAAAAAACTATTTAAAAACAAAAAGTTAATTAAAAAAATTGCCCGCTGTTTTTAAATTAAAGTACATATCGCTCACTCACTTCAAGACTGTCATAACCCCAAATTAAAAATGTTTGATGTTTCCCTACTAAAATGGTAATTTTGCAAGTATCCATAAATAAATTTCAACGAAATTTAGTTTATAAGTTAACAATCATATTTCGGATTATTCCACCTTTATTAAACGTCTTATTTCATGTTATTTATTTTTTGATATGTGGACTTAAAGTTACACATCCCGACAATTTTCAATTTTGTGTTATGACAACCTTGAAGTGGGCGATATGTACTTCAAAAAAAATTTAAAAAAATATATATTTATTAAATAAAAAAAATTGCCCGTTATGTTCTCTTTCAAAACGAGGTAAACTGTGCAAAAATTGGTTTAGCCGTTCAAAAGCAATTGAAAATTTCGTAAAACTTTTTTCATACTTTTTTTAAATTTCAAATCTCCATAAAATTTTGTATATCAATTTTTTAAAATTTCAAATCTTATTTTTTTAAAAACATTTTATAGTTTTTAGGCAAAAAAAAAATTCATAGTTAGTATTAAAAATTTTAACCCCATTATCAAAAAATAAAGTTACTAACGAACCTGCATTTTTCTCACCGCTCCATTGAAAGGGTGTACGCTCTGGATCTCGCGAAACCTCTTTATAATTATCTGGTCCTGCATTGCGTGCCGGTGGATCGACAGTATCCTCCCAGTTTATATCACGAAAATCTTCCATGCCGATTTCTTCACCCTGTCCCCGGAAATCCGAAATAGATATATAGTAAAGCAATAAGTAATTACAATGAAGTAACTCACATTATAGGTCACAGCTACTCCGGGCAATGTCATAACCAACATATTTATGGCATCCACACTATGCGCTCCTAATCTGGAAGCAATACGCGGATTATCATGATTTCCCATAACCCAATTGGCTGCATGATTACGCGGCATATATGCCAACCATTTTTGTATATTGTAAACAAAATCTCTAGCATCCGATTTTGAAGTGATATCCGTTAGGAGGAAGAAGTTAAAGGGAAAGTGAGGTCCTTTGACCCCTTCAGCATTTTCATAGTAGTCCATGAGGAACTTCAAATCAGCATAAGCCTCAGTCATCATTATTCTGGCTGGACCTCCATGTTGCTGCGAGTACTCCTCCAACAGGGAACGCCAATGATAGAGCATATCGTACACTTCGGGCTGTGAGGTGATGAGATGAAATATTAAAAGCGTATCACTTGATTGTGTAGCAGATAAATTACCAAATCCTTGGTGTAAATATGTTCCGTATAGAGATGTGATAACTTATCCTGTGTTTTGCCGCTGGGCGGTTCGTCCTTTAAATCGGGATCCTCAAACAAATGATTAACGGCATCAACACGAAATCCGCTAACACCCTTGTCCAACCAAAAGGTTATGACCTCATCCATGGCCTCAACCACTTTGCTATTGCGATAATTCAGATCTGGCTGTTCCGGAGTAAATTGATGGTAGTAGAATTGCTCTCGTTCAGGATGCCAGGTCCAGGCGGATCCATAAAATACTGATTGCTAAAAAAGATCACTCGGAATTATACCAACTCTGGCGAAATTATAGGAAATTTTCATATACAAACCCAATTGTTGGGAGGTTCCATTTCGCCATCCCCGTTTGGTTTGCCATCGGCCCAGACATAGAAATCCTCGTATCCCTCTTCTCTGGCTGCTGACTTCTTGAACCATTCACATTGGTCCGAAGAATGATTGGGAACAAAATCCAAAATAATTTTAATATCCAAACGATTGGCTTCTGCGATGAGCTCTTCAAAATCGGCCATAGTTCCATATTCCTCGTGAATGGCTTTGAAGTCAGAGATGTCATAGCCAAAATCAACCATTGGCGACTGGAAGATGGGACTCAGCCAAGTGGCCGTAATGCCAGTTTCGGCCAAATAACTTAGTTTCGACAAGACACCTGTATCAAACACAATATACATATATTTAAACTAGATCTGAAAATTACCCCCCCCCCCACCTACCTTTCAAGTCCCCAATGCCATCATCGTTGCTGTCCATAAACGATCTCGGATAGATTTGATAGAAGACTGCCCTGCGCCACCACTCATTGTCTATGTCGGCCGTGAGCGTGTTGCCCTCCTCTTCGGATGCTGCTTTGCCAGCCATTGGTTGGTGAACGACTAACGTTGCGAGCAAAAAAGAGAAATATTTAAATGAAAACATCTTCAAACGAGATCGAGTGCGACGAATGTGACGATTGCGATTCTGCTTTCTTCTAATTCTCTTTTCGTTTTTTTCTTTCTGTTCTATGTTTTGCACTTCAGCGTATTCGCTGCTGGCCACAACTGAACCTTAAACGAAATTGCATTGATGCTTAAATATTGAAAATAATTCGTCCAAAATAATTTTTTTGTTGAGATTTTTCACTAATTATTACATGATTTGCAACGCTTTTTCGTAATTATTTGGTTGTTATTTTCATTAGCGGTATAACAATGCCATGTAAAGATTCTTTATCACCGATATTTGTTTAATTAATCGTTTTAATTGTTGGCGAAGATGAGTCTGATAGTGCGACTAACTATTTGAACACGCCACGAACTAGTCAGACAGACACTGTGCTTTTCCATCGCTCGCTCGTTCAACAAAGTGTGGCGTGTTTGTCACATAGCCAAATATATACAAGCGAATTTACATTTAAGAGACTGACTGACAATCACGTACAGGGTGGACCACAATTTGATTCACCATTTCATATACATAATTCGAAAATGTTAACAAGTTTGGGAAAAAATGGGAAATTTGTATAAATATAAACTCGATAAAGCCGGGAAAAGCTCTAAAATAAAGGAAATTGTCAGGGCTAAACATTTTGATGCAGTGACTTTTTTCGAAAGGAATCACACAAACAATCATTTTGGCGAAAAAGAGTCACAAAAAAGATCGATCTTTTTACAATTCATATTATTAAAAAGAACAACTGAAATAATGTACAACGTAAATCAAGTTTTTTATGGCAACCTCGGCGGCACACCTCCATTCGATGGTCCAAATTTTCGATGACGCTAAGGCATAATTGAGGTTCTATGCCGTTAATGTGCCGAATTATCTCATTCTTTAGCTCTTGAATTGTTGCTGGCTTATAGACGTACACCTTTTTTCAAATAACCCCAAAGAAAGAAGTCCAATGGTGTCAAATCACATGATCTTGGCGGCCAATTGACATCGTCACGAAGTGGCACCGTCCTGTTGAAACCACATATTGTCCACATCCATATCTTCCAATTCGGGCCATAAAAAGTTCGTTATCATCTCACGATAGCGAACACTATTCTCAGTAACTGCCTGACCGGCCTCATTTCGAAGAATTATGGCCCTATCTGTGGCAAACTAACTGTGCGAGCATGCACAGGTGTTTTCACATCTCCTACAGATACGTTTTGCTGAAATTTGCGCCCAATTCTCCCGATTGTGGACACATTTGATCGATTATGCTGATCAAAAAAAACATCACGAAGTGCACGAAATGCATTTTGATTGGAGCGCCAATTTTCGTAAAAGGCTTAAAAAACTTTAACTTGTTGCTCGATTGTGTATCTTTCCATGGTTCAAATTGAGTTTGTCTGAAATTGAGAAATGTCAAATAAAACGCAGAAAAAAACTTGACGTTTATGTGTGGTTCACATTCAACATCGGCCCTTACAATTTAACCACCCTTTATATAAAAATCGCACAAGCGCGAAGTCCAAATAAGGCGATAGCCTTTCATCATAATAGACTTTCAGTCTACTTGTTAACTTATTTTTCATTTAAATTAAATTTTAGCGCTGGCACTGCTTTTAAGTTTGGAAACAATTCTTAAATTTTTCAGCGTCCATATCTTCAAACATTTGTTATGGAATCTTTCCTTTAGTAAAGTTTGTAATGATTGGAATTCACTTATGACTTCATCAGTTTCTGTGAAAATGTGCCTAAATGAATGTACTAATTGCAAATAGTCTATATCTTCATTAGCTTTCAGAAATGGCTCGGGATATCTTAAAATACACGGTACAGCATTTTTCAGCTCATTTATGCGGGACTCAATTCTAAGAATTGGACGTGAAAGTATTCGCAAAAAAAGAACTTCTGCATAATTCGTTTAGTCTAGTTGGTTCAATTAATATTTTAATGGTTGCTGAAGGTGGATTTTTAGCACTTTTTCTATATATTTTTCTTTTTTTTGTCTGAATCAAAGTTATATAGCGTGATCCATTTCGAGGTTCTCTACTTTTTTAAAGAAAAAAACACAGAAAATTCGAATTCAAACATTCAAAAGGAGAATGTTTATTATCATTTGAAAGAACATTCTTTGGCATTTATTTTTTGAAGATTATGTCTATCAAATGTTGGCCGTGGCTACGTCTCTGATGGTCCATCCGTTGAGTCCAATTTTCGATGACTCGTTTGAGCATTTGGACTGGTAAGTGGCGAATGACACGCGTGATGTTTTGCTCCAAGGCCTGAATCGAAGCGGGTTTGTCCGCAAAAACTTAAGACTTTACATATCCCCAAAGGAAAAAGTATAACGGTGTGATATCACACGATATCACGATTAATGGCCAATCGACCGGCCCAAAACCTGAAATTATCTGCTCACCGAAGTGTTCTCTCAATAAATCCATTGATTGACGCGAGGTGTGGGAAGTGGCGGCGTCTTGTTGAAACCAAATGTCGCCGAGATCACGAGCATCAATTTCAGGCATCAAATAGTCGGTTATCATGTCACGATAACGGTCGCCATTGGCGGTTACGTTCTCACAGGCATCATTTTGAAGAAATGTTGACCGAAGATTCCACCGGCCCACAAACCACACCAAACCGTTGTTTTTTCTGGATGAAGTGGCAGCTCTTGAATCTCTTCAGGTTGCTCTTCGTCCCAAATGCGGCAATTTTGCTTGTTTACATACCCATTGAGCCAGAAATGGGCCTCATCGCTGAACAAAATTTGGCTCGAAAACGTCGCCCATAGAGCGAAGCGATGTCGTTTGGGAAGGTCGGGCGGCTTCTGTTCTTGCACAAGCTGTATTTTGTATGCTTTCAATTTAAGATCTCGACGTAAAATGCGCCAAGTCGTTCCATACGTCAGTCCGAGTTGCTGCGAACGGCGCCGAATCGACTCTCCACGGTCTTCGTGTACACTCTCAGCTACGGCCGCTACATTTTCTTCACTGCGTGCTGAACGTGGTCTATTCGGTCGAATATTATCCAATAATGAATGCTGGGTCAATATGGGTGATGGTGTTGCGAATAGTACGCTCAGTAGGCCGATTATGTTGACTATAAGTTGAGCGAAGTGCACGAAACACAATCCTCACAGAACGTTAATATTCGTAATAAAGTTGAACGGATTGTAAACGTTGTTCCGGCGTAAGTCTTTCCACGATGAAATGCCAAACAATACTTAACAAAAATAACATGACAGCATGACACGACTCACACGTGATCTGTCAAAAAAAAGCTATTGAAAAAAATATCTCTACTTGGATCACCCGTTATTTATATGACCATAACTTTTGTCGCAGTGCGTATAGCAAATACATGGTATAGCAAATTTGTTTGTCAATTCCGAAAAGTCGCACTGATATTAACAAATTGTAGGAAATGTCCAGTTCACGCAAATATGTTTTCGGGCCTACTTTAGTTGGTTTGGCGGACCTATGTTCCTTATAGAAACTACAGGAAACAATATATAAAATACATTTATATTAATTGGTTTACTCGACTCACATTTTCTTAGTTTCTTATATTTAGACATTAGCGAGAAATTACCAAATTTTAATTCACTTCAGTTTCACTGAAGTCGTACAGTGCTTTAAGGTGCAGCCTGTGCATATTTGTGGACCTTTATCAAAAGAACTTATTTCAGAAATTTACATTTTACTCTAATTATCAACAAGAGGAATGACAAAACTGAATATGAAAAACACAATGACCCATTTTAAATCGGGATAGGCTGGAAAATTACTTAATTTATTTTACTACAAGTAATAAAATCTTCAAACGGAAATGACATCACTTAAAATAGTTTTTTAACTATTTATGTATAGAGTACATATAAGAAATGATACAGAGCATAGATATTCAATTTAATTTTGGATCGAAATTGTTGGATCAAAAATTGCATGTTTTGTCGATATTGGATAAAATTGCCGAGTTAAATTTTTTGATAGTTGAAATATTTAGTATCAAAAATATGATGAATTGGTACTCGTAATACCTATAATTATTTTCAGTTTTTCTCCGATTTATTAATAAACAACCTATATTATTCTTAATAAATCTGTACTTACAAATAATATTGTATGAGCACCGAAAATTTTTTCAGGATTTTTATAATTTTCCCTTAATAAATACTTGCGGCCTGTTTCTGTATTTCTAACGAAAGTCTCTGCGAACGAAAACCAGTCACTCACTTTCGTCAGGAATTTGGTTTCTCTAACGTTCTATCGTTCGTTCGCCTGGCCTTACGTCAATGACGTTAGCAATTTACCAATTGGAAAATAATGTAATTGCCAGATCAATAATTTCACAACTTCCGGTCTAAAAAAGCACACAATTTTCTATGGTCGACCTTAGCAAATACATCTCTGTACTATTTACACTAGCGGTGGCCAAAAAAGCAACCCTGGGTGGTCAGCTGAGCTGCAACAAGACTCTCATTTCTTTCTCTCTCTCTCTCACGTCTCTCTCATTGTGCACTGATAATTTTTTTCCATCTTAGCGAGCAACCAATATTGACTTCTTTACTCTAAAATATGTACACATATGTACACAATTTTATTATTATTTAATTGTTTTTACCATAATTATATTAATATCTACTTATTTTTTGCTTTTAATAATGTTTATTTTGTCATTGTTCCTATCAGTCGACAAATAAAATAATGTGACTCGATCTGACATTTGTGTTCGCCGAGATGACAGCAAAGAGAGATAGAGAAACTAAAATTTGCACTGAAATGATTACGTTTTCGTACGAGTTCATTATCGTACGACTTCTCGTTGTGATGGTAGTTAGTGAAACCCAAATCAGCTGTTTGTCGTCTGGCAGCAAATTTTTAAGTTACGGAAACAGGCTGTTAAACGATGACAGCATTATCATCATATTAATAAAGGTGGCGGCCTCTCAAAGATAATACTATTATTGATGATGAGCCAAATCATGTTCTCCACATAATACAAACGATTTTTCACAGGTTTCACATTAAAAGCTTTTAATCAGCAGTTCAATGCATCCATCCCAGAAACATGTACATATATGTGTATACATATGTTTGTATATATACATAAATAATTAAAATTAATAGATTTTTGATAAAAGTGAAAAGTGAATGCTCTCGTGACGATGCTTTTTTATTACGAGTACTATGCCAAATAGCTGTTGTAATAAAGATTTACGAGGTGCTCTCTTCACTTTTCACTTTTCGCTCTTCACTCTTCATTTATCATTTGTTAGCGACATAACCCGATGGGTAGACAGAAATCTAGAGATTTCTCCAATTTAAAACACACAACACAAAGTCTCCACCCCTCCCCACCCACCAATGAAATTCTCTGTGAATCAATAACGTTGAAGCCTTAAAGTATGCTTCAAACCATAGTGATAATAATACAAAGAAACAAGCGCGCGAATGAAAAACGTAAGCGTGCACGAGACGGATGAGTGAGTGATTTGTTGCTTCGATTTAAAGGTTGAGTTTAAATCGAAATCCGCTTAGCAAAATTTTTGTTGTTAAATAAATAAATGCGAAATGGTGATAGAATTATCTTAAGAAAATTTAAATGAAGGAATCCTTTTCATGGGAAGTACATGCTGAATAAAATTCTGCGTAAACATACATATACAGTATTTCAACAAAGTCTTTTACATCCCAAAAAATTTAACATCTGAAAGTTTTTTTGGAAAAAAAAATTTGTATTATTTATAAAATAATTTTCTTTCGTTTTTCTAAAAATAATAATATAATATTATTTGTATTATTTATAAAATAATTTTCTTTCGTTATTTCTAAAAATAATAATATAATATTAATACCACTATGCAACAACATTTTTTGTCGAAGGGCTGTTTATAACTTTTTCTGGTGTATAGTGTCTAAAAACGAAAAAAAATTTATGGTGACATTTTTTAAATAAAAATCCTAAAATTACCATTTTCTTGAAAGGTGTTTTCAGTGTTTGGACCATATTTTTTGAAGTATAAGCTCGATTAAGCCGGGATACACTAAATTAAAGGAAATTATGAGGACAAAAATATTAGTCATGACACTTTCACATGGAAAGAGAAGTCGTTAAAAGATTGATATTTGCAATTTAAATTTGAATTTTTAATTTTTTCCCCAACCCTGGCCTGAATATTGGATGAGAATATGCAACAATCTTTTTACGTCAACCTTTCTGAATTGGCAACAAAATTTGCTAAGGCAAACATTAAGGTCATTTGAAGTTATATTTTCAAATAAAAAAATTTTTGTAATTTGTTTGGGAATTATTTTGAGGTTATGGAAGAAGTTTTTTTTTAAAAATATAACATATTTATATTTATCTTAAAGGAAATTTCCTAGTGAATGTTTTCAAAGAAAGAACGGGTCAAAAATATTCAATGGTATTGTTGCCAAGCTTATCCAATCTACACTATTTTTACACAAATTTCAAGAGTAAGCCAATCTCAAAGCAGGAATACAGAAACTTTTACTATTTGTATACGTGTTTGGAGCCCGACTTTTAGTAGAGTAGATATAGGGTAAAATCTAAATAATCAAATTTTTTTGGAATTTTCGAAATTATTTTGGGAATTGTGGGATTGACTTTTGCAAATGTTACGAATCGCGAATTACTTTCAATTTATGATGTCAAGACCTACAAAACTACAAAATATTTCATTGAAAAATATAAATTTTTAAATATTTGAAGGCGTTATTACATTTCTGTCTGCATTTGAAAATTGATTTTTTTAATTTTTTTTTTCAGACCCTGTCCCAGCATTTTGTTAATTAATTTCGGTCAGATGTATCCACTGAGACAAAAGTAAACATATTCTATATTAATATACTATGTTTAAAAAAATAAAAAGTCATCATGAAATCAAACCCATTCGGCCATTTTGGACAACCCTGTTCTTAAAAAAAAATTTCGAAATACCTACCATGAAAATTGGAATTAAAAAAATGTGCCATATATCACTTTTTAAATATATATTTTTTTGCGTTTATAATACCAAATTACAGCAGAAAGTGCTAGGTACACAAAATAGTTGTTATCAAATGTTAAAAACAAAAATTGTAAACTTGTGTAATGTGCACTTCATCCAGAGAACAAAGTAGATTTCAGCTTCTCTCTGTTGTTCAGAAATAATAAAACCAAATGAAATAAATGAAGGAGGCTCGATTATATACTCGCATCGCCAACTCTGTTACACTGCAAAGAACTACCCAAATTCTACAATTTTAGATATGTAGGAATATTGTAGAAAATCGCTAAGTTTGGTGGATTATCGTCAAATTTAATTTCAAAGGAAATTCCATATTTGCATTTATTCTTGAATATTATAAATTCCTTCCCAATTACCCCAATTATTTTCGCACTAACCTCGTAGTTATTGTGATATTGTCGAAAAGTACATCAAGCGACTTCCACTTAGCCCCCGATACATTTTAATCTGTATTGCAGAATAAAATTGAATTTTTGCTGAAGTTGCTGAAATCCCCTGTAAGAGTCTTCAACAATATTCAGGCGAACATAAAAATAAAAATCCTCAAAAAAATGCGAGAAAAACAAAATGAAACCCTGGGGGGCGAAAGTAAAAGTCAGAGTTTACTCCCCTTCAGCATGTGATTGTGTATCTGCACATATATGAGTATATTTGTATATACGAGTACATATAAACACATACAGTTTGTATGTATATGACCTTGTGGTACATGTAACAATCTCATCAGGACGAGGTTTCAACCGCAGACAAAAATAAAATCCTATCGACGTTCGCTGGTGGGTCGCTTTGTTGTTTCGTTGGATGGCTGCTTCGATAGTTAGTTGGTTAGTTGTTTAGTTCACCACTGACTCTGATAGTTTTCAATAATAAAAATGCATCTAAGCGAGAAAAAGGATAACGATTTTATGCCACAACCGAATAACGAACGTATCATAAAATTGCAACAGAGTTGTTGTTTTAAAGACCCACGACCCACCCCAAAGCCAACACTATCGCAACACTAACACCATTACTAATACCAAACGCAACATAAAAGGATTTGGAGTTGGCACTTAACGAGTTGCAAACTAGAATTTGAACCCCTTTAATATACATACATACATATATCCATTAACATTGTCCACAAAAGAATTGAGAATAGAACGGATCCTTAACACTTTAAACGTTAATTGTGAGAAATATTGTCGGAGCGTAAAATTTGCAAATACATCTACGACATTGTCTCCAGAACATGTGGAAAATCTTCAAATTTTGAATATTTCATGGAAAATTTTCTACATTTTAATATCTATAATTGAAATTAGGATTGGAGTTATTCCTTAGGCGGAACACCATGTATTCCACGAACACCATGTATTCCATGTAAAACAGTTATTTAGTTTTTTCTTTCTTTTGAGATGTGGCACTACTGCTGAAAATTAGCTACAGGGTGTTCTAATAAGAGTGATATGATTTCTTTGAAGAAAAAACACACACTTATTGTTAAGGAAATTCAAAAGTTTTTATTTAATGTGAAGTACAATTGATACAATTAAGTTCTAATTAAAACGTCATTCAAATGGCCTCCACGACTTCCTCTGCAGGATCGAATTCGAAGAACCCAATTTTTGAGCACTTTTCCACTAAATCAAGTCATATGTCATGAAGGGCACGTTCAATATTGATTTGCAAAGCTTGAAGAGAGTCTGGTTTATTTCGAAAGACCAATGGCTTCAAATAACCCCACAAGAAATAGTCTAATGGTGTTAAATCACAACTTCTTGGAGGCCATTCAATATCACAATTTCTTGAAATAATGGAATCTCCAAACTTTTCTCGCAACGATTCAATTGTTTCATTTGCTGTGTAGCAAGTAGCCACAATTGGTCAATGGCAAAAAGATAGCTCTTAACGAGAGCTAAAATATTGCTCATGGGTGTCAAGGTCGTTGGTCGACTTGAAAGTGTGTTTTTTGATTTAAATAAAATGAACTTAGCATCATTTTCAAATGTGAACGGAAAGTTTATTTTTGCTCTAGCTCCTTAACGGTACGTCGGATCAAATGGCAAAAAGATAGCTCTTAACGAGAGCTAAAATATTGCTCAAGGGCGTCAAGGTCGTAGGTCGACTCGTAAGTGTTTTTTTTTATTTGTAAAAAATGGACTTAGCGCACGAATAGTTGCAATTGGAGAACGATTGTTTTGATAATAAAACTGAATAATTTGTAAACGTTGTTCTTGCGTATATCTATCTCTCCATGATGAAATTGTAAACACTACTGAATACAATGAAAAACAAATGACGATCATGACATATTACAAATGGCCGAGACGTCACTTCAAAATCATATCATCCCAATTGGAAAACCCGTTGTATACCGCAGTTTTTTTTATAAATTAAGTCGATATGTAAATCCATTTCCATAAATTTTTCTCAAAATCGAAAGCCACGAATTACACCGTAAATTACATTTGTTATTATTTTAATTTGTAGAGAAGAACATAACCTACAAATGAATTAAAAAATAGTTTTATAACAATTTGATATTCCAATCAAATTTTGATAACAACTATTTATCGAAAATGGCTATTTCGATAACAAATACTTATCGTAATTGATCTGCATTTGCTAAACACTCTAGATATTTGTATACCAACTACTCGCGGCATACAGAATAAGCTGACACAGTCCATTCAGATTTCCATACCTCAATTCCACAATATACTAAGTCAAAACAGATATTTTTTCTGTAGAGGAAATTTCTATATAACACAAACCAAACGATATGTACGTTTTGTGAATAACTTTTGATTCTGTTTAGAGGATAAACACCACATTTTGACTGAATATAAATTGGAATATTTAGAATTTAAAGATTAAATTCACTAAAAATATGCTAAGTCGACTTAGCATACTTTGGAATCAAGATATCAATAAATGGAAGATTTATTGTCAAGGAGTTAACATTTGAATCCGATGTCTTTTTATCGGGATAAAACTTGCACCAAGTTTAGTCCTATTGGTTAGTTATGACACAACATTTCAAAGAGATCGTTTAAGGACTCTCCGATTCGGATGATGTTGTATTTTGAGATTATAGTAAAATGGCCCTTTTTCCCATTCATGTAACTAATTACCTATTGTATTTAGAAAAAATTCCCCAAAGTGTTTTCGAAAGCTTTTTCTTCAATCTTTTTATACTCTCCACCATAGGATGGGGTATATTCATTTTGTCACTCCGTTTGTAACACCTCTAAATATTGATGTGAGACCCTATAAAGTATATATATTCTTAATCGTCGTAAAATTCTAAGACGATTTAGCCATGTCCGTCCGCCCGTCTATTGTAATCACACTACAGAGCTAGGTGGCTGAAATTTGGTATAGATACTTCTTATAGCTGCAGGTAACTTGGGATTGAAAATGGGCGATATCGGTCCATATTTAGATATAGCTCTCATATATAGCATCTAACTCATCTACTATATTTTTTTTGTGTTTTTCGGAGTTATTTTCTTTATCCATGGTGGAGGGAATCTAAGATTCGGCATGGCCGAACTTAACGCTTTTACTTGTTAAAAAATAAAATATCATTAATAAGAAGCGCACAACAGGCCGAACTATCGGCTTAAATGTATGTCCACGGACATGAGACATTAAAACGTCTTCTCCCTTTCAACCTAACCTATCACAATCTGTTATCTAAAACATAACACTCTTTGATTTGCTTCTGTTCCACTTTAAAGATTTTTTCGGTTAAAGAATTTATTCATTCTAACTTATTTTTCCTAGGTTTCACAAAACAATGAATAAACTTTAAACATTTTAAGATACGATTCATTAAGCTTTACATTCCTACTAGATACTTACATTTACATATTAATAAAGGATTGGAAATTTGATTTCAATACAGTTTTTTCTATAAATACATATTTGATAGTACATGTCTATTTGTGTGAATATATACAATGTATGTATATCTGTATGTACTCATGGATCTATGTTAAAGTGAAACACATGACATATTTCCATCTGTCAGCTAAGCTTTATAGAATTACTCCTGTCAGTCGAGTGCAGAAGAGAAACTCTTTTTAACAAAACAAAAACGAAGGCTTTTATTGTGAAGAGGGCCGTCACCAGTACGATTATACACAACCCAAAGGTCTACAGTGGATTCCCGGTTTAAGGAACAGTTCAAACATTGTTGGACATTCCCTTTTTTTAATATGTTATTAAAATGGAAGAACATCAGGTCCAGAAAACATATATAACAATATACATAAACTTATATCGATACCTCCAATCTATAGTACGTATAAAATTTAAATCGACATAAATTTTAAATATTCCAAAATATGTTTTTAATAATTCAACCCAATCAAATGTTATGCACAAACGATGATTTTCATTATCAAGGAATTCCATACAAATTTAAAAATGACATAAAACTTTGAAAGCATCTTCAACTTAGTATGCTTTAATCAATATCAATGGGGTACTGCATAAACTGACCAAGTCCATTTTGATAAATATTTATATCCGCATTTTAGCCAAGGAGAGTATATATATCCCTTTCGACGGAAAAAGTGTTACACACCGAAGGTGTCAGCTAAGACCAAAAGTATGAACGGCGTAAATCCGTTTTAGGACATTTTAGGTCGCAACGGGTTTTCCAACAAGAGGTGTTATTTTGAATCACCCGGTATTTCGGTAGCTCTCACTTTTGAAGCTTTTAGTCTTTGACATCTGACAAGTATAAACAACGCATTGAAATTATTCAAATTCGAAAAATCGAAAATCATCGAAAAATCATTTTGACTGATGAGGCCCATTTCCACCTCAGTGGCTACGCCAACAAGCAAAATTGTCGCATCTAGGGCTCGGAAAACCCAAGAGTTATTGTTGAGAAGCCTCTCCATCCTCAACATGTGACTCTTTGGTGCGGTTTATGGTCCGGCGGGGTCATTGGAACTTACTTTTTTGAAAATAAGGTTGGATCAAGAGTTACGGTGAATGGATTGCGCTATCGAGAGATGATTAATGATTTTTTATGGTCGGAGTTGGATCAAGAGTTACGGTGAATGGATTGCGCTATCGAGAGATGATTAATGATTTTTTATGGTCGGAGTTGGATGGTATTGATCTGGACAACGTTTACTTTCAACAAGACGGCGCTACGTGCCACACAAGCAACGAAACCAATGCTCTGTTACGGGAAAAGTTTCCAGACCGTGTTATCTCTCGAAGAGGTGATCACAATTGGCCACCGAGATCTTTTGATTTAACACCTTGCGACTTCTTCCTTTGGGGCCACGTGAAAGATAAGGTCTACGCCAACAGCCCAGCGTCGGACATAGGGCAGCAACTTTGCGATTTAGTTATGGAAAATTTCATGAAAAGGATATGGTCCTGTAAGCGTGGTCGTGGTGGCCATTTGGCTGATGTTTTTTTTTTTCATTACTAACGGCATACCTTCCTTTTTATTATGGAATAAACATCCGATCATTTATCTCAAAAAATGGAATTTTTCTTTGAATACTAAAATAACATCTCTTGTTGGAAAATGTCCTTTTGTCTGTCTGGTTGGGGGCGCACGTTTGCTCTTGAAAGGAGTAACGGATTTCCTTCAAATTAGGTATGTACTAATATTTTTTCCATCTCAGCTAAGTTTGAAAATTCACCAAATTGGTGAAATTCTTCTAGAACCTTTCAGCCATACGGCTCGCCGCAATCTGTAAAAAATCTTCACGCCCCATTCCCACAAAACAAATTTTGTTAATTATATTTCTGACTAATAAAATACAATTTCGTTTAGTTAAATTTTATGTTTTCTGCAAAATTTCGTTGAAATTGCACTACTCTAAAAAATGTCTTAGATTATTAATTTTTTTACAAAAATTCTTGAAATGCATTTTTCTAGAAAATTCATTAAAATTCTTATTTTTCCAACAAATGTTGTTGAAATCTATTGAAAATGTTTCTACAAAATTTCATTAAAATTACACTTTTCTTGAAAATTTCGTCGAAATTGTATTCAATTTAATAATTTTAATTAATAATTTCGAAGAAAATTACCAGAAATTTATTTTATTTTGACATAAATTTCTAGAGAAATCCAAATTTTCAATAAAAATGTTAAAAAAATGTTTCACAAAAATGCAATTTTGGAGTAATTTTATAGAAAACAAAAAATTTTTTATACAGATGCAATTTTCACTAAATATACAATAAATATCTAAGATTGATGAAATTTGCAAGAAAATATTATTTATTCAAAGAAAAATAAAGTTTCATCAATTTTGAAGGACAAAAGTGTAATTGCATGCAATTTTCTTTAAAACTGAAAATTCTATGATGTTTTCACTAAAATTGCAATTTCTATAAAATCATATTATATCATCGAAATTTTCTAAAGCAGGACTAAGCCCAGCAAAAAGTGAGACAAGGTAAACTAATTAAATACCATGACTCGGGGGAAAATCCATTGAAAAAGAAATCCATTGGAGAAGCTAAAACTGTTCTGCAATATTTTTTTTTACTTTTTGTTTTTAATTTTGAAAAGCAATGCCTTAAGATAGTCCCTTGTGTTGTCTAAAAATTGCACAAATTCCATTCGACCAATTCATTATATTCAAATATCCATAAAATGTTGTAAAAAATCAAAAAATTAATGATGGCCATTTTTTCCATTTACCCACATTTTATTAAGTTTTTTGACAAAAATATATTTTATAGGTTAATATGAAAAATGCTGACCTATTTTCAAAAGTCAAAATTACCGATTAAAATATTTTAAATAAAATATTCACGAAAAGAAGTAATATTATTAAATGTACTCTCGGCACACCTGGAAGCCGCTACGGCCCCCTGGAGAGCCGAGGCTCCACAGTTCGGAAGGTCTGATTTAGGGAAATATTTATTCTCTAAAAACTTTTCATATCCGAATCCATATTTTTGCAATAGACAAAAGGTAGCTGAAACATATGTTCTCAATCCATAATCAGTTCTGAATGAATAACTAAAAAAGAGAACTAAAAAAAAACAACAACAAAAATAATTTCGAAGATAATTTCCAGAAATATACAATTTAAACACGTTTTTTAGATAAATTGTATTTTGACATATAGTTATATATTAATTTATTTATACAAAGCAATAACAAAAATAATTTCTAATAATATTTCCTGAAATATGCAATTTTAAAGACGTTTTTTTTAGAAAAATTGTCTTTTGACATACATTTTCTAGAAAAATCTAAATTTTCAATTAAAATTTATTTTTAAAATTTTTTTCAAAAAATGCGATTTGACGATATATTCTAGAAAAATGCAATTTGGAAGTAATTTTAATGAATTAAAATCAATTTTCATTTTATTTTTTCAATTAAATTTGACGAAGAATGTTCAAAAAATTAAATATGGCGATTCTTCCATTTAGCAACAATTTACAAAGTTTTTTAACAAAAATTAATTTTGCAGGTTAATATTAAAAATTCCCATTTTCAAAAGTCAAAATAAAGATAGAAATTAAAGATTGCAATTTTTTAAATATAACATTCACAAAAAGTAGCCTGGAAGCCTGGAGATAGAGCCGCGGCTCTACGGTTGGAAAGGCCTGATTTAGTGAAATATTGATTCTCTAATAACTTCTTTACTTCAGTAATAGTTTAAAAGTAAAAGTTAAAAAAGGGAGGAATTGGTCCCGACCATTTTCGTACCTCTCTCACAAATTGGCAAGTTAATACAAAAATTAAATGACTCAAAACGTAAAAAAATCAGTGCACATAATAACTTAGAAATCCGTTTACGTATTCTTTCGACTTGTCGTGTGCGTTGACTTTCGCATTTAGAGAAACACAAATTGAATTGCATTCGCTTAGAAGGCAAACGAAAATGTTCGTTCGAGATAGAGAAACAGACTATAACAGTTTTCATATTCTGTATTAGTGTACAACTTTTGCAATGACTATAGACTGAAAAAGAATGAAAATGTTTTCCAACGTTCTGGCATCTCCCACGATTACATTAGTCGGTTTAACCGACTGACATTTTATTACATGTCTATCTTAGAGTAAATTTGAAGATGGATTTTATTTGATCCAATACTTCTGGTAACACTGCCAACACAAATGTAGGGTTAGATTCGTCAAATCGTATGTCCACTGTACATGTCCACACCAATTTAGCAAATAAAGCCTATACGCTTATTCATATATGTCTACACGAATACACGAGTTGTTGTTCAAAATACATACCAATTTTTCTAGTCCTGTTTTTGCTGTGTTTTAAGGCTAGGAGAACGTGTTCCGTAAATATCCGGGGAGAAAAAAATCCTTTTCCAAACATCCCACGGCAAATAAAACTGTCGTCGACATCAGTTGGTCGTAATAACGATGATGACAAATTCTTTAGTAGGATTTTTTTCTGTGGTGGTTTTGTTGTTGTTGTTTTCTGCAAATCCTTTTTATCTCCTACCGAATTGTTGTAATCGAATTTTTAGTTATTTCATATGAAATATTTGAGGCACAATAGACAGAAAATATAGCTTGGACCGAGTGAGGGAGTGTGCGGGTTTCTTATGTGTAATAAATAAATTCTTGAAATATTTACACGTTTTGTCAAACAACAAATTGAATTTACTAAATACTTTCACAAAGTTATTTGCTATAGTCTCCGACATCCTTTCTCTGCTGTCTTTTCACTTAATCTCATGCCAGACTAGCGTTGCAAATAGGTAAGGACTTTTGTTTCCGAGGACAATTTGTTTCTGTAGAAAAGGTATGTATCAAAACTATTCCAAAGTTAAGGGGAAGTATATTCAATTCCGCACTTACTGTATTTTTTCACTTTCACAAATTGAATTTTTTGCCAATCATCCCAATTCAATTATACTAATCAAGAAATCTTTATACTTGGAAAATTCGTTTAAATAAATGGGGGCAGTGATTTGGAGCCAAGGACAATAATATAAGATATGAAGAATTAGAGTGCAGATAATTCAGTTAAATTAGGTAATCTTTCCTCTAAACTAATCAAATTTTAAGATAAATCGCTTTGTTTTTTATTTTAAGATAATTTGTCTGTTAAAGGAAACGGACCTGGAGTGCTTGAGAGTCTACAATTCGTTACCTTTTCACAAATTGATGCTGGAACAATCATTTCTTTCAACTTTTATCTAAAAAGAGTTGAAAATCTTTTAAAATGCTTAACAAAACAAGTAAGAAAGTTTCAGTCGGGTAAACCGACTAAGGTATACCCTCACTTTGTGAGTAATGTAATATATAACATTACACCAACAAATCTGTCAATTTGTGTGGGAGGTACCAGAAGGGGTTTTCCAAATAGACATATTTTTCGGTAAACAGTACATTCTTAAATACATTGCATTGTGCTGAACTATAAGCGTTTATGTGCACTGGTATATTGAAGTTACGAGCTATGTAATTTTGGTATGATTTGGTCATTTTGTGTGGGAGGTACAAAAAGGGGCGGGGTGATAACGCCCACTTTTTACAGGACTATAGGCACTACAACAGCATTACACTGTACAAAATTTCAAGTATTTGTATGCACTGGTATTAAAGTTACAAGCCGTTTACTTTGGTACGAAACGGGCCATTTGTGTGGGAGGTACCAAAAGGGGCTGTACAATAATGCCAATTTTTTACCGGACTATAGGCGCTACAAAAACATTATACTGTAGAAAATTTCAAGCATTTTTATGCACTTGTATTAAAGTTATAAGCAGTTAAATTTTGATGCAAAATGGTCCATTTGTGTGGGAGGTACTAAAAGGGGCATGCCAACTTCACCTATTTTTCTCGAGTTAATAGCGACTAATATACTAATATTATGTGCAGAATTTCAAAAGATTCGAATAAGTAGTATAGAAGTTATTAAAGAATCAATATTTCACTAAATTGTAACCCTTTGTGTGGGAGGTACCAGAAGGAGTAGACCAATATGGCCCATCTTCGAACTCATCCGGAGATAGATCAAAATATTACCACATACCAAATTCGAAGTCAATCGGGTACTCCTTTCGAGAGTTATCGTGCGCACCAGCCAGCAGACACACAGACAGACAGACAGACAGACAGACAGACAGACGGACGGACATTGCTCATTCGACTTAAAGTGACCCAAAACGGATTTCCTCCGAACATACTTAGGGTCTTAGATCAATCCTTCGATGTGTTACACTTTTTTCCGTAGCAAATGATATATACCCTCGTCACACTAAAGTGAGGGTATAATAAATCGATGAGAGAAAAAACTCGATAAATCTCATTAGCATATTTTTTGTGAATTCAAGTGATAGACAGACAGATGTTGGTTGGCATGCATTTTATCCTTTTTTTATGTTTATTTCAGACATTATAATTTCACTTCCATGACCCTTTTTCCCATTCAAAACAATCATAAAAGGGTCAGAATGTGGCATAGGAGAAAAAACATAGACACACACACAAAATCGATGAGGTTTTGATACGCAAGAAACGGTGTCTGCATTCATAATGAAGTCACTTAGACGGTGACTCAAGGATGTGAGAGGAATAAAAAAAATATTTCCCCGGAAAAAATCAACAACTTTTTGGGAAACCCTTTCCTTCCCCATCATTTTATAAAGAAAAAAACTTAAATTTAACCAAATAATTTGGGTAGATCAATTGTATGTATCTTCTCTACACACTGTACCTTCAGCTTATTCTATAGACACTGAATAGATTAATTTAAATTGAGATGAACTTGTTTTCCTTGCCAAGATGAAATAACGCAGAGTAATGAATTTGAAAAGGGAAACATCACTAATTAGCGAAATCTTTTTTGCTTTTCAATTTGTTGATGCTGTTCCCACCATTCGCGGTCCGTTCATCGTTTTCTAAAGAAAACTTAAAAACAATATCAACGACAAAACGCGGAAAGTTCCAGTCGACTGTGACGACCATTGATACCCCAATCATTTATGTGGAGACGCAGAACTACGTATAGAATTGCAGGTCAAAGCTTTTGCGTCGTACTTCTTGAGTGCGAGGGTCGGTTGAAAAGTTATACATTTTTGGAATAATACTTTTTTTGGTGGTATTTTATAAATTAACATCTAAAAATTAATAGGGCTACTTATCTCTCCATCATTGACACATACATATGTATTTTTCTGATTGATTCAATGGCTATTAGTTGAATACAACTACAGGGTTGCCCATATTCGACGGACCCACGAACTCGTTGGGCCCATTCCAATCGACGAGGCTTGTCCGCAGGCAACAATCTTTGCGTCAATTGAATTTTGTACGGGAACAAATGCAAATCAACGCGAATAATCCGTTGTAAAGTGGACCGAGCCATGCCCAACTGCTGAGAACGGCGTTTTTGGGATGTTCTTGGGGACCTCTCAACACTGGCTCGTGCGGCAGCGATATTCTCGGCCGATCGCCTTGGTCGACTTTTATTTGGCCTCTTCGGATTAGAAAGAGCCTCACCAGTCGAAAATTTTTCGTATAAACGCTTAATGGTGTTCTTAGAAGGCGCACTTCTCACATTTTTTAATATTTTAAAAGCACGTTGACTTGACTTCTTCTGTTGAATGTAAATTTTAACTATTTCAGAGCGCTCGCGTGGCGTGTATTGTTCCATGGTAAAAATCTGCTTGGACTGACGCTTCAAACGCGGTATGTCATTAAGCGATCTGACATCTCTGTCAAAAGTTATGGCGTTGCCAGATGGGTCCGTCGAATATGGGAGACCCTGTACATAATTTAAAAAATCAGCCATAATATCGATAACTCCATTCTAAACTATGCTAAGTGCAAAAATTTAGTTTTTCAGGAGAGGCGATCAAAGTTTGAAGATTTTTTAAATTTGTGTTTAATTCCTTTATAATGCAAATCGAATGACCTGTATATAACTTTTGATTGGGAATAAATTTTGATTGGGTTGACTGGTAAACATTGAATTTTGACTGAATATAATTTGGAATATTTGGAAATAAAAGAAGTAATCTCCCTTAAAACATGCTGAGTCGACTTAGCATGTTTTAGAACGAAGATATCGATATGTAGATGCTAAGCCAAATATGTCGCTAAGAAGGGGAATCTGGTGAAGCATGGGGTGATTATAAAAAAACCTACAACTTTTTAAATTATGCATCGATTTTCTTCGAAATTCATTTTATTCATGACCTATCTGACTTTATGATAAATAATAAATATATAATTGTGCTTTATCGAGGTTTTAATTAAAAAAATATATTTTCTCAAAAAATGGGATTTTTCGCAATATCTTGTAAGATATCTTTAAAACCGCTGGTGGGATGAAAAAATGATATTAGAAGGAGACAAAGGCTATCTAATTTGATATTCTTTAAAGATTCCCGAACAAATTGGCGTATATAGTTTTCGAGTTATGTTAAAATATGTATTTCAACCTCTATGTATAGCCTCACTTAAGTGCAGGAAGGTATGTATATACAGGGTGTCCCAATATGACCGAAGGGGTTTGAGTTCATTGTAACTTTTTATTTAAGACATAATTATAAATTTTTTTTATAACAGTATATTAATGGAAAATATTTTTTCTGTATATAAGGGCTGGACCCTTCAAAATTTTAAATTTGAACTACCGATTACTTTGACTTGTGATTTGAGCCCTTTGGATTATTTTCTTTGCATTAGGGATAAATGTCACGCAAAGCATCAAGAGACACTGAAGCTTCTAAACATGAAATCGAAGTTGCCATTGAGGAGATTCGACCCGAAACAATCGCAAATGTACTGAAAATTGGGTTGATAGATGAGATAGATAGATAGGATGAGGTACTGCCGAGCCAGTCGAGGTAGTCATGTGAATGATACAGCGTTCCATTACACTACGCAACAAAAAAAATTTTTTTGTCCGAGACCTAAAAGCTTTTTTTTAATAGATAGAGGCATACTATTTTATGAAGTCAAAACAAAATTTTTTTACGGCAATTTTTTTTTCAAAATTTTTGTTAAAATAATTTTTTTATATAGCGTGATCCATGTCGATGTTCCCTACTGTTTCAAAAAAAAAAAAACAGAAACTTGAAATTGAATGGGGAATGTTTATTATCATTTGAAAGAACATTCTTTGGCATTTATTTTTTCAAGATTATGTCTATCAAATGTTGGCCGCGGCTACGTCTCAGATGGTCCATCCGTTGAGTCCAATTTCGTTCAAGCATGGCGAATGACACGCGTGATGTTTTGCTCCAAGGCCTGAATCGAATAATGAAATGCCAAACAATACTTAACAAAAATAACATGACAGTATAACGCGACTCACACGTGATCTGTCAAAAAAGGCTATTGAAAAAAGCATTTCTACTTGGACCACCCTTTATAATGAAAATTTAAATATAGTTACCCCAAAACAATCTTAAATCGATTGATCCAACCATCGATTTAGTTGCAAGCATTTTCATTCGTTATTGTTATTTTAACCATTTATCTATAAATACAACCGGCACACGGTGTATGCAATAGACTTTTGGTTGCTAGTACTATTTTTTTTGATTGTTATTGTTACTATCGAATTCCAGCTAATTATTTTTCCTGGGTGTAAAAAAAAGTCCCATCCCACTAATAGACCACAAGGCTCATAAAGGAAATGACCTAAGTTTTCTTTTGGGCAAAAAAAATATACAAAAAATAAGTTTTTTTTGACAAAAATGTTAAAACAAGTTAAATTTCGCAAAAAAAAATGTTTGGCATTTTTTTTTATATTCTTAAAAAGAATGAAGAAAGGCTATAGAAAACATATATTTTCAAATATATACAATAGATATTAATATCAAATCAAAATGTCAAAATTGAACACCCTCCAACTCGGACAGTCCTTAACCCATCTCGTTAAAATGTTGTATGTACCATAAGTGGTGTAACATAACGCCCATTTTTTACGGGACTGTAGGTACAATAAAAGCATTACACTTCACCAAATTTCAAGTATTTCTATAGACTGGAATCACAGTTATATTTTAACTGTTAACTATTTGTGCAAAATTGTCCATTTGTATGAGAGGTACCAAAATTTTTCTCAGGATGATCAGGAAACCAATACTATGTGTGGAATAGTGAAAGATAGTACATGTAGATGTTATGAAATAATCAATACTGCACAAAATGTTGACCTTCGTGGGGGAGGACCCTTCGACGGAGTGGACCAACATAGTCCATATTTTACCTTTGCCTGAGATAGAAAAAAATATTGACAAGTACCAAATTTGTAGTCAATCGTTTAATGCTGTCGAAAGTTATCGTGCGCACAAACCAGACAGTCGGTCGGACATTGCTGACCCAAAACGGGGTTCCCCCGAAATATATGAGTACTTTGGGGTCTCTTAGGTCTCTCCTTTGATGTGTTGAAATGATTTTGTTGAAATTCTCTTCGTCGCTAGGATGCTAGCTTATTAGCGATATTTATTAAGGGTTTTTCGTGCCAGCAAAAAAAAAATTTCTAATGGTTTTAACTATAGTTACTAAATTTCTGCTTCTGCGTGAAAGTGATATTTTTAACATTTGCAGCCCTCACAATGTCCTTTAATTTTAATCAGAAAAAACAGGAATTGATAGAATTTCCATAGTATTTCCCCAATAAAATTTACAAATATTGGGTCCCCAAAAATCCAATTACTGTTTTAGATTTGTGAGCGTATGTACCAGACTACCTGTGTAAATTTAAAAAAAAGAGGGAGTTTTTAAAAAAACAGGAAAAAATCCACATTAAATGGCCCCATTACGTTTTCTTTTAAACTCATAAACTTTGTAAAAAATCGGTTCAGCCGTTCAAGAAAAATTAAAAATTCCGTTATTTCCAACAATTCATTTTATCAACTTTTTTAATTTTCAAATCCTCATAAAATGTTGGAATTTTTTCAAAAAATAAATGATAGCGACGTCTTATTTTACCATTTAGCAACTTTTTATAAATTTTTTAGTCAACAATAAAATGCATAGGTTAATATTAAATATTCTGACCCTTGACTGAAATTTTCTTACTTGATTATATAAGTATACTCGTATGAGCCCATAAACTCGTATGAACTACGATTTGACTGTAGACAATTTAAAAGTGTTAAAAAAATCCAATGTCAGGAAAATGGTTTCACATTGGGCCCATCATTTACTATTATCGCCCGAATTCGAATATAGGCTTTACGAAAGCCAAATTTTCCGAATTATCTATACAAAATTTGAAGGAGGTATGTTTTTGATTCAGAAATAACAGAAACCACATTTTCCAACCGATCTTTATGAAATCTAAATGCGAAAAGTTCACTGATTAAAGTATAGATTCTAATGGGTTTAAAAAAATCTGTTCACCTCTAGATGTAGCCCCTATAAATTTGTTTTGTCCGATTTTTGAGAAGCCGCCTTTAAGCTTATGCACCACCGATTTTGCAGGTAATCGGTTTAGGTTATTATGCACTATTAGGTCGGGGTATGGTATTGTCTAGTCGATTCTTCCCGACTTAAGCCTTTATTTACTTGTCCGAAAACAAAGCGGAACAGGGAAACGTTTTTTATATAGCCCCATCCAAAAATATAAATGAGCAATTATATTTAAAATTCTTTTGGCTTTCGTAATAATGAATATAATTTTGGATAATCACGTTTTAATATTAAAATAAAGCTTGTTTGTGCAAATTTGAAACGGGAAGCAAATATTAAACAAATATTAGTAACGCAAATAAACTCTATATATGATGTGTGTGGGAGCACATGAATTATCGAACAAATCCTCCCAAAACAATCACAAATTCCACGTCAAATAATAGATTATTTTTGCATAAACTCAATCTAATTGCTGCTGCTTGAAATGTTTACGTGTACGAGGGTTGGCGTTATCAATTGTTTAAACAATGACGTTATCTAAAAAGATGTTATTTACCATGAATCACAATCACTGCAGCATTATTGTGTTTGTTTTCTGTATTCGAAAATACGAGAGAATTTCGCACATTTAACTTGATTTCATTGATGGAATTCGATAAATTGAAATCGACACACAACACAATTTCTTCCTTAGACTAGTTTCAACTAATTATGTTTCGATGTTTGCTCATTGGAGGTCAAAAAAACATAATGCAAGGTCATCCAGTTATCAATTTCAACAAAATAATATAACACAATATTTTTAAATTAATATAAACAGAATTTATTTCATCTTAAAATGACTGCTGGAGGAGATTGCAGATTCTAATCTATGGAATTATATACTTGTATATATATATATATTTATATGCATATAGACTTATTTATGATGTTTCCCATCACTTAGGCATCGCATGGCGCATCCTTGACACTATTGAGGATTCGTCCCAATTTTCTGTATTCCCTTTGAGTGCACTCAAATTCACAACGATTGACATAAGTGATGCCATTTGTGCCGCAGACCGGTTTCTTGTTTTTCAAATCACATGGACAATAGATCGCCTGGGTCACACTCATCAGGGCACTCAGGCTTAGGATGACAAATAGCAAAATGCTGAAGTACTTCATTATTCACAAACGCGTGTTTGCAGATCTTCCTTCGCTGATCGACTGAACAAGACTGAAGATAGCAGTGTTTCGTTTTAAATACGAGAGCAGAGCGATTGCACAAACCTGAAATGAAGCTCTCGAATCACTTACGCTTTATGAAAAATATTTGTTTTTAATTGATTTATTTGCTCTGAGAGTTTAAACATTTAATTATATACACAAAAAAGTAAAATCATAACAAAATGATCAGTGTTGACAACCCGCTATGTTTAAAACGCCTAAGCGAAATTTTTGCTTAAGGGGACTATTGAATTACAAAGCCGTCTTCAGAAGTAGGTATAATTTGTCACACATATCATATATCGGTTGCATTAGTACGCAAAATTTCAGAACCATAGATTTAATACAATAGTAAAGTGGAGGTATCACCCCACAATAGAATCTTGAAGAACTATTTATGCATTAGTCATTCGGAGCCGACCGAAAAGATGATAAATAGCATTACCCAACAAAAATTTGTTGTTTGAGACCTAAAAACTTTTTTTGTAGATTGAGGCATATTATTTCATGAAACAAAAACAATACATTTCTTTAAGGTAAAGTTCTTTAATTTTTTTAAATTCCAATTTTCATGAAAGATACCTTTAGTATTTAGCCCTATTGAGTCGAGGTATCCTTTAAGTTAAAGAAAATTATAAGGACTACAAATGTTGGGAATATCACTTCCACGTAGAGACAGTGGTATATTAATTGTGGTCACTAGAAAAATATTATTTTTTTTCCAAAAAAAATCCTCTTTTGCAGATACGAATAAAAACATAAAAAAATTAAGTGTTTTGTCAAAAGGGACGTGGCACTAGCGCATTACAGTGTACAAAACTTCAAGTATTTGTATGGACTGGAAACAATGTGTGCAGGGGAGGTACAAAAAGGGGCGTGCAATAACGCCCAATTTTCACGGGACTGTAGGTACTATAACAACATTACAGTGTACACAATTTCATGTAACGGGTTTTCCAATAGGGATGATATGATTGTGAAGTGACGTTTCGGCCATTTGTAATATGTCATGATCTGTCGTTTGTTTTTCATTGTATTCAGTAGTGTTTACAATTTCATCATTATTTAGTTTTATTATCAAAATAATCGTTCTCCAATTGCAATTTTTCGTGCGCTAAGTCCATTTTTTTACATCCAACAAAAAAACACTTTCCAGTCGACCTACGACATTGACACCTATGAGCAATATTTTAGTTCTCGTTAAGAGCTATCTTTTTGCCACTGACCACCTCCAAGCCGACGTTAATGAGCTAGAGCAAAAATAAACTTTCCGTTCACATTTGAAAATGATGCTAAGTCAATTTTTTTAATCCAAAAAAAACACTTTCCGTTCGACCTACGACCTTGACACCCATGAGCAATATTTTAGCTCTCGTTAAGAGCTATATTTTTGCCATTGACCGATTGTGGCTACGTGCCACACAGCAAAAGAAACAATTGTATTGTTGCGAGAAAAGTTTAGAGATTCGATTATTTCAAAAATTTTGATATTGAATGGCTTCCAAGAAGTTGTGATGTACCACCATTAGACTATTTCCTGTGGGGTTATTTGAAGTCATTGGTCTTTCGAAATAAACCAGACTCTCTTCAAGCTTTACAAGTCAATATTTAACGTGCCATTCATTCACACGAAACATTTCATTTCCAAGTAAGTGTCAAGTGTTTGTTGTGGAGGGAGGCAGGCGGAGAGCTCTCTGCTTCTCTCTCCTACAAACTTTGACACTTGCTTGGAAAAAATTGTCTCATGTGAATCTGGACTAAACTATGGGTATATATTATTTTTTGGGCGTTACAAATGTACAAAGATATTATACCCTGTTCCACATTATTATCGGGTATAATAATCGGAAAGGTGGCCAGGTTATTTGGTAATCTTCAAAACTACTGATCGAATTACAGCCCAATATTAAAAATTTGTGGATGGCATTTAATACGAAAAATTTTAATTTTACGAAACAAATAGAGTAACATTTTCTCCAGAATATTACTAAAAATATAAACAAATTTGAGCATTTTTGTAATAAAACAAGTAAGAAAGTTTCAGTCGGGTAAACCGACTAAGGTATACCCTCACTTTGTGAGTAATGTTATATTGAATATTACTCGAATTATTCTGTCAATTTGTGTGGGAGGTACCAGAAGGGGTTTATCAAATACACCTTTTTTTTGCTGAACATTAGATACTTTAAATTCATTGCACTTTGTCGACTTATAAGCATTTATGTACTGGTATAAACGTTATGAGTCATTAAATTGTGGTATAATTTGGCCATTTTGTGTGGGAGGTACAAAAAGGGGCGTAGCAATAACGCCCATTTTTCACAGGGCTATAGACACTATAAAAACATTACACTGTACAAAATTTCAAGTATTATTATACACTGGCTTTAATGTTATAAGCTGTTAACTTTTGGTGCAAAAAGGTACCTTTGTTTGGGAGGTACCAAAAGGGGCGTGGCAACAACACCCATTTTTCCCTGGACTGTAGGCAATATAAAAGCATAATACTGTACAAAATTTCAAGTATTTTTATACACTGTTATTAATGTTATAAGCTGTTAACTTTTGGTGCAAAATGGTGCATTTGTGTGGGAGGTACCAAAAGGGACGTGGCGACTTCGACCATTTTTCTCGAGTTGATAGCGACTAATAAGCTAATACTATGTGTGGAATTTCAAAAGATTCGAATAAGTAGTATAGCAGTTATTAAAGAATCAATATTTCACAACATTTTAACCCTTTGTGGGGGAGGTACTAGAAGGAGTGGACCAATATGGCCCATCTTCGAACTTAGCCGGAGATAGAAAAAAATATTACCACATACCAAATTTGAGGCCAATGGGTTACTCCTTTCGAGAGTTATCGTGCGCACCAGCCAGCAGACAGACAGACAGACAGACAGACAGACGGACGGACATTGCTCATTCGACTTATAATGACCCAAAACGGATTTCCTCCGAACATACTTGGGGTCTTGGGTCACTCCTTCGTCGTGTTACACTTTTTTCCGTAGCAAATGATATATACCCTCGTCACACTAAAGTGAGGGTATAATTAGCAAACTAATTGTCTTATTGACAACACTGGTATCACTACTCACATGTTTGCACAGTTAAAATGTTTAATTGTTGTGAGAAGGCGTAATAACAACAAACAACCAGCACTCTCTAGCTCACGTTGTGTGAGCTGAGTTCAATTTCTCTGCTTACAAAGTAAACGAGGTTAGTCAGTTTTGGGTTTTGTTTACTTTTGTTTTGTTCTTGAAGCATCTGTGAGGGAGGGAATTCAAATGATATAATTACTCGTACGTATATTAAATTTGCCAATTAATGGTCACTCGATGTATTTATAACAGAATGTATTCTTATACGACGAGTCAGCAATTCTAAAGCAAACAAGGAACTTTTTTTGCAGAATGTTTGAAAAAGGCTTTTAAGTGGTCAAATGATATTAACACCTAAAAAAAATTAAATATTTTTTGTTTATTTTTATGGCTAATGAAATTTATGTAATTGTACTCGTAAAGAGAAAATAATATATAGAAATAAATATTATTTTAAAACACTTAGCCCCAGTTTTTGTAAAACGTTTTCGTTCATTTACGACGAAACATCAAATGTCAATCGGTTTTAATAAAACTGTGAGTAAATGTCTTCGATTTTATCAAAATTTTCATAAAAACTCCTACGAATTCACAGAAGCGCTCTCGGATATTAATATTTATGTTATGTCGGAATACTGACAGTTCCGATAGTTTCGATAAAGCTTAAAATGTTCCCGTGCTACAGTAGACAAACGGAACAATTTTTTTTTTATTTCTGATAGAAACAATGTATGATAGAAATTAAGAGAATCAAAAGTTTATGTTAGCAAATCTATTGATGAAATACATATAACTTGAACACTTTTCCAATATTATGATTGAGTATCAGGTGTGGCCATTACATGTCTATATAAATAAAATAAGCACAATGTCATAAATGTGGCCACACAAATGCTTCTTCCATGACCGTTTATCACGTACTTTCTATAAATGGTTATACACAACAATCGTTTGTATTTAAAGTAGAGAAGAAGGTAATTATTAACAATTACTAGTGCCCGACCGAAGTCGGATTTTAAGACCGAAGCCGGACTTCGGCTAAATTTACAGTGTTAAAAAATACCAATGATTTTGGAATTAATTGCTCATTATTATGGATTCTTACTACTTGTACAAAAATGCTTTCACTAGTTCGAGAGCTTTCAGGTGAGGAACTTATGTCTTTCTTCAATTATTTTTTTAGTATAGTTCACTTCTGTCGACTTTGCTGCTCTTATGAGGAATTCCATAATGGAATTTTCTTTAAAAAGTCATACAATTAAAATTTTGTTGTACTTTTTGAACAAAAATTCGACCTTCGGCCAAATTTGTCTGATTTTATGGTCGAATGCCGAATATTGGCCGAATATCACGTTTCGGCCGAAGCCGTAGCCGAACATTCGGTCTGACTCTAACAATTACACTAGATTGGTAACAAAATGTATATGAGTATGCCTGGTGAGAGGTGTATACGCGCACTACAAATCATTATCAATCAAATTTCGCAGAAATATTTCTTAGAGTTGCAGTTCGTTTAGTATTGAAAATCCCAATAGAAGTCGCTCTCCAAATTGTATGTTATGTTTCTTTGAAACATAAAATCCAAATTTGTAAGCAGCTTTTTCTATTGGTATTCTATTTTGACAATTATTCACCACATCTAAAATTATCGGTTAATATTTTGTTATATTTCCCGCATGGAGGTTGCTCTTAAATATTCTTTTAAATCCATAAATACCATAGTTAATATGAATGTGCAAACTATCATTTTTCTCTGCGTGTAGTCGTAAAATAGTGTTATTTACAGAGAAATTCACAACGCCAATGAGGAGAATTGAATTCGAATTAACGAGGTTTCTCTGTTGTCGTGGGAGATTATGCCCGCGTTAAGTTTGTCGCTAGGATTGCCATGTATCGGAAAAAGATATGGCCAATTACGCTATGCAACAATTTTTTTTTTTGAGACCTACAAACTGTTTTTTTATGGCGGCCGGAAGTTGGACCAAAAGAAAATGCACCCCAAATTGAAAATGAAAGTGCGCCCCAAATTTGGGGCCTATTTTCGTTACAAAAACTGATTTAGGAAATTACACCCCAATCGAGTAAACAGCATAAAATGAAAATAAACCGCAAAAAAACTAAAACATTTTCTCTTCTTAAATCTGGGGAGTACGCAATAATACACCTAAACAAACCTATTTTCTACTTATAAAACTATTCCTGTGCGGTCGGCCTACGGCCTGCGGCCTTCGGCCTCTGTTTAAGACTTTCTTCTATGGACAGGATCCAAAGTTGGCAACGTGGAGCAAATCTTTTATGCGTAGCCTCTATTGTTTCTAAATTAATAGATGAAAATTAGCCCCAAATAGCAGAGAAGAAATGAAAGTAAACCCCAACAAGTAAGAAAGTTTCAGTCGGGTAAACCGACTAAGGTATACCCTCACTTTGTGAGCAATTTGTGTGGGAGGTACCAGAAGGGGTTTTCCAAATACACATATTTTTCGGTAAACAGTACATTCTTATATTGCATTGTGCTGAACTATAAGCGTTTGTGTGCACTGGTATATTAAAGTTACGAGCTATGTAATTTTGGTATGATTTGGTCATTTTGTGTGGGAGGTACAAAAAGGGGCGGGGTGATAACGCCAATTTCAAGTATTTGTATGCACTGGTATTAAAGTTACAAGCCGTTTACTTTGGTACGAAACGGGCCATTTGTGTGGGCGGTACCAAAAGGGGCTGTACAATGATGCCCATTTTTTACCGGACTAAAGGCGCTACAAAAACATTATACTGTAGAAAATTTCAAGCATTTTTATGCACTTGTATTAAAGTTATAAGCAGTTAAATTTTGATGCAAAATGGTCCATTTGTGTGGGAGGTACCAAAAGGGGCATGCCAACTTCACCCATTTTTCTCGAGTTAATAGCGACTAATATACTAATATTATGTGCAGAATTTCAAAAGATTCGAATGAGTAGTATAGAAGTTATTAAAGAATCAATATTTCACTAAATTTTAACCCTTTGTGTGGGAGGTACCAGAAGGAGTAGACCAATATGGCCCATCTTCGAACTCATCCGGAGATAGATCAAAATATTACCACATACCAAATTTGAAGTCAATCGGTTACTCCTTTCGAGAGTTATCGTGCGCACCAGCCAGCAGACACACAGACAGACAGACAGACAGACGGACGGACATTGCTCATTCGACTTAAAATGACCCAAAACGGATTTCCTCCGAACATACTTACAGCCTGTTCAGCTAAATGTAACAAAACGCAGACGTGCAATAGCCACCCAATAATTTTCTTCTTCTTATTCTCACCCAAGCGATCATGTTTTTAATTTGGTTCATTGTCACTTATCGTTCGGGTAAGAGAGCTCTTTTCTTCATCGTCTTCCTGTCAAATGCCAACATTACCTACATGTTGTTATTGACATTTCTTAAAGCTTTTTCCACACGAAAATATCAGAACGGGGGCAACCCTATCTAACAGCTGTAAAAGTTGCAACAGCTGTTTCTAGACAATGAGAAATAATCAAGCAACCGAAAATAAATACAATTGTTTGCTTGATTGATCATATATGTATGTATATATAGGGGCTATATATAAATCGGAAACCTTCAGTAGCCATTTCAGTAAGTCATAGAGTTAAAAAGAAAGTTCTTGCTAAATTTGATAGCGATCTGAGCATAATTGTGACATGTATTTGGTAACAAGAATACATTTACAAACAGACGGACGGACAAAACAAAACCAATTCAGAAAGAGATTCTAGGTCGATAGGTATAATAAACGATTGTTTGGTTCACCTAATTTAAGGTATTATGAAACAATATAAAAAGCAACAGTGTAGTTGTAGGATTTCAATACATGTAGGATTTTAATACATTTTATACACACTAATAAAAGAGGTTTTTTGAAATTATAGTGGATACTTCAACAAAAGATACATGTTGTTTGGTTCATTTATCCATTTTTTATTAATTTTCCCAACAATTTCCACTTTATCTTTCAAAAGGACGGCAAAAATAACCGACACGAATGAATTTTTCTGATCGTCTGATTTGACATTTCATTTCGTTCGTTGTTGTCTTATAAGAACCAAAATGTTGGCGATAATTGAAAGCTTCTTTGTTTACAATCAAAACAAAGTGTGCAAAAACCAAAAATTTCATTCGCTTGCCAATAGACGTGCGAAGTGACAAAAAATAAGTTACAAAAACAGGCCCTTAGGGTCTTAGATCACTCCTTCGATGTGTTACACTTTTTTCCGTAGCAAATGATATATACCCTCGTCACACTAAAGTGAGGGTATAAAAAGCAGTCAAAAAATGAAATTAAGCCCCAAATAAAATTGTTGTTGTTTGATATGTTATTTATTGGGGCCCTTATTAATAAAAATATTGGGGTGTATTTTCCTGGGGCCCAATTTCATTCCGCCTTTTTTTATACCCTCCACCTCTAAATATTATCTGAGACCCCATAAAGTATATATATTCTTAATCGTCGTAAAATTCTAAGACGATTTAGCCATGTCCGTCTGTCCGTCCTTCCGTCCGTCCGTCTGTGGTAATCACGCTACAGTTCGCAATAATAGAGCTAGGTTGATCAAATTTGGTACAAATACTTCTTATAGTTGCAGGTTGTTTATGATTGCAAATGGGCCAGATCGGTCCATATTTAGATATAGCTCCCATATATAGCATCCAACTTGTTGTGATTCCTACTGTCCTCATCTACTATATTTTTTGTGTTTTTCGGTGTTATTTTCTTTAGGTTTGAGTTATTTTGTGAGGTCACATGCTATCCATGGTGGAGGGTATATAAGATTCGGCATGGCCGAACTTAACGCTTTTACTTGTTTATATTGAGGCATAACACTCTATGAAAGCAAACAAAAAATTTGTTTAAGGAAGTTTTTTTTAAATTTTCCAATTCCAATTTTTGTATAAACTGATATTGAAGCTACTAGCGGTTCAATCAAAAAAAAAACACTTTCCAGTCGACCTACGACCTTGACACCCATGAGCAATATTTTAACTCTCGTTAAGAGCTATCTTTTTGCCATTGACCGTTTGTGGCCACGTGCCACACAGCAAATGAAACAATTGAATTGTTGCGAGAAAAGTTTGGAGATTCCATTATTTCAAGAAATTGTGATATTGAATGGCATTCAAGAATTTGTGATTTAACACCATTAGACTATTTCTTGTGGGGTTATTTGAAGTCATTGGTCTTTCGAAATAAACCAGACTCTCTTCAAGCTTTACAAGTCAATATTGAACGTGTCATTCATGACATACGACTTGATTTCGTGGAAAATGTGCTCGAAAATTGGGTTCATCGAATTCGTTCCTGTAGAAGAAGTCGTGGAGACCATTTGAATGACGTTTTATTTAGAACTTAATTGTATCGATAGTACTTCACATTAAATAAAAAACTTTTGAATTTCCTTAACAATAAGTGTGTTTTTATTTTCAAAGAAATCATATCACTTTTATTGGAAAAGCCTGTATTTGACACTCACAAGAATTATATGTTTGGGAGGATATTGTTTTAAACAAAACTGTGTTCCCATCCTAAAATTTTTTATTTGGAACTAATATTACCGAAACATAGATTAGTATTATTAGAAAGTATTTTCTGTTTTTCAGAAGTTTTGAACAATTTTTTTTGAAATTTTATATATTTTTAAAATTCAATTATAATTATACCCTCACTTTAGTGTGACGAGGGTATATATCATTTGCTACGGAAAAAAGTGTAACACGTCGAAGGAGTGACCTAAGACCCCAAGTATGTTCGGAGGAAATCCGTTTTGGGTCATTTTAAGTCGAATGAGCAATGTCCGTCCGTCTGTCTGTCTGTCTGTCTGTCTGTCTGTCTGTCTGTCTGTCTGTCTGTCTGTCTGTCTGTCTGTCTGTCTGTCTGTCTGTCTGTCTGTCTGTCTGTCTGTCTGTCTGTGTGTCTGCTGGCTGGTGCGCACGATAACTCTCGAAAGGAGTAACCGATTGACCTCAAATTTGGTATGTGGTAATATTTTTTTCTATCTCCGGCTAAGTTCGAAGATGGGCCATATTGGTCCACTCCTTCTAGTACCTCCCCCACAAAGGGTTAAAATGTTGTGAAATGTTGATTCTTTAATAACTGCTATACTACTTATTCGAATCTTTTAAAATTCCACACATAGTATTAGCTTATTAGTCGCTATCAACTCGAGAAAAATGGGCGAAGTCGCCACGTCCCTTTTGGTACCTCCCACACAAATGCACCATTTTGCACCAAAAGTTAACAGCTTATAACATTAATAAAAGTGTATAAAAATACTTGAAATTTTGTACAGTATTATGCTTTTATATTGCCTACAGTCCAGGGAAAAATGGGTGTTGTTGTCACGCCCCTTTTGGTACCTCCCACACAAAGGTACCTTTTTGCACCAAAAGTTAATAGCTTATAACATTAAAACCAGTGTATAAAAATACTTGAAATTTTGTACAGTGTAATGTTTTTATAGTGTCTATAGCCCTATGAAAAATGGGCGTTATTGCCACGCCCCTCTTTGTACCTCCCACACAAAATGCCCAAATCATACCACAATTTAATGTCTCGTAACGTTTATACCAGTGCACATAAATGCTTATAAGTCGGCACAGTGCAATGAATTTAAAGTATCTAATGTTCAGCAAAAAAAAAGGTGTATTTGATAAACCCCTTCTGGTACCTCCCACACAAATTGACAGAATAATTCGAGTAATATTCAATATTACATTACTCACAAAGTGAGGGTATACCTTAGTCGGTTTACCCGACTGAAACTTTCTTACTTGTTTAAATCTTATAATCTATAAATTACAATGACGGATTGACAAAAAGTGATGAATTGGAATATTTATAAATTAAAAATTAGTGCTGTAAAATAAAAGCTAACATTAAAGTATAACACGAAATCTAGGAAAAACTAACTAAAATTCGAAAAAGTAAACAAAGTTTAAATGTTCTTTTTTTAATAAAATGTATATGGAAAACTTCTTACACAATAACTTTGTTTGTGTGTAAACACATATTTTATCTGTGAAAGTTCGCAAAATATATTTTGTTGTAATATATTAATATATGCATTCCGAACAAAATTTCTTGATATAAGTATAATATTTAAACAACTTGTTTCCAAATATAATTTGTTTCAATTCAAACATAAAAAGGCGATTTTCCCGCGTGTATTAATACATTTATTTTATTTTATTATTTAATAACATATGTTTATAAATGAATTCGTGTTAACACTAAAAAAATTTCAATTTTTTATAATATTAAGAGATCTGAGGTAGCGTAGGATTTGGTAATAATTTTTATATGGACTGGACTGTCTCTGGGCCTTGCCCATATTCCTTTTTACATTAATCAGAAGTTGGTTTTCGGTTTACCCAACTGACATTTTCTTATTTGTTATCAATAATACCTAATGTTTGGTAACCTCAATATGTTATTAAATAAAAATAATAATATATTAAGTATTAAGCAGTTTTGTTAGCCACTGTAAAATTCTGATTTCGTTAAAAAAAATTAGGGCGCACTGTTAAAGCATACTTCATTATCGTTGTTACGTGAGAGTCCATAACTGTTGAGAGAGAGAGCTTTCAAACACTTCCATTAAAGCTCTACTATTGTTAACTGCTGCTAGTGGCTGAACTTAAAAATAAACAAATTGATAATAATAGTAAAAACCCAACTAAATGAAACAAAAGCTTCTCCGCCGCCGGTGTGCTCAAATACAGGGTGAGGTAGCTGTTCCTTATCAGCCCATTGTTTGTATATAAATGTGTGTACGAGTAGTTAATTTTGTTATACCCGTCTAATTTCCCAACTCTCTGTAATTTATGCATTCATTGAGTCAGTGGCAATAACATTGCTTCATTATCATTTCAAAAGAATTTTGCGGCCACTTTTTACACACTATCAGTCATAATATGGAAATGGCCTTTTCATTATCGCAAATGTATTTGTGCAAAAGCACGTATGGAAATATGTACTCCAGACAAAGAACCTGAAGAGGAAGACGGACTGCGGTGACAAAGAAAAATCCCCAATTAAGCCTTCGTACTAGAAATCCCCTCCACTTTTTTGTGAAGACCTCGAAAAATGGAAGCAATTGAATCGAAACGAAAAACAAAACAGCACTACAGACAAAATAAATAATACCAAAAAGCAAATTCAACCCTCTTCTCGTTCTATGAATGATCGCATATGGCTTTTTTTATAACCTAAAGATAAGATAGACACGTCAATACGCGCAGCGCAGTTCAATTCCGATGGCTAGATAACTTTACACACCGCAATACTCACATAGAACGCGCAGCCAAAACCCACAAGGAAAGTAAGTAGTCACCGCACCAACTACTGCTATTGATTGCTGCTGACTGACTAATCGAATCAGTCACTTCGTATATTTCAATCGCTAAACATATATCAAGAATGAAGTTCCTGCATCTTATTGTCGCCTTGGTCTTAATGATCTTTGCGTTCAACGCACAGCCATCCGGTGCGGCACTGTGCCCCTGTCCACGCAATTACGATCCCGTGTGTGGCACCAATTCGGTCACCTATTCCAATCGCTGTGAATTCGAGTGCACCAAACGTGATGCGGAACGTAGCGGACGCAGTTTGGGCATGGCTCGTGCTGGCCCATGTTAATCAGATGGAAATCAAATGGATTAGGATTACCAAATTGTCGCCATAGCTTTTCCGCCACAACTCGCAAATACTTATACGCACACCCGGATTATCAACTAAATAATGTGGTTATACTGTTTTTTCTTCTTTCTTTTTTTTTGGTTTATTGCCATAAAGCCAATAAAATAATTATTAACTAAACCAAATCAATTTTTTGTTTTTATTTGTTTAGCATTTTGCAGTGCAATTTTTCACAATTATTAATATTTAAGTGGGTGTATTAAGGTGGGTCAATGTCAACAATCAATATTGCGCATTATCACAAATTCAAGTTTATTAGAGAGATATACTTTCAATAAAAGGTATTTGTAATAAAAATTTAAAGTAAAAATTTATAGAAGTGTAAGAAAATTCCAGTTGAGCCAACTGACTGAAATGTTCTCTCAAATTTAGAGGAATAAAATACGGAATTAGCTACTGTGTGTTGAAGATGCCTGAAAATTGAGCCAAATCTTAGGAAAAAAAAACTTCATTGCTAAAGCGGGAATGTCCTCCCCTGCCAAAGCTAAGAATTAATCTATCACCATTTGTATACCCTCCACCATTGAATGGGGAATACTAACATTGTCATTCCATTTTCAACACCTTGAAATATTGATATGCGACCCTATAATTCATGATCGTCGTGAAATTCTAAGACGATTTTTCCATTTCTGTCTGTTGAAATATACGCTGCAGTTCGTAATAATAGAACTAGGTTGAACAAATTTGGAATAAATACTTCTTATAGTTGTAGTTCGTTTGGGATTGCTAATGGGCCACATCGGTCAATGTTTTGGTATAGCTCCCCTATAGAGGTCGCTCTCAAATATATTTTTTGCCAAAAATTCCTAATTTTAAAGTAATTTTGCTGAATCTTTGCAGTTTTATTGTATTTTGACCAGAATTCATCACGGCAAAAATTTTACAAATCGGTCTTGCATTATCTAGTCAGCAGTACGAGGGTTGCTATATATATGGATGGCGCATCTGACATTTCCATTGGAAAGTTTGACATTTTTTAGCATAAACGTTCCCAGAACGTTTTGACGCACGACCATCATTGGTGTTGTTTACAGTGTCTTGAAAAAATCAATTTGGCAAAAAAATTTAATTAACTCGTGAACCTTTTCGTGCGATCATTTTTCACAATTTTCGACGTGGATTATCACGACAAGAGTGCATCGATGAACTTAAATCTTTGTATGGCGATGAAGCACCATCCTATAGCACTGTGAAAAACTGGTTTAATGAATTCAATCGTGGCCGACGCTCGCTCAAAGACGAAGGTCGTCCAAAAACGGCCGTTGTGCCAGAGAACATTGATGCCGTGCGTGAACTGAGAATGCAAAATCGTCATGTGACATACCGTGAGATAGGGGCATTCTTGGGCATTTCTTCCACCAGCATACATTCGATATTGCATGAACACCTGGCCTTAAAAACGGTTTGTTCTCGTTGGATCCCGCACAATTTGACAATCGCTCAAAAAAAGGCTCGTGCCGATTGGTTTAAAGATATTTTGAAAAAATACGATCGCGGTGCTTCAAAAGACGTTTATAAGATCGTCACCAGTGACGAATCTTGGATCTATGCGTATGAGCCCGAAACAAAACAGCAATCAACCGTGTGCGTCTTCGAAGACGAGTCAAATCCAACGAAAGTTGTTCGTGGAAGAAGCACTTCGAAGCAAATGGTCGCCTGTTTCTTCGGCAAAACTGGTCATGTGGCGACTGTTCCGCTTGAGCAACGTAGGACGGTCAATTCTGAGTGGTACACCACAATTTGTTTGCCTTCGGAGAAATTCGAAAAACGAACAAGAGATGACGAATCATTGTGCACCATGACAATGCGAGCTCTCACAAATCGGCTCAAACCAGCGCCTTTTTGACCGGCCAAAATGTCGAATTGATGGGTCATCTGCCGTACAGCCCTGACTTGGCACCCAATACTTCTTTTTATTCCCGCACATCAGAAGATGCTTTTGAAGCGTTCAAAAACCATGTTTTGGAGGTGTCTCAATCGGAGCGGAAAAAGTGCTTCGACAATTGGTTTGAGCGCATGCAAAAGTGTATAAATCATGCTGGAGAATACTTTGAAAAACAATAAAACCATTTTTGATGATAAATATTTGCATTTTCATTATTAGGCCAGAAATATATATAGCAGCCCTCGCATTTAAGTGGTGCTAGACTCATAGATTAACATAAGTCTAGCATAGGCAATAATTCATATGGTTATTGTCTATGCAGATGACGTGGCAATAACAGGCCCTTCATACGTTGGTCTTGATGTGAACCCGACCAAGACAGAACTAATTATTTTCAGCAGGAGATGTACGGGTACCAAATGTTGTACCTGTCTCCTGGGGGAATTGAAATTCGCTTCTCTGAAAGCCCAAAATATTTAGGTAGTTTACAAGACAATAAGTTCAACTTCCAACGCAACACTCTGGAAATTGCAAAAAATGCCGTGGTAGCACTATATACCGTTAAAGGTCAATAGAAAACTATTGGGGTCTGAAGCCGTGTATAGAATTGGTGGTATTTGGTGTATGCAAAGTCGTCTGCACGCAAAGAAAAAATTCGTTTCTGCGAAACGAAATATTAGACAACTACAATTCTCGTTTACGACGACTGAAATTATTTTGGTCAGAACAAAAAATTGCCTACGCGAAATAAGTTTATGTCACAATAAACGATATTTCGGTTCCGGCAAACGAGAATTGTAGTTGTCTAATATATCGTTTCGCAGAAACGAATTTTTTCTTTGCCTGTGGCGCCTCTGCAGAAATTCACCTTCTGTGCATACTAAATAAAGTTCTGCAATGGCTTGTAACGGGTGTTTTTTGAAGTTACAGAACTTTAAATTATAATAAAGTGAACAAATATTTTAAGTCTCAATTAAACTGGCTTTATTGGTATCATTGGTGTTATGTGACCGCCACTGCCTGCGCGTACGCGATGCATTCTGCAACTCCTAACTTTTCGTAGCATTTGCGGCCGTATTTCGCCAATAACTCGTCGAATGCTGATTTCCAGGAACTATGCTTTCATAAAAAATTTATTTGAGTAAATTAATTGAAGCGGGCGTTGTGTGGCATGTGGCTCCGTCCTGTTGCCGACCACATGTCAGCAAAATTAATTCCAGCTAATTGAGATGAGAACGAGTGTATTTGCACATTTTTCCCACAAGATGGAGCAAAAGTAAATTCCTCGTACGTTTCCACCGAGTGAGCAGATCTTTAGGTATCCATCTAGAGTATGCAAATGCGAATGTACGTCTCAAAGCCTTTGTGGTGTCTATGCAGATTAATTGTCTTTGCTGTATGATATTGTCATCTGGTTTGCTGAAATCCACCTTCTGCGCGATACAAAATAAAGTTCAGCGAATGGCTGGTATGTTTATTACTGATGCGTTGAGAACGACACCAACTGAGGCACTAAATGTTATACTACATTTAATGCCGCTACTAGACATTCTACTGCTATTAGACTTAGGAAACTGTCATTATGGTGAGGACACAATGCCTGAATGATCGCATGTCAGGAACTTAAACGTTTATATTGTTTCAACTCAACAACCAAATGGACTTTGGTGTCTTTTCTAAGGAACTTGACCTATCCGTTGCAAAAAAGACTGTTTGATCCTTGTAATGTGTTCTACTGTGAAACCTTAACAATTTGAGACTTAGCAGAATGGCTGAGAATTAATGTTCGGACTTCAATATTTTCTATGACAGTCAGGTTGATATAACGTCCCTGGGAACTATCTTCCTTCGCAATTCTCTTTACGAGATGGCTGAACAGTTTGATATTCACATGATTTTAGTAAATGGGCTACAGGGAACGGCAAAAGAACCTCCAATGCTAGGAACTACCTCATATTCTTCTAAGCAACTGGAGTATGAGGACATACCTATAGCTCTTTTTGAGGTCAAGAGTCAAGAACTGCATACAATCCAGGCTGATGTGACCCTACCTGAACTTCAAACGCGCCAAAGCCTTGCTGCCGATAGCGAGACCGGGCATATCACTTATCTGTCACGATGTCATGACGAGTCACGGTCTTATTAGACGACACGAAGACAAATTGAAGGTCCTACGTAAAGACTTTTATAGAAACGAATAGGAGGAATCAATATTGTCGTTTGTTATTTGATCGTTAACCGAAAAGAGAGTCTTTGGGTATAATTATCATTCGTCTGTGTGAGTCATCCCCATTATAGTCTCTAAGAGTTTGGTTATCGAACTATCAATTAAGGCCTTTTTCAAAAGCCAGCCATGTAGATTACTGAGTGCGGAAATCATGATATTATCTGTGGGTACGCAATGAAATACATGCAATACATTTTACCATGTAGAAATACTTGATTTGTATAGAAGAAAAGAAAGTAAAAAGAAGCAGCTATGACTTGAGCCCGAAGAATTTTCCAGTTAAATCGGAATCAATATTCTGTATCTGCGCCCTGCTCACTCAAGAAGTCGACAGGCTACCCTAGGTCGCATTTCTTTGGGGAGTTAGAAAACTTGGCTTGTGTTAAAATCCGTCAACTCGTGTGCTTTGTAAAACAATCAAGTTATGTTCAACGGGATTTACTGTGTAAAAATCAGTAAAAGAGAAAGGCATTTTAGAAGTTCTCTCTTAAATTTCAACGTTTAAAAATTTAAAAAATTCATTAACTCAATGAATTTGTTCATTGAAAACAGCAACAACTTCAAAAATTGTTTAATTGGCATTTTTTTCATGTGTAACTATGTCTGTAATTTTAGTCATATTTGGACATTCATTGATTAGGCCTGTCCTGCACTGCACGTACGATAAAGATAACTATGTACGTTATTGAATGATATTTTCAACGAATCAATAAATGCTTTAAGCTAAACCAATTCAATTTATAGACCACAAATTGCATATACATATCACATATATTTTGTATTTTCCGCATTAAACTTATTCCACAATTTCCAATGCGACCGCAGATAAAACTCAAATTCCTCTAATTGCTTTATTAAATTGATGAAAAACGCAATAAAAATTGATTTTCAATTATTCGAGAATTCAGTGGTGTACATATATAAATAAAATGGCATAGCATAGACTATGCTATGCTATGCCATTTTATTCATTTATTTTTATATTTTATGCCCTGACAATATTAAATAACAAAATGTTTCAAAAATTCCATTCGACTGTCCGTCGGTCTGGTTGGTTTTTGAGCATGATAAACATACACATCTTGTATGTGGTAATATATTTTCAAACTTAGTGCAATTTCGAAGATTGTGAAATATGAAATATTGTATGAATTCTAAAGGGTCCGCCATCTAACGGTTTTTTTTCAACTAGTGCTTATTTCGTGAATGGTAACACTTAGCTCATGTCTGATTTGACAGATAATTAGTTTTATCCTTCCGCTGAACGAATATGGTTGTGTATACGCTTGAACTTTGAAAAATACGCTTGAATGCGATCGACTTACAGAAGATGCCGATTTTGCCAAAAAAAAAATCATCTTTTCAGATGAAGCAAAATTGTCGCATTTGGGGCACAGAAAACCCGCACGCATACATTGAAAAGCCGATACACCCAAAACGAGTCACTGTTTGGTGCGGATTTTGGTCCAGAGGCATAATTGGGCCATGAGCAAGGAGTGGCCGTTACAGTCAATGGCGATCGTATCGGGCCATGTTGAACGAATTTTTGTTCACAAAAATTGAAGAGGAGGATATTGGCAACATTTGGTTTCAACAGGACGGCGCTACGTGCCACACAACCGAAGCTACTCTCGATGTTTTGCGCGATGTTTTCAAAAAAAAAGAGTTATTTGGCGGACCCTTATAATATTTTATTGATTGCTCTGTAATTTTGCTCGTTAGAATAGCTTTATATAGTCTCTAACATTACCCAGCACTTTTGGTAGCTCCCACGCAATGCTTCAACACTTCTGGTGCTTTCTTTTCTAAAAAAGATGTTGTCCTGTCAGAGAGTAGCATTTCAAAAATGTCACCTACACTACACCCTCTTGTACTGTAGCATTTTTAATGCTCAGAATCGAAAACAAAATTGCAAAAAGGCAGTCACTATAAACAAAGCATACTTCAAGGCGTCATCTAAATAAAGGAACTGTCCAAACTTCATTAGAAACCAGTCAGGAAAGGCTAAAGTCGGGCGGTGCCGACTATATAATACCCTACACCACTCTCGTAATATTGAATAACTCTGATATATAAATTTTGTAATTCATGTATAAATTGTTTACATAAATTTACTTTTGGGACATTTTATACTTAAATAATACCCTGTACCACAGTGTGGTGTAGGGTATAAAAACGATTGGATCTAAAGAGCAAAATCGGACGAAACATATATATGGGAGCTATAGTTAATCTATACCGATTTTCTTCAAATTCAACAATGTTGGTTCATGGATCAAGAAACTCTACCATTCTAAATTTCAAAACGATTGGATGTAAAATACAGCTTCTGTAGGACTAAAGGGCCAAATCGGACGAAAGATATATATGGGAGCTATATCTAAATCTGAACCGAGTTCAACCAAATTCAATAGCGATCGTAACAGTCGCGAAATACTCTAAACTGCAAAATTTCAGAACGATCGGAGTGAAATTGCGACCTGTAGTCGACGAACAACTTTACATGGACAGACGGACGAACGGACAGACATCGTTAAATCGACTCAGCGTGATTCTGAGTCGATCGGTATACTTTAAGGTGGGTCTAGCTGTGTTATTTTCAGGTGTTACAAACATCTGCCGTGAAACAAACTAATAATACCACAGTGTGGTGTACCACAGTGTGGTGTAGGATATAAAAATACTTTGAAACCATGGAAATACTCACGCGAATATTTGGGCTGTTCACTTGACGCTAAAAAAACGTTTGGTTTGTAGGGCAGCATTCTCCCCTATGATTTAGTATAGCAATTGTAACTTCATGACGACTATTAACAGAAATGCAGCGTTCCTGGTGGAAAATAGAAAGGGTAAACTCAAATAACACCCATTCCCTAAGGTTAACAAAAAAATTTTAATTAACATCAAGGCGGGATTGAGTAAGAAGAAAAATTATATAAAGTTCCCACGATAATCGAATATATGCCGGAACGAAGTCTGTAGCAATAAAATAGACTTAAGAATTATCAACTCAGCTTCTCCAAGCTGCTACAATAACAACAACATCAAAGGGCTCTATCTCTGAAGAAGAACTTGCCGGTCGCTAGAGACAAGCCCACATATTTCAGTTCCCTTCGGGTGTATAATGTAGCTCTTAGTCTTGTAAGTTCCCTGGTATTTTCCTGTGGCCCAGCACCCATAGCAGGGAAATATTGAAGTGTTCAAGAATCTCGTGAATTCAGGAAGACAGTTTCCAGAGAATGTACAGCAGTTTGACTCTCAGACAAAATATATTGAACATTAATTTTCAGTCATTCTGCTACCTCTTTATTAGCTAAGATTTATGCTTGGTAAACACGACAGTGATCGGCAGTCTTTTTGCAATGGATAGAAAAGACCACACAGCTCCGTAGTCATTTCCTGAAGAGGGAGACATTTCTCCATGTCTAATAGCAGTAGATGCGGTATATCGTCTTGCTAGAAGGTCTAGCGACATTGAATCTAGTATAACATAGTTGGTTTCGTTCTCAATGCACCAGTAATGCCCATAGCAGTCATTCGCTGAACTTGCATTTCTGCGCAGAAGATGAACTTTTGTAAACCAGATGACAATGCCACACAGCATTACACAGAACATTTTTTAGCTCGGAATATCTCTTTTGTGTCTGAAGCAAAGTTGTAGGTATTGAAACAGGAAGAAAAATGGGGAACAAACCTACCCGAGTTTCCGGACCGTGTTATCTCTCGGAGAGGTGATCACAATTGGCCACCGAGATCTTGTGATTTAACACCTTGCGACTTCTTCCTTTGGGGCCACGTGAAATATAAGGTCTACGCCAACAGCCCAGCGTCGATTCAAGACCTCAAAGATAGAATTCGTGAGGCTATCGAGGACATAGGGCAGCCACTTTGCGATTTGGTTATATAAAATTTCTTGAAAAGGATATGGTCCTGTAAGCGTGGTCGTGGTGGCCATTTGGCTGATGTTGTTTTTCATTATTAACGGCATACCTTCCTCTTTATTATGAAATAAACATCCGATCATTTATTTAAAAAAAAATTTTCTTTGAATACCAAAATAAAACCTTTTGTTGGAAAACCCTTTATATTTTAAAGATATTTTATGACTTTGTGGGCATTTTTGAATGCACTTTTTTCGGGTAGGTTTGTTCCACATTTTTGTTCTCCTATTTAATATCTACAACTTTGTTTCAGACACAAAATAGATATTCCGTATATTCAACTTATTTCATTCATGTTCCAATTAGATTCCTTTAATAGCGGCTGTTTGAAACTGGTGATCTACGAAATGAGTTGTTGAACTTATGTGAGCTGGTGAGCTAAAGATCTAGTGAGCTAAAGAGCTGGTGAGCTGGTGAGCTAAAGAGCTGGTGTGCTAAAGAGCTGGTGAGCTAAAGAGCTGTTGAACTAGAGTGAGCTGGTGATCCACAGAGATGTTGAACTAATGAGCTAAAGTAAGCTGGTGAACTAAATGACCGAACTAGTTTACTCAATTGAACTGAACTAAAATCAGCGATCACTTAAAATAATTAGTGTCCAATTCTGGTATGATTATTGCCGTATACAACCAATAAACTATACGCGGATTAAAACCCCAGTATGTATTTTCTTATTGCCATTTTACTGAGATAAATCGCTACCACAGCCTTCTCTGCTATTTACAGAATGTTGGATTTGAAGTTTACCTTCATGTCTAGTAAAATAAGGATTTTGCATTTTAACTTTGGAATACAAGACTAATTTTGCAATTATTATAGTTCTGCAAAGAATGAGCAAATTGTCCTTTCCATTTGAAAGTGAGGCTATACTGCAATTGGTTTACATTACTCGAACTTCTGTATTTGTTTAAATTTTTTATTCCATACACTAAGAAAGAATTCTTAATACAGAAAGAATTACATATTCATCTTTCAAAGGAATTTTTCTAAAAATGCAACAAACAACATAAAGCCTTTACGAGCCATCAAAATGAAAGGACCTCAGTGATTTTGTAAATATTGATTATACAAATTCAAGTGCGAAACGAGATGACGAGTAAGAAGGTTGGCACGTCGCTGTAATTTCTAAGTGTTTAAATTAAATTTTTTCAATTCGTGATGATGATCCACGAAGGGGATCGAAATATTGAATAAATAAAAAAGAAACAACAAACTAGACCTCGAGCTCAATTACTTAAACTTTTTTACAAAAAACTTAATAAAGTACAAAGGTCGAATATAAAAATTAAAAACAACAAATTCAATATCTTCATTTGAATGTCTCAGTCCAATCAATATCAAATAAAGCCGAGCTAGATTCTACTTATAGTATGTATTTGAAGATAAATTCGAATTTAACTAGCACATACACCAACTTTTCTTGTTAGCAGAGCTCCGTTATTAAGTTAACAGAGCTCTGGAATAAGGATTTTGCATTTTAACTTTGTAACACAAGACTAATTTTGCAATTATTATAGTTCTGCAAAGAATGAGCAAATTTTCCTTTCCATTTGAAATGCCAACACCTGTACATTATTTCTATGAAAGTGAGGCTATACTGCAATTGGTTTACACTACTCAAACGTCTGTATGTATTTGTTTAAATTTTTTATTCCATACACTAAGAAAGAATTCTTAATACAGGAATTACTTAATTAGGAATACAGGAATTACTTAACTTAGGAATTAATTAAAGGAATTACATATTCATCTTTCTAAGGAATTTTTCTAAAAATTCAACAAAAAACATAATATTGGAAAATAATGGCACAAGCAAAAATAAAATTATTATTCCTCCAATAAACCCACGTAACTGTTCACGCTTTATCTTTTAATAAAGTGGAATATTTTTCGTAGAGTTATCTATCGTATCTGTACATATGAATCAGTAGGACCTTTGACGTTACTCATAATCATTGATATATTAATAACATATTTTATTTAGAATATTCGCACGACTTCCAGAACTCACAATCACTCATGATTCGTTGATAGATACTTGTATACTACATACATATGCACATGGCGTTGAATACCATTCGTGTTGGAAATGAAACACTTGAGTTATTCGTTATAATTCCTTTTTTTTTTTTTGTATTTTGGTTATTTCATAGAAATTAAAAAAATAAAGCAATCAATCATTACACATAAATTGGCCAATTCAAATTCATTCGTTATGTTTTTTTTTGTGTATCAGGTGGGCGCATCTCGTGACAAGGTTAACAGCTGCCAGCATGAGCCAAGCCAATACTTCTGCCCTTGCGGGCCAACTTCTTTTGGGCACACAAAAATTCACAGGAATTGGGATATGTCTGGGAGTCGGTGGAACACACGGGTTCCAAAATACGGGCACACTTGCAGGCAACATCAGCCTCACTGTCATCAGCGGCCACGCGAATATCGGCCGAGACGAAGGCTAGCAGGGCCAACAGAACAATTGTGAAAATTGCGAAAAATTTCATGATTCTTTTGCGGAAGAGGTAAAAGTGTTTGTGTTCACTACTTCGATTGTTTCAATAAACTGAGTATACCAAAGCAGAGTTTTCCCGGTTATAAATAACTCCACTCCGGTTTGTGGTTAAATGCTATGGGTTTTTTGGCTTCAGAGCGACACTGTGATAAGAAACCCAAACAAAACAACAACAACAATAGTTTCTTTATATTTTATTTCCAAACAAAAGTAGCATTATTGGCTTACTTCTATTAGGAACGAAAGCTTGTATGTACATATATACACCAGTGGAAATGATTACGGCTATACGACAAGATAGCCCATTGAATTACATATAAAAGTGCACAGCACAACCCAGCAAACTCTGTAGGGCTAAATCCATAAACACCGGTGTGTGAGGAGTGGCAGAAATTGAAAAAACGGTTATCTCTGCTACATCTACAACTAATAAATAAAACCAACCTTGGGTGATACTCAATAGGAAAAATATGATATGATCGACAAACTGAGCAAAATATGTGTTGGGTTAAAACGCAGCGTTAGAGAGAACGCCTCGTTGCAATTATTACAGCGTATTTCTTCTTTAAAATAAAACAGAACCTCCCTAATGCCAACTCCTCAAATAGATATGCAATCATTTGTTTTTCTTTGGGAAACTTTAAATCAAATCCATGTCGAGTACTTTGATTAGAAAGTAGCACAATAATCTTTTAGCAAATAGCTAAATTAAATACAAAGCGATGAATGAATCATCTGTCTTTGGTCAAAATTCAAAGATATTCTAATTTATGAATCATGCATTCCTTCATCAAAGAACATAAACAAATTGCGGTAGATACGCAATTCCAATCACACAGACATGGGTTTCTTTTGCAAATTTTATAACGAACACAGTCATTACATTTTTAATAAGGAAAGAGGATTCGCTGCCCACACTCTGCGTCAACGTCAATTTCCACTGAAGACATTTCAACCTTTCCGCCGAAGCACACACAACAAAACCGCGCACAGACACACATCCCACTTTGGGGTTTAGCATAGAAAACTAATTCTGCTTACAAACTGATGCACTGACAGTCAAACAAACCAAGATACACTGAACAAAAAACAAGTACGAAAATGGCAGTCTAGAAAACCGACTGAAATATAGCCTTAGTTTGTGAGTAATTTACTACGGAATTTAGTACTTTATGTGGGATCCAGATAGGTTGAAACATTTAGCTCAGGCTAAACCCTTTCTTGTTAACAGAGCTCTGAGAGCTATTGAGTCATTGCAAAAGTAGTAAAGCCTTTTCGAGCCATCAAAATGAACGAATCTCAGAGATGTTGTAAATATTGATTATTCAAATTCAATACCTTCATTTGAAATGTCTCAGTCCTACCAATATCAAATAAAGCCGAGCTAGATTCTACTTATGGTATGTATTTGAAGATAAATTCGAATTTAACTAGCACAGACACCAACTTTTCTTGTTAGCAGAGCTCCGTTATTAAGTTAACAGAGCTCTGTTAATGCAATAAAATCGGCATGAAACTCTAGAATCAAAAAGGTGGGTCCAAAAATTACATACCCATGAATAGGTCATATTCCAGAACGTGTTCAGATTCTAAATATTTGCGATTTACTATTTGAATATATTTTAAAAGAAGAGCCCACTATTCAAAAACTAAAGGGTATTCCAACAAAAGGTGTTATTTTGGTATTCAAAGAAAAATTCAATTTTTTGAGATAAATGATCGGATGTTTATTTCACAATAAAGAGGAAGGTATGCCATTAATAATGAAAAACATCATCAGCCAAATGGCCACCACGACCACGCTTACAGGACCATATCCTTTTCATGAAATTTTCCATAACCAAATCGCAAAGTGGCTGCCCTATGTCCTCGATAGCCTCACGAATTCTATCTTTGAGGTCTTCAATCGACGCTGGGCTGTTGGCGTATACCTTATCTTTCACGTGGCCCCAAAGTAAGAAGTCGCAAGGTGTTAAATCACAAGATCTCGGTGGCCAATTGTGATCACCTCTTCGAGAGATAACACGGTCCGGAAACTTTTCCCGTAACAGAGCAATGGTTTCGTTGCTTGTGTGGCACGTAGCGCCGGCTTGTTAAAAGTAAACGTTGTCCAGATCAATACCATCCAACTCCGACCATAAAAAATCATTAATCATCTCTCGATAGCGCAATCCATTCACTGTAACTGTTGACCCAAACTCATTTTCGAAAAAGTAAGGTCCAATGACCCCGCCGGACCATAAACCGCACCAAACAGTCACACGTTGAGGATGGAGAGGCTTCTCAACAATAACTCTTGGGTTTTCCGAGCCCCAGATGCGACAATTTTGCTTGTTGACGTAGCCACCGAGGTGGAAATGGGCCTCATCAGTCAAGATGATTTTGTATCGTTCGTATCGTTTTTTTGTTCGATCGTGTTGTATCGTTCCATTTTTATACCCTACACCACACTGTGGTACAGGGTATTATAAGTTTGTTTCACGGCAGATGTTTGCAACACCTGAAAAAAAACAGACCCACCTTAAAGTACCGATCGACTCAGAATCACGCTGAGTCGATTTAACGATGTCTGTCCGTCTGTCCATGTAAAGTTGTTCATCGACTACAGGTCGCAATTTCACTCCGATCGTTCTGAAATTTTGCAGTTTAGAGTATTTCGCGGCTGTTACGATCGCTATTGAATTTGGTTGAAATCGGTTCAGATTTAGATATAGCTCCCATATATATCTTTCGTCCGATTTGGCCCTTTAGTCCTATAGAAGCTGTATTTTACATCCGATCGTTTTGAAATTTAGAATGGTAGAGTTTCTTGATCCATGAACCAACATTGCCGAATTTGAAGAAAATCGGTTAAGATTTAGCTATAACTCCCATATATATGTTTCGTCCGATTTTGCTCTTTAGATCCAATCGTTTTTATACCCTACACCTCACTGTGGTACAGGGTATTATTTAAGTATAACATGTCCCAAAAGTAAATTTATGTAAACAATTTATACATGAATTACAAAATTTATATATCAGAGTTATTCAATATTACGAGAGTGGTGTAGTGTATTATATAGTCGGCACCGCCCGACTTTAGCCTTTCCTTACTGGTTAGTAATGTCGTTGTTGAACTCTGTTTCAACAATTACTTTTAAGCTTCTATTAATGCATGAATTATCTGAATTACTTTTACTAAAATGCACAGAATTATTATTTTCATTAGAATTCCCTAATTTGTATCATTACTTTTGAAAGGGGTGGCAACCCTTTATCCAATTCCTGCCATGGAGGCAAAAGCTTTTACTCAGTTGGATAAAGGGCTGCCATCTTTGCTCGTTCTTCCAATTGTAGTTTCGCTGAATTCATAGATTCTAAGTCTCTCTAAAAGGTTTGCTCTATACCGCTTACTTCACTTTTGCAGCGACAACAAGAGCGGTAAGCAGCACCAACCTTATACCAATAAACTGTTCACACAAATAAACTGAAACATTTGCCTTTTTTATTTTGTTTCTCTGGCATTTTAAGTTTACAATCCTTGGGAGTTTCTGTTTCGATAATAACCACATACAGTCCACTTACAGCGAACTCGCCACAGGATTGATCAGTCGTAGTTTCTACTTGTCAAATGTCAAAGAATAAAAGCTTCAAAAGTGACAGCTACCGAAATACCGGGTGATTCAAAATAACACCTCTTGCTGGAAGACCCTGTAGAAAGTTCTTCCAATAAACCAGGTATCGAAGCTCTTGAATATCGCTGGGAAAAGTGTATCGAATTAAAATGAGTTTATGTTAAGAAATTAAAAAAATTGTTGTGTTTTCTTTGTTAGGTCGGCTAATTTTGGCACCGCCCACGTACCTATGAGCCATCGTTCCTTTTCTGATGTTGCGATGAATAAAAGTTAAAAATAAACTTATGTACACGCCGAAAAAAATCGCTTCTATAGTACATTGTCCCAAACATATTCGGCTTGAAATATACATATGTTTAGGGTACACTCCAAATATATAATATTTGACACAAATAAATATTATATGTTTGGTAGGATATGTTCTAAACAAAAATGTTCTTCCATTCAAACATTTTTTTATTTGGAACTAGAATTTCCGAAACAGAGATTAATTTGTAATTATTTATTTTGGCCTTAACTTAAAGACAAGTTTTCTGTTTTCAGGTGTTCAAAGAGCAACACGTTGTTTATTTTTTTTTAGCACTAAAAAGTTATCGATCTCAGTGAATTTGTAAACAAGGATAAAATTGTTCACCGATATGTGATACAATACTTAAATTTGGAAGGTCTCAGTGCAGCCAATATAAAAACCGAGCTAGATTCTACTTTTGGGGAGTCTACGTCAAGACGAACACCGTAGTGGTCGACCAATTGAGGTGTCCATAAAATTGTATTGGATGACCGTCGGTTGAAGGTTCGTGAGCTGGCTGAAGTCATAGGCATTTCATCTTTATACATATATACATATATATAGATATTTACGGAAAATTTGATGATGAGAAAGATGTGCGCAATATGGGTGCCGCGTTTGCTCACAATCAAGACAATGCACCTGTTCACACATCCACTATTGCGATGGCCAAATTCAATTAACTAAAGTTCCAATTGCCTCAGCACGCACCTTATTTGAAATTAAGGATTTTTTTTTTTCCAAAATTCAGAAATTGGCTTGGGGAAAAAGATTTGCCAGAGGTGGAGGCAGGGTGTCTAAGCTATTGAAAATCGCTGGAAAAAGTGTATAGAGCTAAAAGTGTCGGCTAATTTTGGGACCACCCTCGTATATCATCAACAGAAGACAACTAACATTTGGATACGTTAGAAACATATTATTTTACACGCATTATTACTTTATTTCTTACAAAGTTTGTATGTAACTATAATGGAATTCTCAATATAATTAAAATTCTTCGAAATTGAATTGCATTGCATTTCGATAGAATTAGAAATTATGCGTTTGAGATTTCTTACATTAAAATAATGTTGTGCTCATAATACTTTAAGAACACTTTATGATAATTTCAATTATATTGAAGTTAAATTAGAAAGGCAATGAAATTTCATAATGTATTAGGAGAGTACAACATGTATTAGGAGAGTAGGCAGTGTGCTCGACTATGAGTTTGGGGAGTGGGTTCGATACCCACTGGAGGCTCTGGTCTATTGCAGCAAACATTTATTAGCCACATAATATTTTTTTAAGACAGCATTCTAACGAAGAAAACAATGCCAACTTGAAAAACATTTATGGATAAAAGACAGAGATACAGAGAGACAGATTTATCGACAGAGTTTTTTATTTTTTTAAACAGCGATTGTTTTCTTCGTTCGGATGCTAGCTTCCCAAAATTGTAACAAACATTTTTTTTGCGATTTTTTCTATTTTTTATGGTTTTTATCGTGCCATCAAAAACCGCTTTTTTTAATAATCAAATGTTTCTATGTTTTTATTTAATTTACCAAAAGAGTAATGGGATTGCATTGAAAATTACCCAATTATACCAAAGATCTTTTTCAATGAAGATATTTCTATCTACAAATTTTCTTTTCAGTGTAAATTTTCCATTGCAATCCCTCCTCTTCCATTTTGAATATTTTCCTTTATTTTCAATTAGATTTACTCCATCGTATCCTTTGTGGCTGCTGAGTGGCATTATAAAAGGGTTTTCTACTATTAATTTTCAATGACCCAAAACCTGTGGCTTTCTCATCCCTAAGAAACCCCGCAAAACACACAAAGACTGCTTATTTGTCCATCGCAACTCCCTCCACACCCCAACCCCCGTTAGGGTCACTATGTCCAAAGGTGGGCGGGTTATAAATTAAATTGAAAAATATTTTGAGATAGATAGCATATGTTGGACAATACACTTCTCTAGATACCTGACGACGGAAAAAGAAAAATTCCATGGAAATGATGCGGGATAACTGTATCATTTAAGAGCTTAAATGATGGGTCATCCATATCTTATTTGAGAATATATTTAATACTTTTGTTATTTTAATTGTAATACATTGAAAAAATACATAATTTTCATTTTTTTCGTCTCTTTATTCTTTGCAGTTGCCAGCACACCCGAGAATCTACCTAAAAGGGAAGATTCTTCTTGTTCGACAGGCGGTGGTGGCGGAGGTAACAGTAGCAGCACTGGCAGTGGTGGTGGCGGCGGTATTGGTTGTTCCTTACAAACTGGCCTTGCGTCCAGTACCCAGTCGGATTGTAGTTCCAGTGCCCAGGCAACAGCAGGTGGTGGTCCAGGCTCTGGCGGAGGAAGTGGAGGTGGAGGTGGCAGCAGCAGCAACACTCACGATTTTTCCAAAATCACAAGTCCCTCCGGTGTGGATGGCACATCGGAGAGTGTGAATTTCTCCATTACAAATAACAGCATTGTGTCTTCTCTAAATGGTCAAGTTGCAAGTAAGTATTCTTTGTTGTTTTTTTAAACATTTCTCAAACAAAACATTTCCTCGTGCCCATTAACACCTCCACCCACCAACTCACAATAGTCTGGGGGATTAAACATGGGATTTTTTTATGTTAGTGAGAAGTTAAGTCCAGACCATTGTTCAATGTTCAATATTTAATGAAACGTTGTTTCATTACATTTAACGACGAGGCGCGTAGACAAAGTTACGATGGAATCTGCAGTGTTGGATGGTGTTGGGGATCACAGCATATATTAGGTATTGTATATTTTTAGTATATTTAATAATATACTCGTATAGTATTGACGTTGAACGTTATAATGCAGAGATTGAGGACCATCTTCGAACTTATGCAGTGTGTAGCTATATCCAGACTATGTTCTGCACAGTATAATCCGAAGTCAGCCTTCTCATTAAGCTTTAAATCATCTGCATAGAAAATTTTAAGACAATCGGTCCCTCATTTAAAGAATTGTCATACTCACCTGAAAGACGAACGGGCGTAGGAACATATCTCAAGCGACATAAAATGACCTGAGACAAATTGCCCTAAATACATATAGGGTCTTCAACTCCACCTACACTAAAGTAAGGGTATAATTTAACATGTACTCGCATAGTTCAAAGAGTGTCCTCAGTTTCAGGAAAAAGTAAACCTGTCATCTTCGCCATATCTTCTTAACAGCTTCGCATATTTTTAAGATATTAATATCAATGAAAAGAACTGCTACTCCTCTTCAAATCCGTGTCTGGTGATAGGAGGTGAAAATGTAGATAACATACTTAATTCTCTTGAGATACTTTAAAGCCCTCCTCTTTACTAACACTCAATTAGGAAATATCCCTACAATTACCACATGTTTGATACTAGTCCATCCATCCAGTTACAATATAGCATTAATTAATCTCTCACATCCGTTCATTCATACATAGACCTGCTCTAGGCCAAAGTACATATCTCATTCATTCGTTCGTTTGTTGGTGAACGAACACTCAACGATAGGATAACATTAAATGGCAACAATTTCCAACGAATTAAACTGGCAGAGATTTGGGTTTAAATCTTGTGCAATATTGGCAAATGTCGTTACATAAATCTTGTTGTCTTTAATAAATCCTCCGAGTACAACTAAAATAATTTATTTGAAATACACATTCACACATACACCCGCTCATTTGTACAACTAAATGTACGTTCAACTATACAACACCTCTTTTGTATTCAGCAAATAAATTTGAATTTAGTTGCATATGTACACATCTACCTATCCAGGTATATATGTACATACACTTTGTATGTATACAGTATGTTAATACAGTTGCAGGGAAAAAAATATGACCCGTAAAATAATAGCACCAGTGAAACCGAATAATTTTGTTTCAGTCCATTTGTATGCTCTACACTAAATCACAGGGTTGGTTTCGGAGAAAAGCTAACTCTGTCAATTTTATTGAAGAAACACCTGACATTGATATTTTGGGAAAAACTAACCAATTTGCATACAAACTTTAAAAATTGGTAATTTGTTTCCTACACCCAAATGAAGGATCGGGCGCTTATGCGATTATTATTTATGGTATTTTAAACCACTGAGCCACGTTTCCCTAGAGAGCCTATTCGGCAATCCAGCAGATTCGTGATGGTTTAGAAACAACATAGGAATAGGAAATCATTTTACAAGTTTTCGTTCTTAAAAGGTTTCCCATAAAGTGCATAGGATTAGGTTGGATAGATTAAGAGTGGCAGCATGTAAAACAGACTCACTTAGACAATACAGTCATTGTGACCCGCCATGACAGACACGATAAGTGAGACGTCCGGTGTCGATAACGACTGCAGTGTGTTGGTGCGTTTGGAGTTTAGGCAGGGCCACATCAGCCTGGAATGTATGCAGATCCTAACTAGTGACCACCTGTCATTTGTTTCGGTAGGGGGCAGCAAGCTCTCAAGGAGAGCATGCAGGGCGCTAACAATAACCGTCTTCCATCTTACTCGATTTTGGGCTATATATCTAAGTTGATTACATGTTAATCCGATAGATCTCACTTCGGCTTCGGTAGAAAGTCTACCAACTCTTCTTTCTGCGTGCGTAAACTGATTGCAACGCAAAGCTTGCTTCGCTATATTATTATCCTCGCGGCGTAGTACATGCCCAATCCACTGCCATTTACGTTTTCGGATTTTGGAGGCCACATCCATTTGATTTGCCTGGCGTAGAAGCTCTGCTTTCGTTATTTCACGGGGCCAAAAAATACTTCAAATTCGTCGAAGGTTTGTAATCGATTAGTAACGCCACTGATTACCTTCCAAGTCGTACATCCGTATAACAACACGGATTTAACGTTGGAATTGAATACTCTGAGCTCTGAGTCCGTAGGCTTAAGTTGTTGTTCTGCCAAATCGGCGCCACAATTCCAAATGCTCTAGCCTGTTAGCAGCCTGAGCAAATATTAATACCGACTTTGGTCAGAACATAAATTTTTTAATTTTCAGCCATTCCGCTACCTCTTTAATAGTTTATATTTCTGCCTGGTAAACACTGCAATGATCAGGCAGTCTTTTTACACTCTTAGGTCGCGATATGTGGGATATTTTGGCCAAACCACCTCAGTAACAACGAACTTTGGAAAGTCATTAACTCGGAACCTATATACAGCCAAATAATAAGGAGAAAGTGGAGATACATAGGACATGTGCTAAGAAAATCTACAGAATCTATTGCCATAATTGGCTTAGAGTGGAATCCTCATGGTAGCAGACGTCCCAGACGAACTCTGAAGAAATAAATAAAAACCATTGGAAAAACGTGTGATGAAATTAGAAGAATTGCTCAAGATATAGATTGTTTCAAAAACTTTGTTGTTCCTACGCGGAATAAATAAAGAAAAAAGACCGAACTCACTTTGTGAGGAATGTAATATAAAAAACATTTTGCGCAGTTCACAGTCATTGCAAAAGTCTATAATATGAAAACATTTAGATGATTGTTACAGACGTTCTGGAAAAAGGAAGGGGCTTGACAAAACGCTAATTTTGCGTTGAACAGTAGATACTTCATAGACATTTCACTGTACAGAGACCTCTGATATTAATGTTATGAGCTATTCAATGTTGATATCATTTGGCCATTTCGTGTGGGAGGTACCAAAATGGCCCATTTTTCTCAAGTTGATAACGACAAATTTCAAAAAGTATCACAAAAAGTGGCATCATATTTTTTAAAAAGTACACAGTAGCACACTTTTTTCAGACTTATTCAATAAAACAAACGACAATAAAATCAAGAACTGAAAGCATTGAATGACAAGTTTCTACATTCAACCTGTTCGTTAACTTATTTTTCATTAATGTCAGCTGTGCGTTCTGTGCAAGCACTGCTATGAGGCAACGTAAAAATGTATATGGAAAATTAATAAAAATGTTGGTGCAAGGGTTCAAAATTATTTATTAAAGCGAATAACAACCATAAAATTTTTGATTTACCTTGACAGAAGTCGTGCGCCGACGTTGGTTGTTAACTAATTAGCAGACTCAAACGCAATGCACAATACAGCGTATTACGCGTTTTCGTACATTTATTTGTGCTGTGACATCGATGAAATATAAAAAAAAAACTGTTTTTTACAAAAAGTGCCACAGATTTAGTACAAAGGGGCTCGAAATAGAAAAAAGTGGCAAATTCAGTATAAAAATAAAAAAGTGGCAAATTCAGTATCAATCCAGTAAAAAAGTGGCAAAATTAGTGGCACAACGGTAACGCTGGTTTGGATAAGAAGTATATAAGTTATTAGAAAATCAATATTTCACAGAAATGTATGCCTTTTTGGAGGAGGTACTAGAAGGAGTGGACCAATTTGGCTTATCTGCGAACTTAGCTTGAGACCGAAAAAATATTACTACATACAACATTTTAAGTCAATCGGCTATTCCCTTCGAGAGTTATCGTGCGCACCAGCCAGACAGACGGACATTGCTCATGTGCCTTAAAACGGATTTCCGCCAAACGTTCTTAGGGTCTTAGGTCACTCCTTTGATTTGTTATAATCAAGTCGATGCCGCTCCGCTTCGAATCCCTGGGTGAGGGTATTCTTCAGTCGGTTTACTCGACCGAAAATGTCTACTATTGTTTTAGATTCTCTTTTTTCCGATATAAAATAACGAAATGTTCCGTTACGGGCGTAACTTTAAGTATTAAACCATTGTTGTATTCGTATATACTATATCTATATATATAAAAATGAAACGGTCCATCTGTGTAATGGCATCACGTCAGAACGGCTGGAGCGATTTGGATGATTTTTTTTTTTATTCGATTCTAAATTTTCACGAGATGGTTTATATAGAAAAAAAAAATTAATTGGACAAAGGGGCGTGGTACCTCCCATACAAATCGCAGGTTAAAAATCCGATATTTCTGCTCCTATTATAGGTATAGTGCTGAAATTTTGTTTGTATGCATTTAATGGCAGATTATGTGAATTTTCCAAAAATGGGCGGAATCGGACCAATGGGCGTGGCCCCGCCCATATAAGCCAAATTTTGAAATTGAGATATTTTGCACAATTTGTTAGCGAGAGTGCTGGCATTTTGTGTATATGTAAACGGTGGCAGTCTACGTGATTGATCCAAAAACGGGCGGGATCGAACCAATGGGCGTGGCACCGCCCATATAAGCCAAATTTAAAAAATGTGATATCTTGCACAATTTGTTAGTGAGAGACCTGGAATTTTGTGTATATATATCCGTTGGCGATCTACGTGATTGGTCCAAAAATGGGCGGGTTCGGACCAATAGGCGTGGCCCCGCCCACAATGACCAAATTTTGAAATTTTTATATCTTGCACAATTTGCTATCGGGAGTGCTGCAATGTTGTGTATATGTATCTGGTGGCATTCTACGTAATTGGTCAGAAAATGGGCGGGATCGGACCAATGGGCGTGGCCCCGCCCTTATAAGCCAAATTTTGAAATTGATATAACTTGCACACTTTTTTATCTAGAGTGCTGTCATGTTGTAGATATGTATCTGGTGACAGTCCACGTGATTGGTCCAAAAATTGGCGGCATCTGACCAATGGGCGGGCCACCGCCCATATAAGCCAAATTTTGAAATTGAATTATCTTGCTCATTTTGTTAGCGAGAGTGTTGAAATTTTGCGTATATGTATCTGGTAGCAGTCTACGTGATTGGCTTTCAAATGGGCGGAATAGGACCAGTGGGCGTGGCCCAGCCCATATTTTGATATATCTTGCAAGCATTATATAGGAAATACATGAACAAAAATGCTCGGTATGCGATAATTACAGCTGCTCACTCCAATACAATCGCAATATGATAATGTGATGCAATATCAATGAAACAAGAATTTGGAAATTTTATAAGTATACATTTCTATTTTCTGGACTTTCCGCTGAATTCGGTATTTTTTCATTCAGTGAATTTATTACTAATACCAGTAAGGAAAGGCAGAAAGTCGGGCGGGGCCGACTATATAATACCCTACACCTCCCTAACAATGCGATAAGGGTCATTGCGATAATAATTTGGAATAATTGGTAAATGTATTTTGAACCGATAATCGCAAAATTAAGCAATATTCGTTCCTAAATTGAGAAAAATCTTTCTGGAGAACTTTGTAATGATCGGAAGTAAAGTACAACTTCTATAGCGCTTTGTAACCAAATCTGGAGGAACATATATATGGAGGTTATATATAAATCTGAATCGATTTTCCTAGAATACTCATTCATGTAAAATAGAAACCTGTTTCTGTCGAATTTCGTACTGATCGGATATAAAACACAGTCTCTACAGCGCTTACATGTCAAATTGGGGGTAACATATATATATGGGGGCTATATCTAAATCTGAACTGATTTTCTCCGAATTTTGCGGCATTCCTTCATGTAATAAGAAACCTCTTTCTGCCGAATTTCTTACTGATCGGATATAAAATACAGTTTCTACAGCGCTTGAATTTCAAATCGGAGGTAACATATATATGGGGACTATATCTAAATCTGAACCGATTTTCTCCGAATTTGGCAGTATTCCTTCATGTAATAACAAACCTCTTTCTGCCGAATTTCGTACTGATCGGATATAAAATACAGTTTCTACAGCGCGAATTTTGACATGGGCAGCGAAGCGCACCGGGCTCAGCTAGTATATATATATATGTGTAAACAGACCCAATAATAAGAAGATCCAACAAAATAGAAAACAAATAATAAAATCAAATAAAAATGATTTTTATGTTGTCGAGTAACTATGGGCGACTGTTATACACCCACACATCTACATATACATGTACAGCAGATTTGCTAGAAAACAATGTCCTAAAAGCGTAGTCGGGCGGAAAAAATACATATAACGCATAACAGCACATCCTTCAGTCTGAGTGTCAGTGTCTCTCCAGTTTCCACTCACAGGCATTGTGATGATAATGATACATGGCTGAGTATGTAAAACAAAAAGGAATATACCCGCATACATACATATATGTACAGGGACACACGGACACATGGGCACAGTCGAAGTATTTGTGTTTCCAACTGATTTGTTTGTTAGTAAATTAACCTTTGGGGATATCCTGAAGCTGCTAAAGACAATGGAACGAAAGTACCAACATCCGACCTATCCCCAACTCCTCCCCCTCCAGCTACAATTAGTGGCATATGTATATATATATGTATGGAGTATGTTCAATGATTTTTATACACACATTGATTGTTTCCAGTGTTCTTGTGTTGCAAATAAAAAGTCTCGAAATTTATTCGGATATGTAGGGTATCCCAAAAAGCATGCAATATTTGAATTTTGCCTCATTTGTACAATAAAGTTTTGTCAGCGAGAAAAAAGACACATTTTTGACAGCATGCAGGGAGTGAGGACGGGATTCAACACTAATTGTTATGGCCACAAATGACTTAATCACTCCTTTGATTTGTTACACTTTTGACATTTGGTTAATAGTCAGGAACTGCATACATTCCCGACTGATGTGGCATTCTCTAAACACCAAATGCAACAACGCACAGTGGGATGGCTTCACACATTTGTGTGCAAAAACTATAAGGAGTGGTCCTAGATCATTGAAAGTTGGCACTAAAATAAGAAAAAAATGGAATTTCATCAAAATCGGCCACGCTCAGGGTTCATAGGGTTATCATATTTACTTCGAGTGAACTTTGTTTTCTATTTCATTCACATCTTTCATTCATTTGCACAAACTGCAGATAAATCCTAGCAACGACAACAATAGTAAGTTGTTCTAAGACGACGACATCAAAATCGCCATGAAGTGTAGCATTTTATGATATTGAATTAAAAGCTTTTATTTTTTATTTATTTTTGTTACCATTTGGTGCCACTAACATTAAGTATGTCCTCTTTGTATCTCTGACCATCGAAATAAAAGCTTACTGGCCGTTTATATGATATCTTAACACACAAAATACATTTACAAATCTTTAAATATTTTCATGCGGAGATGGGATACCTTAAATTAGTTATTCACGGTCCTATGATCATCATAGAAGTAAGGGAAATAAATATATATGAACTGTTTATTTTATTAACCCCTTTATTTTAAAAAGGGTAAATAAAACTCAAATGCGAAAATGTTCACTTAATATAGATACATTAAACTCTTGAGATGAACTGAATGTAAATAATATATTTCTATTATTCGCCTATCTTTTTAAAAATTCTACTCTTGGTTTAAAAGCAGGATGGCGTTTACGCCACCTTCATATACAGTTATTCACTACGATTTGAATTCTGAATATATCGATACCTCCATTCTAAAACATGCTAAGTCGACTAAGCATAGTTTAAGGGAGATTGCATTTTTAATTTCTAAATATTCCAAATTATATTCAGTCAAAATTTGTTCACAAAACAGTACATGTCATTCGATTTGCATTATAAAGGAATTCCACACAAATTTAAAAAATTCATGAAACTTTGATCGCCTCTCCTGAAAAACTACCTTTTTGCACTTAGCAAAAATTAAGTAGTAACAAACACATCTTCTCTTGACACTCACTGTTCACACTCCGGCATTCAGATCTCTAAATTTATATCTAAAACTATCTATAAATATTAAATGTTGTTCTCCCTCTTTTGCAGGACACGGTGCTCTAACCATAGTACGACGTTCGAATAGCCGCAAAAGTTTCGCCCAGATCGAAACTCAGCATTTACATCAACAACAGCAACAAGCATCTATTCCAACTCCTTCGTCTACCAGAGGCTCATTTCTAACTGATGACTCTTTAGGAAAGGCGCCCGCCAACACTACTGCACTACAAAACGACAATCGTCTCAACGAATCATCGGCGGCCAACACTAACTACCAACAGACCTATTCCTTAGCACAAACACTACCACCCACCACCCACAGCGCTCAACAACTACAAACGCAGCAACAACCGACACCACCATTAAACATGCTACCCACATCACCGAATTCGAGCAATACAGCACCACAACTACCAACAGCCACCGATACTCAGGATGAGAATATATCCGAATCCGTTATGTCCAGGGACGAGAGCGCGTCAACACTCGTGTCGGCCAAAGCCAATGTCGATTTGGCTACGGAAAATTTACCAGCTGTCGATACACCAGATGCCTGTGATAAAGCTGCGTTGAGGTAAGCTGAGAGTCGATCTTAATTATAATTATTTACTGAAAATTGATTTTTTTCAAAATCGAAATCAAGATCGGTTGAAGAAACCAATTTTGAAATGGAGAAACTTAATTGATTATCTGATTAAAACTTTGTAAACCTACATAGAATGATTTGCATTACTAATTTATAGAAATTGTGTGTAATAGCATTTTTGTATTATTGAAATGTTCTGTCATTAATACATTATAAAATAGCACTGTCCAACAAATTAAGACTTTTTGATTGGAACAGAATAGCGACCCTGTAATTCTGAAAGGGCATATTGAGTAGATAATTTTTGTAGAATAAACTTATTGTCCAGCTGGTCTGACTTTTTTTTACAGTGGGTCAAAGTTTTCAATTTTTGTGCGAAGGAAGCATTATACTAAATGAACAAGTAAGAAAGTTTCAGTCGGGTAAACCGACTAAGGTATACCCTCACTTTGTGAGTAATGTAATATATAACATTACACCAATAAATCTGTCAATTTGTGTGGGAGATACCAGAAGGGGTTTTCCAAATACACATATTTTTCGGTAAACAGTACATTCTTAAATACATTGCATTGTGCTGAACTATAAGCGTTTATGTGCACTGGTATATTAAAGTTACGATCTATGTAATTTTGGTATGATTTGGTCATTTTGTGTGGGAGGTACAAAAAGGGGCGGTGTGATAACGCCCACTTTTTACAGGACTATAGGCACTATAACAGCATTACACAGTACAAAATTTCAAGTATTTGTATGCACTGGTATTAAAGTTACAAGCCGTTTACTTTTGGTACGAAACGGTCCATTTGTGTGGGAGGTACCAAAAGGGGCTGTACAATAATGCCCATTTTTTACCGGACTATAGGTGCTACAAAAACATTATACTGTAGAAAATTTCAAGCATTTTTATGCACTTGTATTAAAGTTATAAGCAGTTAAATTTTGATGCAAAATGGTCCATTTGTGTGGGAGGTACCAAAAGGGGCATGTCAACTTCACCCATTTTTCTCGAGTTAATAGCGACTAATATACTAATATTATGTGCAGAATTTCAAAAGATTCGAATAAGTAGTATAGAAGTTATTAAAGAATCAATATTTCACTAAATTTTAACCCTTTGTGTGGGAGGTACCAGAAGGAGTAGACCAATATGGCCCATCTTCGAACTCATCCGGAGATAGATCAAAATATTACCACATACCAAATTTGAAGTTAATCGGTTACTCCTTTCGAGAGTTATCGTGCGCACCAGCCAGCAGACACACAGACAGACAGACAGACAGACAGACAGACAGACAGACAGACGGACGGACATTGCTCATTCGACTTAAAATGACCCAAAACGGATTTCCTCCGAACATACTTAGGGTCTTAGATCACTCCTTCGATGTGTTACACTTTTTTCCGTAGCAAATGATATATACCCTCGTCACACTAAAGTGAGGGTATAAAAACAAACTGTAAATTAATGTCTTGAGAGAATTTTTATTGTCAGAGTTATATAGTGGAATTTTATGAGGATCGTTTTTGTGGAAGATCTCAACCCTCTAGCTTACCTCTTTTTCGGTCAATTTGGCCCTTTTTTCAAAAAATTAAAAACCCTTTCAAAAATTACATTTAATGATAAAAATATTCTACGAAAATTTCAGTGGAGGTTGCCAAAGGCACCAAAGTAAATTAAAGTCGAAATTTACTTTAGTGTCTTTGAAATAAATTAAAAGCCGAAATATCTATGGAACAATTGGAGCAGAAGAGCGACTCTATAATTCTGAAAGGGCATGTTGAGTCGATTATTTTGGTAGTATAAACTTATGGTCCAGCTGATCTGAGTTTTTTTTACAGAAGTTTTAATTTTTTGTCGAAGGGAGCATTAGCGTTATATAGTAAAATTTTATGAGGATCAATTTTTTTAAAGATCTTAACCCTATTGCTCTCTCTTAATAGGTAAATTTCCGGTGAATATAGAAACTAGTAGTCTTGAGATGAACTGAATGTAAATAATATATCGTATATCTAAATCGCGATCCATTTCTAGGTTCCCTACTTTGTTAAAGAAATAAACACTGAAAATTCAAATTGAATGGGGAATGTTTATTATCTTTTGAAAGAACATTCTTTGGCATTTATTTTTTGAAGATTATGTCTATCAAATGTTGGCCGCGGCTACGTCGCCTCAGATGGTCCATCCGTTGAGTCCAATTTTCGATGACTCGTTCGAGCATTTCGACTGTTAACTGGCGAATGACACACGTGATGTTTTGCTCCAAGGCCTGAATCGAAGCGGGTTTGTCCGCATAAACTTTAGACTTTACATATCCCCACAGGAAAAAGTCTAACGGTGTGATATCACACGATCTTGGTGGCCAATTGACCGGCCCAAAACGTGAAATTATCTGCTCACCGATATGTTCTCTCAATAAATCCATTGATTGATGCGATGTGTGGGAAGTGGCGCCGTCTTGTTGAAACCAAATGTCGCCGAGATCACGAGCTTCAATTTCAGGCATCAAATAGTCGGATAGGGAATCGGTCAATGGCAAAAAGACAGCTCTTAACGAGAGCTAAAATATTGCTCATGGGTGTCAAGGTCGTGGGTCGACCGGAAAGTGTTTTTTTTTTGGATTTAAAAAAAATTTGCGCAATTGGCGAACGATTATTTTGATAATAAAACTGAATAATTTGTAAACGTTTTTTAGCCGTAAGTCTTTCCATGATGAAATGCCAAACAATACTTAACAAAAATAACATGACAGCATGACACGACTCACATGTGATCTGTCAAAAAAGGCTATTGAAAAAAGCATCTCTACTTAGATCACCCTATAGTATTTTTTGTATAAGTTGGCGTGTAATTTTGATAATTAAGCGTAAAGACCTATATATATACGACATAGAATATCTAATCATTAAATGTCCTTTTTGTAAGGATTTTTTCGAAAAAGGGCCAAATTGACCCATTAAGAAGTGAGCTAGAGGATTAGGAACTTCCACAAAAATGATTCTCATAAAATTCCACTGTATAACTCTGATTCCACTGTAAGAAATCTCTCAGACATTATCTTAGCCTCTCCATCCTCAACGTGGCCTTACTTTTTCGAAAATGAGGTTGGATCAACAGTTACGGTGGATGGATTGCGCTATCGAGAGATGATTAATGATTTTTTATGGTCGGAGTTGGATGGTATTGATCTGGACAACGTTTACTTTCAACAAGACGGTGGTACGTGCCACACAAGCAACGAAACCATTGCTTTGTTACGTGAAAAGTGTCCGGACCGTGTTATCTCTCGAAGAGGAGATCACAATTGGCCACAGAGACCTTGTGATTTAACACCTTGCGACTTCTTACTTTGGGGCCACGTGAAAGATAAGGTCTACGCCAACAGCCCAGCGTCGGTTCAAGACCTCAAAGATATAATTCGTGAGGCTTTCGAGGACATAGAGCAGTCACTTTGCGATTTGGTTATGGAAAATTTTATGAAAAGGATATGGTCCTGCAAGCGTGGTTGTGGTGGCCATTTGGCTGATGTTGTTTTTCATTTTTTATTAACGGCATACCTTCATCTTTATTATGAAATAAACATCCGATCATTTATCTCAATAAATTGCATTTTTCTTTGAATACCAAAATAACACCTCTTGTTGGAAAACCCTTTACTTCCATCCACCAACAATATACAACTTTGACCCACTGTACAAAAACTCAGACCAGCTGGACCATAAGTTTATTCTACAAAAATTATATACTCAACATGCCCGCTACTCTGTTCCAAAAATGCTGTTGGACAGTGTAATTAACAATTTTATTGTTTATCATGTTTTGAGATATAACAAAAGTACATAATATACATACATATTATGTATGTATGTAAAAATGTCTTATTTTCATTACTATTGGATTCACCAAATTTTATATTTTATTTTTTCAGATTACGTTATCTCTTGCGCATGCTTAGTGCAGGCGAAATATCCGCAGATGTTTTGCAAAAGAATTTACACTATGCAGCTCGCGTCCTGGAAGCTGTCTTCATCGACGAATCCAAGTAAGTATTGTTCCGCTAAAGCATAAAGTTAACTTTTACACATATGTATTTTGTGCGGCTGACTTTGCTGCCGGCCGACAAGCCTACAAACGCTAACCTTTAATAGTAGAAAATGATCAAAGGAATTAACCAGCGATCATAAAAGATAACTGCAGCAAACGCTAAATAGCGAGCCACTACTAGAGTTAGAATAGTTTTGAGTATGACACAAAGTTGGTAAACCAAACAATTTGAGTTTAATTGGAAATTGAATGGTGAGATGATAACGCTTTTATGGACAGTTTCTGTTTTTCTTTTAACACATTCATCATTCACAGTGTTCAATTCATCCATATAACAATTTAAAAGGTTTCTCTCTCTCTTCTTCATATGATGATCGTACATTTATGCATTGTAATCAATCAATCAATATTCTCGCAACTCATCATTAGTGTCTGCTTATCTGTAATCAGTGGGAGTGAGAAAAACATCGATCGTTACATGTTCTGTTGTCGCATCAGTTGTAAATACAGAGCTACTCTCTCATCATTATTATGTGTGTGCGGCATAACATACTCGTATAGCTCTCGTCGTACTTGTGCTGTGTACTAAACTATTCGTCGTTCTGCTCTCGTCATTAGCTCCTACTCCTTTTTCTCCTATTCAGCTAATGATTCCCATTTGGAGCAGCCAGCCAATTGCCACTGGATAACCAAATGTTTCCACTGTTGATGTTGTTGATCCGCCATTTCTATGTTTGCCAATGTTGCTTTCAATGTTCCATGTACAGCGATTTTTTTAGTTTGTTTGGTTTTTTTCCTTTGGTTTAATTTTATTTTTGTTTTCTCTCCTCATCGCCAATAAAACACGAATCGAAAACGTAAAAATCTGAGCAGAAGTCCCACGGCGGGTAAATCAAAGACGAGGAGGGAAAGTTCCTGTCCATCGGTAGAATGTGAAGAGTAAGTGAGAGAGGTTTTGTTATCTAAGTCATCCAAGAGGGTGATTTCAATTTAGTCATTCTTACTTACTTCCTTTAACCATTTGATGTCTAAACCCCCCTCTCATCCGCTGCCTCAGCCTCTGTCTAAGTCCTTAAACATGTATGCCATTTGTGTACTTGTCTTAAAATACACAAAAAGCTAGTTTTTGTGAGTGTTTTTCATCTTAGGGCGGACCTCATTTATTTCCTTTCTTTTCATCTTCTCCTGTGGCATGTTTTGCATATTATAGCTACTACATACATACATAAGTATTCGTCTACTATGATTTCATCTTCCATAGCCAGTCGCCATTGCCATTGTGTCCCGAACATTTACTCATATATTGATAATCATCATAATCATAAATGCTAAGATGCCTGCCTTTTTGGCCTAAATGCTCAGAAATCCCACGCTATGTGTCTCCGTATATACCTACATATCTTCCCATGTGGATAGATAATGATGGATCGGAATTATTAGTTTTCCAGTTTCCTTCTTCCCATCTGTATGCTTTAGCCTCCGGAGTTATCTCATTAAAGTTAGCTGTGTGCTGCTGAAACTTGTTACAAAGAATTTTGATAAAGAGATCCTTCTTTATAAATTCTCATAGATGCTCATGTCAGTTTATTATACTTTTTATGTTTAGTTGTATGTAATATGTGTGTGATTATCTATCTGTACTTAGCAATAAGTTTTATTAAGTTTTAGTTATCAAAGAAGGAGAGAGAGAAAGGAAAATAAATAAAACATCTCTGTGTGTGTAGTCTATAGAAGCGCGAATTTTTATGATTTTTGGATTGAATCGGAAGATACACGTTTTTTTTATCCAAATAATTGATGTTGATCCTGTTTTATTCTTCTCTTGATGTATTATGACGCACTTGTATCGCTGAAACTCAACTATAACTAAGGATCTTTTACCTTCTCTTTTTCAGTATTCCATTTTCACTTGAGATTTATATTTCCAGTCTTTTAACCCATTCTAGTTTTCTTTTAATACAACTACTTATAGTTCTAAACTAAATCGATATATTGATAAAGAAATCTAACCTCTAAAAAAATATATATACAGATAGGATTTTGACAGAAATATTTCTAATTTAAAGTTATATAAATTATAATTTATTTAAGTTATTTATTAATAATAAAACAACCATACATATTTTCGGGCAAAAGCCGCATACCTATCTCATGGCAACAGCATTAGTTTTTCCCTTAGCTACTAATGTAAACACATTAGAACAACATCATTTTGTTGTTATTACTATATGCCTTTTTATAAATTCAATGGATGTATGTAATCGTGTATGTACCACATCCTTAAATTTGTCAAACAAGAGAGACAGCGTTTTTGTGTTTCGTAAGCGAGCACTTTGCATAAATAAATAAATACGTACATACATTTTCACAAAAATATTGGATTAGAGTGGCCTTTAAAAACACAAACATGGGAAAATATAAGTTCCCACCCTTCAGAATTGTTGCTTAGATCTCAAAATTGGAGTATACCAAATTTGGTCCGAATAGTTTAACTCTAAGCCATGCCGCAATAGTTTCCAAAATGTGCGGAGAGGCACATTTTCATAGTGCAGATTCACACGAGGCAATTTTTTACAAGCAAGTGTCAACATTTTTGTAGGAGAGAGAAGCAGGCGGAAAGAGCTCTCTGTCTCTCTCTCCTACAAACTTTGACACTTGCTTTGAAAAAATTGCCTCATGTGAATCTGGACTAATAGAGAAGTGCATAATGTTCTGACACGCAAAATTTAGCAATATGTAATTCATTATTGTGCGGAGAGACACATTTTCATAGTCCAGATTCACACGAGACCTCGAAGTGTTCTTTTACAGCATAACATAAAGCGATTCTCCACACATTTTGGAGACGGTTGCGGCACATCAAATACAGGGTTTTCCAACAAGAGGTGTTATTTTGAATCACCCGGTATTTCGGTAGCTGTCACTTTTGAAGCTTTTATTCATTGACATTTCACAAGTACAAACTACGCCATTACTAAAAATGGAACGATATACGATTCAACAACGCATTGAAATTATTAAAGTTCACTACAACAAGTAAGAAAGTTTCAGTCGGGTAAACCGACTAAGGTATACCCTCACTTTGTGAGTAATGTAATATATAACATTACACCAATAAATCTGTCAATTTGTGTGGGAGGTACCAGAAGGGGTTTTCCAAATACACATATTTTTCGGTAAACAGTACATTCTTAAATACATTGCATTGTGCTGAACTATAAGCGTTTATACTGGTATATTAAAGTTACGAGCTATGTAATTTTGGTATGATTTGGTCATTTTGTGTGGGAGGTACAAAAAGGGGCGGGGTGATAACGCCCACTTTTTACAGGACTATAGGAACTATAACAGCATTACACTGTACAAAATTTCAAGTATTTGTATGCACTGGTATTAAAGTTACAAGCCGTTTACTTTTGGTACGAAACGGTCCATTTGTGTGGGAGGTACCAAAAGGGGCTGTACAATAATGCCCATTTTTTACCGGACTATAGGCGCTACAAAACATTATACTGTAGAAAATTTCAAGCATTTTTATGCACTTGTATTAACGTTATAAGCTGTTAAATTTTGATGCAAAATGGTCCATTTGTGTGGGAGGTACCAAAAGGGGCATGTCAACTTCACTCATTTTTCTCGAGTTAATAGCGACTAATATACTAATATTATGCGCAGAATTTCAAAAGATTCGAATAAGTAGTATAGAAGTTATTAAAGAATCAATATTTCACTAAATTTTAACCCTTTGTGTGGGAGGTACCAGAAGGAGTAGACCAATATGGCCCATCTTCGAACTCATCCGGAGATAGATCAAAATATTACCACATACCAAATTTGAAGTCAATCGGTTAATCCTTTCGAGAGTTATCGTGCGCACCAGCCAGCAGACAGACAGACAGACAGACAGACAGACAGACGGACGGACATTGCTCATTCGACTTAAAATGACCCAAAACGGATTTCCTCCGAACATACTTAGGGTCTTAGATCACTCCTTCGATGTGTTACACTTTTTTCCGTAGCAAATGATATATACCCTCGTCACACTAAAGTGAGGGTATAAAAATGGTGAAAATCTTGCAGTCACAGTTCGCAAAACTAAAGCATTTTTGGGTCGTCGTGAAGCACCTATGCGGACCGCGATACAGAAATTGGTGGAAAAATTCGAGCTGTTGGGACAAGTTAGTGACATAAAGAATTAAACCCGTGCACGTCGCTCAATAGCCCAAAGTATTGAAGAAAACACAGGATTGTAATGTCAAATTCCTCGTTGGAATTTGACATTCCACAAACGTCATTACACCGTATCTTGCATAAAGACTTGGGTCTTAAGGCTTTAAAGTTCAGTTAACACAATAACTCAAGCCGGCCTATCGTCAACAACGCCGTGTCTTTGCTGATTGGGTCCTTGAAAGGCATGAAAATGATCCGGATGTCCACAGAAAAATCATCTTGACTGATGAAGCCCATTTCCACTTCGGTCGCTACGTCAACAAGCAAAATTGTCGCATCTGGGGCTCGGAAAACCCAAGAGTTATTGTTGAAAAGCCTCTCCATCCTCAACGTGTGACTGTTTGGTGCGGTTTATGGTCCGGCGGGGTCATTGGACCTTACTTTTTCGAAAATGAGGTTGGATCAACAGTTACGGTGAATGGATTGCGCATACCTCTTTATTATGAAATAAACATCCGATCATTTATCTCAAACAATTTCATTTTTCTTTGAAAACCAAAATAACACCTCTTGTTGGAAAACCCTTTATTTAACCGAACTGGACTTTATTTAACAAATTCTAGTTTAGATATCAAACGAACAAACCTTAGGAGTGTGCCGTATGTTTTCCCAAGTTAGTGTATTTTAACAGCCACTCTATTGTAGAATATTTATTCATGTAAAGTTAATTATTTTCTACAAAACCAAACATAAAGCAACTTTCTGCATGCATAAATAGATAGATGGGTGGATTCGTTCACAGAACCTTCTAAAGAGTCATTAGATGACCATCATTTTGACGGAACATAGAGTATGAAATAATCTGCTAAGCGAAAAAGTTAAATTATCACTGTTGTGTGATCCTTCGAGTACATTAATTTCAGCATTTTGCATAAAACATTAATTAAAATGTACAGACAATGCGAAACAGAAGTTGAAATTGATTTAACAAAATAATTCCAAAGGGACTTAGATCAGAGCAGATTAAACAACACTTCAAGAACCATCCAATGGATTAACAATTAAAATACATATTAAACCTTTTTTCAAAAATGTTGATAGCCTATATAAATAGCCAAAGTAATAAAAACATAATTTAAAAAATTGCGAGAGTGAATCTGAAGCTGGCATCCATCAGTTAATGTTTTTGAGATGTGTCAATATGAATATACCCAATTCCGGCAATAATCAAAGTCATCCTACTTTTCAATCGCTCAGTGTTCGACAGATTGATTTGCAGATTCTCAAAGACCAGCTCAATATCTTCCAAAAGCAAAAATAAAAAAAATCTACAGCATACAGTAGCGAAATCCGTGGGTCTGAGAATAAATATCGCTAAACAATGAGAATTAACGCCAACATTGAACAAAAATTCACACTACAAAACCATCTACTCGATGACGTACATACCTACTGCTACTTGGGCAGACTTATGAAGTTTAACGGTACAAAAGCTGATACCACTGCACGAATCAACAAGGCTCGACAATCCTTCGGCTAGCTTCAATCAGTGTGGGACTCGTCATCTATTTCGAAGCGGACTAAAATAAGTCAACTTAATGCCAAAGTCAATGCCACATTATTATATGTACGCGAATGTTGGATCGCCACACTCTGCACAAGCCAGCGGATATAGCTAGATAGATTGAAATCCTTAAGGCAGTCGTCGTATTGGAAGATCAGTACATACATGGAAGACCTAAGAGTTGTTATAAAACTATCCTATGCTCCTTGCAGAAGTTAAAATAATATATTACATATAAATATGTATATGAATATGGGGGATTGTCACGTGAGTCATTTTTTAAAACCGATGTTTTCTGATCGGGATGGAACTTGCACCATTTTGGTCAAACGGGCCTTTTTCCTATCCACATAACTAACTACCTATTGTATTTAGAAAATTCTTTACAAAGTGTTTTCGATATCTTTTTCTTCATTCTTTTTACGAAAAGAAAAAAAAATAAATTAAAACTTGTTTTGACATGTTTGTCAAAACACATATTTTTTTAAGAGCTTTGTTGTCTATTGGTGGGAAACAACTGGTTTGTCTAGCAAAATAAATATAAACCTTTAAAAAGAATAGAGGTTCCACCAAATATTTATCATAACTGGAAAACCATTTACCGTAATTGGTTCAGAAAAGCTTCAAATAATCCTAAATTAAAATTCGTACAAGATATTGCGAAAAAAAACAGGTTTTCTTCTTAAAAACATAAAATAATTACATTTTTATTATTTTATCGTAAAATATGATCGGTCATGAATAAAATAAAACTATTCCGAAGAAAATAGATGCATAATTTAAAAAGTTGTAGCCATTTTGCAAATTTACCAACCCCACAAGTTATCAACATAAAAATACCAAATGTAAGATAACATGATCATAATAGCAACAGTATTCCTACAATGTTTGTAGACATACCTAATCAGCTACAACTTATTAAATTATTCATCGATTTATTTTGGTCCCATTTTATTCATGACCGATCAAACTTTACGCCAAAATAATAAAAATACACAATTAAAAAGAGTTTTTAATTAACAATTTTTCTAATATAATTGAATTTTTCGCAATATCATGTACGATATCGGAACGCCCCAGCAGGTGAGATGGTAGCGTGCTCGCCTATGAAATGGAGGTCGTGGGTTCGATTCCCACCAAAGGTTCTACAAAAATATTACAATCAACATTTGGCACCTGCTTTTCCTTAAAACATATAATTAGAATATAAATTTACTTTGTATTGTAATTCATATACATAAATAAAAAAATAAATCTTGTAAGATATTGTTGAAACCGCTGTTGGATCGAAAAAATGATATTAGAAGAAGAGGAATCTTAATTTAGGATTATTTCAAGCTTTCCTGAACCAATTACGACAAAGTTATGCTAAAATATATGTTTCAACCTCTATTTTTTAAGATGTTTTTTTATATTGATAGATAAACAGTTCCCATCCCACTAATAGACCACAAAGTACGTAAATGAAATGACCTTAGCTTTCTTTTGAACAAAAAGAAATCAAAAACAAAAATTTCAAAATCAGTTTAAATTCGCAAAAAAAATCAGAAAAAAAAATATATTTGGGAATTTTTTATTTTCTTAAAACGATTGAAGAAAATGTTATAGAAAACACTTTGGGCAAAATTTTCTAAATACAATAGGTAATTAGTTATATGGATGAAAAAATGGCCATTTGACCAAAATTCAGCACGCTCCATCTCGGACAGTCCTTAACCGATCTCGTTGAAATTTGTTATCATAACTATGTACTCTAATAGGACCGCTTCCCGATGAGAAGACATCGCTTTGAAAAATTTTTTTACTTGAAATCCCCATATATCTAGACTAAAGAGCAAATACCGCAAAATTTAAGCATGAATATTGCCCAACTATTTTCAAACATCCATCTATTCATATTAACGCATCTCAAAAACGTGAAGTGATGAATAGTGCTATATTGATGTCAGATTTATATTCAGCGCATAAAATTATTTCCAAATCGATACCTCCATTCTAAACTATGCTAAGTAGAAAAAGGTAGTTTTTCAGGAGAGGCGATCAAAGTTTGACGATTTTTTTAAATTTGTGTGGAATTCCTTTGTAATTGAAATCGAATAACCAGTACTGTTTTGAGAATACTGTTTTGATTGTGTTGACGGATAAACACCAAATTTTAAGAAAATGCAATCTCCTTAAAATCGTGCTATTTCTACTTAGCATGTTTTACAATGGAGGTATCGAAATAGTGTTCAATATGGCAAATACTTTGACATTTTTTGTAAATTCATATTTCAATTATTTTTTATTACTTAGGCATATAGTGCTTTCAACCCCCATAATTACTTTTCAATGATGTTGTCCCAAGATGTGGTTTCGACCAAGTGTATTTTTCATATATTTAATTCTTTTTTGTTGTATATATTATTATTATTTTATGTATTAGTTTATATTGCAATAGAGAGTAGTCAACAAAACGTAACGTATTACAAAAAAATGCAATTTTTCTACATCAGTTGTACAAAACGATCACATCACTATAGTTTGATTCTAAAGATTATTTTGTTAGCATAAAATACATTTCTAAAACCTCGCAACAAATATTTAACATATAGTGAATATAACATGCAGGTGCAATAGCGCCTTCACTGGTTATTTCCACTTGCAGGGACAAACTCGTATATCGTCTCGAAATTGAAAATAATGAAATCCACAGAAAAAAGAGGTGAAGTTGAGTCAATTATCTACAACGATACCGATCTTGTTCTGTTATAAGTTTCGTCATTTTGAATTGCCGTGACGTTATATACTTTTCTATAATCAAACATAAAATAAAATTCAAATCTTCTGAATATTAGAGTTGTTTTAGACCTATTTAAAGGAACACTTTTTGAAACACACGATTTGTAATGCTTTTTCTTTAAAACAGGAAGGAAAATACCTAACTTTAATCGATCAATTTCCTTTGTCTTATCTTTATTTTGTTTTAAAATTGCCGCCAAAAAAATTATATGATTTCGTCAACAAATGTGTTTTGTGAAACATTAAAATTGATTTGAATGAAATGATGGATTTGCCTTTCGTTTCAAATGATCGTTACGGTTGCTCCTTACTCCACTGCTAAATGCTGAATTTACTGTTATTTGAACCAATTTCTATCGATTGACTACTACCCACAACGCTATAACGCTAAACAGAGAAGATCCAAAAAACGATCGATGTAATGGCGATTGCAAAAACTTGGAATGCCAGCAACATCACCACCAACCTCATAGCAAACATAATCTTGTGGCAACAGCAACAATATCAGAAAGCGAGACGACCAGATCTAGTGATAACAACAACACCAATCAAAGTCTGTGCTCGCTGAGGACGAGCACAAAGGAAGAGTCCGGAAATAAGTCTACGACATGTGAGGATGCGTCCAACAGACAAATTAGCATAGACAGTCGTACAAAGGGTGTATGTTCAGCACCCCAAACACACAGTGGACCCACAGGACCACCGGAGGCGATGGCGACGGAAGAACAGGACAAAGATTGCGAATCCTCTACAACGGTGCCCAAGGAAGTCGAGAACGAGAACGAAGACAAAGGCACTGACACTGGCACCTCTACTACCACCTGCCCTACAACGTCGTCGGCATCGTCCACAACAACAACTACTAGTCAGAATAACAGTACAGTTAGCAGTAGCAGTTGTAGTAACAAAGCAACCATTCAAAGGCAAAAACGTCTGAGAACACCGATCTGGGCGAGATCCATGTCGACAAATAAAACGTACATAAATTGAAACTATTTTACAAACAAAAATTTTAGTTTTATATAAAATAATTGCATTTATTTACTAATTACCCTGAGTTCTGTTTTGTAAAGTATTTTTCTTTTAATTCGATTTCTTCTTTTGTACAAAGTCTTTTCATTTAACTCTTCTGCAACACGAAACCCGAAACCACCAAAACAAAACACTTCTCTGAACAACAACGAATAGTCTTCCAAGATGATTATATTTATATTGTCCTGTCCGCCTGCTCCTCTTCCTCCTCTTTTGCCAAAAACAATCTTCTTCAACAACTTTGTCTGTTCACTTGTTCACACTGTGTCTGTCTGTCCCCGACTATTTTCTACTTTCGCTATTGTAAATATATTTTTCATATTTCACCAAAATAGATTTAATTGTGTGCATGTTTTGTTCTTTTCTTCTATGCATTTAAATATTTGATTGAAAACTTTTTAATGCATTTTACCAAGCTAAAAAAACTCGAGAAAAAAATAAACAAACAACGACATGAAAACCCTTTCTGTAGCTTATCGATCCGAGCGTCTGGAGAAAGGAGAAATACAAAAATGTGACATGAAAGCTGGCATCCTTAATTAGAGTGCCACAACTGTAAACGTCACTCAGCAGAGAAATCCACGCCACCGTCAACATTTTTGCAATATTTTCGCGGTTTATAAAATGGATTTGTTTGCAAAATTGCTGAATATTTAAGTTTACATTAATGATCTACCAGGAAGTTGTTGTTATTTATACCCACATATTATACTAATTTTCTATTGCAACGCTTTCATTTAGATGCGCGACTGGGTATCTTAAGAAACCCAACTCTGCATCATATGTTTTCATTATTATCGGTAATGCCGTGTCGTCATAGTAATCGCGCCAACTTGGTTTTGTTTATTAATTTTTGTGCGAAAATATTTATTTATTTTTTCATTGGCTCCGATAATTATCATCTCCACCGGAAGAATACGAGTCCAGAACACCTGCGGTAAGACTCGCCCGCGAACTTGGGTATTTTGCCATCGATGTTCCACTAGCCTCATGTCGTGGTATCGCAAAGTGGTGGGATTCCAGGGGAATCCCATCGAATCCCAGGGAGATCGAATCTCGAGGGAGATGTCCCCATCGATTTACTACTTGAGGCGTGGGCGGAAGTAGATTTATACCTGCACAAACGCCTCGTATTGTTAGTTGGAATACGCCCCGTATTGTTAATTGGAATAAATAACTTCTTGTTTAGTTTTGATGATAAATTGGCAGTGAATCTATACTATAGCCAGGTTAGTGCTTCATTTAATACTCTCACAAAAGCATCTTTTGTGTTTTAAGTCCAGCATTAGAACAAACGACAGCCCACAACTCCTGGATCAAGCAGTAAGTTCTCAGAAGTAGCTCGTATACTACCTATGAATGGTAAGCTGTGAAGTTTTAGTTGACGATAACGGGGCGATGCTTCGCAGTATATTGTGTGTTGTCGTGGCATCCAAAGATAAGGTCAAAGATGGCCCACACCTCTAGGCATCAGCAATTATAAACAGCTATTAGCTCGTCCGCTACAGTTGAAATCGAATGGTATGTTCGTTTTAAATTGATGAGGGTGCATTAACGAGTGTTGCAACGTTATGGACTAAGCATTGATATCCTCAATTCATGTAGCAATATGTGATAAATCTTAAGCTTAAATTGTCATCACTTGGAGTGGATCATTCAATTAGTCCGGTAGAAATTGTTATACTTGTGTATTGCCCCATACACATACATTTCACAAACATCCACTGTATGTTATCTTTCTCCAGTTAAGTATTTCCAATATTAAATATCAACCTTCTCTTCGGTAGCCTGAAGTGACCAATACCACCGCCCACAACGTGCCAACATACATACGATTGACATACATTCAAGACGCAAGTGGTGGGCCTATTCAACTTCATGTCCAGTAGCAAGGAGCAGCATTTGGAAGAGTGGAGTATTATAGCGATGAAGTTGTCTCTATTGTCTTTGATTTGACTGTGGCTATGGCAATGGCTCATGGACACCAACGACTTTAAGAAGCAAATGCAGCAGCTGCCACATACGTTTAATCTGCAAAAATGTAATTTGCCCATTTCTTCGAATTCTCAAGGTGTCACACAATGGAATTGATGTGGATTGCGTGTATTGATTCGGAGGGAGACCTTATCTTGCCGAAATCATGTGACAGCTACATTGTTAGCTGGACTATAGCAAATTTTGTCACAATAGAGCTCAAATGATGTGCACTAACATTTTTGAATTCAATTACAACGAATGCCAAATACGATATGATTGCTGGCGAATCATTGCGGCAGAGATTACGTCTGAGATGGCACTGTGGGTAACGTTGAATCTGTTCGGTAATAGAATCCTCGGAACAATACACTCTTTTCAACAGTAATTCGAAAATTCAGAGATTCCATTAGAAATTCAAAAACATCAATTGAAATTAAATTTATTGTAAACCAAATAAGTCAATCGAAATTCAAAAGACATCAATTGAAATAATTTAAATGAGATTAAAACCAGTAAATAAAGACAAAAGTCGGTCGGAGCCAACTATATGATACACTACACAAACTTAATAGAGGTTCAAACTTAACCGTTGTTTACTTTAAAGGTTTATGTTTAAAATGTAGTAAATTGTAGCATATGATGACAGATACTATTTATTTAAAGTAAGTCAAAGCCTATACTATACCATGTGTCATCGCATGTTTGTTTACATTTTCTCGAGTTACGAACGAATAGAATTGATTTTCATGCTCGTTGAAATCAAATTCCTATTCGTTCGTCACTCTCAGCTACTCGTTATGCGACGGCACATCTTCGTAATTGACTGACTTTGCCCTACACCATCTTAATAGAGCAGAACAAGTACGCATATTACTGATCTAAATTTGTATTGAAACTCGTTCTATCAGCCAATGAATCAAGAAATCACTTTTTTTAAATTGACTAACAATTGTTTGAAACTTAGAAAATTACGCTCTTAAATCGTGAATATCTTTGGTTCTATTATCGCGAGAATCACAATATTGGTATCGTTAGAAGCGGAGTAGCGAGTTCTAGCTGCACACATGAAAATGCTCCCGATTGAGTCAATGATGTCCGACATTTTCAAGAAAAACATGAATTTTAGAGGTTATGTAATATCGCTCTAGCTCACTGGCGGCTCAAGATAAAGCCTACATATATTAGGGGATATTCATTAAACAAAACAAGCTTTCATTTGAGATGCGGACAACCGCAATATTTTTTTTTTGACCCGCCCTAATGTACATATAATTATGTATATACGAGTACATATAAAATAAGTTTCTGCAAATTTTGATTAATATTTCGGTTCAAGAATGTCAGTTCGGCTCACAATTTTTTTAAACTCACTTTGAGCAACCGCTGTATAATATGCAGATAGACAGACACTTTTATGTCTCTGAAACATGCACTTCGACCGAAAAAAACTCAATGGTTATATGTATCTGTTAAATTTTTGTGTTGACGATTTTTTGACGATTTCTAAAACTAATTGTGACGATTTTTGTGTCCTCATTTTGACGATTTAAGGAGCGCACAACAGGCCGAACCACTGGCTTAAGTGTATGTCCATGGACATGAGACATTTAAACGTCTCCTCTCTTCAACCTAACCTAACCTTGACCATTTTCGGTCAAATTCGTCTAGCAACACTGCTTAGAACGCAAATCGGAGGAAAATATATACATATGGGAGGAAAATATATACCTGAACCGATTTTCAACAGCGATTATCCTTGCGCCAAAAAAAGAGAGCAGTGGTAAATTTTATAACAATCGGACCATAGATACTACCTGCACTATGATTAGAGCGATACATCTACAGATGGACAGACGGACGGACAGACGAATATGGCTACATCGACTCACGAAGTGATTCGAAGGCTCTTCTTTTGAGTGTTACAAACAAATGCACAAACTCATAATATCCAGGACCACAGTGTGATGTAGGGTAATTCCATAAGAAATTTAAAACAAGCCATTAAAACACAAAATTGGTTCAGGCCAATAAAAATCAGAAACATCCAATTGAAATTTAAGATGCGTCGATTTAAATTCAAATCTTTGAAAAATCTGCTTAAATTTTTTAATTACAATTGGAATTCTTTGAATTACAAAATAAATTTTGGAATTTCATATGAAATATTTTGAATTTGAAATCGATTTTTAAGAATTTAAATTCATGTACTTTGAACTTAATTTGCCGTATTAAGAATTTGTCATTTATTTTAAATTTCATTTTACCTTTTTATGTCTCAATTTAGTGGAGAAGTGTAGTGTAGTCATCAGAAACGAAAACCACATACCTATTTTGAAATAACTAGAGAATTGGTTCAGAAAAGTTTTAAGAAATTCAAAATTAGGTAGCCTTCAACTTTTTACAATACAAGTTTCCATCCGTTCAGCGGATTCGACGAATCTAACAAATATTGAAAAAAATCCTATTTTTGAGATAATTGGAAAAAAAATTAAATGAAGGCCTCATAAAAACATCTAAAAACGCACAATTATTATATTTTCATGATTTTATCGTAAACTATGATCGGTCAACAATAAAATGAGACCATTTCGAAGAAAATGTAATTAATTTAGCAAGGTTTTAACTTTCAAACTTTGTTATCAATGTTAAACATACAAAAGATAACTTTAAAAGCTAAGAATGAATATTTTAGCATCCATGCATTTAAACAGAAACCAAAAAAAATATATATGGGCATTTCCTTACATTTAAAACACTGATTTTATAGAATTTTGAAAACTTTTTTAGTTTGCATAAAAATCGACAAATGGACGGCGTGACGGACGGCACGAAAATAAAACACGATTGATTATTGAGGTATATTGACTGATTTAAAAATTTCAACGAAGCTTCTTATATAAATAATACCTAACTTTGTGCTTGCATATACTAGAGGCAATGCTTCTTAGGTATGTGTTCACCATTTACTTTAAAAATGCAAAATTTTTGAGATATTTAGATTTTTGTTGAATTCCGGTCGGCATGTTTCGGACAGAAAGGGGGTTATTAAAATATATATTTTAATGTCTATATTATACAATATTTCTCAAATTTTTTACATTGAAAGTTCGACAAGATCCAAAGCAATAGTTTCATGCCAAGATTGTTATATTTTTTTCATAATGCGTAAATGTGGCGTAGAAACTTTGAGTACATTGTTAAAAAAATACTCAAGAAAGAGTTGCAAAATTGTAAGACATTTTTTGGAGTAGCCCAGGGAAATGCTCATATATGCATTTTCTTTTGTCGACCGGTGTTATTTATTTCAAATATAAAAAAATATATAATATAAAATATAAAAATGCAATTTTTAGCTTTCAGTTGATCCTATTTTTCGAATAGCAATTACAAATTTGGGTATATACATCGTAATATTTCTTTTACTATTATTTTGAAAACTGCAAAATCACATCTATTTGCGCCTTTGGAATTTATATGAAACATTGCTAGTCCAGAATCAGGGAGAACATGCTGAATTCAATGATATCTGTTCACTAGACAAGTATATCCGGTTCTGCTTTTGAACTTGGTCTTGTGAATGGTGCTTGGGTTAGTGTGTATGGATATATATCAAAACCTTCGAAATTTTACAAGAGAATATTTTAATGGAAGTTACAATTTTTTTCAAAATTATTTTGTTATCTTAAAGGAGCTTCCACTGAGTCTCTAAATTGAGCAATCAATTATATGCAAAATCCTTTTAGGATTTAAGTGTGATGAAACAATTACGTTTTACAATCTAAACGACAGCGACACAAGATTAAGTTTCGAACTATAACTACTACACGCGCTTTGTTACGTGCTCTGCTCGTTTCTTTTTCTGCAGATGTATTCCAAAAAGCAATTCGAACGTGATATGTTCACGTATTGGAGATTTGCGTACGTAGACCTTCGAAATTGCTTTAACGTTTTTTTTGTAATAGAACCGTAATTGTTTGGCAACCCCTACTCTGTGACATGCTAGTGTTTGTGTTCGGATGTTACAATCTAAAATGGAAATCTAGAAGAGTAAATCAATACAAAACTATTTCACCGGTTATAGACGTGTTAAGATTTTTTATTGTGTCTTCATAGATATATTGGGAGGATACACACATTTTATATAAAATCTAATAGAGGTTATTTATAAAATACAGTAAATAATTGGTCTGTGGGCCTATTTCTTAATGTATCCTATTCAAAACCCATAAAAGCCAACGATTTTTCTTAGTTTTTCAAACGAGTACAACTGAAATGTTAAACAGTTTCTTTGCAGCAGCAATTTATTACTGCTTTCACAATTTGGCCAGACCATAAATGTAATTGAATTTATAAGGTTACCAAAAAGCAATAAGTCTGCTTAAAATGTGTCAATGCCACTCGTATGATGACATCCACAAGCTACACCAACATTGCCGCCCACTTTCACACCCCAAAAGATAACATAAATTGATATCCTGCGAATAATAATATTAGCAAATATTATTATTTCTTAAGGACATTAAATGACAATCGCCAATATTTGAAATTGTGGAGTCATTTTTGAACTAGTTTATTTGGTTTGCTGCAAATAGAGAGACAACAATAACCACACGCAATATTCCCATTGCATCGCCTAATTGTGCAGCGTCCTCACTCATCACTCTATCTCTCATATATCATTCTGCCCCATCATTTTGGTTGTGTACTTCCTCTGTAATCTCCAGCTCATTTGAAATGTTCATTGTTGCTATTGTTCACTCTTGTCTACTACGTGTCCCATACGTGTGTCCTTCTATAGCCATTTGCTCTTATTAGGACTCTTGGCAACAATGGAAATTGGGTCGAATGGTCCGTGACTTTATGGAATTTATGAAAAGAAGAGGCCAATTCTATTCCCTTTGCACACACATAAAAGTTTAAATAAGCGAAGACGACCTTTTTCATATCTCTGGAACTAAAAAACCAGCAACAATACATGAGAAAATGGCCCAATTAAGAACTTTTCATGTTCTCATGACAAATTGTTAATTTTAATTCAATAATAATTCTATTGCTTAAAACTCCAGACTGTTTTAAGCGGATTTTTTATGTTAAAAAACTTGATAGACAACATTTTATGTAAAAACAATAATCAATACTTCACTTGAAATGGAAATCTTGAGTTCACAATGGGACAATTCGTGTTTACTATAAAAAGATGGATTTTCTATTGTCTTGTAAAATGCTTGAAGGGGGGCAATGAAGTAACAAATACGTGACATAAGTTAAAGCAATAAAATTGTTGCCAAATTTAGTCAAAATTTATTTGGTTCAACGATTATATCGTCATCAGAAATGCAAAAGGTTAAATTATCCATTTTGAAAATTATACAAAAGAAACGAAAGTAAACAGAATTTTTTTTTCATTGTGATATCAATTCGTGTTAACCTATTTCGAAATTGAAATAGGTTAACACGAAAATTTAATCTGTCCATTGAAAAAAGGAATTCGGTCCAAATTAAAGATCGTATTTCCGATTTATAAAAAAATTATTTAAAAACTGCTCTAAAAAACTTGAGAAAGTGACCCGTTTGTTTGAATTTTTAGAAAAATGTTAGTGAAGAGTCTTTTCACAGAGTTAAATTCCGTTCGGAAGTCGAATGAAATCCGAATTTTGCTTCTAAAGAAAATGTAAAACGATTTTTTACTCCAGAATAAAACTACTTTGAATTATCGAAGTGAAATTGACCTTAAATAAATTTACCAATTGAACAATTCATTCGCACAATTTCCGTTTTGCTCTCCAAAAAATATATATTGCAATTTGTAATACACCAAAAAGTATTTTTGATTTTTTCCCAATTCACAAATTCGATCGGAATCTGTCGCAGCCAACACACAAAACGTTCGGAATTGTCACGACGGAATCAAGTCAATTCCGAACGGAATCTGTAACATGTCCCGAAGTTTAATGACAAATGGATCGAATTTTATTCTCTTACCTTTGGTTTCAGAGAAAACTAATCTCTGACAATTTTATAGAATAAACCACTGATTCTTTGAGATTAGAGGACAATCGCAGAAACGAAGTAATTTGGGAATATGCATTAAACAATAAACCAAACTTTGAACATCGGCAACTTTTTTTTGACGCCGCTCTAATAATGTCTCATTTTGTTAAAATTTTTTGAATTTCAAGTGGAAACTTTAGAATAATAGAATAATTTGAATTGATGTATTTTGAATTACAAATGATATCTTCTGAGTTTCAATTGATGTGTTTTGTATTTCAAATGTTACATTTTGAATTTCAAATAACATATTTGAATTTCTTTAATTGATGTATTTTGAATTTCAAATGGAATTTTATGTCAATGTCAATTGATTTTTTTTCGAATTACTATGGAAAATGTTATAAAGTCGATTGTGAGTTCTGATGTTAAATATAAGAGGTCTTCTAATAAGATATTAAAAAAAGCGTATTTTTTAAGGAAAATCATCGGATATTTGTTTCATTGTGAAGAGGAGGGTATGCCATTAATAACCCTATGCAACAAAAAATGTTTGTGTCCGAGATCCAAAAGCTTTTTTTTGTGTAGATTGAAACATACTACTTTCTGATACAAAAACAAACAAAAATGTTTGGTTGTTTTTTTTCAATATTTCAATGATACCCTTAAATTAAAGACAATTATGAGGGCAAGAAATATTGAGAATATTATACTCAAGTAGAGACAGTGGTTTAGTAACTATCGTTAAAACAATTAGAAAAACATATTTTTGTTTTTAAAAATCTGCTTTTACGGGTCTGAAAAGAACCCATAAAAAATATAAAAAAAAATCTGAAAAAAAATTTTTTTTCACTTTTTGAAAGCTGGCATCATAACGAAGCAAACAATGCCTTTTCGAAAAAATCTATGGATAAATGGTACTCGAAGTCGTGGACCGTAGCTCCATCTTTGATCATAGTCTGCTATAGAACAAGTAAAGACGGATAAAGTTCGGCCATGCCGAAACTTATATACTCTCCACCATGAATCGGATGCGAATGGTTTCGGATACAAATATACTCATTATACCAAATTTCAGACCAATTCGTTCAAATTTGAGGTTTGACGTTACGAAGTCAAATCTGGAGGGAGCTTTGTATGGGGGCTATATCAAAACATGGACGTATGACTACCGCTGTTCGTGTGAAGGATTCAGGGTATAAATAAACCCCAGCTAACAATTTTCAGCCCGTTCAGTTGAAATTTGTGGGCTCTGTGGCGTTAAGAAGTCAAATCGGTGAGATACTATATATGGGGGCTATATCAACAAATGGACCGATATTGTCCATCTTCAATCCCAACATAACTGCAGATATAAGAAGTATATGCACCAAATTTCAGCCACCTAGCTCAAGTATTATAGATTGTAGCGTAATTACAACAGATGGACAGACGGACATTGCTTAATCGTTTTACAATTTTACAACGATTAATAATACATACATATATATATGGGGTCTCCGGCCTATATTTAGTGGTGTTACAAACGGGGTGACAAAATGAATATACCATCCTATGGTGGAGGGTATACAAAATATTAGCACCTACCAATTTTGAAGTCAATCGGTTACTCCTATCAAAAGATATCGTACGCACCAGCCATCCGGACGGACAAACAGTGCTCATATGACTTAAAATGACTCTAAATGAATTTCCGCCAAATATTCTGGGGGTCTCTTAGGTCACTCCTTCCATGTGTTACACTTTTGGCCCGCAACATCTGATATATACCCTCGTTCATAAGAATGGTGGTATAAAAACATGATTTTTTTGAAGTTCTCTTACTTTTACCAAAAGGGCAATAATTTCTATATTTATCCATAATTTCTACATATCACAAATAGGCATTGTTATCTTCGTTAGGATGCTAGAAGTCAAAAATTGGAAGAACAATTTTTTTGCAATTTTTTATAGCTTTTTTTGGACCAGTAATATTTTTTTTTTGAAAAAAAAAAATCAATTTTTTTCTCATTTAACGACAGTTACTAAACTTCTGCTTTTACGTGAAAGTGATATTTTCAAAATTTATAGCCCTCACAAGTTCTTTAAATTTTAGCGGTACCCCGTCTTTATCGAACTTCAAAAAAATATGGTCCAAATACTAAAAGCACAATCCTAGAAAAACAGAAATAAAGAAAAAATTTACCATAAAATTTTTTTTTATAACCTACGCCACACTGTGGTCCAGGGTATTATGAATTTGTGCATTTGCTTATAAAACCCAAAAGGATAAGAGATAGACCCATCGTTTATTATACCGATCGGCTTGGAATCACTTCAGCAGTCGATGTGTCCGTCCGTCCGTCTGCAGATGTATCGAATTGCAGGTCGTATTTATTGTCAGATTGTGATGAAATTTAGCACAGTGCTCTTTTTTGACCCAAGGACGATCCCTATTGAAATTGGTGAAAATAGATTCAGATTTAGATATAGCTCCTATATACAGGAGCCAGCGTCGATTTAAGACCTCAAAGATAGAATTCGCGAGGCTATCGAGGACATAGGGCAGCCACTTTGCGATTTGGTTATTGAAAATTTCATGAAAAGGATATGGTCCTGTATGCGTGGTCGTGGTGGCCATTTAGCTGATGTTGTTTTTCATTATTACCGGCGTACCTTCCTCTTTATTATGAAATAAACATCCGATCATTTATCTCAAAAAAATTGCATTTTTCTTTGAATACCAAAATAACACCTCTTGTTGGAAAACCCTTTATATGCTACACGTGATTTGACATGTAAGCTCTATAGAAACTGTATATTATATCCAATCAGTACGAAATTGGGCAGAGAGAGGCTTCTTATTACATGAATGAACACAGTCTAATTTGGGGGAAATCGGTTCAGACTTAGATATAGCCCCTATATATATCCTTCCGATTTGATATCAAAATGCTATAGAAGTTATACTGGTGGAGCTAAGTACTTTGTTAACTGAAACGAAACCAATTATGCCAAATTATTATCGCAATGTGTCTTTTCGCATTGTTAGACAGGTGTAGGGTATTATAAAGTCGGCCCGGCCCGGCTTTTTGCCTTTCCTTACTGGTTACCATTGGTTTCGTGTTTATAAGACCTTTTTACATTTGTAAATTAGAGTAAGAGGTTTGTTTTATTTAATATAAAAAAATTGTTTTTTTTAAGAAAATCGTCGGATGTTTATTTCACTGTAAAGAGGAGGGTATGCCACTAATTATTGAAGTGGCATATGGTTCATAGCTATGCTTGAAGAACCATATTCAAAATGATCCGGAATTTCATCGAAAAATAATATATATTATAATATACACATAAATCTTGAATGATGAGGCCCATATTCATCTCGAAGGCAACATTTTTTACCCTACTCGAGTAGTACTTTCATTTCAGTTTCGCTACGTTGCTTCATATTTCCATTTATTTGCAATTCTTGCACAATGCCATATCTCCTGGACTTCAGAAGCATGTATTTAAATTATTAGTCTGCTTCGAAAAGAATAAATTGCAATGAATTACTACAATTGCATAATTTTACACATTTCAAAGAAAAAACTCGTTTAATGTTATTACGAGTATAATCGACTATGAACAAGTCGACTTTTATGTCCGATTATTCGACCTAGTCGGCTGAAACGAAATTTGGTTGATGAAAAAGTCGAAAGTCGACTTTCAGCTTCAAGTACCATTCACTAATTGGGGGCTCGGAAAACCCAAGAATTATTCGCCCTTATTCCAGTTGGCGTCGTCGTCGTCGATTCTTAGTCGACACTGTTTAGATTGACGACTTCATAAATGTTGAAATTTTTTTAAATATTTTTATGTTATAAAAAGGGTTTTTGTTAGTTCATTGATACCAAAAATATTCGTGTTGTCGTAAAGATGACAAACGAGTGATTGTTTGGTTCAGTTTTTGTCTGGCGGGGTCATTGGACCTTACTTTTTCTAAAATGAGGTTAGAGCAAATGTTATGGTTATTGGATTGGGCTATCGAACAATTATTAATTGTATGGCCGGAATTGAAAGATATTGATGTCGACGACGTTTATTTTCAACAAGACGATGCTATGTGTCACCCAAGCAATAATACCGACAGCTTTTGCGTGAAAAGTTTTCTGATCGTGAGATTTATCGAAGAGGCGATCACAATCTCCTTTAGACTTTTTACTTGGCGGCTAAGGGAAATGTAAGGTCTAGCCCGATGGCCCACAATCCACTCAAGACCTCAACTATGGAGTTCGAGAAGTTTACGGGGACATACAGCCGCAAATGTGCGAATTGGAGATGGGAAATTTCATGAACTTCTTCACTTACTTCAAGAGTGACATAACTCGAATTGAAAATCTTATAGATGTGTAAATTCAAGTCCATATAAAAAAATATGTAACATGAAATAAGATGTTTAAAATCGCTGGAATAATCCGAAATGTGGTTGTTTACTTATAAACTAAATTTAGCTGAGATTAATTTATGGACAATTGGAAAATTCGCATTTCTGTAAGGCAACCTCAAAAAATTTAAATTTTGAGTTATGACACTCTTGAAGTTAGTGAGCGATATATTGTCTTTACAATGAAATAAATATCCAATGATTTTCCGTAAAAAATACTTTTTGTTTTAAAATATCAAAATTAAACCTTTTATTGGAAGACCCTTTACTATATCGAAAATAGACAATAAAATAAATTACTAGAGCGTTAATTGTATTGTGATTCAATCAATATTTTTCATTGCACTAAAGTCCAAATGAAAATATATTATTACTGCCTTACTAAAAATGCACTTCATGAAGTTATGAAGCGGCATTTCGGCATCCTTGAACAAAAATGTTATGCCAAAGGAGACGTCATTCTAAATGTCCTTTTAAGTTTTAATGAAATTGTGTATTTTTTTTCCAAATTTTAAAAAAATTAGAAAATGTTCTTTGTATATGCGTGTGAGTGTGTGTGTGTCTGTAATTGAATTGTTTGTTTGCTGTTAGTATGTACCGTATGTTTGTATTTGTCTCCCTTTACTTTAAAATTCTAGTAGATGTTCGTCAGCGTCCTCCTCATCGGTCCAATACTCCAGTGCCACACTTAATGTTACTATGGTGAATAGACGTAATCGTAGCCGGCACCACGTATCTGTACAAGAACACCACCAACACCACCATCATGAGTCCAATAATAATAACAACAACAACAGCCAAAGCAGCTATAACAATAATTATCCATTGGGGTTGGTTACTTTTAAAGATTTCTCTCCTTGTTTGTTGGTACTTCTTCCTTCCTATAGATGTGAGATGTGTATATATATATGTATTATATATACTTACATACAATATAGTTTTTTTTGTCCTTGTTGTTGTACTTATAATAGAAAAAAGTCAAGAGATTTCCTCTGGCAATTGTTCGTTCACCCCCTGAGATGTTTTAGATTAAGTCAAAAAGTATTATTAACTTTAGAATAGTAATGTGTAATAAGTGTTACGATAGAGCGGAGGGGGCTGAAGTTTTAGAAAGCAGTGTATATCTTTGTATGTCAAAGTGTATTTGTAAATATGTTTATGCCAAATCACCAAGCACCAAATCTTGTCTTAGACAAGAAGAAATAAACCGAACTTATCGGTTGATGTCCACCTCCACTTCCACACCTTAACTCATACTGGGTGGCTGATGAATGTTACTACATTAGCAAACTTAAATTATATTTTTTAATTCATATAAATTATTTTATTTTTTTTCAATCGAAAACTAAAACTTATGTACATATTTATTAAACCTTTTTAATAAAAAGCCGAGAGAGTATCTCAGTATAAATCATAACGATTATAGACCAAATAACCCGACAACGACAATATTTAAAAATAATGGAATTTAAATGACTTCCTGGAGAGTTGCATCGGGAATTGCCAATTGTTGTTCGAATTGCTTTGCTTTATATCATCCGAATTTGATAACTTCCTGTTTGCAAAACTCCCATAAGAAAAAAACAGGTGCAATAAGATCAGGAGACCTTGGGGGCCAACGAAATGCAGAGTTTCATAACAAAACTGGATATGCGACAAGATACACCATATTTGGTTTTTGTAGCAGCATTCATCTGTCATTCTGTATTTAAACTGATGCACTTGATAGTGTAGGCAATGTCACGAAGTATTTATTTGCATACATACATACATACGTATATATGTATGTTCATATATTCACCAATTTAATTATTATCTTTAATTTCAGCAGTATTATAATCGTATAAAGATTCACAATTTAAAACTAAATGGACAAATTTTAATCTTAAAATGTGTGATACAATTTATTTATTGCTTTATGCTTATTTAAATAAAATTATTATAATTGATAGAATATTGAATACTATGCTGTTATAGTAGATGGCAAATCTAATACATACTAAAAAATCATAATTTTAAATTGCTTTATTTATTTTTTATTGTTTATTTTCAAAATTTGGCATCTTCAGGAATCAAAATTAAAAAATTTTAAATAAAATATTCATTTATACAATATAAACGGGCATCAGAATTCAACCTAAGTACTGGTAGCCTGGTAGCCTCAGGATATGTCCATTATGTGCGGTCGGTTTGTGTGGACGAAAAAATTGCTGTTGTCCGCATTTACATAATTTTCAACTGTAATCCAAAAAAATACTCCATTTCAAAAAGGATCAATAACAAATCTCAAAATTCCCTTTGAAATGGTCAATTGAAATTTGAAAATTTCATTTAAAATTCAAAATAAAGCAATTGAAATTCAAAACACGTCAACTGAAATTCAAAACTCTTCACTTCAAAAGACATAAATTTAAATTCATATTATTCCATTTGAAATTTAAAATCAATTGATGTAGTATATCAATTGTAGTATCAATTGATGTATATTGAACGATTTTGAACGATTTTTTTTCGAATTTTCTGACTATTCTCAAAACGTTTCCGCTATATCTTGTACCGTCCGTGATCTAAAACGTACGAAATATCGGGTACGTATAAACTAACAATAAATTGATTTGACCATTAAAGCTAACGATCCCCGTTATAACGGTACAAAACTTGTCTTTTGATACTATGGAACGAATTTTATTCCAGATTTTGGAAAATATATATTTTTTGGGATTTTTAAATTATGTTTTGGGTTCTGTCCCATTTTTCTTATTTAGTTTTAGGCCCTCTTTTGCGATAATAATTAAAGAAGTTATTGAAAAATCAATGGTGGTGCAAATGTACACATCTTTTTCTATTTGCTGATAACGTTAGCACGGACGGTTGAGATGTTAGGATATTGGGAAAATGTGAAGAAGTAGTGCAATCGCCCCTGTCCTGGTTTTCACTTTCGCAAACCCGCAATTTTTTAATGCTATGGATTTCGCTATCTTCATGAATTTTCCGACTTCAGTGTTTTTTCTCTTGCCGCACCAAACGAACTGGGCGAGCATGCAGAGGTGTTTTCACATCTCCTACAGGGTTGCCCATATTCGACGGACCCACGGACTCGTTGGGCCCATTCCAATCGACGAGGCTTGTCCGCAGGCAACAATCTTTGCGTCAATTGAATTTTGTACGGGAACAAATGCAAATCAACGCGAATAATCCGTTGTAAAGTGGACCGAGCCATGCCCAACTGCTGAGAACGGCGTTTTTGGGATGTTCTTGGGGACCTCTCAACACTGGCTCGTACGGCAGCGATATTCTCGGCCGATCGCCTTGGTCGACTTTTATTTGGCCTCTTCGGATTAGAAAGAGCCTCACCAGTCGAAAATTTTTCGTATAAACGCTTAATGGTGTTCTTAGAAGGCCACATTTTTTAATATTTTAAAAGCACGTTGAGTTTTCACAATTGACTTCTTCTGTTGAATGTAAATTTCAACTATTTCAGAGCGCTCGCGTGGCGTGTATTGTTCCATGGTAAAAATCTGCTTGGACTGACGCTTCAAACGCGGTATGTCATTAAGCGATCTGACTCTGTCAAAAGTTATGGCGTTGCCAGATGGGTCCGTCGAATATGGGAGACCCTGTACATACCCGGTTTGCTGAAATTTGCGCACAATTCTCCCGATTGTGGACACATTTGGTCGATTATGCTGATCAAAAACACATCACGAAGTGCACGAAATGCATTTTGATTTGAACGCCCATTTTCGTAAAAGGCTTGAAAAACATTAACGCGTTGCTCGATTGTGTATCTTTCCATGTTTCAAATTGAGTTAGTCTGAAATTGAGAAATGTCAAATGAAGTGCAGAAAAAAGTTGACGTTTAGGTGTGGTTCACATTCAACATTACAATTTAACCATCCTTTACTTACTAATTATTGAAACAAGATCGCGTAAAAGCTATTTTATAGGTCTCTTTAAGATGTACAATTCATATGACAATACGCAAATTAAATGAAAATGCAAAAAATACGAAAACTGTATATTTTTTAAAATATTTTGCAAACTATGACCAAATTCCGTAACATCCGGGATTTGGAATTACCCATATACATTTTATGTAATACTCAAACTATATTACGTACATGCGGATATGTATGGAAGAGTAACGGAAGACTTTATTTTAAATTGATGATGTATTATAAAAAATAAATAAATATCTACATACATACATACATATGTATGTGTGTACATTAGGGCGGGTTGATTTTTTTTTTTAAATCGTATAGCAAAAACTTTAACTACATAAAATTCTAAGAAAATTCTCCGAAGAAACCATGTATCTAAAATAAAATCCTAATCCGCGCCTCTCGACTTGAAATTTTATATGCCCGCCTTTGCCAAAAAAAATAATTTTAGAAAAAAAAGCTTTTTCCAAAAAGAAATCGAATTTTCTGAATAAAATTGTTTAGTAAGGTAGTTCTTTTGCACCAAATTTTTTTCATTAAATAAAATATTCACCCAAGTAAAAAATGATTAAAAAAAATGATAAAATGACTTGTCCATTTTGTGTGGGAGGTACCAAAAGGGGCGTGGCAACTTCGCCCATTTTTCACTGGATTGTGAAACCATTACACTGTACAAAATTTCAAGTCTTTTTGTGCATAGGTATTCAAGTTATAAGCTTCTTCACCCAGCTAAGCTAACTTCACCCATTTTTCTTGAGGTGATAGTGACTAATAAAATAATATTATGTGTAGAATGTCAGAGGATGCAAATAAGTAGTATAGAAGTTGTTAAATAATCAATAATTCACTTAATATGCAAATGATATATACCCTCGTATCACTAAAGGGAGTGTGTAATAAAACATAATATATTTCAAAACCAGTAAGGAAAGGCTAAAGTCGGGCGGTGCCGACTATATAATACCCTATACCACTCTCGTAATATTGAATAACTCTGATATATACATTTTGTAATTCATGTATAAATTGTTTACATAAATTTACTTTTGGGACAATTTAATACTTAAATAATACCCTGTACCACAGTGTGGTGTAGGGTATAAAAACGATTGGATCTAAAGAGCCATATCGGATGAAACATATATATGGGAGCTAAATCTTTACCGATTTTCTTCAAATTCGGCAATGTTGGTTCATGAATCAAGAAACTCTACCATTCTAAATTTCAAAATGATTGAATGTAAAATACAGCTTCTTCAGGACTAAAGAGCAAAATCGGACGAAACATATATATGGGAGCTATAGCTAAATCTTAACCGATTTTCTTCAAATTCGGCAGTGTTGGTTCATGGATCAAGAAACTCTACCATTCTAAATTTCAAAATGATTGGATGTAAAATACAGCTTCTACAAGACTAAAGATCAAAATCGGACGAAACATCAGCTAGTGATTCTGAGTCGATCGGTATACTTTAAGGTGGGTCTAGCTGTGTTATTTTCAGGTGTTACAAACATCTGCCGTGAAACAAACTTATAATACCCTGTGCCACAGTGTGGTGTAGGGTATAAAAAGAAAATAATTTAAGCGAAAGAAGAGGAAAATAAATTTCATGTCGAGAGGCGCGGATTAGGTTTTGATTTTAGACCCAGGGTTTCTTCGGAGAATTTTCTTAGAATTTAATGTAGATTACGTTATTGCTATACGATTTAATTTTTTTTTAATCCATACAAATCAACCCGCCCTAGTGTACATTAATCGATTGTTGTTATTCACGTGTATGTTACCTATATTGAAAATTATTTGTGTACAAAATAAAAGAACGGGGCCAACTTTAATGCTCAACATTAGTGTTTATCTTTTTACCGGAATATCTAAAGCTCTGGGGGACAAGTCTTAAAGCCTATTTACATTTAACTCAAATTAATATGTTATGACGTATCATCTTTCTATTTACGTCAATTAACTAATTGAAAATATAGAATTGAATAAATCGAAAAATGCCTGACAAAGTTAGTGATGTGGAAAAAATTTCTAAAACATATGCTTAGGTATATGAAAATACACTTTATAAGATACAAACACTCGAAACGGGACAAAGGTAATCTTTAGAAAGAGTCACAACTTCAATCAATTGAGATTTTTGGAAATTCAATTGATCTTATTTGAAATTGAATTGATTTTTTTCGAATTGCTGTTGAAAATTGTCTAAACAACATCTGTGATTTTTTGTGCAAATTGTTGTTAGATCGATACATATTAAAAACTCTGACCCCATGTAGAATAATTTGCTTTATGGGCTAATCATATTTTATGCAAATGATGAATATATCATTATGTTCTGACATATAAATTCATTATTACAGAACAACGAGTTACATACTCCATTCCCAGATTAGACTATCATACTTGGCAACGACATATAAAGTTTTATATTTTTCATGCATATAATTTAAAGTCGGCATCGTTTGAATTAATTTTGTTCCTAAAATCTGTCTATTTTTTTTTGTTTTATTTAGAATATATGGCAACATTATCGAACTGATAAAACTTCTTAGACAGCCGTCAATTAAGGGAGACTGTGTAAAGGCCAATTGTACCAATCAATTATAATTTTAAATAAATATAAATAATAAGCTCGATTCTCGCTCAATAAAATAAACTCACATTAATTCAAAACAACGACAACTACTGCTACTTGAAAACAAAAAATCCAATAAGAAAGAAATAAGGTTCGCAACCATAGCAGACCTCCTTCACGCCCCACAGATAGCTACCAACATAACTCGATATGTATGTATGTACGAGTATAACATATCAGCAATCTCTTATCAAATCGAAATATAATGAACAGTACTCGCATTTGTTTTGAAAATAAAACCTATACCCACCGCATATTCACTCAAAAATAGATATGAAGATATACTCGTACATATGACAGAAAGTTTGTTTTGTATGAATGAAAGAAAAATGAAAACCGCAAAAACCCAGACAATTTTTTGAACCGAAAGTTTAGTAACTTTTAAAATCACTCGCAGTGACGACCAACCACATGAACGAAACCGGAAACGAATTCAAAATCGAACACGAACTCGAACGTGAAAACTCCGATACTATAGAACTCCGATTTGAAAATGTAAAGATTTCAATTGAATGCCGAAAAAAATCGAATTGAAATGCTGTTGCAACAACATTCGGTGTATGAAACTAAAACTAAAATGTACGTAAACTCAATTATGTCCAGAAATATATCAACTTTACATAATTGAATGACAAATAAACGGGAAAATATAAATAAATTTATTAATAACAGACATGTACGTCGGCGAATGTATCGATTTCCGGAAAAGCGCGAAAATTAAATCGAACACGCTGTCGACAGAAAATGAAATAATCATTTTATTGTTCAATAGTTATTAAATGTGGTGATGATACATATTGTGGAGATAATCGAATGTAAATTATTTGCATTGGTATAATTTATTGAATGCATCGTCCTGGCCTTGCAGTAATAGCTATTGATTGGATAAGCTTTGCAATATAGTCAATATGCACAATATCATTTATGAAATCTACAAAATTGTAAAATAAAAGTTGGCCAAACGTTTCAAACTACTTACATACATGTTTTCTCACTACATATAGCAATAAAATGGAAATTTTTTCCGAACATTTTAGATTTATTTATTTGTGTGGGTGTTGTGTTGTAAACATTTTAATCTCAATACTGTTGTAATCCCGTTTTATGATGAATTAACAAAAATAACAATATACTCGTACATAACGCAACGAAAAAAATTTTCCGCTACAACGAAATTGTAGACAAATTCACGTCGCATTTCACTGAAATGATCAAATAAACGAGTTAGAAAGTTCACTAACTATTTTTTGGTTTTAATTACATTATTATCAATTTAAAAAGCATTTAAATTATGCGCTGGTATAAAAGTTAAAAGCTGTTAACTTTTGGGACAAAATGGTTCATTTGTGTGGGAAGTACCACAAGGTGCGTGTCAATAAATCCCATTTTTCACTGCACTGTAAGTACAGGATTTTCCAACAAGAGTTGTTATTTTGAATCACCCGGTATTTCGGTAGCTGTCACTTTTGAAGCTTATTTTCTTTGACATTTGACAAGTAGAAACTACGCCATTACTAAAAATGGAACGATACACGATTCAACAACGCATTGAAATTATTAAAATCGAAAATCATCGAAAAATCATCTTGACTGATGGGCCCATTTCCACCTCGGTGGCTACGTCAACAAGGAAAATTGTCGCATCTGGGGCTCGGAAAACCCAAGAGTTATTGTTGAGAAGCCTCTCCATCCTCAACGTGTGACTGTTTTGTGCGGTTTATGGCCCGGCGGGGTCATTGGACCTTACTTTTTCGAAAATGAGATTGGATCAACAGTTATGGTGAATGGATTGCGCTATCGAGAGATGATTAATGATTTGTTATGGTCGGAGTTGGATGGAATTGATCTGGACAACGTTTACTTTCAACGAGACGGCGCTACGTGCCACACAAGCAACGAAACCATTGCTCTGTTAGGGGAAAAGTTTCCGGACCGTGTTATCTCTCGAAGTGGTGATCACAATTGGCCATTGCGACTTCTTCCATTGGGGCCACGTGAAACATAAGGTCTACGCCAACAGCCCAACGTCGATTCAAGACCTCAAAGATAGAATTCGTGAGGCTATCGAGGTCATAGGGCAGCCACTTTGCGATTTGGTTATGAAAAGGATATGGTCCTGTAAGCGTGGTCGTGGTGGCCATTTGGCTGATGTTGTCTTTCATTATTAACGGCATACCTTTCTCGTTATTATGAAATAAACATTCGATCATTTATCTCAAAAAATGAAGTTTTTTCTTTGAATACCAAAATAACACCTCTTGTTGGAAAACCCTTTACTATAAAAGCATTACACTGTGCAAAATTGCAAGTATTTCTGTGGACTGGTATTAAAGTTATAAGCTGTTAACTTTTGGTGTAAAATGGTCCAGTTGTGTGGGAGGTACCAAAACGAGCATGCCAATTACGCCCACTTTTCACTAAACTCTAGTTACTAAAACAGCATTACACTGTACAAAATTTCAAGTATTTGTATGCACTGGAATTAAAGTTATTATCAGATAACTTGTTTTTGTAAAAAATTATCTGTGGGAGGTACCAAAAGGCCCATTTTTCTCAAGCGGATAGCGACAGTTAAACTGTGTGGAATTACAGAAGATTCGGATAAGTAGTATAGAAATTATTAGAGAATCAATATTTCACTAAATGTTAACCCTTTGTGAGTGAGTTACTTCAGGGTGGCGCCGAATGAGCTATATGGTGAGGAGTGGACCAATATGGCCCATTTTCGAACTTAGCCTGAGATAGAAAAACAAGTAAGAATGTTTCAGTCGGGTAAACCGACTAAGGTATACCCTCACTTTGTGAGTAATGTAATATTGAATATTACTCGAATTATTCTGTCAATTTGTGTGGGAGATACCAGAAGGGGTTTATCAAATACACCTTTTTTTCGCTGAACATTAGATACTTTAAATTCATTGCACTGTGCCGACTTATAAGCATTTATGTGCACTGGTATAAATGTTATGAGACATTAAATTGTGGTATGTGGCGTGGCAATAACGCCCATTTTTCACAGGGCTATAGACACTATAAAAACATTACACTGTACAAAATTTCAAGTATTTTTATACGCTGGTTTTAATGTTACAAGCTGTTAACTTTTGGTGCAAAAAGGTACCTTTGTGTGGGAGGTACCAAAAGGGGCGTGGCAACAACACCTATTTTCCCCTGGACTGTAGGCAATATAAAAGCATAATACTGTACAAAATTTCAAGTATTTTTATACACTGTTATTAATGTTACAAGCTGTTAACTTTTGGTGCAAAATGGTGCATTTGTGTGGGAGGTACCAAAAGGGACGTGGCGACTTCACCCATTTTTCTCGAGTTGATAGCGACTAATAAGCTAATACTATGTGTGGAATTTCAAAAGATTCGAATAAGTAGTATAGCAGTTATTAAAGAATCAATATTTCACAACATTTTAACCCTTTGTGGGGGAGGAGTGGACCAATATGGCCCTTCTTCGAACTTAGCCGGAGATAGAAAAAAATATTACCACATACCAAATTTGAGGTCAATCGGTTACTCCTTTCGAGAGTTATCGTGCGCACCAGCCAGCAGACAGACAGACAGACGGACGGACATTGCTCATTCGACTTAAAATGACCCAAAACGGATTTCCTCCGAACATACTTGGGGTCTTAGGTCACTCCTTCGACGTGTTACACTTTTTTCAGTAGCAAATGATATATACCCTCGTCACACTAAAGTGAGGGTATAAATATTATCATATACCAAATTTGAAGTCAGCAGTCAGACAGACAGACGGACGGACATAGCTCAAATGACTTAAAATGTCTTAAAATGGATTTCCTCTGAACATACTTAGGGTATTACGTCACTTCTTTGATGCGTTACACTTTTGGCTCGTAGCAAATGATATATATTTCTAAGGTGAGGGGATTAAAAATTAAGTAAGGACGATCTAAGTTCGCCTGGGCCGAATCTTAAACGGATGATTTCGACATGACCAGATAATTTTCTTTGTGTATTTTAATTAGGAAAAATAAAATATATTCTACTTTGGTAGCAAGCTCTGCTGATGTCAAAATTCACCAACTGAGCTTTCTAAAGCAATCAAATTGGTTCAAGGCGATTTGCTAGCGAAAGACGTATGTTTTTCTTAACATTCCTGTGATAGTACAATGGATTAAATAAGTGTGCCTGTCAAACAGGCTGACACTCTTAACCTAAAGCATGGATTACATTAAATTCATTATTATACCCTCCACCATAGTATGTATATTCATTTTGCCACTCCGTTCGTAACACCTCGAAATATTGATCAGGGACCCCTAACCTATGTATGTATATTCTTAATCGTCGTAAAATTATAAGACGACATAGACATGTCCGTTCGTCTATTTTAATCACGATACAATCTACAATAATTGAGCTAGACGTCTGAAACTTGGTACCGATACTTCTTATAGCTGCACGTAACTTTGAATAGAAAATGGGCAACACTGGTCCATTTTTGATATAGCTGTCATATATCTGTCCGATTTGACAGATGCTATATCTGCCCGATTTGACTTCTTAACGCCATAGAGACGGCAAATTTCAACTGATCAAGCTGAAAATTGGTAACTTTGATGTATTTATACGCAGAACCCTTCATCGAAAAACGGTCGGAATAAATCCATGCTTTGATATAGTTCCCGTACAAAGGTCCCTACCGATTTGGCTTCTTCACGCCATATAAAACAGATATTCCAATTAAAATCTGTCTGAATTTTGATAATGTGAATTCCTTCTATACTTGGAACCATTCACAAGAACAACAGTCGTAGTATACTGTGAAAGGCAATCCATGGTGAGGGTATGACCGAACATAACGCCGTTTTAACTTGTTGTATGACAAACGTCTACTCCAGAATACCACTGGAATGTTCTATTTACTATTGGCATGAACAAAGTAAGCGAACATTTGTAGTTAATTGAGTCGATGGAAATATCCAAATTGGAATTGGCTAACAGTTGTTTATTCATCCTCACGGATATGGGTCAGTCTCGCTCAGTGTCAGAGGTTGTACCATAAATGTCAATTCGATTGGAAGTTCTGTACGTACGAATATGTATATTTTGAAGGTCACATTGATATTTTCTCTAGTTAAATACATTAAGAGAGACATTCATTTGGCAGGACTTTGTATCGTTTCGTTAACTTCATTCATTCTGACCAAATTAACCATTACATTTTAGTGTAATAATCAATCATCGTTTTTGTTGTTGTTGTTTTTTTTTCTTATCTTCTTTATTCACTTTCGCCATTTGGGGCTGTAACAAGAGGCAAAAGTGAATTATAAATAAGAAATAATAATGCCAGAAATTGCGAAATAGACAAGAACAGAAAAAAAAGAATATTTCAAATGAATTTCGTGTTGTCTTCGCTTAGAGCCATCATTTGTTGTTCCATGGTATACGTGTATGTATGTATCTATACTCGTATGTACATGTATATCCCATACCTTTGGAAATGGTATTGAATATCTACTATAGATATCCATTACAAACCATTACCATAACTCCCCCTCCATACCACCCTCCCAGTCAGCGAGTCAGCATTGATGTCCATTGTCAAATTGACCTAAAAAACTAAATTTCGTGTAATAATTGGAGAATCGATTCGTTGTAACCAAATGAAATTTCGCATTTTATTAATATTTTCATATCTTCACTCACATATACATACCTACAAAAATACATACATACGTACATATTCATGTTGGTGGTGAACTACTATTGTATTGCTGTGGCAACATAATCTTCTGATGTCCTGAATGTCTGTCGCTGAATGTGAATATATGCTTGGCCGGGTCGAAAAATAAGTATAAGTGTGTGACTATGTTATGGTGATTTCGTTTCTGAAAAATAACATCACCACATAATTTTGCGACATTTTAAAAATATCCCCTGCACCACTGCTAATTTTGCATGCGAACAATAGAATAAAAATCGTGAGGTGAGTAAAACCCATACCTACATTATGGCGCAACCATTTGATAGTGCATTAAGAATGTACGCTTTCAATTTGGTTCTGAAGTTTGCTTCTTTAACGGTACAACACTCCACACCGTGGACTGGGCTGAGTGTGGAAAATGCGATATTTTCGCATTTGCGGAGTGTAATAATTTTATAAAACGAAATCAAAACCCCTTCATACGGCTGCACCATTTTTACAAACGAACCTAAACATGCGGTTTCAGCGTAAAATATAAAAAGAATTTAAATTTTTTTTGCACAAACAAAATCACCATTAGATTTGTTTCTAATAAAGGGCTTCAGAAAGGATAAAAATAAAACTCGGGTTTTTGATAGCACCCAAACTGACCACTGTCCAAAATCCGATTCTGTGAAAAGTCCGCTTTTATATATACATCGCTCGAGTTTATCTATCCATATGCAAAATTTCAGCTTTGTAGCTCTAACAGGGGACTCGTCCGGACAGAAGAACATCCGGTGATCATCCGAGATCTGTGTATACGCACATCAGTTTGTAGACCCATAGTTCTTAAAAGATTTTTAAGTACTGAAATAGTGACTGCAGTTTGACCTCAGGCTGGACATGGAACTAACTAACGTCACTCTCTTTTATACATAAGTATACTTATATTTATATAGATAACTTTTGTTGTTATTTCAGAAAAGTTTATGCGAAAGAAATCAATATAGAAATCGATTTCTCAAAAAATATGAGATATCGTCGAAACCACTGAATGTATGGAAAATGGTATTGTAGGAAGTTGAAGGTTGCTTAATTCTGAATTCGGATAAATGGTTCTCTAGTTATTCCATAACATATGGTTCAACGTCTAAAATTTTTCCATTTGAGCTGGGGTGTAGTTTACATTTTCACTTCGCTCATTCTACCTTCCTATTATCCGTAAAAACATAACACATTCACATCTATGAAATTATATGTGATTGGGTAGAGATACGAGTACGTGGGCTCTTACGACCCCACTTATAGCTAAATTCTTTTAAATCAATTTTAAACTTGAATTTTTCTATTTCAATAGAGTTCATGGTTTGCGTGTAACTTCAGCCCATCATCATCTTCGTTCACATAAATGTGGATGGGGATTCTTTCCATTATTTCATATTCATTTGATGTTCAGCATCATTAGGCAGTAAGGATTCGCATGTTCTGCCATTGTTACCACTGCCATCAGGGCAAACATTATGGAGGCATAAAACTGAATGTGATTGTTGTTAGCACAATGACACTGGAAACTCGATAGATAGGCCAAAAGGTTCGGATTGCACATGGGTTAGACATCATTAAAAGAGTTCGCAAAAGCTCGTTTTTTCTGGCAATAACAACAGACAAATATATGAACATATATATAGATACGTACAGAGATGTAAGTACGTGTGACTACGATTGTAATGTCTTTGCAGGTAATTATCATGCACGCTGAAAAAAAATCGCTTCTGTAGTATATTGTCCCAAACATATTCCGCTTGAAACATATATATGTTTAGGGTACACTCTAAACATATAATATTGGGAACACACAAAAAGTATATATTTGGGAATATGTTATTCTAAAGAAATCTTTGTTTACATCCCAACATGTTTTTATTTGGGACTATTATTTCCGAAACAAATATTTATTCGCACTTATGAATTCAGAAAATACGTTAATTGTGTTAATTTTTTTACTAATTCAAAGTTATTTTTTAGAAATATTTTATGTTCGTAAAAATAATAATTAAAATCGTATAATCTTGTATCACAATAAATTAATTTGCAGGATTGACAAGAAATGTTACTTGGAATACTAACTCAGAAATTTTAAATGATTGATTTAAAACATAAGTTAATGCTACATATGGTATCAGAACTGGGAGGTACAATTCGAAGCCAAGGAAAAATTAAAACTGAAATTCGAAAAAGTCAGCAAAACTTTTGGAAATCGTTTTAAATAAAATATGTTTGGAAAAATTCCTAAATAATAATTTTATTTATATTTAAACGCATATTTTATTTTAGAAATTTAGTTTGCAAATATATTTTGTTGTAATATATATGCGTTCCAAATATATTTTATTGATTTTCAAATAAAATATATTTGCTAAGAAATATATAATATTTAAAAATTTGTGTTCCAAATATATTTTCTTTCGATTCAAACATATCAAAAAAGGCGATTTTGCCCCGTGTGTATTCATTCTTTGAAGCTTTTAATAAAATTTCATAGATACGAGTACCATTACATTATTATGACAAATAATCATGAAAAAGGTCATATTTATGCTGGCAGTTATACTCGTACACAGTGTAGGTCGAAAGAATATTTACGCTGATCAATTTCTGTTTTACTGTAAAATGTGTGTTTTTGTGACAAGTGGTGGACATAACCTACACATGTCGTGGACAAAAAGTTATATGTGGGCATCAACTTGAATGAAAATTTTAATACAAAAGTGTATATATATAATATCTATGTGCTTAATAAATTTGGATTTGGCACCAGGGTGCAATGGTAAGTTCATCTGTGCCGAATCTTATGTACCCTCCATCATGGATTGCATTCAGTTCTATATACAACAGGAAAATCTTTCATACAAATTCTTTAGAAAATCTAACCAAAAATATTTAAGAGCGAACTCTATATAGGTACTATATCAAATCGTTTACCGATGTGGTAAATTTTCGTTGTCCAGACGTTTAGTATAGCTTCAACACAAAATACAAAATTTTACACAAATCGACTGGCAAACCTGAGTAGCTAATTTTAAATGGAACCCTATATAGCGAATATATTAAAAAATGTGTCCTTTTTGTTGTGAAATTTTCAATTTTTTTTTTCAAAATGAATAGTTTCATCCAAATTGTTTGACAAATGTGGCGTATACGGCTTAGAAAAACATATTTAAGAGCTATCTCCAAGAGAGCAATATCAAAACTTATACCGACATAATTAGAAGCATGCGTTAACGACCTTAAGTATTATACTGGAAATTGGACAGGTATACTCCCAAATACATACATGTTAGGTCAATATAGGACGGGGATCGGTCAGCAGATTGGCTTTTTTATATGAAAACAATCGATAAATTAACATACCTTTGGTAATTGGAGATGGTGAATACCACCTTTTGACATATGTAATTAAATACCTAGAATACCCGCCCCTTTACTTTTAGACAGCGTAAATCACATTTGAATCCAATTATTTGGATGTTTACTATTCAATCGTTGAAATTCGAAAACTTGGGTAGGTAAGCCAACTAATGTCTACTAAGGAGTAGATAACCCCATTTGTCGTTAAATAAACCGTAGATAACCCAACTCGTCGTTTACTGAGAGGAGATAACTCAACTGAAAGACTACAAAGCATTAGATAACCTAGCTGGCCACTTACCAAGGCGTAGATAACTTAACTGGACGTCTACCAAACATGACATTTCCCAACTTGTCGTTACTAGGGGTAGATAATCCAACTTGTCGCCTACTAAAACGTAGATATCCCAATTCGTCGTTTAGTAAGGACTAGATAACTCAACTGGACGTCTACTAAGCAGTAGTTAACCCATCTTGTCGTCTACTAAGGAATAAATAACTCACCTTGGCGTGTGCTAAGGAATAGATAACACAACTGGTTGCTAGTACTGGTCTAAATACCTCGAGTGTCCGACCCTTTTCTTTTAGACAGCGCAGATCACGTTTGAAACCAATTATTTAGATGTTTTCTATTCAATGGTTGAAATTCGAAAACTTGGGTAGGTAACCCAACTAGTGTCTACTAAGGAGTAGATAACTCTATGTGTCGTCTACTAAGGCTAAGGCTGTAGATAACTTGTCGTTACTAAGGGGTAGATAACCCAACTAGCCGCCTAACCCAACTTGTCGCCTATTAAGACGTAGATATTCCAATTCGAAGTTTAGTAAGGAGTAGATAACTCAACTGGACGTCTGCTAACCATTAGTTAACCCATCTTGTCGTCTACTAAGGAATAAAAACCACCTTATCATCTACTAAGGAGTAGATAACACAACTGGACGCTTACTAAGCAGTAGATAAAGCATCTGGCATTGTACTACGTAGTATATAACCCTGATCGTTTACTGAGGAGTATATATCTGAACTGGTATTCTATTAGGGAGTAGATAACTCAACATGTCGTTTACAAAGGAGTGAACACTCCCAACTGGTGTTCATATCAGTGATAGGGCTCAATTTGACCAGTAATGGGTGAGTAGACTCTGGTAAATTGGCATCTCACTTCCCGGTACGAGGGTTGTTATATATATTTCTGAATTAGGCAACACTAAGTGTTGCCTGGCGCCATCTGACTTTTCCATTGGAAAGTTTGACATTTTTTAGCATAAACGTACTCAGAACGTTTTGACGTACGACCATCATTTGTGTAGTTTACACTGACTTGAAAAAATCAATTTGGCAAAAAAATGTAATTAACTCGTGAACATTTTCGTGCAATCAATTTTCACAACTTTCGACGTGGATTATCACGACAAGTGTGCATCGATGAACTTAAATGTTTGTATGGCGATGAAGCACCATCCTATAGCATTGTCAAAAACTGGTTTAATGAATTCAATCGTGGCCGACGCTCGCTCAAAGACGAAGGTCGTCCAAAAACGGCCGTTGTGCCAGAGAACATTGATGCCGGGCGTGAACTGATAATGCAAGATCGTCATGTGACATACCGTGAAGAGGCATCCTTGGGCATTTCTTCCACCAGCATACATTCGATATTGCATGAACACCTGGCCGTAAAAAAGGTTTGTTCTCGTTGGATCCCGCACAATTTGACAATCGCTCAAAATAGGCTCTTGGTGCAAAGAAATTTTGAAAAAATACGATCGCGGTGCTTTAAAAGACGTTTATAAGATTGTCACAGGTGACGAATCTTGGATCTATGCGTATGAGCCCGAAACAAAACGGCAATCGACCGTGTGGGTCTTCGAAGTCGAGCCAAATCCAACGAAAGTTTTTCGTGGAAGAAGCACTTCGAAGCAAGTGGTCGCCTGTTTCTTCGGCAAAACTGGTCATGTGGCGACTGCTCCGCTTGAGCAACGTAGGACGGTCAATTCTGAGTGGTACACCACAATTTGTTTGCCTGAAGTCATCGTAGAAATTCGAAAAACGAACAAGAGAAGACGAATCATTGTCCACCATGACAATGCAAGCTCTCACACATCGGCTCAAACCAGCGCCTTTTTGACCAGCCAAAACGTCGAATTGATGGGTCATCCGCCGTACAGCCCTGATTTGACACCCAATGACTTATTCTTATTCACTCACATCAAAAAAAACTGCTTGGTCAACATTTTTCGGCGCCTTAAGCAGTTGTTGAAGCGTTCAAAAACCATGTTTTGGAGGTGCATTTTCAACACACTGTAACCAAAACAATTCGCGCTCAAATGCCAAACCGGTCTGAGTGAAGTTATGCTAAAAAATGTCATACTTTACAATGGAAGTTCCGGTTTTCATATGGCAACACAAGCATTGCCAGGACCGAAATATAAATAGCAACCCTCGTATGTATGGTGGAAATCCCATTGAGGACTTTTTAAGTCATTTGAGCTATGTCCGTCCGTCTAACTGACTGACGAGTGGTCGATTGACTTTAAGTAATATTTTCTCTTATCTCAGCCTAAGCTCGAAGATGAACCATATTTGACGATTTATTTTTGGTACCACCTCCCATAAAGGGTTGCAAGTTAGTGAAATATTAAATCCCTTATAACTACTCTACCACTGACCGAGATCTTTTGTTATTTCACACGTGATACCAATTCTGTCATTTCTATCACCTCGAGAAATGTTTACGAAATTACTATCCCCATTTTGGTAACTCCGACATAAAGGAATACATTTTTTTACATAAAAATTTTTTACATAAAACTTTTATACTTCTGCAGTGATTACATTGCAATGAAAAGTAGGCGTAATTGCCACACGGTTTTTTGAATTGAAACTGACATTTTCGAACTACAACTAGTGTCTTTTGGACTTAAAATTTATTTTGGGTTGAACATTGATCGTTTTGAACTTCAAATAATGTTTATTTAGAACTTCAACTCTTGTCTTTTGAAATTCAAATGGATTTTGTAAATATCTAATGATCCAATTGCCAATGATAATTCCTTATACTTATTTTATTATTATTATCAATGAGACGATGCGAGGCTACCGTTCTAGGCAGGGAACATCTCCTTAGCCAGGCCAAGGACGACGAACTTTTCTTTGCTCTTCTTAAATTTGGATATGTCCCGAATACTTCCTCTCTCTCTGTTTGTCTGTCGTTGTGTTGATACATTCACATTTGCGTTTTCAAGGGTTTCCTTTGCGCCAGGGATTACTCTAGGCTTTGAGTGTATATTGATATTCCAAAAAGATGATAGCAACACTCCAAATGTTTCAATGAAACAAACATGCAAATCCTATAAATGAAGGTTATTACACATAGAGTGCCGCAGGGCACCAGCCTTGTTAACCCTCCATTCGTCCTTTGAATGTTACCATTACCTTTTCTTGGAATATCCCTGCATGCCTAGTTGGCTTAAACGAAAGATAAAGAGTTTGCGAGCAAGAAAAAAAGTTCCAGGTGTTCATATCTTTGCCATTCATTAAGGTTTCTTGTTAAGGAAAGGAAGGACACACACACACACAGTCATTTCCAAAGCAGAAGCAATAACAAAAAAAAATAAAGTTACAATAAAAATTTATTTGCTTTTAGTATTTCGGATGACATTTCATGACTCTATGGCATTTCTTATATTTGTTGGCGTTGTTGTGTATGGCCCAGTCGGGAGGTGGATATCCAACGTAGCACAGAAGTATCCTAGGCTAAACCTAAAAAATGGTGGCCAATGAAAGACACTGCGTGAGAGAGCGAATAGAGCGAATAGTGCGGTGGGTTGCGGTGCTAAGTACTATTTGAAGTGGCAACATAATTGATATCCTTTTTAACCCCACAACTAGAGCAACAACAACAAATGTATACGTTCATCTAAATAGCGTGAGCTGACAACAAACTGCAGCAACAACAATAGCACGAACCGAAATTTCGCCATTCTGGCAGCAGCAGACAAAGACGGACGGACAAACGAAAGAAGAGTAGAAGAAGAAAGTATTGTTTAATTACCATCAGAAGAAATAAAATAAAATGAATTGCTGGACACTTGGACGGATGGATGAATGGATGGTTTATGTAGCACATTTTCGCCAGAATTTAGTTTAAACTTTTACCTCGAACTATTGAGTCACAACTCCTTCAATAGTTCTCGAAGCCGCGGTTGAGCGATTGACCGCTCGCTCCTATAGCAAAAGAAAAACAAACAACAACAAAAACTCTTCCTGTCCAAACATTTGAACACGCTTAATAAAACTACATCATAATTATCTTTTTGTGCAAAAAAATGTTTAACCCAAACATGTCCCCTTCGCAGCGTCTTATTAAGTGCATGCAAAATCGAGCTTAAGCTTTTGCCAACAGCGGCGGCGGCGGACATGTGCTGGGTCACTTCTATGCGGACTCATCAATATCTACAACACTACTCCGGGGAACCGCAAGACTAATAATAAACAGAGATTCCCGTATCTCGAGATTTGTTGGAGGTGAAGCGCGACATGAGTCGCTTAAGACGTGAAAATAGTCGTAATAGTGTCATAACCGTGGAACTAATTCAGTTTATAATTCAATATCGCGCTAGGGAGTCGAAAAAAAGGTGTGCATTTCTCTGATATATGTATATTCAAATAAAAACCGAGATTTCTTACAGTGTCTTCTGTGTGTGTGTCAAAAATCTTATCTAAATGTTGTATTTTGATAAACCCAGGAAAGTGTTATAAAATCTTCAATAAAAAAATTAGCAAAAAATGCACAGCAATTTAGTAGTTCTTTCATCTGGCAAAAAATAAGAATACATAAAAAGCAAATGCAAATCCTAAAATATTCGTAAATGCAACTTTAGATAGAAAAGTGTGTACAATTGTGACTGATGATACATGAATATATAAAACGTATAAACTTCAGAAACTTCCTTGTTCTGCACAGGAAGCGAACTATTTAAATGCCTTCGAAAATAGATTACTTTTATTTTTCTCAAGATTATGTTAACTTCTATCAATGTTCTGGATGAACACCGTAATGTGGATCATATCTCTAATGACTAGAAAACATAAAATGGTATCTAAACATATGCTGATATATTAGATCTAAATTTTTCGTAAAAAAACTTATAGTAGGAAGCCAAAAGTGTAACATATTGAAGGGAATTATCTAAGACCCTAAGTTTCCCTAAGCAATGTCCGTCCGTCTGTCTGGCTAGTGCGCACGATAAATCTCGAACGGAGTAACTGATTGACTTAAAATGTTGATGTAGAAAAATTGTTGGCTAAGTTCAAAGATGGACCATATTGGTCCACTCCTTCCACTCTAAATGTGTTTATTAGGGTGATGACTTTTTAATTTTTTTCTCAAAAATTATTTCCTGTTGCACGAATGAATGAACAGTTGCCTATTAATGACTAAAATAACGTTTATTCCATTTAAATATTGAAAAAGGTCACGCACAAACCACTTTGAAATGATATTTTTGTGAAAAAAATTAATTTTTTTCCAAAATCCAAAACGGAAAAAAGTGTCAAGTCTTATAACTTTCACGAAAAGCCACATAACCTATGAACAAAATGAGACATTGATCATAGAAATCGATAAACATCTTTCGTTTTTATTTACAATTAAGTGAAGGTATCGCATTTTGAATGGAATGTATGTCTTTGGAAAAAACGTTGACGACTTTTTTATGATTTTCATTTTTTCAGATTTTTTTTACAGAAAACACATTTATGAGCGGTCGTTATTTTGAAAGTTTTGAAACATTGAAACGAGGTTGTATAAAAGTCATCACCCTGGTGTTCATATTCTGTATATTATACAACATTGTACATTAACGTATACGTATCATACGTCACATATACGAATGGATATTTTGAAACAGTTTTAAAGAAATGTGTACATATTTAAAGAAATTTTATATTTTGATCTGGAAGACCGTAACATATTATTGATATTACATATTGATAAAATTATACACTGAAAAAATTTACCTCAAACTAATGACACTATTGCCCTTAAACTTAAGATATGTTCTGTCATTGTTTTAAGAACAAATTTAATTAAATTTAAGATAATTTATTTGATTTCAAGGGATTTTTCATTCGTTTAAAGGCAGTTTGCCCTTATTTTCATGATCAATTGTCCTTCATATTACGTACATTTTGACGTGTTACTTTTTAAAATGTCTTCAAATTAATGAAAAATGCTTTGATCCAAGGGTATATGTCACTAATTTCAGAATAAATGACAATTAGTTTAACGATTTTGGACATAAAATTATACACATTTACATGTCATATTTTTAAAGACATATTGTTCTTCGTCTTTGATGGCTTTGAATTAAGGCTCAGTTTTCTTTGTGCTCTGGCAAATAAAAAATAGCTCATATTTTAAATTCAAATATGAGCTAGTTTTTATTTGCCAGAGCACAATTGAGAGTATCGTGAATCGTAAAAATTAGAGTACCAGAGAAGTTTATTAGAGTTTTTTTTAATCAGTTCTTGTGAATCGCTGGTAGAGGACGGTTGTGTTCGGTCGCATGTGAATAACAAATTAAGAATGTGAAGATCCTAACAAGGGTGGTTCGCATAATGTGTGGAGTATACGGAGTTTATAAATTGCAAGAAAAGGGGTTTCATTAAATCTAAAAAAAAGTTTGAAAAAATTATTTTTTTCAAACTTTTTTTTACATATTTGTATACATATTTACTGAAAAAAAATTACATATTTATATTGCTTAAATATGTTTACAAATAGAAAAAATCTATATACAGGAACCATGTTTTGTACAGATTCAGTCGTTTTTTGAGTATCGGAGGATTCGTTTGTAAATCTATATTGAATAAGATAACTTTATAAAGGCTGCCGATATTAAATCAATCTAACTCTTCAATCAATCTCAACTGTTGTTAAAATTACATTTAAATGTAAAGTCGAATATTCAGAACATTAAAAAATATAGGGTGATCCATTTCGAGGTTCCCTACTTTTTTAAAGAAAAAAACACAGAAAATTCAAATTGAATGGGGAATGTTTATTATCATTTGAAAAAACATTCTTTGCCATTATTTTTTTGAAGATTATGTCTATCAAATGTTGGCCGCGGCTACGTCTCAGATGGTCCATCCGTTGAGTCCAATTATAACTGGCGAATGACACGCTTGATTTTTTGCTCCAAGGCCTGAATCGAAGCGGGTTTGTCCGCATAAACTTTAGACTTTACATATCCCCACAGGAAAAAGTCTTACGGTGTGATATCATGTCTCTAATTGAAGTACAAGATGTACTTATTTTAATGATTATTGTCTTTGGAGCCAAATCAAAGCCAACATCGTAAAAATTAGAAATTAGAATTGATTCTTAGTACGCTTCTTTCAGAGTATATTTGTCAAATATATTAACTTTGTACCTTTTGATATTGCGGATAACTTCGGATACCTTCCATATTTTGTGCAGAATCTTTCAGAATCCATGAGGACAATAGTCGATGATTTCATATGATTTCAAAATATGTGACGCCCATTTTAAAATTAAATCTAAACTATTAACGGAATTTTATATTAAAATTAAAAAAAAATCTTTATTATATCCTCATTTTAGTGGTAGAGGGGTTCCTCGACGGGTCAGACCTCACCCACTCGATTTAGAGCATCCTTATACAGGTCTTCTTATCTGGCATCACCGAAAGCCAAGAGCTTTAATTTCCCCTGTTTGCCTGGTATCTACCTCAGACAGACTCGAGACATTGGGCCATAGTGGTCGATTCCCGACCCTATTGAAATTGGTGAAAAATCGGTTCAGATTCAGATATAGTCCCATATATATGTTTCTCCAGATGTTGCATCATTACGAAATTTAGCACAAAGCTGATTCTTAACTCAGAAACGAATACTGCTAAATTTTCGGAAAATCAGTTAAGATTTAGATATAGCCCTCGTATATATGTTAATCCCGATTTGACATGTGAGCGCTGTAATTTAAGCGATGTAAAATGTAAATTACATCCGATCAGTACGAAATTCGGCAGAAAGAGGTTTCTTATTACATGAATAAACACTGGTAAATTTGAGGAAAATCGGTTCAGATTTAGATATGGTCCTCATATATATTATATTCCTCCCGATTTGGTATCAAAGCGATCTAGTTTATTATGATCAACATCTTCAACTCCTCCTTGGAATAAGCCTTGATGAGGAGGTGGAGCTAAGCACTTTGTTAACTGAAACGACGGGAGGTGTAGGGTAATATATAGTCGTCCCGCCCGCCGTTCTGTCTTGCCTTACTGGTTTCATTCTTAATTATGCCAAGTCGATTTAGGGAAATTGCATTTTTGAATTCTAAATATTTCAAATTATATTCAGTAAAAGTTTGGTGCTAGTCCGTCCACCTACAACTTATGCAGAAACAACCATTTTAAAGGAGTTCAATGTAAAACAAAACATTTCAATCGCCTTTCCTGAATAACTACAAGTTCCGCTGAAGTCGGATTTAATTTGTGTAATTCTTTCCCTTTTTGATATTCGAAACACTTTGCCATGAAGCTATATGCCGAATTGCAAAATAAACAAAACGAAATACGAGAATAATGTTCATATTTCTTTTTAAACAGAAATTCTAAAGTAATTCACTGCTATTATTTAATGTGTTCAAAGGACTGTGTAATCTGCAAAGTTTTAAATTGTCGGTCTGTCTAACTGTCCCACTGCCGACCTCTAACCATGGCCACCCCTAATTCCCTGAGAGAAAAAGGATGGAAAATGTGGTTTCTTATTTACAAATCGTTAAATGCACTTTATACAAACAATCTTTAGATTGCTTTCCCTGCGACCCCTTCCACCAGCATAACTACTGAAGTCCTAAGAAAAACTTTACTTTCTATGTTTATTTTCTGTAGAAGACCAGAGGGGAGAGAGGGGTCAGGACCATAACTACTGGCTAATGCAACAAAACAAAAAATAAAGAAAACTTTCTGAGTTTTTCTTTTTCCCACAGAGAGGGCAACAATTTGAACTTTCTTTCCATTCTTTGTTACTAGGAAAAAAATGTTTTCCACCAGAGTTTTCCCAACATTTCAGTATTTATTTTGTTTTCATTCACAGAATATACAGGGAATACATAGTTTCATTCCCCACCCACCCAAAATTTGTTTAAGATTTCTTAGGAAACCAAAGGCTTTTAATAGTTTTCAAAAAATATCCAAAGTGCGCATTTTCTTAAATGAATATTGAGTTGGTTTTAGATAAAAAAATATAGTTGCAGATATATGCAAAGTAATCGTGATCATAAACTAATATTGACACAGTATTAGTTAACGCAATTTGCTGATTGGTGTTGGATTGCATTTTCTTATGAGCAGTCACATTAGGCTGTATCGTTTAAAACCGACATATTATACAAAAGAGTAAAGCTTGGCATGAATACATTCGTGTCACCATTTAATCTACACGCTGAAAAAAAAATCGCTTCTGTAGTATATTGTCCCAAACATATTCGGCTTGAAACATATATATGTTTAGGGTAGACTCAAAGCATGTAATATTTGGTACACACAAAAATTGTGTATTTGGGAAGATGTTGTTCTAAACAAATATTTGTTTACATCCCAATGTGACTGCTAATTGTGAAACAAATATTTATTTGCATTTAAGTATTCATAAAATACATAAATTGTGTAAAATTTTTCAGTAATTCAAAGTTAAATTTTTAGAAATTTTTAATGTTCGTAAAAAAAATAATAATTAAAATCCTATAATCTTGGATCAATATAAAGTACTTAGAGGATTGCCAACTAATGATGGCTTGGAATACTGAGAAATTTGAAATGATTGATTTAAAACAGAAGGTAATGCTGCATATGGTATCATAACTGGGATGTACAATTCGAAACCCAAGAAAAATTGAAACTGAAATTTGAAAAACTCAGCAAAAGTTTTGAAAATTTTTTTAAATAAAATATATTTGGAAAAATTCCTAAATAATAATTTTATTTGTATTAAAACACATATTTTATTTGAGAAATTTAGTTTGCAAATATAATTTGTTGTAATATATTAATATATGCGTTCCAAATATATTTTATTGATTTTCAAATAAAATTTATTTGCAAAGAAATATATAATATTTAAAAATTTGTGTTCCAAATATATTTTTATACCCTCACTTTAGTGTGACGAGGGTATATATCATTTGCTACGAAAAAAAGTGTAACACATCGAAGGAGTGATCTAAGACCCTAAGTATGTTCAGCGGATATTCGTTTTGGGTCATTTTAAGTCGAATGAGCAATGTCCGTCCGTCTGTCTGTCTGTCTGTCTATCTGTCTGTCTGTCTGTCTGTCTGTCTGTCTGTCTGCTGGCTGGTGCGCACGATAACTCTCGAAAGGAGTAACCGATTGACTTCAAATTTGGTACGTGGTAATATTTTTTTCTATCTCCGGCTAAGTTCGAAGATGGGCCATATTGGTCCACTCCTTCTAGTACCTCCCCCACAAAGTGTTAAAATGTTGTGAAATATTGAATCTTTAAAAACTGCTATACTACTTATCCAAATCTTCTGAAATTCCACACATAGCATTAGTTTATTAGTCGCTATTAACTCGAGAAAAATGGGCCAAATTGCTGCGCCCCTTTTGGTACCTCCCACACAAATGCACCATTTTGCACCAAAAGTTAACAGCTTATAACGTTAATAACAGTGTATAAAAATACTTGAAATTTTGTACAGTGTAATGCTTTTATAGTGTCTATAGCCCTGTGAAAAATGGACGCTACTGCCACGCCCCTTTTTGTACCTCCCACACAAAGGTACCATTTCTCACAAAAAGTTAAGAGCTCACAGCATGAGTACCAATGCACGAAAATGCAACAACATTTTGCACATTGTAACGTTTTTGAAGTGCCTATAGCCCTGTAAAAAATGACCGTTATCGCCACGCCCCTTTTTGTACCTCCCACACAAAATGACCAAATCATACCAAAATTTAATATCTCATAACGTTAATATACTAGGCAAATAAACGCTTATATTCGGCGCAGTGCAATATATTTAAAGTATCTACTATTCAGCGAAAAATAGGTGTATTTGTTAAAAACCTTCTGGTAAATCCCACACAAATTGACAGAATAATTCGTTTAATATTCCATATTACATTACTCACAAAGTGAGGGTATACCTTAGTCGGTTTACCCGACTGAAGCTTTCTTACTTGTTTTTCGATTCAAACATATCAAAAAAGCCGATTTAGCCCCATGTAAACACAGTAACAACGAATGCAGCGAAAAGGGTATAAATTACAAACGAATGTTGAAATAAAGCAGATTGAAATGGGTCAATTACTGTCGTGTAGTAGTGTCGTTTTAATGATTGTGAAATGGGCTTTTGGAAATGAGGGGCTGATTCAAAACTTTGGCCGATATAACCCATTTTCCATACGATTTGTCTATGATCCGAAGGCAGCCTCTATCTCCACGTTAAGATACAAACAAAGATAAAAAGCCATATTATCCTTCACCCAGTGTGGTGTATGGTATCTGGAAAAAAATGATTTTTATAAAAACTATAGAAATTGTCATACCTGATTTGACTTTTCAGACAAAATATCTTGAAATATTTTACTAAAATTTCAATAATTTCTTATTAACAAAAATGTGTAGGGGACACCAAGGGAAATACCTGCGTTTTCAAGACTTTTATGCATATAAGAATATAACAATAACCGCCTAACCCAAAAATCATGCTTTCGAAAAAAAAAACACTTTTTATTTTTCTGTAATGGGGCATCATTACGACTTAAGCTATGTACAGACGATTGTCAGATCAGACAACGTTATCAACCCTGTTAAGTGCTGCAAATGTACGGACAATTACAGATTGTTAGGCAAAGGGGAATTGGCAGTTGAGATGATTGCAAGAAAACCTTACAATTTCATATATAGGGTTGCCCATATTCGACGGACCCATGTTTTTTTTGGGCCCATTCCAATCGACGAGGCTTGTCCGCAGGCAACAATCTTTGCGTCAATTGAATTTTGTACGGGAACTAATGCAAATCAACGCGAATAATCCGTTGTAAAGTGGACCGAGCCATGCCCAACTGCTGAGAACGGCGTTTTTGGGATGTTCTTGGGGACCTCTCAACACTGGCTCGTACGGCAGCGATATTCTCGGCCGATCGCCTTGGTCGACTTTTATTTGGCCTCTTCTGATTAGAAAGAGCCTCACCAGTCGAAAATTTTTCGTATAAACGCTTAATGGTGTTCTTAGAAGGCGCACTTCTCACATTTTTTAATATTTTAAAAGCACGTTGAGTTTTCACAATTGACTTCTTCTGTTGAATGTAAATTTCAACTATTTCGCGTGGCGTGTATTGTTCCATGGTAAAAATCTGCTTGGACTGACGCTTCAAACGCGGTATGTCATTAAGCGATCTGACATCTCTGTCAAAAGTTATGGCGTTGCCAGATGGGTCCGTCGAATATGGGAGACCCTGTATTTACAATATATTGTGTAAATATGTACACATTTTTCACAAGCTGATAGATACAGATATACTATTACGATGTATGGAATTACTGAAGTTTCGGAAAAGTAGTATATAAATTATTAGATAATCAACATTTTTTTAAATTTTAATCCCTTGGTACTAGAAGGAGAGAACCAATATGGCCCGAGTATGACCTGATAGGAAAAAATATTACCTCATGTCATATTTGAAGTATGTACATCGGTTACTCATTTTGTAATAGTACATACTTCAAAGACATTACACTGTACCAGTTTGTAAGCGTTTATGTGCAATGGTATTAACGTTATGAGCCATTCAATTTTGGTATGAATTGCCGATTTTGTGTGGGAGGTACCAAAAGGAGCGTGACAATAAAGCCAATTTTCACAGGGCTATATCGGCCTTTGAGGGGGAAGGTACTAGAAGGAGTGGACCAATATGGCCCATCTTCGAGCTTAGCCGGAGATAGAAAAAAATATTACCACATACCAAATTTGAGGTCAATCGGTTACTCCTTTCGAGCGTTATCGTGCGCACCAGCCAGCAGACAGACGGACAGACAGACAGACTGACGCACATTGCTCATTCGACTTAAAATGACCCAAAACGGATTTCCTCTGAACATGTGTCTTAGGACACTCCTTCGGCGTGTTACACTTTTTTCCGTAGCAAATGATATATACCCTCGTCACACTTAAGTGAGGGTATAAAAATGTGTGATTTTTAGCAAATGTTGCATAATAAAGTACAGGTCAAATACCTAAAAGAATGATGAATATAAGATAATTCTAAAATAACTTATTTGCATGCAAAAATGTCGTTCTTTTATAAAAAGCCGTGAATCTTTTGTGACGCACGTTACATTTTTTATAAACAACATTTTATGTTTATAAATGAAATAATGATATTAACACCAACAAATGTTAATTATACCCTCACTTTAGTGTGACATTTGCTACGGAAAAAAGTGTAACACATCGAAGGAGTGATCTAAGACCCTAAGTATGTTCGGAGGAAATCCGTTTTGGGTCATTTAAAGTCGAATGAACAATGTCGGTCCGTCCTTCTGTCTGTCTGTCTGCTGGCTGGTGCGCACGATAACTCTCGAAAGGAGTAACCGTTTGACCTAAAATTTGGTATGTGATAATATTTTTTTCTATCTCCCACACAAAGGGTTAAAATGTTATGAAATATTGATTCTTTAATAACTACTATACTACTTATTCGAATCTTCTGAAATTCCACACATAGTATTAGTTTATTAGTCGCTATCAACTCGAGAAAAATGGGCGAAGTTGCCACGTTCCTTTAGGTACCTCCCACACAAATGCACCGTTTTGCACCAAAAATTAACAGCTTATAACATTAATAACGGTGTATAAAAATACTTGAAATTTTGCACAGTGTTATGCTTTTATATTGCCTACACGCCCCTTTTTGTACCTCCGACACAAAATGGCCAAATCATACCAAAATTTAATATCTCATAACGTTTATACCAGTGCACATAAACGCTTAAAATTCGGCGCAGTGCAATGAATTTAAAGTATCTACGGTGAGGTCGAGGACTGTTTTAGATTGTAAAATGGCGATTGACGCCTACTCCGAATACGGCAATATATGCATCATATGGGTGCCTGGCCATTGCGGAGTAAGGGGTAACGAGAAAGCAAACGCCTTGGCATCTATAGCGAGAGACTTGCAAACAACAACATTAGAGAACGCAAAACCCTTCAGAGTTATGCGTTCTGAACTACAAATATGGGCGAAGAACGCCCATATCACGCTATGGAATAGTGAAAACGTTGGGAAGACAACGAAGGTCTTGTGGGGTGACCCAAACGAGGACAGGGCCATGACCTTACTGAGATTGAGCAAGGTAGAAATTAGTAAGATCATGGGATAGGAGTTGTAGATGACAGCATATGTAGGGCATGCGGGGAGGATGACGAAACGTTGGAGCATTTCCTCTGCCACTGCCCAGCGTTCGCCAAAAATAGAACAATAGATCACGGATTTGGTAATAATTTTTGTATTAGTGGTCATCGAAATACATTTTTTTATATATACTTATAAAATAATAAAAATAAAGCTAAATCGATTTCAAAAATATTTGTTTGTAGATAGGGTCATAAAAAAAAGTTGCGTTTGTCACCCCGTAGATTTAAAGACTATTCAAAGGCAATTACAGAAATTTTTTTTTCATTTTTTTGGCGCACCCTGAAAGTTTGCTTATTGACGGTGCAACACTCCACACCGTTGACTGGGCTGAGTGTGGAAAATGCGATATTTTCGCATTTGCGGAGTGTAATAATTTTACAAACGAAATCAAAATCCGTTCAAACGGCTGCACCATTTTTACAAACGAACCTAAAAATGCGGTTTCAGTGTAAAATGTAGAAAAAATGTTAGATTTTTTTGCACAGACAAAATCACCATTAGATTTCATGTTTCAACGCTTTAATTATCTCTGGATGCTTTGCATAGCATTTATCCTTAATTGGTTTCACAGAAAATAATCCAAAGGGCTCAAACCACAAGTCCAAATAAGGGGGGTAGAAAACGTTATAACAGAGGTTAATTATCGAATTTGACCTCGGAGTCAAAAAGGGCCAGTGGACGAAATATAGCCCTTTCCAAAACGTGAACAACGATATGCATCCCGTTACGATCGGACTTCAAATAGCAACACAGGATAAAGAAAACTAAAAGGGCGGTATGTAGGGTGCACCAAAAAAAATTAAAAAAAGATTTCTGAAATTGTCTTTGAGTAATCTTCAAATCTTGGGGGTGACAAACGCAACTTTTTTTTCTTGGTTGGGCATTGACCCTTTCTAATGTACAGGGTGACTGATGAATATTGCTACTGTAAGAAACTCAAATAACTTTTTTTCAGTGTATGGGGTTAATGTTTATTTTATTCATGTTAATGCTCATTCAATTTTAATTAGTTTTAAAAATAATGGAATTTAAATGCCGTTTAAATCGAAATGGGTCTCGTCAGACATGAAAAGACAGTTCAACATGTTTCCGTCCTCTTCCACCATTTCAAGTATCTTCTGGCAAAATTCCAAGCGAATCGGGAAGTCTGCTGCGTTCAGTTTGTTGGCCATTTGAATTGTATATGGGAATAACTCCAAATCTTTGTGCATAATTGACTGCAATGTCTGTCTGCTTAGACCCATTTGAGCGGATTAGCTTCTTGTCGAAACTCTTGGATTGTTTTGTTCCTCCGTCCGAACTGATGGGTTTAGATGGTAAGGTCTTCTGTTGACTGTCCCATGCTCGGAAAAATTGTTAACAAGTCTCATTATTATCCATCTGCTCGGAGGATTGCCGCCAAACGTGCGCCTATACTCTCTTAAAAATCAATCTGCAAAATAAAAAAATTAACCTGATTCATTAAATAGAAAAAAAGTCATAAAATTTTTTTTTTTTGTAGTTTCTTTCATCATTCGCCCTGTATTTCTGGATCTGCAAAAATGATAAGTTATTGAGTCATTTCAGTTGGTACATCCACCTAAAAGGAACTTCTGTTTTGAACACAGGAAAGAACGAAGTCTCGATAAATAAAACAAAACATTTTTTATAATACAGGGTGGCCCAAAATGGCCGAAGAGGTTTGAGTTCATTATAACTTTTTATCCCCTCACCTTAGAGAGGAGGGTATATATCATTTGCTACGAACCAAAAGTATAACACATCGAAGGAGTGACCTAAGACCGTGAGTATGTTCAGCGGATATCCGTTTTGGGTCATTTTAAGTCGAATGAGCAATGTCCGGTGCGCACGATAACTCTCGAAAGGAGTAACCGATTGACTTCAAATCTGGTATGTGTTAATATTTTCTTCTATCTCCGGCTTCTGTACTACTTATTTGAATCCTCTGAAATTCTACACATAGTATTAGTTTATTAATCACTGTTACCTCGAAAAAAAATGGGCGAAGTAGCCACGCCCCTTTTGGTACCTCCCACACAAATGGACAATTTTGAACCAAAAGGCAATAGCTTATAACTTTATTGCCAGTGCATACAAAGACTTGAAATTTTGTATAGTGTAATGGTTTAATAGTACCTACAATGCAGTGAAAAATGGGCATTATTGCCACACTCCTTGTGGTACCTCCCACACATATGGTTCATTTTGTACCAAAAGTTCACAGCTTTTAACTTTAATACCAGTGCAGACAAATACTTGAAATTTTGTACAGTGTAATGCTTTTATAGTACCTAGAGTCCAGAAAAAAAATGGACGTTTTTGGCCCGCCCCTTTTGGTACCTGCCACACAAATGGACCTTTTTGTACCAAAAGTTAACAGCTTTTGCTTTAATACCAGTGCATACAAATACTTGAAATTTTGTACAGTGTAATGCTTTTATAGTACCTAGAGTCTAGAGAAAAGTGGTCGTAATTGGCACGCCCCTTTTGGTACCTCACACGAAATGGACCATTTTACACCAAAAGTTAACAGCTTTTAACTTTAATATTAGTACATACTTTAAAGTTATTAAATGCAATTTAAATCGATAATAATTTAATAAAACAAAAAAATAAATAAATTTACTAATATTCTTTTGAGAAGGTGAAGGGATTCATTAGTCGGTTTACTCGACTGAACTTTATTACTTGTTATTTAAGACATAATTATTATTTTTTTTTAAATAAAATATATGACCTCAAACCCCTTCGGTCATTTCAGTGAAAAAATTGCGTATTTGTCGACCCAATTGTCGTATCAATTGACAAATTCTTACGAAAATTAAGTCTTTACCAATCATCTTAGCGAAATCCATATTATAGCTATCTTATGGTCGGTTTAAAAAATATTTTATATCATCTAGCAAATATTAACTTTGAACAATAGTAGCACTGAAAAATATATGTCCTACTATTGAAGAAAATGTCATTGAATAGGCGCCAAAGGTAATAAAACGTTAATATAAAAACATTTCCTACTAAACCTAAGGAAATTTATTTAAAAAAATTATATTTTCTTACATTTAAGTACAAAAAGGACATATTTTAAGGGTTTATTGCCCTTGTAGCCTACCAAAGTTAATTTTTTTTTCATTGTGGGACTTAACAGTACCTTTCAAGCTACAGATAGAAATCGGAGTCGATCGGAATCATTTACTGTTACCCGAAAGTAGTCGTATATTTGCGATTTGTCACATTGTGCGGTGGCCGTACCTCAACCCAATTTTCTCGATAATAATATAACCCAATAATGTTTTGAATATGATTATGTATAAAACTTTTTTCTTTACTTAACTCTTACCGTATTTTGTACAGATATATTTGATAATGTTTTTAAAACGTCTCTATGTACATTCATCTACATATATGTGTATTATTTGTATTGACTTTTATAAATCATTTTATTTATTTAAATTGAATGAATTTTGCATTCCATCTGCCACACAAAATGTATGGTTTAAAATTTTAGTTTGTTTTCTAGTATTTAGTTTGAATTCTATGCCATGGAAATTAAATAGAAAATTGCAAATTAATTTTCTGTATGGTTATGCATGACAATAACGGATGAAACATTAAAACGTGATTGAGTAGAATATAAGAGTATGCAAATTAAGGAAATTTCATTCTGATTTAGTTTGGATGCTATGAATAAATTAATGTAGTGAATATTTTTTTTGATGTATTCCTGTTAAACTGAATGAAATAGTTAATATAGTCCACACACCCCCTTAAATTGCCACTAGACACACACTAACTACACAGATTTAGGAAGTAGATTGCAGAGTACAGTGTCATGCGAAACGAATGCCACCAAACCGGATATAAAGCGGCCATATTCGCAGTACCCTGTGCACAGTTCTGCTTTGCAACCCTCTCAGCCCCCTCAAATCAGCACCTAAAACACACACACCACTTTCACCAATACCAATTTCCACACAGCCACGCACACTAGACCAGAATTACCTTCATATATATTACAGGAAGATGCACACATCCAGCCACCACTCTTACACTCACATCCACCAATAATTCCAATATTGATGCACTTTTGAAACATACATATCTATTTTATTTAGTTTTTTCTCGTTTCAAGCGTTTTTTGTTTTAGTTTGTTTGGCCTTTTATGCTTTCCTAACCAAAAACAATAGCTCTTATAGTGAATAGACGAATAATTTCGTTTTTGAGTTTTCTACTGCATTTGATTTGATTATTTTTTTTATTTTTTTTTTTTAATAACTTTAAATTTATATTACTTTATTTTTCGATTTTTGAAAACGAGTGTAACTTTGAAATACTAATTGCAATGGTTTTCTCTTATTTTGTCCTCCCCAACTCCCCTGACATTTCCTTAAAATCCCTTGTGCGACATCCTTTAGACGTCTGGCCGATGAAGATGATGAACTGTCTGAAGTGCAGCCGGATGCGGTGCCACCCGAGGTCCGGGAGTGGTTGGCTTCCACGTTTACACGACAGTTGGCCACAACGCGCAAGAAAACCGATGAGAAGCCCAAATTCCGTTCGGTGGCACACGCCATACGAGCGGGAATTTTTGTGGATCGTATTTATCGCCGGGTATCGAGTACAGCGCTTATGACATTTCCGGCGGAAGTTGTCAAAGTACTTAAGGTAAGTCAATGGTAATTAGATATACGATTCACCTATTTTAATGTTCTCTTTCGCGCGCTCACTCTATGTCTCTTTATCTCCCTAGACTTTGGATGACTGGTGTTTTGATGTGTTTGCTTTGGCTGAGGCCGCAAATGGTCAACCTGTCAAGTACATTGGCTATGATTTGCTCAATCGCTATGGCATCATTCACAAGTTCAAGATTGCACCCGCTACACTAGAGACATTTTTGAATCGTATTGAGGAGGGCTATTGTCGCTACCGCAATCCATATCATAATAATTTACATGCCGCTGACGTGACCCAAACTGTCCATCATATGCTGTGCCAAACGGGTCTAATGAATTGGCTGACAGATCTCGAGATTTTCGCCACTCTTTTGGCCGCTCTCATCCATGACTACGAACACACTGGCACCACAAACAATTTCCACGTCATGTCCGGTTCGGAAACGGCTCTGCTGTACAATGATCGGGCCGTTTTGGAGAACCATCATATAAGTGCCGCTTTCCGTTTGCTCAAAGACGACGACTGCAATGTGCTCTCGAATCTATCGCGTGAGGAATATCGCGAACTGCGAACTCTCATCATCGATATGGTGCTTTCGACCGACATGTCCTTCCACTTTCAACAGCTGAAGAACATGAAAAATCTTCTCACACTTAACGAGGCTACTGTCGATAAGTCCAAAGCTTTGGCCTTGGTGCTGCACTGTTGTGACATCTCACATCCTGCCAAACGTTGGAATCTACATCATCGCTGGACGATGTTGTTGCTGGAGGAATTCTTCCGTCAGGGTGATCTCGAACGCGAACTGGGTCTGCCGTTCAGTCCATTGTGTGATCGCAACAACACTTTGGTCGCTGAGTCACAGATTGGTTTCATCGATTTTATTGTGGATCCTAGTATGTCCGTAATGGCGGATATGTTGGAACATGCTTTGGCCCCAATTGCACCCATGTGCAAGAATGTCAACGCCAGCATAGATGCGGGCGACGTACCGGTCGATGGGCCAGCGTCAACCGGTGGTACCAGTCGAAGTAGTTTGAAAAGTCGTCCTACCTGCGAAGCGATCACCGAAGACAATGAGAACAAGCCAACGGAGGGTAGTAATGTCACGCCATCACAGACAGTGTCACAGAGTGGTGGGGGCAGTGGTGGATCCAGTACAACAGCCGCTACAGCATTTAAGCAAAAGTTTACCATTCGTAAACCTTGGGTTGCATGTCTAACAGACAATAAGAAAATATGGAAGGAACAAGCAATTAAAGGTATGTGGCCTAGAGTTCTGTAGACATTTAGTTACATACATATGTATTTTAGACGCTCAGTTGTAGCATATTGAAGAAATCACTACTCCTAAAAGCATAGTTATATTTGAAAGGAATCAAAACTGTTGTCACACAGAAAAAATTATCATAAAATTAAAGACTGGAGTCAATGACGTCGACAATTTTTAAAATAAGTACATTTTATACTTAATGTATAGACAATTTCATTATTATTAGGTTAATTTTCTTAATTAACCCTTTGACGGCCATAAGGATTGGAAAAATACAAACTTTTTTACTTCTCTGAGTTACTGCTCGAAAAATTAAAAAAATTGTCGAATGATTTTAGTGGAATCAAAATATTACGTAGGTTTTCTTCCGGCTAAATAAACATTTAAAGCAAATTGGGACATTTTAGACATAAGTATGGTAAAAATTGCAAAACAATTCGCATGGGACATACATATATGTCCCTGCGGTCGTCAAAGGGTTAAAAGAACATGAAATTAAAGGCTGATATCAAAGACGTCCACAATTTTTAAAATAAGTAAATGTTGTGCTTAAAATATGGACAAGTCCATTATTCCTAAGTAAAATTTCTTTATTTTAACAACAAAATGTCCTAAAATTAAAGACTGGCATTAATAACGTACAAAACGGCATGCATTTCTTGTTACCTAAAGTATAGCTAATTTCATTATTATTAGGTAAGTTTTCTTAACTTTAGGAACAAAATGTATTTATTGTTAATTTGATAGAAAAATTAAATTCCGACAAATTAAAAAAAATGAATTTTTTACAAAATTTTCAACGAAATTTTCTGAGGAAATGTAAATATTTTAATAATTTTTCTATAAAAATTACATTTCATATTGTAAAAAATAAAATTTTAACAAAATTTCTAAAAAAATTATGTTTTATGAAATTTTGCATTAGAAAACAATTTTAACAAAATTTTCTAAAAAAATGTAATTTCAATGATTTTTCCAGAAAAATTTATTTTCTCATTACATATTGTGAAAAACGCAATTTCGACGAAAAAAATAAGTTGTTGGTGAAATTTTCTAGAAAAATATTTTTTTTTAGTGAATTTAAATTTTGATGAAATTTTCATAGAAAAATTTAATTATAGAAATATACAGTTTTACAGATTAAATTCAACTAAATTTTAAATTTGACATGATATTTCAATGAATTTTGTAAAAAAATTCAATAACAAAAAAATTTTGTAAAAAATCAATTTCAATGAAATTTTCTAGTGAAAAGTTTAAATGAAATTTATTTTGAAGCCGTTTTATAGAAAAATTTTAAAAAAAGATTAATTTTCTACAAAAATGAAAAAATTGTGAAAAATTCAATTTGGACATCTTCTAGAAAAATGCAATTGGAACGAAATTTATTAAAGATATACAATTCTGATGAAATTTTCTAGTAAAATACAATTTCAACGAAATTTTCTTGTGAAATGAAATTTAAAATAAAAAAGTTTTGACGAACTTTAAAAATGGAGATTTGCAGAAAAACTAAATTTTCTAGAGAAATGCTATCTATTTCAATAATTTTTCTAGAAAAATTAAATTAAAATAATTTGTGAATAATGCAATATTAAAAATTTTTCTAGTGAATTGAAATTTCAAATAAAATATAGAAAAATTCGATTTCGAAGAAATGTTATAGAAGGTATTTAAAATAGAATATTGTAGAAAAATACAAAATATTTGTAAAAAATACATTTACGAAAATATTTAAATATTTAAGGAACGTCTTTGGAATTAATCTTTACATTAAAGACAATTTTTTTTCTGTTCATTCATCGGGGTACAATTAAAATTGTCATTAAAAATTCTTCTTCGGAAGAATTCAGATTTAACAATTATTGTCCCAGCTCTTTTATGTACTACATTTCACTAATTCAACAAGTTTTTACATTTTGTATATGTCGTTGTTGGTAAATAAAAACACGATGAACAGTCATATAGCTTTTCCAAAGATAAATATACCAGAGAATATAGAGGTGTAAAATAAATTAAAAACATATATAACTCAAACCTTTATAAAAAGGATCCCCTCCCCTAAAAAACCATTTTCAGTAGCGATTCCCCTTAATCCAATTTTTACAAAGATCGCAAATTTTCGTAAATATCGGTTCATATTTGCGACCTGCACTATGATCACAAGAATATATGGGCAAACAGACGAGTACGGCTAAATCGACCCAAAAAGTTATTCTATCGGTATAATAAACAATGCACAAAGTCATAATACCCTGTACACTGAAAAAATGTTAAAAACACCGCCAACGATAGTACTTTTTTAAAAATTTAATAAAATGTCTTTATTTTAATTGCCACCGTTTTTGAAAGTTTATCGTTCCACCTAAATTTATCTTCATTTAATGATAACTATGGGAGATACAAATTGTCTGAAGATACACTGAAAAAATTTTGTTCATTAAAACGTAGAAAATCTTATTTGATTCAAAGAAAAATTTTATTGGTTTGTCAACCAAAAAACTTATTTTTAATACTTTTTTAAAAATACTGTACTTACCTTCAATCTAAATGAAAAAACTGCAGCACTCTAGATAATAAATTGTGCAAGATATTTCAATTTCAAAATTTGGCTTATATGGACGTGGCCACGCCCATTGGTTCGATGCCGCTCATTTTTGGACCAATCACGTAGACTACCACCAGATATATATACACGAAATTACAGCACTCTCAGTAAAAAATTGTGCAATATATCTCAATTTCAAAATTTGGCTTATATGGGGGGGCACCCCCATTGTTCTGATCCCGCCCATTTTTGGACCAATCACGTAGACTGCCACCATATACATATACACAAAATTCCAGCACTCTCGCTATCAAATTGTGCAAAATATATTAATTTCAAAATTTGGCTTATATGGGCGGGGCCACGCCTATTGGTCCGAACCCGCCCATTGTTGGACCAATCATGTAGGTCGCCAACGGATATATATATACAAAATTCCAGGTCTCTCGGTAACAAATTGTGCAAGATATTACATTTTTGCCACGCCCATTTTTGGAAAAATCCCGTGGACTGCTACCAGGTACATATACACAACATTGCAGCACTCTCGCTAGCAAATTGTGCAAGATATCGAAATTTCAAAATTTGGTCTATGTGGGCGGGGCCAAGCCCATTGAGGCGATCCCGCCAATTTTTGGACCAATCACGTAGACTGTCACCAGATACATATACACAAACTTGCAGAACTCACGCTAATGAATTTTTTTAAAATTCACATAATCTGACACTAAATGCATACACACAAAATTTCAGCACTCTACTTAAAAATTTTTCTCAATACCAAAATTTGACCCATATAAGCGGGTACGCCCACTTGATATATTGAAAATTCAAATACCCTATTTTCACCACGCCCCACACATGTACATTCTGTGAAAATTTCAAGAAGATCGGTCCAGCCGTTTAGACGTCTATACGGAACAAACAAACACACAAACAAACAAACCCACAAACAGACACTCTCTTTTATATATATAGATAATTAATATTATAATTATTGATATCTCGCTTAGATTTTTTTTCAATGTAAACACACCTAAATTTGATCGATTTTCCACTATCGATAGCTATGGAAGTTATCGATTAAATTTATCGATTTTTCTTCTAATTTTCTAGTTTGAATAGAAACAACGAGATACTGATAACATGTCGAGCAATCGATTAAATTTATCGATTTTACTTTTAATTTTCTAGTTTGAATAGAAAAAGAGAGATATCGACAACACCAATTTGTCTTCCTATTTTGAGATGCTCTTTCCGCCCCACATAATCTTCTCATTATATTTGAGAAACGGTTCTTTGAATTAAAGAAAAAATTATTTATATAAAAAAGAAGCTTTATTAAGTTATTAAATTTGGTACGATTTCAACATATTATTTTTTGCAAATTAGTAATCTGGTAAATAATAGCATAAATGTACATTTTTTTAGAGGGATAAACGTCTCGTTTGGTGCACTTAATTCCATGTTTTTACACCAAATGCTAAACACAAATTAAAATATTTATTTTAAAACGTATAACATTTACATTTTCTTCTTTCGTTATCTTGCAGATGCCGAGGCTCGAGCAGCCGCAGCGGCTTTGGAGGAGGGCGACAAACAACCTGAGAATTAAAATGCAAAATACAAAACACAACTCTCCTTAGCGATAAACTCTCAGCAAACCGAACCGAAACGTCCTTCGTATGAACTTTAAACAGTAAAAACAACACAAATACACATTTGGATGAAAAGCTCAAATATATTAACAAAAACCAACAAACAACAAATGAATTTTACAAAACAAAAAAAACATCCTCCACAAAAAGGACTTAGGATCTAAAACAAAAAAGAAAGCCATAAGAACAGCAAGTTAATCGACGTCATTTTACATATTATGTAATTGCTTTAAGAAGAACTAACTATTGTATTTCTACTCAATAAGTGAACCAAACAAAAGCCACAAAAAAGTTACAAAAACAAAAAATTTATATATATTAAAAAGAATCTAATTTACAAGACAAGACAAACAAAAAACACCACATGAATACGCTTGACTAACAAAAAAAGAAGAAAAAAAAACATAAAACAAATAAAATAAAATCTATGTATGTTCTTATTTCAAATAATTTGTAAATACTAAAATAAATCTTAAAAATACATACATATATACATCTAAGAGTATGTGTGTAGGTGGTATGTGCATACGACATGTGTACATGAAAAACTAGTACTTTAAAAGAAATGCATGCAGGTGTGGGTACAATAGGCTGTATCGAAAATAGAAATTTTGTTTCTATTAGGGAATCTTAAAATTTTCAAATCACTTCAATTTTGTGTTGTACAAAATACAAAAATAAAAAGATCTCAACTGAATGCCGACATGAACATAATATTTGCCTATTTTCTTATCTTTAAATAACAAATACATTGAATCAACTATTCTCTTTAATAAATTCAATTTATAATTTAAAAATTGAATATTAAATCAAATCAAAAATATCCTTTCACCCTTTCCTTGAACGTTTTTCTTCGAATTAAAACAGAAACAATTATATTTGTGCAACATTCTATGGGTCCCTGATACTCTTCAAATTAAAGAAAGTTACAAAGACTAGAAATGTTGGGAATATGACTTTCACGTAGAGAGAGTGGTTTGGTAACTGTAGTTAAAATTTGGAAAATTAGAAAATTTAGAAATTAGAAAAAAATTGATTTTATTCACAAAGAGTTAGCATCCTATGTATATATATTGTAAACGTAAGGGAAAGTCAAAAATTGATTTTTCATATTTTTTATTTTGGCCATTTTGTTGGGAAGGTACCAGAAACGGGAGTGGCAATAACGCCCATTTTCCAATGGACCACAGGTACTGTAAATGCATTACACTCCACAACATTTTAAGTATTTGTATTGACTGGAAACAAAGTTATAAGCGGTCAACTTGTTGTATAAAATGGTCCTCATAATTTAAGAAGATTTTTCGAGTAATGGTTGGTCCTTGAGTATGGTCCAGCCTTCTTCTGACATTCTTCTCGCCCATTGGGGTATAACACCTCTATAATTCCACTGTATCTATCTCTGTTATTGGATTCGCGGTTATCATTCTAACTTTGTTACTTTGCAGAACGTAACTATACTATACGTCGCGAGAGGATCAGGACGTCGACTACCATTTGGGTTCCATTTCATTGCTTGCCGAGCTACATTTTTACATCTTCTACGAAATACTCGTATGTAACCAATCCAGCACCATTTTCGTTCTTTAAGTTCTAATGGAGCTAATTTCTGATTAGTTCTACTTTCCAGGTCTGTGATGCTGCTACACAGAAAAAAAGTTTACTAACTTTAAAGACAGTGGCAACGATTTCGAGCCAAGGCCAAATAATCTTTAAATTAAGCACATTCCAAGCTTTAAATTAAGTCAATTTAAAAAACATGAACTAGAGTTTCTTAATACTAAGTAAATTAATTTTAATTTAAGTAGGGAGTGTACTAACTTTAAAGCCGATTTGTCTTTCACTCGAAATCATTGTCGATTTCTTTAAAAAAAATTCGGTGTACAGTTGATAAGAACTGATAATGGTGAATTTCCCTATTATCATAATTTTTAGTTTACAGAATTTTTACAAAATATTATCCTAGACCCAATTTACACGCTGCGACATATGTATGTCTTCCGACATACAAGGGACAAATTGGCATTTGCCTTTATGAGTGACTGAATACGAGAAACAAATTCTGTAAAATAAATGTGAGTAAATGACCCGATTTACACGGTGCGACTTGTCCTGCGACATGAGGCTTGTGACTCGGGTTTGTTGACGAAGGGTGTAGAGAAGCTTACGGGGTAGAAAAGTTTCACGAAATAAAAATTCAAGGTACAAATTGACATTTCCCTTTATGAATGACTGAATACGAAAAACAAATTCAATAAAATAAATGTGAGTGAACGAATAAAAAACATTAATTTGTCCTCTCGTAGGTAAAACAAAGAATAAAAAACAGACATTTGTCTCTGGTTGCTAAAACTAAAAACTCAGCGTCTAAAAAGTCGTGATTTTACGTAGGGATTTCAAAAAAGAATTAAAAAAAAGTCGCGCCGTTTAAATTGGGTCTTATTATAATTTAAATATTGAAAAGAAGTATTTTCCTTTTATTCCCAAAATAATTCACATACATGTTTTGTTTTCGATACAGCCTAATGTACGTAAATACATTTGTATCGTGGCTATGTACCTGTGGCCACCCAGAAGTACCACTTTTAGGGTCTACACAAAAGAAGCAACAGATGCGCTGCTGATGCACATTGAGTTAGTTCATCATTCACACAGCCACATACATTTATACAAAAAGTTGACCCGGAAGCGGTCGCCGCTTCTTTGCCCCCGTTCAAGTCGTAATCGTATTTTGTATTTTTCATTTTGTTCAACTACATAATTGTTTGTTTTCGACTCTTTGTTCCCTAAGAGTCCTTTTGTTTTGCCATTGTAGCAATAATTACGCACAGATTCTTTCATCATTCTTAAGTTTCTTTTTTTTGATGTTGCAAAGGGTTTCTTTGCTAAGCAGATTACGATGCGAATGCGGAGAGGACCAACCAACCGAAGGACCTAGCGGTTAAGTTTTCTTTTGTGACAGAAATTTACAAAAAAATCTCAATCAATGTACAAAGGATATTTTTGGAAATGTGACAATGGATGGGGAAATTCATTAAGGAAGAGCAGCTTTACGCATAAATGTCGAAAAGTTTTGCGGCAAAATAAAGTTAGTTTTTTTCGATATTCTCTCAAGATTTAATGTGGCATTTTTTGAAAATGAGTTAGGTCATGTCTCTCGGACTGATATGCGAAATGACCTGCAGAATGTAAAAACAATCGCAATAAAGCAGCAGAGTAAAGCTAACAAGATTTTTGTTTTTCACACAAATCTCCGAACTTCTATAACAAACGTTAATATGTACATGTCCTTAAATTTCAGCTTGATCGTTTGAAACGGTATGATTTCTTGAATTTAAAATTTCTAAAACTGAATCCGAAGACACCTTCTTAGAGGGGCTATATCGAAACATTTACCGAAATTTTCCTTTTCCATATAAACCCAAAAGGAATCTCTGTGCCAATTTTCGTTAGGATCGGTAAACAGAATATAGAGCCAACCTTCCATAACGATAATAACAGATAAAATTTTTCGATGAAGAACTTCGCCGCATTGAAATTGCGTGATAGGATAGATCTGAAGCCAGATATTTCAGATACTTTGATTAAAAAATTATGTTGCAAGGAATGATTGTTTTACTACTTATGCGACTCAATCGTGAATTCTGTCAAAAAATATGTACATCCCTGTTTCGACTAGTATCTTCGTTTAAGGGAAGATCGCAAGATAGAGGATTGAATGACTTCAGTAGGTTAGGTTAGGATGTAGCCGGAGTTACCAGCACACATTGACCAATTGAGGTCCCTAGTGATACCGCAGGCTCAGGTGACACCCATCGAAAATAGCCTATCGTTACAAGAACTGTCTGTACCGGCAAGATCTGTCAGACACCCTATAAAGCCGAACCCAGTTTATTCAGCCCTCGTTTACTCAATGACAGGTGCTCAATGCTCTTTACTTCTTCCTCATCTCTACAGATTTACATTAGGCGACCCAATTGCGCATTCTGTCAAAAAGTACATCCCTGGACCAACTAGTCTCTTAGTTTAAACGAAGATCGCAATAAGAGAAGATTGCATGACTTCGGTAGGTTAGGGAGGCAGTCGTAGTCATCAACTCATACAGACCAATTGAGGTCCCTAGTGCTATCACAGGCTCAAATGCCCCTCATCGAAAACAACCTATCGGTACCGACAAGATCTGTTAGACTTCTTACAAATACCGATCCCAGTTTATCCAGCCGTAGTTTACTTAATCCGAGACAGTAATAAAGCAGGTGCTCAATGCTATGCAGTTGTTCCTCATCTCCACAGATTCTGCTCAAGTCATTGGACTAAATTCCCAAACATGTTCGCCGATCAGGGTATATCCCAACACAACTGACACTAAGATATACAGCCTCTTTCTCATTAGTGCGAGGAGATATGTTGAGTTTTTCAGGTCGTACTGCCTGACTGCCTCTTGCCTAAGCCAAAGCTTACATGTGGCGCACCGTAATATCCCTATGCACAGTTAGCTTACGAGCCACTCAGTCATCTCGTTAAGAGATCTGCGGAAGTCGAGGGCTGGTTGTGAATTTAGGGATGGGGCCTCCAGATATTTAACGCCATCCCGGCTGTCCGAGTAAATGACGACGCCAGTGATGGACAATATATTGCGACTTAGGGATTTCCCTTATTGCCATTATTTCGGCTTGGTTGACCTTGCAAGTATTTGATAGTCTGTGCACTAAATGTACAATACTAAGTTCTAGCCAACCTTCCCATCAAGCATTGAACAATCTGCATAGTAGGGTAGATTCTTTCTATTTCCTGGTATTCTGCCAACCCATTCCTCTTATTGGTATCGTTCCTCTTGAAGGTCTACACCGTTGGTATATAGTCTTCACTTTTGTATTCAGGTTTTCTCTAATAAAAGAATCTAAAAGTGTTTCTAGACCCTGCAGAAGTAGCGAGGATAGGCTAATTGGCCTGAAGTCCGTTGGCCTAGAGTGTAATATATTTCCCGCTTACATTTATTATTGGCAACCAGGCTTTTGGACAATTCAGTTCCGTATGACGCTCTTCTTACATCTTAATCAACACGTGTGTGAAATCGACTCTCTTATATGGGTGCGAGTCATGGAACTAAAGACCTATTCGTTGTTCAAACATTCTTGTTTACGACGAATTATGAGAAAATTCTGGCCAATAACCATCTCAAATGAAATACCATGGAGAAGAGCGCAACAAATCCCCATCGAAACTGAATTCAAAGAAGAAAGTGGATGTGGATTGGCCGCACAATGAGAAAACCAGACGGCGATATCAAGGATACCGTAGGCAAGGCAGACACTTCCACACATGGCGACGCCAAGTAGCGAAGGAAGCGGCACTCAAAACAAGAGCTGGAATGAAATTAAATTACTAGCATCGGATAGATCTAAGTAGAGAGAATTTGAAATGGCCTTATGATCCTTACACTTATTACACATATCGATATCTCCATTCTAAACTATGCTAAGTGCAAACAGATAGTTCTTCAGGAGAGGCGATCAAAGTTTGATTAATTTGTTAAATTTGTTTGGAATTCCTTTATAATGCAAATCGAATGACCTGTAGTGTTTTGTGAATAACTTTTGAATGTGTTGACGGATAAACACCAAATTTTATCTCAATATAATGTGGAATATTTAGAATTAACAAGTAAGAAAGTTTCAGTCGGGTAAACCGACTAAGGTATACCCTCACTTTGTGAGTAATGTAATATTGAATGTTACTCGAATTATTCTGTCAATTTGTGTGGGAGGTACCAGAAGGGGTTTATCAAATACACCTTTTTTTTTGCTGAACATTAGATACTTTAAATTCATTGCACTGTGCCGACTTATAAGCATTTACGTGCACTGGTATAAACGTTTTGAGACATTAAATTGTGGTATGATTTGGGCATTTTGTGTGGGAGGCACAAAAAGGGGCGTGGCAATAACGCCCACTTTTCACAGGGCTATAGACACTATAAAAACATTACACTGTACAAAATTGCAAGTATTTTTATACACTGGTTTTAATGTTATAAGCTGTTAACTTTTGGTGCAAAAAGGTACCTTTGTGTGGGAGGTACCAAAAGGGGCGTGACAATAACACCCATTTTTCCCTGGACTGTAGGCAATATAAAAGCATAATACTGTACAAAATTTCAAGTATTTTTATACACTGTTATTAATGTTATAAGCTGTTAACTTTTGGTGCAAAATGGTGCATTTGTGTGGGAGGTACCAAAAGGGACGTGGCGCCTTCGCCCATTTTTCTCGAGTTGATAACGACTAATAAGCTAATACAATGTGTGGAATTTCAAAAGATTCGAATAAGTAGTATAGCAGTTATTAAAGAATCAATATTCCACAACATTTTAACCCTTTGTGGGGGAGGTACTAGAAGGAGAGGACCAATATGGCCCATCTTCGAACTTAGCCGGAGATAGAAAAAAATATTACCACATACCAAATTTGAGGTCAATCGGTTACTCCTTTCGAGAGTTATCGTGCGCACCAGCCAGCAGACAGACAGACAGACAGACAGACAGACGGACGGACATTGCTCATTCGACTTAAAATGACCCAAAACGGATTTCCTCCGAACATACTTAGGGTCTTAGGTCACTCCTTCGACGTGTTACACTTTTTTCCGTAGCAAATGATATATACCCTCGTCACACTAAAGTGAGGGTATAAAAATGCAATCTCCCTAAAACTATGCTAAGTCGACTTGGCATGTTTTAGAATGGATGTATCGATATTTATTCCTTTAGTTCCTACAAGGAACATAGGTCCTCAACGAAATTGCTCCACTCGGTTTTATTTGATACCAGAATCTTTAGTTCGTTCCACTACTTCTACAGCGTCCAGGTGTTGTCGTCATGTTTGGCTGCCGCGTCCTCTTCTTCGGCTACCCTGTGGGCTCTCGTCGATAGCATTCCTGGTTATATCGTATGACCATTACAGCGCCGTTTCCCACGATATTTTCACTTTTTATTTCCACCTTTATTGGAGCATGACATGTCCTAGCCTACAGCTGTTGGTTACTAATTGTGTTTGGCCAAAACAGTTTAAGAATTTTGCGTAGGTCAGGGCTAGCGGTGCTCCAAGCTTCACAGCTATTATAGATGTTGCATTTTGTGCGCGTGAAAATGTAATTAGCTCTGCATACTGTCTTCGGTTGGCCGAATGATTGTCTAACCTTCTTGATTCAGCGTAAGACATCTTCGTGAGATCCGGATTTTGTTATAATTCTGCCGAGGTAGCAAAAATGATCAACATCATCGAGGTGTTGTTGACGAATACTAAGCGGTTGTGAGTTTGTGGTGTTCATCCTCATGGTCTTTGTTTTCGCACTCGTTCCATTACATAGGATTGTTCTGTTATTGCCCGTATACAGTTTATATTGTCGATGCAGGGCTTGGGCCGAAACCTAGCTTGCTCATTACGAATGTCAGATAATCTACTTTTCAACATATTCACTATTACCTTGCTGACCACAGACGTAAGTATTATTCCTCTCAAGTTTTTGCACTCTGACAAGTCGCCTTTTTGGGAATATTAATTATCATTGTCATGTTTTATAATGTTCAGCTCTCCTTCGTATTTCAGCGGTGTTCCCAGAGCTAATTTATTGTTGCAGAGTTTCTTAGTAGTTTTATAATGGTCCCGGTAATTGAATTCGATTCTAGATATCGTCAGATATCCAGGCCTTTCTCTTCCGATTTTTTTAGCCTATGCTTTCCTTTGTGGCGTCTATGAAGTAATGATATTTGAACAGTTTGAAGTACATATTTCGATTTTGAATAACTTCCACTTTTGATCTGAGGTCGTTGGTATATTTTGCGTGGTACCCAGCGTTCTGCAGAGTATTAGTATATATTTTTCTCAGTTCTGAGTTGTTATCTTTTTGCATCTCTGATTTCTCTGGTACTATAACAATGCGGGAACAGACCTATTATTATTTTTTTGTAACGACAAATGATTTTTTTCATCTTGCACCTCTCTGTATAAATGTATGTGTAAATTAAGTACCTAAACGTAAGAAAATAATGTATAAAAGCAAAAATAAACTGAAAGAAAGCAAATAACAGACATGAAAAATGATCTTTATGAAGAAAAGTACCTAAATTTTAAGTTGAGTTTGAACCACAAGTTGTATATATTTTTAATTTGTATAAAATTTGCACTCTTATATATCCTTTTCTCTCTCTCTCTCTCTCTATCTATCTCTATACTTATTAGTCCTTTTCTCCTCTCTTGCTCTCTACCACTCTAACTCCCAATCTCTCTACACAAAATTACAAAACCATTTTGGTTTTTATTCTATTATTACAAGAAAACTATTTGCTAAGATAACTATGTAGCCTATAATATTTAAAAAGCAAAAAATAAACTATTTACTATACAAAGGAATGAATGAGAATATATTTTAAAGAAAAAATGTTATTTTTATACAAACATAAATGCTTGGGTTGAAAACAAATATCATTTTTGTTATCACAGATTATGTTGATCTTTTGGTTCTTGTTATTAACTCAATTGAGAAGACACACAACAAAGTGTTTAAAAATATTTAAAAACGTTTTTCAAAATGTCTGATAGCGGGACCAGTCTTTTAAGGTTTACCATTGCTCTGAAACCGGTCGATCTAAGAAAATTTCATCTATTATTATTTTGAACATTGGAAAGGATTTCGCTGGACGAAATCGGTAAAGTTATTCCATTTGAAGCCACTTGTATTTAAAAATCGAAATTTTCGAAATCGAAAAATATCGTTAGAAAATCGAACTCCAACCACCAATAACAAAAACACAAGCATTATAAGGTATTGTTGATTGGGAGGCTCCTCCTTAGATTCCCTCATTATACTCCGGCAGATGTCTGCTTCGTCTTCTATTGCTACCTTCTCACATTATTAGTTTAAGTCAGAGCAATGGTAAATGTACTTAGCAGTAAGGTACCATAATATCAGCTGAAATTGGGATCATAGCTTTATTAAGGTAGTAAAACAATTGATGAAATACACAAGAAATATAAACAATATTTAAAATATACTATATGTACTACTACTAAACAAAACAAAACAAAACAAAACATTATTATAATTATCGACGACGACAACAAATACAAGTAATTCAAAAAAGAAGAAAGAAAACAATTGTATTTAACCATACACTGCACTCCAACCAACAATTAAAGTGTGTACGAATGTACTCTGCCGCAAGAGGCCGGCTGCATTTGAAAGTCTTCAAAGCAGGACTACTGACACACAACCACCCACGCACACACCTACGATACAGGACGACAACGTTTCAAATTTAAAGAGTCGCGGGGATAGTCGGCTCGACTGTGTATCCAAAGGTTTGAAGTTGCTGTAGGTATTCATGCTTGCATGCACCTATGTGTTTTAATTATAACATATACAGTCATGTGCCTAAGTATAGACACAGCAAACAAAATTCAGTTTTACTCTCACTTTCATAGAAGTGGGTACAGATGGATCAAAAGGGTAACACAGACATAGAACGTGTAGGACACTAACCCCTAATTTCACAACCTGCGGTTAGAGCTAACTCACAGTTGCAGCTATAACTGTAGGTAAGCTCTAACTTTAGGATAACCGGAAATTGTGGAATTGGCCATATATACAAGTATATTTTGATAAAAATTTTAATATCTTATAACATATGAACTGTTTATTTTGAAAGTGGCGTAAACGCCATTCCATTTTTGAACTAGGATTAGTATCGTCAAAAGGCTATGTGAATAATAGATATATATTATTTACATTCAGTTTGTATAATCTCCCTTTTTCTAATGGTGAATCGAGTAAAGCAGAGTGACGTCACTTTCAAACTAACCAGTTCATAAATACCACTTAACTGAATCTTCATAGTTGCAGACATAGTAGTTTCTTCGTTACTGCCAACTAAAGAATATAGGGCGTAATTACCCTGCCCTTTCTTATTACCAGAAATAAACAGCCCATAATTTTAGTACAAAATTACACAATTGAATATTTTCGGAGTGCTTAGATTAGGGTAGGGTTTGATATACGAAGCTGTATACGAATATAAGAACCCGCCAGATCTATCAGACTTCCTAGAAAATTATTGATATAGACCCTTGTTTTTCCTATAAAAAGCATAGGGCCTCAACGACATTATTCCATACTTTTCTGCTCTACGCTTTAGCTTTTAATACGTTCCATGATCGTCCAATTTTCGATACATTTAAGTACAGTTGCTTGCGCCATGTGTGAGTAGGGCGCCCCCTTCTGCGGGTTCCCTGTGGGTTCCACTCTAAGGAAGTTTCTGGAGACGTTTTGATTGCTCCTACGGAGCCATTTCCTCCGCGCTATTCCCCTTGCAACAGACAGTTTCATGCCAAAGACGTTCGTTGCTTATTGTTCACGAACTCCGCGGTGGCTTTGGCAGAATTCATTCGACTCAATTCCCAACCTCCCAACATGTTCGCCGAGCTGACAGGTCTCGTCAGAACTGACGCATACAGTTTTTTCATCTCTAGTCTCCTCGCAATACATAGAGATGAAAACCCTATTTTGACCTTCTCAAGTCGTATCGTGGCTAGATTTATCTAGCTACCCCACAGATGTACATTTTCTTCCATATTTCATTGAATATTCTGACAGTATCTTGTTTAAGTCTAAGCTCGTATGTGGAAAGTGGCGCGTTAATATATGCAAATTCTTCGAGAATTTGTAATGACGTCCCTTTCATAGCAGGTTCATCGGCTTGACAATTTCCTTAGATATCTATATGTCGATGTATCCATATGAGGTATATGCTAACTTGCTCAGTAATATGGGTCGAAAAAAAAGTTGAGACGGACACCCCCTACGTGTAAAGACTTCTTGGACGTTACGAGAAATAGGCTCATATGGATACAGTTAACGAAATACAGGAAGTCAACATTTACTTCGGGCTCAAAAGTATTGACAAATCACGAACAACGATATGCGTTTCGTATCGATAGGACACCAATTGACAACATAGCACAAAAAATGTGCTGTTCAAGAATAAGTTATTGACAGTGTCAGCCGAAGTTTATCTTCCTATCAAGCTTCGGCTCATTTATATAGAAGTTAAGATAGTTTATATTTCCTGCTATTCTACCAACCCATTCCTCACGGGCAGGTAACTTAGTTTTAAAATTCCTCTAGAAGGAGTACACCGTTGGTATATAGTCCACTCGGTCGGTCAGTGTGGTCGTATTTCTTTTACCTCCGCATGGGTAGGCAGTTTAATACTAATGCCATTCTGGTTGCAACTTCTATAGCCATAATGTCAATCGGCATTAGATGGAGTAGGACTTGTAGAATCTCTGTCGATGTAGTGAATAAAGCTCCGCTGATGCTGAGGCTAGCAGTTATCTGAACCATCACCGTCTAACACACCACAATGCCATACAATAATATTGACCGAACTACTGGTATATATACTCAATCAACTATTTTAGGAGACCTACAGTTTTTCTACAGCAATATAAGGCGACGTTGGCTTTCCATACCCGTTCCAATACGTAGAGTCTGAATGACAATTTCCTATCCATGACTATACCTAAAAATTTTGCACTTTCACAAAAGATCAACTCTGTTCCGTTTATCAGAGCAGAATCCAAATCAGAACATACAGCTTTCCCACAGGAATATAAGGCGACGTTGGAGTCAGAAGGACAATTTCCTATCCAGGATTATACCTAGAAATTTAACATGTGGAACCTTTTACTTCTTGAGTTAACGTCAAAACCACTTCTTCTGTTCCATCCAGCGAATTTATTCAGACTCACCTGTAGAATGTATCTGAGGACGTTAGGGAATTTCCCATTTACTGCGATTGCAATGTCGTCTGCATATGCAACAATTTTGTAGCCACAACGTTCTAGATCTAACGATCTATTAGCTGAGACAGTAGTCTTATAGAGGTACCCAACTCCTACAGAGGGATTCCACTGTATACAAACCTCGTTAGAGTTGCCAGGCCGAGAGTTGCTTACACCCCACACAAAGGGACGAAGTCGTACTAAGATTGAATAACTATAATACTTGTGGTTTAACAAATATCATAAATAAGGAGTGCATAACAGTCCGACCCACTGGCTTAAGCATATCGATGGCTTAATATAAAAAGGTCGCATCTTGATTTTTGTCATAATTGCGTTTTCCGTTTATTCTGGTCGAAAGCTGTGAATTGCAAGTTAGTTTTTTTTAATTGTCGGCAGATATAGTCGCAGTTAAAGGATTTATAGGTATTGTAAAAACCCCAAGAGTCCAGTCAAAGAATTTGCTTGCTTTTTATTCGGTTTTTCGTACCTCTGTTAAGGAAAAACAAAATCGAGATTAGCCCTTTTTATATTAAGCCATTGATATGTCCATGGACACGAAACGTTAAAAATATCTCCTCTCTTTTAACCTAACAACAAAAATTTGATTAATTATTAATTTTAACAATTTGATTTATTAATGTGTGATCTTTTATTTTGGAAATTCTTGATCGGTTCTCGAACTCCAAAGCTTCGAAATGCAAATCACGCATGCTTCCCTTATGATACTAGAACATTACCTCGATTGGCGTATAAAATGAGCATGTGCTTGTAGGATGTGTAAAATTTGCACAGTTTATCTTCAAAGAAGTTCATTTGTGGATTTTGTTGTTAAGGACCTTCAAGGCCATTTAGCCTACTGGGTCAGAATTTAAAATCCAGTACACATAAACGCTTGGTGAAGCATTTTTTAACAAAATGTTTTAATATATTTGAAACGCTATAAACACTTGTTGAAGCATTTTTGCTGGATTTTGTCGTTAAGGACCTACAAGGCTATTTTGTCTGTCTGGGTCAGAGTTTTAAATCCAGTGCACATAAATACTTTTAGAAGCATTTTTGAAGAAATTTTTAATATAATCGAATTAGGAAGCATGGCTATTATTTCTTTTTATCATACCGTAAAAATATGACCGTTTAAACTGAATTTTGTTTGTTGCATCTATACTTATGATTATGACTGCATCTGCAAGCATACCTAAAATACAAAGACTCCTTTGAGTGATCAATCAGATGAAAAATTAATCTAAGGATCACTGCGATGATATTTACATTTCAAGAATTTTCTGCGAATTGGAATTCAAAAAATTATATTTAACAGATATTTTTTGCTATTTTTACCACTGATCATGAGTTGAACATGTCAAAGTAAATATGTGTTTTAAAATATCGTAACTTGATCGGTTCCAGTTCACTCTCATACTATCAAAGAATGATAAAAATACTAAACCAAATTTGTTTCCTTTAGTCTTAACTTGAACCACAATTGCAAGAACTGCATCCAGAAAAATAAGTTTGCTATTAAATACATAGCAACATTGCCTGCTGAGTCGTATGTATTAAAATTGCCTGTTATTACAGAAAATCATCAGCTCTCCCAGCAAAAATGTTCTGCAAACACAAAACATTTTCGGTACCAATGCCCAGCTTTCGCACATGCAAGATGCCGATACTTCAGGTCCGACACATTACCAGATGACTGGAAGATACTGAAGCTAAGTACACACGATTTGCAGATCGGTCAATATTGGCGGGAAAATGCAATCCTGTTAATTTAGAATCGTGTGAACATACAATTTCCAGATTGTTAGATGTGCGAAGTTTATGCATGTGACAACGGCGCCATTGCCAGAAAAACATTTTATTGGCAACACTGTATATAAAATATTTTTATTGGCAATTCTGCATATAAATATTTGCAAAATATATTGTAAATATATGAACTTGTAAGGTTTTCTTGCAATCGTCTGAACTGTCAATTCACCTTTGCCTAACAATCATTCATTGTCCGTACATTTGCAGCACATTAACAGGGTTGATAACGCTGTCCGATCTGGCAATCGTGTATACTTAGCTTGAGGAAATTCGTGTCTAGTGCGTATTTTATATGACTCTTGAGGGCTAAAAAGAAAAAGATCATAAATAATTAGCCACAGGCATAAGTATATGTCCATTAAACCGCGATAGCCTCCATGTAAAAATTCACAGATGCGATACGGAATATTAAAACGCTCCAGGAGGCAATTACAAAAACATGTTTTTTCCGAGCCCGTGAAATTGGCCAAAAGTCTTTTTCATCTTAATTTTATTATATATTTGTAGCTGGGTCAGAATTTTTAAGAAAAATTTCCACATTTGACAGACCTACCTTATGGCGATTTCGTTTCTTCAAAAAAATGCTACATCTTCGTTGCCCTTTTCCCGAAAACTACACTTTTGTAACACATTTTGGAAATTTTTTAAATGTAGTTAAGTTATATCCGAGGAACTACATCATTTCGACGTAAAAGGTGCAAATATTTTCTAGGATTTCACGTCGACGGGGAAACTTTTTTCCAGAATCGAAGTCACCATTAGTCTTTCATCCATCACATTTACAAATATTGAGTCCCCAAAAATCCAATTACTGTTTTGGATTTTTGAGAGCCTGGTGCACATTCTGTGTAAAAATTAAAAAAAAAATCCCCAAAAATATTGCCCGTTATGTTCTTTCAAACGACGTTAACTTTGTAAAAATCGGTTCAGCCATTCAGGAGCAATTATTCGTAAATCCCATAAATATGTTTTTTAAATTTAAAATCTCTATAGTTGGAATATTTTTTTTTTGCAAAAAAATTAATGATAGCGAGATCTTATTTTACCATTTACCAACTTTTTATAAACTTATTAGTCAAAAATAAATTTCATAGGTTAATATTAAAAATTCTAACCCAGCTCCATCTTAACATACGTTACATCTTGGTGTAGGTCTCGACGAGTACTTCATTTGCCTCATATATGTCGCTGTTGTACAATATAATTTTCTAATGAAGACTTACTTCACTTACTGCAGTTTCTACATCTAAAATTTAAATTTTTTGCTATAGGAGTAAAACCTTTTAAAAACTATTAACATTTTGCATTTCTAGGATTTCACGTCGACGGGGAAATTTTTTTCCAGAATCGAAGTCACCATTAGTATTTCATCCATCACTTTTACAAATATTGAGTCCCCAAAAATCCAATTACTGTTTTGGATTTTTGAGAGCCTGGTGCACATTCTGTGTAAAAATTAAAAAAAAATCCCCAAAAATATTGCCCGTTATGTTCTTTCAAACGACGTTAACTTTGTAAAAATCGGTTCAGCCGTTCAGGAGCAATTATTCGTAAATCCCATAAATATTTTTTTTAAATTTAAAATCTCTATAGTTGGAATATTTTTTTTTTGCAAAAAAATTAATGATAGCGAGATCTTATTTTACCATTTACCAACTTTTTATAAACTTATTAGTCAAAAATAAATTTCATAGGTTAATATTTAAAATTCTAACCCAGCTCCATCTTAACATACGTTACATCTTGGTGTAGGTCTCGACGAGTACTTCATTTGCCTCATATATGTCGCTGTCGTACAATATCATTTTCTAATGAAGACTTACTTCACTTACTGCAGTTTCTACATCTAAAATTTAAATTTTTTGCTATAGGAGTAAAACCTTTTAAAAACTATTAACATTTTGCATTGGGTGTACACAGTTTAAATCATTAACAAAAAAGTTACGTAGAGTAATACTAACAGGGAGAATAAACGCCGCTCATCAGGCGTATCCTTTTGTGGTACTAATCTCTAGAGTAATTTTTGTTATAAATATGTACATAGTATGTTCACATTATCTACAATGGTAACGATTATATTGTAAATTAATAATCTCAGAGAAACATTTGAAAAATACTTATGATAGCGCCCAAAAGTATGCAATATTTTCCATTAATAACTCAAACATCCTGGAAACGTATTTTTATTATAGCTGTAAATACGGCGGCCGGAAGTTGGACCCCAAGAAAATGCACCCCAAATTGAAAATGAAAGTGCGCCCCAAATTTGGGGCCTATAAAGAAAACTGCATGAAATGAATCCAAGATCAAGAAAAAGATGAAATGAAAATAAACCCCAAAAAACTAAGAAATTTTCTCTTCTTATATCTGGGGATTTCGCAATAATACACGTATACGAACCTATTTTCTAATTATATATCTTTTCCTGCGGCCTCTGTTTAAGACTTTCTCCTGTGGACAGGATCCAAAGTTGGCTACGCGAAAAAAATCTTTTATGCTTAGCATCTCCTGTTTCTAAATTTATAGATGAAAATAAGCCCCAAAAAGAGGACAAGAAATGAAATTAAACCCCAAAAAGCAGACAAAAATGAAATTAAGCTCCAAATAAAATTGTTGTTGTTTCATATGTTATTTTTTTGGGCCGATATTCATAAAAATATTGGGGTATACATATTTTCCTGGGCCCAATTTCATTCCGCCTGTAAATACAATGCTTTACAGCAATATTTAATACATATTTTCATACGTAACTTTTTTGGTTTTGAATTCAACTGTATACACTCAAAAGAATCTTACAGAAAAAATAATAATTTTTGGGGGTATAAACTGCAGTAAGTAGTCTTCATTAGAAAATAACATTGTACATCAGAGACATATTTTTGAGATCGAGCTACAAATAAAAATATTACGATAAAAATGATTTTGAGCCGATTTTTCGGGCTTACAAAAATAAAATTTTTGCAATAGTCTCGAGGTGATCTTTAATATTCAGTATCGTATTTGGGATTTTTTTCCGGACACAGATCGTAGATAGACAGGAGACGTTAAAACGCATAATTTATTCAACCTAACATAATCTAACCTAAACATGTTTCCAAGAACATATTCCCATCTAGCAGAAACTCTGCTGTTATATCAAAATATATGTTGCTTCAACTAACATGTTTCTTTGGGTGTGAATTTTTAAATGGTTCGCAATTACTCAGGCTCATTTAATTTCCTTTATTGTTTTGACTGCATAAAACTGATGTTACACTGTTGCTAATGCAGCTGCTTCAGAAACCCTTTTCCTAAACCACCTTTAGCTCGTCCTACGAAATATGTTTTTTTTTATTTTTGTTTCTCCGCACTCAGTGCCTCTAAGACTGTGAAATTAAATAATAAAACTGTTACATAAACTCACTCACTCACCAACTCAACACAATACAGGCAAGAAATTCTGTTAATAAATTATGAAATATTTTGTTTAAAATCTATTGGAGTATTACTGGTGAATATTTGTTGAATTATTTTCAATCTGTTCCATCTTTAACTAGCAAACTGAAATCGAAAATGTTCCAAAATCTGTTGGCGCATATCGTTTCTTTATATTTTTAAGCAAAGACAATTTAAACAAAAAAATATATATTTATAAAACAAAAACTGTTGCAATAAAAATATTTGTTATTTAATAAAATATATAATATGCAAACAAAGAAAAAAAAAACAGTGTGTAGTTTCAGTAGAAGACTATTAGTTGAAAATAATAAGCTTAAATTAAATTAAAGAGCGCTACTGCGAGCAAATACTAAGTAAAACAAATAAACAACAACTAGAGAATAAAATAAAAACAAAACAACAAAATAAAATAAAAAAGAAATACATTGAAAAGAAAGCAATCATTTAAAATTAGTTGGTTTATGAGAATAACAAAACAAGGAAACAAACTAAATACAAATATTGGAGTATATATACAAACATACATACATATATATATACACACACACAAATAAAGTAGAGTAAATAAAAACACACACACACACACTACTTTATCCGAATGAAAAGAAACAAATAAAATTAATAAAAATAGTAGAAACAACTTTAAAAATTTTTCACCTGACTTTGTAAAATTTTGCATAATAACTATTAAAACTACAAATTTTTTGTTTTGTTCTTAACTTAATAATAATCAAGTTCAATTTGTGTTGGTATTTCCTTTAAACAAAGCCATACATACAAAAAAAAGCAACAACCAACAACAACTATATATTAAGAATTTATTAACTTTTAATTTTTATTTAAAACTCACCAACAAACAAATTGAACACCCTCACACACACACACCCACACAGAACTATTTACTAATCTAAACCATTCAATGAAAACAAATTTAAATCTAAACAAGACAAAAACAACAAGAAAAATAAGAAAACAAAAGAAGAAATAATTACAAAAAAGACATTTATTATTATGACTATTATTATATCCATATATTTAATATATACATTATAAATAATTATTAATAAAACCGAGAATTCAATAAAAATACATACAAATACAATAAAATGTTTTGTTGTTTCAGTTGTTAGTTACGAAATTGGCGGACGCCACAAGGAAGAGTACTGACGGTACCAAGTTTGATATCTGGAAGGATTCCAGTAAGGTAAGTTTAGCCTATAGACTATACAGTCCTCTTCGAAGTCACAACTTCTGCAATGATGGCTGGGCATATGGATAACCCATAGCACTACAAAGCCGACAAACTAGCTTGGAAAGTGTATTCTCGAAGAATTTGCATATCTGTGGTCACAAGGCATAACAGCATAACTTAAGTTTAAGAGAGTCGGGAAATAGCCTAATGGAGTTAAATTACAACTTCTTGGAGGCTTCTTGAAATAATCGAATGTCCAAACTTTTCTCGCAACAATTCAATTGTTTAATTTGCTGCGTGGCACGTAGCCACAATCGGTCAATGGCAAAAAGATAGCTCTTAACGAGAGCTAAAATATTGCTCATGAGCGTTAAGGTTGTAGATGGACTGGAAAGTGTTTTTTTTTAATTTATAAAAAAATTGACTTAGCGCACGAAAAGTTGCAATTGGAGAACGATTATTTTGATAATAAAACTGAATAATTTGTAAACGTTTTCTTGCGTATATCTCTCCATGATGAAATTGTTAACACTACTGAATACAATGAAGAACTAATGACAGATCATGACATATTACAAATGGCCGAAACGTCACTCAAAATCATATCATCCCTATTGGAAAACCTGTTATATTGGTATGCCAATGTCCACATGCAAGATTTGGCTTTGGAACCCTTTGAGAATTATTTCTCTCAACACAGTCGTCCCCACCTTTCATTCCCTTATCCCTAAAAAATTTCAATCAAATCTTTTAATATGTCAAAAGTTATGCAAATCGGCGTAACTTTTAGTTAGTGTCTGAGAAAAATATTCCTCGTGAAAAAATACAATAAGTCACTTTTCAACGTTTTTATGAGAAATAAGCAGATTTCGATTTATTACATAATTTGTGTATTTAGCGAGATATTCGCAATTTAAGTTTTGCTAAGAAAATTCAAAATTTTCACCAAAAATAAGTGATAACAAAATTGAGTCCTTTTCCTTCTACGAGGCTTATTTAGCGAGATATTCGCATTTTAAGTTTTGCTATGAAAATTCAAAATTTTCACCAAAAATAAGTGATAACAAAATTGATTCCTTTTCCTTCTACGAGGCTCAGCTAGCAAGATAATCGCATTTTATGTTTTGCTTAGAAAATTCAAAATTTTCACCAAAAATAAGTGATAACAAAATTGAGTCCTTTTCCTTCTACGAGGCTTATTTAGCGAGATAATCGCATTTTAAGTTTTGATAAAAAAATTCAAAATTTTCACCAAAAGTAAGTGATAACAAAATTGATTTCTTTTCCTTCTACGAGGCTTATTTAGCGAGATAATCGCATTTTAAGTTTTGCTAAGAAAATTCAAAATTTTCACAAAAATTAAGTGATAACAAAAAAAATTGAGTCCTTTTCCTTCTACGAGGCTTATTTTGCGAGATAATCGCATTTTAAGTTTTGATAAAAAATTCAAAATTTTCACCAAAAATAAATGATAACAAAATTGAGTTCTTTTCCTTCTACGAGGCTTATTTAGCGAGATATTCGCATTTTAAAAATTTAGTCCTTTTCCTTCTACGAGGCTTATTTACCGAGATATTCGCATTTTAAATTTTGCTAAGAAAATTCAAAATTTTCACCAAAAATAAGTGATAACAAAATTGATTCCTTTTCCTTCTACGAGGCTCAGCTAGCAAGATAATCGCATTTTATGTTTTGCTTAGAAAATTCAAAATTTTCACCAAAAATAAGTGATACCAAAATTGAGTCCTTTTCCTTCTACGAGGCTTATTTAGCAAGATATTCGCATTTTAAATTTTGCTAAGAAAATTCAAAATTTTCACCAAAAATAAGTGATAACAAAATTGATTCCTTTTCCTTCTACGAGGCTTATTTAGCAAGATAATCGCATTTTAAGTTTTGCTAAGAAAATTCAAGATTTTCACCAAAAATAAATGATAACAAAATTGAGTCCTTTTCTTCCACGAGGCTTATTTAGCGTGATATTCGCATTTTAAGTGTTGCTAAGAAAATTCAAAATTTTCACCAAAAGTGAGTGAAAACAAAATTGAGTCCTTTTTCTTCTACAAGGCTTATTTAGCGAGATATTCGCATTTTAAGTTTTGCTAAGAAAATTCAAAATTTTCGCCAAAAATAAGTGATAACAAAATTGAGGCTTATTTAGCGAGATATTCGCATTTTATGTTTTGCTAAGAAAATTCAAAATTGTAACCAAAAATAAGTGATAACAAAATTGATTCCTTTTCCTTCTACGAGGCTTATGTAGCGAGATAATCGCATTTTAAGTTTTGCTAATAAAATTCAAAATTTTCGCCAAAAATAAGTGAAAACAAAATTGAGTCCTTTTTCTTCTACAAGGCTTATTTAGCGAGATATTCGCATTTTAAGTTTTGCTAAGAAAATTCAAAATTTTCGCCAAAAATAAGTGATAACAAAATTGATTCCTTTTCCTTCTATGAGGCTTATGTAGCGAGATAATCGCATTTTAAGTTTTGCTAATAAAATTCAAAATTTTCGCCAAAAATAAGTGAAAACAAAATTGAGTCCTTTTTCTTCTACAAGGCTTATTTAGCGAGACATTCGCATTTTAAGTTTTGCTATGAAAATTCAAAATTTTCACCAAAAATAAGTGAAAACAAAATTGAGTCCTTTTTCTTCTACAAGGCTTATTTAGCGAGATATTCGCATTTTATGTTTTGCTAAGAAAATTCAAAATTGTAACCAAAAATAAGTGATAACAAAATTGATTCCTTTTCCTTCTACGAGGCTTATGTAGCGAGATAATCGCATTTTAAGTTTTGCTAATAAAATTCAAAATTTTCGCCAAAAATAAGTGAAAACAAAATTGAGTCCTTTTCCTTCTACAAGGCTTATTTAGCGAGACATTCGCATTTTAAGTTTTGCTATGAAAATTCAAAATTTTCACCAAAAATAAGTGAAAACAAAATTGAGTCCTTTTTCTTCTACAAGGCTTATTTAGCGAGATATTCGCACTTTAAGTTTTGCTTAGAAAATTCAAATATTCAGATAGTGGCATTTTAAATTTTGATAAGTAAATTCAAAACTTTTATCAATAATAAGTGATAGCAAACTTTCGTCCTTTTCTTTCTTCGAGGCTTTGCTAGCGAGATATTGCCATTTTGTGATTTGATGAAGACATTAAAAAATAAGTCATAACAAAACTGAGTCCTTTGACTTCTACGAGACGATACTTGGCCCTAGGGTTGGGCCACTGTGCATATTTTGGCATTTTGGGAGTCATTTGTGATGTTGTGGCGTTTTATTTGTTTTGGCATGTGTCTGCGAAAGTTGAAAGTTGACAATAAAAAGCAAAATTTCTAAGGCCATTAAAACGAAATTTCGAGCTAACTTTGCAAAATCCTTTAGGGGTTTTGATATCCTAGTGGTGTACTTTCATGTCCAATTGGTCTCGTTCGGGAAAGATTTTCTTGTTGCACGGTGTTATCACATCCCAAATGTGAAGTCAATCCATTACATAAAGGGTTTTCCAACAAGAGGTGTTATTTTGGTGTTCAAAGAAAAATGCAATTTTTTTGAGATGAATGATCTGATGTTTATTTCATAATAAAGAGGAAGGTATGCCGTTTTTTTTAACACTGAATAAACCTATAAATAAACATTTAAACTATACCAACTGAATTTAATACCATTTATTAAATTCAGTTGGTATAGATTATATGTTTATTTATAGGTTTATTCAGTGTTAAAAAAAATGTTGTTGATTTATTTTTCTTTCAATATTTTGTTTATATTTGCCGAATTTTTTAAATATTTGAGTAGTTTCAATTCCTCCTTATTTTTAGATAGTTTTTATAGTTTATATTTTTGATGTCTAATGGCGAATTCTTTTCTGCAAAAAAGTGCAACATGTTCATTGCCCTTTTTCCGAAAACGGCACTTTTGTGATACTTTTTTGAAATTTGGTAATTAAGTTAGTCGAATTTAGCACAACTAAAATTTCAAAATTTCAAAAAAGCGATATAATAGTGCAGTTTTCGGAAAAAGGGCAAAGCACTTTTGCACTTTTTTGCAGAAAAGAATTCGCCATAAATGTTGTAGTAAAAAAAACATCAGCCAAATGGCCACCACGACCACGCTTACATGACCATATACTTTTCATGAAATTTTCCATAACCAAATCGCAAAGTGGATGCCCCAGTCCTCGATAGCCTCACGAATTCTATCTTTGAGGTCTTGAATCGACGCTGGGCTGTTGGCGTAGACCTTATATTTCACGTGGCCCCAAAGGAAGAAGTCGCAAGGTGTTAAATCACAAGATTTCGGTGGCCAATTGTGATCACCTCTTCGAGAGATAACACGGTCCGGAAACTTTTCCCGTAACCGAGCAATGGTTTCGTTGCTTGTGTGGCACGTAGCGCCGTCTTGTTGAAAGTAAACGATGTCCAGATCAATACCATCCAACTCCGACCATAAAAAATTAGGGCCTGTTTCTGTAACTTATTTTCGTTCGTCTACGGCGAAAGATCAAAATTCTCTCAGCTATTACTTGAATTCTATAAAACGCAGGTTAGAAATATTTTAAGAACAAGCTTTTTACATGATTTTCTACAGACACAACGAATTATAAACTTCTGTGACTTATAGATTTCCCGGAATAATTGAGTGATTTTTGATCGTTCGCAGTAGACGAACGAAAAAAAGTTACAGAAACAGGCCCTTATTATTCATCTCTCGATAGCGCAATCCATTCACCGTAACTGTTGATCCAATCTCATTTTCCAAAAAGTAATGTCCAATGACCCCGCCGGACCATAAACCGCACTAAACAGTCACCCCAGATACGACAATTTTGCTTGTTGACGTAGACACCGAGGTGGAAATGGGCCTCATCAGTCAAGATGATTTTTCGAATTTTAATAATTTCAGTGCTTTGTTGAATCGTGTATCGTTCCATTTTTAGTAATGTCGTAGTGACAGCTACCGAAATACCCGGTGATTCAAAATAACACCTCTTGTTGGAAAACCCGTATTTCGAGAGCTATCGTACGCTCCAGCAAAACAGACAGAGAGTAGATAATCCTCAAATTACTAAATTGTCCTAAAACGGATTTCCGCCGAACATATTTAGGGTCTTTGATCAATCCTTTGATGTGTTACACTTTGGCCCGTACCAAATTATACACTACCAAAGTGAGTGGATAATAAAAAAAATGCAGCATGTTTTGCGGATTGTTCTCAGTATTTTCCAAATAAAGTTTGCGGTTAACTATGTTTTTGTAGATTGATAGATTTTCACGTAAAAAGCTGAAGTCAGTACCGACGTCACGTCTTCGAGTAATCACGACGTTTACCTAAAAAGAATAATCGAAAACAATTTACGATAATTACTACATCTCATAATCGTTGCCATCGACTATCAAAAAAAATCGATACATCTCTAATACTTCTCTGAACGGAAATCGAAATGGTTTTGCCATCACTGACCAACCGGATAGAAAAAGAATACCAAAGACAAAAAATATTTTTGTGTGAAGTTTAAAATTTTATTGAAAAACAAAACTGTGCAGGTCCCAATGAAACTGCAGAGATAGACATTAAGAAACTGCACAGACATTATGGCAAGACTAAAGCTGAATTGAGACAAAATCATCAAATTAAGTTCGTTCAAAATTTTGGGGTTTATCTGTCAACCCAATTAAAAGTTATTCACAAAACAGTACAGGTCGTTCGATTTGCATTATAAAGAAATTCCAAACAAATTTAAAAAATGCATCAAAATTTGATCGCCCCTCCTGGAAAAACAACCTTTTTGCACTTAGCATAGTTTAGAGTGGAGGTATCGATATTACTCATGAAAAGTATGACGTTTATTGTCATCGTTCATTCGATGATTCATGGGTAACATGTTAGAATGCCTACCTTTATTTTGCCGACAATGGTAGTTTTATTGAGAAAACGAGTATTTTTCAAGGAAAACTATCGGATGTTTATTTTCATGATATTTGCCATCACCAGTTCGCCAATTATGCCCTCTTCACGAATTCCATATTTGAGGTATTGAATCAATTGGGGGCCATTGGCATAAATCTTATCTTTCGCTTATTTAAAAAATCTAAAGGTCACAAGGTAAATCATATATTGTCTGTGACCAATTGTGATTGCCTCTTAGAGAAATCACAAAGCCAGGGAACTTTTCACGCAAAAGAGCGATGATATTTTTGCTTGTGTGGCAAGTAGCGCCGTCTAATTGAAAACAAACGTCGTATACATCTACAACTTCCAATTTGGGCCATGCAAAATCGTTAATCATTGTTCGATAGCGCAATCGACTTACCGTAACAGTTGATCCAGCCTCATTTTCGAAAAAATAAGGTCAATGTTGTTGTAGGAGCTTGGAGACGCTGAGTTGATAATCCTTAAGTCTATTTCTGTTACGGACTTCGTTCCGGCATATATCCGATTATCGCGGGAACCTTATGTTGTTTTCATCCACTCAATGTTGTCCGGTTGTAAATTTACATTCTTCTGCTAATATCAGGGAATGGGTGTTATTTTGAGTGTTGCCGTTTCTATTCTCCACTCGAAGCGCTGCATTTATGTTAATATTCGTCACGGTGTTATGTCTATTTTTAGATTCCCAGTTGACTTGTGTGATCAGATGTTGTTGTAGTGTGCCCGGTGAGTTCTTTTTAGCTGCAGAAACTCGAATTATGATGAAAACATGAAATGTTGATGTTAAATTTTTCCGGTGCCATGGCTGGGAGTTGAACCAAGCACCTTCGGGATCCAAGTCTAATCCACTAACCCCTAAGCTACCGAATGCCACTAAGGTCAATGACCACGCCAGACGAAAAACCAAACAGTCATACGTTGAGGATGGAGAGGTTTTTCAACAATAATTATTTTATTGGGGTTTCCGTACCCCAATTGCGACAATTCTGATCGTTGACGTAGCCCCTGGTGTGAGAATGGGCCTCATCACTACGGTGACCATTAATGAAGAAATAGGGTACACATTTTTATGATTTTTTTTAAATGCTTAACTTTTTCCAGAAGCCAAATCACCACAAGTCAATCCTAATTTCTGTTACTTTAGTCAACGATTTTTCGATCGACTCCCATGTTATAAAGTTCCCAAACATCCTTTAGTTTTTCTTTAATAATATTGACATCAAATCCTTCTGACTCTAGTTCTGAAATAGCGTTTTCGTAATATTTGCTCATGAAAGACTTGAGTCATCTCAGAGGATATGACTGAAAAATACTAAGAAAATTCGTGTCTGTAACACGTGAGGTTTAAAAAAATCATAGATCCGATTTTGATCTCTTCATAGTTGAATAGAGAACATGTCCAACTTTCGATCGCTGGAGGCACGCTACACATAGTTGCCATAATAATATAGATTTGGTCTTTTTTGTGGAGATTTTTAAATTATTTGATAAATAATGAAAGATGTGAACAAAAGTGAACATATGCGAGAAAAAATAATGTACAAAAGGGGGCATTTCGAAAAAAGTGTACATTAAAATAATAATGCTCAATATTCTAAAATAGTGTACTGTTTACTATAATAGTGTGCAGATGGTTACCGTACTCATCACTCAAGATGATTTTTCGATGACATTCCGGATCATGGTCCAGCTAGTGTAACCGTGGCGGCCATTTGACTGATATTGTTTTTCATCGTTAAAGACATACCCTCCGCTTTACACTGAATTTAACATTCGATGAATTCCCTTAAAAAATGGTCGTTTTTTATATATGAAAATGAAACCTCTTATTAGAAGGCCCTTTACTTGACCAAATGTTATAAAATGTTGCTCTAGCAACAGAGATGGAAAATTGAATCTATAGTCTTTCAGTTGACTGATATCGATTTCCGTCAATAAAGTCATACCTCCTTTCTTAAATGAATTAAACATATGATGCCTTCCCTTAAAAACTCTCGTTTTTTTAAATACAAAAATACCATTTATTTGACCAATTGTTAAGGTATTATATTTCATATTTATGTAATATTCGCTTTGATATCCAATTACAAATTCAGTAAAACACCCAATATGAATATTGGTCATAAGTCCACTACTTCGTCATCTACAGATTGGAATCATACATACTAATTATTTTCAAGACATACCACACATACTTATATTTGTATTCAGAGTTAAATTTAAAGTATAGGAAATTTAATTTAAAATTACCACTTACAACAATTCATGAATAAACCGTAATTTTAAAATGCGGGTAGGGTACTGTAAATTTGTTCCAAATGATCTAACCTATCTGAAAATGAGAAATGAAATGAGACGGTCAAACTATGCTCTTTCACAATACACAAGTGTGCCCGGTGTGTGTTCATAGCGGCGTCGTGCTTGTCAGTTGTTGTTATTGTAACTGTGCTAGTCTAAACTTTACCAAAAGACTTATTTTGTTTTGTCTTTTGGACCTTTCTCCTTTGTATCTGCGTTTTACATCCGAAAACATCTGATCACAAGTGGGTGAGTGGGTGGAGTGTATTTGGATGCAGCGGCAAGTGGTAGATAGCAGACAAAGAAGTCGGCAAGTCTTTTATAAAAATGTTTCCATGCAATTCATTCATTGAATATCTCTATTTAATTAGCTGCAGTTCAGAAATACTCATTGACGGTAATGGGTTAGCGCGAATAGCGTCTAAAACAATAACCTATAAAAAATCATATATGAATATCGTATACAGGTACATTTGGTCATTTGAATGAACAGATACTAATGTTAAGTATTCAAATATCGTTGTCTTTGTGATAACGAGTTGATACAAACCGTCGTATTTTGACAGAAACAGAAAGTACAAGAAAAATGTCGATGTCATTACACTCGTGACGATGATGACTCCGTCTTATCAGTAAATAATTTAAATATATTGCTTTCATATATTCGAGGAAACTAAGTGTAAATAAAGTATGGAACGAAGATAGTCCAATGTCTTAACGTTGACAAGACATTTCTAATTAAAAATTTACAATTTATTCCTGCATGTTTGCCAGTTACTATATTAATTAGTACTCAGATATATCAAAAAATGCTCTCTCTTAAAGTGAAATAAAGATCTTCTAAGATGCTTTTCCTAATAATAATTTTATCTCCCATATAAAAATAATTAGTGATAAGTGCGTACACAGAACAAAATATTGGGCTACTTTATAGATCAGGGCTTCTCTTTTGGGTGCACCAGCGGAGCCGCAAGACTTCAACAGATCTTAAAATGTTAATACCCCACACCACCACAGTGTATTATGAGTATTTGAAAGGTTTATTATTATACCGTTTATTATACCGATCGACTTGTAATCACTTCCTGAGTCGATTTAATTAATTAATCGGTTCAGATTTAGATTTATCCACATATATACTATGTTCCTGCCTATTTAGTATTTAAGCGCTATTGAAACTGTATTTTACGTCTGATCTTTATATTATTTGGCAGAAATAAGGTTTCTGATTCAAATTGATGAAAATCTGTATATATTATGTATAGCCCTATCAATTTGTTCCTTCCAATTCTTGAACTATGATTCTATATTATGATTAACGTCATCAACTCTTCCTTGGAATAAGTCTTGCTGAGGAGGTGGAGCTAAGTACTTTGTTAACTGAAACGAAACCAATTATTCAAAATTACATTTTTTTTCTTTTACACAACAGGAATATAATTTACCAAAAGTTATGGGAAAAATTAATTACAAAAATTTGCATACATAATATTTATTTTTTTGTTTTTTTTTTATTTATTTCCATCATAGTAACCGAGCCTATATGGCCTTTTACAGTTACAAAAAACAACAATACTCAACAATTCTTAAATATCTAAATAAATAAAAAGACTAAATTATAAGGATCATATTAAAAGTAATTCAATAAAATTTTTTGGTCGATTTTTAAACTTTTCTTTGCATGTCAGACTATAAATCTGTCCATAGGGTAAGTCCTTTAAGATAAGCCGAAGGCTGGCTATACAAGAATAGGTTTTCTTAGGATATTCCTTTTTTCCCAGGCAAGGAAATATTGAAACTAATAGTGCAGACAAAATTGTTTAGCTTTCCCGATTTTATACCAGTCGTTTGAATAGTTTTGTTAGCCTGACAACTTTTCATTGCAATACATATTTTTATACCCGACACCACACTGTGGTGTGGGATATTATGAATTTATGTTTTTGTTTGTTTATTGTACCGATCGTCATAGAAACACTTTCGGATTCCTTCTGTCCGTCCTTCTGCCCATGTATTCTTGTGAAAAAAGTGCAGGTCGCAAATATGAATGGACTTTACGAAAATTGGTACAGAGGCATTTTTTAGACTAGGGGTGATCCTTATTGAAATTGGGGCACAGCGACCCATGTTTGGAAATAACGGTCCTCACGAATATAGCTTCTTGAAGCTATGGATAACGCACTATTTTTCAATTTATCTGGCTGAAATTGAAGCATTTCTATTTTAAATCATAGTTACAACATAGTCCCTATTAAAAATGGGGCACATCGATACATGAATTGATATACTGTACCATTATAAAGGTTCCCACCGATTACATGCTGTGGGGATGCTCTATAGAACACATTTTTCAATTTATCTGGCTTAAATTTAAGCATTTACATTTAATATTGCGCATAATCATGCCTAGTAAACATGGGGCACATCGGTCCATGTTTTGACCGATGTAAAGGTCCCTCTGATGTCACTTCTTGACGATCTAAGAAAAAACATTTTTCAATTGATCTGGCTTAAATTTAATCATTTGTAATTTATATTATATACCACATAATCGTGTCACTTCTGGCATGACAACTGCCAGTGAAAGTTCACTTGAGTACCGAATATTAGCTTTAATTGAAAAATTCAAAATTATCAACATATAACTAAGGACATTTTATATGTTCTCCAAAGATGGAGCATTTAATTAGCACCAAGCTTAAAATACGTAATTGTTTTTTGACATTGTTTTTATAAAGATTTAATATATGTATATATTTCATTTTTTTTCAGTTTGGAATATCTATCATCTATTGAGTAACGTGCCAAAATAAAAACAAATCTGAGGACAACATGGTTCGGTAGAGAACTATAATCAGATAGACAAATACAACATACATACACCCACTCTCTTCTTGTAGAATTTATCAGAAAAGTACTAGTCACATCCGAAGAGTAACGAGCATTAAAAAACACACCCACACATACATACATAATCCCACATACATACCTAAATAGAGGAAACAAGAAAGACATCGATTGCATTTATTAGTCCAGAATAGTTTTCTTAAGTGTAACTAAGGAAACAATAACAAATAAACCATAAAGACTTTATTGTATTCAAAATCTCCAACACATACAACTAAACTAAAAAAATGGGTAACAAAAATTCATGCTGTGCCTATTCGAGTCCGCAATCGGACCGAAAATCCAAAGACATACCGCCCGTTTATGAGGAACGCCATCACATACATCAGCACACCTCGCAGCATCATCTGGGAGATGGTGGAGTTCCATCTACAGCTGCCATACACCACAGCGCCGAAATGGTGGATAATTCACAAACACTTCAACATATATCAGAGCGTGAGGCGACAGAGGGCGAAGAAGATCCCTCAGTCGATCCAACAGCAGCCACAATGTTCCTCGAGCGCTCGAAAGTTGAAAATGGTGGTATAACTCGAAAGCGATCTCAGCATCAAATAGCACAACACAATTCTACCGGTGGCCTGAAAAAATCGTCGTCATGTTCCACAATTTACTTGGACGATAGCACTGTATCTCAACCGAATTTAAAGAACACTGTTAAGTGTGTATCGCTGGCCATTTATTACCACATAAAGAATCGCCAGAATGACAAGCGTCTGGATATCTTTGACGAGAAACTGCATCCCTTGACACATGATCCGGTAAATAGTAACATACATAACATAACTAATTATATACACATACAATGTATCTGATATTTGGTTTGTTTTCATATTTATAGGTGCCCGACGATTATGACTCGCATAATCCTGAACATAGACAAATTTATAAATTTGTGCGTACATTGTTCAATGCAGCCCAGCTGACAGCCGAGTGTGCCATCATAACACTAGTCTACTTGGAACGTCTGCTAACGTATGCTGAACTGGATGTGGCGCCATGCAATTGGAAACGCATGGTATTGGGTATGCTTACAGCACAAAATGTGTAGGATACATTCAAAATTGAATCTGCCTTCTCTTTCTGCTTTCAGGTGCCATCCTTCTGGCCTCCAAAGTATGGGACGATCAGGCTGTTTGGAATGTGGACTACTGCCAAATTCTAAAAGACATAACTGTCGAAGATATGAACGAACTGGAAAGGCAATTCCTTGAACTGCTGCAGTTTAATATCAATGTTCCGTCGTCGGTTTATGCCAAATACTATTTTGATTTGCGTACTTTAGCCGAAGCCAATGAACTGTCATTCCCTACTGAGCCGCTGTCTAAAGAGCGTGCACAGAAACTGGAAGCGATGTCACGAGTCATGCAGGATAAGGTCACAGCCGAAGCATTGAAAAATGGCATCAAGAAATGGTCGTCAATGGATAATATCAGTCAAGGCGGACCCAGACGAAGTGTTGCTATTTTATCGTGATTTTTATTAGTCTACTAAAAGGTACACATCTCTCGTGTATATTTAATTCTAACATCGTTTATTTACATTTGATTTACTACATACATTTTTTGCTTTCTTCCTGTGCAGGTTCGATTTTTATTTGTTTTAATCCAAAAAGTAATGTTGTGGTTTGCAAACTATTTAAAAAACGGAAACCGGAAACCAATTGCCAAAATTAAATCTTCTTTTGTGTGCACACCAAACTTTTCTCCGATATTAAGGCATTTGCTTAGCAAAATGCTGCCGAACACAAAAACAACAACAAAACTAAATATTATTATTAATATTATAATAAAGTAAATAGCGAAACGTTTTAATGTAGTGAAGTAAACACATATACGAAATTAAATCCCATTCAAAGTACTACAACTACTATTAAACAACAAATGCAATTTTCAAACTAGTTTTTAATCTTACGAACGAAGCCACATTCGTTTAAACATTTTTACCGTTTCATTTAATTTGGCTGCTATTATACAGAAAAAAACCCATTTAATATATATTTTTCATTTTTTTGTTTGTTTTGTATTGTATATTGAAAAGAAATATCCAAACAAAAAACTTTTGTAATGAATTTATGTGATGATTAATTTATGTTTAATTAAAAGAAAACTTTTTTGTTTATATTTAAACGTGTTTTGGTTATTGCTAGAAAATAAGAAACAAAAAACTTCCTTGATTTACTAATGAGCCAATAAAAATAGAACTGCAGGCACAGGATAATATATCTAATTTTCATCGGGTTTAAATACAAAATACCATTTTACACAACTCGGAATCACATTTGTCCCGTTTCGCTATTCAGGCACTTTGCTATTCTGTTTTATTCTCTATATAATAAATGAAATTATTAACATATTATAATTAATTAAAGGACAGTGAAACACTAAACTTCACATATTGCCGTGCCTCCAGCGATCGTGAGGATAGCACAAAGCAACTCCTTTTTATTAAGGCAAAGGCGGGGGCGGTGATTCATCAAACGATGAAAGCATGTGGAAATTAACCAAATATCAGATATCTATAGCCAGAAATCAATTATTAACACCAAGAAGTGAATGGAAATGTGTAGTGTTAGTTTTATGATATTTTAGTAAAGAAATATTGTGAAAATGAGAATAATAACTCGTAAGAGGTAGAAGAGTAAGAATAAAATATGTGACAAATTTTGAGCGAAAATGTCATTTTATAGGTTTTTATATACAACACATACAAAGAATTGTATTGGTCGATTGATGCATTGTAGATGATCTTTACATAACACTAGTTTTACTTCGTTTTGTTTTTGTTTTGATTTTATTAAGAAAAAGCACCTAAATGCATACATGCATGCATATTTCAATATTTCATGAATACAAGCAATACACAAGACGTATTCGAAAGTATTCGAAAATTTGTAGATTTATTTACAAAGAAAAAAAAAACAACAAAAACTATTTGAATGCAAAAAAAAATAAACTTCAATATTAAAAATACGTACACAGATACATATGTATGTTGTTTTATTGCTGAAATTTTAATAAAAAGTTCTCTAACTGACCTATTGAAATTGATCAAAGTCAATCAACTATAAACTTCTCAAATGGTGTTCCGTACAGGCATAACACATATTTTTTAATTTCAATTTTGGAAACAAATTAATTGGAAGTTAAAAAATTATTGATCGAAAACATTTGCAAAACTAATGGACAAATTCGGCACAATTTCTACGTATCTTTCGATCAAAAGAAGGATGGGAGCTGCAGTTTTGGAATAAATTAAATTGGAGATGAATACCGCTGTACTAGATTTGCCAAAAATACGTCTTTTATTGTTCTTGAATATTTATTCAAGAATATCAATGTTATTCCATATATAAAACAATTGTACCAGAGCTTTATCAAATTCTCGAAAAACTTCAGCGAATATATGTACGGCCTTGAGCTTTTTGAAATCTTCCAAACATCCTCCACTTCAAAAAATTCTTAAATTGACAATTTTACTAACAACATTTTCGTAATAATCGCCCATGTGATGGCAATCGCCATCTGAATGCATGCTCTGAATTCTTTTTTACCAAAACAATTTGGATTTATTAAAATCAAATTTTTAATTACAGTGATAAATAACTACATCCATGTGTGTATTTTATTACAATTTAATTTCGAAGACCATTAAAATTGAAGGGGAAATTTTTGCGATTCGAACTCACGCGATTGTCATCACATGGGCGAATGTGTAATGGATTTTAGTATAAAGTACAGAATCCAGTGGTGATAGCCGTTTTTCTAGGTTAGATCTTGTTTTCGAGATATTCGACCACAATGTTTGTAGGGAAATCAGAAACATTAGTTATTATTATAGGCGATCATTGCAGAAAACCACAGATATATGGGGCTATATATAAATCTAAACCGTTTTTCGTGAAAATAACAGAGGATATTACTATAACATTAGAATTCTGCCAAAAAAATTGCTTATGTGGGATATATCTAAATCTGAACCGATTTCGACCAATTTCAATAAACCTCGTCAATACAGAAAAGTAAAGTAACAAATTTTATTGTCGACGTGAAATACAGAATATAGGTATACTCTTAATGTCGAATTTAATTTAACTCTAATATTCAAACTTGAAAAAAGTATTAAAAAATGACGCTTTCGTGAAAAGGGCAAAGAAAATGCTAAACTTTTTCCAGAAACGAAATCGTTATCTATCCCTACTTGTCCAATTTTTTGTGACTTTTACCAACTCTAAAATACGAATATTTAGTATTAAATATACAGAGTGAAAAAGTATGTGCTGTTATTCCAGAAAACCGCAGATTTGTCAGTCTATAGTCATTGGAAATGTTTTCTATAAAATGAAATATGAGAACATTTAGATGGTTGCTGCAGAAGTTATGGCAATATTGTGAATCTGTCAATTTGCGTGCGGGTACAAGAAGTGACTTTACGAATATGCCAATTTGCGCTGAACAGTAGATACTTCGAAGACATTGCACTGTACCGAATTGTAAGTGATTAAGTGCACGGGTATTAAAGTTATGGGCATTTAACTTTTTGGACAAAATGGTTTCTTTGTTTGGGAGTTACCGAAAGGGACGGGGTCACATTGCCCTTTTTTGCTCAAGGTGATAGTGACAGATAACCTATTACTATCGGCCAGACTCATGATGTCCATAGTTACCGTTCGCATGGCTTCCATGCGAAAACAGCTGATTTGCTACCAACTAACAGGCATCAGGCAGTATATTTTCATTCGCTTTGTCGTTCTGATGCTTTTTGGTAGGTAGTAGTCATGCGAACGTTATCTTTAGACATCGTGGGTCAGACGGTTAGGGTAGAATAACAGATGAATCGAAGGGGCTGTATAGATGTTATAATATACATAATCAATATTTCACTAATTCATAACCCTTTGTGAGGGAGGTACTAAAAGGAGTGGACCAATATTCGACCTTAGCTTGATGTAGAAACAAATATCACATACCAAATGTGAAGTCAATCCGTCACTTTTTTCGAGAGTTATCGCACGCTCCAGCCAAACAGGCAATGGGATGGATATTCCACAAATTATTTTTGCTAAAACGTCAGTTCAGTTGTTGTTCACAATGTTCTTCTTCTTCTATCGACAACATTCACAATTTTGTTGCGCTTTTATATTGTCACAATAGGCATGTTTTCGTTAGTCCTCTTTTACATGGTACTTTTTTTAAGTAACTTATCGACTTATTCTCTTTTGAAAAAGTATTTACGTTCACACGCGTACTTTTTTTTCAATACTTAACTTATTTTCATTTGTTTTGTTTCGGCTTTTCCTATGTGAATTGTTGTTGTTTCCAAGTGCGAACGAAAAACCCAAAAGAATATGTTGTGCAAAATGTTTTATATAAGTAACAAGTAAAAGCGTTAAGTTCGGCCATGCCGAATCTTATATACCCTCCACCATGGATAGCATGAAAACTCAAACCTAAAGAAGATAACACGGAAAACACACAAAAAAATATAGTAGATGAGAACAGTAGGAAACATATAGTAGATGAGAACAGTTGGAATAACAACAAGTTAGATGATATATATGGGAGTTATATCTAAATATGGACCGATAAGAAGTATTTGTACCAAATTTGATCAACCTTGCTTTATTATTGCGGACTGTAGCGTGATTACCACAGACGGACGGACGGACATGGCTAAATCGTCTTAGAATTTTACGACGACTAAGAATATATATACTTTTATGGGGTCTAAGATCAATATTTAGAGATGTTACAAACGGAGTGACAAAATGAATATACCCCCCATCCTATGGTAGAGGGTATAAAAATAAAAGCAACAATCATGAAATTGAAAGCACAAGGTTAAGCGATATTTGCATAAAAGTATTGTGTTTTTTTCGTGTACTAAAATGTGTGTCAAATAATTCCACATCTCATAATAGTGATGAATTTGTAATATGGGATTTTTAATTTTGTTATGAATTGTTTTGTTTTTTGTTCAATAAATAAAATAAAAATTAATGAAAACTGTTTTAATTGTCCGAAGTATATGACTGACAAATTGTCAAATCAACCAATTATTTAAAAACAGTTGGTTGTGGCAACTACAACAGATAATTTTAGCCACCATTTTCGTAGTTGGCGCAACCTAATATGATTGTTGTCAACATGGAAGCAGAAGTATACCACAACCAAAATATTGGTTGTCCTGATGGAATGAATGCGAAACAGTCAAAAAATTCGTGAAATGTATTTATAAAAAAAATTTGCTCTTCTATGTTCAATTGTTTGCACTCGTTTTGTAAATAATAAAACAAATTTACCGTTTATGTTGTTCTTCTTCTCTTTAAAGCACGGTACTATGTTCCGGCTTCACGCTGAAATTCCATACAAAAAACATAGTTGTGAAAATATGAGTGAAATTTTTTCATTTGTGGTACTATGTTTTTTCAACGTGAGAAATTGACATTTTGCGCCGATACAAATTTATTGAACGCCGCAACAAATTGAAGCCGCCAGCATTGTACTCCTATTTATTTATATTCATTTACATTTGTCCGCGAGAAATTCAACTGTTGTAAATATTAGCAATTTCCTAATAAAGAATACTAATGGTGTTTTCTTTTGTGGCAAAAAATGCTACATTTTTTATGCCTTTCGCCCCAAAAATGCCTTTTTGTCTTCGATTGTAAAATAAATGCAGCACTATGAAAGGGTTTCGTTTTCTTTTGTGAAAAATGTCACACTTGCACGGGGCAAAAATGCAACATTTCAGCCCTGTATTTAATCGAAGGGGTGGACGCTGCCCTACAAAACAGATGTTTTTTCGGCGTCGAGCGAATAGCCTAAATAACCGCGTGTGTTCGTGCGTGCTTTTTTATAATGAAGTTTGGACAGATGCTTTATGTTGCCGTGGAGTATTCTTTGTTTTTAGTTTACTTTTAATGAGTTAAAAGGATAGTTTTTTGCATTTTTGTTATCGATTCTGACCATAAAAAATGCAGCAGTACAAGAGGGTGTAGGCGACATTATTAAAATGCTGCTCCCTGACAGGGCAACATCTTTTTTTAGAAAAGAAAACACCATAAATTAAATTATCTGAAATAAAGAAAACTAATGCAAAGGACGGAAAATAATTATGTACATGGAATAAACGAGAAGAGTGACACTCCGATTCGATAGCAAAGCAAAAAATTTGCAAAACACTGGAAGGACATGTAACTATATGTAATAATGTGGAATTTGTCTTGTAATTACATATGTACATTTACGTTTGCATGTTTAGAACAATCGTGACGAAAAGCCTTGAAAAACTTTGTGGACGGCTAACGCTACCGAAGCAGTAGGACAATGGAATTGGGCAGTGCCTGTGATCTCGTTTTTAAATGGTTATAAAGAAAATAGTGAGTTCTTGCCAGCCATAGGAGTTGGCAAAAGAAATTCCGCTTATGGATGGAAGTTTAATTTATATATGTCAACAAATATAATGTAAATCCTTAAAAATGATAATAAAACATCTTTTCGGTTCATCAAAACACCATTTTATTTAATTATATTCGTACAAGAGTAGGAAATTATTTTGTTTTTGGTAACCTGGCTTCTGATGCCTCACAAGCATCGCCATCGTATCAACACAAAATAAATAATTTATGTATAACAGCACAATGATCTTCAACAATATTTCCTTTCTGCAATTTAAATTAACTATTTTAAAAGTCGGCATTATTTCATTTAATTGTTTATTGATTAGAATTTAAACTCGTGGTTGTTTTCAAGAAAAGCAAAAAGGAAAAAATGCACATGCCTATACACACACATTCATATAAAAGTGACATTTCGACAGACACATCTCAAAAATGTAATACGTTTTTAAAAAAAGCGTTCCATTTTTCAACTTGAAATAACATTTTGTGAAATTTTTTCAAGCTGAAAAAACATAGTACCCACCTTAATTCACAATTTTTCATTTTGTCGAACTATCCTCTCTCAAAACCACGCGATAATCGTGAGATAGCCAATGAGAGGCTCTCAAAATCAAGATTAAATTTCCATCCCGGCTTGTAATTGAATGTCAATTTTGTCGTGCGATCCTCTCTCAAAATCGCGCGATCCTCGTTTAGTACATATTCACACTTGCAATTTTTGTCTGCAATTTGTTTATGCAATTCACTTTTGAAGTTGCATTTGCGTTCAGACAACGTATTCTGTTTCGACAATTTTTCAACAATGCGAACCAGTCAAAAAATTCGTAAAATGTATTTAAACAACATAAATTTACTATTCTATTTACTATTCTTGCATATATGCAAGTGAATATGGACTTACACCTAAAGCACGGTACTATGTTCCGGTTTCACGGTGAAATCCCATACAAAAACCAAAGTTGTGAAAAAATGAGTGAAATTTTTTCATTTGTGGTACTGTGTTTATTTCAACGTGAGAAATTGACATTTTGCGCCGCTACAAATTAATTGAACGCCGCAACAAATTGAAGCCGCCAGCATTGTACTCCTATTTATTTATATTTATATTTGTCCGCGAGAAATTCAACTGCTGTAAATATTATCAATAAAATTTCCTAATAAAGAATACTAAATTAAATTATCTGAAACAATGAAGACTAATGATAAGCTTTGGAATTATGTGTATATGGAATAAACGAGAAGAGCGACATTCCGATTGGATAGCAAAGCAAAAAATGTGCAAAACACTGGACGGACATGTAACTATATGTAATAATGTGAAATTTGTCTTGTAATTACATATGTACATTTACGTTTGTATGTTTAGAACAATCGTGACGAAAAGCCTGGAAAAATATTGTGGACGGATATCGCTACCGAACCAGTAAGACAATGGAATTGGGTAGTGCCTGTGATCATGTTTTTAAATGGTTATAAAGAACATAGTGAGTTCTTGCCAACCATAGAAGTTGGAAGAAGAAATTCCGTTTATGGATGGAAGTATAATTTGTATAAGTCAACAAATATAATGCAAATCCTTAAAAATAATAATAAAACATCTTTTTCGGTTCATCAAAACATCATTTAATTTATTTATATTCGTACAACAGTAGGAAATTATTTTGTTATTAGTAACATTGTATTACCCTGGCTTCTGATGCCTCATAAGCATCGCCATCGTATGTATAACATTAGCACAATTATCTTCAAAAATATTTCCTTTCTGCAATTTAAATTAAATATTTTCTAAGTCGGCATTATTTCATTTTATTGTTTATTGAATATAATTTAAACTCGTGTTTGTTTTCAAGAAAAGCAAAAAGGAAAAAAATGCACATGCTTACACACACACACATTCATATAAAAGTGACATTTCGACACACACACACTTCAAAAATGTAATGCGTATTTATTAAAAAAGCGTTCCATTTTTCAACTTGAAATAACATTTTGTGGAATTTTTTCAAGCTGAAAAAACATAGTACCCACCTTAAAGCGTGGTACTATGTTCATTTTTCGCGTTGAAATCCCATATAAAAACAAAGTCGCGAAAAAAATTGCGAAATTTTTTCGTTTGTGGTACTACGTTCATTTCAACGCGAAAAAGTAAAATTTTGCGCCACCGCAAATTTAACGCCGTTACAAATTGAACGCCGCAACAAATTTAATGCCGCCACCGCCACACTCCCATTTGTTTATATATATTTTTGTCCGCAAGAAACTCAACTGTTGTAAATATTAGAAATTATCTTCCGAAATAAGGAAAAATAATGCAAAGATGTGGTAGCAAAAATAATTATGTTTATGGAATAAACCAGAAGAGCGAAATTCCAATTGGATTGCAGTACAAAAGCAAACAAAATGTGCAAAACACTGGAAGGACATGCTACTAAATGTAATAATGTGGAATTTGTCTTGTAATTACATATGTACATTGATGTTTGTATGTTTAGAACAATTGTGTGCAAAAGCCAGGAGAAACATTATGGAAGGCTAACGCTACTAAAGCAGTAGGACAATGAAATTGGACAGTGCCTGTGATCTTGATTTGGAAATGGTTGTAAAGAACATACATAGTTCGTGCCAGCCATAGAAGTTGGAAGAAAATATTCCGTTTATGGATGGAATTATAACATATATGTCAACAAATATAATGTAAATCCTTAAATATAATAATAAAACATATTTTTCGATTAATCAAAACATCATTTTATTTATTTATATTCGTACAACAGTAGGAAATTATTTCGTTATTTATAACATTGTACTACCCTGGCTTTTCATGTCTCACAAACATCGCCACCGCAACAGCACAAAATAAATAATTTATGTATAACATTAGCACAATGATCTCCAACAATATTTCCTTTCTGACATTTAAATTAACTATTTTCTATGTCGGCATTATTCCAATTAATTCTTTATTGATTCGAATTTTATCTTTTGTTTGTTTTCAAGAATGTTAGCAAAAAGAAACCAGTAAGGAAAGACAGAAAGTCGGGCGGGGCCGACTATATAATACCCTACACCTACCTACCAATGCGAAAATGGGCATTGCGATAAGAATTTGGCAGTGTTCATACATGTAATAAGCAAACTCTCTCTGCCGATTTTCGTACTGATCGGATATAAAACACGGTTTCTACAGTGCTTACATGTCAAATCGGGTGTAACATATATATTGGGACTATGTTTAAATCTGAACCGATTTTCCCGGAATTTGGCAGTGTTCATACATGTAATAAGAAAACTCTCTCTGTTAAATTTCGTACTGATCGGATATGAAACACGATTTCTACAGCGCTTGTATGTTAAATCGGGTGGAACATATATATGGGGGCTATATCTAAATCTGAACCGATTTTTCCCGAATTGCGCAGTGTTTTTTCATGTAATAAGAGAACTCTCTCTGCCGAATTTCGTACAGGTCGGATGTAAAATACGGTTTCTACAGCGCTTTCATGTCAAATCGGGTGAAACATATATATGGGGACTATATCTAAATCTGAACCGATTTTCCCCGAATTCGGCAGTGTTTATTCATGTAATAAGAGAAATCTCTCTGCCAAATTTCGTACTGATCTGATATAAAATACAGTTCCTACAGCGCTTACATGTCAAATCGGGTGAAACATATATATGGGGACTATATCCAAATCTGAACCGATTTTAACCAATTTCAATAGAGATCGTCCTTGGGCCAAAAAAGAGCACTGTGCTCTTTTCACAATCGGACCATAAATACGACCTGCACTTTGATTACAAGAATACATGGACAGACAGACGGACATGGCTAAATCGACTCAGAAAGTGATTCTGAGTCGATTTGAACATAGAATAGTAAATATATGTTTTATAAATACTTTTCACGAATTTTTTGTCTGTTTCGCACTGTTCTTTCTTCGCAACTCATGACACCATTACTACCAGATAGTGAAAATTCGCCACTTATTGCTTATGTGCCAGTTAGTGGAAGTCAGTTGTTTTCGTTGCAAAGTGCTAAACTAAAAGTGCTAGCTTGTAACGAAAACATGCCTAATGTTATAACTAAATAAATAATTTATTTTGTGTTGATACGATGGCGATGCTTGTGAGGTATTAGAAGCCAGGGTAATAGAATGTTACAAATAACAAAATAATTTCCTACTGTTGTACGAATATAAATAAATAAAATTATGTTTTGGTGAACCGAAAAATATGTTTTATTATTATTTTTAAGGATTTATATTTGTGGACATATATAAATTATACTTCCATCAATAAACGGATTTTATTCTTCCAACTCCTATGGCTGGCAAGAACTCACTATGTTCTTTATAACCATTTAAAAACGAGATCACAGGCACTGCCCAATACCATTGTCCTACTGCTTTGGTAGCGTTTGCCGTCCACAACGTTTTTCCAGGCTTTTCGCCACGATTGTTCTAAACATACAAACGTAAATGTACATACGTAATTATAAAGGTATGTTTAGACGATTGCCTGATCAGACAACATTGTCCGAAAAATGGCGGAAAAATGCAACCCTGTGAACGTACAACCGTGTGAACAAACAATTTTTGTCTCGCAACATTGACAGAAAAGTCATTGTGAGATAATTTGCAGATTTGTTGATGTGCGAAGTTTATGCATGTGACAACGGCGCCATTGCCAGAAAAACTTTTTATTGGCAGCACTGTCTATAAAATATTTTAATTGGCAATCCTGCATATAAATATTAACAAAATATATGAAATTTGAAGGTTTTCTTGCAATCGTCTGAACAGTCAATTAACATTTGCCTAACAACCTGTCAATTTCCGTACATTTGCAACAATTTAACAGGGTTGATAACGTTTGCCGATCTGGCAATCGTCTGTACACACCTTAAGACAAATTCCACATTATTACATATAGTTACATGTCCTTCCAGTGTTTTGCACTTTTTTGCGTTTTTTCAATATACATAATTATTTTCTGTTCCGAAGCTTTGCATTAGTTTTCTTTCAGATAATTTAATTTTGTATTCTTTATTAAGAAATTGTATCGCTAAGATTGACAACAATTAAATTTCTCGCGGACAAACATGAATATAAATAAAAAGGAGTACAATGCTGGCGGCATTCAATTTGTTGCGGCGTTCAAATAATTTGTAGCGGCGCAAAATGTAAATTCCTCACGTTGAAAAAACATAGTACCACAAATGAAAAAATTTCACTAATTTTTTCACAACTTTGATGTTTGTATGGGATTTCAGCGTGAAACCGAACATAGTACCGTGCTTAACGTATGTGCGATACAGGGGTTAGTGAATGTGTCGTAGGTGAACACTTACACGAGTTTGATGTTTCCAAGTGCGAACGAAAAACCCAAAACGATGAGTATGACAAGTACGAGTACGGCATACTTTTTTCCCCGTTTCCGACTGCCTCTCTCCCAACAAAACGGCGATAAGTATACTTAATACTTAAAAAAAGTATCATGTAAATGCAGACAAATAACAGAAATTAACACAAAATAAAATTATTGGTGCCTTTTTGGGTAATTGCTCATGCGGGAACGTTACGTTAAAACTATGTTTTCCTAAATAGCCTTTAAATGCGAGAGAACGAACTAATACGTATGCAAAAATACGCTCCAATACGCGCGTACCGACAATACCAAAGAGTACGCAATCCTTAAAGATGCGGCAGATAATGCGGCACACAATACCTCAGATGGCGCTGTTACACACAGTTGTCGTTAGTGCATAACCCGGTGTTAACACGAGACAGTTTTACGAAGACAATAGCAATACATTTACAATTTTTTACTAATACACTTACACATATCTCATTGTATTCGTACTGTCTTTGATTTTTTGATGACAGACAGTAAATTCAATTCGACAATTGTCTTGACGGAAGTCGCCATTTTGATGTATGATAGGCTATCAGAGCGCGAAACGACTCTAGCGAGGAATGCTTCAAGTGTGTTTTCCCTTTTGATAACTAATCGATATTCCCAATTGTCTTCTGTCAATTGGGCCGTGAAAACGCGGGGTAAGGGTCCAATCGTTTATACAAAGAACGGCTGAACGACTCAATCTCCCACATAACAGGACCTGATATTATTAAAAAAAATAAGAAAAATAAACAATAGCAGTAAAACTGATTGAAATTAATTCATATGTCAACACTACATGTGTATGTACATAAAGCATGGGTTGCAATCAAAACAAAGCTCCATCTTTGCGGTTAAAATCATTCCTATTGTATAATTTGGCTGACAAAAATCTTTATGATTTTTGTCTTAAGACCTGATTCACACTCCGCAATTGTTTTCCTAGCAAGTGTCAAAGTTTGTTGGAGTGGGAGGCAGATAGCTCTTTCCACCTGACTTTCTCACCAAAAAACTTTGACACTTGTTTGGGGAAAAATGTGGACAAAATTGCCGAGTGTGAACAGGTCTAGCTGTGTAAATATGATCTAGCTGTGTAAATATGTAATTTTGAACAAAACATTTGCCTAATTTTTATTAGGATATGTATTTCTTTTATTATTTTTATAATTCCGAACAAAACGATTTTAGTGTTTTTTTGGCATTGTTCAGAAAGGGGAAACAAGTATTTTATTTTTATGTTCTGCTGCAGGAAAGAGAGGCAGAGAGCTCTTTCCGCCTGCCTCTCTCTCCTACAAACTTTGACACTTGCTTGGAAAAAATTGTCTCGTGTGCAGCAGAACATAAAAATAAAATACTTGCGTGAATCTCGACTTGGAGAAAATTGTTTTGTTTGAATCAGTACCCATGTTCTGAAACTCTCGGTGAGAATAATTTCCCACATGGAACGTGTAGGGTATCCCTTAAATACCAGCCTGAAAGTGTATGGCATCTGTCAAACTCGACTTTGAAAGACGCCGGACGCTTTCACTGGTGTTTAAGGGATTCTCTTACAAGTTCCATGTGCGAAATTGTTCTCACTGAGAGTTTGTCCAGATTCACACTTGCAATTTTTTTCTGCTGAATTGCAGTGTTTGTTGGAGAGGGACGCAGTCGGTAAGGGGGAGAAAAAAAATCTTCCGTACTCGCAATTTTTTGCAATGCGTTTTGCGTTTTCTTTCGCTGTAAAGTTTTTCGACATTTCCACCCTGCTTTTCATTTATATTCGTTGTTTTGTGCTCGGTTCAACATATGTAAATTTGTGCGACATACATTTTAATAAAATTTAATGAGTTTTAATGAACGGTGAAAATAAAAAATTGTCGAAACAGAATACATTGTCTGAACGCAAATGCAATTTCAAAAGAGAATTGCAGAAAAAAATTTCAAGTGTGAATCTGGACTTACAGAACAGGGGTACACGACTATGGGCCTGTTTCTGTAACTTATTTTCGTTCGTCTACGGCGAACGATCAAAATTCTCTCAGCTATTACTTGAATTCTATAAAACGCAGGTTAGAAATATTTTAGGAACAAGCTTTTTACATGATTTTCTACAGACACAACGAATTATAAACTTCTGTGACTTATAGATTTCTCGGAATAATTGAGTGATTTTTGATCGTTCGCAGTAGACGAACGAAAAAAAATGACAGAAACAGGCCCTATATGGGCAAATATCAATTTTTTTTCATTTTGAAGTAAATTTTTTATCAAGATTTTTTTGGTGAGCACATCAACGGCTTTTACAACAGACGAAGATAAAAATATAAACATGCAAAAAACCGTTGTTGTGAATAAATTTCATCAAAGGCCGCGAAAGTTATGGCGGTTCCAAATTGAAAATTAAAAAAATCAGCCTATGACAAAATATTCGCTGTGGCTTCATTATTCGGATAAATATAGCGAATCAAAATAATTTTTAATTGAAAAATGATATAATATAACGAGTACCGCGAAATATAAAAATCGGAAAAATATAAGTCTACTTTTCACGATTATATGAGGCAATTTTCTGTGGCCTAAAAAAGGAATGAGGATAATATCGCTATTAGTTCAAAAGTTATGTTTGTTTCAAAATTCGAAGTTCACATCATATGTGTTTTATTTTCATCGCTATCATAAGAACATTTTTTTTCTGGAAATATAATTTTTGCAATGTGCATAATTTCCACAATCATCAAAATAAAATGACGGCCCTCCGATTTCGGAATAGAGCGTTAAAAATCCTTTTATTTAATATACACTTCCGCCATATCTGTACCCCGCACTGGGTGTGCCTTGACGATCATTGCTGAGACAAAAGTTTCACGTTCTTCGCGTACAAGACTTCAATATTCAAATAAGTATCCATGATTGTTAAGTGCACCACAGCAGTACGCCCGAAGAACATAGAAATGAATTTCAGACGTTTATACTATTAAAAATGCCAAGGACAAAATTTGCAATTTTTGCAAAAATTGAAAAAAGTGAATAAAATTTCAGCGATTCATTATTTTATTACGGCCCCCTGATTTTTGGATTCACCAGGTCAAAAGCCATCTGGGATAATTAGTTCAGCTCAATCTATACATAACTGTCGATGTGCTCCGCGAAATACACTATCAAAAAAAAATTACGCAAGTTTAACAAAGGTTTGGGAAGCTATAGCGGTGGTTCCATTATGTATTTAAAGCCGCTATAAGCGCTTCTTTAGTGTTATTTCATTACATCGCCGGCCGCGCTGACCGCGATTAAAAAACAAAAAACACTTGAAATCGCATTTCAAAAAGTTATGAGCTATAATTTTTTGCGGAAAGATCTCACATGAACAGTGCTCACAACAATTCTTCCTCCATGTGTCCCTCGTGTTTTTTGTAACTGACCAGCAACTTCAGAATAAATAGTTTGGCCACAACTTATAAAAGAATGGATACAGATATGAACATTTCTAGGGATTTTTTCACAATTTTGAAATGTATGTGCTTATAACTTCTAAAGTTTTTTAGATAATAACAAACTTTTTTGGGAAAAAACTTTTATGTTTGTGGTTTATCTAATTCCATCAACTTATGCACCGAAATCTGTACACAAAGCGAGAAAAGGGTAAAACAACATACATTACCCCTGTGTTAAAAAATTTTGATATTTGCCCATATGTTTTTGAATATTAGCCGGCTATACGTCGAGCGTATTTCAAGTTTGACAGACGCCGTACGCTCTCACACGTATTTAAGTAGCAATCTTCGCAAATATTTCGGAAACGACACACAAAGGCAAAGGAGGAAAATATCGGCCGTCGCTCCCAACCGAATGTTACATCAATATTATTTATTTTAAATAATAGTAGTTTTTAGCTAACTAGGAATAAAGGACCAAAGTAACCAAATCTCTTGTAGTATTTATTACAATTCACGTGCTATATGAAGTGGTGAAAGCAAAACATACAAAAAAACATTACTCGAGCGCCAGTGTGTGAAAAGTGAAAAGAAAAGAAGAAAAACCACGTCATTTGTGAGGCCAAACGACCAACCAATCGTACGTTAACAAATTGTACGAAAAATGAAAACAAATACATTCATCCCAACAACGATTCGAAAACAGTTAATTACACTCTATTGAGAGGATAACAACATCCATCGGTCCAACGGTTGTAGTCATTTATTAAGTTAAGTAATAGGCATATTACAAGCGTACAAATCTTAATTTATTAATCAGATGAAGCAACGCGGACCAAAACTGAAATGCGAATAAATTAAATATCTTACGTAAATTTATCATTTCTGTCAAAGTTCATAGTTGAAATGGCAACTCTGTGAAGTATCTGGTGAAAACGTCAAGTGAGAGACGAAGAAGTGACGGAATTTCACTTTAAAAAATAAATTAAAAGTTATATTTTATTGTCGTTTATGCGGATTTATTCTTTTATATTGCAATCTAACAGTTATAAACGATAGATCGAAGCACAGATCAACTAAATTATATAGAAAGGAAGCGAAATTATTCGAAAAAATCTATCCAAAATTACGAAGAAAATAAATTTTTCCCAACACATACACATGAACGCAAAAGTTGAAGAAGAATAGAAGGAGCAAGAGAAAGAGCCACACACATAAATATCTACTTGTGTACATTGAAAATATAAGATAACATAACAAGTGATTTTTGTACAAAAACAAAAACGTTTTGTGTGCGAGAACAAAATAAATATAGAGAAAGAACTTCACATCATAATAAAAACAATAAAGATCGTATAAATTGGACTGGAAATATAAACGGCATTGATATTTGTTGCTAGTTTGATCAGGGTCAGTCACCCACCCTCCGCGTTAACTCTCTGTAAGAGCCAGCTCCCAGCACCGTTATGGATGAAACCAATACCGCCAATTCATCCTCTGCAGCTGCAGTTGCTGACGGTGGTGCCATTAGCAAACAATTGGCCGCTCCACCCGCTGCCAAGTCATCAACTCACGTCAAACTCCTGATAAAAGCCTCCAATCAACAATATGATGATCAAGTCATAGAAAGCGATTTGTCTTGGACCGTCCGGAGACTCAAGACACACCTGGCGGTGGTCTATCCCAGTAAACCCGTAAGTAATTGTGGATATGTGCTAGAGAGCATTCTAAATTATCAGATCTACTTAAGATATGATCTGCGGTCAAATCAAAAATAACTAGAATATTGCATCATCTAATTTAACATTAGTTTTTGTTACATGTATGTTTCATAACGATCATATACATACATATCTGTCGTAAGCTGTGGGATGAACTCATCACAAGGGACCATACCGATTTCGTTTCTGGAAAAAAATTTGCCCCATCGACGTGGAATACAAGAAAATATTTGCTCCTTTTAAGTCAACTTGATGCATTCCATCGATTTTAAATTAATTCCAATTTTCATAATGTGTTAGAAAAGTGCAGATTTCTGTAAAATTTAAGAAAAATGTTGCAGTTTTTCCAGAAACGAAATCGGCATAAGCTTTCCTGTGCATTATCTTCAAGGTACATCGTTTAGATTCTCAAAATACCCTTGAAACCAGTTTGGTATTCCTGTTATCAGTTCACCTATACGAATCGATTAAGATGCATAAGGATTTAAAATATCAATGTTTCAATATATAGTGTAGCGAATTTCCTCGACAATATAACAAACATTTTAATTTAAATTTTTTGTAGAGAAATATTTTAGATTTAGAGCATTATTTATAAAAATTATGTCGTACACCGGGAAACTAACCTTACCTGCCCAATATCTTCAAAGTACATCGTTTAGATTCTCAAAATACCCTGGTTAATATCTTGGCAATCCTGTAATCAGTTCGCCTGTACGAATCGATTAAGATCAATTAGGATTAAAAATCTCATTGTTTCAATAAATAGTGGAGCGAATTCAGCATTTGTTTTGAGTGACAGCTTCCTCCTCTATTTGGGATCGCTATGTATGTGCAGGGGGGCCTTGTCTTCGGCTTCATTGAATATTCATAAGGATTTAAAATATCAATGTTTCAATATATAGTGTAGCGAATTTCCTCGACAATATAACAAACATTTTAATTTAAATTTTTTGTAGAGAAATATTTTAGATTTAGAGCATTATTTATAAAAATTATGTCGTACACCGGGAAACTAACCTTACCTGCCCAATATCTTCAAAGTACATCGTTTAGATTCTCAAAATACCCTGGATAATATCTTGGCATTCCTGTAATCAGTTCGCCTGTACGAACCGATTAAGATCAATTAGGATTAAAAATCTCATTAATTCAATAAATAGTGGAGCGAATTCAGCACTTGTTTTGAGTGACAGCTTCCTCCTCTATTTGGGATCGCCATTTATGTGCGGGGGGACCTTGTCTTCGGCTTCATTGAATATTCAAATCAATTGCAGACTTGATTACATCGCCATCAGGTTTCCTCAGCGTGTGGCTATTCCACCTCCATTTTCAGCAGAGGATATAAGTTCTTATAAGAACTTGGTGTGTTACGATTAGGATTAACACCAAATTATAAAATAGTGTATATTGAAATATGTTGAATTTAGGAATAAAACAAACATGTTAACTACTTTGGAATTAATGTACGATATTCATTCCGAAAACAATATTTGCTAGTCATCAAAAGCTGTACAATAATTTTTAAAAAACTAAATTTTATTTCAAGTAATATGCTAAGTAATATGACAATTTACCTTATTAATAAGATAGCTAGAAACAAATTCGTGGCTAGCAGATATTTTAATTTTTATTAAATTATTGTTGTGTTATCGAAATGGCACAATGACCAATACATTATTTATTCGATTTATTCAAACTTTCAACTAGTATAGAAAAAATACTTAGATAATTTTTACAGAAAAAGGAAAATTTCTTGCAGATATATGACAACAATGCCAATGGATATACTAAATAAATTTCTAACCGTTCAAGAATCTTCACTTTTTAGGTAGTTGAGTTAGACGTCTTTACAAATTGTTGTTTTAGAATAAATGTCAGTGGTCATTAGAAGTCTGATTTTAAAAACAGAACTAAGGTTGAAGCGGGTCAGGCCGGTGGATCAATACAAAAACCAACTACAATAAAACAAACAACATATTCATATTTACAATTTAAATGCTTTCTGGCATTTGAAGTTCACAATTGTTATTTAATGTAAACGTATATATGTATATAAGCACATATGTATGTATGTTCGGACATTCTGGAATAACATGTAATCCAAATATATACTCCCTTCGAGTGTTCGATGTCGTCGCATTTCACTTAGTACGTGTTTGTATATTCAAGTGTTTTTGCTGGCGTCGTTATCAAAAAGCTTTTTTTACTTATCAGTGTTTTATTTTTTACACAGGCATCGAGATTGACAAGTGGCTGTTTGCCATTTGCTAGAATTTCTATATTTTATATGCCTCTCCGCGCTCAACATTTGCCCTCACTTTGCATTTGATATAAAAAAACATTCCAGCAGGGTTTGAATAAATGAAAGATTCTCACACGACAATAAGTCGCTATACTCATATGATCGCGTGAACACTTGTGCACTCCTCTCTCAGTCAGGAAAAGGTTTTGAATAAACAGTTGATATTTTCTTATATGCGGCCAATGGGAATTTTTGTTTATATTTTTATTTATGTCTATCTAACCGTTAGTTTTCTTGTTTTGCAGCCGGCAGCAGATCAGAAGCTGATATATTCTGGTCAATTGTTGAACGACAGTCTTCAACTGAAGGATGTTATACGCAGCTACAAAGACGTCTACACACATAATCACATAATTCACTTGGTGTACACCCCTAAAAATCTACCACCAATTTCCCCAGTAACGACTAACTTGAAGAAATCGAAACCCGTATCCCCCACAACAACTACTAGCATGTCGTCGGATGATGGTTTACGACAAAGGCACACGTCAGCTCATGCGGATTCGGGTAACGGACAACGACAAAATAATTTGTCCTCAGACCAAATGTCATATTATTCACAATATTTACCACAAACAATGCTAACAAATGGAGGGGCTGGCCCCCCAATGACGGTTCCGGGATACGGTCAATATAACATGCAAGCTTTGGCGATGCAACAAGCCGCCATGTATAGTTGGATGCAGCAAGTCTATTCGCAATATATGGAACAGTGCCTAAGAGTGTAAGTAAATAGAGAATTAATTGTTTCATTAGGATAACGCATTGTCCAATATTGCCCATATTTTATATGAAGCCAAATAAATCTGAGAAATTCGGAGTGTCACAAAATTATTGATAATAATTTTAACAGAAAAAATTATGAGGGAGCTTTTCCTATTATTATCTCGAGTTCTATATTTCTTGGACCATTTGCGGCAACCATGCAATTTTCTAAGAGCCAAAGAAATTTGGCCAAACCATAAGCAAACTTCTTTGGTTCTCTTGCCCAAACTATTTTACAGTCATTTGGAGAGACACCAATTCTATGGTTTAATATAATTATTTTTTAAGATTCGTCTACGTATAAAACATATTCTTAAAAGAAGATTGTATAATATTGTTGAAAGTTTACACTGATCAAGGTTATCGCAATATTTGAACTATAAATAAATATACATATTAGTCTAGAGTGCATCTTCAGTTTCTAAAAATATTAGCTGAATTAATTTTAATCCAAATCATATTTTACAGGTCCAACAATGTGAATGGATCAACTGTGGATGCAAATAGAGCTGGCGTTGCAGGTTCAGCACTGCCACCATTTTCCACATTTCCACCAAATCCTTTTTTAACACAATTCCCTCATACTGTGATATCTCCGGTGGCTCAGCCAATATCGATAGCAGCTACAAATGCTAATGTGACGGAACAGCAACCTCAACCACCACCACAACAAGATGCAGAGCAGCAACCAGCGCAGGCGCAAGTTGCAGCTCCCCGATTCCCCAATATGCCGCAGGATGAGCCCGACAACAGAGACTGGCTCGATAACATATTCTCAATAACACGCTTGGCTTTGTTTTTGACAATATTGTACTTTAACTCGTCGCCCTTGCGTTGTTTGGCTGTAGTCATTATAGCAGGTGGCATATATCTGTAAGTATCTGCCTTGAGATTTACATATTTCCATCAAAGTTAATAACAATTGCCTATTCTAAAGGTATCACATCGGGGTTTTCCGTTTACGCAACGAACGGAACAATAACAATTTAAATCGCAATAACAATGCTGTCCAAAATGCAGCAGTCGATCAAATCAGACAGGGCGTTGATCAACAACAACCACAACAGCAGCAGCCGGAACAAGTAAATGCGGCGCAAGAAAATAATCCCAATGAAAATAACGCTGACAATAATACACCCGCACCAACGGTCGGTGGCGGCGACAATAATGAACAGCAACAACCCACAACGGCCACAAATTCGGATGCCGTCGACGGTGAAAATGTTGTCAACGACAATAATGAATCCATGATTTCCACATTGCGTACGTTTGTTGTAACATTCTTCACTTCGTTGTTGCCAGAAACACCCGCGGCGCTCTAAAGCCAAACGCTGACAGTGATATTGTGAATATGATGGATATTATGCTTTAATTCTCAGCAATCCTTCCTCTCCCTACATCGATCTACATTTCCAAATGGGCCATTGAGCTTTATTATTCTTATGTTTCAAAGCTTTGGTAGAGCGTTAATTTATTTAAATGTTCCCAATAATATTTATTGCACATATTTTATTAACGAAACTCTTGGTGAAGCCTCTCCTTCCCGCATACCTCCTTATTGGAAAAGGTTATTAAAATTTGTCGAAATTATTTATCTCCTTTATTTTAGATTAAATCCCAACTAAAATGAAATTTTATTATATTTTGAATAGGAAATTGCGAAAGTGAGAAAAATACTATTATTAACTCTATGAATGTTATTTAATTTACTGTTTTCTTCTTTTTGTTTAGTGTATGTGTGTTTATTATTATTATTATTATATTTTCTTAGTTTTAGTTTATCTATTGAAAAAAAATCAAAATCTAAATGTAAACATTTAATAAAAATGAATATAAAATTTTACCAAAAGGTTTTGGAATTAAACTATTTGCCTATTACAGAAAACATAAATATCCATCCTAATGTAATTGATCGAACTATGACATGTCATCATTCTTTTAGTTCTAGTCGTTTGACCGCTAGGACGTTCTAATTCGACAATAAAAAAAATTCGAAAAATTACACATAGGAGTTTTTGTCAGCGCACCGACGATATATGTATATAATTAAATCATGATATGGAATAAAATTTATTTGATAACAATTTTTTCCTAAATTTCTTTGTATAATACATATGTAAGTCATATAGCAACTGACATATGTAAGTCATATAGCAACTCTGTGTACATACACTCATTTATTAAATAAATCTAAATATATTTATCCGCAGTAAATACTATGCACTTACATCTAATCTCCTTAATGCTAAACAACTTGCAGTTGCATAGATAGATCTTCAATCTTTGCTGCATTATCATAACGTACGAATTTGTTAATTTGGAATGATGCGTCGTCGTGATAGTCGGTGTCCACAACAAAAACATCTACCGCCTTCTCAATGGTATATTGTTCCTGCAGCAGTGTGTTAATAAATATCAAAGGAGTCACTTTAATTAGACCTAGTTTGGAGGGGCACATTGTTAGAGGAAATTCGCGATATTGACCAGGATCCACAACGCCCAAACCGAATTCAGCTGAGCCTGTATAGGGACAATTATAATCCAAAGGTATGGGCAATTTCACCATTAAATCCATAGATGAACGTAAATGGTTCTCCGATTTTGACTATATTCAAAGCATCTATAACCTCAAGGCGAATATCTTTATATTCAAATGGCTGTAAATAAAAGTAACATTAGCAACAGAATGTGATGATTTCGCCACTGACTTACCAATCTTTGCAATTGACTGGTTTGCAAACGACCTTTTTCGAACGCCACACAATGTCAAGCTTACCAACCGTGTTAGCTGTTCTTAAAGCTTTGATGTCTTTTGCAATTTCCGGCTTGGGCTGGAAAAAATATTAATTAATAAATGTTTTTGTGTTGCTTAGGAGCCATCCATCCATACCTTTACACAATACAAAAACTGACAACTATTATTGGGCTGCAACATATTTTTGGAAGTAAATACTGATTCAACATTGGGGAGAGTATTCAATGATGTGACCGTGTATTGATCCGAACTGTCAAGTTCAACTTTCTCCAGACAAAATGGACCAGTGGTAATATTTTGTATTTGAGCCTCCAAATAGATTTCATCCATTTCAGCGTTATAAAACTTGGTTTTTACATCGAGTGGCTTCAGCACTTGGAACTTGAAGAATTTTCTAAAATACTGGGGCAAACCAGCAGGAGTAGTGTAATTTACTTCACACACCAGGATATGGGTTCCAATCTCTTTGACTTCATAACGTATCGTATCATCCAACGTCTCTTCGGGACCGAGAGCTGCAGGTTTAGTCTTATTTTCATGCATTGGCAAATTGATACGTGTATTGTTCGATCTTTCCACTAAAGCACGGCACTATGTTCCGGTTTCACGCTGAAATCCCATACAAAAAACAAAGTTGTGAAAATATGAGTGAAATTTTTTCATTTGTGGTACTGTGTTTTATCAACGTGAGAAATTGACATTTTGCGCCGCCACAAATTGAAGCCGCCAGCATTGTACTCCTATTTATTTATATTCATATATGTCCGCGAGAAATTCAACTGTTGCAAATATTAGCAATAAAATTTCCTAATAAAGAATACTAAATTAAATTATCCGTAATAAAGAAAATTAATGTAATGATTTGGAACGGAAAATAATTATGTATATGGAATAAACGAGAAGAACGACATTCCGATTAGATAGCAAAGCAAAATGTGGAATTTGTCTTGTAAATACTTATGTACATTTACGTTTGTATGTAAGAACAATCGTGCTGAAAAGCCGTCCAGAAGCTAACGCTACCGAAGCTGTAGGACAATGGAATTGGGCAGTGCCCGTGATCTCGTTTTTAAATTGTTATAAAGAAAATAGTGAGTTCTTGCCAGCCATTGGAGTTGGAAGAAGAAATTCCGTTTATGGATGGAAGTATAATTTATATATGTCAACAAATATAATGTAAATTTTTAAAAATAATAATAAAACATCTTTTTCGGTTCATCAAAACATCATTTTATTATTTATATTCGTACAACAATGGAAAATTATTTTGTTATTTGTAACATTGTATTACCCTGTCTTCTGATGCCTCACAAGCATCGCCATCGTGTCAACACAAAATAAATAATTTATGTATAACATTAGCACAATGACCTTCAAAAATATTTCCTTTCTGCAACTTAAATTAATTTTTTCTAAGTCGGCATTATTCCATTTAATTGTTTATTGATTAGTATGTAAACTCGTGTTTGTTTTAAAGAAAAGGAAAAAATGGACATGTTTATACACACACACATTCATATAAGACTGACATTTCGACACACACACTTCAAAAATGCAATGCAACTTTACAAAAAAAAGCGTTCCATTTTTCAACTTGAAATAATATTTTGTGGAATTTTTTCAAGACGGAAAAACATAGTACCCACCTTAAAACAAAAAACAGTTAGAATTGCATTCCATAAAGCACGGTACTATGTTCCGGTTTCAAGCTAAAATCCAATACAAAAACCAAAGTTGTGAAAAAATGAGTGAAATTTTTTCATTTGTGGTACTGTGTTTATTTCAACGTGAGAAATTGACATTTTGCGCCGATCCAAATTAATTGAACGCCGCAACAAATTGAAGCCGCCAGCATTGTACTCCTATTTATTTACATTCATATTTGTCCGCGAGAAATTCAACTGTTGTAAATATTAGCAATAAAATTTCCTAATAAAGAATAAAAATTTAAATTATCTGAAATAAAGAAAACTAATGCAAAGGACGGAAAACAATTATGTACATGGAATAAAGGAGAAGAGTGACATTCCGATTGGATAGCAAAGCAAATGTGCAAAACACTGAAAGGACATGTAACTATATGTAATAATGTGGAATTTGTCTTGTAATTACATATGTACATTTACGTTTGTATGTTTAGAACAATCGTGTCGAAAAGCCTTGAAAAACTTTGTGGACGGCTAACGCTACCGAAGCAGTAGGACAATGGAATTGGGCAGTGCCTGTGATCTCGTTTTTAAAAGGTTATAAAGAAAATAGTGAGTTCTTGCGCCATAGGAGTTGGCAGAAAAAATTCTGTTTATGGATGGAAGTTTAATTTATATATTTCAACAAATATAATGTAAAACCTTAAAAATAATAATAAAACATCTTTTCGGTTCATCAAAACATCATGTTATTTATTTATATTCGTACAACAGTAGGACATTATTTTGTTATTTGTAACCTAGCTTCTGATGCCTCACAAGCATCGCCATCGTATCAACACAAAATAAATAATTTATGTATAACAGCACAATGATCTTCAACAATATTTCCTTTCTGTAATTTAAATTAACTAAGTCGGCATTATTTCTTTTAATTGTTTATTGATTAGAATTTAAACTCGTGTTTGTTTTCAAGAAAAGCTAAAAAGGAAAAAATTGACATGCTTATACACACACACATTCATATAAAAGTGACATTTCGACACACACACTTCAAATATGCAATGCGACTTTAGTAAAAAAGCGTTCCATTTTTCAACTTGAAATAACATTTTGTGGAATTTTTTCAAGCTGAAAAAACATAGTACCCACCTTAAATAACAAAAACTTGGTTGAGCGACTCATGGAAAGAAGCGGATTAAGGACTTCGGAAACGTTTTCAAATGTATAATGGAAGCTTTGCAATCGCTGTCAATAGATCCTGATAAGGAATTTCGAAAAGCCTTGCATTTTATTAAAAAATACGCTTTCATAATGTATAAAAATTCAGTATTAAAAATTTTAATGTTTATTGTTTTACTTTTTTAATAGAAATTTAAATGAAATTTAAATGATCTCAATTTCAATTCTCAATTCAAAATTATTTTAATGAAATTAGATGTAATCTAACTTCATTTCATCTAATAAAAAATGATATTTTTCTAGTCTAAATACACGTTTAGTCAAATTAAGTTAGTACTCGTAAATAGTTACTCTAAAATATACCCATTTGAATAATTCTAAATACAAACTAACTTCATTCCGTCAGATAAATAATTGTATTTTTTTAATCTCAATATAAATCAGTCAAAAATAATTAGATTTTAACTAGTTGAAAAGTCATGCAGGGATGGATAATTGTCCACTGCCTAGCGCATGCCCATGTTAAAATAGTCAGTTGGACTTATGGAAAATAATCGTTAAATGACTAGTTGTGGTTATTAAAAAACTAGTTTTTAGGGTTAGAGGGCTTTTAGGAGACTGTGTATCGTCGTAACCCATAGAAGAGGCGATAAAATGCCCCCCTGAGGTATACCACGATTTCGTTGCTGATCATTCGCAGTGAACGGACGTGTTTATCACATAGCGGATAGTTACCAGTACCTATTACGCAATAGCAAAAATCTGTACAAAGTCTGTAAGGCCTACATCGTAGTACCTATTACGGTCTAATACAGACAAAATTAAAATAAATTCTCTTGACGGGGATGCCTTCGTGTTCCGATGGAGCGCGGTTCCCCAATCGTCCGACTGTCCGTCCGTTGGTCTTGGCCAAAGCCGACCACACCAAAAATGGTGAAAATCTCCCCCAAGTACTCACAACAGGTGGTGCGGTGAGGGGAAAACGTCATGTCCGACCGTCAAAACGGAAGCACAATGAGCATCGTGTAGCGCTCAGAGTTTTGACGAAGTTGGAGGCTGTTGAGGTTTCGGCTCTTACCGAAAAACAAAAAGAGTCACTTACCTGGGCTAAAGGCGTCATAGATGCTTCTAAGGCCAATGAGTCGGCTGAAAGAGCCACAAATTCAGCTGTGTTAACGGCTAATAAAGTAAAACGAATCAGATCACCTGATGAACCCCTGCCTTCGAAAAAGGCAAGAGGCCCTAATGTCACCATCAACAGGACACTCACCAAGCCCTTCAATGAAGTGGCGAAGGAGAGTCTAGTGATGGCTGTTATAGACAGAAGTAGTGAGGATGGATCCATCCTCAAGGACAAATGGAGTCATGTACAATCAGCCATTATGGCTCACTACCTCGATGTCCGTAGAGAAATGCCGGGCAAACCACCAATCTGCAACGATGCAGGATGGCATCAGGGGAGAGTAAAGCTCTTATATTTCGGTGATGCCAGATCAGTAGACCTGTATAAGGCTGCTCTGAGTCGAGCGGGTGAGGTGTGGCCGGGTGCCCAGTTGGATGTTGTCGAAAAAAACAACATCCCTAGTCACCCTAGAGCCATCACCTGGGTTACAGAAGAGCCCTCCAACCCGGCTGACATCTTAGAAATAATAAAAGATTCCAATCCTGGTCTGCCGGCCCATAATTGGAGAATCAGCAAGGTGGGTGAGGCGGATGGTAAAAAGCGGCAGGTCAATCTTATCCTAAACGCTGAATCCACCTCCCATATACAAAGTGCGAGTGCAACCCTACAATATGGCTTCGAGACTATAATCTTGAAGATATACAAGCAGGATATAGCTCCCACTGCAGAAGGTGAGTCGTCCACCGTGGCACTTTCTGTAAGTGCGGAGGTAGCCACGCCTATTATTTCTGGTGACTCCAACTCTAACAGAAGATCTGTAACGTCCTACTCTGAGGACGAAAGCTCTACTTCTGACACAGAGGGGCTGAGGGGAGTCTCCGGACTCTTTGACGCATCTGGCGGGGACATGCTTCTCGACGATACGGACGAAGAGTTCGATAACACCCTTGTTGGGGTGGATGTTAATCTGTCAATTACCAATGATGGTAAGAATTCTACAGATTAACCTCCATCACGCTAAAGCAGCCTCAGCGGCTCTATTGCTGCGCCTGTCCACAGGCGCAGTAGACATCGTCCTGATACAGGAGCCCTACGTAGTGGGAGGAAGGGTGTGCGGTATTAGGACACCCAACTTTAAACTGCTTGTGGCCAACTGTGAAGGCACTCCAAGAACCTGCATTTTGGCCAGGAAAGATCTAAGTATCTTTCTCCTGACTAATTTAAGTGGTAAAGACCAAACAGCTGCTAGCCTGGAGATCGGTAATCGCATATATTGGGTGGTCTCCAGCTACTTGCCTTATGAATCTGTAGTACCGACTGCTCTATTCAGGGAAGTAGTAGAAGAAGCAACGTCTGACGAGCTCGAGCTGATTATTGGCGCAGACACGAACGCTCATCATACTATCTGGGGTAGTACGGATATAAATAATAGGGGTGATTCGCTTCTTGACTTTATTCTAACTACCAATCTTAGTATTTGTAACATAGGTAATAAACCGACCTTCACAATTAAAGACAGACAAGAGGTACTCGACGTAACGTTTGCTACTGACCGGCTGTCAGACAAAATTATTGGGTGGAATGTACTGGACGACCACTCATTCTCAGATCATCATTATATTGAGTTCAAACTCGCGGAAAAAGCGCCTAAACCCGCCGTCCACAGAAATGTAAGGAAGACAAAGTGGCATCTGTATGAGAAGAATTTCAAGAAAGTCCTCAACTCTAAACTTCCGTACGAACCGAATGACAAAGCCGGTTTGGATAATCTGGTCGATCATATCACCATATCATTCAATAGATCCCTTGAAGAAGCCTGTCCAAAAACAAGGTACAAGGGTAAAACTAAACCCCAATGGTGGACTTCTGAGCTAACGGCTATGAAAAAGACCTGCAACAAGCTATTCAATAAGGCTAAATCTACTGGGGTCGCTAATGATTGGGATGCCTATAAAGAGCAACTCAAGATCTATAAGAAGGAGCTTAGAAAGGCGCAAAGGCGCTCTTGGTATACCTTCTGTGGTGAAGTGGAAAAGGTCTCCGACGCCGCTAGGCTGAGGAAGATATTATCTGCTTCACCCTGTACAGTGGGATATTTACAGGATGAGGCAAATAACTGGACCAAAAACAGCGAGCAGTCGCTCAATGTACTGCTCGACACACATTTCCCGGGGAACTCTATAACAGAACCCGAGGATCAGCAGGACCAACAAGAGTGCGAGTGGACTGCGAGCGTCGCTAGCTTCTTGACTGAGAGATCCAGAATAAGCTGGGCTATTAACAGCTTTGAGCCCTTCAAGTCACCTGGACCAGATGGCATCACTCCAGCAGAAATGCAGAAAATGTTAAAGTACATTATCCCCTGGCTGGAGAAAATTTATGTAGGCTGTATCAGGCTTTCATACGTCCCGAATCGATGGAGGGATACCAAAGTGGTATTCATACCTAAAGCGGGAAAGATATCACACACTAGGCCAAAAGACTTCAGACCAATTAGCCTATCCTCGTTCTTATTGAAAGGTCTGGAAAGACTTTTAGATCATTTCATTAGGGAAAACCTGGATACAAAACTCCTGTCGGGGAACCAACATGCTTACAACAAGGGCAAGTCTACTGAATCAGCCCTGCACGAACTTGTGAGCACTATCGAATCGTCCCTGCATTTCAAGGAATTCACCATGGTGGCATTTCTTGACATAGAAGGGGCTTTTAACAACATTCATTCCGATGCGGTAATTGCGGCACTCTCACATCTAAAAGTTAACACTAGTTTGATTAGACTAATTCAAAGTCTGCTCACCAGAAGACGCATAACAGCATGTCTAGGGTCCACAACTCTAACAAGGTATGTAAACAGAGGGACCCCGCAAGGAGGAGTATTGTCTCCACTAATTTGGAACCTAGCGGTGAATGAAATCCTGCTAGATCTAGAACGTTGTGGCTGCAAGGTCGTGGCATATGCGGACGACGTGGCAATCGCAGTGAGTGGCAAATTCGTAAACGTCCTCAGAGACATCCTACAGGTGGCTCTGAACAAGTTGGCTAGATGGGCCAGAAGCAGCGGTTTGGGCGTTAACCCCAACAAGACAGAATTGGTTCTCTTTACTAGGATGAATAATGTCCCACATGTGGACCCTCCACCTCGGATAAATGGAACAGATCTAGTCTTTTCTGAAAGTGCAAAATTTTTAGGAATAATTCTAGATAGGAAAATGTTATTTAGACTTAACGTATTGGAACGTGTAAGGAAGGCCAACGTCGCCTTATATTCCTGCAAAAAGGCTGTAGGGTCGCGGTGGGGACTCTCTCCTAAAATCGTCCACTGGATATATATAGCAGTAGTTCGTCCAATACTGTTATACGGTATTGTGGTATGGTGGACGGCAACTGACAAACTAACCATTACCAACCTACTAACAAAGGTTCAGAGGACTGCCTGCCTGAGCATAAGCGGAGCCTTAAGGACTACAGCGACCGAGTCTCTACAAGCCCTACTCCATATACTGCCGATTAATATTGTGGCGAGAGAAGTTGCAACCAAAGCGGCAATAAGATTAAACTGCCTATCAATGTGGAGGTACAAGAACTATGGTCACATGAGGATATCAAAGTGTAGTGCTATGGTAACCGACCGAGTGGACTATATACCAACAGTGTACACCTTCGAGAGAAATTACATCACTATGATTCCCGCCAGAGATGAATGGGTCGGCAGAATACCAGGTAATATAAACCATCTCCACTTTTACACGGATGGTTCGAAGCTTGATGAAAAGGTTGGCTTCGGAGTACACTGTGAAGAACTTAGTCTGGATATAGCTCACAGACTACCAGATACCTGCAGTGTCTATCAAGCCGAAATAATGGCAATATGGGAAGTCGCCAAGTGGCTGAGTCGCAACATAGTAACCAACAATGGCGTTGTCATTTACTCGGACAGCCAGGCTGCCATCAATTCTCTGGAGGCAACATCCCTAAATTCACAAACAGCCCTCGACTGCCGCAGATCTCTTAACGAGATGGCTGAGCAGTTTAATATACACCTCATATGGGTGCCTGGGCATAGGGATATCCCGGGGAACTGCAAAGCCGATGAACTTGCTAGGAAAGGGACGACATTACAAATTCTCGAAGAATTTGCATATATTGGTGCGCCACTATCCACGTGCAAGCTTTGGCTTAGGCAAGAGGCAATCAGGCAGTCCAACGATAGATGGACAGAAATCGGCACCTGCAGGGTAGCTAGACAAATCTGGCCAAGGTATGACCTGAGAAGGTCAAAATATCTCCTCGCACTAGAGAGGAAACGATTGTCTACGTTAGTACAGGTTCTGACGGGACACTGCTTGATCGGCGAACACGCCAAAAGATTGGGTATTGACTCCAATGACTTCTGCCGAAGCTGTGGAGATGAGGAAGAAGTGGAGAGCATTGAGCACTTGCTTTGCGACTGTCCCGCTTTGAGTAAACGACGACTGGATATACTGGGGTCGGCCTTTTTAGGCAGCCTAACAGATCTTTCCAGTACTGATATTCGTACTATCGATAAATTTATATATCAAACAGGTTGGTTTCGATGAGGGGCATTTCAGCCCGTGGTAACACTAGGGACCTAAACTGGTCTATGTGAGCTTGTAAAAAAATACGGCTGCCACCCTAACCTAAACCTAAACCTATACCACGATTTACCTTGTCTCTAATTTCTACGTCATATGACCCACAAATAATCCACCTATTCCTTAGCATATTGTTGATCCAGTTTTTCAGCGCCCGGTCAACCTGAAACTCGTCTAAGGACTGGATAAGTGTATCGGTCTGTACATTGTTAAATGCGCCCTCAATGTCTATGCAAACAGCAAGTGTATACATTTCTTTACTGAAGGACTCTTCTATGTGGTGCACTACCTCATGCAGAGCTGTTTCCACTGATCTTCCTTTGACATAGGCGTGTTGTTTGAATTTTAGCCTGTCATCCGCTATTTTACCTTTTACGTCGAGCTCTATTAAGTCTGCGGACATCTTTGCCAATCGAGCGAAGTTGTCCTGTCATCCAGGGTTTCTCAAAGGCAGATTTCCTTTCTCGAAGTGGCCAACTATCTTCGAATGATTTTACAAGAGCCTCGGTAATCCTCTTAACATTGATATCAATGTGTTCTGCACATAGATAATCGCATGTAGGCTGCCCCAATCGATTTCTAAGTAGATTTCCGAATTTAGTCCAGTCGGTCTTAGCCTTATTACGGAAACTTATGGGGTTTGGCGGTGGCCGTGCAATTTTAAACCTTATATAACGGTGGTCTGAATAGGAGTGTTCATCCGAAACCCTCCACTCATGAATCTCATCAATAAGATTTTCTTCCCTAATTTTGTTAACAAAGGTTGCAGTATTTCCTATGTTAAGAGTTATGAGGTCATTTGTATTCAAAAATTCGATAAGGGCGTGTCCCCTTTTATTGGTGTTAGTACTACCCCAAGCGATATGATGGGAGTTGGCGTCACATCCAGCTAATAACTCATTACTTGTGTGTTTGGATTCCCTCACCAGACGTTGTAATTCCGACGTAGGTGGCAATGTCGGCGCATCGAATGGCAGATATATTGACGCCAGGTACATATTCCCATTACCTTGCCTCAGCACCGTTGCGTCCGATGTTGACAACTCTGGAGAGAAAATAAAACATAAGTTTTTATGGCACAGAATACAAGTCCTTGGACGAGTACCTGTGTTAGCGTAGAAAAGGTTATAGTTCACATGGTTTAATCCAGTAACCTTGTTGCTAGTTGTCCATGGTTCCTGGATCAAAGCAATATGAACCCTGCCTTTATTTATGATGTCCATCAGAGCGTTGGATGCTGTCTCGCTCCGGTGGAGGTTTATCTGGATGACCTCAATCATTGTCCTTCCAGTAAAAGTTTCTTTTGGGAGTCTATCCTATCTGGTGACACCCCCTCTTTATTTAGTGGGTCATTCTCCTCCTTTCGTTCACTACCTATTACACCATCTTCCAGTCGACAATTTTGGGAGGCGGTGTTATTTTTTGTCGCTCCCTCATTGGTTTGAATCGTTTTGTGGCTCTTTTTATTTTGATCACCACCTTTGCTGGGAACTTCCTGCAAAAGTGGCGGTACTATTGGTGAACTGGTGGTGTTATTGACTACTTCCACATCAGTTTTTGGCAGTGTCTCACTTGTCTCCATCCGTTCAATACCAGTGTTTGCCTCTCCAGACAGTATATTTGGACTCGATTCATTTGTCCTGCCAATCGGGACCTTTCCAATTTTGAAAAAGACTGTCCAGATCAAGAAGTACGCCATGCCCTTCGCCATGACAAGATTGTTCTTGGATTCTGGGTCTATGCCTAACACGAGGAGAGTACCCTCGGTATCATCCTTCCTATAGAAGACATCCCACTTTCTCACGGAAAGTTTTGAATTCTGTTTGCCAATGATGTCGAGTATGTACTCTGATGAGAACTTACTGGGACATCCCTTAACATATAGGGTCGTTTTTATGAGTTCAGGAATGTCGCTTTTCCTTACCAATTTTAGCTTTGCGCCGTCCCAAGGTGAGGGGAAGCTATCCACAAGTTTTACGAGGACACCAGCGCAGCGTTGTGATGCCAGCCTTAGCATCAAAACACCCCTCTCAAACTTGCAACTCATTACTTCGATTGGTGGTTCATCCTTAGATTCGAGGACGTATTCCGCTACCCTCGTCTAGACCAAATCTTCGAAGTTACTCTTTTGGTCTTCGGGGATTCTGCCAGATGCACTACTGCTATCAATTATGGCGTAGCATAGATCGTCTCGAAAATGTTGATTAGCTATATTAGAATAAGACGGTGGCTTCTTACCCTTCTTTATGGCCAATTGATTTTTCCGTGTCTGTAGAGTCTTTTTGGTTAAAGCCTCATCCTTAACGGATGATTTGGTTGACTTGAACTGCGTTATTGGGTCAACTTTACCGCCCACAATCGAAGGACCCAGACTAGAGACCTCCTTTTGTGTGGTTACGTTAGGCTTATCCGAATTACTGGAAGACGGCGAGCCCTTTTTCTTCTTAGTCACTTTCACAGCGCTATGTTCTTCGGGAGACCTGACTCTTTTAGCGGCCTCCATGTTTGTATTGGAGGTAGAATTGTCAGGTTCATCCCGTAATAGGTTCTGTCGGTTCAACTTATTCAGTTTCCTTCTTTGTGCCCCTGACAGTCTCTTTGAGTTAGCAACAATAGTGATATTGTTTTCATTTGATGATTCAGAGTCAGAGTCCCCAATGGCTTTTAAAGGCTGGGGTTGCTTAAAGCCCCGCCTGGGTTCTGCTTCATCTGTCTTATCATTTGTTTTGCCTGCGGCTGGATGTGCTCTTGTTTCATTTTCGACTACGGGATCCAAGGCACCAAAGCTCGTAGAAGTTGCTTGCTCACGATTGTTCGATAACGACGACACATGACTCGTGAGTGAATCAACGCTTGTCGCCGGCACTGGGTTTTCCCTCCCCTGCGCCGTAATCTCCTTCGTCTTTTTTGGTTTAATCATAAATTGGTTGGGGGAGACACCCCCATAGCCAGTATTAGCCCGTAATAGGTACGTCGGTATAGGCCTTCCAGACTGAGCTCAGAAATATCTGTCCAGAGACCGATGCATCCAATTCAACCTACGCTTTATAAACAACAAACCTCCTGGTTGCGTAGTAGGTAGGTGAATAGGTATTGCGTAATAGGTTAAAAACTATCCGCTCTGCGATGACACGTCCGTTCGCTACGACAGGCGGCGACTGAAGTGATCAAGTATCAAGTGTGATTTTTTGAGAAATAAAAATGAGATATTGCTATATTTGCAAAGAGAAAAAGGACTGCGCCATGACGTCAGGAACAAGGAATTTTTCACTTTTTACTGTTCCGAATGATGCGGAGTTAAGAAGAGCGTGGATAGGTTTCTTGGGGATGGTGCGGGAAGAAGCCGTCCCAAATGTATTCCGGCTTTGCAGCTTCCATTTTGTAGGACGGCCATTGCGAAGGTTGCCGGATCCCAATATGATACCAACTTTATATCCTAGTGAGTATTATAAAATGTTATTATAGTGATACCCTAGCATCTTCTTCAACATTACAAAAAATATTGTAGCTGCTGTTGAGGCAGCTGAAGCTGGGGTACCTGTGGTCCAAGCAGAGATTGAACCTGTCGAGCCTGCTGAAATAGAGGCAGCCGACATACCAGCAGAAGTGGATGGTGAACCGACGGGGGAGGAGACACAAATGTTGGTGCCAGCACAAGTGGATGGTGGTGCTGTTGGTGGTGAACTGACGGGGGAGGAGAGAAGAATAAGTCAAGTTTTATACTATACGTATGGCTCTTCTTACCCAAGGTTCCCACATTTGCCACCATTGAATTTTAATTTGCCACCCTGGCAAAAAATATTAGATTGGATGCCGGTAAATAACAAATTTTAATATATATTGTATGATGATATCAGTGTATGAAATTTGTAGGTTAGACACATGATGCACAACATCGATCGGGATGTTATGCATCAACTAAGAAATTGCACGGAACATTTGACGCCAATAGACCGCATTGTGTGCCTGTCGTTCGACGAACTGTGGGTGCATGATGAAGGAAGGATTTATTGCAGAGTATTTTCCATCCAAGGCATCGTTAATGGTTGGGAAATGATTCTACCATATTTTCCTTTATACCCTTTAAGTGGTAGTCCCGAGGATACTGTTGTCGACCAACTAAGTCAAGTGCTAAGAGAGGTCCAACAATTAAATTTCGAGGTCACGGTAGTAACTTGCGATGCATCTTATGCCAGTAGACTATACACCACAATTGAAGGGTACGCTTTATTTATATATATTTAGATTGATAAGTACATATAATGCATATATGAAAAATTACAGAAAGACATATTTAAATGAAGAAATCAGAGGATTTGGCGAACCCCAAATTTTTTAGAATGAGTTCGATATCAATGTCGGCGCATCGAATGGCAGATATATTGACGCCAGGTACATATTTCCATTACCTTGCCTCAGCACCGTTGCGTCCGATGTTGACAACTCTGGAGAGAAAATAAAACATAAGTTTTTATGGCACAGAATACAAGTCCTTGGACGAGTACCTGTGTTAGCGTAGACAAGGTTATAGTTCACATGGTTTAATCCAGTAACCTTGTTGCTAGTTGTCCATGGTTCCTGGATCAAAGCAATATGAACCCTGCCTTTATTTATGATGTCCATCAGAGCGTTGGATGCTGTCTCGCTCCGGTGGAGGTTTATCTGGATGACCTCAATCATTCCAGTAAAAGTTTCTTTTGGGAGTCTATCCAATCTGGTGGCACCCCCTCTTTATTTGGTAGTGGGTCATTCTCCTCCTTTCGTTCACTACCTATTACACCATCTTCCAGTCGACAATTTTGGGAGGCGGTGTTATTTTTTGTCGCTCCCTCATTGGTTTGAATCGTTTTGTGGCTCTTTTTATTTTGATCACCACCTTTGCTGGGAACTTCCTGCAAAAGTGGCGGTACTATTGGTGAACTGGTGGTGTTATTGACTACTTCCACATCAGTTTTTGGCAGTGTCTCACTTGTCTCCATCCGTTCAATACCAGTGTTTGCCTCTTCAGACAGTATATTTGAACTCGATTCATTTGTCCTGCCAATCGGGACCTTTCCAATTTTGAAAAAGACTGTCCAGATCAAGAAGTACGCCATGACCTTCGCCATGACAAGATTGTTCTTGGATTCTGGGTCTATGCCTAACACGAGGAGAGTACCCTCGGTATCATCCTTCCTATAGAAGACTTCCCACTTTCTCACGGAAAGTTTTGAATTCTGTTTGCCAATGATGTCGAGTATGTACTCTGATGAGAACTTACTGGGACATCCCTTAACATATAGGGTCGTTTTTATGAGTTCAGGAATGTCGCTTTTCCTTACCAATTTTAGCTTTGCGCCGTCCCAAGGTGAGGGGAAGCTATCCACAAGTTTTACGAGGACACCAGCGCAGCGTTGTGATGCCAGCCTTAGCATCAAAACACCCCTCTCAAACTTGCAACTCATTACTTCGATTGGTGGTTCATCCTTAGATTCGAGGACGTATTCCGCTACCCTCGTATAGACCAAATCTTCGAAGTTACTCTTTTGGTCTTCGGGGATTCTGCCAGATGCACTACTGCTATCAATTATGGCGTAGCATAGATCGTCTCGAAAATGTTGTTTAGCTATATTAGAATAAGACGGTGGCTTCTTACCCTTCTTTATGGCCAATTGATTTTTCCGTGTCTGTAGAGTCTTTTTGGTTAAAGCCTCATCCTTAACGGATGATTTGGTTGACTTGAACTGCGTTATTTGGTCAACTTTACCGCCCACAATCGAAGGATCCAGACTAGAGACCTCCTTTTGCGTGGTTACGTTAGGCTTATCCGAATTACTGGAAGACGGCGAGCCCTTTTTCTTCTTAGTCACTTTCACAGCGCTATGTTCTTCGGGAGACCTGACTCTTTTAGCGGCCTCCATGTTTGTATTGGAGGTAGAATTGTCAGGTTCATCCCGTAATAGGTTCTGTCGGTTCAACTTATTCAGTTTCCTTCTTTGTGCCCCTGACAGTCTCTTTGAGTTAGCAACAATAGTGATATTGTTTTCATTTGATGATTCAGAGTCAGAGTCCCCAATGGCTTTTAAAGGCTGGGGTTGCTTAAAGCCCCGGCTGGGTTCTGCTTCATCTGTCTTATCATTTGTTTTGCCTGCGGCTGGATGTGCTCTTGTTTCATTTTCGACTACGGGATCCAAGGCACCAAAGCTCGTAGAAGTTGCTTGCTCACGATTGTTCGATAGAGACCGATGCATTCAATTCAACCTACGCTTTATAAACAACAAACCTCCTGGTTGCGTAGTAGGTAGGTGAATAGGTATTGCGTAATAGGTTAAAAACTATCCGCTCTGCGATAACACGTCCGTTCGCTACGACAGGCGGCGACTGAAGTGATCAAGTATCAAGTGTGATTTTTTGAGAAATAAAAATGAGATATTGCTATATTTGCAAAGAGAAAAAGGACTGCGCCATGACGTCAGGAACAAGGAATTTTTCACTTTTTACTGTTCCGAATGATGCGGAGTTAAGAAGAGCGTGGATAGGTTTCTTGGGGATGATGCGGGAAGAAGCCGTCCCAAATGTATTCCGGCTTTGCAGCTTCCATTTTGTAGGACGGCCATTGCGAAGGTTGCCGGATCCCAATATGATACCAACTTTATATCCTAGTGAGTATTATAAAATGTTATTATAGTGATACCTTAGCATCTTCTTCAACATAACAAAAAATATTGTAGCTGCTGTTGAGGCAGCTGAAGCTGGGGTACCTGTGGTCCAAGCAGAGATTGAACCTGTCGAGCCTGCTGAAATAGAGGCAGCCGACATACCAGCAGAAGTGGATGGTGAACCGACGGGGGAGGAGACACAAATGTTGGTGCCAGCACAAGTGGATGGTGGTGCTGTTGGTGGTGAAATGACGGGGGAGGAGAGAAGAATAAGTCAAGTTTTATACTATACGTATGGCTCTTCTTACCCAAGGTTCCCACATTTGCCACCCTGGCAAAAAATATTAGATTGGATGCCGGTAAATAACAAATTTTAATATATATTGTATGATGATATCAGTGTATGAAATTTGTAGGTTAGACACATGATGCACAACATCGATCGGGATGTTATGCATCAACTAAGAAATTAGTCGTTCGACGAACTGCGGGTACATGATGAAGGAAGGATTTATTGCAGAGTATTTTCCATCCAAGGCATCGTTAATGGTTGGGAAATGATTCTACCATATTTTCCTTTATACCCTTCAAGTGGTAGTCCCGAGGATACTGTTGTCGACCAACTAAGTCAAGTGCTAAGAGAGGTCCAACAATTAAATTTCGAGGTCAAGGTAGTAACTTGCGATGCATCTTATGCCAGTAGACTATACACCACAATTGAAGGGTACGCTTTATTTATATATATTTAGATTGATAAGTACATATAATGAATATATGAAAAATTACAGAAAGACATATTTAAATGAAGAAATCAGAGGATTTGGCGAACCCCAAATTTTTAATGACAGATTGGACTCATACTTTAAATTCTATACACAATTCAATAGTGAATGGAAGTATACACTACCAAATTAAATTGGGTTTGGTCAAGGAAGGATGGCCAACAAATTTTAGCGACGAATATTTCCAGATTGTTGATTATTATACCGAAACGGGAAAGGGTAGCTTGAAGTGGAGTAAGAAATTTTTCCACCCTTCAGTAGGTAAGAAGGTGCAATACCTGTAATACATTTACTGATTTATTAATTTTAATATTTTTATTTCCAGATCGAGCGCTGCAAGAAAAAAGGTCGGAAAATTCTTTTATTTATGAAGCGCAACCGGATTTTGTAGAAAGAACGTGCGAATTATTTTCGAGAATGGTTCGCCTACTTCATGAACAGGATATTTTTAGCTTTGATGCAAAATTGGATAGGACTCAATGGCAGTCACTATCCACTTTTATAATAGAGCTGACAGACGACATAACTGACTTGCTACATGAAACGAGGCATAGCTGTGTTAATTTGAAGCAGTTACGAGCAAATTTGCTAATTGTCGTGGACATTTCCAATTATATACAATTATTTTTCACTTAAATAACATCCATTGAACATTGAGTATTGAGTTGCGACGGCAACACTGCTGTAAAATGGCATCAAAATAACATCCTCCGTAAACTAACAGCCAAAAGCTTCGTTTGCCTAAACAAAATGCCACCAAAAAAAGAACGGAGACGTTTTTGTGAAGAAAAATATAAATCATTTTTAAGGGCCTGCCTTGCAACGAGTGAAATAGTAAATTTCATAAATAAAGGAACTGGGATAAGGCAACGGATGAACGAGCGGGAACAAGCATTAAGTCATTTAATAAAGTTTCGCCCACACGATCGGATTCATATATATGGTGATCCATTTTGATCCTTTTTCACGGGCCATTGTCTGTGTCGTTGTGTTGTTATACCCTCACTTTGGTGGGGGTTTTCCAATAAGAGTGATATGATTTCTTTGACAAAAAAATACACTGAGTAATGACTGAGAAGTAATGTAATATAGAATATTACTCGAATTATTCTGTCAATTTGTAATTTGTGACGTAGCATCTGTTGTGAAAAACCAGCCAGCAGACAGACAGACAGACAGACAGACGGACGGACATTGCTCATTCAACTTAAAATGATCCAACAAAACGGATTTCCGCCGAAACTTAGGGTCTTAGGCCACTCCTTCGATGTGTTACTCTTTTTTCCGTAGCAAATGATATATACCCTCGGAAAATGATATATACACTAAAGTGAGGGTATAAAAAAAGGAGCAACAATTATGAAAAATTATCTACCTGTTGTATGTTTTGAGCCATTATTCAATTATACGGTTGTGTTACCAGCACAACAACAAAAAATCTACAACAACCACAAGGAGTTTTGTTGTTGGATTCGGAGTTTTGTTGGTTGGAAATGTCAATACCTGTTTATTTTGAAATATAAAAATATGTAGAAATGTCTTATAATTTGTTTACAAATAAACAAAACAATTTTTATTGTAATTTTTTTTGTCATATAAATGATGAAATTGTGTAAAACTTCTGTAGCAATCCTACTTCTCCAGTGACTATGTACATAGTTTTCGAAGACGGACTGTATTGAATCGCCCTTCTGGTACCTCCTCCACAAATGATCAAAAGACAAAATTCATATAATTCCAAGGCAGTTAATTTTAAATGGTCCTTTCCTGAATTTTCAATAATGTAGAAGTGGACACATACAAACTGCATTTATCATGAGGAGAAAACTCCTTTGATATCTTTATTGTAGTTAATTGTTTTATTCTGCACAAATATTAAAAACGTTAATTTTACAGTGCGCATTTGACATTCAAATATATTTTAAACCACTTTTCTTACGCCACTAGTCAAAAATCATCCCCACGTGGGCAGTATTTGGCAAAAATCGTCACGGCAATTGGTATTCCATTTTCGCCTTTCATCTTTCGGGATACTAAATAACAGTTCATTTATCGCGTCTATCCTATTTTCGCAAATCTTAAACGTATTTTCTTTTTATTGATTTTTCAATAAATTGACCGAATAGATTTTACAATATTTTTGACAAACAAAATGTAAACAAAATACGAAATTCAAACTTTATAATGACATTTAAACTACTATCAACGTGAAAAAAATAGATAGACCACCTGCTAGTAACACAACCTTGTATAATTGAATCATGTTTTGAGCCATGTTTTGAAATGTATATATCTTGAGAAATTGTATAATATGTAAATGTATTTAAATATTGTGTGTATATGTGTAAATCTTTTATTTAATATTTCAGGAAAAATCAGAGAAAACACAATCAGAGGAAACAGATGTCGTAGACATCAGAGGCTCAGAGAAAACACAAACAGATGTCGTAGACATCAGAGGCTCAGAGGAAACAGAAACAGATGTCCTAGACGTCATGATGGGCGAAATTTTTGACCCCGATTCATCAGCAACCCCCCCATCAAATCCCCGATCATACAGCAGCAACAGACATCAGACGACATCGACTCAACCCCCCCGTCAAATCCCCTATTAATCATACAGCAGCAACAGACATCAGACGACATCGACTCAACCCCCCGTCAAATCCCCTATTAATCATACAGCAGCAACAGACATCAGACGACATCGACTCAACCCCCCCGATGATCATACTCGACTCAACCCCCCCCATCAAATCCCCCGATGATCATACAGCAGCAACAGACATCAGACGACATCGACTCAACCCCCCCGATGATCATACTCGACTGAACCCCCCCGTCAAATCTCAATCAGCAACAAACAATCATCCCCAAACAATCATCCCCCCAATCATCCAGCAGCAATCATCCGCCAATTTTGCTTATTTTTAATTCCAGATAATCCGGAGGTCGACGGTCACAGGAGGCTACTGACTAACACCGTCAACAGAGGAGTGAACAGAGTTGCGCCAACAGAGGAGCTTAACAGAGCTGATCAGCAGAGGAGGGAACAAGAGAGGCATAAGCATATGAGTTTAACAGAGCAGAGTCAACAGATATAAATCCCCCGAGGAGCGTGAACAGAGCAGGCGAGATGTATAAAAGAGAGGCAGAAGCAAACAACCGATGAATCGCAGCAGGCAAAAACGTACTCGGAGAGGTTACCGGTGTCGGTTCGAGAACGGTCGAATGTATTAATAACAAACTACAGTTATGTAGCTTTACAATTGTATATAAGGAGGTGTAGTCAGTAAGTGAGCTCTCTTGGATTTTAGACTGCAAGGTGAGACGTTGTAAGTGCCGGTAAGAAACAACCAGTAGAGCGGGAAGGATTTACATCCGACTCATCTGGGCTAGGATTTTCATCCAATCTGGAAGGAGCGTAGAGCACTGGGTAAGGGCTAAGCGGTAGGCATTCTGAGGTTTACACCCAGAAATCAGAGGGATCAAAGCATAGGCTTGGATTTACATCCAAGTTTAATGAAGTATAGGAGTTAGAGGTCAGGAGTGGTAAGGGCTAAGCGGTAGACATTCTGCGGTTTACACCCGGAAATCAGAGGGACAAAGCATAGGCTTGGATTTACATCCGAGTTAAAGGAAGTATAGGAGTTAGATGTCAGGAGTCGTAGGGCACTGGCTCTGGTAACAACGAAGTCACGAGACAGCAAAAGCCACTAGAGCACCGAGAAAGTTTGTGAAAAGTAACAAGTGGAGAAATATATAAATTTAACAAAAAAAAAATGAATATGAAATGAATTATTAGGAAAGGAGAGAATGTCGGAGGCGCAAGGTAAAAAAAAGAGAGTAGAATGGCGACGTTGTTCGCTGGTTCGATCAGGCAGAGGGGAAGGAACAACGCACACAACATACCTCCTATGCATAATCACGTCACACATTGGAGTAGTTCGCTACAAACAGTGCGGGGACATTGTAGTATGTCAACAAACGTTCAAACAACAACCACAAAACCAGAAGTAAATAAAACAATGAATCCTGGTCGAGAAGAACCGCTACGAGACGGAGACGTCATCGAAATATCCGACGACGAGGAGGGATATTCGCCATCTCAGGTTTCGGAGGCCGGAGAACAGCTGTCTAGTTCCGAGGAGACCGAGCCTTCACAGTCAGATTGGGAGCCACGTGTCTGGGTGGAGGCGAGCCTGGGCAGGTATGTACTACGACGGCGAAAGTACCACCAGTACATCGCCCAAATTGGAATAACCTGGACGGTGGAGGAATCTGATGAGGAAGTGGAAGACCCAATCTCTTTTGTTGAGCGAGTGGAGGAGCTGGCAAATGTCTATGGACTAGACAAAAATATGTTGCCACGTACAATGCCGGAGTTGCTTAAGGACGCCGCGCTACTGTGGTTCCGAAACAACAACCGCCAGTGGCGAGAGTGGAAGAGCTTTCGGGACTACTTCCTACAATTCTTTCTTCCGCCCCGTTATTTCGAAGTTCTGGACGATGAGATACGCCGGAGGCAGCAATCTTTTAAGGATTTCGTGATTGTGCTGCAGAACATGATGAGGCATGCAGGTTACACGCAGGATCAGCAAGTTGAGAGGATTTTTAGAAATTGTCTGGTGGACTACCAAATGTATATCCGCAGGAAAGATTTTAAATCCTTGGCCGATCTGATTCAAATGGCTGAAGACTTCGAGGTGATACGAAGCAACCACCCAGAGGTAAGCCATAACCATCAGGACAACCGTCAAAACCAGCGCCGAGAGGACAGAACGCGCCAGGTAGTGCCCACGAGAGAAGCAGCAATTAACCCAACAACAGCCTGTCGAAGGTGCGGCCAGGAGGGTCATGGGTATCGGTTTTGTCAGAACGAGAGTGTGTTGTTTTGCTGGCAGTGCGAGTCAGAGGAGTCAGAACCAGGGAGTGCTGTAGTGCGACGTCGGGAAACGCCCATGGACCGAGCCAACGGCAAGGGGTGGCAGCGGCCCTGAACAATCAAACCTTGCCACAGTAAATGTTTTCAGACGGACAGAAACGCGGTTACTAGCCGCAATACAAATTGGTGACCAGTACGAGGAGGCCACTATCGATACGGGTGCGTCCAGGAGTTATGTAAGCGAGCGGGTGGCGGAGAAGATTAGGGAGCATGGTGAAGTAATATCCGTAGATAGCCAAATCAGACTGGCAAATGGGTCAACAGTGGAGGTGAGGGAGATGATAAGAGTATGGGTAAGGTTAGGCGGGAGAGAATGCTATCTGGAGGTTGGAGTGATGCCCCGTATGCTTGATGATGTGCTATTGGGCTTAGATTTTTTAAGAGCAGTAGAGTTTGAGATGCAATGTCGTAACCAGCGGGTACAGTTTAAACCAATTTTGCATCAGGTAATGACAGCTGTGGTGTCGGCCAGCCACCCAAAACCATGCGAGGAGGAAATTATCAATGCGTTTCTACAAGAAGAGTTAGAGAAGTTTAATGAAGTGAGAGGTCCTACGACTCTAGCGGAACACAAAATAATACTGAAAGATGACAGACCGGTCCGGCAACGGTACACGCAGCGAAATCCCGAGATGCAACGAAGAATAAATGAAGAAATAGACGAGCTACTAAACAATGGATGTATAGAACCATCTAAGAGCCCCTACAGTGCACCAATAGTCATGGCCCCAAAGAAGAATGGAACGCTAAGGTTGTGCATAGACTACAGGCAACTCAATGCCAGATCTGTATCCACTACCTCGGATAAATGCCATTTTGGATCGCCTACGGAACGCAAAATACATAAGCAGTATAGACCTTAAAAACGGGTATTGGCAAATACCAATGGCCGAAGAGAGCAAAGAGTACACAGCATTTACGGTAGCTGGGAAAGGCTTGTTTCAGTGGAAGGTTATGCCTTCTATTGCTGTTCAGAAGGAGCCAGAAAAATTTCCCGATTTTTCGATCATCAATGGACAACTATATCGTCACCTCCCAAAAACTGATCATGACGAAAGCTGTCCCCCGTGGAAACTCTGTGTCCCGTAATTTCAGAGGAAAAGAGTGTTTGAAGAAAATCATGATTCACCTACCGCCGGTCTCTTGGGAATAAGGAAAACCATATATAAGGAAAAGCTTATCTCCGACAATGGTTCGCAGTTGGGCGTACAACACCAACTAACAGCCCCGTATACCCCACAGGAAATCCCTACAGAGGGAGTAAACCGCACAATAAAAACTATGATCGCACAGTATGCCGGATCCAAGCAGAGTACGTGGGATGAGTTATTGCCGGAATTACAATTGCAAACAACACTGCAAGATCCGACACAACACAGTATAGTGCAGCCTTTCTTGTACAAGGAAGAGAACCGAGGCTTCCCGCCACATTGTACGATGAAGTCACACCGGGTACAGGAACAATAGACCGTAATCCGCAGGAAAACGCAAAAATGCTCAAGCAAATTTTTGAACTGGTCAGAAAAAACATGGTTAAAGGAGCCAAAGACCAAGCGCGTTACTATAACCTCCGTCGTAGGAAGTGGAGTCCCAAAGTTGGTGAATTAGTTTTAGCCAAGGAGCACCATCTGTCCAGTGCAGTGGACAATTTTGCGGCTAAATTAGCCCCGAAATTCGAAGGTCCCTATGTAATCCATCGAATTATATCACCAGTGATTGTCGAGTTACGCAAGGACGGCAAAAAGAATTACCGCACAACCCACATCACCGATTTAAAACCTTATCGTGGAACCCGAAACGAAGAAGAATAGGGCACGGGGAGAAATTTAACAAAAAAAAAAGTGAATATGAAATGAATTAATAGGAAAGGAGAGAATGTCGGAGGCGCAAGGTAAAAAAAAAAGAGAGTAGAATGGCGACGTTGTTCGCTGGTTCGATCAGGCAGAGGGGAAGGAACAACGCACACAACATACCTCCTATGCATAATGACGTCACACATTGGATTAGTTTGCTACAAACAGTGCGGGGACATTGTAGTCTGTCAACAAACGTTCAAACAACAACCACAAAACCAGAAGTAAATAAAACAATGAATCCTGGTCGAGAAGAACCGCTACGAGACGGAGACGGAGACGTCATCGAAATATCCGACGACGAGGAGGGATATTCGCCATCTTAGGTTTCGGAGGCCGGAGAACAGCTGTCTAGTAGCCTTCACAGTCGGACTGGGAGCCACGGGTCTGGGTGGACGCGAGCCTGAACAGGTATGTACTCCGACGGCGAAAGTACCGCCAGTACATCGCCCAAATTGGAATAACCTGGACGGTGGAGGAATCTGATGAGGAATTCCACTATTCGAATTTCCCGTGTCTCCACAGCGACTGGCGATAATGGAGGGGCATGCGAGTGCGCCGCGGGAAAATGAAGAAGACCCGCTTAAGTTAAATGAGGAGGAGGACCTGCGGCTCAGCGGCGTGGAAAAAGTAGTGTACTAAAAAGCGAATAATTCGTAACACAGTCCTGATATCGATCTTTATTTCCACGTTTATTATGCTCTTGGTAGGTGTGAATTTCTAAAATTATTATTCTATCCATTGCACAATTTTTTGTGTGTAACCATCAAATCTAAGTAGAGCGCCCCAGTAGGTGAGTAGGTTCTGCGCTCGCCTATGAGTTTGAGGGTCGTGATTTTGATTCCCACCAGAGGCTCTGGTCGCTGCAAAAATATCGCCTCATGGTCTTAGTAACTCGGCTATCCCTGAGCTGTAGAATTAGAACATAAATTTACTTTTTTAGAAAAGAAAACACCATAAATAAATTAAAAAAAAAACATTTTACAATGGCATACATATCTGCTTAAACAACAGAATTTGTTTGCTAAAATAGCGGAGAAAAACAATTAGCTAAATAAGCACACATAAGTTTGCTCAAAAAACATACAAGACTGTTTTCTCATTTTCAGCGGACAAAAACTGCTGGTAACAACAAAATTGTTTGCAGTTGTTACTAACATTTTCTTCGATGGTGGTTATTTTGCAAACCCGGCAAAAACACTGCATCGCTCACAGCTGTTTAGTGAGGGAGAGATGCAATATGATGTGGGTCAATCTCAATCCACAATGGAAATTTTGCTTTCTCTCCTCTCGCAACTGAGAACAAATTTTATTATCGTACCGCAATCCCTTTTAATATGTGAAAGTGATCTGATATGGAGAAAACTATTGTTCTCAGTGTAGCTGATCAAGATTGCATTCAGCTCTGGTGAAATTGTTAATACTAGTTCAAAAATCCGTCATCTGACAATTGTCTGATAATCTCTGCCCCGATGATAATCTCCAAGTTCGCTTATCATCGTTATTATGACTGGGATAATTTAATCACTCAAATAAGTGGTATATGTGTGTTAGACATGCGTGTGCGGCGTTTACATAGGATCACTGTAATCTCGGACACTCGAATAACGCTCTGCACCACCAATTGGGATAACATTTGGTCGTTATCAGTAACATAACATACGCTATACAACATGTGTAAGCGGAGTAGCTGAGTAGAGCGGGAAAAATCCAATTCAATTTTTCACCATATCCCATTCAAAAAGTAACGTCACTACCAATACTCGCACTTGGAGCGGACAGACATAGCGACAAGAATCTACTGACACTGATACAGCCAAAGGCGCAGTCAGGCACTTGGAAAGAAACAATTCTGATAGGGGCTCGACTCTTGTGCGATTTTGGTCAGAAGTATTTCAGTTGTCGAATATAACAGATCTACGGAGCGGATACAAAAACAACGAACATTTGAAATTTCGAATTCACGACAACGATTCGAAATAAAAGTGATAGTGAGTGAACGAGTGAGTCGTCCACCCCAGTAGTGTTCTATCAGTGATTTAAGAATACACGTACGAGAGTGTGTTTGTGAAGGTGATTTTCAAAACGTATGCAAAAAAATGATGCGATTGTTGCAGTCTCGTGCAGCAGCGTGTTGCACAAAAGATGCGATTACAAAGACCTTCAGTAGATGGCGTCATGTAAGTCACAAATGTAATTCAATCCTACATATCATTCTCTTCATCGCCCAACTGTTTTCTATCGTTTCAGCAAGGACGTGTCATAGCCATACGTCGAGAAGATCAATCGGTTTGGGAAAGAAGAGCCGCATTCGGCCCATCGCATGTCCAGAAGCTGGTCAAACAGGGCGTCAAGGTTATTGTGCAGCCTTCGAATCGACGAGCCTATCCAATGCAGGTAAGGACGTGGCAAAATTCACCCGGCAACGCTTCGCCAATTTTCACTTCAAATCTGTGATTGGCCTCGCATGACATCCATTGTGCTATGCATAAGTTGACTGCTGATATTCTTGTGACTGCCCCAAAACGCTTATCATCCTCAAATATTTGCAACAACAATTGGTACAAGTACGAATGGAGTGCCAAGCACCAAGCGCAGGCAGCAAACGCAACGCCTTGATAGATGTTGAGTGTGTTCTGTTCTGTTCGGAGCAAGGTGAATTTGACGATAATACGAGTTGTTAGAGCTTACACTAGGGTGGATCGAAATGATAATTTCTTATAGAAACAAAATACAAACAGTGCAGAGATCAGAAAAGTTGGCAACCCAACGAATTGGAGTGGACTTTACAGTTTTGCCCAAAATACCACTCAATTCTATATAAGGGATGAATTGAGACATATATTGTATATTAGATTAAAATAAAATGTTTTTATACATATGTCTGACAAAAGTCAATGAAACTATAGATCTGATATCAATACCAGACATTTGCAGGAACGTTTTGTATTCAATTTTATTAAATTTTCTGCGAAAATGAAATGAATTATATGAATTTAGATGTACATGGTTCGCATTCGATATCACGACAGCTATTGCGAAAAATAATTTGAATTGTTACATACAGCTGCTATAGGGAGTTCTTCAAAAAAAAGTAAGAACATTTTAGTCGGGTAAACCGTATATCGAAGGTATACTCTCACTTTGTGAGTAATGTTATTTATATTGGTAGATCGGTTGGGAGATGTCAGAACTTTGAAAAAATTTTTTTTCCCTTGTCAGTCTATAGGCATTGGAAATGTTGTATAAAAAAAAGGAAAATAAGTAAAAGCGTTATGTTCGGCCATGCCGAATCTTATATACCCTCCATCATGGAATCTTATATACCCTCCTGACTGGTTTCGGCCACAAATAAAGTCATATTGCCAAAATTTCAGACCAATTCGTTGAAATTTTTGGTTTTTGTTGCGTTAAGAAGTAAAATCTAGGGGATATTTGTATGGGGGCCATATCAAAAAATGGATCTATGGCTGCCGTTGTTCTTGTAATGGTTTTCGGGTATAAATAAACCCCAGACCGATCAGTTGACACATGTTGTCTCTATGGCGTTAAGAAGTCAAATCGGACAGATTCTATATATGGGGGCTATATCAAAATCTGGACCGATATTGCCCATTTTCAATACCAAGTTACCTGTAGCTATAAGAAGTTTCTATACCAAATTTGAGCCACCTAGCTCAAGTATTATAGATTGTAGTGTGATTACAACAGACGGACGGACATGGCTAAATCGTCTTAAAATTTTCGGACGATTACAATATATGGGGAATTCCACGATAAATCGACAGTTTCAAAAAATGTCGGTTTTGATTTTTCCCTTTTTTATATTTGTTAGAACCCCCACAGAAACGCTTTGTGGATTTTTTTTTTGAGATTTTTCTGATAACTCGAAAGTTATGGTCCGATTTAAAACAACTTTTCAGAAAAATTTTTGAAAAATTTTAAAAAAATTGTTTGTATGCGATTTTTAAGCTTAACCATTGAAATGTCATTTTTTAAATTGTTTGCACTCTCCGATTTTTGACATTTTTTTTTACTTTTATTAATTCTCTTACATATTAGCTTTGGACTTATTATTTTTTTTTAATTTTTTAAAATTTGTAAAAAAAATGTCGGTGCTAGCCACTGTGCTTGTGACTTGAAGGCTTCGGACTAGATGTTCCACGCCAAAGAACAAAATAAAGTAGACACTTCAGGAAGTATTTCTTCCAAAACACATGCCACCCCCGCTGATCCCCTTACCCCTGATTATCTTCCTCCAAAAATAACTATGTATCAAAAGTAGTTGAAATCGATGGATGTTTTAGGTGATGTATTCGACAAAAAGATTCATTGTAAAAAATCACTATAGGTATGTGCCCACAAGACATTTTTATGGAAATTCAATGGTTTTTTTAATATATTTTTTTAATAAACATCGATCCATATTAGGGATGTAAAGTCGATCCTATTATCCCTCGACACCACAGTCATCTTTTGAAACGACTCGAATCCAATTAAGACTCCCGTAGATATTATTCCCCTAAAATGCTAAAAATTATATAAAAATATTAGTTAATGTTGCGATTTATTCTACTAATTATAATTAACTTCGAAATCTAGTCGATTATTTCTATCAGTTGGCCATGATAATCCTTTTGCTTTTCAGCAACATTATAGAAAATATTAATGTCAATATTTATGTGGAACATATTAACCCTCTAGATCCGCCACATAACTGTACTTTTGGCCCTATTTTAACAAATCGTAAAAAAACCTTTAAATGGGGAGGGCGGTGATGAAATGTTCTACAAAAATTTTACTATATGTGTCAGAACGCATCAAAGCCCAAAACTTAACACAAACAACAAAAAGATCAAATTCCAGTGTCGACTTTTTTCAGAGAAATAATTCTCTAAGGATTATCTCGATTGCGTTCTTTGGACTGAAGGTGTATTTCGAAAGCATCCACTTAAACTTCGGCTCCGAAATTTCAAACTTACCTGGCTTCGTGGCTGAATATTGCGACCCTAATACATATTTCAACTATTATTTTTCAATTTGGAACACAAAATAAAACCTACATTTATAGCAGCTGTTCCTGGATTTTTTGTTTTTTATCTAGTGCGAGGAGAAATTTTGACCTTCTCAGTTCGAATCCCACCGGTGCCGATTTTGGTCCTACTTTCATTTGACTGCTTGATCACATCTTGATAAGCCAAAGCTTTCACTTGGACAGTATGCAAATTCTTGGAGAATTTGTAATGTCGCCCCTTTTCTAACAAGTTCATCAAGTTTCCATTTCCGGGGATATCCCTATGCCCAGGTATGTGAAACGACTCAGCCATCTCGTTAGAAGATCTGCGGCAGTCGAGAGTTTTTTGTGAATTTAGGGCTGTGTAAATTACATCGAGAGTGTTGGTCACTACGTTCCGACTCAGCCACTTGGCGACTTACCATATTGCCATTATATCGGCTTGATAGACACTACAGGCATCTGCTAGTATGTGAGCTATATCCAGACTAAGTTCTTTACAGTGTACTCCGAAGCCAGCCATATCTCAAGCTTCGATCCAACTGTGCAGAAATGGAGATGGTTTCAGTTTCCCGGTATTCTGCCAACCCATTCCTCTATAACAGTGGTGAAGTTCCTCTGGAAAGTTATACACCTTTTGTATATAGTCCACTCAGTCGGTTTCCATAGCACTACATTGTGATATCCTCATGTGGCCCAATTTCTTATACCTCCACATTGATAGCCGAAATGCCGATCTGGTGGCAACGTATCTTGCTATGAAATAACAGTAGATGAAATAGGGTTTGTAGAGACTCAGTCGCTGTAGTCCTCAACGCTTCTCTTATGCAAAGGCAGGCGTTTCTCAGAACCTTTGACAATTGCTTTGTAATGGATAGTTTTAGTTGCCGAAGTATAGTTGTACAATGCCATACTGGGCGATGTACAATGTATTGGGCGAACTACTGATATATAAATCCAATGGACGATTTTAGGAGAGAGGCCCCAACGCAACCCCACAGCTTTCCTGGAGGAATATCATGGGACGTTGGATTACCTTATACGTTCCAGTACTTTAAGTCTGAATAACAATTGCCTATCTAGAATTATTCCTAGATATTTTGGCAATTTCAGACAAGACTAGCTATGTTCCATTTATCCCAGGAGGGTTCTCATTTGGGTCCTTATTTCTCCTAGTAAAGATAACCAATAACCAGAGCCACCTGCAGGATGTTTCTGAGAATGTTTTCAAATTTGCAGAAACTTCGATTGTCACGTCTTTGCTGCCTCTACGTTCCAGATCTAACAGGATTCCATTTACCGCTAGGTTCCAAATTAGTGCGGGCAATACTCCTCCTCTATTCACAAACCTTGTTAGAGTTGTGGATCCAAGACGTGCTATTATGCGTCTTCTACTGAGCAGGCTTTGGATTAGTCTAATCAAGTTAGAGTTCACACTTAGATGTGACAGCGCCGCTATTACCGCAACTGAGTGAATGTTGTTAAAAGCCCCTTCTATGTCAAGTGAAGGGGCTACCATAGTGAATTCATTGAAATATAGGGACGATTCGATAGTGCACACAAGTTCTGCATGGCAGATTCTGCAGATCTTCCCTTGTTGTATGCATATTGTTTCCCCGACAGGTGCTTTGTATCCAGGTTTTCGCTAATGTAAGAATCTAAAAGTCTTTCCAGATCTTTCAATATGAAGGAGGATGGGCTAATTGGTCTGATGTCCTTTGGCCAAGCTATGGGTATAAATACCATTTTGGTATACCCAAATATTTCGCCCTTTACTAAAAATTAAAATCTTTCATTAGGCTAACTATAAACAATTATGTGAGTTGGTATTAGAAAAATTAATAACAGTAACAAATCTGGGGGGGTCTCACGTGATATTAAATACATATTGAAACAGATTACGGAAATGATAATCTTTGTTGGGGGTATTGAACAATTGACTCCTTATCGACGATTGTATTTTAAGATTTCGTTATTATTTAATAATTTTGTTTTGTGTATTTACGTAGGCAAAATTTTTCCCAAACATAGTTCGAAGAACTAAGTTTGGGAAATATCCCTCAAAGAGCTGAGTTTCAAAACGGATAATCGCAGGTAAATCTTCCTGAAGATTGAAGTAGCATTCATGAAGTCGCAACAGAAAGAGGCTTCGCTGGCAAGTAACTGTATTTGACATACCGCTTTGAATAAACTCTAAACCCAGGACAATATCCTCCTAGCAAATCGCATTTCCTATAAATTTTACACGGAATATAAAATAAATAAAACATAATTATTTAAATGATTATCTGTCACTTTATCTGCGACTACAAAAATCTCCAGTTCTCTAATAATTGAGGATAGTTCCCATATTTTCGATTGTCCTTGAAAAAAGGTTTAATAAATACGAATATCACAAGTTTGTTGGGTTTATAGGTATACCGAGGTTGTTTTGGCATTCCAATAATTGTAATCTAAGCAGTCAGTCAGCATGATAAACCTATAGACGCATCAAGTTGTTTATTTTGTGGGTCATATCAGATCTGAATGGATTGTTCATTGCATTGTTGTACTTCGAACAGAGCGTTGTGGAAATTTCCATTGGACATACATGCTTCTTTTATCATATCGCACAATATACATCAAACAACACACCAAAAAAGAAAAACACCAACAACAATGGGAGTTCATGAAACCATTATCTTGGAGAGGCAAACATCCAAATACAAAGCAATAACTACTGCAAATCCAAAAAAACAAGAATCGCAAAATTCATAAGAATAGTAGAATCACACGCAGTCATAATTCAAATTTCTCTCATACACAGATTAATATGACTGATATTAAAAAAAAGAAAACAATAAAGTCATCAACCACAAGAGGCTTTGATTAAATTCAACCAACCAACTAACCAATCAAACAACAAATATCGAGATACACCTCCTTGATACTCGTACCTCTAGTTGGAGATAAGGCTGGCCGGAACATATTCACATTTGACTAAATTTAGCAAAACATGGCGTGGCGAAGATTATCGGTCGCCTCTAATCACCAACGGAGGGTGTTACAAGTGTTTGACACTTTACTCAACATGTTGCTTTTTCTATTTATAGGCTTATCTGCAAGCGGGTGCCATCATTCAGGAGGACATTAGTGAGGCTTCTGTCATCTTTGGCGTCAAGCAAGTACCCATCGATGCTCTCATACCGGGTAAGACGTACTGCTTCTTCTCGCACACCATCAAGGCGCAGGAGTCGAATATGCCTCTGTTAGATGCCATTCTGGAGAAGAAAATCCGTTTAATTGACTACGAGCGCATCATCGATGAAGGCGGCGCCAGACAAGTGGCGTTCGGCAAGTACGCCGGTGTAGCTGGCATGGTGAATATTTTGCATGGTATCGGTTTGCGTTTGTTGGCTTTGGGCCATCATACGCCATTCATGCATATTGGACCTGCTCACAATTATCGCAACTCGTCTATGGCTCGTCAAGCCATTCGAGATTGTGGTTATGAAATAGCTCTTGGAATGATGCCGAAATCGATTGGTCCGCTCACATTTGTGTTCACCGGTTCGGGCAATGTGTCGCAGGGAGCTCAAGAGGTATTCCAGGAATTGCCGATTGAATATGTGCCTCCAGAAATGCTGAGAAAAGTGGCCGAACATGGAAGTGAGTTTTTTTTTTTCAGTTAGAAAGAGGAAATAAGAAAAACGTTAAATAAATTAAACATTTCATCTTAGGTCAAAATAGACTATACGGCTGTGAAGTTAGTCGGTCTGATCACTTGGAACGCCGTGAAGGGGGTGGCTTCGATGCCAAGGAGTACGATGAATTCCCAGAACGCTACATCTCTACATTTAGTCAGAAGATCGCGCCTTATGCTTCGGTCATAGTAAATGGCATATATTGGGCTGTGGGTAGTCCTAAACTCATAAGCATACCTGATGCTAAGAATTTGTTGCGTCCCGCTAATACCCCTTGGCTACCAACCAGCAAAGGAAGCCCCTCGTTACCACATCGCATGTTGGCAATCTGTGACATTTCTGCCGATCCTGGTGGTTCAATTGAATTTATGAACGAATGTACCACTATCGATACGCCCTTCTGTCTGTATGATGCCGACAGAAATAAGGACACAAAGAGCTTCAAAGGTCCCGGAGTTCTGGTGTGTTCCATAGATAATATGCCAACACAACTGCCTCGAGAGGCAACCGACATGTTTGGAGAACTGCTGGCTCCTTTTGTTAGTGATATCATAAGGAGTGATGCAAAGAAGACTTTGGATGAAGAACAGTTTCCATATCAAATTAAATCGGTAAGTCGCATAAGATTGAAATACATTTTAGATAAGTTGTAAAATAACTGAATTTTTAGGCCATTATTGCTAGTAATGGAAAATTGACCGATAATTATGAATACATTCAAGAACTTCGTGAATCAAACAAGTAAGTAGAAGCTAACATATACATACTTAGAATATTAAATTGATGTCTGCAATTTATCTTATTTATTGTTATAATCTGCAGCTATCGCTCTCGTCACAAGATCGAAGGACGCTCGGAAAGCGACAAGAAAGTGTTGGTTTTGGGAGCGGGTATGGTTTCAGCACCTTTGGTTGAATGGTTGCATCGGGAGAAGGATGTCTCTATTACTGTTTGCTCGCAGGTGAAAGACGAGGCCGATCGACTGGCCAATCAATATGCCGGCGTAGATAGTGTTTATCTCAATGTCACCGAGGGCACTGATCACTTGCAGGAACTGTGTGGCAAGGCTGATGTCGTAGTTTCACTCTTGCCTTACAGCCTACATGGCATGGTGGCCAAATACTGTGTGGAAGAGAAAACACATATGGTCACTGCCAGTTATCTGAATGATGAAATCAGTGCACTGCATGAAGATGCTAAACGCAATGGCGTCACAATCATGAACGAAGTTGGTCTCGATCCCGGCATCGATCATTTGTTGGCTTTGGAGTGTATTCATGAAGTCCAGGAAAAGGGTGGTGTTATCGAGTCATTTGTTAGTTTCTGTGGTGGTTTACCTGCTCCTGAGCACTCCGACAATGCCTTGCGCTACAAATTCTCTTGGTCTCCTCGGGGAGTCTTGCTGAACACTCTATCGGCGGCTAAGTATTTGAGCAAAGGTCAAATTGTTGAAATCTCCGGAGGAGGTGAACTGATGTCCAACCCCAAGAACTTGGACTTTTTACCAGGCTTTGCCCTTGAGGGCTTCCCCAACCGAGATTCCACCAAATACGCCGATCTCTACGGTTTGGGTCGCGATATTCACACATTGCTTAGAGGTACCATTCGCTACAAGGGCTTCTCTGAGTCCATTCAACCGATGCAGCTTTTAGGTTTGATCGATCCCGAACCTCATTCTATGTTACATCCTAGCGGACCCGATGTAACGTGGCGTCAGTTGGTCATCCACATGTTGGGTCTGGTCGATAGCAGTATATTTTATGAGAACTTGAAACAGAAGCTGGTAGAGCGCATTGGTGATGCTGATTGTTTGGAAAGCCTGGGATTGCTGGAAGATACCCCTGTCGTAAAATTGAATACACCTTTGGATACATTAAGTCACTATCTTTCAAATCGCTTAGCATTTGGTAAATACTTCCTTATTAATAACATTGCATGGGGAAAATAATCTATTTATTTTTGTAGAGCGTCACGAACGTGATTTGGTTATTCTGCGACACGAAGTGGGTATTCGTTGGCAAGATGGCCGTCGCGAGGAACGTGGCATTAACTTCGTCGTCTATGGACAACCGCAAGGACATTCGGCCATGGCCATGACTGTGGGCAAGCCTGCCGCTATTGCAGCCAAAATGATTTTGGATGGTGAGATACAAGAGCGAGGCGTTGTCCTGCCTTTCACCCCTGATATCTATAGACCCATGCTTCAACGTCTGCGTGCCGAAGGTTTAACTGCCACAGAAACCTCAAAATGGATTCAGTAATTGTAGCCTATACATTTTGTAATTATCTTTTTTCTTGTAATATTTAATTTAAAGTTAGACATATAGACATAATTTGTTTTTAAGAATGGTGTAATAAATAACACATTTAAGTAATATTAAAATTTGTTCTCAGTAGAATTGTTACTTGCAAAACTGTTTTCTGGTATATAACGGGTGATCCAAGTAGAGATACTTTTTTTCAATAGCCTTTTTTTGACAGATCACGTGTGAGTCGTGTCATGTTCATGTCATGTTATTTTTGTTAAGTATTGTTTGGTATTTCATCATGGAAAGACTTAAATCTGAACAACGTTTACAAATCGTTCAACTTTATTACGAAAATTCACGTTCTGTGAGGAATGTGTTTCGTGCACTTCGCTCAACTTATGGTCCAAATAATCGGCCTACTGAGCGTACTATTTGCAACACCATCACCCATCTTGAGACCCAGCAATTCAACTTTTTCCGAAGCAAAAGCGTAATGAAAAATTTAAAAATCGTAAAAAGGAACTAAAATTCCATATTGCTTTTGTCGGGAGAGACGACAGCATTATATCCGCCCCCATCAGAGCAGAATAAAAAGAAATATGTTTTGTCAATCGTATCAAAGTTGTTTTCTTAATGAGAATAATATGTAAAAAAAAATTTTATGGCGCTTAGATTTAAAATCGGGATATAGATATATACAGGGGATATACCTAAATCTGCACCTATCTTCGACGATAGTTGAAAAATTTAAAGCGTCTACATTCAACATTGGGAAACATATGTTGTGGAGTCTATATCTGAATCTGAACCAATTTTCTTTAATTTTGATGTGTCCTTTTCTGCTTGGAGGAACCGTTAAATACTAAATTGTATGTACTTATAGATCTGATGAGAAACGGGTATTCTATAGCGCTTAGACCAAAAATTGGTATATCAGTATATATGACGGATATATCTAAACCTGACACAAATTTCATAAAATTTTACAGAGTTTATTATTGGCTCCATCAACTTTTCTATGAAATTTCGTAAAGATTTGATGTAAATTGTGGCGTATGATGGCAAATCTTGAAGTACATACATATGGTGTAGCAAAATAGTCTAATTTCTTTATGTTACCAGATTTGTTCTGACAAATGTACGAGAAGCGTCAAAAGCACTAAAGAAAAATGTGAAAAGCGTACAGTTAGTGTTTTTTTTCATTTGGCACTAACATACAACTGTTCGCGTATTCAGTGGGCTGAAATGCACTAAATCTAGTGCGAAAAGCACTAAGTTGGCATCCCTGCACATCGCATCAATCAATAGATTTATTGAGAGAACACTTCGGTGAGCAGATAATTCCACGCTTTGGGCCGGTCGATTGACCACCAAGATTGTGTGATACCACACCGTTAGACTTTTTCCTGTGGGGATATGTAAAGTCTAAAGTTTATGCGGACAAACCCGCTTCGATTCAGGCCTTGGAGCAAAACATCACGCGTGTCGACATCAAAAATTGGACTCAACGGATGGACCATCTGAGACGTAGCCGCGGCCAACATTTGATAGACATAATCTTCAAAAAATAAATGCCAAAGAATGTTCTTTCAAATGATAATAAACATTCCCCATTCAATTTGAATTTTCTGAGTTTTTTTCTTTAAAAAAAGTAGTGGACCTCGAAATGGATCACACTTTATAATAATTTTTAATCTGAAGACTTACAGTAAATAGCCAACTCAGTTTATATCCTCGTCCTACAGAAAAAACCCATAGTACACGGCGCTGCGGATTGTATCTTCCTAAGCCTTGCGTCGTCTGAAACCTTTAGTTTTTCTAAGCTCCTTCTTATAGATTCTGAGTTGCTCTTTATACGCATCTCAGTCATTAGGGATCCGAGTATATTTGGCCTTGTTGTATGTATTTTTCCTAGGCTGTACGAACTACTGCTATATATATCCTATGGACGATTTAAGAAGAGAGGCCCCGCAGCGACCCTACAACCTTCCTGCAGGAATGTAAAGCGACACGGTCCAGTACGTTAAGTCTGAATAACAATTAGGTGAAGAGAACCAATTCTGTCTTATTTGGGTTAATGCACAAAACGCTGCTTCTGGCCCATCTAGCCAATTTGTTCAGAGCCACCTGTAGGATGTCTTTGTGGAGGTCACTGTGCCACGACCTTGCAGCTAAAACGTTCCAAATTATGTAGTGGAGACAGTTCTCGTACTTGTAGGGTCCTTTTGTTTAAAAACCTTTTTAGAGTTGTGGACCCAAGACTTGCTGTTATGCGTCTTCTGTTGAGCAGGTTTTGAATTAGTCTAATCGAGCTAGAGTTGACCTTTAAATGTGACAGCGCCGCAATTACCGCATCTGAGTGAATGTTGTTAAAAGCCCCTTCAATGTCAAGAAATGCCGCCATAGTGAATTCTTTGAAATGTAGGTAACGATTCGATAGTGCCCACAAGTTCGTGCAGGGCAGATTCTGTGCCCCGCAGTTTTGTATTCAGGTTTTCCCTAATGAAAGAATTCAGGCCTTTCAATAGGAAGGAGGATAGGCTTATTGGCCACAAGTTTTTTTGGCCTCGTGTGCGATATCTTACCCGCTTTGGGTATGAATACTACTTAGGTATCCCTCCATCGGCTGGGGATGTATGAGAGCCTGATGCGGCCTTCATAAATTTTCTCTAGCCAGGGGATAATACTTCAACCTTTTCTGCTGGAATGATGGCGTTTGGTCCGAGAGATTTGAACGGCTCATAGCTTATTCTGGATTTCTAGCGACGCTATCAGTCCACTCGCTGTTTTGTTGGTCCTGATGATCCTCGGGTTTTGTTTGCAGGTCTTCTTCCTTGACTTTAGCTCAAAAGTCCACCAAGAAGTTGTACCCTTGTACCTTGGTTTGGACAGGCTTCTTCAAGGGAGCTATTGAATGAAGTATTGATGTGATCGACTACGTTGTCCAGACGGACTATGTCATTCGGTTCGTACAGAAGCTTAGAGCTGATGACTTTTTATACCCTCCTATATTCATTTTGTCACTCCGTTTGTAACACCTCTAAATATTGATCTGAGACTCCATAAAGTATATATTATTAATCGTCTTAAAATTCTACGATGATTTAGCTATGTCCGTCCGTCTGTTGTAATCACACTACAATCTGTAATACTAGGTGGCTGAAATTTGGTATAGATACTTCTTATAGTATATAAATTTGTCTACTGCACCTGTGGACCGGAGCAGTATTAGAGTCGCTGAGGCTGCTTTAGCGTGATGGAGGTTATTCTGTATAATTCTTACCATCATTGGTAACCGGCAGATTAACTTCCATCCCAACAAGGGTATTATCGAACTCCTCGTCCGTATCATCGAGTATCATGTCCCCATCAGATGCGTTAAGGAGTCCAGAAAACCTCAGTGACCGAAGTAGTGCTCTCGTCCTCAGATAAAGGTGTTGCATCCATTGTGTTAGGATCTAAGGCTGCAGAAATAATGAGCGTGGGTTTCAGCCAGATCTCGCCTACTCGACTCAGATTTGTCTTATACTGGTCTACGGATTTGGCATCACCGAAAGCTAACAGCTTTACTCTTGATGTCATCCTACACCGTTGTAGATTGGGGGTGTGCCCGGCATCTCACTGAAGACAGCGAGGTATTGAAGGTACCATCCTCACTACTTCTGTCTATAACAGCCATCACTACACTCTCCTTCGCTACTTCATTAAAGGGCTTGGTGATTGTCCTGTTAATGGGGACATTATGGTCTCTTGCCTTTTTCTAAGGCATGATATGATCAGGTGATCTGATTCTTTTGGTTTTATTACGAGCCGTTAACACAGCTGAAGTTGTGGCTTTTTCAGCCAACTCATTGGCTTTGGAAGCATCAATGACGCCCTTAGAGCAGGTAAGAGAACTTTTTGTTTTTCGGTAAGAGTCTAAACCTCAACGGCCTTCAAATACGTCAAAACTCTGAGCGTTCTTCGGTGCTCATTGCTCTTCCGTTTTAACGGTCGGACATGACGCTTTCCCCTCACCGTACCACCTGTTGTGAGTACTGGGAACATTTTCACCAGTTTTGGTATGGTCGGCTTTGGCCACGACCAACGGGCGGACAAACGCTGGTCTTGACCAAAATTTATCTTCGATATTATTGATTTTTACTATTGACAAGGACATAGTACTAATTTGTTTCTATCTAAAGAGGACATCTTATATAAATTAGGAAACAAAGAATTTAGAGAAATTTCGAATAATAACATACATTTTTTAATTGAATTTTCGTATAATAATAAGTTTTATTCAAATTTACTTTTCTCGTATCTTTATGATGCTATGTAATTTATCTAATGTAAAATGGATGACTTCGTCCATAAAAAGATGTTTTGAATAGATATGAATAGGTTTTATGGATTTTTTAATGTTTGATTAATCTAGATTATTTTCCAAATTGCCAAAAAATATATTTAGGTCATAAAGTATTCCACCATAAAATTGTGGCTGTAATTATGCAGACAGTCATTAGATGAAGTTAACATCCATCGACCTTCAGACTGTGAATTAAGCGGAACATGCCAATGAACCATCAAACACGGAATGAAATCACTCTTTGATAATTCTGCATTCAAAGTATTTCATTGTCCTTTGTCGATGTTCCCTTAACAAACTTAAGGGTTAGTCTTACTTTGGAACTTTGAATGGAAAACCAACACTCAGGTAAACTAAATTCACATTCAATTGCAACGATACATGTCGAGTCAACAGCAGTCCTATAGGATACATGATGCCTTCCAACAGGCCTTTTGCAATTGAAGTTTGTTTGAATAAAAAATGTATGAATTGGAATTAAAATTACGAAAACACATCGACATTTCCACTCAGAAGTAAGTTAAGTCGAAATTTGTAGTATTTCAGATTTTTTGAAACTATCAAATTTGATTCTCCGTTTTAATGAAAATCGTATGATGTCTACAGTTTTGTCCATAACTTTTGATTGGGTTGTCGGATTATTACCAAATGTTGACTGCATGCTACTGTTTTTATAATTAAATGGAATATTCATAGTCCTCAACTTACATATTCCTCGACTTATCATACCTTGGAATGAAGGTATCGTTATAGTTAAATAACACTATGCAACAAAATATTTGTTTGTGTACGAAACCTGAAAACTTTTTTTGTGCAGACTGAAGCATTCTTTTTGATAAAGCCAAAACAAAAACTTAGATGATTCCCTTTAAATTAAGGAAAATTATGAGGACTACCAAACACAGTGATGCCAGAAATGACGATTTATCGTCATTTCGACGATTTTTGAAGGTCAATCATAGATAATGACGATTTATGCTCTGTAATGAAAATTTTTTCATTATGAAAAAAATTAAGGAGACATAACAGGTTTTTTAATACTTAATCCTTTGGGATGAAATTTAGAGATGGTTTTAAAAAGATCTCTAATATAATATAACGATCCTTATCGGCCGGGAATACGAAATCGGAGGAGAGAAAAATTAAAAATTTTAAGTAATGTATTAAAGTGGTTGTTTTTTGTACGAATGTATTCAAATAAAGTGAATCGGAAATAGGAATGGATAGTTCTATGGCTTCAAAGCATCAAATCGAGTTGGACTATTGTATCGGGCTGTATGAAAGGATGGACTTCATTGATCGTTGAAATGATTCTATGTAAAATATCGTAAAATGTAAATTGCCCAATTTTAGCCCAAGCGCATAACTTGCAGGTAATATTCTTTATTGACCGTACAACCCTGTGCCAAGAACTCAATGCACCACGCCCCTGCACTCAAAGAAAACTGTGAGTTCGGGCGTCCGGCACGCTGTTCGCCTTCGCATCTTCTCGGCCCTCTAAGAACATTTTGTACCACCGATAAACGTTGCTTTGGTCCACGGTAGCTTCACCATATGCCACAGTCAACATTCGGAATGCGTCAGCACTTTATTTTGTTTTTCACACAAAATTTGATGCAGATTCTTTGATCCATTTTCTGAAATAGATAAAAATCGAAGACAAGTTAAAACACATCCAAGCACAACAGCTGTCAAAAATTAACTAAACATTCAAAATGGCCGACCTTGTCAGCATAAGTTAGTACCAACATAACGCTACAAAAATATCAAAAATCAAATACACGTAGCCCGCGGAAATTAACAATTCGCGATATTCTTTGAACATACCTCGTATATGTTACCCCGATCAGTACGATATTGGGCAGATAGATGTTTTTATTAAATGAATAAACACTGCTAAATTTGGGGAAAATCGGTTTAGATTTTGATATAGTCCCCATATATGTATATGTTACCCCCATTTGACATGTAAGCGCTGTAGGAACTGTATTTTATATCCGATCAGTACAAAATTCGGCAGAAAGAGGTTTCTTATTAAATGAATGAACACAGTCAAATTTGGGGAAAATCGGTTCAGATTTAGCCCCATATAAATGTTGCGCCCGATTTCACATGTGACCGCTGTAGAAACTGTATTTTATACCCGAACAGTACGAAATTCGGCATAAAGATGTTTCTTATTACATGAATCAATACTACAAAATTCGTTGAAAATCGGTTCAGAATAAAATATATCCCCCATATATATGTTCCACCGATTTTCTATCATTACTAAAACTTTCGATCATTACTAAATGTGGCAGAAAGTTTCTTAATTTAGGAACGAATACTGCTTAATTTGGGGATAATCAGTTCAGATTTAGATATATATATGTTCCTGCATATTTAGAGGTAAGCGCTATTGAAACTGCATTTTACGCCCGCTATTGGAACTGCATTTAATTTGGCAGACATGAGCCTTTTGATCCAAGTTGATGAAAATATATTTTATTTATGTATAGTCATTTGTTGCTTGACCTATGAAAGAATACTGCGCATTTTAAGGTTATAGATTCAGATCTAGTTTATTGTGATCAACATCTTCAACTCCTCCTTGGAATAAGCCTTGATGAGCATTTGGAACTAAGTACTTATACTTTGTTAACTGAAACGAAACCAATTGTTGCAAATTATTTTCGCGATGCCCCTTTTCGCATTGTTTGGTAGGTGTAGGAAGTTATATAGTCGGCCCGCCCGACTTTCTGTCTTTCCTTAGTCCAGATTCACACGAGACAATTTTTTTCAAGCAAGTGTCAAAGATTGTAAGTGAGAGAGGCAGGCAGAGCTCTTTCTCCTACTTTGACACTTATTTGGAAAAAATTGTCTCGTATGAAACTGGACTAAATGGTTTTCGTTCCATTTATGTCAGCTGTCATAAGTAACACTAGCGTCAACATGTTTATGGAAACGATGACGGCCTTGTATTGAATATAAAGGCCTTTTTTCACTATGCCCTGTCCACATCATCACTAGGATGGATATTCATGCAACAATGGGTAAAAAACACGTGTTACAAGAACAATACATACCCATTCAAGCCTACCTTCTCACAGAACATTCTAAATACATTTAAAAATGGTTTAATACATTCAAATATATGTCAGCGTACACTCATATATAATAATTCTATCAAAAATGAACATATGTAAATGTGTGTGTGTGTTGTCACGTAAATATCCCTGTTGGCAATGTCTTTAAAACATCCCTCAAGACGGGCCATTATAAATTGTTGAGGAAACATAGGGGACAGTCAACATCGACACAATTTTCCCAAAAGTGTAGCCCTGTAGACAGAATGGTCTTTGAAGACAGTGTCATCAATGACATGTTATGCAGTATCTAAGTCACTTAAATTTTGTTCAATGACCACGTAAGGGGAAGGTTCATTCAAGGCGCTTACAATATAAAGGGTGGTTAAATTGAAAGGGCCGATGTTGAATGTGAACCACACCTTATTTCATTTGACATTTCTCAATTTCAGACTAAAAAAAGGCGTACGTCGATAAGCCAGCAACAATTCAAGAGCTAAAGGACGAGATAATTCGGAACATTAACGGCATAGAACCTCAATTATGCCTTAGCGTCATCGCAAATTTGGGCCATCGGATGGAGGTGTGCCGCCGAGGTCGCGGCGGCCATTTGACCGAAATTTTGTTCCATACATAATTGAACTATACCAATTTGTGTTTTATTCAAAATCAACATCGGCCCTTAAAATTTAACCACCCTTTATAATACTCATGCATCACCACTTAATTTAACTACAATTAAAAAAAAAAACAGCTATGAAAAAAAATGCACGACAATGTACGAAATTGTCATGCACCACAACCAAACAATGTCAATCACTGTGAAATCATGCGGACAGATAAAATAAACGTTAATAATTCAAATTTGCATATGAGAATTAGAAGATACGACAATGAAAGAAAATAGGATTGGTGACATTAAACATTACTAGTAGGTTGATAAAAAAATGAATTTATTATATTTCATTGTCCATCAATTTATCATTGTCCATCAATGTCGTTTATGATTTTGGTCGGCACTTGTGTGAAAATGTCATCCACGTTTCCCTTCAACGATTTGTCCTTAATTTGGTCATTGAAAAAATTATTAGTAACATAGGTCCTGTATGATATGACATTGATGGAACCTACTGCCTACTGGGTACGTACATAAGTATAAATGTGCGTCTACTCAAAAAGTTGTGTGTTTCATTGATATAAGTGGGCAACTGAAAGTAAACTTTCCATTGACTAAGACTCTTCAAAATAAGTCGACATCTTTTAGTGCTACAACTCTGAAACTCCGCAGCATTCAAAAGGTCTTTAACGACTATATTGGTTGTTTTGTGTCGCCTAATGTAGAGATGAATGGAAAATGAAGAAATTTTATGTAGGCACATCTGATAGATTAACTTCGTAGAGAAAAAAATTGGTTGCGCCAGTCGGATAGACCATACACTGAAAATAAGCGTGCTGAAAATTAATGACATTATCCTTACTTTGTTGATTATGGCTTTGATTTGGCTCTGAAGACAAATAGCATTAAAATAAGCACAACTTGTACTTCAATTAAGGACTTGAAACATATTTCAATTAATAACATGACCAATCAAGTGAGTCAATTTTTAAAAGCATTGTCTTCTGATCGGGATGATACTTGCACCAAGTTTAGTCCCATTGGATAGTGGTTATGGGACAAACTTTCAACGAGATCAGTTAGGACTGTCCGAGTTGAAGGGTGTTGAATTTTGAAATTTTTGTCAAACGGCCTTTTTTTTCCCATCCATATAACTAATTACTTATTATATTTAGAAAATTTTGCTAAAAGTGTTTTGATAGATTTGTTTTCTATCTTTTCAAGAAAACAATTTTTGTTTTGTTTGCGAAATAACGAGTGATTTTTTTAGAGCTTTCGGATTTGATTTAAGAAAAAAACACAAAAAAATTTAGAGAAATGTATGAAACCTTTATTTGAGCCGATAGAACGATCTATACAATTAAATGTTTAAAGATGATTTCATGTAAATGTTGACCGCGGCTGCGCCTCAAATGGTTCATACGCTGGGTCCAATTTTGGCATAATCTCTCAAACATATCAGCCGGTATCTCACGAATAAATTCTTCGATATTGGCTTCCAGTGCGTCAACCTTAGCCTTAACATAGCCCCACAACAAATAATCTAAAGGTGTTAAATCGCACGATCTAGGCGGCAAATTGACCGGCCACAAACGTGAAATAAACTGTTCACAGAACTCAAAATTCCATAATTTCGTTTGTAAGTCGATTCATGGTTAAAGTATAGACCAAACTGAACATGTTTGACAGTAACATGTTACTAGAAATAAGTTGAGCTGCCAAAAAACAGTGTTGCTAAAAAATTACCCATTATAAGCAACAAATCCCGGGAATTCCCGAACGAATTTTCCGGGATTGTGGGAGTGAAAAATATGACTTTTTCCCGGGATTCCCCTGGACCACTTTTCCACAAAACTCTAGTTCACACTCCGTCTAGGCTCAGAACATCAATAACCGATGGAGAAGTTGAAGCAGTGAAGATTGTGGAGAATTGTGGGATGTCTTTTGGAGAAGTTGAGGTTGGCTCATTTCACGCAACTTTTCAGAAGTTCGGATATGACTAAGTTTGTTCAGAAAAATTAAATGTTGGCCAAAAGAACTGTTGTATGAGCTCGATGGTTTCATAACTATCTCATTCGACGTTTTTCTGTTCCAAAATCTGAGAATGCAAATGAAAGGAGATAGTTTTGCCACGATTGAAAAATAGCATACCAGAAGAGCTTACAGGATTAGAAAAATCGCTGGTAGGAGAGAATTGTATTTATGTGGGATTACTTTATATTTATGAATAAAAAATAAGTATTTTTCCATAAAAAAGTGGATATTTTAAACCTCGTATAGCAGTTTATGTCTCTAATTAAAACTATCAAACAAAGCTCTATTTTTTAAATTGTTCGATTCTAATAATTATTAACTAAAATAAGAATGAACGCTGAATTACATATGGGTGATTCCAATTCACACGTAAAAAAATAAATCAGATTTTTGCATAAAAAAACATAAGCGAGCATAAGCCACGAACAATTGACTTTTAGAAATCCATGAAGAGCTGATGAAATTTAGGAATAGTTTTTTTCCTACCAATAACTTTCTAAAATTGTTGGATGCACTACGACATGAACCACTTTTCGACATATTTTTACACCCTACACCACTCTGTGGTACTGGGTATTGCAACTTTGTGCATTTGTTTGTAACACCTAAAAGGAGAACAGATAGACCCATCCAAAAACAATATAATTTAAGAAGACATTCTTCCTGTAGCGAGTAATTGTCAGTTGCGAACGAATAGGAATTTGATTCCAACGAGTGAGGTTTTTCGCGGATTTTCAGACCATTTTTCCCGAATTTTTTGTAATTGTCACAATTGAAAAATTAATATTAATTTTTAAGTACAAAAAAGTTCATTAGATAGATTTTGACGTTTCGGCCTGAAGGAATGTCTTCTTATATTCTATTTGTCTTTGGACCCATCGTTTATTATACCGATCGACTTAGAATCACTTTCAGAGTTGATTTAGCCATGTCCGTCTGCCCGTGCAAGTATTCTTGTAATCAAGGTACAGGTCGCAATTATGGTCTGATCTCGACTAAACTTTACACATATAATTTTTTTGGCCCAGGACGATCCCTATTGAAGTTGGTTAAAATCCGTTCAGATTTACATATAGCTCCCATATATATGGACCTCTGATTTGGAATATATGCACTGTATATGTAACATTTTTGAACCGATTTGTATAAAAATTAACAAAGAGTAGTCTCTTGATATACTTAGAGACAATACAAAATTTGACCAAAAATCGCTTCAGATTTAGATATAGCCACAATATATATATTCCCCGATCATCGGGGAATCAATCATTAACAGAACGATGTGTGCGGCAGTGAAGACCCATAAGGTCATTTTAAATCAGCCTATTGATCGTTTCAAGGATTTGAATTTAACCACCCCTTATTATAAAGTAAATCAAAATGTTTCAGTATCATTAAATATTTACGCTAGAAGTTGTATTCTAAGATTTGTCACACCCTTTACGCAAAACCCATATTATCAACTTCTAACTCAAAAAACGCAAAAATGGCGTATGGACCAAAATGGCATTAAGCCGACGATTTTACGTCGAGATCTTAAATTGAAAGCATACAAAATACAGCTTGTGCAAGCTCCGCAAGAAGATCCGACGTTTTCGAGCCGAATTTTGTTCAGCGATGAGGCCCATTTCTGGCTCAATGGGTATGTAAACATGCAAAATTGCCGCATTTGGGACGAAGTACATCCAGAAAAACAACGGTTTGGTGTGGTTTGTGGGCCGTTGGAATCATCGGTCCATATTTCTTCAAAAATGATGCCGGTGAGAACGTATCCGCCAATGGCGACCGTTATCGTGCCATGATAACCGACTATTTGATGCAAGCTCGTGATCTCGGCGACATTTGGTTTCAACAAGACGGCGCCACTTCCCACACATCGCATCAATCGATGGATTTATTGAGAGAACACTTCGGTGAGCAGATAATTTTACGTTTTGGGCCGGTCGATTGACCACCAAGATCGTGTGATATCACACCGTTAGACTTTTTCCTGTGGGGATATGTAAAGTCTAAAGTTTATGCGGACAAACGCGCTTCGATTCAGGCCTTGGAGCAAAACATCACGCGTGTCATTCGACAGTTACCATTCGAAATGCTCGAAGGAGTCATCGAAAATTGCACTCAAAATTGGACTTGATAGACATAATCTTCAAAAAATAAATGCCAAAGAATGTTCTTTCAACCAAGCACGATTACGGCTAAAAATAAGAATTTTATACTTGAATTTAGAACGGCATCTTTTTGTGTATATATGGGGAATATATCAAAAAGTTGACCGATATTTCCAATTTTAAATAACAAGTTTCCTGCATGTATGAGAAGTATCTGTACCAAATTTCAGTCATCTAGCTCTATTATTGTACTTGATGACAACAGACGTACATACATGTTGTCATCAAGTAACAATGTCACACCCGTCCCGTTGGAATCACCCATATACCAGTGGGTATATGCAATTCCGAATTCAATTTATTTATTTTCAGACTTTGATTCGAATTAAAGAAAAATCGCCATGTCGATTATTTTCAATAAAAATTAATTGTGCACAATTTTTATTAAGACGCCACGGTCCCCCAGTGGGCCGCGGACCATTTGAGAAGCTCTGGGTTCTAGAGCTTCTCGCTAGTCGTTGAAAAAGTCCAATCCGATCGAAGTTCTTCCATACTAAATCACAAACTCGTGGCAAAAACACGTAGTACCTTCTTGCCGGTGTGTAGGGTATCAAAGAAAGCACACAACAACAAGCGTTGACCATACACTCACTCAACCACACACTCGTACTCGCTTCTCTCGATTTGTGAACTTTCAGTCAAGTCTCTAGAACCGGCCGGTACGGACGTGTGCTGGAATTGTCTTTAGTCTCACGAAAACGGAATTTAATAGAATTACTCGTATTTCCTTCTTTCGAACTCGTATGTGATTTGTTGTGTTTTTTTATTGGACGACGCGGGTTATTCGCCGACCCGTATTACGGCACTTACGTTTCACGGCAACGATTATTAGCGTCATTATCATTTTATCATTATAGCAATAATACTAATAATATACTCCGTGTAATAGTAATAATCCACATCATTGTTATTTAGTTTTTGGAAAAACATTCTCTCATACGATTATTACGACATATTTATGTGCATACGAGTACGTACGTACACAGAAGTAATTAAATATGCCGCACTGTTGTATTCTTCATCTTATTACTTATTTAATTAATTGGTGTTATTAAGTAAGAAATGTGTTTTTTTAGTTTGCCTTCCTTTGCAACTGTTAAAATTACAAACGACAAATGGTTGTCAATCGAACTAACCAACAATTCTCCCCCTACGAAAACCTCCATTTCAAAATATGCCAAGTCGAAACAGGTACTTCTTTTTCCGGAAGGACATTCAAAGTTTTATGATATACTCGTATATACAGTTCCTTGATTGGGTTGTCGTATAAACCCCAAATATTGACTGAACATAATTTGGAATATTTATAATTTAGAAACACAATGTCTCTCAAAACTTGCCAAGTCGGCTTAGCATACTTTTGAATGAAGGTAGTCCTTTTAAATCATTTGTTTACAATCAATTGCTCAATATGCTCATGATTTCGAGTGAAAACTATTCATTCATCACTTAAGTGCTAAAGAGAAGATCCGCTCGCGTTTTCATCCATCGGTCTGAGAGCAGACAACACCTAACCTTAAATTAAATACACTCATCCATACTTTACTAATTATACACTTCGTAAATTATAGCTTGTCACTGAATATCAGTTTAAAAACAATTGAATCAAAATCATATCAACGCGACATTGTTTTGAAACGTTTTAATACTATCAAATCAAATCACAAGTTCAATTCAACTGATTTGAGGCTAATACCCAAATGGGGATAGTCGATACGTGTAGAGCGACAAGCGGCTATTCTAGCTCGGCTATGTTCTGTGACAACAGCGATTCAAAAGCATCAAAGCATCTTAATGAACTCCAGCCACCGCAACCCGGGGTGCCTTACAATTGGGATCAATGCCAATGATTCGTAATTTGTTCATTCAGAGATTATTGTTGAATAAAAAAATACGCAAAACGCGCGATTATTTGTAAAGGCGAAGACATAATCGGTGAAAATATGAACCTACAGTGAGTGATATTCCAAAATCGTACCGTAACAACACTATGCAACAGTCAATTTGTGCAAGGGGTGTAAATATTATTTTTGGCGTTCAGACGTTCTGGTATTATGAGTTTATGCATTTGTTTGTAACACCCAAAATGAGAGGAGATAGACGCATCGTTTATTATACTGATCGACTTGGAATCACTTCCTGAGTCGATTTAACCATGTCCGTCCGTTTGTAGATGTATCCTTGTATTCAAAGTGCAGCTCGTAATTATGGTTCAATTGTGATGAAATATAACACCTTCTACTTTTTTTAACCCAGGGAAGATCCCTATTGAAATTGGTGAAAACGGTCCAGATTTATATTTAGAGCCCTTATATATTTCCCCTGATTTGGGTTCTAAGGTTCGATGACTCGTTCGAGCATTTCGACTGGTAACACTATGCAACAAAAAAAATTGTTTTTTGTGTCCTAGACCTAAAAATTATTTTTTTTATAGATTGTGGCATACTGTTATATAAAATCGAAACCAAAAATATTTTTATGGAAACATTTTTTTAAAAAAAATTGTGATTAAAATACTATTATCGTCGAGGTACCCTTAGTATTTGCACTATAATTTTTGGAGTATATGCCCAATCAGGTCGACTTATACGTTAAATTGAAGCTATTAATGTGGGCTACCAATGTTGGAAATATCTTTCACTTAGAAACAGTGGTTAAGTAATAGTCATTAAACAAATTGGAAAAAGTAGATTTTTAAAAAAATAGAAAAACTCGAAAAAAAATATTTTATTTTATTTTTTAAAAGTTTGCATCCTAGCGAAGAAAATAATGCCTATTTGAAAAAATCTATGGATAAATGTAGAATTTATAGCCCTTTTGGTAGAGGTAAGAGAATTTCAAAAAAACGTTTTTTTCAAATTTCTGTTTAAATAGCGATTTTATTTATTACTTTTATTTATATTATGTACATTCGAGTATATTAACATGAACAAGTTTCATATTAATTCAGAAGTAATTGTGAGTTCTTTGTTGACGTTTGTAGATTTCGGAATCGGTTTCTCTAATGAGGAACCAAATATAATCTCCCATCATTCTCTCATCCCAGTGCCCTTGGTAACGTCGCTCGATGGACTTCAATTCTTGGTGAAACCTTTCGCCAGTTCGTCACTTACGTCGCCAAGATTCTCGGGGAAAAAGTTTAAATGAGAATGCATGAAATGAATTTTGCCCCAGACTTCAGATTTCCGATCCCGTCCATTTATCAAAACATGGCTCATGTAGATAGGGACAGTAGGAATCGCTTAAAAAATTGGCTTATATGGGCGGACCCACGCCCCTAAAGCAAGAACTTATAAAGCCTATGTCACCCTCTAGGCTTATCTGAACATTCCCTGTAAATTTCATCAAAACCGATCCAGCCGTTTTGGAGTCCATACGTAACATACGCACATCCATTTATATATATACAATAGCTGGACCCGGTCCACTTCGTTGCCCCAGATTAAGATTTCCGATCCCGTACATGCCCCTAAAAGGCGTAACTGAATGGAAACCTCATAAATAAAAAACCACAAATATTGTTGAATGACCCTCTATCTGAGCGGATCTCATCCAATATAGCTCTCACATTGCATATCATGTTTTATGGAGGGTTACGAACGGCCATAACACCTCGTCCTCTCTATAATTTTATAATGTCTGACATCAATCCTCATACAATAAAATGCAAGTGCAATGTCTCTCTTACATATGGCGAATTCAATATAAGCACAAAAAAAAACATCATTTAAAAACGAAAAAATGTGAACAAGATTTTTTTTTACATCTATCCATCCACACAAATAGACAGTGTTTTCTTCATTAGCATGCTGGATTTTTAAAAATGTGATAAAATATTTTTTTCGTTTTTTTTTCTATTTTTTATGTTTTTTTTTGTACCAGGAAAAAGTGTTTTTTTTTAAAAAACATTTTTTTTCTCATATTTTTGACGATTGTTACTAAACGAAAGATACTACGTGAAAGCGATATGCAGCCCTCATAATTCCCTTTAATTTGAGGCATAACACGGCTCAATCAGGCTTATACTTGAAAATTATGGTGAAAATACTGAATGTACTTTCCATGAAAGCAGGAATTAAAAAAAAAATTAAAAAAAAACTGTTATCCACAACCCTTGGACAAACATTTTGTTGCATAGTGTAACTGGCGAATGACACGCGTGATGTTTTGCGCTAAGGCCTGAATCGAAGCGCGTTTGTCCGCATAAACTTTAGACTTTACATATCCCCACAGGAAAAAGTCTAATGGTGTGATATCACACGATCTTGGTGGTCAATCGACCGGCCCAAAACGTAAAATTATCTGCTCACCGAAGTGTTCTCTAAATAAATCCATTGATTGATGTGATGTGTGGGAAGTGGCGCCGTCTTGTTGAAACCAAATGACGCCGAGATCACGAGCTTCAATTTCGGGCATCAAATAGTCGGTTATTATGGCACGGACGCCATAGACGGTTACGTTCTCAACGGCATAATTTTTGAAGAAATATGGCCGATGATTCCGGTACGTCGGATCGGGAATCGGTCAATGGCAAAAAGATAGCTCTTAACGAGAGCTAAAATATTGCACATGGGTGTCGAAGGTCGACTGGAAAGGGTTTTTTTTTGGTTTAAAAAAAATGGACTTAGCGCAATCGGCGAACAATTATTTGGATAATAAACCTGAATAATTTGTAAACGTTGTTCAGGCGCAAGTAATGGCGAATTCTTTTCTGCAAAAAAGTGCAACATTTTCATTGCCCTTTTCCGAAAACGGCAATTAAGTTACTCGAATTTAGCACAACTAAAATGTCAAAATTTAAAAACAAACGATATTAATAAAATATTGCACTTTTTTGCAGAAAAGAATTCGCCATAAGTCTTTCCATGATGAAATGCAAAACAATACTTAACAAAAAAAAACATGACAGCATGACACGACTCACACGTGATCTGTCAAAAAAGGTTATTGAAAAAAGTATCTCTACTTAGATCACCCTATATAAGTTGAAAAAAATAGTTTCTTGATCCACTAGCGAACAGTGTGAGTGTAAAGATGGGCTTATTCTTCAAATGCAGTATGGTGTAGGGTATCACATAGTCAGCTCCTCCCGCCTTTGCCTTTTCATAAAAATATAAATGAAACAACATTTTATTTCCATTCGAATATTCGACGTAATTTTTCAGGAAATAATGTAATATATCTTCTTTATATATAAAATCCTTTGTACGTTTGTTAGTAACGCATGATCTCCGAAACCATAAGAGGGAATGGGCTAAAAATTGCACAATAGGTTCAGTTCGGCGTCATCTGTGTTTTAGAATCATTTAAACCGCGAAAAATGGCGGAGACCGATTTGACTGAAACTGAAAATATATGTGTGGTTTGTCTAGATAATAGTTTGTATGTATGATACTAACCGGTAGGTGGCGCTGTAGTGGACTTATGCCCAATACACATTTTTATGGAGAGTTTTTTCTGGAACTAGGAATGTATGCATTTTCTAATGAAATATCAACCAATTTATCTCAAACAGACTGGGCAGGACAACGTCTGCTGGGGTCAGCTAGTGTTTTATAAATTCTGAAGTTTTTTATTTTATGTTTACATCTTTGATTATACTGTACGATTTTAGGTGACGCTCATTGTATTCAAGACTGGCATTAAATCCTCATACATACATACGTATGTACATACGTGTATACATGTCTTCACACCATATATACATATGACATGTTCACTCAAGTACACGTTGCTATTTTTCAGAATTAAAATGACGAAAACATTGTTAAGGAAGTGCGAATAGTTAGTCTCATTCTCATCCTTTGTACAATGCACAGTGTATGATTTTTTTCTAAAATTCATAAAAAGTAAATTAAAATTTTCAAATATGTAAGAAACCGAGAAAGACTACAATTTAACTTTTAAAATCATTCATCATTCAATAAAATCGATTATTTGTTATATTTCCCAATGCAATAATTATTACGATTAAACCTTTGTCAACTGCAGTTTAGTACGTACTTTAAGCTATTTACGACTTTTTATAACACCAATTCATGTGTGCAATGGAAATATGACCACATCAATTTTCAATCATGTTCATAAATATCAAAAAGAAATCGTACACTGTGCACAGTGTGTGTCTTCTCTTTAATCAGTATCCCACTAATTCGAAATCTTGCGATAACCATGAAACACTTTTTAGCTGATTAAAGTCAAATAACGCTTTGATAACGCCTTTTTTGCGTGAACTTAGAACGACACAAACGATAGAATTTCATCGGGTTTTTGCGGTAGTCGGCGGATAGTGTGTACAGAGCATAGACGTAGTGAAAAAAGAGAGACAAACAAACAAATTATTTAAATTTTCTAATTAAACAGTGAGTGAAAAAAAACAAACAATTTTCTAATTCAACATTGAGTGAAGGTAAACAATTTGCCCTGCACCTAACTACCCACCTACACACCCATTACACTCCACTTGAAACTCGGTTAGTGAATGTTTTTTGGGTGTTTCGGCGGTTCTGGCGTCCCCTGAGCAGCAAACTACCTAATTTCACCGGAGGAGAAGAAGAAGATAGCGTAATTACGGCGACAATATGTTGGGCGTCAAATATTTAACGGAATCCCATTTAAAGGGCTTCGAAAAATACAAGGTAAGTTAAGTGGCATAGTAAAAATAGCAATAATTAAATTAAAACGACGGCATCCGTATATTGTGGTAGGAAAAAACGAGGGTGGGGTGTCTGTTTTGTACAAGTGCAGAGAACAACGCACAACGTACTAGTGTATACTAGTAAGGGTCGGTCCCCATACAAAAAAAAATTGTTGCGCCAGTCACCCCCTAGTTTTGAAGATTATCTAGAGACAATTCCGGCGCAACAAAAAAAAATGTTTTCTGTGCACCCTACATGACGCCCTTTTAGTTTTATTATGCTGCGTTGCCATTTGATGTCCGATCGTAACGGGATGCATATTGTTGTTCGAGTTTTGGCAAGGGCTATATTTCGTCCATATGTCACTTTTGACTCCGAAGTCAAATTCGATAAGTGACCTCTGTCATCTCGTTTTCTACCCCCTATTTCGGGAATATTTTGAAACGCCAATAAAGGTCTTCATAAATAATGAAACTTTTGCTTTTAAAGTACCCACTATTATTCATAAACAAAAAAGTTATAATAGTTTTAAAATTACATAATATATGCAGATATCAAATTACACTATCTACTTTTGACGTCGTTTTCTGTCTCTCTCTCACACACACAAGTAAACCCCGTACCCAAAAATGCACATCCACTATGAGTTCGGTTTAGTACGAACGAACTAAATTTGCGAGACTCCACTTAAACAAATGCAGTTACTAGTGACTTCAGTTATCCGATTTTCTGCCCATGTAAATGGTATTTATTTTGCAACAAGTAACGTCATTTGAAAATAAATAATTTTCCTTTCACGATTTATATTTGCATTCATAACATTTTTATTACTATTAATGGTATGTATGGCATTGAAGATAGTACTGACGTAAATCCAGTTTACTATAACGCTCCCGCCTTCTTATATACCCACTCCGCTTTTCACATATCCTTATTTTGAGAATGGCACGTAAAATTAAATTAAAATTAATTAATATAGTGTTAAAGCTAACATAAGCTTCAAAATTCAATTACAGAAAGTGCAACTTTAAGATAAGTCTGAGAATCTAATACAAAGAGAGAAAGAGATCTTCCGAAATTACCAGCAGCGAAAATAATTGTGCTCTTAATTTTGGACATACGTTTCAAGTTTTTTCTTGGACTGTAAATTTAATATACGAGTATATATTTATGAATAAAAATAAAAATCGTAAAAGAAAAAATATTTATTTCAAAGTTTTTTACTTTACAGAGGTAGAAAATCGGATAAGTCACTAATAAAAATTGGACTCGGATTACTGACTGACATAGGGAAGAAGTGTAGCCATTGTGAAGATATCATCAACGACGTATCATACGTTAAGATCATACGTTAAATAAGCACACAATGACAAAATTACTACTATTTTGGTGTCGTGTAGGGTGCATGGGAAAACAGTGGTTTTATTCTGATTTCGTTCCTTAGAACGCTTTAACATTTGGTGACGAAGCTCTCAAATTTAATTCGTTCGTATTGAACCGAACCGTCATAGGGGATGTGAATGGGGTATATCTGTGTGTATGTGTGTGAGAGAGGCAGAAATCGACGTCAAAAGTAGATTGTGTAATTTGATCTCTGCATGTATTTTGTAATTTCAAAACTAGTATAACTTTTTTGTTTATGAATAATAGTGGGTACTTTAAAAGCAAAAGTTTCATTATTTATGAAGACCTTTATTGGCGTTTCAAAATATTCCCGACATAGGGGGGTAGAAAACGAGATGACAGAGGTCACTTATCGAATTTGACTTCGGAGTCAAAAGTGACATATGGACCAAATGTAGCCCTTGCTAAAACTCAGACAACGATATGCATCCCGTTACGATCGGACATCAAATGGCAACGCAGGATAATAAAATTAAAAGGGCGTCATGTAGGGTGCACAGAAAAAAAAATTTTTTGTTTCCCCGGAATTGTCTCTAGATAATCTTCAAATCTAGGGGGTGACCGGTGCAACTTTTTTTTGCGACCCACTCTAGTGTATACTCGTGTACAATGTCTAATTTGTTGGCGTACAATATGTGGGGGAAATTATCGTCCGTCCAACCATCTTCATTCGAAAATACTTACGACAATAAAACGACAATTTAAGATGAGCTTTAATGGCAAACGTATACGTTTGGACATCCAAGTCAAAATCCAAACAACATTTGACATCCATAACCTTAGATTACATTTTATTAGCGAGCGAATTGAATGTATGCTTCTGTTTTTACCATATCTACTCACCCTACACAGGTGCAATAACATACATGTATGGTTTGGAATGTCCATCACATAGAAGGATGTGAGGTGGGAGCTACTTATTAGAAACAATAAATTGTTATAATATAAAGATTTCGTTCTCAACAAATCGTCTTTTCCTTCCTATTAATCACAACAAAAAATTTGCTTTAATATTAATACTGAAGAGCTGAAACTAAAAGCACCTTAGAAGCCAAATCGGATGGAACATATACGTGGGGGCTATATCAAAATCTGAACCGATTTACACTAAATTTAGTTGTCTTTATTATTGGGTGAAGAGATTATTACTTGCCAATTTTTAGCTCGACCTGGTGCAAAAAAATCCACCTTCTATAGCCCTTAGAACCCAAATCGGTGTAAAATATATATGGGCGCTAAATATAAATCTGAACCGATATTCACCAATTTCAATAGAGATCGTCCCTGGGCTAAAAAGTGGACTGTGTTAAATTTCATCACAATCCAACCATAATTACGACCTGCACTTTGATTACAAGGATACATCTACAGACGGACATGGTTAAATCGACTCAGGAAGGGATTCCAAGTTGATCGTATAATAAACGATGGGTCTATGTATATGTTTTTTCTTTTTGGATCTTACAAACAACTGGACCACAGTGTGTTGTAGGGTATAAAAATATGATACATGATTTTTTTGCATTTCTCTTACTTTGACAAAATAGGCCATATCTCATAAATTTATTCATAGACTTTTTTCAAGTTGACATTGTTTTCTTCGTTAGAATGCTATTTTTGAAATAATTTAATAACAACATTTTTTGAGTTTTTTTTTTGTTTTTTTTTCGTGCCAGCGAAGAACGATTTTTTGAAAAACGTCTACTTATTTCTGCGACTGTTCCAAACCACTGTATAAACGTGAAATGGTTATTTTCAACTCATAATTTCCTTTAACTTAACCATTCCTTATGTTATCTTCTAACATCTATAAAGATTTCTTTAAAAATGCGGATCCTATAGCCATTAAATACAAAGTTGGGATATAGCTTCATATGAGGGGTTATATCTATCTCTGAGTCGATATTTTTAATATTTGCAAGTATCGTTCTTGGTTTAAGGAGCTCTCATTTACTATTTTTTATAAAGTTAAGTTAAGAAGGTAAGATATTTTAGTCGGGTAAACCAACTAAGGTATACCCTCACTTTGTGAGCAATGTAAATATGCACTAATATTATGACCTATTTAATTTTGGTACGTGTTGGGTATTTTTGTATGGGAGGTACTTTTAGGAACTTTAAAACATTAAGGGCCTTATTCATAAAAAGTTAATGAAGGTTTGAAGAACGTTTTAGCAGTGTTAAAGTGTTCTTCAAACCTTCATTAACTTTTTATGAATAAGGCCCTAACACTGCAAAAATGGTGATTATTTATATGCATTGGTATTTATGTTGTAGGGAGTTAACTTATTGTGCAAAGTGGGGGAGGTACCAAAAGGGGCATGGCAATAACGCTCTTCGACATACTGTAGGTACTATAAAACGATTACACTTTACAAAATTTCAAGTATTTTTACGTTCTGGTCTTAAAGTTATAAGCTGTTAACTTTGGTGCAAAATAGTTCATTTGTGTAGGAGGCACCAAAAGGGGCGTGCCAATAAAGCCAAATTTTTACTGGACTCAAGGTACTATAAAATCATTACACTCTACAAAATTTCATGTATTTCTATGACGTCATATTAAATCTATAATCAGTTAAATTTGATGCAAAATGGTTAATTTGTGTGGGTGGTTCCAGAAGCGGGGGAGGGGAAACTTCGAAGTTGCGATTAAGTAGCATTGAAGTTATTAAAGAATAAATATTTCACTAAATGTTAACCCTTTGTGCGGGAGGTAATAGAAAGAGGGGACCAATATGGCCCATCTTTGAACATATCCGGAGATAGAAAAAAATGAAGTCAATCGGTTACTCCTTTCGAGAGTTATCGTGCGCACCAGCCAGCAGACAGACAGAGTCCATCCGTTGAGTCCAATTTTCGATGACTCGTTCGAGCATTTCGACTGGTAACTGGCGAACGACACGCGTAAACGTTGTTCAGGCGTAAGTTTTTCCATGATGAAATGCCAAACAATACTTAACAAAAATAACATGACAGCAAGACACAACTCACACGTGATCTGTCAAAAAATGCTATTGAAAAAAGTATCTCTACTTGGATCACCCGTTATAACATTACACTAATTAATCTGTCAATTTGTTGTCAAAACGTTGTAAACGCAAAAAAAAAGGCTTCCGGTGATGTTTTTTGAACTTTTTGAATTTCATATTAAATTTCGGTCTAAAAATATGTGAAAAACCTTATTCGTTGAAATCAAATTCCCATTTGTTCGTCACTCTCCATTATTCTCCATTATTTTTAGTATAAACATTAATTCTTTAATTTCATACATATGGGTTCATATGGAGCCTATATCAAAACGAAGGACGATATGGTAATGTTTTTAAGGAAAACTAGTAAAAGCGTTAAGTTCGGCCATGCCAAATCTTATATACCCTCCACCATGGATCGCACGTGAATGGTTACGGGTACTAATAAACTCATTATAACAAATTTCAGTCCAATTCGTTGAAATTTGTGGTTTTTGTGGCGTTAAGAAGACAAAACTTGAGGAACCTGTGTATGGGGGCTATATCAAAACATGGACCTATGACTACCGTTGCTCTTGTGAACCGGGTATAAATAAACCCCAGTTACCAACTTTCAGCCCGATCAGTTGACATTTGTGGTCTCCATGACGTTAAGAAGTCAAATCGGGGAAATGCCATATATGGGGCTGCATCCAAAATAGGACCGATATTGCCCATTTTCAATCCTAACATACCTGCAGATAAAAGAAGTATATGTACATAATTTCAGCCACCTAGCTCAAGTATTATAGATTGTAGCGTGATTACAACCGACAGACGGACGGCAGATGGACATGGCTAAATCATCTTAGAATTTCCGACGATTAATAATATATACTTTATGGGGTCTCAGATCAATATTTAATGGTGTAACAAACGGAGTGACAAAATAAATATACCCCCCATCCTACATATAGTGGAAATGATAAAATGTCTATGAATTGTTTATATGGGCAACATATATTAAAAACTGCCAAATTTCATTCAAAACGGGTGTAAAATTAAGTTTCTAAAGCTATGTATAGACGATTGTCAGATCGGACAACGTAATCAACCCTGTTAAAGTGCTGCAAATGTACGGACAATGACAGATTGTTAGGCAAAGGTGAATTGACAGTTCAGACAATTGCAAGAAAACCTTACATTTCATATATTTACAATATATTTTGTAAATATTTATATGCAGGATTGGCAGTAAAATGCATTTTGCCGCCATCTTTCTGACAATATGTCCGATCTGGATACCTAGCTTAAGACATACATAATTCTAATCTCAAGGGACCTTTATATGGTAACACCTAAAGGAAGATGAGATAGACTTATCGTTTACTATACCGATTGACTTTGAATCACTTTCTGAGACAGTTGAGCTATGTCCGTCTGCCTGTAGATGTATTCTTGTAAGTACAGTACGCAAAGTACAGTACCCAATAATGCTCCGATAACTATGATATTTAACAGGAGATTATTGTTTTGACTCAAGAAAAATCTCTATTTAAATTGGCGAAAACCGGTTCAGATTTTGTTATATCCCCCATATATGTATGTGTATCTCCGATGTTGCATCTGAGCTCTGTAGAAGCCACAATTTTCAACCAATCTGTGCAAAATTGGATACGAAGAAGTTTCTTATCTTAAATAAAGCTTACATACTGTCTAATTAAAAAATGTTTCAGATTTAGATTTAGTTTCCATATGTATGTTAATTCTGACAAATTCCTGGCGACAAATTACTACCACCACTGGATTCAGCATGGTAAAAATAGATATATCCAAAGGGTCTCCGTTCTGTTGATTTTTTTAACTAGCACGTGTAATTATTACTTTTTTAGTGGAAGTTGCAAGCATATTTATCATAAATACCAGTATGTTATACATATATAAATATTGTACAAAAACATTTGTCTGCGCCATAACATCTGGTTGGCGTCATCTAAAGTATTCGTAAATAAAGTTATTAAATTCTGATATTAATGTGGTACGATTTAATTTTCTGGCCGCAAGCTAATGACCTTTCTAATATAAATTAACAATAAAATGGGACGAATCAATAAAAGTTTAATGTATGAAATGAATGTATAACTTTTACCGCTGTTCTCCTTCCACTATTGATATACTCGTACAATTACCCATATTGTGATACCATAATATGATAGGACGAATAGGTACCGTGTGTGTATTAAATATGGAAAGCTATTTATGTTTATTGCAGACCCACTGTGGTTAAATGATATGTCGACATATTTGTTTTTGCTGTTCAGATTTATGTACATATGTACACTAGAGTGGCGTCAAAAAAAGTTCGCATTTTCAAATCTTATATGAAATTATGGTTTGTTTTAAGAAAAAGGAGAAAAAATGCGGAACAAACCTACAGAAAAATACCTTAAAAATCGCAAAAATGCCCCCAAAGTCATAAAATATCTGTCAGAAAATGTTGAAAAATACGTATAAAAAATTCGTATGGCCACTAAATTATTAATTGAGACAACTTGACTAAACGAATGATACAGAAGTTCTTATATTTGGGGCTACTTTTACGTCCAATTCTCAGAATTGAGTCCCAAATCAATGAGCCGAAAAATGTTGTACTGTGTTTTTAAATATTATACAACAAATAAAACAAGTTTTATCAATGTTGTTTGTCTAATGATACTGATCTGTCTTAAAATATGTATTTGATAGCGCATAGATTCAAAATCGTACGTACGTATATACGAGTACTAGACAACCTATATCTGAACTTTTTGGTAAGATGCCGCACGATGCCGCATCAACGAGCAGGGGGGCATATAAATTCCATTATTTTTATCCCGTCACTTTAGAGAGGAGGGTATATATCATTTGATACGAGCCAAAAGTGTAACGCATCGAAGGAGTGACATAAGATCCCAGGTATGTTTGGCGGAAAGCATTTTAGCAATGTCCGTCAGTCTGTGTGTCTGTATTTCTGTATGCTGGCTGGTGCGCACGACAACTCTCGAAAGGATTAACCGATTGACCTCAAATTTGGTATATGGTAATATTTTTTCTCTATGTCCGGCTATGTTCGAATATGGGACATATTGGTCCACTCCTTCTAGTATCTCCCCCACAACGGGCTAACATTTAGCGAAATATTGATTGTTTAATAACTTCTATACCACTTACTCGAATCTTCTTAAATTCCACACATAATATTAGTTTATTAGTCGCTAATACCTCAAGAAAAATTGGCGCAGTTGCCACGTCCCTTTTAATACCTACCACACAAATTGACCATTTTGCCCCTAAAGTTAACTGCTTATAGCTTTAGTATCAGTTCATACAAATAGTTGAAATTTTGTACAGTGTAATGTTTTTATAGTACCTAGAGTTTAGAGAAAAGTGGGCTTTATTGGCACGGCCCTTTGGTACCTCCCACACAAATGGACAATTATACCCCAAAAGTTAACTGCTTATAACTTGAATATCAGTGCATACAAATACTTGAAATTCTGTACAGTGTAATGCTTTTATAGGACCTATAGTCCACTGAAAAACGAGCGTCATTGGTACGCCCGTTTTGGTACCTCTCGCACAATTGGGCCAGAAGTTAATGGTCTATAACTTAATACCACTAAATGCTTTATAGTTATTAGATTCAATTTAAATTGATAATAATTGAATAAAAACAAAACATAAATAAATTAACGAATATTTTTTGGTACTGAAGGTGAGGGGATTCGTAAGTCGGTTTACCCGAATGTACTTTCTTACTTGTTTTAATATGTTTGAATTGAAATAAAATATGTTTTTGGAGCACAATTTTTAAACAATACATATTTTGGTACACAAAATGTTATTTAAAAGTCAAAAAAATGTTTTTGGATCGCATATATTTCTACATTACCATAAAATATATTTGCACACTAATTTGCTCAAATAAAATATGTTTTTTTACACACACAAAATTATTTTTTCGGAATATCTAAATAAACTTCATTTAAAAAGGATTTTCATAACTATTCTAACTTTATCGAATTTCACTTTTAATTATAGCCGACACTACACTGTCGTACAGGGTATAATAACTTTGTGCATATATTTGTAACGCCTAAAAAACAAAGAGGTAGACCCATCGTTTATTATACAGATCGGCATAGAATCACTTCTTGAGTCGATTTAGCCATGTTCGTCTGTCTGTCCGTGTATTCTTGTGATCAAATTGCAGGTCGCAAATACGAAGTTGTCTTTACGAAAATTAGTCCATAGGCATTCCTTGGACTAGGGACGATCCCTATTGAAATGTGGCATATCGGTCCACATTTTGATATAACATTTTTCAATGGATCTGGCTGAAATTTAAGAATTTACACTTCATATTGGACCTAATCGTCATAGTAAAAATGGGACACATCAGTCCATGTTTTGGTATACCCCCATTTAAAGGTCCCGCTGCCGCAAAATGTCGAATGTAGGGTGTAAATGTTTTCTAAACCGGATTAAGCGTATACTACCTCCATAACCCAAGACAATCGCTTAATTTCATAAATCATATGATTCTGTTGTTTAATGTATTCTTTCTTCATTTCTCCAATTCTGCCCATCCATCCGTCCGCCGGTTCGTTCGTTCTCCCTCCATAGAGGATGTCATCTTATCATTTGGGGTTTTTTAATATTCTATTTTTCTTATTATTATTCTGTTCTTTTGTTATTGTTGTGTTTTCGCTGAATTGTTATTGCAAATTTCTTATGGAGAGCGATCACTTTGCGGTCTCTGGCCCCTTCCTTCCGTCCTCCCGCCCTCGGCTGTCTAATTACGTTAATATGCAAGAAAGGGGGACACCGATGATGAAGTGTCATTGACCACATGAAGTGCTGATACTCTCAGCCGATTCTCCGATCACTAAAGCTCGTTCTTCATCACCCAGTTTCGCGGCGATTCAATTGTAAGAATTTTTTTCAATGAGTTCTCATGTCATTTTTTTTTTACTTTTCTCAATGAAATAAAATAATAAATCTACTAAATCCATTCGCGCGTTTGCTAAGTGTCAGAAGGCGGAGTGTGTGTGTGTGTGGAAAATGTGATAAGTAGTGGAACCCAGAGTAGAACGTGTTATCATCATCAACACATAGTGGAATTGTCAATTCTATAGTCCAGAAAACACAGCATGAAAATGTTCTCTTTTATGTAAAGCAATAGAGGTCGACTCAAAAGATTCACTACCCAGCAACATCTTTGTAAGTACATGTCATTACCACTTGCAATACCTAGGAATAGGATGTCTATTACCCTCTGCATTACATTAAGTCTATAAATAATAACTTAATTTAGTAATTATTATAAAGCGATCATCCTATGAATAGCGGGGTAGGCCAGTAGCGGGTTCAAGCCCACCTCCCGACAAATTAAATTTTTCGGCATATGACGACAACAATCGCTAATTACGCTCCTCCCAATTTTACGCTCTTCAACTCTTCAACACCTCATTCCACCACTGCCGCACAAACACACTCAAAAAATTACTTACGTCCACGCTTACTTATTTATTTTTTTTTAAATACAGTTTTGGGGAATTTTTTGCATTTATTCTGCAACATTTTCTGCTTCGCACATACGTGCTCTTTTTAGCATATTTTCCATAACTTTTCGCAAAAATTTCGGAAAAATTCGATTATTTTTGTACGTTGCTCGATTCATAATTAATTCCTCAAGTCTCCTTTACAAAATGCTGAAAAAAAAACAAAGAAAGAATACGAGTAATAATTAAAAAAGTTATAAAGAATTCAAAAATTATTGCTAATGTAGCTATCGCACTTCTGCGTTTAGGTACATTTCGCTGAACAGGCTTTTAGTCTGGATATAGCTCACAGACTCCCAGACACCTGCAGTACCTATCAAGCCGAAATATTGGAAGTATGGGAAGTCGCCAAGCGGCTGAGTCGCAATATAGTAACCAACACTGGCGTTGTCATTTACTCGGACAGCCAGGCTGCCATCAATTCTCCGGAGTCTCATCCCTAAATTCACAAACAGCTCTCGACTGCTGCAGATCTCTTAACGATATGGCGGAGCATTTTAAGATACACCTCATATTGGTGCCTGGGCATGGGGATATCCCGGGGAACTGCAAAGCCGATTAACTTGCTAGGAAAGGGACAATATTACAAATTCTCGCAGAATTTGCATATATTGGTGTGCCACTATACACATGCAAGCTTTGGCTAAGTCAAGAGGCAATCAGGCAGCCCAACGAAAGATGGACAGAAATCGGCACTTGTGGGGTAGCTAGACAAATCTGGGAAATATATGACTTGATAAGGTTAAAATATCTCCTTGCACTAGAGAGGAAAAGATTGTCTAAGTTAGTATCAATTCTGACGGGACACTGCCAGTGCCTGATCGGCGAAAATACCGGAAGGTTGAGTATTGACTTCAAAGACTTCTGCAAAAGCTGTGGAGATGAGGAAGAAGTGGAGAGCATTGAGCACTTGTTATCGACTGTCCCGCCGTCGTCTGCAGATACTGTGGTCGACTTTTCTAGGTAGTCTATCAGATCTTTCCGGTACCGATATTCGAACTATCGATAACTTTGCATATCAAACAGGTTGGTTTCGATGAGGGGTATTTCAGCCCGTGGTAACACTAAGGACCTACATTGGTCTATGTGAGCTGCCAAAGCTGGCTGCCACCCTAACCTAAATTATTATTTATAACAATAATTAGATCATTATCTGGTCTGCACTTTGAGTACACGCTCAACCTAGATATTTCTTATTTATAACAATATGTAATTATGGATCATTAGATGATCCGCACTTTGATTAAATGCTACACCTGTGCAAACAGACATAATTCAATCCCTAAATAATTATCGGTACCACTGGTGGGAAATTTTTTTCTTTCGAAAACACTTTCTTCACTTATTATGCAGTACTTCGCCAGTAGGCTTGTTGGCCTTTGATGACATTGTCGTCAATGGTCATGTCATGCAGGACCTAAATCACATAAACTTTTCTTCCATGAGAACATAAGGGAAAATTCATTCATGACCTTTTGCAAGGCAAGTTCCATGACAAAATGGTGCATAAAACATGACACACTTCCAGGCAAAGTTCAAGATTGTCGGGCATGACAATCTGTTGGCGACAAGTTTGGGGACAGCATAGTACATCTGTTCCATAATTTGAATATAAGCGATAATGTTATGCATAATTTAGACGTCAGTAAGCGCAATGTTGTAGCACAGGCAATGAAGCCGACCAAAATTATGTGCGGCAGCGGCGCATGGAAATATACCGGCCGGCGGCGGCGGCTGGTCGGCTGAGCCGATCAAATTTCAAAAATCTGCTGAGCCGATAAAGTTCTATCAAACGATGACGCACGAATGTCATTCTCAGGCAAAGATGGCGCTTTAAGATATTTACAATTAGATGCAAAAACTTAAAATCAACACAAAAATTCAAGAAAAGTTATGGCAGATTTGATGTAATGTCGAAAATCGGTTCAATAAATCTCTTTGTAATAAAAGAAAATTTATTGTGTATGACTAGATTTTGCAAAAATTGATTCGGCCGCTCAAGAGCTATTGTAATTTCCGTAAAAACCTAAAACGCATTTTCAATTTCAAATCCCATAAATTTTTTGGATTTTTTTTTAAATAAAGGATAGCGAGATCCATTTAGAAACTTATTATAAATTTTTACGCATAAATGAACTTCATTAAAAATTCTGAATCTATTGTATCATTTAGTAGTCACATTCTAAATTTTCATAGTTGCATGAAATAAATCTTGTTGACTCGCCAAATAAAGTTCGCCGCCGATTTGCGCCGCGTCGGCTTTATAGCCTCTTGTAGCATTTCCGACGCAGCTTAGTGGAAGCACGTGAGATTTGCAGTTCGAGATTTCGAGTTCGCGGAGAGATTAAGACATTTGCAAATTATAACAGCGTAAATAAAAAAACAACTTAACATATGAGAATTAGAAGAGCCAATGACTTAATTAATATAAGATTTGTGACATTAAACATTGCCATCAGCCTGAAGAAAAAAATATGTTTCTATATTTTCTTATATATATGATTGAAGACATCCTCCATTAATTTATCGTCAATGATTTGCTGCGCTTGTGTGAAAATGTCGTCGAGAATTCTCTTTGCCAGTCCTCTAAGTGTCTTCAACGATTTATAAAGGGTCTTGTACCCGCTACAGGGATGTCCTTAAGACGTTCCCTACTGTGTCAATGCAGGCGATTGGCCATATTTATGACAAACAATATATCGCGAATTTCGTTCGAGTATACATACATACTCGCAAAGAAACCTATCTTTCCGCAGGAATGAAATTTAGACAACTAAACTCCTCGCTTTAGGGGACTGAAATTTCGTTTGTTAAAACATAAAATTAGTTTCCTTTAACGAAATTACTTTTGGTTTCTATTCATCCTGAACGAGGAGTGTTTCAGTGGCTTTTACTGTTCATTTGATGCTATTGCAGATGATACACTCTGCTGTTATGTACATTAATATGAACATTAATTTAAAGTGGTCTTCCAAGATGGATGGAGAGCAATAAAAGCCTCATTTGAAGGAGCAAGAAGAGAAGCAAACATACTTACTTATCATACTGAAAATATGGCTGAATACAATGAAATTATAAAACACAAGTAAGAAAATTTTAGTTAAGCAAACAAACTAAGGTAGTATATCCTCACATTGTGAGTAATGTAATATGGTACTTAGTGTGGAAGCCAGAATGGTGGTAGAATTTTGCGTTGCAAAAATTGTCTGAAATATACATAGAATATGAAGACTGATTTAGATGATAGCTACAGAAGCTATGGGAAGTTGTGTTCTCGTACCAGAAAGGATTTGACAAAATAGGAGAAAATTGCGAAGTTCTCTTATTATTACATTGACATATCCCAAACTACCGGCGATTCCAAAATGATTTTTTTTGACATATAGGGCACAATAAAAGTTACGCGTATAAGGTACACATTTTTATCCCCTCACCTTAGAGAGGAGGGTATAGATCGCTCATTTAGTGCAAGAACGGCACAACTCAAAGTTTCAAAATTTCTAGGTGCTCATATAAAAATGACCTGAACTTCAAAATGTAAGTATTATTGATGCATATTTTGGATTTGTGGGGTAGCCAACTATATTTCTCAAACTTAGAAATTGATTTTATCCCATTCGCCTGTCAGGTTCATTTTCTATAGACTACACATATTGTCCATAGGCGGAATTTCCAATTTTGAGATGTGAAGTTCTTGCAGTAAATGAGCGATATCATTTGCTACGAGCCAAATGGGTAACACATCGAAGGAGTGACCTAAGACTCCAAGTATTTTTGGCGGAAATACGATTTGGGTAATTTTAAGTCATTTGTCCGTCCGTATGTATTTCTGTCTAATGGCTGGTGCGCACGATAACTCTCGATAGGACTACCCGATTACTTTCAAATTTGGTAAGCGGTAATATTTTTCTCTATCTCCGGCCAAGTTCGAAGATAAGTCATATTGGTCGACTCCTTCTATTACCTCCCTCACAAAGGGTTAGCATTTAGTGACATATTGATTCATTAATAACTTCTATACTACTTACTCGAATCTTCTGAAATTCCACACATAGTATTAGTTTATTAGTCGCTAACACCTCAAGAAAAATGGGCGAAGTGGCCACCCCCCTTTTGATACCTCCCACAAAAATGGATCATTTTGCACCAAAAGTTAAATGGTTGTAACTTTAAAATTAGTGCTTACAGATACTTCAAATGTTTTACAGTGTAATGCTTTTATAGCACCTAGAGACCACTGAAAGGTGGCCTTTTGGCACGTTCTACACAAATGGACCATTTTGCACCAAAATTTAACAGCTTATAAATTTAATACCATTATATACTTGAAAGTCATTAAATGCAAGTTAAATAGATAACAATTTAATTAAAACAAAACCAGTAAGGAAAGGCAGAAAGTCGGGCGGGGCCGACTATATAATACCCTACACCTGCCTAACAATGCGATAAGGGTCATTGCCATAATAATTTGGAATAATTGGTAAATGGGTAGAAACATATTATCTAATTCTGAAACGATAATCGCTAAATTAAGCAATATTCGTTCCTAAATTGAGAAACATCTTTTTGGAAAATTTGAATGATCGGAAGTAAAATACAACTTCTATATATGGAGCTTTAATATAAATCTGAACCGATCTTCCCTGAATACTTATTCATGTAAAAAGACCTCCTTCTGTCGAATTTCGTACTGATCGGATATAAAATACAGTCTCTACAGCGCTTACATGTCAAATAGGGGGTAACATATATATGGGAGCTATATCTAAATCTGAACCGATTTTCTCCAAATTTGGCAGTATTCCTTCATGTAATAAGAAACCTCTTTCTGCCGAATTTCGCACTGATCGGATATAAAATACAGTTTTTACAGCGCTTACAGGTCAAATCGGGGGTAACATATATATGGGAGCTATATCTAAATCTGAACCGATTTCTTCCAAATTTAATAGTGTTCATCCATATAATCAGAAACATCTTTCTGCCGAATTTCATACTGATCGGATATAAAATAAAGTTTTTACAGCGCTTACATGTCAAATCGGGGGTAACGTATATATGGGGGCTATATCTAAATCTGAACCGATTTCTTCCAAATTTAATAGTGTTCATCCATATAAAAAGAAACCTCTTTCTGCCGAATTTCATACTGATCGGATATAAAATAAAGTTTTAACAGCGCTTACATGTCAAATCGGGGGTAACGTATATATGGAGGCTATATCTAAATCTGAACCGATTTCTTCCAAATTTATTAGTGTTCATCCATATAATAAGAAACCTCTTTCTGCCGAATTTCATACTGATCCGATATAAAATAAAGTTTTTACAGCGCTTACATGTCAAATCGGGGCTAACATATATATGGGGGCTATATCTAAATCTGAACCGATTTTAACCAAATTCAATAGGGATCGTCCTTGGGCCAAAAAAAGATATGTGTAAAGTTTCGTCGAGATCGGACCATAATTGCGACCTGTACTTTGATTACAAGAATACATGCACAGACAGACAGACGGACAGACAGACGGACAGACAGACGGACAGACAGACGGACAGACAGACAGACGGACATAGCTAAATCAACTCAGAAAGTGATTCTAAGTCGATCGGTATAATAAACGATGGGTCTGTTTCTTCTCCTTTTGGGTGTTACAAACAAATGGACAAAGTTATAATACCCTGTACCACAGTGTGGTGTAGGGTATAAAAATAAATAAATGTACGAATATTTTTTTGGGATTCTTAAGTTCGTTTACTCGACTGAACTTTCTTACTTGTTTTAATTTAAAATATTACTTTTTGGAAAAAAATCTATTTTAATTACTTTTTTAACAATATAAATATGTCATGTAACTTCCGAATATTAATCACATTGATATTACTTACAGATCTAGGCCGAAACAAAATATGTAAATATCTCTCGTAGAACAAATGTTATGAACATTCGAACGCAAACTCACTTCGATATTTTTTGGCCAATTTCTAATTTTTAAATGTTTAAACAAATGAATAAATTAGTTGTTTATTGTGAAGAAAAGACAATATTAAAATACATTTCATAGGGTGTCCTAAACACGAAAAAAATATTTAAAAAATACTTGAGTAAAATCGGCCTATTTAATATAGGGTAATACTCGTATTAGTCCAATTTTATACCCAACACCAAACTATGGTACAGGGTATAATAACTTTGTGCATTTGTTTGTAACACCAAAAAGGAGAAGAAATGGACCCATCTTTTATTATACCGATCAACACAGAAGCACTTTGTGAGTTGATTTAGATATAGCCAACATATATAAGTTACCCCCGATTTGACATGTAAGCGCTGTAGAAACTGTATTTTATATCCGATCAGTACGAAATTCGGCGGAAAGAGGTTTTTTATTACGTGAGTTAACAGTGCTGAATTTGGGTGAAATTGGTTCAGATTTAGATATAGCCCGCATATATAAGTTACCCCGATTTGACAAGAAAGCGCTGTAGAAACTGTATTTTATATCCGATCAGTACGAAATTCGGCGGAAAGAGGTTTATTATTAAATGAATGAATCAATAATGAATGCTGGGTCTCAAGATGGGTGATGGTGTTGCGAATAGTACGCTCAGAAGGCCGATTATGTTGACCATAAGTTGAGCGAAGTGCGCGAAACACATTCCTCACAGAACGTGAATTTTCGTAGAAAATGAAACGACTCACACGTGATCTGACAAAAAAGGCTATTGAAAAAAGTATCTCTACTTGGATCACCCGTTATAAGTTCCTGCCTATTTAGTATATAATCTAAAACTGAATTTGTATAATTTGGAAGAACTTAGGTTTCTGATCCAAGTTGATGAAAATCTGTTTAGATTATATATAGTCCCATCTGTTTGTTCTTTCCGATTTTTGTTTTATGAAGGAATACTGCTCATTTTAAGGTTATCTGCTAGTTACTGCTCGACTTTCTGTCTTTCGTTACTTGTTTGATATATCCTCCATATATAGCATCTCTCCGATTTAACTTCTTAATGTCATATAGACCACACAATTCAACTGGCCGGGCTGAAAATTTATATTTAGGTATATGTATATATATCCAAAACCCTTCATACGAGCAACTATCGTCATAGGTCCACGTTTTGAGATAGCTTCGATACAAAGGGTCCTCTAGATTTATTGCAACAAAACAAATTTCAACGAATCTGGTTGAAATTTGGTAATATGTGTTTATTAGTACTCGAAACTACCCAGCAAAAAAAGAGCATCCAAAGAAGCAATAAAAATCCCCAACTTATGATCCGGAAGTTGTTCCAATTTGGATTTTCACCAATGAATTTAACAAGGGGTCGTCGCGCCGGGGAATTACTTCTTTGTCACCACTTTTGCACAACTCCTTTTAAAGCAATGTAAGATTTGCTTTTTTTGGTGTTGTATTTATTTGATGAATGTATGTCGTTCTTATTAACATCTTTAGGTCCAGAGATCTCTTATTTTAAACGAATACAAACGTTGGCATAGGGAAGGGAACGTATAAATAATATACTATTGGCCAATAAACAATCATATACTATATGTATGTACGAGGTATGTTCAAAAAATATCGAGAATTTTGTATTTTTTCAAAAAGTATTTATTTATTCATGAATATCTATTTTGTCCCCTTCAAAGTAATTCCCCTCGGATATAATACACTTCTGCCAAAAGTTTTTTCCAATCCTCGAAGCACTTCAAATAATCATTTTTTATGATCTTGTTCAGCTCCTCCTTAGATGCCGTCTTTATCTCCTCAATCGTGGCGTAGCGTCGTCCTTTTATGGGCCTTTTCAGGTTTGGGAACAAAAAATAGTCACAGGGGGCTAGGTTAGGGGAATACGGTGGCTACGGCACCATTACTGTGTTGTTTTTGACCAAATATTCGCGCACAAGCAACGATGTGTGTGCAAGGGCGTTATCATGGTGCAAAAGCTAGTTTTTGTTCTTCCACAAATCCGGGCGTTTTTGGCGGATTGCTTCGCGCAATTTGCGCATAACTTGCAGGTAATATTCTTCATTGACCGTACTACCATGTGGCAAGAACTCATAATACACGCCCCGGCAATCAAAGAAAACTGTCTCACAGTCAACATTCGGAATGCGTCAGCGCACTTTATTTTGTTTTTCACACAAAATTTAAAGCAGAAAAAAATTTGATCCATTTTCTGAAATAGATAAAAATCGAAGACAAGTTAAAACACATCCAAGCACAACAGCTGTCAAAAATTAGCTAAACATTCAAAATGGCCGACCTTGTCAGCATAAGTAAGGGACATGTAGCGACCAACATAACGCTACAAAAATCAAATACACGCAGTCCGCGAAAATTAAAAATTGGCGATATTTTTTGAACATACCACGTAAGTATGTTTAGGACATTTGAAGATATTTGTAATCTGTATGGTGTAGCTGGCTCTTGAAAAGTGTGACCGAATGACCCCATAGTGTAACTTCTAGTAACATTTTCGCAAATGATCAACATTCTCTCTAAAAAAAAGTATTTTTATTTTATACTGTACGAGTAATACAGGGTTTTCCAACAAGAGGTGTTATTTTGAATAACCCGGTATTTCGGTAGCTGTCACTTTTGAAGCTTTTAGTCTTTGACATTTGACAAGTAGAAACTACGCCATTACAAACGGAGTTGGATGGTATTGATCAGGACAGCGTTTACTTTCAACAAGACGGCGCTATGTGCAACACAAGCAACGAAACCATTGCTCTGTTACGGGAAAAGTTTCCGGACCGTGTTATCTCTCGAAGAGGTGATCACAATTGCCCACCGAGATCTTGTGATTTAACACCTTGCGACTTCTTCCTTTGGGGCCACGTGACAGATAAGGTCAACGCCAACAGCCCAGCGTCGATTCAAGACCTCAAAGATAGAATTCGTGAGGCTATCGAGGACATAGGGCAGCCACTTTGCGATTTGGTTATGGAAAATTTCATGAAAAGGATATGGCCCTTAAAGCGTGGTCGTGGTGGCCATTTGGTACATGTCGTTTTTCATTATTAACGGCATACCTTCCTCTTTATTATGAAACTAGCGGACCCGGCGAACTTCGCCTCGCCCCAATTTAACGCCTTCAGATAAACTCCAGAGTGATAATAAAACACAGATAGTTACAATTTTAATGCGATTTGTTTAAAAGGAATCGAAATCAGTAGAGAGCGATGTGATAAACAACAAACAACGAAGACAGAAGACAGGCAACGTACAGATGACCGTGCGAAAAACAGGGAAATTCGAGATTAATTCCACAGACTTCCTACGATTTGTCTTGAGATTTATTGATTGTCATCGTAAAAGCCAATCGTACAGGGAACTGAATCCGCTTGAATTGGAATGAAAGATCAGTTGGAATAATCGGAATTCGTGGGATAAGGACTTCCTCTCCTTTGAATTTTCCCTTGATGATCGTCGCCTGAATCACATTGTCCATCAGTTTCATAATGGACAACCGCGAACTATGCACAATTTCGGATGATTCAGATTCCGCAACATGATTATGATCGATTCCACCTTCAGCTGTAAATTATGCGGCGGAGCTCCTGGCACATCAAGCGAGTTCGATTTTACTTTGAATAATAAAATTCATGCTATCGACGTCCTTATTCTTCGCTGCTAATATTGCCCGTTCACTAATCTAATCGAGATTTGGAAACACTTTGGTGATGAGTTCCTCGTTCGACGATGTGAACTCGCAAAAATTTGCCGGGAACAATATCAATGCAGTGGAAACATCAACAGTAATTTGGCCATTGCCAAGCGCCAACAGTTGTTTCGAGAATTCAAGAGCCGATGAGTCGTTCTGCAACGCGACTCTCATGTTCGTGGTCAATTTCAACTTCTTGACATGCCGCCACAAAGACCACGATTTCAGGCATGCATTAATTTCATCGGGATGACGGGAAGCGTTTGACGAAAATCTCCGGAGAGCAATATCATAGACTCACCAAATTGTCTCAAATCACGTCGTAAATCCTTCATCGTTCGGTCAACTGCCACCAGAGCTCGTTTATGCGCCATCGTGCATTCATCCGAAATTATGATTTTGCAGTGCCCGCAATCCAATAAGATAACCTTACCTCTTATACTCAAACTTATTATCTGAAAAAATTTTCGAACTGATAAATACCGCGTTGAATTTTAATTGATCGTAATGCTTGTACCGTTTGTCGATGTGATACGCGAAATCAGTGTAACAATACGCAAAACTCGAATGAATTGCAGCAAGAAAAATAACACATACTCGTACATATGTTTAATAGAAAACTTTTTTGTTTAATAGAAAATTAATAAAAAAAATTGGATTCAAAAAGAGAGTAGTAGATAGGAACAGTAGGAATCACGCAAGAAATAGCAATTTTCGATTTTCCCAATTTTCCGACTTTTTCCAAAATTTTCTTGTGTATTCTTCTTATTTGGCCGGAGACCTGTCCGAATTGGTGCTAATCACCGAAATCGGTCCAGGCGTTCTCGAGTTATAAGCGTAGTAACTAACATCACTTCCTTTTATATATATAGATAAACATCCGATCATTTAGCATTTTTCATTGAATACCAAAATAACACCTCTTGTTGGAAAACCCTGTAAATGTTTTCTTTCCTATACATTATATGTCAAGACTTAGTCAGAAATAAAATACATGTAAAAAAATGCTAACCTAACTAATACATTACACAAATGTTTACAATTTTAATTTCTAATGGATTTATTTTTATTTTAAATTGAATTGATATTTTCCGAATTGCTTTTGTAAACGGTGTTGTTTTTTCTATCAAAACATTTCGCCTTATTTTATATAAAAAGTTTTGTACAAATAAGATAATTATACAAATATTTATTTTTATTTGTTTTCTTTTTTTTTATATTACAGTATAGCAGTATTGACACGAGTTATCTCAGCGTTTATGTTATGCATCCATTTTGGAATAAATGTGTTCAGGTAAGTGCATATTTGGTGGGGATTTAATTTTCAACTAACCCCGAACCGTTTTAGTATCTTCCAATGTGGTTGGCACCGAATATCTTAACATTTGTGGGATTCCTTATGACAGTCGTTAATTTTGTGATATTGGCTTATTATGATTGGGATTTTGCTGCAGCAAATCCAGCAGAAAATACAGTTCCAAGATGGGTGTGGTCAGTGGCGGCTTTGAATATATTATTGTACTATAATTTGGGTAAATTAGCGCGCTCGTTCTATGCTGTGCTCCGTTTCGATACTAATAGGTTGATTCTTATCTTGTAGATGGCATGGATGGCAAACAGGCACGTCGCACGGGGACAAGTGGTCCCCTTGGAGAGCTATTCGACCATGGACTCGACTCCTATTCGGCAGTACTAATACCGATCTATATGTTTTCTCTATTTGGCACTGATGATTTGCCAGCACTTCGTATGTTTTTCGTGATATGGAATGTGTTTCTCAATTTCTATCTGACCCATGTGGAGAAGTACAATACAGGTGTTATGTTTCTGCCATGGGGTTACGACTTCACCATGTGGGTAAGTGGTTATTGATTTGATGGTACTGTTGAGTTGTTTGTATTTAGTACTGATCTATTTTTGACAGGGTGTCAGCATAACGCTATTCCTCACGACTATTATTGGACCGGGCATTTGGCGCTACCGTACATTCTTCAATCTGTCCATGGCAAATGTGTTCGAAATTATTTTGATTGGTTCGGGCATTGTGACAAGTCATCCAATTATCATCAAGAATATATATATGTAAGTACACCTGCAACAGAACGATTGTGATATGACTATAAGTGTAAAATGATATACTAGAAACTATGACGGAATTTGGGGGAAATAAATGACAATAGTTTCAATCAATGCACCGCACCTCATTGTCGTCAACACAACTAAGTCCATCCGATTTGTATTTCGTCATCAGAAACGAAAAAAAGGCGAATCAACAAAAAATCTTATGTTGAGTTATTGCTAAGTAATAGTTTATAGATTTAAAATACCACATACACATTAATTTTCAGCGCCCTACTATATAAAATGGCTATTTATTAACGATATTCAAAAGGGCCTATCAACAAATGATTTCTTTTTCAATAGTTAAAATGCCTATTCCACATTTTTCAGAAACAAGTTATATAAAGCATGGTTGTGTGAATTAATATATGCATCATCATTCTAGCGACAACATTTTTAATTTTATGATTTTTTTTGCTTCTCATTTAAAATATTCAAAAATGATGATTAACCCCTTTCGTTTCTGATGACAGTTTGTCATTGGTGAGCAGTTCGAACAACCCAAAAAAAATACTCCTTTTAATTTTAACAAAATTTATCACAATAATTCTCCTACAGGCAAAGAAAAGATTAGTTACTCCTAAACGAAAAATTAAATAAACGTTTGTCGCAAACGATGTATGTATATCCCAAAACCCAAAGAAACGCTTATATCACATTAGAGTACTTATCATAAATGATTTATTTAGTTGTTATTGTTGTTTTTGTATGTGATATTATGTTTTTTTAGTTTTTCCTGAAGATGATCCACAACGAGGATCGAAATATTGAAAAAATAAATAAAATTTAACAAACAAACCCCTTTGACCTCGAGCTCAATTAATAAAAACATCCAACAAATTAATAAATGATTTATTATACCCTCACTTTAGTGATACGAGGGTATATATCATTTGCTACGGATAAACTATTTATAAGACCGCACTCTCACAAAATGAGAACAAGTTACGTTCTTTGTTCTAACAACTCTCTTAAAAAAGTGCAATCATGTTTAAATACAATGTGTTTCCTTAAACGTTTCTCGTTTACCGTAAACATACATTATGACAATTTTGGAATGAAACAATGTTCGTGTACCGCAATAGAAACTACGTTTACGATAAACGATTTTATTCACTGGTAATATTTCAACTATTACGGGAAAAGTAAAGCGTTTTAGACAAAGAACTATGCTTGCGATAAACGATCTCCAAACTTTTTTTCTTTGCGTGTAGTATGCGGGAATATTTTGGTGTTATTAGTTTTTTAAAATTTGCTGTGTTGGCCTATCTAAGGGATTTTTTCTCAAAATTGCCTTTTGTTAATATCATCACATCTTCTTAATTACTTCACGTGTTTTGAAGATGTTAATACAAATGAAAACCTCTGATTCTCCTCTTCAAAGCTGTGGAATAGAATATGTATGTACACACAGTGTTTAAGTCCGCGCCAGGATGGCGGGACTTAAAAAAAAGAAAAACACAAAATTTTATTTATATTATTATTTGATTTTGGCCGTGAGCCGTAGCGGTTTGGCAGTGTGCCATAAGCGGGTGAGTCGTGAACTGCTTCAAAAAACGGCGGCGTTACCAGCACCATGACGGCGTTAGCAGCAATGCATTTCAGCTGCATCGTTGTTGAAGTGAAGGTAGGGGCGCTGCTGTTGATGAACAGCTGTTGGCACTTCAACATACCGCCTCCCTTGCACGAGTGCAATGCCAACTGGATGACTCAACTATTTGTTGTCATTGCTGGATGTTATTGATGCTGCTGTTCCTTGTGATGCGAATTGTTGTTGTGGCCGTTGCAATTTTTTGAGTTCGACTGCAGTGCATTTGCGGGAAGCTTAAATTCTGTTGTCATCCGTTGCTGGCTCGTGAAGCCTTGTTTCACGTGATGAAATCAATGGTGGAGCGACGGAGACAATTGACTTTCCACGTAGTGGCAAAAATTTAAGCAAGGCACTGTCTACCTATATCTGTACACATATAAGTATTTCGCGCACAACACAATTCACCGGGTCACTGGATCGGATCTTTGGTTTGAAGGACCATGTTTAAGTCCGCGCCAGGATGGCGGGACTTAAAAAAGAAGAAAAACACAAAATTTTATTTATATTTTTTATTTATATTATTATTTGATTTTGGCCGTGAGCCGTAGCGGTTTGGCAGTGTGCAATAAGCGGGTGAGTCGTGAACTGCTTCAAAAAACGGCGGCGTTACCAGCACCATGACGGCGTTAGCAGCAATGCATTTCAGCTGCATCGTTGTTGAAGTGAAGGTAGGGGCGCTGCTGTTGATGAACAGCTGTTGGCACTTCAACACACAGAATACAGTTTGGTTGCCTCAACCGAATTTTGATAATTCTGTCTACTATCATGCGATTCCATCAGGACAACCAATATTTTGGTTGTGGTATACTTCTGCTTCCATGTTGACAACAATCGTATTTGGTTGCGCCAGCTACGAAAATGGTGGCTTAAATTATCTGTTGTAGTTGCCACAACCAACTGTTTGGTTGTTTTGACAATTTGTCAGTCATATACTACCGACAATTAGTTAAAACAGTTTTCATTAATTTTTATTTTATTTATTGAACAAAAAAACAATTCATAACAAAATTAAAAATCTCATATTACAAATTCATCACTATTGAAAAAAGTAAAATATATTTGACACACATTTAAGTACACAAAACAAAAACAAAACTTGTATGCACATATAGCTTAACCCTGTGCTTTCAATTTCATGATTGTTGCTTTTATTTTTTATTTATGTAAAACATTTTGCACAACATATTCTGCATTCCACACATTATTATCCACTCAATATTATTTTTAATTACCTATACCGCTCTTGAACAAAATGTTGAAGATTTTTTTATGTCGAGTAATTTTATTTTTTGTTTGTCATGTATCAGCAAAAGAACAGCAACCAATCTTTCGGTTGTATTTCCCAAAATACATTTAATTAATCTAAATTTGGGAAATGATTGGGATAACCAATAAACGATCATTTATTAAATGTATTTTGGGAAATACAACCGAAATATTGGTTGCTGTTCTTTTGCTGATACATGACAAACAAAAAATAAAATTACTCGACATAAAAAGATCTTCAACATTTCGTTCAAGAACGGTATAGGTAATGAAAAATAATCTCGTATGGATAATAATGTGTGGAATGCAGAATATGTTGTGCAAAATGTTTTACATAAATAAAAAATAAAAGCAACAATCATGAAATTTAAATTACAGGGTTAAGCGATGTTTGCATAAAAGTTTTGTGTTTTTTTTTCGTGTACTAAAATGTGTGTCAAATATTTCCACATCTCATAATAGTGATGAATTTGTAATATGAGATTTTTAATTTTGTTATTGTTTTGTTTTTTGTTCAATAAATTAAATTAAAAATTAATGAAAACTGTTTTTAATTAATTGTCGGTAGTATATGCCTGACAAATAGTCAGAACAACCAATTTTTTAAAACAGTTGGCTGTGGCAACTACGTCAGATAATTTTAGCCACCAGAAGTACACCACAACCAATATTAGTTGTCCTGATGGAATCGCATGATAGTAGACAGAACTACCTAAATTTAGTTGGCAAATAATTCGGTTGAGGCAACTGTGTGTCATTTTACCGAAGAAACAATGCCTATTTGAAGAAAATCTATAGATAAATTATAGCGCTTTTGGTAGAAATAAGAGAATTTCAACATAGTCCTCTTTTTATTATAAAAGAGGACTATGTTGAAATTCTCTTATTTCTCCCAAAAGCGCTATATTTTATCTATAGATTTTCTTCAAATAGGCTTTGTTTCTTCGGTAAAATGCTAGCTTTCAAAATATGAAACATACAAATTGTTTGCGATTTTTTATGTTTTTTTTCGTACCAAATTGTTTGCGATTTTTTTGGTTTTTTTCGTACCAACAAAAAACAATTTTTTGCGAAAAACTTTTTTCGAATTGTTGTATATACAGTTACTAAACTTCTATTTGCACGTGAAAGTGTCTGGTTAATATATGTATGTAGTCCTCATAGTTTCCTTTCATTTAAATTATATCCCGTCCTTATCGAGCTTATACTTCGTCCCTTCGACAAAAATGTTGTAAACTAATATTGAAATAGATGATTTGTAGATATTGTTGGACCTCTTTACTATGAATACAATGTAATTCTTTATTCCTTGTAGGTCCTATAAAAATAAAACCGGTAAAATGAGGCCCTTTATGGAGGCTGCCCGTCCAATGTTTGCCTTCCTGTGGTTGTTCGTCATCACCACAATCTGGGCGCTGTTCTCACGCAACAATGTTCTGAGTTTGGAACCCCGCATAATGTTTATCTTATTCGGAACACTATTCTCAAATATAGCGGTATATTAAGAGCTATGTGAACCTTTTAGATTATTTTTTTAATTTACAATTTGATGCTTACAGTGTCGTCTGATAGTCGCCCAAATGTCCGACACTCGTTGTGATGGTTTTAATATTTTGATGTGGCCTTTGGCCGCCACTGTGGCAGTCAGTTGTTTCCCCTGGTATAAACAGATCATGGGCAGCGATATCGATGCCAATGTGGAGAGATGGATTGTCCAGGGACTGACGATATTTGTGACGGCAGCACATTTACACTATGGACAGGGGGTGGTAAGTGCTGTTGATAATCACATTAATTAGGTAAGATCTCTTCCAATGATTTGTTTTAACTCTGTTCCAGGTTCGCGAAATGTGTGATCACTTTAAGATTCGTTGCTTCAAAGTAAGAGAACACTCAGTGTCCACTTCAAAACCGAGGGAATCGAAGCATGAATAACTTCACCGCCACCAACTACCCAAGTCATTGATGGGGTTTACTATTTTATTTAAACTAACACCGAAAAGGGGCCAAATGAAACCACACACATATGTGATTGTCCTCCTCAAGGATTTTGTAATGTGTTATTATCCTTGTATTTATGTTGTGTCGTCCGATTGCAGTGGGAGGGTGTGATTGCAAAATTTTGTTAACGCCCCTCAATTCAGACTTTTTTTTTGGCGATTTTATTCGATAAGCGGAATGTGATCTTTATGTGTATTTGTTTGTTTGGTTTTAGTGATGATGATAACATTATGTATTAATTATTATGAAATGTTTTAGCATGTTTAGCATTTATATATATATGTGTGTGTGGGGTGTATGTATTGGAAAGTATTTACAATAGGCGTGTTTTTGATAGACAATTCACAACTACAAGACGAGTCATACATATTATATGCTGAGGCTTAAAACAAAAGTGAACTGATTGCATATAATTTAAAGCGATGACGTATATCAATATGTTGGATATTCGAAAAGTGGGACCATCACTAGTCAAAATAACTCTATAACTCGAAAAAAAGACTGTGATAAAAATGCCAATCCTATGTAAAATCTACTAACACACATTTCACAATTAAGCAACTATTAATAAGCCGATTTTCACCATATTTAGTTAGAACTAACTGAATGTTAAAAAAGGAAGCCATAGCATACAATTTTATGGCTATAATTGTAGAACTGTAGGTTAGCTCGAACTTTAGGTTAGCTCTAACTGTACGATAAATAGACTTGGTGAAAATAGCCCTAAGTGCCCAAACAAATTTAGATACGTCGGTTATACAAACTTGGAACAGAAGTGTTAATTTTTCTTAAGATTTATTAAAAAAAACAATTTAGTAAAATACTGCTTAGCCATTCTTTACACTGTGCAACAGTGAAAAAATACACGGATCTGACGGTATAGGTTCGATTCTACTACCAAAAGGTAGTATAACCCTATACTCAGTTTGGCGAGATTGGTGACCAATTTTTTTTATGGGCCTCGAAAGATTCGGAAAATCAGTGGACCCCTTGAAAAAAGGTGTCATCGATTTTTGAGCAACAGCTACTTCAGACTTGGTGATAGCGCTTAACTATATTTGGCAATAATGTAGCTAAGAACACGTTGAACATTTCATGCCAAAAAAATTTTGTTTTCCTGCACTTTTTTTCGAAAAACATAGGATTAAATTTATTTGTTTTCAATTTTTTCGGCATAACTTTAAGGGATCGCTGATTTTTTACTAACAATATTTGGCAATATTGTAGCCACGGTAAATCTGAACAATTTTTGTGAACATGTCATTACAATCTGAACGTGTCTAGGCACCTTAAATAGCTCAAAAATCCACATTGTACCCCAAAAATGTAAGTATTTCACTGTTATGTAACAAAAATATATTTTTCTGGTATAGGGTATGTTCAGCAATTTTATAGAAAATATTAAGGCCAATAATTTTGTGGAACATTCTAACCCTCTAGCTCCCCCACATAACTGTAATTTTTGGCCCCATTTTAAGAAATCGTAAAAAACACCCCTTAAAAGGGGGAGGGCGGGGATGAAATGTTCTACAAAAATGTTCGCCATAAAATTTTACTATATGTGTCAGAACACACCAAAACCCAAATCTTAACACAAAAACCCAAAAAACGGTCAAATTCCAGTCAACAACGTTCTTTACTGGTATCTTCATTGCTTCAACCACTAGATCGTGCGACTAACATTGCTGCACGATCAGGAATTTTACCTTTTTTTGGTGTTTGTGTTATGTTTTGAGCTCTGGTGTGTTCTGACACATATAGTAAAATTTTATGGCGAACATTTTTGTAGAACATTTGGCATGAAATGTTAAGAGACTTTGTACAACGTGTTCTTAGCTACATTATTGCCAAATATAGTTAAGCGCTATCACCAAGTCTGAAGTAGCTGTTGCTCAAAAACCAATGACACCTTCTTTCAAGGAGTCCACTGATTTTCCGAATCTTTCGAGGCCCATAAAAAAAAAATTGGTCACCAATCTCGCCAAACTGAGTATACTACCATTTGGTAGTATACTACCATTTGGTAGTTATACTACCATTTGGTAGTAGAATCGAAGCTATACAGTCAGGTTCGTGTATGTTTCAAAAAGTGTTCATTTGTTGCATAGTGTTATCAACTCATTAATTCAAAGCAATTAAAAAAATTTCAATTTAAAATAAATCATTTGAAATTAAAAAATGTAATTGAAATTCAATACAAATCAACTGAAATTCGAATTATTCCATTTGAAATATAAAAACTTTCAATTGAAATTTAGTCGAAATTCAAAACAAATAAATCAAAATTCAAAACAAATCAATTTAAATTTAAAAATCCATTTGAAATTAAAAAAAAATCAATTGAAATTCAAAATAAATCAATTGCAATTCAAAACCAATTAATTGAAATTCAAATTACTCCATTTGAATTTAAAAAATGTCAATTGAAGTTCAAAAAATCCATTTGAAATCTAAAAATTCCCTTAGAAATTAAAAAAATATCAATTGAAATGCATATGGAATCAATTGAATTTCAAATTACTCTACTTAAAATTCAAATTACTCCATTGATATTAAAACATCCATTTGAAATTCAAAATAAATCAATTGAAGTTGGAAACAATGATTTGAAATTCAAAACAAATCAACTGAAATTCGAATTATTTCATGTCAATGGAAATTTAAAAAAACTATTTGCAACTCAAAATAAATCAATTGAAAATCAAAACAAATCAATTTAAATTCAAGTTACTCCATTTGAATTTATAAAATCTCAACTGAAATTTAAAAAATCATTTTGTTAAATTGAAATTCCTAAAATGTCAATTGAAATTAAAAAAAAATATATTTTAATATCAAAATAAATGAAGTAAAACTCAATACAAATTAATTGAAATTTATAAACCGTCAATTTAAATTCAAAAACTCCATTTGAAATTAAAAATAAATCAATTAAAATTCAAAACTAATCAATTGAAATTTAAAATATTTAATTTGAAATTAAAACAATGCCAATTCAAAAAATCCTTTTGAAACTAAACAATACAATTAAAATTCGAATTATTTCATTTGAAATTCCAAAAAATTCACTTGAAATTCAAAACTAATCAATTAAAACTCAAATAGTGCTGTTTGAAGTTCAATTATGCCATTTGAAATTAAAATTATTCCATTTGAAATGGAAAAAAATGTCAGTTGGAATTCAAAGTAAATCAATTGAAATTCGAATTATTCCAGTTAATATTAAAAAAAAATCAATTGCAATTCAAAAACCCCTTTGAAATTCAAAGTAAATCAATAAAAAATTCAAAACAAATCAATTGAAATTCAAATGGCTCCATTTTATTTAAAAAATGTCAATTGAAATTAAAAAACCTCTTGAATATCAAAGTAAATCAAGTAAAATTCAAAACAAATTAATTGAAATTCATAAAATGTCAATTTAAATTAAAAAAATCAATTTGAATATAAAAATCAATGAAGTAAAATTCAAATCAAATTAACTGAAATTCATAAAATGTCAATTGAAATTCAAAAAATCCATTTGAAATTAAAAAAAAACAATTGAAGTTCGAATTATTCCATTTGAAATAAAAAAAAAATTTCAATTGAAAACATCCATTTGAAATTCAATTGAAATTCGAATTATTCCAGTTAATATTAAAAACATTTCAATTGCAATTCAAAAACCCCTTTGAAATTCAAAGTAAATCAATAAAAAATTTAAAACAAATCAATTGAAATTCAAATGACTCCATTTTAATTAAAAAAATGTCAATTGAAATTAAAAAACCTTTTGAATATCAAAGTAAATCAAGTAAAATTCAAAACAAATGAATTGAAATTCATAAAATGTCAATTTAAATTAAAAAAATCCATTTGAATATAAAAATCAATGAAGTAAAATTCAAAACAAATTAACTGAAATTCATAAAAGGTCAATTGAAATTAAAAAAAAGAACATTCCATTTGAAAAAAATTACAATTTAAATTCATAACATCCATTTAAAATTCAAAATAAACCAACTGAAATGCAAAATAAATCGAATGAAATTCAAAACAAATCAATTGAAATTCAAATAACTATTTGAATTTAAAAATGTCAATTGAAATTAAAAAATCTATTTGAAATTCTAAATAAATCAATTGAAATTAATAAAATCCGTTTGAAATTAAAAAATATCAATTGAAATGCAAACCAAATCTATTGAGATTCAAATTACTTCACTTGAAAATCAAATTACTTCATTGATATTAAAAAAATCAATTTGAAATTCAAAATCAATCTATTGAAATTGGAAAGAAATGATTTGAAATTCAAAACAAATCAATTGAAATTCGAATTATTTCATTTTAAATTAAAAAATGTCAGTTGAAATTTGAAAAATCCATTTACACTTCAAAATAAATCAATTGAAATTCAAAGCAAATCATTTGAAATTTAAATTACTCCATTTGAATTTAAAAAATGTCAATTGAAATTAAAAAATCCATTTGAATACAAAATAAATAAAGAAAAATTCAAAACAAATTATTTGAAATTCATAAAATGTCTATTGAAATTAAAAAAAATCATTTTAATATCATAATAAATAAAGTAAAATTCAAAACAAATTAATTGAAATTCATAAAACGTAAATTTAAATTCAAAAGCTCCATTTGAAATTCAAAATAAATCAATTGAAATTAAAATTATTTAATTTGAAATTAAAACAATGTCAATTGAAATTCAAAACAAAACAATTGAAGTTGGAATTATTCCATTTGAAATTCCAAAAATTTTAATTGAAATTAAAAATATCCATTTGAAATTCTAAACAAATCGATTGAAATTCATATTATGCCTTTTGAAATTCAAATTATTCCATTTGAAATTCAAATTATTCTATTTGAAATTCAATATTCCATTTAAAATTAAAAGAAAATTTCAGTTGAAATTGAAAATAAATCAATGGAAATTCAAATTACTCCAGTCAATATTAAAAAAATTCAATTGAAATTAAAATCCACTTTGAAATTCAGAATAGGTGAATAAAAAATTCAAAACAAATCAATTAAAATCCAAATTGTTCCTTTTAAAAAAATTTCAATAAAATTCAAAATATTCATTTGAAATTCAAAATAAATCAATTGCAATCCAAATTACTGCATTAAAAAAAATGTCAGTTGAAATCCTAAAAATCCATTTAAATTAAAAAAAAATGTCAATTGAAATTACAAAATCCATTTTAAATTTAAAATAATCTTTTTATTTAGTTGTTTTTAATTAATAAACAAGCTCGAAATTTCTTTAAAGTTAAAAAATTTCAATTGATACTGAAAACATCCATTTGAAATTCAAATAAATCAATTGAAACTCAAAATAAATCAATTAAAATCAAAACAAATATAATAAATTCAAAGTACATCAATTGAAATTAAAGAATGTATGCATATGTTGGTTTAGCATTTATTTTGTGCAGTTGCAAATTTTGTATTTTATTTTGAATTCAAAATAAATCAATTGAAATGCCATTTGAAATAGAAAAAAAAATAAATTTTTGTTTTTGACTTGACTAATTTTAAAATATATTATGTGAACAAAAATTTACTTGAATTTATTAAAAAAGTTATAAAGTTCTAAAAAAAACAGTAATCAGTATACATTTTGTTTTTTTTTTAATTTCAAATGGACAACTTTGGATAACAATTTTTTAAATAATGTCGTTTGAATTTCAAATGACGTATTTTATATTAAAAATGTTTTTTTTTTAATTTCAAGTGATATGTTTTGATTTTAAAATGAAAAATTTTGAATAACAAATAAAATATTTGAATTTCAATTAATGTTTTTGGAATTTCAAATAGAATTTTTGAGTTTCAATTGATGTTTTTTGAGTTTCAAATGGAATTTTTTTATTTAAATTCATCTTTTTCCCATTTCCCATTTCGAACTTCAATTGATGTTTTTTTATTTCAAATTGAATCTACGAATTTCATTTAATTTATTTCGAAGTACAGTTGTAAATGGTATTGAAAATTGTAAAGACTTGTCATAAAAAAACTATTTTATAATTCCTATGAACTGATTTCACTAACCAAGATTTCACTAATTGTAAAGTCCACTTTATACGATATGAAATTTCATCTGATTTGATCAAATATATATTTTTGAAAATCATATGTAAAAGTTGTATTGTCTAAAGCGGACCTTAAGAATACAGCTTGGCAACATTCCACACTAAATTTGTTATAGAAATTATTTTATATCGCACCTGTTACACAAAAATATAATAACTCAAAATTTATTATATGTCACTAAAATCAAAAACAGTTGCTCTTTCTTAAAAAACCTAATGGAAAATTAACAAAAACTTCAATCAAAATTATCAATAAGATATATAAGATAACGATCCATTTTTGCACAGCAGATGAAGGCTAATCTTTGGCTATTGGTTTCTTGAAAGAAGTGAAAATATCAAAATTTTGACTACACTTTTTTGTAACAGTTGCGATATATATATTATTTGTTTGTAAATAAAAGTGTTCACTTATGTTTAATGAAATTTAGTTCTGAATATAATCTCTGAACTAAGGTTTGCTATAAATTAACTTCATATCGATATCTCCATTCCAAAACATGCTAAGTGGAAACAGGTTTCCTAGAGAGGCGATTAAAGTTTACTTACTAAACATTTTAAATTTGTGTGAAATTCCTCTATAATGTAAATCGAATGACCTCTACTGCCTTCCGCATAACTTTTGATTGGTTTGGCGGAGAAACTCGCAATAATAGACCGAATAAAATTTGGAATATTTAGAATTTAAAAATGCAATGTCCCTAAATCCTGCCAAGTCGACCTAGGATACTTTGTAATGAAAGTATCGATATGTATTTTACTATTTAAAAAATATCCTATAATTTTTATGTGAATAGTTCTGAATGACCTCTGTTCTAGAGTTCCTTTGTATAACAGATTTTATAAATTTAACAAACAAACTTAATTTCATATCTCTCTTTATGAAATTGATCATAAATGTCTCATAATTAATGGGACTATTATTTGAATCTGATGAGTATACATAGTTTTTTTCTTACTTTAAGCATATGTAATTATTTAGATTAGATATTAATATAGCATTAATGTGTGTGTGTATGTATGTATGTTTTGCATGTATTGAATTGGGGAATTCAAATTGGCTCATGAAAAAATATGATTTTATTCACACAACCCAACGATTTTATATATCCCTATGTAAACAGATAACCAAATCAGCGGCCATAGAACAGGAACTGGAGGCACCAACTGAAGAGGTTTAGTTGACCTCTTTATCATCGTCGATTGGAACAAAATCAAAATGAAAACAACAACAATCACAAATAAGCGTTAATCTTTATCTTTAGCTTAAATAAATACAAGTTTTGGAAATACTTCTTTAGATTTAAGACAAGACATGAAAGAAAAACGATACATACAATTTTTATTTAACATTTATGTGACACTTATTTATATGAAAAAAACACATACACACAAATACAAACACTTAATGAATTGTTAACTATTTCTTGGTTCACAAAATAAAATGAAGACTTTTTCATGAAAACGAAAGTCGAATTTGGTAAAAAGATTTGTAGACATTCGATTCATTTCATTGATCATGACACGCGTCGATTCTCCCTCCTCCGCCAGTCGTTGAGAGAATTCGTTGATGAGTATCGAGGCGAGGCCATGGCGTCGATATTTCTCTCGAACATGTAATGTTCCCATGAAGCCACAAGGACACCTGTTACAGAATACATATACATAGATAGAAAATCATTTGAGATGCAAATTTTTTGATGGTACAGGGTTTTCCAATAAGACTGATATGATTTCTTTGAAAAAAAAAACACACTTATTGTTAAGGAAATTCAAAAACTTTTTTAATGTGAAGTACAATCGATACAATAAGGTTCTAAATAAAAAGTCATTCAAATGGCCTCCACGACTTCTTCCGCAGGCACGTTCAATATTGACTTGTAAAGCTTAAAGAGAGTCTGGTTTATTTCGAAAGACCAATGACTTCAAATAATCCCACAAGAAATAGTCTAATGGTGTTAAATCACAACTTCTTGGAGGCCATTCAATATCACAATTTCTTGAAATAATCGAATATCCAAACTTTTCTCGCAACAATTCAATTATTTCATTTGTTGTGCCAATCGGCCAATGGCAAAAAGATAGCTCTTAACGAGAGCTAAAATATTGCTCATGGATGTCAAGGTCGTGGGTCGACTGGAAAGAGTTTTTTTTTTGGATTTTAAAAGAAAATAGACTAAGCATCATTTTCAAATGTGAACGGAAAGTTTATTTTTGCTCTAGCTCCTTAACGGTACGTCGGATATGGAATCGGTCAATGACCAACAGATAGCTCTTAACGAGAGCTAAAATATTGCCCATAGGTGTCAAGGTCGTAGATTGACCGGAAAGTGTTTTTTTGGATTTAAAAAAAAAAACGATTATTTTGATAATAAAACTGAATAATTTGTAAACGTTGTTCTTGTGTATATCTCTCCATGATGAAATTGTAAACACTACTGAATACAATGAAAAACAAATGACAGATCATGACATATTACAAATGGCCGAAACGTCACTTCAAAATCATATCATCCCTATTGGAAAACCCGTTATTTGAATACAAACCTTGTGCACCAAGCTATTAACTCGTTGGCATCTTTGGAATAGATGCCAAGGCTAATGTTGTACTTTATTAATGACTCCAGAAAGTCCAGAGATCCTTCTTGGCGCGAATACCACAATTCATTCACTGTGGCCGCGTCTGCAACACTCAGAGGACGGACCTCATATTCATCCGGGCATCTAGTAGAAACGTATAAAAGATTGACAAAGTGGGTCATTTGATTTTCTCATTTTCAGATTTTTGTTGTTGAAATTTTTCAGATTTAAACTTGATATACATTGAAATTTCGATTGGAATAATTGTTTGACAAATTTCGTACGTGTTAATATTTTTTTCTATCTCTATGTCAATGTATGTATCTTTATAATTCAATATATATCATAAAATATAATTAAGTAATGCAAATATGTATATGTTAAATATTAATGAATTAATAAAGAAACAAATCTAATCTAATCTAAAAATCTAATTCTGAAAAATCTAATTCTGATTCTATCTCAGACTAAGATTAAAGATGTGCCACGTTGGTCCACTCCTTGGAGCATCTCCCCTACAAAAGTTCAAAATTTTGTGAAATGTTGATTCTTTAACAACTTATATACTACTATCAGAATCTTTCACAATTCCACACATAGTATTCGTTTCTTGGTCGATATCACGTTGAGAAAATTGACGAAGTTGATTTTTCACAAACAGTTAACCGATTATAACTTTGATCTCAGTCCATAGAAATACCTAACATGTGGAGTATAATGATTTTACAGTACATATCGAGCCCTAACAGCAAAAAAAAACTTAAGCAACAAAAAGTAAATTTTTCAGGAGAAGATTGGCAACTCTGGTCTGTAAGTGTCAAAACGTAAAAAAAATTGTCTGCGGTGATACTCCTCATCATTCTTATTAAATTATCCAGTTAATTAGCGCTAATATAAGTCGATTTGCTTGGTAAAGGTGCATCACAATAACTGCGGTTGGGAGTTGTTCGAGTTTGGTTTTTAACCCTAGAACACTAAACCTCTTTTTTTACACTTTAATACTAAACCTCGCCTGTGAGGCTACCTTTTCAAAAAGAACAAAATTTTCCTAGTTTAAATTTTTTTTTTTTTAAGACTTTTTTTATGGAGCATACACTTATTTATTTAGAAATCAAAAGGGAACTCATTTATTTTTTTATACATTTCATAAAGAAAATTACATTAAAATGCACAACTTTTTTTTGTTTGTTTTTAAAAAGAGATTATTTAAAAAAAATAAATAAAAATAAATATTTCAGTTCATAAACTTAAATTTATCAAATTCTTATACGTATTTGTACTTACTTCCATTAAAAAAAAACAAAAAAATTATATAATGTATATTTTACCTTGTACATAAAAATTAAATCAGGTATTTTTTTTTATATCACATTCATAACAATTCGGTGATCTATGCTCTAGGCAATATGCTTTATTGCATTTAGCGCAATAATATTTGGGAATCGGGAACACACATCTCAAAAAATTAAATAAAAACGGACTAAATCTTAATTATATACTTACAATTGGACCAAGAATTTAAACAAGAATTCGCAAAAATATTTACCTTTAATACTAAACCTCGCCTCACAGGCGACAAGCATATGTATATATCAGTAACTAAAAGACACAGAGCTATGAGCGTCCACTCACATACTCATACAGCAGTCGACTGAGTTGACACGAAACCACGTGTTGATTTTTGCAACCGATCGTAAGATATCGTGTCAACAAAAAAAAGAGTCGCCTCACAGACCGGGTTTAGTGTTCTAGGGTTAAGACACGATTAATTTTGTTTTTGCAACCCTCAATTGATTTGCTATTTGCTGTCGTTGCTGTTTCTCTTGTTCGTTGCTCGAAATCTCATATGTTACTTGTGTTTTGTCATACGTACCACAAACAGGGAGTACGAACAAACATACATATACATGGGGTATAACAGTTGGTGTGAGAAGGTGAAAGCATAATATGATAAACAAATGAACAACAAACGGTCATTACAATCAACGTCACCTGATCAAATAAACAATAACAAAAAACATCTGGCTTGTCAAACCATGTCTCACAACAGCGGTGATGTTTTTTCGTGGGACAGACTTAGTTTATTAATGGATGAAAAACTGGTTGATGTAGCACGAAAGTCGGATTTGGTGGAAGTCAACTCGCAAATTGAAGAACTTAGGGAGGAGAACAAGCAATTAAAAGAGGACATCAAAAAACTCACATCTCGCTTGGAATTAATTGATCGCAAGAGTAGAGCGGCAAATATTATGGTAGGAGGTTTAAATTGCAACAACACTCACACTGCTAAAGCTGAATTCCTGGAAATATGTGCCTCGATGTTAAAAGTGGAAGCAAATGTTGTAACGGTGCGTAGGCTAGCGAAGAAAAATAACTTCCTATTCAGCCTTGAGTCGGGGGTACAGGCCAATAATGTCATTGCTGCAAAAAGGAGACTGCAAGGGGTCCCCATATACATCCAAAAAGATTACACGGAAGAAGAACAATCCACGAGATACAATCTGCGGCTGGTTAGCAGAGCAATTACAAAAAAGAATGCAAACTTAAAAGTTAGACTTGGTGAATTTTGTATTTTTGTTGAAAACAAAAAGTATACGTGGTCGAGAGGAAAAGTGATTGCGCACTGCAACAATGATGCCGAGTATCTGTCCTATATTTTAGCGCAGTGTGAATGTGTTGTCGAGGTAGCCACCAGGAACAATTTGCCTAATATATCGGCGCCAGTATCAAATGCACAATAGCAATCCAACACAATCCAATTATTATCGTATAACGTAGCAAATCTTAAAAATTCTTTTAATTTTGGAAAATTTGCAGCGTATTTAAATAAATTCGACATTCTTTTCTTGTTTGAAACTCATGTTGTGTATGAAAAGCAACACGAATTTTTGTCTTATTTTCAAAATTATTCATTAAAGTGGATACCAGCCATAAAGGAACAAAGGGCCGGTCGTGCAAGTGGTGGTTGTCTATATGCTTATAAAAAGAATCTGCAAAGTCAGTATAATTTCAAATTCCTTAATATATCTAATAATATTGTATTAAAAGCAAAATTTGGGGAAGATTTGTTCTATATAATACCAAGATATCTAAACTGCACAAACTGGAACAATGAATTTGAAAAATTTAAATAATTTTTGAATGAAATCAGCCCTATGAATTTCTGTATAGTTGGGGATTTAAATGCGAGGATCGCAGGTGAGCAGATTTTAGACAGTATGTTCATACAAGATTTGCCACATATTCGTGAAAATAGATGTTCCAAAGATAAAGTACTTAACTCTAACGGTAAAAATCTTATAGATGTTATTGAGAATATTGGCGGCATCGTCCTGAATGGTAGAACTAATGGAGATTGCAACGGTGAATATAGTTTTTGTGGTGGCATGGGAAGCTCGGTCATTGATTATTGTATTGTATCTCACAGTTTTCTTGTATATGCTGATGACTTCTCTATCGCACCCAAACCATATTCTGATCACATGCCATTAAACATGCAAATAAAGTTCCATGCCTACCCGTTATAGAAAGCAATGAACAGTCACACTCAAGATTGCACTGGAAAAACAAATATATGCATAAATATGCTGAAATGCTAACTACAAAGACCAGAAACATAGATATGATAAGTGATGTATCAGTGGATGAGCTAGTAAATATTATATCGGGCAAAATCAGAGAATCGTACCCCGAAAACACAAACTACAAGTTTTTTGAGCCAAAACAAAAGTGGTACGACTGGAAGTGTGCCAAATCTCGTAGAAGCATGAAAAGAAAGCTCGGAGAGTATAGAAGATACCACACAATTCTCAACAGGTCGAAATATTATGAAGCTCGAGCCAAATATACACGATTGTGCAATAGCAAGAAACTCGCACATTACAACCAGAACATAGAACGTTTAAATACGGTTAGTAGGAGCGCTGATTGGTGGTATCTTGCACGGAAAATTAAAACAAAACCACGGATAGTCAAAGACGTTCTGAGCGCGGAAGACTTTTTAATTCATTTTAGCAGCATGCTGAGCCCAACATGTAGCCCTCCGACTATAAGCTGGTGTATGCCTTACGTCACTGACGCCTTGCTAGACTCCCCAAATCTTTGAAAAATTGTAGAGCGCCTGGCGATGACGGCATTAGTTATGAGTTCTATAAATACGCTCCGGCCTGCTTTGTAAGGGAAATCTTATGCACATTTAACAAAATATTTCTGCATGAAAAAATCCCCTCAAGTTTTTGTAGATCAATTTTGCTTCCGATTTTTAAAAAAGGTGACCCAAACATAGCAGCTAACTATCGAGGACTTTCTCTCATCAACTCTTTATGCAAAATATTTAACACGATATTACTTAACAGGATCACCGAATGGACTGACAACAATAATATACTAAATGAATTCCAAGCTGGATTCCGGAAACATTACTCAACTGTGGATAATATTTTCAACCTAGTTAGTATCGCAAACATAGCCACTCTGAACGGGAAAAAACTATTCGCCCTCTTCGTTGATTTTTCATGTGCTTTTGACTCCATTCCTAGAAATAGCCTATTCTACAAGCTTTCCTCTCTCGGATTATCGTCAAAGATAATACGAATATTGCAGAATATGTACGAAAATACTACAAGTAGAATTTCGACTGGCAATACGCTATCTGACTCTTTCCCGGTTGAGCTGGGTGTTAAGCAAGGTTGTATATTGAGTCCATTATTATTCTCGCTATATTTAAATGATCTCGTAGATGTATTACCCGGCGGTGTAAACATCGCAAACTTAAACATAAAAATATTACTATATGCAGATGACATAGTATTACTATCAAATTCCCCATCCGAACTGCAAACCATGATACATTGCCTGCACAAATATTGTTCAACTTGGCATCTCAAAGTTAACTTGGAAAAGTCAAAAATAATGATTTTTCGCACTGGTACTAGAGTCTCAAGAAAGCTTTGCTGGTACTATGGCGATGAATTAGTGGAAATTGTTAACAGCTACAAATACCTTGGAGTTGAGCTAACCTACAACTTGTCGTTTATAAAACATTTGAAAAACAAATTAAGCACAGCAAAACTTGCTGTTAATTCAACTTGGTCTAACTATATGAGACACCCAAAGATCACAAAACATAACAAACTAAAGATTTTCGATTCGGCCTCTAGATCAATAATGTTCTATGCAGCCCAAATTTGGGGTTTTCAAAAATATGAAGAAGTAGAAAAACTTTTTCGATATTTCATCAAAAAAATCTTATATCTTCCTGATAATACTCCGAACTACATACTCCATCTAGAAACCGGCTTAGATTCGCTGTACATCTCAACATTAAAACTCCATTTTGTTTATATAAATAAAGTATTAAAAATGGGACAGCATAGATTACCTCGTATACTGGCAGAAGAGATAATTTTACAAAATATTTGCTGGGCAAATCAATGGACAAAACTGTGCGATAAAATACAATATTCTCCAGAAAATACAAATATTCCTCTCTGCCTGGAATGGAACAATATACTGAGCGTGCTGAAAGTTTGGGAGCGTAACAATAATATTCGTGATGCCAGGTGTTCACAGTTCCATGATCTTTACCCCAGACTCAATTATGATGCAGTGTTTTCTTTGACTAGTGAGTTTTCATCGCGTGCGACAAGCCTATTGATCAGAGCGAGAGGCGGACTGCTCGATTTAAATGCTAGAACTTTTAGAACAAGAACTGTGGGTATTTGCTCTGTATGCAATTTGGATGCTGCGGAAAATACTTTCCATTTTATGGGTGCCTGCCCTATATACAAGCATTTTAGATTTACATATTTTGGTAAAAATTTCCTTAGTATGCACGAAGTGCTTGAAATATTAAATGGATTAAATTTCTCATCTTTGTACAACTATATTGAAGTATCGCTCAAATATAGAAAGTTAATTATAAACGAATTTGAACTCTAAACGAAAATTGATAATACTTAAATCGTTATTTAACGTTAAACATAAATGTCTGCACTATTAATTGTGTTTTTTCTTTTTGAACTTGTTATAAACTAGAAATGTGCCATTCTGGCTTACAACAAATAATGTTATGCCAAAAAAAATAGATATATACTTAATGTACGTGTATGAAATTATATTGAATTTAAACGAACTAATGTCAATATCAATATCTATTAAAATAATAAATAATAATACATTAAAATTGAATATAATAAAAACTAGTAAGGAAAGGCTAAAGTTGGGCGTGGTCGACTATTTGATACCCTACACCATTTTCATAACAGAATAAGTACAAAACGAATCAAATTCACAACATTGAGAGATACAATTTACATATGTGGTCGATATTTAAACTACACTCTGCCAAATTTCATAAATATTAAATAAACTTTCTACAGCACTTTGATACCAACTTTAAACGAAAACATATATGGGGGCTATATGAATCTCACAAGATTTTTATCAAACTTAGATATCATTATTTCTGTGTCAAGAAACTCCTATCTGCCAAATTTTAAAATGAGGTGATGTAAAATGAAGCTTCTATGGCACGTTGATACCAAATCGGAAGGAAAGTATATATGGGGGCTATATCCAAATCTGAACCGATTTCTTTCAAATTTGAAAGTGTTCATTCCTGAACCAAGTAACTCCTTTATGCCAAATTTGGTAATGATCCGATGTAAAATTTGATTTATATAGCGCTTATATGCCAAATCGGAGGTAAAAATATATAGGGCCTGTATCTAAATCTGAACCGATTTTCACCTGTTTCAATAGGAATCATCCTTGGGCCAAAATTAGCATTCTGCAACATTTCATCACGATCGGACCACAAATACGACCCGGCGCATAGACGGAAAAGGTAAATTCGACTCAGGAAGTGATTCCAAGTCGATCGGTATAATAAACTATGGATCTCTTTTCCTTTTGGTTGTTACAAACAAATGCACAAACTTATAATACCCTGGACCACAATGGGGTGTAGGGTATAAACATAACATTTAGGAAAAAGCAGGCAAAAATGATTTGCATTTGTTTCTTATTGGACACATCACATATGTATTGCAAATCTGGTCAAACTCGACGAAACATAGTTACATTTCTTTCACCAGATGCCATTTTAATAAATAATAGCAAATAATCAACGAAAAAATGCTAACTTTTTTAACGCCGTTCAAATAAACTTCAGAATGAAAATTTAACTTAAACAACACTACGCGGTCAGGAAATTTGTAAACAAATAGTAAATGTCGTTTGAATTACTTTTGTTTTGACTTTTTCTTCGTAAAGGTACATTTGTCAGCTGCGAAATTTTTACAGGTGATGGGAATTGTGCTTCTTAGAGAAATTAAAAAAATTAGAGAAATTAAAAAAATGGTAAAATTAAAAAATATGAAAAATGTTTCTTTTTTTTTTAATTTTCCTTACTTTTACAATGTGGTTCATAATTTATATATTTATCCAAAGATTTTTTCAAATATGCACTGTTGCAAAAAATGCATTTTTTTCTAATTGTTTTAACAATATCAATGAAAATCTGATTTTTTTTTAAATATTAAAAAAAAATACTTTACCATAAAAAATTGTTTGTTTTGAATGCTTTATTTAACAAAAAAAAGTTGCTTTAAGAGTTGCTAAAACCCACCGAAATAATTTTTAAAAATATTAAATATTTTTTGAAAAGAAATATATCGTTTTATCGGTAAAAGCTATCAATATGGGAATTTGTGCAAAATGTTAGTGGGAAGTCTGCAAGTCTAGTCTGCTCAATAAAGCAGTAAAATGTTTTTTATTTCGTCACTATAATTGTTTGTCTATTCGGTACTTACGTGATCTCTGAGTGTTTTAAGGAGTTTTGATCTCGTTCATACGTTCGTAAATTCCCAATCTTGTACTGGACCCCAAGCCCTTGCAATGTTCTCTCCACAATGCCAATGAGTATAGCCGGCAGAGCTGTGATTTTGTATCGGCGATTCCAGTTCATAGATATGAGAGCCGACGATACCTCTTCCTCATCACATCTCACACAATTGATAAACAGTTGGTATTGATCCTTGGGTGGATTGTTGATGGGATGACATTATGAAAATGTGAGTGAGTGATGGAGGGTCTGTCTGTCACCTTTGTCTCAACTTACCTCAATTATAAAGAAACCATTTTCCCGCCATGTGTTGCTCACCACATACACTTTCACGAAATCCAAGCGTGGATCTAACTCGAACCATCTGATGAAGTTCGTCAGTGTGTAGTAACCGTGACGCGTGTCTAGCGACTCCTTTTTGTATAAATTACGCAAAATTTTCAAGTCATTGGAATTGTTTAAAATTTGTAATGTTTTCATATTTTTCTTTGTTCTTCTTTATTTTCTCCGGTTTGTCTGTATGTGTTTCTTTATTGTGGATATTTGATAGTTACAGATGGAATGTATGTGAAACGTATGGAAGAAACAAACGTATGCAAGGGACAATGGACAAATAACAACTAAACAAGGCAATCGATAGCAAGACATATTCAAGCGGAGAGTATTTTATAATCGTTTTTATACGAGTAGTTGCAAAGAGCAGGATGAGATGAACATTGTGGAGACCCTCTCCTCTCTTCATCTGTTATTCTCCATCAGGCCATGAGAAATTCTTCACCGTTGGGAATGTGCGTAACCAATAACATCGATCAGTTACAGTGAAGCCCAGCTTTTCGAACATTCCTCGAGACGGTTTATTGTCTGCGTTGACCAAAGCCATAACGTCTTGGTCCTGCTCGCCCAAGCGTCGAGATGTAGCACGTGTTACTACACTACCCAATCCTAAGCGTTTATAATTGTCTTTGACTTGAAGAGCTCCAAGGAAGCCACCCTGCAAACTAGACAAAATCAAATAGGGTAATATGTATTTATGTGCATGAGAACTATTTTTTAAGTGGACTTACCGCAGACACCAGGCAACCAATTCATTGCTACCCTCAACATACACCCCCATATTTGTGTTCCAATCAATGAGACGTCTAATGAGAAATAAGGATCCCTGGTGACGATTTGGCCACAGAGTATCAATGATTTCGGCATCGGTATCGGAAGTAAGCGGTTTCACATAAAATCCTTGCGGACAACTAAAATGAATCAAACAGAATTGTGGAAGAAAATTAACAATTGTATGACAAAAATTACGAAAGATTTTTAATTTAATAGAAAACAAAGTTGTTTTTGAACTTATTGTTTACATATGTATGTTTAGGGTACACTCCAAATATATAATATTTGACACCCACAAATATATTTTTTGGACTATGTTGTCCTGAACAAAACTATGTTTTCATCCTTATATTTTTTATTTGGAACTAATTTTCCGTAACAAAGTTTAATTTGTAACGTCATGTTGTTTTTTTTAATTATTGTTTGGCATTTCATCATGGAAAGACTTACGCCTAAACAACGTTTACAAATCGTTCAACTTTATTACGAAAATTCACGTTCTGTGAGGAATGTGTTTCGTGCACTTCGCTCAACTTATGGTCAACATAATCGGCCTACTGAGCGTACTATTCGCAACACCATCACCCATCTTGAGACCCAGCATTCATTTTGGACCGAATAGACCACGTCCAGCACGCAGTGAAGAAAATGTAGCGGCCGTAGCTGAGAGTGTACACAAAGACCGTGGAGAGTCGATTCGGCGCCGTTCGCAGCAACTCGGACTGACGTATGGAACGACTTGGCGCATTTTACGTCGAGATCTTAAATTGAAAGCATACAAAATACAGTTTGTGCAAGAACTGAAGCCGCCCGACCTTCCCAAGCGACATCGCTTCGCTCTATGGGCTCTTGAAAAGTTCCAAGAAGATCCGACGTTTTCGAGCCGAATTTTGTTCAGCGATGAGGCCCATTTCTGGCTCAATGGGTATGTAAACAAAGAAAATTGCCGCATTTGGGACGAAGAGAATCCAGAAAAACAACGGTTTGGTGTGGTTTCTGGGCCGGTGGAATCATCGGTCCATATTTCATCAAAAATGATGCCGGTGAGAACGTAACCGTCAATGGCGACCGTTATCGTGCCATGATAACCGACTATTTGAGGCCTGAAATTGAAGCTCGTGATCTCGGCGACATTTGGTTTCAACAAGACGGCGCCACTCCCCACACATCGCATCAATCAATGGATTTATTGAGAGAACACTTCGTTGAGCAGAAATTTTCACGTTTTGGGCCGGTCGATTGGCCACCAAGATCATGTGATATCACACCGTTAGACTTTTTCCTGTGGGGATATGTAAAGTCTAAAGTTTATGCGGACTAACCCGCTTCGATACAGGCCTTGGAGCAAAACATCACGCGTGTCATTCGCCAGTTACCAGTCGAAATGCTCGAACGAGTCATCGAAAATTGGACTTGATAGACATAATCTTCAAAAAATAAATGCCAAAGAATGTTCTTTCAAATGATAATAAAAATTCCCCATTCAATTTGAATTGTTTTCTTTAAAAAGGTGGATCACGCTATATTTAAATATTTTGGCAATGCATTAATTTAAGGGCAAGTTTTCTGTTTGTCAGATGTGTAAAATGCTTTTTTTTAGAATTTTTATATTTGTAAAATTTAAAAAAATTTGATTGATTGACACAAAGTAATGAATTGGCATATTTACATATAAAATAAAAATTAATGCTGTAAAATAAAGATCTATTCAAAAATGCAGATTCTATAGCACTTTTAAGCAAATTCAGGATATAGGTACATACACGCTGAAAAAAATCGCTTCTGTAGTATATTGTCCCAAACATATTCGGCTTGAAACATATATATGTTTAGGGTACACTCCAAACATATAGTATTTGATACACACAAAAATTATATATTTGGGAGGATGTTGTTCTAAATAAATCTTTGTTCACATCCCAAAATGTGTTTATTTTGGACTATTTTTTCCGAAACAAATATTTGGTTGCATTTAAGTATTCAGAAAATAAATTGAGTTGAATTTTTCAGTAATTCAAAGTATATTTTTTAGAAATTTTTCATGTCGTAAGAATAATAAATAATAATAATTGAAATTGTATAATCTTGGATCGAAATCTATTACTTGGAGGATTGAAAACTAATGATGGCTTGGAATACTGAGAAATTTTAAATTATTAATTTAAAACAGAAGTTAATGCTGCATTTCGTATCATAACTGGGAGTTTGAATGCTAAACCTAAATTCGAAAAATTCAACAAAAGTTTCGAAAATATTTTTTAAATAAAATATATTTGGAGAAATTCCTAAACAATAATTTTATTTGTTTTCAAACACATATTTTATTTGAGAAATTTAGTTTGCAAATATTATATGTTGTAACATATTAATATACGAGTTCCAAATATATTTTATTGATTTTCAAATAAAATTTATTTGCTCAGAAATATATAATATTTAATAATTTGTGTTCCAAATATATTTTCTTTCGATTCAAACATATCAGAAAAGGCGATTTTGCCCCGTGTATATACATATGTAGGCTATCTATAAATCTCAGCCAATTTTCTTAAACTTGGAAAGGTTTATTATCGGTGCAAAAAACTTTCGTTTATCAAATTTCGTAATAAATTCCAGTTTTCTGTTTTTCAGAAGTTCAAAGTGCAATTTTTTAGGAAATGTATTTGTTTGCAAAATTCACTTAAAGTCAAAATTGTATAATCTTTCGTAACTATAAATTGCATTGATGGATGCACAAAAGCTAATGCTTCTTATGACATTTTAACCTATAAAATATAACTCGATATCTAGGAAAAATTAAAACTAAAATTTCAAAAAAACAGCAAAGTTTTAAAAAGCTTTTTTAAATAAAATATATTTGGATAAATCCTCAAACAATAACTTTATTTGTGTCAAAAGACATATTTTATTTGTGAAAGTTATTTTGCAAATTTTGCTTTATTCTAATAAATGCTTCCCAAACAAATTTTTTGATTTTCAAATAAACTTTATTTGTTAAAAAATGTATAATATTTTAAAAAATATATTTTTTAAATTCAAACATATTAAAATGGCGATTCCTCCCTTGTACATAAATGTACGCTATATATAAATGTAAGCCGATTTTCATGAAATTTGGCAGAGGTTATTACTACCTAATAAAACTTTCCGGTGCTACATTTAATAAAGATCTGCTAAAAATAAAGTGTATATTGCGACTAAATGCAAAATCGGGATATAATAGGGGTATGTAATTCTAACCCGGTTTTCATAAAATTTGGCGTAGGTAATTTTTGTCTCATAGAACGTTCTTGTGCTAAATTTCATAAAGATCTGCTAGAAAATAATGCTTATATACCGCTTAAATGCTAAATCGAGATGTAGATATGTATATAAGGAAGCAATATCTAAAGCTGAACCGATTTTGACCAATTTCAATTGGCTTCGTCCTGATGCAAGAAAGTGCTCAGTACCAAATTTCATCAAGATCGGAGGAAAATTGCGACCTGTACTTTGCGAACAACTTAAGATGGACAGACGGGGTACGAGGTATGTTCAAAAAATATCGGGAATTTTTAATTTCCGGGGGCTACGTGTATTTGATTTTTGATATTTTTGTAGCGTTATGTTGGTACTCATGTCCCTTACTTATGTTGACAAGGTCGGCCATTTTGAATGTTTAGTTACTTTTTGACAGCTGTTGTGCTTGGATGTGTTTTAACTTGTCTTTGATTTTGATCTATTTCAGAAAATGGATCAAAGATTCTGCATCAAATTTTGTGTGAAAAACAAAATAAAGTGCGCTGACGCATTCCGAAAGTTGACTGTGGCATATGGTGAAGCTACCTTGGACCAAAGCAACGTTTATCGGTGGTTCAAAATGTCCTTAGAGGGCCGAGAAGATGCGAAGGACGAACAGCGTGCCGGACGCCCGAGCTCACAGTTTTCTTTGATTGCAGGGGCGTGATGCATTATGAGTTATTGCCACAGGGTAGTACGGTCAATAAAGAATATTACCTGCAAGTTATACGCAGATTGCGCGAAGCAATCCGCCATAAACGCCCGGATTTGTGGAAGAACAACAACTGGCTTTTGCACCATGATAACGCCCCTGCACACACATCGTTGCTTGTGCGCGAATATTTGGCCAAAACAACACAGTAATGGTGCCGCAGTCACCGTATTCCCCTGACCTAGCCCCCTGTTACTATTTTTTGTTCCCAAAACTGAAAAGGCCCCTGAAAGGACGACGCTACGCCACGATTGAGGAGATAAAGATGGCATCGAAGGAGGAGCTGAACAAGATCACAAAAAATTATTATTGGAAGTGCTTCGGGGATTGGAAAAAACTTTTGGCAGAAGTGTATTATATCCGAGGGGCATTACTTTGAAGGGGACAAAATAGATATTCATGAATAAATAAATACTTTTTGCAAAAATACAAAATTCGCAAATTTTTTTGAACATACTACGTATGTAGATCACAAAAAATTATTATTGGAAGTGCTTCGGGGATTGGAAAAAACTTTTGGCAGAAGTGTATTATATCCGAGGGGCATTACTTTGAAGGGGACAAAATAGATATTCATGAATAAATAAATACTTTTTGCAAAAATACAAAATTCGCAAATTTTTTTGAACATACTACGTATGTAGATCACAAAAAATTATTATTGGAAGTGCTTCGGGGATTGGAAAAAACTTTTGGCAGAAGTGTATTATATCCGAGGGGCATTACTTTGAAGGGGACAAAATAGATATTCATGAATAAATAAATACTTTTTGCAAAAATACAAAATTCGCAAATTTTTTTGAACATACTACGTATGTAGTTATATGGGGGATTTCATGTTAAGTTAGTCAATTTTTGAAATCGATGCCTTCTGATCGGGATGAAACTTGCACAAAAGTTTAGTCCATTTGGATAACAGTTACGACACAAAATTTCAACGAGATCGGTTAAGGACGGTCAGAGTTGGAGGGTGTTGAATTTTGGTCAAACGGCTGTGTTTTCTCATCCATTTAACTAATTACCTATTTTATGTATAACATTTTCGCAGTGTTTTCTTCAATCTTTTTAAGAAAACAAAAAAAAAAATTGCAAAAATATTGTTGTTTTATTTTTTTTGGCGAAATAAATTTTTTTTTTGTTTTTTTTTTTTAAATTAGAAAAATGTTCGGACCTACCTTAATACATATTTCGTCCATATCTTTAACAAAAATTGATTCCCCAAAAATCTAATTACTGTTATGGATTGGTGAGAGTCTGGTGCATAGCAATTTTTCTAAATTAAAGTTTTTTAGCAAGAAATAGAAACAAATATACATAGTTATTTTTTTAAATCCCAATAAAATTGTCCTTTATGTTATCTTTCAAACGACGTAAACTTTATTGTAAATCGTTTCAGCCATTCAAGAGCAATACAAATTTCGTAAAACCCAAAAACTCATTTTTTGAAAATTTAAAATCCCCATACATTTTTGGAACTTTTTTTAAATATATGATAGCGTTATCTTATTTTATCATTTAGCAACATTTAATAAACTTTTTAGTCCAAAAAAATGCATAGGTTAATAAAGGGAGGGCCATTTAAAATTTTAAATTAGAACTACCGATTACTTTGACTTGTGATTTGAGCCCTTTAGATTAATGTTACGCAAATCATCCAGAGACAATTGAAGCGTTGAAACATGAAATCGAAGTTGCCATTGAAGAGATTCGGCCCGAAACAATTAAATATGTACTGAAAAATTTGATTTGGCAGGTACTGCCGAGCCAGTCGCGGTAGTCATATGATAGATATTGTGTTCCATTATTAAATGACAAAGTTCAACCTTTCCAATAAAACCAGAAATTTGAAAAAATTATCAGTATTTTTTTTATAGCCGATTCAAATTTAAAATTTTAAATGGCTCTCCCTTTATATAGAAAATTTTGTGTTTTCGATAGCATTTTCTTCAATCTTTTTTAAATAAATGAATCCATGACACTTTTTGCATTCCTAATGGACATTTTGAATTTCAATTGATCTTAAATGAAAATTAAATGATTTTTTTTCAAATTGCAGTTGAAAATTGTGTAGTGCTTAAAGCTTAAATTTTTGAATTTCAAAGAGAGAATTTGATTTTTAAATTGGCGTGCTTTAAATTATCAGTTATATCTTTTAAATTTTAATTTATGTTTTTTGAATTTCAAATGAATTTTTAAGTTTCAACAGATCTTATTTGTTTCTTATATATACACGCTGAAAAAAAATCGCTTCTGTAGTATATTGTCCCAAACATATTCGGCTTGAAATATACATATGTTTAGAGTACACTCCAAATATATAATATTTGACACACATAAATATTATATGTTTGGGAGAATATTTTTCTAAACAAAAATATGTTCCCATTCTAATATTTTTTATTTGGAACTAGTATTTCCGAAACAAAGATTAATTTGTATTTAATTACTAGCTGAGCCCGGTGCGCTTCGCTGCCCATGTCAAAATTATTCCGATTAAAAAGATATTATTTTTGTAATAATTATTATTTATTTGTTCTTTATTGAAGTGCTCTTTGGTATACTACATTTTTTGTTTTGCCACTTGGTGCGAATACATAAAGATCGGATGGTTTACCAATGCGCGAGCGCAATAGCTGGACCCGGTCCACTTCGTTGCCCCAGACTTCAGATTTCCGATCCCGTTCATTTTTGGACTAAATACGTAGACTGACACTAAATATGTATGCACAAAATTACATTGATCTCTCTAACAAATTGCTCAAGATATATCACACACAAAATTACAGCAGTCTCTCTAACAAATTGTGCAAGATATATAAATTTAAAGTATTGACTTATATGGCCGGGGCCACGCCCAGTGACCAGATCCCGCCCATTTTTGGGTCAATCACGTTTACAACCACCAGGACCATATACACAAAATTACAGCACTATCGCTAACAAATTGTGCAAGATATTCCAATTTCAAAACTTGATTCACTCGGTCGGTGCCACGCCCATTAGTCTGATCCCGCCCATTTTTGGACCAATCACGTAGACTGCCACCAGGTACATATACGCAATATTTCACCACTCTCGCTAACAAATCGTGTAATATATCTCAATATCAAAATTTGGCTTATATGGGCTGGGCCACGCCCGTTGGTCTGGTCCCGCCCATTTTTGGACCAATAACGTAGACTGCCACCGGATACACACATATAACTAAATTGCGGCACTCTCGATAATAAATTGTCTAAGATATCTCAATTTCAAAATTTGGCTTATATGGGCGGGGCCACGCCCATAGGTCCGATCCCGCCCATTTTTTCCGATAACGTAGACTGTCACCGGATAAATATGCACTAAATTGCAGCACTCACGCTAACAAATTGTTGAAGATATCACAATTCTAAAATTTGGCATACAGGGGCGGGGCCACGACCTTTGGTCCGATCCCGCCCAGTTTTGGACCAAACACGTAGACTGCTATCAGATACATGTACACCAAATTATATCACTCTCGCTAATAAATTGTGCAAGATATCTCAATTTCAAAATTAGGCTTATATGGGAGGTACCACGCCCCTTTGTCCAATCCCGCCCATATTTGGAGTAAAGCTTGGAACGCATACATTAAACGGATGTACCAAATTTTGTTCAAATACCTATAATAGGAGCAGAAATATCGGATTTTTAACCTGCGATTTGTATGGGAGGTACCACGCCCCTTTGTCCAATTAATTTTTTTTTTCTATACAAACCATCTCGTGAAAATTTAGAATCGAATAAAAAAAAAATCATCCAAATCGCTCCAGCCGTTCTGACGTGATGCCATTACACAGATGGACCGTTTCATTTTTATATATATAATTTTGGCGATGTATCAATGCCTTGATTTAAAGACAAGCGTTTTTCAGATGCTCAAAGATCATTTTTTTTTATAAATTTTAAATGTTTTTAAAATTTAATTAAAACTTAAATCGTATAATCTTTCGTGAATATAAATTGCATTGATGGATTGACAAAAAGTGATGAATTGGAATATGTATTTATAAATTAAAAGACATTTTTAGCTATAGAACTAGGAAAAACTAACTAAAATTCGAAAAAATCAGCAAAGTTTTAAAAATTTTTTTAAATAAAATATGTTCTTAAACAATAACTTTGTTTGTGGGTACACACATTTTTTATTTGTGAAAGTCAGTTAGCAAATATATTATGTTCTAATAAATTAATATATGCGTTAAAAACAAGATTTCTTGATTTTCAAATAAAATTTATTTGTTAACAAATATATAGTATTTGAAAAAATCGATTCCAAATATATTTTCTTTCAATTCAAACATATCAAAAATGACGATTTTCCCCCGTGTAGAATTGCATATTTCGAATTGCTGCTGAAAATGGGGTAAACTTTTACATTCTAGATATGGCGGAAACTATTCAGCTCTAGAAAGTATGTCAGCATATCAATACATGCATTCCAAAGTAGCTAAGTCGACTGAGCATGAGTTTAGGAACATTGCATTTGAAAATTCTAAATAATGGGTCAGAATGATTTTTTAGACAAAAAAATTTAAAAAGAGTTGCTAAATGGCAATCATTTAATTTAAAAAAATCCAATTTTTATGGCTATTTTAATCTTAAAAATATTTAAAAGATGCATTTTTCGTTTTACGAAACTTTTAATTAATCTTGAACGGCTAAACTGATTTTTACAAAGTTTATGTTTGAAAAAAAAAACAAAAACAGCAAAGTTTTGGGTAAATTTTTTAACAAAAATTTAAACATTTGTTTAGATTTTTTTTATATAAATAGATTATGATACAAATAACACATTTTCAAAAAATTTCATAATATGTTTTTGTTGTACGAAATACATAATGTTGCCTATAGGCTTAATTATATTCAGTAAAAATTTGTTGTTTATCCGTCAATCCAATCAAAAGTTATGCTCAAAACAATAAAGATTATTTCATTTGCATAATAGAGGAGTTCCATACAAATTTAAAATTTGTATAGAAGTTCCAACGTTTCTGCTGAGAAACTACTTTATTCGACTTACGGCCAATTCCACAATCTCCGGTTATCCTACAGTTATAGCTAACCTACAGTTGTAGCTGTCAAATTGTATGAAATTTTTATATTTTTTAACTGTGAGTTAGCTCTAACCGGAGGAATAGATAACTTTGGAATACATAGATATGTTGGAGGTAATTAAATTTCTGATATTTTTATACACAAATCGTGTTTGAGGATTTTTTAATTATTTTTACAAGATATGACAACAAAAATATTCAAATAATAAGAATTTGTGAATTATTTTAGTTACCGTATCTCCAAATGCTTAGCCTCCTCCCGCGGCATATAGTACATCAGTGTTAAACTATCGTATTCACACTGCAGAGCTCTACTGTTCACAATACTGAGGACAGATGGTCGATGACACTCTCGAAACGAGCTCACCTTAAATCCCGTTGACCAGTCCAGCTGCGCCAATGCATTTGAGAGGTTCTCACAGTTGTTTGTACTAAGAGAACCAATAAACAGCTGATATCTGTCTACAATCAGGTAGAGACCGTCGCAGTCATCTACGAATTTCTCTCGCATTGTGTAAATCTTGAGGTTTTTTATGTTGTCATCCAACTTTTTCCATTTATAAAAATTATCCAAGCAATAGTAGCCGACACAGTGTTGAGGCCAATCTTTCCGATACAAATCCCTTAATTCGCGAATGGTGTCAATGTCGGTAATTTCAGTTATTTTCTTATCACTTTGTATCTCAGACATAATTATTAAATGTGAAGAGTTAACAAGAAAACAAAGGAAAACTATATTTGAAGAAAACTAATTTAAAAAATCAAACTACAGATGTATTTCATGAATGCGATAGTGCGGTTGTGCGATTGGGCTTCCCCTCCGAATGAGTCAAAATGAGATACTAATTTTAACTGAAAGCAACAAACTCTCTGCAACATGTGAGTTGCTGGTGCCAGAGTTGCCATAAGCACAACAACTATTTTCTTTATTCAATAAACTAGCAACCAATTAATTCTGTGGTTAAGCGGCAACTTAACTCGCGTTAGACCATTTTTTAATTTTTTTTGTAAATGTATTAATTTGTCCAAGGTATCTACTATATAAGGAAATGGGTGTTTTTACTATTTTATTGCCCATTTAAATGGGCTACTCCCAATACGAATGAACTAAAAACCAACACTTGTAAACGCCCCCTAAACATTTCGATTTGTATACCCTCCACTATAGCATCCACCATAGCACAGAGCTAGGCCGATCAAATTTGGCAGAAATATTTTTTTTGATACAGGTCGTTTGTGGTTGAATATATGGGTAACTGTTTTGATATAGTTTCTCTATAGAGGTCACTTCCAAATTTGTTTGTTTACACAGCGATTTACAGGGCCGATTACTATACAAAAGTAGTTTGAATTACTCACACCTAAAATATTCTACCTTGATAAGAAGTTACATTTTGACGAATAATCGTTTATGTTGAAGTGAAACGATTTTAAGAATCGATACTTCCATTCTTAAACATGCTAAGTCGACTTAGCATATTTTTTGGGAGATAGTAGTTCGAAATTCTAAATATTCGAAATTATATTTAGTCAAAATTTGTTGTTTATCCGTCAATCCAATCAATAGTTATTCACAAACCAGTAAAAGTCATTCGATTTGCATTATAAAGGAATTCCACACAAAGTTAAAAAAATCATCAAACTTTATTCGCCTCTCCTGAAAAACTACCTTTTTGCACTTAGCATAGTTTAGAATGGAGGTATCGATATGTATTTATTAATTAGTCTGTGAGCATCAGAAAACAACAACCTTTTTTATTTATCAAATTTAATAGAACTATGATGGCAACCCTGATTTATTTATACCATTAAAAGTACACATCTCTTAAATAACACGAAAGAGAATAGATTTGCTAATGTTTAGCTTTAGCATTTTTATAGCTCTTCTCACATTTTTAGTATAACCAGTGTTGTCATAGTTTTAAAATTATGTATAAAATAAAATACGAATGGGGAAGATAAGATTAGAATGGTTTAAATTCAGATTTCTTTGTGATGAACACGTATTTGGAAGCGTTCACAATACTTCTTTAATGGCTGATAACACTTTAACACATAAAATCTGATCTGAATTTTGCTACTAAGTGGTTTCACATCCATTCACAGCCAAGATAACCAAAAATTTTGAAAACGTTATAAATAAGACATTATTACAAAAAAATTATTAGCAAATTCTTTGATTTAGAGGCAATATTTTCAACCAGCATCTACGAAATGTGAAGATAACAAGAATTTTAAAAAAAGTGAATTTTAAATTTCGTTTTTCCACTTATTTGTTATGGTGCAAATTTCCCCCTAATATATTGACATTGTGAGCCACTTTGCAGTTTTTTTTTTTTTTTTTTGACAAATATAAATTTTGGACGTCTTTTTGTGTGCTTGTCGACTTTTAGCTATCGGAGAATGGATCAATGTAGTTGTATTAAATTTTGAGTGATAGTTGAATTAAAGCACTTAATTATGACTGGGAGCACAGACGGCTCTGAACATCAGTAACAAATTTTTCAGAAATTTTAGATTTTACAAAGTTTGTTCAGAAGTATTAAATTTTGACCAAAAGAACTGTTGTATGGGTTCATAACTACCTCATTTGACGTTTTTCTGTTCCAAAAACTGAAAATGCAAGTGAAATGAGGGAGTTTTGCCACGATTGAGGAGATAGAGAGAGCATTGCTAGAATACCTCAAGGCCATACCAAAAATCTCATACAAGAAGTGTTTCCAGAATTGGAAAAAGGGCTGGTAGGAGAGTATTATATTTATGTGAGATTACTTTGATGGGGGCGAAATTTAAATTTATGAATAAAATATAAGTGTTTTTCCATAAAAATTAAAAATAGATTTTTTAAACCTCGTATAGCAAACTCTATTTTTAAAATTCAATTTATTGTTTCCTGACTTTGATCCGAATTTAAAAAATATATATGTCGATTATTTTCAATAAAAATTAAATGCATAATTTTCATCAAGACGTCACGGCCCCCTGATATGTCGCTACGGCCCCCAGTAGGCCGCGTACCACCATTTGAGAAGCTCTGGTTTAGTCAAGTTGGCTCAATTAAAAATTTAATGGATATACGAATTTTTCTGCTCAATGTGGATTTTTTGCACTTATTCCATTTTTTCTCGGTATACCGTACGGAATATCTCTATTATGTCTGAAGCAATGTTGTAGATATTGAATCGGAGAAAAAAATGCGGAACAAATCCACCGAAAAAAGTGAATCCAGTGCCTTAAATTCTTATGACCATTGAAGTATTAATTGAACCAACATGAATAAACGAATGATGCGAATGAAAATTTTGGGGCTACTTTCACGTCCTATTCTCAGAATTGAGTCCCAAAATCATGTGTTGTAAAGTGCTAGTTACGAAAATTGTTAAGATCGGATCAGTTGAAATTTGTTGTCTCTATGGCCTTGGGAAGCTAAATCTCAGAGATGTTATATATGGGGGCAACAAGCAAGAAAGTTCAGTCAGGAAAACCGACATACGAATCCCCTCACCTCAAGTAATAACTTTAAAGTATACACTGGTATTAAAGTTATAAGCCGTTAACTGTTGTTTAAAAATAGTACATTTGTGTGGGAGGTACCAAAAAGAGAGAGCCAATGACGCCCACTTATCACTGTACTGTAGGTACTATAAAAACATTAAAGTTATAAGCTGTTAAATTTTGGTGCAAAATGGACAATTTGTGTGGGATATACCAAAAGGGGCGTGTCAACTTCGCCCATTTTTTACTGCACTGTAGGTACTATACAAACATTACACTATACAAAATTTCAGGTATTTGTATCGACTGATATTAAAGCTATAAGCAGTTAACTTTTGGTGGAAAATTTTTCATTTGTGTGGGAGGTACCAAAAGGGGCTTGCCAACAACGCCCACTTTTTACTTGACTGTAGGTACTATGAAAAAAAATGCAATTTTTGTATGCTCAGGTATTAAAGTTATTAGCAGTTAACTTTTTATACGAAATAGTCCTTTTGTGTGAGAGGGCACCTCGCCAATTTTTCTCAGGCTGATAGCGACAGATAAACCATAGCTATGTGTGGAATTACAGAAGATTCTGATATGTAGTATAGCAGATATTAGAGAATCAACAGTTCACTAAATTTTAACCCTTTGTGAAGGAGGTACTAGAAGGAGTGGACCAATATGGCCCATCTTCGAACTTAGCCTGAGATAGAAAAAAATATTATCACATACCAAAGTCAATCCATTACTCCTTTCGAGAGTTATCGTGCTCTCCAGCCAGACAGACAGACGGACGGACATTGCTCAAATGACTTAAAATGTCCTAAAACGGATATCCACCGAACATACATGGGGTCTTAGATCACTCCTTCGATGTTTTACACTTTTGGCACGTAGCAAATGATATATACCCTCCTCTCTAAGGTGAGGGATAAAAATGGGCGATATTGCCCATTTTCAATCCCATGTTAACTGCAGCTATAAGAAGTATCTGTACTGAATTTCAGTTATCCACCTCAAATATTAAAGATATTAGTGTGAAGATATGTACACACAAACAATTTTTTTGCCATTTTTTATTTTATATGTTTTTTTTTCGGTGCCAGCAAAAGCGATTTTTTTTTAAAAAGATCAAATTTCAAACTTCAAAAAATATGATCCGAATACTAAAGGCACCTTCCAAGAAAATGGGAATTTTACAGGAAATTTTTTTAAAATACAAATTTACCATAATTTTTTTTCCTATTTAGGACACCCTATGACACCAGACAATTTTATGCACAGCCTTTCGACAAAAAGTTTGTTGCATAGTGTTACCTACTGCATTTAGATAATTTTGCCCAAAGTGTGCTCGATAAATTTTTATTCTTAATGAGTTTATTTAAAAATTATTAAACTTTATTCTATTTACATTATTAAAAAAATGTCGGTTTAACATTAGACATAGCCCCATACGTACATATGCATATCTACAGATTTGGGATATAAGGGATATATTCCAAAACTTATCTATATGTTGCGTCGGCCGCAGTCTGATATAAGACTATCGGAAACGACCTACATTAACCTTTCTTTACTTATTTATAAAATCCTTTATCTATCATAATTTGGCAATGTTTGCTGGCTAACCACCCAAGCCATTACGTTTATAATAACATGAGTAAAAACGTTTATTTTCTATTGTTGCAAACATTTAAAAAGTACCTCAAATCTTATCGCAGGAAGAGAAAAACTTTATTCCCAATAACATTATCAATTTTTGTCGGCAATTGGGACCTAACAGAAGATATGCGTTGGGAGATAAACATCAAAATTGAATAATTTGATTAATGTGCTTTGTGGCTAACCAATATCAGTAACTTTTGTGTAATTATTATTTGTTGTCTGTACATGGAAATAATGTCATTTAAACAAAGATGAAGTTCATTGATCCAAAACAAAATGTTTCATTATTTTGTGCCAAAGAAACTTTTCTTTAAAAGATTCGAAAAAGTAGTATATAAGTTAATAAATCAATATTTCACTAAATGTTAGGCCATTTGTGGGGGAGGTACTAAAAGGAGTGAACCAATTTGTCCCTCCCATCTTCGAAGCCAGTCGGTTATTCCCTTCGAGAGTTTTCGTGAACAAGAGCCAACAGACAGAAACAAAGACAGACAGAGAGTCAGATAGACAGACGGACGGACATTGCTCGAATGACTTAAAATTACCCAAATCGAATTTCCGCCGAACATACGTGGGGTCTTAGGTCACCCCTTCGAACGATTCATCAAAAATTGGACTCAACGGATGGACCATCTGAGACGTAGCCGCGGCTAACATTTGATAGACATAATCTTCAAAAAAATAAATGCCAAAGAATGTTCTTTCAAATGATAATAAACATTCCCCATTCAATTTGATTATTCTGTGTTTTTTTCTTTAAAAAAGTAGGGAACCTCGAAATGGATCACGCTATGCTTTTTTCAAGACATACATACCGTCATCAGAAACGAAAAAGGGCCTATCATCATGTTTAAAAATTTTACAGGAGAAGCAAAAAACTAAATAAAATGAAAAGTCTTGCCGTTAGAAAAATGTAGTTTTGATATCTCTGTTTTATGAATAAAACGAAAAAGACGAAAGCTACACGTGGTTATACATTTTGTTCACCAGAGGTGGCCAACTTTGAGGTCATGTAGCTCCGTCCCTGTATACCATAGGGGGCCCAAAAATTAAAACTAAACTTCTCTAATTCTACAAACGTGTCAAGTTCTGTCGGAGTCGGTTGTCTGCTTAAGTAACGGCTCCTTTTACAGTATATACTTATAGCCAGTAATAATGGTCGCCACCGCCATGCTTCTTTTGGTACGTCCCACACAATTCAGGCCGATTTTAACAAATTTTTTGCAATTTCACTCGATAAGTGCAAAAAAAAGTTCAAGCTATGATTACGGAAAACTGTTTTTTGGGGCTTGAAAAATTATTCCAATTCGTTCGTAACTGACAGAATTGGACGGGTAGGAATGAATGTCTTCATATGTAACGGGTTTTCCAATAGGCATGATGAATTGACGTTTCGGCCATTTGTAATATGTCATGATCTGTCATTTGTTTTTCATTGTATTCAATAGTGTTTACAATTTCATCATGGGGAGATATTCAATTAATTCAATTCAATTAAATTTTATTTATTTATAAAATTTTAACAAAAATTACAAGTTATATTTTATATATGTATGTTTTGCATGACAAAGCAATTCTTAAATAAATAAAGTTTAGTATAGATACAGGGTGGCTGATGAATATTGCTACATTAAGAAACTCAAATAACTTTTTTTTTTCAGTGTATGGAATTCAGTTTTCTTTTATGTTAAAGCTCATTAAATTTAATTAAATATAGCTTAATTAGTTTTAAAAATAATGGAATTTAAATGCCCCCTGCTCGTTGATGCATGTGCGGCATCTTACCAAAAAGTCGTTCATTACTGCTTGGAGAGTTGATACGGGAATAGCCGCAATTGTTTCTCGAATGGATTGCTTTAGTTCATTCAAATTTGTTGGTTTTGCTTTGTAGACTTCCTGTTTGCAATAACCCCACAAGAAAAAGTCAGGTGTTTATGTTTATGTTGCTGTTTAAATCGAAATGGTCCTCGTCAGACATGAAAAGACAGTTCAACATGTTTCCGTCCTCTTCCACCATTTGAAGCATCTTCTGGCAAAATTCCAAGCGAATCGGGAAGTCTGCTGAGTTCACCTGTTGGCCATTTGAATTTTATATGGGAATAACTCCAAATCATTGTGCATAATTGACTGCAATGACTGTCTGCTTATACCCATTTGAGCAGATAAGGTTCTTGTCGAAACTCTTGGATTGTTTTGTATGGCATCAGCTACAGCAGCGATTGTTTCCTCCGTCCGAACTGAAGGGTTGCGATGGTAAGGTCTTCTATTGACTGTCCCATGCTCGGAAAAATTGTTAACACGTCTCTTTATGGCCCATCTGCTCGGAGGATTGCCGCCAAACGTGCCCCTATACTCTCTTTGAACCGAAACTACGGACTTCAGTGCGTAATAGCGGCGGACAATCCAAATCCTTGTTTCAGTGTGCCAGTTATCTATTTTTGTTAAATCTAAAAATCAATCTGCAAAATAAAAAAAAATTAACCAGATTCATTAAATAGAAAAAAAGTTATTAATTTTTTTTTTGGTAGCAGCTTTCATCAGCCATCCTGTATATATCTTACAATGTTTTGTATAAAACGTCTGTCTAATATAATATAATATGTACTTATTAAGCTGTTAGTTAACTAAAGTCTGTTAACAGGAAATTTCTATAGTCCTAGGTATATTTCACAAAAATTAATAAGCGGTCCCAATTATCTTCATGGCCATCAAGAATAGGGACGATCTCATTATTCGTTAAACTATTTTTCCCAAAGAAAGATACTCGAAATTCCACTAGAACGGGGCAAACTCCAAGAAAATGTTGTAGGGTTTCACACTCATTTAAATTGCACAATTTACACATCCCCGAATTTGTTGCTATTAAGTTCAATCAATCCACACCTTGCCTTGAAAATCCATTTAAGTTTTGTTGGGTTCATATTGTCATGGAGAGATATACGCAAGAACAACGTTTACACATTATTCAGTTTTATTATCAAAATAATCGTTCTCCAATTGCAACTTTTCCTGCTCTAAGTCCATTTTTTTTAAATAAAAAAAAAACACTTTCTAGTCGACCTACGACCTTGACACCCATAAGCAATATTTTAGCTCCCATTAACAGCTATCTTTTTGCCATTGACCGATTGTGGCTACGTGCCACACAACAAATGAAACAATTAAATTGTTGCGAGAAAAGTTTGGAGATTCGATTATTTCAAGAAATTTTGATATTGAATGGCCTCCAAGAAGTTGTGATTTTACACCATTAGACTATTTCTTGTTGGGTTATTTGAAGTCATTGGTCTTTCGAAATAAACCAGACTCTCTTCAAGCTTTACAAGTCAATATTGAACGTGCCATTCATGACATACGACTTGATTTAGTGGAAAAAGTGCCCCAAAATTGGGTTCATCAAATTCTTTCCTGCAGAATAAGTCGTGGAGGCCATTTGAATGACGTTTTATTTAGAACTTATTTAAATTCAAAAGTTTTTCACGTTAATTAAAAACTTTTGAATTTCCTTAACAATAAGTGTGTTTTTTTTTCAAAGAATCATATCACTCGTATTGAAAACCCCTATTCAATTGTTTTTGGTGCGCAATGCCTTAACTATAAATATTATTTTAAATAACAATTCTAAGGAAAGCTAAGTCGAGTGAGTCTGTTTTCAGGGACATTTGATTTCTATATTCCACATATTTCAAATTATATTCAATCAGAATTTTGTGTTAATCCGTCAACCCCATCAATAGTTATTCACAAAACAGTACAGGTCGCTCGGTTTTCTTTAGAAAGGAATTCCCTACAAATGTACTTAGCATGTTTTGGAATGGATGTATCGATATGTCAATCAGTATTTTAATGTGAAAAATAAAATACTAAAATATGTAAGTAAAGATTACTTCCATAGCTATAATCGCGATTTTAAAGTTTTTAAGGAGTTCACAAAATCAAAAATTTGTAACGGAAATTGATTGTGCCCACGATTCACAATATTTTTTTTCTATTTGACGATTTTTGGTGGTTTCCTAGAAAAAACAAATGGCAGCTCTGTAAATTACATACTCATTCAGATGGCAGACAAGTGTCCCATAGACTCTCTACTGTATAAATGTGCCGCCCGGAGCGAGTAGCCTGGCGAACGAATACAAATTTGATTTCAGCGATTGATTTTTCCCTTATTTTAAGGCCAATTTTTTTTGTAATTTTCACGATCTGACAATCGTCTATACATAGCCTAACTCACGAAATATAAACAAACTTGCGACGGAACATCTATGTATATGAATTCAGAGTCTTTAATGTGTCCCACTCTAATATATACAATCTAATATGGATGTGTGTGCTTGGAACTAAAAGCGTATGATTACATTTCGGATTGTGCGAGTATAGTCGACTATTGTTTAATCGCCGCAGCCGTCCGTCGCTTCTCTTTGTACTCTGTCAATTGTTGGGGTTCCATCATTGGATATTTGTGGGAGTTCAAATTAGTTTTCTGCTACACTTTGGCACGTGTGGAAGTCGCAATTTTGTAATCTCAACCAGTGAAGAAGAACATAGTGTGTGAGAGAGAGAGAGAGAAAGAAACAGCGTGAGAATGTCGAACAACTTAACTGAGATACCAATTGAGAAGTGGCCTCAGCTGCGTGATTTGTATGTGGAACATAAAGCAGGGGCTTGCTGCTACAATACTCTACAAACATTTATCAATTGGACTCAAGATGAGCCGAATTTGCCGCTAAAGATTTATTCGCCCAGCGCAGAATGGGAAGTGGATGGCACATATGTAGCCGAGGTGAGCATTTAAAAGTGCCTCTGAGAAACTGTTTTAATTGTTTACTTAATAATGAACATTTTTATTTTTCCAGTTAAAACCCTATTCCCAGCTGTTCTGTAACACTCTTAAAGATGACTTGTCAGATTTAGTGAATGGCTTGAACTGCTTTGATAACACTAAAACTGTAGGAGGTTTCCAGGAGCGTCTACTACCAGCAGTCGACAAACATTTTCAAGACTCGGGATTGAAGAAGGAAGAATTTATGAATACATGTACTCTGTGGTACCACATCCCAAGAGAGGAAGCTCTAAATTTTGTCATAGAGTAAGTATTACTAAGTATTGATTTCGGTAACATACATACATACAATATACATGTTTTGTTGCTCCCCCTTATTACAGTCTCCCTGACAATATAACTACCAAATCTTTGGATGAAAGTCATGCAGAACAAATTAACCGAATATGGCCCCACAGAAGTCCCGGTTCGGTAAATTTTGTCAAACTCTTGATAAGATTAAATAAAAGTGTGGGTCTCTTTGAGGGTGATAAGTTGGTGGCTTGGTGCTTAATGTATGTACATATCTGAAAGGGTCTACTTATAACATCATTCTTCTGGGTCTACTTATAAAATCTATTTTTAGATTGCCCTTGGGCGCTCTTGGATTGTTACAAGTGGAAGACTCCTACAAACGCAGAGGCCTAGGACAGCTGGCCGTAAAGCTTATGTCCAAATATTTAGCTGACCTGTCGTTGTTGCAAATGTTGCTTCACGTTCTATGTTCGAGAAATTGGGCTTCAATGCAATTGACAAGGTCTATTGGGAATTTAAAATATGATTATTTCTTTAACTGAAACTGTTTTGCTAAATTACATTTTGAAATTACTTGCTTTAAGTATAGAAAATATAAAGAAAATCTTGTAACAATGGTTACAAGATTTCTCCATATACATTACTGTATCAAAACGAATTTTTATATCCTCCACCATATGATGGGGGTATATTCATTTTGTCACTCCGTTTGTAACACCTCTAAATATTGATCTGGGACCCCATATATAAAGTATATATATTCTTAATCGTGGTAAAATTCTAAGCCGATCTAGACATGTCCCTCTGTCTGTTGTAATCATACGGTCTGTAATAATAAAGCTAGATTGATCAAATTTGGTAGAAATACTTCTTATATTTGTAGGTTATTTGGAATTGCAAATGGGCCATATCAGTCAATGTTTTGATATAGCTCCCCTAGAGAGGTCGCTTCAAAATACGCTTTTTGAGCCATAGATACCGCATTTTTAATGCATTTTAGCAGAAACTTGGCAGTTTGTATTTTATTTTGACAAGAATTCATCACAGCAAAAATTTTACAAATCGGTTTATATTTTCTTACCTATAGAGGTCGCTCCAAAATATACCTGTTTAAGCCATACATTTTTTTGAATCAGTTCATATTTTGTTATAGTCCACCTATAGATGTCGCTCCCAAAAAGGCTTATTTAAGCCATAAACACCACATTTTCAAAGAAATTAAGCTGAAACATTGCAGTTAGTATTATATTTTGGCCAGAATTCATCTCAATAAAATGTATACAGTTCAAATTTTATTTTGTTGTAGTCCTTGTGTAGATGTAGTTCTCAAAAATGCTATTTTAAGCCACAAATACAACATTTTCAGGTGTAGAGTTTGGTTAAAGAATTTGCGGCCTAAAATTTGGCTAAAAATTGCAGCGTTTTTTTTAATAATTTACTTAAACAAAAAAGGAGCATTTCATGATTTGCTCCATTTCCAAAGATTTTCCAGTAAAAACATTAAATCCTATCCATTATGGAGGGTATATAAGATCCGGCATGGCCGAACTTAACGCTTTTAATTGTTTTAATTACTGGGTAAACTGATGCTTTTTATACCCTCACTTTAGTGTGACGAGGGTTTATATCATTTGCTACGGAAAAAAGTGTAACACATCGAAGGAGTGACCTAAGACCCTAAGTATGTTCGGCGGAAATCCGTTTTGGGTCATTTTAAGTCGAATGAGCAATGTCCGTCCGTCTGTCTGTCTGCTGGCTGGTGCGCACGGTAACTCTCGAAAGGAGTAACCGATTGACTTCAAATTTCGTATGTGGTAATATTTTTTTCTATCTCCGGCTAAGTTCGAAGATGGGCCATATTGGTCCACTCCTTCTGGTACCTCCCCCACAAAGGGTTAAAATGTTGTGAAATATTGATTCTTTAATAACTGCTATTATACGTATTCGAATCTTCTGAAATTCCACACATAGTATTAGTTTGTTAGTCGCTATCAACTCGAGGAAAATGGGCGAAATTGCCACGCCCGTTTTGGTATCTCCCACACAAATGCACCATTTTGCACTAAAAGTTAAAAGCTTATAACATTAATACCAGTGTTTAGAAATACTTGAAATTTTGTACAGTGTAATGCTTATATAGTGCCTACAGTCCAGTGAAAAATGGGCGTTATTGCCGCTCCCCTTTTGGTACCTTCCACACAAATGCACCATTTTGCACCAAAAGTTAACAGCTTATAACATTAATACCAGTGTATAAAAATACTTGAAATTTTGTACAGCGTAACGCCCATTGAAAAATGGGCGTTATTGTCACGCCCCTCACCTCTCCCACAAAGGCACCATTTTGCACCAAAAGTTAACAGTTTATAACATTAATATCAGTGTATACAATTACTTGAAATTTTGTACAGTGTAATGCTTTTATTATGCCTATAGTCCAGTGAAAAATGAGCGTTATCACCACGCCCCTTTTTGTACCTCCCACACAAAATGGCCAAATTATACCACAATTTAATATCTCAACGTTAATATACCAGTCCATATAAACGGTTACAATTCGGCACAGTGCAATGTATTTAAAGTATCTACTGTTCAGCGAAATATAGGTGTATTTCTTAAACCCCTTATGGTACCTCCCACAAAAATTGACAGAATAATTTGTGTAATATTCAATATAACATTACTCACAAAGTGAGGGTATACCTTAGTCGGAAACCGACTGAAACTTTCTTACTTGTTCACCATAGACAATACTCAAAGAGTATGTATATATAAGGTGATTCAAGAGCCTTTTTTTGACAGATCACGTGTGAGTCGTGTCATGCTGTCATGTTATTTTTGTTAAGCATTGTTTGGCATTTCATCATGGAAAGACTTACGCCTGAACAACGTTTACAAATTATTCAGTTTTATTATCAAAATAATCGTTCGCCAATTGCGCTAAGTCCATTTTTTTTTAAATAAAAAAAAAAACACTTTCCAGTCGACCCACGACCTTGACACCCATGAGCAATATGTTAGCTCTCGTTAAGAGCTATCATTTTGCCATTGACCGATTCCCGATCCGACGTACCGGAATCATCGGTCCATATTTCTTCAAAAATGATGCCGGTGAGAACGTAACCGTCAATGGCGACCGTTATCGTGCCATGATAACCGACTATTTGATGCCTAAAATTGAAGCTCGTGATCTCGGCGACATTTGGTTTCAACAAGACGGCGCCACTTCCCAAACATCGCATCAATCAATGCATTTATTGAGAGAACACTTCGGTGAGCAGATAATTTCACGTTTTGGGCCGATCGATTAACCACCAAGATCGTGTGATATCACACCGTTAGACTTTTTCCTGTGGTGATATGTAAAGTCTAAAGTTTATGCGGACAAACCGGCTTCGATTCAGGCCTTGGAGCAAAACATCACGCGTGTCATTCGCAAGTTACCGTTCAAGAGCTGTCATTTCATTCTTTCTCCACACGGAAAATTTAAATTCTACTCACGTAAATGAGTTGAGTTGTTGGCGAATTGGTCTACTACTTTTTAAATCAGCGTTTGGAAATCTTACCCAATTAAACAGAAATATGTTGTTGCTGTTCACGTATTCCGTAACAATGCAGAATGCATGTCCCACAGCCGATAACATAACCAGTAAGGAAAGGCTAAAGGCCGACTATATAATACCCTACACCACTCTCGTAATATTGAATAACTCTGATATATAAATTTTGTAATTCATGTACAAATTGTTTACATAAATTTACTTTTGGGACATTTTATACTTAAATAATACCCTGTACCACAGTGTGGTGTAGGGTATAAAAACGATTGGATCTAAAGAGCAAAATCGGACGAAACATATATGGGAGCTATAGCTAAATCTTAACAGATTTTCTTCAAATTCGGTAGTGTTGGTTCATGGATCAATAAACTCTACCATTCTAAATTTCAAAACGATTGGATGTAAAATACAGCTTCTACAGGACTAAAGAGCAAAATCGGACGAAACATATATGGGAGCTATAGCTAAATCTTAACAGATTTTCTTCAAATTCGGCAATGTTGGTTCATGGATCAAGAAACTCTACCATTCTAAATTTCAAAACGATTGGATGTAAAATACAGCTTTTATAGGACTAAATGGCCAAATCGGACGAAACATATATATGGGAGCTATAGCTAAATCTTTCAACCAAATTCAATAGCGATCTTAACAGCCGCGAAATACTCTAAACTGCAAAATTTCAGAACGATCGGAGTGAAATTGCGACCTGTAGTCGACGAACAACTTTACATGGACAGACGGACGGACGGACATCGTTAAATCGACTCAGCTAGTGATTCTGAGTCGATCGGTATACTTTAAGGTGGGTCTAGCTGTGTTATTTTCAGGTGTTACAAACATCTGCCGTGAAACAAACTTATAATACCCTGCACCACAGTGTGGTGTAGGGTATAAAAACATCTGCCGTGAAACAAACTTATAATACCCTGTACCACAGTGTGGTGTAGGGTATAAAAATGTAGAGCAACTCCAATGATTTACAAATTTGAGCGATTTAATGTTCACCTAATTCTCCACACCAAATGACACCGCTACACATGAATCTTCGCCTTGACTACTCTTATTGTATATACACTCTTTGCAATAAAGTTAACAGGGGGACTCATCTTTCTCGTGTATATAAATACATATAAACGAAAAAAGCTTTGATCGAGATTTCTGAATGATTCAGATAAGCAAATGCTTTTAAATAAAAAGCTTTGGTTCCAAATAATGACGAGTATGGCCGAAGGTATTTTTTAGCCGAGGCCGAACATCGGACAAAAAATTAGTTCAAGCCGAAGACCGAATGTTTTCTAACCGTTATTTAGAGGCATACAACACATTACTGGGATTATCTCAAGTTTAGATTATTCATTCCTTAAATTGAAGTACATACATATATAATTTGCTAAGTGGTAAAAGTGGAATCGAAGAAATTACCTAAGACCCTAAGAACATTAGGCCGAAATATGTTTTAGGACATTTAGGTCCGTCTATATGTCACGATAACTCTATCTAACGATAAGCTCTAAATTGGCCATATTTGTCTACTTATTCTAGTACAAAATGTTCAAAGCATACCAAAATATATCAGTTCTAAAACACTTTACAATAAACACTTTACAGTTTAAGGCAAAATAAGCGTATTTGTCAAGCCCCTTCTGGCGCAGCCAACACAATCTGACAGATTCATTTGAACACATCTTTCCAGAATTTCTACAGCTATAATAGGCATGTTTTCGTTACAAGCTAGCAATTTTAGTTTAGCATTTTGCAACGAAAACAACTGACTTCCACTAACTGGCACATAAGCAATAAGTGTTGGATTTTCACTATCTGGTAGCAATGGTGTCATGAGTTGCGAAGAAAGAACAGTGCGAAACAGACAAAAAATTCGTGAAAAGTATTTATAAAACATATATTTACTATTCTATGTTCAATTGTTTACACTCTTTTTGCAAATATTAAAATAATTTCCCATTTTTGTTCTTCTTCTTCCCGTTAATTCACAATAATTGATAAAATCTCTCCAAAAATGGGATGCCATATTGCTAAATACAAATTAAGCACTTATGGTGTAACGAAAACACGCCTAATGTAAATTCTTTAATATTCTGTATTTTATTCAACTTTCCAATGACTACAGACTGAGTAAATACAAATATATCGTGAATAACTTCGATTCTATCAGCGCGCTTTAGCCCAAGGTGTTCGATATTTGCAAGAAAAACTTGAATTTTAGAGGTTATGTTATATTGCTCTAGCTCACTGGCGGCTAAAGATATAGCCGAAATATTTTTGGGGATATTCACTAAACAAAACAAGCTTTCATTTGAGATGCGGACAACCGCGGTATTTTTTATCTGACCCGCCCTAATGGCTCAATTATGTAGAAAAAGAACATCACAACTCAAAATATTTGTTTTTGAGTTGGTCGTACTAAATTGTCCTACATTTCAATATTTATAAGCAGGTCCATAATTGGGCTGACTCCTGAGGAAGACAACAATATCACTATGCAACAAATTTTTTATCAAGGGGCTGTGCATAACATTTTCTGGTGTAACATGGTGTCCTAAACACGAAAAAAATATTTAAAAGATTTACATTTACATTACATTTACATGCTCGGTAAAGCCCGGATATATTGTTAGTAATGACACTATCCGTGGAGACAGAAGTTTAGTAACTGTCGTTAAAATAACACAGTGCGACAAAATAAACTCAACTTGAGAAGCAAATGACGCTTCCTGTATATATCTTACAATGTTTTGTATAAAACGTCTGTCTAATATAATATAATATGTACTTATTAAGCTGTTAGTTAACTAAAGTCTGTTAACAGGAAATTTCTATAGTCCTAGGTATATTTCACAAAAATTAATAAGCGGTCCCAATTATCTTCATGGCCATCAAGAATAGGGACGATCTCATTATTCGTTAAACTATTTTTCCCAAAGAAAGATACTCGAAATTCCACTAGAACGGGGCAAACTCCAAGAAAATGTTGTAGGGTTTCACACTCATTTAAATTGCACAATTTACACATCCCCGAATTTGTTGCTATTAAGTTCAATCAATCCACACCTTGCCTTGAAAATCCATTTAAGTTTTGTTGGGTTCATATTGTCATGGAGAGATATACGCAAGAACAACGTTTACACATTATTCAGTTTTATTATCAAAATAATCGTTCTCCAATTGCAACTTTTCCTGCTCTAAGTCCATTTTTTTTAAATAAAAAAAAAACACTTTCTAGTCGACCTACGACCTTGACACCCATGAGCAATATTTTAGCTCCCATTAACAGCTATCTTTTTGCCATTGACCGATTGTGGCTACGTGCCACACAACAAATGAAACAATTAAATTGTTGCGAGAAAAGTTTGGAGATTCGATTATTTCAAGAAATTTTGATATTGAATGGCCTCCAAGAAGTTGTGATTTTACACCATTAGACTATTTCTTGTTGGGTTATTTGAAGTCATTGGTCTTTCGAAATAAACCAGACTCTCTTCAAGCTTTACAAGTCAATATTGAACGTGCCATTCATGACATACGACTTGATTTAGTGGAAAAAGTGCCCCAAAATTGGGTTCATCAAATTCTTTCCTGCAGAATAAGTCGTGGAGGCCATTTGAATGACGTTTTATTTAGAACTTATTTAAATTCAAAAGTTTTTCACGTTAATTAAAAACTTTTGAATTTCCTTAACAATAAGTGTGTTTTTTTTTCAAAGAATCATATCACTCGTATTGAAAACCCCTATTCAATTGTTTTTGGTGCGCAATGCCTTAACTATAAATATTATTTTAAATAACAATTCTAAGGAAAGCTAAGTCGAGTGAGTCTGTTTTCAGGGACATTTGATTTCTATATTCCAAATATTTCAAATTATATTCAATCAGAATTTTGTGTTAATCCGTCAACCCCATCAATAGTTATTCACAAAACAGTACAGGTCGCTCGGTTTTCTTTAGAAAGGAATTCCCTACAAATGTACTTAGCATGTTTTGGAATGGATGTATCGATATGTCAATCAGTATTTTAATGTGAAAAATAAAATACTAAAATATGTAAGTAAAGATTACTTCCATAGCTATAATCGCGATTTTAAAGTTTTTAAGGAGTTCACAAAATCAAAAATTTGTAACGGAAATTGATTGTGCCCACGATTCACAATATTTTTTTTCTATTTGACGATTTTTGGTGGTTTCCTAGAAAAAACAAATGGCAGCTCTGTAAATTACATACTCATTCAGATGGCAGACAAGTGTCCCATAGACTCTCTACACTCAAAGAATTTTGTGAGTATCATTAGCAAAAAAGTTTGTTGTTTCAACAGTCTGTGTCTGCTGAAAAAGGGAAAGCAGACTTCGTCTGTTATTTTAGCAACCCTATGGTTGTTATTTTAGCACATAAATTTGCCTGCTACTGTAGCAAACTAGAACAGTCATTTTAGCAAACAATTTTGCTATTATTTAACAGAAAAAGGCGGCTGGGAGAACAAACTATTTTTGTTATTCTAGCATACGTTTCTTTCTTTTTTATTTTAATAAAAGAAATACAAATTTTATATTTTCCTGATATTTGAGAAGAGTATATCAACCAGGACTCCAACCTGAAGTTATTCAGCCCATGTATTGATAAGCGTTTCGAACTGTGAAATCTGTATGTATGCTTGATCTAAAAATATAAATGAAAAATAAATCATTTAATAAAATTGAATAGCAATAGGAGTATCTACAAACAATACTTACTGGTCACTGGCATTAACAATTATCTTCTTTTTGTCCGAAGGATAAATATAAAGATCATAAATCGTACGACATCGACGCGAACTCTGTCAATATTGGCCAATGTGTTGGGTTTACCCTATAGACACGGTATCTAATTGTACATGTCCAGAGCCATATCATTGGGCAAAAAGATCTTATCCATGGATTACATCCAAATTATACTAAATTATCCTGAGTTTTTTGGAGCCAAAAGGTTGCTTCGTGATTCGGATATTAGGCACCATCGTTGGAACATATAGAGTAAATAATCAATGTTGCCATTTCGGTAAACAAATCACAAAAAGGAAAAAAATACTTACGAGTTGTTGCAGGTATTATCATTAGGGTCACACTTCCAAGAGTTGTATGCGATTTGGAAAAGTAGACAAGGAAATAAATGGTTAGTCCACCCATGACACAAGTTATCTGAATTTATACATTGTAGTTGCTACGAAATTTCAGATCATCTTTTATACCCGTATTTTAATAGGACACTGCTTGGTGAGAATCTTGAAAACAAACAGAAATAAGTCTTATAATCATAGTACATTTAATTTTCAATTTGTGTACGCTTACCTGTTGCGTCTTGATTAATTGATAACATGGTTCTTTATGTGCATTTGTGTACGCTTGATCAAAAAATATAAATCATGTAGAAAATTAAATAGCATCATCTACACACAATACTTACCGGTCACTGGCATTATAACTATCTTCTTTTTGTCCGAATGATAACAATAAAGAACATACATCGTACGACCTTTGGTTATATTTGATGTTCTCCAAGACCGTATGATGATCAGTGACTCCTACGCGTTAGCCAATTGGGTTCACCCTATATACACGGTAATTGTACATGTCCAGAGCCATAGAGCTTGCTGAGAATCATGAAAACAACCAGAAATAAGACTTACACAATCATAGATAAATTTGCAATTTGTGTACGCTTACCTGTTGCAACTTGATTAATTGATCCTCCAAGGCATACACAATTTCGCCTTTTTTTCTTTAGCCATTTGTAAGTGTTGTCGAAGCTGTCCCGGAACCGTTTTACTTATTAAAATCATTTGCATTATCTTCGCGGAATGCTTTTTTAATGCGAATTAACAAACAGAACGAAAATTTCAATCCAATTCAATTTGTTCGGCGTAAAATATTTTATTCTTCAAAGGGAGTTACTTAAATAGCCGGCGTCGGCGCACGATGTCTGTCAAAGAGGCAATCTTGAATGCTAGTGAAAACATATTACGTCTGTCAATATTTTTTGATAAGCAAGCGAAATAAACATTTTATATGAGATTTTGTCATCTGCACAAATATGAATATATGTGTAACTTATCGCAAGCACATTTTAATGGAAAAAATTGGTTTCAGTGGTAAGGAATATAAATTAAACGCCGCTTTTTTTAATTTTCTTTTTTCCGTCATAAAGCATGTCTATGTCCCGATTCACACGGGGCAATTCGGTGATTGTTGGATATAAAGGCAGCAAAGTGCGAATGAAAAACACAAAACGGATTGCCAGTACAAGAAACTACTTTCCCCATTGTCCAGATTCACACTCGGCAACTTTTCCAAGCAAGTGTCAAAGTTTGTAGGAGAGAGCTCTTTCCGCCCGCCTCTCTCTCCATCAAACTTTGACACTTGCTTGGAAAAAGTTGCCGAGTGTGAATCTGAACATTATCTTCCGTATGCCTCTATGTCAAGATTCACACCCGGCAACTTTTTCCAAGCAAGTGTCAAAGTTTGACAGAGAGAGAGAGAGACGCCGAATTACCGCGTGTGTTGAGGTGTCTATGTTCATCCCAATTTGCACCAGGCAATTTTATCAGCTGTTTAATGGTGTTTGTAGGGGAGGCAGTTGAAAAGGGAGGGGAAAAAACTCTCGTACTCTATTGAACGTTTTGTTTTTCATTCGCACTTTGAAACAACAACAATACACACAGGAATAGCAGTGGAAACCGTATAAAAATCGTCTTTGCACAGAATGATACAATCTTGCGAAATTTTCTCTTAATACTCACCCTAAGCCTTTAAGAATTCGCTCGTTTTTTTAAACTTTTTTTGCATACACAATACTTAGTCCTAAATCACACGAGGCAATTTCTTCCAAGCGGAAAGTGCTCTCTGTATCTCTCCTACAAACTTTGACACTTGCTTGAAATAAAATTGCCTTGTTCGAATCAGACTTTATAAACATTTTTACAAATCGCACATAGAATATTAATGTTTAGCTTTGGTTTCATTAAAATATAAAAAATTAGAAACTAAAATCTAAACACAATAGATTAATTTTAATTGTATGTCGGGAACTAAGATTTTGAAATCATCAAATCATATTCGTTATCGATTTGTGTTTTACTTTTTGCAGTTTTAATCGACTCCTATTTCCAATATTTTTAAAATCCAATGAAAAAATATTGAGAACCGTAACTCGAAAACAGATATCGCCGAATAATTATTTAAATTGTTTTAAATATACTTTTCTCATCGCACGAATGACCTTAACCTTTTTGATTTTCAATGGTAGTTGAACTTTATCATGTAAATTATTGCAACTTTTGTCTTATTTTCACATATTTTGATTAACAGCAAAAATTTTCAGCAAACTGCAAATTTTTCAGCAATGCGTTTGCTAATGCAAAACTGCAAACTTTTTGCCATTACAGCAGAAAATGTGCTGTATTAACAGAAAAAATGTTTGCTAAAAATTAGCAGACGTTGTTTGTTATTAACAGCAAACAATTTTTTTTGGGTGTACTGTATAAATGTGCCGCCCGGAGCGAGTAGCCTGGCGAACGAATACAAATTTGATTTCAGCGATTGATTTTTCCCTTATTTTAAGGCCAATTTTTTTTGTAATTTTCACGATCTGACAATCGTCTATACATAGCCTAACTCACGAAATATAAACAAACTTGCGACGGAACATCTATGTATATGAATTCAGAGTCTTTAATGTGTCCCACTCTAATATATACAATCTAATATGGATGTGTGTGCTTGGAACTAAAAGCGTATGATTACATTTCGGATTGTGCGAGTATAGTCGACTATTGTTTAATCGCCGCAGCCGTCCGTCGCTTCTCTTTGTACTCTGTCAATTGTTGGGGTTCCATCATTGGATATTTGTGGGAGTTCAAATTAGTTTTCTGCTACACTTTGGCACGTGTGGAAGTCGCAATTTTGTAATCTCAACCAGTGAAGAAGAACATAGTGTGTGAGAGAGAGAGAGAGAAAGAAACAGCGTGAGAATGTCGAACAACTTAACTGAGATACCAATTGAGAAGTGGCCTCAGCTGCGTGATTTGTATGTGGAACATAAAGCAGGGGCTTGCTGCTACAATACTCTACAAACATTTATCAATTGGACTCAAGATGAGCCGAATTTGCCGCTAAAGATTTATTCGCCCAGCGCAGAATGGGAAGTGGATGGCACATATGTAGCCGAGGTGAGCATTTAAAAGTGCCTCTGAGAAACTGTTTTAATTGTTTACTTAATAATGAACATTTTTATTTTTCCAGTTAAAACCCTATTCCCAGCTGTTCTGTAACACTCTTAAAGATGACTTGTCAGATTTAGTGAATGGCTTGAACTGCTTTGATAACACTAAAACTGTAGGAGGTTTCCAGGAGCGTCTACTACCAGCAGTCGACAAACATTTTCAAGACTCGGGATTGAAGAAGGAAGAATTTATGAATACATGTACTCTGTGGTACCACATCCCAAGAGAGGAAGCTCTAAATTTTGTCATAGAGTAAGTATTACTAAGTATTGATTTCGGTAACATACATACATACAATATACATGTTTTGTTGCTCCCCCTTATTACAGTCTCCCTGACAATATAACTACCAAATCTTTGGATGAAAGTCATGCAGAACAAATTAACCGAATATGGCCCCACAGAAGTCCCGGTTCGGTAAATTTTGTCAAACTCTTGATAAGATTAAATAAAAGTGTGGGTCTCTTTGAGGGTGATAAGTTGGTGGCTTGGTGCTTAATGTATGTACATATCTGAAAGGGTCTACTTATAACATCATTCTTCTGGGTCTACTTATAAAATCTATTTTTAGATTGCCCTTGGGCGCTCTTGGATTGTTACAAGTGGAAGACTCCTACAAACGCAGAGGCCTAGGACAGCTGGCCGTAAAGCTTATGTCCAAATATTTAGCTGAGGCTGGTATCGAAGTTAACGCGCCTGTCGTTGTTGCAAATGTTGCTTCACGTTCTATGTTCGAGAAATTGGGCTTCAATGCAATTGACAAGGTCTATTGGGAATTTAAAATATGATTATTTCTTTAACTGAAACTGTTTTGCTAAATTACATTTTGAAATTACTTGCTTTAAGTATAGAAAATATAAAGAAAATCTTGTAACATTGGTTACAAGATTTCTCCATATACATTACTGTATCAAAACGAATTTTTATATCCTCCACCATATGATGGGGGTATATTCAATTTGTCACTCCGTTTGTAACACCTCTAAATATTGATCTGGGACCCCATATATAAAGTATATATATTCTTAATCGTGGTAAAATTCTAAGCCGATCTAGACATGTCCCTCTGTCTGTTGTAATCATACGGTCTGTAATAATAAAGCTAGATTGATCAAATTTGGTAGAAATACTTCTTATATTTGTAGGTTATTTGGAATTGCAAATGGGCCATATCAGTCAATGTTTTGATATAGCTCCCCTAGAGAGGTCGCTTCAAAATACGCTTTTTGAGCCATAGATACCGCATTTTTAATGCATTTTAGCAGAAACTTGGCAGTTTGTATTTTATTTTGACAAGAATTCATCACAGCAAAAATTTTACAAATCGGTTTATATTTTCTTACCTATAGAGGTCGCTCCAAAATATACCTGTTTAAGCCATACATTTTTTTGAATCAGTTCATATTTTGTTATAGTCCACCTATAGATGTCGCTCCCAAAAAGGCTTATTTAAGCCATAAACACCACATTTTCAAAGAAATTAAGCTGAAACATTGCAGTTAGTATTATATTTTGGCCAGAATTCATCTCAATAAAATGTATACAGTTCAAATTTTATTTTGTTGTAGTCCTTGTGTAGATGTAGTTCTCAAAAATGCTATTTTAAGCCACAAATACAACATTTTCAGGTGTAGAGTTTGGTTAAAGAATTTGCGGCCTAAAATTTGGCTAAAAATTGCAGCGTTTTTTTTAATAATTTACTTAAACAAAAAAGGAGCATTTCATGATTTGCTCCATTTCCAAAGATTTTCCAGTAAAAACATTAAATCCTATCCATTATGGAGGGTATATAAGATCCGGCATGGCCGAACTTAACGCTTTTAATTGTTTTAATTACTGGGTAAACTGATGCTTTTTATACCCTCACTTTAGTGTGACGAGGGTTTATATCATTTGCTACGGAAAAAAGTGTAACACATCGAAGGAGTGACCTAAGACCCTAAGTATGTTCGGCGGAAATCCGTTTTGGGTCATTTTAAGTCGAATGAGCAATGTCCGTCCGTCTGTCTGTCTGCTGGCTGGTGCGCACGGTAACTCTCGAAAGGAGTAACCGATTGACTTCAAATTTCGTATGTGGTAATATTTTTTTCTATCTCCGGCTAAGTTCGAAGATGGGCCATATTGGTCCACTCCTTCTGGTACCTCCCCCACAAAGGGTTAAAATGTTGTGAAATATTGATTCTTTAATAACTGCTATTATACGTATTCGAATCTTCTGAAATTCCACACATAGTATTAGTTTGTTAGTCGCTATCAACTCGAGGAAAATGGGCGAAATTGCCACGCCCGTTTTGGTATCTCCCACACAAATGCACCATTTTGCACTAAAAGTTAAAAGCTTATAACATTAATACCAGTGTTTAGAAATACTTGAAATTTTGTACAGTGTAATGCTTATATAGTGCCTACAGTCCAGTGAAAAATGGGCGTTATTGCCGCTCCCCTTTTGGTACCTTCCACACAAATGCACCATTTTGCACCAAAAGTTAACAGCTTATAACATTAATACCAGTGTATAAAAATACTTGAAATTTTGTACAGCGTAACGCCCATTGAAAAATGGGCGTTATTGTCACGCCCCTCACCTCTCCCACAAAGGCACCATTTTGCACCAAAAGTTAACAGTTTATAACATTAATATCAGTGTATACAATTACTTGAAATTTTGTACAGTGTAATGCTTTTATTATGCCTATAGTCCAGTGAAAAATGAGCGTTATCACCACGCCCCTTTTTGTACCTCCCACACAAAATGGCCAAATTATACCACAATTTAATATCTCAACGTTAATATACCAGTCCATATAAACGGTTACAATTCGGCACAGTGCAATGTATTTAAAGTATCTACTGTTCAGCGAAATATAGGTGTATTTCTTAAACCCCTTATGGTACCTCCCACAAAAATTGACAGAATAATTTGTGTAATATTCAATATAACATTACTCACAAAGTGAGGGTATACCTTAGTCGGAAACCGACTGAAACTTTCTTACTTGTTCACCATAGACAATACTCAAAGAGTATGTATATATAAGGTGATTCAAGAGCCTTTTTTTGACAGATCACGTGTGAGTCGTGTCATGCTGTCATGTTATTTTTGTTAAGCATTGTTTGGCATTTCATCATGGAAAGACTTACGCCTGAACAACGTTTACAAATTATTCAGTTTTATTATCAAAATAATCGTTCGCCAATTGCGCTAAGTCCATTTTTTTTTAAATAAAAAAAAAAACACTTTCCAGTCGACCCACGACCTTGACACCCATGAGCAATATGTTAGCTCTCGTTAAGAGCTATCATTTTGCCATTGACCGATTCCCGATCCGACGTACCGGAATCATCGGTCCATATTTCTTCAAAAATGATGCCGGTGAGAACGTAACCGTCAATGGCGACCGTTATCGTGCCATGATAACCGACTATTTGATGCCTAAAATTGAAGCTCGTGATCTCGGCGACATTTGGTTTCAACAAGACGGCGCCACTTCCCAAACATCGCATCAATCAATGCATTTATTGAGAGAACACTTCGGTGAGCAGATAATTTCACGTTTTGGGCCGATCGATTAACCACCAAGATCGTGTGATATCACACCGTTAGACTTTTTCCTGTGGTGATATGTAAAGTCTAAAGTTTATGCGGACAAACCGGCTTCGATTCAGGCCTTGGAGCAAAACATCACGCGTGTCATTCGCAAGTTACCGTTCAAGAGCTGTCATTTCATTCTTTCTCCACACGGAAAATTTAAATTCTACTCACGTAAATGAGTTGAGTTGTTGGCGAATTGGTCTACTACTTTTTAAATCAGCGTTTGGAAATCTTACCCAATTAAACAGAAATATGTTGTTGCTGTTCACGTATTCCGTAACAATGCAGAATGCATGTCCCACAGCCGATAACATAACCAGTAAGGAAAGGCTAAAGGCCGACTATATAATACCCTACACCACTCTCGTAATATTGAATAACTCTGATATATAAATTTTGTAATTCATGTACAAATTGTTTACATAAATTTACTTTTGGGACATTTTATACTTAAATAATACCCTGTACCACAGTGTGGTGTAGGGTATAAAAACGATTGGATCTAAAGAGCAAAATCGGACGAAACATATATGGGAGCTATAGCTAAATCTTAACAGATTTTCTTCAAATTCGGTAGTGTTGGTTCATGGATCAATAAACTCTACCATTCTAAATTTCAAAACGATTGGATGTAAAATACAGCTTCTACAGGACTAAAGAGCAAAATCGGACGAAACATATATGGGAGCTATAGCTAAATCTTAACAGATTTTCTTCAAATTCGGCAATGTTGGTTCATGGATCAAGAAACTCTACCATTCTAAATTTCAAAACGATTGGATGTAAAATACAGCTTTTATAGGACTAAATGGCCAAATCGGACGAAACATATATATGGGAGCTATAGCTAAATCTTTCAACCAAATTCAATAGCGATCTTAACAGCCGCGAAATACTCTAAACTGCAAAATTTCAGAACGATCGGAGTGAAATTGCGACCTGTAGTCGACGAACAACTTTACATGGACAGACGGACGGACGGACATCGTTAAATCGACTCAGCTAGTGATTCTGAGTCGATCGGTATACTTTAAGGTGGGTCTAGCTGTGTTATTTTCAGGTGTTACAAACATCTGCCGTGAAACAAACTTATAATACCCTGCACCACAGTGTGGTGTAGGGTATAAAAACATCTGCCGTGAAACAAACTTATAATACCCTGTACCACAGTGTGGTGTAGGGTATAAAAATGTAGAGCAACTCCAATGATTTACAAATTTGAGCGATTTAATGTTCACCTAATTCTCCACACCAAATGACACCGCTACACATGAATCTTCGCCTTGACTACTCTTATTGTATATACACTCTTTGCAATAAAGTTAACAGGGGGACTCATCTTTCTCGTGTATATAAATACATATAAACGAAAAAAGCTTTGATCGAGATTTCTGAATGATTCAGATAAGCAAATGCTTTTAAATAAAAAGCTTTGGTTCCAAATAATGACGAGTATGGCCGAAGGTATTTTTTAGCCGAGGCCGAACATCGGACAAAAAATTAGTTCAAGCCGAAGACCGAATGTTTTCTAACCGTTATTTAGAGGCATACAACACATTACTGGGATTATCTCAAGTTTAGATTATTCATTCCTTAAATTGAAGTACATACATATATAATTTGCTAAGTGGTAAAAGTGGAATCGAAGAAATTACCTAAGACCCTAAGAACATTAGGCCGAAATATGTTTTAGGACATTTAGGTCCGTCTATATGTCACGATAACTCTATCTAACGATAAGCTCTAAATTGGCCATATTTGTCTACTTATTCTAGTACAAAATGTTCAAAGCATACCAAAATATATCAGTTCTAAAACACTTTACAATAAACACTTTACAGTTTAAGGCAAAATAAGCGTATTTGTCAAGCCCCTTCTGGCGCAGCCAACACAATCTGACAGATTCATTTGAACACATCTTTCCAGAATTTCTACAGCTATAATAGGCATGTTTTCGTTACAAGCTAGCAATTTTAGTTTAGCATTTTGCAACGAAAACAACTGACTTCCACTAACTGGCACATAAGCAATAAGTGTTGGATTTTCACTATCTGGTAGCAATGGTGTCATGAGTTGCGAAGAAAGAACAGTGCGAAACAGACAAAAAATTCGTGAAAAGTATTTATAAAACATATATTTACTATTCTATGTTCAATTGTTTACACTCTTTTTGCAAATATTAAAATAATTTCCCATTTTTGTTCTTCTTCTTCCCGTTAATTCACAATAATTGATAAAATCTCTCCAAAAATGGGATGCCATATTGCTAAATACAAATTAAGCACTTATGGTGTAACGAAAACACGCCTAATGTAAATTCTTTAATATTCTGTATTTTATTCAACTTTCCAATGACTACAGACTGAGTAAATACAAATATATCGTGAATAACTTCGATTCTATCAGCGCGCTTTAGCCCAAGGTGTTCGATATTTGCAAGAAAAACTTGAATTTTAGAGGTTATGTTATATTGCTCTAGCTCACTGGCGGCTAAAGATATAGCCGAAATATTTTTGGGGATATTCACTAAACAAAACAAGCTTTCATTTGAGATGCGGACAACCGCGGTATTTTTTATCTGACCCGCCCTAATGGCTCAATTATGTAGAAAAAGAACATCACAACTCAAAATATTTGTTTTTGAGTTGGTCGTACTAAATTGTCCTACATTTCAATATTTATAAGCAGGTCCATAATTGGGCTGACTCCTGAGGAAGACAACAATATCACTATGCAACAAATTTTTTATCAAGGGGCTGTGCATAACATTTTCTGGTGTAACATGGTGTCCTAAACACGAAAAAAATATTTAAAAGATTTACATTTACATTACATTTACATGCTCGGTAAAGCCCGGATATATTGTTAGTAATGACACTATCCGTGGAGACAGAAGTTTAGTAACTGTCGTTAAAATAACACAGTGCGACAAAATAAACTCAACTTGAGAAGCAAATGACGCGATACTATTTTCCCTGTAGGTCTTGTCGAGTAAAACACGCATTTTTTTTGTAATTCCCCGGACACCCCCAAAATCCGGATTTACGGGTAAAACCCGATATTCTTGCGTTTTTTACTTGAACGCCTATAACTTTGTTAATTACTGTTAATTACTGTTAATTATTAACCTGAAGCTGTAGGAATATAGGTTTATTTGCCCTACAAACACATTTTTTTAATTTTTGTCCGTCATTTTCTAGTTTAGACAATGTTTTTACCTATTATATTGTGAGATAACCGTACGATTAATTGACTTACATATATAGTATATTTATAGTCTTCAGAAAAATGAGCGTAGTTGCCTCACCTCTTTGGTACCTCCCATACAAATGGACCATTTTGCACAAAAAGTTAACGGCTTAAAACTTGGTTTCCTATACATACACATACCTGCAATTTTGTACAGTGTAATGTTTTTATAGTACCCATAGTATACTCGTATAACAAAAGTGGCGTTATTGCCACGCACCTTTTGGTACCTCCCAAACAAAATTGCCAAAATAAAACAAGTAAGGAAAGGCAGAAAGTCGGGCGGGGCCGACTATATAATACCCTACACCTCCCTTACAATGCGATAAGGGTCCTTGATAAGAACATATATATGTGGATATATCTAATTCTGAACCGATACTAATCGCTAAATTAAGCAATATTCGTTCCTAAATTGAGAATCATCTTTCTAGAGAATTGTGTAATGATCGGAAGTTAAGTACAACATCTATAGCGCTTTGTAACCAAATTAGGAGGAACATATATATGGAGGTTATATATAAATCTGAATCGCTTTTCCCTGAATACACATTCATGTAAAATAGAAACGTCTATCTGTCGAATTTTGTACTGATCGGATATAAAATACAGTCTCTACAGCGCTTAGATGTCAAATCGGGGCTAACATATATATGGGGGCTATATCTAAATCTGAACCGATTTCCCCCAAATTTTGTATTTTCTCTAAGTGTATCACGAGACTACTCTCTGTAAATTTTTGTACAAATCGGTTCAAAAATGTGGCTTATACAGTGCATATATGCCGAATCGGGGGTACATATATATGGGAGCTATATGTAAATCTGAACCGATTTTAACCAAATTCAATAGGGCCTAAAGAAAGATATGTGCAAAGTTTCGTCTCAGAAAGTGATTACAAGTCGATCGGTATAATAAACAATGGGTCTATCTCTTCTCCTTTTGGGTGTTACAAACAAATGCACAAAGTCATAATACCCTGTACCACAGTGTGGTGTAGGATAAAAAAATATGAAAAATTATTTAGTTGAATTTCCCTACTGTTACAAAATGGGTCATTATTTATACATTTATCTCTAGATATTTTGCAAATAGGCATTGTTTTCTTCGTTAGGATGATAGCTTTCAAAAAATGAAACAAACAATTTTTTGCGATTTTTTTCTATTTTTTATGAATTTTTCTGTGCCAGCAACAATTTTTTTTTAAAGATCTACTTTTTTCTAATTGTTTAACGACAGTTGCTAAACTTCAGGTTATACGTGAAACTGTTGTTTTCAGCATTTCTAGCCCTTATAATTTCCTTTAATTTAAATGGTATCCCGGCTTTATCGAGCTTATAAATATTTAAAAAAAATGGTCCAAATACTAAAGGTAAATTCCTTGAAAATTGGAATTTTAGAAAAAAAAAAAATAAAAAAAACTACGTGTTTTTGATATTTATTGTTGGTCTGCGTTTTTGTTATTCAGCCAGAATTTATTCGGTTTAAGGCCCATATGTTTCAGTTACTTTCTGTCTATTGCAAAAATGTAATAAAAACAAATAAAAAAATTTGGTAGAGAGTTTTAATTGCTTGGTAGAATTGGCTGCAGTTTCAATAGACACCACTCTATAATCTTCAGAATTCAATAGCAATATTGTATGTTTTTAACTTAAATCAGCTGAAATAATTATGGAAGCAGTAAATTGAATTTAACAAGAACTACTAACAAAAACCTAGTTTGCCGAACTAAGTCAACATACAAAATTTCTAATACCAATGCATTTTTGTTTTTTGCTTGGATTCGCTTCGCGAGCCACGAAAACAAATGTAGTTTTATCAACGGCTAATGCCCTCAATCTATTAAAAAATGTTTTTAGGTCTCGGACACAAAAAATTTTTTTTGGTATTGCATAGTGTTTGGTCGTCCCATTCTGCCAAATTGTTATTATTGTATAGATCATTTAAATCAAATTAAGTGAAAGTTGTGACGTTCTTTTTCTAAATGAGCGATATGTATGTATATTCTAATATAACTTACCAAGGCAATTGTCTTAGTCCGTTTGTGGTTTAGTCTTATGGTGCGTGCTAGGAGAACCTAGTCAGCCAAATCACGGTGATAGCAATAGTTGCTTAGTTTGTATGATTAAATAAATTTGTAGTTCTTAAAAGCAATTACTGAATATAAAATTGCAAAAACAAAAAGTCTAAATGTAAAAAATGTCCACTTTATAGATTTTTGAGCTATTTCATAAGCGCCGCAAGAGAATAGTATCCCCTCCTATGACAACCCCATGTTAAATTCGTTGGATTTGATCCAATTTAGAAATGCATACGGATCACCAAAATGTTGATCTTAAACAATTTTTTGGAAGCTCTCTTTTTGCTGGGATGACATGAATGTATATATCGATACCTTCATCCCAAAATATGCTAAGTCAACTTAAAATGTTTTAGGGACTTTGCATTTTTAAATTCTAAATACATATTCCAAATTTTATTCAGTCAACATTTTGTAAAACTAATCAAAAGTTCTGCACAAAACAGTAAAGGTCATTTCGTTTACATTATATAGGAATTCAATACAAAATTAATCATTTCATAAAACTTTGATCGCCTTTCCTGAAAAACTATCTGTTTTGACTTAGCATACTTTGGAATTGAGGTATCGATATGTACCTCCAAAATAAACGCGTAATATGACATTTCGTGTTGTGTACTCGAGAAAATCATCGACTAATAATTAGATGCCGCGGTCGTCGCCTTTTGTTTTATTTATTATATTCTCTGCCAATATTGGTTCCATTATTTAATATTTATGCGCGTTCAATTTAGTTTTCTTTTAGTCTTTGGCACGAGATACAGGGAGTGTGGGAATGACGAGCCAATTGATTGAGATACCTATTGAGAAGTGGCCCCAGCTGCGTGATTTGTATGTGGAACATAAAGAACGGGCCTCCTGCTATAACACTCTACAGACATTTATCAATTGGATTAAGGATGAACCGAATTTGCCACTAAAGATATATTCCCCCAGTGAAGAATGGGAAGTGGATGGCACATATGTGGCCGAGGTGAGAGCATAACAGAAGAGTTGTTGTTATTTAATAATGAAAATTACTCGTACGTATGTATGTATATGTGTATATATGTGCGCAGTTAAAAGGCTATTCCCAGCTGTACTGTAACACTCTGAAAGAGGACTGGTCAGATTTAGTGAATGCCTTGAACTGCTTCGATAACACTAAAGTAGTGGGTGGTGTCCAGGAGCTTATTCTACCAGCGGTCGACAAACATTTCCAAGACTCCGGATTGAAGAAGGAAGAATTTACAAATACCTGTACTGTGTGGTACCACCTGCCAAGAGAAAAGGCTCTAAATTTCGTCATAGAGTAAGTATGAGTATTGTTTAGTATTGCTCTGGATGGGTGACCCAATTACGAGTACTTTGTTTGCAGACTCCCCGAAAATATAACCACGAAATCTTTAGAGGAAAGACACGCAGAACAAGTTAACCGCATATGGCCCCACAGAAGACCAGGTTCGGTGAATTTTGTCAAACTTCTAATAAGATTGAATAAAAGTGTGGGTCTATTTGAGGGTGATAATTTGGTGGCTTGGTGCTTATTGTATGTACTTATATTATCCACGGAGTTCTTATATGTAATTTATTATTAATTAATTTCCTTAATTCATTTCAGACGTCCCTTGGGCGCTCTTGGATTGTTACAAGTTGAAGACTCCCACAAACGTAGAGGCCTTGGCCAACTGGTCGTAAAGCTTATGTCTAAATATTTAGCAGAGAATGATATAGAGATTACCGCATCTGTGGTGCATACAAATGAGACCTCGCGCTATATGTTTGAGAAATTGGGTTTCAACGTAATTGACAAAGTCTATTGGCAGTTTAAAATGTGAACTGTTATTCTTTTCCCAGACTGTTCTGCTAAGTTGCAGTTTGATTCGAGTATTACTGGATATATGGTATATAGTATATTAAATTTTAAGAAAATAATGTAAGAGTGCCTTCGAAGAGTTCAGTACAGACTGCTCAATATACATTAGGCTGTACCGAAAACACGTATTTTTCTTTGGAGACCTTAAAAATCTAAAAACATGGACATTGGCGAACTGATTACGAGAATGTATTTTTTTTGTGTACGCTTGGGCATTTTTAGTCCCTTATGGTCCATTCCAAGAAAAATTAAAAGTAACTTTTCCTTCATATGATCTGCAAAGGCTCGCATGAGGCGTATATTAACCACAAAAACAAATAAAAATACATTGAAACTTGAACGGCTGGTGGTATATTAAAGGTACCACCCGAAAAAACAATAGATTGATATTAGGCCACTTATTAGTGCGTATATTTTGAGACTATTTGTATTTAATAAATATGTATTTCGGTACAACCTAATATATGTACGTATGTATGTACTTACAAAAATGTACAATAAACTTATAAAACCTTAATTCATGTCATTTTAAAACAGATGCCTTGGAAATGTTTTAATAAATAATTTACTAAAAACCGATTTTATTTTATTTACGATAAAAATCCAAAATTAATAATTAATACTAGCAATGAAACATAAAAACTAATCACATGAAATACTTAAGTATTTCAGTTCAAAGAACTTATATAAATTATATATGAAATACTTAAAATAATCTGCAAATATATGTTAAATTCGGTTAAGAGTGTTTTTAAATTATTTGGTAATTCTGCAGCATATGTACTCGTACATAATAGTGGGAACGAGTATTTTACGTATGTATATGTTTATACAACATTTTGGTGAATACGCACAGAACGTTTTAAAAATAAAAATTGTCAGAAAATGGCTATAAATAAAAAGCTTTATTTGGGTTTCTTTGGATGATGCTGATAACCTAAAGCTTTTTTTTAAAAGCTTATGCTCCCAACAATGACGATGTGTTGAAATACGAAAGCTTTATATGGAAGATGAACATCGCACAGTTTAAAAAAGGGAAATAATTCGGCCGTTTCTTAAGCAGACAACTGATTGCGATCATACATGGCATGCTTGTAGAAGAGGTATTAGAAAAGTCATGTTTTAAATTTGGGCCCCTTATGGTATACAAGGGCGGAGCTACAGCGCCACAAAGTTGGCCACCTCGGCCAACGCATGAACATTTCGTATTTTTCTTCTGATTCATAAGATCGAAGACATTAAAAAAATATTTTTTGTATTTTTGACAAAAAAAAATTTTTTTTAAAGTACTCGTACAAGTATAACTTCATCAGGCCAGGACTTTTGTCTGAGCGGGTATATCTAATGTCTTTATTTTTTCATCAAATATCAAATTTTGTTGTCTATCCAGAAAATATAATGGAAAGGGATCGATATATATCCGGCTCGAATATATACCGTAGGAAAGGATCTGGAAATGAAAAAAAAATCAAAATAAATATATTTTTAAATAAAAAAGCAAGCTCGAGGTCTTCGATTATTGATTTTTTTTGTTCAATATTTCGTTTTGAGAAACATCTTCAGGAACATTTATTTTTAAAAACATATATGTACAGATTTTGCAATGGTTACGTTTATGCCTTAATTGTAAAATATGATATGTTTTTTTAAAATAGATGTTCTTGAAGATGTTTCTCAAAGAGGAACGAAATCGAGCTTGCTTTTTTATTTAAAAAAAATATGAAATTCAAAAAAGGTCGATTATCAAATATTTATCGATAATATTCAAAAAGATGCTTTCAAAGGCAGACAGAAACATTATAAATCGATAAAATATTTAAAAATTAATATATTTCAATCAGTTTTTTGTGACTTGTACGTCTTACGGCCAGTCGAGGCTATTTCTAACATTATTATTTTTGTAAAGGAAAATCACCCAATTCCCAAAATAAATTCGACACCCAAACAGAGAAAACCAACTTTAAATCAATAAAAAACCATATTGAATCAATAAGAAATATTGCCCTATTTTTATAATATTAATATAGAATCAATATAGAAATAATATTTTCGGTATTGAAATAATATTGAATTCCTATAGATCAATATTGTCGTCTTATTGAAACAATGTGGAAATGTTATTGAAATTAAATTTTTTATTTTAGAAATAAAATTAAAACAGTATTGAATTAGAAATACAACAATTTAAAAATAAGGTTATTCCGCTTTGATTTAATATTGAAGAATTATGAAATTTAACACGCACACTATTGATACCGGTTAAAAAATATAATTTAAAACCAGTAAGGAAAGGCTAAAGTCGGGCGGGGCCGACTATATAATACCCTACACCACTCTCGTAATATTGAATAACTCTGATATATAAATTTTGTAATTCATGTATAAATTGTTTACATAAATTTACTTTTGGGACATTTTATACTTAAATAATACCCTGTACCACAGTGTGGTGTAGGGTATCAAAACGATTGGATCTAAAGAGCCAAATCGGATGAAACATATATATGGGAGCTATAGCTAAATCTTTACCGATTTTCTTCAAATTCGCCAATGTTGGTTCATTGATCAAGAAACTCTACCATTCTAAATTTCAAAACGATTGGATGTAAAATATAGCTTCTATAGAACTAAAGAGCAAAATCGGACGAAACATATATATGGGAGCTATAGTTAAATCTTATCTTCAAATTCGGCAATGTTGGTTCATGGATCAAGAAACTCTACCATTCTAAATTTCAAAACGATTGAATGTAAAGTACAGCTTCTATAGAACTAAAGGGCCAAATCGGACGAAACATATATATGGGAGCTATAGCTAAATCTTAACCGATTTTCTTCAAATTCGGTAGTGTTGGTTCATGGATCAAGAAACTCTACCATTCTAAATTTCAAAATGATTGGATGTAAAATACAGCTTCTATAGGACTAAAGGGCCAAATCGGACGAAACATATATATGGGAGCTATAGCTAAATCTTAACCGATTTTCTTCAAATTCGGCAATGTTGGTTCAAGGATCAAGAAACTCTACCATTCTAAATTTCTAACGATTGGATGTAAAATACAGCTTTTATAGGACTAAAGGGCCAAATCGGACGAAACATATATATGGGAGCTATAGCTAAATCTTAACCGATATTCTTCAAATTCGGTAGTGTTGGTTCATGGATCAAGAAACTCTACCATTCTAAATTTCAAAATGATTGGATGTAAAATACAGCTTCTATAGGACTAAAGGGCCAAATCGGACGAAACATATATATGGGAGCTATAGCTAAATCTTAACCGATTTTCTTCAAATTCGGCAATGTTGGTTCAATCTTAATCTGAACCGATTTCAACCAAATTCCAATAGCGATCTTAACAGCTGCGAAATACTCTAAACTGCAAAATTTCAGAACGATCGGAGTGAAATTGCGACCTGTAGTCGACGAACAACTTTACATGGACAGACGGACGGACAGACATGCTTAAATCGACTCAGCTAGTGATTCTGAGTCGATCGGTATACTTTAAGATGGGTCTAGCTGTGTTATTTTCAGGTGTTACAAACATCTGCCATGAAACAAACTTATAATACCCTGTACCACAGTGTGGTGTAGGGTATAAATATAATTTAATATACTTATAAATAAATAATTTACAAATATCCGTGACAAAAGCTGTGAAGTCATGAGACTTGAGGTGGATATTCTGATAGTTGGTTTCTTCAACAATTATGTAGATGAGTTCATCCCGATCACAGTTCGGGAAGCCCTGCTTAGTAGCATAAATGTCTAATAGCGCCTTACCTTTAGAAGTTTCTGCCAACAGAGTTGCAAAATCCTTAATAACATAGAAAACAGATTTTTAGAAAAAATATGGTTTTAACCAAAGACAAATAGAATATAAGAAGACATTCCTTCAGGCCGAAACGTCAAAATCTATCAGTTACGAACGAATAGGAATGAATTGTAACACGCGTAAAAACAGTATTCCGCGAACATTGATTGAACTTTTTTTGCACTTATCGATTAATATTAATTTTTTAATTGTGACAATTACAAAAAATTCGGGAAAAACGGTCTGAAAATCCGCGAAAAACCTCACTCGTTGGAATCAAATTCCTATTCGTTCGTAACTGACAATTACTCGTTACAGGAAGGAATGTCTTCTTAAATTATATTGTTTTTGGTTTTAACTACCTTTTTGAGACTGTCATTCAAATATTATTATGACTTAGTGAAAGTTGTGATACAGGCAAAATCAATTCAAATGAATCTGTTCAAAGTGCTGGCAATTTTAGAGCCTTGCTAAGGTATCGGGCGATAACGGATTTAAATTTGAATAGTCACTTGACAAATTCACCACGTTACGCAATGTGTATAAGCAATCGTGTTCAAATTGAAATTAATAGTATTATCAAGCTTTGTACATACGATTGTCAGATGTAACAATAATGTAATTTAAATGGTGGAAAAATTCAACCCTGTGAACTTACAACCGTGTGAACATACAATTTTTTTCTTGCAACGTTAATAGAAAAGTTATTGTAAAGTTAAGATGGATGTGTCCAACATTTTTGTTCGGGGTATCATAACACACAATTTAAGTTAAACATTAATTTTCGGAAGTAATTTTAATTTTAATTTTTTTTCTCAAAAACACACAGGGTTAACACCATAGTTTTGTCTTTGAATACTTCTTTTTGAAAAATTTCTTAAGTATAATTTAATGTTAATGGGTCAGAATATTTAATATTTTTGAAAAAATTATTTTTTGAAAAATTAATTTTTGAAAAAATTAAAAAAATGTGTTTTTGTGTTTTACGAAATTTGTAATTGCTCTCGAACGCCTGCACCGATATTTGCAAAGTTTACTTTGTTTTAAAGACACAATGCGCTAATTTTTGTATAATTTTTTTGCTATAGCTTTTTTTTTTAAACCTTTGTAGAAAAAATTGCTCCGCCTTCAATTTTCTTCAAATTTTCACAGAATATTCGTCGCACTCTTACAAATCGAGAACAGTAAAAAATTTTGTTAGACGCAATATTTGTAAACGTTATGGACGAAATACCAAGACTAGTCTGACAATTTTCGTCTGTGTTTGCAAAAAGTGCACAGTGGTACGAATTCAAAAAGGGGAAATAATTCAACCGTTTCTTAACCAACCAACTAATTGCGACCAAACATGGCATGGTAGATGAAGAGGTGTTAGAGAAGTTAAGTTTTATATTTGGGCCCCCTATTTCAGACAGAGGCGGAGCTAGAGGGCCTCAAAGTTGGCCACATCGGGTGAAGAAAATGTTCAAGCGCGTGTAACTCGTGTTTCTCTTTCGATTTTTGTGTGTGTTCTACTAACTGGGTCTACAAATAAATAAATACACCTAAGAATTATCTCGTATAGTTACCGAGATATCTTCAATTTAAAATTGAATTTTTAATTTTTTCCCTTACCGTGTGCTAGTATTTTGTAAATATCGAAGCACAATATGCACTGATTTCATCCGTATCAACATGGATGGACAATACAATTTCCTATATGACGAAATATAACATGAAGTGGTCATAGCTTTTGTACTATTGGGTATATCGAACCAATTTTTGTTTCGTCATATAGGAAATTTTATCGGTGCATAGTGTGCTCCGATATTTAGACTAGTTTTGGTATTTCGTCCATAACTTTAACAAATATTGAGTCTCACAAAATTTGTTTTACTGTTCTGGAGAGTGAGTGAGAGTGCGACGAATATTCTGTGAAATTTTGAAGAAAATCGAGGGGGGGAGCAATTTTTCTACAAAGGTATTTTAAAAAAGTTTTTTTTTACATTGTGTCCTCTTTAAAACAAAGTAAACTTTTCAAAAATTGGTTCAGCCGTTCGAGAGCAATTACAAATTTCGTTAAACACAAAAACTAATCTATTAAATTTTTTCAAAAAATTAAATGCCCACAAAATTTTTTAAAAATACGATAGCGAAATTTTATTTTACCTATTTGTAACTGCCTAAATATTATTACATAAATATTTTAGCCAAAAATAAACTACATAAAAATGTTTCTTATTAATTCAATATTTTGCAATGTAAATTTCAACTTAATTAAAAAAATTAATGAAAAAAATCTTAAAACTTTCAACTTTAAAACAATGTTGATTCAATGTATCCCAAGAAATTAATATAAACTACATTAATCCAATGTTGAAAATGATTGATTTAATGTATTTCAATATAATTTTTCTATTATATAGAAAATTATTGAATTGATATGACGCCTTCTTATTTTAAAGTAGCAGTTTTTCCCTGGCTCAATTAATAATTTAATGGCCATACGCTCAAGTTGGATTTTTTGCACTTCTTCTACATTTTTTTTCTCGGTATGCCGTACGGAATATATCTTTTGTGTCTGAAGCAAAGTTGTAGATATTTAATAGGAGCGGATCAAACCTACCCGAAAAATGTGTTAAAAATCGTATACGTAATACGATACTTTTTCTCCAAATAAAATTGACAACAAAATCTAATTTTCTTGAAAACATAACTTTAGTATAGTTGAACAAAAACGGTGCCTATTCTGCTCCGATATTTGCGAAATCTACGACAGGGTCGAGAAAAAATGTAAAATTAAATTGTCAATTGCTCATAACTAGGTAACTGTACAAGATAACGCTTATTTATTTATCTAATACCAGTCTGGTTAAGAACCGGCCGAATTATGTCCCTTTTTTGAATTACTCCCACTGTGTGTCTGTCCATCTTAAGTTGTTCGCAATTTTACTTCATGCTAGATGAAATTTGGTACGGAGCCCATTCTTACATGAGGAACGTAGTAGATTGGTCAGAATCGGTTACAATTTAGATATAGTCCCCTTATATACGTTCCACTCGATTTGGCCTTTTGGCGCTATTTTAATCCAATTATTTTGCACTTTATGAGAGTGGTGCTTCTTGATTTAAAGGCGAAATTGAATCACTGTTCCATACTGGTTTAAAAATTCTTTTAAATATACTCCCTCTTTGAATGCTTATTTAATAAGAATATTTTTGTATTTTTCAATATCCCCTTTTTATCCCCTCAACTTAGAGAGGAGTGTATATATCATTTGCTACGAGCCAAAAGTGTAACACATCGAAGGAGTGACCTAAGACCCTAAGTATGTTCGGCGGATATCCGTTTTGGGTCATTTTAAGTCGAATGAGCTATGCCCGTCCGTCTGTCTGTCTGCTGGCTGGAGCGCACGATAACTCTCGAAAGGAGACCGATTGACTTAAAATTTGGCATGCGGTAATATTTTGCTCTATCTCCGGCTAAGTTCGAAAATGGGCCATATTGGTCCACTCCTTCTAGTACCTCCCCCACAAAGGGTTAACTTTTAGTGAAATATTGATTCTTTAATACCTTCTGTACTACTGACTCGAATCTTCTGAAATGTCACACATAGTATTAGTTTGTTAGTCGCTAACACGTCAAGAAAAATGGGCGAAGTGGCCACTCCCTTTTTGGTATCTCCCACACTAATGGACCATTTTGCACCAAAAGTTAACTGCTTATATCTTTAATACCATTTCATACAAATACTTGAAAATTTGTACAGTGTAATGCTTTTATTGTACCTAGCGTCCAGAGAAAAGTGGGCCATATTGACTCGCCCCTTTTGGTACCTCACACACAAATGGACCATTTTACACCAAAAATTAAACGATTTTAACATTAATACCAGTGAATACAAATACTTGAAATTTTGTACGGTGTAATGCTTTTATAGTATCTAGAGTCGAAAGAAACGTGACCGTTATTGGCACGCCCCTTTTGGAGCATTTTGTACCAAAAGTAAACAGCTTTTAAGATTAATACCAGTAAATACTTTAAAGTTATTAAATGCAATTTATATTAGAGTTGGGCACTATAGTTCTTTTAAGTGGTCGCTCTTTTTAGTTCAGTTCAATTAAGTGAACTAGTTCGTTCATTTAGTTCAACAGCTCACTTTAGCACACCAACTCTTTAGCTCACCGGCTCTTTAGCTCCCCAGATCTTTAGCTCACCAGCTCTTTAGCTCATCAGCTAATTTTACTTAAACAGTTCATTTCGTTCAGTAGATCACCAGTTCAAATCAGCCGCTATTAAAGGCATCTGATTGGAACATGAATAGAATGAGTTGAAAAAACCTGTACAAAGGCGTTTGTATAGGTAGAATCATACATTCATGATGACATAAAAATGGAAACAACACAAAATACGAGTAGCTCAGAAGGGAGAGCGAAATGAGAAGAGAGGACGAAATGATATGGTTGAAGAAAAAACATAGTGAACTACTGAGCTGAAATGAACGAGTTGTGTGAACTAGCTCGTTCAGTTCAGTATAGTGACCCGTTCAATTGAACTAGTTCGTTCACGAACTACACAACTCTAATTTATATTCATAATAATTTAATGAAAACAAAAAATTAATAAATTTACGAATATTTTTTAGGACTCAAGGTGATCGGATTCATAAGTCAGTTTACCCGACTGAACTTTCTTACTTGTTTTATTTATTTTTTCTTTTGCTTTGTTTTTATAACAATCAAGAACAAATATAAAAATGGATTTTTAAAACTATTTATTTGCATAATTATTGTTGTAGTGAGGTTTTTCTTTGCGTTCAGCTCAGTTGCCTTGTTGATTTTATCTATGCGGAGCCACATCTCACAATAACATAGTGACCCATGGTATAGCATTTTCCATGTCATTCACTCTCATTGCCAGAGATACCAGCTGTCTTCGCAGCGCTGCTAACTTGTCAGCGCGTCATTGCACAGTGGGAGGAATTCGGATTTTTTCCGCGACCTATCCTAGTACGTTACTAATATCAGATCGGAATGTATACAGATTTGTTGCGCATAAACTTTTGTTAATTGACAAAAAATTGCTATATGATTAATGACCTGTTTACATTCATTCATCTTAAAGAAAACTTCCTGGAGAATGTTTTCAAAGAAAGAACGGTTCACAAATTCTCGCTAGTATTGTTGCCACGCTTTTCCAACTTACATAATTTTTATTTGTATTAAGGCATAACATGTTAAACTGCAAAGGGAATTTGGGGATTGGCTTTAGTACAGTAGATATAGGCGGGGAAATCAGTAAACACCAATTTTGGGGATTTTCGAAATTATTTTGGGAATTGTTGAATTAACATTTGCAAATATAATAATGCTCGAATTTAAAACTAAAATTCGATGATAGCTCATCTATAAGTTTTGTCGCAATAGGATGGCTGGTTAAGAAACAGCATAATTATTTCCTTTTTTCCGAATTAAAACTACTGTGCATTGTTTGGGATTTTTGCGTTCTGGCGATGATTGTTTGTTTTCAATTTCTCTCTTTGCAGATGCCACCTGTATACTGGTAAATTGTTATTGGCTGAAGGAGCAGTTTGTAGGTTCTGAATGTTGATTTGCTATGATTTTTTTCATGAAAGGAACGAAAATTTCCTCCAACAAAAAGAAAATTTTTACTTTCCTAAAAAAATTTAAGAAAAAGTTATCGAAAACTCTTTTGGGCAAAAATTTCTAAATACTATAGGTTATTAGTCATATGAATGGGAAAAAGGTCCGTTTGGCCGTTTGTAAAACTCACTCTACATAAAATCCCTCATACGATTATATGTATATAGATGTTATGGGCGGCGCCAACCCCACTTTTACTGGTCTAATATTGGAATGTTACCATGCCAATGAAACTGGTTTGGGACTCATAGGTTTGATAGTTTCAAATTCTTTAACGGACATACACAATTTTTTAAATTTGTATACCCTATGCCACACTGTGGTACAGGATATTAAAGTTTGTTTCATGGCGGATGTTTGTAACATCTAGATATACTACAGCTATATATAATTTTTTGTATGCTATGCTGAAGATGCGTTTCTATTTGTAAATATAATTTTGTGGTCCAAAACACCATCAATAATATGCAATGAAGCGATACCACTTGTACACATACAACCGGTAAGCGGTACAGCGGTAACCCTCCCCACAGTTAAAAAAAGAAAAATTCCCTTTATCTTCACTTTCCATTTTCTCTATATTGTTCACCTTTCATCGTTTATAGTAATATTGAATTTGAAAACAATACGATTTCAGAAGTCCGTTTTCACGGACGGCGGTAAATTTAACATTAACGGAAACAAGGGAATGTGTAAAATATGAGGAATAGCCAATGAGGAGGAAATGGTCGACTGATAATTAGATTAGGTCGTGGCCTTTTGTCGTATTGTTTTCTGCCCAGAGGGTTAGTAGGGTTCAATTATTGAAACTATTCAATTTAGTTTTCTTTTAGTCTTTGGCACGAGAGACAGGGAGCGTGGTAATGACGAGCCAATTGATTGTGATACCTATTGAGAAGTGGCCCCAGTTGCGGGATTTGTATGTGGAACGTAAAGAACGGCCCTGCTGCTATAACACTCTACAAACTTTTATCAATTGGGCTCAGGATGAGCCGAATTTGCCGCTAAAGATATATTCCCCCAGTGAGGAATGGGTAGTGGATGGGACATATGTGGCCGAGGTGAGAGCATAACAGAATACTTGCGGTTATTTAATAATGAAAATATACTCTTATGTGCACAGTTAAGCGGTTATTCCCAGCTGTACTGTAACACTTTGAAGGAGGACTGGTCAGATTTAGTGAATGCCTTGAACTGCTTTGATAACACCAAGGCAGTGTGTGGAGTCCGGGAGTTAATGCTACCAGCGGTCGACAAACATTTTCAAGATTCCGGATTGAAGAAGGAAGAATTTACGAATACCTGTACTGTGTGGTACCATCTGCCAAGAGAAAAAGCTCTTAGTTTTGTCATAGAGTAAGTATGAGTATTGTTTAGTATTGCTTTGGGTGGGTGACCCAATTACGAGTATTTTGCTTGCAGACTTCCCGAAAATATAACCACGAAATCTTTAGAGGAAAGACATGCAGAACAGGTTAATTGCATATGGCCCCACAGAACTCCCGGTTCTGAGAATTTTGTCAAACTTCTAATAAGATTAAATAAAAGTGTGGGTTTATTTGAGGATGATAAATTGGTGGCATGGTGTTTACTGTAAGTATTCGGTGGAGCTCTCGTATGTAATTTCTTATCATTTTATTATTATTACAGACGGCCCTTGGGCTCTCTTGGATTGTTACAAGTTGAAGACTCCCACAGACGTAGAGGCCTTGGTCAACTGACCGTAAAGCTTATGTCTAAATATTTAGTCGAGAATGATTTCGAAGTTACCGCGTCGGTGGTGCATACAAATGTGGTCTCGTGCAATATGTTTGAGAAATTGGGATTCAACATAATTGACAAGGTCTATTGGCAATTTAAAATTTGAACACTTCTCAGACTATTGTGCTAATTTGCAGTTTTTATACTACTGTATATAATATGTAAAATTTAAAGAAAATAATCTAGTGGCGAAGGGCCAATGCCAGCGGAATGCGGCGCGGCGTGTCAGAAAAGTTAAATATTAATCAATTTCTCCGCGACGCCTCTTGATTTAGCATTGCCAGATTAAATTATTCTCAATCTGACACAATTTCTTGTACAACTTATATTAAAAACAACCACATGTTTTGTGAATTCGCACCGCGACGCATGCATTGGCTCTTCACCGTAAAATTGCTTCCGAAGTGTTCAGTACAAGACTTCGCAGCATACATTAGGGTATACTGGAGACACACCTTTTATCCTTAAAACCTTAAAAGCTTGTTACTAGAATGTACAGTTTGTGAACAATCTAAAAAAATGTTTCCTTCATATGCTCTTCAAGACCAGTCCCATAAACCGTATATTAACCACAAACAAATTTAAAAATATACAGAGATACATCGGAACTTAGACGCCTGGTAGCAGATCAAATGTACTACGAAGGATTGACACGAGTATTGTCGTAGGCAACTTGTTAATGCGTATATTTTGAGACCTCTTTGGATTTGAGAAATATGTCTTCGATACAACCTAATATAAATACCTATGAAACAAGTACAAATAAACTTATAAAGAATGTATTAGTGTCATTTTTAAACAGATGTCATGGAAAAGTTTCAATAAAAAAATTACTAAAAATCGATTTTATTTTATCTTTTATGTATGTACATAAAAATTGATGTGTGTGTGTGTATGAAACGTATGGACTCCAAAATGGCTGGACCTATTTTGATGAAATTTTCAGGGAATCTTCAGATTAGCCAGCGGGTGACATAGACTACATACACTAGGTCTCGATTGGACAAAGGGTCGCACAGTGGGATGGCTTCATACATTTTGTAGAAAAATATTAATATTATTTTTTACGAAAATAAATCATGGAGTTTTCTTATTGAAACACTTCTCTATATACTAAAAGGGCTTTGCAGTAGCGCCCATTTTCGTACCGAACTGTACACGGGGGAAAATCGTCTTTTTTGATACATATGTTTGAATTCAAAGAAAATATATTAGAAACAGAAATTTTTAAATATTATAGATTTATGAACAAATACATTTTATTTGAAAATCAATAATGTATTAATATAAGTATATTACAACGAGATATATTTGGGACCTAATTTCTCAAAAAAATATGTGTTTAAATACCAATAAAATCATTATTTAGGAATTTCCCCAAAAATATTTTGTTTAAAAAGATTTTCAAAACTTCGCTGACTTTTTTGATTTTCAGTTCTAATTTTTCCTGTATTTCGAATGATGTATATCTTGCAATTAAAAATTGCAAATGTCGCATAAAATTTTTTAAAAGACCATTCAAAGTCATTATGTATTTGTTGTTAATTTATCAAGAAATTTATCGTTTTTCAAGATTATACGACTTAAATTATAAAATAATTTTACGAAGACTAATAATTTCTTAAAAATCGAGGTACGATGAGGAATGACGACGTCGGCATTAGCCGTTGGCAAAACTACATTCGTTTTCGTGGTTCGCGATGCTAACCCAAGCAAAAAACAAAAAAAGTATTGGTATGAGAGTTTTAGTATGTTGACTTAGTTCGGCAAAATACGGGTTTGGTTAGCAGTTCTTGTTAAATTCAATTTACTGCTTCCATAAGTATTCCATCTGATTTATGTTAAAGAAATACACTATTGCTACTGAATTCTGAAGATGATAGAGTGGTGTCAATCGAAACTGCAGTCAATTCTACCAAGCAATTAAAACTCTCTACCAATTTTTGTATTTGTTTCTATTACTTTTTTGCAATAGACAGAAAGTAAATGAAACATATGGTCTCAAACCAAAATAAATTCTGACTGAAATACAGAAAAACTTGAAACAAATAAAGACATTTTACGAACATTTAAAATTTCTAGTTAAATTACTGAAAAACTTTAAACTTGGAAAACAGTTCAGATATCGATATACGAATATTTTCTGAACTCTTGATAAGTGGCTACTGTCCTCAGGTCTTGACTGTATTACAAAATTATATTTCTTGGATTCTTGAATAAATTTTAATGAAATTTCTAGAAAAAGGGAATTTCGAAAACATTTTTTAGTAAAATTAAATTTTGAAAAAATTACTATATATTTTCTAGAATTTCTAAAAAATGTTGTAGACAATTTAATTTGAGAAAGTTTTCAGAAAATGGCAATTTTGAAAAATTTTCTGTTATTAAATTTTCAATGGAAATGCATGTACTACGAAATTTTCTACAAAAATGTAATGTTGATGAAATTTTGTTGAATTTTTCTATAAAAGCGATTTTTTTTAAATTTTTCTATAAAAATTAAATTTTGATTTGATTTTTGCGAAAATTGCAAGAAAATATAAATTTAGCCAAGATTTTCTAGAAATATGTAATTTCGACAATTTTGATGGAATTTTCAATAGAAAATTATCGAAATAAGAATCAAAGCGAGTAAGATAATAATAGCAAAATGTTTATTTTTGAACAATTTAAATAGCAGATGTGATTTTTAAATAAAACCATTAAAGAAGGGCTAATGTCGGGAGGAGCCGTCTATATAATACCCTACCGGGAATATAATACCCTGCCTAAGTAGATTTCAAGATTTATCAATATTATTTTCCTAATGGTAATGATTTTTGAAGAAAGATATTTTAATAGGATATTTTACAATTAGCCAAGTAACGTGATTTGTTCAAGAAACTGTAATCTGCAAAATTTTCTAATTTCTATCCTGAAATGCGGATAATATACCTCTTTTATGCAAAATCGCAATGTACCCGTACGGGGTTGACATATCTAAATCTTAACAGATTTTCTTAAAATCTGACATGGTTTTCTGTCAGAGCAAACAATTTTTCCGTATTCAATTTCGTAAAGATTTGAGGCAAAATATGGCTTCTACACCGCGTAGATGTCAAACTGGAATTTAGCACTTTCCTGTGCTAAATTCCATAAAGATCTGCCGGAAAATGAAACGTTTATATCACTTAAATGCTAAATCGGGCTATGCCAGAAAGCACTCTCGTTAATCTTTAATATGGGTATAGCTCCAATATTTTGGGGTGCTACAAAAATCTGGATTAGATATAAAACAACATAGAATAATTGTACTTCTAAATTTTTCTATTAAATATATTTTAAAATTTTGCATATTTTCGATATGCCTTAAAATGTTTATATTTTAACGATAAAACGTCTAAATTGGTTCCATTTGGAAGGAAAATATGCAACTATCCGAGGTCTAGTTATGATAGTTAATATTTATATGTAATCTGAAACAAAGTAGATGAGACCAGAAAAACAGAAATGCATTATAAACGTGCTCCACTCCACTGTAACTGAAGAAAATAAAACATTATTTTATACAATTTCTTGCCATTTTATAAACATTTATGTTGTAAAATAAAATCACTCGCACAAAAATGTGCAAACACATTTGAAGGCACCTTAACGTCTTAACAGAGCTGACTGTCAAAGTAACAACAAAGCTTTTTTTAGTAAAAGGCATTCAAAAATACTTCTTGGTAGCATATAAACAATGGAGAATTTATGTTTTCTGCCATCTTGTGAAAAGCTTGGGCAAGTGGCTTATAGTGTTGGTACCTTCAACAATGAATTTTAAAGACCAAGACGGGAAAGTTCTCTCATCTGCTGTTATGTAGTATGTCTAACCGTAGGGATAACATAATGCACCCTTTAACAGAGGAAAACTTACATCACAACCAAATACATAAATAAAAAAAGTAAATGTTAAATATTATAAAATTGTAGTAAGCTATGCATTTAGTTGCCTTTTCCTCTGTTAAAGGAAGCTTTATGTTATCCCCACCAATGACAATTTAAAGTATAGACATCCTAGCGTATTTGCAACTTTTTTCCACAAGATGGGGGAAAGTCAATTTCGCGTACGTTTGTATGCGAGTGAGAAGATTTTTAGGTAGCCATCTACAGAAAGCTTTTTTATTACTTTTAAAGTCAACTGCGATAGGGTGTCTATACCTTTGATTGTCATTGGTCCCCGGTCCCCACTGTTAGACATACTTCATAATAGCCATAAGACAGAACTTTCCCGTCTTTGGCTTTGAATGTAATTGTGTGAATTCGCCAATAGAGGTCGCCACATGCGAATGAAAGCTTTTAGGGCAAAAACTGTAAAATAAATTGAGAGTGATTTTGTCAATAGATGTCAGGCCACGACGAAAATGTTGCAAGAGGTGACTTCTCAAACTTCCAAACTAAGCAAGCAGCATTCTGCATTTAATTTCAATTAAATGCTTCTACTTTTTTATTATAAATATACTGCATAGGAAAAAATGGCAATATTTACTATGTTTGAATTTGAAAGATAATATTTGGAAGGAAAATTGATAAAAAATAACGTATTTTGTATAAATGTATTCTATATGAAAATTAGTAAAATTAAATTGGTACGCAAATATTAAAATATATCGAGGGTGTATATCCAAATATGGCTATAATAGAAAACCCAAAAACTGTTTTATTGCCACAAAATTTGAGCTTCAGCGAATCAAATAGTTCTACGATAAGTTCAACATATAGCTACTATGTTCTACAAACACAAAAATTTTAATATAAACCATTACTCTCGAAGTTATGGAATATAGCCATGTGGAATTTGTTAGAATAGCTGCTTTTGTTCGAATTCGAATTTAAATTAGAATACAATACAAATGTAAATGAAATTTACGAAACCAAACGCTAAATTGACCAACGCTATGGTTAAAAACCAGTAAGGAAAGGCTAAAGTCGGGCGGTGCCGACTATATAATACCCTACACCACTCTCGTAATATTGAATAACTCTGATAAATAAATTTTGTAATTCATGTATAAATTGTTTACATAAATTTACTTTTGGGACATTTTGTACTTAAATAATACCCTGTACCACAGTGTGGTGTAGGGTATAAAAACGTGTAGGGTATAAAGAGCCAAATCGGATGAAACATATATATGGGAGCTATAGCTAAATCTTTACCGATTTTCTTCAAATTCGGCAATGTTGGTTCATGAATAAAGAATCTTTACCATTCTAAATTTCAAAACGATTGGATGTAAAATACAGCTTTTATAGGACTAAAGGGCCAAATCGGACGAAACATATATATGGGAGCTATAGCTAAATCTTAACCGATTTTCTTCAAATTCGGTAGTGTTGGTTCATGGATCAAGAAACTCTACCATTCTAAATTTCAAAATGATTGGATGTAAAATACAGCTTTTTCAGGACTAAAGAGCAAAATCGGACGAAACATATATATGGGAGCTATAGCTAAATCTTAACCGATTTTCATCAAATTCGGCAATGTTGGTTCATGGATCAAGAAACTCTACCGTTCTAAATTTCAAAATGATTGGATGTAAAATACAGCTTTTTCAGGACTAAAGAGCAAAATCGGACGAAACATATATATGGGAGCTATAGCTAAATCTTAACCGATTTTCATCAAATTCGGCAATGTTGGTTCATGGATCAAGAAACTCTACCATTCTAAATTTCAAAACGATTGGATGTAAAATACAGCTTTTATAGGACTAAATGTCCAAATCGGACGAAACATATATATGGGAGCTATAGCTAAATCTTAACCGATTTTCTTCAAATTCGGTAGTGTTGGTTCATGGATCAAGAAACTCTACCATTCTAAATTTCAAAATGATTGGATGTAAAATACAGCTTCTACAGGACTAAAGAGCAAAATCGGACGAAACATATATGTGGGAGCTATAGCTAAATCTTAACCGATTTTCTTCAAATTTGGCAATGTTGGTTCATGGATCAAGAAACTCTACCATTCTAAATTTCAAAACGATCGGATGTAAAATACAGCTTCTATAAGACTAAAAGAACCAAATCGGACGAAACATATATATGGGAGCTATATCTAAATCTGAACCGATTTTCTTCAAATTCGGCAATGTTGGTTCATGGATCAAGAAACTCTACCATTCTAAATTTCAAAGCGATCGGATGTAAACTACAGCTTCTAAAGGGCCAAATCGGACGAAAGATATATATGGGAGCTATATCTAAATCTGAACCGATTTTAACCAAATTCAATAGGGATCTTAACAGCCGCGAAATACTCTAAACTGCAAAATTTCAGAACGATCGGAGTGAAATTGCGACCTGTAGTCGACGAACAACTTTACATGGACAGACGGACGGACGGACGGACAGACATCGTTAAATCGACTCATCTAGTGATTCTGAGTCGATCGGTATACTTTAAGGTGGGTCTAGCTGTGTTATTTTCAGGTGTTACAAACATCTGCCGTGAAACAAACTTATAATACCCTGTACCACAGTGTGGTGTAGGGTATAATACAAATCTATTGGCTATATTCGCGGAAATTTTGCAATACTAAGTTGCAATACAAGAATAGGACAATGGAATGTGAGAACACTTAGTGACCCTACAAGGTTGGCCCAGCTAGAGGCTCAAATGGAAAAATTCAAAATAGAGATATTGGGTATAAGTGAGATGCGTTGGCGTGGAAGTGGAGAATTTACAACATCTACTGGAAAGGTAGTTCTGTACAGCGGGAAAGAAGACAGACGCGAAAGTGGCGTAGCCATCGTGGTCTCAAAGGACGGACGGACAGACATCGTTAAATCGACTCATCTAGTGATTCTGAGTCGATCGGTATACTTTAAGGTGGGTCTAGCTGTGTTATTTTCAGGTGTTACAAACATCTGCCGTGAAACAAACTTATAATACCCTGTACCACAGTGTGGTGTAGGGTATAATAAAAATCTATTGGCTATATTCGCGGAAATTTTGCAATACTAAGTTGCAATACAAGAATTGGACAATGGAATGTGAGAACACTTAGTGACCCTACAAGGTTGGCCCAGCTAGAGGCTCAAATGGAAAAATTCAAAATAGAGATATTGGGTATAAGTGAGATGCGTTGGCGTGGAAGTGGAGAATTTACAACATCTACTGGAAAGGTAGTTCTGTACAGCGGGAAAGAAGACAGACGCGAAAGTGGCGTAGCCATCGTGGTCTCAAAGAACACAAAGAAAGCGATCAACTCATGGGAACCTATCAACGATCGCATAATAGTAGTTCGGTTTTGTAGTCAAATAAAGAAAATTGTAACCATTATCCAATGTTACGCCCCCACTGAAGATGCCGATGAAAATATCAAGGATGCATTTTACGAACAACTAACTGCAACACTAAACAAAGTTTCTTTGCGCGATGTTTTAATCCTATCTGGGGACTTTAATGCCAAAATTGGCTCCAATAACACGAATGCGAGTAGTATAATGGGAACACATGGCATGGGAACTAGGAATGACAACGGAGAACGGTTCGTTGGACTATGTCAGGCTTTTAATCTCGTTATCGGCGGTTCAATATTCCCCCACAAAGACATACATAAATATACGTGGACATCTCCAGATGGCAACACAAAAAACCAAATAGATCACATTTGCATCCGGCAACGATGGAGAACTTCACTGATGGATATACGTACCAAACGCGGCGCAGAAATAGATTCAGACCATGAACTCATAGTAGCCTCCATAAAACTAAAATTGAGTAGAAACTACAACCAACGTTGTAGTCGGAAAACACTAAAGCGGTTTGCTCTGAACAACCTTAGTGACGAAAGAAAACGTAATGAAGTATCAACCGTAATGAGAGATAGACTGATGGCCAACAACAACACATGGGAAGAAACATGTGCTCAACTAAACAATATAGCGGAGGAAACCATAGGATATGTAGACAATGATACCAGGAAAGTATGGATATCAGATAACACCTGGAGCCTTATTCGACAGAGGAACAATCTGAAACTACAGCTCCTCACAGACAGCAGATTAAAAGTACAATATAGTGCTATAGCTAAAGCAGTAAAAAGATCGGCTCGTACAGACAAAAGAATCTACTTCGATTCACTGGCCAGCGAAGCTGAAACTGCCGCTGGAACAAACAATATGCGCCAATTATACAATATTATTGGGCGACTACCCAAGCAAAATTTTAATCACAGTAAAGCCGTGAAAGATGATAATGGACAACTATTAACTGCGGTAGAAGAACAAACCAGAAGATGGAAGGACCATTTTGAAAGAATCAGCAACATCGAAGATGACAATGACGAAAATCCTGCCCCCGCGGATCAACTATCGACACTGCTCGGAAACATTAATATAGACCCCCCTTGTATGGAAGAGGTTATAACTGCTATAGTCTCGCTGAAGAGAAACAAATCACCAGGAGATGACGGTATACCAGCTGAAATTTTACAAGTTAGTCCTACCACGTCCGCCGAAATCGTACATCCGTTTCTGGTGAAAGCTTGGCAAAACGAAGAGTTCCCCAACAGTTGGGCGAAAGGAACAATCATAAAACTTCCCAAAAAAGGCGATTTAAGCGAGTGTAATAATTGGAGAGGTATAACACTTCTAAATACCATATATAAACTAATGGCACTTATCATAAATACTAGGCTACAATCTGTCGAGCAATCGTTACGCGATGAACAAGCTGGATTTCGACCGCACCGGAGCTGCGTGGACCAGGTCAATACACTCCGCATTATAATTGAACAATCCGTTGAGTGGCGCTCTCCTCTTTACCTAGTATTTGTAGATTTTCAAAAGGCATTCGATACTATCAAGCGCAGCGCAATATGGACATCTCTGAAAAATAAAGGTGTTCCAACAAAAATAATAAATATGATCAAAGTGATGTACGACAACGCCACTGTACAAGTCCGTCACAGTGGCATGAACAGCGAACCATTTACCACTAACGCTGGTGTGAAACAGGGTTGTCCCTTATCACCCCTACTCTTCGCTGTCACACTAGATAATATCATGATAGAGATAAGCAAGAAAAAGAGAGGAATAGTTTGGGGTCTGCACAAATACCTTGAAGACCTCGATTTTGCGGATGACATATGTCTCATGTCACATAGACGCTGCGATATGCAGAGCAAACTACAAGAGCTAGTTACTCTTTCAAAAGCCGTTGGCCTAGAAATAAATATCAAGAAAACCAAAGCGATGCGTATCCATAGTAACAACAGCAATTCATTTAAAGTAAATGACCAAGAAATCCAATATGTGGACACTTTCTGCTATCTTGGGTGTATGATGTCTGTGACTGGCGGTATCGAAGAAGATGTACACTATAAATTAGGCAAAGCCAGGTCCGCATTTGGAAGATTATAGCATATATGGCGTTCACCGCAAATATCTCTCCAAACCAAGATACGCATTTTCAACGCCTGTGTAAAATCACCGTCACTATATGGAAGTGAAACATGGCTCACAACGGCCACAGTATTGAAGAAGATCCAGTCACAAATAAATAAATTTCTACGTACTATATGTCACATTTTTTGGCCGAATACAATTTCAAACACTGAATTGTGGAACAAAACTAGCGAGATTCCAATGAGAGTCCAAATAAGAAGAAGGAAATGGAAGTGGATTGGACATACGCTCCGAAAATCGAACGAAAGTATATGTAGAAAGGCACTAGAATGGAACCCGCAAGGCTGCAGACGACGCGGACGACCAAAGAGCACATGGCGTCGAACAACCCTAATGGAAATACGGAAACTTAACAAGTCATGGGATGAAATCAAGACTTTTTGTTATGATAGAAATATGTGGAATAATCTTGTAGAAGCCCTATGTTCCCCAGAGGAATGAATAAAGGAAAAAAAAAGTGTGGTTAATCAAATGAAAGGAAAATTCCTCGCGATTCCGTATTAAAACCATATAAGCACACGTTGAAACGACCGCAAGTGTTCGTAAATACAACACCCAGGAAAATAATTGGTTGAAATTCGATTGTAACAATAAAAAAATAGTACTAGCAACAAAAAGTATATTGCCTACACCGTGTGTCGGTTGTATTTGTATATAAGTAGTTGCAACAACAATAATAACATGGATATGATCATATAAAAATGCTTGCAACTAAATCAATGGTTGCATTAATCGAATTAAGATTGTTTTTCATTGATACTCGGTTAGTTGTGGTAACCAATTTTAAACTTTCATTATAGTACCATATGATTGATTTTTGGTTGTGACAACCAATGTTTTATTCGTGACAACAGAAATTGTATTAATAGATCAAAGATTTTTATTCAAACGAGTAATAAATAATCGCTTTTTTGTTATTCCAATAATTTCCCAAATTTAGAATTATTAAAAGTATTTTGGGAAATACAACCGAAAGATTGGTTGCTGTTCTTTTGACAAAGAACGGTATATGTAGTCAAAAATAATCTCGTGTGGATAATAATGTGTGGAATGCAGAAAATGTTGTGCAAAATGTTTTACACAAATAAAAAATAAAAGCAACAGTCATGGAATTGAAAGCACAGGGTAAAGCGATATTTTCATAAAAGTTTTGTGTTTTTTTCGTGTACTACAGTTTGAGTCAAATATTTCCACATCTCATAATAGTATGAATTTGTAATATGGGATTTTTTAATTTTGTTATGAATTGTTTGGTTTTTTGTTCAATAAATAAAAATAAATGAAAACTGTTTTTATTTAATTGTCGGTAGTATATGACCGAATTATTTGCAAACCGAATTTTGGTAGTTCTGTCTACTATCATGCGATTCCATCAAGACAACCAACATTTTGGTCGTGATATACTTCTGCTTCCATGTTGACAACAATCATATTTGGTTGCGCCAACTACGAAAATGGTAACTAAAATTATCTGTTGTACAACAACTAACTGTTTTAAAAAATTGGTTGTTCTGACAATTTGTCAGTCATATACTACCGATAATTAATTAAAAACAGTTTTCATTAATTTTTATTTGATTTATTGAACAAATAACAAAACAATTCATAACAAAATTAAAAATCCCATATTACAAATTCATCACAATTAAGAGATGTGGAAATATTTGACACACATTTTAGTACACGAAAAAACACAAAACTTTTATGCAAATATCGCTTAACGATATCTTTCGGTTGTATTTTCCAAAATACATATAATTATTCTAAATTTGGAAAATGATTGCACAGGGAAAAATCGCCATTTTTGATATGTTTGAATTGAAAGAAAGTATATTTGAAAACAATATTTTTGAATCTATATTTATAAAAATGGAAAAATGTTTGTATGTATGTATGTATGTGTTTTATAGACGCTTAAACCACTGGACCGATTTAAAAATTTTTTCTTTTGTTTGAAAGCTATTTTGTCTGAGATGGTTTTGGAAAAAAAAATGTTGCAAAAAGTGGGCGGCGCAAATGTGGGCGTGACAAATCGTTTGTTTTCAAAAATGGACGGGATGGGAAATCTAAATCTGGGGGAACGAAGTGGACCGGGTCCAGCTAGTATTATATATTTGTGAACAAATAAATTTTATTTGAAAATCAAGAAATTGTGTTTGGGACGCATATATTAATATATTAGAACAAAATATATTTGCGAACTGACTTTCACAAATAAAATATGTGTTTACAAACAAAGTTATTGTTTAAGAAGTTTTCCAAATATATTTTATTTAAAAAAGAGTTTGCTTCACTTTATAGCTTAGAATGTCATAAGCAGCATTAGCTTTAGTTTTACAGCACTTTTATAGCACTTTATTTTAATTTATGAATATTCTAATTCATGCCTATTTGCCAATCCATCAATACAATTTGTAGTTAAGAAAGATTATTATACTTGTACTATTTTTTATTGTTACAATCGAATTCCAACCAATTATTTTCCTGGGTGTAACGAAGAAAACAATGCATATATGGACAAATGTAGAAATTATAGCACTTTTGGTAAAAATAAGAGAATTTCATCTTAATCCAGTTTTTATACCCCTGTTATAGTGAAGAACGGTATATATCAGATGCTGCGGGCCAAAAGTGTAACATATCGATGGAGTGACCTAAGAGACCCATTAAATGGGACATATATCAAAACATGGCCCGATTTGTCGCTTTTTTCCAGGAAGAGTTAAATGCATTGTACAACATAAGCAGCTCCTTATCCTAAAATTTGTTAGGGATCGGTTGCTTTCTTCGAGCACTACTTTGATTGTCACAGACGGACGGACATGACTAAATCGAATCAGGGCGTGATTCTGCGTCCATCGGTATAATGAATGCATTTTGTGTATTCTTCTTTTTTTCTATATTGTTTTACAAAAATCGGTATAATAAATGCATAAAAAAAACAAAAATTTTATTGTTTCAAAACCACAACACAAGAAATGCAAATTTCACAAAATTTACTAGTGATATGTCGACAGGACTAACCGATTGACTTCAAATATGGTAGGTGTCAATATTTTTTTATACCTCATACTAAGGTCAAAGATGGACTATGTTGGTCTACTCCTTCGAGTATCTCTCCCACGAAGAGTCAACAATTATTAAAAGATTGATTATCTCATAACTATTACACTATTACTCAGAATCTTTCACATTTCCTCACTCAGTATTAGTTTTATGGTCGCTATCATGGGCAAAGTTGCCATGGTCGAGAAAAATGGGCAAAGTTGCCACGTTCCTTTTGGTAGCTCTCATTCCAATGGTCATTTTGCACAAAATGTTAACGGCTTACAACTTCGATTCCTGCTATTAAATTTTGTAAAATACGCATAGTATATTAAAAAATGACCCTTTTTGGTACCTCCCAAATATTTTTGGAATTTCCCTAAGTGATGTTTTCAGCATTTCTAGCCCTCATAATTAATTTAAATGAATTCCCGGCTTTATCGAGTATATAATTCAAAAAATATGGTCCAAATACTAAAGGCAACATCCATGAAAATTTAAATTTTAGAAAGAAATGTTTAAAAAAAACTTTCCCAAAAAAAGGTTTTAGGTCTCGGACACAAAATTTTGTTGTTGTTGCATAGTGTTATTATAGAAACGAACACTGCAATTGTTATCTAAATTCTTTAGTCTAACTCTTTATCATAATCATCAGAAAAATGTGGTAATGGGAGCGACCTCTACACGGGAGCTACAAGCTTGTGGTTTAAACAAACTATATGGGACAAAATATCAACTGATTTAAAAACAAGTCAGAAAGTTTCAGCCGGGTAAACCGACTGAGGTATATCCTCACATTGTGAGTAATGTAAAATGGAATATTACACGAATTAATGTGTCAATTTGTGTGGGATGTACCAGAAGGGGTTTATCAAATACACTTATTTTTCACTGAAAAGTAGATACTTTAAACACATTGCACTGTGCCGAATTATAAGCGTTTATGTGCTCTAATACATATATTAACGATATGAGCTATTCAATTTTTGGTATAATTTGACCATTTTGTTTGGGAGGTACAAAAAGGGGCGTGTTGGTGACGGCCATTTTTCATAGGACTATAGTTTCTTCAAAGACGTTACACTGTGCAAAATTTTGTAGCATTTTCGTGCACTGGTACTCACGCTATAAGCTTTTAACTTTTTGTACAAAGTACCATACTTTTGTGTGGGAGGTAAAAAAGGGGCGTACCAATAATGCCCATTTTTCACTGGACTGTAGGTCCTATAAAAGCATTACACTGAACAAAATTTCAAGTATTTATATGCACTGGTATTAATGTTATAAGCTGTTAAGTTTTTGTACAAAATGGTCGCTTTGTATGGCCCACCTTCGAACTTAGTCTGAGATAGAAAAAAGATTATCCCATACCAATACCGTTACTCATTTCGAGAGTTATCGTGCGCTCCAGTCAGACAGACAGAGAGACAGACAAACGGACGGACATTGCTCAAATGACTTAAAATGGCTCAAAACTGATTTCCGACGATCTATTCGCCGTTATACCTGAAAGTGCAATATCAGATACGCTATGAACATTTTACAAATTTTCACAAAAACATTAAGCTTACAATGGAAATAGAGAAAAGTGGTCATCTTCTATATTTAGATACTTTAGTAATTAGACAGGATACAATATTAAAACTGAATTGGTATCAAAAACCCACAGCATCGGGCAGGATAATTAACTACCACTCAAAACATATCGTTATTAACACTGCCAAAAATTTCGTTAACCGTGTATAATCAATAAGTGAAAGGGAATTTCATGATGAGAATAGAGCCAAAATCTTTAATATATTGAAAAACAACAATTTCCCCAAGAAAACTTTTACAAACTCTTATAAAAACAACAAAACTTGGACAAAAATATGTACACATCTTTAACTTATGTTCCTGGAATTTCAAAAGAATACAAAATTCTAAAATTTATAACAATAACAAGTTTACAATTGCGCGCCAAACAAATAATACTCTTAAATGTCTTTATAATAACTCAAAAAGCAAAACCAACTATGGAGAAACACGATGTAGTATATGTAAGTACATGTGATGAAAATGACAATGAAAAATGACAAAAACTTCATTTCAGTACTACAAAAAATAAGTTAAAAATAAAAATTTCGAGACACAAATCGGATATAAAAGTAAGAAGTATAAATACAATACAAAAAACAGCACTTGCAACCCACTGTGCAAATCAAAAACATTTTCCCAAGTTTGACTACAACAAGAGATTCACACAAGAAATGCTTCACATTGTAAACTTATCCAATGAAAAAGAATAAACTTCAAAACAGACACAGAAGGAAATGCCAAAATCTGTAGACCGCTGATAGAGAAGGGAAAGAACAACAAATGATCATATCGCACGTGTTGCACAAGAGGGTAACAACTTAAAATTTATAAATTTTGCTTTTTTGCAAGAAAACCACGTACAATGGCAATTTCAAGCCGCTGCAAAAAATGTCCATTGATTTTTCCCCTTTTTTCATAATAAACCAGTAAGGAAAGGCAGAAAGTCGGGCGGGGCCGACTATATAATACCCTACACCACCCTAACAATGCGATAAGGGTCATTGCGATAATTATTTGCAATAATTGGTAAATGGGTAGGAACATATTATCTAATTCTAAACCGATAATCGCTAAATTTAGCAATATTCGTTCCTAAATTGAGAAACATCTTTCTGGAAAATTTAAATGATCGGAGGTAAAGTACAATTTCTATAGCGCTTTGATACCAAATCAGGAGGAACATATATATGGAGGTAATATAAATCTGAACCGATTTCCCTAAATACTCATTCATGTAAACAGACCTCTTGCTGTCGAATTTCGTTCTGATCGGATATAAAATACAGTCACTACTGCGCTTACATGTCGAATAGGGAGTAACATATATATGGGGGCTATATCTAAATCTGAACTGATTTTCTCCGAATTTGGCAGTATTCCTTCGTGTAATAAGAAACCTCTTTCTGCAGAATTTCGCACTGATCGGATATAAAATACAGTTTTTCCAGCGCTTACAGGTCAAATCGGGGGTAACATATATATGGGTGTTATATCTAAATCTAAACCGAGTTTCTCCGAATTTGGCAGTATTCCTTCATGTAGAAAGAAACCTCTTTTTGCCGACTTTCGCACTGATCGGATATAAAATAACATTTTTACAGCGCTCACATGTTAAATCGGGGGTAACGTATATATGGGGGCTATATCTAAATCTGAACCGATTTCTTCCAAATTTAAAAGTGTTCATTCATATAATAGGAAACCTCTTTCTGACGAATTTCAGACTGATCGGATGCAAAATACAGTTTTTACAGCGCTTACATGTGAAATCGGGGGTAACATATATATTGGGGCTATATCTAAATTCGAACCGATTTTCTCCGAATTTGGCAATATTCCTTCATGTAATAAGAAACCTCTTTCTGCCGAATTTCGCACTGATCGGATATAAAATACATTTTCTACAGCGCTTACATGTCAAATCGGGGTTACATATATATGAGGGCTATATCTACATCTGAACGGATTTTCTCCGAATTTAGCAGTTCAATAGGGATCGTCCTTGGGCCAAACAAATGATATGTGTAAAGTTTCGTTGAGATCGGACCATAATTGCGACCTGTACTTTGATTACAAGGATACATGCACAGAGAGACGGACAGACGGACAGACGGACAGACGGACAGATAGACAGACGTCCTAAATCAACTCAGAAAGTGATTCTAAGTCGATCGGTACAATAAACGATGGGTATAATTTCTCTCCTTTTGGGTGTTACAAACAAACGCATAAAGTTATAATACCCTGTACCACAGTGTGCTGTAGGGTATAAAAACCTTTATGACTCTCTCTGTGTTTTTAGAATAACGTCTTAAGATTCAACTAAAGAGTTACATTTTGAATTGTCCCCAAGTCCCCAGTTAAAAAGGTACAACTCAAAATAATACGACTATTTATATACAAACTTTTTTCAGGAAAAGAGTAACAACTTAAAAAAATTGTTATTTTTCTATCTATATATATAAAAATGGAAAAATGTTTGTATGTATGTATGTATGTGTTTTATAGACGCTTAAACTACTGGACCGATTTTAAATTTTTTTGTTTTGTTTGAAAGCTATTTTGTCTGAGATGGTTTTGGAAAAAAAATTTTGCAAAAAGTGGGCGGGGAAAATGTGGGCGTGGCAAATCGTTTGTTTGTCTGTCTGAAATTGAAATTTGTTCAAAAATGTACGGGATCGGAAATCTAAATCTGGGGCAACGAAGTGGACCGGGTCCAGCTAGTAATCAATAAAAAACAAAAAAGAAAATAGCGTTATTATTTTTTCTATGATATTTTCTTGCAACGACATATTCTTTTTTTTGAGTTGTTACCCTATTGTGGAACAGGTGCGATATGTGCAATAAGAAACCAGTAAGGAAAGGTTAAAGTCGGGCGGGGTCGACTATATAATACCCTACACCACCTCGGCAATGTACATTAAGAATTTCTTTTTGAATAGTTGGAATAATTAGTTTCCTTTCTTTTACGAAAGTACTTAGCTCCCCCGCCACGTCAAGGCTAATTCCAAAGAGGAGTTTAATATAATGTGTGGAATTAAAAATTGAACTAATAATAATATTCCACATATTTGCATTTACTGTGGTTATTATTAGCCTTAACACAATAAATAGTCCGACTTTTGGTTGTACACAATATAAGTAATATATGCAGGGTATGTTAGGTAGGTACTACCTTGGAATAATTGGTTTAAGTAATGTTTTAATTTTAATTTCCGCTGAAGCCTTTCAGGTCTCTAAAATAGCGCTTATATAAAAAAATTAGGAACATCTTTCTGGAAAATTTTGATCGGAAGTAAAGTACAACTTATATAGCGCTTTGGTACCAAATCAGGAGGAACATATATATGGAGGTTATATATAAATCTGAACGGATTTTCCTTGAATACTCATTCATTGAAAAAGAAACTTCTTTCTGTCAAATTTCGTACTGACCGGATATAAAATAAAGTTTTTACAGCGCTTACATGTCAAATCGGGGCTAACATATATATGGGTGCTATATCCAAATCTGAACCGATTTTAACCAAATTAAATAGGGATCGTCCTTGGGCCAAAAAAAAAGATATGTGCAAAGTTTCGTCAAGATCGGGCCATATTTGCGACCTGTACTTTGATTACAAGAATACATGCACAGACGGACAGACGGACAGACGGACAGACAGACGGACATAGCTAAATTAACTCAGAAAGTGATTACAAGTCGATCGGTATAATAAACAATGGATCTATCTCTTCTCCTTTTGGGTGTTACAAACAAATGCACAAAGTCATAATACCCTGTACCACAGTGTGGTGTAGGGTATAAACATCCAACAGTGCAATATCGACTATAGACGATAGTTGTGAAACTACAGTAGAATAAGTTTTTAAATTGTGTTGTTGTTATACCCTACACCACACTGTGGTACAGGGTATTATAAGTTTGTTTCACGGCAGATGTTTGTAACACCTGAAAGTAACACAGCTAGACCCACCTTAAAGTATACCGATCGACTCAGAATCACTAGCTGAGTCGATTTAACGATGTCTGTCCGTCCGTCCGTCCGTCCGTCTGTCCATGTAAAGTTGTTCGTCGACTACAGGTCGCAATTTCACTCCGATCGTTCTGAAATTTTGCAGTTTAGAGTATTTCGCGGCTGTTAAGATCGCTATTGAATTTGGTTGAAATCGGTTTAGATTTAGATATAGCTCCCATATATATCTTTCGTCCGATTTGGCCCTTTAGTCTTACAGAAGCTGTATTTTACATCCAATCGTTTTGAAATTTAGAATGGTAGAGTTTCTTGATCCATGAACCAACATAGCCGAATTTGAAGAAAATCGGTTAAGATTTAGCTACAGCTCCCATATATATGTTTCGTCCGATTTGGCCCTTTAGTTCTATAGAAGCTATATTTTACATCCAATCGTTTTGAAATTTAGAATGGTAGAGTTTCTTGATTCATGAACCAACATTGCCGAATTTGAAGAAAATCGGTAAAGATTTAGCTATAGCTCCCATATATATGTTTCATCCGATTTGGCTCTTTAGATCCAATCGTTTTTATACCCTACACCACACTGTGGTACAGGGTATTATTTAAGTATAAAATGTCCCAAAAGTAAATTTATGTAAACAATTTATACATGAATTACAAAATTTATATATCAGAGTTATTCAATATTACGAGAGTGGTGTAGGGTATTATATAGTCGGCACCGGCCGACTTTAGCCTTTCCTTACTGGTTTATTCTAGAATTAGTTAAGTGTGATATTTACATATATATATTATTTCTGTTTTTACATATTATTGTAGTTTTCCCTGATGAATCAATTTAAAGTAATTGCGAAACATTGGAAATTGAATAAATAAAATGTTTTAAAAACAATTAAATTTTGACCTCGAGATTGATTATTTATTGGCTATTAAATTTGCAAATATTTTAAAGTGTTTAGTATTTTAGACAATATTTCCAATGACTACAGATTGACAAAGAAAAAAAATTTTTTGGCCACGCTATGGCCGCTCATGGATGCATGGTTGTTTTTAAAAGTTACTCACTCTATCTAAGAATTGTAATGTTGTCCTAGAAAACTTCACAAATTAATGAATGTTTTATTTGTGTGATGTCAACTTCAAAACAAGGTTACTCAAAGGAATTCCCATGAAAAGGTCAGCAAACAGTTGTGAGTAATTGAAAGGACATTATCGATGTTCTACTCGTGCAATGAAAGAACGAACGAACAACCGAGCGAACGAACGATTCATTTCAATTGAAACTGAAATGCCTTTCTGGGCCAAACTCTTTAATTTGTTTGTATCGAACGCAGGACGTTGTAAACTAATCTAATTACTTGTGCTGTCAACTCAAAGGATTGCGTGGAGTTTCTCCACTCCACTCTACTTTGCTCGGCGCTGCTTTGCTCTCCTTTTGCCAATTCACTTCACTTCACTACATTTCGCCTCCTCGTCTCCTCGTCTCCTTGTCACTTTGTCTCCTTGTTGCGATGTAATGACCCAAATCCTTTCAAATATGTTTATGTTTGATTTGTCTGCGCCGACTAAGTAATTATACGCTTATTAAGTCGACTGAATTAACTCAAATGCACAGCATTAAAATACCGCACAAAGCGCAAAGAATTCGAGGGACTTGGCAAATATTTGAATGTATTGAATTTAATTTAACCTTTTCAAAATTCCAACAAAATACCTGTTCGAAAGTGAACATTTTCGTAAGAACAACAAAATTTTACGATTTTTAGAAAAACGATTGCAGTTTGTTGGACACTTATTGCTCTTGACGATTCAATTGACTATAATGTATTGAGTTTTTGGAGCAATTTAAAAATATCAGAAAGCGAAAATGTATGTGAAAGGTACCAGAAATGCCGCAACGTGGGGTAATTTCACAAAGAGGTGAAGAAAATCTGGCGCATCTTAATGAATGAACAGATTTCAATGAAATACCACTCTGAAATTTTGCAGTTTGTGTTTTGTTTATACTAAAACTCTGCTTTGTTCTTAGATTTGGTTAAGCCATAGAAGCAACGTTTTCTGAACAATATGGCTGAAACTGAGCAACTTTAATTTCTATACTCTCACTTTGGTGAAGGAGGGTTTACAGGTAAACCTCACTTAACCCTTTTGTACCCAATGTTGTCATGTCCGTCTCTATCTGCCTGTCTGTCCATGTATTCTTGTTATCAATGTACAGGTCGTAAATATAAAGCAATCTTTACGAAAATTGGTACAGAGGCATTTCTTATAGCATAGATTTTTCAATTGATCTGGCTGAAATTTAAGAATTTATACTTTATATTGCACTTTATCGTTTCTAGTGGAAATGGGGAACATCGGTCCATGTTTTGATATTGCTCTCATATGAAGGTCCCTTCCTATTATACTTCTTGGCGTTCTAAGGACGTATTTTTAAATTTAAGCTTTTATACTTCTTATTGAATTCAATCGTCTCTAGTGAAAGCCCTTATAAAGTTCACGTTTTTTAACACATGTGCCTGGAATTTAGAAATTTACTCTATTTAATCTGTATAAAAGTTACACAACCTTTGTGGAATTCGAACACGGACTTGTCTGTCTTTCTCTTTTATATTGTTAAAGAAATATTTGAATTTAAAGAATATAATGAGTTTACAGCTTATTTTTGTTTTTGTTGTGAAATATTTGAACAGAAAGTCACAAATAAGTTTTTTTCATTTTTGGCACCTTTAAGTGCTGGCTTTGCTTTTCGCTGTTATTTGTTATAATGGAGTTTCCAACAAGAGATGTTATTTTGGTATTCAAAGAAAACTGCAATTTTTTGAGATAAATGATCGGATGTTTATTTCATAATAAAGAGGAAGGTATGCCGTTAATAAAGAAAAACAACATCAGCCAAATGGCCACCACGACCACGCTTACAGGACCATATCCTTTTCATGAAATTTTCCATAACCAAATCGCAAAGTGGCTGCCCTATGTCCTCGATAGCCTCACGAATTCTATCTTTGAAGTCTTGAATCGACGCTGGGGTGTTGGCGTAGACCTTATCTTTCACGTGGCCCCAAAGGAAGAAGTCGCAAGGTGTTAAATTAGAAGATCTCTGCGGCCAATTGTGATCACCTCTTCGAGAGATAACACGGTCCGGAAACTTTTTCCGTAACAGAGCAATGCATTCGTTGCTTGTGTGGCACGTAGCGCCGTCTTGTTGAAAGTAAACGTTGTGCAGATCAATACCATCCAACTCCGACCATAAAAAATCATTAATCATCTCTCGATAGCGCAATCCATTCACCGTAACTGTTGATCCAACCTCATTTTCGAAAAAGTAAGGTCCAATTACCCCGCCGGACCATAAACCGCACCAAAGAGTCACATGTTGAGGATGGAGAGGCTTCTGAACAATAACTCTTGGGTTTTCCGAGCCCCAGATGCGATAATTTTGCTTGTTGACGTAGCCACCGAGGTGGAAATGGGCCTCATCAGTCCAGATGATTTTTCGATGATTTTAGATTTTTCGAATTTTAATAATTTCAATGCGTTGTTGAATCGTGTGTCGTCCCATTTTTAGTAATGGCGTAGTTTCTACTTGTCAAATGTCAAAGAATAAGTGCTTCAAAAGTGACAGCTACCGAAATACCGGGTGATTAAAAATAACACCTCTTGTTGGAAAACCCATTATATTCGTTTTATGGTTGCAATCTTCGTTCAAGATCTTTGTACCAACAACAAACTATTGTGTGGTTAAATTGTAAGGGCCGATGTTGAATGTGAACTACACCTAAACGTCAAGTTTTTTCTGCATTTCATTTGACATTTCTCAATTTCAGACTAACTCAATTTGAACCATGGAAAGATACACAATCGAGCAACGCGTTAAAATTATTCAGGCTTATTATTGAAATGGGCGTTCAAATCAAAATGCATATCGTGCACTTCGTGATGTTTTTTTGATCAGCATAGTCGACCAAATGTGTCCACAATCGGGAGAATTGTGCGCAAATATCCGCCAACTGGGTCTGTAGGAGATGTGAAAACACCTGTGCATGCTCGCCTAGTTCGTTTGGTGCGGCTTATGGGCTGGCGACGTCATCGGGCCATACTTCTTCGAAATGAGGCCGGTCAGGCAGTTACTGTGAATGGTGTTCGCTATCGTAAGATGATAATGAACTTTTTATGGCCCGAATTGGAAGATATGGATGTGGAAAATATATGGTTTTCCACCTGCCACACAGGTAAACAATGGCTCTTTTGCGCAACAAATTCAATGGCCGTGTTATCTTACGTCATGGCGATGTCAACTGGCCGCCAAGATCATGTGATTTGATACCATCGGACTTCTTTCTTTGGGGTTATTTGAAAGAAAAGGTGTACGTCGATAAGCCAACAACAATTCAAGAGCTAAAGGATGAGATAATTCGGCACAATAACGGCATAGAACCACAATTATGCCTCAGCGTCATCGAAAATTTGGACCATCGGATGGAGGTGTGCCGCCGAGGTCGCGGTGGCCATTTGGCCGATATTTTGTTACATAAAATAGATAAAAAGAAATGACAATAATTTCCTAAATAATTTGTGTTTTATTCAAAATCAACATCGGCCCTTAACCACCCTATATATATTTTTAATTGTCGTAAAATTCCAAGACGATTGAGCCATGTCCATATGTCCGTTCGTCTGTTGTAATCACGCTACAGTCCGTAATAATAGAGCTAGGTTGATCAAATTTAGTAGAAATATTTCTTATAGTTGCAGGTTGTTTGGGATTGCAAATGGGCCATATCGATTAATGTTTTGACATAGCTCCCCTATAGAGGTCGCTTCAAAATACGGTTTATGAGCCATATATAGCACATTTTTAAAGCAATTTAGCAGAAACTTTGCAGTTTGTATTATGTTTTGACAAGAATTCATCACAGTCAAAATTTTACAAATCGGTTCATATTTTGTTATAGTCACCCTATAGAGGTCGCTCCATAATATAGGTATTTAAGCCATAAATACCATATTTTCTAAGCATTTTAACTGAATCTTTGCAGTTTGTATTTAATTAAGACAAGAATTCATTGTAGTAAAAATTTTTTAAATCAATTAATATTTTGTTATAGTCCACCTATAGATGTCGCTCCCAAAAAGGCTTATTTAAGCCAAACTTTGCAGTTTATATTCTATTTTGGCAAGACTTCATCTACATATCCAAATATTTTCCCAATCTTAAAAATTAATGCAATCCATGGTGGAGGGTATGTAAAATTCGGCATGGCCGAACTTAAAGCTTTTACTTGTTTCTATCTCAGGCTACGCTCGAAGATGTGCTACACTATAGTCCACTCCCTTACAAAGGTTTAAAATTGAGTGTAATATATTAATTTTTCTTTTAACTATTTCATTATTAATTTTTCTTTTAACTATTTCATTATTAATTTCCATAACTTCTATAACAATTCTGTAAATGGTTTAATTTATTACTTCAGCCCGATCCATAGAAATATATTTTCCCTAGAGTGTCAAGAAGTGACATAAGTCTACAGAAATTTTCTCCAGCCAGGGGATAGTTAACATTTTCTGAATTTCTGCTGGAGTGATGCCGTCTGGTCCAGGTGAATTGAAGGGCTCAAAGCTATTAATAGCCCAGCTTATTCTGGATCTCTCAGTCAACAAGGTTCTTTAGAGTTCTGGTTCTGTTAGAGTTCCCCGGGAAATGTGTGTCGAGCAGTATATTGAGCGACTGCTCGTTGGTCCAGTTATTTGCCTCATCCTGTAAGTATCCCACTGTACAGGGTGAAGCAAATAATATCTTCCTCAGCCTTGTGGCGTCGGAGACCTTTTCTACTTCGCCACAGAAGGTGTACCACGAGCGTCTTTGCGCCTTCCTAAGCTCCTTTTTATAGATTTTGAGTTGCTCTTTATAGGCATCCCAAACATTAGCGACCCCAGTAGATTTAGCCTTGTTGAATAGCTTGTTGCAGGTCTTGTAACGAACCGCCGTCCTGGGATCTCGTCCGACCGTGCTCAGGGAAAATGGGAGGGTCCTTCGGACAGCCAGTTACACAACTTAAAAAGGGGGGATAGTTAATTTAGAGAGAGGAAAATTAAGGAAGCTGGGGAGTTATGGGATCATTCTACGAGATCTTATGTATTGCCAGTCTGAATGGCCCTATGTTTCTTCAATAAGGACGCGAAATTAAGATTTCATAGTGATATTACAAGTATTTATTAACATAGGAACTGATATTAATTGTTAAGATATAGTATATAATGTATGAGTATATTCGCGATATTAGTACAAAATGACATGCGAATGATGATAGTTGATGCCAGTTATTTATCAGAAAGTTGTATATTGTGATATTTGTATGAATTAAAGATTAAATAGTATGGTTTATTGTGTATCGGATAAGTCTAAAGATTAACTTAAGAAAACTTACATTATATATTCTGCTCCACGAAGCGATCGCTGCGTCGGTTTGAGGATATGCTATGTTTATAGGTTAATTAAAATAATGATGACTTATACTACTTAGGATTAACTGCCTTTGGGTATTCAGAGATTGTGTTCCAGTTACAGATCATGTTTCCGATAAATTTTAAGATGTTTTAGAAGATCTTCAAATTATAGGTATTATAGGGATATTATAACGGAGTTGCCATTGAACCCATAATATCAGCTTCAATATTTGAGGTTATGCAAAAAGGTAAGACTTAGCTTATTATGATCACAAAATTAGACAGGGATCCAAAATTTCAATTATTGCTTTAGTTAACTGATTATTGATGGCTTGTAAATTCAATTCTTGATTTGTATAACGAGACGATAAGGTGGAGGATTATGGATCCTTAAATTATTTCTAGGCATCATTTATCTTCATCAGAAACTTTTCTTGGCAGATGATAGCCTCTGAAGGGATCCACAGATTAATATCCAACTAAATGCGATTCTGTGTTATTGTCCAACTAAATGAGATATTGGTTTTAAAATTCCTCCTCAGTCAACTAAATTCTGGCCCAGCAGGAAATCATTCCAGAAATTATATTTATTTATTTGAATTCTCGAACTTATTAATATGTTTATGACTTTTCTCGTTTAAATTTTTATATTGAATGAATAAAAATGTTCCTGCCTTCAAACTTTTCAACTCCAATTTCTGATATTTCAAAACTCGATATATTTTCAATAATATTTCTAAGTGGTATTTCTGAAGTTATTATTTTAGCACAGTAGAATTCAAATAGTACCTCTACAAACTACATTACCGTCACCAAAAAAAAAAAAATAAAAAAAAAAGATTTTGCTACCTCACCAAATGTCCTTACCGTGATATATGGCTTTGTTCCCCGACTTTATATCTTCCAATCTGTACGCACAATTTCCAATCTTTTCTAATACTTTTGCTTTTATTCCTATTGGTGCCAGCTTTGCATTGAAGTGATTTAATAAATTACTTTGTGCGAAGTTTCGGCGAGTCACAATCTGACCTACGTCGAAAGTTCTACCAGAGCTTCGCAAATTATACGTCTTTGTATTTTTATCGTATGCCTTTTGCATTTTCTCTAATATTATGTCTCGGAGATAAGAGAATTTATCTTGTCTATCTAATCTTTCTTCTCCGTCATGCAATGTTTCTAAATTTCTTAAAAGTTTGTAGTCATGTCCATGATTAACCATATTTTGTCCAAATAAGACATAATATGGAGATTTTCCTAAAGACTGGTGCAGGCTACTCCTTAGGGAACTATTTATAGCACTTATGTATGTGTCCCATTCTCTCTGATCACTACGAATGTATGACCTCAGTGCCTCGTTTATGCTACGATTGACTCTTTCACTGGCATTTGATTGCGGAGCGTAGATTGGAGTTAGGACGTGCTTCACTCCGAATTCTGTTAAGAGCTGTTCGAACTTTTTACACTTGAATTGGCTTCCATTATCAGATATAATGACTTCAGGAACACCAAAACAATGAAATACGTCTTCTTTCAAAATTTTTATAATATGCTTCGACTCGAATTTCTTGATTGGTTTCAAAAAGGTAAACTTGGAGAAGTGGTCTAAAATAATACATATTCCTATGTTTCCTTGCTTGGTTCTTGGAAACGGCCCAATTAAATCGATATATAGACGTTGAAAAGGGCGATCTGACGTTGCCATGTTTCCCATCAATGGTCGCAAATTCTTATTTGGAGTTTTTGATGTCTGGCACAATTCACAATTCTGCACGTATCTTTTCACGTCTACGACCATCCGTGGCCAATAAAAATATCTCCGAATTTTATTCAATGTCTTCGCTACTCCAGCGTGTCCTGAGGATGGTGGATCGTGACAAGTGTAAATTACATTTGTCCTTAGTTCATTGGGAACAACTAATTTCCACTGTGTTGTTTCATCAAAGTCTACCCGATAGTAGATAAACTTGTCCACTACCTTATAGTCTGGTAACTTAGACTCTATAATCTTTTCTCTCAACAAACTATACTCTTCGGAATCGAATGCTCCTGATTCTAGGTCAATAGCTGGTAGTGTTTCTGAATCAAGTTGCGCAATTTCGTCATTATCGAATGTTCTTGACAGTGCGTCTGGTACCACATTATCCCGGCCCCTCCTGTGCTCAATATTAAAATTAAAGCCCTGAAGCTTGAGTGCCCATCGGGCCAATCTGCCATTTAGGTCTTTTTGGCGTATGAGCCATTTAAGGCTAGCATGGTCGGTCACCACCGTAAAATCATGACCTTCAATATATATCCGGAACTTTTTTATTGCTAGTACTACTGCTAAACACTCTAGTTCGGTGACTGTGTAATTCCGTTGTGCGCGATTAAGCTTCTGTGACATGTACGCTATCGGTCTTTCGATGCCTTGGTCGTCTTCTTGAGCCAATACTGCACCTACACCACTTTTGCTAGAGTCACATTGCACTATGAACCTTTTATCATAATTCGCATCTTCACTCCATTTGAACGATCTTTTATTAGATAATAATTCAGTCAGAGGAAATGTAATGGTCGCAAAGTCTTCCAAGAAACGTCTATACCACCCTGCCATGCCTAAAAATTGACGTAACTGTCTGGTGTTCTTGGGTACTGGATAATTGCTAATTGCCTCTACCTTGTCAGGGTCGACTTTAATAGCACCGTTCCCAACTATATATCCCAAATATTTAACTTCTTTGATACCAAAACTACTTTTCTTAACGTTAATAGTGAGTCCAGCTTTCTTTAACAGTCCAGCCACTTCTAATAAATGGGATATATGTTCTTCAAATGATTTCGAGACTACTAACAAGTCATCTAAGTACACAAAAACATGCCCTTTTAGATTATAAGTTATTACCTTATCCATTAATCTGCAAAGGGTCTGAGGGGCGTTGCAGAGCCCAAATGGCATTCGGCAAAATTGATATAACGGCCGATTAGGAATAGAAAACGCAGTTTTTGGCCTAGATTCTTCTGATAAATTTACTTGCCAGAATGCGTCCTTAAGGTCTATTTTAGAAATAATATGTACTGCTGGTAGACGAGATATAAGTCCGTCAATATTTGGCATTGGGTATGCGTCCTTTTGAGTCACCTCATTCAACTTTCTAGAGTCTAAACAAAATCTCACTTTTCCTGGTTTTACAACCAAAACTCCAGGAGATGACCATGCAGAGTTCGTGGCTTCCTCTATAACCCCAAGGCTTAGCATCCTATCAATCTCTTCACATAGCATATTTTCTCTAGCTGGAGACATAGGATAGAACTTCTGCTTAATTGGTCGGGCATCGCCCGTATCTATGATATGTTCGATCAAAGTAGTTCTACCCAGACCCTCTTTCTCAGAGGACGGAAACAGTGCAATAACTGCGTCTAATTTCTGTCGCTGAATTGAAGTAAGATCGCATTTATTCGAGTTAACTTCTTCTGAGGACAATTCAGAAACAATTCCCAAAATTTTTAAATCAAATAGCCGCCAAAAGTCCATCCCACAAATCATATCCTGCTTTAAATCGGGTATAACTAACACTTCTAGAGATTTGGTTCGACCACCAAATGAAATACTAACTTTCATAATACCTACTACTTTCTGCCTCTGTCCGTCTGCGGTTTTAACATTACCACAAAATTTCTTCAACTCTTTCCCATTTTCCGAAATAACTTCTGCCGCCAAAGAACCACCGAAACAACTAATGGTTGCTCCGCTATCTAACAGCGAAAGAAAAGTCCTTCCAAGAATATTGACCTGGACATAAGGACGAGTGTCCATGTCTCTAGTTATTACACTTGAAATACAATGCTTTCGCAGATTTCTTCGGTTTTTCCAAAATGATCTTATCCTATTTGAAGAACGTATTTTTCTCTTGGATACTGGTTTAAATTCACAATTATCAAATTTCTGTCTCAGCTTTTGGTGATATAGAGTGTTCATGTCAGGTTCTCTCGGTTTAATGTCATTGTCAATTCTGGTTATGGTCTGTTTATAGTTTGAATTTAATACTTGCATTTCTTCTGCGGATGTGCACCCGGTGGTGGATACACATCCTTCAAGGAGTTTAAAGATTTCCCTTTCTCTTGGCAAATGCTACAGTTGGGCTTATAAGTGTCAACTTTGCCGCAACCATAGCTAAAAATGCGTCGGGGTTTCAAACAGTCCTGATACCTATGTCCTACGCCGTCACAGTTCCAGCACTTAATGACTGATGAACTCAATAATTCAATATCCTCTTCCGCGTCGTCATTAAATTCAGTATCTAGCTCAAAAATTTTCCTCCGAGGGCCAAAACTAGAACAGTTAGACAACTGTTTCATTTCTTCCTGAAACTTTTCATGTTTTCGAACTTCGGTACGCAACACTGCAATACTGGTTATTGGAATATGCAATAATTCTAGTCTCAGTTTATTCCGTAGATTACGGATCGCTATTTCTACCAGTTCACTCTCATCTAATGGATTTTGTAAACGGTCACTCATTGTCATTAGCACCTCTAAATATTCTTCGAAATTCTCTTTTGATCTTTGTTTACGTTGGCGCATGTCATCTTTAATCTCATAATCAGTCGTTGTCTCTTTGAATTGTCTTTTCAGGGCTTGGCACAAATCGAACCACGTAAATGTCCCACCTGTTTGACGATGAAAACGCCAGTACCATTGCCTTGCCTTTCCATCAAATAAAATATGCGCGTGTTGACATAAAAGTCCAAAATCTCCTTTCAAGTGAATAGAAGTCAAAGTTCTAACCCGGTATATAAAATCGTCTACTGTTACTTCTCCTAGCACGCCCTTAAAGGTAACGTGCCAATTATTAATTAAGATAGCAATCTTCTCACTAGGTACAGATGTACCCTCCGCTGCACTTGGTGCTGAAGCGTTACTGTTTGCAGGCCTACGTTGAGGGGCCATATTCTGATGCTCGTTTGGTCTATTGTTATGTGGACATAACATTTCGTAATTCAGTATTAATTGTCCTTGAAATTTCTAACCGAAAATTCTCGATAGATTCTACAATAAGGTGACGAACTTGTCGTTCGTTTACAGAAATACTTCCTGAATCGCCAGGTGGATTTTCTCGTAAACTAATATTAGTATCTGTTTCTCTTTGAGTATGTCTCTCTTCTGAAGTGTCAGGCTGATTTTCTATTAACCTAGCATTCTCCTCTGCCTCTCTTTGAGCCTGTGCTCGTGTTCGAACCCTAGAAACTGTATTAGTTCTTCTTCTTATAACATCCTGCGGATCCTCTTCTTCTATGCTAATATCATTACCAACATGAGTCAAATTCCCAATACTAGGACTTCGTGTTAACGGCATCTCGTTATACAAATTATGTCAAATGAATTAAATAATTATTGCAAACAAAAATAAGCTATGTGTGTATAAATTGGTGGATATCAAATTCAAATATATCAAATTATGTTGAGTACTCCATAGGGTTGTCAGACAAGCAATACCTTCCTATCCCTTTATGTTTAACACTCCCATTACATTTCATTAATTTTTGATTTTCAAAAGTTTTATTTATGGTTATACAGCCAGGATTCTAAGTATCAGTTCTCAGAAATAGATACTCCTAACCATAACAGCCATTTACAAATGTGATTTCCAATTGTGATGGTTTGATTACGACACTGGCGACAATTCAAAATCCAGATCACAAAGAGGAAATCACAGCAAATCGACTTCTGTATTGAAATTGGTCAAAAACAACACATTATTATTATTTATGCCAATCCAAGATTCAAATTCATCTGCCGATAGGAAAATTGGGACACAACTGTTCTTTTCATTCATTTGTTCGCGGTGAAGATATTATTAACCAACAATCTAGAACGTTGTGCCCCACGTTGGGCGCCAAAAAATTATGTAACAAACCGCCGTCCTGGGATCTCGTCCGACCGTGCTCAGGGAAAATGGGAGGGTCCTTCGGACAGCCAGTTACACAACTTAAAAAGGGGGGATAGTTAATTTAGAGAGAGGAAAATTAAGGAAGCTGGGGAGTTATGGGATCATTCTACGAGATCTTATGTATTGCCAGTCTGAATGGCCCTATGTTTCTTCAATAAGGACGCGAAATTAAGATTTCATAGTGATATTACAAGTATTTATTAACATAGGAACTGATATTAATTGTTAAGATATAGTATATAATGTATGAGTATATTCGCGATATTAGTACAAAATGACATGCGAATGATGATAGTTGATGCCAGTTATTTATCAGAAAGTTGTATATTGTGATATTTGTATGAATTAAAGATTAAATAGTATGGTTTATTGTGTATCGGATAAGTCTAAAGATTAACTTAAGAAAACTTACATTATATATTCTGCTCCACGAAGCGATCGCTGCGTCGGTTTGAGGATATGCTATGTTTATAGGTTAATTAAAATAATGATGACTTATACTACTTAGGATTAACTGCCTTTGGGTATTCAGAGATTGTGTTCCAGTTACAGATCATGTTTCCGATAAATTTTAAGATGTTTTAGAAGATCTTCAAATTATAGGTATTATAGGGATATTATAACGGAGTTGCCATTGAACCCATAATATCAGCTTCAATATTTGAGGTTATGCAAAAAGGTAAGACTTAGCTTATTATGATCACAAAATTAGACAGGGATCCAAAATTTCAATTATTGCTTTAGTTAACTGATTATTGATGGCTTGTAAATTCAATTCTTGATTTGTATAACGAGACGATAAGGTGGAGGATTATGGATCCTTAAATTATTTCTAGGCATCATTTATCTTCATCAGAAACTTTTCTTGGCAGATGATAGCCTCTGAAGGGATCCACAGATTAATATCCAACTAAATGCGATTCTGTGTTATTGTCCAACTAAATGAGATATTGGTTTTAAAATTCCTCCTCAGTCAACTAAATTCTGGCCCAGCAGGAAATCATTCCAGAAATTATATTTATTTATTTGAATTCTCGAACTTATTAATATGTTTATGACTTTTCTCGTTTAAATTTTTATATTGAATGAATAAAAATGTTCCTGCCTTCAAACTTTTCAACTCCAATTTCTGATATTTCAAAACTCGATATATTTTCAATAATATTTCTAAGTGGTATTTCTGAAGTTATTATTTTAGCACAGTAGAATTCAAATAGTACCTCTACAGTCTTTTTCATAGCCGTTAGCTCAGAAGTCCACCATTGGGATTTAGTTTTACCCTTGTACCTTGCTTCTGGACAGGGAACTATTGAATGATATGGTGATATGATCTACCGGATTATCCAGACCGGCTTTGTCATTCAGTTCGTACAGAAGTTTAGAGTTGAGGACTTTCTTGAAATTCTTCTTATACCGGTGCCACTTTGTCTTCCTCACATTTCTCTGGACGGCAGGTTTAGGCGCTTTTTCAGTGAGTTTGAACTCAATATAACGCTGATCTGAGAACGAGTGGTCGTCCGGAACATTCCACCCAATAATTTTGTCTGACAGCCGGTCTGTAGCAAACGTTATGTCGAGTAGTTCTTGTCTGTCTTTAAATGTAAAGGTCGGCTTATTACCTATGTTACAAATACTTAGGTTGGTAGTTAGAATAAAGTCAAGAAGCGAATCACCCCTATTGTTTATATCCGTACTACCCCAGATAGTATGATGAGCGTTCGTGTCTGCGCCAATAATCAGCTCGACCTCGACAGACGTTGCTTCTTCTACTACTTCCCTGAATAGAGCAGTCGGTACTAGAGCTTTATAAGGCAAGTAACTGTCGACCACCCAATATATGTCATTACCGATATCCAGACTAGCAGCTGTTTGGTCTTTACCACTTAAATTAGCCAAGAGAAAGGTACTTAGATCTTTCCTGGCCAAAGTGCAGGTTCTTGGAGTGCCTTCACAGTTGGCCACAAACAGTTTAAAGTTGGGTGTCCTGATACCGCAAACCCTTCCTCCCACAGCGTAGGGCTCCTGTATCAGGACGATGTCTACTGCACCTGTGGACAGGCGCAGCAATAGAGCAGCTGAGGCTGCTTTAGCGTGATGGAGGTTAAGCTGTAGAATTATTACCATCATTGGTAATTGACAGATTAACATCCACCCCGACAAGGGTGTTATCGAACTCTTCGTCCGTATCATCGAGAAGCGTGTCAAAGGGTCCTGAGACTCCCCTCAGTAACCGAAGTAGTGTTTTCATCCTTAGAGAATGACTTTACAGATCTTCCGTTAGAGTTGGAGTCACCAGAAATAATGGGTGTGGGTACCTCTGCACTTCCAGAAAGCCGTGTATCAACCACGGTGGACGACTCACCTTCCGCAGTAGGAGCTATATCCTACTTGTATACCTTCAAGACTATAGTTTCGAAACTATATTGCAGGGTGGCACATGCACTTTGTATATGGGAAGTGGATTCAGCGTTAAGGATCAAATTGACTTGCCTCTTTTTACCATCCGCCTCACCCACCTTGCTGATTCTCCAATTATGGGCCGGCAGACCAGGATTGGAATCTTTTATTATTTCTAAGATGTCAGCCGGGTTGGAGGGCTCTTCTGTAACCCAGGTGATGTCTCTAGGGTGACTAGCGATGTTGTTTTTTTCGACAACATCCAACTGGGCACCCGGTCACACCTCACCCGCTCGACTCAGAGCAGCCTTATACAGGTCTACTGATCTGGCATCACCGAAATATAAGAGGTTTACTCTCCCCTGATGCCATCCTGGATCGTTGCAGATTGGTGGTGGTTTACTTCATTAACTTACACACCTAATTTTATTTTCCTACGAAGAAAGGCTTCTGAAAAAATCGATTTTTGAAGAATGGCCAATTTTTCACCGCCCTCTATTTTTTCTTTTACAAATCATTTGACAATGTATTCTTCCGGTCTATAATATAGATGGTTTTGTTTAAGTTAAGAAAGTACTTAGCTCCATCAAGTCTCAGCAAGGAGGAGTTGAAGATGTTGTTCATCATAAACCAGATCTGAAACGTTAACCGTAAAATGCGCAATTTTCTTTCATAGATCAAAAATCGGAAGTAACAAATAGATGGGACTATACACAATCAAAACATATTTTCATCAATTTGGTTCTAAACATAATTTCTGCCAAATATAGACTCTATATACGTTCATTGCAAAACGAAAATTGATTTGAATTGTGTTCTGTTCTGCTATTTCTGCCCTTACTCTTCTAACCAACTGAAATATATTCGTTACAGTTGTTTCCAGTGAAATACGATTCGATCGACCAGTGCTCCGATCTCTGTGGAGAAGCCTGCCAGTGGTATAATTAAGTGGAACATCTCAAAGATTTGATAAATAAATTCAATTTCGTATAATTTATGCACATTCACGAACACCCGGACATACCCACACAAACACTCAGTACATTAGGTATTTATGTGTGTGGGTTTGGGTATGTGTATGTGTTTGAGTGTGTAGATACCCGTACTTGTTGTATATTTACCTCAAGTGATATAATTGAAATATACGTAAATGTAATGTAATTGTCCTGATTCTCTTCTGGTTCTGTGTTTTGTTTGTTCCAAGTAAACATTTGGTTCACATTAGAATGTGCCGAAAAAAAATCTATATAAATTTATTCCCTTTACTCCTACTGTGATCAATTTGTTTTGTGAACATATATCAGAATTTTTGCAACTTTTGACCGTGTACATCGGATTCAATATTTGAACTGTTGATTTTGAGGAGACCACGACCATAACGATGACATATAAGATACTTTACTGAAAGATATACATTCGGTACACCCTTTAACACATACAGACATTATCTCAAATGTACCTTTATTTCCAGCGTACTTGTATTTATTAAATTACTACAGATATTCGGTTTGTGCCGCTCCTCCCTTGGACACTTTGCTGTAGTCACATACACTACTTCTCCCATATTTATGGATTTTCCCAACTCCCACCATTAATGTGGCAATGTTAGTATGCATGAATGTATGTATATATATGCATGTACATATATATATATATATGTACAAATATACATAAGTAGACACCGTATTCATTAAAAGCATAAGTTTCTTTTTATTTCAATATTTACATAAAGTTTGTACGTAACTGCGTGTGTGTGTGTGTGTATGCGTATTATGGATGTTGTATCTCTGACTCTCTCAGTAGGTGTGCATTATGTCTAAATTGGTGCAGGTACTTAGTAGTATGTGTGAGTGAGTACATTTTCATCATTACAATGAGTATAATTATCAAAGGAGAATAAATGAAAATACAAAAAATGAGAGAATGTGAACAAATACAAATAATGAAACAACTATAATCAACAGCAACAAGAAAAAACAACAATAGCAAAGAAAAGGAAATGAAAATAACAAAACAGAGTAGAGAGAAAACTTAAAAAGAGAAAAAACAAACAATACAAAACAATTGCACATCTTTTACTAACAAATTACAAGAAATTAAAGAAGTTGTTAATGAAATCGTTCAATAGGACCGAGAATGAAGATGGAATCAAAAAAGACAGAGTTTATGTGCGTGTGTAAGGGAGAGAGAAATTGCGTTTGGGAGAAAACTACAACAAGTAACAATGACGAAAACAAAATCACAACTTCATTTCACTACAGATTTTCCCTTTAATAAAATTGTCAATTCTATTCATTGGGAGGACAGTGCCCCATATGTGATGATTCGACGTTTTTTTACAAAAAAAAAAACTTATAGTCATTGCAAATCAGTACCAAATTTTATTACTTTCATATGATTGTAATATATGTTATGGGATAATGATTTATTGATATTGTGTTGTCATAAAATCTTATCGATTTGTGTGAAATGTATCAGAAGGGCGCAACAGGAGCCCATTTTTTCACTTAACTTTAATCACTGTAAAAAGTTTGTCTCTTATGAAACGTAAGATATTTAGTTCACTCGCATTTAAGTTATGTATAAACCAATAAGGAAAGACAGGAAGTCGACTATATAATACCCTTTACCTCCCTAGGAATGCTCAAAGGGGCATATCGATAATAATTGGGTCTGTTTCGGTTAACAAAGTACTTAGCTGCACCTCCACATCACGGATTATCCAAAGAGAAGTTGAAGATATTGATCATAATAAAGTAGATCTGAAACGATAACGTTAAAATGAACAGCATTCTTTCATATATCAAGTATCGAAAGGAACAAATAGATAGGCCTGTAAAAAACCTAAACAGATTTTCATCAGCTTCGATAAAGATCAAACGAAAAATACTTTTTCAGAGTTAAAATTCTCAATAGGCAAGAACATATATATCTAATCTGAACCGACTTTCCCCCAACATAAGTAGTATTCGCTTTTAAGTTAAGAAACGTCTTCCTACCAAATTTTGCAATGATCGGAAGTAAAGTACAACTTCTATATCGCTTTGACATCAAATTACATATATAAGTATATGGGTGCTATATCTAAATCTGAACCGATTTTCCCCAAATTTGGCAGTGTTCATTTGTGTAATGAGAAAACTCTTTATGCCGAATTTCGTTCTGATCAGATAAAAAATACAGTTTCAACAGCGCTTACATATCAAATCAGAAGTAACATATATATGGGGGCTTTATCTAAATCTGAACCGAATTTCGTACTGATCGGATATAAAATACAGTTTCTACAGCGTTACATATCAAATCGGGAGTAACATATATATTGGGGCTATATCTTAATCTGAACCAATTTTTCTAAATTTGGAAGTGTTCATTTGTGTAATAACAAACCTCTTTCTGCTAAATTTCGTAATGATCGGGTATAAGATACAACTTCTATAGCGCTTTGATGCCACATCGGCAGGAACATATATATGGGGGCTATATCTAAATCTGAAGCTATGTTCACCAGTATCAATAGGGTTCGTGACTAGGCCATAAAATGTGCCAAATTTCATCACGATCAGACAATAATTGCGACCTGTACTTTGATTACAAGAATACATGCACAGACGGACGGACAGACAGACAGATGGGCGGAAGGACGGACAGGCAGACAGACGGACAGACAGACGGACAGACGGACGGACAAGCCTATGACTTAATAGGGTTATATAGTTACGGCAAAATATCGACTTTCGACTTTTTGAAAAAAATCAATAACTCTACTTTCCTACTTTTTAGTATAAAAAAGTCGTTTTCTTCATTAAGTTGTAGTAAAATACAGAAAAAGATTAAAAAAAAATAATAATGGTCAGGTTATCAGAAATTTGCAGAATAAAAGTGTAAAAAAACTTAAACGGAAAAACCAAAATAATAAAAAAATATTTTCTCAAGTCCAACTGCATTTAATATGTCATAAAAAATAAGTTTATTTAAACCGTTTAGAGAGATTTCGCTCCGAATTTGTGTGTCGATAAGCCGAAACTAACCCCTAATTCAATACTTTTAATATTCTCTTGACTGTATTTTGTTTGAATCCATAAATTTTTTATTAATTATTATGCCAAACTATTTATAACTACAAAAAAAGAATATATGGCAAAACATTATTTCATTTTGACAAAAGGCGAAATTTATAGCTCTTGATTAGCACTATAATTGGGGCTAAGGTTGATTTTGGCCAATTGTTCGTTTTCGAGATAATTACAAAAAACCAAGACATTCGCATGCGACAAAACCAGAAGTCACTTTCAAAGCAAACCAATCAAACACTGATTTCAGCGAAACCTGAAGGAATATTTTAATGCGACTAATTTTCAAATGTCATGGATTCATGTATCTTATAATGTTTTTTATTTTATTAAAAAATATTAAGTAGTTTATTATTTATTTCATTTTAATCATATTCGCACGCGACTTGCAATACATGCGTTTAAAACATAAATTTTGCAATTATTCGAATTTGCACTCAAATATTTTAAAATGTGTTATGAATAAATGTAGTTTTTGGGAAAAGTAGTTAAATTTGATAGATTCCCTATACAAAAATAGTAAAACAACATATTTTATAGACTTTTAATTTTTTGGCTGCGGTTGACATCTTGTTGGAAATGCCCATATATAATTATATAATTAAATTGGGTAATACTCGTACACGAAAAAAGTCGACATGGAAAAGTCGACTTTTAGACTTTTTCAGAAACAAAAAGTCGACTTTCGATTTCGATTTTTTTGTACCAAAAAGTCGACTACTCGATTAGTCGAATTATAGAACCCTATGACCTAACCCATTCCTATTGCTCATTTCATGCAAAATGTGTAATTTCAGTTAAATTGTCTATAAAAAAAACTGAATGGGATGACGGTACTTCTGAAGGGCACAAATCGTTGGACGATAGGAAGGTATCAAAGAAAAAAAAGTCGATTGTGTCTATCTCTTGTTTATTATTGCGAAATTGAAACTGTTGTGATAGAGTTAGATTTATCACCAGTCTAGTAGAATAGATATCCGATAAAAGACTGAATAACTCACAGAATTTTCAAAATTATTGGATGGCCATCAAACTTCGGAAATATTTTGTTAATATTGCAATTAATAACGTTAAGGCATCGCTAAGACACTTTCTTCTGTTCGTATGATGAACTTAAACTGTAGTAGTCAATATTGCGTATACGCACCTATGGCTGCGACTCTAATGGAATATTTAAGAAAATTAACACTAAAAATTGTTGGGCCTTTTTAAGACAATATTGATGTACTCGTATAGTGTCTTTTGAGGCAGATTTCGAACCTGAAGTTAGAAAATTTAAAAAAAAATCATTACTTAAATTTATTTAGAATTTTTAAACACTTTTAAGACATCTTCAGTGAAAACAAATATTTGTTTAGCTAAATTGGCATTCTGATGTAAGTAAAAGTATTTTGAAATCCAACAAGTAACAACATTTCAGTTGAGTAAACCAGCCTCACTTTATGAGTAATGTAATATGGATTATGGCACTTTGTGTGGGAGCTAGAAAGGTGGAAACATTTTGCTCTGTCTATAGTCATTGCATTGGTCTAAAATACGAAATATGAAAACATTTAGATAACATTATGCAACAAAAAAGTTTTTTTGTGTCCGAGACGTAAGCATTTTTTTCTGTAGATTGAAGCATTATATTTGTAAAATAGTTTTTTTTTTAATTTTTCTTTAAAATTTGAATTCGGGGAAGGTAACTTTAGTATTCGGACCATATTTTATGAAGTGTAGATAGAGCCGCGATAACTTTTAACTTAAAGAAAACCACTGGAGTAAGGCAGGAAGTCGGGCGGGGCCGACTATATAATACCCTACACCTCCCTAACAATGCGATAAAGGTCATTGTTATCATAATTGGTAAATAGGTAGGAACATATATATGTGGCTATATCTAAATCTGAACCGATTTTCTCAGAATTTGCCAGTATTCATTAATGTAATAAGAAACCTCTTTCTGCCGAATCGATTTTCCTGCTAAATTCGTGGAAAATCGATTCAGATTTAGACATAGCCCCAATATATATGATCCTCCCGATTTTGTATCAAAGCGCTATAGAAGTTGTACTTTAATTCCGATCAGTACAAAATGTGGCAGAAAGAAGTTTCTCAATTTTAGACAGAATACTGCTTAATTTGGGGATAATCGTTTCTGATTTAGATAAAGTCCCCATATATACGTCCTGCCTATTCAGTATTTATGTAAGCGCTATTGAAACTATATTTTACGTCCGATCTTTATTTTATTTCCAGAAATTAGGTTTTTGAAGTTTGTTATGTACACGAAGTAATTTCGTTATCGATGCAAATTTCTGAAACTACAAGGTGGCGCAAAAGTAACCTTTCGATGTTTTTTGGCTGTAATTTAAAAAAAAAATAAAAACTTTGATTCTTCTTGTGGATTATTTTTATTTGGTCTTTTAATTTTTTTTACATCAAGTCGAGAATATGATGTCATGTAAATGGCCGCCGCCACAGGTGATTGTCATTTGAGCCCTTTTTATGGCATTTTCCATCGCTTTGGCCAAAACTTCCGGCGATAGGTCCTCACATTCTTGACGGATATTGTCTTTAAGAGCTGCAAGAGTCTGAGGCTTGTTGACATAAACCCGCGACTTCAAAAAGCCCCACAAAAAGAAGTCTGGAGCGGTCAAATCAGGCGATCTTGCTGGCCAGTGCAAATCGCCAAAACGGGAGATTAGTCGCCCGGGAAATGCATCCTTCAGCATATCGGTTGTGGCACGTGCAGTGTATGCCGTTGCACCGTCCTGTTGGAACCACATGTTTTCCAATCCCAACTCATCAAGTTGCGGCAAAAAGAACTCGTTGATCATTGCTCTGTAGCGCTCATCATTCACAGTAACCGTTTGGCCCGCGACTTCTTCGAAGAAAAAAGGTCCGATGACTCCTCCAGCGAAAACAGCACACCATACAGTGACTTTGAGCGGGGGTAATGGCTCTTCGTGGGTTACACGCGGATTTTCAGTGCCCCAGAAGCGTAAATTTTGCTTATTTAGGTACCCGCTAAGATGGAAATGGGCCTCATCACTCATGATTATTTTTGATGAAAAATCATCTTCCTCTTGGTGGTGATTAAGGATGGCTTGAGCGTATGTTAGACGCGATTGGCGGTCAGCAGCTAACAGCTGATGCACCGTCTGGACTTTGTACGGAAACATCTTCAAATCTTGTACCAAAATTCGCTGTAGAGACCGTCGACTGATACCCATTTGCGTGGCACGTCGTCTGGTCGATGTCGACGGCGCTTCCATGACATCCTCGGCTACAGCAGCAATATTCTCTGCAGAACGGCTACTCCGGGGTCTGCCACGCCTGGCAGCATCTCGTGTTGTGCCAGTCTCTTCGAGGCGAGAAGCTAAACGTCGCAGTGTTTCACCAGTTGGCGTTGGACGGCCAGGAAATCTGCGACGAAATTCACGTTGTGCCAAAGTCACCGACCGATTATTGGTTAAATAAATAGTCAGCAATATTCCGCGTTCTGGAGCAGTGTAGCGTAACATTGTTTATTAACGTGTATTTCGCATGTGTTTACTACACAAATGTCAAAACAGAACTGACATTAGGGGCCAATCGCAAAATTTATAGCATTTTCTGATAGGAGGATTACTTTTGCGCCACCTTGTACAAAAGCATCTGATCACATGCACAAAGATAGGACTGCGGGAGCCGTTGATTTGGTAGCTACAGTCGGTTTGGGGGTTCGTGTCCCTCATCGAACAAGGCATGTTACCAGTACAGATATTATTATAGACTCCCTTTAATAATAGAATAAATAGAAAAACATGGACCGAGATGTATTTAAAAAAATGTATCAAAACAAATACCCCATTAAAAAAAATCAAAGAAAAAAGAGTAAATTAGAAAAACCTTTAGTTATAAAAATGTATATCAGCCGATTGCCTGAATATCAATAAATTTAAATTTCTCAGTTGTTTGGAGAAATGGCCTCGATACCCTCACCTACCTAAGTCCCTATGGCAGATATCTAGGACCCCTATATTCATTACTCCAAACTTATTATTTCATCCCTTTTTTGTAAGAAAACGTCTGTAGACTATTACCAATTCATTTTGAATTAAATTGGAATTTATTCACATAATAAGGTAAGGAAAATTATGAACTTAGAAATAAATATTTTGAAATCTATTACATCATTAAATATAATTGTACTAATAAAGAACTATATTCAAAAATTAAAACAAATCTGGTATAAATGAAGCAATCCTATATCATTAATTATAAATGTATTCATAATATTCCATATTCAAAAATTATCAAATTGTATTATTAATGAAGCAATATTCAAAATTAATCACGCTAATTGTGTCACCCTTAATGGGTATTCACTTCATTAAATTGTTCAAAAAAAAGGAATATCACAAGTAAAGAAAAAGCAAACAAAACAAACCAAACCAAAAAAAGAACAGCTATCTATGCATTGAAGATACTGAGAGTGAACACATGTGGGGTTTGTAGTATATTATTGAAGAGCGCAAATGTACGCTTTTAAAACAAGAGAAAACACTCAATAGTTGTAGCGCGTATAACACTGACTTCCAAGTGTGATAACTCTCATATTCTTCGCTCTGGGAGATCTTTGCAAGAAAGGGAACATAATTTAGTTGTTATATGACTTACCACTGCTCTCCGGACATGTTGAAGGCCTTCCACAGTATCTGGATGCTGGTTGAGTTTGCTATATATTATTAGGCAAAGTTATTTCTTGCAAACTTGTTGTGAGTTATTTTCTATCATGCGACAAGAGAAGTAATATTGATTATGTGATGTTTTGAATGCTTGCTTTATCTTGTTATACAAATTGTTTGATCATTATTGTGTTTAAAACAAAAATAAATTATAAGTTTTAAGTAGATTTTAGATTCGATTTTATAAATTATTCAGTAGTTTAGTTATAGTATGTAACTATGATTGTAATAAAAAAAAAGAAAATTGTTTAAGCAAACATTGGATACACTCGGATAAGGAAGGTTACCCAATTTGAAAATGAATTGGTCAAATCTGTTGCATAACATGACAAGCCTCTTATATTACGTAATTTTTATAATTAGATCAAATGTTTTAACAGTTTTTGTACATCTCCAAGGAATTATGGTTAGTGATGTCACTATTTCGGATACTGCCTCATACCAAAGGGTGGATATTTGTGGCAATATTCAGATGTAGTCTGTTTTTAGGAGGCTCTAATGACCCAGCAGTTTACGGAAATAACCAAACGCCAACATTAACTTAGTCCAAGATTTCCGTCTCTCTTGAGAAAAATTGTCCCAAATTACCGGCCAATGAATCGTTGCATGATTATTGCCTGTTTGGGTTGTATCAGGAAATATGAGGCCGACGTTTGGAATCACCGGATGATCGTCTTGATGCACGAATACCCTATGGGTATTGTGATCTCAGATACAGCTTGATGTGTTTTCCAAACGTCGGTTTAATGTTCCGGTTGAACACTTCGTCTTCCAGAAGGATGGCCGGATTCTTTTGTGTTTTCCTCCCGTGGACAAATATATAAATAGCAGCTTCCGTCTTTTGATGTAGCCAAAATGTTCACCGTTTAGAGGAGGTTAAAATTTCCGCACTAAAAGTTCATTTTACTACAGGCTTATTTTTACAAAATAATTGGCAAAATATTACCTTCGAAATTAATGAAGTGAGGTTTTTTTGTGAAGCAATTGCGCAGATTGTAAAACGATTTTTAAGAACTTAACAATTTGATCTTATCACTTCAAGTTCGCCAAGAAAAAGGAAGATATTAAGTTGGTCGGAATCGTTTTGGACTTGCAATATTTCTGGCGAAAATATTAACAAAATAAAATGTCAAAAGGGCTGGAAAGCATTCCGCATTCCTGGTATGTACGTTGCCAACAAAAACAATAAATGCTTCAGAGGTGATTTTGCAATCAAAAAAGAATCTTCGGAATATTAAAATTTAAGATATGCCTTCTAGTACAAAAAGATCTGAAGATTTCAAATAAAACCTTCAAAATGTAATCCAATTGGAGTTTAATTAAAAAAATAAGGTTTACGATTTGGGAAGTACTGCACATATGTATATACTGAGTACTTATTCGCTACACTCATGTAATATAATATAGTACTACTGTTGGGTAAATGAGTGAACAAAGCAAAATATATAACAACATTTCAGTCAGCTGTTTGACAACCGGTACAAATCATGGAAGAATGAAAAAGGAGAATAAAGAAATAAAAACGAGTAGAATACAGAGGAAATATTAATATTTGATCATTATTTCGTCTTAAGGAAAGTATACACAATTCAAATACGAAGAAATTACTCATATTTTGTTACTTATTCCAGCACAAGTGAGTGAAAGTTATTGGAGTGAGATTTTCGAGAGATGTAATCTGAGAAATAATGGAATCCGTGAAGTCAACGTTGATGTGAAGGTACAGTGGAGCCTACGTAAAGCTATTCATTGTGTGAACAAAACCTATGCGGCCAAACTAAGTAATTATTACGACTTGGTGTAATAAAATAATTGAATTATTATTGCCTTACATTGTGAATTTTCAATAAAATAAAAATATTGTGAGCAGTCATAAAAAGCTTGTAAATGGCCGCTACAAGTTGATGCAAATCTGTTTAGATTATGTATAGTCCCATCCATTTGTTCGTTCCCATTCTCGATCTATGAAAAAATACAGCGTATTTAATGATAGTAAGTAGCTAACCGAGCCTCAGTTACCTTAAAATGACATGGGGCGCTACGTATAATATTTGTAAACAAAAATACAAGAAATGGTTACAGTTGTTCTAGGAGCACTGGCGATATTGTTCTATATACCAGAGAGGTTAGAACAATGAACTGCAGAAGTGGCTACACTGAAAACAAAATAGTAATAAAATTAATGATGATACATTCATAAATTAAGTATGCGACCTCGGTATTAATTCAATCACAATTTTCATTAAAATAATGAAAATGTACATGTTTTTTTTCGAAATTTTCCTCAATCTAAAATTTTTTTCAATTTAAATTATTGACTATCTAAAAACAACTTTTGTGTACGTCCTCCTTTAAATGTACTCCTTTAAATTAAAGAAAAAATAATTAATTTTGTGACAATCCGCATTATTTTAAGTAATATTTTAATACCTTTAAGGATTTTCTACATTAAAACTATGTCGTAGACATTTCATAGTTTTAATGCCGAATCGGACTTATTTGACAGTATGAGATATTTGAGTAATAAATTTAAGGCAATGCTCCCCATAAAGGAAAGTTTGTCTTGGTAATAAATTGTATGTCTATTGCCATTATTTGTAAGAATACATACTAGAGAATTGTACAATCTCTCTCGCTCGGAGATTCAGAGTTGATTGTTAATGTATGTTGCATAATTCTTATAGAATGCTACGAGAGGTCTTTGAAAATAGAGAATAATTCTGTTGTTCTTTTTCCTTTTAATCGGCAGTTATTTAGAAGCGTCCCAAAAACATGCAACCGGGGAACATATAGAAAGATGAATCCACTATAAGTTAACAAATCGATAACAAATATACGAAACTTTAAATATTTCGATAGTGTGTTGACCGGTTTGTCTTTTCGAGTATACATACATACAACTAAAATATTGTTTTAGATTATACAATGTTAAAAGTTATCCGTAATATATATTATACATTTTTTGTTTTTTTTTTTAATATAAAATATAACAAAACCAATTTTTGAGTAGTATTTGTGGTAACTTGTGTACAAGAATCATATTTACTATGAATATTAAAATGATTTCAGTGGTTTTAAAACAAATGATTCTTTAGTATGAGTGACATTAGAATAAATACAATGTAAGAAATTGTCCATACTTATTTTAAAAAACTGTATTTATGCCTTAAATTAGTTATGTCAAGGACAAACATTTTATAATGTATTACGATAATATTTTAAATTTACTGATATTTTACTACATAAGAACGTGTCATACTTAAATTTACTCCAAAACGTGCTTATTTTAGGACCAAATTTAATTAGCTTTAATAGCAAATGTTCTTGATTCTATGAAATGCATCATCAAAACAAGTACTATTCATGTCTTTGAATTTTATAGCGATTGTCTTTGGCTCGAAATATTTGCCGAAATCTTAAACTGTACGTCATTTTTATACCCTCACTTTAGTGTGACGAGGGTATATATCATTTGCTACGGAAAAAAGTGTAACACATCGAAGGAGTGATCTAAGACCCTAAGTATGTTCGGAGGAAATCCGTTTTGGGTCATTTTAAGTCGAATGAGCAATGTCCGTCCGTCTGTCTGTCTGTCTGTCCGTCTGTCTGTCTGTCTGTCTGTGTGTCTGCTGGCTGGTGCGCACGATAACTCTCGAAAGTAGTAACCGATTGACTTCAAATTTGGTATGTGGTAATATTTTTTTCTATCTCCGGCTAAGTTCGAAGATGGGCCATATTGGTCCACTCCTTCTAGTACCTCCCCCACAAATGGTTAAAATGTTGTGAAATATTGATTCTTTAATAACTACTATACTACTTATTCGAATCTTCTGAAATTCCACACATAGTATTAGTTTATTAGTCGCTATTAACTCGAGAAAAATGGGCGAAGTTGCCACGTCCCTTTAGGTACCTCCCACACAAATGCACCGTTTTGCACCAAAAATTAACAGCTTAGAACATTAATAACGGTGTATAAAAATACTTGAAATTTTGCACAGTGTTATCCTTTTATATTGCCTACAGTCCAGAGAAAAATGGGCGTTGTTGCCACGCCCCTTTTGGTACCTCCCACACAAAGGTACCATTTTGCACCAAAAGTTAACAGCTTATAACATTAATACAAGTGTATAATAATACTTGAAATTTTGTACAGTGTAATGTTTTTATAGTGTCTATAGTCCTGTGAAAAATGGGCGTTATCGCCCCTTTTTGTACCTCCCACACTAAATTTTCAAATCATACCACAATTTAATATCTCGTAACGTTTATACCAGTGCACATAAACGCTTATAATTCGGCGCAGTGCAATGAGTGCAGTGCAAGTATCTACTGTTCAGCGAAAAATAGGTGTATTTGTTAAAAACATTCTGGTACCTCCCACACAAATTGACAGAATAATTCGTGTAATATACAATTTTACAATACTCACAAAGTGAGGGTATGCCTTAGTCGGTTTACCCGACTGAAACTTTCTTACTTGTTTTCATTTTCATTACCCTTTTTTTAAGTTTAGTAATTATATATGTCTTTCTCACGCATAAAAGCGTTATACGATAGGATACTTTCTCTTGATTCACCACTTGGTAGATGTACCCATTGAAATGTTGTCGTTGTTGTCATCGTCATTGCACTTGTATTGTTGAAGCTAAACGTTGTGAGTGTGTGTGTGCGTACGCGCATCGTCCGATTCAACGACCACTCTTCTTCTGGCTGTTGATACATTTGTTGCTCTTGGCCCCCATCGATCGATCGGCGTAGTGCTGGCTGGCTGCACATACCGGCAATGAGACTAGACCAGACCTGACCAGACCGTCAGGCCATCGGATGTCGGGAAGAAAAACATCTTGCATGTAAACAACAAATCATGGAGCAAATAAGCACAGAGCCATGGAGTACCTTTTAGGATATCCTGTGTCAGTTACGTTACATTCCAGCACAGCACTGCTAGCTTTTAGAGCTAGCGTTCGAATAGATGTTCCATAGCTTTGTCGTTGCACACAGCAACACTCGCTAACGCCGGGGGAACACTCACTTCCAGGATTCACTTGCACAATAGCCGGAATGTTATGTGTCCCAATCACACTCCGCCTGCAAAAAACACGAGTTCAACATTGAACGGACGCTGCGACGGATATACTCGCAGGGTGAAGGCCAGACGTGGAGTTGTGGCGAAGGGTTTCTCCATTATTCTGGCGTTCGTACAATGGCACGTTACACTAATTTCTGCAGTCAAGCGACACAGTTTCTGATGTTGCCTTAACTCGTTGAGGGATTAGGGCTGCAACAGAGTAATCCTTCGCTCGGTTGTGCATGGCATTTTTTTCTCGTTTCGAAAGCGTTTCATGGCATGACGTAAGCGTGTGCTGCACACACGTAGCGAAGCGAAAAAACCATGTTCGAACAAAATATCCTTTCTACTTGTAGGGAGAGTCAGAATGAAACGTGAATGGGAATGCCTAGAAAGGCGAAGTAAATGCGGAAACAAAAACGTGAAATATTAAGCTGGCAACATCGGTGGATGCGAACAAATGTTTAACAGCTAAGCACCAAGATTTGAAATCAAACTGTTTAATTTCACTCATATTTCAGAAGAAAAATTTAAATAGAATTCTGCTAGAGTTGTGTAGTTCGTGAACGAACTAGTTAAATTGGGTCACTTTACTGAATTGTACAAACTAGTTCACACAACTAGTTAATTTCAGCTCAGTAGTTCACCATGTCTTTATCTTCAACTAAGTCATTTCGTTCAAAAATAATAAAACAATAAGATAAGTGATCCCCCAGCGAGTAAGTTGTCGGTAAGAACGAATAGGAATTTCAAGGAATAGCATTTAAAAGAGTGAGGTTTTCGCGGATTTCGGACCGATTTTCCCAAATTTTTTTGTAATTATCACAATTAAAAAATTAATATTAATCGATTAGTGCAAAAAAGTTAAAACTAAGTTCGCGGAAAACTATTTTTTCGCGTGTGAGTTAAAGTGCTGCTGAACTAAAGAGAGCTGTTAAAATAAAGTGAGCTGGTAAATAAAGGGCTTTTGAACTAAAGAGCTGGTGAACCAAAAAGCTGGTGAAATAAAGAGCTGTTGAACTAAAGTCAGCTGGTGAGGTAAAGAACTGGTGAACTAATGAATTGGTGATCTAAAGAGGTAGTGAACTTAATAGCTGGTAAATTAAAGATGTGTTGAACTAAATAGCTGTTGAAGTGAATAGCTGTTGAGCTAAAGAGATGGTGAGGTGAACTAAATGGCTGTTTAGTGAGGTGCTGAAGGTAAGAGAGCTGTTGGAATAAAGTGAGCTGGTAAATACAAGAGCTGTTGAACTAAAGAGCTGGTGAGCTATAGAGCTTCTGAACTAAGGAGTTGTGGAACTAAGGTGAGCTGAAGAGCTGGTGAATTAAAGAGAGCTGTTGAAATAAAGTGAGCTGCTGAACTAAAGAGCTGGTGAACTAAAGATCTGGTGAACTAAAGAGTTGTTGAACTAAAGAGCTGTTGAACTAAAGCGATGTTGAACAAAAGAGCTTTTGAACTAAAATGATATGATGAGCTAAAGATCTGCTGGATTTAAGAGATGTTGAACTAAAGTGAGCTGGTGAATTAAAGATCTGTTGAACTAAAGAGCTGTTGTATTAAAGAGCTGTTGAACTAAAGTGACCTGGTAAATTAAAGATCTGTTGAACTAAAGAGCAGTTGAACTAATGTTAACTGGTGTGGTAAAGAGCTGGTGAACTAACGTGCATTTGAACTAAAGAGCTGTTGAACGAAAGTGAGCTGGTGGACTAAAGAGCTGTTGAATTAAAAGATGTTGAACAATATAGCTTTTGAACTAAGGTGATATGATGAACTAAAGAGCTGGTGAACTAAAGAACTAGTGAACTAAAGAGCTGGTGAACGAAAGAGCTGTTGAACTAAAGAACTTTTGAACTAAAGTGAGCTGGTGAGCTAAAGAGATCGTGACCTAAGGAGCTGTTGAATTAAAAAGCTGTTGAACTAAAGTGAGCTGGTGAATAAAAGATCCGTTGAACTAAAGAGCAGTTGAACTAAAGTGAGCTGGTGAACTAAATAACTAAAGTGAGCTGGTGTGCTAAAGAGCTGGTGAACTAAATAACTAAAGCGAGCTGGTGAACTTAAGAACTAGTGAACTAAAGAGCCGTTGAACTAAAGTGAGCTAGTGTCCTGAATGAACGAACTTAATAGAACTGAACTAAAATTAGCGTTCCCTTAAAAGAACTAAAGTACCCACCCCTAAATTATACTCTATATATCATCGTTAACAGGATTATAAGTATACTTGAATCGCTTAATGGACTGAAATGTTTTTGCTTTTTGTGCCGACACATCACTTGAAAGAAATGTTTAATTAAATTGTTCACTTTTAGTTTCCCCTACTTTTAATGTTGTTCAAATTTGTTTGCAGTCGCTTCCTTTTTCTCATGAATACGAGAATTTTATAAAGATTTCCCCATTAAATGAAGAGTGTTGGGCAATCATCAATCATACAGATAAACAGAATAATTTACCAATGATTTATTGCATATGCAAGGATGGAGGGGAGGGTAGGATAGGGACACAGAGAGAAACTTGCGACTGTGGAACGGCTGAAAATGTTTAAAGACTCTATTGAATCTCTGATGTTAGCGGCGGTGACTTTTCATTCCATTTAGGAATTAAGCTCTTCCGCTGAACAACGACAAAGTCCTTATTATACAAATTCGGGCAAAGGATTAGTGTAATTGCAGATAAAACAAAGCCGTTCCATGAAATGTTCATTGGAGCTGTCAGGGAGTGCAGTTAAAGTTGTTGTATGTGTGTGTTGTTGTGTCAATGGCATTCGCCTCGAAATGTCCTTGTTCCAAAAAGAGAGTCCTAACTGAGCTGGATGCAAACGATGAATAACTTTTGCTATGACAAGCTCTGCAGGTTCTGTCGCTATTGACTCAATTCGTATTATTGTTGTCCTTGTTGTTGTTGTTGCTGTTCATAATTAAATTTTGTTCAAAATGAGAAAATGTCTCTTTGGATTTCGTCTTTGGCGCTTTCAGTGATATTTTCTTTGTGTCACTTTTTAAACATTAGTTACAGTAAACAATGGCAGGAACAGTATTCGACATGAACGTTCCATGCCATCCCCACAGACCTAAATTATACAGATGTGCCGTCAGCCCGAAACGTCAAAATCTATCAGTTACGAACGAATAGGAATGAAATGTCACACGCGAAAAAACAGGTTTCCGCGAACATAGTTTGAACTTTTTTTGTACTAATCGATTAATATTAACTTTTTAATTGTGACAATTACAAAAAATTCGGGAAAATCGGTCCGAAATCCGCGGAAAAACTCACTCTTTGAAGTTCTACTCGTTGAAATTTCTATTCGTTCGTAACTGACAACTTACTCGCTCCGGGATGACATATCTTATTATTTATTATTTTTGGCCATCCCTACCGCCATGCCGTCTTTTCCAAGTAAACAAACTGACAACATAGGATACAAACACCAACAACAGTACTTAGCAGCAGTAGCAGCAGCAGGAGCAGTAGCTGGAGCACACCAGCAGCCAACAAAGAATTCTACAGCCTCGGATGCAAAATGGAATGTACAACAAACCGTGATTGTGAGTATGTGTGTGTGTGTATGTGCTTGTTTGTGTTTGAGACTATGTCCTGAAGAAGACGTTACAAATTTAATTCAAAAAGTATTTACAAAATTATTTAAACGCTCCCTTTTCTCAAGTTGGCCTTTGTTCCTTCGTTTGTTCGCTCCTCCGTTGGCTGTTTCGATTCGATTCCATTCGGCGGCGGCGGCAACTGGATTCCCCTTCGCACTATTATAATGTTTCCTTTGACTGCCGTTTTATGTAAATATTTGCACAGAAACCAGCAGCAGAAGCAGAAGCAGAACCCGAAACAGAAGCAATAGCAATAGCAGGAGCAGCCAAAAACGTTTACGATAAACGCATCACAGAACACCGATGAACAAATGCGAGACGGCAATTGCTTAGATCCGTCCTCTGCAGCTATTTATGTATAGCTGAAGCAACTAAGCACTACTACATACTATGTATGTAAGTGTATGTACAGCCGTAATGGCAGCAACAAATAAAAGCAAATTAAAGTCAATTGGGATTTGAAAATGGGCTATATCCACGGGCGTAGGTATTTACAAGCAAATAGCTGTCGGGACATTGCGAAAAATACTCGTTGCGTTGGGGTAGTCTAGCAATGAATCTGTGTGCGAGTACATATTTGGCTACACAATCGCAGGAGGGTTTCATAGAAATACTCGAGTGTATTTAAGAATGAATTCAAGTTCCTGATTGAAGGTCGTTCAATTGAATATTTAAATTGAATTTTAAAGCAGTAAATAAGAAGAGTTTGTCGCAACTATTCCATTGCGAGTGCATCGCTAATTTTTGTCGAGTTATGGTCCCGGCAGTTAAAAGTTTATTTTACTAAAAATTGCCACTTTAGAAAAGCTTGTTTGAATTTTGAATGATTTCTTTGCAGTTTTTGCGAAAAGTTTTTGAAATATGCCGAGTTATGGTCCCCGCAGTTAAAAGTTTATTTTACTAAAAATTGCCACTTTAGAAAAGCTTGTTTGAATTTTGAATGATTTCTTTGCAGTTTTTGCGAAAAGTTTTTGAAATATGAATAAGGGATACTAAATAAAAAAAAACATATTTTTTAATTAAAAGCCCGATAAAGACATGATAGATATCCTTTACATTAATACAAATTATAATTGGACATATCGCGTTCACATAGAGAGAGTTTTTTGGTAAATGCCATTAAAGCAACGAGAAAAAAAAAATTTTTCAAAAAAATTGTTTTTTGCTAGCACGAAAAAACCATAGATATCGACAAAAATTCACAATAATGTATTTGTTCCATGTTTTGAAAGCTATTATACTAACGAAGAAACCAATGCCAGTTTGAACAAGTAAAAGCGTTAAGTTCGACCATGCCGAATCTTAAATACCCTCCACCATTGCATTCAATTTTATTACTGAAAAAATCTTTGGATATGGAGCAAACGATCCTTTATGTTTCGGCAAACTATTAAAAAACAAACGCTGCAATTTTTAGCCAAATTTTGGGTCGCAAATTCTTTAGCCAAACTCTTTACCTGAAAATGTGGTATTTGTGGCTTAAAATTGCATTTTTGAGAGCTCCGTGGACTACAACAAAATAAAATTTGATTTGTATAATTTTATTGAGATGAATTTTTGCCAAAATAGAATACAAACTGCAAAGTTTCAGTTAAATTTCGTTGAAAATTGCGTGTTTATGGCTTAAATAAGCCTTTCTGGGAGCGACATCTATAGGTGGACTATAACAAAATATGAACTGATTTAAAATATTTTTACTGCGACGAATTCTTGTCTTAATTAAATACAAACTGGAAAGATTCAGTTCAAATGCTTCGAAAATGTGGTATTTATTGCTTAAATACGTATATTTTGGAGCGACCTCTATAGGATGACCATAAGAAAATATGAAGCGATTTGTAAAATTTTTGCTGTGATGAATTCTTGTCAAAATAGAATACAAACTGCAAAGTTTCAGCTAAATTGCTTTAAAAATGTGGTATCTATGGCTCAAAACCCGTATTTTGGAGCGACCTCTATAGGGGAGCTATATCAAAACATTGACCGATATGGCCGATTTGCAATCCCAAACAACCTGCAGCTATAAGAAATATTGCTACCAAATTTGATCAACCTAGCTCTATTATTACGGACTGTAGCGTGATTAGATTTTTTATTTTATGAATATATATACTTTATGGGTTCTCAGAACAATATTGTGTTACAAACGGAGTGACAGTATACAAATTATATTTATTGTAACAAAAACTTTCTTGAGAATGTTCTCGAAGAACGAACGACTCAAAAATATTCATTGGTCTTGTTGCCAAGCTTCTTCAGTTTACACCATTTGTATACCCTCCACCATAAGGTCGGGATATATTCATATTTTCACTCCGTTTGTAACACCACTAAATATTGATCTGAGACCCCATAAAGTATATTAATCGTCGTAAAATTCTAAGATCATTTAGCCATGTCCCTTTGTTGTAATCACGCTACAATCTATAATACTTGAGCTAGGTGGCTGACATTTGGTACATATCAGGGATGTAACGAATATTCGCATTCGTTTTCGCAAAAACCATCTTTGAATTATTAGCTTTCGCAAAATAAAATTTCAGTATTCGCTCCCATTTGTTAAAAGTGTTATATCTTCTTATTCGCTTCACACATTTTGAAGATATTAATACCAACGAAAACCTCTTCCACTTCTTTTCAAAATAGTTGAAAAATATGCTTGTCCTTGTGGTAAAAGGAGGTAGAAATATGGAAAACGTTCTTAATAATTGAATATCCTGGAAAAGTATCAACTTAGTTCCTAAATTTTGTTGGTACTAAAGGGTCAAACTATTATTCGCTTTCGCAAAAATGCATATTTCACTATTCGCATTTGCATTCGCAAGAAAAATATTTCAATATTAGCTTTGGCATTCGCTTTCGCTAAAGTCACTTTCGTTACATCCCTAGTACATATACCTTATATATCTGCAGGTTTGTTGGGATTGAAAATGGGAAATATTGGTCCAATTTGTATATAGCCCCCATATACAGCTTCTCTCCGATTTGAATTCCTAATGCCACAGAGACCACAAATTTCAAATTATTGGGCAGAAAATTGATAGCTGGGGTTTATTTATACCCGGAAACCTTCACACGAACACCGGCAGTCATAGGTCCGTGTTTTAATAAAAACCCCATACAAAGGTCCCTCTAGATTTGACAAAATCCTCAAATTCCAATGAATTTGAGCTGAAATTTGGTATAATGAATTTAAATGTGTCCGAAACCATTCACATGCGATCCATGTTGGAGGGTATATAATCCGTCTTTACGTTTTTACTCAAATGTCAAAAATATGTCACATTTTTCACAATCACAAAGCTAGAATATTAAAACCTTTATCATTTCTATATGTGGTGAGGTGTTGCACGTTGAACTGCCTAGGGAATTTGGAGCCAGGTTTTTAGTATAAAATATATGGCGAAACAAAAGAAAATCCTATTTGTGGGGATGTTCGAAATTATTTTGCAAACTGTGCGATTGACTTTTGTAAATATAATGATTCGAGAATTACATCGATTTGTGATGTTATGATATATAACCTGCGAAATATTTCAAATATTTTTTTTTAAATAACTTAAATAAATTTGTAATTTCTTTATCTCTCCGAGAATTTTGTTAATATCAGTGCAGAATATAAACCGATTTCCAGAAAACAACTTTTCTTAATTTACAACAAAATTTTCTATACGATGTCAAACATTTCGGTCAGCTTTATCCACTGAGACAAAAGTTATGGACATATTTTGGAGATATAGATGAAATTATAAAAATAAAGTATATTTATATTCGTCATAAAGGAAATTTTCCCGAGAATGTTTTTCAAAAAAGAAAGGGTCGAATAAATAGCATTGTTACGCTTCTTTTTGTATAGTTTTTGTAATTTTAGCAAAGGATATTTTTTTGTAAAGTATAAATTAAAATGGCCATATCTTTTGTCTTATGGCAGAATTTTTTTTTTTCAAACAGCAATTTTTTTGTGTTTTCACAACAGATAAAGATAAAGTAATCGGTATATATCCGAAATGTTAGAAAATATTTTCAAACGCAGACGGAAACATATTATAAAATTAATATATATCAATTATTTTTTTGTAATGTGTACTTCTTGACAGCTGAAATCGAGGCTAGTTCTGACATTATTATATTTGTAAAGGAAAAATCTCACAATTCTTAAAACAAGTTTTTAAATCCACAAACCTCTATTTTTTTAGTTTTTCCCTAAAATTTGTTATAGTAAAATCCAGCTGAAAATTGCTTTTGAAGTACACCGTGTAACTCATTACTATTTATAAAAATGGTAAAGTTTTGTACATTCTATCTTTACGAGTGTCGAAAATACGGTCAAGTTTTAACGTAAATTCTTGCAAAAAAGGCCAATTTTTATGAATTTTTTTGTGACGAAACAGTTAAAATTTTTTGACTGAAACCAATGGTACATAAAGTATAACTTTCAAAGTTTATGGTGTAAAATTTTCATACAAAATATTAAAAAAATATGGCAACGACAGCATTTATGCGGAAGCGCCTCGCAAAAAAGTTGAATTGCGGTGCCCCTCATAACTCTATACCGGATCAGTTAAAAAAATAAATTTATTTAGTTAGAAAACGCTGTCGAGTTTTTTTCAAAATTTAAAATTTTAAATTTTTGGGAACACTTTGAAGTGAAAAATGCGATTTTTGCGATAAAAAATCGACTAATTGGTTATTGTTAAATAAACAAAATTACAAATTAAAAAAAAATCGACAGCGTTACCTCGAAATTGTGTTAAAAAATTCAAAATGATCGGTTAAGTAGTTTTTGAGTTATGAGGGGCACCGTCTTTGAAAACATGGGTTGTGGGAAAAACGCTTTAAAGTTTTTCTCATGTACTGAGTCACGTATGAGGCGCGGTTCCTTAGACTCACCTCAAATTTTCACACAATATTCTTAAAAGGTTCTCTATTCAGAAAACAATTTAAAAAAAAATTAAAAAAAAAAGTTTATAAACGTGACCCCCCTCCCCGTTTAAAACCAAATCTAGATGAACCTTTGTATGAGGGGTATATCCAAAACATGGACCAATGACGACCGTTGTTCGTGTGGAAAATTCTGAGTACAAATAAACTCATAAAACCAAATTTCGGTCGATTCGTTGACATATGTTGATTTTGTTTCGTTAAAAAGCCAACTCTAGAGGTAGCTTTGTATGGGATCTACATCAAAACATAGACCTATTACAACCCTTGTTTGTGTGAAGGGTTCTTGGTATAATTATACCTATTTTACCAATTATCAGCGCGGTCAGTTGACATTTGTGGTCTATGTGGCAATAAGAAGTCAACTCGGAGCGATGCTACATATGAGGGCTATATTTAACCAGTAAGGAATGATACAAAGTTGGTCGGCCCACTTTCTTGTACCCTATACCTCCCTAATAATGTGAAAATGGGCGAAAATAATTTGGAACAATTGGTTTCGTTTCAGTTAACAAAGTACGCTTACATGTTAAATCAGGGATAACATATATATGGGGGCTATATCTAAATCTGGCCCGATTTTCCTAAAATTTAGTACTGTCCCTAAGTGTATCAAGATACTTCTCTCTGTTGTTTTTTATACAGTGCATATATTCCAAATCGGAGGTACATATATATGGGAGCTAAATATGAATCTGAACCTATTTTTACTATTTTTAATTCAATAGGAATCGTCCTTGGGCCAAAAGAAAGATATGTGCAAAGTTTCGTTGAGATCAGGCCATAATTGCGACATGTACATTGATTACAAGAATACATGCACAGACGGAAGGACAGACAGCCGGAAGGACGGACGGAGAGACGGACATACCTAAATGAACTCAGAAAGTGATTCTAAGTCGATCGGAATAATAAACGGTGCGACTATTTCTTCTCCTTTTGGGTGTTACAAACAAATGCTCAAAGTTATAATACCCTGTATCACAGTGTGGTGTAGGGTATAAATATGTTTAAAAATATTTGGACTTTCATATCTAACATATTCGCTCCTGTTCTGTATTCCGAATGTGACTTAAATTGGAAATTTCAGCTCTTAATCGAGTTTCTAAACTGGCTTCTTTGCTTGTATCTGATGGAAAATTAATCTGCATTTACAGAGAATACCGAAAAGTCCTTAAACATAAATTATGAGCATGGACAGGGATTCTTTGTCACATCAGGATAGCGTCTTGTTTGACGTGTGGCAACACTGGCTCAGTGGGGGGTTGTCTGCGATCCACGCAACTCCGTCCATGACACAACGAAAAGTCAAGCGAAATTCCTCAACGCAATTTCAGATTTTTCAATTGTAAACCAATGATGACTACAAAACGACAATGAATTTGTTTGAAGCAATAATGACAACGATGATGATGTCGTTGGCGGTTGCCAATGATGTCGATGTCGTCATTGTCTTCGTCCTCGTAGTCGTCGTCGAGAATGACATTGCCCATGTTGATTTTGGTGGTAAGGCGATGGCGATGGCAATGAAGTTAAAGCACTGTCGGTCCTGTCAATCTGAACATCAGCTAGATTGTGACGGCTAGAGGTGTTGGTGGAGAGGGAAATGGAGGGTGTGTGTATTGGAGATAAGCCATCGCTAATGCTACATAAGATGACTGAATTTCCTTTCAATTCAAACTCAAAGGAACAATAAAATTTGTACAAATTGACAAACGCACTAAAAGATAACAGCTTCAGTTTCAGTTTCAGCTCCAGCTATAGCTACAGCTTCAACATCAACGTCCATGTCAATGACGAAAACAGATACAGCGACAGAAGCAGCACCAGTAACGATATCGACATTGAGAATGGCCACAACATTGTTCGATGGCAAGAATCACCACTTGTGTCATCGAGTGCGTCTTTCTAATACGAACGGCTATGATAATTTCCAGATTATTTGTTCCAGGACATGGCACATGGAATGGCGTGCTGTTGACATTCCTCTGTCCTGTGCTGTGATGGGCGTGGGGTGGATAATAGTGAACTTTGTTATTGAAATTTCCACTTTTCTCCCTTTTTTATTTCCAGCACCGCTGTCGAATTCCCCCTCCGGTTTTTGTTGTTGTTGTATGTCATGTCAACTAAAGAGAAAGGAAATTTATTCCTTTGATTATTTTATTTGCTCTGAGTTTTAAGGATTATGAAAGGAATAAACAATTTGATAAGAAATATAGAACAAAAGGAAATAACGAAACGAATTATTTTCTGTTTTTGTTTTTGTTTTCTGGTCTCTTGAACGCACTTTAAGTTCATTACTGGTTAAATGAAAAACGAAATCATACTGTGCTGTAATGGAAAGGAGGGGATTGGAGCGGAAAGGGAAAAAGTTGTATAGCATTCATTCATTCAATCGTTGGAACATTCATTCAAGCCATTCACTGACCCACATCTAAAATGTTGTCGACGAGAAAAATTCTACTGCCAACAAATCTCTAAATGTAAGTAAACACACGGACGGAAATTTTTTGTTTTGTACAGTCACAGGTTGAGCTGTAAAATGCCAGACATATAAGAACTATTATTTCAATAACACTGATCGATATAATAGTTTAATTGTGAGGCGGCATATTTTTATGGCATCAATTTTGGAATAATGCTGTTTTCAGCCTCTCAACTTCTCGAAAGGTTGTCCACATGTTTTACCATAACTGAAAACCTATTTTTCCAATTCTGTTCAGTATTATATTGGAAAAGTTAATCAGTAAATCCTGTCGAAAGTTATCGTGCGCACCAACAGACAGACAGAGGGACTGGCTGGCGGAAATTGCTAAAATGACTTAAAATGTCCCAATACGGATTTCCGCCAAATATTCTTGGGGTACATTATATTTCTGACCCTGATCTAATATAGGGTAAAAAAAAATGTTATAACTTTTTTTCTATCTCTGGTTAATTTTTTTTATTTTGCAGATTGATTTTCAGATTTAACAAAAATGGAAAACTGGGACGCTGAAACAAGAATTTGGATTGTTCCTCGCTATCACGAACTGGAATCCGTAGTTTCGGTTCAAAGAGAGTATGTAATATAATTGATATATATAATTCAATTTTCAATTTCAGATATCTCGGTAACTAAACGAGATAATTCTTAGGTGTAAAATGTTTTTTGTAGAGCTCATTTAGTAGAACATAAACCTGTCTGACATAGAGGGCCAAGTATTAAACTTAACTTAACTTCTCTAACACCTCTTCATCTACCATGCCAAGTTTGAAGAAACCGTCGAATTATTTTCCCTTTTTGAATTCGTACCACAGTGAAGTGTTTTCCAAAAAAAAAACGAAAATTGTCACACTAGTCTTGGTCCATAACTTTTACAATAGTCTCACAAAACTGGAGACTGTTCTGGATTCTGCGACGAATAATCTGTTAAAATTTGAAGAAAATCGAGGGGGAGGAGTCATTTTTTCTAAAAATTCAAATGATGAAAATACCCAGAATCGTTTTTCTTTGTTTGGTGAGATCGATATCCCTACACGGAGGAAAATCGTCATTTTTGATATGTTTGAATTCAAAGAAAATATACTTGGAACCAAAATTTTTAAATATTATATATTTTTGAACAAATATATTTTATTTGAAAAACAAGAAATTTTGTTTGGAATGCATATATTAATATATTACAACAAAATATATTTGCGAACTTATTGTAACAAATAAAATATGTGTTTACAAACAAACAATGATTTTGTTTAAGAATTTATCCAAATACATTATATTTAAAAAAATATTAAAACTTTGTTGACTTTGGCAATTTTTAATTTTATTTGTTCCTAGATTTTGTGTTATACTTTATAGGTACAAATTGTCGTAAGCAGCATTTTCTTTTATTTTACAGCACTAATTTTTAATTTATAAATAGTCCAATTGTCAATCCATCAATGCTATTTGTCGTAACCCAAAATTATACGATTTAAATTTTTCAAACATATAAAATTTCTAAAAAATTAAACCTTCAATTTCTAAAATTGCCAAAATACTTAAATACAAGTTAAACATTGTTTTGGAAATATTATTTCCAAATAAAAAATATTAGGATGAAAACATAATTTTGTTTAGAACAACATCCTCACAAACATATAATATTTGTCAGTGTCAAATATTATATATTTGGCATGTACCCTAAACATATGTATGTTTCCAGCAGAATATGTTTGGAACAATATACTACAGAAGCGATTTCTTTTCAGCGTGTATGGAACCATCCACTCCTAGAGGCCAATCTACACAAAAACCAGCGATAAATAGTTCAATAGGTAACAATATATCCAATACTAGATCCAAAAATCCAATATTAGAACCGAAATCCAGAAATGATGTTAAGGAGTTTTGTCCGCCTATTTTTATACCCTACACCACACTGTGATACAGGGTATTATAACTTTGTGCATTTGTTTGTAACACCCAAAAGGAGAAGAAATAGACCGTTTATTATACCGATCGACTTAGAATCACTTTCTGAGTCGATTTAGCTATGTCCGTCTGTCTGTCTGTCTGTCTGTCTGTCTGTCTGTCTGTCCGTCTGTCTGTCTGTCCGTCTGTCCGTCTGTCTGTCTGTCCGTCTGTCTGTCCGTCTGTCTGTCTGTCCGTCTGTCTGTCTGTGCATGTATTCTTGTAATCAAAATACAGGTCGCAATTATGGTCCGATCTCGACGAAACTTTACACATATCTTTTTTTTTGGCCCAAGGACGATCCCTATTGAATTTGGTTAAAATCGGTTCAGATTTAGATATAGCCCCCATATATATGTTAGCCCCGATTTGACATGTAAGCGCTGTAAAAACTTTATTTTATATCCGATCAGTATGAAATTCAGCAAAGAGAGGTTTCTTATTACATGAAGGAATACTGCTAAATTCGGAGAAAATCGGTTCAGATTCAGATATAGCCCCCATATATATTTTACCCCCGATTTGACTTGTAAGCGCTGTAAAAATGTTATTTTATATCCGATCAGTATGAAATTCGGCAGAAAGAGGTTTCTTAGTACACGTTAAATTTGGAAGAAATCGGTTCAGATTTAGATATAGCCCCCATATATACGTTACCCCCGATTTGACATGTAGGCGCTGTACAGACTGTATTTTATATGCGATCAGTACGAAATTCGACAGAAGGAGGTCTTTTTACATGAATGAGTATTCAGGGAAGATCGGTTCAGATTTATATTGATTGTTCCTCCTGATTTGGTATCAAACCGCTATAGAAGTTGTATTTTACTTCCGATCATTAAAATTTTCCAGAAAGATGTTTCTCAATTTCGGAACGAATATTGCTTAATTTAGCGATCGTTTCAGAATTAGATAATATGTTTCTACCCATTTACCAATTATTCCAAATTATTATGGTAATGACCCTTATCGCATTGTTAGGGAGGTGTAGGGTATTATATAGTCGGCCCCGCCGACTTTCTGCCTTTCCTTACTGGTTCTATATAATGTAGACATAACTGATCTAGTACAAACTTTGAATGCAAAAAAGTTATGTTTTAAGATTGTTAACAAGAGCAAAGGAAAGAGCAAGTTATGAGTATATATAAAAGATCCAGCAGTTCATTCAGAAATGATTGAACTGTTAAGGATGAAGGAAGTTCCTTCGCACACGTACACCCCTAAAGGAATTGAGACGTTGTCAAATGATTACATCACAATTAAAGATGAATATGATAAATTAGTACCCAAAACAGTGGATACTGTTTCTAAATTTTCCACAGATTTTTCAAAAAAGAATGGTATAGACCCGGGTTTGTTTCAGGTTACACTTTTTCCAGGGAAGTCTATCGGCGTGCTTAAGACTCAGAGATATATTTGTCAAAAGCAAATTTAAAGATTGTCCAATGTTGACGTTGCCAGCATTGGTGTCATATCTCGAAGAATTGCAGTAGGATGTACGTGTGTATCTAATGCCACCAAAGTCATGCTCCGGGTGATTGTAGATACGTTCGAAATGATGAGAACAATCCATATTGTGCTAACTGCAAGGAGTTTCGTCATCCTTCCAACTCAACTATAGGGGATGTCCTGCATATAAGAAGTGTATACAGAAGAGGGAAGAGATAAAAGCTGCGGCTAGGGAGAAAGGAATTTTAGCTTCCGAGAATGTCACAAGAGCGGTTAATGCAAAAAGATTTGTCGAGCCAGGTAGGAGTTACGCCAGTCATTTCTCTGATTCTACACAGCTCAGAGTAACTGGGCCTTCAAGACCTACGATAATTGAGGAATTCATGAGGATTGCCCATAGAATCTGTCAACCCGAAACTCCCTCTTTAGAGGAGAGGATCGAGACTTTCATTCGACGTTATAGATCACTTTCGAAAGAACAGGTTAAAGTCCAGCGCATGGAACTTTCAGAAGAGATTAAACGTCAATATGGTCCGTATTTTTTTGATTTTTTTGTCTTTCAATGTGGGGTCGCTTATAGAAGTGAGCCGTAGGATTGAGTTATTAAATATCATACGACCTAATGGAATTGTCTTGCATTTATCCAGGAGGCTCAATTGAGGGATGCCAACAGAGTTGTTTTATATAATTTCACTTTCATTAAAGACAGAAGTTCACAAGGTGTTGGAATCGTTCTAAGGAAATCTATGTATAGTCCTGGACATAGATGGCACCGAGAACAAAATTTTAATAGGTTCAATTTATATACCTTTTAATTCAGATCGCAACAAATTTTATATGAGTCTGTCAGCTTTGCATCGTGTTTCTCGGAATTATGATGGTATAATTTTAGGTGCAGATTTCAACTCAAGACACACATCATGTAGTGATTCTATGGACAATGTTAATGGAAATGTATTGTATTCGTGGCTCCAACAATCATCTATTGACTTTATAAGGATTTGGGATTCTGTTCCCTCCTTTCCAAACGGGTCGTCTTTTCTTGATCATTTTATTCTTAGTACCAAATTGATTGATATAACACCACCGAATTTTAATATTACTACCTTACAGTCTTTTTCAGACAATTTTCCGATTAGGCTACATTTAGAACTACCAGATTTTGTTGTATTCCTTAATCCACCTCGTGAGTATATATCTTATCGGAATACTAATTGGGACGATTTCATAAATGAGACTATAGGGAGATTATTACTTCATTTTCCAGACTCTTCACGGAATTTATCTGATGTTGAGATAGATGGTTATGTCAAGGAAGTTACGGCCACTTTGAATCTTACTCACGACATGTATTCAGAGACGATTTACTGCATCAGATGCAGTGAAAAAACTTTTTAAGTAAAGCATAGCTGGCAGAAGGAAATGAAAAACATATTTAATAGGACCTTAGATAGATCAAACCCAACATACCGCTTATTATGCAAACAAGTACAGTTGATGAACATACAGGGTGGCTGATATGTATTGCAACCAACTTCAGGTTGCTATCATTTCTAAACCGCTAGTCTAATAGCTGACAGATTTATTTCAGTGACAGTTCATTTTATTGTTTACAAGCTTACAAAAGCATTTTGATCTATTGCATTCAGAAAAAAGTTATTCGTGATAGTGTGATTGCTTTATATTTGGGTGGAAAAACACAAGTGGCTATCGTTAGAGCCCTCCAGCATTTAAATGTGAATAAATCTTTTGTTTCTCGTACCATTGCTCGTTACCGTGATACTGGCAGTGTTGCATCGCGTCCAAAAAGTGGACGAAAAAAAACGGTAACAACACCAGAAATGATCCGAAAAGTGAAGGCCAGATTTGATCGAAATCCACGCCGCAGTGGTAGAAAAATTGCTCGTGAGCTGAACATATCGCAAGAACGGATACAACACATATTAAAAAATGAGCTTGGACTAAAGCCATTGAAGTTCCAAAAAGTGCAAGAGCTCACCGATGCACAAAAAAGTTAGACTGGAAAGAGCCAAGGAGTTGCTTCGCTTGCACGAAAGTTCAACTTGTCTCCGTTACCGAATTTTGTTTTCCGATGAGAAGTTTTCTCCGATGTGAAGCCATTCCAAATGGAGCAGTTTGTGAACAAATAAAATGATCGGGTTTACTTGCTAAAGAGGTCAGCTGAAAATGTATACCTTCGATTGGCCACCAGAAATCAAGCGCCGCCGATGTTAATGGTGTGGGCCGCCGTAACGGCCGATGGTCGCTCCCCGCTCGTATTCATCGACCATGGGGTCAAAATAAATGCCGAATATTATCGGGAAAATGTCCTAAAGACAGTATTGAAGCCCTGGGCAGACAAACATTTCGGCCGCAGACCATGGACATTCCAGCAGGACTCAGCACCATCGCACTCAGCTGGCGTCAACCAAGAATGGCTTAAAAAGGAGGTTCCTCGCTTCATTTCTACCGCACAATGGCCACCAAGATCTCCGGATCTCAATCCGTTGGACTTTTGCGCCTGGGGCATTTTAGAGAGTAAGGTTCGCACTAAAAATACCAAAGTATCGTGCAGCGTGTGATGGCTGTGTCGGCCGTTTGAAGGCCATAATTCGTGCCAAGGGTGGCCAATTCGAACAAATCTAAACTGTTTCTAAAATTGTATGTTATTTCCGACATTTTTTGATTTTGAACAATAAAATTTAAAACAAATTAAAAAAATATAGCGCTTTACTTTGTTGAATTACATATCAGCCACCCTGTAATTATAAAGAGATAAGTTGAAATTGAACAATCTATGTTTTTTGCGGAAAAGTTGAGAAGGATAAAACCTGGACCTAGGTCACATAGACATGTTTATGACATAATTGGTATAAGGGTAAATCGAAATTGGATAAATTGTCAGAGAACGGGATTATTGTTGATGAGACAGTACTCGTGGGTATAGAAAGACTGAGACGATATTTTTCGGATATTTATAGTGATTCTGTTCCACTTAGGCATATCTCCGATATATCAGCTGTTGTGGAAGGCAGTCTCTTCTGTGTCTTCCTTATACAATTTTGATGGACAATGTTCATCCCTTAACTCTCAGAAAATTCAAAGACTTACGAAGTTAGATGAGGTTATAAACTTTAGTAAGGATATTAACAATAAACGGTCTTGTAGATTAGATAATATATCAAACTATTTGATAAGAAAGTTTCCGCTGAAGGCTTTTGAATACCTAACTATTATATTTAATAACTGTATCAACACTTCGTACTTCCCGTTGGCATGGAAGGTTTCGAAAATTGTTCCAATTAGGAAGAAATCAAATAATTCTGAGATTACAATCTTAAGACCCATATCGATGCATTCTAATTTAGGCAAACTGTTTGAGCGAGTTATTCTTTGTAAGATGGACATTGGGATGGCAGGGTCTTATATTCCAAACCTTCAGTTTGGTTTTAAGAATGGACGTGGAGAAGGCTTTTGATCACGCGTCACGCGTGTGGATTTTGTATGAACTGGTCCAACTCAACATTGAACCATCTGTAATAAGATGGTTTCTCGAATTTCGGGGATGTTAGATGCGGCGTTCGACAAGGATCGATACTGTCCCCGCACTTGTATAATATATTTATGTATGATTTTCCGCACATCGGTTCCAACTAATGTGGTATTCTGTACGCTGATGACTCACTGCTATTTGCTCATGATGAATCTTCTCTTGTTGCACTACATAAATTAAAGAATCACTTTGATATGGTCAAACGTTTTTATGATCTCTTGGGAATTCAGATTAACGCATTAACCGCATTCGCTTAAAAAGTGGAACTTCTTCATCTCCAACTTCTCGGCTATTGAAAACATAAAAATTCCCCGTTAGATTCAGTATTCTCCGCAGAGCAAGATTCAAATACATGGATTTTGTGATGCCTCGGAGAAGGCATACTGTGCATGTCTCGTCCCTGCTTGTTTCAAAGAGCAAGGTAGCGCCAATGAAAACTGTTAGCCTACCTAGATTGGAATTGTGCGGAACAGCATTATTGTCAAGGTTACAAGGTTTTTCTCCCTACTGCGGTGGCGCGTGTCCTTACGCCCAACGGACCCGAGATGGCACGGCTGCTCCTGAGTTCCGGAGAGGCACAGACGATTGTGGTTGAAAGCCTCATTGAACGACTCAACTTAGCCACGACAAAAAGAAACAACAACGAGTACTGCACTTTGAACCTGCAGTCCTACCATGACTCCACCGTGAAGCTTCAGGTGGTAGGGCTGGTGAAGCCAAATCTGCACACGAGTGTACCAAAACCTACGGCAGAGAAGAAACTTGAGTCCGTATATGAACACCTCCCGGACCTGGCGGATCCTCACTTTTTCAAGCCGTCAAATGTGGAGATATTGATCGCAAATGACCATCTACCCAAAGTACTGAGAGCAGGTCTAATCCAGACATCATCCAACTCACCAATCGCGCAAAGTACCATTTTTGGCTGGACCATTTCCGGACCATGCCAGTACTAATGTTGCAGTATAGCAAGCCGGCCGGTATGTTGAACCCCGGTTTAACAGCTATTGTGTTTACATTCAAATTCCTGTCAAATGAATTATTTCTCTACTTTAGTTTAAGTAAATGAATTATTATCGAAGAATTTCCCCTGTTGTTGTTCATTCTCATTTAGATGGCAAATCTTTATCCATTTCCCTGCCATGAAGGCAAAAGCTTTTACTCAAATGGATAAAGGGCTGCCATCTTCTCTATTTGTTCCAATGGATTTGCTGAATTCTAAAAATCCATCGCTCTGTTTCTGTTCGCTCTGCACCGCCAATTTTACTTTGGATTCGACGATTGAAGCGGTAAGCAGCGGCGACCCATACTCATAACAATCTGTTCTTCATATAAACTAACCCTGTGCCTTTTTTTCTGTTTCTCTTCCTCTTGTTACAAATTTCCTGGAGTTTCAACCGTATTAATATACAGTCCACTCCGCAGAAGGAACTCCAGAAATTGTTCACCCGGAGTAAAACATTGGCTTTGAGTATTGATAACGTTGAAATTCCATTTAGGAACAATGTAAAATATTTAGGAATACATTTCAACAATCTCATGAAATTTAATGAACATGGCAGACAGGTTTTAAAGAAGACATACAGAATTCTTGGTTCACTTTCAAAGATACTCTTAAATAAAAATCTCTCAGCAAGAACCAAAATGTTATTATATAAAACGAGTATAAGACCAGTATTTCTGTATGGCTTCCCGATATAGTTTCATATATCACCCACAGTTATCAGAGAAATGGAAATTTTGGAAAGAAAAATAATACTTCACTGCATTGGTAAATACTATGTATCAAGTTGTAGACGGTATTCGAATAGAGTAATTAATGGTGAATCCAGAATTACTCCGGTTGGTTTATACGTTTGCGCACTACTTTCAAAAGTTTTCGATAGAGTTGTCCAACACTATCATTTAAGACATACAGTAAGATTTTAACTGATCGAATACAAATTATTTGTCACCAATCGGTTATATTAATGAAGTCCCTGCGAATTTTGATATTTCCGTCAGTATTACAGAATACGCACCGGGGGTAGTACGAGATGCTTAGGAATTTAATTTTAATTATTATTATTTTTTTTTTTACTCTTTTTTATACTCTCAAGCCACTGTAGTCCCGGGAGCAAGGACATTTATGCACACTATTATTAATAATTTAATACTAAATGCACTCTATCTGTACTGTTTAAAAGCATGGATCTATTTTTCATATTTGTTATAGTAATTTAAGATATTACATTATAGTATTAAGTTCTCTTTAAAATATGTAGCTAATTGTAACGATTTAAAGAAGGCTCAACAAAACCTTAAACTAACTGAACTAATTAACTAAAAATTAAAAAAAAAACTTTCATAAAAAGTGTACAAAAGATGGCGCATTGTGTCTTCTTTTAACACAAAAACTCATTTTTTTAATTTTTTAAAAATTATAAACCCTTAAAATGTTTTCAACAAAAAAAAAAATTATAACGATATCTTATTTTACCTATTTGTAACTGCTTATAAACATTTTAGTCAAAAATAAACTACAAAGGTCGATATTAAATATTCTGACCCATATGCTTTAGAACGTTGCCACTTTTCACGAATGTATTTTTATACCCTCCACCATAGGATCGGGGATATATTCATTCTGTCACTCCGTTTGTAACACCAAATATTGATCTGAGACCCCATAAAAAATATGTGTGTATGTTATTAATTTTCGTAAAATTCTAAGAAGATTTAGCCATGTCCGTCTATTGTAATCACGCTATAATCCATAATACTTGAACTAGGTGGCTGAAATTTGGTACATATACTTTTTATATCTGCAGGTATGATGAGATGGGCAATATCGGTCCAATTTTGGATATAGCCCCCATATATAGCATCTCCCCGATTTGACTTCTTAACGTCATAGGGACCACAAATGTCAACTGATCGGGCTGAAATTTGGTAACTGGGGTTTATTTATACCCAGCAACCTTCACACGAGCAACGGTAGTCATAGGTTCATGTTTTGGTATAGCCCCCATACAAACGTCCCTCTAGATTTGACTTCTTAACGCCACAAAAACTCAAATTTCAACGAATTGGGCTGAAATTTGGTATAATGAGTTTATTAGTACCCGTAACCATTCACATGTGATCCATGGTTCGCAGATTCGGCATGGCCGAACTTAACGCTTTTACCTGTTTTTTAACTACTACCGCCATCTATATGTCAGGTCGGCTAATTTTGGGATCATATAGATTCCTTTAAGGGCCATAACAATGCAAGTGCCTTTAGTTCGTTCCAGGTTTTTCTAAGGTTATTGGCTTGTAGGTCAAGTTGGTCGCGCCAGCTGTGAGATGGTCTGCCTTTTTTGCGAGATCCTTGAGGATCCCATTCGATTGCCTTCCTGGCTATATTTGTCGGTTTGTTGTAGGTTCTCTTAGTGTGTGGGTTCTCTTAGTGTGTGGGCAAGCCACCATTTTCATTGGGTATCTCAACGTGTATGGGGTCTTGGTTGATGTCAGTCCATAATCTTTCAATTGACACAACGACTGGCCAAAATATTTTCAGGACCCGACAAAGGCAGCGATTTACACAAATTTGCAGCATCTTTGAGTTATTGCGTGTGGCGTTCCAAGATTCGTAGCCGTACAGGAGCGTTGATTTAATGCATGGATTAAAAATGTCGATCTTGGTTCTTCTTGAGATTTGTGTGGAGCGCCATATAGGGTTTAAGTTACAGAATGATTGCTTACCAGCTTTATCCTCCTGTTGTTGTTAAAATGCTGCCGAGATAACGGAAGATAGAAGTGGTGTGTCATTTGTTGTGTTTATTCGCATTACTTTGATTTTTGTAATGTTGACTTTCAAGCCAGTTTTGAGAGCTTCCTGGTGTATTTTTGATATTTTAGATTGCATGTCGTTAAACGTATGCGACAAAAGGCAAATATCGTCGGCATAATCTAGGTTTACGTTTAGGTTAGGGTGGCAACCGTATTTTTTTTTACAAGCTCATATAGACCAGTTTAGGACCCTAGTGTTACCACGGGCTGAAATGCCCCTCATCGAAACCAACCTGTTTGACATACAAATTTATCGATAGTACGAATATCGGTACTGGAAAGATCTGTTAGGCTGCATAGAAAGGCAGACCCCAGTATGCCCAGTCGTCGTTTACTCAGAGCGAGGCAGTCGCATAGCAAGTGCTCAATGCTCTCCACTTCTTCCTCATCTCCACAGTTTCTGCAGAAGTCATTGGAGTCAATACCCAATCTGTTGGCGTGTTCGCCGATCAAGCAGTATCCCGTCAGAACTGATACTAACGTAGACAATCTTTGCCTCTCTAGTGCTAGGAGATATTTTGATCTTCTCAAGTCATACCTTGGCCAGATTTGTCTAGCTACCCTGCAGGTGCCGATTTCTGTCCATCTTTCGTTGGACTGGTTGATTGCCTCTTGCCTAAGTGCACGTGGATAGTGGCGCACCAATATATGCAAATTCTTCGAGAATTTGTAATGTCGTCCCTTTCCTAGCAAGTTCATCGGCTTTGCAGTTCACCGGGATATCCCTATGCCCAGGCAGGTATATTAAACTGCTCAGCCATCTCGTTAAGAGATCTGCGGCAGTCGAGGGCTGTTTGTGAATTTAGGGATGTTGCCTCCAAAGAATTGAAGGCAGCCTGGCTGTCCGAGTAAATGACAACGCCATTGGTTAATATGTTGAGACTCAGCCAATTGGCGACTTATCATATTGCCATTATTTCGGCTTGATACACACTGCAGGTATCTGGTAGTCTGTGAGCTATATCCGAACTAAGTTCTTCACAGTGTACTCCGAAGCCAACCTTTGCATCAAGCTTCGAACCATCCGTGTAAAAGTGGAGATGGTTTCTATTAACTGTTATTCTGCCAACCCATTCATCTCTAGCAGGAATCAAAGTGATGTAATTTATCGCGAAGGTGTAAACAGTTGGTATATATTCCAACTTTGATATCCTCATGTGACCGTGGTTCTTGTACCTCCACATTGATAGGCAGATTAATCTTATTGCCGCTTTGGTTGCAACTTCTCTCGCCACAATATTAATCGGCTGTAGGGCTTGTAGAGACTCGGTTGCTGTAGTCCTTAAGGCTCAGCTTATGCTCAGGTAGGCTGTTCTCTGAACCTTTGTTAGTAGGTTGGTGATGGTTAGTTTGTCAGTTGCCGTCCACCATACCACAATGCCTTATAACAGTATTGGACGAACTAATGCTATATATATCCAGTGGACTATTTTAGGAGAGAGGCCCCACCGCGAGCCTACAGCCTTTTTGCAGGAATATAAGGCGACGTTGGCCTTCCTTACACGTTCCAATACGTCAAGTCTAAATAACACTTTTCTATCTAGAATTATTCCTAAAAATTTTGCACTTTCAGAAAAGATTAGATCTGTTCCATTTATCCGAGGTGGAGGGTCCACATGTGGGACAATATTCATCCTAGTAAAGAGAACCAATTCTGTCTTGTTTGGGTTTATGGACTTCTTATTTCTCTACAGGTATTTATAAAATTAAGGAGATAACAGAACGAACACTGTTAAATTTGAAGTACGCGTAGCCAGGAGGAAGGAGGGAAGTTACGCCCCGGAAATCACCATATAATCTGTGGGCACGCAATGAAATACTTGCAATACCTTATGCCACCTAAAAATACGTTATATGTAGAAGTACGTTGGTCTTGAGCCTGAAGAGTAATCCCGTTTAAAAATATTCCCGTAATAAAATATTCAAAAAATATTTCCGTATATATACGTTAGTTGTAAAATGTCCTCATTCTTTTGCCGACCACTGTCTAATCGCTTTGCTTTGTTTGCAAATAATTAGAGGGAAAGTTTAAATTGCTAACAGTAGCAGGATTATTGCGTGTATGGTCACACCTTTTTTGTTGATTTTTTACACGTCCTTTTGTTTCGCTTTCTGGTCTTTCGTATTATTTGGGTTTACGGTGATTTACGATATTTACACGAACGAACTGTTTGCTATAATATTTTCCCCGTAAATCTATGCCATTTCTTTTTTTCGTCTCCTCTATTCGTCTAGGATTGTCCGCCGTGACGCTCATTGTCTTGGCGAGGAAAGAAAATCGAAGAAATCCCTTCGAATCAGCAGAACCCACGCATCATCACAAAGGTCACTCACTACTCCACTCCGCTCTGTCGTAGACAGGGAATTGTTGAGTGAGGGGAGCCAACTTTGCCCGAGTTTTCAATTTTTAACTTAACTTGGAAGAAGTCACAGTCAATACAGCTGTGGTGGCCTAAGACAAGAACAGACAGAGGCGGACAGACCAATTTAGCAGCTTTGATGGCTTATGGTTGGCAGCTTATGGGTCGTTCGGTTGGTTCGATGTCCTTGAAAAAATGAAAAAAGAGTGTGTTCCATTTACGCTCTCGCTTCTAGGCAGCTTAAAGGAGGCGGGGGAAGAAGCCTTCATTAAAAATTTATACTTATTGATTTTCGGTTCATAATGTTTTCGGCGTTGGCTTCAGCAAGAGTTGTTCTGCTTGGCTCTGCTCTTTGGCAGAAAAGGGATGGGTGTTTTGCTCGTTTGGTTTGGTGCGGTTCAGTTCGATTCGTCTTGCTTTGTTGTGATGGCTTCGCTTCATCGACATTCCTTTGTTAGAGAAATTTGCTGGAACTTTTCATAAAGATTTTTCCCGAAATGAATGGGTGAGTGAGTCATGGAGAACTGGGCAAAAAGGCTGGGGTTTCGCTTGGTTTAGCTGGGTTGATGTGGTTGGCTTTGTTGGGCTGGGTTCAATTGAGTTGATTCGGTTGTTTGGATCGCTGTGTTGGTTTGTTAGTTGCCTTTTCGGTTTAAATGCGCTGAAATCGGGAATTTTTTAATTGAGTGGAGAGCGTGATTGACAATTTCAATTATTTAATGTTTCCTATGTGAGGAGCTGGATGGATGCCGATGTCGATGCTGCCATTGAGGTGGCAGAACTTTCTAATGGATTGGGTAATGGGTTTGGTAGGTGGGTGTTGTTTGGCCATGGATAGTGGTGGGCTAGGTTCGAGCAGTCATCTAGCTAGGGACTGTGGTAGCTGTTGTAGCTGCTGCTACCAAATGAATGATGGCGAATCAACAATTTATCTTATTTTGGCAACATAATTAAAGAGATTAATTGTTGTTTATCCAAGTGTAGTGTAGTGTAGTGTAGTGTTGCCATCACCACTCACCATGCACCATTCACCAATGTTGTTATAACAAGTGTCGGTCGGTGAAGGTTGCCACAACACACGAAAGCCGAAAACGCACTGCTCAACCAAACACTCGACACTCTAGCTGAGCGCACAACATCATCATCATCGCCATCAGGATTAATTAACATTAACATCAGTAGCCCAACTAGTTATATCAGCATCATCATCATCGCCATCACCTTCATTATCCTCATTATAGTCAGTATCTCCATCATCTGGCCCACAGTTTCATGAAGAATGTTTACTTTTATTTGCAGTTGTAGTGGTACTCTATAAACACTTATATGTGTGTGTTGGGGCGAGTTACCAGTGTGTTTGTGTCTGTATATTTACACGCCATGTATGAATTTGTCTGTTTAACATCAGAAATGTTTGACTTATGCAATTGTTGTTCCCATTCGACCGATATAAAAGGAGACAGAATACAGGACACAAAACCTGAAGGGACCATAATGGGCGCTATGTGGAGGTGGTGGAATACTTAGGGCAAGGGGTTGAAGGGAGTTGGTAAAGGATGGATCAACACTGAAATGAAAGTTGGCAGGTTGAAAGTTGTTCAGAAGGCAAAAGCCATCATGCAACGCAAACTATTTCTTAAATGAAAGCTACTTAGGTCAGGATTTAACTCAAATACATGTACACATTCGTACGAGTATATGTATCTGGAGACACGTATGCAATCGGTGGTCGGGATGTTGAGAGAGAGGCCAGAAGAATAGTTTGGATGACCGATTAAATTCTTTGCCGGAAATGTATGCTGAGGAGATTCAAATTAGTCCCAATATTATAGGACTGAATTAATTATGATATTGTGGTTTCGAAATTACCAAAACGATAACATCTACCATTTAAAGAGATGATTGATAAATAGAGATTATGGACCCCATTTTGTGAATTCTCGGCGATCAATGTACACTCGTACTCAATGTGCCATATTCCATACTACGAGGATGTCCCAAAACTAGCCGACCTGACAGGTACAGTGAAATAACTCCCAAATGAAATAAGTCCCAATGAAATAAATCCCAATGAAATAAGTCCCAACAAAAATTAAGTACATAATTCCCAATTTTAAAAAGTCAAATTACTCTCAAAGGGCTATTGAAATAAGTCACAATATTTGGAAGGTATTTCATACTGAACTGAAAATAGTGAAATAACTCCCAATGAAATAAGTCCCAACAATGATGGATTAATCACCAATACTCGTGTATGGCCGGTTTTCGACTGAGTTTCGAAGAGTTTCTTCTCCGGGGTATGTCCAAAGAAAGGTACGTGTACGATATTTTCTTTTCCTTGCCGACTTCGGCCGGCATAAAAAGTTTTCTTCTCTGGGGTATGTCTAAAGATGGCTACGCGTACCATAGTTGAAGATTTTCTCCTTCCTGCTTGCCATCCAAGTCTCCGTAGTGACCCGTCATGGCACACACGACAAGTGAGACTTCCGGCAGAGCGTTTTGAATGTATCTGCCAGAAATGTATTCAATAATTCACTAGTGACCATCTGTCTGTCGTTGTCGCAAGGGCACCATTTCTGAAGAAGAACATGAAAGTCGCTGGAGGCATGTCCACTCATTCCAGTTCCCCCGGAGCGTATAAGGTAGATCCCAGTCCTGCAAGTCCATTTGTTTGCAGTTCCCTGGTATGCCACTGCTACGCGGTACCGGAGGTACAAGAACTACGGTCACATGATGATATCAAAGTGTAGTGTTATGGTAACCGACCGAGTGGACTATATTCCATCGGTACACGTTCGAGAGGATGAACATCACTATGATACCAACCACAGATGAATGGGTTGGCAGAATAATGGCAATATGGGAAGTCGCCAATGCTGAGTCGCAACATAGTAATCAACACTGGCGTTGTCATTTACTCGGACAGCCAGGCTGCCATCAATTCTCTGGAGGCCACATCAGTAAGTTCACAAACAGCTCTCGACTGCCGCATATCTCTTAACGAACTGGCTGAGCTTTTTAATATACACCCCAAGAGGCAATCAGACAGTCCAACGAAAGATGGACAGAAATCGGCACCTGTAGGGTAGCTAGACAAATCTGGCCAAGGTATGACCTGATAAGGTCAAAATATCTCACTAGGGAGGAAAAGATTGTCTACGTTAGTATCAGTTCTTGTGGGACACTGCCCGATCGGCGAACACGCCGGAAGATTGGGTATTGACTCCAATGACTTCTGCAGAAGCTGTGGTGATGAGGAGAAGTGGGAGGAATTGAGCACTGGCTATGCGTCTGTACCGCTTTGAGTAAACGACGACTGGACATACTGGGGTCGGCATTTCTAGGCAATATAACAGATCTTCCTGGTTATCAGAGAAAATATTGATACCGACTTTAGTCAGAACATTAATTGACATTAATTAATAGATAAAATTTCGGCGTGGCAAATTCTACTGTGATCAAGCAGTCTCTTTGGATAGTTCAAGTTCCAAAGCCCAATGGGTTGTTGAGTTTTGTATACAACCATCCATTCGAATATATTAGGCATAAGAGTGAGATATTTCTTGCCAAAAAGTGGTTCCGACATAGTGTAATCGAAAATACCTGCAAGGTCAGTCATTGTGTTTAGAATGAAACTTTTCCATAGCCATTTCCTGAGCAGAGTTGCAAATCTCGGGTTAGGCAAACTTAACCGTGATTTAACTTTAGCGCCGAAAGTTATCGAAAGTCCATCTTGCGATTATTTAAAGGGCCTGCTGTAGGACGTCTCTAAAAGTACTCGGAAACTTCCCTCAATCCGATTTCAGAAAAGGGATTTATAGTACCCGCCAAGAAGACAGTGGCAACTGTTGGTACCTTATATCTCCTGCTGAAAAGAAATAGTTCTGTCTTGGGCGGGTTTATATCCAGAGTATTATCGAAAGCCCATCTTGCGATTATTTGGAGGGCCTCCTTTAGGATGTCTCTAAAAGTACTCGGAATCTTCCCTCTATCCGCTTTCACAGAAGTGAATTTCAATACCCGCCAAGGAGACAGTGGCAATGGTTGGTACCTGGTATATCCTGCTGAAAGAATTAGTTCTGTCTTGGTCGGGTTCATACCAAGACCATTATCGGAAGCCCATATTGTGATTACATGAAGTACCTGCTGTAGGATGTCGTTAAGAGTATTCGGAAACTTCCCTCTATCCGCTTTCAGAGAACTCAATACCCGCCAATGAGACAATGGCAACAGTTGGTACCTTATACATCCTGCTGAAAAGAACTAGTTCTGTCTTGGGCGGGTTTATGTCCAGAGTATTATCGAAAGCCCATCTAGCGATTATTTGGAGGTGCCTGCTTTAGGATATCTGTAGAAGTACTCGGAATCTTCCATCTATCCGTTTTCACAGAAGGCAATTTCAATAACCGCCAAGGAGACAGTGGGAACTGTTGGTACCTTATATATCCTGCTGAAAAGAACTAGTTCTGTCTTGGTCGGGTTCATACCAAGAGTATTATCGGAAGCTCATCTTGTGATTATATGAAGAGTTTGCTGTAGGATGTCTTTAAAAGTACTCGGAAACTTCCCTCTATCCGCTTTCAGAGAAGGGAATTTCAATACCCGCAAGGAGACAGCGGCAACAGTTGGTACCTGGTATATCCTGCTGAAAGAATTAGTTATGTCTTGGTCAGGTTCATACCAAGAACATTATCGGAAGCCCATCTTGCGATTGTATTAAGTGCCTGCTGTAGGATGTCTCAAAGCTTACTCGGTAACTTTCGTCTAACAGTTATTGCCACGTCATCTGCATAGACAATGATCTTAGCACTCATAATCTGTAGAGAAAGCAAAATATTTTTGATGGAGATATTCCATAGCAGGGGATATAGACCACTCACTCCCTTGCGGTGATCCCCTGTTGACAAATCCATGGAGGTTAGTTAATTATTATTAACCTCTAAGTTTGCGAATGAATTAGATCGAAGTACAGAAACCTTTCGGATCAGCGATGAAATTCAACAACTGAGTGTGAGCAAAATAAGTCTCTATGAAAAGGACTAGTATGGATAAAACGTAAATACGATTGATTGTGGGACTTATTACTGGATTCAACAGCCTCGGTAAGCATATACATAGGATCGGATTACGCAATGACGATATGTGCCGTTGGTGTCTTGGCCCCGACGAAGTGGCATATACCTTTCATTTCCTTTGCTATTGACCAAGTTTATCGTATAGAAGAAACAGCATACTGGGTTCTTTCAGGAATTAGACGAATTTAGACGGTTGGCTCTATATAGGTTTTCAATTTTCATTAAGGCATCTGGACGGAGCTGTGATTCAACTAGCTAGCTGCAAAAGAAGGATCATGTGGAATCACAATTGGCCTCAGAGAGCGCAGGGTTTTTAACTGGCCGACGTCATCATCAGGTAACCTGATCAAGGGTTGCAGGAACCTAACATAGGGTTGACAGAACCGTAATTATAGTGGCTGGATTTAAGTTATTGAAGATTGCCTCTACACCTAAGAAAACTACATCAGCATATTTCTCAACAGAGAGAGATCCTTCAATTGTGATATTCCAAAGTGGTCTACGTTGGCATAGTCTTGCCTGACAGAATGTAGTATAATTTAAGCATCATCTGAAAGCCTCACCACTCAACAGTGCCCAATTGTTTTATTTTTAAATTGAAGCAAGAGTGTAATTTACTAAAATGTCTATGGGCGAGTATTTATACTTACACCCAATATTTACGATATGTATAATTTCAGACATTCATCACATTGCTGGCAAACGATTGTTCAAAATGGAGTTATATTGTTCGCTGAGCCAGAGGTAAGGGATGGGAGGGTGAAGCCGTAGCGTATGAGATGTATGTGGCGGAAAAGTCACAAATACCTTCTCACACAGTTGTTACATTGTCAAGTGTTTGACCAAAAAGTCAGAGGAGTCATTCAAAGTCATTTTGCATTCTGTTTGCGTTACTTTACTTTCAACTTTAACTTGACTCGACTCGACTCGTCTCAACTTGAACAGATTGGACTGGCCGGGATTGGATTGGTCTTGGCATAGCTGTAGCATTTAATGCTGATTGCGAGTGCTGACAAGGTCCGTCCGTGTATTATGACAATCCCTTCAATACACTTGCACACACACATACATAGAAAGACATACTTATACAGACACAGCCACGTGTTGTGGAAAAGGAGCCGAGAAAAGGGTACGAGGACGAACACTGACATCTTTGAACATGAAATTTGATGTCGTTTCGGACAAATTTGTTTCCATGCAATTTTCATTACGTGGCTCCGTTTTTATCGCACTTTTTTTGTTGGCTTTGCCTTCTCTGCTCATCTCTTCCCGTCGGGTTTTTACCACAGTTTAACTTTTTAACTAAATGATGGCGTTAAGTGATATTGTAACAGCCAACGAAGCCACTGCTCTGATGCGGCTGTCACTGCTCCTACAGCCGCTGTCGCTGATGGCAGTGGTAGCGGTGGTGGCGTTGGTGGTGGAGCTGTGCTGTTGGTCGTGATAGTGTTGGCTGCTGGCTGCTGCCATTGCTCCCAGTGATTCAATGCTAAAAGTCATGCTTTACTTAACCGTACCAAAGGCAGGCCAAGCAAAAAGGAAAAAAAACCAAAATGAAAAAAAGTAAAACTTAAAAAGAATGTGTAAAATGACTTTGAGTGATTTTCTTGCTTTACATCCTCTGCCTCAGCCTTCTCCTCCGTTGCCAGAGCGACTCTTTATCCCTTTCGTCGAACTCTGCTCATGCATATGTCATGGCGGAGATTGCAAATGCCAACTTATGTTCACTGCTTGAACCTTAGTTTTCGATGTTCCCTTGCCTTTACCCTAACCCTTACTCACGCCACTCCATCCTCCTTCAACTTTTCTCTGTGGCAATTTTTCTAACTTCAAACATTTTTTAACCAATTTTTCTTAGAAAATTTTGCCTCATTTCGCTGCGGAGTTGGTTCAATCTTTTTCGTGCCAAGCAATTTGTTATAAGAGTCGATGTCGACATCCGTACTTCGTGTAAAGGTGGTGATGGCAGTGGTGGTGTGTAAATTGGGGTCCTTAAAGGAAATGCGTTTACAAACCGCTGAATTTGCACAGTTGGCAGAAAGAGGACAACAGTTTCCAACATTACAAATTAATTGGTTTATTCACTGAAAAGGCTTCATCTTTACAGTATAATAAAATAGTCATTTCCTTTAAAATCTCTTTTGGAAAAATTCGTGAATAATAATGTTTTTATAGCGCAGATAAGATCAAGTGGGGGCCGAGGCTGCCTAGTTTTTCGGTGGTGGTTCATGAATATATGTACTTACTACAAAAAATATTAAAAAGTTCCGAGACCTGAAAACTTTTTTGTTTTTTTGAAGCTTTTTTAATTCCAATTTTCTTGGAAGCTACCTTTACTCGAAGTATTTGGTCCATATACCACTTAAATTAAAAGAAAATTATGAGGGCGACAATGTTAGGAACACCACTGTTATTTAGAGACTGTGGATTTACCTGTCGGCAAAACAAATAGAAAAAATATTTTTGTAACATTGTGCATTTGTTTGTAACACACAAAAGGAGGCTTAGAATTACATTCTGAGTTGATTTAGCTATATCCGTATGTCCGTCTGTTCAAGTATTTTTGCAATCAAAGTACAGGTCGCAATTATTACCAGTTCTCAACGAATATATTTCTTTTATCCCAAGGACGATCCCTATTGAATTTGGTAAAAATCGGATCAGATTTACATGGGATAAAAGGACCGTTTGACCAAAATGTCAAAATTCAACAACCTCTAATGCGAACATTCCTTATATTATCTCGTTGAAATTTGGATCATAACTACCATTCAGTAGGACTGAATTTGGTGCAAGTTTAATCTTGAAGAAAAAACACCGGCATTAAAACTTCACTCTCTTGATAAGAAATACAACATATATTTAAAAAAAAAATTACTGTAAAATTTTTTCCCACTGTTTTCCGATTCTCGGTTTCTTTCTCTTCATCCTGACTCCTGCTTACTTCACTCCAATGATGTTGATTGATAGTGTTGGCTTTTGAAATGCTATTAGCTTGTTACTATTCGTATTTAGTAACGAAAGCAAAAAGAAATAACAAAAAATTTGGAGAAAATTAAAAATTTACAAAAAAACTTCTGAAGCTTTACCACTACAAAGGCCTCCTGGCCATGACGAATGCACCGCAATCAAAGGGCAAAAGGGACTGACTGACTGACTGGCTGGCTGGATTACAACTCCTTTTTTGTGGCAAATAGAGCTGGCTATTTGAGAAATGGACGAACATATCCGTATGGCTCGACAAACAAAATGAAATGGTTATAATACAATTAAAACTAACTACAAATTGCATGTCTGTACGTCTCAATGCCTATGTACGTACATATGTATGAGTGATTGAGTTGATGCCTCGTACATATAGACAAACACTCGCAAACACACACACACACACATTAATTAAATTTTAAAATTGAATTAAAGAAATGTTACTGCAGATATTCACACGAACATACATACATATATACTCGTACATGATTGTGTACCCACCTATATACTACCATATATATTTATATGAGCAATTCCATATATAAACATATCGCACCTGCTCCACAAAAGGGTAACAACTCAAAATGTAAAAAAATTCAGTAGAGGCCAAAAGCTGTTTCCGTTAATATTAGTGGTATATTACAAAAAAAGAATATGTCGTTGCAATAAAATATCATAGAAAAAATAATAACGTTATTTTCCCTTTTGTTTTTTTATTGATTTTAGAAAAATTTCCACTTTTTTGAGTTGTTACTCTTTTCATGAAAAAAGTTTTTATATAAATAGTGGTATTATTTTGAGTTGTACCTTTTCAACTGAAAAATCTTACTCGGATTATAAGTTGAAAAGGGAACAACTTAAAATATTACTCTTTAGATGAGTAATATTTTGCTTAAACACTTGGAGACAATTCAAAATGTAACTCTTTAGTTGAATCTAAAGACGTTATTCTGTAAACACAGAGAGAGTCATAACGGAAAAATCAACGGACATTTTTTGCAGTGCGTAGAAATGGCCATTGTACGTTGTTTTCTTGCAAAAAAGGAAATTTTAAAAATTTTGAGTTGTTACCCTTTTGTGGAACAGGTGCGATATGTTTGTACAATAGGCCGGGTCGATTTGTGGGGAGGCAAAAAAAGTCGCCATTGCTCAGTGAAAATCGTATTCTAGGGATCAAAATAAGAAACTTTGCCGAAGGAACCATACCTCTAAAACGAATTCTGATGTCCCGCAATTTGGGTCGAACTTTTCGGTAGGGGCAAATTTTGAAAAATCCCACTTTGACCCATTTAGAGTGCTCCAATCGAGTCCAAATGTATGACCGACCCCCACTAACTTTGGAGGCCCGACCCACCCATGCCAGTGGCTCACCCCCTGGAACCCCCTGGGGGTTCCATACATTTGGACTCGATTGGAGCACTCTAAATGGGTCAAAGTGGGATTTTTCAAAATTTGCCCCTACCCAAAAGTTCGACCCAAATTGCGGGACATCAGAATTCGTTTTAGAGGTATGGTTCCTTCGGCAAAGTTTCTTATTTTGATCCCTAGAATACGATTTTCACTGAACACTTCACTGAGTGGGGGTCGGTCATACATTTGGACTCGATTGGAGCACTCTAAATGGGTCAAAGTGGGATTTTTTCCGGGACATCAGAATTCGTTTTAGAGGTATGGTTCCTTCGGCAAAGTTTCTTATTTTGATCCCTAGAATACGATTTTCACTAAGCAATGAGCGATTTTTAAATCGACCCGCCCTAATGTACAACGTTTTAAAAGTTATCGTGAGGAAATAATAAAGTCATATAAGACGCAAGCAAGAAAGTTTTGCTCAAGTAAACCGTCTAGATGTGATGGACCGATTTTATTATACCGATCGACATAGAATTATGTATGAGTAGATTTTGATATGTCCGTCCGTCTGACTGTTCATGTATCCTTGAAATCAAATTGCAGACTAAAATTATTGTCCGATTGTAATGAAATTTGGTAAATTTCGTATATATTTTTTGGACTTAGTCAACCCCATTTAAATTGCTGAAAATCGGTTCATATTTAGCCCCCATATAAACGTTCCTCTATATTTGACATATCTATCTATCTATATATATAAAAATGGAAAAATGTTTGTATGTATGTGTTTTATAGACGCTTAAACTACTGGACCGATTTAAAATTTTTTTCTTTTGTTTGAAAGCTATTTTGTCTGAGATGGTTTTGGAAAACATTTTTTTGCAAAAAGTAGGCGGGCAAAATGTGGGCGTGGCAAATCGTTTGTTTGTCTGTCTGTTTATGTGTTTGTTCCAGCATAACGCCCCATGCATGTGATGGCAGTCTACGTAATTTGCCAAATAATGGGCTGGATCGGAAATCTGAAACCTGGGGCAACGAAGTGGACCGGGTCCAGCTAGTATTCTATATATATATAAGCTGTAATTTATATCCGATCAATACGAAATTCTACGGAGAGCTTCTTAATTAAGATATATGTATATGAGGGAGAGCATTCTTATCCCATCACTTTAGAGAGGAGGGTATATATCATTTGCTACGAACCAAAAGTGTAACACATCGAAGGAGTGACCTAAAACCCTAAGTATGTTCGGCGGATATCTGTTTTGGATCATTTTAAGTCGAATGAGCAATGTCCGTTCGTCCGTCTGTCTGTCTGCTGGCTGGTGCGCACGATAACTCTCGAAAGGAGTAACCGATTGACTTAAAATTTGGTAGGTGGTAATATTTTCTTCTACCTCCGGCTAAGTTCGAAGATGACCCATATTGGTCCACTTCTTCTAGTACCTCCCCCACAAAGGGATAACATTTAGTGAAATATTGGTCATTTAATAACTTATATACTACTTATTTAAATCCTCTGAAATTATACACGTAGCATTAGTTTATTAGTCACTATTACCTCGAGATAAATGGGCGAAGTTTCCACTGCCCTTTTGGTACCTCCCACACAAATGGACAATTTTGAATAAAAAGCTACCAGCTTATAACTTTAATACCAGTGCATACAAATACTTGAAATTTTGTACAGTGCAATGCTTTTATAGTACCTAGAGTCTAAAGAAAAGTGGCCGTAATTGGCAGGCTCCTTTTGGTACCTCCCACACAAATTGACCATTTTACACTAAAAGTTAAAAGCTTAGAACTTTAATACCAGTACATATAAATACTTAAAATTGTGTACCGTGTAATGCTTTTATAGTACCTAGAGTCCAGAGAAAAGTGACCGATATTGGGAGGCCCCTTTTGGTACCTCTCACACAAATGGACCATTTTGTACTTAAAGTAAACAGTTTTTAACTTTAATACTAGTACATACATTAAAGTTATTAAATGCAATTTTAATTGGTAATAATTTAAATAAAACAAAAAAATAAATAAATTTACTAAAATTTTTTTTGAGACTCAAGGAGAGGTGATTCATTAGTGGGTTTACCCGACTGAACTTTCTTACTTCTTTTAAATTAAATTTAAAAAAATATAAATTTGTTGTTGTTTATTGTTTGTCTTTTGTTTTGTTATTCAGTCGGAATTTATTTTGGTTTGAGACCATAACTTTCAGTTATATTATTTCTATTGGAAAATGTATAGAAACATGTACAATAAATTATTTGGAAGAGCTGAACTGAACTTAACTAAACACAAACAAACTCAGCTAAGAACATATCGACAGTTTATATTCAATATTCTCTATCTTAAAAAACATAATTGTTCAGTAGAGCCAAAAAACCGTTTATATCCCTAATTTGAAAGAAAATTAAAATTGTTTGTTCTACAAAGTTTATTACACCTAACGACGTGAACTACTAAATAATATATTTTTTAATATTTGCACCACGATCCATTTTATGGAACATAGAGGGCATTGCTATTCAAAAATTCTTCATGTATAAAAAAAGATAGAGGGTTTTGCATAGTAAAAAAATTATTTATGAATTCCACAAATTTTTTTAATATATAATAAATAATAATAACAATGAATTAATGATTACTTTTTTATTTAAGTATTATCTCTTTCTTGGGGTTCATTTTTGAATCCCTTTTAAAATTGTCATAGGAGAAATGGTATTCTTGTGGAATCACAGGTTAGATATAAAAATAGTCATAATTTGAAAACTAAAGCTTCGACTAAAAAAATTTAACCAAATTCGGGTTTAGCATACTCTTTTCACCAAAGAACCATCTTTTAGAAGAAAAAAAAACAAACAAAAATAGTCCGAAATTATATGAAGAGATAGAGGGTATTGCATTCAGAAAAAATAAGTGTGTAAGATAGAGAAACTACAAAAATTACCATAAAATCTCAATTTTTGTTTTTTTTTTTATTTCTAAATTAGTACCATAAATGCGAATATTTTAACATAAAAATCTAATTTTTGCAAAAATTGAAGATAGAGGGTTTTGAATATAAGCTCACGATATGTTCGAGTTAAGTGTGCCAACATAAACCAGAATTTGGCAGTGTTCATAAATGTAATAAGAAAACTCTCTCTGCCGAATTTTGTACTGATCGGATATAAAATACGGGTTCTACAGCGCTTATATGTCAAATCGGGTGATACATATGTATGGGGGTTATATCTAAATCTGAACGGATTTTCTTCGAATTTGGTAGTGTTCATTCACGTTATAACAAAACTCTCTCTGCCGAATTTTGTAATGATCTGATATAAAATACAATTTTTGACTCAATTCTGAGAATTGGACGTGAAAGTGGCTTCAAAAATAAGAACTTCTGCATCATTCATTTAGTCAAGTTGGCTCAATTAATAATTTAATGGTCATACGATTTTTGTTAGCTCAAGGTGGATTTTTAGCACTTTTTTCTATATTTTCACACGGTTTCTGAATCAAAGTTGTAGATATTGACTAGGAGAAAAAATGTCGAAACAAATCTACCCGAAAACAGTGCATCCAGTGACTTAAAAATCGCAAAAATACCAATTTTTACCATTTTTGCCCCATTTTTCACCTTTTTGGCTCAATAACTGAATTACAAATCCACTAATATGCTGTTTTTTTCTTCATAAACTTTATTTTGCATGAAAATAAAAATTCCGATTCATATTATAGCTATTCTTACGCAGAAAATATGAGATTTGTATATGTTATCTATGCATGGAAACAAAATTTAGAACATTTTCAATTATTGTCAATATCTATCCTCGTTGAAGTTTACGCTTATGGTGCTGATGATCTTGTTTTCTTCGAAGGTTGTTCATATTCATGTTCTGAGTCTGCATCATTATCCGAGTTAGACATAATATTCAAGGGCATATTTTTTTCAGTGTGTCCACCAATTTCAGTGTTATCTTCATCTGTGGTGCTTTCTTCTTCAAACTGCGTAATTTTAGAACACCAACAACAAACCTCCGGAAGCAATGCATCTAATTTAGCACCAAAATTACTGACATCATAAAATAAAACTGTACACCTTTTCCATGTGTCCATTACTTTATAAGGGTATTACAACAACTTTTTCACACTGCGTTTGGCGTAAAATTTGCACCACTTATATCTGTTTCATCAAAATAATGACAATACGACTATACCTCAGGGGTTTTCACTCTAAACTATAATTTAAAATTTAAAAATTGTATTTTCGCATTCGTCGTCACTTGTTGAATGACAAAAATTGATCAATGAACACCTATAAATACTACGTATTTTCCAATATTTTACTGACAGGAACTTATCATCATTTACGAATTTTTTCACGCACATGTGCGTTTAAAATTTTTCAAAACTTTCAAAAAACAAGTAAGAACATGTAGTCGGGTAAACCGACTAATGATTCCCCTCACCTTGAGTCTCAAAAAAATATTAGTAAATTAATTTGTTTTTTGTTTTATCTAAATTACTATCACTTTAAATTGCATTTGATAACTTTAAAGTATGCACTGGTATAAAAGATAAAAACTGTTTACTTTTGGTACAAAAAGGTCCATATGTGTGGGAGGTACCAAAAGGAGCGTGGCTATACATTAAACCTTTACACTGTACACAATTTCAAGTCCTTACATGCACTGGTAATAAAGTTATAAGCTATTAACTTTTAGTTCAAAATTGTCCATTTGTGTGGGAGGTACCAAAAGGGGTTTGGCAACTTCGCCCATTTTTCTCGAGTTAATAGTGACTAATAAACTAATACTATGTATAGAATTTCAGAGGATTCAAATTAGTAGTATAGAAGTTATTAAATAATCAATATTTCACTAAATGTTAACCCTTTGTGTGGGAGCTACTAGAAGGAGTGGACCAATATGGCCCATCTTCGAACATAACCGGAGATAGAAGAAAATATTACCACATACCAAATTTGAAGTCAATCGGTTACTCCTTTCGAGAGTTATCGTGCGCACCAGCCAGCAGATAGACAGACAGACAGACGGACGGACATTGTTCATTTGACTCAAAATGACCCAAAACGGATATCTGCCGAACATACTTAGGGTCTTAGGTCACTCCTTCGATGTGTAACACCTTTGGCTCGTAGCAAATGATATATACCCTCATCTCTAAGGTGAGGGGATAAACACTTTTTTTGGTTTCATACAATGCTACGCCTCACTCTACAAAAAATGTTTTTAGGTCTCGAACATAAACATTTGTTTGTTGCATAGTGTAATTTGTTTTCTTCGATAGTAAAAAGACTACAATTCTTGGAGGGCATTGAAAGTCGTTTCAAAATCGTTTTTTCAACATTCCACAAAAGGTTCATAATTCACTCCGACCGTACACATACTTAGATGGACACAATGTCCCCATAATTTTTCGGCAATTGATAAGGAAATAATTGTGAATGAATTTACGGACAATTTTTGGTAATTGGTTGAAACTTATAGGAATCCTGCATAAGAGAGTAACACTAATAGAATATTTAGAACTTCTTCATACATGGATGATTTTGTGTGGCCTCAACCCATATACATACATATGTACATGTGGATAAACATATGTTTATATATACATATATATATATTTGTGCGAGTTTGCTTATGAGTGTTTGAACATGTGTACAGCGCCTGGGAGGCACTCATGCAAATTGAACTTTGGTTCATTGATTCTAACAAAAATCCAGTTCAAAACCAAATTAAGCCCAATAGAAATCCCTTGTGAACGCACCACCATACAAACCACAAACGCACACACTCGAACACAATCAAGTGCCATACACAACACACTAACATGTACCAGTACAGACATCCATCCCTACACACAGAAGACAGATGTAACTAACAATTTAGGAGATGACTTGTGTGGATCATCTATTTTCAAAATTCAATGGATTCGAAATCAAACTCTCATACACCACCAGTCCTGACTCACTCACACGTTGTGCGGATGTACTTTTGGGTCTTGTATTTCCCCATGTCATTGAGTGCGTATGCATGCTCATGCATGAGTGCAGCACACAGCAATACAGCATCGGCATCAACATCCGAATGTAGGAGTAGACGACGACGACCCTAAGGATGCATAATAATTAAGGATAATTGCTTAATTACTAAATCAATAAATTCTAGATAAAATATATAAATAATGAACTTACCCAGAAGATATCAATAGACAGCCCACACCATCCGCAAATACACACACACACCCACCACAGTCACACACACATATGTACTTATGTTCACCACAGGATATACGCCCACAACGCACATCCTTCTATTCTAGCCTGGCAAAGACCACATTGAAGTGCCCACATTCGAATGCCATTCGAGTGGAGAACGCAAAAAAAAGTGCATTGAACAAAATTAATTCATTTAAAGTTTCACACAATATTGACAGCTACAGCAGCGCCTCTGACACCACCCGCACCACCGACCACCGCCGCGATGCCACTGGCATCCACCATCCACAGTGTTGGCCCAAATGTAAAGAGAGCGTATAAAAAGCAAACTACGAGTACATATAAGTATAAGGGTATAACACTCGCCAAACTGAAGTGGAAGCAATACGAGGGGTTTGATGATTTGTTGAACTTCAACTTCTTTAGCACTTGTTGGGGGATGTCCCCCCAAAAGCTAAACTCACTGAATTGTGGCAAGTTGTGCAGTAAAGTCATGTTGGGGGATTCTGCTTTAGGGTTAGTAAATTTTAAAATCGCTACGAACTGCCCGTAGATTAAATAAAAACGTTAAATATACTAGAAAACAAATAATAAAGGCGGGTAGATCTGTCTATACAGGGTGGCTGATATGTAATGCAACAAAGTAAAGCGCTATATTTTTTTAATTTTTTTTTTAAATTTGATTGTTCAAAAGCAAAAAATGTCGGAAATAACATAAAATTTTAGAAACAGTTTAGATTTGTTCGAATTGACCACCTTTGGCACGAATTATGGCCTTCAAACGGCCGACAAAGCCATCACATGCTGCACGAAAGTGGCTCTGCGGTATTTTTGCCCATTCCCGGCGAAGCGCCGTCTTGAGATGATCGATACTTTGGTATTTTTTAGTGCGAACCTTACTCTCTAAAATGCCCCAGGCGCAAAAGTCCAACGGATTGAGATCCGGAGATCTTGGTGGCCATTGTGCGGTAGAAATTAAGCGAGGAACCTCCTTTTTAAGCCATTCTTGGGTGACACGTGCTGAGTGCGATGGTGCTGAGTCCTGTTGGAATGTCCATGGTCTGCGGCCGAAATGTTTGTCTGCCCAGGGCTTCAATACTGTCTTTAGGACATTTTCCCGATAATATTCGGCATTTATTTTGACCCCATGGTCCATGAATAAGGGAGCGACCATCGGCCGTTACGGCGGCCCACACCATTACCATCGGCGGCGCTTGAGTTCTGGTGGCCAATCGAAGGTGTACATTTTCAGCTGACCTCTTTGGCAAGTAAACCCGATCATTTTGTTTGTTCACAAACTGCTCAATTTGGAATGGCTTCTCATCGGAGAAAACCAAATTCGGTAACTGACCACTTTCGTGCAAGCTAAGCAACTCCTTGGCTCTTTCCAGTCTAACTTTTTTTTGTGCATCGGTGAGCTCTTGCACTTTTTGGAACTTCAATGGCTTTAGTCTAAGTTCATTTTTTAATATGTGTTGTATCCGTTCTCGCGGCGTGGATTTCGATCAAATCTGGCCTTCACTTTTCGGATCATTTCTGGTGTTGTTACCGTTTTTTTTCGTCCACTTTTTGGACGCGATGCAACACTGGCAGTATCACAATAACGAGCAATGGTACGAGAAACAAAAGGTTTATTCACATTTAAATGCTGGAGGGCTCTAACGATAGCCACTTGTGTTTTTCCACCCAAATATAAAGCATTCACACTATCACGCTTGAATTCCATCACGAATAACTTTTTTTCTGAATCTGAAGATCAAAATGCTTTTGTAAGCTTGTAAACAATAAAATTAACTGTCACTGAAATAAATCTGTCAGCTATCACACTAGCGGTTTAGAAATGATAGCAACCTGAAGTTGGTTGCAATACATATCAGCCACCTTGTATAAAATGCCGCACAGTGTGAGGAATTCTGAAAAAGGGACATAATTCTGCCGTTTCTTAATCAGATAAGTGATTTCTACAAAACTTGGTACTCTAGTAGAAGAGGTATTGGAGAATTTAAGTTTTAACTTGGGGCCCTTAATCCAATACGGGGGCGGAGCTACAGGCCTTTAACGTGGGATTCCTGAAAATCCGTGTAACTTTTGTATTTCTCTGTTGAGACTCCCATCATAGGATGAGGGTACACTCATTTTGTCACTCTGTAACATCTCGAAATATTGATCACATACCCCATATTGTATAAATATTCTTAATCGTCGCAAAACTCTAAGACGATTAATTCATGTCCGTCCGTTAGTTGTAATCACGCTACAGTCTACAATAATTGAGCTAGGTGACTGGAATTATGTACAGATATATCTTATAGCTGCAGGTATCTTAGGATTGTACATGGGCAATATCGTTAAATTTATAGATGACTCATATAACTTTCGGCTACAAATTGGTTAAAGAAGTTTATTTATACCCGAAACCCTCCCGACGAACAACGGGCCTTATAGGTCCATGTTTTGATAAAGCTCCCATATAAAAGCGATCTCCGACTTCTTAACCCCAGGGAAACCACAAATGTCAGCGAATTGAGCTTAAAACTAGTAACTTCAATCTATTTTTACCCCGAATCCATCACACGAACAACGGATGTCATACGTTCATGTTTATACCCTACATCACACTGTGGTACAGGGTATTATAAGTTTGTTTTGTGGCAGATGTTTGTAACACCTAGAAATACTGCAGCTAGACCTACCTCAGAATCAGAAGCTGAGTCGATTTAACAATGTCTGTCCGTCCGTCCGTCCGTCCATCTAAAGTTGTCCGTTGGATACAGTCTTGCAGTTTGCACTAGAAACTGTATTTTACATCCAATTATTTTGAAATTTAGCATGGTAGAGTTTATTGATCCATGGACCAACATTGCCGATTTGAAGAAAATCGATTCAGATTTAGATATAGCTCCCATATATAGGTTTCGTCCGATTTTGCCAATTAGAACTATAAACGCTGTAGTTTACATCCAATCGGTTGTGAAATTTAGGATGGTAGAGTTTCTTTATATTTGAACAGAGCCTGATCCAGGGGGTCTGACGCCCCAGGGCTAATTTTTATTTTGCGCCCTCGCACAATGTAATTTTATTATTACTAGAAAATGTCAATATTTTGTAAATAATTGCATGTTAAAAAAAATACTAAAACAAAAATCTTCAAAATCTGTGCTTATCTTAGAAATTCTGTCCGTAAATGTATGACGAATAGTTTTGTAGAACGTTTTGATCCCTATATTTATAATTCTAAGAGGCTACTTTTGGTAATTATTTCAAGAAGAACTAAAAATGTCAAAAATAACAGTCAGTCTTATTCTACAAATATGTTTCCCGATAATTTCACTAGGGGTTGTCGAAAACGCTGTATGAAAAACCCACGTATAAGAGATCAATTTAGTCCTATTTTGAAAAATGATATGAGTATTTAAACAAGTCAAACATTGATCGTAGAGGGCTATTAGTTGGTGGACAAATCGTTCGCCCGCTGGATCTGAAATTTACTCCAAATTGCATTTTTCTGCAAAAATTTCGTTTAAATTGTATTTTTTCTTGAAAATTTCCCCAAAATTAAATTTTTCTGCAAAATTTCAACGTAATTGCGTTTTTTAGAAAATTTAATGGAAATTGCATTTCTCTAAAAAAATTTCGTTGAAATTAAATTTTTCTAGAAAATTTAATGAAAATTACAATTTTACAGAAAATGTTATCATAGTTAAATAAATCTTTCTAAAAATTGCTTCAAATTTGTAATTTTTTAAAATATGTTCATCAAATTTTCTTTTTTTTCCTGAAAATTTCGTGGAAATTGTATTTTTTAATGTTATCTAGAAATTTTGTTTTGAAATTTCAATAGTCGATAAGAGAGTTAAGGTCCACTAAACGAATTAAAGGTCAATGACCGTATTAAGGGCCACTGAAGGGAGTAAAGGCCATTAACGGATTAAGGGCCACTGAACGGATAAAAGATCGATGTGTCGTTTAATGGAATATTACTTCTGAATATTGTCCAGTGCCAGGGTTAAAGGTCGTTGACTTTATAATCATTTTCTAGAAAAAATGAAATTTTTAACAAAAAATAATTTTCGACATTTGATTAATTTTCTATAAATATGTAACTTCCACTAAATTTGCAATAAATAGCAATTTTAAAGAAATTTGCAAAAAAAAAATAATTTATATGAAATTCTCAAATTCATTTTTATTAAATTCTCAATAAAATTGTAATTTTTATTAAATTTTCAATAAAATTGAAATTTCTATGAAATTTTTAATAAAATTGCAATCTCTTATTTTCAATAAAATTGCGATTTCTATGAAATTTTCAATAAAATCAGATTTCGTCGAAATTTTCTAGAGCGGGATTTAGCCTAGCTACATGCGAGACAAGGTAATCATATTAAAAATCTGAAGGACAAATACATGGAAAACTAATGATTTCTTGGAAATTTGCTTATTTGGGAATGAAATAAAACAGTTATTAACCTCAGAAAAATTTATTTTATATTTTAATTACATTGAACAGTAAGGTAATTTTAAAATTACATGGTTTTAAATACTGTATCTGGCAAATGTCGACCATCGCTATCCACACACTGCTGCATACGTTTTCTGAAGTTTTCATGAACTCTAACAAGCATGTCGACTGGTATTCTGCCAATTTCAGCCTCAATATTGTTAATTAGGTCTTTCCAGGTGTTGGGACGGTTGATATACAGTGTATGAAGTCGAAGCTTTAGCATTTTCTTACTGGTTTTTATATACAAAGGTCCCGCTTATTTCGCTCAAATACAATCACAAATAAAATCGTTTCTATTCGCTCATGTTTTGATATAGCTTCCATACAAAATCCTCCCTTATTTTAACATTTTATATACATAGGTAATTTCTATTTGCGTTTTTATACGAAAGTGAATTTAGTGCGAAAGCGAATATTGAGATATATTTCTTGCGAGTTTGAATGCGAAAGCGAATAGTGAAATATGGATTTTTGCGAAAGCGAATAATAGTTTGACCCTTTAGTACCAACAAAATTAAGGAACTAAATTTATACTTTTCCCGGATATTCAGGTATTAAGAATGTTTTCCATATTTTTACCTCCTGTTACCACAAGGACAAACATATATTTTTCTACTACATTGAAGAGTAGTGGAATGGGTTTTCATTGGTATTAATATCTTCAAAATATGTGAAGCGCATAAGAAGATGGTTTTTGCGAAAGCGAATGTCAAAATGATGCGAATAATTCGCGTTCGCATATGCGAATGCGAATATTTGTTACACTCAAAAAAATGTATTTCCTAAATTTTAGTAAAATCCATACTCCAATTTAGTTCAATGGTTTTATTCATATTGAGTTAATTTTTTCTTAAAACTGGGAAATTTTATTTAGTACTACCAAATTTTATTTGTTTTGGGGATATGCAGAATAGTTCGTTAACTAAAAATGAGGACATACTTTTACTAAAATAATATTTCTTGGAAAAAGTTCGAATATTCATATATTTATCAAATTTAAACATATGCGGTGGACATGCAACATAGACATAAGGAAATTATGAACTAATAATGGAAAGCATGATTTTTAGGAAATTTTAACTAAAAACAATCATGAATCCTTATTTCGAGTCCATGAATTTGAACTCAAAATTAGGAAAACATACTAAAATCAAGGAAAAATTAACTATTTTCGGACTATGTTGTAGTGCTAAAAAACACAAAAACTTCTGTTCTTTTTCGTTCCGCAATTTTTATTTTTTCGCAAATCGTTACTTGCAGAAACTTAAATTTATGGAGAAACATTAAAAATGTTACGCCCGGGACGAGAGTCGAACCGACAACCTTATGATAGTGAGGCAGACACACTATATATCGAGCTACGAAACTCTTTTGGGATTGATATGAAAATGTCATTCATAATAAAATTTCTTCGTCGCCTATAAATATAGCATATGGCAACTCTATTTATCATTCAATGATGGCAATCCTTTTATCAAATTCAAGTGTACATAAAAATACATTGTTTCGAAAATTTTGGGATATATAATTGTATTTAAAAACAAATTTTTCATGAAAATTTAAGTGTCTACGTAGCTCAGTTGGTAAACATGTGATTCATATAACGGAAGGTTCTGGGATCGAATCGCATTCGGAGGTAAAATTTTATATACATAATGTTTAATGTTTAATAAAATAAATTTCAATTCCTAAAATAAAGCAGAAGAGAGAAATCCAAAGAAGAAGTGGTAAGAGAGAAATTCCAACATATAAATGGAGGAGGATAGTGGTGAAGTAGGATCAAAAATCGCAAAAAAATCATGGACTAAAAAGTCCAAGAAAATTTTAATTTTTCGTTTCTTTTTGCATAAATTTAATTAAAATTTCCTAAATTTGAGTAAAAATTTACTTGCAATAAGGACAAAATTATGCTGAATTTGCATAATTTCAAGTCTGAATTTGCTAGTACTGAGTTAATTTTCCCTATTTTAATTTCAATAGTTACTTAAAGGATGTACGAGTTAACTAGAATTAAGTTAAAAATATTTAATAATTGTGAGGAAATGTATGAACTTGATATAAGGAAAAATAGCTTTAGCGAAATACGAAGTTCAATATTCCAACAGTTAAGTTCATTTTAACTTGCTCTAGGGTTCACTTTTTTTTGAGTGTACATCCCTAGTATATATCATTTGCTACGAGCCAAAAGTGTAACACATCGAAGGAGTGACCTAAGACGAAGTAAAAGTATGTTCGGCGGGTATCCGTTTTGGGTCATTTTAAGTCGAATGAGCAATGTCCGTCCGACCGTCTGTCTGCTGGCTGGTGCGCACGATATCTCTCGAAAGGAGTAACCGATTGACTTAAAATTTGGTATGTGGTAATATTTTTTTCGAAGATGGGCCATATTGGTCCACTGCTTCCTGTACCTCCCCCACAAAGGGCTAACATTTGGTAAATTATTGATTATTTAATAACTTCTATACTACTTATTTGAATACTTTGAAATTATACACATGGTATTAGTTTATTAGTCACTATTACCTCGAGAAAAAAGGGCGAAGTTGCCACACCCCTTTTTTGATACCTTCCACACAAATGGACAATTACCAGCTTATAACTTGAATACCAGTGCAAAGACTTGACATTTTGTACAGTATAAGGGTTTAATAGTACCTACAATACAGTGAAAAATTGGCATTATTGGCACGCCCCTTTTGGTACCTCCCACACAAATGGACCATTTTGGACCAAAAGTTACCAGCTTATAACTTTAATGCCAGCGCATACAAATACTTGCAATTTTGTACAGTGTATTGCTTTTATAGTACCTAGAGTCTAGAGAAAAGTGGCTGTTATTGGCAAGCCCCTTTTGGTACCTCCCACACAAATGGTTCATTTTACACCAAAAGTTAACAGCTTATAACTTTAATACCAGTGCATATAAATACTTGAAATTTTTTACAGTGTAATGCTTTTATAGTACCAAGAGTCCAGAGAAAAATGGAAGTTATTGGCACGCTCCTTTTGGTACCTCCCACACAAATGGAATTTTTTATACCAAAAATTAACAGCTTTTACTTTAATACCAGTGCATACTAATACTAGAGTCCAGAGAAAAATTGGAGTTATTGGCCCGCCCCTGTTGGTACCTCCCACACAAATAGACCTTTTTGAATCAAAAGTTAACAGCTTATAACTTTTATACCAGTGCATATGAATACTTGAAATTTTGTACAGTGTAATGCTTTTATAGTACCTAGAGTCCAGAGAGAAGTGACCGTTATTGGGACGCCCCTTTTGGTACCTCTCACATAAATGGACCATTTTGTACCAAATAAAACAACTTTGAACTTTAATTCCAGTACATACTTTAAACTGATTAAGTGCAATTTAACTTGATTAGAATTTAAATAAAACAAAAAAAAAATAAATAAATGTACTAATATTTTTTTGAGACTCAAGGTGAGGGGAATTAGTCGGTTTACCAGACTGAACTTTCTATCTTGTTAATATTTCATTTGAAAGTGGGAACCAATGATTGATTTGGGAGTTTTTTTTCATTCGTTTTGATAATTGGGAGTTATTTAATTTTTCTTCGGAGTTATTTCATTACGGCTATTCTGACCAAAGTTGCTTTACGTGGCCAGCCTTTGCAGGAGGCTATCAGGCAGTCCAACAATAGATTGACAGAAATCGGCGCCTGTAGGCAAATATGGCCAAAATACGAACTAATAAGGTCAAAATGTCTCCTCGCACTGGAGAGGAAAATACAGTCTTCGTTAGTATGAGTTCTGACGGGACACTGCCTGATCGGCGAATACGTCAGTAGTTTACTCCAATGACTTCTGCAGAAGCAGCATAAGGAAGAAGTGGAGAGCATTGAACACCTGCTTTGCTTCTGTCCCTCATTAAGTTAATGACGTCTGGATATACAGACCTTTCCTGTACCGATATCCGTACTATTTATAACTTTGTTTATTAAACATCTTTGCCCGTGATATCACTGGAGACCTACAGTGGTCTATGTGAGCTGGCAAAGCTGACTGCACACCCTAACCTAAGCCTAGCCCACAGATTTCCAGATACGTAATTGTCTATCAAGCCATGACAATGAAGGGAAGAAGTGGAGAGTATTTAGCAGCTGCTTTGTTACTGTCCCTCATTAAGTAAATGACCTCTGGATTAACAGACCTTTCCTGTACCGATATCTGTACTATTGATAACTTTGTTTATTAACGATGAGGGGTACCTTTGCCCGTGATAACATTAGGGACCTACATTGGTCTATGTGAGGTGGCAAAGCTGGCTGCCTCTCTGGAGGCTACATACCTAAATTCACAAACAGCCTTCGACTGCACCAGGCGCAAAGCTTTGGATTATGCAAGAGGCCATCCGACGAAAGCTGGACAGAAATCGACACCTATAGAACAAATCTGGCCAAAATACGACCTGAGAAGGTTAAAATATCTCTTCGCACCAGAGAGGAAAATACTGTCTTCGTTAGTTCTAACGGGACATTACCTGATACCATTACCAATGGCTTCTGCAGAAGAGGGGAGGAAGTGCATTGCATTAAGTAACTGCTTTGTTAATGCCCCGCATTGATTAAACGATATTTGGATATACCGGGGTCGGCCTTTCTAGGAAGTCTGACAGAACTTGCCGGTACCGATGTTCGTATTATTGATAACTTTGTCTTTCAGGATGGTTCCAATGAGAGGCAGTAGTGCTAGGGATTTTAATTGGTCTATGCGAACTCTTAACTCCGACTGCCATCTTAACCTAAAGTTAACGGTTTGTGATACCAGAAAGAGAGGCCCAATATGGCCAATTTCGAATTATAACCAAATTTGTAAGTACAAAATTTAAAGTTATTCGGCCATTCCTTTCGAAGGTCATCACCAGTCATCCAGACATATAGGAGTTGGTCAAGAATATATTGTATACCTGCGGCGCAATCACACTCTCCAGAAAGAAATATGGAGAGACAACAGATATACTTACGGATGGAAGGTCATGCTGAATTAACTACAAAAGTCCTAAAACGTATGTGTTATACTTTCGGTCCGCAGCAAATGATATATACCTTCATCCACTAAAGGTTTAAAAACTCTCTAGGTGTTTGAGAGAAGAATACCAGAGGAGTTTAATACCAGGATCACTTCCTTCCATCTCATTGCATTTCTGCAGCAGTACCAGATTATTGTAAGTACTTATTCATGAGTTTTAGCAAAAAATAAAATACGTTGCAAGTTTTCCCATGCAACTTTCGTGTGGCATCTCGTAAGACAAGAAAAGGAAAAATAAATAGTTTGGAAAGTTTTTCATGTTTCTTCTTTCATAATATTGACAACAGCAGAAGCAACTGTAGCGCATTTCTCTGGTATGGCGGTATCCTTTCTTGCCGCGTAAGTGTCCGTGAGTTTTGACTTTGCCTCAGTGAGTCCGTGTGTGTATGTGTGTTAGTGCTTTGAAGCTCAAATCAAATTAAAATCACTTTGTTTCCATTAAAATTGCCATTATTTTATTTTTTTACTTGACATAATTGGAAGCTTTTAACGTAAAACCCATTTACATTATATGTACAAGGCCTATCCTATCATATACATATGCATGTATGTATGTACGTAGTAACAACTGAATGTGTGGGAACAATACATACATTCACACATTGTCTGTTTTTTACACAAATGCACATTCAAACACATACTCGTGCATACCCGGGCATGTATCGAAGTAATAGTTCGTTCATATGCGAATGTACTTGTAACTGAGAATACAATCAGCCAATATGTTTCAGTGTGTGGGTTCGGTGCTCTTGTATGTTTGAAATATGGTGACATTGGTTGTGTTTTTTTTTTTGTTTCGTTTCGTTCTTTGATCAACGGTAAGGATATCATACTCTCTCTCGCATGTGTACAGACAAATTTTACTTCTGTCCTTATTTCATTAAAATAATGGCAGTCAACAATGGCGAAGGCGGAGGCAGGGGAGGAGGAATGGGATTCAGCAACAGACATTCATACTTACACATACAAGTACACCCAGGCATATGCTGGCATTGTTGCTGTTTATTGTGACAAACAATGCCTTTATCCTTCTGAGCTGCAGCGAATACAAAATACGGCATTAAGAAAATATTTTGCTTTCAATTTATCCAGGAACAACGTGTGGGTTTCATCGATCGAATGGGGTTATTTTTTATCTCAAACATCCGGGGGCAAGGACCACTGATTAACGAGCTGGATTTAATGGAAATTGAAGTACCCCACGGATGCCAGTGGGCCTATTTGGTGGTTTGCAATATGTTATGAACGAACATTGAAATGTTGCCTCGTATACCATCATTTACAGCCACTAACTGCCGCAATGAAGATGCGTGACAACGAACTCCCAACCGGGAACACACTCTCCCACAAGGCGTACAGCGAGGATATTCAACGATGTACTTACTACGAGTATATTAAATTTTCTTTATTAATTCTAGCTAAAGGATAAATCACTCCGCAACATTAGAGTATTTAGATGCATTTAGAGGCATTTAGTCAGTAATGTTAGACAGCAAAATTAAGCCTTCTATGGCTGTGGATAATTGCTAAGTGCGTCTACTAGGCATATACATCTTTGCGAGTAATTGCAGCAGTTATGATTTATGTTTATGTCTTCTGACATAAATGGACTATTGTATTTGGACAACCAAATGCAGTGGCATTCCCACTTTTGACGGTCGCCTACGCAACATTACTTTTAATTAACAGACGAACACTTATATGTTCAAAATTGAACGAAAGATGAATGGATTTAAAAGGAGAGAAGTCTAAGTAAAATCAGACAATGTTAGGTATAAACCGACTGAAGTATACCCTCCGAATCAGAGAAATGAAATATTGTCACGGAAACATGGAAAATGGAGACAATTTTTCAGAGAGCAATATTCATTTCACAAACATTGCTGGTGTTGTGATTATGAACTATACAGTTTTGATACTTCTATTGGTACCAACTACACATTGGTATGTCGTAATTACATTGATTTTGCACTGAACTGTAGGCTGTAAAATACATATGTGTACGCATTTAAGCTGTGTACGTCCGTCTGCTAAAGTAACGTGCTGGTGCGCACGATAACTCCCGAAAGATGTTATCGGTTACATTCAATCTTTTTTCGTAGATGGAACTTACTGTCCTACTTCTTCCGGTACTTCCACCACAAAGGGTTAAAATTATGTGATGCATTCCATATACGAGTATATTTTACCTCAGAGGCGAATGCGTTATTTTACTATATGGATGAATCATACGCCAACCGGGGAAGGACGGCTGATAACATTATGCAACAAAAATTATTTTTTTTTGTGTCCAAGACCTAAAAACTTTTTTAGAAATAGATTGAGGCATAATATTTTATGAAAGAAGAACAATTTTTTATGGCACATATTTATTTAAATTTTTTTTTAGTCCTTGGACCATATTTTTTGAGGTATAAACTCGATAAAGCCAGGATTTAGATCAAAGGAAATATAATTCACGAAGAAACGGATGTTTAGCACCTGTCGTTAAAACAATTAGAAAAAATTTAATTTTTTCAAAAAAATCATTTTTTGCTGGTACGAACAAATCCATAAAAATTCGGAAAAAAATGTTTGTTCCATTTCTTGAAAGCTAACGAAGAAAACAATGTCTATAGAGAAATTAAAATTAATAATTATTCATATTTTGTATTTTAGCGCTTCTGTTTGAAAGGTACCAAAAGGGGGTAATATACTATGGGTACTATAACAAAATTACCAGTACTCTGTAAAAAATTTCAGGTATTTGCTTGTGCCGGAATCCAAGTTATAAGCCGTTAACTTTTTGTGCAAAATGGTCCATTTGTATGGGATGTTTCAAAAGGGGCGGGGCAACTTCTGACCATCCCACCTAATACTATGTGTGGAATGGGCAGAGATTCTGAATAGTAGTATAGAAGTTATGGGATAATCAATATAAAAAAACAAGTAAGCAAGTTCGGTCGGGTAAACCGACTTATGAATTCCTTACCTTGAGTCCCAAATTATTTTTTTTGTTTTAATTCAATTATTATTATTTAAAGTATGAACTGGTATTAAAGGTTAAAGCTGTTTACATTTGGTACAAAATGGTCCATTTGTGTGGGAGGCTCCAAAAGGGGCGTGTCAATAACGACCACCTTTCTCTAGACTATACGTACTATAAAAGCATTACACTGTACAAAATTTCAAGTATTTGTATGTACTGGTATAAAGTTATAAGCTGATCACTTTTGGTACAAAATAGTCCATTTGTGTGAAAGGTACCAAGAGGGGCGTGCAAATAACGCCCACTTTCTGTGGACACTAAGTACTATAAAACCATTACACTGTACAAAAAGCAAGAACTGATATTAATGCCATGAGTTAACTTTTGGTGCAAAATGGTCCATTCGGGAGTGATCCCCAAAAAGGGAGTGACCACTTCGCCCAGTTTTCGTGACGTGTTAGTGACTAACAAACTAATACTATGTGTAGAATTTCAGAAGATTCGAGTAAGTAGTATAGAAGTTATTAAAGAATAAATATTTCACTAAATGATAACCCTTAGTGGTGAGATGTTAAAAGAAGTGGACCTATATGGCCCATCTGCGCACACCACATTTGAAGTGAATCGCTAAATCCGTGTGCACCAGCCAGTAGGCAGACACATAGACAGACAAACGGGCGGACGGACGGACATTTGTCATAGGTTAGGTTAGTTTACTTGGGGTCTTATTCCACTCCTTCGATGTGTTACGCTTTTGGCTCGTAGCAAATAATATATATCCTCATCTCTAAGGTGAGGTGATAAAACCCGTAGCTGCAGCTAATATTTCTATATATGTAAATACATACTTTTAGCAACAAAGGTCTTTTGAGATATATTTTTTTATTGTCCACTAAACTTGTAATTTGTTTTCAACACAGCATTTTGTTTTCCATTTATTTATTTGCTAACGATACTTATCATATGAACGCATTTTGTGAATCAGAAACAGCGTTGCCAGATTAAATACTCCCCGAAATTATAAATCTAGTAAAATTTATACCGACAGTTGCTTTAAATATTGGGAATTACACTAAGAACCAAAACTTCAAATTTCAGCACTTTACAGCGAAAATATGACATTGCTAAGAACTACCAACTTTGAGATACAATAACAAAAAACTGGTTGGCGTATCAAAGTAAAACTTTGTGTTATATCTATTTGGAGTGTTTACTATTAAACTAATTTATATTGTCTTAAAATGTGCACGTTGACTTATACCATTTATGGCCACGGCCGTGACACTGTGTGACGTTAAAAAGTCAAATCGGGGAGATGCTATATCAGAAAATGTACCGATATTGCCCATTTTCAATCTCAAGTTATCTGCAGCTGTAAGAAGAAACTATACCAAATGTCAGTCATCTAGCTCAATTATTGTAAAGCTCCCATGTATATGTAACTTCAGATTTCATAAAATCTAACCAAAAACCACAATTTTCCCGATTTCGATGTAAGCATAAACCGCAATTTTATTTCGCACGCACGGTGATATACACTATTGGATTTTTTCTTAGGAGTTATGTCATAAATGACAAACGAATGCTTCTATTGCATTGATAGCAGAATGCTGTGATTTTTATTATTTTGTAACCGAATTTATTTGTTTTTAACAGTTGAACATAAGGAAAAGGAAATCACTTTAAAGATATGATACTTATCATTAAAATAAAACGGGGTAAACCATGCGTTTTTATTTTTGTCTTTGTTGTGGTGTACATACGAGGTATGTTCAAAAAATATCGCGAATTTTTAATTTCCGCGGGCTACGTGTATTTGATTTTTGATTTTTTTGTAGCGTTATGTTGGTACTCATGTCCCTTACTTATGCTGACAAGGTCGGCCATTTTGAATGTTTAGTTAATTTTTGACAGCTGTTGTGCTTGGATGTGTTTTAACTTGTCTTCGATTTTTATCTTTTTCAGAAAATGAATCAAAGAATCTGCATAAAATTTTGTGTGAAAAACAAAATAAAGTGCGCTGACGCATTCCGAATGTTGACTGTGGGATATGGTGAAGCTACCTTGGACCAAAGCAACGTTTATCGGTGGTACAAAATGTTCTTAGAGGGCCGAGAAGATGCGAAGGACGAACAGCGTGCCGGACGCCCGAGCACGTCAACTACAGACGAAAACATTGATAAAGTGAATAAAATAATATTGGCCAATCGACGAATTACCATTAGAGAAGTTGCTGAGGATCTAAACATATCGATTGGCTCGTGCCATTCATTGGTTAAAATCGGCGACCCCTACTGAAATTATCCGGCAAACATTTTCGTAGAATATTTTAATCCTTAAATGTCCTTTTTGAAAGGACTTTTTTTAATTTTTTCGAAAAAAGGGCCTAATTGACCCATTAAGAGAGTAGCTAGAGAGTTAAGATCTGCCACAAAAATGATCCTCATAAAATTCCACTGTGTAACTCTGACAAGCAGAAATCTCTCAGACATTAACTTACTTAATTTGTTTCATTTAGTATAATGCTACCTTCGACCAAAAAATGAAAACTTTGACCCACTGTAAAAAAAAACTCTGACAAGCTGGACCATAAGTTTATTCTAAGAAAATGATCTATTCAAAACGCCCTTTCAGAATTATAGGGTCGCTCTTCTGCTCCAATAATTCCACAGATATCACGGCTTTAAATTTACATTATAGAATTTGTTTGTATAAGTTGGCATGTAATTTTGCTAATTAAACATAAAAAGCTATAATTACAACTTTGGTGTCCTTGGCGACCCCCACTGAAATTTTCCGGCAAAAATTTTCGTAGAATATTTTAATCCTTAAATGTCCTTTTTGAATGGACTTTTTTTATTTTTTTCGAAAAAGGGCCAAATTGACCCATGGAGAGGGGAGCTAGAGGGGAGCTAGAGGATTAAGGTCTTCCACAAAAATGATCCTGATAAAATTGCACTGTGTAACTCTGACAATGAGAAATCTTTCAGACATTAACTTACATAATTTTTTTCATTTAGTATAATGCTACCTTCGACCAAAAAATGAAAACTTTGACCCACTGTAAAAAAAACTCAGACCAGCTGGACCATAAGTTTATTCTACAAAAATGATCTACTCAACATGCCCTTTCAGAATTATACGGTCGCTATTCTGTTCCAAAAATGCTGTTGGACAGTGTATTTAATGTGACCTCAAATTTGAAGTCGATTTCCGCCAGCTGGGAATTAATTTTAGACCCGTGGTTTCTTTGAGAAATTTTCTTAGAATTTTTCCTGGACGCTTTGTGCGAAAAAAATCGGCCCCCCCAATAAATATAATGTCTGGATTTACTAACTTCTTTGTTTAGCCAGCAAACGTTATGGCTAAATATCTAAACGCATTGTCATAGGAAGAAACGGTTAAAGTCACTCATCTTAGCGGATCAAAATTATGCGGATCACACACACGGGCTGAGTACGTAGAATCGCCAGTTTTCGCTGTCTGCTGCTTTATGTCTTAGTTCGTCGAACGTTTCCCAGGTTTCCTGGTTTAGTGTAGTTTAGTCTCCCCTGCTTCTAGATCCCTGAGGATTCCATTCCAATGATTCGTGACAAATGTCTTTTCGATCTGATGGTTCCGTGTTGATCGGAATTGTGCGCTCTGAGTTCTTCTATGTTTCTCTCGGGGTTTCTGTGGATCAGGGTTTCTTGAAAATGATAATTCTTTCTTTCTTTTGAGTCTTAGACGTGTGTTTTTTTCCGGACAGTTTTCAGATTATTTCGAAAACGGCTTTTAAATTGGCGGCTGAAGCATATCTTGTGAAGCAAGTCTGTAGACGTAGTTTCTTTTGTCGTTCCGGGTTTGCTTTTTCACCTGTTTTGTTAGAGTTTTCCACGGAGGGAGTTGACTTATTTATATGAATTACAACACAAAGTAAATTTATATTCTACTATTTCGGTCCTGGGAGTAGCCGGGTGACAAAGACCATGTTGCTTGTTAATTTTTGTTGCGATGACTAGATCCTCTGGTGGGAATTGAACCCACGACCCCCCAAATTCACAGGCGATCTCGCTACCAACGACCTACTAGGGCGCCCAGGAGATGACTTACATTCTTCTCTCTTCGACAAGATTTCAAAATGTGTTGCAGAGATAATTCTTCTTGTCCTTTCCTTTCCATTCTTTGTTTATGTCCAAGTCGCCGTATATTGGGTAAGCTAGTTGATGCTTATCATTGACGCATTGTATCTGGTCCTGAGGTTTTGATATGTTTAGGGTCCCTCGTAGAACTTGCTTAGTGGTCGCTTGTGGTGTGTGCTTTATCATAGTGAGCTTAAGTTCAGCCGTTACTAGGTACTGATCAGTGGCTATGTCTGCACTTCTCGGCACACTTACATCTTTGACAGCGTTGAACCAATTGTGGTATACAATTACTTTCGTTTCCTGATGTCAATAAGTACAAAGTAACAACATATCAGTGAAATACATATACATACATATATACTTTCATACGGAACGTTCGTCTGCGAGAAAAATGTACCATTTCATTGTGGCCACACTGTCATGTAGAAGAAAAGGCCGATTCACGTTCTTTTCCATGTGCGGTAGTAAATTCTTCATCAGGGATTTGCTAAAGATTGTATTATTGGTCTTCGGTGCTTGGGAATGAACAAGCATTGTCGTGTCAGTGTTGGTCAGTCAGCAAGTAGTGGCAGTGGTTAAGGCAATGACACAATAGCAAAGATACAAACAATTCCCCCTTCATTGGCCACAATATGCCTAGAACAATAACGACAACAACCTGCAACACCCACCCACCCTCACAATAGGCCAACAACAACAAAAAGACTCCAACAATATGTACGAGTACCTTTGTATGCCAAATAGGACAAAAGTGTACAAAGTAGATATGTGTGTCGAGGAGAATGTGTCGTTCTATGGCCGTATATAAACAATTACTACGGACTACAAATGTGTGTACAATGCTTACACATGTGTGGACACAAATCACACTCGCCATACAGACAAGCATTGCCTCTGCCACTCCTCTGCTCCAGAATAGGTATACTCTCATAAGTACAATGAGACACAGAAGACGCATTCATTAAATAGCTTCGATGACAATTGTCCTGATGATTACTACGGCGACTACAATGATCATAATGATGAAACTGTAATGAAATTGTATTAAATCGATGTGTGTGCGTGTGTGTGTGTAAGTGAATACATGCAGCCATTATCGTTTCTTCTTGCTTTCCTTTTTGTCACTGTTGCTGCTGTACATAGTTGTTGTGGTGAATATGTGTATATCAGTTTCACTTTATGTTTGTGCGGTCATCTCGGTGATACTCGTAATGGTGTGAACAAAGGCAAGTGCCCTTCTCATGCGGACAATGGGCACAACACGGTGGGTAACCTCACAAATTAATTGTAAATGATATTGAAAAAGAAAAATATGCATTATTTGTATCTGTTAAGATATACACCTACACACACAAACACACTGACATCGACATTAACAGGAAGTGAATTATTTCATATGGATACCATCGACAGCAAGAACCACTACAGTAACGATGTAACATCGTAACCAACAATAAGACAAATAATACAAAACGACCCCATACCGAATGGAATGCTTTTGTCATGATACATGTACCCACATAGGAGCTTATATTAATACACATACATATGTGCATGTGATTGTCGCTAGAGTGAGTAGTGTTTAGTCTGTTGTCTACACTAGGTGTCCCTGAAACCACAGCACACTGGCGGTAAATTATTTCCACTCACAATAAAAAATATGAAAACATTTAGATGATTGCTACTGAAGTTATGAGAAAGTTGTGTTCGATTGAATGTGTCAATTTGTGTGGACCGCATCTGACAACTGCATTTATTTTGCGCTGCACAGCAGATACATCAAAGACTGTATATAATTGTAAGTAAGTGTTTATATACTAGTACTAGCATTTAAATATCAGGCCTTGCCCGGGTTGTCTTTTAATACCGTGATTCAAACTTCGTAAGCTTGAAGATGTTAAAAAAAAAACTCCGATTTAAAGTCAACATCAAAAGACTAAAATGTTGAAGCTGGTCCAAATTGTAGTATGAAATTAATTAGCTCTGACTACCACAAAAATTAATGTTGTAATATTTCTTATCCAAAAGTCGACTTGTCAAAGAATAGCAATTGTTAATGTTCTTAATTTAGTGTCTAATTCTAATTTTAGTTTTAGTGGGCATTAAGTCTCATATTCTATTTGATCACGTCTGCACCGACCATAACACTAAAACGAAAAATTTAGGCAATGGTAATAGATATTTTTGGTTCTGAAATACTTTTGTATGTTTGACCACATACCGATCATAATGTTACTATCTGATTGCTTGTCCTTTATGTGAGCCGTAGTCAGAAACTTCAGTATTGTTTGTGTATTTGAATCAAAAATTCAGACCAAAAACTCCAAAAATCTTTGGTTCACATAAAATATTAACATTTCACAATCAGCCTACTTGAAAGTCTAGCAAACTCCAGAAGAAACAAGTAAGAAAGTTTCAGTCGGGTAAACCGACTAAGGTATACCCTCACTTTGTGAGTAATGTTATATGGAATTTTACACAAATTACTGTATCAATTTGTGTGTCCCAGAAGGGATTTATCAGATACACTTATTTTCATTTCATTTATTTCGTACAAAGTTGTAATTCAAAGCCGTCTGGCCAATTAAACATAAATTACAATATATATATAACTAAGCTTTTTAACCAAGGGTAAAAAACTACTCATTGGTAAATAATGATATGTTGATTTGTTTAAACCTAATTAATATATAAGGAACAAATAATATAAATACAGATTGGGTACACAAAAAAGTATTTAGGATAACTAAATAGCTACTCAGTTTGCGAAACAAACATAAGTAAAATCCAAATATAAGGAAAAATGTATAAAGTGTTCCATAAAATAGAAACATTATTTAACGATTTTTTTACGTAGCTTTAATTAAGCGCAATTTTGCATAACAACAAAAAAAATGTTATTGAAAGTGGTGAAGTAGCCTATTGAAGAGTGTAGGGAGCGAAATGCTAAAATTTTTCATGTCATTGGGTAATGAATTTCAAAGTCGTGCTACTTTTACTAGAAACGATTCATTCATTAGGTGGACAACCCTAGGAATAAGCAATTGATTTCTCCTAGTTGAATGGCAAAACACCATCGATTGGCACAAAAAAAAAGAGGAGACTGACTTTTAATCAGTTTATAAAAAAACAGAAGTAAGCGTAAATTTACAAATGCATCAAAATTACAGCCCAACAATTTCGTTACATAGGGCGTCACATGAACACGCCGGTTCAGTCCATATACATACCGCGCCACCCTATTTTCAGCCAGATGTACTAAATGCATGTTACCCTGTATAGTGCCAGAATACACTTCTAAACAGTATAGAACTATGGGTAATAGCAAACCATGTGCCAGCCTCTCTTTAACAAAAAGAGGCAAAGACAAATCGGTACCATAAAGATTTTTTAGCGAAAAATTTATTCTAGAAATTAGCATATTAATATGCTGTCCAAAACTCAATTTATCGTCTAGCTTGACACCCAAGCACTGTAACTCACGGACAAATTCAATATCTATGTGGATATTGTTATGTACGATGGAGGAAAAAAGAGGGCTTTCGATTTTAATGGATTTACATTAAGCTTGTTAAGCAACATCCACGCATGCAGAGTTTCCAAAACCAAGTCAATTTTAGATTGCAGAACCATTGAGCACCGACAGTCACCTTTAAAAAAACAGCTGAATATCATCAGCAAAGGCGTATGGTACACACCAATCCTGTAACTGGGAGAAAAGGTCATTAATAAAGATTATGAAAAGTAGAGGTCCCAGTACTGACCCCTCCAGTACACCACTTTTAACAGGCAGAACACTACTACTCCTACCATCAATACAAACTAATTGGCGTCTACCAGTAAGATAAGAAGTCAACAGAACACACGCACTACTCGAGAACCCATATAAGTTATACAATTTATGCAACAAAGTGGAGTAGTCCACTCTATCAAAGGCTTTCTCAAGATCTAGTGATAAAAGAATTCCAAATCTACCACCACCGAAATTGGCTCGAATGGAGTCCGTTAAACCTAACAACAATGAAGAAGTGCTTCTTTTGGCTCTAAAACCACACTGAGCATCATGAAGCATATTATTTTCCTCCAAATAAAATGACATTTGAGACTTTAAAATGTGCTCAACTGCTTTTGAAAAAATAGGCAAAATCGAAATAGGACGGTAATCAGTTATTTTTCGCTGAACAGTAGATACTTTAAAGACATTGCACTGTGGCGAATTGTAAGCGTTTATGTGCACTAATATATTTACGTTATGAGCTATTAAATTTTGGTATAATTTTACCATTTTGTGTGAGATGTACAAAAAGAGGCGTGGTGGTAACGCCCATTTTTCACAGGATAGGTACTTCAAAAGCGTTAAACTGTACACATTTTTTTAGTATTTTCGTGCGTTGGTACTCACGCTATAAACTTTTAAAATTTTTGTACAAAATGTGTGGTAGGTATCAAAAGGGGCATGGAAATAACGCCCATTTTTCACTGGACTATAGGCGCTATAAAAGCATAACCCTGCGCAAAATTTCAAGTATTTTTGTGCACTGGTATTAATGTTATAAGCTGTTAAATTTTTGTACAAAATGGTCCTTTTGTGTGGGAGGTACCAAAAGGAGCGGGGCCACGTCACCCATTTTTCACAAGTTGATAGCGACAGATAAACTATTACCATGTGTGGAATTACAGAGGATTCGGTTAAGTAGTATAGAAGTTATTAGAGAATCAATAGTTCACTAAATTTTAACCCTTTGTAAGGGAGGTACTAGAAGGAGTGGACCAATGTGGCCCATCTTCGAACTTAGCCTGCGGTAGAAAAATATTATCCCATACTAAATTTGAAGTCAATCCGTTACTCCTTTCGAGAGTTATCGTGCGCTCCAGCCAGACAGACGGATTGACATTGCTCAAATTACTTCAAATAGCTCAAAATGGATTTCCGCCGAAAATACTTGGAGTCTTAGGTCACTCCTTCGATGTGTTACACTTTTTGTTCGTAGCAAATTATATATACCCTCGTCACACTAAAGTGAGGGTATAATTAACAGCGCACACAAGTGGTGAGCGAAATATTTTGAAATGCTTTAGACATATTAAATCGCACTTTTTACGGTTTGACCTCAGGATGGACATCGAATAGTTTTTTTCACATATCCTTTCGAGGTTAGTATGTTAATTTATATTTTTAGATTCTTAGTCCTTATTTATTTTTTAAAATTAGTAAAATAATAAACATTGTTCTGGTCACTGCTACACTGACCAATAATACTACATATTATTTTATATTTGAATCATTTGAGAGGCATCTGGAAGTACAAAAATAATATTAAATATTTTTATGGCGCGAGAAAAAACGACTACGTAAAAAGTCCGTGGGTTATAAAACAATCTAATAACGGGTTTCCCAATAGGGATGAAATGATTTTGAAGTGATGTTTCGGCCATTTGTAATATGTCATGATCTGTATTGTGTTGTTTTTCATTATATTCAGTAGTGTTTACAATTCCATCATATAGAGATATACGCAAGAACAACGTTTACAAATTATTCAGTTTTATTATGAAAATAACCGTTCTCCAAATGCAACTTTTCGTGTGCTAAGTCCATTTTTTTTAAATTAAAAAAACACTTTCCAGTCGACCTACGACACCTATGAGCATTATTTTAGCATTAAGAGCTAAAATAATGTCATTGACCGATTCCCGATCCTACGTACCGTTAAGGAGCTGGAGCAAAAATAAACGTTCCGTTCACATTTGAAAATGATGGTAAGTCCATATTTTTTTAAAAATCCAAAAAAAAAAACGTTTTGCAGTCGACCTACGACCTTGGGTTCATCGAATTCGTTCCTGCAGAAGAAGTCGTGGAGGCCATTTGAATGACGTTTTATTTAGAACATAATTGTATCGATTGTACTTCACATTAAATGAAAAACTTTTGAATTTCCATAACAATAAGTGTGTTTTTTTTTTCAAAGAACTCATATCACTCTTATTGGAAAACTCTGTATAAACGAATGCAAAATTTATAGCTTTCTAACACTTATAGGAGCCGCAAAGGTCAAGCGGTCAAAAGACGCTTGGTGTAAAATCGCATCCGTTGGAGATCAGTGTATACACAAAAAGTAGCAAGATCATAACCCTTAAGGGACTTTTGACGTAAAGAAAGAGTGAAAATTGATTTGGTCGATGCTACACTGACCACAGTCTCAGTATTGACCGAATAGACAACTTTAGATACATAACCACAGTAAGTGGTGAGAGGTATATTTTAAAAAGGCATTAGAAACGCTAGACGCCGTTTTATGTCCACTTTGATTTCAGACTGCACATCAAATAGTTGTTTTCGGATCTTCTTTGTGGTCGTTATGCAAATTTACATTTTTAGATTATTAGCTCTTAAGGAACTTTTAAAAGCAGTGGAATAATGAACATTGTTTTGGCCACTGCTACACTGCCACCAATGTTAGAATTAAAATTTTTTTTTCGCTCCAAATATTGTATCTGTAGGGGCAAAAACAATACACAAGTTCTTGATACCGCTAATACTGACCTCTGGCAAAAAATGACTACTAGGTTAGTCAGTGGTTTACAAAACACTCCTGTCTATGCGTGTGCAAAAGTTCAGCTTTCTAGCTCTAAAAGAAGAGCCATAGCGGTCAAGTGGTCGAAAATTACTAGGCGAAAAATCGAAAATCGAAGTAGCCTATTTTAATTTCCGGGTATTGCTCTATCTATTAGCCAAGTTTCATGAAAATCGGTTCAGCCGTTTAAGCGTGAAGCGGCAACAAACAAACAAACGATTTTATAATATTAATAGGATTACTATGTGCGGAATTACGGAATATTCGGATATAGATGTAGTGTAGAAGTAATTAGAGAATTAATCGTTCACTTAATTTTAACCATTTTTAGAGGAGGAGTGCCCAACATGAGATAGAAGAAAATAAAATTAAAGTTCTTTTCGAGAGGTATCGTGTGCACTTAGAATGTCATAAAATGGGTTTCGGCCAAAAATACCTAGGATCACTATTTCGACGTGTTAAATTTTTAGATTTAGATAAGGGTGGCAGCCAGCTCACATATACCAACTAGCTCCGATTAATTTCTTGTTTATGTTCCTGGCATCAAGGTACGATATTTATCTCTTTTCCCTTCTGTGCCTCTAAATGTCAAAAACTATTATTTTGATCATATTTTGCCTTTTTCCCCTATTTTATATTCCAAAGCTACATTCACACCCTGGTACAATATAAAACAATGTTTGCCCCACGATGTTTTAAAAGTTTTAATTTTAAAAAGGTAAAATTAATGCCTAGTTTAAGTTGCAAGACTTACAATATCCATTGGGATCATATTTAATCATTTTCTCTCCATTGTACCACATTTAACCCAATGTGTCATAATTAACCATTTTTGCACCACTGTACAACATTTAATAGTTTTTGCCCCAACAGTGCCACTAAAAGTGTGCATTTACAGAAAATCATAGTTTATATTCAAAGAGCCATATTCGCATCCTTAGGCCGTATTTTAATCTTTATGTCCCATATCTATTTTGCTTTTTTGTCCCACGGTTAACATAACAGCTTCGCGCTCTGGCCAAATTGTATACATATCTGGAACATATAAAACATATTCCCCACTTACCACATTTAATCATTTTGTCACACTTTACACTTTTTTAACCCTTTTTGCTACAATCAACCCTATTTAGCTTTTAGCCACTCTGCATCATAATTTTAAACTTTATCTTAAATCATAACATTTGAAAAAAAAACTTTTTAACTCATATATATGTTTTGCCCACTGAATCATATTAACACATTTTTGCCTCACTGTTTCCGAGGTAACGCTTTTTGGCTCACTGTACCATATTTAACCCATTTTATCCCACTTTGCCATTTTTAACTATTTTCTCCCGCTGTACTATGGTTAAACTTTTTTTGTCCCATTATGCAATATTAAACCCTTTGCTCACTGTAACATATTAACACTTTTTGCCCCACTGTATAATATTTAATCCTATTTGCTACAATCTATCATATTTAACACATTTTTGTCCCTTTTTGACCCACTGTACCATAGTAACCCATTTTTATCACACTGTTCCATATTTAATCCTTTTTCCCCCACTGTATCATAGTTAATACATTTTTGCCCCGCTGTACCATATTTAATTGATTTTGCCCTACTGTACCATAGTTGACCCTTTTTGTCCCACTGTGCCATATTTAACCCTTTTTGTCTCACTATACCATATTTTAAAATTGTCACCATTCTACCATACTTAACCCCTAAAATCACTTTCGATCTCTTGTTTATGTTACAAAAGCTACCCCAGATCCATGGGACCATATCTAACATTTTTACTGTAGCACCACTGTACCCTATTTTACACTATTTACACCACTGTACCCTATTTTACACTTTTTGCCCCACTGTGCCCCGAAAAGTACTATTACAAAACAAAACCCCACGATCTGTTGTCCTAAGGACATCCCACCCTTCAATTTTCACCATTCTAATTCTAGACGTTTAAGTTGGCGGTGGTACCATAATTATCCCTTTCTGTCCCACTGTGCCCCTAAAACTTTCAAAAAATCGCTCCTTGTTCTAGTTTACGTCCCAAGAGCTACTCTAACAGCAAATTTCAAGATCACCGCAATAATCTTTCAGTCATTTGGCTGAATATCTAACCCTCTGACGTGGTCGCCGATCAGGCAGTGTCCTCTTTGAACGGACAGTAATGTAGACAGGTTTTTTCTCTCTAAGGCGGGGAAACTTTTTGACCTTCTCAGATCGTATCTTGACCAGATTTAATTAATGTAGCTTTCTGACTATGTTTCACTGGACTACCTAATTGCCTCTTGCCTAGGTCAAAGCTTGCATGTGGACAGTAGTGAACCAATATAGGCAAATTCTTCGAAAATTTGTAATGCTGTGCCGTTTCCTAGCAAGTTCATCAGCTTTGCAGTTCCCCGGTATAATCCAATGCCCAGGTAGGTGGGTGTGCCCAGAGGTGCATGTTAAAGTGCTCAGTCATCTCGTGAGGAGATCTGCGGCAGTCGAGGGCTGTTTGTGAATTTAGAGATGTGGCCTCCAGAGATTTGATGGCAGCCTGACTGTCCGAGTAAATGAAGATGGCAGTGTTTGTCACTATGTTGCGACTCAGCCACTTGGCGACTTCCTTTGTTTCGGCTTGATGAACACTATTGGTATCTTGACTGTTGCGATTTTTAAGGTACCGGATGCACTTTTTTCGTGTAGGTTTGCTCCGCATTTTTTTTCCTCCTTTTCAATATTTACAACTTTGCTTCAGACACAAAGAGATATTCCGTACCGTATACCGAGAAAAAAAATATAGAAAATGTGCTAAAAATCCACCTTGGGCAAAAATATTCGTATGGCCATTAAATTATTAATTGAGCCAAACTGACTAAATGAATGATGCAGAAGTTCTTATTTTTGGGGCTACTTTCACGTCCAATTTTCAGAATTGAGTCTCAAATATGGCCGTAGCTCTTACAGCTCTACTTTGATAGACAGTTAAATCGTAATGCCGCTCTGGTGGCAACTTCTCTCGACACAATAGCAATGGAGTATGACTTGTAGAGACTCAGTCGCTGTATTCCGCATCGATCCGCTTATGCATAGACAGGCTGTTATCTGAACCTTTGATTATAGGTTAGCAATTGATAGTTTATTAGTTACCGTCCACCACACCACAATGCTGTACAGCAGTATTGGGCGAACTACTGCTACATATATACAATAGACGATTTTAAGGGGAATGCCCCAAACCAACCATACAGCTTTTCTGTGGGAATAAAATGCGAAGTTGGCTTTCCTTACACGTTCCACTATATTAAGTCTCTTTGACAATTTTCTATCTAGAATTATTCCTAGATATTTTGCACTTTCAGAAAAGACCAGCACGGTTCCATTTATCAGAGAAGGGTCCATATGTGGAATCTTATTCTTCCCATTAAAAGTAACCTCTTCTGTCTTGTTTGGGTTAACGCCCAAGCCGCTTCTTCTGGTCCATCTTGCCAATTTGTTCAGAGCCACCTGTAGAATTTCTCTGAGGACGTTGATGTATTTGTCAGTTACTGCGATTGCCACATCATCCAAAAATGCCCCGACTTTGCAGACAAAACGTTATAGATCTAACAGAATTCAATTCACCGCTGGTTGCAAATCAGTGGAGGCAGGTCCCCCCTCTTTGTGGGGTGCCTCTTCATAAACTTTGTTAGAATTGTGGAGCCAAGACTTGCTGTTATGCATCTTATATTGAGCTGGCTTTGGATTTGTCTAATCAATCTAGATATTATAGTTCCGTAACGTCAATTGTAGAGAACCTCTTCTTCTTCTTTTCAAATCAATCTCAATCTCTTGAAATAATAAATCAGAAAATTTCGAGATTACAGAGTTAATTACTCTCCTTGCATTGAGTAATCACCTAAGATATGATATATGTACATAAGATACATACAATATCCCCACTGTGTAGCCTTTCACTAATAGATATCTATTGTATATGCGAGTGTTGTCTGAGCCGTACCACACACGTGCTCCGTACCACAGTTTCATTCATAACAACAAGACATAATGTATGAGACCACAAACCAATGTCTACCCATTTAAATAAGTTGTACTCCCCATAAATAAGAAAAAGGAAACAAACCCGTCTTCACAGCCAAAAAGGAAACGGAACCTACACATACAAACAGAATCAACAAACAAATAAATGGAAGACAATTACATTTTGGGCCACAGACATACCACCCGCCCGACCGACCGACCAACCGACGACCTCCCATCCGACCGACCTTGATTATAAATGCTTTTATGCCAATGTTTATGTGTATTAGTATGTGATTTTCCGTGTCTCCTGTGAGTGTGTGTGTTAAAGTGTATGTTTGATTGTACATGCGATATACTCATATATGTTTGTCAAAAGGGATTAAGGGAACAGGTAGCAAGGAATCATTTAATATTTCCACGAAGACAGTAGTTCCGAAAGGCTGTGCATTTTTTGCCTCATTATGGGTCAACAGCATAGTACCAGTGGTGCGTATAAGCTATATTAATTATTCCATTCATCATAAGCAAGGTGGGGCCAAAGAGAAAGAATAAAAAATAAGTATCGGGCCTGTTCTGTAATCACGCGATTTGATATCACGGTGATTTCAAAACACCATCGATTTTAAAATCATTATTGGTGCTCGGAAATGGTACGATTTATAGTTTAAAGTAAATAACAATCAATTTAAACCAACTGTACCAAAATCGGACTATTTTCGAACCCTCCAAGAGTTATTTTTAAATCGTTGATAATACTAAATCACCGTGATATCAAATTGCGTGATTTCAGAACGGGCCCGAATGTAGTCTTAAATCTCATTTAACGGAATCTTAAATCTCATTTAACGGAATCTTAAATCTCATTTAATAAATAAATATATATCGAATTTGCGATATTGAGAAAAAAGATTTTGACAGTAAATAGTGAGCACTCTTAAATAGCTAAATAAAAAGAGAAATAAAAAGAGAGATTTTGTGCAGCGTTATTGGATTAATATTTAATTGGAAAATCGCATAACTATGGATATTTAATACTGCCCTTGTAACTATTGTTTGTTGGTTTAATTTTATTTTTAAATAAAAGCCACCAATCTCCACATTCAAGCTTAACAATATTGTAGCACTTGAAATGTGTTAAATTGTTAAAATATATTTTTGTTTGAAATTCTATTGTTGTGGTTCACGAGACTGAGAGAGAACTAAAGAAACTCTTCTCAACTGTGTCGAATACAGTTTGTTGATCTCCTCAACGTAGAAAGTCTTCTTTTGTGTGTATGTTTCCCGAGAAAAACGTCTATTCACATCACTGTATAGGCGACGAACCCGTACAAAGGACGACCTCATACATTCATTTATTTTGATAAAGTATTTAATATTAGTAGCACAGCAACAGAAATATCCTAAATTTAGACAAAATTAAGCGGCGAATAAATTAAATAAGAATATCACACATATACAAATACTTATATCTAGATGTACATATGTACATGTTCGCATGAATGTGTGGACAGGGATGTGCGTGTACAGGTACCGCCACCATGAGTGCCATTATTATTATGGTACATTACTGTTGGTAGTTGTATGTTTATCAGAGTGTCTGTATGAGTAGGACAAACATAAACAAAGAAAATTAGATGTGTAACCTCAATCTGTGTACCAGAGCGAGTGCGTGTGTGTGTTTGTGTCTGCTTTATTAATGTTCGCCAAGGCCATCATCTCTCATTTGGCTGCGTTTGGCTACATATGGGAATGTACCTAACCTCACACAATCCTACACTCAGAAAATTAGCAGAACTTATAACAAATGGTAGGGTTTTACATATCTTAATTTCACTTTTTGATACCCTCCACCATAGGACGGGGGTATATTAATTTATCACTCCGTTTGTAACACCTCGAATATTGATCAGAGACCTCATAAAGTATAGGTATTATTAATCGTAGTAAAATCTTAATACGATGTCCGTCTGTACCATCTTTAATACTTGAGCTGCAGGTATGTTGTAAAAATGGACAATATCGGTACATTTTTAATATAGCTCAAAATATGTATGTATATCATTTCTCCGATTTAATTTCTTAGCGTCATAGAAACCTACTTACTGATCGGGATGGAAATTGGTAGCGTAGCAAGTCACAACTTTCGTAAAAAAATCAAATTTTGCAAGCAAAAAAACAGTAAGGAAAGACTAAAGTCGGGCGGAGCCGACTGTACAATAGGCCGGGTCAAAAAAAAAATATTGCGGTTGTCCGCATCTCAAATGAAAGCTTGTTTTGTTTAATGAATATCCCCCTAATATATGTAGGTTTTATCTTGAGCCGCCAGTGAGCTAGAGCGATATAACATAACCTCTAAAATGCATGAATTTCTTGAAAATGTCGGACATAATTGACTCAATCGGGAGCATTTCAATGTGTGCAGCTAGAACTCGCTACTCCGCTTCTAACGATACCAATGTTGTGATTCTCGCGATAATAGAACCAAAGATATTCACGATTTAAGAGCGTAATTTTACGTTTTTTCATTTTTGACTTTGACTCAAATCTTAAAATTAGTGGCAAGTATTTCTCTCTGTGTAATAGGAATGTCCACAATCCCCTGATCACAGCTAATTTCATGCATAACAGCATCGCGAACATATTTACAAATTATATTCTGTTCTTCAACAAAGCGTATTTATAAAAAAAATGAAAAAACGTAAAATTACGCTCTTAAATCGTGAATATCTTTGGTTCTATTATCGCGAGAATCACAATATTGGTATCCTTAGAAGCGGAGTAGCGAGTTCTAGCTGCACACATGGAAATGCTCCCGATTGAGTCAATGATATCCGACATTTTCAAGAAAAACATGAATTTTAGAGGTTATGTAATATCGCTCTAGCTCACTGGCGGCTCAAGATAAAGCCTACATATATTAGGGGGATATTCATTAAACAAAACAAGCTTTCATTTGAGATGCGGACAACCGCAATTTTTTTTTTTGACCAGCCCTTCTCTACAATACCCTACACCATTGTTTGCCAACAAATGCATGGAGAACCATTATTACTATGACCAGCAAATTGAGTAAATTCTAAATTCCAGGCACATTTCATTATGTTATAGAAAGTGGCCTTCATGAGGAGCTTATACTTATTAAAAAACCGACTTCCGCAAGATTGGTTAAAAAATGTGTATTTAATAATGCGTACTCTAGAGCGCCAAGAAGTGGCATCGGTGTGGACCTTTATGTGGGGGCTATATCAGAAAATGGACCGATGTTCACCAGTTTTACTAGGAATGATTAGGCCTAAAATTATGTATGAATTCTCAAATTTAGCAGATCAATTAAAAAAGCCATCTTCTAGAGCTACAAGAAGGGATGTTTCCCATATTTACTAGGAATGATCAGGCATAATATTAAGTATTAATTCTGAAATTTAGCAGATCAATTAAATACCTGTTCTCTAGAGCGCCTAGAAGTAACATCGGTGTGGGCCTTTATGTGGGAGCTATATCAAAACATGTACCGATGTTCCCCATTTTTACTAGGAATGATTAGTTCGAATATTAAGTATGAATTCTCAAATTTCAGCCTCATCAATTGAAGAATCCGTTCTCTAGAACGTCAAGAAGTGACATAGGTGGGGACCTTTATATGAAAGCTATATCAAAACATGGGCCGATGTTAAGTATTAATTCTCCAAATTTATCAGATCAATTGAAGAATCCTTTCTGCAGAGCGTCTATAAGTAGCATCAGTGTGGACCTTTATGTGGGGGCTGTATCAAAACTTGGACCGATGTTCCCCATTTTTACTAGGAACGATTAGGTTGAATATTAAGTATGAATTCTCAAATTTCAGCCAGATCAATTGAAGAATCTGTTCTCTAGAGTGTCAACAAATGACATTGGTGGGGGACTTCATATGGGGACTATATAAAAACATGGACCGATATGCCCAATTTTCAATAGGGATCGGCTTTAGTCTAACTTTTATTTTGGTGTCACAAAAACTGATATTATCGATTTCGTATCGGAATTGTGTGTTCTATGACACACGATTTTATCGGTTTTAAAGGCAGAAACCATCTTATCAGTCTGCAGCTAGCAAATTTGCAGATTTTTCAGTTTCCTTTTTTATTTCTGTTTGACACACTATGCAAGTGAAATTAATGTGTACCCTAAAATAAACACTTGGCCATTTGTTAGGGAAAATATAGGAATAAAATGCAGATTGATATGTTAGTGGAAATTATGGAGAAAAAAGCATCGACACAACATTTTAGCGTAGTCTTGAGGGCCGTATATCACACTGTGGTACAGGGGGGTATTATAACTTTGTGCATTTTTTTGTAACACCCAAAAGTAGAAGAAATAGACCAATCGTTTATTATACCAATCGATTCAGAATCATTTCCTGAGTTGATTTAGCTATGCCCGTCTTTCTGTCCGTCCGTCTGTCTGTGCATGTATTTTTGTAATCAAATTACAGGTCGCAATTATGGCACGACCCTGGCGAAGCTTTACGCATATCTTTCTTATGTCTGTACGAAATTCGGTAGAAAGATGTTTCTTACTACATGAATTATTATTGCCAAATTCGTGGAAAATCGGTTCAGATTTAGATATCGTCTCCATATATATGTTCCTCCCGATTTTGAATCAAAGCTCTATAGAAGTTGTACTTTCCTTCCGATCATTACAAAAAATGGCAGAAAGAAGTTTCTTAATTTAGAAATGAATGGTGGTTAATTTGTGGATAATCTGTTCAGATTTGAATATATCCAAATATATATGTTCCTGCCTATATAATATTTAATATTGTTTTGAAAAACTTTCCATTCTATGGCAATATAAGGCAAAAATTACTAGAATATTTCGGCTAAAATTAAAAAGTCAGCGCATAAAAATCAGTATTTGAATTGTACAGGGTGTTTTTTTAGACTTTTGGTTTTCAATCTGGCAATACTTTCTTCAGAGTTGGTCTTTTTGACAGCTGTCACTTGATTTATGCTCAGTTTGGTCTGCCATTTCATAATGAATAGACATACTCCGGAACAACGTTTGCAAATTGTGCAAATTTATTACCAAAATACTGGTTCGGTTCGCGCAACGCATCGCGCAAGAAAACAAGAACATGTTGTTCAGAGATGAAGCTCGGTGTTGGATGAATGAGTACATTAATAAAGAAAATTGTCACATTTGTGGTAATGATAATCCACAAGCCATTGTTCAGATGCCGTCACATCCACAAAAAGTCCCTGTTTGGTGTCCTTGCTCTATGGGCAGAGCCATAATGTTTCAGTCATTTGGGGAACGCTATAGAGCCTGAATTGGAGGATGTTGATGTGGACGACCTTTGGTTCAACAAGACGGCGCTACATGCCATATAGCCAACAAACAATTAATTTATTGAAGGAAACTTTTGGTGAGCGCATTATCTCGCGTCGTGGTCCTTTGGCGTGGCCTTCAAGATTGTGCGATTTAACACCGCTGGACTATTTTTTGTGGTGTTATGTGAAGTCGGTTGTCTACGCAGTTAAGTAGGACACAATTGACGCCTTGGAAGAAAATATTCGGCGCGTTATTGCTGACATTCAGCCCCAAATGCTACAAAAAGTAGTCGAAAATTGGGCCTCTCGACCGCTACGACTTGATTCAAGTACAGATTACTCAATTTTTTCATTCTGTGTACATATTAATATTACATATGATTTTTATTTATTTAATAATGATCAGTTCCCTGGATTTGGCAGCGCTTAAATGATTTCATTATGATAACCAGTCTAATCTTGAATATTTTTCAACCATGAAAGTTCTTTTCTCCCTCAAGTACTTTTTCCTTCCATATACATATGCCTTGCGGAAATTTTGAAGATATTTATACCCTAAACCACACTGTGGTACAGGGTGTTATGACTTTGTGCATTTGTTTGTAATGGCCAAAAAGAGAAGAAATAGAACCATAGTTTATTATACCGATCGTCATAGAATCAATTTTTGAGTCGATTTAGCCATGTCCGTCTGTCTGTCCGTCTGTCTGTCCGTCTGTCTGTCCGTCTGTCTGTCCGTCTGTCTGTCCGTCTGTCTGTCCGTCTGTCTGTCCGTCTGTCTGTCCGTCTGTCTGTCTGTCCGTCTGTCTGTCCGTCTGTCTGTCTGTCTGTCTGTCCGTCCGTCTGTCCATGTATCCTTGTAATCAAAGTGCAGGTCGTATTGTGATGAAATTTAGCACAGTGGTCTTTTTTGGCCCAAGGACGATCCCTATTGAAATTGGTCAAAATCGGTTCAGATTTAGATATAGCCCCCATATATATGTTACCCCCGATTTGGCATGTAAGCGCTGTAGAAACTGTATTTCATATCAGATCAGTACGAAATTTGGCAGAGAGAGTTCCCTTATTACATGAATGAACACTGCTGGGGAAAATCGGTTCAGATTTAGATATAGTCCCCATATATATGTTTCACCCGATTTGACATGTTAGCGATATAGAAACCGTATTTTATATCCGATCAGTACGAAATTCGACAGAAAGATGTCTTTTTACATGAATGAGTATTCAGGGAAAATCAGTTCAGATTTATATACAACCTCCATATATATGTTCCTCCTGATTTGGTTTCAAAGCGCTATAGAAGTTGTACCTTACTTCCGACCATTAAAATTTTCCAGAAAGATGTTTCTCAATTTAGGAACGAATATTGCTTAATTTAGCGATTATCGGTTCAGAATTAGATAATATGTTCCTACCCATTCACCAATTATTACAAATTATTATCGCAATGACCTTTTGGCATTGTTAGGGAGGTGTAGGGTATTATATAGTCGGCCCCGCCCGACTTTCTGCCTTTCCTTACTGGTTTTAGTTATGTGTCCCAAATATGCAGTTTTACGTTTTTTAATAGTATTCATCAGTTATCTTTCCAAATTCATTCTTCATGACACCTCTTGATTTGTGGTGTGGTCTATCCATGGTAATTTCAGAGTATAGCGATATATCCACATTGCAAAAGACTCCAGTTTCTTGACGTCTGCTGTCCATACTTCCACAGCATATAGCCTATATCTACTAAACTGAAATTTTCTTATTTAACTTGTTGAACGCATGAATGTGTACATTAATAACGCCAGGACATTTCTCGGTGTGTATGTTCGTTTGTATTCCATAAATGATTGCCTAATATAAGCAAGTATTTAAGTATGTTAGAATGTAAGAATGTATATGAGTACAGGGCATTTATCACAATAAGTATACCAACACCACCCCCTGGTAATTAGATATTACTAACACTTATTAAAGGCATCTTGGCAAATGCACACCATGACGGACGCCCACACACCCAAATAGACGCAGCTACGTCGAGACGCATCGCTACTGCGAAGGAGATTGTCAAACACATAGACACACACACACACACACGAACTACCTTACCTCGAATACTTACAAGGTTTAATGATTATTTAAATTTGCCAAAAAAATTATTAAATCTCTTTTAACTCCTTTGCACGTGACATGTCAGGGTTTTTTGTACTCCGTCGTCGTCATTGCCGTTGTCATGTTCTCCTTTGTGTTCATGAGTTCTGCTGCTATTTACATGGCATTTTTACTGCATCATACACACGAACACACCCCCTCAGCCAGAGTCACAGAAACTCCCCTCCCAAAGGATAGAGTTGTCTAATCGCAATACTTGAGGCCTTGTTCGTTTGCCTTTTTTTCTCAGTACCTTTGGCGTGTTGCTGCCACATCGGTGTTGTTGTTGCCGGTTTTGTCTTGTGGGGAGAGGACTGGAATGGGTGGTGGTGGAGGGAAATAAGTGTCTTCATATTTCGCTTAAGTGGAAATCATAAATTTTTGGCATTTGCACAATGAACGAGTTGGTACTTTTCAAGAACATTCCTTTCTTTCGGCAACTTGTTTGTGTGTGTCCGTCGGGTTCTGTGCATGTGAGTGAGTGTGTTTGTGTTTTAGGACATTTTATCCTTTTATTACAGGAAAGAATATTCTTGGTGATGTTACATTTGTGCTGTTGGTGGCAGTGTGTGTGTGTGGAAGATTTACATTGTCTCTCAGCGGCACAACGAAGCATTGCGTTGCCATCACTCCATTCCGTTCATACCTTTGTACTCACGCCCCCTACCAGCTCTCAGCCCCAATCATTATAAAGAGTCATCATATTTAAGACAAGCATTTTGGAGTTTAGCTTTTATTATCTGCACGTTTCTTTGGCTTTTTTTTACCCGTCGTCTTAGTAGTCCTCATTCTGTTCTTCTTCTACTCCTTTAGATTACTGCCATTGTTGTTGGCGCGCCATGACAACCTTATAAGTCAAGGCAAAAATCTTGAATGAATTTTTTTAGGATTCCTACTTTGCTTGTTTCTTTTTGAGGTAACGTCATTGTGCCTTTTACCTTCTCTTAACTCGTTTAACAATAGCTTTAACCCATTGGGAGAAAATAAAAAAAGTGCGAATCCGAAAAAGAGTCGTATAATTTTGTAGGATTTTGTATTGAAGGGAATTTTGTTGGGGAACCCTATTACATTATAAAAATGAAGGTCAATTGAGATGTGAGTGATTTAAACTTATTTAAAACAGAACAAAACTGTTTCGTTTTTAAAAAAAAATAATAAAAATATTTTTCTCGGTCTATTTGTTTGGTTTTTATCATACCTCAGTGAAGGTATAACAAAATTAAGCAGTGACCTAAGACCTTAAGAACGAGTAAGTTTGGCGGAAATCCACTTTAGGACATTTTAGGTCATTGAGCAATGTCCGCCAGTCTGTCTGGTACGTACATTAAATCGCCAAAGGAGTAACCGATTCATATAAAATTTTGTATGAGCTAATTTTTTTTATCGCAGTATAAGACAATTGGGCAAGTTGGTTCACTATTTCTAGACCTCCCCCACAAATGGATAAATTTTAGTGAACTATAGATTCTCTTATAACTTCTACACTTCTTTCTAATTCTTCACTTTAAGATAAATGGGCGTTTATTATTTTTTATTTTTATTTTTATTTTTATTTTATTTTTATACCCTACACCACACTTTGGACAGGGTATTATAACTGTGTGCAATTGTTTGTAACACCCCAAAAGGAGACGAGAAAGACCCATCGTTTATTATACCAATCAACATAGAATCACTTTCTGAGTCCATTTAGCTTTGTTGGTCTGTCTGTCTGTGCATATATTATTGTAATCAAAGTACGGGTCGCAATTATTGTCTGATCGTGATTAATTTAGGTACATATAACGTTTTTGGCCTAGGAACGAACCATATTGAAACTGGTGGAAATCGGTTCAGATTTAGATATAGCCCCAAATTTATATGTTCCTCCTGATGTGGTATCAAAGCGCTATGGAAGTTGTATTTTACATCCGATCATTACGAAATTTAGCAGAAGGAGGTTTCTTAATACACGAATAGACACTGCCAAATTTGGGTAAAATCGGTTCAGATTTAGATATAGCCCCCATATATATTTTACTCCCGATTTGATAAGTAAGTGCTGCAGAAACTGTATTTTATATCCGATCAGTACGAAATTAGGCAGAGAGAGCTAACCTATTAGGCAAATAAACACTGGAAAATTTGGGGAAAATAGGTTCAGATTTAGATATAGTACCCATATATGTATTACTTCCGATTTGGTGTCAAAGTGATATAGAAGTTGCACTTTACTTCGGATCATTACAAAAATGTGCAGAAAGAAGTTTCTTAACTTAAAAGCTAATGCTGCTTAATTTTGGGAAGGGGGGTTGTGATTTAAGTATAGCATGTGATCCTGCCTATTTAGTATTTAAACTCTTGGAAATGTTTTTTTCGTCTGTACTTTATAAAATTTGGCAGAAATTAAGTGTTTGTTCCAAACTGAAGATAATCAGTTTAGATTATATAGTTTCATCTATTTGTTACTTCCGATACAGGATAGAGGTATGTTAAAAAAATATAGAATATCGATTGGCTCGTGCCATTCGATTTTAACTAATGATTTGGGCATGAGTAGGGTAACCGCTAAATTCGTGCCAAAATTGCTCAATTTGGACCAAAAACAGCATCGCGTTAACATTGCTCAGGAGATGTTGAACTCGGTCCGTGACGACCCAAATTTGCTCCAGAGGGTCATAACTGGTGACGAATCATGGGTTTATGGTTACGACGTGGAAACTAAAGCTCAATCATCCCAATGGAAGCTGCCGCATGAACCAAGACCGAAAAAGCGCACAAAGTTCGGTCGAACGAAAAGGTTTTGCTCACAGTTTTCTTTGATTGCAGGTGCGTTGTGCATTATGAGTTCTTGCCACATGGTAGTACGGTCAATAAAGAATATTACTTGGAATTACTTTGAAGGGGGAACATACTACGAATGCTGCTCATTTTCACGTTATCGTTTCAGATATACTTTATTATGATCAATTATTAACACTAACAAACCCAATTTTTCCAAATTATTATCGAAATGCCCCTTTGCGCATTGCTAGGGAGGTGTAGGGTATCATATAAACGGCCCACCCGACATTCTGTCGTTCCTTACTGGTACTGCAAGTTATGTGCAAATTACGCGAAGCAATCCGCCAAAAACGCCCGGATTTGTGAAAGAACAAAATCTGGCTTTTGAACAATGATAACGCCTCTGCACACACATCGTTGCTTGTGGGCGAATATTTGGCCAAAAACAACACAGTAATGATGCCGCAACCACCGTATTCCCCTGACCTAGCCCCCTGTGACTATTTTTTGTTCCCAAAACTTAAAAGGATCATAAAAGGACGACGCTACGCTGAGGAGATAAAGACGGCATCGAAGGAGGAGCTGAACAAGATCACAAAAAATGATTGTTTGAAGTGCTTCGAGGATTGGAAAAAACGTTGGTTGAAGTATATTATATCCGAGGGGAATTACTTTGAAGGGGACAAAATAGATATTCATGAATAAATAAATACTTTTTGAAAAAATATAAAATTCGCGATATTTTTGAACATATTGCGTATATGGTAGCTATATATAAATCGGAACCGATTTTATTCAAATACAATATGGATCGTCCTTGGCCAAAAGAAACATATATGCCAAGTTTCTTTGAGATATGACCATAATTGTGACCTGCACTTTGATAACAAGAATACATGCACAGACGGACATAGGTAAATCAATTAATTTAATGTAATTTATTGAGTCTTTTCTAGAGATAATAAAATATGTGCTGAGCAATGATGTTGTGATTTCTTAAAAAAAATCAGAAAGTGATTCTAAGTCGATCGGTATAATAAACGATGGGTCTATTTCTGCTCCTTTTGTGTGTTACAAAGAAATGCACAAAGTTATAATACCCTGTAGTAAAGTGTGGTGTAGGATATAACAAGTAAAAGCGTTAAGTTCGGCCATGCCGAAACTTATATACACTCCATGGATTCCGTGCAATTGTATTACTGGAAAAATCTTTGGATATGGAGCAAATCATGAAACGATCCTTTTTTTAAGCAAACTTTTAAAAACGAACGCTGTCATTTTTAGACAAATTTTAGGCCGCAAATTCTTTAGCCAAACTCTTCACCTGGAAAATTTGGTATTTATGGCTAAACATAGCATTTTTGAGAGCTATATTTACACGGGGACTACAGCAAAATTTAATTTGATTGTTATACATTTTATGGAGATGAATTCTTGCCAAAATAGAATACAAACTGCAAAGTTTCAGCTAAATTTTTTAGAAAATGTGGTGTTTATGGCTTACATAACAATATATCAGCTGATTTAAAAAAAATATACTGCGATGAATGCTTGTCTTAATTAAATACAAACTGCAAAGATTCAGGTTAAAAGGCTTAGAAAAGGAACGACCTCTATAGGGTGACTATAACAAAATATGAACCGATTTCGAAAATTTTTGCTGTCATGATTTCTCGTCAAAATAGAATACAAACTGCAAAGTTTCTGCTTAATTGCATTAAAAATGTGGTATCTATGGGTCAAAAACCGTATTTTGGAGCGACCTCTATAGGGGAGCTAAATCAAAACATTGACCGACATGACCCATTTGCAATCCCAAACAACCTGCATATAAAAGAAGTATTTCTACCAAATTTGACAACAGACGGACGGACGGGCATGGCTAAATCGTCTTAGAATTTTACGACGATTAATAATATATACATATACTTATGGGGTCTCAGATCAATATTTAGAGGTGTTACAAAAGGAGTGACAAAATGTATATACCCCCCATCCTATGGTGGCGGGTATAATAAATATTACCAGTAAGGAACGACAGAATGTCGGGTGGGCCGTTTATATGATACCCTACACCTCCCTAGCAATGCGCAAAGGGGCATTTCGATAATAATTTGGAAAAATTGGGTTTGTTAGTGTTAATAATTGATCATAATAAAGTATATCTGAAACGATAACGTGAAATTGAGCAGCATTCGTAGTATGTTCCCCCTTCAAAGTAATTCCAAGTAATATTCTTTATTGACCGTACTACCCTGGGGCAAGAACTCATAATGCAATGAGTTGTAATGTGAGCAAAACCTTTACGTTCGACCGAACTTTGTGCGCTTTTTTCGGTCTTGGTTCATGCGGCAGCTTCCATTGGGATGATTGAGCTTTAGTTTCCACGTCGTAACCATAAACCCATGATTCGTCACCAGTTATGACCCCCTGGAGCAAATTTGAATTTGGGTCGTCATGGACCGAGTTCAACATCTCCTAAGCAATGTTAACTCGATGCTGTTGCTGGTCCAAATTGAGCAATTTTGGCACAAATTTAGAGGCGACGCGACTCATGCCCAAACCATTGGTTAAAATCGAATGGCACGAGCCAATCGATATGTTCAACTTCTCTAATGGTAATTCATCGATTGGCCAATATTATTTTATTCGCTTTATCAATGTTTTCGTCTGTTGTTGACGTGCTCGGGCGTCCGGCACGCTGTTCGTCCTTCGCATCTTCTTGGCCCTCTAAGAACATTTTGTACCACCGATAAACGTTGCTTTGGTTCAAGGTAGCTTCACCATATGCCACAGTCAACATTCGGAATGCGTCAGCGCACTTTATTTTGTTTTTCACACAAAATTTGATGCAGATTCTTTGATCCATTTTCTGAAATAGACAAAAATCGAAAACAAGTTAAGACACATCCAAGCACAACAGCTGTCAAAAATTATCTAAACATTCAAAATGGCCGACCTTGTCAGCATAAGTAAGGGACATGAGTACCAACATAACGCTACAAAAATATCAAAAATCAAATCACTTAGCCCGCGGAAATTAAAAATTTCCGATATTTTTTGAACATACCTCGTATATGTACTTCCGATTTGGCATATATGCACTGTATAAGCAACATTTTTTAACCGATCTTTAAAAAGATTGATAAAGAGAAGTCTCTTGATCAACTTAAAGATAATACAAAATTTAAAGAAAATCGGTCCAGATTTAGATATAGCCCTATTAGATATAGCCCCGATGTGACAGGTAAGCGCTTTACAAACAGTATTTTATACCCGATCGGTACGAAATTCTACAAAAGAAAATTTCTTATTACAAGAATGAACACTGCCAGATTTGGGGAAAATCAGTTCAGATATACATATATATTATATATAGAGGTCGCCCCACATATATGTTACCCTGATTTGACATGTAAGCTCTGTAGGAACTGTATTTTTTATTCGATAAGTACGAAATTCGGCAGAAAGATTAATTTAGGAACGAATACTGCTTAATTTGAGGATAATCAGTTCACATTTAGATATAGCCACATATCGTCATCAGAAACGAAAAAGGGCCTTTCATCATGTTTGAAAATTGTACAGGAGAAGCAAAAAACTAAATAAAATGAAAAGTGCTGCCTATTTCGATGTTTCCCTATGCGGGATTGATCTGTTATTGATGTTATTTTATGGTTTTTCTCACTGTGGAGTTGAGCTGAAGATCAAAGAATTCCTTCAAAGTGAAGGAAGGTATTTTTGAATAGTCAAGTGAAAAAGAAAACGACCTTGAAATCCAACATCAACCAATGCATGACGTTTCGTTGGTGGTTAGTCAACTCCTCGGATGCAGTAAAGTTGTTTTTGGCCTGCTGCCGTTAGAAAAACATGGTTTTAAATTGCGTGAAATAGGATTTTTTAACTAGGAAATAAGAAATAATTTGTTGTTAGGCCCTTTTGAATTTCGTTAATAAATTCGACATTTTTAATATTACGCCGCCAAAAATTTGCCAGGATGTGTATTTGGATGCAGTGTACCGAAATCCATCAAAAACTGAATTTCCATTTTTCATGTTGTTCCATTTTTTCCATTTTTCATGTTGTTCCTGCCTATTTAGTATTTAAGCGCTATTAAAACTGTATTTTTGTCAGAAATGAGGTTTTCGATCCAAGGTGATGAAAATCTTTTTAGATTATGTATAGGCCAATCAAATTGTTTCTTCCGATTCTTGATCTAAGAAAGAATACTGGGCATTTAAGATTATCGTTTCAGATCTAGTTTATTATGATCAACATCATCAACTCCTTGGAATAAGCATTGATGAGGAGGTGGAGCTAAGTACTTTGTTAACTGAAACGAAACTACTTATTGCAAATTATTATCGCAATGCCCATTTTCGCATTGTAAGGGAGGTGTAGGGAGTTATATAGTCGTCACAGCCCGACCTTTTTTAATGGTTATTTTTATACCCTTCACCATAGGATGGAGGTCATTCCATTTGCAACACCTTGAAATATTGATCTTCGACCCAATAAAGTATATATATTCTTGATCGTCGTGAAATTGTGAGACGATTTAGCATGTCCGTCTGTCTGTCTGACTGTTGAAATCACGCTACAGTCCGTATTAATGAAGTTAGGTTGATCAAATTTGTTAGAAATACTTCTTATAGTTGCAGGTCATTTGGGATTGCGAATGGGTAATATCGGTCAATGTTTTGATATAGCTCCCCTATAGAGGTCGCTCCAAAAAACCGGTTTTGAGCCATAAATACCACATTTTTAAAGCAATATTGCTGAAACTTTGCAGTTTGTATTCTATTTTGACAAGAATTCCGCACAGTATAAATTTTACAAATCGGTTCATATTTTGTTATAGTCACCCTATAGATGTCGCCCCAAAATCGCCCCAATATATACCACATTTCTAATCATTTTAAGCGAATCTTTGCAGTTTGTCTTTTATTTGGACAAGAATTCAACACAGAAAAATTTTTCTGAATCTGTTCATATTTTGTTATAGTCCACCTATAGATGTCGTTCTCAAAAACGCTTGTCTTAGCCATAAACACCACATTTTCTAAGCAATTTAGCTGAAGATTTTCAGTTTGTATTCTATTAGAATTGAATGCAATCCATGGTGTAGGGTATATAAGATTCGGCATGGCCGAACTAAACGCTTTTACTTTTACTTGTTATTTTTGTTATTAATTTAATTTTTATTTTTATTTTCGACTAGTTTATTTCGAATTATTTCCCACGAAGAAAGAATTTCGCCTTCAGTCGCCTTGTCTCGTTTGTGGCTAGTCTTTGCCAAAATGGGTTAAAGAGTATTGTAACAGCAACAATAATTCTCAGTGTTATTTAACCTAACGTCAACATTACTACTCCCAAAAAGCATATAAATCCACAATAAGTGGTCTGCCCCTGTATGTGTGCCTTCGTGTAGCGACTACCATTCAACATGAATACCAGACCAATGATAGATGGCGACAACACAAGGACGAAGGACGTTTGGAACAGTAAGCATCCGAGACACATACTGTGATACATTCACACAAACAAACACACACACCCGCACGGAGGAAATAAAGGAGAAATGAAAATTTGATTACAATTGAATACAAATGAATGTAAATTGTTTGATGGTTCTTTAAGATTTCCATCGTTTTTTCTCCACATCTTGGCTGCTTTGTAACATTTTTTCGCGTAATTCCAGCGACAGGATATGTTCGTTCGTACGTACGTTCCTTCATTTGTCGGCAAGTGATTTGGTTGCAAAGTTATTGCCTCCTGCCTTCTGCTGATCTTTTTCGGCTGCAGCAATGATGTCGCATCGATGGGCGTCGCGCGGCCGCCATTGTTGAATGGAGGGTGCGGGAAAGTGAATGAACGAATAAATGAATGAACGAACGAACAATTGTCGGTCTAAGGACTAACAAAAATGATTAATGTAATTAAATTTTCAATGTTGAATTCATTTGAGATTTTGATGAAAAGCTTTTTTTCGTACACCGCCACAGAGTGCCTTAGAACATTGCTGCATTCCACTTTAACTAAAGAGGCAAGACTTAATTTGAGGACTTTTTACATTAATTTCTTTTGACAAATTTTTACAATCTTATTTAACTTTTAAAATTCAATTAATTTATAGTTCTTTTGCTTTGTACGCCGAATTAAGGTGGCTTATCTTTGACATATTGACACAGAAGATCAAATATTTTTTTATCTTTTCCATTACATTTCCGATATTTGAATAGATTTCTTTCTTTGGATTGCACGGATGCAGACAAAGTGGGACAAAATAAAACATTTTATTGTTGTTGATTGTTAGATTTTTTGGTTTAATTATATAGTAATATTGAAATGTAGCAAATTTACTTAAGTTATAGACCCAATTTACACGGTGCGACTTGTCCCTGTGACATGAGGCTTGCAAAGCTTCCGGGGTAGAAAAATTTGCTCGAAATAAAAATTCGAATACGAAAAGCAAATTCAATAAAATAAATGTGAGTGAACGAATAGCATAAATTTGTCCTCTGCACTGAAAAAAAAATTGTCATAAATTTAAAGAAATGCTCCAAAGACGTCATTAGTTTTTAAAATAAGTACATTTTGTACTTAAAATATAGATAATTTCAATAATATTAAGTAATTTACTTAATCTTAGGTAAATTGTCTTAATTTTAAGTACAAAATATACTTATTTTGAAGACTAGGGACGTCTTTGGAGCATTTATTTAAATTTATGACAATTTTTTTTCAGTGTGATTGCTGAAACTAAGAACTCACCGTATAAACGAACATGATTTTACGTAATATTGAATAACTCTGAAATATACATTTTGTAGTTCATGTATAAATTGTTTATTCTAAATTTCAAAACGATTGGATGTAAAATACAGCTTCTATAGAACTAAAGGGCTAAATCTTAACCGATTTTCTTCAAATTCGGTAGTGTTGGTTCATGGATCAAGAAACTCTACCATTCTAAATTTCAAAACGATTGGATGATAATTACAGGACTAAAGGGCCAAATCGGACGAAACATATATATGGGAGCTATAGCTAAATCTTATCCGATTTTCTTCAAATTCGGCAATGTTGGTTCATGGATCAAGAAACTCTACCATTCTAAATTTCAAAACGATTGGATGTAAAATACAGCTTCTATAGGACTAAAGGGCCAAATCGGACGAAAGATATATATGGGAGCTATATCTAAATCTGAACCGATTTCAACCAAATTTAATAGCTAAACTGCAAAATTTCAGAACGATCGGAGTGAAATTGCGACCTGTAGTCGACGAACAACTTCACATGGACAGACGGACGGACAGACATGCTTAAATCGACTCAGCTAGTGATTCTGAGTCGATCGGTATACTTTAAGGTGGGCCTAGCTTATAATACCCTGTACCACAGTGTGGTGTAGGGTATAAAAAGTCGCAGGGACAAGTTGCACCGTGTAAATTGGATCATAGTTAAAAAAATATACAATACAATACATTCAGTGACATAATGAAAATGTACTTGATTTTAACGAAATTATACGATACTTTCATATCTTTGTATTTAAAACTATATTGTCTTAGAAATAATGAATTGTTCTGTAGACAAATTACTTAATTTTAAAGTTTTTGGTTTGAACTGCCCGATATTCAGACAACGATCCTGGATATACTCGTACAAATTTCAGTCCTATCTTTTGAAAGAGCTTCTGTAGTCAAGTGGTTGTAAATCGCTTGGCGGAAAATCGAAAATCAAAGTAGCCTATGAGTTTAGAAAAGTTTAAAAAAATCGGTTTTGATGATCTACATTCCTAGTTCCACACATTGTGCGCTGTTATTGGGGAGCGATATATTTCGAAAATACTTTCAAAAATTTTTTGGTCCCGGTTTTTGTCTCCATTTTGTCCTCAAGTTGGAAGATCGGTATATGCACATTTCTTTGAAGATCGGTATATGCACATATGTATGTATGAAGGTTAGGGCGGGTCGATTTAAAAATCGCCCATTGCTCAGTGAAAATCCTATTCTAGGGATCAAAATAAGAAACTTTGCCGAAGGAACCATACCTCTAAAACGAATTCTGATGTCCCGGAATTTGGGTCGAACTTTGGTTCCTTCGGCAAAGTTTCTTATTTTGATCCCTAGAATACGATTTTCAATAAGCAATGGCGACTTTTTTTTGCCTCCCCACAAATCGACCCGGCCTAATGTAGGTCCATAGCGCTTTGTGAGATTTTTATAATATTGCAAGAATGAAAATTGCTGTGGTAAATGCTACACTGACCACCTTCTGAAAATTTAAAATTGATCGTGTAGATATGTTACCACAATAAGAGGTGAGAGTCGAGCCTTAACAGCCAAAAAGACTAAGCGCCAATCACACAAATTTGGAGAAGTTTGTTTTGCGATTATTTTTTGTTTAAATGCATATGTAATGCATAGACCTGTTTATATTACTTTTGAAACTAATTACACCCAAGAAAATAATTGGTTGGAATTCGATTGTAACAATAAAAAAATAGTACTAGCAACAAAAAGTATTGTATTGCCTACACCGTATGTTGATTGTATTTATAAATAATTAGTTGAAACAACAATAATAACATGGATACAATGAAATGAAAATGATTGCAACTAAATCGATGGTTGTATCAATCGAATTAAGATTGTTTTTTTCATTGACACTCGGTTAGTTGTGGTAACCGATTTTATATTTTCATTATAGTACCATATGAACGATTTTTGGTTGTGAACACCAATGTTTTATTTTTGACAACAGAAATTGTATCAATAGACCAAAGATTATTATTGCAACGAATAATTGGTTACTACAACAGAAAAAATATTAATAGATAATCGTTTATTGGTTATGCCAATCATTTCCCAAATGTGTTTTGGGAAATACAACCGAAAGATTGGTTGCTGTTCTTTTGCTGATACATGACAAACAAAAAATAAAACCAGTAAGGAAAGGCTAAAGTCGGGCGGTGCCGACTATATAATACCCTACACCACTCTCGTAATATTGAATAACTCTGATATATAAATTTTGTAATTCATGTATAAATTGTTTACATAAATTTACTTTTGGGACATTTTATACTTAAATAATACCCTGTACCACAGTGTGGTGTAGGGTATAAAAACGATTGGATCTAAAGAGCAAGATCGGATGAAACATATATATGTGAGCTATAGCTAAATCTTAACCGATTTTCTTCAAATTCGGTAGTGTTGGTTCATGGATCAAGAAACTCTACCATTCTAAATTTCACAATGCTTGGATGTAAAACACAGCTTCTACAGGACTAAAGAACAAAATCGGACGAAACATATATATGAGAGCTATAGCTAAATCTTAACCGATTTTCTTCAAATTCGGAAATGTTGGTTCATGGATCAAGAAACTGTACCATTCTAAATTTCAAAACGATTGGATGTAAAATACAGCTTTTATATGACTAAATGGCCAAATCGGACGAAACATATATATGGGAGCTATAGCTAAATCTTAACCGATTTTCTTCAAATTCGGTAGTGTTGGTTTATGGATCAAGAAACTCTACCATTTTAAATTTCTAAATGATTGGATGTAAAATACAGCTTCTACAGGACTAAAGAGCAAAATCGGAAGAAACATATATATGAGAGCTATAGCTAAATCTTAACCGATTTTCTTCAAATTCGGCAATGTTGGTTCATGGATCAAGAAACTCTACCATTCTAAATTTCAAAACGATTGGATGTAAAATACAGCTTCTATAGGACTAAAGAGCCAAATCGGACGAAAGATATATATGGGAGCTATATCTAAATCTGAACCGATTTCAACCAAATTCAATAGCGATCTTAACAGCCGCGACATACTCTAAACTGCAAAATTTCAGAACGATCGGAGTGAAATTGCGACCTGTAGTCGACGAACAACTTTACATGGACAGACGGACGGACGGACGGACGGACGGACGGACATCGTTAAATCGACTCAGCTAGTGATTCTGAGTCGATCGGTATACTTTAAGGTGTGTCTAGCTGTGTTATTTTGAGGTGTTACAAACATCTGCCGTGAAACAATCTTATAATACCCTGTACCACAGTGTGGTGTAGGGTATAATTACTCGACACAAAAAAAATCGTCAACATTTTGTTCAAGAACGGTATAGGTAATCAAAAATATTCTCGTGTTGATAATAACGTGTGGAATGCAGAATATGTTGTGCAAAATGTTTTACATAAATTAATAATAAAAGCAACAATCATGAAATTGAAAGAACAGGGTTAAGCGAGCGATATTTGCATACAAGTTTTGTGTTTTTTTTCGTGTACTAAAATGTGTGTCAAATATTTCCACATCTCATAATAGTGATGAATTTGCAATATGGGATTTTTAATTTTGTTATGAATCGTTTTGTTTTTTGTTCAATAAATAAAATAAAAATTAATGAAAACTGTTTTTAATTAATTGTCGGTAGTAATGACTGACAAAACAACCAATTTTTTAAAACAGTTGGTTGTTGGCGCAACCAAATATGATTGTTGTCAACATGGAAGCAGAAGTATACCACAACCAAAATATTGGTTGTCCTGATGCAATCGCATGATAGTAGACAGAACTACCAAAATTCGGTTGAGGCAACCAAACTGTATTCTGTGTGTATAACAGAATTTTTTACAGGTGCAAAATTTTGAAACATAAGTAAACGATTTTCTTCAAAAAATTAAATTAAATCATGGTGGCGCTTACGACTTTTTGGCGGTTAAGGCTCGATATATTTCGGAAAGATTTCAAAATGCGGTTTTATATCCTGTTTGACCACAGGCTGCACATTTGATATTTATTTTCGCATCTCCTTTGATATCATTATGTACACACACACATTAATTTGAAGATTTTTAGTTCTTGAAGAATTTTGCAAAAATTGCGTTTTTCACTTCAATGTGTTGAAAAATAGAAATTTCGAAAAACGCTCTCAGCGTTACCTGTGGAAAACGAGTACCTAACGAAATAATTTTTGATTTAAGATATTCCATCACCGAGTTATGCTGGACACCGCAATTCAATTGGTTTTCCGAGACGCTTCCGAATAATTGCTGGCGTTGCTTATTTTTTAATACTTCTTCATGAAATTCCAATATACTTCGAAAATTATACGAGTACTATAATATACCCTCGACTGCCGCAGATCTCTTAACGAGATGGCTGAGCAGTTTAACATACACCTCATATGGGTGCCTGGGCATAGGGATATCCCGGGGAACTGCAAAGCCGATGAACTTGCTAGGAAAGGGACGACATTACAAATTCTCGGAGAATTTGCATATATTGGTGCGCCACTATCCACGTGCAAGCTTTGGCTTAGGCAAGAGGCAATCAGGCAGTCCAACGAAAGATGGACAGAAATCGGCACCTGCAGGGTAGCTAGACAAATCTGGCCAAGGTATGACCTGAGAAGATCAAAATATCTCCTCGCACTAGAGAGGCAAAGATTGTCTACGTTAGTATCAGTTCTGACGGGACACTGCTTGATCGGCGAACACGCCAAAAGATTGGGTATTGACTCTAATGACTTCTGCAGAAGCTGTGGAGATGAGGAAGAAGTGGAGAGCATTGAGCACTTGCTATGCGACTGTCCCGCTCTGAGTAAACGACGACTGGACATACTGGGGTCGGCTGTTCTAGGCAGCCTAACAGATCTTTCCAGTACCGATATTCGTAATATCGACAAATTTGTATATCAAACAGGTTGGTTTCGATGAGGGGCATTTCAGCCCGTGGTAACACTAGGGACCTAAACTGGTCTATGTGAGCTTGTATAAAAAATACGGCTGCCACCCTAACCTAAACCTAAACCTAATATACCGTCGGTTTTTAACGAAATATTTTAATTGTGTCGTCACAAAAAAATCACAAAAATGTGCTTTTTTTGCACGAACTACCGTAACGTCAAAAAAAGCACTGTGCTAAATTTCATCAATATATTCCCGCCTTTGCCAAAAAAAAAATAAATGTTAGAAAAAATAGTTTTTTCCAAAAAGAAATCGAATTTTCTGAATAAAATTGTTTAGTAAGGTAGTTCTTTTGCACTTTATATCTTTTCTACACTACAAATTTTTTTCATTAAAAAAAATATTCACCCAAGTAAAAAATGATAAAATGATTTGTCCATTTTGTGTGGAAGGTAGCAATAGTGGCGAGGTAACTTCGCCCATTTTTCTTGAGGTGATAGTGAAAATAATATAATATTATGTGTAGAATTTCAGAGGATTCAAAAAAACGATCTAAACCGGATATCCGCCAAACATACTTAAAATCTTATGTCACTCCTTCGATGTGTTACACTTTTGGCCCGTAGCAAATGATATATACCTTCGTATCACTAAAGTGAGTGTATAATAAAACATAATATATTTAAAAAAAAGAAAATAATTTAAGCGAAAGAAGAGCAAAAAAATTTCAAGTGGAGAGGCGCGGATTAGGTTTTGATTTTAGACCCAGCGTTTCTTCGGAAAATTTTCTTAGAATTTAATGCAGATTACGTTTTTGCTATACGATTTTTAATTTTTTTTTCATCCATACAAATCAACCCGCCCTAATATATATACTTTATTGGGTCTCAGATCAATATTTAGAGGTGTTACAAACGGAGTGACAAAATGAATATACCCCCCATCCTATGGTGGAGGGTATAAAATTACAAGTCTGCAAAGTCGCGGATCGTAGTTCACATTGATGTCGTGATCACGAATCTGCTTTTTGATCTAAAATTGGTCATATAGGCGGTTTTAAAATTTGCAAAATATATAATTTTTTTAAATCTTCAAAACCTCTATATCTCCAATACTATATGACTGATTCTAGATCAGAGAGCAAATTCGTGATCACCACAACAACAAGTTAAACCAGTAAGGAAAGGCAGAAAGTCGGTCGGGGCCGACTATATAATACCCTACGCCTCCCTAACAATGCGATAAGGGTCATTGCCATAATAATTTGGAATAATTGGTAAATGGGTAGAAACATATTATCTAATTCTGAAACGATAATCGCTAAATTAGGCAATATTCGTTCCTAAATTGAGAAACATCTTTCTGGAAAATTTTAATAATCGGAAGTAAAATACAACTTCTATAGCGGTTTGATACCAAATTAGGAGGAACAATCAATATAAATCTGAACCGATCTTCCCTGAATACTCATTCATGTAAAAAGACCTCCTTCTGTCGAATTTCGTACTGATCGCATATAAAATACAGTCTCTACAGCGCCTACATGTCAAATCGGGGGTAACGTATACATATATGGGGGCTATATCTAAATCTGAACCGATTTCTTCCAAATTTAACAGTGTTCATTCATATAATAAGAAACATCTTTCTGCCGAATTTCATACTGATCGGATATAAAATAACATTTTTACAGCGCTTACAAGTCAAATCGGGGGTAACATATATATGGGGGCTATATCTAAATCTGAACCGATTTTCTCCGAATTTAGCAGTATTCCTTCATGTAATAAGAAACCTCTTTCTGCCAAATTTTGCACTGATCGGATATAAAATACAGTTTTTACAGCGCTTACATGTCAAATCGGGGGTAACATATATATGGGGGCTATATCTAAATCTGAACCGATTTCTTCCAAATTTAACAGAGTTCATTCATGTAATAAGAAACCTTTTTCTGCCGAATTTCATACTGATCGGATATAAAATAAAGTTTTTACAGCGCTTACATGTCAAATCGGGGCTAACATATATATGGGGGCTATATCTAAATCTAAACCGATTTTAACCAAATTCAATAGGTATCGTCCTTGGGCCAAAAAAAAAAGATATGTGTAGAGTTTCGTCGAGATCGGAACACAATTGCGACCTGTACTTTGATTACAAGAATACATGCACAGACGGACAGACAGACGGACAGACGGACATAGCTAAATCGACTCAGAAAGTGATTCTAAGTCGATCGGTATAATAAACGATGGGTCTATTTCTTCTCCTTTTGGGTATTACAAGCAAATGCACAAAGTTATAATACCCTGTACCACAGTGTGGTGTAGGGTATAAAAATGGCGGTAATTGGAAGGCTGTTCATGGGATTTTGTTGTTGTTAAATTTCTATATCAGAACATTATATACAGCGTGCCTCAAGCGAATGTTGGTATTGGTTGACGCCAAAAATGTTTAATGAAGTTTTGTTCGAATTGTTCTCTCTATTCGACTATGAAGAGATAAAAATGGGATCTGCTTCCCCTCGGAGAGTTGTCGCGAAAACACCATTTTTACCCAACCAGACAAAATTATTTAATACATTGTTTTGTAAAGAAAATGGCATAAATTTAGTACTGTAACATAATTTCCCTTTAGAAAGAGCATTTGTAAGATATTTTGTTGTGTCCAAGATATTCGGAATATTGTTACACTGCGAATTTTTTGTAATCCATAAATTCGATTTTCACCACCAAATGTTTACAAAAATATTATAGCGAATTTAATAGAGTAGATATATTTTCATTCTATGATCTCTGAGGAATATAATTGTATCAATATTTTCGCAGTAAGCCAAATTTCTGATTTAAAAAATTAGCAAAAAAAATTGCGTAAACATTCCTCAAAATATCGCCATTTAATATTTCGTTGTGTTGTGATCAATAATCTGCCATTTGATCTAGAATCTGTCTTATAGTTTGGGAGATATATGGGTTTTACTAATTTAAAAAATTAATTTTGCAAATTTTAAAACTGCCATATCTGGAAAACTATATGTCCAAATTTTAGACCAAAAAAGGATTCGTGATCACGATATCAAAGTGAATTAAGATCCGCGACATAGCAGATTCAGTTTCGAGCATAAGTAATTGCATTCGGTGCGGAAGGTTTTTGTGCAATTTTAAAAAATAAATGCTCAGTTCTTCATATTTGTATATGCCATACACGGCAATCTAATTTAATAATAGTAAATAATTTGATATTCCAAAAAGGTTTAAAAAAAATGACTAGCCCTATTATGGAAGTAGCGTATTGCAGTAGTAATGTAACGGAAACAAATGAATGATTAATTATTTTACAAATATCCAAAGAAAATATTTTTTAATAAATCGCAAATTTTAGCTTTTTATACCCTACACCACACTGTGGTACAGGGTATTATAACTTTGTGCATTTGTTTGTAACACCCAAAAGGAGAAGAAATAGTCCCATCGTTTATTATACCGATCAACTTAGAATCACTTTCTGGGTTGATTTAGCTATGTCCGTCTGTCCGTCTGTCTGTGCATGTATTCTTGTAATCAAAGTATAGGTCGCAATTATGGTCCGATCTCGACGAAACTTTACACATATCTTTTTTTGGCCCAAGGTCGATCCCTATTGAATTTGGTTAAAATCGGTTCAGATTTAGATATAGCCCCCATATATGTATATGTTACCCCCAGTTTATATGTAAGCGCTGTAAAAACCTTATTTTACATCCGATCAGTATGAAATTCGGCAGAAAAAGGTTTCTTATTATATGAATTAACACTGTTTAATTTGGAAGAAATCGGTTCAGATTTAGATATAGCCCCCATATATACGTTACCCCCGATTTGACATGTAAGCACTGTAAAATTGTTATTTTATATCCGATCAGTGCGAAATTCAGCAAAAAGAGGTTTCTTATTACATGAAGGAATACTGCCAAATACGGAGAAAATCGGTTCGGATTTAGATATAGCCCCCGTATGTATGTTACCCCCGATTTCACATGTAAGCGCTGTAAAAACTGTATTTTATATCCGATCAGTATGAAATTCGTCAGAAAGAGGTTTCCTATTATATGAATGAACACTTTTAAATTTGGAAGAAATCGGTTCAGATTAAGATATAGCCCTCATATATACGTTACCCCCGATATGACATGTGAGCGCTGTAAAAATGTTATTTTATATCCGATCAGTGCGAAAGTCGGCAAAAAGAGGTTTCTTTCTACATGAAGGAATACTGCCAAATTTTGAGAAACTCGGTTTAGATTTAGATATAGCTCCCATAGATATGTTACCCCCGATTTGACATGTAAGCGCTGTAGAGACTGTATTTTATATCCGATCAGTACGAAATTCGACGGAAGGAGGTATTTTTACATGAATGAGTATTCAGGGAAGATCGGTTCAGATTTATATTAAAGCTCCATATATATGATCCTCCTGATTTGGTATCAAACCGCTATAGAAGTTGTATTTTACTTCCGATCATTAAAATTTTCCAGAAAGATGTTTCTCAATTTAGGAACGAATATTGCTTAATTTAGCGATTATCGTTTCAGAATTAGATAATATGTTTCTACCCATTTACCAATTATTCCAAATTATTATGGCAATGACCCTTATCGCATTGTTAGGGAGGTGTAGGGTATTATATACTCGGCCCCGCCCGACTTTCTGCCTTTCCTTACTGTTTTTTTTAAAACAAGTTTATCTGAAACAACATTTTTGCGATGTAAGCACACCTTTTTGACATACTGTATGTATATTAAATGAAATTAATTGATTTAATTAAATCGGAACATTTATAAACTGCACCACACAGTTTACGTATGAAATAAATGAAATGAACAGAAATCAAAAGTTGAATACTTTATATTTCCAATGATTCCCACTGTACGCAACACAAGTGTCTTTAAGTTCATGTTTCCTCTAGGCGCAGTGTGCCAGCCTTCTTCCTTTCGTCTTGAATCTATAATTGAATTTATGAATGACTGACAAAACTTGTCGGCACTGTCTTGACACATCTCGTCGTTCTTGTCTATTTGTTCGTTCTAGCCATGTTCAGCTTTTGATGGCTGTGTGCATGCCTACCCTTCCGCCGCCGCTTCTCTGTCTGTCATTCTGTCCGTCTGTCTGCGTCAATATTAGCTGCCGTGTATTTTACATAATTAAACAAAAGCATTCGGTCTTTCTAAGTACTTTAACAATTATTAACGTTTCATAAACTTAATGGTTTGTTTGGCAACGAAATGGCGGCACACAAATGAAGAATGCTAAAGACAGACAAACAGACGATGTACATATTCCATTGCTCACCCCTCGTTCTGACCGACCGACCCTCTCATATCATAGAACACAGAGAGACTACGGAATTTCATCATTCAAGTCGAACCCACATATATTCACACTCATGCTTTAAGAACTCAAACATGGGTATGTGTGTGTGTATTGGATGAGATGAGTTGGTTGAAGGAGAGCAGAGAGTCAAGAGTGGTGGTGGTGGAGAAACGTTAAAAAATGCCAACTTAAATCATTGATTTAAATAAATGTAATTGATCTGAAATGTAAGTAAGAAAGTAAAGCGAAATGCCATTTAAAGTAATTATTTTTATGCGAGTGCTTTCAATTTAATTACAGAAACAAAGATCATTTACTCCGAACTATAGTAAGTGGTGCTCAGAGAATGTCGATGAGACAACAACCAAACCAACAGAAAGAGCAACAAAAATAGCAAACACGACGACAACGACAACGACGACGACATCATAATAAACGAAAACCCATTAAAGAAACGAACAAGAAGTCAAACGTTGGTTGCCCAACACACATCAAAGCTCATATCACATACCCATACTACACACACACACACACATAGACGTTTAAAGACATTTCCTCCTATGGATAGGGAAATTGAATTTCAATAGCAGTAAGTGACAGTGAAATGATTGGCCCTTCATTCATATTTGTTTCCATTTCCTCTCTGCGCTCATTACTGATAAGTGATGAGACAACAGTCGTTGGGGAAGAATAAAGACACTTGATGAAATATCGAAAATGTTGCTTATGATGCTGACTCCCACTCCACACCAATAAGAGTTCGCTGAATGTATAAGTAGGCATGTGACCATGAACTTTTTACAGATCTCTAGAGTACTATAAGTTTGTGCATTTGTAAGTAACACTCAGGAAAAGGATCAATCATTCCGATTATCTTAGAATCAATATCTAAATTTGTTGTACAAAAACTTTAGATTGGGTTGACGGATAAACACCAAATTTTGACTGAATATACCCTCGAATTGATCACATGATATGCCATTACTGGATTTTTTAGAAATGCAAAAACGGGAGAGAAATATGACAAATTTTAAGTGTAGTAGGGGCTATGTAAGAACTGGTATCTATGATGGTTCTTATTCTTACGAATGTATTAAAAGAAGTGAATAGTCAATTATCAAAATTTAGCCCTATTAATAGGAATGTGCCATATTGATGGGCACATGAGTTAGACTATTGTATGGGGCTGTATGAAAATATGGACTTATGAGATTCATTAACGCTTGCAATGATTCTAGGTAAAATATCGCAAAGGACGGTTGAATTTTCAATCCACAGATACATGAAATGTTTCTGCCAAATTTGAGTCACTTATCTTTAATATTGTGGTACATTTTATGAAGTCTAAAATTTGTGTCGGAGGGATGTGCATAACATTTTCTGGTGTAATATAGTGTCATAAACATGAACCAAATATTAAAAAAAAGTAAGAAAGTTTCAGTCGGGTAAACCGACTAAGGTATACCCTCACTTTGTGCGTAATGTAATATGGGAGGTACCAGAAGGGGTTTAACAAATACACCTATTTTTCTCTAAACACTAGATTCTTTAAATACATTGCACTTTGCCGAATTATAAACGTTTAAGTGCATTGGTATATACGTTATGAGCTATTAAATTTTTGTATAATTAGACAATTTTGTGTGGTAGGTACAAAGAGGGCCGTGATGGTAACGCCCATTTTTCACAGGACTACAGGACCTTCAAAAACGTTACACTGTAAAACATTTTGCAGTATTTTTGTACATTGGTACTCACGCTATAAGATGTTCACTTTTTGTACAAAATGCTACCTTTGTGTGGGAGGTACCAAAAGGGGTGTGGCAATAACGCCCATTTTGCACAGGACTGTAGGCACTATAACAGCATTACACTGTACAACATGTCAAGTATTTTTATGTACTGTTATCAAAGTTGTAAGTTGTTTACTTTTGGTGCAAAACGGTCCATTTTTGTGGAGGGTACCAAAAGGGGTGGTACAATAATGCCCATTTTTTCCGGACCATAGGCACTATAAAAACATTAAACCGTACAAAATTGCAAGTATCTTCATGCATTTGTATTAAAATAATAAGATGTTAACTTTTGGTGAAAAGTTGTCAATTTGTGTGGGAGGTACTGAAAGGGGTGAGGCCCATTTTCCTTACTAACAAACTAATACTATGTCTGGAATTTCAAAAGATTCGAATAAGTAGTATAGAAGTTATCAGCAAATCAATATTTCACTAAATTTTAACCCTTTGTGAGGGAGGTACTAGAAGGTATGGACCAATATGGTCCATCTTCAAACTTAGCCGTAGATAGAGAAAAATATTGCCCCATACCAAATTTGAAGTCAATCGGTTGCTTTTTTCGAGCGTTATCGTGCGCACCAGCCAGCAGACAGACAGACGGACGGACGGACATTGCTCATATTACTTAAAATTACCCAAAATGGATTTCCGCCGAACATACTTGGGATCTTAGGTCACTACTTCGATGTGTTACACTTTTGGCTCGTAGCAAATGATATACATATACCCTCGTCACATTAAAGTGAGGGTATACAAATTTTATGGTAAATTAAAAATTATTCTTTAGAATTCCCATTTTATTGGAAGGTGCCTTTAGTAGTTGCACCATATATATTATGTGTGTATATGCTGGATAAAGCCGGGATACACTTTAAATTAAAGGAAATTATGAGGGTTACAGATGTCTGTAATGACACTTTCACGAGGAAACAGGAGTTTAGTAAGTGCCGTTAAAACTATTAGTCGTTAAAACTATTAATCAAAACAAGTATGAAAGTTCATTCGGGTAACCGACTTATGAATCGCCTCACCTTGAGTCCCAAAAAATTTTAGTAAATTTATTTATTTTTTGTTTTAATTAAATTATTATCAATTTAAATTGCATTTAATAACATTAAAGTATGTACTGTTATTAAATTTATATGCTGTTAACTTTTGGTGCAAATGGTCCATTTCTGTTGGAGGTACCAAAAGGGGTGTGCCAATAACGCCCATTTTTATCCCCTCACCTTAGAGAGGGGGGTATGGAGTGACCTAAGACCCCTAGTATGTTTGGCGGATATTCGGTTTGGGTCATTTTAAGTCATTTGAGCAATGTCCGTCCGTCCGTATGCGGTAATATTTTTCTCTATCTCCGGCTAAGTTCCAAGATGGGCCAAAGTGGTCCACTCCTTCTACTACCTCCCCCACAAAGAATTAACTTTTAGTGAAATATTGATTTTTTAAATACTTTCTATACTACTTACTCAAATTTTCTGAAATTTTACACTTAGTGTAAGTTTGTTGGTCGCTAATACGTCAAGAAAAATGGGCGAAGTGGCCACTCCCTTTTTGGTACCTCCCACACGAGTGGACCATTTTGCACCAAAAGTTAACTGCTTATGGCTTTAATATCAGTTCATACAAATACTTGAATTTTTGTACAGTGTAATGTTATTATAATACTTAGAGTCCAGAGAAAAAATGGGCGTTATTGGCACGCCCCTTTTGGTACCCCCCACACAAATGGACCTTTTTGTACCAAAAGATAGCAGCATTTAACTTTAATATCAGTGAATACAAATACTTAACATTTTGTAAAGGGTAATGCTTTTATAGTACCTAGAGTCTAGAGAAAATTGGCCGTTATTGGCACGCTCTTTTTGGTACCTCCCACACAGATGGACCATTTTACACCAAAAGTTAACAGCTTATAACTTGAATACCAGTACATATAAATACTTGAAAACTGGGCGTTATTGGCACATTCTTTTTGGTACCTCCCACACAAATGGACCTTTTTGTACCAAAAGGTAACAGCTTTTATACCATTACATACTTGAAGTTGAAGTTATTAAATGCAATTTAAATTGATAATAGTTGATTTAAAAAAAGTAAATTTACGAATATTTTTTGGGACTCAAGGTGAGGGGATTCTTAAGTCGGTTTTCCCGACTGAACTTTCTTACTTGTTAGATTCTTAAATAATATTAAAAATTACTGAAATAATGACCAAAAATGTGGTTACTGTTACACTGACCCAAGTCAGAGAATTCAAAATTATTTCATATTTACAAAATTACTGCTTTTGATCTTATAAGATGCTTCTGAAAGGACAAACACAATACTCAAGTTTTTGAAAGCGGTTGAAATGACCACATGCAACCACATGCACATTTTTCCAAAGAAATACAACAAATATTTTTTTGCGGCATTTTGTGCATTATTGAAAAAATTTTGATGTTAATTCAGAAAAAAAAACGATTCGGTCTGTAAATAGATCCAATACTCGTATTATCAAAATGCTAGGAGAGCACCGGGGAAACATTAACCTAAGATCCCAAGCATGTTTGGTGGAAATTCGACTTAGGTCATTTTAAGTCATTTGAGCAATGTCCGTTCGTCTGTCTACTTGCTGGCGCACCATAACTATCGCAAAGAAGTAGCCGATTGATTTCAAATTTTGGTACATATGTGGAAATATTTTTCTATCTCCGGTTATGTTCTTTGACGGGCCATATTGGTCCACTCCTTCTAGTATCTCCTACATAAAAGATTAAAATTTAATGAAATATTGATTTTCTAATATCCTTTATACTACTTACTCGAATCTCAGTCTAATCTTAAGTTTACAACTAATGATACGAGTTTTTTCTGTTACACTGTGGAACAAAACTAAACATTTTCGAAAATAACAAGGTTCTGACAACGGATTATGATAGAGAGGTTAAAGGAAGAATTTATGTGTATCGGCGTTTTGAAAGTTTACAATCCCATTTTTTAAAATCCTTATGATGAATTGGAATAGGAAACCGTGTGATCCTTACATTTTAGGTTTAGGAAGCATTACTTAGAACACTACAAGGCACATTTTTATTGAACATTTTAAGCCTCTAGCTGCTCAATGTAGGGGCGTTTTTGGTCCCTTTTTTACAAAAGGGTAAAAATCACCCCTCAAACATGTGTTTATCGGGTCAAAATGTTTTACAAAAGTATTTGCAATATTATTCTACTAAATACAAGTCTCTGAATACACCAAAACAGAAAGCTCAACTTAAATCCCAGAAATAAGTCAAAACATAAACTCCTTTTTTAGATTAATTTCGTTTTTTTTCGAATTGGTGTTAAACCTAAAAATAATTTTAAGTTTTGACTTACTTCTGGCATTTAGGTTGAGATTGACTTTTGGTGTATTCAGAGAATTGTAGGAGACTTTTATGGCAAATATTTTTGTAGTGAGCAAATTATAATGTTATATCAACTACAGATCAAACCCTCATATGGAATCATACAATTTTAAAATGTTGTACAATGCTTTCCTCTTTCAGTGCAGTTCAGTGCAAAAAAGGGCGTAACTTCCACGGCCCCGTGGTATTTCTCGTAGCAAAAACGAAAAGATCCTGTTATCGATTTTAAGTGGATATGTAATGAATTCAATTATGTACTCTCAAACACATCTACATTAGCATAGATATACACACACCGACACAACTGCACAACCATATCATTCGCATTCACAAACACTTAAAGTTATTCGAATGCAAAGGAAACAGAGATGTGCGGAAACAAACGCGACGATGTTTTTATCTAAACGACAGAGCACAAATAGTCTATGACTGTCAAAGTGGTCGCGCCGACAGTTCGGTTCGAATCTATGCTAAGATACATTTGTATGTACATATATTTAGTACCATCAACACTTACACATTCAATCTCTATCTTACAAACACACATATGAATATGTACAAACGAGTATTTTCCTCTTGCCACTTGCCCATTCCCAACTCTATTTAGACGAATCAAATCGAAGTTAATGTCAATATCATGAAACAGCCGTCCATATGTCGTAGTCGTAGTCATCGTCAAAGTCTTTGCTGTCACCACAGCCACAGCCACCGCCGCCGTCACGACCGACACTGTCTTCGTTGTCGTGGCAAACAAAGTTTCACGCTCCAATCTCGATAAGAAGAATTCATTAAGTTTCCATTAATGTATTTAAGCAATTAGTTGCTTTTAATTTATTTACTCTTGAACTTTGTTTTCGTTTGACTCCTTCTCTTCTGTTCTTTTGCTCCTCCGCTGTAGGTTTAGATCACGATTCCACTCTTTATACGATTTGTGAAGAATGTATGTATGTATGGGTGTGTGTGTGTTGGAGTGTATGTGGTTGTGCTTCTGTGATTTTGTTAGATTTTTAAACGCTTCTATTGGGAATATGGTATGTCTTTTGGAGTGTATACACTGACAGACATAAATATTCACACAGTAACATAAATTGAGTTTATAAACTACATGCAATAGAAGTTAATTTGGCAATTTGAATGTATATTTCGTTTATTTCCTATTATTTTTCATTAGCAAATAAAATAAGACTTACAATGATGGAAAATCTATCTATCTATATATATAAAAATGAAACGGTCCATCTGTGTAATGGCATCACGTCAGAACGGCTGGAGCGATTTGGATCAATTTTTTTTTCAGTTGTTCGTATTTGCCTGGAGAAGGTTGTTACGAAAGAAAATTTTGGGAAAACCCTCCGGAAAAGTCGGAAAATTGGGAAAATCGAAAATAGCTATTTCTTGCGAGATTCCTACTGTTCCTATCTACTGTTCTTTTTTTCAATCCAAATTTTTTTATTAATTTTCTATTAAACAAAAAAGTTTTCTATTAAACATATGTACGAGTATGTGCTATTTTTCTTGCTGCAATTCATTCGAGTTTTGCGTATTGTTACACTGATTTCGCGTATCACATCGACAAACGGTACAAGCATTACGATCAATTAAAATTCAACGCGATATTTATCAGTTCGAAAAATTTTTCAGATAATAAGTTTGAGTATAAGAGGTAAGGTTATCTTATTGGATTGCGGGCACTGCAAAATCATAATTTCGGATGAATGCACGATGGCGCATAAACGAGCTCTGGAGGCAGTTGACCGAACGATGAAGGATTTACGACGTGATTTGAGACAATTTGGTGAGTCTATGATATTGCTCTCCGGAGATTTTCGTCAAACGCTTACCGTCATCCCGAAATCTACTGCCGATGAAATTAATGCATGCCTGAAATCGTGGTCTTTGTGGCGGCATGTCAAGAAGTTGAAATTGACCACGAACATGAGAGTCGCGCTGCAGAACGACTCATCGGCTCTTGAATTCTCGAAACAACTGTTGGCGCTTGGCAATGGCCAAATTACTGTTGATGTTTCCACTGCATTGATATTGTTCCCGGCAAATTTTTGCGAGTTCACATCGTCGAACGAGGAACTCATCACCAAAGTGTTTCCAAATCTCGATTAGATTAGTGAACGGGCAATATTAGCAACGTCGATAGAATGAATTTTATTATTCAAAGTAAAATCGAACTCGCTTGATGTGCCAGGAGCTCCGCCGCATAATTTACAGCTGAAGGTGGAATCGATCATAATCATGTTGCGGAATCTGAATCATCCGAAATTGTGCATAGTTCGCGGTTGTCCATTATGAAACTGATGGACAATGTGATTCAGGCGACGATCATCAAGGGAAAATTCAAAGGAGAGGAAGTCCTTATCCAACGAATTCCGATTATTCAAACTGATCTTTCATTCCATTATTATCACTCTGGAGTTTATCTGAAGGCGTTAAATTGGGGCGAGGCGAAGTTCGCCGGGTCCGCTAGTTTTTAATAATTTTAAGTTTGAAATGAAAAACAGGTACGAAAAATTATCAACATTTTGCTTTCATGAAATCAATCTAACATAATAGTTGTACCTCCTCGAGAGGAATAATTTTTTTTAAAGGTTGTCCAAAAGTTTTAATAAAAATGATTATTTTTATTAATTACTAGCTGGACCCGGGCCACTTCGCTGCCCCATATTTCCGATCCCGTCCATTTTTGGACCACTGACGTAGACTGCCAGCAGAACTGCAGTGGAACAAACACACAAACAGACAAACAAACGATTTGCCACGCCCACATTTTCCCCGCCCACTATTTGCAAAATTTTTTTTTCCCAAAACCATCTCAGACCAAATAGCTTTCAAACAAAAGAAAAAATTTTAAAATCGGTCCAGTGGTTTAAGCGTCTATAAAACACATACATACATACATACATACAAACATGTTTCCATTTTTATATATATAGATTTAAATTAATAAAAAGGATATTTTTTGAGCATATTGTTTGTTTATTCAAAATAGCAATCATATCCATTTTTTATGGGACACGATTTCATTCATATGGCTGTCACGACTGGCTTAGCCGGAGCGCATCCTCACGCTGAAAAATAATCGCTTCTGTAGTATATTGTCCCAAACATATTCGGCTTGAAATATACATATGTTTAGGGTACACTCCAAATATATAATATTTGACACACACACAAATATTATATGTTTGGGAGGATATTGTTTTAAGTAAAAATATGTTCCCATTCTAATATTTTTTTATTTGGAACTAGTATTTCCGAAACAAAGATTAATTTGCATTTATGTATTTTGGCAATGCATCAATACCTTAATTTAAAGACAAGTTTTCTGGGTTTCAGATGCTCAAAGAGCAATTTTGTTTTTATAAATTGTATATGTTAGTAAAATTTAATTAAAACTTATGTGTATAATATTTGTAAATATAAATTGCATTTATGGGTTGACAGAAAGTGATGAATTGGAAAAAACTAACTAAAATTCGAATAAATCAGCAAAGTTTTAAAAATCTTTTTTAAAAAAAATATATTTGGAAAACTTCTCAAACAATAACTTTGTTTGTGTGTAAACACATATTTTATTTGTGAGAGTCAGTTTTCAAACAAATTATGTTCTAATATATTAATGTATGCGTTCCAAACAAAATTTTTTGATTTTCAAATAAAATTGATTTGTTAACAAATATATAATATATAAAAAATCGTTTCCAAGTATATTTTCTTTCAATTCAAACATATCAAAAATGACGATTTTCTCCCGTGCTGTCACCCCATTTGCCAAGTCATTTGAGACTGTTTCTGACTATATCTCACGAATGATAATATCAAAATGAAACCTCTAGTTGGACCATCCAGTATTTATGCTAGGAGGACAATGACGATCATTGATTCTTAATATCATATCGAAATATCTCCTTTATTTTAAAAAACACAGAGACTTCAAATCCATTATAAACGCTGTGTGAACACTTATGTCCAGCTCTGTATGTGTAGGTAGAGACTTGAGTGCGTTTGCCGCGCGAAGAACGTACGTGAGTGACTGATTGTTGACAGAGAAAAATAGTGTCTCCTAAAGCACTGTCAGTCATTTTATTAAAACAACAATATTTATATGATTTTAAGCAAATAGAATATGTTGACATTCACACACTTGAAAGAGTCGAGGGATGAGAACAGAGTCTGAGATGTCCAGGATAACAGCTGAACTTTGTCGTCGGTGTTGTATAATATCCTTGAGACTTAGACGTGTCTTACAATATTATTTAATGTATAAAATTGTCTAAAAATTATAGAAGACAATTTTTTTAAAAATTTTTTTGTTAAATAAATTATTATCAATTTAAATAGAATTTAATATCTTTAAAGTATGTACTAGTATTAAAGTAATAAGTTTTGTTGCAAAATAGTTCATTTGTGTGGGAGGTACAAAGTGGGGGAGGAGTTACTGGACTGTAGGTACTATAAAAGCATTACAATGTACAAAATGTGAAGTGTTTGTATACAATATTATTAAAGATATAAGCTGTTAACGTTTGGTGCAAACTGGTCCATTTGTGTGGGAGGTACCAAAAGTGGCGTGCCAATAACGCCGAATTTTCTCTGGACCCTATGTGCTATAAAAGCATTACAATTTACAGAATTTCAAGTATTTTTATGAACTATTATTAAAACAAGTAAGAAAGTTCAGTCGGGTAAACCGACTTATGAATCCCCTCACCTTGATTCCCAAAAAATATTATTTTTTTTTTTTTTAATTAAATTTATCAATTTAAATTGCATTTAATAACATTAAAGTATGTACAGGTATTAAAGTTAAAAGCTGTTTACTTTTGGTGTAAAACGGTCCATTTGTGTGGGGGGTACCGAAAGGGGCGTGCCGATAACGGCCACTTTCTCTACACTCTAGGTACTATAAAAGCATTACACTGTACACAATTTCATGTATTTATTTGCACTAACATTAAGGTTATAAGATCTTAATTTTGGGTGTAAAATGGGCCATTTGTGTTTGAGGTACCAAAAGGGGAGTGCTAATTACGGCTACTTTTCTCTAGACTCTAGGTACTATAAAAGCATTGCACTGTACGAAATTTTAAGTACTTGTATGCACTGGCATTAAAGTTAAAAACTGTTAATTTTGTATAAAAAATGGTCCATTTGTTTGGGAGGTACCAAAAGTGGCGTGCAAATAACGCCCATTTTTCTATGGACTCTAGATACTATAAAATACACTGTACAAAATTTCAAGTATTTGCATGCAATGTTATTAATGATATAAGCTGCTAACTTTTGGTACAAATTGGTCCATTTGTGTGGGAGGTACTAAAAGGAGCGTGGCAATAATGCCCATTTTTCACTGTATTGTAGGAACTATTAAAACATTAATTACACTGTACAAAATTTCAAGTCGTTGTATGCACTGGTAATAAAGTTATAAGCTATTAACTTTTGGTTCAAAATTGTGTGGGAGTACCAAAATGGGCTCGGCAACTTCGCCCATTTTTTTCGAGGTAATAACGACTAATAAATGAATACTATGTTTAGAATTTCAGAGGATTCAAATAAGTAGTATAGAAGTTATTAAATAATCAATTGTTCACTAAATGTTAACCCTTTGTGGGGGAGGTACTGGAAGGAGTGGACCAATATGGACCATCTTCGAACTTAGCTTGAGATAGAAGAAAATATTACCACGTACCAAATTTGAAGTCAGTCGATTACTCTTTTCGAGAGAGACAGACGGAGACAGACGGACGGACATTGCTCATTCGACTTAAAATGACTCAAAACGGATATCCGCCGAATATACTTAGGGTCTCAGGTCACTCCTTTGATGTGTTACACTTTTGGCTCGTAGCAAATTATATATACCCTCCTCTCTAAGGTGAGGGGATAATTATAAGCTGTTAACTTTTGTCATGTCACTTAATATTGCGTTTTGCGAAATGTTTGTTCACTATTGCAAAAATTTATGGAGTACTAGCAGGACCCGAAGTGGATTTAAGACTTCCAATCCAGCTCATTTTTTGACCAATTACGGTTCAAACGGGATCACGGTCCAGTCCCAATCAGAAAATAATAACTCCAATTTTTTTATTTGGGCGGGGCAATGCACCCTCAATCAAGAACTAATATAGCCTGAAAACTTCTTCAAAATCGGTCCATCCATTTTGGAGTCCTAACATACACACATCCATTTTTATACATATAGATACTATAAGAAAAATCATACTTCCCCTTTACTAATGATTATAAAATAAATTATTTGATGAATATATAAGTATAATTAATGATATCCCGATTATAAATGTATAATGAAAACGTGATGCGTTTTCGATTGAGAGATGGCTTTCGGTCTCTTGGAGTGTAATTGTAATATCCTAAGGAATAGAGTGCCCATTTGAGAAAAACTTATATTGAGAGTCTAATTACTTTTAGTTCCACATATTATTGGCCTTTATTTATCTTTTTTGTAATATTTTATTTTTTTTAAAGCCTGACTTGACTTGCATTTTTTCTCAGGACAAAAAATCGCAAAATTTTGTTCTTCCATTTTTTAAAGTGCTTTTTAAAGTTCTATAAATTCGAAATTAATAATTTAATTTAGCACCTTTTTTTCCCATTGCACAAATTTAACATTTTTCCCCCACTGTACCATATTTAACACTTTTTGCCCCACTGCACAGTGTTTAATTTTTCCACCATTGTACCATATTTAACCCTTTTGGACCCACCATATTTAACAAATTTTTGTCCCGCTGTACCATATCTAACAAATGTTTTGTCCCACTGCACAAATTTAAAATGTTTTCCCCTCTGTACCATTTTTGCGCCACTATAGCATATTTAACACAGTTTTGCCCCATTGTAAAATATTTAACACTTTTCCACCACAGTACCATTCTTCGCCATGTTTGCCTAAAAAAATCTCCTTGTGTCTAGTCTACATTCCAATGGCTACCCTCAAGCCAAATTTGACGATTCAAGCTCTTGCCATTTGGATTTGGCGTTGGTACCATATTTATCCCTTTTTGTCCCAATGTGCGCGTAAATTTTTGAATTTCGAAAAATCCAGATTCATACCGATTCTTCGCCCTAGGCGCTACGCTCGCACCCTCACTACCATCCTAGCTCCAGACGTTTGGATTTGGCTGTGAAAGCATATTTTTTTTTTATTTTTTTTTGACCCATGCATTATAATTTAATTAAATTATTTTTTTTTTAATAATATTGAGAAAGATGGAGTTAAGTAAACAATGAGAAAAGCAAACTGGACATATAATACATATTACGCCATGGGGAAGAAGGAAAATTTTCTTAAAAACAGAAAATCTGGTCTCCTGAAAAATTTTTAAAATGTCAGTTACGTCAGTTGGTCATCCAAGTGACGATATAAGTCAAACAATCAATGCTATGGTACTTAATAACTCTCAACAGTGTATACAAATATTGACAACATTCCCTATCCCTTCTAACACTGACAATGCCAGATTTGTAAACAGTGATAGGAATTCTTATAAAGTCTTGGAAAAACGCTTTCCTTTGAAATGTCAACAATGGACTGAAAGCAGATAATATTAAATATCGTTTGTATGATTATTTAGAAATATTTGAGTCCAGTTGTATATGAAACAATCATTTCTTTCTTTCTTTGCTTTTGAACTATTATAGTTCCATTGAACCTGGACTGTGCGGGAAATGATATCTTGACATAAGTGAATGTTCTTCGTTCATATGCTTTAACATATCACACACATACACACACAATTCATACAAGTACCCACATATCTGTATATATGTGAATAGCTGTATATTCGATATTTTCAGGTACGTCAGTTGCAATCCCGTGTCATTTTGCCGTTTCCACTTCACTCCATGCCACTCCATGAATGCAGATACTTGTGTAGAAATATCTGTGGGGTTTGGCCGTGTATGTGTGTGTGTGTCGTTGTGTGTTTGAGTTGGTGCGCAGAGTTTAGGATATATTTTGGAAACAATTTCCTTACAAAGAAAATACTTTCGAGGATTATCTTGAGCTGGAAAATGCTGAAGTATGCAAATACGAAGTACGAACAGAAGAACATGCATACACAAGACACCTGCAAAATGCTAACAGAAATTTCAATAAAATTTCTACAAATCCACATTCTGTCTAACGGGAACATGCACATGCAGGCGGCGGCACCTGCACACAAACCGAAACAGATGCATTTTTTTTCTTGAAGGTTAGAATATTTTAAGGGCCTTCAAGTGGAGAGAGAAATTTTGCAAAATAGAATTAATTTTATTATCCTTTACCACTAATGGGGAAATGATACCCATTTTTAATTGGGTTATTGTTTGGCAAACTTTGTATACCCTACACAGGGTATTATGACTTTGTGCATTTTTTTGTAACACCCAAAAGGAGAAGAGATGGACCCATTGTTTATTATACCGATCGACTTGTAATCACTTTCTGAGCCGATTTAGCTACGTCCGTCTGTCTGTCTGTCTGTCTGTCCGTATGTCTGTAGATGTAATCAAAGTGCAGGTCGCAATTATGGTCCGATCTCAACGAAACTTTGCACATATCTTTCATTTGGCCTAAGGACTATGCATATTGAATTTGGTTAAAGTCTGTACAGATTTACATATAGCTCCCATATATATGTACCCCCGATTTGGCATATATGCACTGCATAATCAACATTTTTGAACCAATTTGTGCAAAAATTGAGATAATGCAAAATTTGGGGGAAATCGGTTCAGATTTAGATGTGGCCCCCATATATATGTTACCCCCGATTTGATATGTAAGCGCTGTAGAAACTGTATTTTATATCCGATCACGGCGAAATTCGGCAGAAAGAGGTTTCTTATTACATGAAGGAATACTGCCAAATTCGGAGAAAATCGGATCAGATTTAGATATAGCCCCCATATATATGTTAGCCCCGTTTTGACAGAGCTGTTGAGACTGTATTTTATATCCCATCAGTACGAAATTCGACAGAAAGGGGTTTCTATTTTACATGAATGAGTATTCAGGGAAAATCGATTCAGATTTATATATAACCTCCATATATGTGTTTCTCCTGATTTGGTTACAAAGCGCTATAGAAGTTGTACTTTACTTCCGATCATTACAAAATTCTCCAGAAAGATCTTTCTCAATTTAGGAACGAATATTGCTTAATTTAGCGATTATCGGTTCAGAATTAGATATATCCACATATATATCGTCCCATCAATATAACAATAGCCTATAATACACTATGCTATTATTATATTGAAGGGACGATATGTTCTTACCCATTTACCAATTATTCCAAATTATTATCGCAATGATCCTTATCGCATTGTTGAGAGGTGTATTATATAGTCGGCCCCGCCCGACTTTCTGTCTTTCCTTACTGGTTTATATATCCGTTTAACAACACTTACTGTGCCCTTATCCGTGGTCATCAACCTTTATTCAGATCATCGAACCTTAATCCGATCTTTAATACATTGTGAAAGTCGTCGCATATTCTTAAGAATTCCACAACGAAACAGATTTTCTGTCGGATCAAACAGTTGGAGTTGTATTAACGTCAATATGGGTGAGGATTATACTTTCAATGTTTAATGCAAAATAGTATATATGTAAGTTTCTTTTTATAATAGGGGCCCCCATGGGAGGCCTATGAAATACCGATATAGATTGTATGCGGCATTGTACAGTTAAGTCGATGGCGCTATAGTCGGGTAGTCAGCTGAAGAAAAATAAAACGGAAAGGAATTCAGACAGAAAAAGTTTCATTTCGATAAGAAGTATTTAGTAACGTAAATTCATGTTACACATAACGAAAGTATTGCAAAATGTTCTATTGATTTGATTTACTTCCCCGTAAGCACCCAATTTATAACAAAAGAATCCAGGTATGGATAGATGGATGGATGGTCGGAAGGATGGATGGTTGTTACCTATAATTCCGCACAAACAGACTTACGTATATACTCGTCCTTGCAGGCAGACTGAAGATAACAAAGCTAACCCACTGACAGTTAAATGCAGATAGACAGACAGACAGAAGGACAGACACGCCGATGGACTGATAGACCGATGTCTGGCAAAAAGGCACTTCGTTGAATCGAGAATGGACGGACTGAAGGACAGACGGAAAATGAAGTATGGATGGATGGTTGGATTTTTCTCGAATAACTAAAAGACATCTGCATCTTTACGGATGCACACAAAAAAATACCATCTGCATGAGATGAATCTTCAGATCTGTGTCTGGCTACAATAGTGTCTGTGTTTGTGTGACTGGACTTGGCGTCATGGCTCCAAAGCAGTGCTTCGATTATGTTCCCTACACACTCACTCTCACACACACACACACACATTGACAGTATGTTGAAAAAACTATTTTTACATAAATATGTAGGTTTGTGTGAAGGTATGTAAATGCCATTGTCCGTTCATTGAGCTTTTTGTGCAGAATGTAAACAACAACAGCAAAGAATGCAAATTGAGAAAAAAATGTATAAGAACTTATATTTATAAACAATATAAAATATATACGAATACATGTTCGTTGTGTTCAATTCTACATACATATCTACAAACGAGGAAGGGTCAAATAAGTATAATGCAAATGTAGCCATTGCGACAGGATTCCATATTCAGAAATTCAAAATTGTGAGGTCCCAGGTCGCATAGACAAGTTTCATTTTATGAACCTGAAGTCATCATTTTTGGCAATTGACAGGAAGTCTTCCTAATTATACGAAAACTAGCTTTTTAGTAACTTCATTGATCCATTTTTGAAAAAATCCATTATTACTTATACTTTAAAAAATTTGGAAGCTGTCACCGATCTTTTAACGACTGTAAATACATAGATACCTCCAAAGTATGCCAAAAACAATTGAAAGAAGGAAGACAACTTACACTGTACAAAAATTTCAAAACACCCTTTTGCAATATTCCTACAGAAATGTTATTCATACGACCCTGTGGCCGAAGCAATAACAATACCAGTAAAGATGGGTTTAACTGGAATTTGACTGTTTTTTGGAATTTGAGATAAATCTTGGGCTTTGGTGTATTCTGACCAGAGAATGAATCCGAGCCAAAATTGGCGGCGGCGGCTGCCATTGAAAATTATAGATCGGCGGTGGCGGCTAGGCGGCTAAGCCGACATAAAATTTACTTTCGGCGGCTCTATGATAGACATTTTAAAATTTAAAATAATAGTTGAAAAGTTAAGCTCTGGTACTTATTCTTAAATAATAGATGTTTTTAAGTTAACTGTATGATATTGTGAGGTAAAAAAATCATCGAATCCATGCCGCTAGGCGGCTCTATGATATACTCTATTTTCAAAGTATGCTAAAGCTATGTATAGACGATTGTCAGATCGAACAACTTTATCAACCCTGTTAAAGTGCCGCAAATGTACGGACAGTGACAGATAGTTAGGCAAAGGTGAAGACGATTGCAAGAAACCGTTACAATTTCATATATTTAAAATATATTTTGTAAATATATTTATATGCAGGATTGTCAATAAAAATATTTTATAGGCAGTGGCCAATAAAATGCTTTTCTGACACTGGCGCCGTTGTCACATGCATAAACTTCGCACATACTACAATCTGCAAATTATCTCACAACGACTTTTCTGCCAACGTTGCAAGACAAAAATTGTATGTTCACACGGTTGTACGTTCAAAGGGTTGCATTTTTCCACCATTCTTCTATACATAGCTTAAGTCGAAATAGGTTGTTTCCAGGAGAGGCGAATTGGCGTTTTAGTGAAATTTTAAATTTGTGTGGAATTACCTTGTGGTTTAAATAGAATGACATCTACTGTTTTCAGCTTAACTTGATTGATTCTTTAGAATGGAGGTATTAATTTATATGTTATACTATTCTTTAATACTCCATTGATTTTTTTCCGAAAATATTTGTATCTCTATATGTACATAATCTAATAATAAATCTTATTATTTCTTTAAAAAAGAATTTTTATAATTATTTTTCTATTACTATCAATTTTATGATTTTTAAGACATGTTAAGCTACCGCTTGTGACAATAAACGAATCAAAACGAAAATAACTCACTTCCATATCGTCCACCCAATAAATGAATAGTGTATAATTTATTTGTCGTTTCGAGAAAATCATATTTAAAGTTTTTGTGAAATTGAAACTCGATATTATTATTTATTAATGAACAATTTCAAACACCCAATAACCAAATTTGTGGAAGTAGAATTTCAACAGATATAGAACCAATTGAGTAGATTCTTAGAATGCAATAAAAATAATAGTGTATATGGGTACAAATTATTCTTCTATTAAGGGGACGATATATCTGCTATATAGCTATTTGCTTATCAAAAATGTAAATTGTATCTATCCATATTTTAAAGTTTTTCTATGGAACGGCAGCTGTGTTTCAGCCGATTTGAGCCGCAAAGATCGGCGGCGGCTTCGGCTGGTGAAAAAAGGTCGGCGGCGGCTAAAATCGGCGGCTCGGCTCGGCGGCTTCATACTCTGATTCTGACACATATAGTACAATTTTATGGCTAAGATTGTTGTGGAACGTTTGATGCTCGCCCTCCCCTCTTTAGCAGTGTTTTTTATGTATTAAAATAGAGCCAGAAGGTTATTATGTTCCACAAAAATAATGTGCCCTGTCTGTCCGTCCGTCCGTCCGTCTGTCCGTCCGTCCGTCCATCCGTCCGTCTGTCCGCCCGTCCGTCCGTCTGTCCGTCCGTCTGTCCGTCCATGTATTCATGTGATCAAAGTACATGTCGCAATTATGGTCCGATCTCAACGAAACTTTGCACATATATTTCTTTAGGCCCAAGGACGTTCCCTATTGAATTTGGTTGAAATCGGTTCAGATTTACATATACCTCCCATATATATGTACCACCGATTTGGCATATATGCACAGTATAAGCAACATTTTTGAATCGATTTGTACAAAAATTGACAGAGAGTAGTCTCGTGATACACTGAGAGACAATACAAAATTTGGGGGAAATCGGTTCAGATTTAGATATATCCCCCCATATATATATGACCCCCGATTTGACATGAAGCGCTGTAGAAACTGTATTTTATATCCGATCAGTACGAAATTCGGCAGAAAGAGGTTTCTTATTACATGAAAGAATGCTGCCAAATTCGGATAAAATCGGTTCAGATTTAGATATAGCCTCCATATATATGTTAGCCCCGATTTGACATCTAATCGCTGTAGAGACTATATTTTTATCCGATCAGTACCAAATTCGACAGAAAGAGGTTTCTATTTTACATGAATGAGTATTCAAGGAAAATCGATTCAGATTTATATATATATTCCTCCTGATTTGGTTACAAAGCGCTATAGAAGTTGTACTTTACTTCCGGTCATTACAAAATTCTCCAGAAAGATGTTTCTCAACTTAGGAACGAATATTGCTTAATTTAGCGATTGTCGGTTCAGAATTAAATATATCCACATATATGTATATGTTCTTACCCATTTACCATTTATTCCAAATTATTATCGCAATGACCTTTATCGCATTGTTAGGGAGGTGTAGGGTATTATATAGTCGGCCCCGCCCGACTTTCTGCCTTTCCTTACTGTTTCTATGTGGTAAGGTGTTCTTAGATGAACTGCATAGGGAATCTGAAACCTGGCTATTAGTATATCTACTAACTAAAAGCGGCTATACGGCTCTTAGTATAGTAGATATAGAGAAAAATCCAAAAAATCCCATTTTTAGGGATTTTCAAAATTATTTTGGGAATTGTGGGATTGACTTTTGGAAATTTAATGTTTCGCGAATTACAATCGATTTGTGATATCAAGACCTACAAACTCCAAATATTTATTTGGAATATGTCCATTTTTACAGATTTTTTTTGTCGTTTTTACATTTATCTCTGCATTTGAAAAGTGATTTTTTCACTTTTTTCTTGACCCTGTCCTAGCATTTGCATAATATCAGTGCAGAATATAAACCGATTTCTCTCCCATCAACGTATATGAACTGACAGCAAAATTTGCCACATTATGTTATATGTGTTCGGTCAAATGTGCCCACTTATGGTCATATCAATTTATATTTTCAAAATATGGGCAATTTTTGTATTTTATTGCGAAAAGGTATATGTACAGGGTGGGCCTAAAGAAACCAAGGGGTGTAAAAGTTTAATAACTTTTTCGTTTATTAATTTTTTATTATTTTTTCTTTCAGATTATATAGACAACACTTGGAGAATTTATAATGGAGAGCTTCACAATTGAACAGTGAAGCAGAACAATAGAATTTTATTATTTAAACCAGAGATCAATTATTTTAACGCAAAGAGCATATCGTCGAAATTTTAACGTCAGAATTTCGCCCTCTGAAGCAATGATTCGTTGCATAGTTGATCGTCATCACCAACATGGCAGCGTAGGAGATTTGTCTCGAACCGGTAGACCACGTGTAAGTCACACTGCGGAAAATATTGAACAAGTACAGCAAAGTGTTAACGAAGCACCAGAAACATCTGTCAGAAGGCGTTCTGCTCAGCTAGAAATGTCTCGTACGTCACTACGGCGCATTTTAAAAAAAAATTTACAGTTATACCCATATAAGGACCAATTGGTGCAAGAATTTAAACCCCCAGATCATCGGCAACGTCTAAATTTTGCAGTTAAATTTCAAGAGTTGGCCAGAAATGAAATCAACTTTATCAAAAATTTGATTATGAGTGATGAAGCTCATTTTCATTTGAATGGCTTTGTTAATAAGCAGAACTGTAGGTTCTGGGATTCTCAAAATCCAAGAGCCATTCATCAACGCCAATTGCACCCCATCAGGTGTACAGTATGGTGTGGGATCACATCTGAAAATGTCATGGGCCTTACTTCTTCGAGAATGAAGATGGAAGTGCTGTAACAGTAAATGGAGAGCGGTATCGGTTTATGATAGAAATTTTTTTACGTCCTGCTCTTGAAAACAGACCTGGTATGTGGTTTCAGCAGAACGGAGCCACTGCCCATATTGCCCGAGACACAATGGCACTTTTAAGTCAAATTTTTGGAAAGCGAATAATTTCCAGAAATTCGGAAATTATTTGGCCAGCGCGATCGCCAGATTTGACAGCACCCGACTATTTTCTTTGGGGTTATTTGAAGGAGCGAGTGTATGTGAACAAGCCAGAGAAAATCCTTGAACTCAAGGCAAACATTGTTGCAGAAATTCGAACGCTACAGCCACAAGTTTTGAAAGGTGTTATGGAAAATGCTCTAAAAAGAGCCCATCAGTGCGAAGCTGAAAACGGTGGTCATTTAAGAGACATTATTTTTCATACTTAGTGTAAAAAAATTTGCCTTTTGTATATTATATAATCTGGAAGATAAAATAAAAGCAAATTAATAAACGAAAAAGTTATTAAACTTTTACACCCCTTGGTTTCGTTAGGCCCACCCTGTAGTATTTTGGAGATACAGAGGAATATATAAAAAGAAAGTATGTATAACATATTTATATTTTTCTTAAAGGACAAAAAATTGTAGAAGTAGTGTTTTACAAACTGTATGTTAGTATAACAGAATTTGGGAAAAAAATCCTTTTTTGGAGATTTTCTAATCTATTTTGGGAATTGTGGGATTTACGTATACATATGTAATACGTAATAGTAGGATTAGCCTTGATTTCTGGTGTCAAGATGTACAAATTACAACAAAAATAATTGAGATATATTATTTTCAATGTCCAACAAATTAGGACTTTTTGATTAGCGACCCCATAATTCTGAAAGGGCATATTGAGTAGATCATTTTTGTAGAATAAATTTATGGTCCAGCTGGTCTGAGTTTTTTTACAGTGGGTCAAAGTTTTTCTTTTTTGGTCGAAGGGAGCATTATACTAAATGAAAAAAATTATGTAAGTTAATGTCTGAGAGATTTCTTAGTGGAATTTTATGAGGATTATTTTTGTGGAAGATCTTAGCTCCCATCTTAATGGGTCAAATTAACCTTTTTTGAAAAAATCTAAAAATTACTTTCAAAAAGGACATTACAAAATTTAAATTTTCTACTAAATTTTTTGGGTAGACAACAAAAGTTTCTTGTTGATGGCAAAATATTGCAATTTGATATACCCGTTGAGACAAAAGTTATAGGCATTTGAAGTTATACTTTACAAACAAATTATCTTCGTTAACAATACAATAAATGACAAAAACCCAAAAAATACTTTTGGTAAAGTATAACTTCAAATGGCCATAACTTTTGTCTATAGTCCTTTTGTTGGCAGAAAAAATTTATTTGTTTGCATTACGTTTCTTAAAACATGGAAACGTCACCAGGCGTCACTACAAAATTTTTTTAATTGACTTTACTTGCTTAATTATTTACAACTTTTTAAATTGTGCATCGGTTTTTTGGGAATGGTTTCATTTTATTCATAAAAAAAATTAAAAAAAAACTACTCGATATGATTAAATGGTCCCCTAGTACCCTTAAGTTCACACCGCAATTAAGACCTATTTTGGGTCATGCTGTTAAGGGGAATATAAACCTTCTACATAGATCTGCTTTGCAAAATATTTATGTGTCCAATTTTTTTTCGAATCTCAATTTTTTACGAATACAATCCTATGAACGTAATGGATGGATGTATTTTGAAGCACTTGTTTTCACAATCTTACCTTTGCTATCCTCGTAGTCACTCGAAAGAGAATATTGTTGATCTATATTTGTTTTTATGGCGTTATTCACAAAGCATAGAGTTTATACCCAAAATGCTACAAAACGCTTTTAGAATTTTCAACTACAACGAGTACAAGACCTACACAGGGAGAGAGGTAGAGAAAGAGAGACAGAGGGAAGCCCATATTTCCATACAAACTCATAGTCAGACACGGCACCGAATGCCTTTTGTGTGTGGCACGTCCTTTTTTAATGTCCGTTTCTATATAATATTCTTATGGTTGTAAGGATAAAAGTGTTGTGTATGTTTGTGTGCATATATAGTGTGTTGCACACTTCAATGAAACCTACAATAAAATATTTATTTGCATCATAATTTGCTTTCTCTGTAGCCAACAATTACGTGCGTTGTTACATTTACTGTTGTTGTTGTCAGTTTGCTGCATACTCTCGAATATTCGTAGTGTAGTTGTCCTGGCAGAGACATTTTTAGCAAAGCTGAAGTAGATCCCCTTTGAGTAATGCATCCTTTCATGGTTCACTGACATTGAATTCGTCCATTTGCCCATTCATTCCATACCCCGAAAGGAAAGGAGAAGGCATTTCCACACATGTCGCATTTTAAATGCTGACTGCATTTTTCTATTTAGTCGTTGTGTTTGCTCGCAAGGATATGGCATCACATCCTGTTTTCTTTTTTTTCACTATTCACAAAATGTTCACAAGATTTTCCACTTCATAATTCCCTTTTTGTCATTGGACTTATGGCGATTGTTGTTGATATACTCGTGCGTGTATGTACATATGTACATACATAGATGTTGAGGAAAATAAAGACGTGATTATTTGATTCACTTTTTTCTATAACAATATTTGGGATTCCTTGAATTCTTCTTAACATCACTGCAATGCAAGTAATTTCTTTATATAGTATTGAATTTAAATTGTATTGAAATTTGGAGACAAGACTTATCACTTATACGTACAATCTGTAAAAAGAATTCTTTTACATCGCAGAAAATCGGCCTTCTTATAATTTTTTGGGGAAATTTGTAAAACAAAATAATTATTTTTAAGATACCCAAAAACAGCAACAAAAATACATTTTCACATAACAGTTTAATCTCTATTTTTTTGTCGAGTTCATATGTAGGTTATTTGTGAGCAATTTTGTATACCATTCTGCTGTTTTATATTTGTCGACTAGCAATGCAATTTGGAAATTCTAATAAAATATCAATAAAGACTAGGTTTCCAACCTGAACAAATCGGATGTTAAAACTCTTTCTTGACATTCTGTATTTGTATTGAGCAGCGCGTTAATATTGTGAAAGCCTTGTACGAAAATGGGCCTTCAAATCAAAATGCATTTAAACGAGGCACATTTTCACCTCAGTGGATTCGTTAACAAGCAGAATTGCCGCATTTGGGCAAATGAGAATCCACGAGTGATTTTTGAAAATCCGATGCATCTACAAAGAGTGACTGTTTGGTGCGGTACTTCTTCGAAAATGAGGTCGGCCAAGAAGTTACCGTGATAATGGACATCTTGCGGCCAGAAATTAAGGATATGGACCTGGACGATATGTGGTTTCAACAGGATGGTGCCACTTGCCATACAGCCAACGCTCTCACGTCGTGGCGATGTTAATTGGCCGCCACGATCATATGATTTGACACCGTTGGACTTCTTTTTTCGGGATATTTAAAAGAAAAAGTTTACGTCAATAAGCCAAGAACAATTAAAGAGCAAAAGGATGTGATAATTCGGCACATTATGTCTCATTATATACATTATGTCATTGAAATAGAAGTATGCCACTAAAGCCGTGGCGAGCATTTGGCCGATATGTTTTTCACATGTAATTCTATCATAATAAAAATATTTGGACAATTGTCCGAAAAGTTTTTGATTTATTTACAATTAACACCCTTTAAGTATATACCATCGTCACACTAAAGTGAGGGAATAAAAATATGACAACGAGGTTGCATTCGTCCAGTAACAATAACTTTAATATACTTAATTAGTTTCATAACAACACTGTCCAACAGCATTTTGGGAACAGAATAGCGACCCTATAGATTTGAAAGGACATGTTGAGTATATCATTTTTGTAGAATAAACTTATGGTCCAGCATTTTTTGGTCGAAAGGAGCATTACGGGTTGCTATATATATTTCTGGCCTAGGCAACACTAAGTGTTGCCTGGCGCCATCTGACATTTCCATTAGAAAGTTTGACATTTTTGAGCATAAACGTACTCAGGATGTTTTGACGTACGACCATCATTTGTGTTGTTTACAGTGACTTGAAAAAACAATTTGGCAATAAACTGGAATTAACTCGTGAACATTTTCGTGCGATCATTTTTCACAACTTTCGACGTGGATTATCACGACAAGAGTGTATCGATGAACTTAACTCTTTGTATGGCGATGAAGCACCATCCTATAGGACTGTGAAAAACTGGTTGAATGAATTTAATCGTGGTCGACGCTCGCTCAGAGACGAAAAACGGGCGTTGTGCCAGAGAACATTGATGCCGTGCGTGAACTTATAATGCAAGATCGTAATGTGACATACCGTGAGAAAGAGGCATCCTTGGACATTTCCTCCACCAGCATACATTCGATATTGCATGAACACCTGGCCGTAAAAAAGGTTTGTTCTCGTTGGATCCCGCACAATTTGACAATCGCTCAAAAAAAGGCTAGTGTCGATTGGTGCACAGAAATTTTGAAAAAATACGATCGCGTTGCTTCAAAAAACGTTTATAAGATCGTCACAGGTGACGAATCTTGGATCTATGAACCAAATCCAACGAAAGTTGTTCGTGGAAGAAGCACTTCGAAGCAAATGGTCGCCTGTTTCTTCTGCAAAACTGGTCATGTGGCGACTGCTCCGCTTGAGCAACGTAGGAGGTCAATTCTGAGTGGTACACCACAATTTGTTTGCCTGAAGTCTTCGGAGAAATTCGAAAAATGAGCAAGAGAAGACGAATCATTGTGCACCATGACAATGCGAGCTCTCACACATCGGCTCAAACCAGCGCCTTTTTGACCGGCACAAACGTCGAATTGATGGGTCATCCGCCGTACAGCCCTGACTTGGCACCCAATACTTCTTTTTATTCCCGCACATCAAGAAAATAATGCGTGGTCATCGATTTTCGTCGTCAGAAGATGCTGTTGAAGCGTTCAAAAACTATGTTTTGGAGGTGTCTCAATCGGAGTGGAAAAAGTGCTTCGACAATGGGTTTGAGCGCATGCAAAGTATATAAATCATGCTGGAGAATACTTTGAAAAACAATAAAACCATTTTGGATGATAAATATTCGCATTTTCATTATTAGGCCAGAAATATATACAGCAGCCTCCGTATACTAAATGAAAAAATTCTGTAAAATTATGTCTGAGAGATTTCTTATTGTCAGAGTTACATAGTGGAATTTTATGAGGATCATTTTTGTGGAAGATCTTAACACTCTATCTCCCCCATAAGTTTATTCTACAAAAATCCAGAAAAATGCAGTCGCGGTGACCATGTCATAAAACTTCGTAGAGGCAGAAAAGGTCCTAATAATTTCATATGTATTCCAATAGATTGAATCAAAACATACATAAAACAATTGGAATTAAATATTTTATGACTCAACTATTTTTAATTTATTAATTTTTATACATTAAGTGGTTTAGGACCTTCGGACACCTTTATGTAAAAGCTAATTTTAAGGCCTCATACGCCACTGTATTTTTATTTCCTTTTTGGAATCCTAAGGAATTTCTTTGCATCGTATATTTGTGGGCCTTAGGTCCTTTTTTTGAGGTCGACTAGGTCGATTAATCGGACCTAAAAGTCGACTTTTTCATAGTCGATTAAATTAACATTGTCATTTTAAAGTATGTTGATATTCTTCTAAATATGTTAAATTATGGAATTGTAGTACATTGGATAGCGATAAAAACTGAATATATTAATAACACTTTATCCTTTCCAAAAATGCTGATATATCATCACCAGAAATGCCTCAAAAAAACGAAAATTCGTTTTTCGTCCAAAAATCACGACTTTATTGAAGAAAAAGAAGAAAAAAAGACGTAACATCGAGTGCTCGTTTCTGATAAAGCACTAAAGGCGTTGCCCACATTGTATTAAACAGAACGTACTGTATTCATCTATGTTACCTTTGAAGTTGTTCTCTTGTTGCTGTTTTGAGGTTCTATGCCAAATATAGTACATTTGACTAAAATATGTCTTCTATCCATGCGAGTATGTGGGGCTATATGTAAATTTGAACCGATATTGTTAACACAGATGTTAACTGGTAAAATAAGATACTCTTTACCAAATTTCATGAATATCGAAAGGAAATTATATCTTCTATAGAGGGTATAAGCTAAATCGAAGGTACATTCATATATATGAAGATATCTGGTTCTAAACTGATATTCAAATAGTTGAGAGATTTTTGATCGTTCACGTTGACGAAAGAAAATAAGTTACAGAAACAGGCCCTATATCTAAATACGGATCGTCTTTCTTTTTCAATACGAATTGTAGATATGTGCAAAATTTCTTTGAGATCGCGCTATATTTGCGAACTGCACAGCTAAATCGGTTCAGAAAGTGATTATAAGTCGATCGGTATAATAACCGATTGTCTATATCTCTTCTTCTTTGGGTGTTAGAAACAAATGCATAAAGTTATAATAAATTGTACCACAGTGTGGTGTATGGGAATTAAATATACCATTCCGTACTTACTATAAGTATACCACACTGTGTTACTTTACTACTCTCTGAGCCGGGGCTGCGGAAAATACGAAGCGAAGCACCAATGTGCTATGTATTACAGTGTAGAATAAAAAATACTTTTTTATTAGTGAGAATGTTGACCATTTGCAAAAATGTTACTAGAAGTTACACTATGGGGTCATCGGTCACACTTTTCAAGAGCCAGCCACACGATACAGATTACAAACATCTTCAAATGTCCCGAACATACATACTTATATATATGATCGCCGATCTCTTTGGCCAAGAGTAAATTATTTATACATTCCCTTCCCTATGTCACGAAGACTCATCATTTGTATTCCTTTAAAATAAGAGAATTATCTCTGAACCCAAAGATGTTAATAATAAGAACGACATACATTCGTCAAATAAATACAACACCAATAAAGCAAATTTAATAGTGCTTTGAAAGAAGTTGTGCAAAAGTGGTGAGAAATAAGTACTTCCCCTCCGCGACAAGCCCTTGTTAAATTCATTGGTGAAAATCCAAATTAGAACAACTTCCGGATCATAAGTTGGGGATTTTAATTGCTTCTTTGGATGCTATTTTTTTGCTGGGTAAAAATATCCCAACTTCAAAGAACTATAAAACAAAAAATTCGAACTAACTTCGAAAACCCCTTTGGGGGTTCTGTTATACCATAGATGTACTATCATGTACAATTGGTCTCGTTCGGCAAAGATTTTTTGTTACACAGTGTTATATTCAGTCAACATATGCTGTTTATCCGTCAATCCAGTCAAAAGTTATGCCCGAAACAATTAAGATCATTTGATTTACATTATAAATAAATTCCATACAAATTAAAAAAAAAAACTTACTTAATGCTGAAAAACTACCGGTTTCGACTTAGCATACTTTGGAATGGAGGTATCGATATGTGATAATATTTTTCTAATTATTGCTTATGTGCCAAGACAAGGTGCGAATGACAATTTCGTTATGATAATACAACACTCATACGCTCACAATATATGTACAAGGAACACGATCAAATTGTGTGTCAACTTATGTGATTTACTGGGGTTTTCAATTGGGACATAACAATTTCGTATATTTATGTCAACGCACCCTCAAACATTTTTAATGATGTTTCAATGTCAAAACGTTAGTCGAAGTCAACATTTTCATCATGGTTAAGTTCACTTACGTGAAGCGTTTGGAAATCATTAAATCAGTTCTCCGACCGTAATAATCATCTTCAGAAATGAAGCTCATTTCTGGCTGAGTGGTTTTGTCAATAAACAAAATATGCGTTATTGGACAGCAATAAAACCACATGTGATTCAGGTGACACAATTGCATCCACAATTGACCGAAATCGAATTTCATTCTTAAAATGTAACATTTTCACTACACCTGGAATAAATTTGAACTGTATGTATATCTTAAATAGTCTGTGTTTTATTAATATTTAAAATTGTTATAATATATTTACAAAAATATTCGCAGATACTATTATATCCTCCGCCGTAGGATGGGGGGTATATTCATTTTCTCACTCCATTTGTAACACCTCAAAATATTGCTCTGAGACCCCATAAAGTATATACATACATATATATTCTTAATCGTCTTAAAGTTCTAAGAGATTTAGCCATGTCCGTCTGTCCGTCCGTCCGTCTGTTGTAATCACGCTAGGTGGCTGAAATTTTGTATAGATATCGGTTCACATTTTGATATAGCCCCCATATATAGCAGCTGTCCGATTTGACTTAATAACGTCATAGAAACCTGAAATTTGGAAATATGACTTTTTGTGCCCAAAACCATTCAGATGCTATCCATTGTGGAGGGTATGTAAGATTCGGCATGGTCGAATTTAACGTTTACTTGTTTTTTATTCACTTAATCCGAATGATGAACTGTGTGTTTTGAAAGTGGCGTAAGCGAAATTTTTACGTCAGCGAAATTTTTTTCACGAATCTGAAAATCGTGTGAACACATTACGTGGTCATTGTAAGATAATTGTCAAATACTTTTTATTGTGAAATGTGCGAAGTTTATGCATCTGACAATGGCGCCATTGTCAGAGAAATATTTGTATTCGTTGAAATTTTAAGGTTTTCTTGCAATCGTTTGAACTGACAATTTACCTTTTGCTAAAAAATTGCAAATGTCAGTACAGTACTACCACATTGTAAAATTCGACAATCGTGTGTACATCGCTTTAGACTTTTAAAATCAGTGGAAATTTACGAACACATTTTTGAGTGTAGAAATTGTTTTTTCAGCATACTCGGGCATTTAGTAATAGTATAATTAAAATTTGTTTGGAAAATAACATTTTTATAGAGGAATTATTGCGATTCGGACACTTTCAAAGCAAATATGAGTCGGAATATTATTTTTGGCTAAAATGTTTATAAACAGTTACAAATATATGTAAAAAAAGATCTCGCTATAATTTTTTTTTAATTCTTTTTTTTTACATTTTGAGGCCTTTTAATTTTTGAAAAAATTAAAAAAATGAGTTTTTGTGTTTTACGAAATTTGAAATTGCTCCCGATCGGCTGAACCGATTTTTGCAAAGTTTACTTTGAACAAATTTTTTTTCGTCATATAGTCACATGTTGATACGGATGAAATCGGTGCATATTGTGATCCGATATTTACAAAATACTGGCACGCGGTAAGGGAAAAAATGAAAAATTAAATTTGTAATTGCAGATATCTCGGTAACTATACGAGATAATTCTTAGGTGTAAACAGTTAGACCCTGGTTAGTAGAACACACACAAGAAGTAATTTTATAAATCGGAAGAGAAAGACGAGTTACACGCGCTTGAACATTTTCTTCAGCCCATGTGGCCAACTTTGAGGCCTTCTAGCTCCGCCTCTGTCTGACATAGGGGGCCCAAATATAAAACTTAACTTCTCTAACACCTCTTCGCAATCGGTTGTTTGGTTAAGAAACGATGGAATTATTTCCCCTATTTGAATTCGTACCACTGTGCAATGTTTTGCAAAAACAGACAGAAAATTGTCAGACTAGTCTTGGTATTTCGTCCATAACTTTTACAAATATTGAGTCTCACAAAAATATTTTAGTGTTCTGGATTTGTGAGAGTTCGACGAATATTCTGTGAAAATTTGAAGAAAGTCGAGGGTGGAGCAATTTTTTCTACAAAGGTTTTTAAAAAAAACGTTCGTAAAATTTTTTTTTAAAAATTAAAAATTTTTTTTTTAAATATGGCGCATTTTGTTCTCTTTAAAACAAAGTAACATCGGTTTAGCCATTCGAGAGCAATTACAAATTTCGTATAACACAAAAACTCATTTTTTAAAAATGATAGCGAGTTCTTATTTTACCTATTTGTAAGTGCTTATAAACATTTTAGCCAAAATAAACTACATAGGTCGATATTAAATATTCTGACCCGTATACAAGTGTCTACTGGATTGTATTGCAACACTTCTATAGTCATCAGTGCGAATGATTATTTTATACGATAATACAAAACACATATGCACCCAATGCACAGGGAATACCACCAAGTTGCCGGTCAACTTTTTACGTTATCATACAAATATTCACAAGTATTATTTTATTATTCAATGAATCTGTAGAGGGTGTAAAGGATGAATTTTTGACTGAAATTTTAAATTATGACGATAGTTGATAAGTGAGTGATTTGGCGTATTGGTTATAGTCAGTTAGTGAAATAAATGTTTCTATTTTATAAAATATTTTCTTTAATATAAACATATATATAGAAATGTTTATGGCGCGCTTTGAATTCAATGTGCTTTGTTGTAGGTATATTCTAGAAACTCATTCATTCTCTGCATTTTTTTTATTTATTAAAAATTTATTTTTTTTCAGGAAAAAAAAACAAAGTAAACTAATTTGAAGTTTTTTGCTTGATTTATGGATTTGCAGACTATTAAGGCGAAATAAAATTCAAACTTATGACAATTAGTTGTGGCGTGCATTCTGAATAAAAAAATTAAAATTTTTTGAACCTTTCCGCTTTTTGAATGGCCCCGTTTGCTGTTACGTCATTTCAAATTTAACTAATGAAATGTTAAATTTTAGATATTGAACTCTAAAATTTTGTAGGAATGTCTAGTTTAGTCTAATAGACTATAATCTATCATGAAATTAATTTTTAATTTTTTCGATGTTATGTCATTTTGTTTTTCAGATGACTATATATTACATTTCACAGAGAGTCAGACCTAGCTGTCGATTCACTCTGTCTGATTAAATTAATAAAAATTTATATTTTTTACAATAATTTGGTAAATCATATAAGAATTTGTCAGTAAATTTGGTCGCATTCCTTGGATATTGGGAGCGTATGAGTGTTGTATAATCATATTAAAATAATCATTCGCACTGCTGACCATAGAAGTAATGTCCAAAACCAAATGATTCGCCTTAAAACATGAACCATGAACTAGAAATTAAAACGTGTTTAAAATCTTTTCGAGAAATATGTATAATAGGAGCCAACACAATTTTCACTCTGTCCCTTATTAACTCAGTTAATGAAGCAGATGAAGGCAATCATCTTAACTCGGGTAACCATCAATGGCAATGGTGCAAATCAGTCATCACTCAGCGTAAATAAAATTGGCTTTTATTGCATATAAACATAAATTGTTTTTAAGGGTGATGGATGGGACGACGATGGGGGAGGGTTACACATTTTTGAGGATAACCTGAAAGGAAAATCGTGATATAAAACAGAAAAGGAGCATTTGAAAAATCGTAAAATATGAGAATCACCTGTTGTGAAATGAGCGGTATCACCATTCATTGCCCCATTTGAGAGGGGCAAATACTCAAGTCTATTGTGGCGGGTGTTCTGCTTTTCTCTTAATTTCTTATTTAAATTTTATGACTGACATCAAATTATCCATAAACTCAAATACAAACAAACTTCAAACTTTGTTTGCCTCAGTTAAGATTTCCTCAGAGAATCCGTTCGATTCCTCCCATTTGAGTCAATAAAATAAACACACTTTTTATCGTCTGTTTTGCATCAGAGATGGAATTCACAAAATTTATGAAAAGTGAAAATTAGAGAGAGAGAGAGCGGGGGAAAAAGGTTAAAACCATAATGCGAATGTAAACACAGAGCAATCTGCAATTCTATTCTTTGTTCGGAATGGAGTGGTAACGACGGTTGGCATTAAGGGCTAGTGAACGTTTATTGGTTCACTTGAAGGGGAAGAGGCAGGGGTCACAACTCTAAGAAATCCAGTGGGAATCCTGTGAGAATCATCCAGTCAAGGCACTGAGTGGAGTACCTTTTGGTGGTAGCAGCTGCAGTTAATTTCCGCACACAACGAGCAGAACTAATAGGTGGAACGAAGAGCCGAGTGCAAAGGAACAAAAGGAGAGCACGTCCTACAAAGCACTGGAGAGCTGAACTTCAGCTTCGAAGGAGTAAAACAAATCACAATTGATTGTGAATTATTGGCAGTGTAAGCAAGGAATTGTAAACAATACACTCCACTCCTGGGCAAGCAACACGAACGAGCATACATTGTGTTCGTGAAATGCCAACTGGACCATGACGTGATCAGGGCAGGACTTCAGCGGCAGGGCAGGGTATCCTCTTCTCGGCAGATGTTCCTAATGATGTTAAACGAATGATGATGTTTGTAAGGTGAAAATTACCAACAATGGCACATGGTGGTGCCAACTGACAGTTAATGGTTCACAATTCTATGGGCCATTCGAGCAACATGGCAACGAGGCATGGCGTCTGGAAAGCGAAAGGAACAAATAGAGAGACGAGCGAAGCGACGACGAAGAGATGAGCTGTGAAAGGCTTTGTTCATCCGTTTGTTAATGGATAAAATGACATCGGTCATTAAACTTGATGAAGCACAACATGAACTAAAACCATTAACTTACTTTTCACATACGCTCAGCACCATAACGTTTACACACTTAGGTATATGCTGTTGTTGTTGTAATCTGTAACTCGCCTTCATTTCAAGGATGTTTCTCCGAGTCCCCAGTCCCGGGTATTCTCAGAGATACGACAGAAGCGACAATATTAACAAGATCGTACAACAATTTGTTTGGATTGCCGTTCAATTCCTCTTTGTCTTCAGGCCAGAGTTTTGCTTTGGTGATACGCCAAAGACCGAATGGATGGATGACCTTAAGTTGGCTTTAAAGATTATTTCCGTTGACATTGTTTTGATGTCTCCCCAGATAACATTTAATATTGTTTGCACAACTCACATTTCAACCTTTCACATACAGAGAAGCGCACATACGCACACACACTTGCATAAGGAAATCTACATACGACTGCTTTACATATCTCTACATCCTGCACCCCCGCGTTGCTTAGTCCTTGTGAGAAGAAGACACCAGGAAACATCGTATAATCCGTATGGCGAATCCATGAATGAACTCATTCACAGTCACACGCACACACACACAGTTGCCATAGTTTGCTCTGAATCCTTCGAAGGAGTTGCAAATATAGTTGTATATTCTATATAATCGTACATATATATCCTGTGTGTGTGCACATTTGTATTCGCTTGACTGGCTGTAAGAGAAGGTGTGTGTGTGTGTGTGTGTGTGTTTGCGTTTGTGTTTGTTTACAATAAAAATCCCTTTTTAAAAGCGTTTTAGTTTTGTATTTTCCACTTCTTTTCCAGTTATTGTTTGTGGCAAACAGATATGTTAAAGGAAATAGAGAACACGCTCTGAACGGGACCGGGCAACGGGAATGAATGTGGGAATGCGAACGGGCATGAGTGGGTCGGTGCGTGTGAGTACTCATTTTATAGAGTTGGTTGGATTTCAATGGGCAACTGTCGCAGTCATGTCAGGTTTCTTAGATTTTGGCAAACCCTTAAAGGTCAGAGGTTGTGTATGTGTGCGTGTGTGTGATAGCTTGGGGTTAGTTTAATAATTATGTTATTTTGATGGAAAAAATGACAATTGGATTATGCATACGTAAAGTGAACATCCATCCCGCTTTTGAAGGGACCATCCGGAATTCGGGTCCCGCCTAAATTTAAGACAATCCCGATTTTTCAACATTTTTGAATTATCTTATTATAATAATTTTAAAAAATTGAAGTAATTTAGAATTATAATCAGAATTTCGAATTTATATGTGAAATAAACTATTTTTATCCCCTCACCTTAGAGAGAAGGGTATATATAATTTGCTACGAGCCTAAACACATCGAAGGAGTGACCTAAGACCCCAAGTATGTTCTGCGGAAATTCGTTTTAGGACATTTTAAGTCATTTAAGCAATGTCCTTCTTTCCGTCTGGCTCACGATAACACACGAAAGTAACGGATTGACTTCAAATTTGGTATGTGATAATATATTTTTCTATCTCAGGCTAAGTTCAAAGATGGGTCATATTGGACCTCCCTCACAAAGGGTTAATATTAAGTGAAATATTGATTCTCTAATAAATTCTATACTAGTTGTCCGAATATTCTATAATTCCACACACAATAATAATGTATGTGTCGCTATAAGCTTGATAAGGCTAAGTGGTCCTTCCCCTTTTGGTATATTCCACATAAAGGAGCTATTTTCTACAAAAAGTTAACTGCTTACAGCTCTAATACCAGTGCATACAATTACTTGAATTTGTGTAAAGTGTAATGTTTTTATAGTACCTACATTTCAGAGTAAAGTAGGCGTTATTGACACGCCCCACCCACATAAATGAACAATTTTGCACGAAAAGTGAACTCTTTATAGCTTTAATATCAGTCCATACAAACACCTGAAATTTTGTATGGTGTAATGTTTTTATAGTGCCTACAGTTCTTTGAAAAATGGGCAAAGTTACCACGCCCCTTTTTGTACCTCCTATAAAAATTGCCCAAATATATCAGCTTCGTTTAAAGAACCAATAAATACTGAATTTATTTTAATGATTTAGGAAATAGTCCCGCTTTTTGTTACAAAATCCAGCTTATTTGCAAAAGTCACTTTATGCATACGTATCTTTTTGTTTACCGGATAACGATGTTTATATACCGGGTAATTTCTGACCAAAAAAGTATTTAATTTTTTTTCGACATAAAATCACAGAATTATAAAAAAAATTTTGTATACCCTTAGGATACACCTCAGGATGGGGGTATACCCAATTTTCACTCCGTTTGTAATACCTCTAATTATTGATCTGAGGCCCCATAAAATATATATATTCTCAATTGAAGATTTAGCCATGTCCGTCTGTCGGTCCGTCCGTTCGTCTGACCGTCTGTCTGTTGAAATCACGCTACAATCTATAGTACTTGAGCTAGATGGCTGAAATTTGGTACAGATACTTCTTATAGCTGCAGGTATCTTGGGATTGTAAATGGGCAGTATCGGTCCATATTTTGATGTAGCCTTCATATATAGTATCTGCCCGATTTGACTTCTTAACGGCGCACAGTGGTTCAGAATCGTTTTTTACTGGCCAAAACTCTTTTATTTTTTTTGTTCGAAAAATTTTTTCTATAAAAAAATTTCCTCAATATTTAAAAAAACAACTTGCATAGCAAACTTTTTTTATATTTTGTATTTGAACAACATTAGGGGAAGCATTTATTTTTTTTACTTATATATGTAACAAACACAATAAATTATAATTTGCATTCGATCGGTTGAAAATTTACTGCAAATATTCCATATTTTGTTCCGTATTATTTCTGTCCTCTAGCACCCCTCTTGCATCTTCATCTAAGTCCCGATGTTCTACTTTCCATTGATTTCGAATGCTGGAGAAAAATATTATATAAATCTTCGTTTGTACAATTTCGAGATATTTTTCTGGTATTGTGGTCTCTATAATCCTTATTTCTTTTTTCCTGGGCTTCCTCTGATAGATCTCCGATGATGCTTAATGACATCTCCTCCATGATAAAGAATTTTGTGAACTGTTGCAGACATATTTCTCCATGAATATTTGGTATTATATATTCGTGCAGTTTATGGCACGCAAGTACATCGATAATTGTTTTAAATCTTGAAATGAGATTTATATCAACACCAGTTATTTCAGATGCTTCTTCCCCAGCAAAATTTCTCATTACCAAATAATCCGACGAGTAAGCAAAGTTCGATAATGGTAAGTACTTATTATTTAGCCACATTTCTCATTATTTTAACATGGGGATGTCATTGGAGGAAAGTACTTCCCAAAAGCATACAATAAAGTAGCGTAATAAGTACTTATTTGTAGCTCGATTTTATGTACTTGAATAATGCATTACCAATAAGTTATAAAATAAGTAGTAGATATGTAGAAATGGCCATTTAAAATGATTTTTTGCATATTGTCGCGCATATTTCTCGAAACAAACAATTTCCTCATGCCAGATTCGAATTTCTGGTATTTTCATTCAGATCTGCACGTATTGTTTGAAAACATGTTGAAATATAAATAAATCTTGTACATAACCACATAGAGCCAAAATTGCATTCTATTAAAATTTGCCAAAATGATTTTGATAACAAAAAATGACTTATTTCTGTTATTATTGGCAAGTCATTATTAATAAGCCGAAAGTAATGCAGCGAATAATAAGATGCCATTATTTGGTAATGCAGGGAATAATGACAGGTACTTACCAAGATTTTGCTGGGTCGGGATCAGAAAAGAACCTTTGTGCTGTAATCCCATCATTGGTATTGCCTGATCCTTGTTTTGGTTGGTCTATAATCAACCCACATTTGAGAAATTCATCCTGAACATGTTTCTTTTTTAAATTTCTTAAATCCTTGTTGGTGTCATTGTATCTTATTGATCCTGTAGGTCCAAAATCCAAATCATAACTAATTTTTAAGTATGTGTATTATAAATCGTATTCCTGTATGTAGTGGCGATAATCCAAATTCATATGCATCAGTATTATCTACTGATTTTCCCGGGACTTGGCTTAATTTGCTTGATGTAGATTGACATACGAGTATAATGCAGCTGGATGAAGCCTTTGTGTCAGTCAAAGCCTGGCCAACTTTTCCATTTATCATCGTTAGCACTAATTGACCTTCAATTTCTACTTCTAATGCCTGCAGTCTTATAATTTGGGTTCTTATATTATTGACTTCTTTTTTAGTGGTATCATGAGTTTCTTTTTATACCCTACACCACACTGTGGTACAGGGTATTATAAGTTTGTTTCACGGCAGATGTTTGTAACACCTGAAAATAACACAACTAGACCCACCTTAAAGTATACCGATCAACTCAGAATCACTAGCTGAGTCGATTTAACCATGTCTGTCCGTCCGTCCGTCCGTCTGTCCATGTACAGTTGTTCGTCGACTACAGGTCGCAATTTCCGATCGTTCTGAAATTTTGCAGTTTAGAGTATTTCGCAGCTGTAAAGATCCCTATTGAATTTGGTTGAAATCGGTTCAGATTTAGATATAGCTCTCATATATATCTTTCGACCGATTTGGCCCTTTAGTCCTATAGAAGCTGTATTTTACATCCAATCATTTTGAAATTTAGAATGGTAGAATTTCTTGATCCATGAACCAACACTACCGAATTTGAAGAAAATCGGTTAAGATTTAGCTATAGCTCCCATATATATGTTTCGTCCGATTTTGCTCTGTAGTCCTGTAGAAGCTGTATTTTACATCCAATCATTTTGAAATTTAGAATGGTAGGGTTTCTTGATCCATGAACCAACACTACCGAATTTGAAGAAAATCGGTTAAGATTTAGCTATAGCTCCCATATATATGTTTCGTCCGATTTGGCCCTTTAGTTCTATAGAAGCTATATTTTACATCCAATTGTTTTGAAATTTAGAATGGTAAAGTTTCTTGATCCATGAACCAACATTGCCGAATTTGAAGAAAATCGGTTAAGATTTAGCTATAGCTCCCATATATATGTTTCATCCGATTTGGCTCTTTAGATCCAATCGTTTTTATACCCTACACCACACTGTGGTACAGGGTATTATTTAAGTATAAAATGTCCCAAAAGTAAATTTATGTAAACAATTTATACATGAATTACAAAATTTATATATCAGAGTTATTCAATATTACGAGAGTGGTGTAGGGTATTATATAGTCGGCCCCGCCCGACTTTAGCCTTTCCTTACTGGTTTAAATTTAAATTTGATTGGTCTGCAGTATTTCGTATAAGATTGTGTTTGATTTTTCCAAATATCCTTTGTCTGCATCGTACTGGTCGAAGGTTCCGAGTCTTCCAAATTCTTAATCAATCGCAATGGCACAAATGACACCATGAACATATCTTCGTCTGAAGTATTTTCACATACAGATTGCTTGTATTGTTTTTGTCCAAAAACCACAAATTTCAACGAATCGGGCTAACATTTGGTAATATGACTTTATTTGTGCCCGTTGAGGGTAGAGGGTATACAAGATTCGGCATGGCCGAACTTAACGCTTTTACTTGTTATTTTATCGAAAATAGTAAATAAATATAATATTTAGTATTTTTAGGAATTATGTTACCTATCAGACACAAAAAATATGGGTTTGATGCTCAAGATAAGGTTTGGAGACGGTTTTTGGAATACCACCTAAAAAAATTTAAACCAAAAGCAAAATTACTTTTTCCAAATTTTGTGGCCGAATAATTTGAACTTTTGTATTTTATGTTTAAAGAGAACATGTCATCATTAATATCTGGCGAAAAAGAAATTAGGGAGCTTTAGGAGCAATTTTCTGCCTACTTGGCATTTTTATACTCTACACCACACTGTAGTACGTGGTATTATGACTTTGTGCATTTGTTTGCAATGACCAAAAAGAGAAGAAATAGAGCCATAGTCAATTATACCGATCGACATAGAATCACTTTTTGAGTCGATTAAGCAATGTCCGTCTGTCTGTCTGCCCATGTATTCTTGTATTCAAAGTGCTGGTCGTATTTATGGTCCGATTGTGATGAAATTTAGCACAGTGCTCTTCTTCGGCCATATTGAAATTGGTCAAAATCGGTTTAGATTTAGATATAGCCCCCATATATATGTTACCCCCGATTTGACATGTAAGCGCTGTGGAAACTGTATTTTATATCAGATCAGTATGAAATTTGTTCTCTTATCACATGAAATAATACTGCCAAATTCGGGCATGTTTTAGAAGTTTTTACGAAAGCATTTTTCAGACTACTACCGCCATCTATATGTGAATTCGTTTAAGTTTGGGACCGCCTTCTGGACTAAAATTCTGACAAAGAAATATTGCGATTGTTAGAAGCACAGAACAGTCCAATATGTCTTATTTTTCATATTTTGTTTCAAAAAAATAGTAATTTTTCCATTTAATGTAGTGAGGCTATCCTAAGTTTACACCTAATTATACACATATTTTGCTACTATTAAGGAAATCCATTCCGAACGTGCCGTTAACTCTAAACAACCAACAGAGAATTGGTTCCGTTTTAAAGAAAAATGTGTTCGCTTTACAATAGTATACAGATTTTTGCGATACCCCTTTGAGAAATATAAATGTTACAGTATTTATATACTAAACGCATTACATACATATACACATACGAATTTTTCCCCACAATTTTCAAAAGATCCTCGTGTGTATAATGATATATACAAACACATGTGTGGGTGTTTGGTTGTTCTAGTACTGATGCTCTTTTGGCGCTTCCTCTGTCCCCAACGTTCCAACTCTTTAGGAGTGTTTACACATATTTTTGTTATTTCTTAAGAAAATGTAACAATTTTGAGTGCCGGCTTGTTTGAAAAACTTTTAAGTTTACTTTCTTGAAATGAAAAAGGAAAAAAAATGAAATAGGAATAAATACACAGTAGTGGTAGTGGCAGTAGCAAACAATTCATATGTGTTGTGCCGCATGCTGTACGCACGCAAACACAGGACGCAGGACATAGGAGCGAACGAACGAACGCATGTTTTTGTATGCGAATTGCGGAGGCACTTCAGAATGAAATGAAAGAAACGTACGGCGATGGGGGGAACAGACGAACGCATGTGTTGCAAATGACGACCATTACCCACAGATTCATATTATATTGCCTGCCAGCACCAGCAGGCATTTTTCACTAACGATATCACATCCAGTCGAGTCTTGGGCTTCCCCTGTTCGCCTTTTCGGGATTCCTTGTTGTGGCGTCTTCTTGTGTTACTCTGGTTTTTTATACGTTCCGTACGTGTCTTCGTTTGAGTTGCGTTGCGTTGCGTTGTTTGTTGGAGCTAAGCCGCATTTTAGATAAATGTAAAAAGAGCCAAATCTGCACTTAAAAGGGTTCCTTTCACATCACTGAGGGCAACGGCGGTGGCAATGGCAACGGAGACATAGGCTTCCTCCACCCCCATTTAAGCGGCACCCATCCTCTGATATCCTTTCGCTGTTGTTTCAACGAAAGTAAACATTTAACGACAGCAGCATTTTGCTTGGGTTCCAACTATGTAGTGAGTGTGGTTGTGTGCAGATGTGGGTGTTTGAGCGGAGCGAGGACATTTGAAAGGATACGCACTTTGACGCTTTTACGAGTAGTAAAGTGTTTGCAGCCATGTGTCATTTGTGCGTGTGTTCAAGTGTGCGTGTGTCTGTGTGTGTGCGAGAGGGTGATGTAGTAGAAGTGTGCGTGAGGAACTGAAATTGAATTGCAAATGTGTCGAAAATTAAATTTTTTTATTGAAAGCCATGAGCAGTGAGTGAGTGAGTGTCGGGGTACTGTGTGCCCCACTGGTGATGGTTGATGGCAGCGGGGGCAGTTGGCATTCAACGGCCCGGAATAGCTACTACTGGCAGTGGCAATGGCAATGGCATTGACAGTGGAAATGGCAAAGAGGGTTTGACATTTGTGCGATAATGTGGCAAATGTGAATCCATTTTTGAACAGTGTACAGCGCCAACAAGAAATGCCGTATAAAAAATATATATCGTAAAAATCTTTAAGCGCTTAGTAAACAAAAGGCAGCAATGCTTTTAGTATTGGATCATAAAGCAAAGACCGTATAAATATTTAAATTGGAAGCTTTTCTTTTGTGCGTTCCCCTGTCTCTTCTGTCGCAGCATTCTCAAGCATTTGCCTGACTTCTCGGGAAGTGTGCTTGTACGTCTGTCTGTCCGCCACTCTGTCTGTCTTTGCGTTGTGTGTGTAAAGAAAAGTCGTATTTTAAACGCTGCATGAAAACGAATTTATTTAGTGGATTAAAATGACTTTGCCATCGATCATTTCTAAGTCTATTATAGACATAAACAATTTAAATGCCAACACCATTTTAAAGATACTCGTAATCCAAACAAATAGTTTCCATTTTAAATGGAATAATTGCTAACTGCAAACCAGCGAAATGTGAATTGTCCATCAGAGTGAAAATATATTTCGAAAATTTAATCCCTCAATGCTAAGACTTGGAATAAATACGATTTCGAAATGGAATATTTTCATCATGGCAATGGAGAAGCCAAAAGTTTTGATTCACTTACATTAAAGCAAATATAAAGAAATGTGAAGGGTCTGTGTGGTATGTTCGTGTTGAAAGTTGGACATAATTAATATCAATTTGCAGCTTCTTTCTATAGAGTTTATAATTTTATAGAGTTACAACCTTTGTAACGTGGCAAAACACGTACATATTTTTTTATTTAAAACATTGGGAAATGTTTTCTACTAATACCTATCTTCGCTACACCCCCTTCCGCTATTCTTACCAACAACCAAACCAATGCAAAAGCATTCACACTCGTACTTAAATACGTACCAACAGCCAAGCCAATGCAAAAGCATTCACACTCGTACTTACAAACGGACAACCAGCCAAACCAATGGAAGGCATACACACTCGTACTTACAAACGCATCAACAGTAGGCATGCATAACCAGACACACACAGGCAGTTCCCCCCACCACTACCGCTTACTAGTTGATGCCGCCACGTGTTATAGTAAATCAATACAAGAACTAATAGAGTGATACTCAGTGCGTATGCGTTAATGTACATGCAGAGATAATTCTCATTTGCTTTATGTACCCAGGCATATATGATATCAGGGTTTGGTTGGTAGAGTCAGTTCGTTTTGGGGTCTCTATCGAGATCAGTCGGGACTCATCTTTAGTGGTCGGGCCTTGGTCTGTACCACTTTTTTGGAATTCGGTCATCTGGAAACGGAAGGCTGAAAATAAATAACAGTTCTTTTTAGGACTACCCACGACAGCTTCGGCCGATCGTTACTACGACAGATTCGTCTGATCGTTACTACGACGACTCCGGTCGATCGTTACTACGACAGCTTCGGCCGATCGTTACTACGACAGATTCGTCTGATCGTTACTACGACGACTTCGGCCGATCGTTACTACGACAGATTCGTCTGATCGTTACTACGACGACTTCGGTCGATCGTTACTACGACAGCTTCGGCCGATCGTTACTACGACAGATTCGTCTGATCGTTACTACGACGACTTCGGTCGATCGTTACTACGACAGCTTCGGCCGATCGTTACTACGACAGATTCGTCTGATCGTTACTACGACGACTTCGGTCGATCGTTACTACGACAGCTTCGGCCGATCGTTACTACGACGACTTCGGTCGATCGTTACTACGACAGCTTCGGCCGATCGTTACTACGACAGATTCGTCTGATCGTTACTACGACAGATTCGTCTGATCGTTACTACGACGACTCCGGTCGATCGTTACTACGACAGCTTCGGCCGATCGTTACCACGACGACTTGTGTCGATCGTTACCAACCATTGTAACGTATATACAGTAGATTAGTAACGTATAATTAAGTACCGAAGCCGACAAGCGAAGCTGTAGAAACCAGATCGACGGAGAATTGAAGCCGACAAGCGAAGCTGTGGGAACCAGATCGACGAAGAATTGAAGCCACAACACCCAACCCGAACGAAGCCGAACCCGAAGTCGACAACCGAGACTGCGGTATCCAGATCCACGAGGGATCGAGCCTGCAGCATACATAGACATACCCGACGGCCTAATACCCGAAGTCGACAACCGAGACTGCGGTATCCAGATCCACGAGGGATCGAGCCTGCAGTAAACATAGACGTACCCGAATACAACACCGAAGCCGACAACCGAGTTGACGATCTACAACAGCTCGATCTTGCGGCATACCATACCGAACCTAAATAACCCGACGGCCTTATACCCGAAGCCGACAACCGAGGCTGCAGTATCCGGATCTACGACAGATCGAGCCTGCAGCATACAATACCCGACGGCCCAAATATCCGAAGCCGACAACCGAATCTGCTGTATTGGAATCCCCGACGGATCCCGCCTACAGCATACAACACCCAGCCCGACTATACCCGACGGCCTAAAATCCGAAGCCGCCAACCGAGACTCTTGTATCGGATCTACGAAAGGTTGATCCCGAAGAATACAAACACCCTGCCTGTACTAAGCCGAATTCATAGGCGAAACTTCAATCCGACAACAAGTTCCCGATAATCTTAAAATCGATTCGAATCAGCACTAATCTCGCCTCGCGACCAACACCACGAGCCTAATCGGCCCCGCAGCACAGTATCTTGTAGTTGTTAAACGTAACTAAAACACAAGTAGATTAGAAAATAAATTATCAATCAATAAAACCTGAATTGTAAGCCCTAGTCAGGGAAAATCCTTGTGTTCTTATTTCGTAAGGTTTGTGGGTCCTTAGGAAGACCCTGGAGACGACTGGACTTACCTCAGCCTTCGACAAAACCACGTTACACCTTGCTTCCTTTTAAAATTCCAAAAATTTAACAAAATAATTTGTTTTGGCATATTATTGGTTTATTCGATAGAGCAAAAATTCACATTATATACGGAACACGATTTCGTTTATGTGGCTACCACGATTGGCTTGGAAGTAGCGCATCTTTTCAACCCAATTTTCCACGACCCCTGTGACGCTTTCTGGCTCTATCTCATGGACACCCTGACTTGCTCGATATTCGCTCCAAGGAGCTGAATCGTCAATAGATTTTTTGAATATCATTGATCCTTTGCTGTTTTTTTGCTACGCGAAAAAACGATAAAAAGCATATTATTCTTTTTTGAGAGCTAGCATCCTAACGAAGAAAACAATGTCTATTTGAAAAAATAAATGTGTACTCGTATATTATGACCCATATTGTTAAAGTAAGGGAAATTCAAAAAAATCATTTTTGATATTTTTTATTTTCCCCATTTTGTTTGGGAGGTACCAAAAGGGTTGATGCCATTTTTATCCCCTCATCTTAGAGAGAAGGGTATATATCGTTTGCCATGGCCAAAAGTGTAACACATCGAACGAGTGACCTAAGACCCTATGTTCGGCGGATATCCGTTTTGGGTCATTTTAAGTCGAATGAGCAATGTCCGTCCGTCTGTATGTCTGCTGGCTGGTGCGCACGATAACTCTCGAAAGTAACCGATTGACTTCAAATTTGGTATGTGGTAATATTTTCTTCTTTCTCCGGCTAAGTTCGAAGATGGGTCATATTGGTCCACTACTTCTAGTACCTCCCCACAAAGGGTTAACATTTAGTGAAATATTGATTATTTAATAACTTCTATACTACTTATTTGAGTCCTCTGAAATTCTAGACATAGTATTAGTTTATTAGTCACTATTACCCCGAGAAAAATGGGCGAAGTTGGCACGCCCCTCTTGGTACCTCCCACACAAATGTCCCATTTTGTACCAAAAGTTAACAGTATTTAAAATTAATACCAGTACTAAATTTAATCCTCTATACTAGAGTCATCCTCTGAGGTCTTCCTCTATACTAGAGTCGACCTCTGAGGTATTCGTCTATACTATAGTCGACCTCTGAGGTCTTCCTCTGTACTAGAGTCGACCTCTGAGGTCTTCCTCTATACTAGTGTCGACCTCTGAGGTCCTCCTCTATACTAGAGTTGACCACTGAGGTCTTACTATATACTAGAATTAACCATGGTTTCTTAACTATAGTCGACCACTAATTTCGTCTTCTATACTGGAGTCGACCTCTGAGGTCTTCCTCTATACTAGAGACGACCTCTGAGGTCTTCCTCTATACTAGAGTCGACCTTCCTCTATACTAGAGTCGACCTCTGAGGTCTTCCTCTATACTAGAGTCGACCTCTGAGGTCTTCCTCTATACTAGAGTCGACCTCTGAGGTCTTCCTCTATACTAGAGTCGACCTCTGAGGTCTTCCTCTATACTATAGTCGACCTCTGAGGTCTTCCTCTATACTAGAGTCGACCTCTGAGGTCTTCCTCTATACTATAGTCGACCTCTGAGGTCTTCCTCTATACTATAGTCGACCTCTGAGGTCTTCCTCTATACTAGAGTCGACCTCTGAGGTCTTCCTCTATACTAGAGTCGACCTCTGAGGTCTTCCTCTATACTAGAGTCGACCTCTGAGGTCTTCCTCTATACTAGAGTCGACCTCTGAGGTCTTCCTCTATACTAGAGTCGACCTCTGAGGTCTTCCTCTATACTATAGTCGACCTCTGAGGTCTTCCTCTATACTATAGTCGACCTCTGAGGTCTTCCTCTATACTATAGTCGACCTCTGAGGTCTTCCTCTATACTAGAGTCGACATCTGAGGTCTTCCTCTATACTATAGTCGACCTCTGAGGTCTTCCTCTATACTAGAGTCGACCTCTGAGGTCTTCCTCTATACTAGAGTCGACCTCTGAGGTCTTCCTCTATACTAGAGTCGACCTCTGAGGTCTTCCTCTATACTAGAGTCGACCTCTGAGGTCTTCCTCTATACTAGAGTCGACCTCTGAGGTCTTCCTCTATACTAGAGTCGACCTCTGAGGTCTTCCTCTATACTATAGTCGACCTCTGAGGTCTTCCTCTATACTAGAGTCGACCTCTGAGGTCTTCCTCTATACTAGAGTCGACCTCTGAGGTCTTCCTCTATACTAGAGTCGACCTCTGAGGTCTTCCTCTATACTAGAGTCGACCTTCCTCTATACTAGAGTCGACCTCTGAGGTCTTTCTCTATACTATAGTCGACCTCTGAGGTCTTCCTCTATACTATAGTCGACCTCTGAGGTCTTCCTCTATACTATAGTCGACCTCTGAGGTCTTCCTCTATACTAGAGTCGACCTCTGAGGTCTTCCTCTATATTAGAGTCGACCTCTGAGGTCTTCCTCTATACTATAGTCGACCTCTGAGGTCTTCCTCTATACTATAGTCGACCTCTGAGGTCTTCCTCTATACTAGAGTCGACCTCTGAGGTCTTCCTCTATACAATAGTCGACCTCTGAGGTCTTCCTCTATACTAGAGTCGACCTCTGAGGTCTTCCTCTATACTATAGTCGACCTCTGAGGTCTTCCTCTATACTAGAGTCGACCTCTGAGGTCTTCCTCTATACTAGAGTCGACCTCTGAGGTTTTCCTCTATACTAGAGTCGACCTCTGAGGTCTTCCTCTATACTAGAGTCGACCTCTGAGGTCTTCCTCTATACTAGAGTCGACCTCTGAGGTCTTCCTCTATACTAGAGTCGACCTCTGAGGTCTTCCTCTATACTAGAGTCGACCTCTGAGGTCTTCCTCTATACTATAGTCGACCTCTGAGGTCTACCTCTATACTTGAGTCGACCTCTGAGGTCTACCTCTATACTAGAGTCGACCTCTGAGGTCTTCCTCTATACTAGAGTCGACCTCTGAGGTCTTCATCTATACTAGAGTCGACCTTCCTCTATACTAGAGTCGACCTCTCAGGTCTTCCTCTATACTAGAGTCGACCTCTGAGGTCTTCCCCTATACTAGAGTCGACCTCTGAGGTCTTCCTCTATACTAGAGTCGACAACTGTGGTCTTCCTATATACTAGAATTAACCACTGTTTCTTAACTATAGTCGACCACTAATTTCGTCTTCTATACTGAAGTCGATCTCTGAGATCTTCCTCTATACTAGAGTCGACCTCTGAAGTCTTCCTCTACACTAGAGTCGACCTCTGAAGTCTTCCTATATACTAGGGTCGACCTCTGAGGTCTTCCTCTATACTAGAACGCCTTCCTCTATACTAGAACGCCAAATGCTCAGAGGTCGACTCTAGTATAGAGGAAGTCCTCAGAGGTCGACTCTAGTATAGAGAAAGACCTCAGAGGTCGACTCTAGTATAGGGGAAGACCTCAGAGGTCGACTCTAGTATAGAGGAAGACCTCAGAGGTCGACTCTAGTATAGAGGAAGACCTCAGAGGTCGACTCTAGTATAGAGGAAGACCTCAGAGGTCGACTCTAGTATAGAGGAAGACCTCAGAGGTCGACTCTAGTATAGAGTAAGACCTCAGAGGTCGACTCTAGTATAGAGGAAGACCTCAGAGGTCGACTCTAGTGTAGAGGAAGACCTCAGAGGTCGACTCTAGTATAGAGGAAAACCTCAGAGGTCATTGCAATACTTTTATAGTACCTAGAGTCTAGAGAAAAGTGACCGTTATTGGCACGCCCTTTTGGTACCCCCCCACACAAATGGACCATTTTACACCAAAAGTTAACAGTTTATAACTTTACCAGTAAATACTTTAAAGTTATTAAATGCAATTTAAATTGATAATAATTTATTTAAAACAAGAAAATAAATACATTTACTAATATTTTTTGGGACTCAAGGTGGGGGGCTTCATTAGTCGGTTTACCCGACTGAACTTTCTTACTTGTCTTAATATACCATGGGTACTATAAAAGCATTACACTGTGCAAAATTTCAAGTGTTTGTATTTTGTAGGAATCGGAGTTATAAGCCGTTAACTTTTTGTGGTAACTTCGCTCATTTTTCTCACGATGATAGCGACCAAGAAACTAATACTATGTATGGAATTGTGAAAGATTCTGAGCAGTAGTATATAAACTATGAGATAATCAATAGTTCACCAAACTTTCGTGGCGGAGGAACTCGAAGGAGTGGACAAACGTAGTCCACCTCTGAACTTAGCCTGAGATAGAAAAAATGTTAACACATAACAAATTTCGAGGCAATCGGTTACTCCTGTCGAAATTTATCGTGCTCATCGGCCAGATAGACAGACGGACAAGCTGACGGACATTGTTCGAATGACTTGTGATGGCCCAAAATGTATTTCCGTCAAATATTCCGGGGTCTCGTAGGTCACTCATTCGATGTGTTACCGCTTTTGCAAACAGCAACTGATATATACCCCGCGTAAAAGCGGATTTTGTTCACATTCTCTTATTTCTACCAATTTCAATATTTTCATACCCTACACCGCACTGTGTTCCAGGGTATTATGAGTTTGAGCATTTGTTTGTAACACCCAAAAGGAGAAGAGATATATTATTATACCGATCGACTTAGAATCACTTTCTGAGTCGATTTAACCACGTCCGTCTGTCTGTCCGTCCGTCCGTCTATAGATGTATCGTTGATGAAATTTTGCACAGTGCTCTTTTCTGGCCCAAGAACCATCCTTATTGAAATTGGTGAAAATCGGTTCAGATTTAAATATAGCCCCCATATTTAAGTTACCCCGATTTACGTGATAGCGCTGTAGAAGCTGTATTGTATATCCAGTCAGTACGTAATTCGGCAAAAAGAGGTATTCTATTACATGAAAGAACACTGTCAAATTCGGGGAAACCGGTTCTGATATACGAGTATATATATGTATATATGTTCCTCCATATTTGATATCAAAGCGCTATAGAAGTTTTACTGGTGAAGCTAAATTCTTTTTTAACCGAAAACAAACCAATTATGCCAAATAATTCTAAGTCCGTTTTTAAGAATTTGTTAGCGTTCGTAAAATTCATGTATAATTTAGCACGTATATGTAATCTTGAATAAAGATAAGTTTCAAGATGAATTGAAAAAAATAGTGTATAAATTTTCATCCCCGTTTTTACTCAAAACATAAAGTGCGTTTTTATCCAGTCAAACAAAATGGCGTATGGGACAAAATAGCATTACTTTTATCTATATATTTATTCCTTATATTCCTATAAAGAGCATAGGGCCGTATCAATTGAATCCCAGTCATGCCTGTTTAATGCAAGTAAGTTTAATTCATTAATACTTAAGTTAAGGGTGGCTGCTTCTGTTTCGATTTGCCGTTTCCATGTGTGCGAGGGCCGCCCTCTGCGTCTGCTTTATGACCTAACTATCCCCATTTACGTCTTCGAATTTCAAGATAGTTGGGCTGCTGTTGTGTTTCTGACCATAGAAGACTATTTCTTATGGTTCTGGGCCAGTATATTCGGAGTACTTTACGAAGACAGCTGCTTGCGAATGTCTGTACGGATTTAATGTCACGCGCAGCAGCATTCCAGGACTCACATCCATACAGCAAAGTCGATTTCACATTAGAATTGAAAATCCTCAGTTTTCGTTTCTGTGATATGGAGCTCGATTTACATAGAAGATTCAGTAGGCCAAATGCATTACGGGCTTTATTGATCCTGATGTTTATGTCCTTTGTGGAGCAACCAGAGAGCACTCCGGAGATAGCAGAAGGAGTCAACGTCATCGATTTTCTGGTTTTGGATTCTGAGTGGGTCATGGTTACCCACATTCAGTCGCATAGATTTGGTTTTCATTTTTAATCCCAGACAAATAGCAGATTCTTGTACCTGTGTTAGCTTTTCCTGCATGTCTACGAAAGTATGACTTAGTATGCATATGTCGTCTGCGTAGGTCGAGGTCTTCTAGTCGACCAAGCAGACCCCATGTTATACCCCTTCGTTGTGTTGTTGCTTTTTACATCACCTGATCTAAAACGCAGTTAAAAAGGAGGGGTGATCCTTGCCTTACTCCATCGTTTATGTGTATTATATCGTTCTGAATATTTTCATGGAGTATTCGACATGAGGCATTCTCATATAGACTTTTCACGAGGCCGATCAGCATTTTAGGTATTCCTTTACATTCCAGAGCAGTCCAAATAGCGCTGTGGTGCAGAGTATCAAAGGCTTTCTCAAAGTCTTTGAATGTTAAATAAAGGGGCGACACATTGTTCTACTACCACTCGTAGGCCATTCACGTGGCCGATGCAAGACTCACTGGAGCGAAATCCAGCTTATTCCTTCCTGAGTTCTGGTAGAATGACATCCGATAATCTCTTATTCAGAATATGAGCAATGACGTTATTAACCATGCCTAAAAAAGTTATTCCTCTCCAATGACTTCGATCTGTTAGATCACCTTTTTTGGGCCTGTTGACAGTAAGCTATTCAGCCAGTTCATTGGGAAATTTTTCGTTCCTCCAGAAATCGCTGATGGTTGGTTGGAGTAGTTTAGCGCTAGTTTGTGGGTCTGCCAGTAGTAATTCCAGAGAAATGTTGTCAAGCCCCGGGGACTTATTGCGTTTCAGAGACTTTCTGGCTGCATATACATATTTCTGTTACTTTTGGGCATTCTATCTGAATGTTGGAGTTTTCTGCATGTCTTTCATATGTGTTCAATGTGTTCTTCGTAGTGCTTTTTGGGGACAAAATTGATCTACCTTACTCGTGCCAGAGCTTTATTTTATGTTTATTGAAAGTTACAAGCTCGCCGTGGTAATTATACCCTCACTTTAGTGTGACGAGGGTATATATCATTTGCTACGAAAAAAAGAGTAACACATCGAAGGAGTGATCTAAGACCCTAAGTATGTTCGGTAGATATTTGTTTTGGGTCATTTTAAGACGAATGAGCAATGTCCGTCCGTCTGTCTGTCTGCCTGTCTGCTGGCTGGTGCGCACGATAACTCTCGAAAGGAGTAACCGATTGACTTCAAATTTGGTACGTGGTAATATTTTTTTCTATCTCCGGCTATGTTCGAAGATGGGCCATATTGGTCCACTCCTGCTAGTACCTCCCCCACAAAGTGTTAAAATGTTGTAAAATATAGAATCTTTAATAACTGCTATACCACTGAAATTCCAAACATTAATACCATTGTATAAAAATACTTGAAATTTTCTATAGTGTAATGCTTTTATAGTGTCTATAGCCCTGTGAAAAATGGACGCTATTGCCACGCCCCTTTTTGTACCTCCCACACAAAGGTACAATTTTGCACAAAAAGTTAAGAACTCACAACATGAGTACCAATGCACGAAAATGCCACAACATTTTGCACAGTGTAACGCTTTTGAAGTGTCTATAGCCCCGTAAAAAACGGCCGTTATCACCACGCCCCTTTTTGTACCTCCCACACAAAATGTCCAAATCATACCAAAATTTAATATCTCATAACGTTAATAAACCAGTGCAAATAAACGCTTATAATTCGGCGCAGTGCAATGTATTTAAAGTATCTACTATTCAGCGAAAAATAGGTGTATTTGTTAAACCCGTTCTGGTACCTACCATACAATCTAACAGAATAATTCGTGGAATATTCAATATTACATTACTCACAAAGTGAGGGTATACCTTAGTCGGATTACCCGACTGAAACTTTCTTAGTTGTTTTTCAATGGCTTTCCGATGGGAGCAGCGTTAGAATAAAAATTGACCAGTTTCTTTGCCGCACTGTATAGGTCTCTGCAGCGATTTGTATCAGCGGCTGCCTGAGCGTCTTTGGCGATGTTGTCGACCCACCATACTTTATCACTTCTTCCAATTTTCTTGATTGGGTGGGAATTTTCACGGTTGAGTGGGATTCTTATGTCTTGGTTTCTATTATTGTTTGCGCGGTTTCTATAGCAGTTGAGAAAGCTTATTCGCTCCGTTATAAACACGTTTTCTCAGTTATCCAATCTTTCCTTTCATTCTGTTTGAATACTATGTGGTTTTCTGCAGCTCCTACGATGAAGCTTTTTGAAGCATTTTAAACGAGGTCAATATTCGACGCATGTATGTAGAGCTACGGCAGATTTCAAAGCATCTGTGTTTGAATGGGCAATGGATGAATTTCTCACTTTCTCAATATCGAATCTTCAGTCTGTTTAAGAGTTCATAGAATTCTTTTTTTGGTCGAAGATTTGGCCTGCTCAGCTGGGCCATATCATTGAATACAGGTAAGATTACGAGCTCTTGTGCGAAGCCTGACCGTAATAATACGATCAGAATAAGGCTTCCAATCAATCATTGCTATATTACTTTTAATTATAATATGTAATTCCAATTCCAGGAAAAAATAAAACAGAAAATCGAAAATGTCAGCAAAGTTATGAAAATCTTACTTAACCCGCCGTCAAAGACATATTCTGAATCCTTCGAACAAACACATATTCCTGGCCATATACGTTTCCATGCATTTGTATGGCAAAAAGGATACCGTAACTTTGAATTTCTAAGTATGTTCGTATATTATTTTGGTCTTTAGACTAAATATGAAAAAATTTTTATTTATTATTATTATTTTTTATTCATTTTGTGGAATGCACGAAAAAACAATTATAATCAACTTTTCTTCTTGCGTGAAACAAATTCTGCAATCTTTTCTGGAACTCTAGTGCACAGTGGATAATAGATTTACTGCTTTGTTCTTCTTTGGAACGTAGCTGCACAGTGATATAAGGTTATCGTTGAAACCGAACACAGATGAAAGCACTGGCCGTTTGCTGTCTTTTTTCACTTCTTTGGGAAGACACCTGGAAGAAACTACCTGTAAGTAAACATCTGCATTGAATTCACAGAAAAACAACCCAAAATGTGTATAATAATAACACTATGCAACAAAATGTTTGTCCAAGGGAAGTGGATAACAGTTTCTGGTGCAACTAGGTGCCACAAACACGAAAAAAATATTAAAACAAGTAAGAAAGTTTCAGTCGGGTAAACCGACTAAGGTATACCCTCACTTTGTGAGTAATGTAATATTGAATATTACTCGAATGTACAAAATTTCAAGTATTTTTATACACTGTTATTAATGTTATAAGCTGTTAACTTTTGGTGCAAAATGGTGCATTTGTGTGGGAGGTACCAAAAGGAACGTGGCGACTTCGCCCATTTTTCTCGAGTTGATAACGACTAATAAGCTAATACTATGTGTGGAATTTCAAAAGATTCGAATAAGTAGTATAGCAGTTATTGAAGAATCAATATTTCACAACATTTTAACCCTTTGTGGGGGAGGTACTAGAAGGAGTGGACCAATATGGCCCATCTTTGAACTTAGCCGGAGATAGAAAAAAATATTACCACATACCAAATTTGAGGTCAATCGGTTACTCCTTTCGAGAGTTATCGTGCGCACCAGCCAGCAGACAGACAGACAGACGGACGGACATTGCTCATTCGACTTAAAATGATCCAAAACGGATTTCCTCCGAACATACTTGGGGTCTTAGGTCACTCCTTCGACGTGTTACACATTTTTCCGTAGCAAATGATATATACCCTCCTCACACTAAAGTGAGGGTATAAAAATTGTATATGGTACTTTTTTTTTAATTTTTTTTTTTAAATTCCAGCTTTCATGGAAAGTACTTTCAGTATTTGGAACAAATATCGCTTTCACGTAGAATCTTTGGTTTAGTAACGGTCGTCAAAAATATGAGAAAAAAAATGATTTTTGTTAAAAAAAACACTTTTTCCTGGTACAAGAAAAAACCCATAAAAAATAGAAAAAAAAATATTTTATTATATTTTTAAAAAGCCAGCATGCTAAAGAAAAATCTATGGATAGATGTAAAAGTTATGACCCACTTTGTAAATGTTAGGGAAATTCAAAAAAACTTAATTTGTTAAAATATTATGAAATAATTGGTTAGAAATATATTTTTTAATATTTATGTACATATATAACACATATGTATTCTTCCAACTTATTTATCGCTTTATGTATTCCAACAGGTGTAAATATGTCCCTCAAAATGAATTGCTTTCATTCTTATTTAAACTTTTTCCCCGAGAATCTTGGCAAGAATTGAAGTCCATCGAGCGGCGTTACCAAGGGCACTGGGATGAAAGAATGATGGGAGATTATAATTGGTTCCTCATTAGAGAAACCGATTCCGAAATCTTCAAGAACTCACAATTACTTCTAATGAAACTCGTTCATGTAAATAACAAATGTACATAATATAAATAAAAGTAATAAATAAAATCGCTATTTAAACAGAGATTAAAAAAAAGATTTTTTGAAATTCTCTTACCAAAAGGGCTATAATTTCTACATTTATACATAGATTATTTTCAAATAGGCATTATTTTCTTCACTAGGATGCAAACTTTTTACTTTTTTTTGTTCCAGGATTTTTTTTTTTTTTTAAATTCTACGTTTTCCAGTTTGTTTAATGACTGTTACTAAACCACTATTTTAAGAGAGATCCAACATTGGTAGCCCACATTAATAGCTTCAATTTAACGCATAAGTCGACCTGATCGGGCATATACTCCAAAAATTATAGTGCAAATACTAAGGGTACCTTTGACGATAACAGCATTTGTAATAGAAAAATTTAAAAAAAAATTCATCCATAAAAAAATTTTTGGTTTTGATTTTATATAACAGTATGCCACAAAAAAAATTGTGTTTGTTGCGTAGTGTAATTTATTTCATACAAATTGTATAGGGGTCTGGCCAAGCATATGAGAAAAATTAACACAGAAACTACCCGAAGTAAACATCTGCATACATCCCAAAATATGTATAATAATAATTTATTTCATACACATTGTATATAAATAATAATCTTTTTTTGTATTTAAACACATATTTTATTTGCGAAAATTCGTTCCCAAATATTTTGTTGTAATATATTAATATATGTGCTCCAAATAAAGTTTCTTGATTTAAAAAAAGTGATTTTTTATGAACAAACATATACGAGTATAATATTTAATATTTCAGTTCCAAATATATTTTCTTTGAATACAAAGATGTCAAAAAGACGATTTTCCCCGTGTTGGTGTGTGGCTAGCCAGCCAGCCAGACTGACAGACGTACATAAGGTATTTAGCCACTTCATCGATGTGTTGCACATTTCAATAAGAAACACATGGAGTATTGTCTTCCAATATTTTTAAATAAATGTAAAAATCAGACAATAGGCATATAAAATACCCTTTGAATATACAGTCATATTTTCAAACTACTCAAATAATGTTTAATCAGATCATCATATCAGGACTTTTATCAGCCAATATAAAACTCTGAGCTCTTCAATTACTAATACACGCAAAGAAATAATTCGTTTCTGCGAAACGAAATATTAGACAACTACAATTCTCGTTTGCCGGAACTGAAATTTCGTTTTTTGTGACAGAAACATATTCTGACCAAAAGAAATTTCAGTCGTCGTAAACGAAAATTGTAGTTGTCTAATAATTCGTTTCGCAGAAACGAATTTTTTCTTTGCGTGTATAAGCCCTACAAGACATTTCACAAAAGTATTTGATATTTAAGCGAAATCGACAAAACAATTTCCACATGTAATTTTAATGACTTAAAACATAACCATTCTGGACCAGACTTCGAATATAAATTTGATTTGATATTTTGCTATATTTTTTTTGGTATTTTAGCATCTTTAATCAATTGTAGCCAATTTATCGTATCATTACACTAACACTCTATTTAATACACATACACTCCATTAACTCATTAATGCAATTTCCAATATTGCATGTCTTCCTGTAGAAACTGCGATGTAACCCGGAGGTTAGAAGACAACTACATTCGTTGTATATTCAGCGAACAGCGAAAAATTTTAGAACAAATCTAAAATCGATACGTTCCTGACTGGTGATAAGATGTTGGGCCTCATAAACGTTCGAAGTTTTCCATATAGAAAATATTCTTCATAATCCTGCTCCTCCCTATTCTTCAGTCCAAGTGCTCAATTCTGTTCGTTTGCTTTTGCATATTCATTTACTACATATTCAGTTGAGAAAGAGATTCTTTCAATCCAATTAGTGAGCGACTCAATGCATAAGTTTCATTACATTTCCATACTTCTTCGCCGATGTCGTCGTTGTCCTCTACATCCTCTTCCGCCTCTCCATCCTCTTCGGGGTACATGTTGTCCATGTAGGCCAAGGGCAATAAAGTTTAGTAACTGCTCCAATACATCGCGTATACATCCAACCCTACCCACTTCCCACACCGACCTACATGCATGCATATGTAAATGCAGTTGTAAATGTATTCACCGCATATACACACAGCCCTAAACTCTCACACACACACACATACATAAAAATGCGGCACGAGGTAGCGAGGATGACATTTGGGTTATGACGAGTGGGAAATGCGAGAAAGTCATCGACAGAACAGAACGGAACAGAACACACCGCAACCTAAGGAAACAAAAGCGCTTTTAAATGATTTGCAATTATTGTTTGTCGAACAAACATCCTTTGAGAATCCTGCAAACAATCTCTTCACACACATACACACATACACGCAAATACTCAGAGATACACAGGCCAGAGACCGCTCAGGAAGTTTCAAGTGGGCGTGTGTCAACCAGTCATTGACGTTTGACGCTTTTTACATACATAAATAAGATTTATTCACAATGAAATGAAATGGAATGTCAAAAAACACAGTCACGTTTTTAAAGTGACATAAAACCAAAGAGCGAAGAGTGCAAAAATGAACATCGAGTTTGGTGGGGCAATGCGTTGCGGTGCGGAGGACATTGAGACACACAAAAAAACATACAATAACAAACTAAAAAAAAACATCCGCGCATACCCGGCGACGAACTGGAAATGGAATAATGTGGCAAAAACGAAAGAAAGGATTACGAGTGTCAAAGGATTTACATTAAAATTCGTATGTCGCGATTCATACGATTGTTACCTACGACGACTGTCAGTGGCGCTATACTCCCATTTGCCGCGTGAAATGGCACTCTGGGCATAGGAACAAACCGACACCACTACTTTACTTTACTTACCAACAACACCGACCGCTTAGAATCTTTCACTTTTCCACCGTCTGTCTGTCGAGATTATATGTGGATGCGAGTGAGAGTATTTGTGTGTTCGTCTGTGTGCGAGAGCAGTAGAGAGTTTTTGTCAAGGTTTACGTTTTGTGTGATGTGAGACTATTAAAAATTTCATTTGTCAAAAGGATTACCACAGTAATAGGGTCTTAGCGCGTTGTAACATAAAAGCGAAGAATATCAACAAAAAAAAATTCGAACCCAACCCTACCCGCCACATCCACTCACACTGACGAACAGCAAGTAGCGACGGTTCTTCGTTCGTTCATTCATGTCATTCCATCCCATCCACATATCCATCTTTTCAAACACCCAAACAGTAGAGGCAGTCAGTCACCCAACCAGCCAAACATCCATATGTTCAGACAACAGGTGGTAGGATGTGTGGAAGCACTAGTGTCGAAGTGTGCGAGGTATGTTGCAAGAGTATTTATTCGTTTGAAACTCGATACGCACAGGTGAGTGTAGAAAATATGAAAATTTGGTAATACGTTTTCAGGGAGACATATTATTTACATGAAAAATGGAATCGAATGGACGGTGATAACTTAGAAATACTTTTCAATAATAATGTCGTTGTCAAGTATTGATATACCAAAAGTGCAACACATGGAAGAAGTGTCCTCAGACCCAAAGTATGTTCGGCGGAAATCCGTTTTGGACCATTTTAAGACATTTGAGAAATTTCCGTCCTCCTGTCTGTCTGCTAGTGCACACGATAACTCAAGAAATGAATAACCGATTGACTTTAAATTGGGTACGTGGCAATTTTTTTGTCTATCTCAGGCTAAGTTCGAAGATGAGCCATATTGGTCCATTCCGCAGTACCTCCTCCACAAAGGGTTAAAATTTAGTGAAATGTTGCGTGACTGATAAATATTATAAATACTGAACGACTGATTGACTCACTGATCATCGCCCAGCCTAAACGGCTGAGGCCAGATTCATGAAATTTGTTGGGAGGGTAGACCTTGGGACGCAGGCGTGCAATAAGACGGGATTTTTCGAAATTCGTAATATTAGCCGCCAAATGGGGGCAAAAATGGATAAATATGGTACCACCGCCAAGTCTAAACGGAATTAGCTAGAATCGTGAAGTTTGGTGTAAGGGGAGCCCTTATGAGGTAGACTCAAAAATTGACGGGATTTTTCTATATTCGAACATTTTCGCACACAGTGTGGTAAAAAGGTATAAATGTGGTACAACAGCCAAATCCAAATGGCAAAAGCTAGAATCGTGAAATTTGGTGTGGAAGTATATTTGGGACGTAAACTAGAACAAGGAGCGATTTTTTGAAAATTTTAGGGGTACAGTGGGGCCGAAAGGGATAAATATGGCACCACCGCCAAATTTAACGCCCATATTTAGAATGTTGAAAATTGATGCAAGGTATGTCCTTAGGACAACGGTTCGGGGTAGTCTGTTTTTTTGTACTTTTCGCCAAAAAGTGTACAATATAGTACAGTGGTATAAAAATGTTAAACAAGGTCCCATTGTTCGGGGTAGTCTGTTTTTTTGTACTCGTACTTTTCGCCAAAAAGTGTACAATATAGTACAGTGGTATAAAAATGTTAAACAAGGTCCCATTGTTCGGGGTAGTCTGTTTTTTTGTACTCGTACTTTTCGCCAAAAAGTGTACAATATAGTACAGTGGTATAAAAATGTTAAACAAGGTCCCATGGTTCTATGGTAGCTTTTGTAACTTAAATTAGAGATCGGAAGTGATTTTTCAAAATTCGAAATTTGAGAGGCGCAGTGGTGTATAATGGGTTTATTATGGTGCACTGGAGAACAAATGAATCAATCTGGCAAATTGGAACTTAAACTTAAGATATAAAGAGTTGCCATGCTTTTAGGAGCACAGTGGGTCAAAAACATTAAATAATGTATAGTGGTCAGAAATGGTACAGTGGATAAAATGTAGTTGAATATGGTAGAATATGGGAAAAAGGATAAGTATGGTACAGTGGGAAAAAATAGATATATATGTGGTAAAGTGGGACAAAATGGGTTAAATATGGTACAGTGGAGTAAAAATGTATTAACTATGATACAGTGGGGCAAAAAGGTTAAATATGGTAGACTGTGCCAAAAATTGTTAACTATACAGTAGAGTGGGGGCAGACATTTTTTCAATATTGTACAGTGGACAAAACAGGGTTAAATATGGTACAGTGGAAAAAATTTGGTGCAGTGAGACAAAGGGTTGAACATGTCACAGGCTAAAGGATTAACGTCCATTAACAATAAATAAATAAACTAGGTTTACGAACTAACTACCGGTTATAGCTGTCAAATTCCATACAGCTTAAAAGGGTTAAATATGGGTCAACGTACATTAGGCAAAAACATGAATGCAGGGAGAGGGAATAACTCTTGAAAAATAAATATGAGATAAGAAGTGTTTTTTCAAAATTTATGCTTTTAGTGGCACTGTGGTACAAAGGGTTAAAATTACTGTGCAGTTGGGGCAAGCAAAATTTGTTCAATATGTTAGAGAGTGGCGAAATGTGTTAAATATAGTTGAGTGAAGCAAAACGGGTTAAATATGGTACGGTGAAGCAAAAAGAGTTATATATGGTACAGTGGGGAAAAAAGGTCTTAAATTGGTTAAGAGTGGCAAAATGGTTAAATGTGGCTAGTGGGGAAAAAGGAAAAAAAGCAGTGGAATAAAAAGTGTTAAATATGGTATAGGGTTGAATGTGATCCCAGAGTGCGAAGGTAACTCTTACAATATAAAACAATGCTAAGATTTTTTTCGAAATATGTACTTTTACAATAGAAGAACGAAATTTGGATAGTTAGTTATTGGGGTTAATATTAGTACTTTAACCAAATGTGGGCGGGATTAAATAAAAGGGCGTGGCAATATTTAAACAGAAGCTATTTATCGTATAAGAACCAAATTTTGCTTAAGTTGTTGGAGTCAGTATTAGATTAACCACAAATGGATCTTAACAAATAAAATGTAAGCGGGGTAAACGCCCACTGCGTGGCGTTTTGTAAAATTTGAATATCTCAGAATACGTTATTCGATCTATTACGTTATTGGAGTTATTAACTAAAACTTCAATAAAAATTGACGGGAGCTGATGGTTTAAAACTTTAATATCTCGTAAAATATTGATTATTGAAGAACTAAATTTGGATGTTTAGTTATTGGGGTCAATATTAACAACTTCAACAAAAGTGGGCAGGATTGAAAAAGGAGGCGCGGCAATATTTAAATTTTGAATATCTCAGAAACCATTTATCGTATAAGAACGAAATTTTGTATTTTATTGGAGTCAATATTAGATCAGCCACAGATGGTTAATGAATTTATTTAAAATTTGAATAGGTACCTCAGAAAGTGTTGATGAATTTTGTACATTACGGTAGCAGAATTATTTTTGAAAACTTGACAAAAAAAAATAGGAGGGATCGAATTGGTGCGTATGGCTATACTGGGCGCAACAATATTTAAAAAATCAATATCTCGGAAACTATTGGCCGTAGAAGAATGATATTTAGACTGTAAGTTACTGGAGTCAATATTAGTAATTTCAGCAAAATTGGGCACGATAGCATTAGTGGGCAATTCACCATAAGCGTTAAGAATGGATCAAGGAATTATGGTTCATACCATACGAAGTAAATAACTATTATAGGGTGCTTTATTGTGTTAACAAAGTAAGTTCCGTGTCAAATAATAAGTGAGATCGGACCGGTGCATATGTATTAGGACGGGTCGATTTAAAAATCGCCCATTGCTCAGTGAAAATCGTATTCTAGGGATCACAATAAGAAACTTTGCCGAAGGAACCATACCTCTAAAACGAATTCTGATGTCCCGGAAAAAATCCCACTTGGAGCCATTTAGAGTGCTACAATCGAGTCCAAATGTATGGAACCCCCAGGGGGTTCCAGGGGGTGTGCCACTAGCATGGGTGGGTCGGGCCTCCAAAGTTAGTGGGGGTCGGTCATACATTTGGACTCGATTGGAGCACTCCAAATGGGTCAAAGTGGGATTTTTCAAAATTTGCCCCTACCCAAAAGTTCGACCCAAATTCCGGGACATCAGAATTCGTTTTAGAGGTATGGTTCCTTCGGCAAAGTTTCTTATTGTGATCCCCAGAATACGATTTTCACTGAGCAATGGCGACTTTTTTTGCCTCCCCACAAATCGACCCGGCCTAATATGTATACATATTTGTACGATAAATTACAAGAATGTGAGTGACAATACTAAATCGGAGTATTTGAAACCATGTATTACGATATCGAGTGCCTTTAAAAATTGTCAGAACTATTTCATTAGCTTAAGTTTGGCTGGATGGCAGCAAGTTTTCTGAAATTTCTTAAGACGTACTATAATAGTGAAATATTATAGTAAGGGCCAACAAGACATTCCATTTAAGAATAAAAATAGTTTCATAGGGAAATTTTTGTGTTTAAGCTCTGACAAGCCTCGAGCTAAAGTGTAGTCAAAATGGTTTTATTATAAAAGTTCACATTCGACGCAGCGGATGCCTGCTAATAATTAATAAAACCAGTAAAGAAGAGATAATGCCTGACGGAGCTGACTATAAGATAGCACACACCACCCTATCAGACTATAATAAGATGAAATATTGTAAAATTGTATCAATATTGTTCTCCTAATATTGATCTGCCCAAAAATTTTTAGATTCAAAATCCTGGTATATACAGTAACTAGCTTTGTTCCTTTACCTACTACAAGTTACTAGTTTTACCATTTTTACCAGTTTTACTCCAAAAAGCGTTCCTTTACTCGAAAAACTAGTAAAAATAGTAGACAAAATTAAGAGAGAATTTTCAAAATGCCTTTCTCTTTTACTACTTTTTTACTAGTTTTTACTCGACAAATTTTTCCGAGTAAAAGTAGTAGCTTTCAAAATACATTGAAAGTAATATAACAAAAACTTCAAATAGAAGAAATTTTTCTGTGCTTGCTATTTTTACCAGATTTCCGTTCCCGTACTTTTTCAAAATATGTTTACTCAGAGAGAATTTTGAATTATTTCTCTTTTGCTAGTTTTACTATTAAAAAAGTAAAGGAACAAATCTAACTATAGCAAAAATGCCCACAAAGTCATAAAATATATGTCAGTAAAATATTGAAAAATACTTAATACGTATACGTATAAAATATAACATTAAAACAGAACAGTGTCTACAACTTTGCTTCAGACACAAAAGCGATATTCCGTACGGTCCATTTCTCACATCCGATTCTCAGAATTGAGTCCCAAATCAATGAGCTAGAAAATGCTGTACTGTGTTTGTTTGTGGGTAAACACATATTTTATTTGAGAAAGTCAGTTCTCAAATATATATTTGTTTTAATATATTAATATGCGCTCCAAACAAAATTTCGTGATCTTCAAAAAAAAAAAAAGAATTTTTCACAAATATATATTGTTTAAAAAAGTTTTGTTCCAATTATATTTTGTTTCAATTCAAAAATGTGCAACATGGCGATTTTCCCCGCTGGAAACTACCTTATAAACTGTCCCACGTAGATCAGAAGTTCCTATATACACGTGAGCATCATGTGAGTGCATGTGTAAATGTATAAGTATAAAAATACCTTTGTGTGTTATATCTTGTGTAATTGTATTTGAAACGTATAGAAGTTTTCTATTAGTACTTTCAAGGAAAAAGGATTACATTGCATTTATAAGAGAACACAAGTATAAACTTGTAGCGACATGCTTACGGTAAAGTTACACACACAACTATGCGTACACTCAATCACGCATACATACATGTATACATGTGTACGATGAGAAGAAATTGCTAGGGAGGAGCATTTCTCTAATTTGAAATTTAATTCACGCAACTCATAATCAATTATCTGGCAACTTAAAACAATCTCATATGGCAGAGAGCTCATTTGTACTCCTCAGATTCATACTCTGCCCCCATGTGTCCGCATGTTTGTATATGCGTGTGTGCGAGTGGAAGCCGGAGCAAATTACCAGCATACAGCAGCTCTGGGGCAGGAAACATGGGAGGCGGCAACATTGTGGCAACCAGAATGTGTTGCCTTTACCGTTGCTGTTGGCAGCCTTAACCACAGTAGCCGAGTAGCAAGAGAAATAGTAGCGGGAGCAGCAGCAGCAGATGCGGCACAACATTGTACTTTCAAGTGTACCTGTGCCTTGACGTGTTTCCTTTTAGACATCCTTCCTTCCGCGGCTGCATGCATCCCTATGTCTATGCTCTTATTTCTGTTTTCGTTCTCTTCCCCTCACTTGGCACTCAGTCTCTGCCGCGTTTCTTGAGGCGGCTGATATTGATGTGGTTGTGCTGGTGGTCTATGTGGAGGCGGTGTATAATGTATGTTTCCTGTTTTAGAGTACAGAGTGGCTCAGTACACAAAGAGTGTGCACTTGTAATAATTGAGATTAATGCGGCATTACATTGGCAGCTTCTGTAGCTAAGCAACACACACTTGCACACCGACTCAGAATAAGCAACAATTAGAACTGCAACAGTTGTAGGTACAACTAGTACATGCCTACCTTATCTCCAGCGCAGTACCCGTTGATAGTCATCAGGCTACCTTCCTCTCGTAGCCAAGCAGGTGCTGCGGAAATGCATCTGACAAGTTTCCCACTCAGCGCAAATTTAAGCCACATGCGCTTATGTAAAAAGTAATCACGCTGTGGCACAGCAATGTGGCGAATGGCGCTGGGTTGCATGGCGGCATCGTGAAGAGTGTTTCCACTTGAGAAGGAATTCTGATTATTTTAGGGATACTCATGGTGTTGGATTTATTTCTCCAGAAACGACACGGCTATGGCTTTAACGTTTTAAGACACACCTTACTAATTACTGGACATTTTCACGTCCAATGAATGAAACCTTGTACAAGGGGAATATGAGCTATTAGTAAATAACTGTGGCAGTTTTTTTACAAGCGTTGACTTGGAAAATCTAAACTGTTCAATACATTTTAGGCTTGTGTTAATTGCCACCTTTCTCAATTTAGTCATATGAGGATTTGGTGATATGTGTTTGCAAATTTAAATAGAACACAGAAAACCTAAGATACCAACAATTCCATAGGAATCCTCCACCATAGGATGGCGGAATAGTAATTTTGCACTCCGTAGATGTTTTGGTGGCGTTACGAAGTCAAATCTATAGGGACATTTGTTGTTTGTGTGAATGTGTTAAAATAAACCCCAGTTATCAATTTTCAGCCCGATCAGTTGACATTGATGGTATCTATGACTTTAAGAAATCAAATCGGGGAGATGTCATATATTGGGGCTATATCAACAATTTTCAATCCCAAGTTACCTGTTGCTAACTATAAGAAGTATCTAAACCAAATTTCAGTCATTTAGCTCAATTATTGTAGACTGTAGCGCGATTACAACAGACGGACATGGATAAGTCATCTTAGAATTTTAAGACGATTAAGAATATATATGGGGAATTCCACGACAAATCGACGGTTTCAAAAAATTTCGGTTTTGATTTTTTCCATTTTTTTATATTTTTTAGTGAAACTTTTGCGGAAACGCTTTGTGAATTTTTTTGACATTTTGCCGATAACTCGTTTAGAAATTATCGATATTTAAAAAATCTTTAAGATATCACTCTGTGTATCGGGTTCTTGGTCATAACTTCTTAAGTAATAGTCTTATTTGAAAAATCGTTTTTTTAAATGTTGGTAATTTGCGGTACTTTTCAGAAAAAATATATAATCTTTATATATAAATTCCTTCGTACGTTTGTTAGTAACGCATGATCTCCGAAATCATAAAAGCGAATGGGCGGAAAATTTAACAATATATTCAGTTTGGGGTCATTTGTGTTTTAGAATTATAATTATTTTACCGCGATAAATTGCGGAGTGGTCAAGTTATTAGCAAAATTCCCATTTCCTGACCGATTTGACTGAAATTTAAAATGTATGTGTAGTTTGTCTTGATAATAGTTTGTATGTATGATTCTAACAGGTAGATGGCGCTGTAGTGGACATATGGTCAATATACATTTTTTGATGATTTTTTCCTGAAACCCGGGATTATGCATTTTTGAATGAAATATCAATGAATAACAAAATTATACATCGCAAATAGGACGGGCAGGACAACGTCTGCTGGGGTCAGCTAGTACATATATACAAATTTTAAAATTTTTTATGTTTTGAAATTTAAAAGTATTTTTTGAAATTGTTTGTACTTGAGATTTTTTTATATTTTAAACTTCTATTAATTCTCTAACATATAAGCTTTGGAGCAAGTGGGCCTAAAATTATTATACCCTCCACCATAGGATGGGGGTATACTAACTTTGTCATTCCGTTTGCAACACCTTGAAATATTGATCTGCGACCCCATATAGTATACGAGTATATATTCATGATCGTCGTGAAATTCTAAGACGAAGTCCGTCTGTCTGTTGAAATCACGCTACAGTCCGTAATAATAGAGCTAGGTTGGTCAAATTTGGTAGAAATACTTCTTATAGTTGCAGGTCGTTTGGGATTGCAAATGGGCCGTATTGGTCAATGTTTTGATATAGCTCCCCTATAGAGGTCGCTCCACAATACAGTTTTTAAGCCATAGATTACACATTTTTAAAGCAATTTTGATGAAACTTTGCAGTTAGTATTCTATTTTGACTAGAATTCATCGCAGACAAAATTTTACAAATCGGTTCATATTTTGATATAGTCACCCTATAGAGGTCGCTCCAAAATAGGCTTATTTAAATTATAAATAACACATTTTCTAAGCATTTTAGTTCATATTTTGTTCAAATTTTGTTGTAGTCCACCTATAGATGTTGCTCCCAAAAACGTTCGTTTCAGCCATAAACACCAAATTTTCTAAGCAATTTAGCCGAAACTTTGCGGTTTGTATCCTATTTTGACAAGAATTCATCCCAATAAAATGTATACCAATCAAATTTTTATTTCGTTGTAGTCCCCGTGTAGATGTAGCTCTCAAAAATGATATTTTAAGCCACAAATACCACATTTTTCAGGTGAAGAGTTTGTCTACAATTTGGCTAAAAATTGTAGCGTTCGTTTTTTTTAATAATTTACTTAAAGAAACAAGATTATTTCATGATTTTCTCTATTTTCAAGGATTTTTTCAGAAATAAAATTGAATGCAATCCTTGGTGGAGGGTATATAAGATTCGGAATGACCGAACTTAATACGTTTACTTGTTTATTTTGGCATTTTCGTCTAAATTTATCCATAGATTTTTTTCAAAAAGACACTGTTGTCTTAATTATGATTCTAGATTTCAGGTACAGGCAGTTTTTTACGTTTTTTTTCGAGTAAACAAAACAGAATTTTTATTTATTTATTTTTATTTATTCAAACAAGTAATTTGAAGCCTTATGGCCAATGTAGTAAATTACAGTACAATACAGTTGAGATAACTACTAAAAAAAAAAATTTTAAATTTCTAGTTGTTTTAACAACAGTTACTAAACTGCTGTTCCCACGTGAGAGTGTCATTACTAACATTTGTAGTTCTGTTTTGTTTTCCGCGTTCTGGAGCAGTGTAGCGTAACATTGCTTATTAACGTGTATTTCGCATGTGTTTACTACACAAATGTCAAAACAGAACTGACATTATGGGCCAATCGCAAAATTATAGCATTTTCTGATAGGAGGATTACTTTTGCGCCACCTTGTATAAACGTTATGAGATATTAAATTGTGGTATGATTTGGCCATTTTGTGTGGGAGGTGCAAAAAGGGGCGTGGCGATAACGCCCATACACAACACAGGACTATAGGCACTATAAAAACATTACACTGTACAAAATTTCAAGTATTATTATACACTTGTATTAATGTTATAAGCTGTTAACTTTTGGTGCAAAATGGTACCTTTGTATGGGAGGTACCAAAAGGGGCGTGGCACCATGGCGGTGCCACGCCCGCCCTTGTTGCAAGATGGGCTTCCGATAATGGTCTTGATGTTAATCCAAAAATGGAACTAGTTATATTGACCAACTCTAACATCTGTCTCCTTTAGGGTATTGAAATTCCCGTTTGTCAAAGCGCAAAATATTTAGGTAGGTATTTAGGTGTAGTAACACATGAAGTTTTACAGGGAGGCCTAAAATGACCGAAGGAATTTGAGTTCATTATAACTTTTTATTTAAGATAAAATTATGAATTTGTTTTTAAGTACAGTATATTAATGGAGAATAATTTTTTCCTGTATATATACAGGGTGGCCCAAAATTAATATATTTTATATTTTAATATATTTTTTTCATTTCTTTTCAGTATTTTGTATAAAAGACTTGGGGAACTTAAAATGGAACAGTACACAATTGAATAACGTGTCCATAAAAATATACATACTGTATTTAAAAAAATTATAATAAATAAATCTTAATGGTAGTAAAATGGACTGTATAATCTAATTGATTTATCATATTTTTCAAACCCCTTCTGGTACCCACTCACATATTGACTGATTAATTCGAACACAACTTCCCCTATAAGTTATGTCTTCAATCCGGCCACACAAAATGGTTTATCATACCTCTGTAGAGCTCATCGTTAACCAAAATGGCGTTTCCAGCAGGATTTTCAAAGAAAAATGGACCAAGTATGGTCCATTCTAGGATCCATTGGCTTCTCGAAGATCATGTAATGCTTCTCCTATCCACAGATGCGACAGTTTTGCATGTTATTATAGCCACCAAAATGAAATTGGGCTTAGTCAGCAGGTGCAGGATGCCTTAATTCTTCCAAAACTGTTTTTCACAGGGATACACAGCATGAATTGTACCTTGAAATATTTCAACAAAATTTTCAACAAATTCTCGTTCCTCTGAAAGTTAGCTTAATTCGCTTTATTAGACTGAAACGTTATTAATTATTGACATGTACATTAAAATTGTCAAAATATCTGTCTCTTTGTCTGGCTGGATCGCACGATAACTCTAACAACAGCTTATAACTTTAATACCAGTTCATACTTTAAATACAATTTAAATTGATACTAATTTAACTTAAAAAAATAAATACATTTACGAATATTTTTTGGTACCGAAGGTGACGGGATACGTAAGTCGGTTTACCCGACATATTTATACCCTACACCACACCGTGGGCCAGCGTATTATGAGTTTGTGAATTTGTTTGTAACACCTAAAAGGAGAAGAGATAGACCCATCGTTTATTATACCGATCGACTTAAAATCACTTCCTTCTTGGAATAAGCATTGATGAGGAGGTGGAGCTAAGTACTGTGTTCACTGAAAAGAAACCAATTATTTGGTTTAGCATTGTTAGGGAGGTGTAGAGTATTATATAGTCGGCCCCGTCAGACTTTCTACCTTTCCTTACTGGTTTTGTTTCATGTTTATATGCAAACTTGTTAAAAATTGTCAGACTCAGTTCCCTTAATTATGTGGGACATTTTATATTTATCATCTACTTACTTTCTCGAAAGGAGTAACCGATTGAAATTTTGAAGATGGGATATATTAATCCACACATGTCATGAGTGGAAATATTGCTTCTTTAATAGCATATCGAAATCTTCTGAAATTACACACATCGTATTTCTTTGTTAGTCGCTATCACTTTATGAAAAATGGGCGAAGTTGCCGCTCCCCATTTGGTACATCCCAAACAAATGAACAAAATTGTTGTATTCGGTTTACCGGAAATAAATTTCTTACTGGTTTTGAACGAAATTTGATTGTTTTTTTGAAGTGCATATTAACATTGCTTACTGATTTTTAACGAAATGTTATTATTTTTGTTCAATAATCTTGTTAATCCTTTGAACATTTTCATATCACTCATTACCAATTTGTGTTGCATTTTCTTAAAGACCAAATTTCGGCCGCCATATATTGCTTTTGCAGAGTATAAATACTCGGCAACACTACAGATGGTTTTTTGTTATAACTAGTTTCCAGACTTGTGGCAGCTGCTTTTGTATGCTTGAATTATTTTTTAAAAAGGCCGACCTTCCTAAATTGTGCATCTTTCGTGGTCGCGTGTATGCATACCAAGCACGGGACCATAGGTGTGTTTCGGTGGTATTTTTAATACCGCAACCGCTTAAGCAGCTTCACGATTCAAATTTCATTTACACATTGCACTTTGTTGCTGCGACAGTGACAGAACGGCACCAGAGTAGGAGTTTGGCCTTTGCCAGAAGAAACTTTCTGATTAAGCTTGTTGCTGTAATTGTTACTGTTGCTTGTGAATTTTGCTATGAATAGCGTCGATGCTCCTTGTTGCAACCGGGCGCTTGAAATATTAAGGGAGTGCACACTATTAGATACACTAAATGATTTATACATCTCAAGCCAAGTATTGGTTATAAATCTCACACTGGAGTAGAATGATTTTTATTCACAAATTGTTATGTTATCCATGTGAGGAACTTTAAAGTGGACCATGTGAACCATCCTAATTACACCATTACCGCTACAACTGTAACTACATCCGTTAGTATGTGTTTTTCAAGGCAGACGACTCAGTGTTGCTTCGTCAACATGCACGGGTGTGTTCATGTGTTCGTGTTTCGGTTTGTCATGCAACACGTTCTCATAAATAATGAGGCAAATGTATAATACATCTGTACCAGATTTGTTTACACATCGTTCTGTGTGTGTGTGCGTGTGCATATTTGTGTAAATCATAAACCAACAGCAATTTCAATTTTGAATGCTTTTTACTTTTGCTTTTGTTATTTTTTCGTTAAATACGAGTGCACAATTTATATATTTTTAAGGTAACACAGTTCGGGGTTTAGCCTCTTCCCCCAGCCAAGACACTCGTATTTGTGCCACTTGAGGATGAGACATTAAATGTGAAACCCAGCAAGACGCTCTGTGGACTGTTGAAATGAATATTAATGCAAAGAAACATGAAGACGCCGAATTTTTGCATGACAGCGTTATTTGCTTCGATTATAGTAAACATGACTTCATATACTCGTATATGAAATAAACTACACATGTGGTGCGATTAAGATCACGGAAGTGTACCATGGATGCAAGTGGAGTTGGTTTCATGGCAAATGCAAAATTTTACATTAATATTTTATTCAAATTTGATATGTTTAGGCCTAAATGAGGCATGAGATGAGATGCAATCGGTTTGGATATATGGGATAATACTGTTATCACCCTATAAGGGTGAGAAGACCATTATCTACAAAAAGTTAACGGCTTATAACTTTGATACCAGTTAATAAAAATACTTAATATTTTGTGCAGTGTAATGCATTTATAGTACCTACAGTTCCATGAAATATTGGGTTAGTGTAACGCCCCTTTTGGTACCACCTTAACGGCGTATAACTTCGCCTAGAAACACTTGACATTTTTTACAGTGTAATGTTTTTTGTAGTAGACATAGTCAATTGAAAAGTGGACATTATTATCACACCCCTTTTGTTACCTCCCCAAACAAAATTGCTAAAATAATAAGTATGAAATCTTTTTAAGTTACTTTTACAATACGGGTCATAATTTAAACATTTATCCATAGATTTTTTCAATTAGACATTGTTCTCTTCGTTTTGATGCCAGCATTAAAAAATTGAACTTTTTTTTATCTGTATGCTTTTATTTCGTGTCAGCAACAGAAGTTTTGTTTTTTAAAAAATCAAGTTTTTTCGATTTATTTTAACAACAGTTACCAAACCAGTGTCTGTACGTAAAAATGATTTTACCAACATTTGTAGTCCTTATAATTTTCTTAAATTTGGAGGTTATCGTGCTTATAATTTATGTCTGTCTGTCCGTCTATGCAGGTGTTCTTGTAATCAAAGTACAGGTCGCAATTATGGTCGCAGTTTGGTCGTTATCGGTTGTTTGGTTAAGAAACGGTCAAATTATTTCCACTTTTTGAATTCGTACCACTGTGCAGTGTTTTGCAAAAACAGACAAAAATTGTCGGACTAGTCTTGGTATTTCGCCCATAACTTTTACAAATATTGAGTCTCACAAAAATTTGTTACTGTTCTGGATTTGTGAGAGTGCGACAATTATTTTGTGAAACTTAAAGAAAATCGAGGGGGATCAAATTTTTTTCTACAAAGGCTTTTTCAAAAAAACTTTCGTAAAAAAAATGTTTACAAAAACTGGCGCATTGCGTCTTCTTTTAAACAAAGTAATCTTTGCAAAAATCGGTTCAGCCGATTGAGAGCAATTGCAAATTTCGTAAAACACAAAAACTCGTTTTATTATTTTTTTTTTCAAAAATTAAAATGCACACAAAAATTAAAAAAAAAACAGTAAGTAAAGGCTAAAGTGGGGCGGTGCCGACTATATAATACCCTACACTACTCTCGTAATATTGAATAACTCTGATATATAAATTTTGTAATTCATGTATAAATTATTTACATAAATTTACTTTTGGGACATTTTATACTTAAATAATACCCTGTACCACAGTGTGGTGTAGGGTATAAAAACGATTGGATCTAAAGAGCCAAATCGGATGAAACATATATATGGGAGCTATAGCTAAATCTTTACCGATTTTCTTAAAATTCGGCAATGTTGGTTCATGAATCAAGAAACTCTACCATTCTAAATTTCAAAACGATTGGATGTAAAATACAGCTTTTATAGGACTAAAGGGCCAAATCGGACGAAACATATATATTGGAGCTATAGCTAAATCTTAACCGATTTTCTTCAAATTCGGCAATGTTGGTTCATGGATCAAGAAACTCTACCATTCTAAATTTCAAAACGATTGAATGTAAAATACAGCTTCTATAGGACTAAAGGGCCAAATCGGACGAAAGATATATATGAGAGCTATATCTAAATCTGAACCGATTTCAACCAAATTCAATAGCGATCTTAACAGCCGCGAAATACTCTAAACTGCAAACGAACAACTTTACATGGACAGACGGACGGACGGACGGACGGACATCGTTAAATCGACTCAGCTAGTGATTCTGAGTCGATCGGTATACTTTAAGGTGGGTCTAGATGTGTTATTTTCAGGTGTTACAAACATCTGCCGTGAAACAAACTTATAATACCCTGTACCACAGTGTGGTGTTGGGTATAATTATAGCGAGATCTTATATTACCTACTTGTAACTGCTTATAAACATTTTAGCCAAAATTAAACTACATAGGTCGATATTAAATATTCTGACCCTATAGTGAATTATTTCCCTTATCTGAAATTTTCCGAAGCACATATAAATAGTGGAAAAATGAACTAAAACAATTTGTTGACGGCATTAATTAAACATTTCCATTAAACGAAGATATCGCGAAAAAAAAACAGATTTTTAAAGTTAATTTTATAAAGTTTAAATAAAAGCCTCATATACAAATCGAAAATTACACATTCATTATACGAATGATTATTTTTTTAAAAAGCTAATTTAGTCACAAAGTGAGGATATACCTTATTCGGTTTATTGGACTGAAACTTTCATAATTTGTATACAGTGTGGTGCAGGATATTATAACTTTGTGTATGAGTTTGTAACACCCAAAAGGAAATGAGATAAACCCATCGTTTATTATACCGACCGGCTTATAATCACTTTCGGAGGCGATTTATGCTATGTCCGTCCGTCTGTTCATGTATCCTTGTAATTAAAGTACGGGTCAGAATTATTTTCTGATCGCTATGAAACTTGGCACGTGTGAGTATATTTCATTTTGGCCTAAGGACAATCTCTATTGAAATGGGTGAAAATTCCTCCCGATATATCATCAAAGCGCTATAGAAGTGGCATTTCATATCCGATCATTACGAAATTTAGTAAAACGAAGATTCTTAGCTCATGAACGAATACTGCTAAATTTGGGAAAAATCAGTTCAGATGTAAATATAGCTCCCATATATACATATTAGGCATAAGACAACAATTTAACACCATATTTATATATTAGGCATATGGACTAAATTTAACATCAATGGCCGTACATGATAAGAATTGATAAAAAAACAAGTAAGAAATTTCAGTCGGGTAAAGCGACTTAGGTACCCTCACTTTGTGAGCAATGTAAATATGCACTGGTATTATACTCGTATTACGAGTTATTTAATTTTGGTATGCCATGGCTTTTTTTGTATGGGAGGTACTGAAACATAACTCTCATTTTAACAGTACTGTTGTAATTTTAAAAACCATACACTGCACACTGGTCCTAAATCCATTTTTTGTGACATAAATATGAAGGAATGTATATACAGCCCTAAAAATTTGCACACTTGTTAGTCATAACACACATAACAAATGAAGAACAATTTGGACCAATCTGGCAACTCCCACACATGCTTGATGTCTGTACGCTTAGTGGTGGTTGCAAATATGGTTCCATTTGCATGAAATTTGGCATGGATATGTTTTTTGTACCAGGGACCAACCATATTTAATTTGAAGATAATCGATTCAGATTTGGATATAGCCCTCATACAAATTTCCCACCGATTTGGACAATATGGACCCTATACGCCGACTGGGACATTCGGTTTGCATAAATATCGACACACTCAATATTTTAGGAGTAGATTGGGTGTACAAAAAAATTAACCCAATAATACAATACCTCCCGATTTTATAAACAAATTCCATTTTTATCGTAACTGCATGCATTTATGATTGTCTCTTAGAAATGCAAATACTGGATAAAAATGGATCCGAAGAATCCATAGATCTGTGAAAAATTGTTAATATTAATGCGGCTATTTCGTCAGACGGTCACATCTGTCTTGCTTATACAATTTGTTCAGTGCCTCCGAAGCATTTCCCCTAAGCAGCCAACAGGAAGTGCAGAAGCGACAACAATCTGAGAACAATGCGCTTATATTTTAAGGAAAGTTGCTGATAAGTATATTTTTCCATGTATAACAAGGTCCATGTGTAAAAAGGTCCATGTGTCTCAAGGTCCATGTGTAACAAGTTTGTGTTAAAGTATTTTTTAAAACAAACATCGGCATCTTTAGTCTTACTCGTTGATATATTTGCCGTATGCACAAGAGGGCAGTGTTATGTTCTTGGAGCAGTAAGAGTTCAGCTGTCAATTCCCTTTTTAGTCGCTTTCCCACTTCAGTGCCTGTTTCGCATAATCATCGTGTTCGATATTACTTATAGAATTTGCAGAAACCCACTCTGAGTGGGCCTCCACTAACCTTTCCAAATGTCTTCTGAACTTTGATAAATATTTCTGAACATAAACTAAAACACATTTTCATCAATTATTTTAGTGCCAAATTCGAAACAGCATAATTTTTGCGTCCATTACCATCCAAAATAGCTAACATTTTAGCACATTTAAACAAGAGTTTGGCAGAAAAAAACATAACTTGATCACTTTGCGAACAAAACGCGCAAAGCGCATATATACTACATGATAAATGACACTTTAATAAATTATCGTGCGTTTAAACTTCCATGAACACGCGAGTACATCTATAACTTTTACTCCAGGAAACACAAATAACGTGAGGTTACGTATCTCTAAAATACCATTCCCCATAAATAGAAATAACAAGACAAAACAATTATGAATTATATTATTTCACAGATTAAATAAAATGTTAGTTCTGCCGATTTCCAGTATCAATTATATTGCCAATATTTTCTCAAGAAGAAGTGCTTAAAAACACCTGATTGAACTACTAACTTGATCGCATGAATAAAAACAGGGTAGCCACCTAAGTCTAACAAATTACATTTTCTAGGTCCGCTATAGGATTGCCTTTTCGAATATATATATACTTCAGGTAATTTCGTACGTTTATTTTTTGAATTTATGCCAAAAAATTTGGATTTGGATTTTATACAAAATGGTACGTTTGTGTAGGAGGTACCAAAAGGGGTGTGATAATAACGCTCATTTGACAGACTGTAGGTACTATAACAACATTACACTGTACAAAATTTTAAGTTTTTGTAGGCACTAGTATTAAAGTTATAAGCTGAACACTTTTAGTACAAAATGGTCCATTTGTGTGGGAGGTACCAAAAGGGGCATGGTTAGAACACCCATTTTTCAATGGATTATAGGTACTATAAATGCATTACACTGTACAAATTGTATACAAAGTCTTTGTATGCACTGGTATTCAAGGCATAAGCTGTTATTTTTTGCTGCAAAGCAGTACATTCCCAGCTAAATTTCTCATTACCAAATAATCCGACGAGTAAGCAAAGTTCGATAATGGTAAGTACTTATTATTTAGCCACTTTTCTCATTATTTTAACATGGGGATGTCATTGGAGGGAAGTACTTCCCAAAATCATACAATAAAGTAGCATAATAAGTACTTATTTGTAGCATAGGCATACCACATAAATATGTGCTTATGTTTTCACGATTTTAAGTACTTGAATAATGCATTACCAATAAGTTACAAAATACGTAGTAGATATGGTAGATATTTTGTGCATATTGTCGCGCATATTTCAAATTTCTGAACCCAAACCACAATGTGAAAAATTCTTCAATTTGCACGTATTTTTGGAAAACTTGTTGAAAATAAATAAATCTTCTACAATAATCCACATATAGCCAAAATTGCATTATACTAAAATTTGGCAAAAATTATTTTGATAAAAAAATCACTTATTTCTGTTATTATTAGTAAGTCATTATTAAAAAGCCGAAAGTAATTCAGCGAATATTGAGATGTCATTATTTGGTAATGCAGGGAATAATGACAGGTACTTACCAAGATTTTGCTGGGTTTGTGTGGGAGGTACCAAACGGGGCGTCCCAATTATGCCCATATTTCACTGGACTCTTGATAATATAAAAGCATTACACTGTTCAAAATTTCAACTATAATGCTATACGCAGTTGACTTTTGGTGCAACATGGTCCATTTGTGTGGGAGGTACCAAAAGGTGCGTGCCAATAACTCCCATTTTTCTCTGGGCTCTAGAAAAAAAATGAATACTGTAGAATTTCAGAGGAATAAAATAAGTAGCGTTTAAGTTATTAAATAATCAATAATGCACTAAATATTAACCTTTTGTGGGGAGGTACTAGAACGAGTGGACCTTCGAACATAGCCGTAGATAGAAAAAAATATTACAAAATACCAAATTTTAATAGGTTACTCCTTTCAAGGGTTATCGTGCGCACCAGCCAGCAGACAGACAGACATACAGACGGACGGACATTGCTCAAAGTGAGGGTAGAGATAGTAAAAGATATAGTTGTAGTTCAAACTGTGAAACCCCATTTTTTAGGCAAAAAATAAAATTAATAGGTTAGTATTAAAAATTCTGTCCCTGGTATATTTTCTCCAAAGATGTTTTTTCTGACTAGGTGTGACGATTAAGTTGTTTTGCCTAAATTGGGTGTACATTGAATGCGGATATATACATTTTTAGAACGAAATAATACCAAGTGGACATTTTCACTAAACACTATTTATCAAAATTTTTAAAGTTCTGCTTATCCACCAAATAGTAGTTTCGTTTATAGGCAAACACAAATTGTTTGCTGTCATACACATCCGTTTGTCTTGCAAATGCCCCTACCTCACTTCTCAGACGCACGCTCACAAATACACTCACACTTGTAATTACGAGATTTACTTTTGCGAGTCGGATATGCGAGGATTTGCTCTTGTTTTTCATTGTTGTTGTGGTTGCAAGATAATTAGAGTCCTTGACTGTGCACTCTGTGTGTGTGTGCGTGTGTGGTGTAGTGCTTCGTACACTGCCTTGGTTCAGACGTGAGATGTGATGTCATGTTCTGCACATCCTGCAAGTTGCTCAAGCAACAACAACGACAACAGTTTGTTTTGCTAAATTGTTACACTTAAACAATGGGTCTATCTGTCTGCCTGTTGGCGGTCGGTGTATCTCCTTCTCCTTCGCCATCATACCGCCTCCAGCGAGCCTTTTCTAGAGTTGGGAGGGAGTGTGGTCTGAATAAACTAACGACTAGTCGTCTGCCTACCTGCAACAATGACTATGTGGCAACAACAACTGGCAGTTCTAAGAATAAATACTCGTCGTGCTGTGCATGCAAAATTGCTAACTGCCAACTGGCAAGTGACTCGCAGACTCATTCGCTCAGCGCATCTCGGATGATAATGATGCAAACTCGACATCGACGATGATGATGTTGTGTAGCTTTGTTGTACACGGAACCGGATTAATTTATGTTTCCATGTGACATCTCCTCAAAGTGAGAATCATATGCATATTCTCGCATGAGTTCAACTCTCGTTTGCATTGCAAACAGAGTGAAAATTATTACTGTGCAGCTAATGAAACCCAATGTCCCCACACATACGTATACGAGTATGTAATTATGTAGGTCTGGTGGTGGAACAGCCGAACCAGGATGTCCCATTCAGTTATAATGAGAGGTTAGGTTAAATACCCACCACAGACTCTCAAACATGAATTGAGGATTTCAATCACGGGGAGACTCCTGCGGAGAATACCACAATGTGAGCGGATGACCATTTGAAGTCGAGTATGTTCTCATTAAATCGCATCATGGGAATGAAATCAGTCATTGCAGAGTTTTTGCATAAAAGCTTCGGAAGGATATCTGATTCGACACCAATCACTTTCAGACGTTCACGTTTTTGTGGCGGCATATCTTCATAGCGACACACATACTATCTCTCGAGCGCACATAGCCGCACTTGCGAAGAGCGTAGATGGACGAATAAGACGCACTCCGGTCTTTTGTAGTTCAACTCATTCATTGAGTGGAATGCAGGCCAAAGGGTTTCCTTCTCGCATGAAGGCGCGGGTGTTGGATTGCGAAGCACAGGACTGACACTATTCCCATTAAGTAGGTTTAGTTAATTGCACTGATGAGTTGTGTGGTTAAACCTAGAGTCTTATGACGCCATCACACACACACACTCGCACACAAAGAACGTAGACGGAGAGAATAGACTCATTTGCTTAGGCATGTGTGGATTTTGTAGTTAAATATGTGCGTAGTTGTCTGTTTTGTGTATGTGGAAACTGGCAGAGATAATTATAAAGGATTCTACTATTACCACAAACACAAGTACAAGTACATGTACAGATGCAGGAATCAGAAGTTGCTAACGCTTCGAACCACTTTTATTGAGTTCACCGAAAAACTCGGGTTTAACGAGATATGCATATGTATGTACACTAGGACAGACTATGTAATTGCTTGGAGCAAAAACGTCGACAGAAAGGTGAGACAAGCAAATTTTCATGATGAACTTTTTTTCGAAGATACAACTTAAAAATGTCCATAATTTCTACGACTTACACCATTAATGCTGTACATTAGGGAGGCATTTTTGGACTATTTGCTTAATTTCAAGGAGTGCCGGGCGGAATATTATGCCTTTGGTTCTAAAACACCAATGCTGAAAATTTGAGGAGAATCGGATAAAGTTAACCCGCGGCGCTTTGGGATACATTTTTGGAAATTCTGCATTTTTTTTTTAATTTGTGTGAAATCTTATTAATTATGCCTTCACTTTAGTGATACGAGGGTATATATCATTTTCTTCGGTCCAAAAATACACATTGAAGGAGTGGCCTAAGACCCTAAGTACGTTCGGCGGACATCCGTTTTGGGTCATTTTAAGTCGAATGAGCAATGTTCGTCTGTCGGCAGGCTGGTTCGCAAGATAACTCTCGAAAGGAGTAACCCCTTTTGACATTTCTTCCTTGTTTTTTATCGGATTTTTATAAAACGTCGTGGAATTGCTACTCTGTGAATAGTGTACTGAAATGGTGTACTTTTAAGAAAAATTGGATAATGCTAACCCCTGTCGCAAATAGTTCAAAAGACTATGACGGAGGAAAACGTTATAAAAATTATATATTTCATCAAAATATTCTGTATTTTAGTTTAGCTATATTTCCAGATGTAAATATTTCTTTTTATAATATGTTTACTTAGTATATTAAATCTTCTAAATTGGCTTGTTTTGAATAAGATTGCCAATAGTACTGTATAACCTGTAAGAAAGAGTAATCTTATCATCCCCTCACCTTAGAGAGGAGGGTATATATAATTAACTACCAACCAAAGGTGCAACACATCGAAGGAGTGACCTAAGACCCTAAGTATGTTCGGCGTAAATGCGTTTTAGGTAATTTTAAGTCATTTGAGCAATGTGGACGGACATCTGTCAGTCTGTGTGTCTGTCTGCTGGCTGGTGCGCACGATGTGGCACGTAGTCACAATCTGAGAGCTAAAATATTGCTCATGGGGATCAAGGTCGTAGGTCGACTGGAAAGTGTTTTTTTTATTAAAAAAATGGACTTAGCATCATTTTTAAATGTGAACGGAAAGCTTATTTTTGCTCTAGCTCCTTAACGGTACGTCGGATCGGGAATCGGTCAATGGCAAAAAGCGTGTCAAGGTCGTAGGTCGACTGATTTTGATTTTAAAATGAAAATGAAGTTAGTGCATGAAAAGTTACAATTGGAGAACGATTATTAATAAAACTGAATAATTTGTAAACGTTGTTCTTGCGTATACACTACTGAATACAATGAAAAACATGTAAGAAAGTGTCAGTCGGGTAAACCGACTAAGGTATACCCTCACTTTGTGAGTAATGTAATATTGAATATTACTCGAATTATTCTGTCAATTTGTGTGGGAGGTACCAGAAGGGGTTTATCAAATACACCTTTTTTTTGCTGAACATTAGATACTTTAAATTCATTGCACTGTGCCGACTTATAAGCATTTATGTGCACTGGTATAAACATTATGAGACATTAAATTGTGGTATGATTTGGGCATTTTGTGTGGGAGGTACAAAGAGGGGCGTGACAATAACGCCCATTTTTCACAGGGCTATAGACACTATAAAAACATTACACTGTACAAAATTTCAAGTATTTTTATACACTGGTTTTAATGTTATAAGCTGTTAACTTTTGGCGCAAAAAGGTACCTTTGTGTGGGAGGTACCAAAAGGGGCGTGACAACAACACCCATTTTTCCCTGGACTGTAGGCAATATAAAAGCATAATACTGTACAAAATTTCAAGTATTTTTATACACTGTTATTCATGTTATAAGCTGTTAACTTTTGGTGCAAAATGGTGCATTTGTGTGGGAGGTACCAAAAGGGACGTGGCGACTTCGCCCATTTTTCTCGAGTTGATAACGACTAATAAGCTAATACTATGTGTGGAATTTCAAAAGATTCGAATAAGTAGTATAGCAGTTATTAAAGAATCAATATTTCACAACATTTTAACCCTTTGTGGTGGAGGTACTAGAAGGAGTGGACCAATATGGCCCATCTTCGAACTTAGCCGGAGATGAAAAAAAATATTACCACATACCAAATTTGAGGTCAATCGGTTACTCCTTTCGAGAGTTATCGTGCGCACCAGCCAGCAGACAGACAGACACACAGACAGAGAGACAGACAGACGGACGGACATTGCTCATTCGACTTAAAATGACCCAAAACGGATTTCCTCCGAACATACTTGGGGTCTTAGGTCACTCCTTCGACGTGTTACACTTATTTCCGTAGCAAATGATATATACCCTCGACACACTAAAGTGAGGGTATAACAAGTGACAGATCATGACATATTACAAATGGCCGAAACGTCACTTTAAAATCATATCATCCCTATTGGAAAACCCGTTATTTGTTCCTTTCGATTCTTAATGTATGAAATAATGCTGCTCATTTTTATACCCTACACCACACTGTGGTACAGGGTATTATAAGTTTGTTTCACGGCAGATGTTTGTAACACCTGAAAATAACACAGCTAGACCCACCTTAAAGTATACCGATCGACTCAGAATCACTAGCTGAGTCGATTTAACGATGTCTGTCCGTCCGTCCGTCCGTCTGTCCGTGTAAAGTTGTTCGTCGACTACAGGTCGCAATTTCACTCCGATCGTTCTGAAATTTTGCAGGTTAGAGTATTTCGCGGCTGTTAAGATCGCTATTGAATTTGGTTGAAATCGGTTCAGATTTAGATATAGCTCCCATATATATCTTTCGTCCGATTTGGTCCTTTAGTCCTATTGAAGCTGTATTTTACATCCAATCGTTTTGAAATTTAGAATGGTAGAGTTTCTTGATCCATGAACCAACATTGCCGAATTTGAAGAAAATCGGTTAAGATTTAGCTATAGCTCGCATATATATGTTTCGTCCGATTTTGCTCTTTATTCCTGAAGAAGCTGTATTTTACATCCAATCATTTTGAAATTTAGAATGGTAGGATTTCTTGATCCATGAACCAACACTACCGAATTTGAAGAAAATCGGTTAAGATTTAGCTATAGCTCCCATATATATGTTTCGTCCGATTTGGCCCTTTAGTTCTATAGAAGCTGTATTGTACATCCAATCGTTTTGAAATTTAGAATGGTAGAGTTTCTTGATCCATGAACCAACATTGCCGAATTTGAAGAAAATCTGTAAAGATTTAGCTATAGCTCCCGTATATATGTTTCATCCGATTTGGCTCTTTAGATCCAATCGTTTTATACCCTACACCACACTGTGGTCCTGTACCACAGTGTGGTGTAGGGTATTATTTAAGTATAAAATGTCCCAAAAGTAAATTTATGTAAACAATTTATACATGAATTACAAAATTTATATATCAGAGTTATTCAATATTACGAGAGTGGTGTAGGGTATTATATAGTCGGCCCCGCCCGACTTTAGCCTTTCCATACTGGTTAGGTTATAGATTAAAATCTAGTTTATTATGATAAACATCAAATATATTGTTGACTTTTTAACAAGGTAATTATTTTTTGTTATAGAATCTATTACAAAACTCCAACTTTATACAAAATCGGTAGGAACATATATGGGTAGTTCTTTCTGCCACAGGTCAAAAATTAGATATTTGTCAAATTCTTAGAAAATGTAACCGTAGTATGTGAGAGTAATGACTCACAATATTAAAAACATTGAAAAGGGAAGCAGGGGCAAGGTCAAAGTTAAAAAAAGTTTTTTTTCCTCTGTAATGGTTTTTTCAAGTCAATTTTAGTGGTACAAAACATAAGGCATTGAAAATAGAAAATTCCATTTCCGCGTAACTTTCATTAAAAATACTAATTTTGTCTTAAACAATATGCGATATCCAGAATCGGAATTAAATTTTTTATAAAAAATGGTCCATATGTTTAAATTTTAGATTGATGGTTTACATTTTGGATTGGGGACGACTTTGGTTCAAATGTTACACTAAAATAACTGAAAAGCTTTACCAAATTACAAGGAAAAATATTTGTACTCGTATTTGCTTTAAACTCGATTTTGTTTGTTGATTTATTTTTCCAATTTCGGGTATAATAAACGATGGGTCTATTTCTTCTTCTTTTGGATGTCACAAACAAATGCACAATGTTATAATACCCTGTAGCACAGTATGGTGTAGGGTATACAAATGTATCAACGCAGAACAGCCTTTCGCATCAATGATGCAAAAGCGTGATTGGATAATTTGAACTGATTGGGTAAAATCCTTCTCGAATTTAATTAAATTGAAATATCATCATATTCATTTCAGTCAAATCCATTTGGAAATGTACCTACTGAAATAATGTGAAATTAATATTTTCTGGTTTTCAAATAACAATTTTAAAATGCAATTGATTAGTTCTGAATTTCAGCTGAGGAATTCTGAATTAGAAATGAAGATTCTGAATTTCAATTGATTAGTTCTTAACTTCAAATGGAATATCTGAATTTCAATTGACGAGTTCTGAATTTCAAATGGAAAATCTGAATATAAATTTACGACTTTTGAAAATGAAATTGAAATTCTGAATTTCAATTGACGAATTCAGAAAAGTAAATTGAAAATCTAAATTTAAAGTGATGAGTTCTAAACTTCAAATGGAATTTCTGAATTTCAATTAGGAACTCTGATTTTAAAGAGATTTTTTCTGAACAACATTTGGAAATGGTGTAGTACACGTAAATTCTCCCCGAAGATAACTAACCCTCTTGATTTCCTGGTGAACTTCGTGCTCGAACATTTCTATAACAGGAGCTAACCGAGAGAAATTTCTACTGGCACTGGATAGAGAATGGTCGAAATAGGTTTACTAATATGGACCTAATTTACACGGTGCGAATTGTCCCTGCGATATGAGGCTTGCGACGCGAGTTTTTAGACGAAAAGTGTAGAGAAGATTCCGGGGTAGAAACAGTTGGTCGAAATGAAAATACAAGGGATTAATTGACGTTTCCTTTTATGAGTGTTTGGAAACGAAAAACAATTTCAATAAAATAAATGTGAGTGAGCCAATAATAATCATCAATTTGTCCCCTGGTTGCTGAAACAAAGGCTCACCGCCTAAACGAGCTGGATTTTACGTAGGAATTTCAAAAGATTGGGTCCTAGTCTTCTTTCTATTACATATTCAGGGTATCATACACTCATAAAAAAAGCATCTTCATTCTTCAGGAGTCAGCTTATGTACGGAATGTTTCTATCGATGAATTTGTTCGGCGGCCTGACGAATCGCTGTTTAAGTATAAACTTTCGTCCACGGTATGATCACATTTCATCCTTACGATAAATATAAATATGGGAATTTATTTCATTCCTAATACATATATCATTTGCTATGGGCCAAAAGTGTAACACATCAAAGCTGTATGTTCGGTGAACATCTGTTTTGGATAACTTTAAGTCATTTGAATAATGTATTTCCATTTGTCTGTCTAGCTGGTGAGAACTATTGTTTCAAGAGATTTAACGGTGATTCGTAATGGCGAGGAACATAGCGGACTATTGAAGAATGACGAAACTTTTCCTATCAGTGTAGTATAATTATTTAGCGATCTTTCTTGATTCGTTCTCGGAAATGTTTAAGCCGAATTAGAAATTCTTCGGTTTAGCATCTGACGAAATGACGAACCATTATTGGAATGAAATAAAGTGGGAAACGCCGTTTTTATCCCCTCACCTTAGAGAGGAGGATATATATCATTTGCTACGAGCCAAAAGTGTAACACATCGAAGGAGTGATCTAAGACCCTAAGTATGTTCGACGGATATCCGTTTTGGGTCATTTTAAGTCGAATGAGCAATGTCCGTCCGTCCGTCCGTCCTTCTGTCTGTCTGTCTGCTGGCTTCAAATTTGGTATGTGGTAATATTTTCTTCCATCTCCGGCTAAGTTCGAAGATGGGCCATATTGGTCCACTCCTTCTAGTACCTCCCCCACAAATGGTTAACATTTAGCGAAATATTGATCGTTTAATAACTTATATACTACTTATTTGAATCCTCTGAAATTCTACACATAGTATTAGTTTATAAGTCACTATTACCTCGGGAAAAATGGGCGAAGTTGCCACGCCCCTTTTGGCACCTAACTCACAAATGGACAATTTTGAACCAAGAGTTAATAGCTTATAACTTTATTACCAGTGCATACAAAGACTTGAAATTTTGTACTGTGTAATGGTTTAATAGTACCTACAATACAGTGAAAAATTGACATTATTGCCACGCTCCTTTTGGTACCTCCCACACAAATGGGCCATTATGTACGAAAAGTTTCCAGATTATAACTTTAATACCAGTGCATACAATTACTTGAAATTTTGTACAGTGTAATGCTTTTATAGTACCTAGTATCCAGAGAAAAATTGGCATTATTGGCACTCTCCTTTTGGTACCTCCCACACAAATGGCCCTTTTTGTACCAAAAGTTAACAACTTTTAACTTTAATACCAGTGGATACAAATACTTGAAATATCGTACAGTGCAATGCTTTGATAGTACCTATATTCTAGAGAAAAGTGGCCTTAGTTGGCATGCCCCTTTTGGTACTTCCCACACAAATGGACCATTTTAAACCAAAAGTTAACAGCTTATAACTTTAATACCAGTGCATATAAATACTTGAAATTGTGTACAGTGTTATCCATTTATAGTACCTAGAGTCTAAAGAAAAGTGCCCCTTTTGTTATCCCCACACAAGTGGACTATTTTACACAAAAAGTTAACAGCTTATAACTTTAATACCAGAACATACTTTAAAGTTATTAAATTTACTAATAGTTTTTTGGGAATCAAGGTGAGGGGATTCAAAAGTCGGTTTACTCTACTGAACTTTTATCAACAATTTATTGCTGCACAAAATAAAGCGGAGGTAAGAACTAGAATTATAGTAACCAACATTTACTCTACATTGTTTTGGTGTTGATCTTACTACTAACCAAGTTGGATCTTTATCACTTTTATACACAGCTCTGTCTGTTTTTTTATCGCACAAAATGTGATTGAGAGATTCTCTCTCGATTGCTAACTAATACATAAAATTCCGTATTTTATTAAATCAGTAAAGAAGATCATATACACTTGTTCTTAAACAATATAATAAAGCGTAATGATGGCAAATAATAACACGAGTACTCGGTTATTTTAATAGCTAAGGGTGCACCACAATGCAATTGGTAGCCCCGGTATGTAATCGCCGACCTATAAAGCTGAATTAAAGATGGTCCCCATAGTTGAAGTAATCGGTTCCTACTGGTAACTAAGTATAAAAGTCATGGTCCAATGAATGCCCCTTTAATATACATATTATGTGTATGAAACATTGTTGGCCATTGTGGCAACAGGCAATTCTACTCTAATAATAAATTATGTGTCCACAGGCTGCTCCATCTACATGTGTATGTGTGCGTGTAAGTAATGTACAACAGCAACCACAAGAAGCGAATGATGGTAAAAACTTTAAACTATGCATACCAAGGACACAACAATTGCGTTTGAGCGGCAACTGGTAACCAGCAAAACACAATAGCATCTAATCCCATGCAAAGTACGAAGGAGGACGAAGATAAATGCAAAGATTTCCCAGTATAATTAAGATCAGTTCAATTTAGTTCACAGCAGACCGTAAGGATGGGCAGACAGGCCGTAAGGATAGACAGACGGACAGTCTGACAGCCGGTCGAGCAGAGCTACAATCTGTACGATGCACTATGGGTGAAATTTCTAAGCCAAATTAATAGTAGTTTTGTTTTTCAAATTCATAAAATTTAATTTCCCTTCTTTTTCAAAAATAACGTCTAGAGCTCTATTAACGTGAAAATGTAACGACTTCTAGTGTATAATAGGGATGATCAAAACAAATATTATTATTTTATTATAATAACCGTTAAAATGAGAATAATGGAGAAATAATATAAAGTTGCTGCTTTCATTGCCTATTTTCAAACATATTTTTTTGTTCATCGACGACGAACTTTTGAGTCAATTAAGCAATATCCATACACACTGAATACAGTTTGGTTGCCTCAACCGAATTATTTGCCTACCGAATTTTGGTAGTTCTGTCTATTATCATGCGATTCCTTCAGGACAACCAACATTTTGGTTGTGGTATACTTCTGCTTCCATGTTGACAACAATCATATTTGGTAGCGCCAACTACGAAAATGGTGGCTAAAATGATCTGTTGTATGTCGCCACAACCAACTGTTTTCAAAAATTGGTTGTTCTGACAATTTGTCAGTTATGTACTACCGACAATTAATTAAAAACAGTTTTCAATAATTTTTATTTTATTTATTGAACAAAAACCCAAACAATTCATAACAAAATTAAAAATCCCACATTACAAAATCATCACTATTATGAGATGTGGAAATACTTGACACAAATTTTGGTACACGAAAAAAAGACACAAAACTTTTATGCAAATATCGCCCTGTGCTTTCAATTTTATGATTGTTGCTTTTATTTTTTTATTTATGTAAAACATTTTGCACAATGTATTCTGCATTCCACACATTATTATCCACACGAAATTATATTTGACTTAAAACAAAATCCTTGAACAAAATGTTGAAGATTTATTTATGTCGAGTAATTTCATTTTTTGTTTGTCATGTATCAGCAAAAGAACAACAACCAATCTTTCGGTTGTATTTCCCAAGATAAATTTAATTATTGTAAATTGGGGTAATTATTGGGATAACCAAAAAAACGATTATTTATTAATATTTTTGCTGTTGTAGCAACCAATTATTCGTTGCAGTAATAATAATTTTTTCTATTGATACAATTTCTGTTGTCAAGAATAAAACATTGGTTGTCACAACCAAAAATCGATCATATGGTACTATAATGAAAGTTTAAAATTGGTTACCACAACAAACCGAGTGTCAATGAAAAAAACAATCTTAATTCGATTGATACAACCATCGATTTAGTTGCAAGCATTTTTATTTGACCGTATCCATGTTATTATTGTTGTTTCAACTATTTATATATAAATACAACCGACACATGGTGTGGGCTATACTTTTTGTTGCTAGTACTATTTTTTTTATTGTTACAATCGAATTCCAACGAATTATTTTCCTGGGTGTATGTTTGTCCATACATTCTTCTGTCGAAAGTGCAAGGGAATTTGGAGCCTGGCTTTTAATATAGTAAATAAAAGAAAAATGCAAAAAACTAAAAATTTTGGTGATTTTATAAATTATTATGAGAATTGACAATATTTTTGGGGAAAAAGTAAAAAATCCGTTTTTGGGGATTTTCAATTATTTTTTGGGAATTAGTTAGTTAGAATTAGCCTCAAGAGGTACAAATTGCAACAAAAATAATTGAAATATATTAATTTTTAAATATTTTTTACATCTATAGAAATTCCGTCTTAGTCTCTTTATCTTTTCGTGATAGACCACAAAATTTGCTATTTGATGAAAAAAAGTTGATATTAGATATACATAACCACTGAGGCAAATGCTATGGCCACTTGTCGCAGTCGATTGTCTGGTTATTATTTCATTCCTCATATGAAATATTCAAAAATAACTAAATTTTTACCAAGGAAACCAGTCTCGAAGACCATTGTGCGAGCCAGAGTCATAAGGATCAACAGTGTTATGTCGAGAGGAAACGTGTAGTTTTGAGAGGGATGCGTAAAATGCTCATGTGTGTGTGTGTGACATTTGAAAGCTGTGTTTATATAAGTTTATGGTTAGTTGTTGTTGTCGTTGGTGATTTTTTTTCATTTTATCTCTTTTATCTTTATTTTTTTCTCCCTCGCATAGTTGTTAAATGGCAAATGGCGATGATGATGTTGCCTGTCCGTCGGTCCGTCTAAACCTCTGCTATTACAGTGTGTTAGCAACATGTTTTTATGTACGTGTGTGTGTTGCGCTGTGTATTTTAGTAGTGGATAGGAGAGTGTGTGGTAATTTGTAGTGCTTTCGCGGATAACCGCAAAAAACTTAGCGTTGACATTTGGGAATTTTCATTAGAGGATTACAATGACTGTGTACACATCCGCGTTTACACACATGTGTATATTGTGTGTATGCATGTGTATGTGTGTATAAATATGACAAACATAGCTTTGAACATAAATAACAGCAACTCTGGTCATGGGGCCGTACATATACCAATTCAAACAAAAAAACATGAAAATATCAACAGCTAAAATTATGAATGACTGTTTTTATTGGAGAGACGACTGAACACTTGCAGTGCTTGTTTTCAAGATATTTGGTCACGAAATTTGCTGATAAATCACAAAGGTTAGTTATCTTAGGAGAATATACGCTTCAATTCACAGAACAACATAAAGAGGTCCCAACAGAGAATTATTTCCCTTAAAAGCATTCGAAATTTGTTCTTACCCGCTTACCACTAAAAAATTGCTCTTACAACTTGTTATATTTACAAAGTCATACAAATCACCAATTTTAGTTGTTATCTTTGACAAAATGTTCTTTAAGAAAAAATTCTATGGGTAACATTTCTACATATCTAAGATAAATCCATAGGTTTCACAAGTTCGCAGGTTTTTTCAGTTAGGTTTGAAATTACCATAGACACAAATCTTAGCAAATATTTCCGCCTACACTGAAAAAAATTTTGTCATAAAATTAAAGAATTGCTCCAAAGACGTCATACGTTTTTAAAATAAGTACATTTTGTACTTAAAATATAATATTAAGTAATTTCCTTAATTTTAAGTACAAAATGTACTTATTTTTAAGACTAAGGACGTCTTTGGAGCATTTCTTTAATTTTATTATAAATATTTTTTTTCAGTGTATGATTAAAAAACAAGTAAGAAAGTTTCAGTCGGGTAAACCGACTAAGGTATACCCTCACTTTGTGAGTAATGTAATAATGAATATTACACAAATTATTCTGTCAATTTTTGTGGGAGGTACCAGAAGGGGTTTAAGAACACCTATATTTACACACCTATATTTCGCTGAACAGTAGATACTTTAAATAAATTGCACTGTGCCGAATTGTAACCGTTTATATGGACTGGTATATTAACGTTGAGATATTAAATTGTGGTATAATTTGGCCATTTTGTGTGGGAGGTACAAAAAGAGGCGTGGTGATAACGCTAATTTTTCACTGGACTAAAGGCATTATAAAAGCATTACACTGTACAAAATTTCAAGTAATTGTATACACTGATATTAATGTTATAAACTGTTAACTTTTGGTGCAAAATGGTACCTTTGTGGAAGATGTACTAAAAGGGGCGTGACAATAACGCCCATTTTGCAATGGACTGTAGGCACTATAAAAACATTACGCATTACGTATTTTTATACACTGGTATTAATGTTATAAACTGTTAACTTTTGGTGCAAAATGGTGCATTTGTGTGGGAGGTACCAAAAGGGGCGCGGCAGTAACGCCCGTTTTTCACTGGACTGTAGGCACAGTAAAAGCATTACACTGTACAAAATTTCAAGTATTTCTAAACACTGGTATTAATGTTATAAGCTTTTAACTTTTAGTGCAAAATGGTGCATTTGTGTGGGAGGTACCAAAAGGGGGGTGGCAATTTCGCCCATTTTCCTCGAGTTCATAGCGACTAACAAACTAAAACTATGTGTGGAACTTCAGAAGATTCGAATACGTATAATAGCAGTTATTAAAGAATCAATATTTCACAACATGTTAACCCTTTGTGGGGGAGGTACCAGAAGGAGTGGACCAATATGGCCCATCTTCGAACTTAGCCGGAGATAGAAAAAAATATTACCACATACGAAATTTGAAGTCAATCGGTTACTCCTTTCGAGAGTTATCGTGCGCACCAGCCAGCAGACAGACAGACAGCCAGACAAACAGTCAGACAGACAAACAGTCAGACAGACAGACAGACAGACAGACAGACAGACAGACAGACGGACATTGCTCATTCGACTTAAAATGACCCAAAACGGATGTGATGCTCATTTCTCATTAAAACGTTGAGGTAGAACCAATAGTAGTATTTTGCGAGAAGTACCAACACCAACTAAAAATATCGACGATTTGTAAGACTTTTGGCCTATAATTAGGGTCAGGGTAGACTTATCCATCCTTCCTCTTTACTTTGAATTTGGACTGAAATGTGTATTTGGAAGCCTTCTGCTTCAAAGAAAAAAAGAGGTTAAACAACATATTTTGGCAAAGCTCGAAAACCATGTAAACCATTGCTTCCATCCGTTCATATTTTCAGAGAAAACTTCAATAACTTTAAAATAAAATCCTTAAAAACATTTTAAAATGCACATGTTTTATATTTTTATGATTTCATCGTCAAATCTGATCGGCCATAAATAAAATTAGACCATTCCGAACCATACACAATTTAAAAAGTTGTAATTAGTTTAGAATGGTTTAAACTTTAAAGCTTTGTTATCAATGTCAAACAAACAAAAGCAAACTTTAAAAGCTACGCATGATTATTTTGGAGATTTTCCATGTCTAGTATCAGAGTCTAATCAAAATAACGTGAAAAGCACAGATGTATCATTTGATACGGACCAAAAGAGTAATACATCGAAGGAGTGACTTAAACCCTTAAGTACACACAGCATACAGTTTGGTTGCCTCAACCGAATTATTTGCGAGCCGAATTTTGGCAGTTCTTTCTGCTATCATGCGATTCCATCAGGACAACCAACATTTTGGTTGTGGTATACTTCTGCTTCCATATTGACAACATTCCATATTTGGTTGCGCCAACTACGAAAATGGTGGCTAACATTATCTGTTGCATGTTGCCACAACCAACTGTTTTTAAAAATTGGTTGTTCTGACAATTTGTCAGTCATATACAATTAATTAAAAACAGTTTTCATTAATTTTTATTTTATTTGAACAAAAAACCAAACAATTCATAACAAAATTAAAAATCCCATATTACAAATTCATCACTATTATGGATGTGGAAATATTTGGCACAAATTTTAGTACACGAAGAAAAACACAAAACTTTTATGCAAATATCGCTTAACCCCGTGCTTTCAACCAATCCGCAACTAATCTTTCGGTTGTATTTCCCAAATACATTCTATTATTCTAAATTTGGGAAATTATTGGGATAACCAAAAACGATTATTTATTAATATTTTTTCTGTTGTAGTAACCAATTATTCGTTGCAATAATAATCTTTGGTCGCTTGATACAATTTCTGTTGTCAAGAATAAAACATTCGTTGTCACAACCAAATATCGATCATATGGTACTATAATGAAAGTTTAAAAGTAGTTACCACAACTAACCGAGTGTCAATGAAAAAAACAATCTTAATTCGATTGATAAAACCATCGGTTTGGTTGCAAACATTTCCATTTGATCGTATCCATGTTATTACTGTTGTTTCAACTATTTATATATAAATATTTGAATTCAGAAATTCGAATCTGGCATGAGGATATTGTTTGTATTGCAAAAAATTACTTTAAATGGCCATCTCTACATATCTACCATACTACTTATTTTACAACTTATTGGTAATGCATTATTCAAGTACATAAACTCGTGAAAATATAAGCACATATTTATGTGGTATGCCTATGCTAAAAATAAGTACAGGGTTGCCCATATTCGACGGACCCATGTTTTTTTAAAAAAAATCAGAGAAAAAAATAAAAATTTGGCGGTTGGCAATCTTAATCATTTAATTTGTTCCAAGTAGATTTGTTTACATCAATTTTTGAATATGATATCTCTCAAATGGCCGCCTCTGGCGTTGATGGCGTATTGTGCCCTTTTTGCAGCATTTTCCATCGTTTTCGCCAACATTTCGGCCGGAATAGCGGCTATTTCTTCACGAATGTTGTCCTTGAGCTCTTCTACGGTCCTTGGCTTGTTAACGTAAACCTTTGACTTCAAATATCCCCACAAGAAGAAGTCAGGCGGCGTCAAATCGGGCGAACGCGGTGGCCAGTCCAAATCACCACTTTTCGACATCAAACGGCCCGGAAACAAATTCTTCAGAAAATCGATTGTTATGCGACTTGTGTGCGGTGGAGCGCCGTCTTGTTGAAACCAGAACTGCCTCATACGCTTTCGACGAATAATTGGCATCACAAAATTGGTCATCATGTCGCGATAACGCTCCTGGTTGATGGTAACAGCATGGCCATTTTCGTTTTGGAAGAAAAACGGCCCAATGACCGTTTTCGCACTAACGCCGCACCAAACTGTGACTTTTTCGTCATGAAGAGGCAATTCTTGAATCTCCTGAGGATTTTCAGTGGCGTAAATACGGCAATTTTGCTTATTTACGGTCCCATTCAATGTGAAATGGGCTTCATCGGACATGATAATTTTGTTCCAAAATTGCTCGTCATCATCGGCCATTTCGATGACTCGTTGGGCCCATTCCAATCGACGAGGCTTGTCCGCAGGCAACAATCTTTGCGTCAATTGAATTTTGTACGGGAACAAATGCAAATCAACGCGAATAATCCGTTGTAAAGTGGACCGAGCCATGCCCAACTGCTGAGAACGGCGTTTTTGGGATGTTCTTGGGGACCTCCCAACACTGGCTCGTACGGCAGCGATCTTGGCCGATCGCCTTGGTCGACTTTTATTTGGCCTCTTCGGATTAGAAAGAGCCTCACCAGTCGAAAATTTTTCGTATAAACGCTAAATGGTGTTCTTAGAAGGCGCACTTCTCACATTTTTTAATATTTTAAAAGCACGTTGAGTTTTCACAATTGACTTCTTCTGTTGAATGTAAATTTCAACTATTTCAGAGCGCTCGCGTGGCGTGTATTGTTCCATGGTAAAAATCTGCTTGGACTGACGCTTCAAACGCGGTATGTCATTAAGCGATCTGACATCTCTGTCAAAAGTTATGGCGTTGCCAGATGGGTCCGTCGAATATGGGCAACCCTGAACTTATTACGCTACTTTATTGTATGCTTTTGGGAAGTACTTTCCTCCAATGACATCCCCATGATAAAATAATGAGAAAAGTGGCTAAATAATAAGTACTTACCATTATCGAACTTTGGTTACACTTCGGATTATTTGGTAATGAGAAATTTTGCTGGGTATTAACAACTTTTCTTGATTATTTTAGAAAAATATCTATTTTGAAATATCAGTGTGCTCCAAATTCATGTTTATACCGTACAACACACACCACAGTACAGGGTATTACGAGTTTGTTTCATCGCAGATGTTTGTAACACCTAGAAATACTACAGCTAGAACTTAAAGTATACCGATCAACTCAGAATAACTAGCTGGGTCGATTTCAAAAAATAAAAAATAAAACAAAAATAGTAAACAAAATTTTCGAGTGTACCTAAACGTTCGAAGTTACCAGTAGAACTTTTTTTTTACCAATTTAAAGAAGTAAAAATAGCGTTACGTTTTAAATAGGATTTCATCAAAAAATTGAACAGAACATTTTTTTTAATATTACTAAATTTACCGACTGCAAAAATTCATTTTTTAAAAAAGTTTGCACAGATCCGCAGGTGATATATATTAGAATTGGAAGGTGAATGATTGTCATATGCAACTGTTATGTTGTTATGTCTAGCAAGTGCTAGCATTTGTGTGTCAGTCTAAATAAAATTCCATTTCATAATTCCATTCAATGCTCACTTAAATTTTTCCAATTTAACCACTCTTATATACGATTTCGCCAAAATATCACTATATATTAATAAAGTACTATACTTCGATGTTATTTTCCATTTTTTGTTTTTTAAAAACTGTGAGTTGTTATTATTAAAAATTTTATTTGAAATTACCACAAAATTCACAGTACTTAAGTGTATATATTTGACAAATCATTTAGAAATCCCACACAAAACAGCTGATAAAGAAGCGGTAAACCAATATTTCCAAAAAAATCAAAAAGAGAATTTTACATGTAATTTATTATCATATTAAGACAAACAAAAAAACACTTTTGTAAAATTTAAATTTTGGTTAAAATAAGTAGTCAAATGTTCTATAGTGGTTTGGTTCAATTTGGCTTTTTAGCTCTACAGAAGCTGTATTTTACATCAAATCGTTTTGAAATTTAGCATGGTATAGTTTCTGGATCCATGGACCAACATTGCCGAATTTGAGAAAATCGGTTCAGATTTCGATATTGCTCTCATATATATGTTTCGTCCGATTTGGCCCTTTAGTCCTATAGAAGCTGTATTTTACATCCGACCGTTTTGAAATTTAGAATGGTAGAGTTTCTTGACCCATGAACCAACATTGCCGAATTTGAAGAAAATCGGTTAAGATTTAGCTATAGCTCCCATATATATGTTTCGTCCGATTTGGCTCTTTAACCCTATAGAAGCTGTATTTTACATCGAATTGTTTTAAAATTTAGCATGGTACAGTTTCTTGATTCATGGACCAACATTGTAGAATTTTACGAAAATCGGTTCACCGTTAACTATAGCCCCCATATATCCGATCCGATTTGGCTACAGAGGCAGAGACGTAACATATGTAAATTCAGTAAACAAATTTTAATTGAAGTATATATTAAACATTTCATTGGTATCTAGTCTTACTAAAGTTGTGTAGGTTATCATATAGTCGGCGCCACCCAACTTTAGCCTCACCTTGCCGGTTACACATACATAAATGAGAGCTATATATAAAAATCTGAACCAATTTTGATTAATTTCAATAGGCTTCGTTTCAGATGTAAACGAGTAATTCGTACCAAATTTCATCAAAATTTCATAGTGAAATTGCGACCCGTCATTTGCAAAAAACTTAAGATAGACAGACATTAAACCGATATATCGGTATACTTTTAGCCGAGTTTAGCTGTAGTATTTCTAGGTTTTACAAACATCTGCCACAAAACAAACTTATAATTCCCTGTAATACAATGTGATGTAGTGTATACAAATGCAGATCCCTTGACTATGTGGCAACAATAGGTCTGTAACTTTTGCATACCCCTAGTATCAGCTATAAACAAAGCGATATCGTGTCATGTGCGTGGCATTACCACATCTAACCATACATTTATCCAGTCCAATCCAGTCCAGTGCCATTGTATATTTAGATATTATGCGAGTAAGTACATGAGCCGCCGCACTACGTTGTTCTATCTGTGTGCACATAAATGTGTTATATGTGTTTTCCTGTGACAGAGTGTATTGCACATATGTGCTTATGTGTGTGTGTGGTTGTGTGATTGTGTTCGCCTATGTAGATTTGCATTTTGATGTGGTTGTGGTTTTGTTTACTATGCATGTTATTGTTGTTTTTATTTGTCGTCGTCGGTTGTTATTTCGGTGGTCTGTGTTGTTGTTTGTTTTTTACTTCGTTGTACCTCTCTCTCTTCTCCTCCTCTGTACCAGTGCCGTGTTTACATTTTCTATTTTCCACTTATTTTGTTGATGTTGCAGCGTTTTTTCCCTTCGACCAGAAAAATTGTTCCTACGCAGTCATCAACAATATTTCAGCACATCAATTCTACAGTGTCGGTGAAAATAATGCTGCACAAAACCATAAATAATTTAAACATTTACAATGACTGTGGGCATTGAGAGTAAAAGTCAACATAAATTGACGAAATAATAGTTTAAAAACCCAACATTTTATTGTTAAAAGCAAAACTATAACATATTATTCCGAATAGTTTGTTTATGATTTAAAATGTGAGTGAAATTTGTGCATGTTGTAATGATTATGATTTTTTTTTTGCTTTATACTGTAGGTGCACTTCAGTGAGTCCGGGCGAGGGACCAGGCAAAAAAAAATGTTCTCGGTATGCGGACTGTGTACCCCCAAATGTCGATTAAAACGCACAGTTTTTTTCACTTGCCAAAGTTTTTTCTCCTCCATTCTGTTTAACATAAATATTTTGTTTTGTTTGTGTTATTTGTTGTTGTTTTTATTTGTGCGGTCCAAATAATAATTTCGCATACATTAATAATTACAAAAACAAAAACAAGAAAAGAAAAATAAAATTTCACACAAAACTCGAGCATTCCTATGGAAGAACACAGTGATTTCATCCATATTTCTCCAAATGCGAATTTCGATTTTTCCAATTGAGAGTTAGATCCACATTGCCGAGTGTCACAAGGTACTTGGTTGACACTCGACATGAATTTCCTTAATGTATATACGAGTACTATGTATGTATATTTTTTCTTTTTGATAAAGTAAATGCTGACTTCATTGAACCGTTTTAGAGTTTTAAGAGGTAACAAGTAAGAAAGTTTCAGTCGGGTAAACCGACTAAGGTATACCCTCACTTTGTGAGTAATGTAATATTGAATATTACTCGAATTATTCTGTCAATTTGTGTGGGAGTTACCAGAAGGGGTTTATATAATACACATTTTTTTCGCTGAACATTAGATACTTTAAATTCATTGCACTGTGCCGACTTATAAGCATTTATGTTCACTGGTATAAACGTTATGAGACATTAAATTGTGGTATGATTTGGGAATTTTGTGTGGAAGGTACAAAAAGGGGCGTGGCAATAACGCCCATTTTTCACAGGGCTATAGACTCTATAAAAACATTACACTGTAAAAAATTTCAAGTATTTGTATACACTGGTTTTAATGTTATAAGCTGTTAACTTTTGGTACAAAAAGGTACCTTTGTGTGGGAGGTACCAAAAGGGGCGTGGCAACAACACCCATTTTTCCCTGGACTGTAGGCAATGTAAAAGCATAGTACTGTACAAAATGTCAAGTATTTTTATACACTGCTATTAATGTTATAAGCTGTTAACTTTTGGTGCAAAATGGTGCATTTGTGTGGGAGGTACCAAAAGGGACGTGGCGACTTTGCCCATTTTTCTCGAGTTGATAGCGACTAATAAGCTAATACTATGTGTGGAATTTCAAAAGATTCGAGTAAGTAGTATAGCAGTTATTAAAGAATCAATATTTCACAACATTTTAACCCTTTGTGGGGGAGGTACTAGAAGGAGTGGACCAATATGGCCCATCTTCGAACTTAGCCGGAGATAGAAAAAAATATTACCACTTACCGAATTTGAGGTCAATCGGTTACTCCTTTCGAGAGTTATCGTGCGCACCAGCCAGCAGACAGACAGACAGACAGACAGACAGACAGACAGACAGACGGACGGACATTGCTCATTCGACTTAAAATGACCCAAAACGGATTTCCTCCGAACATACTTGGGGTCTTAGGTCACTCCTTCGACATGTTACACTTTTTTCCGTAGCAAATGATATATACCCTCGTCACACTAAAGTGAGGGTATAAAAACGGTACTCGTATAAAAGATGTAATGAAGACCATAATTTTATCAAAGGACCCTAATATTATCAATTATTAATACAGGCAACTCGCGGTATAACGAATACTCGGTTTAACGAAAACCCGATATAACGCACGATCAAAATGTTTACATTGAGTACCTTATATTACGAACGACTTCAATTATTTGTACTCGATATAACGAACGATTGGAAAACTATTAAAATTAAAGACAAAACTAAAGTAAAAAATTGTAAGAATAAGGAAAAACACTGTAGTCGTTGCCGTACCGTTAGTTTTATTACTTTCTCATTTTTGACTCATAACTACATACTCGTACACACCGATAGCGAAATTTGTAACTTTACTTTTAACATATCCGAAAGAGTATCATTAATTAGAATGGGCAGAAGAAACAGAATTTCCTTAAGTCAAAAAATTTCAATTTTAGATGATTATTAGATTTCAGTGATTTCGAAGAAAAATGGGATTCCAAAAGAATCAATATGCAAATTAAAGAAATGCGAAATTAAATGTTCTCTAATTTACAAGCAAATAACAATGTATCAAAAATCGTCGAATTCTTAAAAAAGGTATATTCACAGATGGAAAAGAAACTACGAGTGGTTTCTTGATGTTCCAGTAAATGGAAAAGCACTAAAATTAAAGCCATAGAATTAAAAAGGACGCTATATAAAGGGTTTTTTTAAATATTATATATAAAATGGAACCCAACTTTACTAATCTATGCCATTTTGTGTGTTAAAGCTAAACAATTTGTATAATCGTAAAATTAATTAAATGTTATGTTTAAAATCCAACGAAACACAACTAAAAAAACTTCGCGATATAACGAATTATTCGGTATAACGAATTGGTCTGACAATATATCGTTCGTTATACCGGGATTTGCCTGTATATGAATTAGAGGAATCTGTGGGCAATGCACCTCCGCTTAATCACAATATTGTTTGCACATGAATCTGAAATATTGTGCTTTAATAAAATTCTGAATAGGCTGATTTCTATTCTGAAAGTACCGTTATATGGGAGTGATATGCAAACAGGGGCTGTTTTATAAAATCGATAATAATAAAAAAAATAATAAAACAGTTATCGCCAATTGTATTATGTATACGAGTATATGGGAGCTATATCTAAATCTGAACCATTTTCCTCAATTTTAGTATTGTCTCAAGGTGTATCAAGAGACTTCTCTCTGTCAATTTTTATACAGATCGGGTAAAAAATATTGCTTATACAGTGCTTATATTCCAAATCGGATGTACATGTAGTATTACGCGAGCTATGTGTAAATCTAAAGCGATTTTATCCAATAAGGCCGATTTTACCAAGTGACCATAATTGCGACAGGTACTTTGATTATAAGAATACATGCACAGACAGACAGACGCACAGTGGAAGGAATTCCAAAAAAGGGGAAATAATTCTGCCGTTTCTTAACCAGACAACCGATTGCGACCAAACTTGGCACGTTTGTAGAAGTGTTATTAGATAAGTTAGGTTTTGAGCTTGGGCCCCTGTGGTATATAGTGGCGGAGCTGCAGGGCCTCAAATTTTACCCACCTCGGATAAACAAAATGTTTAAGCGCATGTAGCTTTCGTCTTTTTCTACCGATTCATAAATGTGTGTATGTATGTGTAACCGAGTCTACAAAAGGCTTTTTGCACTTAACAGTTTCCAAGATATTTGCATATTGCAATTTTTAATTTTTTCCCCGACCCTATGTTAGTATTTTGTAAAAATCGAAGCGGAGTATGCACCGATTTTATCCACTTAACACGCCTGGATTGGCAATAAAATTTCCTATATGATGAAAGAAAAATTTGGTTCGATATACCCAATTGGACAAAAGTTATGGCCACTTAAATTTATATTTAAAAAAAAAATGTTTTTTTGTTTAATTTTTTAGGAACAATGTATATGTTGTATTTTCGAGTTTTGGAGAAGTTATTTAAAAAAGTATAACATACTTACTATTATCTTAAAGGAAACTTTCCAAAGAATATTCTTTAAGAAAGATCGGGCCAAAAATATTCACTGGTATTGTTACCAAACTTCTACAATTTAGCAATGGAATATTTACGTTAATAGTAACGTACAGTTTTTGGCCTCTAATGAACATTTTTCAATTTGTGTTGTTACTATTTTGTGGAACAGGTGCGATATACTTTTGCTTAGACTGATGTATCTTTGTCAGTTTTGCTCAGATTCACCTCAAATTTTAACACAATATTCTTAAAGGTTCTTTATTCAGAAAAAAATTTCAAAAAAATATAAACCTTACCCCTCCCCTTAAGTCAGTTTAGCAATGTCCGTCTGTCTATCTGGTTGGTGCGTACGATAACTTTCTACAGGATTAAACGATTGACTTCAAATTTGGTATGTGTCAATATGTTTTTCTATCTCAGACTAAGGTCCAAGATGGACTATGTTTGAGTACCTCCCCCACAAAGGGTCAAAATTTAGTGAAATATTGATCATCTCATAACCTATATACTACTATTCAGAATCTTTGACCATTCCACAAATTATATTTCATATTCCTTGGTCGCTATCATCTTGAGAAAAATGGGCAAAGTTGCCAGTTTCGGTACCTCTCATACAAATAGACCATTTTGCACGAAATGTACCTACAGTCACGTGTAAAATGGGTTATTTTTCCACGCCCCTTTTGGTACCTAACATGCAAATGGACCATTTTGCCCAAAATGTTAACGGCTTTTAACTTGATTTCCTGCACATACAAATACCTGAAATTTTGTACAGCGTAATGTTTTTATAGTACTCATCATACATTACAAAATGGGTGTTATTTCCACGCCCCTATTGTGCTTCCCAAACAAAATTGCCAATGTGGTTTTTTGAGTTATTTAGGGTGCCTAGACACGTTCAGATTGTATTAATATGTTCACAAAAGTTGTTCAGATTTACGTTGGCTACAATTTTGCCAAACATTGTTAGTGAAAAATTACGGGTCCCTGAAAGTTATGCTGCAAAAAGTGAAAATATATTTTTTCCTGCACTTTTCAAAAAAAGTAACGGAAAACATTTTTTTTTCGCAGAAAATGTTAAAAAACTTTGTTCAGCATATTCTTAGCTACATTATTGCTTAAAATAGTTAAGCGATATCACCAAGTCTGAATTAATTGTTGGGCAAAAGCTGATGACACCTTTTTGAGGGGCCACTGATTTTCAAAAACTTTGGGCGCCCATAAAATAAATGGTCACCAATTTCGCCAAACTACCCTATACTGACAAGTGTGTGTATTTTTATAAAAGTGTTCATTTGTTGCAAAGTGTAATCATCTTTTTTAAGTTTGAGAAAAATCGGTTAATATTTAGAGATATTCCCTATATAATCCGCCTTTTTAACAGATCTTTATAAAACTTAGAAGATGTCAGTTTTTATACCAAGAAAGAAAGTTACCAAATTGGAAGAAAATTGGTTCAGATTTAGATATAGCCCCGACATATTCCATATTTTCATAATTTCAAATAAAAACCAGTAAGGAAAGACAGAAAGTCGGGCGGGGCCGACTATATAATACCCTACACCTATCTAACAATGCGAAAAGTGCGATAAGAATTTGGCAGTGTTCATACATGTAATAAGAAAACTCTCTCTGTTGAATTTCGTACGGATCGGACATAAACTACGGGTTCTACAGTGCTTACATGTCAAATCGGGTGAAACATATATATGGGGGCTATATCTAAATCTGAACGGATTTTCTTCGAATTTGGTAGTGTTCATTCACGTTATATAAAAACTCTGTCTGCCGAATTTCGAAAAGATCGTGTATAAAATACGGTTTCTACAGCGCTTACATGTCAAATCGGGTGTAACATATATATGGGGACTATATCTAAATCTGAACCGATTTTCCTCGAATTTGGCAGTTTTCGTTCATTTAATAGAAGAACTCTCTGCAAGATTTCGTACTGATATGATATAAAATACAGTTTCTACAGCGCTTACATGTGAAATCCGAGGTACATATATGGGAGCTATATGTAAATGTGAACCGATTTTAACCAAATTCAATAGGGATCGTCCTTGGGCATAAAGAAAGATATGTGCAAAGTTTCGTTGAGATCGAACCATAATGCGACCTGTACTTTGATTACAAGAATACATCTACAGACAAACAGACATTGCCAAATCGACGCTGAAAGTGATCGGTATAATACTCGTAAACAATGGGTCTATCTCTTCTCCTTTTGGGTGTTACAAACAAATGCACAAAGTGAGAATACCCTATACCACAGTGTGGAGCCTGGTATAATAAATATTCTTGGTTTTCAAATAAGATGTATGTATTCAAATAAATAGAGAATTAACAGCGAATGTTAAATTGGAATATTCAAACTTATAGAAAATATAAGTATTATTCAAAAAAAAATATTTTTATTTACAGATCCTAATTGAGCAAATAAGTGCTCAAATATAATTTATGGATTTTCTAATAGGATTTTTGTTACCAAAATACATATATGGTGCTTTAAAATGGGGCTCCCAAATATATTTTATTTTATTTCGAACATCTATTTTAATCACAAGTAATAAAGACTATCCTATGGAAATTATTACCTTAAATGACCTCACATACAAATCGTTCATAACTGATGCTACGGAAATGATGAAACCACTGTGGAGAGTTTCATGAAAGCTGTCACTGCGTGTGCTGTTACTGCTGTTGTTTTAATTCAAGCATAATTGTGGTTTTGGAAAATATTCAAAATTGGAAAAACAATCAACATTCATTGTTATGCTCATAAATACAAAACATAAATGCAAAACAATAAAACGATTGCAAATTTCATAACATTAATAGTTTTACACAGCAAAGCATTTTAGCCACAAACAGCAAAGGCAGCATCAGCTGCAGATGCAACTGCAGCTGCTGCCGCTAAAGCGGTGGAGGCAAAAAATATCACAAAATTGATTTCTAATTGTTTGTAGTTAGTTTAAAATTAGTGGTTTATCGCTAAAAGTCATTATGTTCAAACAGATACGCACATGTACGAGTACACACAGCATTCTCACTGACACAACCAAACAGATAGGAATACACGCACATCGTGACATTAAGGTACAATGTGGGTGGTGTGATGGTGATTTAAGGCATTGGACAGTGTGTGTGTGTGCGAATATGAAACTATAATTTAGTTTTAGTTTTGTGGCGGTTGATTTATGTTGCGTGAACGTAATTTAGTCAAATCAATCATTCATACGCTCTGTGGTACAGCGATACGGTGACACATCAGCAACATCGGCAATAAGGGATAAAACGTTGCATAAACCAAACGGAACCGAAGCATCAAACATCACTGCAACAACAACACCACCAATATCAACAGCAAAGCCACGACCATTATCTTCGATGCATATTTGTGTACTTTAGAACGCGTGACTGCGTGTGTGTATGTCTGCTCTGCACACGAAATGGAGGTAAGCACCACTGCTGATACAATAATTAAGAGCACAGAGAGGGAGATAACTGTACCGAACACACAACCAAAATGGTTTCTAATCAAACTTTAAGTGGCGCTGAGTGCTTGAAACTCTGGCGTAGTTTGCCAGTCATGCTGATGCTGCACCGCAGTTGACACATTTGAAGATGGATGGGCATGGCATTAAGTTATTAAGTGAATACACAGGCAAACACACGCACTCACTGTTTATGTTCTTTGGTAATACATTGAAATGACAGGAAACACACATACCCACATACATGGTACATAGAAATGATATGGTGCAGGACGGAAATGATAATGCGTTTTCTTCCTATTTCGCAAAGTGTTGATTAGCGATATCCATTTCCCGTTAGGTCAGGACAGCTGTTAAGAAAATTTATGTCCGACAATATATGTTGATCAAAGGCATTAATGATTTATTGCCGAGGTACATTAACGACACATTTTCCACATCACTTGGGTAGAACATCCAAATAACTGCATAATTTCTACCGAAACGAAATGGAGTTCGTGCATTTGGTTAAAATTCAGCGAAATAACCATATAACTAATGATAAAAAGATTCTCCACGTATCCAAGCACATGGGAAAAGGGTGAAACGCAATGCAGCTCTGACACTTACGATGAGGGAGGTTCATCTTTAGATTCTACGCCAGTGTTATCTGGAAGAGTATTTTTCGAATTTTCTCCTTTATCGCTTCTGAACAACTCAAGTCGGATGTTGCTGAATCCAAATGATATCATGCCATCGAACGTGAAGAGATGGGTTAGGTACCCAGCAATCAGTATAAATACTGCGTACCTTCTAAGCCCATCCACCTCATCCAATAGACCGACCTACGAGTTGCCAATCGAAAGCCCGGGATTGGAAACCTTCAGCATTTAAAGATTCCACACCGGTTGGTGTAGCCGAAATCCATGCATATGCCCCTGGCCGAGACCGGATGTACTTTTTGATGACAACATCCAGCGCCGCACCCAGCCTCCAATTTTCTTCAAAGCGCAACAGTGGCACTCAACAGAGCGCATATTACTAAACCGTATTAGTTTTACGCGGCCCTGATACCAGCCTGCGTCGGCCCCATCCGGTGCCGGACTCGGCAGCTCCTCAAGAACATCGAAGAAAACAGAGAACTATGCGTAGCCTATCTCACACGTCTTGGATCTTGCTGTCTCCCTCTCCCCTGTTGATGATTGTCGGTACCAAGCTATCCTTAATAACGTCAGCGAAGGACCGAGAGTTAGCGTTACCACTGAACCGAGGAGCGGCGATACCACTAAACTGAGGAGCAGCGTTACCACTGAACCCTTTGATTTTTTTGGATGCCGGCTGTTCATCTATAGAGCGCAGGCTTTTAATAGGCTGCTACTGTATGGAAGTAATATTCCGCTTTTGAGATTCTCTCTGCTTGATGGTCAGAGATGCAGGGTCGGCTTTCTCAGGGATCTAGAAACCGTATTCGTTTTATGCGGCTCGGATACCAGCTGGCGTCGACACAATCAAGAATCAAGAACATCGAAGAAAACAGAGCACGGTGCGTATTCTGTCGCACTCCACTTGCCCCTGGAGATGTTGCCGTCTTCCTCTCCCCTTTTGATGATCGTCAGTATCTATCTGTCCTTAGTAACATCAGGGAAGGTCCGTCGGGCAGCCACTGAACTCTTTGGTCCTTTTGGATAACGGCGGTTCATCTTGAGAGCGAAGCTTTTAATAGGCTGATGCTGTATGATAAGTTGATGCTGTTTTTCAGAATAATGTTCACTTAGAGATTCTCTCTGGATCCTGAGTACCTGGATCCGCCGATCGTAAAAATTTCTCTTTGAAGGACGAGTATGATACATCTACAGACGGAAAGACATGGTTAAATCGACTCGGGAAGGGATTCCACGATGGGTCTATTTCTTATCCTTTTGGGTGTTACAAACGAATGCACAAACTCATAATACACTGGGTATACAAATGGCTAATTTTTCTATGCTATGTCCGTCTGTCTGTCTGTCTACAGATGTTTTCTTGTAATCAAAGAATATCTTATTTGGCTTAAGGGCAAACCTTATTAAAATTGGAGAAAATCGGTTTAGATTTAGATATAGCACCCATGTATATGTTACCCCCTATTTGACATGTAGGCACTGTAGAAACTGCATTTTATGTCCTATCGGAACAAAATTCGGCATAAAGAGGTTTCTTTTTACTTGAATAAACACTGCACAATTTTGGGAAAATCGGTTCTGATTTATATATATATATATATACTCCACATATAAATATTCCTCCCGATTTTTTTATCAAAGCGATATAATTTATTTTGACCAACATCTTCAACTCCTCCTTGGAATAACCCTTGCTGAGAAGATGGAGCTAAGTACTTTTTGGGAAACCAATTATTTCAAATTACATATTATCGCAATGCCCCTTTGCGTATTGTTAGGGAGGTGAAGGGTAGTTCATAGTCAGCTCCGCCCGACTTTCTGTCTTTTCTTACTGTTTCTAGATTAGCTGTTGTTTTCGCTATATTGCTGGGAAATCGGAGAGGTTAGTTATTTCGGTGGTGATTCTGATACAAAAATGGTGCAATTTGTCACATTGATTAGTGCTGCTACCTAAAATATGCTAAAAATTGTCACATGGGAAGTACTTTTATAGCGGAATTGCAGCGAAAATTCCACATTTCAAGAGAGTGCTTATTTCGTTGGCTCAAAGGTCTCGTGACTTTAGGTTAGGTTTGCTAACTGGCCACAGAAATGAGAGTCTATGGTTGCAAACCGCCTTCTTTAAAGAGCGGGCTACAGACACAGAAGGGATAAGGGCACTATATATTGAGAAGAGCTTGCAGGTTGGTAGATACATGCCCATTCCTTTCCTAGATCCTAGTCTTGCAAGTTCATCTGTCTTACAGTTCCCTGGTATGTCCCTGTGGCCCAGCACCCATATCAGGTGAATATTTAACTGCTTAGTCGCCTCGCTAAGAGATGTGCGACAGTCGAGGGATTCATGAATATAGTTTCCAGGGATTTGATAACTGGCTGACCATCAGAGAAAATATTGATACCGTCTTTGGTATATTGATACCGTTTAATAACTAAGATTTATACCTGGATAGCAATGGATAGTTCAAGTTCCTCAGAAAAGACTCCAAAGCCCACACAAAATCTATATGTTCATACAAAAGCAATACCGTAAAATGTAAAAATACCTATGTATAGACACCACCACAAAGACAAAAATAAAAATGCATGGTTTAACCGGTTATTTGCGTAGTACCATTTGCATAAAGTGATATACTTTTTCTTGTGCCCATCTGTTAAAAAACAAATAAATTTTTTACAAAAAAATAAAAATCACACCGTGCTGTTACCAATGCAATAGAAAAAGCATACGTTTGCTTATTCGTAACTCCTAAGAAATAAATCAAGGTCAGTTGATAGCCTGTTTTCGATAAACAACCGTGTTTTAAATAGTGTTCAATTATTAAATTATAATGGAACAAGTAAGAAAGTTCAGTCGGGTAAACCGACTAATGAGTCCCCTCACCTTGAGTCTCAAAAATATATTAGTAAATTTATTTATTTTTTTGTTTTATTTAAATTATTATCAATTTAAATTGCATTTAATAACTTTAAAGTATGCACTGGTATTAAAGTTAAAATATGTTAACTTTTGGTACCAAATGGTCCATTTGTGTGGGAGGTACCAAAAGGGGCGTGCCAAGTACGGCCACTTTTCTCTAGACTCTAGGTACTATAACAGCATTGCACTGTACGAAATCTCAAGTATTTGTATGAACTGGTATTAATGTTAAAAGCTGTTAACTTTTGGTACAAAAAGGTCCATTGGGGTGAGAGGTACCAAAAGAAGCGGCCCAATAACGCACATTTTTCTCTGGACTCTAGGTACTATCAAAACTTTATTAAAAATTTTAAGTATTTGTATGCACTGGTATTAATGTTAAAAGCTGTTAACTTTTGGTAAAAAATGGTCCATTTGTGTGGGAGGTACCAAAAAGAGCGTGGCAATAATGCCCATATTTCACTGCACTATTAAACCATTACACTGTACAAAATTTCAAGTCTTTGCATGCACTGGTAATAAATTTATAAGCTATTATCTTTTAATTCAAAATTGTCCATTTGTGTAGAAGGTACCAATAGGGGCGTGTAAACTTCGTGTAGAGATTCAGAGGATTCAAATAAGTAGTACTCGTATAGATGTTATAATATAATCAATATTTCCTTAAATGTTATCCCTTTGTGGGGGAGGTACTAGAAGAAGTGGACTAATATGGACCATCTTCGAACTTAGCCGGAGATGGAAGAAAATATGACCACATACCAAATTTGAAGTCAATCGGTTACTCCTTCCGAGAGTTATCGTGCGCACCAGCCAGCAGACAGACAGACCGACGGACATTGCTCATTCGACTTAAAATGGCCCAAAACGATAATCTTTACTCCTTGAACGATTTTGAACAGTTGCAATAGCAACCGTTGCAGGACAACAACACATGTTTCCGCAAAATTTCAGGCACCTAGTCAGCCATCTGACCTGTTGTCTGCTTTCCACAGCAGACGGACATGGCTTTATCTATATCTTGGAATTTGAAGTCGATTTCCGCCAGCTAGGAATTCATTTAAGACCCGTTGTTTTTTGAAAAATATTCTTTAAATTTTCCGTAGATTTCGTTTTTGCCTGACGCTTTGTTAATTTTTTCCACCCATACAAATTGACTCCCCCTAATATACATATCGTCATCAGAAACGAGAAAGGGCCTATCATCATATTTAAACATTTTACAGGAGAAGAAAAGAACTAAATAAATTGAAAAATGTCATTATTAGAAAAACGGGGTTTCAGGATAATACCTTAACATAATGATGCATATATATTTGTACACACAAACCAGATTTATAACTGTTTTCTAAAAATTGCGTGAAATAGGAATTTTTTTTTTATAAATAGTTTGTTGTTAGGCCATTTTGAATTATGTTAATAAATTCGCCATTTTTAATAGTAGGTCGGTAAAAATTTGTCAGGATATGTATGAATTTCCATTTTTCTTGTTGTTATGCCCTTTTTCGTTTCTGATGACGATATATGGGAGCTATAACTAAATGTGAACCGTTTTTGTTTATCAAATTCGACAAGAAATTCGACCATGCCAATATTCAAAACGATTGGATGTAAACTACAGTTCTATAGATCTTAAGGGCCAAATAGGACGAAATATATATATGGGAGCTATATCTAAATCTGAACCGTTTTTCTACAAATACGACTAAATACCAATTTCAATAAGATTTTTTCCAAGTGAGAAAGACTCCTAACTGCTTTCATCAAGGTCGGAGTAAAATTGCGATCGATCAACATAAGATGGGCAGACGGGCGGACGTACAGACATGGTTAAATCAACTCAGCTAGTGGTTCTGAGTCGATCGGCATACTTTAGGGTGGTTCTAGGGGGCTGTGTAGTCGAGGAAATTTGGAATTAAATATAAGTTTTTTGAGTTTCTTAATGCATCAACTTTCATCAACTACCCTGTACTTACAGAAAATTCCAAAAAATTATTGCTTTGCAATTAGGTTATTTATATTGTTTCTGGTAATTTGGTAATTGTATTTATTAACAAAATATACATATCTGCTGAGTCTTGACATAATTTGATCCAAAATCACACAATCTTCATTCACTGCGAACTGCACGATTCATGATTCCCCAATAATGTTTGATAATTCTTTGCCGATGGGTGTGTCTGTGTGAGTTTTCTGCAATTTTGTTCATTCATTTGTATTAATCAATTTCTGCTCTTATTATTAGTTACAATCTCAGGGGAATATGGGAGGGCAGCACAAATTCTTATTTGTTCAGTTCAACAATTTCTTGTTTTTAAATATTCTATAAATTCATAATGCCGTAACATTGTAGTTCATTTGCTATGGCGTAGAAGTTCTCTGCGTCGTCCCTTTAGAAAATTGCCCCAATTCATGGCTAAACAAATTATGTTTTCAATGAAAACAAAACTTTTATTGGACACTAGCGAAAAATTATAAAATTCACTTTGCTGTTTGTTAAACTACTTAAGCACAAGCGTTTCATTTTTGTTCTTTTTCTTGTCGTTGTTGTTGCTGTTTCCTCTGCCTGAAACTTCAGCGTCAGCGCGTATTTCATATGCGGCGATAAGGAGAAACAACGACAGACGGAAGGCATCTTCCGCGGAACAACGGCGTCTTCCAGGACAAATAGAAACTAGAAAAAAAAAGAGCCAGAAGTTGGAGGGCGACAAAGTGCTAAGAGTTGGCAAAGCATAGTAGAGCAGTGCAGGGCGGGCGGAGTAGAGCTGAACAAAATGAAATAAATTCATTTTGGCAAATGCAATGTGCTTTTAATAAGCTCAATGGCAACTTTTCACTTTCACAAAATGAGAAAACTTAAATTAACTTTCATTTCTTCCCCTCGCTGTGCAAACACAACAACACACACACATACGAGTATACGCGTATTTACACATACAAACGTAGACGTAATCGTACATACTTACATACCTACGCCCAGTGTCAGTGCAATAAATACAACGCAACACCGAGCAACACTCACATACACTCGTACACTACTAAATACATCCTAACATCCTGGCGTATTCTTAGTATCTCATACTCGTAGTCGCACTCGTGCATGGACTATATTTAAATAACACTTAACATTCAACTTTATAAAGATACATACAAACAAACAGCGGGGAGCTGAGATAACTATCGAAAGAAGAATGTACTGCTCCAGAGGCTGACTCTGAGTCGAAATCAATTGGCTCTCTGGCTACACACACAGACCCGCATACACAGGTGGGTCACACATAATGCGGCCTCCGAGTGGATGTAGTAGCCCTGATTTTGTTTAATTTGCGTAAAAGAAGGGCTTAAATTATTGTGCACTGAAAATAAGCGAACTGAAAATTAATGAAATTATGCTATCTTTTATGATTTTGGCTTTGGCTTGACACCAAAGATAACTTGCATTAAAACAGGCACGTCTTGCACTTTAATTATAAACATAAAACATCTTATAACCAATTACATGAGGTAATAAAAATCAAGTACATATTATCCTTAAATCAAGTTGGAGATATACTTAAATACAGCACATGTTGTGTTAAAATCCGATTATTATGAAAATATGCAATGTGTACAAATTCGGGAGTTCCTTCTGCGGAGTGGACTGTATATTAATATGATGAAACTCCAGGAAGTTTGTAATAAGAAGAAAGGAAACAGGAAAAAAAGGCACAGGGTTAATTTAAATGTAGAACAGATTTTATTTAGTATGGGTCGCCGCTGCTTACCGCTTCAATCGTAGAATCCAAAGTGAAATTGGCGGTGCAGAGCGAACAGAAACAGAGCGATGGATTTTTATAATTCAGCAAATCCATTGGAACAAAAAGAGAAGATGGCAGCCCTTTATCCATTTGAGTAAAAGCTTTTGCCTTCATGGCAGGGAAATGGATAAAGAGTTGCCATCTAAATGAGAATGAACAAAAACAGGGGAAATTCTTCGAAAACAATTCATTTACTTAATCTAAAGTTTTCATAGGGAAACAATTAATTTCAATTCATTTGCGATACAAAAAAATTCATGTTGGACAGGAGTTGTTGAACCAGGGTTCAACATACCGGCCGGCTTGCTATACTGCAACGTTAATACTGGCATGGTCCGGAAATGGTCCAGCCAAAAATGGTGCTTTGTGCTATTGGCAGGTTGGAGGACGTCTGTATCATCCCAGCTCGCAGCACTCTCGGGAGATGATCATTAGCCATAAGTATTTCCACATTAGATGGTTGGAAGAAATGAGGATCGGCTAGGTCGGGAAGGTGGTCGTAGATGGACTGTAGTTTTTTCTCAGTTGTAGGTTTAGGGTTGCTTATGGGAAGCTTGGTTTTCACCAAACCTACCACCTGAAGTTTCACCTCGGCGTCATGTTACGATTGCAGGTTCAGGGTGCAATACTCCTTGCCGTTCCTCTTGGTCGTTGGTAAGTGTAACCGCTGTACCAGCGTCTGGGCTTCTCCGGAGCTTTGTAACATTCTCGCCATCTGGGTCCCATTGGAGGTGAGGACACGCGCCAGCGCGGTGGGCAGAAAAACGTGAGTCCGGGAGCGGCGACTGAGGCGATCGCTGATGCGTGAAGTCGGCCTGCTGGTGCTCGCGGTAGAGCTGGAGGCGTGAGACCTACGCCTTTGTGCTGGACGTGGAGGTCGCTCAGGAGACGCAGAATGCTGTCTAGAACTTGTCCTGGCTTCGGGACTTGGAGTAACAGTAGGATGGGAAGGCCGGGGGCGATGTTGGACACGGGATGGTCTCGAGGTAGTGGGGGCGGATCGAGGACGCAACGAAGGTGTACGTGTATCATCCACATGAATCATAGTGTGATGATTTCGCTCACACACGATACATTTTTTCCTGGAGGGACAAAAGTTTCGCGTGTGAGCGGTACACAGACAATTGAAACAGAAGCCCTTGTCCTTAATCACCTCCCGCCTTTCCGCAACAGTCATGCGTTGGAATTCGGGGCAGGATCTTAGAAAATGCCTCTCCTGGCATATACGGCACTTTGGTGTACTAGAAGCAGAGCTGAAAAGTGGAGTTTATCAAGATGATGAACAGATTGGTATCAGATTGGTAACGGATTGCTAATTGGTAATAGATTGGTAACAGATTCTATGCGTTTGGAAGAATGCAAAGTTTGACAAGTGGACGGGTTACTACACCATTTTGGGTGCGGATTTCCGCGACACGGACATTAGAGTCTTTACCTGTGTAAACCTTGAGCACTCGACCTAAAAACCATTCGTTAGGGGGAAGATTATCTTCCCTAATTATGACAAAATCATTTTCCTTTAAATTGGTTTGTACAGTCTTCCACTTGTATCTTTTCTGTAGTTGGCAAACGTACTCATGTTTCCAACGCTTGGCGAATTGTATTTGTAACGTTTTGAGACGTTGCCAGCGATTCTGCAAGGATAGATTGTCAGAATATTCCTCAGGGGTCGCGATCAAAGCAGCTCCTCGTAACAGGTGACCAGGTGTTAAGGGTATCAGTTCTGAGGGATCCTCGCTGATTGGGGACAAAGGCCGGGAGTTCAAGATGCTTTCAATTCTCACCAACAGGGTGGAGAATTCTTCGAATGTGAATTTCAGATTTGAAGCAACTTTGCGAAGATGAGTCTTCATGCTCTTGACCGCTGCTTCCCACATTCCGCCCATGTGAGGAGTATGTGGCGGAATGTAATGCCAAGTGAAGTTATGAACGTTATATTTGTCGACAATATGTTTTCCGGCTGCGGTAAGAAATTTCTTGTATTCCTGCGCAAGCGATCGACTAGCCCCGACAAAGTTGGTTCCATTGTCGGAGAAAATCTGATTGGGAAACCCTTTCTTTTTAATATAATATGTATATAGTATAGTAGTGGTATTGGTATTAATAATAATAATAAAAAATGTTAATTATTTTATTTAATTTTTTTGAGTTCAATTGTAAAATAGTTTCAAACTTTTATTCAAACTCCTTTTTGCAAATTTCATTTATTTCATATGTTTTAGTTGTGTTTTTTTTATTATTTAATAAAGAGGATATTTTCTTTTTTATTATTATTATTATTATTGTTTTTCTCGTATTGTTTTGTAAAATGTTAATAATTCTATAGCTAAGTTTAGATGTATATATATATATATATAAAAAATGAACCGCATGGCGGTATATTGTTTAGAATTAGAGGAGACTGATGACTTCCTTTGCAGAAACACGTACACACATAAATATAATATTTTTAAATAATAATAATTATAATAGTAATAATATTATGATTACGTTAGATATGATAAATTTTTCCAAAACAGATCCGGCCGGATACAGCGAAAGAGAGTCACATTTAGGAGAGGGGGTCTGTTGAACATTTTTAATAGATTTTCGGAGCACTGCGATCGTTAATTTTTTGGTTGCGTTTTAATGGGGCCCCACGTTTGATTTGATACATCAAGGATTCATGACAGATACGAGGATCCGGCGTCGTAGGTTTGCTGCTGCTGTTGTGAGACGTGAGGCGACATTTGTGGCTGTCCATAATTGCGCATGTAGATATCTTCTCGACTGTGTGCCTGCGAGACTCCATAGATGGCTTCATTGGTTGAGGTGGTCGGTGGTTTACTGTTTAAGCGTGCATTGAGTTGAGCTATAAGATTTGGATTGGTTTTTGGTTGAACTGGCACATGTGACTGTGTGGGTGTCTGATGACCATTGGGACCGGGACTGGTGGTGCGAAAGCTAGACATACTGTTTAGAATTTTCGGTTGTGCATATATGCCTCCCGGCGATGAAGTGCGAAATGAAGTTGGTGAATTTGTACCATAAATGGTTTCACCATTATTATAATAATCGCAAAGGAGTTGTTGAACCAGGGTTCAACACAATGAGAAGTTATTTGCTCTAAGAAAAGGAACCGAAAAATATGAAATTTGGTAGATAGATCTGTATCTCTCTGTCATATTGTGGGATAGGGTATAACAACTTTATTTTGAGGCAGTACAAAAATAGTTTTACATTTAACCCCCACATACGAGTAGATTTAGAATCATATAGCCCGGCTCCTATCCGACACCACACTATGGTAAAGAACCTACACCCTACTACAGCTAGACCCACCTTCAAGTATACCGTCTAAAGTTGTCCGTTGAGGTCATGTCGCTATTTTACTCCGATGGTGCTGGTCCGATCGGTTTAGATTTAGATGTAGCTCCCATATGTATAGTGATGCCCTATATCCGGCACTGCCCGATTTAGCCTGTCCTTACTGGCTTTATGTAATTTACCTAACTTTAAACGACTTATTCTAAAATATAAACAATTTTCAAATTAGCATTTAAATGTGCGAGTTGTCTTTTAAGAGCCAAACTTCGTAATCTTGAATATATTCTAATAAAAACAGTACAATTTTGAAAACAGTACAAATTTCAATGATCAAAATTCTAGTATGAAAATACTTAGCTCTGACTACAACAAAAGTCAAATTGTCAAAGAATAGCAATTTTAACCATATTTGCAACCAGCACTTAGTGTACAAACATCAAGCTTGTGTGGGAATGGGCGTGGCCATATTGGTCCAAATTTTTGTCCATTTGTTATGTGTGTTATGACTAACAGGTGTGCAAATTTTAAGGGCTGTATGTATATACATTCCTTCGTATTTATGCCAAAAAAAAATGGATTTGGGACCAGTGTGCACTGGCAAAAAATGACTAAATGTCTAGTCAGTGGTTCATACAACACTATTGTCAATGTGTGTGCAAAATTGTAGCTTTCTAGCTCTAAAAGGAGTTTCAGCGGTCGAAAATCATAGTAGCCTATGACACTTCCCAGGCATTGGTCTGTCTGCCTACGAAGTTTAAAGAAAATCGGTTTAGCCGTTTAGGCGTGATGCTGGAACAAACAAACAATTTTATAATACGAGTATTAATAGCATAATTAAAATAAGTAAAAAATGATTGGCCATAAATCGAAAAGTAGATAAATTTGTCCCCTGGTTTCTGAAACAAAGGCTCAGCTCACCGTCTAAACGAGCATGGTTTTACGTAGGAATTTCAAAAGAGAATTAAAAAAAGTCGAGGAAGAGGGACAAGTTGCACCGTGTAAATTGGGTCTTATTATATAATTTCAAATAAAATTTCGCGTGAAATCGAAATTAAACATAATTAACACTTTGAAGGTGTGACCAAAGACACCAAGTATGTTTGGCAGAAATTCGATTTGGGTCATTGTAGGACATTCATGCAATGCAATAACTCTCAAAAGGATTAACCGATTGGCTTCAAATTAGGTATGCGGCAATATTTTTCTCTGTCTCCGGCTAAGTCCGAAGATGGGCTATATTGGTCCAAAGTGTTTTATATTAAGTGAAAAATTGATTATTGAATAACTACTGTACTGGAGTTCAACACATAGTATAAGTTTACTAGCCGCTAACACCTCAAGAAAAATGGGCGAAGGCCTTAGGTAACTCCCACACGAATGGACAATTTTGCACCAAAAGTTAACTGCTTATAGCTTTAATATCTGTATATACAAATACTTGCAATGTTTGATGTAATGTAATGATTTTTATAGTACCTAGAGTCCTGAGAAAAGTGGGCGTCTTTGGCACTCCTTTTGGTACCACCCACACAATTGGCCATTTTGCACAAAATGTCAACTGCTTCTTGCTTTAATATCAGTCCATAAAAATCTTTGAAATTGTGTACAGTGTAATGCTTTTATAGTACCTATAATCCTGAGGGTCTGAAGGTGAGGGTATTGTTAAGTCGGTTTACCCGACTGAACTAAAATTTTGGAAGAGGGCAGTTTCCTGATCCAGAAAAAAAACTGGAGAACATCGATTCCGGTTTTCTGATCATTATTTGGAAGAGATTGAAAAAGTTACATCGTGTGTGCTTATTCTACTCATATACGATGGTGTAGGGTGTCATATAGTCCTCCCTTACTGGTTTTTATGTGTGACGATGATAATTGCTTTCATCCAACTGTTTTTGCGGTGTACTGCGTTTGTTTGTTTATTTTTGGATTTCCTTTGTTTCTGTGTCTAAGCCAATATAATATGAAACTAAAGCATTTTCCATATCATTTTGCATTTATATTGACACAGAATACAGTTGTATGGAAAAATGTTGTCAATGCAATTATTATTTTGGAGTTCATGGGGCCAATATACGGCGAAAAGAAATGGTCACAGGTGAAATTACGTAGTTTATATTGAAATCAGTTAAATTCATTTAAAACCGTAAATACAAATGTTGTCTAATGAACAGAAAATGTACAATGACTTATTTATTTACTTATTTTTTTACCATATTTTAAGAAAGCACATAGTTCATGGTTCCTAAAAGAGATCAAATAAAATCAAAACCACATTATGATTCAATTATGTTAATAATTTAATATCTAACAAGTGTGGTTTTGTGAACCAAAGGAGATATAGGATTTGGCTTAATTTATATATTGTAGAACGACAATACAAAGTAAAAAATCATAAATATTGCAAAAAAACCCCATTTGAATGCAAATTGATTTCATTCTTTGATAATTGCCGATATTAAATGAAATATATACATTTATTCTTTGTAGTTATTCAGAGCTGTTAAAAAAGCAAAACGGCAGCAATGGAAGTGAATAACAATGCTTATAGCAGTACAGCAATAGTATTAATTAAAGCAAATAATGTAATTATTAAAATTAGCAAACCAGGCAAAAAATTTAAATAGTTGATTAATTCACTTCAATATAGTTGCAAAATGGTATTTAGCTGGGCAGTACGTTGGTTTCATATCATGTTAGTTAAGTATTTTCAAATCGGTTACTGTTTTGTACACTGCGCAAAACAAAAATCATGTCATCCTCTGGGCGTGAACTGGGCGTTTGTTATGTGAGTATCATAAAGCCTATAAAGAAATTTTTTGCATTATATCGATGACTTTGTTTTTTTTTTAGTTTCTGATTTTTCCACTATAAGTTAATTTAATTTTTAAAAATGTTAATTGTGCTAATTCTTAAAACGAATTGTTTAAAAAATATCTTTACTATATGACAAAATATACTAAAGAATTTGGTATTTATAAAAATACAAAAAATTTAAAATAAAAGTAAGTAAAACATATTCTTATTTAAATTATTAAATGCAGTTTATATTGACAATGACATAATTAAAACAAACAAGTAAAAGCGTTAAGTTCGGCCATGCCGAATCTTACATGCCCTCCACAATGGGTTGAAATCAATTTTGATTACTGGAAAAATCTTTGGTTAGGTGCAAATCATAAAACGATCCTTTTTGTTTAAGTAAATTATTAAAAAACGAACGCTGCAATTATTGGGCCGCAAATTCTGTAGCCAAACTCCTTACCTGAAAAATGTGGTATTTATGGTTTAAAATATCTTTTTTGAGAGCTACATCTACACGGGGACTACAACAAAATAAAATGTTATTTGTATAAATTTTATTGAGATAAATTCTTGCCAAAATAGAATAAAAACTGCAAAGTTTCAGCTACATTTTTTACAAAATGTGGTGTTTATGGTGGACTATAACAAAATATGAACTGATTTAAAAAATGTTTACTACGATGAATTCTTGTCTTAATTAAATACAAACTGCCAAGATTCAGTTAAGATTCTTAGAAAATATGGTATTTATGGCTTAAATACGTATATTTTGGAGCGACCTCTATAGGGTGACTATAAGAAAATATGAACCGGACTGTAGCGTGATTACAACAGACGGATGGCTAAATCGTCTTAGAATTTTATGACGATTAAGAATATATATAATTTATGGGGTCTCAGAGCAATATTTAGAGGTGTTACAATCGGAGTGACAAAATGAATATACCCCCCATCCTATGTTGGAGGATATAAAAACAAGTAAGAAAGTTTCAGTCGGGTAAACCGACTAAGATATACCCTCACTTTGTGAGTAATGTAATATTGAATATTACACAAATTATTCTGTCAATTTTTGTGGGAGGTACCAGAAGGGGTTTAAGAAATACACCTATATTTCACTGAACAGTAGATACTTTAAATACATTGCACTGTGCCGAATTGTAACCGTTTATATGGACTGGTATATTAACGTTGAGATATTAAATTGTGGTATAATTTGGCCATATTGTGTGGGAGGTACAAAAAGGGGCGTGGTGATAACGCTCATTTTTCACTGGACTATAGGCATTATAAAAGCATTACACTGTACAAAATTTCAAGTAATTGTATACACTGATATTAATGTTATACACTGTTAACTTTTGGTGCAAAATGGTACCTTTGTGGGAGAGGTACCAAAAGGGGCTTGACAATAACGCCCATTTTTCAATGGACTGTAGGCACTATAAAAACATTATGCTGTACAAAATTTCAAGTATTTTTATACACTGGTATTAATGTTATAAGCTGTTAACTTTTGGTGTAAAATGGTGCATTTGTGTGGGAGGTACTGTAGGCACTATAAAAGCATTGCACAGTACAAAATTTCAAGTATTTCTAAACACTGGTATTAATGTTATAAGCTTTTAACTTTTAGTGCAAAATGGTGCATTTGTGTGGGAGGTACCAAAAGGGTAGTGGCAATTTCGCCCATTTTCTTCGAGTTGATAGCGACTATCAAACTAATCCTATGTGTGGAATTTCAGAAGATTCGAATACGTATAATAGCAGTTATTAAAGAATCAATATTTCACAACATTTTAACCCTTTGTGGGGGAGGTACCAGAAGGAGTGGACCAATATGGCCCATCTTCGAACTTAGCCGGAGATAGAAAAAAATATTACCACATACCAAATTTGTCAATCGGTTACTCCTTTCGAGAGTTATCGTGCGCACCAGCCAGCAGACAGACAGACAGACAGACAGACAGACAGACAGACAGACGGACGGACATTGCTCATTCGACTTAAAATGACCCAAAACGGATTTCCGCCGAACATACTTGGGGTCTTAGGTCACTCCTTCGATGTGTTACACTCCGTTCCGTAGCAAATGATATATACCCTCGTCACACTAAAGTTAGGGTATAAAAATACATTAATGAATATTTGTGGCACTGAAGGTGAGTGGATTCGGAGTTTCTTACTTGTTTCTGATATCCATGTACATCTAAACGAATGTGATCACGAGAATATATCGACGTGATGATTGTGCGAGAAATAGATTGAACAACGACCCTGGGTGCGTATGTTTATTATAAAATATATCCGCAGAAATGGGCAAGAATACGCCATGGTGAACACTGTAAAGGGTGGATGACCAACCAAAAAAAAAAATTGAGTTTGTCACCCCCTAGATCACCGCCCAGAATATAGTCCTTTCCAAAACTTAAACAACGAGTTACAACCCGTTTCGATGGGACTTCAAATGATAACACAGAAAACTAAAAGGGCGGTATGTAGGGAGCACCAAAAAAAGAAAGCAAGTAAAAGCGTTAAGTTCGGCTATGCCGAATCTTATATACCCACACCAAGGATTGCAATCAATTTTATTATCTTTGGATATGGAGCAAATCATGTTTTTGTTTAATTAAATTATTAAAAAAAAACGCCACAATTTTTAGCCAAATTTTGGGCCGAAAATTCTTTAGCCAAACTCTTCAACTGAAAAATGTGGTATTTATGGCTTAAAATACCATTTTTGAGAGCTACAACTACACGAGGACTACAACAAAATGAAATTTGATTTGTATAAATGCTATTGAGATAAATTTTTGCTAAAATAGACTACAAGCAAAGTTTCAGCTTAATTGATTAGAAAATGTGGTGTTTATGGCTTTAACAAGCCTTTTTGGGAGCGGCATCTATAGGTGAATTGTAACAAACAATAAACTGTTTTAAAAAATGTTTACCATGATGAAATCTTGTCTAAATAAAATACAAACCGCAAAGATTGAGTTAAAATGCCCATAAATTGTGGTATTTATGGCTTAAATAAGCATATTTTGGAACGACCTCTGTCGGTGACTATAACAAAATATGAACAGATTTGTACAATTGTTGCTGTGATGAATTCTTGTCAAAATGGAATACAAACTGCAAAATTTCTGCTAAATTGCTTTGAAAATGTGCTATCTATGACTCAAAAACCGTATTTTGGGGCGACCTTTATAGGAGAGCTATATAAAAACATTGACAGATATGCCCCATTTGCAATCCCAAACGACCTGCAACTATAAGAAGTATTTCTACCTAATTTGATCGACCTAGCTCTATTATTACGGATTGTGATTTCAATAGTCAGACGGACATGGCTAAATCGCTTTAGAATTTCACAACGATAAAGATTATACATATATACTTTATGGGGTCGCAGATCAATATTTCAAGCTGTTGCAAACGGAATGACAAAGTTAGTATACCCCTATTTTGGGACTGAAATTGAGTGAATTCGAACTTTCTTACTTGTTTCTGACATCCATATTAACGAACATGATCACGAGGATATAAATTTGTGAAGATTGTGCGGGAAATAAATTTAACAACGATCCTGGATGCGTATGTATATATAAAACGGTGGGTGCCCAACCAAAAAAATGTTGAGTTGGTCACCCCGTAGAAACTAACCATCACCAACCTACTAACAAAAGTTCGGAGAACAGCCTGCCTGAGCATAAGCGGAGCCTTAAGGACTACAGCGACCGAGTCTCTACAAGCCCTACTCCAAAGCCGATGAACTTGCTAGGAAAGGGACGACATTACAAATTCTCGAAGAATTTGCATATATTGGTGTTCCACTATCCACGTGCAAGCTTTGGCTTAGGCAAGAGGCAATCAGACAGTCCAACGAAAGATGGACAGGAATCGGCGCCTGCAGGGTAGCTAGACAAATATGGCCAAGGTATGACCTGAGAAGATCAAAATATCTCCTCGCACTAGAGAGGCAAAGATTGTCTACGTTAGTTCTGACACTGACACTGCTTGATCGGCGAACACGCCAAAAGATTGGGTATTGACTCCAATGACTTCTGCAGAAGCTGTGGAGATGAGGAAGAAGTGGAGAGCATTGAGCACTTGCTATGCGACTCCCCCGCTCTGAGTAAACGACGACTGGACATACTTGGGTCGGCCTGTCTAGGTAGCCTAACAGGTCATTCCAGTACCGATATTCGTACTATCGATAAATTTGTATATCAAACAGGTTGGTTTCGATTAGGAGCATTTCAGCCCGTGGTAACACTAGGGACCTAAACTGGTCTACGAGTATGTGAGCTTGTAAAATAAAATACGGCTGCCACCCTAACCTAAACCAGCCCGTAGATTTGAATATTATTCAAAGCCAATTTCAAAAAAAAATTGTTCTTGCTTTTGTGCACCCTACATACCGCCCTTTTAGTATTCTTTATCCTGTGTTATCATTTGAAGTCCGATCGTAATTGGCTGTATATTCTTGTTCAAGTTTTGGAAAGGGCTATATTTCGTCCACTTGTCACTTTTACTTACTTACTTTTATGTATTTAAAAAGAAAATATTATTTACATCTCCTGGACAGAATGTCTGCTGCATAGTGTTATTAGCTTATAAGAGACTTTTGAAAGGACGGAAGGAATGGAACTTGTTGTGGGCAGACTTTACTGTAAGTAAAGTAAATTTACATTTACAGAGTTTAAGGTTGGTATCTTATATGAGTCTTTGAAACGAACCAAATAATGCTCAAGTTATTGATAGCTCCATATGAGTAGTCTATTGTTTATAACACGCTTCCTGGGATGTTTTCATAAATTTTCCGGGGTTGCGGAAATGATACAGTAGAAAAATCCCTGGGAAATTCCAAACTCTTTCCTAAACTAAGAGGGTTATCTGTCCAAATTGCTTTTCGCACACTCTTCACATGTCCATACCGATTCCGCATAAAAGTATCAACTTTATATCCTCCGCATGGTGCAAAATCCTCAAACAAGAATTCATTTCATTCCTTTTCCGTTAAGTAAAAGTCGAGTGAGTGTAAGTTTCCCATTAGGTGCGGCTATCTTTGTTTCTCCTCTCTGCGGCGGTAGGATTCGCCAGGCTTGCGATTTAAATGGTGGTCCTGCAGTTCGGTAGGTGCGAGGTAAACAAGCCACTGATGTGACTGAATCCACGGGTGTGTAGCTTGGCGTGTCTGGCTGTGTGTGCGAGTGTGTCAGTGAATCTGGTTAGCAAGAAATCCTTGGTACATTTCCTATTGTCGCTTTAAAAGAATTAATGTTCATGCAAATGCGACAGTAAAATATTAGTCTTTCTTTTGCACACACTTTTTCTTTGCATTTTAGCCATCTTACAAGGCAATTCTGGCATTCTGGGAGCTGTACGCAGAGACATTCATTGCTCCATTCTATGATGTGCCAAAGTATATATTTTGGCCGTCTTTTAATGTTCTCCTCTGCTTCGCTTTGCACGGGACTGTCCCGGCTCTTCATTAAACAACTTTATTTTTCCACTCTTCCATTTTTGGCTGTGTCGAAACGGCAGTCACGAACTGAACGAAGGAGCAAACGAGAGGGGAGGAAAGTATGTCTTCTCCGTTTACGAATAGCTGAAGGTTCACTTGTGCGGTTCTTCTTGTTGAGTGTCCTTTGAGTGGTGGAGGCTATGGCGCCGGTGGTTACTGGAGTTTGGGTGCTTGGTTAGCTGGTTGACTGGTCGCCTGAATTGGTTTGCTTGGGTTGCCATGGCTCGGTCGCTTATTGTCAGTGTTTTATGGTTGACATTTCAATTTAAAAGATAATAATTATATATGACTAACCAAAGCACCATTTAACCTGGCCAAAATATAATATGTATAAACAAATACAATAAAAGAGACATTAGCACTGTTGAGTGGTCAGGAGAGCAACAAATATAGGCATAGCTACATATATCGAAATACTGCTAGAGACGTGTGAGAAGATGAACATTTTTTGTTATTGAACAAAGCGTTTATTGAACTTTGGGAATATACTTACTCCACTTATAATTTAATTGGATGTCGTAAATTTTGTTTTCTAGAGAATGAGAAAATCAGACACGCATTATTCTTTTAGAAATATATTTACCCTGTCTGAAAATAGATTGAGTCTATCGTATTTACTTTTATATTCGGATTAGGTGCTTCTCTGAGCTATCCATTGTTTTTTGTTTAGTAACTAATAATAGCGACTGGTGCAGTTTTGTTTCGAATACTTAGAAGAAATGAATGAAAAAATGATACGGCTGTTTTGATTTTTACTGGTAACACTTTATGTTTACAATTTTTTTCGAAGGGCTGTGCCTAATATTTTGTGGACTAATATGGACGGACGGAAGGACATGGCTAAATTGTCGTTTGACGACGATTAAGAATATATCGCGACCTAAGAGTGTAAAGGCGCTAAGTCCAATATTTAAAATTGTACAGGAGAAGCAAAATACTTACTGTATATGAATATTTTTCAAAGCATTTTTTTTATTTAAAAAAAAATTGTTTTTATTTTCCGATGTTCTTGGAAGGTGCCTTTAGTATTTGGATTACCTCAGTAAAGCATGGGTATTCTTTAAAATAAAAAAAAATTATTAGGTCTACAAATTTTAAATTTTATCTTAACTTTTTATAAAATTTTAATTGTTGTTTTTATATGTAAAAAAATAAATTTTTTGTGATTTTCTTAAAATTTGTAGCCCTCATAATTTTCTTTAATATAAAGGTTATCATCGACCGTGATACCAAATACTAAGATACCTTCAATGAAAATTGGAATTTTTGAAAAAAATTTTGAAAGTATTTACTACAAAAAACAAAAAAGGTTTTTGGGTCGCGGACAAAAAAAAATTTGTGTCCGATAAAGTGTCAATTATTATGTTTATTAAAGATTAGTGTTGCGATGTTTTAAACCATTTGTTTATTACAAATGTTATTTTAAATACCTTAATAAAAACTTTGAATTATACACTATACATATACACACGGCCAGTTCTTAAAGTGATGCCAATGTACTGACAATGACAGGTTGTTAGTAATAGATGAATTGTCTTAAAATGTACTGACGGTGACTTTTCTGCCAACGTTGCAAGACCAAAATTGTAAGTTCAGACGGTTGCCTTTTTTGGCATTTTGCTGACAATATTTAAAAAAATGTTATGGGAAAACATGTGCAAGTAAAGGGTTTTCCAACAAGAGGTTTATTTTGGTATTCAAAGAAAAATGCCATTTTTTGAGATAAATGATCGGATGTTTATTTCATAATAAAGAGGAAGGTATGCCTTTAATAATGAAAAACTACGTCAGCCAAACGGCCACCACGACCACGCTTACAGGACCATATCCTTTTCATGAAATTTTCCATAACAAAATCGCACAGTGGCTGCACTATGTCCTCGATAGCCTCACAAATTCTATCTTTGTGGTCTTGAATCGACGCTGGGCTGTTGGCGTAGACCTCACGAGGCCCCAAAGGAAGAAGTCGCAAGGTGGTAAATCACAAGATCTCGGTGGCAAATTGTGATCACCTCTTCGAGAGATAACACGGTCCGGAAACTTTTCCCGTAACAGAGTAATGGTTTCGTTGCTTGTGTGGCACGTAGCGCCGTCTTGTTGAAAGCAAACGTTGTCCAGATCAATACCATCCAACTCCGACTATAAAAAATCACTAATTATCTCTCGCTAGCGAAAAATTAAGGTCCAATGACCCCGCTGAACTATAAACCGCACCAAACAGTCACACGTTAAGGATGGATAGGCTTCTCAACAATAACTCTTGGGCCCCAGATGCGACAATTTTGCTTGTTGACGTAGCCACCGAGGTGGAAATGGGCCTCATCAGTCAAGATGATTTTTCGATGGAATTCCGGATCATTTTTATGCATTTCAAGGACCCAATCAGCAAAGACACGACGTTGTTGATAATCGACCGGCTTGAGTTCTTGTGTTAACTGAAATTTATAAGCTTTAAGACCCACGTCTTTATGCAAGATACGGTGTAATGACGTTTGTGGAATGCCCAATTCCAAAGAACGACGAGGAATGGACAAACCTGGGTTTTCTTCAACACTTTGGGCTACAGCAGCAATATTCTCAGTTGTTCTTGAGCGACATGCACGGGTTTTATTCTTCACATCACTAACTTGTCCCAACAGCTCGAACTTTGTGCACCAATTTCTGTATTGCGGTCCGACAAGGTGCTTCACGACGACCCAAAAATGCTTTATTTTTGCCAACTGTGACTGCAAGATTTTCACCATTTTTATACCCTCACTTTAGTGTGACAAGGGTATATATCCTTTGCTACCGAAAAAAGTGTAACACATCGAAGGAGTGACCTAAGACCCCATGCATGTTCGGCGGAAATCAATTTTGGGTCATTTTAAGTCGAATGAGCAATGTCCGTCCGTCTGTCTGTCTGTCTGTCTGTCTGTCTGTCTGTCTGTCTGTGTGTCTGCTGGCTGGTGCGCACGATAACTCTCGAAAGGATTAACCGATTGACTTCAAATTTGGTATGTTGTAATATTTTGATCTATCTCCGGATGAGTTCGAAGATGGGCCATATTGGTCTACTCCTTCTGGTACCTCCCACACAAAGGGTTAAAATTTAGTGAAATATTGATTCTTTAATAACTTCTATACTACTTATTCGAATCTTTTGAAATTCTGCACATAATATTAGTATATTAGTCGCTATTAACTCGAGAAAAATGAGTGAAGTTGGCATGCCCCTTTTGGTACCTCCCACACAAATGGACCATTTTGCATCAAAATTTAACTGCTTATAACGTTAATACAAGTGCATAAAAATGCTTGAAATTTTCTACAGTATAATGTTTTTGTAGCGCCTATAGTCCGGTAAAAAATGGGCATTATTGTACAGCCCCTTTTGGTACATCCCACACAAATGGACCGTTTCGTACCAAAAGTAAACGGCTTGTAACTTTAATACCAGTGCATACAAATACTTGAAATTTTGTACAGTGTAATGCTGTTATAGTGCCTATAGTCCTGTAAAAAGTGGGCGTTATCACCCCGCCCCTTTTTGTACCTCCCACACAAAATGACCAAATCATACCAAAATTACATAGCTCGTAACTTTAATATACCAGTGCACATAAACGCTTATAGTTCAGCACAATGCAATGTATTTAAGAATGTACTGTTTACCGAAAAATATGTGTATTTGGAAAACCCCTTCTGGTACCTCCCACACAAATTGACAGATTTATTGGTGTAATGTTATATATTACATTACTCACAAAGTGAGGGTATACCTTAGTCGGTTTACCCGACTGAAACTTTCTTACTTGTTATACCCTCACTTTAGTGATACGAGAGTATATATCATTTGCTACGGCCAAAAGTGTAACACATCGAAGGTGTGATCTAGGACCCTAAGTATGTTCGGCGGATATTCGTTTTGGGTCATTTTAAGTCGAATGAGAAATGTCCGTCCGTCTGTCTGCTGGCTGGTGCGCACGATAACTCTCGAAAGGAGTAACCTATTGAATTCAAATTTGGTATGTGGTAATATTTTTGTGTATCTCCGGCTAAGTTCGGAGATGGGCCATATTGCCCCACTCATTCTAGTACCCCCCCCACAAAGGGTTAAAATGTGATGAAATATTAATTCTTTAATAACTTCTATACTATTTATTCGAATCTTCCGAAATTCCACACATAGTATTAGTTTATTAGTCGCTATCACCTTGAGAAAATTGAGTGAAGTTGCCACGCCCCTTTTGGTACCTCACACACAAATGCACAATTTTCCACCAAAAGTTAACAGCTTATAACCTTAATACAAGTGCATAAAAATACTTTAAATTCTGTACAGTGTAATGTTTTTGTTGTGTCTATAGTCCGGTAAAAAATGGGCATTATTGTAGAGTCCCTTTTGGTACCTCCCACACAAAGGTACCATTTTGCACCAAATGTTAACATCTTATAACATTAATGCCAGTGTATAAAAATACTTGAAATTTTGTACAGTGTAATGTAATGTAAAAAAACTGTTTATAATTCGGCATAGTGCAATGTATTTAAAGTATCTGCTGTTCAGGGAAAAATAGGTGTATTTGTTAAACCCGTTCTGGTACCTCCCATACAAACTAACAGAATATTTATTATTATATTACTCACAAAGTGAGGGTATACCTTGGTCGGTTTAACCGACGAAACTTTCTTACTTGTTGTAGTGAATTTTAATAATTTCAATGCGTTGTTGATCCATTTTTAGTAATGGCGTAGTTTCTACTTGTCAAATGTCAAAGAATAAAAGCTTCAAAAGTGACAGCTACCGAAATACCGGGTGTTTTATTTAATAACGTTTAATATTATTATATTATTTAATATACATTTAATAACTTTAAAGTATTTACTGGCATTAAAGTTATAAGCTGTTAACTTTTGGTGTGAAATAGTCCATTTGTGGGGGAGTTACCAAAAGGGGTATGGCAACTTCGCTCATTTTTCTTGGGGTTTTAGCAGCTAGTAAACTAATACTATGTTTGGAATTTCAGAAGATTCGATTAAGTAGTACAGAAGTTATTAAAAAATCAGTATTTCGCTTAATGTTAACCCTTTGTGGGAGAGGTACTAGAAGGAGTGGACCAATATGCCCCGTCTTGGAGCTTAGCCGGAGATAGAGAAAAATATTAATGCATACCAAATTTGAAGTCACTCGGATAATCCTTTCCAGAGTTATTGTTCGCACCAGCCAGCAGAGAAACACTCAGACAGACGGACGGACATTGCTCACATGACTTAGAATGACCCAAATCGAATTTCCGAAAAACATACTTGGGTTTTTAGGTCACTCCTTCGATGTGATACACTTTTGGCTCGTAGCAAATGATATATATCCTCCACTCTAAGGTAGGGGGATAAACAAACATATTTAAAAAAAAAAAAAACGTTTTTTGTTGGCGTGAAAAATAGAAAAAAAAGATTTCCACTAAATCTAGTAGTTTTTATTAATGAGTGAAAAGACTTGTTTCTACCAAATATATGGGGCCTATATCTATATCTGAACCGATTTCCACTAAATTTAGTAGTCTGTATTAGTGGGTAAAGAGACTTGTCTCTGCCAATTTTTACATCGATCTGGCGTAAAATACGCCTTCCATAGCCCTTATAACTCAAATCGGAGGAACATATATATGGGCGCTATATGTAAATCTGAACTGATTTTCATAAATTTCAATAAGGATCGTCTCTGGGCCAAAAAAGTGTGCTGTGCGAAATTGCATCCCAATTGAACCATAATTACGACTTGCACTTTGATTGCAAAGATGCATCTACAGACGGATGGATGGAGATTGTTAAATCGATTCAGGAAGTGACTCCAAGCCGATAGGTATAATAACCGATGGGTCTATCTGTTCTCCCTTTGAGTTTTACAAACAAATACATATTGTTTGTAAAACCGAATTAATTAATTTTCTCCAACTTGGAGGATAATCGGACGTAAGATCGGACATAAAATACAGTTTTAAAAGAGCTTAAATACTCAATAGACAGGAACATAGTATATGTATATGAGGATACAACTAAATCTGAACCGACTATCCCCAATTTAACGAGTATCAGATTTTGTGATGATCGGAAGTATTGCACAACTTTTGATCGCTTTGATATCAAATCGGGAAGAACAATTTATTTATTTATTTATTCAGTCTATGGATTACAATACTTACAGACTTGCAATTTAAAATAAATTAAATACAGGGACTATGTATATTTAAATCTGAACCGATTTCCCCCAAATTTGGCAGTGTTCATTCGTGTAATAAGTAACATCTTTCTGCTAAATTTCTTAATGATCGGATATAAAATACAACTTCTATATCGCTTTGCGATTCGGCTATATCTAAATCTGAACCGATATTCACCAATTTCACCAAAAGTTATATATGACAAATTTTATCGCGATCAGACAATAATTGAAACTTGTACTACGATTGCAAGAATATAAGTACATGCACAGACAGACGGACGGAAGGACACAGCTAAATCGACTCAGAAAGTGATTCTAATAATAAACGACGGGTCTATCTCATCTCCTTTTGAGCGTTACAAAAAATGCACAAAGTTATAATACCCTGTACCACAGTGCGGTGTAGCGTATAAAGAATATAAGTTAAAAACATGTTTTAGCAGAACTCGAGATCTGTTTATTCAAATTTTTTCAGGAAAGCCTCAATGAAACCTATAATAAGTAGCCTTCATCTTCTCCACACATCACTTTTTCATCCCATTAGCGGTCTCAAGATATTTCACAAGATATTGCGAAAAAATCCATTTCTTGAGAAAATTGTAATAATTGTTTAATTATAACCTATCGAAACATCACATCGAAATGTTCATAATTATTATAATTTTATTATTTTATCGGTTGGCTGTCGAAGTTGGAGGGTGTTTAATTTTGACATTTTGGTCAAACAGCCCTTTCTCACATCCATATAACTAATTCAAAGACAATATAATTTAAGAAAACATTCCTTCCTGTAGGGAGTAATTGTCAGTTACGAACGAATAGGAATTTGATTCCAACGAGTGAGGTTTTTCGCGGATTTTCAGACCGCTTTTCCCACATTTTTTGTAATTGTCACAATTAAAAAATTAATATTAATCGATAAGTGCAAAAAAAATTCAATCAATGTTAGCGGAATACTGTTTTTTCGCGTGTTACAATTCACTCCTATTCGTTCGTAACTGATAGATTTTGACGTTTCGGCCTGAAGGAATGTCTTCTTATATTCTATTTGTCTTTGAACTAATTAACTATTGTATTTAGAAAATGTTGTCCAATGTGTCCTCTAAAGCTTTTTCTTCCATATTTTAAAGAAATAAGGAATATGTTTGCAAATTTAAACTTTTTGAATTGTTTGTCAAAACCATGGTTTTTTATATTATTTTTTTGCTCAAACTAATGTTTAAGTCATTTCCTTTAAGAGATTTCTGTGGTTTTCTGGAATAACAGCTTATATCGGAAATCGTCTATATATCCAATCATTATGTATCGATAGATATATGACACTTCCATGTTAGTCCATTTTTAGTCTTATACGAGTATAGTAGTCTTTTATATTTAGTAACAAGCGTAGTGTAAAAAAAAGTATTTTGGCTCTCCTGAACATTTAAATTTTTTCAGATTTTTGAAAACCACAGATTTATGGTCTATTTGTGATGGGTATTGTTTATCTACGCAAATAAATGTGTAGTAACTGGATTTTTTTTTAAATTTTTATTTGAAATTTATTAGGTATTATTGAGTAAGCGGCAAACCTGTTTCTAAAACCCAAAAATAAAACTCATACTCAGAAACTAGATGGGTAAAAATAAAACAAGTGTGTAAACATATTTTGAAAGGTCAAGATTTTTTTGAAATTTGTTATTAATCTGGTTGAGAATTTGAAAAAAATAAAACAATTTGAACCGTTTTGCAAAATTTTGATTTTTTCGCGAGTTATGACCTATTAAATTTTTCCGAGTGTGTTTAGAAAACTGCAATTTTCTCCAGAAATATTGAACGGATTCGACTGAAATTGTTGCAGGTCGGTCTGAAACATTTCTTAATATCTAAATATATCATAAACTTTAATTACCAACTGACCATATGAAAAATATTGCAAAATATTTTTTGCATGTGCCAATAATTTCACTTTCTGGAGCAGTAATTTGAAATATTTGCCTTTAACACAAAAAGTAAAAAAATTGGCTCTTAATGTGTTAAGAAAACATATATAAGGAAACAAGATATGAAAGTGACTTTTCTCACGTCTCTTTTGTCGTTGATTTTGTACAGATTGATTAGGAATTGACGGAGATATTGCAAATTATATATCCACAGTTTGGAAGCTCGCGATACTGAGAACTTGATCCGCGGAAAAAAATTTATGCGTTTTTGGACTCCGAACTAGTGGATTCAGCTATTGTGTACATTTGGACAAAATTGGAAAGGTCCTTGGGGTCCTGTAATAATGAACCAAAAATATTTTCAAAAAGGTAGTGTCCGTAAATTTTGCTGTAAATTTTTACAAAGCGCGATCTACCAAAATGTTTTTTCTGATTCTGGTGGACGTCAATATAGGACGCATTCTAAATAAAAAATATTTCAAATCACTGCTCCAGAAAGTGAAATTATTCGCATATGCAAAAAATATGTTGCAATATTTTTCATATGGTCAGTTGGTAATTAAAGTTTATGATATATTTAGATTTTAGGAAATGTTTCGGACCGACCTGCAAAAATGTCAGTCGAATCCGTTCAATATTTAAAATTTAATAGGTCATATCTCGCGAAAAAATCAAAATTTTGCTAAACGGTTCATATTGTTTTATTTTTTTCAAATTCTCAACAAGATTAATAACAAATTTCAAAAAAATCTTGACCTTCCAAAAAATGTTGACACACTTGTTTTATTTTTACCCAGATACAATTTCCTTTCCTATTGTTATAACAAAATGTCAAAATTCAACACCTTCCAACTTCGACAATTTTTAACCGACCTCGTTGAAATTTTGTGCCATAACTACTTTAGGACTAAACTCGGTGCAAGTTTTATCCCGATCAGAAGACATCGTTTTTAAAAATTCACTTACTTAAAATGCATAAAATTCCCCATATATACTTGTATAGAGCCGCATCGATACGCCTTCCAAGTGAGTAAATTTTTAAAAACCGACGTCTGCTGACCGGGTGAACTTGCACCAAGTTTAGTCCTATTGGATAGTAGTTTTGGCACAACATTTCGAGATCGGTTAATGAATTTTGACATTTTGGTCAAACGGCCTGTTATCCCATCCATATAACAATAGAAAAGTAAATTGTATCTTTTTTGAGAATGGGTTTTATTTTTAGGTTTAGAAATAGATTTACTACTTACTCAATAATACCTAATAAATTGCAATAACTAAAAAACATTATTCCGTGTTTCTACATACTTTTATTTTCATAGATAACCAAGTGCCATCCAACTAGTAGACCACAAATCTGTAGTTTTCGAAATAAAAATCGAATGTATACATTTTGCGATAGGAATACCTGGATTGTAATTTCGTGGCAATTTATATTTATTTATCATTTAAACAGGCTTACAGTCGCAGCTTAAACCTAAGAACGTCTATTACATCAGGTATTGAAAGTAGGTTTCAGATTCATTTTGAATTTCTAAGGGCATTTCCGTATTGCAAATAATCTCGTTTGATAAATCCTCAATTAGAATTGGAAATCGTATAGAAATACATATAATTTTAGAATAATAATTCTCTTACTTATTCAATATTTTAAATCCATTTGTAATCGTAAGTGTCTCCATTTTACCACTGGACACCAGAGATAAGTTTAAAGATGTATTGTTATTTTTCACGCACGGAATGCATGACACATGCACTCACATTCACATCCGAATTCTGAATCCGAAAAACTGTTCAAAAATGTTTGCTGACAGCGGTTGTTAAATGTGAACATAAAATACGTTGAAATGTTCGCCTGTCAACGCGGAGCATCGACATCAAAATAGTACAGTGGGATATTCACATATTAAAGTGGATTGCAAATTGCATATATAGTTCATTAAAAGAGTAAGCACACTTATCTGTAGGATGTTGTCTCAAATATATTCGGCATTAAACATATCATGTATGGGATACACTTCAAATATACTTAACATATTTTTTGACAACTACACTCCAAATATACATTAACATATACTTATATTTTACGTTTGGGAAGATGTTTTCCAAAACAAATCGTTTAGTCCGCCCTAATGGGTTTTCCAAGAAGAGGTGTTATTTGGAATCACCCGGTATTTCGGAAGCTGTCACTTTTGATGCTTTTATTCTTAGACATTTGACAAGTAGAAACTACGCCATTACTAAAAATGGAACGATACACGATTCAACAACGCATTGAAATTATTAAAATTCACTACAAAAATGGTGAAAATCTTGCAGTCACAGTTCGCAAAACTGACCGCAATACAGGAATTGGTGGAAAAATTCGAGTTGTTGGGACAAGTTAGTGATGTGAAGAATAAAGCCTGTACCGTCGCTCAAGAACAACTGAGAATATTGCTGCTGTTGCCCAAAGTATTGAAGAAAACCCAGGATTGTCCATTCCTCGTTGTTCTTCTGAATTGGGCATTCCACAAACGTCATTACACCGTATCTAGCATAAAGACTTGGGTCTTAAGGCTTATAAATTTCAGTTAACACAAGAACTCAAGCCGGCCGATCATCAACAACGTCGTGTCTTTGCTGATTGGGTCCTTGAAATGCATGAAAATGATCCGGAATTCCATCGAAAAATCATCTTGACTGATGAGGCCCATTTCCACCTCGGTGGCTACGTCAACAAGCAAAATTGTCGCATCTGGGGCTCGGAAAACCCAAGAGTCATTGTGGAGAAGCCTCAACGTGTGACTGTTTGGTGCGGTTTATGGTCCGGCGGGGTCATTGGAGCCTACTTTTTCGAAAATGAGGTTGGATCAACAGTTACGGTGAATGGATTGCGGTATCGAGAGATGATTAATGATTTTTTATGGTCGGTGTTGGACGGTATTGATCTAGACAATGTTTACTTTGAAAAGACGGCGCTACGTGCCACACAAGCAACGAAACCATTGCTCTGTTACGGGAAAAGTTTCCGGACCGCGTTATCTCTCGAAGAGGTGATCAGAATTGGCCACCGAGATCTTGTGATTTAACACTTTGCGACTTCTTCCTTTGGGGCCACGTGAAATATAAGGTCTACGCCAACAGCCCAGCGTCGATTCAAGACCTCAAAGATAGAAGGCTATCGAGGACATAGGGCAGCTACTTTACGATTTGGTTATGGAAAATTTTATGAAAAGGATATGGACCTGTAATCGTGGTCGTGGTGGCCATTTGGCTGATGTTGTTTTTCATTATTAACGGCATATTATGAAATAAACATCCGATCAATTATCTCAAAAAATGACATTTTTCTTTGAATACCAAAGTAACACCTCTTGTTGGAAAACCCTTTATTTGGGAGATATAAATAAATCTGAACCTATTTTGACCAATTTCAATAGGGATCGTCCTTGGGCCAAAAGAGAGCACTGTGCTAAATTTCATCACAATCGGACCATAAATACGACCTGCACTTTGATCACAAGAATACATGGACAGACAGACGGACATGGCTAAATCGACTCAAAAATTGATTATATGTCGATCGGTATAATAAACTATTTCTATTTCTTCACTTTTTGGGCGTTACACACAAATGCACAAAGTCATAATACCCTGTACCACAGTGTGGTGTAGGGTATACAAATTATAGTGACGAGAAAAAAGTGGTTGTTTCTCATAACCTCAAAATGACTGAGTTAAAATGTTCAAGTTTATTCACCACCATTTTGTTCAAACCATTTTTACAGAAAACTTCACGGATATCTAATGTTTTATTTTCTAAACGAACACTTTGCCCCTATACTAAAAAAAATTGTTTTTTCAGGTTTTTTTTTATCAAAAATGTTGATCTTTTTCTAATTTGGTGGAAAAGTAAAATCTTCTTGACTATATTTATGAAAAGATTGGAGAAAGTAACATTTCAGACTAATATTCGAAATATTTGACAGAAAATTTACGAATATATAGTAAACTGCTGGATTTGAAGTGGGGAAATCTGATGATGATGATGGAAAGGTTTGGTTGTAGAAAACACATTATCATTGCAAGTCGCTATAGAATATGATAAATTAGAACACCAAAATTTTCGGATATGTCTGTTCGCAGTAAACAAAGATCAGCCGCAGAGCTTTCGAAGTGGTGGAATTGTTGATGGTTAAATATAGCAAAAACTTCCAAACTGCAGGCACATCGTCTAAATCCATAGCATTTACTGTGCCAATATGTTGACCAATATGACCCATCTTCGAACTCAGCCTGTGATATCAAAAATATTACTAAATACCAAATTTTAAGTCAGTCGGTCAATCTTTCCGAGAGTTGTAAATTTGCACAAAAAAGTGGTACTTGGAACTATGGGCGTTGTTTGTCATTTAGATATGATTAGCTACAATATCGTTTCGTTTTGCTATGTCATATTGATTGCTTTTGTATGCATTGCTGATGAGTGCTGATCGTAATATTATTAACTCTATTAAATCAGAGGTAGATGTAAATCACCGCCCACTGTGCCATGCCACAAATGACATAATCATCATTATCATCGAAGTCATTGAAGTAAACACCACAATTGTGGAACTGTCTTCGCCTGTCAATAACATGGACTTGATGATGGCGATATCATTTTACGGACAATCTGGACATGGTTACAAAAACGCAAACACACATATACGTATACATGTATATACATTAGTGCGGGTTGATTTGTATGGATGAAAAAAAAATTAAAAATCGTATAGCAAAAACTTAATCTACATTAAATTCTAAGAAAATTCTCCGAAGAAGCCCTGGGTTTAAAATCAAAACCTAATCCGCGCCTCTCGACTTGAAAATTTTTTCCTCTTCTTTCGCTTAAATTATTTTCTTTTTTGAAAAATATTATGTTTTATTATACACTCACTTTAGTGATACGAGGGTATATATCATTTGCTACGTGCCAAATGTGAAACACATCGAAGGAGGGACATACGATTTTAAGTATGTTTGGCGGATATCCGTTTTAGGTCGTTTTATGTCGAATGAGCAATGTCCGTCCGTCTGTCTGCTAGCTGGTGCGCACGATAACTCTCGAAAGGAGGAACCGATTGACTTCAAATTTGGTATGTGGTAATATTTTTTTTCTATCTCCGGCTAAGTTCGAAGATGGACCATATTGGCCCACCACTTCTAGTACCTACCCCACAAAGTGAATTAAGTGAATTATTGATTATTTAATAACTTCTTTACTACTTATTTGAATCCTCTGAAATTCTACACATAATATTATTTAATTAGTCACTATCACCTCAAGAAAAATGGGAGAAGTTACCTCCCCCTTTTGGTACCCTCCACACAAATGGACCATTTTGCTCCAAATGTTAACAGCTTATAACTTGAATACCTATGCACAAAAAGACTTGAAATTTTGTTCAGTGTAATGGTTTCATAGTATCTACAATCCAGTGAAAAATGGGCGAAGTTGCTACGCCCCTTTTGGTACCTCCCACACAAAATGGACAAATCATTTTATCATTTTTTTTAATAATTTTTGACTTGGGTGAATATTTTTTTTTAGTGTAGAAAAGATATAAAGTGCAAAAGAACTACCTTCCTAAAAAATTTTTTTCAGAAAATTCGATTTCTTTTTGGAAAAAATATTTTTTCTAACATTTATTTTTTTTGGCAAAGGCGGGCCTATACATTTTCAAGTCGAGAGGCGCGGATTAGGATTTTATTTTAGATACATGGTTTCTTCGGAGAATTTTCTTAGAATTTTATGTAGTTTACGTTTTTGCTATACGATTTTAATAAAAAAATCAACCCGCCCTAATATACATGCATATATATTTTGACATTGTATTTTTAACGCTTGAAATATATTCGTTTGTACAAATTCAATTGGACAGACTATAAAAATTATTTTGACCAACTCACAGCAATACACAGTATTTGTCCTTCCTTACCCCGCCAACCTAACCACTCTTATGAAGCACATTGTAACTATCACCATTGTTGAGGACATTTTTTAATAAACCTTTTTTTGGGCTGCTTTGTATCAACCGTTTTTCTGCTCTGGTCTTTGTGGGATATGGTCAGATGTTTGTCTCTTCTCCGCTATAACGATGAACGTGGGCATTCTTTTGAAGTGCCCTCGAAATCAGAAATCAAAAACATTTTTTTAAACAAGGCAGAAATAAACTCAACCTATTCATTACAATAAAGTGAAAAAAATAAAACCCGAAACATAACAAGTTGGTTCCACACGAACCTTGAATTCCCTACCTGACTATTTCTTATGAAAAGGAGAGACGTAGTTATTCAAATGCGATTAACTTTTATTTGATTGATTGATTTGATTGATCAAGATTCCTAGTGTAATATCAATCCAACCATATTTAACTTAGCTGCACGGGGGATAATCACCATTTGAGAAATGTTTGAAATGAAAGAAAATATATTTGGCAAAACAATTTTTAAATATTGTATATTTGTGAACAAATATATTTTTTTGTAAGTCAACAAATTTTGTTTGGAACTCATATATTAATTTATTAGAACAAAATATATTTGCGAACTGACTTTCACAAATAAGATGTGTGTTGGCACACAAAGCTATTTTTAAGAAGTTTTCCAAATATATTTAAGTTAAAAATGATTTTTAAAATTTTGCAGACTTTGCAGCCAAATGGCCACAACGACCACGCTTACTGGACGATATCGCGACCTAAGAGTGAAAATTTTTGCCAAATTGTATTTTTTGAAGCGGAACGTAAGATAAGTTGGATATACATCGATTTGAAAACAAAAAGCCAACATAATCATGCTTTGTCATCTTTAAAAGCTGAATCGTAAAAGCGCCAAAAGTCCATATACCCTTTATAAAAACATTCATATACAGTGAGTATTGTGCCTCTCCTGTAAAATTGTAAATATTGGACTTAGTGCCTTTACACTCTTAGGTCGCGATATCCTTTCATGAAATTTTCCATAACCAAATCGCACAGCGGCTGCCCTATGTCCTCGATAGCCTCACGAATTCTATCTTTGAGGTCTTGAATCGACGCTGGGCTGTTGGCGTAGACCCTTTCTTTCACGTGGCCCCAAAGGAAGAAGTCGCAAGGTGTTAAATCACAAGATTTCGGTGGCCAATTGTGATAACCTCTTCGAGAGATAACACGGTCCGGAAACTTTTCCCGTAACAGAGCAATGGTTTCGTTGCTTGTGTGGCACGTAGCGCCGTCTTGTTGAATGTAAACGTAGTCCAGATCAATACCATCCAACTCCGACCATAAAATATCATTAATCATCTCTCGATAGCGCAATCCATTCACAGTAACTGTTGACCCAACCTCATTTTCGAAAAAGCAAGGTCCAATGGCTCAAAAGGCTTCTCAACAATAACTCTTGGGTTTTCCGAGCCCCAGATGCGACAATTATGCTTGTTGACGTAGCCACCGAGGTGGAAATGGGCCTCATCAGTTAAGATGATTTTCAATTTTTTTTCTAATTTTAATAATTTCAATGCGTTGTTGAATCATGTATCGTTTCGTTTTTATACCCTACACCACACTGTGGTACAGGGTATTATGACTTTGTGCATTTGTTTGTAACACCTAAAAGGAGAAGAGATAGACCCATTGTTTATTATACCGATCGACTCAGAATCACTTTCTGAGTCGATTTAGCCATGTCCGTCTGTCTGTCCGTATGTCCATGTATTCTTGTAATCAAAGTGCAGGTCGTATTTATGGTCCGATTGTAATGAAATTTAGCATAGTCCTCTTTTTTGGCCCAAGGACGATCCCTATTGAAATTTGTTAAAATCGGTTCAGATTTGGATATAGTCCCCATATATATGTTTCACCCGATTTGACATTCAAGCGCCGTAGAAACCACATTTTACATCCGATCTTTATGAAATTCGGCAGAGAGTTTTATTATTACGTGAATGAACACTACCAAATTCGGAGAAAATCCGATCAGATTTAGATATAGCCCCCATATATATGTTTCACCCGATTTGGCATGTAAGCGCTGTAGGAACTGTATTTTAAATCAGATCAGTACGAAATTTGGCACAGAGAGTTCTCTTATTACATGAATAAACACTGCCAAATTCGGGGAAAATCGGTTCAGATTTAGATATAGCCACCATATATATGTTTCACCCGATTTAACATTTAAGCGCTGTAGAAATCGTGTTTTATATCCGATCAATACGAAATTTAACAGAGAGAGTTCTTACATTACATGAATAAACTCTGCCAAATTCGGGGAAAATCGGTTTAGATTTTGATATAGCCACCATATATATGTTTCACCCGATTTAACATTTAAGCGCTGTAGAAATCGTGTTTTATATCCGATCCGTACGAAATTTAACAGAGAGAGTTTTCTTATTACATGTATGAACACTGCCAAATTCTTATCGCAATGCCCATTTTCGCATTGGTAGATAGGTGTAGGGTATTATATAGTGGTTTGTAATGGCGTAGTTTCAACTTGTCAAATGTCAAAGAATTAAAGCTTCAAAACTGACAGCTACCGAAATACCGGGTGATTCAAAATAACACCTCTTGTTGGAACTACATTAGGATCCTCCTTCCAAACATATAATATTTTTGTGTGTCAAATATAAATATATGTATATTTCAAGCAGAATATGTTTGGGACAATATACTACAAAAATGATTTTTTCAGCGTGTAGTAATTTATTTGGTATAACAATGTTTTCCCTGGGGAAAATTAGAAATGGCAAATATCATTGAATAACATGGAAATGATATTATGTCAAACTATGTGTCAGACTGAATAGATCTCTCATCCACTGGAGGAGCGAATTATTATTCTGGGAATGTCAACAGCATATCAGGAACTTTTGTTTCAGTCGCATATTGATGATAAAGTAGTCACTGGTGACAGAATGATTTTTTTTTAAGGAAAGCTACCTGCTGTCCCCCCGACACAGAGGACTTCACTCTACCATCAGCTCTGACATTCTAGTGTGGAAATCGAAACTGTTGATGTTATTGCGGTTCCTGTTGCTGACATGGGCAATGTCTTTGTTCTCTTATTGATTAAGTTGCCAGATAATGTTCCTGTTTTTTATCCTACAACCCAAACCTCTACCAATTGGCAGTGTTCTAGGTGCGCTTCATACATCTACCAACCATAATGGACTATGTTAATTGTGGGTTACACGTAGCGAGCATTTGGCCGATATTTTGTTTCACACAAAATTTCATAGATCCTTCTATCATAATACAAAATATTAAGAAAATTTGCTGCAAATTTTTTTGTTTTATTTAGAATTAACATTGTGCGTTTAATATTGACCACCCTGTATAATCGCATTGATCAATTTCTGGGTAGCCCGGAAAGGAACTTGAAGGTGTTCCAAGAGAACATTTTGAAAATACAATCGCCTCTGTAATATACTGTATCACACTTATAAGGCGTTCACACCAACCCGTTTTGGCTCATTGAGATGTTTTCGAGCCAAAACGAGTTGCTTTCCCCTTATAGAAATGTCAATTGAAACCGTCTCAATCGGCATGTTTTTCTCAATAACACGTCCCAAAACTACATGTAGAAGTATGTGAACCCCCTTAAGTTGTCAATCTGTCGCACACTGAACATATACATTTCAAATTTTGTCAACAATAAAAATGGAAGCAACAATTGATATGGAATCGAATAGTTGAATTCTCGTTGTGCATTGATTTGTGAGCTCCAATAATTTAACAATGCTTTTTTGGTACTTTCCATATTTCTTTTTTATATTTTCAGTAAAAATTGTTTGTACACAATAAGTTGACATATGCCATTTGTAAACATAATAAATGTCATAATTAAGCAGGCAACATGTGTGAACGGTGAGATGTTTTCCAAAAACAAATGAGCCAAAACGGGTTGGTGTGAACGCCTTATTATTCTGCTAGAAGTATGCATATGTTTAGAAAATACAAGAAATATGTGATATTTGACAAAAACTTTTTTTTATATATTTGGGGAGATGTTCCCCTAAACAAATTATTGTTTCCTTACTAATATGTATACCCTACACCACACTGTGGTACAGGGTATTATAACTTTGTACACCCAACACCGACTTAGAATCGCTTTCAGAGTTCCGCCTGTCCGTCAGTGTGTCTGAGCATGATTTCCTGTAAATAACATTATGCAACAAATGAACACTTTTTGAAAAATACACGGACTAGACAGCATTGTTCGATTCTACTATCAAAGGGTAGTATAACCCTATACTCGGTTTGGCGACATGGGGATCAATTTTTGTTATGGGCCTCCAAAGTTTCTGAAAATCAGTGGGCCCCTAGAAAAAGGCGTCATTAGCTATTGTCCAACAACTAATTCAGACTTGGTGATACTGCTTATCTATATTTGACAATAATGTAGGTAAGTGGGAAATAAAAAAAGAATATGCTGAACAAAGTTTCTTATCATGTTTTGCGAAAAAAAAATTTCCGGTACTTTTTTTGAAAACGTGTAGGAAAAAATTATGTTTTTTTCACATTTTTAAGCATAACTTTCAGGGGCTCGTAATTTTTCACTAACAATGTTTGGCAAAATTGTAGCCAACGTAAATCTGAACAACTTTTGTGAACATATCAATACAATCTGAACGTGTCTAGATACCCTAAATAGCTCAAAAAACCACATTGTACCCCAAAAATGTTAGTATTGCACTATTATGTAACAATAATATTTTTTTGGTATAGGGTACGTTATGCAACTTTAAAGAAAATACTAAGGCCAATATTTTTGTGGAACATATAAACGCTCTAGGTCCTCCACATAACTGAAATTTTTGGCCCCATTTTAACAAATCGTAATAAACCTCCTTTAAAATTGGGTGGGCGGGGATGAAATGTTCTACAAAAATGTTGGCCATAAAATTATACTATATGTGTCAGAACAAACCAAAGCTTAAAACACAACACAAACACCAAAAAAGGTCAAATTACTGTTCGTGCAGCAATGTTAGTAATACGATCTAGTGGTCGAAACATAACGATACCAGCAAATAGAGTTTGTGACAGGAATATAGCCGTTTTTTGGTTTTTGTGTTAAGTTTCGGGCTTTGGAGTATTCTGACAACATTTTTGTAGAACATTTCATCCCCGCCCTCCCCATTTTAAGGGGAGCCAAAATAGGGGCCAAAAATTACAGTTATGTGGGGGAGCTAGAGGGTTTATATGTTCCACAAAAATATTGGCCTTAATATTTTCTATAAAGTTGCTGAAAATACCCTATACCGAAAAAAATATTTTTGTTACATAATAGTGAAATACTAAAATTTTTGGGGTACAATGTGGTTTTTTGTTTGAGAAGTTCACAAAAGTTAGTGAAAAATTTAGAGTCCCTGAAAGATATGCTGAAAAAAAATATTTTTTTCCTACACTTTTTCAAAAAGAAGTGCCAGAAAAAAATGGTTTTCGCAAAAAATATTAAGAAACTTTATACAGCATATTCTTAGCTACATTATTACCAAATATGGTTAAGCGGTATCACCAAGTTTCAATTAGTTGTTGGACAAACGCTGATGACACCTTTTTCGAGGGGCCCACTGATTTTCAGAAACTTAGGAGGCCCATAAAAAAAAATGGTCACCAATTTCGCCAAACCGAGTACAGTCGATACTCTCTATAACGAATTCTTAGGGACTGAATATCTATTTCGTTATAAAGAAAATTCGCTATATAGAAAATAAAAACAATTTTGTTCTTTTTAACGTTTTTTTATTTGTAGTAGTCAGTTATTTTGATGTGAAGTACATTTTCCCACTTTTCTTCTTCAATATAATTTTCTAAAACATTTAGAAAAACTAATACAGTATTCGGTACGTTGGTTTTCATTTCCAAATAGGTACGGAAACGTTTAACTGATGAAGAAAGTTGTCCATATGTGGGTAACGGTTTCCCAATATCGGCAGATTCTTCTTCGTATTCATCTGAATCTGTTAAAAGATAAATAATAATGTACACCAGAAAATTATTAGCCACGGATTTGTTAATGACATCACAGTCAACAGTGATGTAGTCTTTAAATGTTGCATTAATATTAGCAACTGTTTTAAATGAAGTCTCTAAAAATGCGAAGTGGGATAGCGGTAGATAGTCTTCTTCGTCCCAAAGCATACTGTTGTTCGTTGTGGTGCCAACTTTTACAAATCCTGCTTTTCTAAAACAGTTTGCAATTGTCTCGGATTTTACATTGACATTCCACACTAAGTTTCGTATGGCATCCAGCAAATTTATGGGCGTGGGAGGTTCTTTCTCCTCCATTTGTAACAAAATGTTTGTCAAAATGCGTTTTCTGTAATGCGTTTTAATGTTACAAATTATGCCCTGATCCATTGGCTGAAGTATCGAAGTCATGTTGGGTGGGAAATAAGCAATTTCAATATTTTTCAATTGGTCCTTAACATCCCTAGGGTGTGCAGCGCAGTTGTCAACAAAAAGCAAAACGTTTCTTTTTTGAGAAGCAAACTTTCGGTCCAATTTCAAGAGCCATTTCAAGAAAATCTCGCTTGTCATCCATGCTTTGGTATTAAATTCATAATCCACGTCTAGAGATTTGATTCCTTTGGAGCATCTCGGATTCTTGGCCTTACCTATAATAAACAATTTAACTTTCTCTGATCCGGTCATATTGCATGCCACCATAAAAGTGATCCTCTCTTTGCTATTTTTCCCCCAAAACACTTCTCATTTTTAAACGCCATCGTTTTATTTGGTAAGGACTTAAAAAACAAACCCGTCTCATCGGCGTTAAAGATGTCGTTTTGGTCATATTTTTCTAACAATTTTAGCAAGACATTCGTCACCCATTCATCTCGAGATGCACTTTCACCACACAATGTTTTTTGAACAATGCCGTGACGATTTTTAAATTTTTCAAGCCAGCCTACACTTGCTTCAAATTCTCCGTCGCCCAATGCTTCAGCGAATTGTTTTGCTTTTTCTCTCAGGATTGGTCCAGACAGAGGAAGATTCCTATCACGTGCGGCGAATACCCATTTCAGCATTGCTTCGTCAATATCCTCAAAGGTACAAGTTCGAAGCTTCTCGCGCTTAATACTGTATGCATTATCTGTGACACTGGCTAAAAGCTTATCCTTGTTTTTTAAAATCGTAGATAAGCTACTGAAAGGAATTCCAAATTGCTTAGCAATGTCTTTTTTGAAGCTTCTCCCTTTTCAATTTCTTTTATGATCAATAGTTTTTTTCCACAGTAATACTTATGCGCGGAGTCATTTTACACCTTACTATTCGCGATATGCAAAGGCAAACTGATAGCGACTGCAATAAATGTGAGAGATGGTAATGATTCCAGTTGTCACTTGCATAGTTCGGGGGTTCCCCAAAATACACTTTCAATTTTATGGTTAATATGTAAACGATTCAAAGCATCAGTCTCTGCTTGTGCGTTGTGAACGCAACAAAGTACACACAGAGCAACAATAACAACACCAATAACACACAACAAAGCGACTTCGTTATATGGAGATTGAAAACGCTTCAATCTTGAAGTTACGGTCGCAAAAATGCTTTGTTATAAGGAAAAATTCGCTATAGGGAAATTCGGTATATGGAGACTATAATACACTCAAAGTAGTCCCAAAACACAGTGTTCTTAAAATTGCTTCGTAATAAAGAGAAATTCGTTATATAGGAGTTCGTTATAGAGAGTTTCCACTGTATAGGGTAGTAGAATCGTGCCTATACTGTCAAGTTCATGTAATTTTTTACTGTTGCACAGTGTTATCAACACAAAGATTTATTACCATTTAAGTGTTTGATTTTGATTAGAAACATTTTCTCATAAATATCATATACCAACCCGGAGGAAAATCGATATTTTTGATAAGTTTGGAACCAAAATTTTTAAATATTGTATATATGCGAACGAATAAATTTTATTTGAAAATAATGATATTTTGTTTGAAAAGCATACATTAATGTATTAGAACAAAATATTTTTGCGAACTGACAAAGTTATTGTTTCTGAAGTTATCCAAATACAGGGTTTTTCAATAAGAGTGATATGATTTCTTTAAAAAAAAAAACACACTTATTGTTAAGGAAATTCATAAGTTTTTTCTTTAATGTGAAGTACAATCGATACAATTAAGTTCTAAATAAAACGTCACTCAAATGGCCTCCACGACTTCTTCTGCAGGAACGATTTCGATTAACCCAATTTTCGACCACTTTTTCCACTAAAGCAATATTGACTTGTGAAGCTTGAAGAGAGTCTGGTTTATTTCGAAAAACCAATGACTTCAAATAACACCACAAGAAATAGTCTAATGGTGTTAAATCACAACTTCTTGTAGGCCATTCAATATCACAAAATCGAATCTCCAAAACACGACTGGAAAGTGTTTTTTGGATTTTAAAAAAAATTGACTTAGCATCATTTTTAAATGTGAACGGAAAGTTTATTTTTGCTCTAGCTCCTTAACGGTACGTCGGATCGGGAATCGGTCAATGGCACAAAGATAGCTCTTAACGAGGGCTAAAATATTGCTCTTGGGTGTCAAGGTAGACTGGAAAATGTTTTTTTGGGTTTAAAAAAATATTGACTTTATTTATAATAAAATTTTTTTATAATAAAACTGTATAATTTGTAAACGTTGTGCTTGCGTATATCTCTCCATGATGAAATTGTAAACACTACTGAATACAATGAAAAACAAATGACAGATCATGACATACGTCACTTCAAAATCATATCATCCCTATTGAAAACCATTTATATTTTATTTAAAAAAGATATTTGAAACTTTGCTGACTTTTTCAAATTTTAGTTTACATTTTGGCTAGATTTTATAGTATACTATACACGGGGCAAAATCGCCTTTTTTGATATGTTTGAATCGAAAGGAAATATATTTGGAACACAAATTTTTAAATATTATGTATTTCTGAGCAAATAAATTTTATTTGAAAATCAATAAAATATATTTGGGACTCATATATTAATATGTTACAACATATAATATTTGCAAACTAAGTTTCTCAAATAAAATATGTGTTTGAATACAAATAAAATTATTGTTTAGGAATTTCTCCAAACATATTTTATTTCAAAAATATTTTCGAAACTTTTGTTGAATTTTTCGAATTTCAGTTTTAATTTTATTTGGTTTCGAATTGAACACCCAGTTATAATACAAAATGCAGCAATAACTTCTGTTTTAAATCAATCATTTAAAATTTGTGAGTATTCTAAGCCATCATTAGTTGTCAATCCTCCAAGTAATATATTTCGATCGAAGATTATACGATTTCAATTTTTACGACTGAAAATTTTCTAAAAAATTAGGTTTGAATTACTGAAATATTAAACACAATTTAGGTATTTTCTAAATACTTAAATGCAAATAATTATTTGCTTCGGAAAACAATCGTCCAAAGTAAACACATATTGCGATGTAAACAAAGATTTGTTTAGAACAACATCTTCCCAAATATAAATTTGTTTGTGTGTACCAAATACTATATGTTTAGAGTGTACCCTAAACATATATATGTTTCAAGCCGAATATGTTTGGGACAATATACTACAGAAGCGATTTTTTTTCAGCGTGTACAGTTAAAAAAGTAATGAGCAGCATTGGTTTTGTGCTACAGCACTAATTATACGATTTGAATTTTAATCAAATTTTACAAAGATATAAAATTTCCAAAAAAATTCACTTTGAACTTCTGAAAAGCAGAAATCTTTAAATTAAGCAGTGATACATCTAATTACAAACTTACCTTTGTTTCATAAATATAATAAATATAAACAAATATTTGGATGAAAATATACTTTTGTTTAGAACATCATCCTCCCAAACATATTTGTGTTTCAAATATTACAAATATTATTACTGGACATGTTTATATTTGATTCCAATTTACAAACTTAGCCTATTTACAAAGGAATTTCCATTCATCTTGATCATTAGCTAAACAACTTAGTTGTTGAAAAGATAAGTGAGATTCTGATGTGTGTGATGTGTTCTCCTCCATGTTGTCTTTGGTCTCCCTCTGGATCGGTGACCCTATGGATTCCATTGTAGAGCCGATTGTGCGAATTCGTCCTCTGATTTTCGTAGCGTATGTCCCAACCAGCCGTATTTCCTTTTGATGATTTCATTGTTGATCTTAAAATGTCCACGGGGCAAAATCGCCTCTTTATACCCTCACTTTAGTGTGACGAGGGTATATATCATTTGCTACGGAAAAAAGTGTAACACGTCGAAGGAGTGACCTAAGACCCCAAGTATGTTCGGAGGAAATCCGTTTTGGGTCATTTTAAGTCGAATGAGCAATGTCCGTCCGTCTGTCTGTCTGTCTGTGTGTCTGCTGGCTGGTGCGCACGATAACTCTCGAAAGGAGTAACCGATTGACCTCAAATTTGGTATGTGGTAATATATTTTTCTATCTCCGGCTAAGTTCGAAGATGGGCCATATTGGTCCACTCGTTCTAGTACCTCCCCCACAAAGTGTTAAAATGTAGTGAAATATTGATTCTTTAATAACTGCTATACTACTTATTCGAATCTTTTGACATTCCACACATAGTATTAGCTTATTAGTCGCTATCAACTCGAGAAAAATGGGCGAAGTCGCCACCTCCCTTTTGGTACCTCCCACACAAATGCACCATTTTGCACCAAAAGTTAACAGCTTATAACATTAATAACAGTGTATAAAAATACTTGAAATTTTGTACAGTATTATGCTTTTATATTGCCTACAGTCCAGGGAAAAATGGGCGTTATTGCCACGCCCCTTTTTGTACCTCCCACACAAAATGCCCAAATCATACCACAATTTAATGTCTCATTACGTTTATACCAGTGCACATAAATGCTTATAAGTCGGCACAGTGCAATGAATTTAAAGTATCTAATGTTCAGCGAAAAGAAGGTGTATTTGATAAACCCCTTCTGGTACCTCCCACACAAATTGACAGAATAATTCGAGTAATATTCAATATTACATTACTCACAAAGTGAGGGTATACCTTAGTCGGTTTACCCGACTGAAACTTTCTTACTTGTTTTATTTCTTTAAATCGAAAGAAAATATAGTTGGAACACAAATTTTTAATTATTATATATTTTCGAGCAAATAAATTTTATTTGAAAATCAATAAAATGTAGTTAGAACGCATATGTTAATATATTAGAATAAAATATATTTGCGAACTAATTTTCTCAAATAAAATATGTGTTTTAATACAAATAAAATTATTGTTTATGAATTTTTCCAAATATATTTTATTTAAAAAAACTTTGCTGAATTTTTTGAACTTTAGTTTTAATTTTTTCCATATTCGAATTATGCTATCCTATTAAAAATGGCATACTTACCATTAAATTCTATTTGAAACCACTAATTTTTATTTTCTAAATATTCCCAGTCGTTATTTTCAATTATAAAGAAATTTTACTAACATTAAAAATTTCTAAAAATAACCTTTCAATTGCCGAAAACTTAAAACAATTAAAGAATAGACATATATTCACGCAAATAGATCTTTGTTTGGGAAATAACATATGCAAATATCAGAATGTAAACATAGTTTTTTCTAGAAAAACATCCTCCCAAACATATAATATTTGTATGTGTCAAATGTTATATATTTGGAGTGCACCCTAAGAATATTTATGTTTCAAGCAGAATATGTTTGGGACAATACACTACAGAGGCGATTTTTTTTCAGCGTGTAGATATAGTGCGAGGCCACCAGATTTCTAGTATACTCCGTAAATATCTGTTAACGTACGATTGCTATTTGTTGATTATGTTGTTTGTTACAAGCCACGTCTCGGGTCCGTAAAGCAGAACAGATTTCACGCAAGCGTTGAATATTTTGCATTTTGTAGATTGAGCTATTGTTTCTTATGACCATATATTTTTCAATGTCGAATATTAGTGTCGCACTAATTTTTGTCAAGAAAATCTATATATAATTCTGAAACTGAAAAGAAGGTTTTTTTATTTTCTGGCCGAGTTCGCCTATAAAATGACATGAATTTTTCTAAAGATACAATTATTAAAATTTTTTTTGTAATTTTTCAGAAAGTCCTAGTAAGAAGATATGGTTGTCAAATGAAATGACACATTTTGGGCTCTCCAAATACTATTTTGGTTTTCAGGAACTGAAACGAACAAGTTACAAAATTGGCATTACAAATGGTAGTCCTTCATTATCCTTTAAGATCCAAGACAAATAGACGGATTCAAAACAATGTCGGTTTTGATTTTTCGCATTTTTTTATATATTTAGTACACCCGGAGAAACGCTTTGTGAAATTTTTTAAAGTTTTTCAGAAGTTATCGATATTTAAAATTCGTTAAGATATCACTCGGATTATCGGGTTTTTGGTCATAACGTCTTTAGTTATGGTCCGATTTGAAAAATCTTTTTTCGAAATGTTGATATTTTTCGGACTTTTCAGAAAAAATTATTAAATTTTTTTTTGTGTGCGATTTTGAAGTTTTGAAGTATTAATGTTATTTTTTAAATTTTTTCGAATCACTCAAAAAATCCATCGATTTATACTACATTTGATATAAAGTTATTTTTGTAGGGAGATTTTCGGGATAAGGCGATTTTCGAGGGAGGCTGGTGTTTTGGAAGAAATACTTCCTGAAGTGTCTCCTTTATTTTGCCCTTTGACGTGGAAGCTTTCAAGCAACAATCACAGTGGTTTGAAGCAAAATTTTTACAAAAATTAAAAAATAAATATACATCATTTTAGACCCCCTTCCAACCAAAGCTTATACGCATATGTTAGAGAATTAATAGAAGACTAAAACACAAGAAAATTCGCCGAAATCGGAGAGTACAACCAGTTTAAAAAATGCATTTAAATTTCAAAACTTAAAAATAGCAAACAAAAAAATTTCATATTTTTTTATATTATATTAAATTATTTATATTAACTTTTTAAAAATATTAAGATTTTTCAAATCGGACCATTACTTAAGAAGTTATGACCAAAAACACGATACATGATGATATGTGATATCTTTAAAATTTTTTAAATATCGATAACTTCTGAATGATTTATAGGAAAAAATTCCACAAAGTGTTTCTTCAGTTGTATTAAAAAATTCGAAATTGTTTTTGAACCCGTCGATTTGTCGTGGGGTCTCACATCAATATTTAGAGGTCCTATGGTGGAGGTTACAAGAATGTAACGTGAGTCACGACTTTTTATAAAAAACGACAAACATTTATGGCTGCAAATAAGTTATTTTAGAATTCTCTAATACCGGGTTTTTCAATAAGAGCGCTACCAAAGGTTTTTTTTAAATAAAACAAAAACGGGTTTGGATATCAATGAAATTCTTTATTCCTGTGAAAGTACGTTCGATGCCATTATGTATGAAACTCGATTTCTTTTGCATGGCCACCACGGGCACGCTTGCGAAGTCCAGACGATGAACCCAATTTTCGACAGTTTTCAAGCATAAATCGGCAGATACTGCTGCAATTTCACGTTCGATATTCGTACGAAGTTCATCAATCGTCGCTGGCTTGTTGGCATAGACCATAGACTTGACGAAATGGTCGACTGGACCATTTCGTGAGATAACACGTTCTCCAAACTTGGTTTCCAATAAATTGATTGTGGCATTCGCTGTGTGGCTTGTGGCGCCGTCCTGTTGGAATGATGGCTCATGGAGTACGTGTGGATTGCTGTCTGACCAATAACGCATATTTTGTTTATTGACGAAGCCATTCAGCCAGAAATGAGCCTCATCGCTCATCGACCATAAATTGGACGTTGCGCTCTTAATGTTGAGGCCACTGACTCCGAATTTCGGTAGTAAATTTTAATAATTTCGACTCGTTGTTGGTTGAAGAGAAATGTCAAAAGAGCGGCAAAAAATATGGCGTTGTTTGATGTCCCTGTCGGTCTACTTTTGTAGCGTCCCTGTTGAAAAACCCGTTATTCATCTTTCTTTTAGGTATTTGATTTTTGCTAAAAATTGCAAAAACACATTTCAACTTTCAAAGTTACTTCCACATTTTGTAGCGAGCGTCACAAAACTTGAGGTCAATTGTTTCGTAACATATACCTTTTAAATGTTATGTTTTATGCCATTCGAAGGTACACTTAAATCCCACTGAACGCTATGTAAAGGGTTTTCCATTAAGGACATAACAATTGTATATATTGATAAAACACAGAATATTTAAGATATAGAGTTCAAATTTATTCCAGGTGTAGTGCAAATGTTACATTTTAAGAATGAAATTCGATTTCGGTCTTATGACCACCACGAGCCCGTCTACAGCGATCTATTCGTTGGACCCCATTTTTCACCACTCTTGCACACATTTCGACGGGAACGTTGGCATTTTCGCGTTCTATGTTGTCTCTGAGCTCGTCTAAAGTTGTTGGCTTGTTGGCATAGACCAATGACTTGATGTGGCCCCATAAAAAAGAAATCCAATGGCGTTTAATCGCATAAACGAGGTGTCCATTCGACCGGACCATTTCTCGAGATAACACGTTCACCGAATTTGCCTTTCAGTAAATCGGGTTTGTAAGACATGCTTACTTTGTGAACGTGATTTTGCATACAATATGAGCGATTGCCAGGTAGTTATTTTATATTTATATTTATTTACTTTTTTATTAATTACTAGCTGAGCCCGGTGCGCTTCGCTGCCCATGTCAAAATTCGCGCTGTAGAAACTGTATTTTATATCCGATCAGTACGAAATTCGGCAGAAAGAGGTTTGTTATTACATGAAGGAATACTGCCAAATTCGGAGAAAATCGGTTCAGATTTAGATATAGTCCCCATATATATGTTACCCCCGATTTGAAATTCAAGCGCTGTAGAAACTGTATTTTATATCCGATCAGTAAGAAATTCGGCAGAAAGAGGTTTCTTATTACATGAAGGAATGCCGCAAAATTCGGAGAAAATCAGTTCAGATTTAGATATAGTCCCCATATATATGTTACCCCCAATTTGACATGTAAGCGCTGTAGAGACTGTGTTTTATATCCGATCAGTACGAAATTCGACAGAAACAGGTTTCTATTTTACATGAATGAGTATTCTAGGAAAATCGATTCAGATTTATATATAACCTCCATATATATGTTCCTCCAGATTTGGTTACAAAGCGCTATAGAAGTTGTACTTTACTTCCGATCATTACAAAGTTCTCCAGAAAGATTTTTCTCAATTTAGGAACGAATATTGCTTAATTTTGCGATTATCGGTTCAAAATACATTTACCAATTATTCCAAATTATTATCGCAATGACCCTTATCGCATTGTTAGGGAGGTGTAGGGTATTATATAGTCGGCCCCGCCCGACTTTCTGCCTTTCCTTACTGGTATTAGTAATAAATTCACTGAATGAAAAAATACCGAATTCAGTGGAAAGTCCAGAAAATAGAAATGTATACTTATAAAATTTCCAAATTCTTGTTTCATTGATATTGCATTGGGGGTAACATATATCATATTGCGATTGTATTGGAGTGAGCAGCTGTAATTATCGCATACCGAGCATTTTTGTTCATGTATTTCCTATATAATACTTGCAAGATATATCAAAATATGGGCTGGGCCACGCCCACTGGTCCTATTCCGTCCATTTGAAAGCCAATCACGTAGACTGCTACCAGATACATATACGCAAAATTTCAACACTCTCGCTAACAAAATGAGCAAGATAATTCAATTTCAAAATTTGGCTTATATGGGCGGTGGCCCGCCCATTGGTCAGATCCCGCCAATTTTTGGACCAATCACGTGGACTGTCACCAGATACATATCTACAACATGACAGCACTCTAGATAAAAAATTGTGCAAGTTATATCAATTTCAAAATTTGGCTTATAAGGGCGGGGCCACGCCCATTGGTCCGATCCCGCCCATTTTCTGACCAATTACGTAGAATGCCACCAGATACATATACACAACATTGCAGCACTCCCGATAGCAAATTGTGCAAGATATAAAAATTTCAAAATGTGGTCATTGTGGTCCGAACCCGCCCATTTTTGGACCAATCACGTAGATCGCCAACGGATATATATACACAAAATTCCAGGTCTCTCGCTAACAAATTGTGCAAGATATCACATTTTTTAAATTTGGCTTATATGGGCGGTGCCACGCCCATTGGTTCGATCCCGCCCGTTTTTGGATCAATCACGTAGACTGCCACCGTTTACATATACACAAAATTCCAGCACTCTCGCTAACAAATTGTGCAAAATATCTCAATTTCAAAATTTTACTTATATGGGCGGGGCCACGCCCATTGGTCCGGTCCCGCCCATTTTTTCACCAATTACGTAGAATGCCACCAGATACATATACGCAACATTGCAGCACTCCCGCTAGCAAATTGTGCAAGATATCAAAATTTTGTCTATGTGGGCGGGGCCACGCCCATTGGTCCGATCCCGCCCATTTTTGGACCAATCACGTAGACTGCCACCGTTTACATATACACAAAATTCCAGCACTCTCGCTAACAAATTGTGCAAAATATCTCAATTTCAAAATTTGGCTTATATGGGCGGGGCCACGCCCATTGGTCCGATTCCTCCCATTTTTGGAAAATTCACATAATCTGACATTAAATGCATACAAACAAAATTTCAGCACTATACCTATAATAGGAGCAGAAATATCGGATTTTTAACCTGCGATTTGTATGGGAGGTACCACGCCCCTTTGTCCAATTAATTTTTTTTTTCTATATAAACCATCTCGTGAAAATTTAGAATCGAATAAAAAAAAATCATCCAAATCGCTCCAGCCGTTCTGACGTGATGCCATTACACAGATGGACCGTTTCATTTTTATACCCTACACCACACTGTGGTACAGGGTATTATAACTTTGTGCATTTGTTTGTAACACCCAAAATGAGAAGAAATAGACCCATCGTTTATTATACCGATCGACTTAGAATCACTTTCTGAGTTGATTTAGCTATGTCCGTCTGTCCGTCTGTCTGTCTGTCCGTCTGTCTGTCTGTCTGTCTGTCTGTCTGTCTGTCTGTCTGTCCGTCTGTGCATGTATTCTTGTAATCAAAGTACAGGTCGCAATTATGGCCCGATCTCGACGAAACTTTACACACATCTTTTTTTTGGCCCAAGGACGATCCCTATTGAATTTGGTTAAAATCGGTTCAGATTTAGATATAGCCCCCATATATATGTTAGCCCCGATTTGACATGTAAGCGCTGTAAAAACTTTATTTTATATCCGATCAGTATGAAATTCGGCAGAAAGAGGTTTCTTATTATATGGATGAACTCTATTAAATTTGGAAGATATCGGTTCAGATTTACATGTAGCCCCCATATATACGTTACCCCCGATTTGACATGTAAGCGCTGTAAAAACTTTATTTTATATCCGATCAGTATGAAATTCGGCAGAAAGAGGTTTCTTATTATATGGATGAACACTATTAAATTTGGAAGAAATCGGTTCAGATTTAGATATAGCCCCCATATATATGTTACCCCCGATTTGACCTGTAAGCGCTGTAAAAACTGTATTTTATATCCGATCAGTGCGAAATTCGGCAGAAAGAGGTTTCTTATTACATGAAGGAATACTGCCAAATTTGGAGAAAATCGGTTCAGATTTAGATATAGCTCCCATATATATGTTACCCCCGATTTGACATGTAAGCGCTGTAGATACTGTATTTTATATCCGATCAGTACGAAATTCGACAGAAGGAGGTCTTTGTACATGAATAAGTATTCAGGGAAGATCGGTTCAGATTTACCTTAAAGCTCCATATATATGTTCCTCCTGATTTGGTATCAAACCGCTATAGAAGTTGTATTTTACTTCCGATCATTAAAATTTTCCAAAAAGATGTTTCTCGCTTTAGGAACGAATATTGCTTAATTTAGCGATTATCTTTTCAGAATTAGAATACGTTTCTACCCATTTACCAATTATTCCAAATTATTATGGCAATGACCCTTATCGCATTGTTAGGGAGGTGTAGGGTATTATATAGTCGGCCCCGCCCGACTTTCTGCCTTTCCTTACTGGTTATATATATAGATTCTTGAACCAAAAAGACGCCAATGCTCAGCAAATATTGATTTGCTTGTAATGCATAATAAAATGTTGATGAAAATAGCCACTTTTCTTAAAATCTGTAAAGTTGTTCTCATTTCTACAAAATCTATCTTTGGTAAAATAAAATTCTTTCCCCTTATTAGTAACAAAAAGAAACCAAAAATCAGAAACCAGACCCAAAAATCCAGTCGTCACGTGTAATTAATGTGAACCAAGTATCTCAAATTGGAAAATTCGAAATAGTTGAATGAATATACGAATTAATATTGAATTGCATTCAATTCCGTACCTTTTGTTAAAAAGTTGTACGAGCTTCAAATTTGTTGTAGTCTGTGTTAGGGGTTGGATCCCCCACCACCAACTAAATTCTCTGAACTCTATCTACGGCATTTGGTTTAGTCCGGTTTTATTATACTTTGTACTTTGTTTTTAATTAAATTGGAAAAACGTAATCAATATGAATGAACATTTAGTTTCGGTCCATATCCGCCTTCGCTTTGGGACCATTTCTCGTTTGTAAATATCACAAAGTTGTGTCGTTTGGCATTGGCATAATGTCGTTATCTTCTGTCAAGGTTGTTGCCCAGGACACAACCAGTCAGGACACCATTTATTCGATTTCGATTTGATTGTGGCTCAAATGTATTTATGAGTCCCGAAGCTGAATATGAGTTAAATTTGTATTTATGTATGGACAGATAGATTTGTATGTGTGGATGTGTGTGTGGAGAATAAATCGCATTTGAGACAAATTCAAATTCTATTTAGTTTGAATTCAGTCATTCATTCGGTCCAGTCCAGTTCAGTCCATGAAACACAAACGGATATTAATGGCTAGGGGATTGTTTATAGAAAACACTTTGTTAAGTTTCTGATACGGTCAAAGGTTAACAAAAGTTGAAAACACATGTAAAATGATATTTCGTATTGTTTTTTTTTTTCTGCTATCATCGGCCTTGTTAGAACAATATTGGATGAGTATATTTAGGGTCGCTATAAATCTTTTCGAACTAAAACATGAATTTGTTGTATTAAATCAATTTTAGATTTGGAAAACGAAGTTCAGTAAATTAATTAAATAGTATTTTACACCGCAGGGTTTTAACAGATGCGCTACTATTATCCTATTAATATTATAAAATTACTAGCTATAACCCGGTGGGCTTTACAGCCTCTGTCCTTTATTTATTTTCTGTTTAGGGTCTACAGTGCTCTCTTATATATCTCTCATTCGAAAACACATGATTATTCCATATGGGCAAACTTAAGTAGATTTGATTAATTTTATACCAGAAAATACTAAAAACCCCGTTTCGTTTATTGTTTATGTTCCAAGAGTTACCCTGGCATCATGGTACAATATTTATCCCTTTCCCCACTGTGCCTCTAAATGTCGACAGAACAATTTTTCGGATAATTTTTTTACTTCTTTCTAGTTTATGTTCCATTACCTACAATCACAGCCTGGTACACTATAAAACCATATTGTACCCACCGTGCATCTAAAGATACGCCAATGGGACCACATTTAATCAATTCCGTTCCATTTGACCATATTTAAACCGTTTGCCCAATGTGTCATAATTGACGAATTTTGAATTCACTATACAACATTTAATCATTTTTGACTCGCAGTGCAACCAAAAGTGTGCATTTACAAAAAAAAAACAAAATTTTATATTTCAAGAGCTATATTCGCAACCATTTAACCCCAACCGTATTTAATCCTTTTTGTCCTCCTGTCCATCTGTATCATATTTATCTTTTTACCCCACCTTTCCATATTACACTTATTTTGCCCACGGTTTACCTATTAGTATTTCGAAATGCCTTTTATTGGTTTATGCTGTAAGAGTTGCCCTCGCATTGTGGGACCACATTTAACCTTTTATGTACCACTGTACCATATTCAACCTTTTTACTCCACTGTGCTACTTAAGTACGAAATTTTATATCTTTGAGTATATAATGGGTGATCCATTTCGAGGTTCCCCACTTTTTTAAAGAAAAAAACACAGAAAATTCAAATTGAATGGGGAATGTTTATTATCATTTGTTTATGTCTATCAAATGTTGGCCGCGGCTACGTCTCAGATGGTCCATCCGTTGAGTCCAATTTTCGATGACTCGTTCGAGCATTTCGACTGGTAACTGGCGAATGACACGCGTGGTGTTTGGCTCCAAGGCCTGAATCGAAGCGGGTTTGTCCGCATAAACATTCGACTTTACATATCCCCACAGGAAAAAGTCTAACGGTGTGATATCACACGATCTTGGTGGCCAATCGACCGGACCAAAACGTGAAATTATCTGCTCAACGAAGTGTTCTCTCAATAAATCCATTGATTGATACGATGTGTGGAAGTGGCGCCGTCTTGTTGAAACCAAATGTCGCCGAGATTACGAGCTTCAATTTCAGGCATCAAATAGTCGGTTATCATGGCACGATAACGGGCGCCATTGACCGTTACGTTCTCACCGGCATCATTTTTGATGATTCCGGTACGTCGGATCGGGAATCGGTCAATGGCAAAAAGATAGCTCTTAACGAGAGCTAAAATAGTGCTTATGGGTTTCAAGGTCGTGGGTCGACCGGAAAGTTTTTTTGGATTTAAAAACAAGTAAGAAAGTTTCAGTCGGGTAAACCGACTAAGGTATACCCTCACTTTGTGAGTAATATAATAAGGAATATTAAACGAATTATTCTGTCAATTTGTATGGGAGGTACCATTATGTTTTTAATAAATACACCTATTTTTCCCTGAATAGTAGATTCTTTAAATTCATTACACTGCGCCGAATTATAAACGTTTTTGCACTGGTATATTAACGTTATGAAATATTAAATTTTGGTATGATTTGGCCATTTTGTGTGGGAGGTACAAAAAGGGGCGTGGTGATAACGGCCATTTTTTACAGGGCTATAGGGACTTCAAAAGCGTTACACTGTGCAAAATGTTGTTGCATTTTCGTGCATTGGAACTCATGCTGTGAGCTCTTAACTTTTTGTGCAAAATGGTACCTTTGTGTGGGAGGTACAAAAAAGGGCGTGGAAATAGCGTCCATTTTTCACAGTGCAAAAGACACTATAAAAGCATTGTAAAAAATTTCAAGTATTTTTATACACTGGTATTAATGTTATAAGCTGTTATCTTTTGGCGCAAAATGGTACCTTTGTGTAAGAGGTACCAAAAGGGGCGTGAATATGACACCCATTTTTCACTGGCACTATGAAAGCATTACACTGTACAAAATTTAAAGTATTTTTATGCACTGGTATTAATGTTATAAGCTGTTAACTTTTGGTGCAAAATGGTGCATTTGTGTGGGAGGTACCAAAAGGGGCGTAGCAACATGGCCCATTTTTCTCGAGTTGATAGAGACTAATAAACTAATGCTATGCGTGGATTTTCAGAAGATTCAAATAAGTAGTATAGCAGTTATTAAAAATTCAATATTTCACAACATTTTAACACTTTGTGGGGGAGGTACTAGAAGGAGTGGACCAATATGGCCCATCTTCGAACTTAGCCGGAGATAGAAAAAAATATTACCACGTACCAAATTTGAAGTCAATCGGTTACTCCTTTCGAGAGTTATCGTGCGCACCAGCCAGCAGACACACAGACAGACAGACAGACAGACAGATAGACAGACAGACGGACGGACATTGCTCATTCGTCTTAAAATGACCCAAAACGAATATCCGCCGAACATACTTAGGGTCTTAGATCACTCCTTCGATGTGTTACACTTTTTTTCGTAGCAAATGATATATACCCTCGTCACACTAAAGTGAGGGTATAAAAATGGACTTAGCGCAATTGGCGAACGATTAATTTGATAATAAAACTGAATAATTTGTAAACGTTGTTCAGGCCTAAGTCTTTCCATGATGAAATGCCAAACAATACTTAACAAAAATAACATGACAGCATGACACGACTCACTCATGATCTGTCAAAAAAAGTCTATCACTTTCTATATAATTATAATCGTATAATCTTTAATAACGATACATTGCTTGATTAATTGACCTCAAATAATGCCTTGGAATATTTATAAATTAACAAGTAAGAAAGTTCAGTCGGATAAACCGACTCCCCTCACCTCGAGTTTCAAAAAAAATGTTCGTAAATTTATTTATTTTTTGGTTTTAATTAAAATATTATCAATTTAAATTTCATTTAATAACATTAACATATGTACTGGTATTAAAGTTAAAAGCTATTTACTTTGGGTACAAAATGGTCCATTTGTGTGAGAGGTAACAAAAGGGGCTTTCCAATAACGGTAATTTTTCATTGTACTCTAGATACTATAAAAGCATTACACCGTACAAAATTTCAAGTATTTGTATTCACTGGTATTAAAGTTAAAATCTGTTAACTTTTGGTACAAAATGGTCCATTTGAGTGAGAGGTACCAAAAGAGGCGTGCCAATAACGGTCACTTTTCTCTGGACTCTAGATACTATAAAAGCATTGCACTGTACACAATTTCAAGTATTTATATGTACTAGTATTAATGTTATAAGCTGTAACTTTTGGTGTAAAATGGGCCATTTGTGTGGGAGGTATCAAAGGGGGCGTGCCAATAACGGCCACTTTCCTCTAGACTCTAGGTACTATAAAAGCATTACACTGTACAAAGTTTCAAGTATTAGTATAAACTGATATTAAAGCTATAAGCAGTTAACTTGTGGTACCAAATGGTAAATGTCTGTGGGAGGTACCATAAGGGGCGTGCCAATAACGCCCACTTTTCTCTAGACTCTAGGTACTATAAAAGCATTTCACTGTACAAAGTTTTAAGTATTTGTATAAACTGATATTAAAGCTATTAGCAGTTAACTTGTGGTATTAAATGATAAATTTGTGTGGGAGGTACCATAAGGGGCGTGCCAATAACGCCCACTTTTCTCTGGACTCTAGGTACTATAAAAGCATTACACTGTACACAATTTCAAGTATTTGTATGGACTGATATTAAAGCCATAAGCAGTTAACTTTTGTTGTAAAATAGTCCATTTGTGTGGGAGGTACCAAAAAGGGAGGATACTATGTGTGCAATTTCAGAAGATTCGAGTAAGTAGTATAGAAGGTATTAAAGAATCATTATTTCACTAAAAGTTAACCCTTTGTGGGGGAGGTACTGGAAGGAGTGGACCAATATGGCCCATCTTCGAACTTAGCCGGAGATAGAGAAAAATATTTCCGCCTACCAAATTTAAAGTCCATCGGTTACTCTTTTCGATAGTTATCGTGCGCACCATCCAGCAGACAGACAGACAGACGGACGGACATTGCTCAAATGACTTAAAATGACCCAAAACAGATTTCCGCCGAACATACATAGGATCTTAGGTCACTCCTTACACTGTTACCTTACACTGTTTGTTTTAAAAATGCGCAATTTTTTGTAATTTTTTTGGGAATTTTTAAAAAAAAATTGTACAAAATTTTTTTTTAAAAAACTTTTGTAGGAGAAATTACTCCCCCTCGATTTTCTTAAAATTTTTCGTCGCACTCTTACAAATCCAGTACAGTGGGAGACTCAATATTTGTAAAAGTTATGGGCGAAGTACCAAGACTAGTCTGACAATTTTCGTCTGTTTTTGCAAAACACTGCACAGTGGTACGAATTGAAAAAGGGGAAATAATTCGACCGTTTCTTAACCAAAAAACCGATTGCGACAAAAATTGGCACGGTAAATGAAGAGAAAGAAATTAAATTTTATATTTGGTCCCCCTATGTCAGCCATGGACTCAAAGTTGGCCATATCGGGTGAAGAAAATGTTGAAGCACGTGTAACTCGTGTTTCTCTTCCGATTTATAAAGTTTTTTGTGTGTGTTCTACTAACTGAGGTCTACGAAAAAACTTTTTACACCTAAGAATTATCTCGTATAGTTACCGAGATATCTGCAATTGAAAATTGAAAAATTAAACTCAATTTTTTAAAAATTAAAATGCCCATAAAATTTTTTTAAAAAAACGTTTAAAAAAAATGAAACGAGATCTTGTAACTGATTATAAACATTTTAGCCAAAAATTAACTACATATTAAATATTCTGTCGTATATAATTTAATACATATTAATATGTAAACTAATATGGAAGCACTAACTAGGTTAGGTTTGGTTAAGAGTGACAGCCTGTATAACAGATTCACTTACGATGATTTCGATTCTAAAAAAATGTTGCTTCATCGACGTGAAATTCTGAAAAATGTTTTCCCTTTTCTTGTGGAACTGATGTAGTCCAGAACATGGTGCATTTTCTGCAGAAAAGAAATCCTCATTAGACTATACAGTCCATTGTGTTCCCACAAGGACGTAAGTGAAAACATAAGTTATCTCTAGCCCTTCCCGTCAATCCAATTTAATTGCTTTAAAAACCTCAAACGTTGGCGGACTCCAGCATCAGTCAAGTTAGCTAACTCCCCAAGGAACTGAGAGCCCAAGGTTACATGCCGTCATCTAGAGAGAGTGGGACACAGATACAAAAGGTGTTCTATGGATTACTTCTCATTTTCTTCTCCACAGCTTCTGCAAAAGTCATTATGCAATACCTTTAATCTATCTGCGTGCCGTCCAATAAGGCAGTGACCCGTCTTGACAGACCCGAAAAGTGAGACGTCCGATGTCGATAACGACAGCATTGCCTTGGTGCGTTTTAAGTTTAGACCTGGCCACTTCAGCCTGGAATGTATGCAATTCCTGACTAGTGATAACCTGTTACTTGCTGCCGTAAGGGTACTATCTCTCAAAAAGAGCTTGCAGGTCCCTAGAGGAGCCAGTTCCCCTGGACTGTGTATGGTAGTTCCTACACAGAAAGGACAAATAAAGTAATCCGTTCTTGAATCAAGCCGTAGAGGTGTCAAAAGTACGGTTTTTCTTAAACCAAGTACAAAATACTTGATTCAAGTACGGATTTTTAAGCCCTGATATCTTAATCTTAGCGCTCATTAAGCCCGATTAGGCTTGATTTTAACCCGAAATATTCTTATTTCAAGCATAAAGCAATTGATTTAAGAATGTTATGGGATTGATTTGAGTGCGAAACGGGCTTCAATGAAGAAGATTTTGATTGCAAATATTTATACATATACAGAAAATATTAATTCTACCTTGGGTCAGAACATTAATTTTCAGCCACTCCGTTGCCTCTTTAATAGCTAAGATTTCTGCCTGGTAAACACTTCAGTGATCAGGCAGTCTTTTGGAAATTGATAGATCTAGTTCCTCAGAAAAGACACCAAATCCCACTTGCTTGTTGAGTTCACAACCGTAAGTATATAAGTTAACGAATCTCCTATGTCCTGGAATACGAAAATTCCACTCTGATTTATCCGGTATAACAGTGACACTTCTTGTCAAAATGTGGTTTAGTCATAGTGTAATCAACAATGCTCGGATGGTCAGGCATTTTGTCTAGAATGACACTGTCCGTAGCCATTTCCCGACCACTTTTGGCTCCTTGCAAATGATATATACTCGTACCCTCCTCTCTAAGATGAGGGGATAAAAATGAGTCGTTTGAAAAAAGTTATTGCGACGTATTGCATTTTTAATTGTACGATATAATTCTAAATCCAGGAAAAATTACAACTGAAAATCAAAAAAGTCAGCAAAGTTTTGGAAATCCTCCTTTAATAAAATATATATTTGGGGAAATTTTTAAATAATAATTTTATTTAAATACCTATTTTATTTGAAAAAATTAGTTGCCAAATATATCATGTTGTTATATATTAACAAATAAGGGTACTTGATTTTTAAATAAAATTTATTTGTTTATAAATATATAACATTTAAAATTTTCTGTACCGAATATATTTTCATTGTATTCAAACATATCAGAATATACGATTTACCTACAAAATTACAGCACTCTCGCTAACAAACTGTTCAAGATATCTCAAATTAAAAACTTGGCTTATATGGGACCAATCACGAAGACGGCCACTTTATATATACATTAAAATATAGCACTCTTGGTAACAAATTGTTCAAGATATCTCAATTTCAAAACTTGGCTAACAAGTGCGGTGTCATGCCCATTGGTCTGATCCCGCCCATTTTTGGACTAATCACGTAGTCTGCCTCAGATACATATACACAAAATTACAGCACTATCGCTAACAAATTGTTCAAGAAAATTGTCCATTGGTGCGATACTGTAAGTTTTGGGACCAATCACGTAGACTGCCACCACTCTCGCTAAAAAATTGTGCTAGATATATACACATTTGGCTTATATGGGCCGGGCCAAGTCACACTAGACCGATCCCGCCCATTTTTGGCCCGCCCCACCACATACTTTGGGGCTGGTCAGAAAATAAATAAATAGGTTGGGGCCGACTATATAATACCCTAACCTCCCTAACAACGCGAAAAGGGGCATTACGATTATAATTTGAATTACTTGCTTTCGTTTTAGTTAACAAAGTACTTAGCTGCACCTCCTCATCAAGGCCTATTCCGAGGAGGAGTTGAAGATTTTGATCATAATAAACTATAACTGAAACAATAACTTTAAAATGCGTATTTCTTTATAGATCATAAATTGGAAGGAATAAATAGATGAGACTATCATAATCTAAACATATTTTTATCAACTTGGATAAAAAACCTAATTTCTGCCAAATTATATAAAGATCGGACGTAGACTCAATTAAAACTGTATTAATTGAGTTTAAATATTAAATAGGCAGGGACATTCATACATATGTGGCTATATCTAAATCTCAACCAATTATTCCCAAATTAAGCAATATTCGTTCCTAAATTCCAGATATTGTAAATTTTCTCCGAATTTCATGCAATATGAAACCTCTTTTTGCTGCATTTCGAATATAAAATACAGTTTCTTCATCACTTACATGTTAAATCAGGGGTAACATATATATGGGGGTTATTTCGTACTGATCGGATATAAAATACAGTTTCTGCAACCCTTACATGTCAAATCGGGTGTATCTAAAGCTGAACAGATTTTCCTCAAATTTAGTATTGTCTCTAAGTGTATCAAGAGCTCTATCTCTGTCAATATACAGACCGGTTAAAAATGTTGTTTGTACTGTGCATATATGTCTGTGCATGACTTGATCGATTTAATAAACGATGGGCCTATTTCTTGTCCTTTTAGGTGCTACACACAAATGCACAAAGTGTGGTGCAGGATATAAAAATGCAATATATATTCACATTATTGAAATAATTATATGATAAAAATGCTGATTTCATGCTTTTTTAAAAATAGTATCGTGCAGTCCCTTTTTTAGTAATAAAAGTTCAGGTTTCGCAAAATAATAGCTTTCATATAAAATATTTTCAAACAATTATTAATGTACATTTTGTGCGTTTCTAAATATCTGTCATATAAGCCACGGTTTATTCAAATCGGTCCGCGTAGTCAGGAGATACAATGGTCAAAATTTCAAACTTTGACAAGCAGTATCTTCGTAACTTATTATATTATTTTTGGCACACCTCATACCCATAGTACTTCTGTAACTCCACCAAGTTTTGACTCGATCGGATTAAAATTTAATAAAGCTGGCCCTTTGACCTGTTTTTTCCCTATATACATATATCGGTGCGCCGACGAAAACTCCTATGTGTTTTTTTACTAGTTTTCAGGAGAGACAAAAAACGTTGCTTTTTCATTTAATTATTTACAACGAATATATCATAACAAAAATCCTATATGTGAAAAGGCCATGACGCGGTAAATGGTTTTCGAGAAATCGACATATAGGATATTTTGTTTGGAGCATTTTAAATATTTATAAAATAAAACAATTACACATAGGAGTTTTAATATGTAAATGTTCACAGAGTACCTTAAGTAATCGAAAGTTGGCCTGGATTGTGGCCAAAACGACTAATTTGCACAGAAACAACACGTCTAATCAAATAAGAAGAGATCAAAATCTGATCTGCTTCCTTCCGCGAGTTATCGCGACAGAAACAATTTTCAACAAAAAAACCGAACTTAATTACATAGAATCGCGGAAATTTTAAACTATAACATAATTTCCCATAGATATGAACATTTGTAAGACGCTTTGTAATGTCCGAGATACATGCGATATTATTCTATAGCGAAATTTTTGTAATCCAAAAAATTGACTTACACCGCAAAATTTTTACAAAGAGATTATTGCGAAATTTATATAATTAATATATTTACGTTCTACGATTTCTGAGGGATAAATTGGAACCAACATTCCGGCCATAAACATCCCGCGACGAATAAATTTCGAACAAAAAGCATTTAAGTCCAGAATTATTTTACTATATAATGATATTATTTCGAGAATTGTCAGTCAAAGGAAAAAGTGGTCAAAAAAGTTTGGGAGATATGAAAAATGACTACAACTCTTTCTTTAAAACACACTGTAAAGCCTTACCAAATTACTATATATTTTCTTGTTAAAGAAAGAGTTGTAGGCCTTTCGCTTATCTTCCAAACTTCCTTTGACCACTTTTCCCTAGAACTGTCCATACGTAGAATAATAGCATTATACGAGTAAAGTAAAAGAATTCCGAACTTATTTTTTTTACAAAATTTATTTGCCGAAGAATATTTTTCGCGGAAATGCTGACATTAGTCTATTCTTCAGAGATCATAGAATGCAAATATATTAATCTTATTAAATTCGGAAAAATAGTTTTGGAAAATTTGGCGGTGTAAGTCGAGATTTTATGAAATACATAAATTCGCAACATAAAAACATTGCAAATATCGCAGACGTTACAAAGCGTCTTAAAAATGATCATATTTAAGGAAAATTGTGCAACAATTCTTAATTTCCCCATTTTTCTTTAAAAAACAAATAGCTTTGAGTAAAAGTTCTGATTTCGCGATAACTCGCGAAAGGAAGCGGATCCAATTTTGATCTATTCATAGTCGAATAGAGGGGATGATTGTGAACAAAACCTCATTAGCCGTTTTTTGGCGTGAATCTAAGCCAACATTCTGTCCATTGGGACACGCTGTGCCTACAACGGATAGGAGTTTTTGTCGGCACATTTCTATAGAGGGATACACATAGGAGTTTTTGGTTACTTCTGAACCGGTGAAGATAGCGCAAAATGTTTTGGTGAGTAGTCGTATGACCGCTAGGACTTTCTAATTAGACAATAAAAAAATATTTAGCATAAGGTAACAATAGATATTTGAGGAATTTCTTGGTTGATGTTTGGAAAAAAACCCCTCAAACCTTGTCATTAGTATTTTCGCCACCCTTATCCAAATTACACAATTTTTAATATAATTTCACAACTATGACACATTTTATCCAAACCAAAACATCATTATTGTTGATGCATGTCACTAATTCACTGCATAAAATATATTTGTGTATTAATATATGCAACATGTGCATATTTTTGGTAAGAAAATCTTGACTATACACCATTCCTATTATTGTAAAAATATTTAGTTTTAACCTTGTTATCGTCTGACGTAAGAACAAATACATATATCCAGAAAAAAACTTAAGAATTAGCTTTAGATGATCATATTAATTCTGTCAGGTGTTCAAGTGATTTCAGTTCATTCATCAGCGACCTCAGATATTGTTATCCTCTACACATTCTCAGCATATTTCAGTTGCCAGACAATTCGTATCTTAAAGATGAGAAGGATATTTCAATACTAACGAAAGCAAACTCAAACATGCGAAACAAGATGAATTGGCCAATAACTCTGATGTATTTCATTTGTTATGGTGCCGCACAACACCTCCCCCCACTTAGGGATGGGCTTTTGTGTTGGGCGTTAATCTGTCTTCTCAGCTATATCTGCTCCGAATCTCATCCCCGAGTTGGCGGCCTCAGTCAACCTTTGCCCCAATGACATTAGCATAAATGTGCGTACGCTCATCAAAGACGGGCATAACATTCATTGGCCTAAACGAACAAAGCGGCCATTAAATTCTAAATGCATTTATTAAATATTCATTTTATTTTAGATTTTTCACGTTTAACGATTTGACATATTGTGATCGATTCGATTGCTTTTTTCCAGCGTTCTCAGTCCTCCTATCGGCCACGAAGCGTCTTCCACATTTTCCCAATACCAATCAAGTGTGTCACCACAGCCTGGCGTCATCATATTAGGGGGAAACGTTTGTCAAAAGTTTCTAATATCGATGGAATAACTTTCACAAGACACCAACTATACTGTTTGATTCATACACATACACACAACATTAGCCTGGTGTACGAGTATGTGTATATCGAGCAGATATGGAAACATGAACCACCACGCATTCACAGCATAAGGTCATTTAATTATGACCTAGGCATCGTGTGAAGAATTCAAAAGATATCACCGTATTTAAAACCAGTAAGGAAAGGCTAAAGTCGGGCAGTGCTGGCTATATGATACCCTACACCACTCTAGTAAGATCGAATAAAAATTAGATATCCAATATATACTTCAACTAAAATTTGTTTACACAATTTAGCCGAATCTGACAAAACATATATATGGGAGTTATATCTAAACCTGAACCGATTTTTTTTCAAATTGAGCAATGTTGGTCCATGGATCAAGAAACTCTTAGTGCTTTCATTTGAGGTGTCGTTTGTAACGATATCCCATTTAGTTTAAAAGGTATTTTTTTTTGCTGGCACGTTGCGAAAATAAGGCGGGACATTTTGTAAATAAAATTTTTTATAAATTATTAGTTTCCGCTAGAAAATACACCTTTTTTTGTGGATCAGCTTAACGTAAGTAATCACATGCAAATCATGATAAAGATTTTTATCATTTTATTGTAAAATTTGGGCTTTGCCAAAAATTTCACAAACAAATTAATAAAATTGGTAATTTTAGGGGGCATCATATACCATTCGATTATAGACACAGAAAATAGTGAAATTAAGACGATTTTGACCCAATTTGTGAAAATCGTCTTAGTCAAATTGCGGAATTTGAGGAAAAAAAGAACATATCTATTTAGCTTTCATGAAATATTAAGTCCTGGAAGAAAATACAGAATTCGTTCTTCCATATGCTTACTGTAGACGTTTACTCCTTTCATTTAAGATGACTTTTGTAACGACACCTTATTAGTTTAAAATTTGAAGGTATTTTGCTGTGACAACTCATTACAACATTTTATAAAAACGAGTTTTTTCATAAACTATTAGTTTCCGCAAAAAAGGCTTTGATGTGAATCAGATTAAAGTCGGATATGCCAAAATATGATCAAAATCAATGACCTTTGCAAAAATTTCACAAAATTGGTAATTTTATCAGGAATCAACAGACATTTATAGCAACGGTTATTTATTGATATATTGCGATAACTTCAATATATATTTAAAGCTTTATCAACTTCAGTTCACTAGAATTCTCACTTCATATTGCTAGAATTCTCACTTCAATAGCTGGACATTGCATCTGAAAAACAAAAGTTTGAAATAGGTTTACATCTGTGAATTCGTAGTTTATATATTTGCTTCCTCCCACATAATGAAACTAATCGTACTATAAATATGTAAGAAAATCTCAGTCTAGTAATTGGACTAAAGAAATGCCCTGTCCCGGCTAAAATGCCAAGAATTCCGTGAGTATTGACTATTTTATGGAATATTGTAATAATTCAACAACTCAAAGCTGTACGCACTGTCATTCAGGGCCAGACTTGCAGCACGTTCACAAACTGTCATTTATTTGATGTGTTCGATTTTTCTCAAAGTACCGTCAAACACTCTCATACATACAAACTCTCATTGACAGACGACCCTAAACACACGAATACACAAATCTACAGAAATCACAGGGAGGCGACCACAAAACTCAGGATGGGACCAGCAAAGTGATGCCGCTATTGCTATTGCCACTGCCACTGCTGCTGTTCATGTCTTGGCGTCAGTGACATTTGTCAAAGTGGAGAAGACATCAATTTCATTCTTTGTGGCAGAAAAAATAATTTGACATTTATTTTAATAATAATGCCATAAGAAGGAGTATATGGAACATTTTCCTCCTTCTTCTTCACTGTCGCCATCCACCAAGTTTCACACACACTCTCTTCCTACCATATCCTGCTCTCGAACATCTGCATCAACTTCATTTCACTCCTCTGGCGCACGGCTATATCCCCTTGCACACGAAACAGACAAAAGACCGAACCAACATCACAACATTATAAATTACAAACAAATATAGGAGAAAAACGAAATGGAAATCCTTAAACACACTTTGCACAGTGGTGCAAATCGGACTGAGGCTGAGTGTTACATTCTTAGGCCGGACTCTTACGTTCAGTTTAAACTGCACAGAAACAAATGTTAGTTTTAACTGTGACAGTTCAATTCTTCAGTTTCCCCTGCATTTGAACGTGGCGGACTAGGCGCTATCGGTGTACTTTTTTACAAAAAATAAAAGAAACGCGAACAGTGGCACAAGAAGTTGTTACAACAACAAAATGTATCTTCCCACAATCATTTTTTGTTAATAGTAATTTCTGTCAGTTGCGACAGATACGAACACTATCTCGACACAATTTTAACTAAAACCTCCCACACACGCTCAGTTAAATTAAAACTGTCAGTTAAAAATATAAAAATTGTATTTTTTCAGTTGAACTGCCCAATTGAGTTAAAATGAGACTGTAATACACATTCACGTACAGTTTTAACAAACTACTGTTTCTGCACAGTTAAAACTGGTGGCTAAATAAATATTTTTTGTTATTTTGTTTAATTAAAAAAAAACATTTTAAAGACAACGCTGTATACGCCCTCTATCAGAATAATTTAAAAAAAAAAAAAACATTTTAAAGACAACGCTGTATACGCCCTCTATCAGAATCTGTAGGTTTTGGCTAAATATTCTGATAGAGGGCGTACAAAAATAATACACGTATATCTGCGTTTTGAAAGATTTCGTATGGAGGTCATTTGAGGGAAGTGTCAACATTTCCCACTTTTTCACACTCTTATGATCGGCATAGGAAACCTTGTGATCCTTACATTTTATGAATAGGATATGCAATATTACTTGAAACACTACGGGAAAAAATTTTGTGGAACATTTTCACCCTCTATTTCCTTCACATAACAGTTATTTTCGGATCTATTTTAATATATCGTAAAAACACTCCTAAAAATGGTGATGGCGGGTATGTAATGTTCTACAAAAATTATGGCCATAAAATGTTACTGTATGTGTCGGAACACACTAAGCTCTAAAAACAGTCAAAATTCTTTCTGTTCGAGACACTAAGTTGAATGAATTACATTACTTATACGACGACCAAATTTAAAGCTGTTCGCTCACTCCTTTCGCTAAATGGGCAGACAGATATTCAGCAAAATGGACAGACAGAAAGACGGAGGAATGAACACATGTCAAATGACTTAAAAAGTTCTAAAACGCCAATCACACTTGGTATTTCCATGCACTGAGAAAAAATATTCGTTGTTGTATCGAACTCTATTAGTTGATGAAATTCCATTGCAGCAACTAAATCTATCGATCTGGAAACTACACGCTACGTAGCTGCAACAAATAACTTTTGATTTGTCATTTATTTATAAGTCAATACTCATGGGATTGGTATGAAGAGTAATCAAAAAGTTTCTTTAGTGGGGTGCAAAGCGTTTAATTTAAATCTGAGTGGAGATGGATAGCAAATCTTTTGGGAGAAAAACATCTACCAATTCTCCTCCATTAAAAGCTAAAATAACAATCACTTCTGACCAGATCTGCGAAAAATATGTACGTCCACGTTTCGCTCTCCCATTTGGAAAATTGAACATGGGCCAGAATTTTAAAAATTAACCTATGAAATTTATTTTTGCCTAAAAACTTTATAAAAAGTTACTAAATGGAAAAACAAGATATCACTATCATTTATTTTTTAAAAAATATTGTTTTCCAAATTTTATGGAGATTTGAAATATAAAGAAAAATGAATTTTTGTTTTATCTAATTTTCCTGAAAGGCTGAACCGATTTCTTCAAAAAAATCCATAAAATATCAGCCGTTGTTGGTTTTTCGATAGTGTAGTTGATAGACTTAGACTTAATTCCAAATAATAAGAATTATTATTCCATTTCTAGTAAATATATTAATATGTAACTGGTGTGACATAGTCTCAATCTGGAAGAGAAATAGGTAGAACGAAATATTTTTCAGGATTTACTAGCCTACATGCACCTATTAAACTAGCTTTTTTTAAACAAAATTGAAGTCGTTTTTTTTACTAAACCATATTCATATTGGCGACTTTATTTCTCACATAGAGCAAAAATTTACAAACTAAAAATTCGTTGCCAAAACAAAGTTTTGACATCTTAAAAACTCTTTCTCTTTAGTATCAATGTTTACGACAATGGTATTTATTATTTTCTGCAAAGAATGAACTTCTGAAATGAACTCATATAAGTAGAAATGCTTTCAAAATAATGTTTAGGTCGCTTTTTCGTGATTTTCTTAGTTTTCCACATATTTATCCCCTCACCTTAGAGAGGAGGGTATATATCATTTGCTACGAGCCAAAAGTGTAGCACATTGAAGGAGTGACCTAAGCCCCTAAGTATGTTCGGCGGATATCCGTTTTAGGTCGTTTTAAGTCGAATGAGAAATGTCCGTCCGCCTGTCTGTCTGTCTGCTGGATGGTGCGCACGATAGCTCTCGAAAGGAGTAACCGATTGACTTCAAATTTGGTATGTGCTAATAAATATTTTCTTCTATCTCCGGCTAAGTTCGAAGATGGCCCATATTGGTAAACTCCTTCTAGTACTTCCCCCACAAAGGGTTAACATTTAGTGAAATATTGATTATTTAATAACTTCGATGCTACTTATTGGAATCCTCTGAAATTCTATACATAGTATTAGTTTATTAGTCACTATTACCTCGAGAAAAATGGACGAAGTTGCCACGCTCCTTTTGGTACTTCCCACACAAATGGACAATTTTGTACCAAAAGTTAATAGCTTATAACTTTATTACCACTGCATACAAAGACTTGAAATTTTGTGCACCGTAAGGGTTTAATAGTACCTACAATACAGTGAAAAATTTACATTATTGCCACGCTCCTTTTGGTACCTCCCACACAAATGGACCATTTTGTACCAAAAGTTGCCAGCTTTTAACTTTAATACCAGTGCATACAAATATTTGAAATTTTGTACAGTGTAATGTTTTGATAGTACCTAAAGTCCAGAGAAAAATGGGCGTTATTCGGACTCCCCTTTTGGTACCTTTCACACAAATGGACCTTTTTGTACCAAAAGTTAAAAGGTTTTAGCTTTAATACCAGTGCATACAAATACTTTAAATTGCGACATTGCAATGCTTTTATAGTACCTAGAATCTAGAGGAAAGTGGCCGTAATTGGCACGCCCCTTTTGGTACCTCCCACACAAATTGACCATTTTACGCCAAAAGTTAGCAGCTTTTAACTTTAATACCAGAACTTACTTTAAAGTTATAAAATGCAATTGAAATTGATAATAATTGTTTTCAAAATATATTGATATTCTTTAAATCCAGTCGAGAAACATTGTTATGGCATATATTCCAGAACCATCCAAATCATTGTAACAATACATAGGCTGATTTAATATGACCTTACGAGCCTTCACTTCCGCACTCATCGTTCTCTTAATTATTGCCCCTATACCATCTATTTATTTTTTAATTTATACCGGAATTTCAGCTTTCTTTTATTTAATTTGATATCGGAAATAAATTTAATAAATGTACAATATTTTGATAACTAAGTATTATTTACGGCTTTACATAACGGGTGTGACAAATCTTATGTAAATTCTAGCGTAAATATTGGAAATGCATACTTTATACTATATAACCTAACTTGCACAAAAGATGATTTATGTAGATATAAAATGTATTAAATTTAACTTTTACAACTTTCTTGTAGTTAAAAGCCAAATTTCAGAGAATAAAATACATGTAAGTGTAAGTCCATTTTCTGCTTCGCACATACGTGTTCTTCTTAGCATAACTTTTCGCAAAATTTCGGAAAAATTCAATTATTTTTGTACATTGTTCGATTCATAATCAATTCCCCAAGTCTCCTTCACAAAATACTGAAAAAAAAACAAAGAAAGAATAATAATTAAAAAAGTTATAAAGAATTCAAACCATATAGCTCATTCTGCATATACGTTCGTAACACCAAAGTGAGGGAATAATAAAAAAATTATGGTAAAGTTTCTTTAATTATTTTTTAAATTCAAATTTTCATGAAATTTTCACCTCTAGTAATTGCAACATATTTTTTGAACCTATATACAAGGTGGCGCAAAAGTAACCTTTCGATGTTTTTTGTGCCAAAGTCACCGACCGATTATTGGTCAAATAAATAGTCAGCAATATTCCGCGTCCTGGAGCAGTGTAGCGTAACATTGTTTATTAACGTGTATTTCGCATGTGTTTACTACACAAATGTAAACATTAGGCATTAGGGGCCAATCGCAAAATTTATAGCATTTTCTGATAGGAGGATTACTTTTGCGTCACCTGTTATATATATATATGCACCTATAGTAGTTGTAACATAATTTTTGAAGCATAAATTAAATTAAAGAAAATTATGAAATTTTTGTAATGTTTTTGTCTGGCACGAAACCAATTTTTGTTCAATTTTTGAATGCTAGCGAATTTATGAATAAATGTATAATGAATTTAAAAGTGGTCCATTTGTATCGGAGGTAGCAAAAGGTATGGGAGGTCCTATTTCTCTAGGTGATATCGACAAAAAAAACTAATGCTATGTGTGGCATTGTGATAGATTCGGATAAGTAGTATAAACGTTATGAAAGGAAAAATATTTCATTAAATGTTAACCCTTTGTGGGGGAGGTACTTGAAAGAGTGCACTAGCATAGTCAATCTTTGATCTTAGCCTGAGAAAGAAAAAAAAATATTAACACATACCAAATTTGAAGTCACTCCGTTACTCCTATCGAAAGTTATCATGGACACCATCCAGACAGACGGACGGACATCGCATGACATGACAATGACATTAAATGGACCAAAACGGATTTGCGGCAAATATACTTGGAGTCTCTTAGGTCACTCCTTCGATGTCTTATACTTGTTATTCACACCAACTATATACCCCTGTTCATAATAGTGTGGGTACAAAAACATGATCTTGATGAAATTCTCTTATTTCTACTAAATGGGCTATAATTTCTACATTTATCCATATATTTTTCAAATAGGCATTGTTTTCTTCGTTAGTATACCAGCTTTCAAAAATGGAATACGCCATTTTTATACCCTCACTTTAGTGTGACGAGGGTATATATCACTTGCTACGGAAAAAAGTGTAACACGCCGAAGGAGTGACCTAAGACCCCAAGTATGTTCGGAGGAAATCCGTTTTGGGTCATTTTAAGTCGCATGAGCAATGTCCGTCCGTCTGTCTGTCTGCTGGCTGGTGCGCACGATAATTCTCGAAAGGAGTAACCGATTGACCTCAAATTTGGTATGTGGTAATATTTTTTTCTATCTCCGGCTAACTTCGAAGATGGACCATATTGGTCCACTCCTTCTAGTACCTCCCCCACAAAGGGTTAAAATGTTGTGAAATATTGTTTCTTTAATAACTGCTATACTACTTATTCGAATCTTTTGAAATTCCACACATTATTAGTCGCTATCAACTCGAGAAAATGGACGAAGTCGCCACGTCCCTTTTGGTACCTCCCACACAAATGCACCATTTTGCACCAAAAGTTAACAGCTTATAACATTAATAACAGTGTATAAAAATACTTGAAATTTTGTACAGTGTAATGTTTTTATAGTGTCTATAGCACTGTGAAAAATGGGCGTTATTGCCACGCCCCTTTTTGTACCTCCCACACAAAATGCCCAAATCATACCACAATTTAATGTCTCATAACGTTTATACCAGTGCACATAAATGCTTATAAGTCGGCACAGTGCAATGAATTTAAAGTATCTAATGTTCAGCGAAAAAAAGGTGTATTTGATAAACCCCTTCTTGTACCTCCCACACAAATTGACAGCATAATTCGAGTAATATTCAATATTACATTACTCACAAAGTGAGGGTATACCTTAGTCGGTTTACCCGACTGAAACTTTCTTACTTGTTTCGAGTTTTAATGGATTTTTTTAAAAAAACAAGTAAGAAAGTTCATTCGGGTAAACCGACTTATGAATCCCCCAACCTTGAGTCTAAAAAGATATTCGTAAATTGATTTATTTTTTGTTTTAATTCAATTATTACCAATCTAAAATGCATATAATAATGTTAAAGTATCTAGTGGTATTTAAGTTAAAAACTGTTAACTTTTGGTACAAAAAGGTTTATTTGTGTGGGAGGTACCAAAAGGGGCGTGCCAATAACGCCCAATTTTCTCTGGACTCTAGGTGCTATAGAAGCATTACACTGTCAAAAATGTCAAGTATTTGTATGAACTGATATTAATGCCATAAGCAGTTACGTTTTGGTGCAAAATGGTCCATTTGTGTGGGAGGTTAGTCTTGGGGTGTTAGCGACTAACAAACAAATACTATGTGTGAAATTTCAGAAGATTCGAGTAAGTAGTATAGAAGTTATTGAAGAACCAATATTTCACTATATGTTAACCCTTTGTGGGGGAGGTACTAGAAGGAGTGCACCAATATGGCCCATCTTCGAACTTAGCCGGAGATAGAGAAAAATGTTACCGCATACCAAATTTGAAGTCAATCGGTTACTCTTTTCGAGAGTTATCGTGCGCACCAGCTAGCAGACAGACATACAGACAGAAATACAGACACACAGACAGACGTACGGACATTGCTCAAATGACTTAAAATGGCCCAAAAGGAATTTCCGCCAAACATACTTGGGGTCTTAGGTCACTCCTTCGATGTATTACACTTTTGGCTCGTAGCAAATGATATATACCCTCCTCTCTAAAGTGAGGGATAAGAACAGCAAAAGGGGAATTTTTGAAAAAATAAAATTTTTCTAATTGTTCTAACGACAAGTATTAAATTACATATTCTACTTGAAAGTGATATATTTACAACTTTTGTAGCCCACATAATAATATGTTCCAAATTTTAAGGATACCTCCCAAGAAAATCACTGATATTAGTAATATCAGTGATATCAGTAATATTTTTCGTGTTTAAGTAGGACTCTATATTACACCAGGAAATTTTATGTACAGCCTTCGACAAAAATTTTGTAAACTTGTGTAATTTATTAAGATGTTTGGGATTATAGAAGTTTCGGATAGGTAGTATAGATATTATTAGAAAATCAATATTTCGCTAAATCTTTGTGGGGGTTGTACTAGAAACAGTGGACCTTTCGAGAGTTATCGTGCGCACCAGCCAGACAGACACCTGGGCGGACATTGCTCAAATGACTCAATATGTCCTAAATCGAATTTCCCCCGAACATACATGGTGTCTTAGGTCACGCTTTCGATGTGTTACCATTAAAGTGAGAGTATAACAAACATTGCACACATATTTCGTTTAACCAATCCCAATGTGCGGGATCGTAAGAGGCGGCAATGCCGGTGAATGGCTGAATGAGCGCCGGCGGATGGTGGTATTCTTTTATTTCAGCTCGGTTTTATTTGATTTCGTCTTTTTTCAGCGATTTGTTATTATGGAAATTTGTTGTTTGAATGGAGTAGGAAATGATGGTGCTACCATCCCATTCCCAGCCACGACTATACATCCATTCATTCATCTATCCATTCATTGAATGATTCTTTTCATTTGAGGTTTCTTCCTTTCATTCCGTCTGTACGACTGTGTGTGTATGTATATGTGTGTGTGTGTGTCGGTGTGTCGAATGCTTATATAAAGACAGATGACATCAGAGAAAAACCAATAAATCGGGAATAATGTCATCTGGAGTAAGTACTCATAGTGTTCCACATCTTTTACATCTCTTGATGCCGCTGCCGTTGTCGTTGGCGATGGCGATGTTGATGTCGAGGTTGATGCTGATACTGATGGAGAGTCATTGTACTTGCGATGTTTTGTGGTAAGTGTTGCTGTGTTGGCGGTGAGACAAAACCCCCAGGACACACCAGGATACGAGTCTACTATGCACGGACTCTTCTACTGAGAGTTGATGGAATTATTGAAAACAACGCTGTGCACTTCCTACAGTCCTTTGGCAGATTGTCACATTATGATGGCATAATCACATTACATCACACAAGTAACTAACGACTATGTAATAGTGCTGCCATTTCCTTTCTTGCCAAGGATGCCATTGACATTTCTGCGATGGCGTTGGGAGTTCAGTTTCTAATTAAAACGGTCTAAGTTTGACCGAAAGGACAACCACCAACCAAAACCCAACCCTAAGGGGTTATTGATCTGCAGCATATGTAAGATATGGAACTGTGAATTACAAATCAGAATGCCACAGGGTTCCATGGTACCACATTGTATAAGGAAAAATTGACGAAGTAATTGTGCAAAAGAGGACCTATGCTCCTCAAGAAGATGAAGAAGAATGATTAAAATAGAAATGCAGAAATACCTAAATAAGTTGGAAAATTTCAAACTAGTGAATCCATATATCGTTCATTCCATATCAAACCGAACGATTTTTGGAAAAAAATCTGGTCGACATTGCCGAGAAAAAAACAATTTTTTTTTCAGATGTTATAAGCATCTGAAATCTGAAAAATTTGGGAAAATATCTGAAAAGGTGAGAAGATGATGAAGGGTAAAAAATTAATAAAATTAAAAAAATTGATTTTTAGCAATATCTTGTAAGATATCTTTGAAACATCTAATGGGATGAAAAAATTATTTAGAAAAAGATGAACCAATTTAGATAAATGGTTCTCGAGTTTTGCTAAGTTATATTTTTCAACCTCTATTTTTTAAATCTTTATTTTGATAGATAAACAAGTCCCACATCCCCCTTATAGACCACAAACCTCTTCCAGAAAATATAATAAGCTTTCTTTTGAGCAAAAAATTAAAAGTAAGTATGTTTTCTTGAAAAATGCCAAAACAAGTTTAATTTTGGAAAAAATATAACAATAAAATATTTTTGCGATTTTTTTTATTTTCTTAAACAGATTAAAGAAAAAGCTATTGAAAACACTTTGGGCAACATGTTCTAAATAAAGGGTCCGCCAAATAACTTTTTTTTTTGAAAATGCTATAAAAAACTACTAAACATCGAGTGTAGCTTCGGCTGTGTGGCACGTAGCGCCGTCCTGTTGAAACCAAATGTTGCCAATATCCTCCTCTTCAATTTTAGGAAACAAAAATTCGTTCAACGTGGCCCGATAACGATCGCCATTGACTGTAATTGTAGGTAATTAGTTATATGGAAGAGAAAAAAGTGACTTTTGACCAAAATTCAACACCCTCCGTCTCGGACAGTCCTCAACCAATCTCGTTGAAATTGTGTGTCTTTGAATAGATATGTTGTCGTTTTCACGAGTTTTTTTACAGCTGTGGACTTGCCACTTTTACGCATCGCTCTGTATACATAACTAAATACAAGATAACTGTAATGTTTGATGTTGCAATCGATGTATTCTCATCTCCTCTTTCGTTTTTCGTCAAAAAATTAATTTTGATAAAAAGAGGATTTAGTGCCTGTACACTCTGAGGTACATTAGGTACATATACAATACAATTTTTCACCATCATATGCAACTGTAATGGCCCTATGTTTCAGATTGGAACGACGGGATATGTATGTATATAAAATTAATCGCCCTATTAGATATATAATGTAATTTTAAGGTGTTATAGCTTTTAAAGTATTTCAAAAGAAATTGAAATTGTAAACCATATGATACTTCCATTCTAAACTATGCTAAATGCAAAAAGGTAGTTTTTCAGGTGAATCGATCAATGCTTGATGACCTGTACTGTTTTGTGAATAACTTTTGATTGGGTTGACCGATAAACACCAAATTTTGACTAAATATAACTTGAAATATTTAGAAATTAAAAATGCAAACTTCCTAAAACTATGCCAAGTCGATTCAGCATGTTTTAGTATGGAGGTATCGATATAAGAGATCATACAATTCAGAAGAAAATAATTTTATAGATTTGAAGATACGTTATCTGTTTTAGCCTATCTGACTAAAATTTTACTTTTCTTCCTTGATAGTTTTATAATTTATTATTATCTTACAGAAGCCAAGCCAAAATTGATTTAAATTTTGAATTAGAGTTGCTTGTAATCAAATTATACTGTACAGATGGGATACTTAAGATTATATCTTTTACGGCCCGTTTAGAGCTGGGGCGAACGTTTTTCGCTCCCATGATACAGAATGCACGCATATCCGAGAAAAAAAAGAATTATATAAATATATGTTGGGAGTACGTTGCATTCATCATCTGCCCGCCATTATCATTATTTTGGACATACGCAGTTGGGACCATTTTAGAGTTTGATTGTAAATCAGCAGCTGACCACAATGTAGAACACAGCCATCACAACCACACAGTGGTCCCACTGATAGTATCGGGAGACTTATAGTTTTAGCTCGTCCTTTCAATATAGTTGTTCGTTGTTGTTATTTTTTTTGCATGCATTTCAAATTGAGTTCTGACAGTAAATGTATAATTTCCCGTTGATATGAAGTACAATCAAAATCACAATCACACCAAGTCTAAATTATGCGACCACACGACACAAACACATGCGCGTATTGAGTCCTTGTGTGGGTGTACGGCTGGCGATATGTTTATTTACAGAGACATATCGCTTCTGGGCCAAGTACGGATGACTGTGTGTGGGTCCATATGCACGTACGAGTATGTGTGTGCATGACGAGTCGTTGTACTTAATGAGTTGCAACATTAAATGAATGGTTGCAGTGGTGTTGTTCTCTCACACTCTCCCGAACAGTAATAATTCTACCGAAATTATGTTCAAAAATTTATTTACGACTTTTTCAATCATAATCTGATTTGCAATTGAACTCCAACCAAACCGAACCGAACCAAACGAAATGACACCAAACATAACCAAAGAACACGCACACCCACATCACACATCTACATATTTGGTTGTGTGCATATTTTCCAGACTGTGTACGTACTAGAAACACATATAAATTAACATTTAAAATATGCATACAAACAAATGCATATGTATGTATATAGAGTTACAATCAGAAGCATTGCAAAAACAACATCTGACTACAACAGAACCGAAAAAAGATGTTAGGTGGGTTCGAGTTTTTGAAATTACTTTTGTACCGAAATTATTACATTTAATTATATTACTTAATTAGATGTGAATGTTACTAATATTTAATTGTAATATCAATGAATTACACACACCCACAAAAATATTTGTTTTTGGTTGTCTAGTGTTTTAGAACGGATTTTAGTTGTACTTGGGCTGCTGAATCTAAATATGAAATTAGTTTTATCTACCACCTCTGTGTCCGAGACCTGAACACTTTTTTTGTGTAGGTTGAGGAATAATATTTCATGCAAGCAAAACGAAAAATTTTTGTGGCAAAGTAATTTTTTACTTTTTTTAATTCCAATATTCATCGAAGGTACATTTAGTAATTGAACAATATTTTTTAAAGTACAGTCCCGATAGAGTCTTGCTACCCTTTAAATTAAAGAAAATTATGCTATTAAATAAGTAATACTTTTAAATTTTGAGGGCTCAAAATGTTGGCAGTATTATTTTCGAGTAGATACTGTGGTTCACTAACTGTCGTTAAAACAATTAGAAAAAATTGGTTTCGTTTAAAAAAAAAAATGTTGCTGGCACGAAAAACCCGTAAAAAAATCGCCAAAAAATTTGTTCCGCTTTTTGAAAGCTAGCATCCCAACAAGTAAACCATGCCTGTTTAATAAAAACATATGGATAAATATAAAAATTATGACCCATATTGCAAAGTAAGAGAAATTAAAAACAAGTAAGAACGTTTCAGTCGGGTAAACCGACTGAATGTAATATATAATATTACACAAATCTGTTAACTTGTGTGGGAGGTACCAGAAGGGGTTTAACAAATTCACCTATTATTCGGTTAACATTAGATGCTTTAAATACATTGCACTATGCCGAATTATAAGGGTTTATGTGCACTTGTATATTAATGTTTTGAGCTATTCAATTTTAGTATGATTTGGTCATTTTGTGTGGAAGGTGCAAAAAGGGGCGTGGTAATAACGCCCATTTTTCTCACGACTGTAGGTACTATAACATCATTACAAGTCTATGTATGCACTCGTATTTAAGTTGTCAGCTGTTAACTTTTTAGCAAAATGGACCATTTGTGTGGGAGGTACCAAATGGGGCTGTGCAACGATGCCCATTTTTTACCAGACTTTAGGCACAATTAAAACATTATACTGTACAAAATTTCAAGTATTGTTATACACTTTTATGAAAGTTATAAGCTGTTAACTTTTGGTGAATAATTTTAAATTTGTGTAGGAGGTACCAACATGGGCGTAGCAACTTAATTTTTCTCAAGGTAATAATGACTAATAAGTTAATACTATGTGTGGAATTTCAGAAGATTCGAATGAGTAGTATAGAATTAAAAAAATAATCAATATTTCACCACATTTTAACCCTTTGTGGGGGAGGTACTAGAAGGAGTTGACCAATATGGCCCATGTGCGAACTTAGCCGGGGATAGAAAAAATATTACTACATACCAAATTTAAGTCAATCGGTTGCATCTTTCGAGAATTACTGTGCACACCAGCCAGCAGACAGACGGACGGAATAATATTAAAAACGACTATATAATACCCTACACCTCCCTAACAATGCGATAAGGGACATTGCGATAATAATTTGGAATAATTGGTAAATGGGTAAGAACATATGTATGTGGATATATCTAATTCTGAACCGATAATCGCTAAATTAAGCAATATTCGTTCCTGAATTGGAAAAACATCTTTCTGGAGAATTTTGTAATGATCGGAAGTAAAGTATATAAATCTGAATCGATTTTCCCTGAATACTCATTCATGTAAAATAGCAACCTCTTTCTGTCAAATTTCGTACTGATCGGATATAAAATACACTCTCTACAGCGCTTAGGTGTCAAATCGGGGCTAACATATATATGGGGGCTATATCTAAATCTGAACCGATTTTCTCCGAATTTGGCAGTATTGCTTGTGTAATAAGAAACCTCTTTCTGCCGAATTTCGTACTGTTCGGATATAAAATACAGTTTCTACATCGCTTACATATCAAATCAGGGGTAGCATATATAGGGTGATCCAAGTAGAGATACTTTTTTCAATAGCCTTCAATAGCCGAAGAGCACGAAACACATTCCTCACAGGACGTGAATTTTCGTAATAAAGTTGAACGATTTGTAAACGTTGTTCAGGCGTAAGTCTTTCCATGATGAAATGCCAAACAATACTTAACAAAAATAACATGACAGCATGGCACGACTCACACGTGATCTGTCAAAAAAATGCTATTGAAAAAGTATCTCTACTTGGATGACCCTATATATGGGGGCTATATCTAAATCTGAACCGATTTCCCCAAAATTTTTTATTGTCTCTACGTGTATCACGAGACTACTCTCTGTCAATTTTTGTACAAATCGGTTCAAAAATGTTGCTTATACAGTGCATGTGTATATGCCAAATCGGAGGTACATATATATGGGAGCTATATGTAAATCAGAACCGATTTTCACCAAATTCAATAGGGATCGTCCTTGGGCCTAAAGAAAGATATGTGCAATGTTTCGTTGAGATCGGACCATAATTGCGACCTGTACTTTGATTACAAAAATACATCTACAGACAGACGGACAGGCGGCCAGACAGACGGGCATAGTTAAATCGGCTCAGAAAATGATTACAATCGATCGGTATAATAAATAATGGGTCTATCTCTCCTTCTTTTGGGTGTTACAAACAAGTACACAAAGTCATAATACTTTGTATCACAGTGTGGTGTAGGGTATAAAAAATAAGTTTCACAACAACAAAAACCAGTAAGGAAAGGCGGGCGGGGCCGACTATATAATTCCCTACACCACTCTCGAAATATTGAATAACTCTGATATATAAATTTTGTAATTCATGTATAAATTGTTTGTAATTTACTTTTGGGACATTTTATACTTAAATAATACCCTGTACCACTGTGTGGTGTAGGATATAAAAACGATTGGATCTAAAGAGCCAAATCGGATGAAACATATATATGGGAGCTATAGCTAAATCTTTACCGATTTTCTTGAAATTCAACAATGTTTGTTCATGGATCAAGAAACTCTACCATTCTAAATTTCAAAACGATTGGATGTAAAATACAGCTTCTATTGGACTAAATGGCCAAATCGGACGAAACATATATATGGGAGCTATAGCTAAATCTTAACCGATTTTCTTCAAATTCGGCAATGTTGGTTCATGGATCAAGAAACTCTACCATTCTAAATTTCAAAACGATTGGATGTAAAATACAGCTTCTATTGGACTAAAGGGCTAAATCGGACGAAATATATATATGGGAGCTATATCTAAATCTGAACCGATTTCAACCAAATTCAATAGCGATCTTAACAGCTGCGAAATACTCTAAACTGCAAAATTTCAGAACGATCGGAGTGAAATTGCGACCTGTCGCCGACGAACAACTTTACATGGACAGACGGACGGACGCACGGACGGACAGACAGACTTAAATCGACTCAGCTAGTGATTCTGAGTCGATTGGTATACTTTAAGGTGGGTCTAGCTGTGTTATTTTCAGGTGTTACAAACATCTGCCGTGAAACAAACTTATAATACCCTGTACCACAGTGTGGTGTAGGGTATAATAAAATCTAATAGTGATTTCTTTTTCAGAAAAAAAAGTTGCCACGTCGACGTGGAATCCTAAACAATATTTACCGCTGTTTTGTCGAAGTAATGTAGTCCCTCGAATTTAAATAAACACCAATTTGAAAATTTCCAAAATGTTTTAAAGAAGTTCAGTTTTCGGGAAAATGACAAATAAAATGCTGGACTTTTTCCTGAAACAAAAACGACATAAGTGTAATTTAAGAAGAATATTTAATATACCTAATATTTGTTTGTTTGTATATTAATACGAAATGTAGGATATTTCACTATATACCACCCTCATGTACATCCCCTCGTTTGAACATCAATATAAATTTAAATGTACATAATGTTAATGTTTTGCAATGTTTTATGTTTTTATTCCATTTTTTACAATTCATTCGGATTCGGTTTGATTTTACGGGATGAATGAGGTTTCCCAGATTGGTAAATAAAGATTGTGGCAAAGCTTTGTCAAGGCACCCCCACAACACATCATTACAGTCTCCTCATTTAGAAAATATACAAATAGAATATACATGTATATATATGACGATAGAACTACGCACAGAAACGGTATGTCTAAATGTTAAACTGAGCGTTGGGTCTTTGGCTCCGAAACAGGGGAATGTATGGCAGGCTGAATGTGTGCGCGCATTGATGTGCAATTCCACGGCACAATCATAGAGTTTTATATTGACGGCGATGGTATGTAAAGAAGGGGGAAATTTTAATGGGTATATTTCAGATGGCTGCAAGAAGGGTTAATTATTTGTTTGTTGGTCTACAAACAAATAATAACAAGAATATGAAGAACTGCATTGAATTAAAAATTATGATCCATTTAGGAGAAAGTGCAGTGTTGGCAATCTTTCACGTACAGCTTTATCGAAATACCGGTTGTGGAAACGGAATAACTCAATTAAGGAAGACAATTTAAAATATTTCGTTTCGTCAGTAGGATACTCTCCTGGCTTTAGATCATCTATGCCTCTATTATGTACTATAGAATGCAAAGATTTATAAAAATTCAATGCTTGACAGCTCAGCTCCTCGTATAGCTATTTTACCGATGCTACTCCGATCATTCAGCGAGGTTTTTAAAATATAAATACGAGTACTATTGCAATACTCTAGAGGGTCAAGAAAAATAAATTAATTTAAAAGGTTGTCGATTTTATTATACGAGTATATGTGATATGATTTCTTAAAAAAAAACACACTTATTGTTAAAAAAATGCAAAAGTTTTTTATTTAATGTGAATTACAATCGATACAATTAAGTTCTAAATAAAACGTCATTCAAATGACCTCCACGTTTTCTTCTGCAAGAACGAATTCAATGAACCCAATTTTCGAGCACCTTTTCCACTAAATCAAGTTGTATGTCATGAACGGCACGTTCAATATTGACTTGTGAAGCTTGAAGAGAGTCTGGTTTATTTCGAAAGACCAATGACTTCAAATAACCCCACAAGAAATAGTCTAATGGTGTTAAGTCACAACTTCTTGGAGGCCATTCAATATCACAATTTCTTGAAATAATCGAATCTCCAAACTTTTCTCGCAACAATTCAATTGTTTCGTTTGCTGTGTGGCAGGTAGCCACGATCGACAAGGTCGTAGGTCGACTGGAAAGCGTTTTTTTTTTTGGATTTAAAAACAATGGACTTAGTATCATTTTCAAATGAGAACGGAAAGTTTATTTTTGCTCTAGCTCCTTAACTGTACGTCGGATCGGGAATCAATCAATGGCAAAAAGATAGCTCTTAATGAAAGCAAAAATATCAAGGTCGTAGGTCGACTGGAAGGTGTTTTTTGGATTTAAAAAAAATTGACTTAGCGCACGAGAACGATTATTTTGATAATAAAACTGAATAATTTGTAAACGTTGTTCTTGCGTATATCTCTCCATAATGAAATTGTAAACACTACTGAATACAATGAAAAACAAATTACAGATCATGACATAGTACAAATGGCCGAAACGTCACTTCAATATCATATCATCCCTATTGGAAAACACGTTACTTTTTTAACTGAAACGAAACCAATTATTCCAAACTATTGCGGGTACACTACACTGTGTACAGCAATATTTTGTATGTGCAGGAATCGAAGTCATAAGCCGTTAACTTTTTGTGCAAGATGGTCCATTTGTATGGGAGGTACCAAGGGGCGTGTTAATAATGGCCATTTCCCACGGGACTATAGGTACTGTAAAGACATTACATTCAACAACATTTTAAGTATTTCTATGGACGCACTCCTAGTTATAAACAGTTGATTTTTTGTGCAAAATGGTCCATTTGTGTAGGAGTTACCAACAGGGGCGTGGCAACTTCGCCCATTTTTCTCAAGTAAAAAACAAATGCTATATATGGAATTGTGAAAGATTCTTATCAGTAGTATGAAAGTTGTGGGATAATCAATATTTCCCTAAATTTTGACCGCTCGGGAGAGAGTTACTTGAAGGAGTGGACCAACATATCTTTGAACTTAGCCTGAGATAGAAAACGATATTGACATATACCAAATTCGTGTGCACCAGCCAGAGAGACAGGCTGACATTGATCCTGTCGAAAGCTATCGTGCACACCTACCAGATAGACAGACGGACAGGCTGACGGACATTGCTCAAATGGCCCAAAATGGATTTCCGTCAAATGTTCTTGGAGTCTCTCAGGTTACTCCATCGATGTCTTACACTTTTGGCCCCCGTTCACAATAGTGGGGGTATACAAACCGGATTATGTTGAAATTATCTCATTTCTACGGAAAGTGTTTTTCTGCAAATATGCATTATTGTCTTCGTTAGGATGCTAACATTGATTTTTAAAATTTTATTTTCATGAGCTCAAAAAATATTGTCCTTCTTAAAAATCATTCAAAAAATTAAGGATAAAATAATTTAAATCCCACAAATTAATAATAAATGAATAATTCTTAAAAACTTGTATAAAAAATAGAAAAAAATATTTCGCTAAAATATTCCCAGACATTTTAGGCAAACCTCGTACCTCATCCTCCCCCTCTTCCCACCAAAATTCATTCGTTCGTTCGTTGTGTTCGTTTTTGTTGTGTTCATTGTACCGTTAAATATTTATTTATTATTTTGATTTGATTTGATTTCGTATTAAATAATTTGCTCTTGCCTAATTTCCATAATTTGTTCGACAATGCATAAAAAATTTAGCTTTCAGTGGGAGCAAAAAACAGGAATTATTGATTGATTGGCATTTGCTTGGATGGTATTTTGGACGGTATTTGGAATTTTGTATTTCGAAATTCATATTAAAGACCGGCATTTCCCATTCAATTCGTTCAAGAGCAATCGTTCGCATTTTTGTTTCCACCTTTTCTAGGAGAACACATTTTGGGTATTTGGGTGTTAGGCTTCGTCTGATTGTTGATATGGTTTAGGGGTGGGGAGATGATATGAGGGGGGTTTCCCGTAAAAGTTGTGTCCTTGTGAGCCGGTGTTTGTACATGAGTTTGCCTTCTTACAGAGGCTTCTGTCTGTGTTGTACGTACATATGTATTTGCCGGGGATGTTCGAACTACATTATTATATATACATCGGCAAGTAGCAACCAGGAAGCAGAAACCAGAAACCAAGAGCCAAGATCCCAGTGCCGCATTTATATTCATGGAGATGCTGTCTAACATGTATTCATGTCGGACATTTAAAATCAAATAAGAATACATCTTATTGAGTTATGTGTAGTTAACTCAGTTCGGAAGAAACATACATGTGTATGTAGGTAGATACGCATGTTCATACACAGTGGGAGGCAGTGGGACCAAATGTGATGCAAGGCAAAACAAATATTGTTTTATATCAGATGGAGTAGCTAATTTATAGAAACGATTAATTCTTTATTTTGCTCCTAGGACGACCCCTATTGAAATTTGTGAAAATCGGGTAAAATGTAGATGTAACTATCATATATGTATATAGGTATATATTTTATATGAGCTATAATTTCATTGCGATTTTCATGAAATTTTGTTAGAGAATCAAGCAGCAGAGGCAGATATATGCATAATATATATTGTTAGCTTACTATAGAACATATCATGTAAAAATCAGATAAAAAAAACAAGTATATATGGATTGAGTTCGGCCATGCCGAATACCCTCCACCATGGATCGGGCATTGCGGTACATATTTGGAATAATAGGTTGCGTTTCAGTTAACAAAATACTTATCTCCACCTTCATATCAAGGCTTATTCCAAGGAGGAGATGTTGGAGATGTTGATCATAATAAACTAAATCTGAAACGATAACTTAAAAAGCGCAGTAGTCTTCTTTAATAGACCATGAATCGCAAGACACAAAAAAATTTGACTATACATAATCTAAACAGATTTTCATCAACTTTAATCAAAAACCTAATTTCTGCAAAATAATATAAATATTGGACGTAAAATACAGTTTCAATTGCGCTTAAATACTTAATAGGTAGGAACGTAGTATTACTAAATCTGAACCAGCCATTACTAAATCTGAACCGATTATCCCCAGTATAAGCATTATTAGCATAGCTTAAGAAATTTCTCTATGCCAAATGTTGCAATGATCGAAAGTAATGTGCAACTTATATTGCGCTTTGATATCAAATCGGGGGAACATATATATGGGGGCTATATCTAAATCTGAAACGATTATCCTCAAATTTATTTCCAAGTGTATTTAGAGACTTCTTAGTGTCAATTTTGTTCACATCAGATAAAAAAAGATGCTTATACAGTGCATATCTGTACATATATATGGGAGCTATATGTAAGCCTGAAGAGATTTTGACAAATTTTAATAGGTATTGTCCTTGGGCAAAAAAAGAGAACTGTGCACGGACCAAAATCGCCTTTTTTGATATGTTTGAACCGAAAGAAAATATATTTGGAACACAAATTTTTAAATATTATATATTTCTTAGCAAATTAATTTTATTTGAAAATCAATAAAATATATTTGGAATGCATATATTAATATATTACAACAAAATATATTTGCAAACTAAATTTCTCAAATAAAATATGTGTTTATTTACAAAAAAATATTGTCTAGGAATTTTTCTAAATATTTATTTAAAAAAAATTCTAAAACTTTTGTTGACTTTTTCGATTTTCAGTTTTAGTTTTTCCTTGGATTCAAATTGTACCTCCCAGTTATGATACCATATGCAGCATTAACTTCTGCTTTAAATCAATCATTTAAAATTTCTGTGTATACCAAGTCATCATTAGTTGTCATTCGTCCAAGTATTTTATATTGATCCAATATTATACGATTTCAATTATTATTATTTATTATTTTTACGAACATTAAAAATGGAACATTGAATTACACTAAAATTTAACACAATTTAGGTATTTTCTGAATACTTAAATGCAAATAAATATTTGTTTCGGAAATAATAGTCTCAAATAAGAACATATTGGGATGTAAACAAAAACTTGTGTAGAACAACATCTGCCCAAATATGTAATTTTTGTGTGTGCTGAAAATTATGTGTTTAGAGTGTATCCTAAACACATATATGTTTCAAGCCGTATATGTTTGGGACAATATTCTACAGAAGCTATTTTTTTTCAGCGTGTGCTAAATTTCATCACAATCGGACCATAAATACGACCTGCACTTTGATTACAGAGATACATCTACAGACAGACGGACAGACTGACGGACATGGTTTACTCGACTCAGAAAGTTATTCCAGGTCGATCAGTATCATAAACGATGGTATCACAAACATATTCTGTTGGAAATATACATAGGTTTAGGGTACACTCCAAATATAAAATATTTGACAAGCACAACGTTATATGTTTAGGGGGATGCCTTTCTAAACAAAGTTATGTTTTCATCTTAATTATTTATTCGATACGATTGCATTTTTAATTTTTAAATATTCCAAATTGTGTTTGGTGTTTATCCGTCAACCCAATCAAAAGTTATTCACAAAACAGTACAGGTCATTCGATTTGCATTATAAAGCAATTCCACACAAATTAAAAAAATTCTTCACATCTCTCCTGAAAAACTACCTTTTTGCACTTAGCATAGTTTAGAGAGGAGGTATCAGTTTGCATTTAAATATTTTGGCAATGTACCGATGCCTTAATCTAAAGGAAAGTTTTCAGTTTTTTTTTTAGAAATTTAAGATTAAGCTATTTTGATATTTAAATTTAATTTTTTAGAAATTTCATATGTTTTTAACCTTCTAGGAAAAATCTAGGAACAAATAAAACTAAAAATCGACAAAGTCAGCAAAGTTTTAACATTTTGTTAAATAAAGTGTATATGGATACATTCTTAAACAATGTCTCTGTTTGTTTGTAAACACATATTTTATTTGTGACAGTCAGTTCGCAAATATATTTTGTTGTAATCTGTTAATATATGCATTCCAAACAAAATTTCTTGATTTTCAAATAAAATGTATTTGTTGAAAAAAATATAATATTTAATTTTTTTTCCAAATATACACGAAGAAACAAGCCGTAAACAAAAAATATTTAAGAGCAAAACTTAAATGAAATATATTTTGGTGCAAATATTTTATATTTACGTCCCGAAAAATATGTTTAAATATCTCCTTTATCAATATTATTTTTTCGGATTTTCAGTGCAGTTTATCTTAAAAACGGGGAAGTATTTGATTAGGTTACAGAATCTTTATTTCTGACTTATAGAAAAAAGTTAATGTTTCCAAAAATAATATATTTCCAGCAAATATACTACCAAAACGATTTTTTTCGCTAGGGTACTTTCTCGATATCTGCTCTAACAAGGCGGTGTGGGGTATCATATAGTCGACTCTGTCCAACTTTAGTTCTTCTATAAATTTTTTGTATACGCCGCTTTAGCCAAGGAGTGTTTATCCACGCTGAAAAAAATCGTTGATGAAGTACCAAACATATTCTGCTTCAAATATAACAAAGTTAAGGGTACACTTGAAACATATTATATTTAGCACACACAAATATATTTGGGAAGATGTTGTTCTAAACAAATCTTTGTTTCCGCCCTAATATATTTCATTTGCATTTAACTACTCAGAAAATATATCAATACCTTAATTCTAAAACAAGTTTTCTGTTTTACAGTAATTCGGCGGTACTTTTTTCAGAAATTTGAAATTTTCGTTAAATTCCTTTATGATTGAAATTATACATTGCTTGATGGATTGATAACAAATGAAGACTTGGTATAAATAGATATTAAAAACAGGTAAGAAAGTTCAGTCGAGTAAACCGGCTTACGAATTACCTCACCTCCAGTCTCCAAAAATATTCGTAAATTTATTAATGTTTTTGGTTTTGTTCGACCTTTTGGTGTAGATTATTCCATTTAAAAATTATTCAAACTTCAGGTCTGGTTTTTTAAAAATTTTAATCACCCTTATCGGGAATAGAATTCCACGCGGAATTTGTTCCCTTTTCAATGAGCAATTTAGGGAACAAATTCCGTGTGGATTTTTATTCCCGATAAGGGTGAATATTTATTTATTTAATTTTTTTCGGAATTATCGTTGAATTCCTTCATCAGGGATCAATTAAGTTATTTCGTGTTTAATTTATTGCAGAATATGAGAAAAATCGCTTATGAATATAAATAATCGTAAAATTCCTTTATAACGGGTTTTCCAATAGGGATGATATGATTTTGAAGTGAAGTTTCGGTCATTTGTAATATATCACGATCTGCCATTTGTTTATTTGTTTATCATTGTATTCAGTAGTGTTTACAATTTCATCTGATTCATATCAGAGATATACGCAAGAACAACGTTTACAAATTATTCAGTTTTATTATCAAAATAATCGTTCTTCAATTGCAACTTTTCTGCGCTAAGTCAATTTTTTTAGAAATAAAAAAAGAACACTTTCCAGTCGACCTGCGACCTTGACACCCATGAAAAATATTTTAGCTCTCGTTAAGAGATATCTTTTTGCCATTGACCGATAGAGCAAAAATAAACTTTCCGTTCACATTTGAAAATGATGCTACGTAAATTTAAATTGAATTGTTGCGAGAAAAGTTTGGAGATTCGATTATTTCAAGAAATTGTGATATTGAATGGCCTCCATGAAGTTGTGATTTAACACCATTAGACTATTTCTTGTGGGGTTATTTGAAGTCATTGGTCTTTCGAAATAAACCAGACTCTCTTCAAGCTTTACAAGACAATATTGAACGTGCCATTAACTTGATTTAGTGGAAAAAGTGCTCGAAAATTGGGTTCATCGAATTCGTTCCTGCAGAAGAAATCGTGGAGGCCATTTGAATGACGTTTTATTTAGAACTTAATTGTATCGATTGTACTTAACATTAAATAAAAAATCGTTTGAATTTCCTTAACAATAAGTGTGTTTTTTTTTAAAGAAATCATACCACTCTTATTGAAAAACCCTATACTTTTTGGATTGGCAACTAATGATGACGATGTTATTGCTTCTTAAGTAAATCATTTTAAATTGTATGATATTACTCGTAATCTATGAAAAATTATATATTTAATTCAAAAAATCTGTAGAGTATTGGAAAGCTTTTTTAAACAAAACATATTTGGAGAAATTCTTAAACAATAACTTTATTTGTATATAAACACAAGTTTTATTGGAGAAAATAAGTTTGCAAATATATTATGTTATAATATATAAATTTATACCTGCGTTACAAATAAATGTTATTGATTTTCAAATAAAATTTATTTGGTCAGAAATTTATAATTCTTAAAAAAGTGTGTTCCAAATATACTTTTTTTCGATTATAACATTTCAAAAAAAGCCAATCGGTTACTCCTTTTGAGAGCTCAGAAATTATATCAATATCTAAATTTTAAGACAAGTGTTATGTTTTTTACTAAATCAAGAATATTTTTTTTGGAAATCTTAAATGTTCGTAAAATTCCTTTATAATTGAAATCGTATAGACAGAAGATGGGTTGGAATAAAGATTAATTAAAAATTAGTGCTTTAAACAAATGTCATTGCTATTTCTATGCCATTTTAAATTATTCGGTATAACTCGAAGTCAATTAAAAATCAAAAATTTAATTCGAAAATTTTTAACGTTTTGAAAATCTTTATTCAACAAAATATATTTGAAAAATTTTCCTAACAAAGATCTTTTTTGTATATAAACACATATCTTATTTGAGAAAATTAATTTGCATTATATGCATGTTATAATATTTTATAAATTTTATTGATTTTAAAATAAAATTTATTTCCTCAGAAATATAAAATGTTAAAAAATTTGTGTTCCAAATATATTTTCTTTCATTTCAAACATATCATAAATCATAAAGAGAATCAACATTTCACAAAATGTTAAGCCTTTTGTGGGAGGTACGGGACCAATGTGGCCCGTTTCGAACCTGAGATAGGAACAAATATTATCACATACCAAATTTGAAGTCAATCCGTTTCTCCATTCAAGAGTTATCATGCGATCCACACAGACGGACAGACGAACAGACAGATGGACAGACATACGGACGGACATTGCTCAAATGACTTAATATTGCCCTAAACAAATTTCCGTCGAACATACTTGGGGTCCTAGGCCAATGTGTTACACTTTTTGTAGCAAATGAAATATACCCGTGTCACACTAAGTTAAATTCAAACCTGACCTATTTCCATCAATTAGAAAATGGCAGTAGAACATGTCTACAAATAATCTCAGTGTTTGATTTAATTCAATCAATTCAAAAAATGCATATGCTCTATTTTAGTACATATGCCAAATATGATTGAATTTAAAACGGTGATACATTGTTTCAAATTGTTATTCTTTTGAGTTGAAAATGTTCCACAAAAATTTAATTCCTCATTTTCAAAAACGAATAACTTATTTGTGCTGACTTAAAGTGCATTAAATCGAATCCCATAAAATGTTTATATCCATTTTCCCAAGGCGTAAAGGGAGTCCCTCTAGCCCAGACGAACATGGCCCGCATCTTCCCAATTTGATTGCCATAAAAGACACAATTTTCTTTGCTATTCCAGTCATACATATTAATTTTAAAGATCCACTGTTTTTTATTTACGTTTTTAGGGGATATCATAAATAAAAAAATCTCATTTAAACGAAATACTTTGCCCATTACACACACATTTCATGCAATTCTGTAAAACGTAAAACAACATTTGACGTTTCCGTAGGGTTCGATTCGCATTCATATGTGTGTGTGTGTGTCTATGTGCCAGTGTCTTTACTGGTGGTCTCGTTTCTCAGTTCTCGTCTCATGAACTTCACATTTCACGCACTGTATGGCATGACACAGTAGCTGCAGCTCCATCACCGGCTCCGGCTCTGACAAAGGCAACAGCACAGATAACAAGAAAATCAATCTTTTAACGTAAAAATAATAAATTTTTAAAAGTATTTGCATATCCCAGCGAGATTGGAGTGGCAGTAAATTTATATTTTTTGCTCACAACCGAAAGTCAGTCGGTTCAAGCGACCCCAGTAGTAAGAATAAATGTTACATCGCTCCGCATCATCCATCCTTCGTGCCCCCATCCCTTCGTGCCGTATGGGCACGGAAATTTTGTAGGCCAGAGACATAACATCAACGGATGGTGGATGCGTCCACCCACATACATTGATCCCCTCACACATCCTCATGAAACCACACTCAGACGGCCGACGCAGGGACGAAAGGTATGACCCTCAGACTCACACATGCACGAGTATGTACCATAGAAAATGTATGTAAGTATGTATATATGCATGACGTCCATCCATCCGTCTGCTCGTTTGTCTGTTACGTGCACATACTCGTATATTAATGCTCGAATATAGAATGGTACAGTTCATACTTCAATATCTCAATATTGTGCATAAAATATACATGAAATGGGTGAAATTACATCTACTTTTACTCTGTCTCACACACACACACATAAACATACATGCACAGTCCCAGCTTTGCAAACCACATTCACATGTGTATTTGGACGAATGTCTGTCTGTCCGGCCGTCCGTCTGTCTGTGTGGGTCTGCTGGAAAAATATGAAACGGAAAAAAACTTTGTAACAACAAACAATCAGACTTGGCGTTGGCATTAACAATATGCAAAATTCATGTTAAAATATCGGAAAATATACTTTTTAACAATTTTTTTCATTCATTCTTTCCTCTTTTTGTTTGGAAAAGGTAAATAAGTCCGCATACCATTTATATGCATCTTGACAATCAGACGACAGAGCAAAATACAGTGGTCTGTCTGTAGACTTTGTTGAGTAGATTCGATTGGGGGTTCTTTTTATACCCTACACCACACTGTGGTACAGGGTATTATGACTTTGTGCATTTGTTTGTAACACCCAAAAGGAGAAGAGATAGACCCAACGTTTATTATACTGATCGACTTGTAATCACTTTCTGAGTCGATTGAGCTATGTCCGTCTGTCTGTCTGTCTGTCTGTAGATGTATTCTTGTAATCAAAGTACAGGTCGCAATTATGGTCCGATCTCAACGAAACTTTACACATAAATAAAATTAAAATAATCAGATCACCTGATAAACCCCTGCCTTCGAAGAAGGCGAATTTCTGGCGAATTTCATACTGATCGGATATAAAATAACATTTTTACAGCGCTTACACTTCAAATCGGGGGTAACGTATATATGGGGGCTATATCTAAATCTGAACCGATTCCTTCCAAATTTAGCAGCGTTTATTCAAATAACAGGAAACCTCCTTCTGCCGAATTTCAGACTGATCGGATATAAAATAAAGTTTTTACAGCGCTTACATGTCAAATCTGGGGGCTATATCTAAATCTGAACCGATTTCAACCAAATTCAATAGTGATCGTCCTTGGGCCAAAGAAAACATATGTGTTAAGTTTCGTCGAGATCGGACCATAATTGCGACCTGTACTTTGATTACAAGAATACATGCACAGATAGACGGACAGACGGACAGACGGACAGACAGACGGACATAGCTAAATCAACTCAGAAAGTAATTCTAAGTCGATCGGTATAATAAACGATGGGTCTATTTCTTCTCCTTTTGGTTGTTACAAACAAATGCACAATGTTATAATACCATGTACCACAGTGTGGTGTAGGGTATAAATATTTATAAAAATCGCCAAAATGTTTTCTGATCCATTTTTGGAAAAAATTTATAGATTAATGTATAAATTATGAGCCACATTGTAAAATTAAAACCAGTAAGGAAAGGCAGAAAGTCGGGCGGGCCGACTATATAATACCCTACACCTCCCTAACAATGCGATAAGGGCCATTGCGATAATAATTTGGAATAATTGGTAAATGGGTAAGAACATATACATATATGTGGATATATCTAATTCTGAACCGATAATCGCTAAATTAAGCAATATTCGTTCCAAATAAGGAGAAACAGATATATGGAGGTTATATATAAATCTGAACCGATTTCTCCCTGAATACTCATTCATGTAAAATAGAAACCTCTTTCTGTCGAATTTTATACTGATCGGATATAAACCAGTAAGGAAAGGCAGAAAGTCGGGCGGGGCCGACTATATAATACCCTACACCTCCCTAACAATGCGATAAGGGCCATTGCGATAATAATTTGGAATAATTGGTAAATGGGTAAGAACATATATATGTGGATATATCTAATTCTGAACCGATAATCGCTAAATTAAGCAATATTCGTTCCTAAATTGAGAAACATCTTTCTGGAGAATTTTGTAATGATCGGAAGTAAAGTACAACTTCTATAGCGCTTTGTAAAAAAATCAGGAGGAACATATATATGGAGCTTTCTGTCGAATTTCGTACTGATCGGATATAAAATACAGTCTCTACAGCGCTTGAATGTCAATCAGTGCTTTTTTATGTGGGACCATTATTTCTGCAACTAAGTTTTATTTCCATTTAAGTATTCAGAAGAATTTTTTTTTATGTGTGTGAAGATAAATACGTATTTAACTAGCGAAGACACAAACCCTAATATGAAAATTAAAAGTCGGGGTATTTGAGGAAAATTAGGTTTTTCTCGAAAACTAGAGCGTATTTTAAAGTGAAATTAAGTTACCATGGTAAAAACATATCATTTTGTTTAAAAAAATTACCATCTGACCTAGAGGGCATATAGAATAGATTTGATAACTAGGGAACCTCGGAAGAAAATATATGACCATATCTGGAAAGAAAGAAGCCCTAGGAAGGCTCTATCGACCCATGTATAGCGTTTTTCCCAAATCAATTTCAGGCTCCCAAATACGTCCTTCCAAAAATGGCCCATTTTGATGGGAATTTATGGAGAGGAGCAGTGGCCACAACTGGAAGATGGGACTATGTACCGACAAGGCCTGCATACTGAAAGAAGCCCTAGGAAGGCTCTATCGACCCACATATAGCGTTTTTCCCAAATCAATTTCAGGCTCCCAAAAACGTCATTCCAAAATGGCCCATTTTTTTGGGAATTTCTGGAGAGGAGCAGTGGCCACAACTGGAAGATGGGACTATGTACCGACAAGGCCTGCATACTGAAAGAAGCTCTAGGAAGGCTCTATCGACCCATATATAGCGTTTTTCCCAAATCAATTTCAGGCTCCCAAAAACGTCATTCCAAAATGGCATATTTTGACGGGAATTTCTGGAGAGGAGCTGTGGCCACAACTGGAAGATGGGACTATGTACCGACAAGGCCTGCATACTGACAGAAGCCCTAGTAAGGCTCTATCGACCCACATATAGCGTTTTTCCCAAATCAATTTCAGGCTCCCAAAAACGTCATTCCAAAATGACCCATTTTTATGGGAATTTCTGTAGAGGAGCAGTGACCACAGCTGGAAGATGGGACTATGTACCGACAAGGCCTGCATACTGAAAGAAGCCCTATAGAGGCTCTATCGACCCATATATAGCGTTTTTCCCAAATCAATTTCAGGCTCCCAAATACGTCCTTCCAAAAATGACCCATTTTGATGGGAATTTCTGGAGAGGAGCAGTGGCCACAACTGGAAGATGGGACTATGTACCGACAAGGCCTGCATATTGAAAGAAGCCCTAGGAAGGTTCTATCGACCCACATATAGCGTTTTTCCCAAGTCGATTTCAGGCTCCCAAAAACGTCATTCCAAAATGGCCCATTTTTATGGGAATTTCTGGAGAGGAGCAGTGGCCACAACTGGAAGATGGGACTATGTACCGACAAGTCCTGCAGACTTAAAGAAGCCCTAGGAAGGCTCTATCGACCCATGTATAGCGTTTTTCCCAAATCAATTTCAGGCTCCCAAAAACGTCTTTCCAAAATGGCCCATTTTGATGGGAATTTCTGGAGAGGAGCAGTTGCCACATTTGGGTCAGTTGGGTCAGGAGCAGTTGCCACATTTGAGGAGTTGGGTCGATAGAGCCTTACTAGGGCTTCTGTCAGTATGCAGGCCTTGTCGGTACATAGTCCCATCTTCCAGTTGTGGCCACAGCTCCTCTCCAGAAATTCCCGTCAAAATATGCCATTTTGGAATGACGTTTTTGGGAGCCTGAAATTGATTTGGGAAAAACGCTATATGTGGGTCGATAGAGCCTCTCTAGGGCTTCTTTCAGTATGCAGGCCTTGTCGGTACATAGTCCCATCTTCCAGCTGTGGTCACTGCTCCTCTACAGAAATTCCCATCAAAATGGGTCATTTTGGAATGACGTTTTTGGGAGCCTGAAATTGATTTGGGAAAAACGCTATATGTGGGTCGATAGAGCCTTACTAGGGCTTCTGTCAGTATGCAGGCCTTGTCGGTACATAGTCCCATCTTCCAGTTGTGGCCACTGCTCCTCTCCAGAAATTCCCATAAAAATGGGCCATTTTGGAATGACGTTTTTGGGAGCCTGAAATTGATTTGGGAAAAACGCTATATGTGGGTCGATAGAGCCTTCCTAGGGCTTCTTTCAATATGCAGGCCTTGTCGGTACATAGTCCCATCTTCCAGTTGTGGCCACTGCTCCTCTCCAGAAATTCCCATCAAAATGGGCCATTTTTGGAAGGACGTATTTGGGAGCCTGAAATTGATTTGGGAAAAACGCTATATATGGGTCGATAGAGCCTTCCTAGGGCTTCTTTCAGTATGCAGGCCTTGTCGGTACATAGTCCCATCTTCCAGCTGTGGTCACTGCTCCTCTACAGAAATTCCCATCAAAATGGGTCATTTTGGAATGACGTTTTTGGGAGCCTGAAATTGATTTGGGAAAAACGCTATATGTGGGTCGATAGAGCCTTACTAGGGCTTCTGTCAGTATGCAGGCCTTGTCGGTACATAGTCCCATCTTCCAGTTGTGGCCACAGCTCCTCTCCAGAAATTCCCGTCAAAATATGCCATTTTGGAATGACGTTTTTGGGAGCCTGAAATTGATTTGGGAAAAACGCTATATATGGGTGGATAGAGCCTTCCTAGAGCTTCTTTCAGTATGCAGGCCTTGTCGGTACATAGTCCCATCTTCCAGTTGTGGCCACTGCTCCTCTCCAGAAATTCCCATAAAAATGGGCCATTTTGGAATGACGTTTTTGGGAGCCTGAAATTGATTTGGGAAAAACGCTATATGTGGGTCGATAGAGCCTTCCTAGGGCTTCTTTCAATATGCAGGCCTTGTCGGTACATAGTCCCATCTTCCAGTTGTGGCCACTGCTCCTCTCCAGAAATTCCCATCAAAATGGGTCATTTTTGGAAGGACGTATTTGGGAGCCTGAAATTGATTTGGGAAAAACGCTATATATGGGTCGATAGAGCCTTCCTAGGGCTTCTTTCAGTATGCAGGCCTTGTCGGTACATAGTCCCATCTTCCAGCTGTGGTCACTGCTCCTCTACAGAAATTCCCATCAAAATGGGTCATTTTGGAATGACGTTTTTGGGAGCCTGAAATTGATTTGGGAAAAACGCTATATGTGGGTCGATAGAGCCTTACTAGGGCTTCTGTCAGTATGCAGGCCTTGTCGGTACATAGTCCCATCTTCCAGTTGTGGCCACAGCTCCTCTCCAGAAATTCCCGTCAAAATATGCCATTTTGGAATGACGTTTTTGGGAGCCTGAAATTGATTTGGGAAAAACGCTATATATGGGTCGATAGAGCCTTCCTAGAGCTTCTTTCAGTATGCAGGCCTTGTCGGTACATAGTCCCATCTTCCAGTTGTGGCCACTGCTCCTCTCCAGAAATTCCCATAAAAATGGGCCATTTTGGAATGACGTTTTTGGGAGCCTGAAATTGATTTGGGAAAAACGCTATATGTGGGTCGATAGAGCCTTCCTAGGGCTTCTTTCAGTATGCAGGCCTTGTCGGTACATAGTCCCATCTTCCAGTTGTGGCCACTGCTCCTCTCCAGAAATTCCCATCAAAATGGGCCATTTTTGGAAGGACGTATTTGGGAGCCTGAAATTGATTTGGGAAAAACGCTATACATGGGTCGATAGAGCCTTCCTAGGGCTTCTTTCAGTATGCAGGCCTTGTCGGTACAAAGTCCCATCTTCCAGATATGGTCATATATTTTCTTCCGAGGTTCCCTAGTTATCAAATCTATTCTATATGCCCTTTAGGTCAGATGGTAATTTTTTTAAACAAAATGATATGTTTTTACCATGGTAACTTAATTTCACTTTAAAATACGCTCTAGTTTTCGAGAAAAACCTAATTTTCCTCAAATACCCCGACTTTTAATTTTCATATTAGGGTTTGTGTCTTCGCTAGTTAAATACGTATTTATCTTCACACACATTTTTTTTTTTTATAAATTTTGTATGTTTGTAAAAATACATTATCGGATAATCTTTTATAAAATTAAATTAATTGAAGGATTGACAACAAATGATGACTGGGATACTCAAAAATTTAAAATATGTGCTTTAGGAAAGAAGTTAATGCCGCATCTTGCATTTTAACTGGAAAAAATAATACGAAATCAAGAAAAAAATAAAACTTCAGTTCGAAAATGTCAGCAAAGTTTTTAAAATATGTTTAATTAAAATATATTTGGAGAAATTCCTAAAACATAATTATTTGGGAAATTAGTTTGCAAATATATTTTTTGTAATATATTAATATATGCGTTCCAAGTAAATTTTATTAATTTTTAAATAAAATTTACTGGCTCAGAAATATATAATATTTAAAAATTTGTGTTCCAAATATATTTTCTTTCGATTCAAACATATCAAAAAAGGCGGTTTTGCCCCGTGTAGATAAGCTAAGAAGCTAAGTACTTTGTTAAGTGAAATGTAACCAGTTAGTGCAAATTATTATAGCAATGTCCCTTTTCACATTGCTATGGAGGTGTAGTGTATTATGTAGCCCCGCCCTACTTTCTGTCTTTTCTTATTGGTTTATGTTTTTTTCGTGCAAAGAAAAAACAATTTTTTTGTGAAAAACATCAAATTGTTTTATCGACAGTTAATACCACGGTGCAATGGCTGGCATAAATATGAGCAATTGAAAAATACATATACAATGATATAAATTACGATTACGACGACTTGACAGTTCGTGGAAACCACACCAACGCAATTTTTATTTTTAAATCGCAAAATTAGTTCTTAATTTCCTGGAACTTAAATATTTCCACTAATTCGAGGAAATGAGAGTTTTCGTTTCAAAAACGAAAAAGGGCGAAAATTCAGTTTTGATAGATTTCTTCAAAATACACATAATGACATATTTTTAGCTAAAAATGGCGAATTTATTAAAAGAAAATCAAAAGGGCAAAACAACAAATTATTTCATGTCATTATTTATGTCATCTACCAATGGATGTACGCTGAAAACAAATAGCTTCCGTAGTATTTTCCTCCAAGCATATTCTGCTTGAAACATATATATGTTTAGGGTACAAATATGTAATATTTGGAACTCACAAATATTATACACCACACAGTGGTACCGTGTGTTATAACTCTCACCTAAAAGAAGACGAGATAGACCCAACATTTATTATACAGATCGACTTAGAATCACTTCCTGAGTTGGTTTAGCTAGGTCCGCTGCTATTATTTTGTCCACAGCTCTAGATATCAACAAGAAAACATCTATTCTTATACACACACTCACAAATGTATATAAACATAAACGCGCATACACAGACAAAAAATACAGTTATCTGCCGGTGTTTGCATGTTTACATCTCTAAGTGCCTTCTCATACGAACGTAGAATCCACACAATACCGGGGCAGAGTAAAAATTTGTATATTTCAGGACATTCTCAGATGAACAAATTCATATGTGTATACTAGGGCGGGTCGATTTAAAAATCGCCCATTGCTCAGTGAAAATCGTATTCTAGGGATCAAAATAAGAAACTTTGCCGAAGGAACCGTACCTCTAAAACGAATTCTGATGTCCCGGAAAAAATCCCACTTTGACCCATTTAGAGTGCTCCAATCGAGTCCAAATGTATGACCGACCCCCACACAGTGAAGTGCTCAGTGAAAATCGTATTCTAGGGATCAAAATAAGAAACTTTGCCGAAGGAACCATACCTCTAAAACGAATTCTGATGTCCCGGAAAAAATCCCACTTTGACCCATTTAGAGTGCTCCAATCGAGTCCAAATGTATGGAACCCCCAGAGGGTTCCAGGGGGTGTGCCACTGGGATGGGTGGGTCGTGTCTCCAAAGTTAGTTGGGGTCGGTCATACATTTGGACTCGATTGGAGCACTCTAAATGGGTCAAAGTGGGATTTTTCAAAATTTGCCCCTACCCAAAAGTTCGACCCAAATTCCGGGACATCAGAATTCGTTTTAGAGGTATGGTTTCTTCGGCAAAGTTTATTATTTTGATCCCTAGAATACGATTTTCACTGAGCAATGGCGCCTTTTTTTGCCTCCCCACAAATCGACCCGGCCTAGTGTATACATATACACTCACAATCACTTAAAAGAGTACAGATGAAGCATTCCTGTGGCAAAAACGTCAATAGCTTATCACCATTTATCTAATATTGTGCGTTCCTTGTGGTATCTCACACAGTGATGTCAAATTCATTCGCATAGTGCCAAACACACTTGACATACTTGCGGTCCCAAAATTAGCCTAGCTAACACAGTAAACGCAACAAACTTGGGAACATTTTTATTTATTTCTCAACATAATCTTCTTTTAGCTCGATACAATTTTTCCATCGATTTTCAATAACTTCAATACACTGTTTATAGTAAGAACAACATCAACCGCAACCTCTTCATTGCTGGCAAATATTTTTCAGCCAAGCATTTTTTTCAATTTGTGCGTGATTGATTTTGGACTGTGATTTTTTTTGGATTGTGACGGCGCGCCGCCGGTTTGCGCCGCGTCGGCTTCATAGCCGGCGCTGCAGCCATCTTGCGCACAGCTTTCTCATCATCAAATTATCCGTCAATATGCGATGTATAGCACTTTTTGAAATGTCTATGACTTCAGCTAGCTCACGAACCTGCTCCCGAACCTTCAACCGGCGGTAATCCATTTTTTAACCATTTCTGGCGTGGACACCTTAATTGGTCGGCTCCTTTTAAACTCCCCACAATATATTATAGTTTTAAACGGAGGAGTAGACTCCCCAAAGTATAATATAGCTCGTTTTTAATATTGGTTATACTGAGACCTTTAGAAAGAAAGTATTGTATTACATATGGGTGACCAATTTTTTTTCATGTTTAGAAATTCACTGAGAAAGTTCACTTTTGAGTGCACAAAAAAGCATGGCGCCATGAAACTTCAAATATATGCTTTAGAATGTTGTCGAAGTGCTGTGCATAATTTTTTTTTATGTAATATGGTGTCCTAAACACGAAAAAATAATAAAAAAACTAGTAAGAAAGTTTAGTCGGGTAAATCGACTTACGAATCACCTCACCTACAGTCCCAAAAATATTCTTAAATTTATTTATTTGTTTGTTTTAATTAAATTATTATCAACTTAAATTGCATTAAATAACTTTAACGTATGCATAAGTGATAAAGTAATAAGCTGTTAACTTTAGGTGCAGAATAGTCCATTCGCGTGGGAGTTACCAAAAGGGACTTGCCACTGACGCCCATTTTTCAATTGACTGTAGGTACTATAAAAGTTTTTCACTGTACAAAATTTAAATATTTGTAGGCATTGGTATTAAAGTAACATGCAGTTAACTTTTGGGCCAAAACGGTCCATTTGTGTGGAAGGTGCTAAAAGGGGATTGAGACTCACACGTGATCTGTCAACAAAGGCTATTGAATAAAGTACCTTTACTTGGATCAGCCGTTATTTTTACGTAATGATATTATAGCTATAAGCAGTTAACTATCGGTGCAAAATAGTCCGTTTGTCTGGGAGGTGCCAAAGGGGGCACGATAATTTTCGATAGGTTTGTCCGATTGAATTCAATTTTGGTATGCAGTATCATTTTATTCTATGTCAGACTAAGATCAAAGATGGAACATAACGCTTTCTTCGTTTACAAACACATGAAATTGTTGTACAGCATAATACTTTTTTAGTAGTTTGTTAGAATTCTATTAATTCTACTACGTCAGTTTGTTTGTTTGTTTGTCTGTTGCCGCATCAAGCTTAAATGGCTGAACCGATTTTCTTGAAACTATGTAAACAGATATACCAATAGCCGGCTACCTCAATTTTCCGCCAAGTGATTTTCGACCACTTGACCGCTTAGGCTCCAATTAGAGCTATAAAGCTGACATTTTGCACACCCATGCACAGGTTGTGTTGTATAAACAACGAACTTTTCGCATATTCGTTGTTTGGCCCGTGGTCAGTTCTTGAGTATTTTTTTGTCCTTTTAGAAGCCACTTACAAGATACAAAATTAAATCTATGTAAATATGAAGTACTATAAACGCCGAATACATGAGCGAAAAATAATTTTGAATTCTTTGACTGTGGTCAGTGTAGCAGTGTCCAGAACAATTTTCAATATTTCACTGATTTTAAAAGTTCTTTAGAAGCTAATAATCTAAAAATGTATACGAGCATGTGCATACTGACCTCAAAGCAGATGCGAAAACAACTTTTTGCTTTCCAGTCTGAGCTCAAACTGGACAAATATATCGCTCACCACTTACTGTGGTAACATATCTAAAGTTGTCAATTCGGTCATTTCTCAGACTGTGGTCAGTGTAGCGGTGACCAAAGCAATTTTCACTCTTTTTTCTGAATAGAGAACCTTTTAGAATATTTAGTGAGGTGAATCGGAGCAAAACTAACGGAGATACAGCAGTCTAAGCAACCGCGCCTCATATGTGACTCAGTACATAAAATAAAAACTACTGAACCGGTATCGCTGTGGTGTTTGTTTTTAATTTGTTTTTTATGTAACAATAACCAATTAGTCGATTTTTTCTCGCAAAAAGTTGTTCGAGACGCTTTTTGTTTATGAAAATTTTACACAGTAAACTTTGAAAGTTAAACTTTAATGAATTTTTAACCGTTTCGACACAAAAAAATCATAAAAACGTGCATTTTTATGCTTCCAAAATTTTTTTGATTCTTCCAAAATTTTACAAATGCCACAAAGAGCTATGGAGCTACACATATGATATATGCATATACCGATCTTCTAGGAAATGCATTGTCCGGCCTGAGGACACAAAAACTGAAACAAAATAAATTTTAAAAGTGTTTTCGAAATACATTTCTATCCAATTACAATGGTAATATATTTAACAATAATTTAGCTAATTTTTGTGTGTGGTCAATATGAGCATACGCATGATCAGTTTTTGAATTATATTGAAGACTGGAAAGCATATTAAAAATATGTTTCTCGGCCAAGTGTTTGGTGACCTCTTGACCATTGGCCATATGTAAAAGTAATAATCTGAAAGTCATACAATTAAGGGCGTGGCTGGAATATGATATTCCCATTCACACGATTTGAACTGACGTCACTGCAGTAGTGACCAACATAATTTGCAATCTTTCAAAAGTTACTTAGGAGCAAAATACGAGTATCTATAAATTAAATCAACTATGACAACGAAACCGATCAAATTAGAAATGTGGTACGTAGATATCATTATATAAAATATCCAATGGTGTAATAAACCATATGATTTTCCGAGACGCGTCTGGCGACTTCCAATAGGTATTATGCACAAAGTGTACACACATATAGTTGAGAGTGTGTATTCCAGCCACATACCCTACTCAGATTAACGAAATTTGAACAGTTGGGACCAAAATAATTTAATTAAAGAGTCGAATAAGAGCTTAAAATCGATATACATATATTTTAATTTACAGTTTGTGGTCAGTGCTGTCGCGATCATAAATATTTTCCTACCGTTAGAGTTTTTGAGAGCATCTGGTATTACTTTCAGTAGCTTAATAGACTTTCAAGTCGACTGATCGTTAATATAAAACCAATTTTTTATAATCGGCATATGATCGAACAGACAAAGCTATTTGTGAACCAAAGATATTAAATACTTATACATATCCTTTACTATTGCCAATTTTTTTGAGTTTTTGGGGTCTATTTTTTGCGCCAGAACTGACTACGGCCCATAAATGGCTATTTAAAGTAGCCCATATACAAAGTTATTTTCTACATGCCTACAGCTATCCATGAAGTGGTCGAAAATCACTTGGCGAAAATCTAAAATTAAAGTGTAATCAGTCCACCAAGTTTTAAGAAACTAGGTTCAGTCCAGCAGACGTCATTCTGAAGCAAACAATGAGTAATTTTATAAACTGTCGTCAAAGCGACAAAAGTATTTGAAACCCAAAAATTTCAGTAGAGGCCAAAAACTGCGTCCGTTAAGATTAATGATATATTACAAAAAAAGAATATGTCGTTGCAAGAAAATATCATAGAAAAAAAAATAATAGCGCTATTTTCTTTTTTGTTTTTGTAATGATTATAGAACTGACTTGACATTTTTTTTAAATTTCTGGTTTTATTGGAAAGGTTGAACTTTGTCATTTAATAATGGAACACAATATAATTCATATGGCTATCACGACTGGATCGGCAGTACCTCATCTGATCCACCCAATTTTTCAGTGCAGTTTCGATTATTTCGGGTCAAATCACCTCAATGGCAACTTCGATTTCATGTTTCAACGCTTCAATTGTCTCCGGATGCTCTGCGTAACATTTATCCTTAAGGCTACCACAGAAAATAATTCAAATGGCTCTAATAACAGGTCAAAGTAATCGGTAGTTCAAATTTAAAATTTTAAATGGCTATATAAACAATTTTGTTGAATTTTTATAACACATTTTGATTTCTGTAGTTAAGAAAATAACAAAATTAACCATCGCTGTAAACTTAAAGTAGTTCTTAAAAAACGAAGAATGCTAACATTTGGATATGAATACCAGAACTGCAAGATCCGCTAAATATATATTTTTGAAAATTTTCTACCATTTTTTCAACTGTTTAGTTCCAGTTTCTAAAAACAAAAACAAGTATATAGATAGCCCAAAATGTGCCTTTTCATTTGACACCAATATCGTCTTACTAGGACTTTCAGAAAAATTGCAAAAAATTTCGAATAATTTTATCTTTAAAAAATTGCATGTCCTTTTAAACGCGAACTTTTGAGTGTCGCACGCTGTAATATAGTAATATTTATTTGGAATTTTTTAAAAATGGCTTAAATCCAATTTCGCATAACTCTTCACAATTTTGTGTGTATTTATTGTTGTGATCACCAGTGTAGCCATGGACATCTACATCTGAATATTTGGGTGTATGTGAGTGTGTCTATGGTATTCACGAATGTGTTTGTTCAGTTTCGGCCATGAGTGTTTTGAAGTTTATTTCGTTTTTATTTGGGGCGCAAAGGCATAAAAACGGCAAATTTTCTGGCATCGAGTTTACTCATTCGTTTGTTATTTAAATCAATTTTTTATGGCCTGAAAAGCTTACAACACAAGCACTCATACATATACATGTATGTGCATGCATACACAGTTATGTATATAGATATGAAGTTGTGTTTGTATTTATGCCTTAAATGATAAAAGGACCTTTTTGCATTGTATACTTACACAGGAGACTATGTGTGTGTGTGTGTCTGTAAGAGTACTTGGCTACATGTGTGGTTCTGAGTATGAGTTTGGGTTTATGAAATGAAGTGATGGGTATGGCGGTGTGTGTGTATGTGTGTGAAAGTCTGCCTGTAGCGGTCATTCAGTTGTAGTCTTTTTTTTTATTTCTACAGACACATTCATATGAAATAGAGTTTTGTATGGGAATGTGTGTTTGTGTAAGATGAAATGTGGGGTTATGAGCATGAATGCATACAAATACATATATACATATGGAATAGTTTTGATGTTCTCTGAGTGTTTGCGTGTTTGTGTGTGAGTGTCGATAAGTTAAAGTATAGTTTACAGCGGTTAGTCCTTAATTTTGTGGAAAAAAGTTTAAAAATCTAGATGGCATCCAAGTGATTCAATTTAAATTATTGAAGCGGTTACCGCAGACTTGTTGACGGGCTGTTGAATTGTAAAATTGTTTCGACAATTTGTTGAGCTTGAGGTACATAGGTATACAAGATTCTCAAAGCTTTGCAATGTTGTCGACAGTAAGTGTTTATAAATTTCAAAGTAGATTATAAAGTATTTGACTAAAATTATTGTTATCTGCTTAAAGTGACGCAACTAGATGTGGCGTATATATCTTCTGGATGATACTGGTTTTAAGTCAATACGAATATTAAATTTGTGTGGTTTGATGCTGTTATAATATCGAACCTTAGCTTTTGCTGGTAATTTATCTATGTTAAAGTACTAGAAAATGTTCTTCGGAAATAGCAAAAATCCATTTCAGTTCTTAGGTAAATTGTTTAGTAAATATATTATTATATTAAAAAATATTAGTAAATATAGTGAAAGTAACTCAACCGCAAACAGAAATTATAAACAAAATTTTGCATTTTTTATGATAATTTGGATGGGATATGCAAAAACGGCGAGATTTTTTCCTTTTTTGTCAGTCTATAGTCATTGGAAAAGTTGTCAAATATACAGTCTATGACCTCTTATAGATGATTGCTACAGAAGTTATAAGGAAGTTAGGTTCAATGACTCTGTCATTTTGTGTGGGGGTACCAGAAGGGGCTTGGCAAATACGCTTATTTTCCGGTGATCAATAGATACTTCGAATCATTAAAGTTATAATCATTTCAATGTTAGTATGATTGGTCCATTTTGTGTGGATGTATCAAAAGGCAAGTGACCATAATTCCTACTTTTCATTATATTGCAAACATTTTCAAGTATTTATATGCTCTGGTCCCTTTGTGTGGGAGTTACCAAAAGGAGCGGGGTTACCTCGCCCATTTTCCTCAAAGTGATAGGGACAGATAAACTGTTAATATGTGTGGAATTACGGAGGATTCGGATGGGTAGAAGAGGAGTTATTAGTGAATCAATATTTCACTAAATTTTAACAACATTTTGTGAGGGTGGTACTAACAGGGGGTGGAGCAATATGGCACATCTCCGAACTTAGCCTAAGATAGAAAAAAATACTACCACATACCAAATTTTAAGTCAATCGGTTACTCCTTTCGAGATTTATCGTGCGTTCCAACAAACATCCAGACAGACAGACGGACGGACGGGCATTGCTCATTTGACTTAAAATGACCAAAGCGAATATCCGCCGAACATAACTACTTGTGGTCTTAGATCACTCCTTTGATGTGTTACATTTTTGGCCCGTAGTAAATGATATTTACCCTTCATTCACTAAAGTAAGCGTATAAAAATGACGTTCGGTACACACATACTTGGAGTAATTTGTGCCATAACATAATATTTAACTAAATTTTGGGAACAAAACAAAAATACCGAAATTAAATTACTTCTGGTAGTAAAGGCACCTAACCCAACGTACGTTGTTCATTATGCTCTTCTAACTCAGTTGTAATCGAAAATCCACTTCTCGGTCAAATATGTACACTTCCATAATCACTTCTATCCCCTGAAAAAATTTGTTCAAACATAGTATTCTTCCAAAAAAAAATGTGAGTGTGGCCTTTAAATTGTTTATTGTTGCCATAGTTGTTGGGCCGATTGCCTTCTGCTGGATTAGATAAGGACGGAGTGAAATGAACCCTTTTTGGATAGACCAAATTTCCCTTACTCATATCTATTCACAAATATGTACATTGTTACATTCGGTTGTACTGATAAACATATTGATTAAATTTCAGTTGAAACTCGTAAAAATAACCTTATGTTGTTTGCTTCAAATCTAGTATATCGATGACATATCCAAAAACTGCTTCTTTAAAAACCCAAAATTTCAGGAGAGCAAAAAATTTTTGAATTTTATTATTTTTTAATACATCAGCTTTTGGATATAAGCCTATATTATAATATTTTGGTAACTTTTGATTAGTAACTAGAATATCTTTTTGGCTTTAGACCATTTTTGCCTCTATACTGCTATAGAATGCAAAGTTCTTTGAAAACGGTATGGCAATAAAATTAGCTCTCAGATTTGCTTCTTGTACCGGGAATTTATGAATGCTATGAATGTATTTGGACCATATTTTTTGAAGTATAAGCTCGATAAAGCCGATATAACATTTCAATTAAAGGAAATTATAAGTGCTAGAAATACTGAAAATATCAGTTACACGTAGAAACGGATGTTTAGCAACTGTCGTTAAAACAAAAAGAAAAAACAATTAGTTGGGGTCTTTTGCTGACTCAAATCGTATATAACATTACCGTATTTCTAACTGGTGGAATATATTTGAAAGTTCTTATTACTCAGTGCATCAATTGTTGAAATATATTAAATTCAATTGATTTTATCAACATTTTATGCTTAGACAATTTTTTGTTGCAAGTGTTTACACATATCATGTTAGGGTCATTTCATGACCCCTTATCATTTTTGTACAACTTATAATGAATATATAATATCATATGACTTATGACTTAAAGAAGCTATGAAATGTGAATTATACTACATCAATTTGCAAGGAAGCGTTGTTTTCGACAATTTTCAAGGAGATAAACTTGCTCCTATTCGCAAATTTTATGAGCAATGGACTCAAAACCAGCAACTATGTACTTTACGTTCCAAGTGCTAATATAATGATTGAAGAAAAGCTTATTCCGTTTCGAGGTAGGTGCCCTTTCTAAGTATACATTCCATGCAAACCTGGGAAATATGGCATGAAAGCGTGGATAGCAGCGGATTCTGACACCGCGTTTTGCTTGCAGTTCCAAATTTACTGGCCAAAGTGGGAGACAATGCTGAAAGGAACCAAGGCACCAAGGAACCAAGGATTGTTCTACACTTAGTGTCTCCACACCGTGGACGAAATGTGATTACCGATAATTTTTTACTGCTCATAATCTTGCATTAGAACTGCTTAAACAAAAAATTACTATTGTTGGCACAGTGAGAAAAAACAAACGTTTTTTTGCCGGTTCTTGCTACAACACAACTATTGCGTAAGCTTCCAATACACTCAAGTAATTTTTTTATGAAAAAGAAACTGCAGTTTTGTATGTGCCTAAAAAATATAGAATGGTTTATTTGCATAGCACTCTTCATCAAAACAGCAACATTTTGGAAGATCATCCAAAGAAAATTCCGGAATTAATTGAATTCTACAACTCGACAAAAGGCGGAGTTGACACTTTGGACCAAATGGTTCGTACGTATTCGTGCGAAAGAAAAACCAATCGGAGGCCAGTTGTCCGGTTCCCTAATTTATTAGATATTTCTGCTCTCAACGCTTTTATAATATGGACCGAAATATATGCTGAATGGCAAAAAAGGAAACTGCACAAAAGCCTCCTATTTTTAGAGCAACTCTTTGAAGCTTTAGCTCAAGAACAATATTAAGAGACGTAGTCGGCTTCCTTGCGGTGGAGCCTCTGTATCATTAGTACCAATAATTCGAGATGAAGATACCGTCTCCATGTACCAATTCGCCTTCTCCAAAACGATAATGCGCTAGTGAACGGAAAAGTGGCAAATTTTGCCCGTCGAAAAAGGAAAAAAAGACTTTTACTGAGTGCACAACTTGCAAAAAACCTGTTTGTCCCTCATACCGACACACAATAACTCTAACGACAACATATTGGATTGATCACAAACCTTAAAAATATTTTTGAAATGTACAAATTTGATTTTTCTAAATAAAAAAAATGTGGGGTCATAATATGACCCGAACATAACATGTATATTTTTTTTCTAACATAGTAGCAGGGTTAAAAAATAAAAAAAATGTGGGGTCATAATATGACCCGAACATAACATGTATATTTTTTTTCTAACATAGTAGCAGGGTTAAAAAGAAAATAAAACAAATGCGCAAAAAGTGTTTGTTCCTATTTGCAAAATATCTATGGATAAATGTATAAATTATGACGCATATTGTTAAAGTTGGGAAATTCAAAGACATTATTTTTCAAATTTATGTTGGTCCTAAAAGGGGCGTGGCAATAACGTCCATTTTTCACGGGACTGTACACGGGGGGAAATCCTCTTTTTTGATATGTTTGAGTTCAAAGAAAATATATTTGGAACATAAAATTTTAAATATTATGTATTTATGAACAAATACATTTTATTTGAATATCAAGAAACTTTATTTGGAGCGCATATGTTAATATATTACAACAAGATATTTTTGAGAACTAATTTTCTGAAATAAAATACGTGTTTAAATACAAATATTTAGGAATTTCGCCAAAAAAAAATTATTTAAGAAATATTTTCAAAGCTTTGTTGACTTTTTTTATTTTCAATTTTCCTGTATTTCGAATTATATCGTGCAGTTGACAATGGTATATGTCGCATTAACTTTTGTTAAAAGAACCAATTTTTTGAATTTTAGTTGTCATTTGTTGTCAATTAATCGTTATTCAAGGTTATACGAATTAAATTATAAAGGATTTTTGAGAACATTTACAATTTCTAGAAAGTTCACTTTGAATTACTGAAAAACTTAAACATCCAAAGAAATTTTACTAAAATTTAACATTTTTAATTAAATTACTGAAAAACTTTAAACTTTTGAATGCAAATAAATCTCGGAAATATTAGGACGGAAACATGGATTTGCTTAGAACATCAACTTTCCAAATATACAATATTTGTATGTTCCAAATATTATATATTTCGAATGTATCCTAAACACATATATGTTTCAAGCAGAATATATTTGGGGCAATATATTACAGATGCGATTTTTTTTCACAAAATTTCAAACATTTCTATTGACTGGAATCACAGTTATAAGCAGTTAACTTTTGTGCAAAATGGTCCATTTGTATGGGAGGTGCCAAAAGGGGCGTGGCTGGCAACTTTCTCAAGATGATAGCAACCAAGAAACTAATACTATGTGTGGAATGTTCAAAGATTCTGGATAGTAGAATATAAGTTATGAGATATTCAATATTTCACTGAACTTTGACCCTTTGTGGGGAGGTACTCGCGTAATGATTGTTACTGAACCACTGTTTCAAAGTGAAAGAGATATTTCCAACATTGGTAGCCCACATTAATAGCTTGAATTTAACGTATATGTCGACCTGATCAGGCATATACGCCAAAAATTAAAGTGCAGATATTAAGGGTACCTTCGACGATAATAGCATTTTTAATAAAAAAATATATTCATAAAAAATTTTTGGTTTTGATATTATATAATAGTATTCCACAATCTATACAAAAAAATAATTTTTAGATCTAGGACACAAAAAAAAATTTTTTGTTGCATAGTGTTATTGACAATAATTATCGCAATGCCCATTTTTGCATTGTTAGGAAGGTGTAGGGTATTATATAACCGGCCCCACCGGATTTTCTGTCTTTCCCTACTTGTTTTTTGGCTTTTTTCTAAAAAATATATATATTTGCGATACATCCTAATGTATTACTTTCCATATAACTTAAAAGTGTAAACAAATAATCGTGCTTCTGTTGCATAAAAAATAGAAAAAATCCAACGGGGATAGAAGGATCAATGTACAGAACAAAAGGCTTTACATAATCACTCAAAGTCATGATATTCTTATACGGGTATGTTGAAACAGTTTTTATCCTCCTAATATATTCCAGTTCACAGCACCTTGATACTCATATACTCGTAAACTGTGTAAGATGTACGCAGAAAATGTTTAACTTGAAATTATACAATACAAGTTAAAAAATAGAGAAAGTGTTAGTCCGGTAAACCTACTAAATTATACCATAACTTTGTGAGTAGTGTACTATGGCAAGTCGGGTGGGAGATTCCAGAATGTAGAAAACAAATTTAACTTTTTTTCCCTTATTCTATGGTTATTTTAAATGTTGTCAAAAATACAAAGTATGAAAACATTTAAATTAATGCTGCAGAAGTTAGGGGAATCTGGTATTCGAATGAATCTGTTACTTTGTGTGTTGGGTATCTGAAGGAGCTTGACAAATACACCTAGTTTCCTATGATCTATAGATATTTGCAAGACATTGCACTGTATAGAATTTTAAATGTTTATGTGCACTGTCATTAACGCTATACCAAATATTTGTATTGTATACTTACCGAGATATCTGAAATTGAAACGCGACTTTTTAATTTTTTTCCCCACCCTGTCCTTGTATTTGGAGCATAACAGAGTAGAATATACATAGATTTCTTTCAACTCCACTTTTCTGAATTGTCATTAATATTTGCCATATTATGTAAAAAATTTTAAATTATATTTTCAAAAATGTGATTTTCAGTAATTTTTTTAGGAAAAGTATAAGTCGTATTTTGGAGTTATGGAAGAAGTTATTTAAAAAAGTACAAAGTATTTATATTCGCCTTAAAGAATATCTAATAGAAAACGTCCTCGAAGAAAGAACGGATCAAAAATATTCACTGGTATTGTTGCTCCAATTTACACCATTTTTTGCACAAATTTCCAAAGGTAGCCACATTTTCGTTGATATTAAAACATCTTTAATTTGATGCGTTCTGGAATTAAATTAAAACCAGTAAGGATAGACAGAAAGTCGGGCGGGCATGGCTATATAATACCCTACACCTCCATAAAAATGGGCATTGCGATAAGTATTTGGCGGTGTTCATACATGTAATAAGAAAACTCTCTCTGCCGAATTTCGTACTGATCGGATATAAAACACGGTTTCTACAGCGCTTACATATCAAATCGGGTGAAACATATATATGGGGGCTATATTTAAATCTGAACGGATTTTCTCCGAATATTGTAGTGTTCATTTACGTAATAAAAAACTTTCTCTGCCGATTTTCGTACAGATCGGATGTAAAATACGGTTTCTACAGCGCTTTCATGTCAAATCGGGTGTAACATATATATGGGGACTATATCTAAATCTGAACAGATTTTCTGCGTATTCATTCATGCAATAAGACAACTCGATCTGCCAAATTTCATACTGATCGGATATAAAATATGGTTTCTACAGCGCTTACATGTGAAATCGTGTGTAACATATATATGGGGACTATATCTAAATCTGAACCGATTTTCCTGAATTCGGCAGTGTTAATTCACGTAATAAGGCAACTCTCTCTGCCAGATTCGTACTTATCTGATATAAAATACAGTTTCTACAGCGCTTACATATCAAATCGGGGTAACATATATATGGTTGCTATATATAAATCTGAACCGATTTTGACCAATTTCAATAGGGATCGTCCTTGGGCCAAAAAAGAGAACTGTGCTCAATTTCATCACTATCGGACCATAAATACGACCTGCACTTTGATTATAACGATACATCTACAGACGGACGGACGGACAGACGGGCATGGTTAAATCGACTCAGGAAGTGATTCCAAGTCGATCGGTATAATGAACCGATCTCGTCTCCTTCTGGGTGTTACAAACAAATGCACAAACTCATAATACCCTGGTCCACAGTGTGGTGTAGGGTATAAATATGTCAACAAATTTGTAGATTTACCCGAAAACATGCATGTGTAAACCCGATATGTATCAAACATTTAATATAAACATGACCGTAAGTATAGGACTCTTTTGGAATTTTCCTTTTACGTTAATCGGAAACTTTGTCTGTGTCCCTTTTATGCTTACCATTGCATACATTTATTTGTCCAAGGTATCGCATAACATCGAATCCCGATTATCCGGCTTAATCAATGACGTAGTATAACGTAATCTCAGTAGCATTCATTTCAACATTCATATGAGGCCTTCGATTCTGTTCGTGATTCTGCCTCACTTTCCAAGAATACTCTGGGGTATATTCAGTCTATCATTGCCACTATCCTCACTCACAAACACACGTTAAAATCCACTTACGTTCACACACATATGTATACTGTGGTAGGAGTTTTTTATTATTTCCTTTTTTCCTATGAACAATGAATAAATGAATAAGACAGAGAGACCGAAGAGAATGGTTTAAAAGCATTGGTTAATATTAAATGAGATTTTTCCTGTTCGAAGGCGAATGTGGTTTGTGCGATATGTAAAGCAGATATTTATTAACAGATTTAGAAGTTCCCAGTCCACTCACCTTCACACCCACAAACTGTATCAGGCAGTCATCTAAAGTCATCATAAATCATATGAAATAATTGCAGCATTTTCTTTGCCGTTTTCCCGAAAACTTCACTTTTGTAAGACATTTTGGATAACAGAAAATTGGAGATAAGGGGCTGTATCATTTCTCAGATCACCATTATATAGAGTTCAAACTCGCTGAAAAAGCGCCTAAACCTGCCGTCCACAGAAATTTGAGGAAGGCAAATTGGAACCTGTATGAAAAGAATTTCAAAAAAGTCCACAACTCTAAACTTCTGTATGAATCGAATGACAAATCCTGTCTGGATAATCTGGTCGAGCATATCACCACATCATTTAATAGTTCCCTTGAAGAAGCCTGTCAAAAACAAGGTACAAGGGTAGAACTAAACCTCAATGGTGGACTTCTGAGCTAACGGCTAGGAAAAATACCTGCAACAAGCTATTCAACAGGGCGAAATCTACTGGGGTCGCCTATGTTTGGGATGCCTACAAAGGGCAACTCAAGATTTATAAGAAGGAGCTTAGGAAGATGCAAAGACACTCTAAGTATATCCTCTGCGTCGAAGTGGAAAAGGTCTCCGACGCCGCAAGGCTGAAGGTGATACTATCCGCTTCAGCCTGTACAGTGAGTTATTTGCAGGATGGGGCAAATAACTGCACAAAAATATACTGCTTGACAAACATTTCCCGGGAAACTCACCAATAGAACCCGAGGATCAGCAAGACCAACAAGAGTGTGAGTGGACTGCGAACGTCGCTAGCTTGTTGACTGAGAGATCCAGAATAAGCTGGGCTATTAACAGCTTTGAGCCCTTCAAGTCACCTGGACCAGACGGCATCACTCCAGTAGAAATGCAGAAAATGTTAAAGTACATTATCCCCTGGCTGGAGAAAATGTATGTAGGCTGTATCTGACGTTCATACATCCCGAATCGATGGAGGGATACCAAAGTGGTATTCGTACCCAAAGCGGGAAAGATATCGCACACTAGGCCAAAAGGCTTCAGACCAATTAGCCTATCCTCATTCCTGTTGAAAGGTCTGGAAAGACTTTTAGATTATTTAATAAGGGAAAACCTGGATACAAAACTCCTGTCGGGGAACCAACATGCTTACAATAAGGGATAGTCTACAGAATCAGCACTGCACGATCTTGTAAGCACTATCGAATCGTCCCTAAATTTCAAGGAATTTACAATGGTGGCATTTCTTGGCATAGAAGGAGCTTTTAACAACATTCACTCAGATGCGGTAATTGCGGCACTGTCACATCGAACGGTGAACTATACCTTGATTAGACTAATTCAAAGACTGCTCAACCAAAGACGCATAACAGCATGTCTTGGGTCCACAACTCTAACAAGGTTTACAAACTGGGGGATCCCATAAGGAGGAGTACTGTCTCCACTAATTTGGAACCTAGCGGTGAATGAAATCCTGCTAGATCTAGAACGTTGTGGCTGCAATGTCGTGGCATATGCGGACAACGTGGCAATTGCAGTAAGTTGCAAATTCGAAAACATCCTACAGGTGGCTCTGAACATAACCCAAACAAGGCAGAATTGGTTCTCTTTACTAGGATGAATAATGTCCCACATGTGGACCCTCCACCTCGGATAAATGGAACAGATCTAGTCTTTTCTGAAAGTGCAAAATTTTTAGGAATAATTATAGATTGGAAACTGTTATTCAGATTTAACGTACTGTAAGGAAGACAAACGTCGCCTTATATTCCTGCAGGAAGGCTGTATGGTGGCGGTGGGGCTTCTCTCCTAAAATTGTCAATTGGATATATCTATATAGCAGTAGTTCGACCAAAACTGTTATACGGCATTGTGGTATGGTGGAAGGCAACTGATAAACTATCCATCACCAACGTACTATCAAAGGTTCAGAGAACTGCTTGCCTATGCATAAGCGGAGCTTTAAGGACTACATCAACTGAGTTTATACAAGCCCTACTTTTGCATACTGTTGCAACTAGAGCGGCATTACGATTAAACTGTCTATCAATGTGGAGGTACAAGAACTACGGTCGCATGAGGATATCAAAGTGTAGTGCTATGATAACCGACCGAGTGGACCACATACCAACGGTGTACACCTTAGAGATGACCTACACCACTTTGATATCAGCCAGAGATGAATGGGTTGGCAGTATACCAGATAATAGATACCATATCCCCTTCTTTATGGATAATTCGAAACTTGATGAGAAGGTTGGCTTCGGAATACACTGTGAATAACTTAGTTCGGATATAGCTCACAGACTATCAGATACCTGCAAGTTACCGGTGAACTGCAAAGCCGGTGAATTTGCTAGGAAAGGGATGACATTACAAATTCTCGAAGAATTTTTATTATTGGTGTGCCCACTATAGACGTGCAAGCATTGGCTTAGACAATAGGCAATCTGAGAGTCCAACGAAAGATGGACAGAAATCCTGTAGGGTTAAGAACGTCAAATTATCTCCTCGCACTAGAGAGGACAAGGTTGTCTACGTTAGTATCAGTTCTGACGGGACACTATCTGATCGGCGAATATGCCAGAAGATGGGTATTGACTCCGATGACTTCTGCAGAAGCTGTTGAAAAGAGAAAGAAGTGGCGAGCATTGAGTTTTTGCTACGCGACTGACCCGCTTTGAGTAAACGACGACTGAATATACTGGGGTCGACCTTTCTAGGCAGTCTAACAGATCTTTCCGGTACCGATATTCGTATTATCGATAAATTTGTATATCAAACAGGTTGGCTTCGATGAGGGGCATTGGTATATATGCCCTGAAAGCTGCCACCCTAACCTAACCAAAAGGGGTATGGCAATAACGCCCATTTGAGTATATAAAGCGTGATCCATTTCGTGGTTCCCTACTTTTTTAAAGAAAAAGACACAGACAATTCAAATTGAATGGGGAATGTTTATTATCAATTGAAAGAACATTCTTTGGCATTTATTTTTTGAAGATTATGTCTATCAAATGTTGGCCGCGGCTACGTCTCAGATGGTCCATCCGTTGAGTCCAATTTTCGATGACTCGTTCGAGCATTTCGACTGGTAACTGGCGAATGACACGCGTAACCGTTGTTCAGGCGTAAGTCTTTCCATGATGAAATGCCAAACAATACTTAACAAAAATAACATGACAGCATGACACGACTCACACGTGATCTGTCAAAAAGTGGCTATTGAAAACTGTATTTCTACTTGGATCACCCGTTACTATGGGTTATACGAAATCATTACACTGTATTTAATTTTAAGTGTTTACAAACGGACAATTTGTGTAAATGGTCCATTTGTATGGGAGGTACCAATAAGAGCGTGGCAAAAACGCCCATTTTTTTACGGGATTGTAGGTACACGCTGAAAAAAATCGCTTCTGTAGTATATTGTCCCAAACATATTCGGCTTGAAACATATATATGTTTAGGGTACACTCTAAACATATAGTATTTGGTACATACAAAAATTATATATTTGGGAAGATGTCCTTCTAAACAAATCTTTGTTTGCATCCCAATACCCAGCAAAAAATAAAAGAAGTACTTCCGCAAGAATAACATTATAAGTACTTCCAATTCATAAGTATGAACATTTTTTCGGCATTTAATGAAGTTCTTCTAAATAACTAACCAAAATGTAATTTCGGAATATAAATTATTAACCCAAGAATGCATAATTTTAAAATGATTGGATGTAAAATGAATCTTGTGAAGTGATAAAAGTCCAGATCGGAAGGAACATATGTATGAGGGCTATGATATATATGTAAAATACTGCGTCTATAGTGCTAAAGGGAAGAAATATATATTTATATGGCGGCGATATCAGAGTTAGTGAATGGTTCTGGAAGCTAGTCGACTTTTTCATCAATTAAATTTCGTTTCAGTCGACTAGGTCGATAAATCGGACCTACAAGTCGACTTTTTCATAGCCGATTAAAATAACATAAAGTCATTTCAAAGTTTGCTGATTTTCTTCGAAATATGTTAAATTTTGGAGTTGTAGTACATTGGATTGCGATAAAAACTGAATTTATGAACAACACTTTATACTTTCCAAAAATGTTAATATAGCGTCACCAGAAATGCCCAAGAGCGTAACCCTCAAAAAATTAAAATTCGTTTTTCGTCAAAAAATCACGATTTTATTCAAGAAAAAAAGACGTAACCAAATTTCATGAACATCGAAATTATATCTTCTATAGAGGGTATATGCTAAATCGAAGGTACATTCATATATATTACGATATCTGTTTCTAAACTGATATTCAAATAGTTAAGAGATTTTTGATCGTTCGCCGTAGACGAAAGAAATACGGATTGTCTTTCAATTTCAATACGAATTGTCTTGTCCCAAAATAAAGATATGTGCAAATTTTCTTTGAGATCGTTTTTATTTTAAAAGAATTGAAAAATATATTTTAATTAAATAAAAATAATTTTCATTCCAGTTTATTACTACCAATGATTTCGACAAACAAAATTTTATTGATTAAAATGAAAAATTTTACTAATATTATTAATGTACAGGTTTATTTTTTCCGTTGATAAAAATTAGAAATAATGTGAATGTTTTAAAAAAGTAAATGTTGAAAATTCAGTTTATTAGTCCTTCATTTTAAATAGAAGTAAAGTTAATGTGCAAGTTTATTTTTGGCGTAGATTAAAATTTGAAAAATACAAATGTTTTAATAAAGTAAATGTTAAAAATTCATTAATTAGTGCTTAGTTTTAAAATAGAAGTAGAACATAAAATTTATTTAACTTAATACCATTTTCACAATTATGTATAATTTCTCAGTGTACCAACTTTCCGATAAAAAGCGACATGAACCTGCTTTGTTGAACGCTGATGAGCGACTGACACATTTTTTTCTTACTTTTGTGCTCTTTGTTATGCTGTTCGTGTTGTGTACGTGTGAAAACCCGATTCCGTTCGGGGCTCGGCCTAACCAGCCGCCGAACACTGATTTATACGTTCCCTTCCCTATGTCAACATTTGTATTCCTTTAAAATATGAAATCTCTGGACCCAAAGATGTTAATAAGAACGACATACATTCATCAAATAAATACAACACCAAAAAAGCAAATCTTACAGTGCTTTAAAAGAGTTGTGCAAAAGTGGTGACAAAGAAGTACTTCCCCGGCGCGACAACCCCTTGTTAATTTCATTGGTGAAAATCCAAATTAGAACAACTTCCGGATCATAAGTTGGGGATTTTTATTGCTTCTTTGGGTGCTCTTTTTTTGCTGGGTAGGTTATTATTTGGGACTATTATTTCCGAAACAAATATTTATTTGCATTTGAGTATTTGAAAAATACATAAATTGTATTAAATTTTTCAGTAATTCAAAGTTAAATTTTTAGAAATGTAAAATGTTCGTAAAATAATAATAATTGAAATCGTATAATCTTGGATCAAAATAAATTACTGAAGGGTTGACAACTAATGATTGCTTGGAATACTCAGAAAATTTAAATGACTAATTTAAAACGGAAGTTAATATGGTATCATAACTGGGAGGTACAATTCGAAAACAAGGAAAAATTAAAACTGAAATTCGAAAAAGTCAGTAAATGTTTTCAAAATATTTTTAAATAAAATATATTTGGAGAAATTCCTAAACAATAATTTTATTGGTATTTAAACACATATTTTATTTGAGAAATTTAGTTTGCAAATAAATTTTGTTGTAATTTATTAATATATGCGTTCCAAATATATTTTATTGATTTTCAAATAAAATTTATTTGCTCAGAAATATATAATATTTCAAAATTTGTGTTCCAAATATATTTTCTTTCGTTTCAAACATATCAAAAAAGGCGATTTTGCCCCGTGTACTACAAAAGCATTACACTTCACATAATGTCAATTATTTGTATCGACTGGAATCAAAGTTAGAAGCCGTTAACTTTTTGCACTGAGCCAAAAATTAACCTTATATAAGGTTAACTTAACCATAAATAAACATGATTTGGAGTCTACGTTATATAAGGTTAATTTTAACATTTTCTTGTTGACTGGTATATAACAATAATAATATTTAATTTAACTATTCCATGGTTGAATTTTTTTAACCATGAAAATTGTTAATATTATAATAATAATTGTTACTTTAACAATGCATTTTTGAATTTTTTAACCATGAAAATTGTTAATATTAACATTTCATAGTTCATTTATTGAAACAATGCATGTTCAATTTAACAATGAAATTGTTAATATTATTAACTATGAAGATTGTTATTGCAACCTTTCTTATTGTTAATTTAACTATTTAGTGGTTACTTCATGTAACCAGAAACATAGCTGTTTCAATAATGTTTAATATTTATATTAAATAAAACAAGAAAAATTTAACATTCGCATTTTTATTTTTTTATTTTATTTACAAAATATATGTTAATATATATGGAAAAATCTGCTCTGTGACTATAAGTTAAGTGCCTACGTTTCTGTGCTTGACCAACATGTGATCAGTCCCCGCTCAAAAGGTGCCGTCCACGTAAACTCCCTGAATCTTTCGATTATTAAGGGCCCAGGACGGTTAGGCACTTAGTTTGGGTTACTGAGCTTAGTCCGATCTTACGGCAAACTTATAGGAGAGATGAGATTAATAACATAGGCAATCTGATAGAAAGCCGATGTCCCACCAAAACCATAATCGGAATAGATGTAAAAATCAAGGATTGGGTAAGTCAATGGATGATACTTCAAGGAAGTGCACTGAATTGTATATTAAAAACAAGTAAGAAAGTTTCAGTCGGGTAAACCGACCAATGTATAGTTGTTATTAAGGAATCAATATTTCACTAAATGTTAACCCTTTGTGTGGGAGGTACCAGAAGGAATGGACCAATATGGCCCATCTTTGAACTTAACCGGAGATAGAAAAAATATTACCGTATACCAAATTTGAAGTGAATCGGTTACTCTTTTCGAGAGTTATCGTGCGCACTAGCCAGCAGACAAACGGACGGACATATCTCATTCGACTTAAAATGACCCAAAACTAATATGCGCTGAACATACTTAGGGTCTTAGATCACTCCTTCAATGTGTTACACTTTTGGCCAGTTGCAAATGATATATACCCTCGTATTACTAAAGTGAGGGTATAAAAAACAAATGTATGCATGCATACCACTTTTCCTGTAATTACTTCGCAAACTACAACTAGTATTGGTACAGCTTATCAACAGTTTCTAGTATTGGCACAACTTACCAACAGATTCAAGGCCGGACTCCCAGCACAAGCTGCCGCAAGCCACAGAAAAAGAAACAACTGAAAAGAAAAAAACAAAAATATCGTTTATATGTATGTATGTAGGTATTACGAAAGCACTTCTAACAACATATGTATGTATGTACATTTAACAGTATCAACATCGCACAACAAAAAAAAAACTAACGTATGTATGTGCGGCGTAGCAGCCACAAGTGTTCAAACGAAAAGACAAGATGAACACATACCCACACGTACACATCACTTCTCTCCGTATGTTTGCTTGCTGCTGCATATACTTACGTACATACATTGTTGTTGGTTGTTTTTTCATGCTCAGTTAATGCGACAGCGTGTACATATTTTTTTCCACTCTTAACCACTGAATTTCACAATTTTAATGGCATAATCACAAAAAATAATATTAATATTACATTCGCCTTTACTATAATTAAACAGGCACAAAACACTATTAAAATTTTTAACACACATATTTTATTATTTCACTTTTAAAATACACATATGTACACACATACTTATGAATGTAGTTCTTTACAAAATGTTTTACTACTTACCTCTATACCAACAGCTTCCGACAACAGCACTAGTCCTATCGACTATTCAACACCAACTGAACTCCCGCACTCGATCAAGCACCGAAGCTGGCATTTGGTGGTGTTTTGAATTAGCGAGATAAATTCTCTTATGACGACAGTCGCATTCGTTTCAACTTCGTTTAACTTAATACTCAACTTCGTCTAACACAAAGCAGTTGAAAAACGTCGACCACAACAGAGCCGAATTGTTGTTTATCTTGCACATTTTTCTGCCTCTGTTTCAAAAAAACCAACCATATATAATGTTAACTTAACCATTTTTCATGTACATTTGAACTTATATAAGGTTATTTTTGTCTTCGTAATCAAACATTTACCATGAAAAATTTAACCAGACACATGGTTAAAAAAATCATTGTATTTTCGGCTCTGTGTGTGCAAAATGGTCCACTTGTATGACAGGTACTCGAAGGAACGTGGCAGCTTCGCCCATTTTTTCCAAGATAATAGCTACCACGAAACTAATACTATTTGTGGAATTGTGAAATATTCTGGGTAGTATAATAGAAGTTATGAGATAATAAATATTTCAGTAGATTATGACCCTTCGTGGGGGAGGTACTCGATGGAGTGGACTAACATAGACCATCGTTTATCTTAGCCTGGGGTTGAAAAAACCAGTGAGGAAAGACATAAAGTCGGGCGGGACCGACTATAGAAAGCCCCCAACACCTTCCTTACAAAGCAAAAAGTGACATTTCGATAATAATTGGTTTTGTTTCAGTTAACAAAGTACTAAGCTACACCTCATCATCAAGGCTTATTCCAAAGAGGAACTAGATATAGCATATATATGTGTATATAGCATATATATGTGTATGTATTATCCCCAAGTTAAGCAGTATTGATTCATGTAATAAGAAACCTCTTTCTGCCGAATTTGGCACTAATCGGGAATAAAAAAAAATTTCTAGAGCGCCTTCACGTCAAATCGGGAGTAACATATGTATGGAGACTATATATTAGGCCGGGTCGATTTGTGGGGAGGCAAAAAAAGTCGTCTTTGCTCAGTGAAAATCGTATTCTAGGGATCAAAATAAGAAACTTTGCCGAAGGAACCATACCTCTAAAACAAATTCTGATGTCCCGGAAAAAATCCCACTTTGACCCATTTCGAGTGCTCCAATCGAGTCCAAATGTATGACCGACCCCCACTAACTTTGAAGGCCCGACGCACCCATGCCAGTGACACACCCCCTGGAACCCCCTGGGAGTTCCATACATTTGGACTCGATTGGAGCACTCCAAATGGGTCAAAGTGGGATTTTTTTCGGGACATCAGAATTCGTTTTAGAGGTATGGTTCCTTCGGCAAAGTTTCTTATTTTGATCCCTAGAATACGATTTTCACTGAGCACTTCACTGAGTGGGGGTCGGTCATACATTTGGACTCGATTGGAGCACTTTAAATGGGTCAAAGTGGGATTTTTTCCGGGACATCAGAATTCGTTTTAGAGGTATGGTTCCTTCGGCAAAGTTTCTTATTTTGATCCCTAGAATACGATTTTCACTGAGCACTTCACTGAGTGGGGGTCGGTCATACATTTGGACTGGATTGAAGCACTCTAAATGGGTCAAAGTGGGACTTTTTCCGGGACATCAGAACTCGTTTTAGAGGTATGGTTCCTTCGGCAAAGTTTCTTATTTTGATCCCTAGAATACGATTTTCACTGAGCACTTCACTGAGTGGGGGTCGGTCATACATTTGGACTCGATTGAAGCACTCTAAATGGGTCAAAGTGGGATTTTTTCCGGGACATCAGAATTCGTTTTAGAGGTATGGTTCCTTCGGCAAAGTTTCTTATTTTGATCCCTAGAATACGATTTTCACTGAGCACTTCACTGAGTGGGGGTCGGTCATACATTTGGACTCGATTGAAGCACTTTAAATGGGTCAAAGTGGGATTTTTTCCGGGACATCAGAATTTGTTTTAGAGGTATGGTTCCTTCGGCAAAGTTTCTTATTTTGATCCCTAGAATACGATTTTCACTGAGCAATGGGCGATTTTTAAATCGACCCGCCCTACTATATATAAATCTAAACCGATTTTCCTCAAATTTAGAATTGTCTCTAAGTATATTAAGAGACTACTCTCTGTAAATTTGTATACATATCGATTAAAAAGTGTTGCTTATACGGTGCATATATGCCAAATCGTAGGTACATTTAATGGAAGCTATACATATGTATGTCTGAACCGATTTTTACCAAATTCAATAGGGATCGTCCTTGGGACAAAAGAGAGATATGTGCAAAGTTTCATTGAGATCTGGTAATAATTGCGACCTGTAATTTGATTGCAAGAATACATGCACAGACGGACGGACAGACGGATATAGCTAAACCAAATAAGAATGTGATTCTAAGTCGATCGGTATAATAAACGATGGGTCTATCTCTTCTCATTTTGGGTGCTACAAAACAAAAGCACAAAGTTATAATACCCTGTACTACAGTGTGGTGTAGTATAGTGTAGTATGATTTAAAGTCAATCGGTTAGGCGGAAAGTTATCGTGCGCACCAGCCAGACATACAGACGGACAGGATGATGGACAGGTTGACGGACTCAAATGACGGACTCAAATGACTTAAAAAGTCCCAAAACGGATTATCTGATACATTATACCCTTGTTTTCAATAGTGGGGGTATAATATCCAGTTGTTCCAGTTATGTTGAAATTCTCTTATTTCTACCAAAAGTGCTATCATTTCTACATTTATTCATAGATTTTCTGCAAATAGTTTTAACGACAGTTAGGGCCTGTTTCTGTAACTTATTTTCGTTCGTCTACGGCGAACGATCAAAAATCACTCAATTATTCCGAGAAATCTATAAGTCACAGCAGTTTGTAATTCGGTGTGTCTATAGAAAAGCACGTAAAGAGCTCGTACCCGAAATATTTTTAACCTGCGTTTTATAGTTGAGAGATTTTTGATCGTTCTCCGTAAACGAACGAAAATAAGTTACAGAAACAGGCCATTACTTAACTTCTTCTTCCACGTGAAAGTGTCGTTACTAACATATGTAGTCCTCACAATTTCCTTTAATTTAAGTAATATCCCGGTTTTATCGAGCACATTCCCAGAAAATGGGAATTTAAAAAAAAAATGTTCCCATAATATTTTTTGCGTGTTTAGCACAACATATTACACCAGAAATAATTATCCGCAGACCTTCGACAAAAATTTTGTTGCGTAGTGTTATCGATTGTGACAACAAATAATATTTTTATTCGTATATGGTAATATTTTTACCAAACTTATTTTAAGCTTCTGATATCTCTTATGAATTATATACTATGTAGTTAATCAAATATTTCTACTTCTACATATAAAATGTTGACCGTTCAACCTTTAACACATGTGGACATAAATATTTGAATTTCCATACAATGCATTGTTTTTGATGCTCCTACTATTTAGAGGACATTTTCTTACGTTTGAATATTTCCCTCTACTTCTGTGCAATGGTTACATTTTAAAACGCTTGTCAAATTCAAATAAAATATAGCAAACAAATAAATCACAGAATAAACGAGCAACACGAGCGTTTTATTTATGACAACAATTGAATTTCCTCCGAGGTGACGTGCAGCATCATTCCCCTTTCGTCGCATTGCATTCCCCTTTCGTCGAACTGATGTTTCGGTTTCGGTGTGACGCGAAGAACATCCGGCATATCCTGATCATAGAGTCCTCGTGTGTGAGTCGTTGGTATGCTGAGAATGTAATAACTTTATGAAATCATGTCTACGTTTCGTTCGTTTCTCGTTCTGCTGCTGCTGCTGCTTTGTGGCTTTTGTTGCTGTTGCTTTTTTGGTTAAAGTAAAAGATTTGGCATTTTTTGCCTTCCTTTCAATTCTTATGATTCATGCTGAGTTTCTACTTTGTCGGTTACAGCGATTTGGCCTCTCCAGAATTTTTGCTACTGCTGCTGCTGTTGCTTAGGATACAAAATTCCCATTCACCATTGGAATCATAGGATGAACAGACACTCACACTGGCCCATCAACCAACCCGATGTCCTTGTTTTGGTATATCTACAAAAAAAGAACGAAATCTCTAAGTTTGTGTATTGTTCGAGGAGTATAATCAAAAACATCAGTTCACCTCCATCTCCGGCCCAGCCCCAACTCAGCGTCAGCCTTGACAACATCACATAGAAATCGTACATTTAAGTGACGTCTCGTTTCCACCCCTTTTGTAAGGATAACAAAAACAAATAAACCTTCGCAGATCCTGTGGGGCCCGACTAACTCATGCGGGAAAACGGGAGGTTGCGTGGGGAAAGGACGTTGTAATAATAGCTATGGCTACTTTTCACAACCAAAAAAACATGGAACATACAAAATCGGGCGAACGCAAACTTTTTACTACAGTTTTTAGTTGTTTTTTGTGTTATCTATGCTAATTTTGTCGGTGAAATTCATATGAAAATAAAGTGCTTAATTAACATTTTTGTCTATTATATTTATGGAGCATCCCGTGCGAGGGTTTAGCACCCTACTGCGAGCAAAGCCTCATCCGAGCGGGTGGAGCCGGCGTAGAAGCTGGAAGACAATGAGGAGCAGGAGGTATTTTGTTTTGCATTAGTCATGCGATGATGCGAAAACTTTTTACTCAAAAAGACAATAGAACTTTTGGGATTCATGTAAAGCTGAGAAGAGGTTGCAAAAATTAACATTTTCTTCCTGCAGAGTGGCTGGCCTACAATGTCTAAGGACTTTTTAATGTGGCCACAATGATGTCCTGACGTGAGTGGAGGGAGATCTAAGGCGGTAACGAAGCTGTGTGTCCCAAAGAAAAGATAACAGAGAAAAATATGGCCAACTTCGAGATTAGCTGCTAAAATCTGTCAGAGACAAGTGTTTGAAAAACAACGGTATATGCTCCGATCTACAGAAAAAGGTATGCATCAGTCTTCGAGAATCTCAGACGTTTTTCTATAACATAGGAAAATATATTTTACCAAATGATTGTTGAAATTTATTGCTGCAATAAATTTCCAGAGTTTATGGTCCTTAGCAACTAAATTATTGGCAATGGAATAAATCGCATTTGGTCATGTAGACCAAATCAATTAAAATTTAATTGAAATGTAAGTCAAATTTTTATCGCCAGAACATTTTCGGTTTTTATACCCTACACCACACTGTGGTACAGGGTATTATGACATTGTGCATTTGTTTGTAACGCCCAAATAGAGAATACATAGAACCATAGTTTATTATACCGATCGACATAGAATCACGTTTTGAGTCGATTTAGCCATGTCCGTCTGTCTGTCTGTCCACGTATTCTTGTGATCTAAGTGCACGTCGTATTTATGGTCCGATTGTATTGAAATTTAGCACAGTGCTCTTTTTTGGCCCAAGGACGATCCCTATTGAAATTGGTCAAAATCGGTTCAGATTTAGATATAGCCCCTATATATATGTTACCCCCGATTTGACATGTCAGCGCTGTAGAAATTGTATTTTATATCCCATCAGTACGAAATTCTGCAGAAAGATGTTTCATATTACATAAATCAACACTGCCTAATTTGGGAAAAATCGGTTCAGATTTAGATATTGCACCCATATATACGTTACTCCCGATATGACATGTAAGCGCTGTATATACTAAATTTTATATGCGATAAGTGCGAAATTCGGCAGAAAGAGGTTTCTTATTACTTAAATTAACGCTGCCAAATTTGGTGAAAATCGAAAAATGATCCTCCCGATTTGGTATCAAAGCGCTGTAGAAGTAGTACTTTACTTTCGATTATTGCAAACTTTTGTAGAAAGAAGTTTCTCAATTCAGGAATTGATACCGTATTATATGCCCTATTTGTATACCCTACACCACACTGTGGTACAGGGCATTATAAGTTTGTTTCACGGCAGATGTTTGTAACACCTGAAAATAACACAGCTAGACCCACCTTAAAGTATACCGATCGACTCAGAATCACTAGCTGAGTCGAATTAACCATGTCTGTCCGTCCGTCCGTCTGTCCATGTAAAGTTGTTCGTCGACTACAGGTCGCAATTTCACTCCGATCGTTCTGAAATTTTGCAGTTTAGAGTATTTCGCAGCTGTAAAGATCCCTATTGAATTTGTTTGAAATCGGTTTATATTTAGATATAGCTCTCATTAGACCATTTATTATTTTTTCGGTACTGATTTCCGGGCCGAAAAAGTTTTCATTTGACCTACAAACCTCCAATAAAAAAATTGGTGCCGATTGGATAACGCTAAGGTCTGCCCAAAGTTGTTTGAAAACACAAAACTCACTTTACATGAACAACATTTGGGTTTTTATCAAATGTCACATGTTCAAGTAAATACAAAATATTTTATTAGCATGAAAAGTTTTTAAATGATCTTTGAATAAAATGTTCTTTCTTACAAGTCGTAAACAATCAAAATCGACCGAGAAACGAGAAAGTTACAGCAGTTTTCATTTGAATTTTACGTCATGACAGGGCATGCATGCACACCGACATGACCTCTGTGCTTGTGCATGCATGAAAAAAAAACAACGGATTTGCATGATAGTTGATTTTTCGCATCAGTGTGACATTTTTCTACTGGTCAAATAAGAAAATATAAGCAGAACTTTGCAGCGCGCTATACGGCCATGCAACAGGGTCGTTTACAGAACGCGCTCTGCCTCCAGCCTAAGTGAATTGAGAAAGGGACAGCTTCGCACAAAATTTAATTTTAGTCATATTCTTATTTGTCTCCAGACCGACCACATCCAAAATGGTTACTAGATCCAGTGACAAATTTCGCACCGTAGAATCAGTTGGGCTTGTATCAAAATTTTTGGGCGCCCCCAAAATCCAGGCTGGTACTGGAGAAAAGATGGCCAAAGTCGTTCATGATACACTCATCAAATACAGGTCAAAACACTGGATCGTGCATTTTGTTGCAGAACAAATTAGATCGAAAATTAATCAAGTTCCCATGTTCTCATCACATGATGGAGATAGTATTGAAACATGTGTTTGAGGTTAAACTTCGGCGACTTGTGGTCCTGAAGTGCCTATTTTTAATCGTTTTGCTGCCGTTTGGGTAAGTCTCGACCACAAATCGTTTAAAAACGGACTCGAAGATCCAACTGTACGCTCAAAAATAAGTAATGCTGACTGCGAAGTCATTAAGAAATTCTGCATTAAACAGCTAAATGAACCACAAATCCGAGCTGATTACAAGGAACTATTACAATTAACAATAATGTTTCTTGGTGGTGTTGGCGATAACTTCCGAACACCTGGTCCCACATCCCACGCAAGGTTCATGGGAAAAGGCATTTATGCCTTAAAAATATACCTATTTCTAGAGCACTTTGCATTGACAAAACGAGAGTCCAGTGGGCGTGGTTTACATGCAAAATGCCATACAAGCACCAAATCAAGATATACACTTGTTGAAAGACAAGATGTGTCTGAAGCGGTTTTGAAGAAATGGAAAAATCATTTGTGGTATTTGGCCCTAGAATCAATGGCTTTTACATTTTTCGATTCTAATGTTTCACTCGAAGAGAAACGAAAAATGGTTATGCATCTGCAATCAACAGAGCCCGTCGTAAATCTGGAAAACGATCGAAAATTCTCCGACCCGAAACTATTGCTGTGTAATAATTTGAGCGATTTCGTCTCATACAAAACCAAACATTTTTTCGGTGCTTTTGGATTGAGTACTGAATTTTTAAAGCATGACCCATCCATTTGGGAAGATTATCAAGATACCCTCGATATTTGTCGTAATCTGTTTGTTGTTAACGACACTGCTGAACGCGGTGTACAATTTATGAATGATAACAACAGAATACTTACGAAAGACGAAGAACAACATCAATTTATATTACAGTGCTTTGAAAAATATCGTAGAAAATGTCCCTCACATAACAAGTCAGATCTAATATAATATTGAATTAATTGTATTTTTTGTTTTTTTCACCGATCTTAATATTTAAAAACTATTTATTAATTAATAATACAAAGAAATGTAATTTTACTTATTTAAACATACGATTTTGGGCAGACCCTAGGGTTATCCGATCGGCACAAAAATTGTTTTGGAAGTCTTGTAGGCCAAATGGAAACTTTTTCGGTCCGGAAATCAAAGATCGCAGCAACTTTCACTTTTTGCATCATGTGTTATAAACGGTCTAGCTCTCATATATATCTTTCGTCCGATTTGGCCCTTTAGTCCTATAGAAGCTGTATTTTACATCCAATCATTTTGAAATTTAGAATTGTAGAGTTTCTTGATCCATGAACCAGCACTACCGAATTTGAAGAAAATCGGTTGAGATTTAGCTATCGCTCCCATATATATCTTTCGTCCGATTTGGTCCTTTAGTCCTATAGAAGCTGTAATTTACATCCGATCGTTTTGAAATTTAGAATGGTAGAGTTTCTTGATCCATGAACCAACACTACCGAATTTGAAGAAAATCGGTTAAGATTTAGCTAAAGCTCCCATATATATGTTTCGTCCGATTTGGCCCTTTAGTTCTATAGAAGCTGAATTTTACATTCAATCGTTTTGAAATTTAGAATGATAGAGTTTCTTGATCCATGAACCAACATTACCGAATTTGAAGAAAATCGGTTAAGATTTAGCTATAGCTCCCATATATATGTTTCGTCCGATTTTGCTCTTTAGTCCTGTAGAAGCTGTAGTTTACATCTAATCATTTCGAAATTTAGAATGGTACAGTTTCTTGATCCATTAACCAACATTACCGAATTTGAAGGAAATCGGTTAAGATTTAGCTATAGCTCCCATATATATGTTTCGTCCGATTTGGCCCTTTAGTTCTATAGAAGCTGTATTTTACATCCAATCGTTTTGAAATTTTTTTGCTCTTTAGTCCTGTAGAAGCTGTATTTTACATCCAATCATTTTGAAATTTAGAATGGTACAGTTTCTTGATCCATGAACCAACACTACCGAATTTGAAGAAAATCGGTAAAGATTTAGCTATAGCTCCCATATATATGTTTCATCCGATTTGGCTCTTTAGATCCAATCGTTTTTATACCCTACACCACACTGTGGTACAGGGTATTGTTTAAGAAAAAAATTTCCCAAAAGTAAATTTATGTAAACAATTTATACATGAATTACAAAATTTATATATCAGAGTTATTCAATATTACGAGAGTGGTGTAGGGTATTATAAAGTCGGCCCCGCCCGACTTTAGCCTTTCCTTACTGGTTTATATATATTATTTGGTAGAAATTAGGTTTTTGATCAAGTTGATGAAAATCTGTTTAGATTAGGTATAGTCCCATCTATTTGTTCTTTCCGATTTTTGATCTATGGGAGAATATTTAATATAATATAATATTTTAAGATGATCTTTTCAGATATACTTTATTAGGATCAACATCTTCTTTGAATAAGCCTTGATGAAAAGGTGGAGCTAAGTACTTTGTTAGGGAGGTGTAGGGTTTTATATAGTCGGCCCCGCCCAACTTTCTGTCTTTCCGTACTGGTTTTAAGTATAAATTGATATAGCCATAACTTTTCTCTAAGCGGGCACATCTGGCCGAAATCGTATTGCAAATGTTGTTGCCAATTGAGGAAATATGAGTGAAATCGGTGCATATTTTGCAATAATGTTAACAAAATGGTAGGTCAGGGTCAGGAAAAAATGAAAAATAAAATGTTTATATGAATATATTTCAATGAAATATTTTTCATTCTTGACATCAGAAGTCGAAAGTAATTCTCGAATCATTATATTTGCGAAAGTCAACGCCACAATTCCCAAAATATTTTCGAAAATTACCAAGAATAGGTATAACTGGAATGTTGCCTTTGTCAGAAATTTTCGATTTCGGGATTTTTGCATAAATTTACTCTGCTAATCATTATCTATCGATCGATATACGACACTTACATGTTTTGAAGACTGTTTCCAACATTAAACTATACACATTTAGCATCAAATGTATTGCGGGAGAAAAAGTATTTGGCTCTCATGAACATATTGATTTTTTGAGATGTGATGTTATATTTGAAAAAAAACGATACGAGTATAGGAATTGTAAAGGTTTTAATATTCTAACTTTGCTATTGAAGAAAATGTGGCTTACTTTCGAAATTTGTGTAAAAATTTGGTGTAAATTGAGAAGCTTGGCAGTTTGATGAGTGTACATTTCCGGCATCTTTCCACACATAAAATTTCATATTAAATTTCTCCGTAAAGTGCTATGAGGCCAGTGGTTAGACCCTGTTTTCGACTACAAAATTGGATTACAAATGATTTACTTTTCCGTGGTTAATTGGAAGTGAAAGGCATCTTCCATTGTATTTCTCTGTAAAGGAATGGATACCATATGCGAAACGAGTCAATTGGTTAGATCTTATTTCCTACTACAAAGTTCGCTGGAAAGTTAAACAATATTCTTTTCGGGATTATTAAAAGAAATGCTTCAGAATAGATGTTTTAGGTCAAATAAAGAAATAAAATAGCATAGTCTGTTATTTGATTCTTAAATACGTTGTTTATGTCTATCTGTACATATTAAAATTATTGTTATAAGTAATGCAATATTTCTATTTCATAAAGCAAACAAGGGATAAATTTATGTATGTGCGCATGACAATATGTGGACATTTTTCACTTTCAAAACATAATAAATATTATAAATTTCTTACACATAATTATTATTGCCCGAGAAACGACAGATTCATTTAAATTTATATTACCTGCTGGTGACAACATAATAATTTGAATTGTCCTTGGACTGGATATGGAGACAGTATTTGCCACTGTCAAGGATGCCCGCCCAAAATTCATATGTACTAAGAGAATTCCCAATGCAATCATCAAAGGTACACTGATACTGCTGTAAATAATTTATAGAAATGTTTATGTGAAAAACATTTCCCCAAATATAAATCACCTTGAAATTATGTTGTGATAATCCAGGCAACATCGTCGGTGGCTAAGTGAAACTTCCCCCATATCCCCCATGTCCCGCACACTCATCCGCATCTCATCTCCATGACAGTGACAATGCTTTAAGTTTTGCCTGAAATTCCAGCAGAACGATGATATGGCACAACATAAAGTATATTTAATAGAGAGAGAGAACGAAGGACAACTGCCAGTGATTATTTGCTGTAAATTTTCCAGGACTACACTCCTGCCTAGTATGCTGCGATATACGATGCCGGTGGGGAGTAACCGCGGAAATGTAGCCTCCAAAGTATGACCCGAAATGTGTACTCCATAAATATTGTTGGCGACTTGTACTCTGTACACATAATTGTCAACATGTGTTTCGGTCGTAGTATTCATTTGCCTGTTGGCTGGCTGGTTGCTTGCTTGCTCATCGTGTGTCCAGCACTCTCCCAGAAGGGTCTGAATAAACGGGCATTCGCTCGGTTGTCTTTGCGCAACCTCCCTCCCCGCTAACCCATACAACCTAATTAGAAAAGTATGCTGGAGCATTGCGATTGCAACATGGCTTGGTAAATGGGCACGTGAAAATAATCTGGAGCAATATCAACGAAAGTTGGTCACCAAGTAAATGAAACTTCTGCGAAGGCAAAGGCACAGGGACAAACAACCACTCACACAATCACATCGAAGAGTCCACTCGAGATAAAAATGAGTGAATGTAGTTGGTTGTGTATTCCTTGTGGGGTGTTCGGTTAAAATCGCGTCGACTGCAGGCAATTTCAAGGTAAGAAATCTTCATCAGACCGGATAATTTACTTACACATTTTGCCGCAAAAACACCGAAGACGACGATTTCGTCCAAAAATATCAGCAGAAGGCAAAAACAGTAGAAAAGGAAATTAAAATAATGGGAAAATGAGGACCCAAAAACAATTTAATAAGAAAAACAAAGACATCAAACAAACAAGACCATCTATAACAACAACAACAACAATGAAGCAACTCATTAAGACAACAACATTTTATGGAAGTATCCGGAGTGTGTAGAAGGGAAAGGCCTACAGAAATTGAGGCCACCCAAAACAATGTTATGTTTCAAATCATTTAAAAATTTTAGAGGAGAAAAATGGAAAACCCTATATATGTATGAATAACTACATACTACCCAATTTTGAGGCTTCGACGCTTACAATAGCTCTTCCAAAAAACACAAAACGTAACACAGTGGGGCAATTGGAAAAGGCAAATAATTCAGCCGTTTCTTAACCAGACTTACGATTGCGACAAAACTTGGTATGCTTGTAGAAGAGGTATTAGAGAAGTTAAGTTTTAAATTTGAGCTCACTGCGGTATACAGTGGAGCTACTGGGCTTCAAAGTTGGCCACCCCGGGTGAACAAAATTTTTAATCGGGTGTAATTTTCGTCTGGATCATTTGAAGTTATACTTTACAAAAAAAATAACTTTTGTTAAAAGTACAAAAAACTTTCTATTTTTTGTATTTTTGAAAGACAACAAATATTTTTTGTATAACTTCAAATTGCCATAACTTTGTATCAGCGGTATATCAATTGGCAATATTTTTCATCAAACAGCAAATTTTGTTCTATGTCCCGGAAAATATATTAAAAAAGGAAAATATATATATTTGTCTCTAGTATACACCGATAGGGATCGGAAAAAAATAATTAAAGAAATTACAAATTATTATATTTCAATTATTTTTCTATAATTTGTTCTTCTCACCAGAAATCGAGGATAATTCTAACATTATTAAATTTGAAAAGGAAAATCACACTATTCCCAAAATAAATTCGAAAATGTCCAAAAACTGAATTTTTAGTTTTTCCCCAAAATCAATTATACTAAAAGCCAAGTGCAAGGGAAGCACTTGTTTTAAGGTTAGGTTCATATTTTCCAATACTATTCATATTTTTTAAATTTTTTCCCACCCGCGGATTTGGCCCAAAATAGTTTTTTTCGTACCGGGTCACCAAAAAAAGTTATCAAATGCGAACTGAATGGCGTCTAAATCGATTTTGGACCGATTCCGCGAGCTCTGAAAAATGTAAACAAATGTTTTTGCGATTGTCTCGATGTTTAGCTTTCATATTTCGCCTTGCATCGGGAACTTTTTTTACATTGAGGTCAACCCGGTTTAAGGAGCATAGGGCCTCGCAAAGATTGTCGTATATTGACGACCTGCACTTTGATAACACGAATATATGGACACATAGACGGACACGGCTAAATCGACTCAGAAGTGATTCTACGCCGATCGGTATAATAAACTATGAGTCCATCTCTTTATTTTTTAAACATAACCCGTTCTCGGTGAAGTTTTATTTAACCCTAGGATATTCAATGATTTAACCCAAGAATGGTACTAAATGCTCAATGTTGTCCAGCCAGACCACCAGAGAAAATTTAGTAAACAATTAAAATTAAAAAATTAAAACGGACTGATTTATTTTAACGGATCTGTTAAAATGTCTAAAAACTGTTTTTATATGATCTGTTGGTAATGTAATTACCAAATAAAACCAGTAAGGAAAGGCAGAAAGTCGGGCGGGGCCGACTATATAATACCCTACACCTCCCTAACAATGCGATAAGGGTCATTGCGATAATAATTTGGAATAATTGGTAATTGAGTAAGAACATATATATATGGACCTTGGATTCTGGAGAATTTTGTAATGATCGGAAGTAAAGTACAACTTCTATAGCGCTTTGTAACCAAATCAGGAGGAACATATATATGGAGGTTATATATTAATCTGAATCGATTTTCCCTGAATACTAATTCATGTAAAATAGAAACCTCTTTCTGTCGAATTTCGTACTGACCGAATATAAAATACAGTCTCTACAGCGCTTAGATGTCAAATCGGGGCTAACATATATATGGGGGCTATATCTAAATCTGAACCGATTATCTCCGAATTTGGCAGTATTCCTTCATGTAATAAGAAACCTCTTTCTGCCGAATTTCGCTGTGATCGGATATAAACTACAGATTCTACAGTGCTTGAATTTCAAATATAATAATATAAAATACAGTCTCTACAGCGCTTAGATGTCAAATCGGGGCTAACATATATATGGGGGCTATATCTAAATCTGAACCGATTTTCTCCGAATTTGGCAGTATTCCTTCATGTAATAAGAAACCTCTTTCTGTCGAATTTCGTACTGATCGGATATAAAATACAGTTTCTACAGCGCTTACATGTCAAATCGGGTGTAACATATATATGGGGGTTATATCTAAATCTGAACCGAATTCCCCCAAATTTTGTATTGTCTCTAAGTGTATCACGAGACTACGCTCTGTCAATTTTTGTACAAAAGGGTTCAAAAATTTTGTTATACAGTGAATATATGCCAAATCGGAGGTACATATATATGGAAGCTATATGTAAATCTGAACCGATTTTAACCAAATTCAATAGGGATCGTCCTTGGGCCTAAATAAAGATATGTGCAAAGTTTCGTTGAGATCGGACCATAATTGCGACTCATAATCGACTCAGAAAGTGATTACAAGTCGATCGGTATAATAAACAATGGGTCTATCTCTTCTCCTTTTGGGTGTTACAAACAAATGCACAAACTCATAATACCCTGTACCACAGTGTGGTGTAGGGTATAAAAAGAAGATAAAGAAAACTTGATACTAAAATATATTAAAACACTTAATGAAAAGGCTTGTGGTCCGGCCAGCATTTAGCAGTTATAACTTTGATCGATAATTATCGATGATAAATTATAATTTATCACTAATAAGCTGGGCCAATTCAGCTTAAAAACAAAATCGTTGTGTTAAGAACCTTTTAATTATTGAATTTTTTATAGAATTCATTAAAATTTATAAAAAATAACTTCATGAAAATGCTTGTGTTCTAGCCAAACCACAGGTTCCAACTTTGATCGATAATTTTGCACTAATAAGTTAGGCCAATCAGCTCAAAAACAATATCGTTTGGTTAAGAACCCGTTTTTTATATACAGAATTCACGGAATTTTGATTTTTGGGTCTAGATAAGAATTGCACTCCTTCAAAGTCAAATTTGTTCTGGCCAGACCAATATGACCATCCTAGGGTTAAGATGAGTATAAATATGTTACTGTCTTACTGACTGATATCATTTTTTCTTCATACAGAAAATGTTGTTACCAATTCAAAAAAGTTAACGTGAAAGAATTCGGTGCATATTCTGCTCCAATATTCACCAAATACTAGGACAGGGTCGGGAAAAAAATTAAAATTCAATTTTAAATTACATATATTTCGGTAACTTTACGAGATAACTATTAGGTGTAATAATCCTTTTGTAGACTTCCGTTTGTACATACACGCATTTAAGGGGTGGTAACGTTAATACGTGCAAAAAAGGCACATTTTGTGATTTTTCTTGACGACATAGTTAAAATCTTTTACTAAAACCATTGGTACATGAAAGTATGTAGAACATTCGAAGTATATAGTGTAAAATTTTCATGAAGAAATATTAAAAAATATGGCAACTAAAACAATTATTCGGAAGCGTCTCAAAAAAATTAGAATTGCGGTGCCCCTCAACATTCGACGTCAGATCATCCGAAATCAAAAGAATAAATTTATTTAGTTATGGCGATTTCGATTCTGAAAAAAATGTTGCACTGTCGATGTGAAATTATAAAAAATATTTGCACTTTTTAGGTGGAACTGATGTAGTCCGTCAAATTCAACTTTGTTCATATTTCAAAATTCCAAAATGTGGTATAAGGGCCTGTTTCTGTAACTTTTTTTCGTTCGTCTACTGCGAACGATCAAAAATCACTCAGTTATTCCGAGAAATCTATAAGTCACAGAAGTTTATAATTCGTTGTGTCTGTAGAAACTCATGTAAAAAGCTTGTTCCTAAAATATTTCTAACCTGCGTTTTATAGAATTCAAGTAATAGCTGAGAGAATTTTGATCGTTCGCCGTAGACGAACGAAAATAAGTTACAGAAACAGGCCCTAAAAGTCCAGTTTTTTGGAAAAGGGCAACGAAAATGTTGCACTTTTCTGCAGAAAAGAAATCGCCATTAGATATCCGTTATCCCCAGATGACGCTGCCGATTTTTTTTCGAAATTTAAATTTTTCTGTTATTGGGAACACTCTGAAGCAAAAAAAACCCGATTGTTGCGAAAAAAATCGCCTAATTGACTATTGTAGATTAAAGAGAATTATGTATAGAAATAGTTTTCAAAATAATCGGTGCATTAGTTTTTGAGGGTCACCGACTTTGAAAATGTGGGTTGTGGGAAAAACGGTTTAAAGTGGTTGCAAATTATAATCTTAACTTCCCTAATACCATTTCTAAAATCTTTTCAAGTTTTGACGCAATCGGATGTCTGGTAAAGAAACGGCCGAATTATTTCCCTTTTTAATTTTTCGCACTGTGTGGAATTGGAAGAAAATTAAGTCAGAAAATTTATTTTTAGGTTGGATCATAATTCTGCATATTACGAAAGCAGTACGATTATTCATGATAATGCAAATTATGTGAAAAAGCGCTATTAACAGTTCATCCTAAAGGTAGTTACTGAAAAAAATTACACAAAAACTTAAACTTCGAAGAAGTACAAGGCCCACGTCACCTTGAAGTCCGATCGATGGCTTACATAATGAGAAAGGACACGGAACAGAACCCCACTGACGTTAAACTTTAAACAAAATGTCCAAATGAAACACTTAACTGCTGAAGAAGGTACTTACTTGCCGGCGGAGCAAAACACGGCGGGTAACCCATGAATGGACAGTTGGTATATGTGGGGGGAACACATTGTAGGTGGGAACATTTTATGAAATGATGATAAAGAAAGAAACTGGCGGTTGAAATTAAAGTCTTTCAAGTTCACATTAAACATTTTAATTTAATGGTTTTGGCAGTTTCTATGTTGGACTTGATGGCGGTGAACACCATTTGAGGGAGGTGCGAATGAAACGAAGGACGACAATGCTTTAAAAACGGATAGAAAAGTAATTTGTGTGGGACAGTCAATTTAGGGCGCAAGAGAACTTTTGCATTCCCACCTGGCCTGTTCATTTATTTGATCTAACAACTCAAATTCCAATGTTTGGCATCATTACAGAGGCTTGGAAAGAAACTATAGTTTCAAAATATCTACATCTGGAAAATGCAATAGCGAATTGTGGGGGTAGTCTGGTCTGGTCTGGTGATCGACAGAAACTCAGTTGCGGCGAATGTCAGTGTATTCCACTTCCGCCTTTTCATGCGCCAGTTCACAGTGAGTGTACGTTCATTTCCATTTAACAGCGGAAATGAAAAACTTAACCATGAATGCCAAACCAGACAAAAAATGACGCTACCCCTTCAGTTATTTTTCTGGTCGATATTCGTGGTTGAAGAATGAGAGGCGACGGAAAAACGTTGCAAAAATAAACAAAGTTAGTTTGTGTGTGAAAACTTCACACATTTACGGTAATAAAATGAAGTAAACTTCAGAGGCAGAATTTGTAACATCGAAAGAGAAAAATGTGTTGGGCAAATACCCACCAAATTGCTACCAACTTTTTGGAGGACCATACAATATACAGGGTGTAATCGAATGAATATTGAAGTCATTCGCTAGGGAATCAGAGAACTAGTCATCTATTCAGGTGGAATTAGCTCACGTAAAGTAATCTCACTTGTAAGAGTCACTTGTAAGAGTCACTTTCAAAAACTAAGTTGGATAAACTTGTTTTAAATGTTCAGTGCTATTTCTTAAGTATGGCTATCGTCGTTTTACTAAGCAAAATATATCATATTTGATAGTGATTTAAACGCCCAATATTCCTCGTTCTTCCTGGCACGAAAAAAAGTCAATTTTTTTAAATCCAAAAAAAAACCCTTTCCAGTCGACCCACGACCTTGACACCCATGAGCAATATTTTAGCTCTCGTTAAGAGCTATATTTTTGCCATTGACCGATTCCCGATCCGACGTACTGGAATCATCGGTCCAAATTTCTTCAAAAATGATGCCGGTGAGAACGTAACCGTCAATGGCGACCGTTATCGTGCCATGATAACCGACTATTTGATGCCTGAAATTGAAGCTCGTGATCTCGGCGACATTTGGTTTCAACAAGACGGCGCAACTTCCCACACATCGCGTCAATCAATGGATTTATTGAGAGAACACTTTGGTGAGCAAATAATTTCACGTTTTGACCACCAAGATCGTGTGATATCACACCGTTAGACTTTTTCCTGTGGGGATATGTAAAGTCTAAAGTTTATGCGGACAAACCCGCTTCGATTCAGGCCTTGGAGCAAAACATCACGCGTGTCATTCGCCAGTTACCTCGAACGAGTCATCGAAAATTGGACTCAACGGATAGACCATCTGAGACGTAGCCGCTGCCAACATTTGATAGACATAATCTTCAAAAAATAAATGCCCAAGAATGTTCTTTCAAATGATAACAAACATTCCCCATTCATTTTGAATTTTCTGTTTATACCCTACACCACACTGTGGTACAGGGTATTATGACTTTGTGCATTTGTTTGTAACACCCAAAAGGAGAAGAGATAGATCCATTGTTTATTATACCGATCGACTTGTAATCACTTTCTGAGTCGATTTAGCTATGTCCGTCTGTCTGTCTGTCTGTAGATGTATTCTTGTAATCAAAGTACAGGTCGCAATTATGGCCCGATCTTGACGAAACTTTACACATATCTTTTTTTTGCCCAAGGACGATCCCTATTTAATTTGGTTAAAATCGGTTCAGATTTGGATGTAGCCGACATATATATGTTAGCCCCGATTTGACATGTAAGCGCTGTAAAAAGTTTATTTTTAATCCGATCAGTACGAAATTCGGCAGAAAGAGGTTTCTTATTACATGAATTAATACTGTAAAATTTGAGGGAAATCGGTTGAGATTTAGATATAGCCCACATATATATGTTACCCCCGATTTGACATGTAAGCGCTGTAGAAACTGTATTTTATATCCGATCAGTAAAAAAATTGGCAGAATTTTTTAATTCATTACGTGAATTAACACTGCCAAATTTGAGGGAAATCGGTTCAGATTTAGATATAGCCCCCATATATAAGTTACCCCGATTTGACATGTAAGCCCTGTAAAAATGTTATTTTATATCCGATCAGTGACTGTATTTTATATCCGATCAGAACGAAATTTGCCAGAAAGAGGTCTGTTAACATGAATGAGTATTCAGGGAAATCCGTTCAGATTTATATATAACCTCCATATATATGTTCCTCCTGATTTGGTATCAAAGCGCTATATAAGTTGTAGTTTACATCCGATCATTTAAATTTTCCAGAAAGATGTTTCTCAATATAGGAACGAATATTGCTAAATTTAGCGATTATCGGTTTAGAATTAGATAATATGTTCCTACCCATTTACCAATTATTCCAAATAATTATCGCAATTACCCTTATCGCAATGTTAGGGAGGTGTAGGGTATTATATAGTCGGCCCCGCCCGACTTTCTGCCTTTCCTTACTGGTTTTTTATTTAAAAAAGTAGGGAACCTCGAAATGGATCACCCTATATTATTACAAATATTTTTTAGTTCTTCAAAAGTTATATGTTTTTGTCTCAGTTCCTATAGTACTGTTTTTTAGGGTGACCAGATCGTCGGATACCTTGTGGGTTCCATTCCAGTTCTGTTTTGGGGATGCTGTCTTGTGGTTTCCGTAGTGTATGAACTATTCCTTTACATTTTCTTCTTGTTCTTTGACGGCAAATTGTTTCTTCGTTCGTCATCTTCCACAGATCTGCGTTGGTTATTGTATTCGGCCAGAATATTCGGTTGTCATTTGTCATGTTTCACTGTCATATAATAGGGTGGACTTAACGAGGGTGTTGCATTGCATATGTCTTTTCCACAGTTATCTCTAGTACTACATCCTTTGCAAGAACGACTAGTTTATTAAGTTTTATCTGCATGTCAGAAAACTTATGAGGGAGGAGGCAGATATCATCTGCTAAATCGAGGTCTTCTTGATGGCGATGAATGTTCCATACAATTCCTCTTTTTTATCCCCTCACCTTAGAGAGGAAGGTATATATCATTTGCCACGAGCCAAAAGTGTAACATGTTTGGCGGAAATTCGATTTGAGTCATTTTAAGTCATTTGAACAATGTCCGTCCGTTTGTCTGTCTTTCTTCTGGCGGTTGGGCACGATAACTCTCGAAAGGATTAACCGATTGAATTCAAATTTGATGCGCGGTAATATTTTTCGCTATCTCCCGCTATGTTCGAAGATCGGCCATATTGGTCCACTCCTTCTAGTACCTCCCCCAAAAGGGGTTAACTTTTAGTGAAATATTGATTCTTTATTACGTTTTATACTACTTACTCGAATCTTCTGAAGTTCCACACAGAAGAAGAATGGGCGAAGTTGTCACGCCCCTTTTGGTACCTCCCACAGAATGGACCATGTGTACCAACAATTAACTGCTTATAGCATCAATATCAGTTCATAATAATACTTAGCATTGTGTACAATGTAATGCTTTTATAATAACTAGAGTCCAGAGAAAGTGGTCGTTATTGTCACGTTGCTTTTGGTACCTCCCACACAAATGGCCAATTTTGAACCAAAAGTTAACAGCTTATAACTTTAATACCAATGCATAAAAATACTTTAAATTTTGTATTAGTCTGGAGAAAAAGTGGGCGTTATTGACATGCCCGTTTTGGTACCTCCCACACAAATGAACCATTTTGCACCAAAAGTTAACAGCTTATCACTTTAAATAAGTAGATACTTCAAAGTAATTAAATCCAATTTAAATTGATATTAATTTAATTAAAACAAAAAAATAAATAAAATTAACTAATATTTTTTGGGACTCAAGGTGAGGGGATTCATAAGTCGGTTTACCCGACTGAACTTTGTTACTTGATTTTGTTAAAGAAAGAGTATTAGTCTTTTCGTTCAACTCCTAAACTTCCTTTAACCTAAGGGGTCCTAGAACTGACCGTACGCGAGATAATATCATAATATAGCAAAATTATTCCGAACTTATTTTTTTTGTTCAACATTTATTCGTCGAGGGATATTTGTCGTTGAAATGCTCAGAGATCTTAGAATGCAAATATGTTAATATAACAACGGATTGACTTCAAATTTGGTATGTCATAATAGTTTTTTTCTACCTCAGACTATGTTCGAAGATGGGCCATGTTGCTTCACTCCTTCTAGGGTCCGCCATCTAACGTTTTTTTTTTTCAACTAGTGCTTATTTCGTGAATGATAACACTTCGCTCATGTCTGATTTGACAGATAATTAGTTTTATCCTTCCGCTGAACGAATATGGTTGTGTATACGCTTGAATTCGCTTCTCTAAGTGGACCTGCGATCGACTTACAGAAGATGCCGATTTTGCCAAAAAAAAACATTTTTTTCAGATGAAGCTCATTTTGATCTTGGCGGGTATGTAAACAAGCAAAATTGTCGCATTTGGGGCACAGAAAACCCGCACGCATACATTGAAAAGCCGATACACCCAAAACGAGTCACTGTTTGGTGCGGATTTTGGTCCAGAGGCATAATTGGGCCATTTTTCTTCGAAAATGAGCAAGTGGCCGTTACAGTTAATGGCGATCGTTATCGTGCCATGTTGAACGCATTTTTGTTCACAAAAATTGAAGAGGAGGATATTGGCAACATTTGGTTTCAACAGGACGGCGCTACGTGCCACACAGCCGAAGCTACACTCGAAGCTTTGCGCGATGTTTCAAAAAAAAATGTTATTTAGCGGACCCTTTAGTAACTTCCTCACAAAGGTTTAAAATTTAGTGAAATATTGATTCTCTATTACCTTCTATATTACTTATCCGAATCATCTGTAATTCCTCACAATAGTTTATCCATCGCTATGACCTTGAGAAAAAAGGGCGAAATGTTACCAGCCCTTTAGGTACCTCCTACACAAACGGACCATATTTGTACACAAATTTAACAGCAAATTCAAGACCAAACAGTTCTCAATGCATAACAAATAAATACGATATATGTATTAAAAAAACCCATTGTATTGCCATAAAAGTGTATTGTGAGCATCTATTGTTATTTTTTACAAGGAATCTTTTTGTCGAATAGATCATCTAAAAAATCCATCGATTTCAACTACTTTTGATATATACTTATTTTGTAGGGAGGTGTTGGCGTGTAAAAAAAACGTTTGTTTTACGAAATTTGCCGGACACCCCCAAAATCCGGATTTACGGGGGAAAACCCGATTTTTTTGGCTTTTTTTCACTTGAGCGCCTATAACATTGTTAATTAGCAACCGATTTCTAATCTCTAAATGAATTTTGGAAATAAGAGTATTAGACCTTTCCATCGATATATATATATTTTTTAAACCTGTAGGAATATCTGCATATTTGTCCCGCAAACAAATTTTTAAATTTTTTTTTTTATAATTTTTTAGTTTAAACAATGTTTTTACCAATTATTTTGTGAGATAACCGTAGGATTATCGGTTTTTTACCCGTAAATCTGGATTTTGGGGGTGTCCGGGAATTCCAAAATAAGATTCGTGTTTTACTCGACAAGACCCACAGGAAAAATAGTATCGCGTCATTTACTTCTCAACTTGAGTTTATTTTGTCGCACTGTGTTATCAGGGGTTTTGTTCTTTATCGTGGAATATCTATTCCGAAACCTTCAAGGCACAAGCATAGTGGGCAGAAGCGATTTTTTTTTAAATTTTAAAAAATTAAAAAAAATCTAAATAATTTTAGGCCAACTTCCATCCAAAGCTTATATGTTAGTGGATTAATAGAAGTTTAAAATATAAAAAATCCCAAAAATCGGAGAGTACAAACAATTTAAAAAAATTACTTTTAAATTGTAATACTTAAAAATCGAAAACAAAAAATGTTAATATTTTAATATTTAAAAAAAATTCAAATCGGACAATTACTTCAGAAGTTATGACCAAAAAATATAAAAAAATGGCAAAAATCGAAACCGATTTTTTTTGAAACCGTCGATTTGTCGTGGAATTCCCATATTTTATAAGCACAGGTAAAAATACTTGGAATTTTGTGCAGGCGCTATTGGCACGCCCCTTTGGTACCTCCCACACAAATGTACCCTTTTGCACCAAATTTAGCTGCTTACTTATATAACTTAATACCAGTGCACACAAATACTTGAAATGTTGATCAGTGTAATGCTTTTATAGGGCGACCCTTTTGGTACACCCACAAACACAAGGACTATTTTGCACCAGAAGTTAATAGTTTATATCTTTAGCACCAGATCGTGCTTTAAAGTCATTAAACTCAGTTTAAATTGGTAATAAAATAATTAAAACAAAAAAATAAATCAATTCACGAATATTTTGTGGGACTGAAGGTATGGGGATTAATAAGTCGGTTTACTCGACTGAATTTTCTTATTTGTTATTCATTTCGTCATTCATTTCGTCACTCCGTTTGTAACACCTCTAAATATTGATCAAGACCCCATAAAGTATATATATTCCTAATCGTCGTAAAATTCTAAGACGATTTAGCCATGTCCGTCTCTTGTAATCACGTTACAGTCCGTAATAATAGAGATAGGTTGATCAAATTTGGTAGGAATATTTTTTATAGTTGCAGGTTGTTTGGGATTGGAAATGGGCCATATCGGTCAATGTTTTCACATAGCTCCCCTATAGAGGTCGCTCCAAAATATGGTTTTTGAGCCATGGATACCACATCTTTAAAGCAATTTAGCAGAAACTATGCAGTTTGTATTCTATTTTGACAAGAATTCATCACAGCAATTTTTTTTACAAATCGGTTCATATTTTGTTATAGTCCACCTATAGATGTCGCTCTTAAAAATGCTTATTTAAGCTATAAACACCACATCTTTTAAGCAATTTAGCTGAAACTTTGCAGTTTGTATTCTATTTTGGCAATAAAAAGTATAGAAATAAAATTTTATTTTGTTGTAGTCCCCGTGTAGATGTAGCTTTTAAAAAGCTATTTTAAGCCATAAATACCACATTTTTCAAGTAAAGAGTTAGGCTAAAGAATCTGCGGCCTAACAATTTCAGCGTTCGTTTTTTAATAATTTACTTCATGATTTGCTCCATATTCAAAGATTTTTCAGTAATAAAATTGAATGCAATCCATGGTGGGGGTATATACTACCCCCCACTAGTTTTATTCGCAATAAAATCTTGGAAAAAAATTGTAATCCAAAATAAATTTTTTGGGATTTTAGCCCACTTTATTTATTTATTTATTTATATGAATTACAATACAAAGTTAATTTATATTCTAATTTTACGGTCCAGGGAGAAGCCGGGTGACAAAGACCATGTTGCTTGTAAATTTTTGTTGCGACAGACCAGAGCCTCTGGTGGGAATCGAACCCACGACCCCCAAACTCATAGGCGAGCTCGCTACCAAATCACCTACTGGGGCGCTCTTTTGCCCACTTATTACTGGCCAAAAGTGTATTATATCGAAGGTGTGACTAAATACCTCATATATATTTGGCGGAAATCTGTTTTGGGCCATTTGAAATCATTTGAGCAATGTCCGTCCGTCAGTCTGTCTGTCTGGTGCGCACTATAATTTTCGAAAGAAGTAACCTATTGACTTCGAATTTGGTATGTAGATTTTTTTTATCTCAGGTTAAGTTCTAAAGTGGGTCGTATTGGTCCACTCCTTCGAGTACATACCCCACAAAGGGTTAATGTTCCTTAATAACTTCTATACTATTTATTGGAATATTCCGCGATTCCACACATTGGTTTATGAGTCGCTATCACCTTGAGAAAAATGGGCGAATTAATACTCCCCTTTTGGTACCTCCTACTCAAAGGACCATTTAGCACAAAACGTTAACGACTTAGAACTTTGATTCAAAAAATGGGCGTCTTTGACACGACTTTAATACCAGTGCTTACTGTAAAGTTATTAAATGAAATTTAAATTGCTAATAATTTAGTTAAAACAAAAATAGATAAGTTTAAAAATATTTTTTGGAACTGAAGAAAATTTAAAAAAATTTCGTGTTTAGAATATCAAACTACAACAAAAAAATATTACGCACAGCCCTGCGGCAAAATTTTTGTAAAGTAGTGTAATCTATTTTATGAACAAAAACATGACTATCGATTATCAACTTTTTGCTGGTTGGTGATGTTATCGGCGAGGGTTATATTGTCCATGCACCATAGATCATATGAACTCAATTATGATAGGGTCAGAATATTTTTTATCGACATATCGTGGGCTCAATGCTATTTTGTTCCATACGCCATTTTGTATGATCGGAGAAAAACGCAATTTATTGTTTGAGTAAAAACGGGACTGAAGAGTTACACACTTTTTATTTCATAGGGTTCCCAACAGTGTTTCTATGATTCTAATGCATTTCTATGCCATTACATCCAAAAATAAGCAAGTTATAACAATTTTTGTACTTGGCATTTTGGTCCATATCCACTTTTATTTTAATATTTTTTCGTATTTGTATTACATGGACCACAAAAAGGGTCGGCATGGAAGGACACTAATTTACATTTTGTGATCGAAAGAACGTAATATACTGAGTGAAAAATATAGGGCTATAGAAAAATTGAGACATTGAACAAAAATATCGAAATTATTTCCCGTTATTCATAGTAAAACAAATTTACCCTACCAATATCTCGAAAACTAGGCGAGATAGGAAAAAAACCAGTAAGGAAAGGCAGAAAGTCGGCCGGGGCCGACTATATAATACCCTACACCTCCCTAACAATGCGATAAGGGCCATTGCGATAATAATTTGGAATAATTGGTAAACGGGTAAGAACATATATATGTGGATATATCTAATTCTGAACCGATAATCGCTAAATTAAGCAATATTCGTTCCAAATCAGGAGAAACATATACATGGAGGTTATATATAAATCTGAACCGATTTTCCCTGAATACTCATTCATGTAAAATATAAACCTCTTTGTGTCAAATTTTATACTGATCGCATATAAAATACAGTCTCTACAGCGCTTAGATGTCAATTCGGGGCTAACATATATATGGGCGATATATCTAAATCTGAACCGATTTTCTCCGAATTTGGCAGTATTCCTTCATGTAATAAGAAATCTCTTTCTGCCGAATTTCGCTGTGATCGGATATAAAATACAGTTTCTACAACGCTTGAATTTCAAATCGGGGGTAACATATATATGGGCGCTATATCTAAATCTGAATTGATTTTCTCCGAATTTGGCAGTATTCCTTCATGTAATAAGAAATCTCTTTCTGCCGAATTTCGCTGTGATCGGATATAAAATACAGTTTCTACAGCGCTCACATGTCAAATCGGGGGTAACATATATATATGGGGGCTATATCTAAATCTTTTGTGTAAAACATTTTTTTTAAATTTTTAAAAAAAAATTTCGAAAGTTTTTTTTGAAAAACCTTTGTTGAAAAAAGTTATCGCCCCCGGTTTTCTTCAAATTCGTCTCACTCTCACAAATCCAGAACACTAAATAATTTTTGTGAGACTCAATATTTGAAAAAGTTATGGACGAAATACCAAGACTAGTCTGACAATTTTCGTTTGTTTTCCCCAAAACATTGCACAGTGGTACGAATTCAAAAAGGGGAAATAATTCGACCCTTTCTTAACCAAACAACCGATTGTGACCAAACTTGGCATGGTAGATGAAGAGGTGTTAGAGAAGTTAAGTTTCATATTTGGGCCCCCTATGTCAGACAGGGGCGTAGCTAGAGGGCCGAGATATCTGCAATTAAAAATTTAATTTTTCATTTTTCCCCTTACCGTGTGCTAATATGCACCGATTTCATCCGTATCAACATGTCTGGATGGGCAATAAAAAGTTATGACCACTTGAAAACTGATAGCGAGATCTTATTTTACCTATTAGTAGCTGCTTATAAAAATGTTAGCCAAAAAAAAAACATAGGTCGATATTTAATATTCTGACCCGACATGAACTGCAGAGTTTTGTGTGTAAATAAATCTACTTGAAAAAGTTTCTGAACAATTTTAAGATTGATCCCGTTATTGTTTTTGCTTTGGCGAAATTATTATACCAAAATACAGTCCAACTAGTAAAATAAGTCAAACTAATGGTAGTAGTTAATTGTAGAATTTTGCATATATGTATGTTGACACAAACCTTTCACCGTTCCTTGGTAAACCGTCTTATATTTCATGGTATTTATTCAATCTGGTTATGCCAAGTTAAGTTTACTCATCTTTATAAAATTTAATTTTTGTTAAAAATATTGCTGGAAATGATCGACATGTACGCACATACATTTTCCCAGATGCTGGTAAACATATTAATTTACACTTTTTATTATGGCACATATTGTTATGCCAATTAAAACACAGAAATATGGGAATTGTTATTATTCTCGTATCTGCCCTCTGGCGTTTATGTGAATACAAAGAACTTTCTCCTAAAAAATCGAATATGAAAATGTTTTTATTTGTTTAAAGGATAACCATTACAACGAAATAAATGCGTATCGATTTCACAAGCAATCATTTAGGCGTTTTAAATGAAAGTTTTATTAAAATTGTGACTTTTTCTTAAATCGACACAATGAATGTATATAAAACCAGTAAGAAAAGGCACAAAGTCGGTCGGGGCCGACTATATAATACCCTAAACCTCCCAAACAATGTGGTAAGGGTCAATGCGATAATAATTTGGAATAATTGGTAAATAGGTAGGAATATATATATGTTGCTATATCTACGAGTCTATATCTCGTAAATCTGCACCGATTATCGCTAAATTAAGAAATATTTGTTTCTAAATTGAGAAACAAATTTTGTAATGATCGGAAGTAAAGTACAACCTCTATAGCGCTTTGATACCCAATCAGGAGGAACATACGAGTATATATATTGGGGTTATATCTAAATCTGAACAGATTTTCCCGGAATGCTAATTCATGTATATAGGCTATATCTTAATCTGAACCGATTTTCCTCAACTTTAGTATTGTCTCTAAGTGTATCAATAGACTTCTCTTTGTAATTTTTTTTAAACATCAGTTAAAAAATGTTGCTTATACAGTGCATATATGCCAAAACGGTGGTACATATATACGGACGGACGGACGGACATATCTAAATCAAATCAGAAAGTGATTCTAAGTCGATCGTTATAATAAACAATGGGTCTATTTCTATCTCCTTTTGTGTATTACAAACAAATGCACAAAGTTATAATAACCTGTACCACAGTGTGGTGTAGGTTATAAGAACCATAAATCTTAAAATGTGTATTTCTAGTTTATCAAACTTAAATTTTAAATTAGTTTCATTAAAAACACAATATTGTAGATCTTTTGTTTTATCAGGTGCAACAAATTGTTCTATTACATTTTTGCAATAGACAGAAAGTAACTGAGACATATCGATAACTTCATTCTAAGACATGCTAAGTCGACATAGCATAGTTTTAGGGAGATTGTATTTTTAATTTCTAAATGTTCCAAATTACATTCAGTCAAAATTTGGTGTTTATCCGTCAACCCAATCAAAAGTTATTCACAAAACAGTACAGGTCATTCGATTTGCATTATAAGAGAATTCCACACAAATTTAAAAAATCATTAAACTTTGAAAGTCTCTCCTGAAATACTAAATTTTTGCACTTAGCATACTTTAGAATGGAGGTATCGATATGGTCTTCAACCGAATTAATTTTGACTCAAAAGCACAGACCACAATAAACAACAACAACGACACATTTTAATAATTTTCTAATTAAAGATTAGTTTTTAAAGGAACTTATGTTATCGACAATACGGTGTGGCATAGATATTAATTGATAATAAATCTTAGACGGCGTGAAAATGACGCGGTGACATATCCAATATATGTATTTGATATTATATTTCGTCATTGCTAATGGTCCATGCTCCCGGGATAATATCGTAGGATGAACGTAAATACACCTAGCATCAATGCGAATATTCATATCGTCAATGTAATGTTTCATTACAGCAAAGAACTAGTTATGTCCATCAATGTAATTTTCTGTGAGGATTACATATTTCAGAAACTTAACTGGATTTTGTGGCACATCATTCTAACATCTGTGTCAAGTAATGACTTCGGATGCTTCGATTCTATACGCAAAGAAAAATGTCCTTCCGTTGTAAAGAAATGTTTAACAACTGCACGAAGTATTTCCGTCAAGCGAAGATGGCCATAATCTTACAAATAAATGAAAGCAAACGAAATATTGTGCTGCCGCATATGCAGGGTTTTCCAACAAGAGGTGTTATTTTGAATAACCCGGTATTTCGGTAGCTGTCACTTTTAAAGCTTTTATTATTTGACATTTGACAAGTAGAAACTACGCCATTACTAAAAATGGAACGATACATGATTGAACAACGACTTGAAATTATTAAAATTCACTACAAAAATGGTGAAAATATTGCAGTCACAGTTCGCAAAACTAAAGCATTTTTGCGTCGTCGTGAAGCACCTTGTCGGACCGCAATACAGAAATTGGTGAAAAAATTCGAGATGTTGTGACAAGTTAGTGATGTGAAGAATAAAACCCGTGCACGTCGCTCAAGGACAACTGAGAATATTGCTGCTGTAGCCCAAAGTGTTGAAGAAAACCCAGGTTTTTCTATTCCTCGTCGTGCTATCTTGCATAAAGACTTGGGCCTTAAGGCTTATAAAGTTCAGTTAACACAAGAACTCAAGCCTCTTCATGATTTAACACCTTGCGACTTCTTCCTTTGGGGCCACGTGAAATAAAAGGTCTACGCCAACAGCCCAGCGTCGATTCAAGACCTCAAAGATAGAATTCGTGAGGCTATCGAGGACATAGGGCAGCCACTTATGGAAAATTGCATGAAAAGGATATGGTCCTGTAAGCGTGGTCGTGGTGGCCATTTGGCTGATGTTGTTTTTCATTATTAACGGCATACCTTCCTCTTTATTATGAAATAAACATCCGATCACTTATCTCAAAAAATGGAATTTTTCTTTGAATACCAAAATAACACCTCTTGTTGGAAAACCCTTTATATCGTGTAGCTGTCTGCGTAAAGATTTTTGTCTCAGTGTATCCTATCCTTTTTAACTTTGATTTCGAAACGACATCTTAATATTGTTAGTCGACAAATATGAACATCGAAACAAAGAGAACGGCGAAATTGAAAAAGTCCCACTCCAAATGAGTTTGCACCATAAATCGCAAATTCTCTAAATATGCCAAAAGCACACAGCACAAAGCCCGTGAAGTGTGTCAAACGTACAAACTGTTATTGCCACTTGTGTGCGCATTTGATTACTTGCCTGGAACTGGACTTGCGTCGATAGCGTTGGTGTGTCGTGGTATAACGGCACTATTCGCTCGCTACTTTCGGGGGTGCCACCCTGTTTATTAGGTTTTATTAGCATTTAGAAAGCAGCAAAACTACCAGGAAAAGTTGTATGTCATTGTTTAAATAGCGACTTGCAGAAGCATTTATACACTCAGAAAGAGAAAAATGTATAGTCTAGAAGATGATATGAAAAAACTCTAGCATTTTCTATTTTATTTGTATTAGTCATTATTTTTATTATTATTATGTTATTCTACTTACACTAGCCAACAAGGTTTTGGACTGGAGATACAAGAAAATGTTTTTATTCGTTTTTTCATATAAAATCATTAGTTTACTTATAAATCAATGAATTTTCATAGTCGTTTGTATTTTGTTGGTTCGGTTTTACATATTGGGGTTCAGCAATAGTCTCCCAGCATGATTTTGTCCCAAAATCCTTGAGCATTTATTTCAATTTTCATTAAATCTTCGAGAGCATGTTCCCTTTGTTCGTCGCTAAATGCTCCTAGGTTTTTTGGAAAAAATCAAAATGTGAATATAGAAATGGCATTGTGAGTGACATTCGTGCACCTACTTATAACTCGTGATTATTTTTCAATAATTCAGCAACAATTTGCCTGTAGTTTCCACTCTTATAGTTTCCAAAAAAACTGTTCACGATGCTCTTGAAAGATTTCCAGGCTGCATATTCTTTCTCCAATAAATATTGTGAAAAATTTTCATCATTCAATAGTTTCCTGATTTGGGGGCCAACAAATATGCCTTCTTTGATTTTAGCATATGACATTTTAGGAAAAACCGCTAACCAATATTTAAATACTGCATCATCTTTGACCCTTGAAAAAGTTCTTAAAAATACCCATTTGGATCAATTAAGGGTTAATTTAAAATATTTTGTTTTCCTGGTGAATACTCAGTTCTCTTTGGCCACTCTGTTCTGAAGTAATGATTACATGTAGCGCGACTATCCTATAGGCAAAGGAAACAACAATATTTTCTGAAACCTCCTTACATACAAGTCAACAAACCAATGACCTGAAACAGATTTATTTACAGTTATTTACGATGGTCTATACTATATGAGGAGGTACTTTTCAAAACTTGACTATTCCACATTTTGTGTTTTTGCACAATGTGAGAAAATACTACAGCTATGCAGATTGAACCCGAATGTTTGGTGCATAATTAAAGACGATAATATTAGTCCTACAGATTTCGCAAAATTTTATTTTCGTTGAGCTTTGAATTTAAAGCTACCAAACAAAAAAATAATAAAAAAATCAGTTCTATCAGTCAAATTTTGAAAAGTACCTCCTCATATATACGAAGAAATTTAAAACACACACTCTAAGGTGACCACAGATATTCCATTTAATATCGTTGTATTTGAGTAATGTCAATTTCCATCATTGATTCGTAATTTTCCTTTGTATTAACGGCATTGGTATGGTTAGTTTTTCATTCCCATTATGCAAAAGAAGAGCCTTTAAACTGTACTTAGAGCCACCAATAAATAATCTCCATTCAGTTTTGTCATATGGCTGGTTCATTTTTTCAAATAAACCATCAACATCAGTACAGTATAGAGTGTTTCTTTTCAAAATATGCAGCCAATTCCAAACTTCTATCTCTATAGATTGTTACTCTTGTCCAAACTGCAAGATGTTTCCATTGCTGCATGCGTGAAACTGGTAATTTTGCCACCTGCTTCTTTAAATGTAAATGCCGAATAAGTTCATTCAGCTCAGATTGTGTCAATAACTGCGTTCACTGCTCGTAGCACTGGGAATGAATTGTAATGGAGCACTTGGTGGACGTTGAACTGGTTTGGAAACCGATGCACAGTGGGCTAAAATGAAAACAAATTTACATAATTCTGCCATTTCAAAACCACTTATCGTATGTCGATTAAATTTTAGGTGCGTATACAAGAGGTGTTAGAGAGTTTAAGTTCGGAACTGGGGCCCCCTGTCTCATACAGTGGCGGAGATACAGGGCTCTAAATTTGACCACCTCGGGTATACACAATTTTCATCGGCTTCTAACTTTTGAATGGAGTGTCCGATTTGATTGGTGTTTTGTTATCTCCTAGTCATGGATTATTCAGATTATTTTACAGAAATAAAATAATAAAATATATATTACAAAAATAAAATAAGAAAATAAATTATTTTTCTCAAGAAGTGGGTTTTTCGCTAACAAAATGGGTATACACAAATTTAAGGCAACCAGAGTCGCACCAACATATTACAAAGGCCGACATCTTTTATCCTTCTTACTAAATTTTATAAAAACATGTGATCTACAAGAAATAAGTGCATATTGACTGATAAAATAACCAATAAGTACAAGAAGGTAGGGAAACATTAAAAAAAGAAAATATTTAGCATATAGAAAAAAACGTAAATACGGCATAAAATTCTTAAAAATTTATATATTTCGATGAATTTTTTTTTAGAGTTCTTTATTTTCATATTAGAAATAATAATCAAACGCAACATTTGGAAATTTCTAATGGAAAATCCCTCAATTCCCAAATAATACATCAAAAATCCCCAAAAATGGGATTTTTTACTTTTAGTCCTATATCTTCGATATGAAAAGCCGCGCTCGGGATTCCCTTTGCAGTCCATTTTTTTACACCCTAATACAATTAAGTAAAAAAAAAAATTACAATTTAGCTTTGCGATTGGAGAAAATCGATCAAACTTTTGAAATTTATGTAAAAAAAAGGTCCAAATCGGAGAAGGGTGGCAACCACACCAATTAAAATTTTGCCTTCGGATTTTCTCTAACATATATTCCGTGAAACGTCTCCTTTAAAATGAGTATAAATTTGATATACTTTGTGTAACAAACTTTTTCTACAAGACCTAAATACGAATTGGACTTTTTTCGCCAAAAAATCTCCAAAAATTAAATTTTTCTTTTTTTCGTGATATTTTGAATTTTATTAGCAATGCTTAAAAAAACATGCGAACAAAATCGGTAAACCTTTGACTGAGATATTGGCTAAACTCCAAGGCAAAGTCGGCGAAAAAATGAAAAATTCAAATTTATAATCCACTTATCTCGGAAACTGTTCAAGTTATCTTCAGGCTATAAAATGTTTATTGTAGGTCTTGTCTAGGAGTATCCACAGATAGACCACTCAAATCGGACACTCCATTCAAAAGTTAGAAGTGGATGAAAATTTTGTATACCAGAGGTGGTCAAATTTAGGGCCTTGTTGCTCCGCCCCTGTATGATATAGGGGGCCCAAGTTCCGAACATAAACCCTCTAACACCTCTTGTATACACACCTACATAAAATTTCATCGCCATACGATAAGTGGTTTTGACATGGCAGAATTATGCCATTTTTTTTTCATTTTAGCCCACTGTGCGATGGGACATTTTTCATATTGAATCCAGCAACATTTGTTAAAGAGAAATAACAATCGGTTTGACTCTCTCCATAGTACTGGAATTGAAAAATCGAAATAGATGTTCTTGCCATTTGACCACTTGTAAAGGGTCCGCCAAATAACTTTTTTTTTAAAACATTGCGCAAAACATCGAGTGTAGTTTCGGCTGTGTGGCACGTAGCGCCATCCTGTTGAAACCAAATGTTGCCAATATCCTCCTCTTCAATTTTTGTAAACAAAAATTCGTTCAACATAGCCCAAAAACGATCGCCATTGACTGTAACTGCCACTTGCTCATTTTCGAAGAAAAATGGCCCAATTATGCCTCTGGACCAAAATCCGCACCAAACAGTGACTCGTTTTGGGTGTATCGGCTTTTCAAAGTATGCGTGCGGGTTTTCTGTGCCCCAAATGCGACAATTTTGCTTGTTTACATACCCGCCTGAAAAGATGATTTTTTTTTGGCAAAATCGGCATCTTCTGTAAGTCGATCGCTCCCAGCGTTGTTCAAGCGTACACGGGGCAAAATCGCCTTTTTTGATACATTTGAATCGAAAGAAAATATATTTGGAACACAAATTTTTAAATGCTTTATATTTCTGAGTAAATAAATTTTATTTGAAAATCAATAAAATTTACTTGGAACGCATATATTAATATATTACAACAAAATATATTTGCAAACTAATTTTCTCAAATAAAATATGTATTTATATACCAATAAAATTATTGTTTAGGAATATCTTCAAATATATATAATTTAAGAAAGATTTTCAAAACTTTGGTGAATTTTTCTAATTTCATTTTTAATTTTTCCTTCGTTTCGAATTATTTCTCCCAGGCAAAAATACCATTAGCAGCATTGCATTCTGTTTTAAGGGACTCATTTTAAATTTCTGGGTATTTCATGTCAGCATTTTTTTTCAATCCTTCGAGTAAATTCATGTTATCAAAAATTATACGATTTCAATTAAAAATTTCAAAAAAATATCATTAAATTACTGAAAAACTTAACACAATTAAGGTTCGATATTTTCGGAATACTTAAATTTAAATACATTCTTGTTTCGGAATTAAAATCCCAAATAAAAGGTATTAGGGTGAAAACAAGGATTTGTTTAGAACAACATCTTCCCAAATATATAATTTTTGTGTGTACCAACTATTATATATTTAGAGTGTACCATAAACATATATATGTTTCAAGCCGAATATGTTTGGGACAATATACTACAGAAGCGATTTTTTTTCAGCGTGTATACACAACCATAATCGCTCAGCGGAAGGATAAAACTAATTATCTGTCAAATCAGACATGAGCTAAGTGTTACCATTCACGAAATAAGCACTAGTTGGAAAAAAACGTTAGATGGCGGACCCTGTATAAAACCGTCTGCAACAATTGCAAGCATTGTCGGTGTGCACGGTTTGTCCAAATTTCTGACAACAAAACCAAAATAATGTAAATATGGACATTTCTCCAATGTAGAATGCGACATTCATACGCATTCAAAGTGAAAAAAAAATATGCCAAAACATTATTTCATTTTGACAAAAGGCGAAACCAATAGCTCTTGATTATGACTATAATTGGTCTTAAGGTTGATTTTGGCCAATTGTTCGTTTTCAAGATAATTACATAAAACCAAGACATTCACACGCGACAAAAGCAGAAGTCGCTTTCAAAGCAAACCAATCAAACACTGATTTCAGGGAAACCTAAAGGAATATTTTAATGCGACTAATTTTAAAATGTCATGGGTTCATGTATCATAATAATGTTTTTTATTTTATTCAAAAATATTAAGTAGTTTATTTTTTATTTAATTTTAATCACATTCGCACGAGACATGTCGCATGCGACATTTTTAGTATATTGTTCTTTTTATGTTTATTTTTTACTTTTTATGCAACTAGACATCCAAAGGTTGATTATTAATGATTGTTACTATATTAAATATATTTATTTTCACAACAAAAATTATATATACTTAAATATAAATCAAGATTTAAAACAGAGACCACTAATCAGAAAATAACATACAATACAAATGTTTAAAACATAGATTTTGCAATTATTCGAATTTGCACTCAAGTATCTTAAAATGAGTTATGAATAAATGTAGTTTTTGGGAAAATTAGTTAAATTTGATAGATTCCCTATAAAAAAATAGTAAACCAACATACTTTTATAGACTTTAATTTTTTTGGCTGCGGTTGACATCTCGTTGGAAATGCCCATATGCATATTTTAATGGTTCTGATATTGCATATCTATGAAAGAATACTGCGCATTTAAGAATTTGGTTTCAGATCTAGTTTATTAAGATCAACATCATCATCCTTCTTGTTATCATGTTAAAATATATGTATATATTTGGGAAACCATTTTTTTTTTTAAATATCTGCGTAAGTACAAATCAGATTATTTGTTTATATGAATTAAAATAAAAATTAAATTTATATGCTAATTTTACGGTCCAAGGAAAAGCCGGGTTACATAGACCATGTGGATAGATTTGTTTAGCGACACACCAGAGCCTCTGGTAGGAATCGAACCCCCCAACTCATAGGAGAGCACGGTACCTACTACTCACCTACTGGGGCGTTCGACAGATCACATTTTTATTTAGAAATCTCCCCAAAAATATTTTGTTTAACTAATATTTTCTAAACTTTGCTGTCTTTTTCGATTTTCAGTTTTAATTTGTCCTGGATTCCGAATTATATCTTAAAATTAACAAGTAAGAACGTTTCGGCAAGGTAAACAGACTAAGGTGTACAATCACTTTGTGAGTGTAATATGAAATATGACACGAATTAATCTGTCAATTTGAGTGGGAGATACCAAAAGGGGTTAAAACAAGTAAGAAAGTTCAGTCGGGTAAACCGACTTATGAATCCCCTTACCTTGAGTCCCAAAAAAATATTCGTAAATTTATTTATTTTTTTATTTTAATTGAATTATTATCAATTTAAGTTACATTTAATAACTTTAAAGTATGTACTGGTATTAAAGTTAAAAGCTGTTTACTTTTGGTAAAAAATGGTCCATTTGTGTGGGAGGTACCAAAAGGGGCGTACCAATAACGCCCATTTTTCTCTGGACTCTAGGTACTATAAAAACATTTTACTGTACAAAATTTCAAGTATTTATATGCACTGGTATTAAAGTAATAACCAGTTAACTTTTGGTGCATAATGGTACATTTTTGTGGGAGGTACCGAAAGGTGAGTGACCACTTCGCCCATTTTTCTTGTGTGAAATTTCAGAAGATTCGAGTAAGTAGTATAGAAGTTATTAAAGAATCAATATTTCACTAAAAGTTAACCCTTTGTGGGGGAGGTACTAGAAGGGGTGGACCAATATGGCCCATCTTCGAACTTAGTCGGAGACAGAGAAAAATATTACCGCATACGAAATTTGAAGTCCATCGGTTACACCTTTCGAGAGTTATCGTGCGCACCAGCCAGCAGACAGACAGACAGATTGACGGACGGACGGACATTGCTCAAATGACTTAAAATGAGGGTCTTAGGTCACTCCTTCGATAAATCAATCAATTGCACTTCTGAATTTATTGACGATTATAGAAGTATATATAAAAACCTTGAAGACTCTACATGGCAATAAGCCAATCAAACAAAGAAAAGGCTGATAAAAATACATAAAATGTAGATTCGAATAAAAACTAAATCTTTTTAAATATTTTTCCAAATATAGGGTGATCCAAGTAGGGATACTTTTTCTTTTTTTGACAGATCACGTGTGAGTCGTGTATTTTTGTATTTTTGTATAGTATTGTTTGTTATATTTTTGTTAAGTATTGTTTGGCATTTCATCATGGAAAGACTTACGCCAGAACAACGGTTGCGCGTATCATTCGCCAGTTACCAGTCGAAATGCTCGAACGAGTCATCGAGAATTGGACTCAACGGATGAACCATCTGAGACGTAGCCGCGGCCAACATTTGATAGACATAATCTTCAAAAAATAAATGCCACAGAATTTTCTTTCAAATAACAATTTGAATTTTGTGTGTTTTTTTTTTAAAGTAGGGAACCTCGAAGAGGATCTCCCTATACTTTTAAAGTGTTTTCAAGTATAAATTAAACTTTTACTAGGCTCTTCCGAGAGAACTTTGCCCATTTTTCTCAAGATGATAGCGACCATGAAACTAATACTATGCATCCAATTGTGAGAGAGTCGGAGTAGTAGTATATGTAGAAGTTATGAGAAGGAGTAGACGAACATCTTCTTCCTTTGACCTTATCGTGAAATAGAAAAAACATTTTCACGTACCACATTTCAAGTCTATCGGTCAATCCTGTCGAAAGTTATCGTGTGCACCAACCACACAGACAGACGGATAGGCTGACGGACGTTGCTAAAATGACTTAAAATGGCCCAAAAGGGATTTCCGCCAAATATTCTTGGCGTCTCCTAGGCCACTCCTTCGATGCGTTACACTTTTGGGCCGCAGCATCTGATGCATACCCTCGTTAACAATATTGGGGCTATAATGTCATGATTTTGTTGAAATTCTCTTATTTCTACCAAAAGTGCTATAATTTCTACATTTATCCGTAGATTTTTTTTGAGAATTTTCTATATTTTATGGTTTTTTCGTGCCAGCAAAAACCGATTTTATGAAAAAATATTTTTTTTCTAATTATTTATCTACAGTATCATTACAAAATTTTGTAGTTCTCTCAATTTCCTTTAATTTAATGTGTAACCCGGCTTTATCGAGCATATAATTCAAAAAATATGGTTCAAATACTAAAGGCACCTTCCAAGTGTTTTAAAACTCTAACTTTTTTTATATTTTATTGTAAAAATGGAATTCTAAAGAAATTTTTTTTAAAAAAAATTGACCTTAAAATTTTTTTAAATATTTTTTTTATGTTTAGGGCGACATATTACACCGGAAAATGTTATGCACAGTCATTCGACAAAAATGTTGTTGCATAGTGTGATTAGTAACATTTTGTGGTTCTAAGTCGGGTTTCACACAAGGTAATTTTTTCCAAGCAAGTGTCAAAGTTTGTAGGAGAGAGAGGCAGCCGGAAAGAGCTCTCTGCCTCTGTCTACTACAATCTTTGACACTTGCTTGGAAAAAATTGTCTCGTGTGTAGCACGGCTAATTAAAATTTCTTCTAATATGGGTAAATAACTAAACTGGAGAATACATTTTCTCAGCTCTACGAAATAAATTTTTGAGTGTATTTTTGGTTATAAGAACGGGAATGGATATACCTGTTTTAGACTACAAGACGTCATTCGTCATTTTATATTACCTTTAACATCCATCCGCTAAGTGGGGTTGGGTATGTGGCGAGTGGTGCCATAAACGAAATATAGCACAATCTCCGTTGACTACCGATGTCACCCTTTCTCTTGCAGCAATAACGCGATGTGATGTGATGCCTTATACTGCCGCCCACTTCGAACTCCCATCAATTACAATTGCAAAAAGGGTCGAATACTCTAAAGTAGCGGGCAAACGCAATTGAAACGCCAAAAGTCACTACACGAAGATATGCAGCGCTGCGACAGCAGCAGCTTCCAACACTTGTGCCAGAAACTGTGATGAAGAAAAGCAGAGTAGTGCAGTGGCAGAAGCGAGAAAAGACAAAAGAAGTTTCGGAAGCAAGGATGGCTGGCAAGCACTCTTTTCTTAGAAAATGGAAAACCTTTAAGAGTTATTATGGTTATAGTTAACGGAACAACACACCCCAAAAACCAAACGCACACAGCCTCCCACATACATATAAATACACACCTACACCAACAGCGAGAAGGCCATCTTTAAGCGTAAAGTGCACTTATGCAAGAAACTTTATTGCACAGGAAATTAAAAAACAGCAATGCTACGCCACACTCCCACTCTTATACTCGTACACACAAACTCATAGACATACTCGTACATACATACGCAGAAATAGCGCTGAAAGAGGACTAAGCGAAAATGATGAAGCATTTCAAGGAGTTTAAGAAACCCCGTATATGTTTTCTTCTTTTTTTGTGTGTGGAAAAAGCGTAATGCATTACTCATTCCACTACGTTTATATACAATAACAAAAGGGGTGGAAAGGGTGTTACGTATTGTGCAAGCCACGAGGGCCTATGAGGGTATTCGAATGGGACAAGAACGTTGCGCTGAAACGATACCTCTTAGATCTTCTCTAACGAGGGCGGTATTGGAAAAACACAGGTGACCAATATCGACTATTACGATGAAAGCTATATAACGTACTAATAATTCTCCTTAATTCTTTTTCAATTAATTACCTTAATTTCCATTGAAATTTGCAATCGTGGAAACAAATTAATTCTGGAATTCTTTTAAAATTACCTTGGAATGATGCATCGGATTATACGAGTATCTATATATATAAAAGAGAGTGTCTGTTTGTGGGTTTGTTTGTATGTTTGTTCCGTATAGACGTCTAAACGGCTAGACCGATCATCTTGAAATTTTCACAGAATGTACATGTGATGGGGGTGCTGAAAATAGGGTACTTGAATTTTCGATATATCAAGTGGGCGTGGACCCGCCCATAGGGGTCCAATTTTGATATTAAGAAAATTTTTTAGCTAGAGTGCTGAAATTTTTTGTGTATGCATTTAGTGGCAGATAATGTGAATTTTCCAAAAATGGGCGGAGTCGGACCAATGGGCGTGGCCCCGCCCATATAAGCCAAATTTTGAAATTCAAATATTTTCTACAATTTATTAGAGAGAGTTCTGTATTTGAGTGTATATGTATCTGGTGACAGTCTACGTGATTGGTCCAAAAATTGGCGGTATCGGCCCAATGGGCGTGGCCCCGCCAACATAGACCAAATTTTGAAATTTCGATATCTTGAACAATTTGCTAGCGAGAGAGCTGCAATGTTGTGTATATGTATCTGGTGACAGTCTACGTGATTGGCCCAAAAATCGGCGGGATCGGCCCAATGGGCGTGGCCCCGCCCACATAGACCAAATTTTGAAATTTCGATATCTTGCACAATTTATTATCAAGAGTGCTGCAGTTTTGTTTATATGTATTTGGTGACAGTCTCCGTGATTGGTCCAAAAATGGGCGGGATCGGCTCAATGGGCGTGGCCCCGCCCACATAGACCAAATTTTTAAATTGAGATATCTTGCACAATTTGCCAGCGAGAGTGCTGCAATGTTGTGTATATGTATCTGGTAGCAGTCCACGTGATTTTTCCAAAAATGGGCGGGATCGGACCAATGGGCCTGGCACCGCCCATATAAGCCAAATTTTAAAAATGTGATATCTTGCACAATTTTATACCGAGAGACCTGGAATTTTGTGTATATGTATATGGTGGCAGTCTGCGTGATTGGTCCAAAAATGGGCGGGATCGGCTCAATGGGCGTGGCCCAGCCCACATACACCAAATTTTGAAATTTCGATATCTTGCACAATTTGCTAGCGAGAGTGCTGCAATGTTGTGTATATGTATCTGGTAGCAGTCCACGTGATTTTTCCAAAAATGGGCGGGATCGGACCAATGGGCCTGGCACCGCCCATATAAGCCAAATTTTAAAAATGTGATATCTTGCACAATTTTATACCGAGAGACCTGGAATTTTGTGTATATGTATATGGTGGCAGTCTGCGTGATTGGTCGGAAAATGGGCGGGATCGGACCAGTGGGCGTGGCCCCGCCCTTATAAGCCAAATTTCGAAATTGATATATCTTGCACAATTTTTTATCTAGAGTGCTGTAATGTTGTACATATGTATCTGGTGACAGTCCACGTGACTGGTCCAAAAATTCGCGGGATCAGACCAATGGGCGTGCCACTGCCCATATAAGCCAAATTTTGAAATTGAATTATCTTGCTCATTTTGTTAGCGAGAGTGTTGAAATTTTGCGTATATGTATCTGGTAGCAGTCTACGTGATTGGCTTACAAATGGGCGGAATAGGACCAGTGGGCGTGGCACAGCCCATATTTTGATATATCTTGCAAGTATTATATAGGAAATACATGAACATAAATGCTCGGTATGCGATAATTACAGCTGCTCACTCCAATACAATCGCAATATGATAATGTGATGCATGACTAATGAAACAAGAATTTGGAAATTTTATAAGTATACATTTCTATTTTCTGGACTTTCCACTGAATTCGGTATTTTTTCATTCAGTGAATTTATCACTAATACCAGTAAGGAAAGGCAGAAAGTCGGGCGGGGCCGATTAGGGTCATTGCGATAATAATTTGGAATAATTGGTAAATGTGGTGTGTGTGTGTGTATGTATATCTTATTTTGAACCGATAATCGCTAAATTAAGCAATATTCGTTCCTAAATTGAGAAACATTTTTCTGGAGAACTTTGTAATGATCGGAAGTAAAGTACAACTTCTATAGCGCTTTGTAACCAAATCTGGAGGAACATATATATGGAGGTTATATATAAATCTGAATCGATTTTCCTTGAATACTCATTCATGTAAAATAGAAACCTGTTTCTGTCGAATTTCGTACTGATCGGATATAAAACACAGTATCTACAGCGCTTACATGTCAAATTGGGGGTAACATATATATGGGGGCTATATCTAAATCTGAACCGATTTTCTCCGAATTTTGCGGTATTCCTTCATGTAATAAGAAATCTCTTTCTGCCGAATTTCTTACTGATCGGATATAAAATACAGTTTCTACAGCGCTTGAATTTCAAATCGGGGGTAACATATATATGGGGGCTATATCTAAATCTGAACCGATTTTCTCCGAATTTTGCAGTATTCCTTCATGTAATAACAAACCTCTTTCTGCCGAATTTCGTACTGATCGGATATCAAATACAGTTTCTACAGCGCTAATTTTGACATGGGCAGCGAAGCGCACCGGGCTCAGCTAGTCTATATATATAAAAGAGAGTGTCTGTTTGTGGGTTTGTTTGTTTGTTTGTATGTTTGTTTGTTCCGTATAGACGTCTAAACGGCTTGACCGATCATCTTGAAATTTTCACAGAATGTACATGTGTAGGGGGTGCTGAAAATAGGTTACTTGAATTTTCGATATATCAAGTGGGCGTGGACCCGCCCGTATGGGTCAAATTTTGGTATTGAGAAAAAATTTTAGCTAGAGTGCTGAAATTTCGTGTGTATGCATTTAGTGTCAGATTATGTGAATTTTCCAAAAATGGGCGGAATCGGACCAATGGGCGTGGCCCCGCCCATATAAGCCAAATTTTGAAATTTCGATATCTTGCACAATTTGCTAGCGAGAGTGCTGCAATGTTGTGTATATGTATCTGGTAGCAGTCCACGTGATTTTTACCAAAAATGGGCGGGAGCGGACCAATGCGCGTGGCCCCGCCCATATAAGCCAAATTTTGAAATTGAGATATCTTGCACAATTTGTTAGCGAGAGTGCTGGAATGTTATGTATATGTATGTGGTGGCAGTCTACGTGATGGCTCCAAAAATGGGCGGGATCGGACCAATGGGCGTGGCCCCGCCCACATAGACCAAATTTTGTAATTTTGATATCTTGCACAATTTGCTAGCGGGAGTGCTGCAATGTTGCGTATATGTATCTGGTGGCATTCTACGTAAATGGGCGGGATCGGACCAATGGACGTGGCCGCGCCCATATAAGCAAAATTTTGAAATTGAGATATTTTGCACAATTTGTTAGCGAGAGTGCTGGAATTTTGTGTATATGTATATGGTGGCAGTCTACGTGATTGGTCCAAAAATGACCGGGGTCGACCCAATGGGCGTGGCCCCGCCCGCATAGACCAAATTTTAAAAATGTGATATCTTGCACAATTTGTTACCGAGAGACCAGGAATTTTGTGTATATGTATATGGTGGCAGTCTTCGTAATTGGTCCAAAAATTGGCGGAATCGGACCAATGGGCGTGTCCCCGCCCATATAAGCCAAATTTTTAAATTGAGATATTTTGCACAATTTGATAGCGAGAGTGCTGGAATTTTTTGCATATGGATCTGGTGATAGTCTACGTGAATGGTCCAAAAGGGTTGGGAGCGGACCAATGGGCGTGGCCCCGCCTATATAAACAAAATTTTGATATTGAGATATCATGCACAATTTGTTAGCGAGAGTGCTGTGATTTTGTGCATCTCACGCAGTCTACGTGATTACACAAAAAAGGGCGGCACCGCCCATTGAAACCTAATTTTGAAATTGAGATATCTTGCACAATTTGTTTAAGTGAGCGCTGTACTTTTGTGTATATGTATCTGGCGGCAGTCTACGTGATTGGTCAGGAAATGGGAGGGATCAGACTAATTGGCGTGGTCCCGTCCATGTAAGCCAAATTTATTATCGAGAGTGCTGCAGTATTGGGTATATGTATCTGATGACAGTCTACGTGATTCGCCCAAAAATGGGCGGGATCAGACCAATGTACGTGACCCCGCCTATATAAGCCAAATTTTGAAATTGAGATTAACATCTTGCACAATTTTTTAGCGAGAGTGCTGTAATTTTTTGCATATGGATCTGGTGATAGTCTACGTGAATGGTCCAAAAGGGTTGGGATCGGACCAATGGGCGTGGCCCCACCCTTATAAGCAAATTTCTGAAATTGAAATACCTTGAACAATTTGTTAGCGAGAGTGTTGTAATTTTGTAAATATGCATTTGACGGCAGTCTACGAAATTGGTTAAAAAATGGACGGAATCGGAAATCTGAAGTCTGGGGCAACGAAGTGGACCGGGTCCAGCTAGTATACTATAAAAAACAAAAAATTGGGATACTAAATTCAAGGAAAAACCAGTAAGGAAAGGCAGAAAGTCGGGCGGGCCGACTATATAATACCCTACACCTCCCTAACAATGCGATAAGGGTCATTGCCATAATAATTTATAATAATTGGTAAATGGGAAGAAACATATTATCTAATGCTGAAACGATAATCGCTAAATTAAACAATATTCGTTCCTAAATTGAGAAACATCTTTCTGGAAAATTTTAATGATCGGAAGTAAAATACAACTTCTATAGCGGTTTGATACCAAATCAGGAGGAACATTTATATGGAGCTCTTATACTTCTCTACAGCACTTACATGTCAAATCGGGGGTAACATATATATGTGAGCTATATCTAAATCTGAACCGATTTTCTCCGAATTTAGCAGTATTCCTTCATGTAGAAAGAAACATCTTTTTGCCGACTTTCGCTCTGATCGGATATAAAATAACATTTTTACAGCGGTCACATGTCAACTCGGGGGTAACGTATATATGGGGGCTATATCTAAATCTGAACCGATTTTCTCCGAATTTAGCAGTATTCCTTCATGTAATAAGAAACCTATCTTTGCCGAATTTCGCACTGATCGGATATAAAATAATATTTTTACAGCGCTTACATGTCAAATCGGGGGTAACGTATATGTGGGGGCTATATCTAAATCTGAACCGATTTCTTCCAAATTTAACAGTGTTCATCCATATAATAAGAAACCTCTTTCTGCCCAATTTCATACTGATCGGATATAAAATAAAGTTTTTAAAGCGCTTACATGTCAAATCGGGGTAACATATATATGGGGGCTATATCTAAATCTGAACCGATTTTAACCAAATTCCTTGGGCCAAAAAAAATTCCAAATTCCTTGGGCCAAAAAAAAGATATGTGTAAAGTTTCGCCGAGATCGGACCATAATTTCGACCTGTACTTTGATTACAAGAATACATGCACAGACGGACGGACAGACGGACAGACAGACGGACAGACGGACATAGCTAAATCAACTCAGAAAGTGATTCTAAGTCGATCGGTATAATAAACAATGGGTCTTTTTCTTCTCCTTTTTGGTGTTACAAACAAATGCACAAAGTTATAATACCCTGTACCTACCACAGTGTGGTGTAGGGTATAACAATTAAAAGGTACTTAGAAGTTTAATATCGTTCATACTAAATTAATCTGAAAGCAACTAGAAAACTGAAATATCAACTGCCGTTATAATTGTAGCAAACATCAAATACACGCATACACTAATAAACCAGAAAGGAACTACAGGAAGTCAGGCGGGGTCGACTATATAATACACTATACCTCCCCAACGCATTGCGATAATAATTTGTAACAATTGGTTTAGTTTCAGTTAACAAAGTACTTAGGTGCACTTTCTTATCAGTGCTTATTCCAAGGATGAATTGAAGATGATAATCTTAATAAAATAGATCTGAAACAATAAACTTACAATGCGCAGTGTTTATTTATAGATCAAGAATCGGAAAGAACAAATATATGGGACTGTATACTGAATACAGTTTTAATACCACTTAAATATTAAATAGGCAGGAGCATATATGTCACTGTATTTAAATCTCAGTCGATTATCCCCTAAATTAAGAAACATTTTATACACTCACTTTAGTGTGACGAGGGTATATATCATTTGCTACGAAAAAAATGTCCGTCCGTCCGTCTGTCTGCTGGTGCGCACGATACCTCTCGAAAGGAGTGACCGATTGACTTCAAATTTGGTACGCGGTAATATTTTTTTCTATCCCCGGCTAAGTGCGAAGATGGGCCATATTGGTCTACCTCCCCCACAAAGGGTTAACATGTTTTGAAATATTGAATCTTTAATAACTGCTATACTACTTCTTAGAATCTTCTGAAACTCCACACATATTATTAGTTTATTAGTCGCTATCAACTCGAGAAAATGGGCGAAGTTGCTACGCCTCTTTTGGTACCTCCCACACAAATGCACCATTTTGCACCAAAAGTTAACAGCCTATAACATTAATACTAGTGTATAAAAATACTTAAGATTTTGTATAGTGTAATGCTTTTATAGTGCCTACAGTCCAGTGAAAAATTGGCGTTATTGCCACGCCCCTTTTGGTACCTCCCACACAAAGGTACCATTTTGCACCAAAAGTTAACAGCTTATAACATTAATGCCAGCGTATAAAAAAACTTGAAATTTTGTACAGTGTAATACTTTTATAAATAGCCCTGTGAAAAATGGACGTTATTGCCACGCCAATTTTTGGACCTCCCACACAAAGGTACCATTTTGCACAAAAAGTTAAGAGCTTACAGCATGATTACCAATACACAAAAATGCAACAAAATTTTGCACAGTGTAACGATTTTAAAGTATCTATAGCCCTGTGAAAAGTGGGTGTTATCATCACGCCCCTTTTTGTACCTCCCACATAAAATGGCCAAATCGTACCAAAATTGAGCAGCTAATAACGTTACTATTCCAGTGCACATAAACGCTTATAATTCGTCGTAGTGCAATGTATTTAAAGTATCTAAAGTTCAACGAAAAACAAGTGTGTTTATTAAATCCCATCTGGTACCTCCCACAAAAATTTACAAAATAATTCGTGTAATATTCCATATTACAATACTTTCAAAGGGAGAGTATACCTTAGTCGGTTTACCCGACTGAAACTATCTTACTTGTTTCTGCCAAATTTTGTTATGATCGGAAGTAAAGTACAACTTCTAAGCGCTTTTAACACCAAAGCGGAAGGAACATATGGCGGTTATATGTAAATCCGGTTTTCCCCGAATTTGGCAGTGTTTACTCATGCAATAAGAAACCTCTTTCAGCCAAATTTCGTACTGATCGGATATAAAATACAGCTTCCACAGCGCTTACATGTCAAATCGAGTATAAATTTTGGGGTCTATATCTAAATTAGAACCGATTTTCCCCAATATTGGCAGTCTTCATTCATGTGATAAGAAACCTCTTTCTGCCGAATTTCGTACTGATCGGATATATAATAAGGTTTCTACATCGCTTACATTTCAAATCGGTGGTAACATATGTATAGGGGCTATATCTAAATCTGAACCGATTTTTCTCAAATTTAGTACTGTCTCTAAGTGTATCATGAGACATCTGTCTGTCAATTTGTATACATATCGGCATTGTCGTAGCAATGGATTTCTGCTGGGGAGGGCTATAGCCCCCAATAGAAAAGTTTAAAATTAATTTATATTGAAATAAGATTTATTAAAACCTTTCTATGACAAAGTTAATACATAAACTAGAATTTGGTCTTTTAAAACAACAAATTTTTAAAGAAAAAATAATTAAAACAATTTTATTCATTAAAGGAAAAGGAATTAAAATAAAAAAGGAATTCAATATTTTATAATGAACATAAAAACAAGTAAGAAAGTTCAGTCGTGTAAACCGACTTATGAATCCCCTCACCTTGTGTCCAAAAAAAATATTAGTAAATTTACTTATTATCCCCTCACCTTAGAGAGGAAGGTATATATCATTTGCTACGAACCAAAAGTGTAACACATCGAAGGAGTGACCTAAGACCCTAAGTATGTTCGGCGGATGTCCGTTTTGGGTCATTTTAAGTCGAATTAGCAATGTCCGTCCGCCTGTCTGTCTGTCTGCTGGCTGGAGCGCACGATAACTTTCGAATGGAGTAACCGATTGACTTCAAATTTGGTATGTGGTAATATTTTCTTCTATCTCCGGCTAAGTTCGAAGAAGGACCCTATTGGTACACTCCTTCTAGTAGCTCCCCCACAAAGGGTTAACATTTATTAAAGTATTGATTATTTAATAACTTCTATACTACTTGTTCGAATCCTCTAAAATTCTATACACAGTATTAGTTCGTTAGTCATTATTACCTCGAGAAAAATGGGCGAAGTTGCCACGCCCCTTTTGGTACCTCCCACACAACTGGACAATTTTGAACCAAAAGTTAATAGCTTAATTAAAAACAAGACGATTTAGCCATGTCCGTCCGTCTGTTGTAATCACGCTACAATCTATATCAGATCACTATATAGTTGTATTACAAACGGAGTGACATAATGAATATACCCACATCCTATGGTGGAGGGTATAACAAGTACTTTTAGCACTTGCTAAATTATAACAAAAAGTATTTGCCAGTCGAATTCATATTTTAAGAAAAAAATCTTCATTTCAGCATCTATAATTCTTATTTAAAGAACGAAATCGTAATTTCAAAAAATGTTTGTACTTGAAACAACAACTTTAATCTTTAAAAACTACAGCACTCTTGAATCAGGAGCTCAATGTTGTTGGGTACGATTTAACCAACAAAGTAGTCATACCTACAATTTTGTATTTAATATTTTTCTGTGTGTACTTACAGAAAAATCTACGAAACCTAAGAATCGTTCTTCTATTTCCAAATTGATTGCAAACCTTTGAAATTTGAGATTTATTAAGCATTTGAAAAAAATTATATTATTACTGGAATTAGTAACTGTAAAATTTTTGAAATTGAAATATATTTGGGGTGGTCTAAAGACGTCTGGGGTGGTATGACACCACCCCAGCCACCCTCTTCCTACGCTTATGCATATCGGTTAAAAAATTTTGCTTTTACAAGGCATACATGCCATTTTATGTCGGAGGTACATACATATATATGGGAGCTATATGTAAATCTGAACCAATAGTCCTTGGGCCAAAAAAAAGATATGTGTATACTTTTGTTGTGATCGGACCAGTGTTGCCACAGAAGAAATATTTTTCTGACCAAAATTCGTTGTAGCCGGCCAAATTTTTAAAGTTTTTGATGAATACTTGTGAACTCCAAATTTTAGCTTAATAGCTTGGCACACTCAAAAAAATGTATTTCCTTTAATTTAATTTAATTTTAGTAAAATCCATACTCCAACTTAGTTCAATGTTTTTATTCATATTGAGTTAATTTTTTCTTAAAACTGGGAAATTTTATTTAGTACTACCAAATTTTATTTTTTGGGGGGATATGCAGAATAGTTCGTTAACTACAAATGAGGACATATTTTTACTAAAATAATATTTCTTGAAAAAAGTTCGAATATTCATATATTTATGAAATTTAAACATATGCGGTGGACACCCAACATAGACATTAGGAAATTATGAACTAATAATGGAAAGCATGATTTTTAGGAAATTTTAACTAAAAATAATCATGAATCCTTATTTCGAGTCCATGAATTTGAACTCAAAATTACGAAAACATACTAAAATCAAGGAAAAATTAACTATTTTCTGACTATGTTGTAGAGCCAAAAACACAAAAAATTCTGTCCTTTTTCGTTCCGCAATTTTTATTTTTTCGCAAATCGGTTCTTGCAGAAACTTAAATTTATGGAGAAACATTAAAAATGTTACGCCCGGAACGAGAGTCGAACCGACAACCTTATGATAGTGAGCCAGACACACTATATATCGAGCTACGAAACTCTTTTGGGATTGATATGAAAATGTCATTCATAATAAAATTTCTTCTTCGCCTATAAATATAGTATATGGCAACTCTATTTATCATTCAAGGATGGCAATCCTTTTATCAAATTCAAGTGTACAAAACAGTACATTGTTTCGAAAATTTTGGGATATATAATTGTATATAAAAACATGTGGCTCAGAAAACGGAAGGTTCTGGGATCGAATCGCATTCGGAGGTAAAATTGTATATACATAATGTTTAATAAAATAAATTTTAATTCCTAAAATAAAGCAGAATAGAGAAATCCAAAGAGGAAGTGGTAATAGAGAGATTCCAACATATAAAAAATGGAGGAGGAAAGTGATGAAGTAGGATCGAAAATCGCAAAAAATCATGGACAAAAAGTCCAAGAAAAATTTTAATTTTTCTTTTCTTTTTGCATAAATTTAATTAAATTTTCCTAAATTTGAGTAAAAATTTACTTGCAATAAGGACAAAAGTATGCTGAATTTGCATAATTTCAAGTCAGAATTTGTTAGTATTGAGTTAATTTTCCCTAGTATAATTTCAATAGTTACTTAAAGGAAGTACGAGTTAACTAGAAATAAGTAAAAATTATTTCATAATTGTGAGGAAATGTATGAACTTGATATAAGGAAAAATAGCTTTAGCGAAATACGAAGTTCAATATTCCTACAGTTAAGTTCATTTTAACTTGCTCTAGGGTTCACTTTTTTTTGAGTGCATATATGGATTTGAAGGCGTCAATAAGTCAAATAGTGGACTCTCATATGAAGCTATATAAAAATGTGAACCAATAAGATCCATTATTCAAAGAAACAGCAATTGACGAATTTCAGCCAAAAAGATTAATATTTGTGATTACTAAGGCGCCAAGAAGTAAATTTGGATGGGACCGCTGTTTGGGGGATATAACAAATCAGGGACCTATTATGACCCTTATAGGTGTGAGTGGCTCAAATGTGTGCCTATCCTACAATGTGGATAAAAGTCTTTCGCCAAAATAAATTTTATTTTATTTTACTTAGTAATGTGTTCAGTATATTTCATTTGTGACCGTTTCCACATTTTTGTTATCAATAATTTTCCATATTATGCAGATTGCGGGATATAAGCTGACTCAACTATATTTCTACATTTGTTATAAACATTTAATTAACATTTTACTGAAATTTGTAGAGTTTTTCTTTAATTAGATTCCTACAAAATGAAGGTGATCTGTATTTATAGAGAATCTTTAAAAGTCCTCAAACTAAAATTATAGTGAGATTTATTAACCAGAATAATTCTTTTCACAGGAACGATATTTTAGACAGATACAAACCACATTTCCGGAAACGAAAGTTCCTTTGACAAAACTAAAATTATTATTTTCATACAAATGTATATAGCAATGTACTATTTCGATACAACCATTCTAAAAAATGTTAATTTAACTTAGCTTTTGGTGTCCACCAATAAATAGTTATTCACAAAACAGCATTGGTCATTCGATTTGCATTATAAAGGAATTTCACACAAATTTTAAAAATGCATCAAACGTTGATCGCCTCTTCTGAAAAACTACATGTATGCACTAAGCCTTGTTTAAAACAGCACTATACGGTTTGCAGTGATTAAGAAAAAAATCGACATTTCAAGGTATTCCTAACTGGGATAAGGTTAATTTTAAGTAATATACTCTGATATTATCTTAAAAAGATCGACCAACTTCAAATTATTCTGTATTGTAATATAATTTAAATATTCGATGTATATTCGATAAAACGGACCAAAATTCAATTGGTCCGACCATCCGACCAAAAAGATAAATTTTAAATTTCCACTGACACGGATTTTAGTACAACAGAAAGTGAACTAATAAGAAATTCATTATTTATAGTTAATTTTTGTGGCAGTCAGAGCAGTATTTTCATACTAGAATTTGGATCTGCTTCAAAATTGTACTGTTATCATGTTTTTTTTTGACCGTAGGTTTTATTAGAATATTAAGCTTACGAAGTTTGGATCACGGTATTAAAATGAAAACCCGGACAACGCCGGGAAAAAGGAAAAAATTCCTTCGTTGAAAAAGGAATATTTTTTCACGAAGAATATTTTTCTCAAAGACATCAACTAAAAATATCGACGCTGTTTGATATAAGGGTAATTCCGAAAGAATGTGTATTAAAAATGACACACGGGTCAAAGACGCCTTTTTGGATATGTTTGAATTGAAAGAAATTGTATTTAGAACACAAATTTTTAAATATTATATATTTTATTTGAAAATCAACAAAATTTGTTTGGGTTATTTGCAAACTAATTTTCTCAAATAAAATATGTGTTTATATACAAAAAAATTATTATTTCTAAATTTTTCCAAATATATTTTGTTTAAAAAAGATTTTCAAACGTTGCCGATTTTTCGAATTAAATATTTTATTGATTTCGAGTTATAAATTATAATTTAAATAACATGTGTTTTAAAGCATTAATTTTTAATTATTCTATGTCATCATTTGTAGTCAATCCATAGTGTATCAAGTACGAAAGTTTATATGATTTTAATCATAAAGGAATTATACGAATATTTAAAAAAAAAATTCCGCTGAATTACAGAAAAACATAAAACCTGTCTTAAAGTTAAGGTGTTGATATATTTTCTGAATACTTAAATGCAAATAAATCTGTTTCAGATATAGTATTTAAAAAAAATATTATGATGGAAACAAAGAATTGCTAAGAACAACATCTTCCTAAATATATATTATTTTTGTGTGTGTCAAATAAAATATACATATTTAGATTGCACACTAAACATATCTTTATTTCAAGCAGAATATTTTTGGAACAATATACTATAGAAGCGGTTTTTTCAGCGTGCAGATGTGCAATTAAATCATTATTTGTCGTTCCCTTCTAGTGACACCAGCCGCAGGTCCTAGAAAATATAAAATACAACATTAAATAAAATATTCCACAGAATATTGTCATTTGAGCATACCGAAATTGTTGTTAATCCATTTTGAGGCTGTTTAAGCATACCTTGCGTATAATACCGTCGTCGTAGATCTTAAATTTGTGAATTCATTTGGAAATAGGCGTACTGCAATGTGGCGTTGTTTGCATTCCACGTGACATAGTCGTACCATGCGCTTGCTTTAGTTCACAGAAATAGAAATTAAAAAAATATTTTGGCTTGGGCTAAAATGAAATTTGCGACACGTCTTTCCAACAGGCTCCTTGCCTTAGTTAGGATCTGAAACCATATTTTAGCACTTGACTTTTGCCATTCTTCATCGCTACGTACTATTCTCGTTAGAAATTCTGCGTTGAGAAATAATGAAAAGGCCAACGAATTTTTTCTTTTACTTTTTTTCGCTTGAAACTCCAGCCAAAAGTCGGTTAATAAAATGAATATATGGCTGTGGCGGTGGAAATTTTAAAGACGTGGCAGCCAAAGTAATTGTGGTTTGGTTACGTAAGTGATGGTCAAAGCCATACACAAGTGTAACAAACCACCACTACTACCACACCAACAGAACGCTGAGAATGTTGGTCCACGTCGTTTTCGGCGGGCAAAGAAGTGCACCTCACACACTCAGCTACGCCAGCACATCCGGTAGGATGCATAAATACAAAGCCAAAGGAATATTTGTTCAGACTACAGAATTGCAAAAAAAAAACATCAAATTAAAAACGAAAGGAGTGCGAGGAAAATACTCGTCCACGTATAATGAAAAAAGTTTTGGGGCATGAATTATACAAATTAAAAATTACAAAAAAGTTTACATAAATAAATACATACGTTTCATATATTTATTTATATGTATGTATGTGTGTAGCACCGAAAGCGCAACGTTGCCACATGACACCAAAATTTGCATTACACATGTGTGCAAGTTTTTGATGTGAGAATACATACATTTTTTCTACGATTATTTGTTACATTGATCTCAAATTGTATATACATTTTCTTATTTTACATATTTTTCTTATTTTAGATTAAGTTAAGGACATACCTAAAACCTCTTTTGAAATTTCTTCTTATTATTTATGGTCATTTATATTGATTAAATGTGATTGATCAGAAAAGCTGGTACAATTGTAACTATTTGCAGAACTTTGCTTGTAGTATTAAAAAAAAACAATACTAAGTAGTTTGATTACAAAATTTCGTTTAACAAGTGGCAACCTTCTAAGACATAAATATATCTTCAGTTTCAAAAATATTTTTTTTTTGAGCACTCAAAAGCAAACGATCTCAGTGATGTAAACATAGAAAAAATTGGTCACTGATATGTAATACAATACTTTCATTTGAAAGGTCTCAGTCCAGCCAATATTAAAACCGAGCTAGAATATACTTTGGGGGAGTCTGCTCCTTCGTTTTCAACTTTACAATACTGGGTGGCAGAGTTTAAAAGGGGCCATATGAGGAGATTATGTTGAGAAATATAGAAAAAAATTCCAATTTTGTTGTATTTTCTTCATATCGTGCTCTTAAAACATTTTAAAATTTTTTTCTCTTAAAAAATTTTTATAAAAAATATAAATTAAATTTTAAGACAAAATACACTTTTATTTTACTGCATTTTTTATGGATTGTAGACTATTGTTATTAATATCTCCAGAAAAATGAGGACTCTTCATCTTCATGAATAAAATGAAGATAAATGGTACATTTGATTTTTTTTCGATTTCTGATTAATTCCATGTGAAGTGATCACACAAAATTTTAGGTCTTTTCTCCGATATTGATGCAATGTTCCACATATCTACTTTGCAGTGTGTTTAGTAGTTCACATAGAATTACTCAGAAATCGAAAAAAAATCGAATGTATCATTCATTTTAATTTTTTTTTTCAAGAAGATGTATAGTCCCTTTAATGAAACTTTCTGGAGATATTAATGACAATAAAATCTTCAATGCAAAAAAAATCAAAAAAATAAAAGTGAATTTTTGGTTAAAATTTAAAATTAATTTTTATTTAAATTTTTTTGTTTAACTTCTTACGATGTTTTTTAAGAGCACGATCTGTTAGTTATCAATTTTTTTTTCTACTCAGTTCAATTTGGTAGAATTTTATAAAAGAATTATCAAAATGTTATTACGGTCATAACTCAACTGTTTATCAATTTAAAAAAAAAAATCTGGTTTCTTGTTCTGCTCCCCTTATCTGGAAAATTTCATCAAAATCGGAGAAAAGAGCCTAAAGTTGTGTGATCACTTTTCTGATATTAGAGAAAGGCCACATTATTTAAGTTATTCTGTCTCTTCAGCGAATTCATAAATGGTCAACATTTTGTGAAGTGTTAAATAAGGCAGATCGGACGAGTGACCTAAAACTCTAAATATATTCGGCGGAAATCCGTTTTAGGACATTTTAAGTCATTTTAGCAATGTACGTCAATATGCCTGTCTGTTCATCTGTCTGTAATGGATCGACTTCAATTTGTGTATGTGATCGTATTTTTCTATCTCGGACTAAGTTCGAAGATAGGTCATATTGGTCCACTCCTTCTGGTATCTTGATCACAAAGGTAATAGTTTATGTATCGCTATCGCCTCTGAAAAATGCGCGAAGTGGTCTAGGCTCTTTTGGTACCTCCCACACAAGTATCAGAATACACTACATGTTCGTAAGCGTGTCTGTCTGGTTGGTGCGCACGATAACATTCGACAGGATTAACCGATTGACTTCAAACTTGGTATGTGTCAATATTTATAACCACACTTTACTGATACGAGGGTTTATATCATTTGCTATGGGCCAAAGGTGTAACACATCGAAGGAGTGATCTAAAACCCTAAGTATGTGCGGCGGATATTCGTTTTGGGTCATTTTAAGTCGCATGAGAAATGTCCGTCCGTTCGTCTGTCTGTCTGGTGTGCACGATAACTCTCGAAAGGAGTAACCGATTGACTTTAAATTTAGAATGGGCGAAGTTGCCACTCCCCTCTTGGTACCAACCACACAAATGGACCAATTTGCATCAAAATTTAACTGCTTATAACTTTAATACAAGTACATAAAAATACTTGTAGTGCCTATAGTCCGGTAAAAAATGGGCATTATTGTACAGCCCCTTTTGGTACCTCCCACACAAATGGACCGTTTTATACCAAAAGTTAACGGCTTATAACTTTAATACCAGTGATTAATACTAAAGATGTTAGTTAGTCCACTACTTCGAGTACCTCTCACACGAAGGGTTAAAATTTAGTGAAATATTGATTATCGCATAACTTCTATACTGCTACTCACAATCTTTAACAATTTCACGCAAAGTATTAGTTGCTTGGTCGCTATAATCTTTAGAAAAATGGGCGAATTCGCCACGCCCCTTTTGGTACCTCCCATATAAATGGACTAAAGTTAACGGCTTATTACTATGATTCCAAGCCATACGAATACTTTAAATTTTGTGGAGTGTAATGCTTTTACAGTACCTTTAGTTCCGTGAAAAATGTGCGATATTGCCATTTGGTACCTCCCGTACAAATGGACCAATTTGCACAAAAATTTAACGGTTTATATCTTCGATTCCTGCACATACAAACACTTGAAATTGTGTACAATGTAATGTTTTTATAGGGCCCATAGTATATTTAAAAATGGGTGTTATTGACACGCCCAATTTGTACCTCCCAAACGAAATTTTCAAAACAAAAAATATGAAAATGATTTTTTTTAATTACCCTTACTTTTACAATATAATTTATAAATTTTTCCAAAGTTTTTTTTTTCAAATAGGCCAAAGTCAGTCAATTACGAAGATGTTCCGTCGCATAACGAGTAGCTGAGAGTGACGGTCGAATAGGAATTTTATTTCAACGTATTTTCAGATCGATTTTCCCGAATTTTTTGTAATTATCACGATTAGAAAATTAATATCAATCGATATTAATTTTCTAATCGTGATTAAGGAAAGACAGCGGAAAACTATTTTTTGGGTTTGGAAAATCATTTCTATTCGTTCGTAACTCGAGAAAATGTAAACAAATATGCGATGGCACATCTTTCATATTCATTGACTTTGAAATAGGCACTGTTTTCTTCGTTAGGATGCTAGCTTTCAAAAACTGGAAAAACAATTTTGTTGAAAATTTGTATACCCTACACCACACTGTGGTACAGGGTATTATAAGTTTGTTTCACGGCAGATGTTTGTAACACCTGAAAATAACACAGCTAGACCCACCTTAAAGTATACCGATCGACTCAGAATCACTAGCTGAGTCGATTTAACGATGTCCGTCCGTCCGTCTGTCCATGTAAAGTTGTTCGTCGACTACAGGTCGCAATTTCACTCCGATCGTTCTGAAATTTTGCAGTTTAGAGTATTTCGCGGCTGTTAAGATCACTATTGAATTTGGTTGAAATCGGTTCAGATTTAGATATAGCTCCCATATATATCTTTCGTCCGATTTGGCCCTTTAGTCCCATAGAAGCTGTATTTTACATCCAATCGTTTTGAAATTGAGAATGGTAGAGTTTCTTGATCCATGAACCAACATTGCCGAATTTGAAGAAAATCGGTTAAGATTTAGCTATAGCTCCCATATATATGTTTCGTCCGATTTGGCCCTTTAGTCCTATAGAAGCTGTATTTTACATCCGATCGTTTTGAAATTTAGAATGGTAGAGTTTCTTGATCCATGAACCAACATCCGATTTGGCTCTTTAGATCCAATCGTTTTTATACCCTACACCACACTGTGGTTCAGGGTATTATTTAAGTATAAAATGTCCCAAAAGTAAATTTATGTAAACAATTTATACATGAATTACAAAATGTATATATCAGAGTTATTCAATATTACGAGAGTGGTGTAGGGTATTATATAGTCGGCCCCGCCCGACTTTAGCCTTTCCTTACTGGTTTCTATTTTTTATGGTTTTTTTCTAACTGTTTCTACGTGAAAGTGATGATTTCAGCATTCTTAGCCCTCATAATTTCCTTCAATCTAAACGGTATCTCGGTTCAAATACTAAAGTTACACTCCCCGACAATTGAAAATCTAGAAAAAACAATTTAAAAAAAATGTTACCCTAAAAAAATTGTTTTGTTTTCATAAAATAGTGTGATTGAATGTATGCAAAAAAAGTTTATAGGGCTCGGACATAAGAAATTTTTTTTGTTGCATAGTGATTGGTATTTGATCCGCTTGCAAAAAGCTGAACAAGAATCAAATAGACAAAAACATTCTGCTCCAAAAGCAAGTAATTATAAAGTATTTTCTTTTTAGCAAGTTTTTATTTCTTTTAATTTTTTTTATTCCCAATTATTCGAGTAATTCATATGTACAATTTTAAAGTTTTCCATGATGTCTTATCATATCGCCCAATTAACCACAGAATTTTCATTACGGTCCTGTTCTATTGCATCCCATTTGGAGTTTCACATCTAACCTTTAAAATGTCTGACCGTGAAATTAGCATATCCTCGTAATTAACTTACATGAACATAAATACTGTTTATAAAATATGTATCGAAAAGTTCATTCATTCATTTTCATACAAGTTACTGCGATATTCAAGAATGTGTTTTTACATCGCAAAAAATGCACCTTCTGATGAATTTTTTTGAAAAAACAAAATGTTGTGTTAATTATAAAAATATTTTCTTTAGACATTTTTAAAAAAAATTAGCCATAAACAAGAATACAAATTTATTTCCTCACAAAAGTTGGAGTCAAGAAAGTATAGTTATACTTTTTTGATGGGTCCATACTCCGAGCTGGAGTACATTTATGGACAATTTTTGAAACCCTTCTGCTGTTTTACTTGTCGACTACATAATGCAATTTAAAAATTCAAATAAAATAAAAATAACTTTCCTTACTGCATGTACCATCAAATAAAGTTTATTTCGTGATCTAAAATTATAATAATGAATATATTTCTGAAAAGAAATCATCATTCTCATCACAATAAGAAAACCTCAAGCCAAACAAACAATCGAACCATAACAACAATAAGTATATCCGGAAAAAATTAAATCTTTCAAATTTAATACTTACGTTGAGATTTTTTTAGAATTTGTCACTTTTCTATAACACAAATCCTCCTAAAAGACAAATTCCAAAATTTTTTACTAAAAAAATTAATAATATCAAATTTTCATGTAATTAGTAATATGAAAATTTTCTGTGATCATTCTTTCCGTTCAGTTCCTTTTTGAATACACGCATAAATCACTTTTTAGAGAACTTATTAATAAGATCACCCTTCTTATAAATTCACGTTCAACACAATAACAACCAAAATAATACATCGCACAAGAAATAGGAGTATCTCGAAACAATGTAGACGGTGACATCGACGACAGAATAGCACATACACACACGTATACATGAAATATTGAGTTTTCGTCTAAGTAAATGTTAAAAAAGTTAAATATTTGTAAATAAAACTAAATTTTTGAATTCAAGTATTACTTGCATCATTACAACAATTTAATTTTAATACAACCACAGTGCGCGTCGAGAAACACAACAGTCTTCCTTTACCATTTCTCAAAAAGATCATTCAAAAGTAAATAAGGAATTCTATTGTTTGAAACACAACCCGCGGACTCTATCTTTATAGACTCAAACGTTACAAAAAAAATGACTCTGATGCTCAGAGTAGGATTGAGAGTGAATAATTAAGTCTGAGAGCCAATTTAAAAAGTATTCTTTAAAATAATGGCAACTGTCAGAAAACTTACAGAGCCGCCTTTTTTAAAGTCAGCATAGACTTAATTTTATTCCACAAATTTTTCATACTGATAATTAAGTGTGATCCTGCTTTAAAACTATTACTGGTCTACATCATTGTTTTAATGTACAAAACCCTTAAAAGTATCCAAAGATTAATTAAAATACTGAAGCTTGTCACACAAATAATGATTTTTCCTTACATTGAAAGGTGTAAATTTAAAGAAGGGCGTATAAAAATCTAATGATTACTGTGTCATTAAGTCAATTGCAAGAAACTTTAGATCAAGGAAAATTGTTGAAAAAGGATGACAATTTGTCATTATTTTAATGAAAATTTTGATTCTCTTATACATTTTTATGCCATTTAGCAAACAAATTATATTTCTAAAGCGAACAAATTCTGTTGACTTTTACCATTTTTTTTAGTCCCTTTGCATTTGTTTTTAACGTTTATTAAATTATCTGTGTAATTTCAAATAATTAATTGCAGTATGTTTATGTAATCTGTGCTCAGAGTGTGGCAATATGGCAACCCTGTGATTCCCCCTGGATTATAATAAGGGCTTTTTATTTCAATTCGTAACATCCCCACATGTAACCACAAGCAATGTGTTTCGTAACGTTAAATCGCGCTTTCTTTCTCTCCATCCTCTTCCATCTCTACAGTTTCTCTCTTCGTGCTGCACGGAGTTTCTCCCGTTATTATTTCATCCATTCATCCACTTATTAATGTTTATTCTTGGGATTATAATTATATCCAACCGCCAAAAGGTTGTTAGGCGACAGCATCTCTGCAATGGATGGATTTTATGGGGGCCAAGGGGTTGGCTCGTCCAGATACTGTTGCTGGAAAACACGGACTAAAGAGTTGGCAAACAAAGGAAAGCCGTACTACGCTACGCATGTAACAGTATCCACACAGACACAGGAGTTGCTGAGCTGCAGCGGGTAGCAGGACGAGTAAGAGTTACAACTGACAAATTATAAATGCAAAAAACATACAAGCAATTTGTTGAAATTGTCACTAACAATAATAATTGTAATCGTAAGAGCCGTTTAAATAATGTAAGTCGCTCTCATAGCAGCGGATCCGGCTTCCCTCTCACACTGCCGATTCTGGGGCCAGACGGCAATATGATTGTCTCCTCTCACTGAAGCTGTGAGAGTCTTATATTTTTTTTTGTGCTGTAAAGTGATATAGAGAGGGAGAATATGTGTGTTTGTGCATGTGCAGTAACGAACATGTTGTTCGATTCAATTCATTTCATTGTAGACTTCTTTCATATTTTCCCATTACTTAACTCCGGGCTCTTTCGTTTGTCTCTTCGTCTGTCAGCGGCGGTTCGCGTGGTGTGGTTTGGTGGGGACACGCGTTGCGTTGTTTTATGAGTTTTTGTGTTATTCTTTAAACGACGACATCAATTGTTCCCCAATGACACATTCATCTGCGAAATCGCAGTAAATGCCAAAAATTCTAACATTCACATTCACACACAGAGACACATTTCATTCATACAGACGTACGTGCATACAAAGATACATACTCGTACATGTATACATATGTATGTATTTTGATTCAGAGGATCCAAATGAAAAAGCCAAAATGAAACAAACTTTTTCACTTCTCACAACGAGTTGTAATATAATCCATAGCCCAACAGCGAACAGCCAATGGCAGCGGCAGCAACACTTTAGCTTCCGTAGTTTTTTGTTTGTTTTCTATGAGATGCTGTTCTTTTTGCTGTTGCTGCTGCCGCTGATGGTAGTGTCGTTTTTGTTGCTGTGACGATTCATTTCACGTTTTAATTTCCTTTTGGAAACATAAGTATTGTTTTTGGCTGTTTTTGCCCCATCATTAGATTTAAGTCATCTTCAGGGAGACACCGTGAGTGGGATGTGGTGTCTGGGAACAATGCTAGAGTTTGCCAAGGCTTTATGTTAGAGAATACGATAAATAGCGACCAACGGGATTTATAGCTACTCTCCACATAACCACACTTTATATAGGAGGAGTTTTCTGCTTTTTTCACTAACATAAATGTACGGGGAAAAGCACCATTTTTGATATGTTTAAATTAAAAGACAATATATTTGGAACCAGAATTTTTAACTACTATATATCTATAAACAAATACATTTTTTTTGGAGGCGAAAAAGTTTTGCTTAGGTCGCATATCGTTCATTCCACATCAAACCGAACGATTTTTGGAAAAAAATCGGGTCGACATTTGTATATGAGTTTTAATATGAGAATGAATCATCTTGTATTTGGAGAGAAAAAAAACAATTTTTTTCTGATGATATAAGCATCTAAAATAGAAGTTATGTATTATGCAAACGCGTGGACGGAATTTTACAGATGATGGCTCGTTCGCAAGGTCATTAAAGTACATATGTTAATGCAGGTTAATTTTAAGTTTTTAAATGTTTCAGTTGCATATGCAACTTTTTTTTGCATCTTGCGCATCAATGACACCAACTTAAAATTCTGAGAAAAATATTGTCATGTAGCCTCATTTGTACTTAACTGACCCTAGAGATTTCACGATGGAGTTCAGCCTCGTTCTTTTTTAAAACAAATTTTTTCCAAAAATATCAATAATTTTTCCTTTATAAACTATGATAAATATTGAAATTACAAAATAGACAGAATCATTTCAATAAATACTAATTTCCATTTCTGAAATGTTTGTGTAAAAATGCTATTATATAGAAACTAAAGAAAACACCAGATTAAAATTTACAGTATCAGTTTAGATAGGGCTCCAAGCCTACACATTTTTCACATAACTAATGTGGTGTATTCCTGGTCCAGTATGCAAATTAAAATTTAAGAGGAAAAATAAATAACGATATATGCAAATATTGGCGAATTTTCGCTTATATCGAGGATGTCCTAGTCAAGACCTTCAAGATAAGCTCTAATTTGTATAAACCTACAAACGCGTTTCTAAAATATAACACATCTCAAGAATTTCTTAATAAACGTTTTTTTTAAACAGAACGGAGCTGAACACCGTCTTCAAATTTTCAGCGGTCATTTAGAATATATGGGAATAAATCGGTTCTGTAGTATATTGTCCCAAACAAATTCTGCTTGAAACACACATATGTTTAGGGCACATTCCAAATATATAATATTTGACACATACAAATATTATGTGTTTGGGAGGATATAGTTCTAAACACAAATATGCTCCTATTCTAATATTTTTTATTTGGAGCTATTATTTCCGAAACAAAGATTAATTTGTATTTAAGTATTTTGGCCTTAATTTAAAGACAAGTTTTCTGTTCAAAGTGCAATATTTTATAAATTTTATATGTTTGTAAAATTCAAATAAAAGTTAAGTCGTATAATCTTTTGTAACTATAAGTTGCATTGATGGATTGACAAAAAGTGATGAGATGAAAAAATCGGCAAAGTTTTAAATTTTGTTTTAATAAATTGTATTTGGAAAAGTTCTTAAACAATAACATTGTTTGTGTGTAAAAACATATTTTATTTGTGAAAGTCAGCTTGCAAATATATTATGTTCTAATATACTAATATCCATATATGTGTTCCAAACAAAATGTCTTGATTTTCAAATAAAATGTATTTGTTAACAAATATATAATATTTAAAAAATTCTTTTCCAAATACATTTTCTTTCACCTTAAACATGCCAAAAATGGCGATTTTCCCCCGTGCATTGATGTATAAAATGCAAATTAAATTTGCAGATGCACTCAAAAACGTTAATGACGCGAAAATAAACCCTGCTATGAAAAATAGTACTTACGACCTTTAAAATGAGCCTTCTTTTGTAATGGGTGATCTAAGTGGATATACTTTTTTCAATAGCCTTTTTTGACAGATCATGTGTGAGTCGGATCATGCTGTCATGTTATTTTTGTTTTGTATTGTTCGTCTATTTTTTTTTAAATAAAAAAAAACACTTTCCAGTCGACCAACGACCTTGACACCCATGAGCAATATTTTAGCTCTCGTTAAGAGCTATCTTTTTGCCATTCACCTATTCCCGACGTACCGGAATCATCGGTCCATATTTCTTCAAAAATGATGCCGATGAGAACGTAACTGTCAATGGCGACCATTATCGTGCCATGATAACCCACTATTTGATGCCTGAAATTGAAGCTCGTGATCTCGGCGACATTTGGTTTCAACAAGACGGCGCCACTTCCCACACATCGCATCAATAATATATTGAGAGATAATTTCACGTTTTGGGCCGGTCGATTGGCCACCAAGATCGTGTGATATCACACCGTTAGACTTTTTCCTGTGGGGATATGTAAAGTCTAAAGTTTATGCGGACAAACTCGCTTCGATTCAGGCCTTGGAGCATGACATCACGCGTGTCATTCTCCAGTTACCAATCGAAATGCTCGAACGGGTCATCGAAAGTTGGACTCAACGGATGTACCATCTGAGACGTAGCCGCGGACAACATTTGATATACATAATCTTCAAAAAATAAATGCCAAAGAATGTTCTTTCAAATGATAATAAACATTCCCCATTTAATTTCAATTTTCTGGGTTTTTTTTTGTTTAAAAAAGTAGGGAACCTCGAAATAAATCACCCTATATAAATCCGTCTACGCGTTCCGAAAATACAGAGCTCGAAAAGTACGCCTTTTGAGAATATTTTCCTATTTCCTCAAATTTAGATGCTAATAACATCTGGAACAATTTTTTGTAATTTTTTTCGCCAACTATAAAATGTTTTGTTTTGGGTAGAGAATCGGTATGCTAATTTATTTTGAAAACGGGAGTTGTGACACAGGAAAGGTGTTCGGTTTGACATGGAATGAGCGATATATTAATATATTAGAACAAAATATATTATCGAACAGGCTTTCACCAATAAATTATGTTTTTACACACAAAAAAATTTATTGTTTACGAATTTTTTAAAAACTTTACTGAATTTTTCTGATTATCCCCTCACCTTAGAGAGGAGGGTATATCATTTGCTACGAACCAAAAGTGTAACACATTGAAGGAGTGACCTAAGACCCTAAGTATGTTCGGCGGATATCCGTTTTGGGTCATTTTATGCCGAATGAGCAATGTCCGTCCGTCCGTCTGTCTGATGGCTGGTGCGCACGATAACTGTCAAAAGGTGTAACCGATTGACTTCAAATTTGATATGTGGTAATATTTTTCTATCTCCGGCTAAGTTCGAAAATGGGCCATATTGGTCCACTCCTTCTAGTACCTCCCTTACATGTAGTGAAATATTGATTACACAGTGCGACAGTCCAAAAACCAAAAACCGCGGTACTATTTTTCTTGTACGCTTTTTCTTGTACGCTTGAACTTTCTTACTTGTTTTAGTTTAAATTTTTTCCTTAAATGTCATAAACTGATTCAGCTTTTGTTTTACAGCTCTGAATATACCAACACTTTGATGATACGAGGGTATATATCATTTGCTACGGCCCAAAAGTGTAACACACCGAAGCATTGACCTAAGACCCTAAGTATGTTTGGTGGATATCCGTTTTGTGTAATTTTAAGTCGAATGAGCAATGTCCGTCCCTCCGTCTGTCTGTCTGCTGGCTGTTTCGCACGATAACTCTCGAAAGGAGTAACCGATTGACTCCAAATTTGGTATGTGGTAATATTTTTTTCTATCTCCGGCTAACTTCGAAGATGGGCCATATTGATCCACACCTTCTAGTTCCTCCACCACAAATGGTTAATATTTAGTGAATTATTCATTATTTAATAACGTTACGTTAAAGTTACGAAATATTATACTATTTAAATTTTAATCGAATTTTACAAGAATCTAACATTCTTAAAAGATAACACTTTAAACATCTGAAAAACAGAAAATTTACCTATAAATGATGGCATTAATACATTGCCAATAACCTTGTGTGTGCAAAATGCGCTTTAAAAATATATCCTCGATAAAAACCATCGTATAGAAGCCCAGCAAAATTTCTCATTACCAAATAATCCGACGAGTAAGCAAAATTCGATAATGGTAAGTACTTATTATTTAGCCACTTTTCTCATTACTTTAACATGGGGGTGTCATTGGGGGAAAGTACTTCCCAAAAGCATACAGTAAAGTAGCATAATAAGTATTTATTTGTAGCATTGGTATACCACATAAATATGTGCTTATATTTTTACGATTTTAAGTTGTTGAATAATGCATTACCAGGTAAATTAAGTAGTCGATATGGAAGATATGGAGAAATGGCCATTTAAAGTGTTTTTTTGCATATTGTCGCGCATGTTTCTCGAAACAAACAATATCCTCATGCCAGATTCGAATTTCTGAACCCAAAACCCCGATGTGAAAAAATCTTCAATGGTCAACATCGTACGATATACATAAATATTTATAGTATTTTCACTCAAATCTGCAAGAATTACTTAAAAGCAAGTTCAAAAAATAAATAAATCTTGTACAATAACCCACATACATCCAAAATTGCATTATATTAAAAATTGCCAAATGATATGAGATAACAAAAAATCACTTATTTCTGTTATTATTGGTAAGTCATTATTAATAAGCCGGAAGTAATGCAGCGAATAATGAGATGCCATTATTTGGTAATGAAGGGAATAGTGCAGGTACTTACCATGATTTTGCTGGGAGGCTACGAAATAGATATTCCATGTCAAAGAACAAAATAGAGGAGACACCCCCAGAAGTATTTCTCTCAATACGCCCGATTACCACTCTCATCACCTCCCCCCTGAAAAACTCCCTCCAAAAGTAATGATATATCAAAAGTCATATAAATCTATGGATTATTTGGGTAATGAATTGGATAAAAATATTCCTTGTAAATAATCAATATAGGTGCCAACAATACTCTTTAATGGCAAATAATAGGTTTTTTAAATATATCGTTTTTATCCACAAGGTTTGCTGGATAAAGGAAGTGTTAGTAAATTCAGGAACAATTTTAGTATAGAAAGCTTCGGAATAGAAGTTGCATTTCAAAGAGCGAAAGAAAGGAGACACTTCAAGAACTATTTCTCCCAACGTCGGGATAACATATATAATTTCTTTTTTGCATTTTTTTAATAAAAAATCTGAATAGAGAAATTTGAAAATTTAAAGTGAATCGGAGCAAAACTAACGAAGGTAAATCAGTCTAAGCAAACGCGTCTCATATGTGACTCAGTACATCAGAAAAACTTTAAAGCGTTTTTCCCACAACCCATGTTTTCAAAGACGGTGCCCCTCATAACTCAAAAACTACTTAACCGATCCTTTTGAAATTTTTAACACTATTTCTTTACATCGAGATTTTTTAAATTTGTAATGTTTTTTATTTAACAACAACCAATTATTCGATATTTTCTCGCAAAAATCGCATTTTTCATTTTAAAATGTTCCCAAAAATTTTAAATTTCGAAAAAAACTCGACACTCGTTACCGGCTATAACGATTCCCCACAGGGATGCCAACTAAGTGCTTTTCGCACTAGATTTAGTGCTTTTCAGACCCCCCCCCAATACGCGAAAAGTATTCAGTTAGTGCCAAAGGAAAAAAAGCACTAAATGTACGCTTTTCATATTTTTTGTTAGTGCTTTTGACGCTTTTAGTACATTTGTCAGATCGAAATTGGCAACATAAAGAAATTGTACCATTTTGTTACTACATGGCAACATCTTAATTCTATGCACTTACATTTGTCTCCCTCATTTTACTCTGCGTTTTAAATGTCGTTGGAATTTATAATTGTGTACAACAAATAACAATCGGCATTTTCAATATCATGCAAAAAGTAGAGTGAAAATAAACCAAATAATTCAGTGAAATTGTTAAAATTTCACTGAATTATTTCGAAAAATGACTGCACACAACAAAAGAATTTTAAGGCACTGCATGCACTTTTTATACCCTACACCACACTGTGGTACAGGGTATTATAAGTTTGTTTCACGGCAGATGTTTGTAACACCTGAAAATAACACAGCTATACCCACCTTAAAGTATACCGATCGACTCAGAATCACTAGCTGAGTCGATTTAACGATGTCTGTCCGTCCGTCCGTCCGTCCGTCTGTCCATGTAAAGTTGTTCTTCGACTACATGTCGCAATTTTACTCCGATCGTTCTGAAATTTTGCAGTTTAGAGTATTTCGCGGCTGTTAAGATCGCTATTGAATTTGGTTGAAATCGGTTCAGATTTAGATATAGCTCCCATATATATCTTTCGTCCGATTTGGCCCTTTAGTCCTATAGAAGCTGTATTTTACATCCAATCGTTTTGAAATTTAGAATGGTAGAGTTTCTTGATCCACGAACCATCATTGCCGAATTTGAAGAAAATCGGTTCAGATTTAGATATAGCTCCCATATATATCTTTCGTCCGATTTGGCCCTTTAGTCCTATAGAAGCTGTATTTTACATCCAATCGTTTTGAAATTTAGAATGGTAGAGTTTCTTGATCCATGAACCAACATTGCCGAATTTGAAGAAAATCGGTTAAGATTTAGCTATAGCTCCCATATATATGCTTCGTCCGATTTGGCCCTTTAGTCCTATAGAAGCTGTATTTTACATCCGATCGTTTTGAAATTTAGAATGGTAGAGTTTCTTGATCCATGAACCAACATTGCCGAATTTGAAGAAAATCGGTTCAGATTTAACTATAGCTCCCATATATATGTTTCGTCCGATTTGGTCATTTAGTCCTATAAAATCTGTATTTTACATCCAATCGTTTTGAAATTTAGAATGGTACAGTTTCTTGATCCATGAACCAACACTACCGAATTTGATGAAAATCGGTTAAGATTTAGCTATAGCTCCCATATACATGTTTCGTCCGATTTGGCCCTTTAGTCCTGTAGAAGCTGTATTTGAAATCCAATCATTTTGAAATTTAGATTGGTAGAGTTTCTTGATCCATGAACCAACACTGCAGAAAATCGGTTAAGATTTAGCTATAGCTCCCATATATATGTTTCGTCCGATTTGGCCCTTTAGTCCTATAAAAGCTGTATTTTACATCCAATTGTTTTGAAATTTAGAATGGTAGAGTTTCTTGATCCATGAACCAACACTACCGAATTTGAAGAAAATCGGTTAAGATTTAGCTATAGCTCCCATATATATGTTTCGTCCGATTTGGCCCTTTAGTTCTATAGAAGCTATATTTTACATCCAATCGTTTTGAAATGTAGAATGATAGAGTTTCTTGATTCATGAACCAACATTGCGGAATTTGAAGAAAATCGGTAAAGATTTAGCTATAGCTCATCCGATTTGGCTCTTTAGATCCAATCGTTTTTATTCCCTACACCACACTGTGGTACAGGGTATTATTTAAGTATAAAATGTCCCAAAAGTAAATTTATGTAAACAATTTATACATGAATTACAAAATTTATATATCAGAGTTATTCAATACTACGAGAGTGGTGTAGGGTATTATATAGTCGGCACCGCCCGACTTTAGCCTTTCCTTACTGGTTTTCGGATAGATTTGTTCGGCATTTTTTTTTTCGTGTTCAATACCTAATTTGCTTCAGACACAAAAGAGATATTCCGTACGGTAAACCGAGAAAAAACATAGAAAATGTGCAAAAAATCCACCTTGAGCCAAAAAATTCATATGGCCATTTAATTATTAATTGAGCCAACTTGACTTGATACGTACATATATATAATATATATTATAACCAGTAAGGAAAGGCTAAAAGTCGGGCGGGCCGACTATATAATACCCTACACCACTCTCGTAATATTGAATAACTCTGAAATATAAATTTTGTAATTCATGTATAAATTGTTTACATAAATTTACTTTTGGGACATTTTATACTTAAATAATAGCCTGTACCACAGTGTACCACTCTACCATTCTAAATATCAAAATGATTGGATGTAAAATACAGCCTCTACAGGACTGTAGTACCAAATCGGATGAAACATATGTATGGGATATTATATATCTAAATATTAACCGATTTTCTTCAAATTCGGCAATGTTGATTCATGGATCAAGAAACTCTACCATTCTAAATTTCAAAACGATTGGATGTAAAATACAGGTTTTATAGGACTAAAGGGCCAAATCGGACGAAAGATATATATGGGAGCTATATCTAAATCTGAACCGATTTCAACCAAATTCAATAGGGATCTTTACAGCTGCGAAGTACTGTAAAGTGCAAAATTTCAGAACGATCGGAGTGAAATTGCGACCTGTAGTCGACGAACAAGTTTACATGGACAGACGGACGGACGGACAGACATGGAACGGACGGAATCGACTCAGCTACTGATTCTGAGTCGATCGGTATACTTTAAGGTGGGTCTAGCTGTGTTATTTTCAGGTGTTACAAACATCTGCCGTGAAGCAAATTTATAATACCCTGTACTACAGTGTGGTGTAGGGTATAATAAGACCAGTAAGGAAAGGCTAAAGTCGGGCGGGGCCGACTATATAATACCCTACACCACTCTCGTAATATTGAATAACTCTGAAATATAAATTTTGTAGTTCATGTATAAATTTATTTATTTATTCTAAATTTCAAAACGATTGGATGTAAAATACAGCTTCTATAGAACTAAAGGGCCAAATCGGACGAAACATATATATGGGAGCTATAGCTAAAACTTAACTGATTTTCTTCAAATTCGGCAATGTTGGTTCATGGATCAAGAAACTCTACCATTCCAAATTTCAAAACGATTGGATGTAAAATACAGCTTTTATTGGACTAAAGGTCCAAATCGGACGAAACATATATATGGGAGCTATAGCTAAATCTTAACCGATTTTCTTCAAATTAGGTAGTGTTGGTTCATGGATCAAGAAACTCTACCATTCTAAATTTCAAAATGATTGGATGTAAAATACAGCTTCTACAGGACTAAAGAGGAAAATCGGACGAAACATATATATGGGAGCTATAGCTAAATCTTAACCGATTTTCTTCAAATTCGGCAATGTTGGTTCATGGATCAAGAAACTCTACCATTCCAAATTTCAAAACGATTGCATGTAAAATACAGCTTCTATAGGACTAAAGGGCCAAATCGGACGAAACATATATATGGGAGCTATAGCTAAATCTTAACCGATTTTCTTCAAATTCGGCAATGTTGGTTCATGGATCAAGAAACTCTACCATTCTAAATTTCAAAAAGATTGGATGTAAAATACAGCATTTATAGGACTAAAGGTCCAAATCGGACGAAACATATATATGGGAGCTATAGCTAAATCTTAACCGATTTTCTTCAAATTCGGTAGTGTTGGTTCATGGATCAAGAAACTCTACCATTCTAAATTTCAAAATGATTGGATGTAAAATACAGCTTCTATAGGACTAAAGGGCCAAATCGGACGAAAGATATATATGGGAGCTATATCTAAATCTGAACCGATTTCAACCAAATTCAATAGCGATCTTAACAGCTGCGAAATACTCTAAACTGCAAAATTTCAGAACGATCGGAGTGAAATTGCGACCTGTAGTCGACGAACAACTTTACATCCACAGACGGACGGACGGACGGACGGACGGACGGACGGACATGCTTAAATCGACTCAGCTAGTGATTCTGAGTCGATCGGTATACTTTAAGGTGGGTCTAGCTGTGTTATTTTTAGGTGTTACAAACATCTGCCGTGAAACAAACTTATAATACCCTGTACCACAGAGTGGTGTAGGGTATAAAAATGTATACTATATATATTTTTTTGTTTGGACTATCAATTTTGGTTTACTGTTATACCAAAGTGCCTCGAATTAAGCAATTTTTATCACGAAATAAAAAGTTTTCTAATTAAAAAAATAATTTGGTGTTTTTTTACCCTTTTTAAATTTTTCATTACGCTTTTGCTTCAGAATAAGTTGGCATCCCTGATTCCCCAGGTAACTAAATTAATTTTTTTAATATCAGATGATCCGGTATCGAGCTATGAGGGGCAACGCAATTCAACTTTTTTCGAGGCGCATCCGCATAAATGTTGTCGTTGCCATATTTGTTAATATTTTTTTATGAAAATTTTACACAATGCACGTTGAAAGTTATACTTTAATTTGGCATTGGTTTCAATCGAAAAATTTTAACCTCGTGTTTACGCTAGCTAGGGGAGCAAAAGAGTTGTTGCCGCGAGTGCACTGAGAAACAAGTTGTCATAAAATTAAAGAAATGCTCCAAAGACGTCCTTAGTCTTCAAAATAAGTACATTTTGTACTTACAATTAAGAAAATTGACTTAAAATTAAGTAAATTACTGAATATTATTGAAATTATCTATATTTTAAGTACAAAATGTACTTATTTTAAAAGCTAATGACATCTTTGGAGCATTTCTTTAATTTTATGACGAATTTTTTTCAGTGTGCAAATAAAAAGAGGGTAGGAGAAATAAATAAAATACGATTAGTTTCATGTAATAATAATAGGCAAGGTGCCTGGAGTTTATTGTTGTTTTTGCTGCTTGGAGTGTGGTAACGAAGATTTACCTTTATAACAACTGTACACCAAGATGTACTTATTCGAGCGATGGTCCAAGATGGAGAGAGGTGGCGGAGCAAGTGTCCAAGAACAAGAAAACGAATCGTTACTCGTTAAAATCTGCAAAGGTAATACTTCAAGGATGTAGTAATGAGGAGTAAGCAGATTTTAACGAGTATGTATGCCCGATAAATTGGCCAATATATGCACCGAAACAAATCAATGACATAAACGAAATTCAAAGGAACATTCTAACTTATACACCCCCTCTTAAGCAATTGAAAAAATTACATTTCAGGCCCACACTTAATTCTATGCATAATCAATAATTTAGATATATTTAACAAGTAAAAGCGTTAAGTTCGGCCATGCCGAATCTTATATACCCTCCACCATGGTCGCACGTGAATGCATACGGGTACTAATAAGCTCATTATAAAAAATTTCAGTCCAATTCGTTGAAATTTGAGGTGTTTGTGGCGTTAAGTAGTCAAATCTAGAGGGACATTTGTATGGGGGCTATATCAAAACACCCTCCATCCTGTTGTGGAGGGTATAAAAACTGATTTGTATAAATTATTGAGATGAATTCTTGCCGAAATAGAATACAAACTGCAAAGTTTCTGCTAAATTTCTTAGAAAATGTGGTGTTTATGGCTCAAAAAAAGCATTTCAGTGAGCGACATCTATAGGTGGACTGTAACAAAATATCAACTGATTTAAAATTTTTTTTACTGCGATGAATTCTTGTCTTAATTAAATACAAACTGCAAAGATTCAGTTAAAATGCTTAGAAAATATGGTATTTATGGCTTAAATACATATATTTTGGAGCGACCACTGTAGGGTGACTATAACAAAATATGAACCAATTTGTAAAATTTTTGCTGTGATGAATTCTTGTCAAAATATAATACAAACTGCAAAGTTTCTGCTAAGTTGCTTTAAAACTGTGGTATCTATGGCTCAACCTCTATAGGAGCGACCTTTATAGGGGAGCTATATCAAAACATTGTCCGATATGGCCAATTTGCAATCCCAAACAACTTGCAACTGTATGAAATATTATTACGGACTGTAGCGTGATTACAACAGACGAACGGACGGACGGACATACGGACATGGCTAAAATGTCTTAGAATTTTACGACGATTGAGAATATACTCGTATATACTTAATGGGGTCTCAGATCAATATTTAGAGGTGTTACAGACGGAGTAACAAAATGGATAAACCCCCACCCTATGGTGGAGGGTATAAAAATATTACTCATAGAATAAAAACATAGTTTAGAATAGAACAAAATCCTCCCAAATATTATATATTTGGAGTTTACCCTAAACATATATATGTTTCAAGCAGAATATGTGTGGGGCAATATACAGCAGAATCGATTTCTTCAGCGTGTAGTTCCGAAAGTCTAGGAGTATTTGTACATTTGTATACCCTCCACCGTAGCATGGGGGGTATATTCATTTTGTCACTCCGTTTGTAACAGCTCTAAATATTGATCTGAGACCCCATAAAGTATATATATTCGTAATCGTCGTAAAATTCTAAGACAATTTAGCCATGTCCGTGTGTCCGTCCGTCCGTCTGGCGTAATCACGCTACAGTACGTAATAATAGAGCTAGGTTGATCAAATTTGGTAGAAATATTTGTTATAGTTGCAGGACGTTTGGAATTGCAACTGGGCTATATCGGTAAATTTTTTGATATAGCTCCCCTGTAGAGGTCGCTCCAAAATAAAATTTTTGAACCATAGATACCACATTTTTAAAGCAATTTAGCAGAAACTTTTCAGTTTGTATTCTATTTTGACAAGAATTCATCACAGCAAAAATTTTACAAATCGGTTCATATTTTGCTATAGTCACCCTATAGACGTCGCTCCAAAACACCAAATTTTCACTGAATATAATATGGAATATTTAGAAGTTAAAAATGTAATCTCCTTAAAAACATACTATATCGACTTAGCATGTTGAAGAATCGATGTATCGATATGAGGATGAATCCCCTTTAGGTTTACACATACATAGATACCTGATTTACGAACAATGTCAAACTTCAAATATTTCTAAGGTATATTGACCGGTTCATGCAACAAAATATATTGTTTCAAATTAAAAAAAAAAATTTAAAAATAACTTATTTTCCAGTATAAAAAATAATAAACAAAATTTTGGAAGACGAAGCGCTATCTTTTGAATACTTGTATCGTACTGTTTATAAACTGGACAAACTTATTTCAAGGGCAGACATTTTAAATTTAAATACACGTACCTAATTTATTGAAATTTTAATACTAATAAGTAAGAGTCATGCTTAAATGTACGCCATATGCCTATTTTAAGACCAAACATAATTAGCTTTATTACGCTATATACTTGATTCTATAAATAACCTACAAACATTTTTATTTTGATTTTGATTGTCTTCGGTTCGAAATCATTGCCGAAATCTTAAAATTTAAGACAAATCTAGGCTTTTTTCTTAGTGTATAGTCTGCAGTAAATAATCGGGATTTAAAGATTTACTATTTTATGGTCTATTGTTCAATGTTACTAGGTTCCATTTATGGCAGAGCAATACACAAGTTAATTTTTATGACACAGTGTTATCATTCATTTGATTGTGAATTATTATCTCACCACAGCCTAATTAAATCTTCAGAATCGCTTAGCGTTTCTTCAAAACTCCTATGATTCGGCATCCCTAACTCTCTTGTATGGTATGTATGTAGGTGGCGAATTTTCGGCTCTGTGTCTCGGGTGTGGAATAGAAGAAGGTCGCTTATATTCGTGTAGACAGGAGCACATGTGCCCTTTTGTTTGTTCTTGTCTTCACTGCTGTCGGTCGTTCGGTTGGTTGGTTGGTCTCCTTGCCTTTTACACTTGGAACAATAAATAGAAGATGGATGTTCTATTCAATTCTGCTCTGTTTTGTTTGTTATGGTGGTACGTGGGGAAAAACCAGCTCAGAAACTTTCGATAAAACTTTTTAATCACCTCAAAAGCCGCAAGGTTTTAATAAGAAGCTATTGGGGACGGAGAAGAATTGCTAGTTTGCAAGTTCCTCATGCTGTGTGTACGGATTTGCAAGATATACGAGATGTGATGAGAAATCACAATTGGAATGGTTGAGCGAATGTGGTGGCAATGGTTAGATACGAATATTGAATCAATGCAACTGAAATATGTTTGCCATAGATCTATCTATGCTCAGGGGCTATGTGCACTCAATGTGGTGGATACATTTGAAAAGCATACTTTAAGAAAACAGTTCTTAAATGAAAAAAAGGTAACTATTTTTATTAAAATACAATTATTTTTAAATTAGAAAATTCTTACGTTTTATTTTGAGAATATTTGCAGCCCAAACCTCAGAGAAAAAATGGATTTCTGCTGGGGAGGGCTTTAGCCCCTATGGACAACATTTTTGTAGAACATTTGTTATGCTGAAAAAAAAATTTTTTCTTCCTACACTTTTTTAAAAAAATTACGGGAAAAAAATATTTTTCGCAAAAAATTTAAAGAAACTTTTTTCAGCATATTCTTAGCTACATTATTGCCAAATAAAAAGGCCCCTTAAAAAATTGGTCACCAATTTCGCCAAACCGAGTATAGGTTTATACTACCCTTTGATAGTAGAATCGAACCTATACTGTCAAGTCCGTGTATTTTTTTCACTGTTGCACAGTGTTACCGGCCCCAAACGTGAAATAAACTTAAATAATCTGCAAGCGTTGTTCGTTTGTAAGTCGATTCATGGTTAAATTATAGACCAAACTGAACATGTTTGATAGTAACTTCTTGCACGAAAACACCTGAACTGCCAACAAAACGCTTACCAAATTTGTTACGGTTAATTCAAAATTAGTTAAAAGCCAATATGTAGATTTTCCTAATAATACGATAGCATTTTAATATTGGAGAACAGTTTTAAGTCTTCCACTAGCTAAAGCAGTAAATTATTTGGTAAAGCTTTGAATGGAACTTCTGAATTTATTGATGATTATAGAAGTAACCTGTAAATTGATAAGGAATCGCTAATTGTAGAAACTATTGTGCTAAAAATATCATCAAGACTCTATATAACAATAAGCCAATAAAAAAAGAAAAGGTTAATAGAAATATAAAAAATTTGGATTCAAAAAAAGATTGAATAAAAACAAGTAAAAGCGTTAAGTTCGGCCATGCCGAATCTTATTTACTCTCCACCATGGATTGCATTCAATTTTATTACTGGAAACATCTTTGGATATGGAGCAAATCATGAAACGATCCTTTTGTTTAAGTAAATTATTAAAAAAACGAAGCTGAAATTGTTTGGCCACAGATTCTTTAGCCCAACTCTTCACCTGAAAAATGTGGTATTTATGGCTTAAAATAGCTTTTTGAGAGCTACATGGGGACTACAACAAAATAAATATTTATTAGTATAAATTTTATTGAGACGAATTCTTTGCCAAAATAGAATAAAAACTGCAAGGTTTCAGCTAAATTTCTTAGAAATTGTGGAGTTTAGGGCTTAGATAAGCATTTTTGAGAGCGACATCTATAGGTGGTCTTTTAATTAAATACAAACTGCAAAGATTCTGTTAAAATGCTTAAATACGTATATTTTGGAGGGACCTCTATATAGAATACAAACTGCAAAGTTTCAGTTAAATTGCTTAAAAATGTGGTATCTATAGCGCAAAAAACGTATTTTGGAGCGACCTCTATAAGAGAGCTATATCAAAACATTGACCGATATGGCCCATTTGCAATCCCAAACAACCTGCAACTATAAGAAATATTTCTACCAAATTTGATCAACCTAGCTCTATTATTACGGACTGACCGACATGGCTAAATCGTCTTAGCATTTTACGACGATTAAGAATATATGTATATACTTTATGGGATCTCAGATCAATATTTAGAGGTGTTACAAACGGAGTGACAAAACAAGTAAGAAAGTTCAATCGGGTAAACCAACTTATGAATCCCCTCACCTTGAGTCCCAAAAATATATTAGTAAATTTATTTATTTATTTTTATTTATATTTTTTGTTTTAATTAAATTATTATCAATTTAAATTGCATTTAATAACTTTAAAGTATGTACTTAAAGTTGTAAGCTGCTAAAATTTGGTCTTAAATGGTCCATATGTGTGGGAGGTACCAAAAGGGGAGTGCAAACAACGCCCATTTTTCTCTGGACTCTAGGTACTATAAAATCATTGAACTGTACAAAATTTCAAGTATTTGTATGCACTGGTATTAAAGTTATAAACTGGTAATTTTGGTACAAAATGGTCCATTTGTGTGGGAGGTACCAAAAGGGGCGTGGCAATAATGCACATTTTTCACTTCAATGTAGGTACTATTAAACTATTACATTGCACAAAACTTCAGGTGTTTGTATGCACTGGTAATAAAATTATAAGCTATTAACTTTTGGTTCAAAATTTTCCATTTATGTGGGAGGTACCAAAAGGGCGTGGCATCTTCACCGATTTTTCTCGATGTAATAGTTACTAATAAACTAATACTATGTGTAGAATTTCAGAGTATTCAAATAAGTAGTAAAAAAGTTATTAAGTAATCAATATTTCACTAAATGTTATCCGTTTGTGGGGGAGGTACTAGAAGGAGTGGACCAATATGGCCCATCTTCGAACTTAGCTGGATATGGAAGAAAATATTATCACATACCAAATTTGAAGTCAATCGGTTACTCCTTTCGAGAGTTATCGTGCGCACCAGCTAGCAGACAGACAGACAGACGGACGGACGGACGGACGGACGGACGGACATTGCTCATTCGACTTAAAATTACCCAAAACGGATATCCGCCGAACATACTTAAGGTCTTTGGTCACTCCTTCGATGTGTTCACTTTGGCTCGTAGCAAATGATATATACCCTCTTCTCTAAGATGAGGGGTTAATGAATATACCCCCATCATATGGTGGAGGGTTTAAAAATATGGTAAATGTAGAGTAGATGAGAACAGCAGGGATCATAATTATTAAGATGCTATATATGGGGGCCATATCGACTATATATATGTGTCAGAACACACCAAAGCCCAAAACTTAACACAAAAACCAAAAAACGGCCAAATTCCAGTCAAAAACGCTTTTTACTGGTATCGTTATTGCTTCGACCACTAGATCGTATTACTAACCTAGCTCTATTTCATCGCCTCCCACCCCATTTCAAGGGGTGCTTTTTACGATTTGTTAAAATTGTACAGTTACGTGAGGGAGCTAGAGGGTTAACATATTCCACAAAAACATTGGCATTAATATTTTCTATAAAGTTGCTGAACATACCCTATACCAAAAAATATTTTTGTTACATAATAGTGAAGTACTAAAATTTTTGGGGTACAATGTGGTTTTTTGAGCTATTTAGGGTGCCTAGATGCATTCAGATTGTATTGATATGTTCACAAAAGTTGTTCAGATTTACGATGGCTACAATTTTGCCAAACAGTGTTAGTGAAAAATTGCGAGTCTCTGAGAGTTATGCTGATAAAAGTAAAAAAATATTTTTTTCCTACACTTTTTTTAAAAAAAAGTACCGGAAATTTTTTGTTTTCGCAAAATATGTTAAGAAACTTTGTTTAGCATATTCTTAGCTACGTTATTGATAAATATAGTTAAGCGGTATCACCAAGTCTGAATAAGTTGTTGGACAAAAGCTGATGACCCCTTTTTCGAGGGGTCCACTAATTTTCAGAAACTTTGGAGGCCCATAAAAAAAAATTGGTCACCAATTTATCCATGGTTATACTACACTTTGGTAGTAGAATCGAACCTATACTGTCAAGTCCGTGTATTTTTCAAAAAGTGTTCATTTGTTGCATAGTGTAATTGGCTCCATAGTTCGTGCGATTTAACACCTTTAGATTATTTATTATTAAAAGATTAATTAAAGTTTTATTATTAAAAAATAATTAATAAAAAATTTGGAAAGATGATTATTTACAGAATTTTGTTTTTATAACCCAAATCAATTTTTGGAACCAAATCACGTAAAAGCAGTCTCATAGATCTTTTAAATATCTGCAATTCTAATATGTTTATTCTAAGATAATAGAATATTCTTAGATGTTTACTTTATAAATGAACGTACAAAATATGTTAAAATACCGTAATGTCCGAGATTTTGGAAGTAGCCACATATGTGTATGGTTTGAATGGAATTATTATTATTCAGTCAGAATTTATTTTGTTGGAGACCATATGTTTCAGTTACTTTCTGTCTATTGCAAAAAAGTAATAAAGACAAATACAAAAATTGGTTAAGAGTTTTAATTGCTTGGTAGAATTGACTGCAGTTTCAATAGACACCACTCTATCATCTTCAGAATTCAATAGCAATAATGCATGTCTTTAACTTAAATAAGCTGAAATACTTATGGAAGAAGTAAATTGAGTTTAACAAGAACTACTAACAAACCCGTATTTTGCCGAACTAAGTCAACATACTAAAACTCTTATACCATTACTAATAGAAATATAGAAATATGTTTTTTTCAGCCATAAACTTATTCCCCTTTTCTGAGATATCCACGGTGTGACGGCGACTATTCATAGTATTTCGACATCAAAAACGAGAAAAGGGCCTATCATCATATTTGAAAATTGTACAGGAGAAACAAAACACTAAATAAAACCAGTAAGGAAAGGCAGAAAGTCGGGCGGGGCCTATATAATATATAATACCCTACACCTCCCTAACAATGCGATAAAGGTCATTGCGATAATAATTTGGAATAATTGGTTAGTCGGCAGGAACATATTATCTAATTCTGAGCCGATAATCGCTAAATTAAGCAATATTTGTTCCTAAATTGAGAAACATCTTTCCGGAAAATATTAATGATCGGAAGTAAAGTACAACTTCTATATCTGAACCGATTTGGCAGTGTTAATTTACGTAATGAGAAATCTCTTTCTGCCAATTTTTTTACTGATCGGATATAAAATACAGTTTCTACAGCGCTTACATGTCAAATCGGGGGTAACATATATATGGGGGCTATATCTAAATATGAACCGATTTCTTCCAAATTTAACAGTGTTCATTAATATAATAAGAAACCTCTTTCTGCTGAATTTCATACTGATCGGTTATAAAATAAAGTTTTTACAGCGCTTACATGTCAAATCGGGGCTAACATATATATGGGGGCTATATCCAAATCTGAACCGATTTTAACCAAATTAAATAGGGATTGTCCTTGGGCCAAAAAAAAGATATGTGTGATTACAAGTCGATCGGTATAATAAACAATGGATCTATCTCTTCTCCTTTTGGGTGTTACAAACAAATCCACAAAGTCATAATACCCTGTACCACAGTGTGGTGAAGGGTATAATGAAAAGAAAAAGTGGTTTTCAATATAAAATTTATAAAATAAAAAATCACACAAACATGATTTATAACTTGTTTATGAAAATAGCGTGAAATAGGATTTTTTTAACTATGAAAAAAGACATAATTTTTTGTTAGGCCCTTTTGAATTTCGTTAATAAATTCGCCATTTTTAATATTACGCCGCTAAAAATTTGCCAGGATGTCCTTTGATGCAGTGTACCGAAATCCATCAAAAACTGAATTTCCATTTTTCTTGTTCTTACTCCCTTTTTCGTTTCTGCTAACGATTTGTTGTTTTCAATCGCAGTATTCTAAATAACACTTTATTGTCACTGTTGTCAAGATTCAATTAAGCTAGATATGTTTCCAATCCCATTGTGCGATAAAATTTCTCCTTTAAATGATTTCTGTCATTATTATTTTATTATCTTTAAGTTGAAGTGGTATCAACACAACAATCTCAGAGATTGCGTACTTTCACTCTTATTCTAATCAGATTTTATTTCATCCTTTAAGAATGTCTAATACATTGTACTCGTACCAGTGAAAGTATTGGTAAGGGCAACGGTAACGATAGTGATGGTTATGGTTTAACTATGTCAACATTACCTTTTTGGTTGGAAACCAGCGTTGGCACTGCTTAAATGGCAGATAATCCTTAAACACTCCCTAATTCGAGACATTACTCATCGCTTTGTTAAACTGCTCAGAAATGCGTTCAGTTAACATTTAACAAAGTGCCACAGAGACTGTCATCACAAAAGTGAAGAGTGCTTAAACTAAATATTGAACTTTATGTTCTGTTGTCTTCCCGCCTACCCAAGGGACCAGTGGCTAACCTAACACTCCTGCCACCGTTAACAACTAATAAATCACCTTAAGAAGGATTCCACCTCGTTACGCAACGTTTGTTCGCATGACTTCTCCATCATTCCCTCGGCCACTGGAGCACAGTGGATGAAGATGCATGTTTCAGTTTTAATAAAATGTTTGTTGTTGTGTGATTTTTCCACTTTGACCACTCAGAAAATGTTTTCTGGGCGTATCCAATTTTGGAACAACTTTAGAACTGATGGATTGTTTGGTGGATGGCAATGCTGTGACACATTTGTTTGTATTTCAGATTTTGGATCCGCTTATAGGATAAAGTCGTTAGGCCAGGTAGTCCCAAACATATTCTGTCTGACATATGTGTATTTAGGGTATACTCCAAATATATATATATATATATTTTTGACACACACATATGTTATATGTTTGTGGAGGTGCTGTTCAAAAGAAATATTTGTTCACACCCTAATATTATATTATTTGAATTTATGTATTCAGAAAATGTGTCGATACCATAATTATAAGCAATGTTTTATTTTTCCAGTAATTCAAAGCTAATTCTTTGGAAATTCTAAATTTTCCTAAAATTTATTTTTTATTGAAATCGAGTAATCGTGCATAACGATATGCGAGTATTGATTTATGGATTGACAACAATTTATGATTTGGAATATTTAGAAATTTAAAATGATTGATTTCTGTTTGGAATATATAGCGTTATCCATTTCGAGTTTCCCTACTTTTTAAAGAAAAAACACAGAAAATTCAAATTGAATGGGGAATGTTTATAATCATTTAAAAGAATGTTCTTTGGCTTTTATTTTTTGAAGATTATGTCTATCAAATGTTGGCCGCGGCTACGTCTCGGATGGTCCATCCGTTGTTCAAACGTAAGTCTTTCCATGATGAAATGCCAAACAATACTTAACAAAAATAACATGACAGCATGACACGACTCACACGTTATCTGTCAAAAAAGGCTATTGAAAAAAGTATCTCTACTTAGATCACCCTATATACATGTTTAGGGAACACTCGAAATTTATTATATTTTGCACATGGAAATCTATATATATAAAATTGTTGCGTGACTGGCTGACTGACTGACTGACTGATTGACTGACTGATCATCGCCCAGGCCAAACGGCTGAAGCTAGAATCATGAAATTTGGTGGGAGGGTAGTCCTTGGGACGTAGACGAGCAATAAGGCGGGATTTTTCGAAATTCGTACTATTAGCCGCACAATGGGGCAAAAAGGGATAAATATGGTACCACCGCCATATCTAAACGAAATGAGCTAGAATCTTGAAATTTGGTATGAGGGTAGCCCTTAGGAGGTTGACTCAGAAATTGGCAGGATTTTTCGAAATTCGAACATTTACGCACACAGTGGGGTAAAAAGTGATAAATGTGGTACATCAGCCAAATCCAAAAGGCAAGAGCTAGAATCGTGAAATATTGTGTGATGGTAGCCCTTATGAGGTTGACTATGAAATTGGCAGGATTTTTCGTAATTCGAACATTTACGCACACAGTGGGGTAAAAAGGGAAAAATGGGATAAACGTAGTACAACAGCCAAATTCAAATGGCAAGAGCTAGAATCGTGAAATTTGGTGTGAGGGTAGCTCTTATGAGGTAGACTCTGAAATTGACAGGATTTTTCGAAATTCGAACATTTACGTACACAGTGGGGTAAAAAGGGAAAAATGTGGTACAACAGCCAAATCCAAATGGCAAGACCTAGAATCGTGAAATTTGGTGTGAGAGTAGCTCTTGGGACGTAAACAGAAACAAGGAGTGATTTTTTTAAAAAATTTAGAGGCACAGTGGGACGGAAAGGTATAAATATGGTACCACCGCCAAATTTAAAGCCTAATATTAGAATGGTGAAAATTGAAGCGGGTGTCTTTATGACAACTGATCGGGGTATTAAGTTTTTTTTTTGTATTCGTAGTTTTCGGGGCACAGTGGGGCAAAAAGTGTAAAATATAGTACAGTGGCTTAAACTTAACTTTTGGAACATAAACTAGAGATTGGAGGAGATTTTTGGTAATTCTAACTTTAAGAGGCACAGTGGGACAAGACGGGTTAATTATGGAGCATGGGGAAAAAAGGGAACAATCTGCCAAAATTGGAACTTAAAACTGAGATATGAAGAGTTTATATGGTTTTAGGAGCACTGTGGAGTGGAGATTAAATAGTGGAGTGGAGAAAATATGATTAAATATGTTACAGTCGGGGAAAAAGGTTTAAGTACGCTAGCGTGGAGACACATTTTAAATACGAGTACGGTACAGTGAGACAAAAATTTGTTAAATATGGTACAGTGGGTAAACATTTTGTACAGTGAGATAAAGAGTTGAATGGGGCACAGTTGTGCAAAAAGGGTTAACTATGGTACAGTGGGGTAAAAATAGTTATATGTATATGGCAAAGTGGGACAAATGGGTTAACAATGGTACAGTGGGGCAAAAAGCGTTAAATATTGAACAGTGGGGCAAAAATGTATTTACTATGGTACAGTGGGGCAAAAAGGGTTAAATATGGTACAGTGTGACAAAAATGGGTAACTATGTATACAGTACATTGGGGCATAACTGTGTTAAATATTGTACAGTGGAGCACAGGGGGTTAAATTGGTACAGTGGGGCAAAAACTGTTGAATATGGTACAGTGAGACAAAGCGTTTAATATGACACAGTGGGGCAAAAAGCTTTAACAATGGAACAGTGGTCAAAAATGTGTTATCTATGTTACAGTGGGACACAAATGGTTAAATATGGTACAGTATGACAAAAATGGTTACAGTGGGCACAAAAAGTAAAATATGGTAACGTGTAACAAAATGGGTTAAATATGGTACAGTGGGGCAAAAAGCGTTAACTATGGAACAGTGGGGCAAAAATTTATTTACTATGATACAGTGGGGCAAAAAGGGTTAACTATGGAACAGTGAGGAAAAATATGTGTTAGAATGGTACAGTGGGCACAAATAGTAAAATATGGTAACGTGGAACAAAATTGGCTAAGTATGGTACAGTGGGGCAAAAAGTGTTTAATATGGAACAGTGGTGCAAAAGGTGTTGAATGTGGTCCCTGGGTGCAAAGGTAGCTCTTACAGCATAAACCAAAGCTATGAAATTGTTTTTTCCACATAGGTTCTTCTACTTAAACCGTGGGGAAAAAGTTAAATAAATGGCACAGATAGGGGACAAAAATGTTAAAATACGGCCTTAGCTCGGGAATTTGGATCTTGAAATATCAATTATCATTTTAAAATATTGTACAATCGTGCAAAGTGGTTAATTATGACACACTAAAGGTTAAATGTGGTACAATGGAGCGATTTTTTCGTACCTTTATAGACACAGTGGGACAAACATGGTTTTATATTGTACCAGGGTGTGAATGTAGGTATTGGAACATAAACAAAGGGAAAGTTGCTAACGTATGAACCAAAAAAAATAGTTTTTCGTCCAGAGGTACTGTGGGAAAAGGGATAAATATTGTAAAATGATGTCAGGGTAACTCTTGGAACATAAACTAGAAATGAAACGAGGGTTCGTATTTTATATATAAAAGTAATCAAATCTTCTTCATTTTGCACCATATGTAATAATCATGTCATTTTGAAAGAAAGAGGTATAGCTATTTTACAGTACCCTAAACAGAAAATAGATAAAAGATGGGGGCTGCGAAGCGCACCGGGTAAGCTAGTATTATATATCTGGGAAGATGTTGTTTTAAACAAATCTTTGTTTCGGTCGTAATATTTTTTAGGGACTACTATTTACGAAACAAATATTTATTTGCATTTAAATTTTTAGAAAATAATATCAATACCTTTATGTTTTAAGTAATTGAACGTTGTTTTTTATACCCTACACCACACTATGGTACAGGGTATTATAACTTTGTGCATTTGTTTGTAACACCCAAAAGGAGAAGAAATAGACCCATCGTTTATTATACCGATCGACTTAGAATCACTTTCTGAGTTGATTTAGCTATGTCCGTCTGTCCGTCTGTCTGTCTGTCCGTCTGTCTGTCTGTCCGTCTGTCTGACTGTCCGTCTGTCCGTCTGTCCGTCTGTCCGTCTGTCCGTCTGTCCGTCTGTCTGTCTGTCTGTGCATGTATTCTTGTAATCAAAGTACAGGTCGCAATTATGGTCCGATCTCGACAAAACTTTACACATATATTTTATTTGGCCCAAGGACGATCCCTGTTGAATTTGGTTAAAATCGGTTCAGATTTAGATATAGCCCCCATATATATGTTACCCCAGATTTGACATGTAAGCGCTGTAAAAACTTTATTTTATATCCGATTAGTATAAAATTAGGCAGAAAGAGTTTTCTTATAATATGAATGAACACTGTTAAATTTGGAAGAAATCGGTTCAGATTTACATATAGCCCCCATATATACGTTACCCCCGATTTGAAGTGTATGCGCTGTAAAAATGTTATTTTATATCCGATCAGTATGAAATTCGGCAGAAAGAGGTTTCTTATTATACGAATGAACACTGTTAAATTTGGAAGAAATCGGTTCAGATTTAGATATAGCCCCTATATATACGTTACCTCCGATTTGAAGTGTAAACGCTGTAATAATGTTATTTTATATCCGATCAGTATGAAATTCGGCAGAAAGAGGTTTCTTATAATATGAATGAGCACTGTTAAATTTGGAAGAAATCGGTTCAGATTTAGATATAGCCCCCATATATACGTTACCCCCGATTTGACATGTAAGCGCTGTAAAAACTGTATTTTATATTTTATATTGGAAGAAATTGGTTCAGATTTAGATATAGCCCCCATATAAACGTTACCCCCGATTTGACATGTAAGCGCTGTAAAAATGTTATTTTATATCCGATCAGTGCGAACTTCGGCAAAAAGATGTTTCCTTCTACGTGAAGAAATACTGCCAAATGCGGAGAAAATCGGTTCAGATTTAGATATAGCCCCCATATATATGTTACCCCCGATTGGGCATGTAAGCGCTGTAGAGACTGTATTTTGTATCCGATCAGTACGAAATTCGACAGAAAGGGGTCTTTTTACATGAATGAGTATTCGGGGAAAATCGGTTCAGATTTATATATAACATCCATATATATGTTCCTCCTGATTTGGTATCAATGCGCAATAGAAGTTGTACTTTACTTCCGATCATTAAAATTTTCCAGAAATATGTTCTCAATTTCTACCCATTTACCAATTATTCCAAATTATTATCGCAATGACCCTTATCGCATTGTTACGGAGGTGTAGGGTATTATATAGTCGGCCCCGCCCGACTTTCTGCCTTTCCTTACTGGTTTTAATGTTCGTAAATTCCTTTACAATTGAAATGATACATTGCTTGATGGGTTGACATCAAATGACGGCTTGAAATAAATTGGAATTAAAAATTAGTACATTGAAACAAAAATTACTGCTTCGTTTGCCATTTTAAATTGTAAGGTATAACTCAAATCAATGAAAAATTAAAAATTATAGTCGAAAAATCTGAACGTTTTGAAAATCTAATAATTTAATTTCGATATAAACACATATTTTATTTGAGAAAATTAAATTGCAAATATATTTTGTTGTAATATATTAATATACGCGTTCCAAATAAATATTATTGATTATCAACTAAAATTTATTTGATCAGAAATATATAATATTAATGTATGTATTTTCTTTCGATTCAAACATATCAACAAAAGTCGATTTTCCCCGCCTACATATGCCATTTTTAAGCGGTGGTTCAGAATTTTTAGTAATAACCTATGATATTTATTTTTGTCTATAAATTAAAAATGTTGATAAATGGGAAAATAAGAAATCACAATAATTTATTTTGAAAGAGTAAAAAGTTCAGTCGGGTAAACTGACTGACGAATCTTCTCACCAATAGTCCCAAACAATATTAGTAAATTTATTTAATTTTTTGTTTTAATTAAATTATTATCAACTTAAATTGCATTTAGTAACTTTAAAGTAAGCCCTGATATTAAAGTTATAAGTTATCTATCTAACTGTTTGTGCAAAATAGTCCATATGTGTGAGAGGTACCAAAAGGGAAGCGCCAATGACGTTAATTTTTTCTATGAAAGCATTACACTGTACAACATTTCCTTATTTGTCGGCAATGGTATTAAAGTTATAAGAAGTTAACTCTTGGTATCAGATGGTCCATTTGTGTGGGAGGTACCAAAATCGGCGTGACAGAAACGCCCAATTTTCACTGGACTCTTGGTACAAAAGAACTGTACAAAATTTCAAGTATGTGTATGAACTGATATTAAAGCTATTGAATCCCACAATTTGGAATGGAATTGAATCTACTGGTGAGAGGAATTGAATGTACTTAGAGAATCTACTATATATATTTCTGGCCTAGGCAACACTAATGGCGAAGTCTTTTCTGCAAAAAAGTGCTACACTTGCATTGCCCTTTTTCCGAAAACTGCACTATAATATCGCTTTTTTGAAATTTTAGTTGTGCTAAATTCGTGTAACTTAATTACCAAATTTCAAAAAAGTATCACAAACGTGCCGTTTTCGGAAAAAGGGCAATGAAAATGTTGCACTTTTTTGCAGAAAAGAATTCGCCATAAGTGTTGCCAAAGTGTTCCATTGGAAAGTTTGACATTTTTTAGCATAAACGTACTCACAACGTTTTGACGTATGTACGACCATCATTTGTGTTGTTTACAGTGACTTGAAAAAATCAATTTGGGAAAAAAATGGAATTAACTCGTGAAAATTTTCGTGCGATAATTTTTCAGAACTTTCGACGTGGATTATAACGACAAGTTTGCATCGACGAACTGGCGATGAAGCACCATCCTATAGCACTGTGAAAAACTGGTTTAATGAATTCAATCGTGGCCGACGCTCGCTCAAAAGACGAAGGTCGTGAAGGTCGTCCAAAAACGGCCGTTGTACCAGAGAACATTGATGCCGTGTGTGAACTGATAATGCAAGATCGTCATGTGACATACCGTGAGATAGAGGCATCCTTGGGCATTTCTTCCACCACCATACATTTGATACCTGGCCGCAAAAAAGGTTTGTTCTCGTTGGATCCCGCACAATTTGACAATCGCTCAAAAAAGGCTCGTGTCGATTGGTGTAAAGAAATTTAAAAAAAGCCCTCGCGGTGCTTCTAAGGACGTTTATAAGATCGTTGAATATTATATATTTGTGAACAAATAAATTTTATTTGAAAATCAAGAAATTGTGTTTGGGACGCATATATTAATATATTAGAACAAAAAATATTTGCGAACTGACTTTCACAAATAAAATATGTGTTTACGCACAAACAATGTTATGGTTTAAGAAGTTTTCCAAATATATTTTATTTAAAAAATAATTTTTAAAACTTTGCTGACTTTTTCGAATTTTAGTTATTTTTTCCTAGACTTCCTGTTGTACTTTATAGCTTAGAATGTGATAAGCAGCATTAGCTTTAGTTTTACAGCACTAGATTTTAATTTATAAATATTCTAATTCATGACTTTTTGCCAATACATCAATACAATTTGTAGCTAAGAATGATTATACGATTTAAATTTTAAACAAATTTTACAAACATATAAAATTTTAAAAAAAATGCATTTTGATCTTCTGAAAAACAGAACACTTGATACACTGCCAAAATACTTAAATAAATTTAATATTTGTTTCGGAAATATTAGTTACAAATAAAAAAATTAGGATAGACATAGTTTTGTTTAGAACGATATCCTCCCAAACATATAATGTTTATGTGTGTCAAATATTATATATTTGGAGTGTACCCTAAACGTTTGTATATTTCAAGCAGAATATGTTTGGAACAATATACTACGGAAGCGATTTTTTTCAGCGTGCACGGGGCAAAACAGCGTTTTTTGATATATTTGAATCGAAAGGAAATATATTTGTGACACAATTTTTTAAATAGTTTATATTTCTGAGAAAATAAATTTTATTTGAAAATCAACAAAATATATTTGCAACGCATATATTAATATATTACAACAAAATATATTTGCAAACTAAATTTCTCAAATAAAATATGTGTTTAAATACAAATAAAATTATTGTTTAGGAATGTATCCACATATTTTTTATTTAAAACTGATTTTCAAAACTTTTTCTGACATTTTGAAATTTCAGGTTAAATTTTTCCTTAGTTTCGAATTGTACCTCCCAGTTACAATGTCATATGTAGCGTTAACTTCTCCTTAAATCAATAATTTCAAATTTCTGAGTTAGATTTCCATTTCTTGTCAATCCTTTAATTTATTTTGATACAAGATTATACGAAACAAAATGGTCTTGAAGCCGGGAGAGTATCCTAGTTAGAATCACAAAGATTTGCAGACCGAATGAAAGGAAGCAAGCAACATAACAAATGCATGGCTCGGCAAAACATGGTGAGTCTTTTGACTCACCACAACTACACTTAGTGCAGTCAAAAACCATAAAAAGCATTTCTGCATAGTGGTAATTTTCCATTTGATGGAGCAAAATTTGCTTCTCATTGGACATGGCTGGTGTTTTGTATTAACTTTGGTTAACAATTGTTTTTGGAAGATTTTGGAGAAGTGTGGTTTCACAAAGATTTCTCATTTGCTTGTGTTTAGAAATCAACCATATAGAGCTCCGTTTCTCCCATACAAGTGCAGCAGAACTGTTGATAACGAGTGTCACGGCTCAGAAATCATGATCCAGTATGTGTGCTGCCAATTTGTATACCCTCACTTTAGTGTGACGAGGGTATATATCATTTGCTACGGAAAAAAGTGTAACATGTCGAAGGAGTGACCTAAGACCCCAAGTATGTTCGGAGAAAATCCGTTTTGGGTCATTTTAAGTCGAATGAGCAATGTCCGTCCGTCTGTCTGCTGGCTGGTGCTCACGATAACTCTCGAAAGGAGTAACCGATTGACCTCAAATTTGGTATGTGGTAATATTTTTTTCTATCTCCGGCTAAGTTCGAAGATGGGCCATATTGGTCCACTCCTTCTAGTACCTCCCCCACAAAGGGTTAAAATGTTGTGAAATATTGATTCTTTAATAACTGCTATACTACTTATTCGAATCTTTTGAAATTCCACACATAGTATTAGCTTATTGGTTGTTATCAACTCGAGAAAAATGGGAGAAGTCGCCACGTCCCTTTTGGTACCTCCCACACAAATGCACCATTTTGCACCAAAAGTTAACAGCCCTCGCGGTGCTTCTAAGGACGTTTATAAGATCGTTGAATATTATATATTTGTGAACAAATAAATTTTATTTGAAAATCAAGAAATTGTGTTTGGGACGCATATATTAATATATTAGAACAAAAAATATTTGCGAACTGACTTTCACAAATAAAATATGTGTTTACGCACAAACAATGTTATGGTTTAAGAAGTTTTCCAAATATATTTTATTTAAAAAATAATTTTTAAAACTTTGCTGACTTTTTCGAATTTTAGTTATTTTTTCCTAGACTTCCTGTTGTACTTTATAGCTTAGAATGTGATAAGCAGCATTAGCTTTAGTTTTACAGCACTAGATTTTAATTTATAAATATTCTAATTCATGACTTTTTGCCAATACATCAATACAATTTGTAGCTAAGAATGATTATACGATTTAAATTTTAAACAAATTTTACAAACATATAAAATTTTAAAAAAAATGCATTTTGATCTTCTGAAAAACAGAACACTTGATACACTGCCAAAATACTTAAATAAATTTAATATTTGTTTCGGAAATATTAGTTACAAATAAAAAAATTAGGATAGACATAGTTTTGTTTAGAACGATATCCTCCCAAACATATAATGTTTATGTGTGTCAAATATTATATATTTGGAGTGTACCCTAAACGTTTGTATATTTCAAGCAGAATATGTTTGGAACAATATACTACGGAAGCGATTTTTTTCAGCGTGCACGGGGCAAAACAGCGTTTTTTGATATATTTGAATCGAAAGGAAATATATTTGTGACACAATTTTTTAAATAGTTTATATTTCTGAGAAAATAAATTTTATTTGAAAATCAACAAAATATATTTGCAACGCATATATTAATATATTACAACAAAATATATTTGCAAACTAAATTTCTCAAATAAAATATGTGTTTAAATACAAATAAAATTATTGTTTAGGAATGTATCCACATATTTTTTATTTAAAACTGATTTTCAAAACTTTTTCTGACATTTTGAAATTTCAGGTTAAATTTTTCCTTAGTTTCGAATTGTACCTCCCAGTTACAATGTCATATGTAGCGTTAACTTCTCCTTAAATCAATAATTTCAAATTTCTGAGTTAGATTTCCATTTCTTGTCAATCCTTTAATTTATTTTGATACAAGATTATACGAAACAAAATGGTCTTGAAGCCGGGAGAGTATCCTAGTTAGAATCACAAAGATTTGCAGACCGAATGAAAGGAAGCAAGCAACATAACAAATGCATGGCTCGGCAAAACATGGTGAGTCTTTTGACTCACCACAACTACACTTAGTGCAGTCAAAAACCATAAAAAGCTTTTCTGCATAGTGGTAATTTTCCATTTGATGGAGCAAAATTTGCTTCTCATTGGACATGGCTGGTGTTTTGTATTAACTTTGGTTAACAATTGTTTTTGGAAGATTTTGGAGAAGTGTGGTTTCACAAAGATTTCTCATTTGCTTGTGTTTAGAAATCAACCATATAGAGCTCCGTTTCTCCCATACAAGTGCAGCAGAACTGTTGATAACGAGTGTCACGGCTCAGAAATCATGATCCAGTATGTGTGCTGCCAATTTGTATACCCTCACTTTAGTGTGACGAGGGTATATATCATTTGCTACGGAAAAAAGTGTAACATGTCGAAGGAGTGACCTAAGACCCCAAGTATGTTCGGAGAAAATCCGTTTTGGGTCATTTTAAGTCGAATGAGCAATGTCCGTCCGTCTGTCTGCTGGCTGGTGCTCACGATAACTCTCGAAAGGAGTAACCGATTGACCTCAAATTTGGTATGTGGTAATATTTTTTTCTATCTCCGGCTAAGTTCGAAGATGGGCCATATTGGTCCACTCCTTCTAGTACCTCCCCCACAAAGGGTTAAAATGTTGTGAAATATTGATTCTTTAATAACTGCTATACTACTTATTCGAATCTTTTGAAATTCCACACATAGTATTAGCTTATTGGTCGTTATCAACTCGAGAAAAATGGGAGAAGTCGCCACGTCCCTTTTGGTACCTCCCACACAAATGCACCATTTTGCACCAAAAGTTAACAGCTTATAACATTAATAACAGTGTATAAAAATACTTGAAATTTTGTGCAGTATTATGCTTTTATATTGCCTACAGTCCAGGGAAAAATGGGTGTTGTTGTCACGCCCCTTTTGGTACCTTCCACGCAGAGGTACCTTTTTGCACCAAAAGTTAACAGCTTATAACATTAAAACCAGTGTATAAAAATACTTGAAATTTTGTACAGTGTTATGTTTTTATAGTGTCTATAGCCCTTTGGAAAATGGGCGTTATTGCTACGCCCCTCTTTGTACCTCCCACACAAAATACCAAATCATACCACAATTTAATGTCTCATAACGTTTATACCAGTGCACATAAATGCTTATAAGTCGGCACAGTGCAATGAATTTAAAGTATCTAATGTTCAGCAAAAAAAGGTGTATTTGATAAACCCCTTCTGGTACCTCCCACACAAATTGACAGAATAATTCGAGTAATAGTCAATATTACATTACTCACAAGGTGAGGGTATACCTTAGTCGGTTTACCCGACTGAAACTTTCTTACTTGTTAATACATATTTATACACCGCCATGTATAAAATACTTGTTTCTATAATAATATAGAAACAAAATGGTCTTGAGAGTATCCTAGTTAGAATCACAGTTTTTATAAACTTTTTACCCGTAAGGTTGACTTGAGATTAAACTGCAAAGTTTTAAAAATCTATTTTAAACAAAATAAATTTACAGAAATTTTGTCCTAATATATTAATATAGGCGGCCTAAATAAATTTTATTGATTTTCAAATAAAAGTGTATTTGTTCAAAAATATATAGTTTTATACAATTTTTGTTCCAAATATATTTTTTTCCAATTCAAACATAAGAAATTTGCGATTTTCCCCCTTGCATTAAATACCTTTACTAAGCAATTTTTGATGTTTCGGGCGATTTTCCAAGCCAATTGTGGCACTCAGGAAATTTATATTTAAAACAAGATCTTGCGTTGTATTTTATATGTTAGTTTTATTATATTAAGGTATAACTAGCAAGGCATAATAATAAACCTTAAAATAGTATTTTCCACAAATAGAAAACAAAAGCAACTCTATTTAATAAGACGATTTTATGTGGTCCAATGTATTACCGAATTATTTTTATAATTTCTCAGTTCTCTTGTTTGAATTTCACATGCAATTGAATATAGTAATTCATAATGGAGTTTGCCAAGCTCACCATTTCCTCCACTGTGTGGGCGGTGCGGGCACGCTTACGGTCGATATGTCGACAGTAAACATTAGTACTCTCGAATGGAGAAATCCATCCATTCTCGAACAATGTTTACAATGGCTTTTTAACAAATTTCTTAAAATGTTTTGATTTTTGTTCCGAACAATGTGTGTTTTTATTCGAAAGGAAAAACTTTTCCCTTTTCAAGGAATGGTCTTTTGTGTACACACACACACGCACACATATATCCACACAAACACTCATCCACACCTACTTACATGCTGACAACACATATCAAACGACGACTGAAATGATATCATATGGTAGAGTGCTATGATGGTGTAAGTTTTAAAATTCGAACACATACACACACACCTACACCAATAAGCAAACATATGTGAGGAGTTTGTGAGTGTGTGTGTGTATGCACACAATCAATAGCATCTTTTAACATTTATGGAAGCACATGATAAGGATTATTATCTGCTTTTGTTTCTCTACATTTGTCTAGTTAACAGTCTTCCCTACCAATCCTCGCCACTACTCTCCGCCGCCATGACAAAGACATGACTCTGAGTACAAAGTCCTCCCACTCATCTCGTTAGCCTCGTTCTAAACCTCCTCCTCCGTCCATGTCCAACCATTGACATGTCATGTTTGGTGGCCTATATGTGGTGGATTGTCTCGGGACGGCGGATGAAAGAGATGTACATAGTTGAACCATATTTGAAATTTGTAACTAAAAACCAAAACAAACAAGGATTCTTCTCACTTTGTGTTTTTGTATGAGTGGTTATGTGTGTGTGTGTTTGTGCTTGTTGAGTTTTTTTTTTTTGAAGGAGACTTCTTTTAGTTGTTAGAATATCCTTGTTTGGGTGTGGGTAGTTGTATTGGTATGTGTTTGGAAGCAAGTGTGAGTCTTCTCATATAGGTTCATAGATGAATGATAGGATATGATACGAAGCGATGCGATATGTGAAATGTTCACTTAAAATGTATTTTACAGATACGTGTACCACTGCACACTGCGCCACGAGGCGTTGCATTAAAGTTCGCCACAATCAAGCGATGCAAACACTAAAACAAGTAAGAGTGTTCAGTCGGGTAAACCGACTTATGAATCCCCTCACCTTGAGTCCCAAAAAAATATTAGTACATTTATTTATTTTCTTGTATTATTTAAATTATTATCAATTTAAATTGCATTTAATAACATAAAAGTATGTACTGGTATTAAAGTTATAAGCTGTTAACTTTTGGTGTAAAATGGTCCATTTGTGTGGGGGGTACCGGCCACGTTTTTACAGTGTAACGAAATTTCAAGTACGGTACGAAACTTCAAGTATTTGTATGCACTGGTATTAAAGTAAAATCTGTTAACTTTTGGTACAAAAATGTCAATTTGTTTGGGAGGTACCAAAAGGGGCGTGCCAATAACGCCCATTTCTCTCTGGACTCTTGGTACTACAAAAGCATTACACTGTACAAAATTTCAAGTATTTATATTCACTGGTAGTAATGTTATAAGCTGTTAACTTTTGGTGTAAAATGGTCCATTTGTGCGGGAGGTACCAACAAGGGTGTGACAAGTACGGCCACTTTTCTCTAGACTCTAGGTGATATAAAAGCAATGCACTGTACAAAATATCAAGTATTTGTATGCCCTGGTATTAATGTTAAAAACTGTTAAATTTTCGTACAAAACGGTCCATTTGTGTGGGAGGTACCAAAAGGTACATGCCAATAACGCCCATTTTTCTCTGGACTCTAGGTACTATAAAATAATTACTCTGTACAAAATTTCAAGTATTTGTATGCACTGGTTTTAAAGTTATAAGCTGGTAATTTTTGATACAAAATGTTCCATTTGTGTGGGAGGTACCAAAAGGAACGTGACAATAGTGCCCATTTTTAACTGTGTTGTACATAAATACTATTAAACCGTTACACTGTACATAATTTCAAGTATTTGTATGAACTGATATTAAAGCAGTTAACTTTTGGAGGAAAATGGTCCATTTGTGTGGGAGGTACCAAAAAGGGAATGGCCACTTCGCCCATTTTTCTTGACGTGTTAGTGACTAACAAACTAATATTATGTGTTAAATTTTAGAAGATTCGACTAAGTAGTATAGAAGGTATTAAAGAATCAATATTTCAATAAAAGTTAACCCTTTGTGGGGGAGGTACTAGAAGGAGTGGACCAATATGGCCCATCTTCGAACTTAGAGCAAAAACGCCTTTTTGATATGTTTGAGTCGAAAGAAAATATATTTGGAACAAAACATTTTTAAATATTATATATTTCTGAGCAAATGATTTTTATTTGAAAATCATTAAAATATATTTGGAACAAATTGTTTCAAGTTTTCAGAAGTTTGTGTTTATTCGACCTTTTTAATATCCAAATTGTTTTAAGTAATAGTCAAGCTCGAGGTTAATTTTAGGATATAATTTTTATTCAAATTTAAATTTTATTTTTCCGATAATTCGCAATTTCCTTGAATTGCTTCATCCGGCATGTTCTACAATTATTAAACAGAAATTAATGTTATTATGATCACAGATTTTTAAATATTATTAACTAAATAAGTATAAATAATTATTTGTAAATAACAGATAAACAGAAAAAACAGACACAACTATTCCCTACCAATCAACCAATACGTGTATGTGAACAACAACACAAAAAAAACTTAAAGCTAGCGTAGTATCACTACTCTCGTCCGTTGTAAATATTGCACTGTTGTTACATTCGTATTGCACATTGATCGGTGGTCATTCGTGGTTTCGTTTTCTAATTAGGTTTCGGTAGCTGTGAGCGATGTTTTCCGTATCTGTCTTGAAGTTCATTCTCTTCGTCGTTGGTACATCGTTGATGTGTAGTGTCTCGAGAATGAAGCGTTTGTTGTAATTGTTTTCTCTTTGTAATACACGTACATTGTCGAAGTCAGGATGGTGATTTTCTCTCGCACAGTGGGCCGCTAATGCCGTTTTTGATGGATTTTCATTATTTCGAATTTTTAGATCTGATTTATGTCCAGATATTCTAGTTTTTAACTAACGTAGTCTTTTTTACATGTTTCCGAGTCATTGCCTTCACATGAAATCTCATATACCACATTGGAATTTTCTATTATAGGAATCTTGCTTTTTGTATTGCTGTACGCATATATTAATATATTACAACAAACTATATATCGTCATCTGAAATCCAAAATCACGCAACATCAAAAAAATCAAAATTAATTTTATGATTAATAATTATAGTCTATTAGCCAAAACTTCACATTCCTACAAAATTTTTGAGTTCAATATCAAAAATTTACCATTTTATGAGTGATACTCAAAATGACGTTACAGCAAACAAGGTCATTAAAAAAGCGGAAAAATTCATAAAATTTTATATTATTTAATTCAGAATGTACGCCACAACTAATTGCGCTAGATTTGTTACTTGATTTCGCCTTAATAGTCTGAAATCCCTAAATTTGGTCAAAAGCTTAAAATTACATTACTTTGTTTTTTGCTTCTCCTGAAAAATCATGAACATGTGGGTTACGTTATTTTGGATTTCTGGTGACGATATGCAAACTAAATTTCTCAAATAAAATATGTGTTAAAATACATATAAAATTATTGTTTAGGAATTTTTCTAAATATTTAGAAAATAATTCCAAAACCTTGTTGACTTTTTCGAATTTCAGTTTTAATTTTTCCTTGGTTTCGAATTATTTTAAATTAATCATTTCAAATTTCTGAATTTGTAAGTCATCATTAGTTGTCAATCCTCCAAGTAATTTATATTGATGCAAGATTATACGATTTCAAGTACTATTTTTACAAACATTAAAAATTTCGAAAAATTTAACTTTGAATTACTGAAAAATTTAACACAATTTAGGTATGTTCTGAATACTTAAAGGCTAATAAATATTTGTTTCGGAAATAATAGTCCAAAAAAACATATTGTAATATGTAACAAAGATCTATGTAGAACAAAATCTGTCCAAATACATATTTTTTGTGTGTACCAAATGTTATATGTTTATAGTGTACCTAAAACATGTATATGTTTCAAGTCGTATAGATTTGGGACAATATACTACAGAAACGAAATTTTTTCAGCATGTACTAAAGCACATAACGTCTGATAAAAGCAGTAAAGCAATGCTATAATGATATTTTCATATGTATGTGTTGTTTAAATTTCAGCCTGCGAACCGATGGCTTACACTGAAAAAGAAACGTACTGAGATCAATAATATTATTCCAACTTTTATGATTATGGCTTTGATTTGGCGCGAAAGACAATAATCATTCAAATAAGTTCATCTTGAACTTCATTTAAAGACATGGGAGGACCTTAAATCATTTATATCTTGGACCTCAATTAAAGCCGTGAATGGACGTAAAATCAATTACATCTATTACTTAAATTAACGACATAAAACGTCCTTAAACCAATTACATTGTAATTGAATTGTAATTGAGAAAAGACTTCCAAAAAAGTTGTGAATATGTTATTATTGAAATCGAGATGTACAGCTATATTGGATCTTCACAGATGAATTTAACATGGGATTGTCGCGGCATTTCCTTAATTATTTGCCAATACATTCGCACCAGTGCTTATACAGGGTTTTCCAATAAGAGTGATATGATTTCTTTAAAAAAACACACTTATTGTTACGGAAATTCAAAAGTTTTTTATTTAATGTGAAGCACAATCGATACAATTAAGTTCTAAATAAAACGTCATTCAAATGGCCTCCACGACTTCTGCAGGAACGAATTCGATGAACCAAATTATCGAGCACTTTTTTCACTAAATCAAGTCGTATGTCATGAACTGCACGTTCAATATTAACTTGTAAAGCTCGAAGAGAGTCTGGTTTATTTCGAAAGACCAATGACTTCAAATAACCCCGCAAGAACTAGTCTAATGGTGTTAAATCGCAACTTCTTGGAGGCCATTCAATATCACAATTTCTTGAATTTGTTTCATTTGCTGTGTGGCACGTAGCCACAATCGGTCAATGGCAAAAAGATAGCTATTAACGAGAGCTGAAATATTGCTCATGGATGTCAAGGTCGTAGGTCGACTGGAAAGTGATTTTTTTATTTAAAAAAAATGGACTTAGCATCATTTTCAAATGTGAACGGAAAGTTTATTCGGTACGTCGGATCGGGAATCAGTCAATGGCAAAAATATAGCTCTTAACGAGAACTAAAATATTGGTCATGGGTGTCAAGGTCGTTGGTCGACTGGAAATTGTTTTTTATTTAAAAAGACCGGACTTAGCGCACGAAAAGTTGCAATTAGGGAACGATTATTTTGATAATAAAACTGAATAATTTGTAAACTTGTTCTTGCGTATATCTCTCCATGATGAAATTGTAAACACTACTGAATACAATGAAAAACAAATGACAGATCATTACATATTACAAATGGCCGAAACGTCACTTTAAAATCATGTTATACCTATTGGAAAATCCGTTACAGTATTGCAAATGTTATTTTTTGGATGTTAATAAAATTAAAAAAGTTTAAATATTATTATATTACCCTTGACATTGATTTGAAGTTATGGTACCACGGCCACATCTGTCTATTTACACGGTATTTATTTTCGTTGAAATTTTATATTTCTAAAAAACTATTGCGAAGCTTAATTTTTCTGAAAAATTTCGTTGAAATCCGCTGATTGACATTTGAAATTTCATAAAAATTTTTTCCAAATTTTTTTTAAAAGAAAATTTTGTAAAATTTTTGTTTTTAAAAAAATATAGCCAAAATTGAATTTTTCTACAAAATTCTGTGCAAGTTTAGTTTTTCTCGAAAATGTTTTTTTTGAAAATTTTATCGGAAATAAATGTTTACGATATTTTCTAGAAAAATGAAATTTCAAAGAAATTTTATCGAAATGTGAAATTTCAAGGAAATTTTCCAGAAAATTTTAAATTGATATACATTATAATTTTCTAGAAAAAAATTAAAAAAAATACGATTTCAAAAAAATTAAATTTTGAAGAGATTTTATAGGAACACGCAATTTTCAAAGAATTTTTAGGAAAAATTAAATTTTGTCTAGGAGAATGAATACCCTAGTGACAAAACAATTTCGAAGAAATTTTAAAGAAAAATGCAATTTCAATAAAATGTCTACAAAAATAATTATAATTAATTTATTTATAATTAATTTTGATATAATTTTGTAGAAAAAATTAAAACAAAAAATCCTATAAAAAATGTTGTTGACATTTCAAAGGTCATGAGTGGATTTCAACGAAATTTTTCAGTAAAATTAAATTTCGCAGACATTTTCAAGAAATACGCAATTTCAAGGAAAATTTCCAGAAAAATTTAATGTTGATACATATTCTAGAAAAAAATAGAAATTTTCTTTAAAAATGTATTTTCGACAAAATTTTAAAAAAAGTAAACAATGACAATTTTATAGAAAAATCCACTTTTCAAAATCCACATGAACCGATTCTTATCTACTTTAAATAATAATTTTAATGCAATTTTATATTTTTCTCTTTATGTAAACTTTGATATAGCCCCTCGTAATATTAGTATTACTTTGGTTGCTGCTGCTTCTGACAATTTGTTTAGAAAACTTTTCGTTTTTGCGGTTATCCAATAAATATATAAATGTAAATGTATCAGAGTGTACCGAAAACCGTAATTTTGTTATTTTCAAATCCTTACAGATCTCAAAAGATACTCAGTGCTTCGCTAATTATGAGGATATTAAACATTTTTATTCCGAATGTACTAAACGGATATGTCACGAAAATCAGCGGTTTATGTTTTTTAAAATGATTTTTTGAAAATTGTACTCTCTTTTGAAGGAAATCTCCATTTATATACCACAAATAGTGGTTTTACAAAATTTGTAAAATAACATTTCTTTCGTATGCTCTTTAGGCCACTCAACGTTTGAGCCGTGTATTGACAATACAAAGCAATAACTTTTTTGCGAAAATACACTTGGAGACAAAAGCAGAGCGACCGGCGTAATATTTTTTCCCGGGATCAGCACGTCTCTGCGTTTATTTTAAGGCCTCATGGGCAAAATAAGTGCGTTCGCAGTATAGCCTAATGAATACGAGTATATATTTATACTCATACTCGTATAGTAAAATATATAATGAATGTTCAAACATACTTACTTCCCCTTTTACCAGAGATGATGTCTTCTTAATAAAGCTAAAGAAAAAATATTTTTTCCTTATTCTGCACATTATACATAATCTTCAATTTTGAACTCATTAACTGACTTTTAATGTGAGTTACGGTTGAAACAAAAGAAATGATGTAAGCAAAAATTTCAATTTATGCCGAAGATTTCGTGACGTAGCGAGTTACTGACACATTTTTATACTCGTAGTTCCCCAAATCCTATACAAAGATTTATTTAAATGTATAAGCAGATTTCGCAGTTCATATCCTACAGTTGCATAGATGTGTTATGACTTTGTCTATTTATTTGTACACGGGGGAAAATCGTCATTTTTGATATGTTTGAATTGAAAGAAAATATATTTGGAAGCGATTTTTTCAAATACTATATATTTGTTAACAAATAAATTTTATTTGAAAATCAAGAAATCTTGTTTGGAACGCATATATTAATATATTAGAACATAATATATTTGCTAACTGACTTTCACAAATAAAATATGTGTGTACCCACAAACAAAGTTATTGTTTAAGAAGTTTTCCAAACATATTTTATTTAAAAAATTTTTTAAAACTTTGCTGATTTTTTCGAATTTTAGTTAGTTTTTCCTAGTTTTCGTTTTAAACTTTATAGCTAAAAATGTCTTTTAATTTATAAATATTCCAATTCATCACTTTTTGTCAATCCATCAATGCAATTTATATTCACGAAAGATTATACACGCTGAAAAAAAATCGCTTCTGTAGTATATTGTCGTAAACATATTCGGCTTGAAACATATATATGTTTAGAGTACACTCAAACATATAATATTTGGTACACACAAAAATTATATATTTGGGAAGATGTTGTTCTAAACAAATCTTTGTTTACAACCCAATATAATATTATTTGGGACTATTGTTTTTGAAAAAATATTTATTCGCAAATAAAAATTCAGAAAATACCAAATTGTTAAATTTTTCAGTAATTCAAAGTAAATTTTTTAGAAATTGTTAATGTTGGTAAAATAATAAATAATAATTGAAATAGTATAATCTTGGATTAAAATAAATAACTTGGAGGATTGCCAACTAATGATGGCTTGGAATACTCAGAAATTTGAAATGATTGATTTAGCATAGAAGTTAGTGCTGCACATGGTATCATAACTGGTAGGTACAAATCGAAACCAAGGAAAAATTTAAACTAAAATTCCAAAAAGATCAGCAAGTTTTGATATTTTTTAAATAAAATATATTTGGAGAAATTCCCAAATAATAATTTTATTTGTATTTAAACACATATTTTATTTCAGAAATATAGTTTGCAAATATATTTTGTTGTAATATATTAATATATGTGTTTCAAATATATTTTGTCGATTTTCAAATAAAATTTATTTGCTAGAAAATATATAATATTTAAAAATATATGTTCCAAATATATTTTCTTTCGTTTCAAACACATCAAAAAAGGCGATTTTGCCCCGTGTACGATTTAAGTTTTAATTAAATTTTTAAAACATTTAAAATTTATAAAAAAAATTATCTTTGAGCACCTGAAAAACAGAAAACTTGTCTTTAAATCAAGGCATTGATACATTACCAAAATAATTAAATACAAATTAATCTTTATTTCGGAAATATTAGTTCCAAATAAAAAAATATTAGAATGGGAACATATTTTTGTTTAGAACAATATTCTCCCAAACATATAATATTTATGTGTGTCAAATATTATATATTTGGAGTGTACTCTAAACATATGTATATTTCAAGCCGAATATGTTTGGGACAATATACTACAGAAGCGATTTTTTTCAGCGTGTAACGTATTTTATATATCGATCCATACTATAGTTGAACCAGAGCGCCCCAGTAGGTGAGTCTGTTGCGTGCTTGCCTATGAGTTTGGGGGTCGTGGGTTTGATTCCCACCAGAGGCTCTGGTCTGTCGCTGTAAAATCTAGTCACATGGACTTTTGCTACCCGACTTTTAGAATAAAAAAAAATTAGAATATTTTACTCTGTATTGTAATTCAAATAAATAACAAAAAATTGTTGAACCAGGTAATCAAGACGTTACAATGTTAATTCGGAAATACGTCGTACCTTCGTCTAAAATTTCGTTTCTGTGGAAATATTTTTTTTATTTCATTTCACTGATGTGAAATGATGGGTTGAAATCATAAATGCAATAATTTGAGAAGGTTTCAGTTTTTCTGGCACTATTTAGATACGCTAATTTGCCATGTAATTTCTAATTTAGTTTTCGTAATGGTCTCTAAGCTTCCGAGCCAAAACTAAACTAAGCTGCTATAAAAACGTTAAAAATGCTACCGTTAATTAAGTTAAAAGTTAAAAAATCGTTGGAGTTTTTTGCATTTAATTTCTCTATAATAAGCCACAAGTTTTCAATTCTTTGTGGCATTTGGTGGAGTACTGCAACTTTCCTTTCTTTTTTGCTATGCTAATTGTACAGAGAGTGGATATGAGGGCAGTATGATAATTTTTTTTATTGTCTTTATGCACAAGATCTCTCACACAGAACAAAAACGTAGAGGAAAATCTTAAAAATCTTGCGCAGTATTCTTTAATAGACTAAGACTCGGAAGGAACAAATAGATGTGACTATACTTTAGGGGGGGTTCAATTTGTATGCGTAGAAAAACATTAACAGCATTTTTGGGAGAATTGGGCTGAGCCACGCCCCTTTGTAAAAAAATGTTATATCGATCAAAGAACTTGAAGGTTCTCAATAAAATTCAACATACTCAATTGTATTGCCCCTAGGAACATCCAAGCCGAATGTTAAATAAATCAGTTCAGATTTGGATAAAGCTCCCATATATGGGTATACTATGTTCTTCAGATATGAAAAATTAAAGCAAATTTCAATTTCTCGACAGAATTTCTGACTTAGCGGAGTCAACTAACCTTAAAGATGTTTCCATTATAATTTATTAATTGAACACCATTTAAAACAAGGTTGTTTATTGATCGCAGACTATCAACTGACCTCAATTTTTTTCTTAGGAGTTACGAATAAATTACAATCGCATGCTTCTTCTATTGCGTTGATAACAGCATTTGAAGCATTATTTGCCAGGAAGCCAGATTTTTTGGTAATGTTTTCCGATTTTAATGAAATTGCGAATATAAAAAATTCGTGGTCAAGCGATTTTACTCAAAATTTCTCAGAAGAATGCTATTTTAGCGTACTAACGATGGGCACAATTTTGGAGAAGTGTTTTTCCTAGTTTCCGCGATATTCCAATTTTAAGAGAAGCACCTTAAATTTGTTCTATAACAACGTGCGACAAAATTGAATAAAAATTATTGGAAATGAAATGAAATGTCTATATAATTCTGAAAGCTGACTGGAAGTACAACAATACTGTGTACTCAGTTTTTTATTTTCTCGTCGATTTCGAGTTTGAAAGGACACGTCTTGTTTTAAACATATAATTATACCCTACACCACACTGTGGTACAGGGTATTATAAGTTTGTTTCACGGCAGATGTTTGTAACACCTGAAAATAACACAGCTAGACCCACCTTAAAGTATACCGATCGACTCAGAATCACTAGCTGAGTCGATTTAACGATGTCCGTCCGTCCGTCCGTCTGTCCATGTAAAGTTGTTCGTCGACTACAGGTCGCAATTTCACTCCGATCGTTCTGAAATTCTGTAGTTTAGAGTATTTCGCGGCTGTTAAGATCGCTATTGAATTTGGGTGAAATCGGTTCAGATTTAGATATAGCTCCCATATATATCTTTCGTCCGATTTGGCCCTTTAGTCCTATAGAAGCTGTATTTTACATCCAATCGTTTTGAAATTTAGAATGGTAGAGTTTCTTGATCCATGAACCAACATTGCCGAATTTGAAGAAAATCGGTTAAGATTTAGCTATAGCTCCCATATATATGTTTCGTCCGATTTGGCCCTTTAGTCCTATAGAAGCTGTATTTTACATCCGATCGTTTTGAAATTTAGAATGGCAGAGTTTCTTGATCCATGAACCAACATTGCCGAATTTGAAGAAAATCGGTTAGGATTTAGCTATAGCTCCAATATATATGTTTCGTCCGATTTTGCTCTTTAGTCCTGAAGAAGCTGTATTTTACATCCAATCATTTTGAAATTTAGAATGGTAACGTTTCTTGATCCATGAACCAACACTACCGAATTTGAAGAAAATCGGTTAATATTTAGCTATAGCTCCCATATATATGTTTAGTCCGATTTGGCCATTTAATCCTATAAAAGCTGTGTTTTACATCCAATCGTTTTGAAATTTAGAATAGTAGAGTTTCTTGATCCATGAACCAACATTGCCGAATTTGAAGAAAATCGGTTAAGATTTAGCTATAGCTCCCATATATATGTTTCGTCCGATTTTGCTCTTTAGTCCTGAAGAAGCTGTATTTTACATCCAATCATTTTGAAATTTAGAATGGTAGAGTTTCCTGATCCATGAACCAACACTACCGAATTTGAAGAAAATCGGTTAAGATTTAGCTATAGCTCCCATATATATGTTTCGTCCGATTTGGCCCTTTAGTTCTATAGAAGCTGTATTTTACATCCAATCGTTTTGAAATTTAGAATGGTAGAGTTTCTTGATCCATGAACCAACACTACCGAATTTGAAGAAAATCGGTTAAGATTTAGCTATAGCTCCCATATATATGTTTTTTATTTTTTTTTTAATTTTTCTAAAAGTCCTAGTAAGACGATATTGATGTCAAATGAAAGGGCACATTTTGGGCTATCTAAATAGTCTCACTGGTTTTAGAAACTGGAACTAAAAATTTGCAAAATTCGCCTTGCAAATTTTAGTCCTTTATTATTCTTTAAGATCCACGGTAGACAATTTTGAAAAAAAAAATATATTCTGCGGATCTTACAGTTCCGCTATTCATACCCAAATTTTAGCATTCTATGTTGTTTAGTTGATTTTTTAGAACTATTTTAATTTTACATTGATGTTATTTTTATGTTGGTTATTTTATTGCGTACAGAAATTTGAACGGAATAAAAACAATCAACACAATTTTTTATATTTTTTTATGGATGAGTGAATTTGAATTAAAATTGTTCTAAAAACAAACTAATAAATGTAGAATCATAAAATTTGTGGAACAGCAGGATTCACAAAATACATTTTTTAAAAATTTTCTGCGGTAGATCTTAAAGAATAATGAAGGACTAAAATTTGTCCGGCCATTTTTCAACATTACGTTCGAGTTTTTTGTTTTTTTTAGTACTTAGATAGCCCAAAATGTGACCTTTCATTTGACACCAAAATCGTCTTACTCCTAGTAAGACGATATTCAGAAAATAAAAAAAACTTAGTACACAGTTTTATAGTGTTTCTAGTCAGCTTTCAAAATTATATAGATATTTCCATGACCAATAATTTTTATTAAATTTTGTAGCACGGTCTTATAGAACAAATTTAAGGTGTTTCTTTTAAATTGTAATATCGCGGAAACTAGGAAAAACACCTCTCCAAAGTTTGTCCATCGTTAGTACGCTAACATAGCATTCTTCTGAGAAATTTTGAGTAAAATCGCTGGACCACGAATTTTTAATATTCGCAAATTAATAGTTATAGTTAAATGTTTCTGAAAAAAATGATTATTACCTTTAAGAAACATTTATTACATATCGCATGTCGTTGACATAAAGGCGAAGAATAGGAGCATATTTATTAAAATCGACAAAATTAAAATGTGTGCAACTGCAGTTGTGGTTCCCAGAATGCAGGCATATTTTATATTAATACTATTTAGGCGTAGGCCAACGTGTCCACCAAATTTCATTAAAATCTAAAAACATTACCAAAAAAAAGCTGGCTTCCTGACAACGAATGCTTCATTTATACAATACATTTTACCGTTTTGCTTTTGTATGAACCTATAGGATTTTGTGCACAATTTTATATTTAATGTGACTTCAAATTTGAAGTCGATTTCAGCAGGCTAGGAATTCATAATAATATGACAATCGGACGTAAAATACATGTTAATAGCGCTTAAATACTAAATAGGCAGGAACGTATTATATATGTGGCTATAACTAAAACTTAACCGATTTAGACCAATTTCAATCCTTGGGCTGAAAAGGACACAGTGCTAAATTTCATCACAATCGGACCATAAATACGACCTGCACTTTGATTTCAACGATACATCTATTGACGGTGATTCCAAGTCGATCCGTATAATAAAGGATGTTTCTATATCTTCTCCTTTTGGGTGTTACAAACAAATGCATATACTCATAATAGCCTGGACCTCATAATAGCCTGAACCTAATTATTTCATTTCACCAAATTGATTAAGTTAGGCAACTTAATAGGTGACACAATACTCAATATAACATGATTTCAGTTTATCTTATTAAAAAACTTAATTTTAAGGGCCGATGTTGATTTTGAATAAAACACAAATTATTTAGGAAATTATTGTTTTCTTTCTTTCTATTATGATAATATTGGTATGGTTCAATTATGTATGGAAAAAAATATCGGCCAAATGGCCGCCGCGATCTCGGCGGCACACCTCCATCCGATGGTCCAAATTTTCGATGAGGCTGAGGCATAATTGAGGTTCTATGCCGTTAATGTGCCGAATTATCTCATCCTTTAGCTTTTGAATTGTAGCTGGCTTATCGACGTACACCTTTTCTTTCAAATAACCCTAAAGAATGAAGTCCAACGGTGTTAAATCACATTATCTTGGCGGCCAATCGTCACGACGTGAGATTGAATTTGTTGCGCAAAAGAGCCATTGTTTCGTTAGCTGTGTGGCAAGTGGCACCGTCCTGTTGAAACCACATATTGTCCACATCCATATCTTCCAATTCGGGCCATAAAAAGTTCGTTATCATCTTACGATAGCGAACACCATTCACAGTTGAGGCCCGATGACGTCGCCAGCCCATAAGCTGCACCAAACGAACTGGGCGAGCATGCATAGGTGTTTTCCCATATCCTACAGGTTTGCTGAAATTTGCGCACAATTCTCCCGATTGTGGACACATCTGGTCGATTATGCTGATCAAAAAAACATCACGAAGTGCACGAAATATATTAGGAGCAAGGAGTTGGTTGCCCGAATTAAATTATTTAGATATATGGACGTATACAGCCGCATGGACAAAGATGTTAAGCGAAGCACTAGGCAGGACAAACGGCGATGGGCGGAAGGACTTGCTAAAGAAGCCCAGGCAGCCTCAGAGCCCACAGAAGCCGCGATCTGGAGAAGATTTGCATCATCCAAACCTCTAAAAAACAGCAACGTAGGATTAGTAACGTAAAAAAGTGGGCAACTAGAAGTGTGGACGGATCACTACACGAACATGTTAAATCCCACTTCAACACAAAGCGCACCAATATGCCAGTGCCTCCAACACACTGAAAGGCAGGAACTAGCTACCGAAAACCCCACTCTATTCGAAATCGAAAATGCGATTAAAAGCCTCAAGAACAACAAACCTACTGGAATCGACGACATATCGCCTGAGCTCCATAAAGCAGATCATATCGTAAGTGTTCAACTCATACGGCCGATCATAGATGAATTTTGGGTCACTGGAGATCTTAGCGACGAATTGAGAGAAGGACTCATAATCAAGATTCAAAAAAAAGGAGACCTGACTGAGTGCAAGAACTGGAGAGGCATCACTCTCCTTAGCATGGTGAAAAAGGTGATTGCGAACATATTAAACATGCTCTCGCAAACGACATTCGTAATGAACAAGCTGGCTTTCGTCCTCACAAATCTGGAATTGACCACATCAATAGTCTACGCATAATCACAGAACAATCAGTGGAATGGAGATCACCATTATATCTTGTATTCGTAGACTTTGAAAAGGCGTTCGACACTCTAAACCATTGTGTCATATGGAACGCACTTCGCTGCAAGGGAATACCAAGACAACTTATATCTATTATTGTCTCCCTGTACAAGAATGCAACATGCCGCATTGTACACGAAGATATAACAAGCGATCCCATTAATGTTAACGTTGGAGTTCGCCAAGGATGTCCACTATCGCCCTTGCTTTTCAACGCGGTCATTGGCACCATTATGGCAAAAACTACATCAACAGCAAGATGTATAATTTGGGGTTTAAACGGCCGTCTCGAAGATCTGGACTACGCGGACGACATGTGCATGCTGGCGCAAAATTCGATGACATCTAGTCGAAATGGACCGAAATGGAAACCGAAGCCGCACAGATAAACATACCCAAGACCAAGGCCATGAGAGTCAACACTGCCAAATCCAACCACTTCACACTACAACAGCACAAAATTGATGACGTCCAATCATTTTGATTCCTGTGAAGCATAATTACAGCAGACGGAGGCTCCAAAGAGGACGTTACGAACCGCACCAACAAAGCCTAAGGCCAACTACATCCAGTGTGGAACTCCCAGCAAATCTCACGGCGCACCAAAGTAAATATTTTCAACAGCTGTGTGAACGCAGCTCGTTGCGACCTCAGAACAATCCAAGTTGTGCCACTTCATTCCTCCTTTACCTTTTTCGCTTTATGCAATCATAGTGCATGTCCTTTCAGAAAATAATTCCTACATTATTATTCCGTCCGCCTTAAAGCCGCTGTCCAAGAATGACTGTTACGGCCTCCTGGCATGTTAGAGGAACTTCATACTCTGCGATTTCCTAGCGGGCGTCTGCACAGTCAGAACGACAGCGAACAAGTTTTTAACAACTTTTCTCAAACATCGGAAGTGGCCTTGCTAAGACACCCAACAACTAACTCTTTCTTTGACTCCAACTCCGCCTAGCACCTCCCCTTTACGGCCCCTGCACTTGGTGATGTGGCTTACTGCCTATTGCCGTGGCTGTTCGAAGTGGCCATCCAACTTTGTTCTTCTCGCGTGGGTGAGTAGTTCCATCTTTGCTCCAATTCTTCTCCGCCTTCCATTATGCTTCGCTTCTCCATTTTTTGCTCCTTCATTTCTGTAATTTTGCCACTGTTGCATTGTTCTTTCTGCACAATGGACTCAGACATACACACACGATTTGAGTTTGAAAACCGCAGCATACACGTATGTAACATGTTGCAAGTTTGCTGACAGACTGCCGGCATGTCGGGTGGGAGGTCGGCCTGGTGGGCCGGGTTGCTGAGCCGGCTGGAAACTTGGAAATACAAATGAGTAGCATGCGGTGGCGGCATTGGCGGTGGGTGCAATGGGGCAATGCAAAAAGTTCGCAGTCGCTTTACGATGCAGGAGGACTTGTAGCAAAACCACACAATATGCTCGACCGGAAATTGTGTGTGGTGGCTGAGTTTTGCTGCTACACTTTCAATTCCTAAAGCAGTTATTGCTATTACAATTAAGGTTACCGCCGTTCACTCCAACGCATTGCAACCTAGGGCATAATCGAGGAGCTTCTCCTGACAGTAACAGTAACGGCGACAGCAGCTTCTGTTTGCCGCAGCAGCTGTAGTATACCGTCGCCACCATAGTCACCGCTTTTAGCAGCAGCAGCATGAAAACTAACCGCATTTGTAAACTTGCAACAATGAGGAAGCACAGCAGCACAATGCAACAAACAACACCGAGTTCTTTGCGGTCCACTGACGCGTTGTTCAGGTCCATAGTATTTAGCAACACCGAAAGGCTCCAAATGCCAAAGTGCAGATGGATGGAGCACAGTATTTTGAAATCGTTTAAAAAAAATCTTATTTATATTCCCAAAATGAGTAGAAATAGGGGACCCATTGACAATTTTTAACCAAATAGGGGAACATTTTGTGCTTGTAATAGTCTGATTACCCAGCAAAATTTCTCATTACCAAATAATCCGACGAGTAAGCAAAGTTCGATAATGGTAAGTACTTATTATTTAGCCACTTTTCTCATTATTTTAACATGGGGATGTCATTGGAGGAAAGTACTTCCCAAAAGCATACAATAAAGTAGCATAATAAGTAATTATTTGTAGCATAGGCATACCACATAAATAAGTGCTTAGATTTTCACGATTTTAAGTACTTCAATAATGCATTACTAATAAGTTACAAAATAAGTAGTAGATATGTAGAAATAACCATTTAAAGTGATTTTTTGCATATTGTCGCGTATATTTCTCGAAACAAAAATTTTCCTCACGTCAGATACGAATTTCTGAACCCCCATGTGAAAAATTCGTCAATGGTCTAACATTATAACATATACGACAATATGTATGGTATTTTCATTCAAATCTGTACGTATTATTTGAAAACATGTTGAAAAATAAATAAATCTTGTACAGTAACTCATGTATAGCCAAAATTGCATTATATTAAAATTTGCCAAAATGGTTTTGATAACAAAAAATCACTTATTTCTGTTATTATTGGTAAGTCATTATAAATAAGCCGAAAGTAATGCAGTGAATAATGAGATGTCATTATTTGGTAATGCAGGGAATAATGACAGGTACTTACCAAGATTTTGCTGGGTCCCCTTCAAGAATTTTCAAATATATTGTACTGCAAATTGTACAAACCAAAACTGGGTATTCTTGTTGGCAGAATACAGTTTTGGCGATTTCTTTCAATTAATAACAAAAATGCATATTTTCTATGTCTCATGGTTTTTTATGGAAGGGGCAGATCCCTCAACCGACTGAAGTTAGTTATCAATGGCTCCAGCAGTCCAGCTGGCGTTACCACCTTGCCAGCAGCAGACAAATTCATGTTGATATTATCACCTTATAATATTTCGGGTACATAGACTGCTGCAGCTTTTTTTTTGAGCAGCATGACATTACATCCTTCCTTCGAAGAAATGAAAATCGTAGCAAATCACTACCAATTAAATTGAAAAACATTATTTAGTTTTTATAAATTGTATTCTATATAACTTTTGGAAATAACTAGTAACATAACAAGTTGCACCATTATTGTAACACTGTGCCCAGTCAAATGGATCTGCATACGTATACGGCATAGGTATTATGTCGTATGCCTGATTGTGAATGGCTTTGTGCAACATTGGGGAATGGGGAAACCGCTTTGGGCATGACCATGCTTAGGTTGCAATTTTCCATGGTATGGCGACCGGGCGAGGCATACATCATGGATGCTCCACAGACAGACAGTTGGCGTTGCGAAGCTGCAAATTGAAATTCATTCTTAAACTGTGAGTTTCAAAAGTTTGTGTTTTTTTTGCTCATTTTCCATTCGACTACAGATTTGCGGTTAAAAATTGAATATTGTTAAGCTGTACTGTTGCCACAGTCGTAGCATGGCCGAAGATATGCCAACGCTATTGCAGCCGAATAGACGCCCATACATATGCAACAAATTGTTGCATGGACTTGTGGAATAGGGCACGGACAATGTGAATGCCAACGGAGGAGAGGATGCGGTCTAATTGTCATTGCCAAATTTAATGGCAGAAAAATTGTCTGCCATCGGATGCATCGGTACCAGGTTGGAATGCGGGTTGTTCGGTGAACATATGCGGAGTGCACGTCACGGCCTGTAGAGCAGCAGACATTTAGCTTTATGTCGCCAAGGAACAAACGAAAAAAAAATTAAACAATAATGTATTCACTCATACATGTTGCATGAACCTATAAAGGATAAATGCTTTAAAACTATGCGAGTTTTTTGCGGATCACATATAACTGAGCCAGAACAAACGAAGCCTTGGGAAATGGACAATTCTGTTAACTTTTCTTGCATAAACGTAACAGACAACTATATTCAAGAAATCAATTACATATCGAAACCTCCATTCTAAACTATGCTAAGTGCAAAAAGGTAGTTTTTCAGGAGAGCCGATCAAAGTTTGATGAGTTTTTTTTAATTTGTATGGAATTCCTTTATAATGCAAATCGAATGACCTGTACTGTTTTGTGGATAACTTTTGATTGGGTTGACAGATGAACACCAAATTTAGGCTGAATATAATTTGGAATATTTAGAAATTAAAAATGCAATCTCTCTAAAACTATGCTAAGTCAACTTAGAATGTAGGTATCGGTATATATTTGTTCTATTATGGATCTAAATTTTTTTGAATTGGAAAAATTATTGAATTTGACAATTTTTAATAATTTTACCGAAATAAGATATGACAGTATAAAGATAGGCTATCTTCAAGCTACGAGTATATAACAGCAAACTGACACACATTGCTCTGTCGCCTTGACAAAAATCGATAATAATGTAAAATAGTTCTAAAAAACAAACTAATCAACGTAGTATGCTAAAATTTGGATATGAATAGCAGAACGGTAAGAGCCGCAAAACATATTTTTCGAATTTTACTTATATTTTTAAAGGATAATGAACTTTTTATTTCAAGTTTCTAAAAGTAAAATTATTATTTAGATAGCCTAAAACGTGCCCTTTCACTTTGACAAAAGTGATAGTGTCTTAGTTCACTCTGAAAAAAAATCGCTTCTGTAGTAAATTGTCACAAAAATATTCGGCTTGAAAAATACATATGTTTAGGATACACTCTTTAAAAAAATGGGAATGGGGATATGTTGGTGTAATTAAATCTTTATTTCCGTCCTAATATGTTTTTTGGGGAATATTGTTTCCGAAACAAAATTTATTTGCATGTAAGTATTCAGAAAATATAGCGATACCTAATTTTTTAATGTTTCTAAAAATGTTTTATAATTGCAATCGTATATTCTTCGAAAAAATTATATTACGTTTAATTATTAATTAATTAAAAATTAAATTAAATTTCTCGAAGGATTTACAACAAATGATGTCTTACATTAAATTGAAATTAATAATTACTGCTTTAAAAAAAATTTATTGATACTTTACCATTTTAAATTTGTAGGGTACAACACGAAATCAACGAAAAACCAGTAAGGAAAGACAGAAAGTCGGGCGGAGCCGACTATATAATACCCTACACCTACCTATCAATGCGAAAATGGGAATTGCGGTAAGAATTTGGCAGTGTTCATACATGTAATAAGAAAACTCTCTCTGCCGATTTTCGTACTTATCGGATATAAAATATGGTGTCTACTGCGCTTACACGTCAAATCGGGTGAAACATATATATGGGAACTTTTAGCAGAGAAAAAAATGAAACACGTCTATTCAGTTGAACGATTTAAAAGAAAAGTGAAAAATAATTTATTGACAGACAAACAAACAAAATAAAAATGAATACAAACAAATTCAATTCTCTAAGCCTACTTGTTTTGTTCGCACAATTATATTTTAAGAACAGTTAATTTCAACACCCCCACTCGAACAAAAAATTACTTAAAATGTAATCCCATTTGAAGTGAACAAAATCTATGTTTGTCAGCAGGAACTGCTTTTGTTAGGTTGTCTGCTACCATGACCTGGGTTGTCACGCCTACGAAGTCAACAATGTTCGACTCTCTCTTTTCTCTTATGAAATGATGTCGAACATCAATGTGTTTAGATCTTGCCAAATATTTGCTGGTTGATGACAGATGTATTGCACTTTGATTGTCGCAATATATAGTGGATGCTTTTTCGTTATACTTTGGATTGAGCTCCATTTCAAGGCTCCTAAGCCATAGAACCTCCTGCACTGTAGCCGAAAGTGCCATATACTCGGCTTCTGTGGTTGACAGAGCTATCGTTGGTTGACGTTTGGAAGCCCAAGATACAGGCCCGCCGTGCAAAATACATATATATCCTGTAACTGAACGTCTCTCATCGCAATTGCTTGCCCAGTCAGAATCAGAATATGCAATTAAATCTTCGTTTCCACATTTAGAAAATTTTAATTTCGCATTCCTAGTTCCTTTTAGGTATCTAAAGATTCGCTTCACTGCACACCAATGCTCTCTGCCGGGACAATTGTTGAATGTGCTGAGTTTATTTACCGCTTGGCATATGTCAGGTCTGGTGCATTGTGATAGAAAAAGTAAGCTTCCTATTGCTGGTTGGTATGGAATTTCTGACATATCCTTGATTTCGGCATTTGTTTTGGGAGACATATCTTTCGACAGTTTAATATTGATATCCATCGGTGTTGACACTGGATTGCAGTTTTGCATATTAAACTTCTTCAATATTTCGTCTATGTATTCTTCTTGGTCTAAACAAATGTTCCCATCTTCTCGTGATATGCGAATACCCAAACATTGCTTTGCTTCTCCTAAAAACTTCATTTTAAATTCAGCCATTAGTTCAGTTTTCAGATTTTCGCGATATGAAATTTCATTGCTAAACAGCAATATGTCATCTACATAAATTGCTAAAAATGTCATATTCGTCCCGTTTCTATGAATATAAATACATGGATCAACTTTTGATCGTATAAGCCCGAATTTAGTTAGTGCTGTATCCAATTTTGTATTCCATACTAAACTCGATTGCTTAAGACCGTATACTGCTTTATTGAGCTTCAAAACTTGACCTTCGCATACCGTTGGAACACCTTCGGGGTTTTCAATATAAATGTTTTCTTTCAACTCACCCTGGAGAAAGGCTGTCACCGCATCCATTTGTTGTATTTTTAGGCCATATTTTGCCGCTAAGGCCATCAGAAACCGTATTGAGGTGTACCTTACTACTGGCGAATACGTTTCGTCGTAGTCAATGCCTTTTTTCTGCGTGAAGCCTTTAGCTACTAGCCTCGCCTTATATCGTATTTTATTACCTGGTTCTTTCTTCTTTTTGTTTGTTTTGATCACATTTACGCCAGGAGGCTTTTCTACAAAAGTCCATGTATTGTTCTCTTCAAGTGATTGTAATTCGCTCTTCATGGCATCAATCCATTCATTTTTGTCAATACTATTCATAGCATCTTCTAGACTAATAGGTTCGTATGTGCTCTCCAGTTGCTTGGGGGTTATGCTTTCTTTTTTGCTGCAATTCTTTCGCTTTTACGAGGAACCGATATGCCATCTCGGTTATCGAGTAAATCCTTCATTGCAGGATCGACAGCATTGGAAACAGATTCTACAGGTTCGATTGGAACGCCACCAGAATCCCCCACTTCATGTCCATCATCCTGCATTGATGAACATGATCCAAAATCACTCTGATTATCAGCTGTATCAACTACATCTGCCCCCACTACAACGGGATAAAGCGGGATCTCTTCATTCATATCAGTTTTGTTTGTTGATGCCAAGTAATGGAAATCTGTCTCGTTAAAAATTACGTCACGACATACAAAAACTTCTTTGCGCTTCAAACTGTACACTCGATAGCCTTTCGATGTACTAGAATACCCGACAAATATGCACATTTCAGATTTCGAGTCCAGTTTACGACGCTTTTGCTTTGGGATATGACACATTGCTGTACAACCAAAAATTTTGAAGTAACTTACGTCAGGTTTATATCCACACCACATTTCTTCTGGAGTCTTTTTCAGCATTTTGTGTGGCGACCGATTTATAACATAACTTGCACAATTTACAGCTTCCGCCCAGAAAAACTTAGGCATGCCCGCATCACACATCATTGCTCGAGCTTTTTCCATCAAGTTGCGGTTCATCCTCTCAGCAAGACCGTTCTGCTCAGGAGTATAGGGAACCGTGGTCTGGTGAATTATTCCGCTTTTCTTTAATTCGACAGCCATTTGCTTGTTCAAATATTCTTTACCGTTATCGGTTCTCAAAATTTTGATAGACATTCCTTTTTGATTTTCCACCTCAGCTTTGAATTCACGGAAACAATTGATAACTTCGTCTTTGCTCTTTATAAAATATACCTTGACCTTACGCGTATAGTCATCTATAAAAGTAACAAAATAGAGACTTCCTCGAACAGACTTCACTTCCATAGGGCCGCACACGTCAGAGTGTATAATTTCTAAAACTTTAGACGCTCTAGATCCTTGTGATTGGAAATTGCTACGATGTTGTCTACCCTCTGCGCACGTGGAAATGATGATACAGAATTGTCGCTAAGATTTACACCTTTTACATATCCTTTGGCCAGAAGTTTCATATTTTCAGATCCAAGATGAGCAAATCTGCGATGCCAAATATCCGCCAAAGTTGCATTTGCCAAGTAGGCAGTTTTTGTACCAATGTCATCCAATTTGTACAAACCATTCACTTGACTTCCTGTCGCGATGACTTCTTTGGCGGAGTTTAAAATACGGCATCCGGCATTATCAAATACTACGCTGTTTTGATGATCTACGATTTTCTTTATGGATAATAAATTCATTCCCAGATCTGGAACGTGAAGAACTTCATGAACTGTTACAATTTCATTACCTCTAGGTGCAGGAAGTATCATCGATATGTCACCCTTTCCAACAGCTTGCATCGTCGTGTTATTCGCCGTCTTGATTTCGCCAGAATAATCAGAAATGCTCTTGAACTTTTCGTGGTTTGCCGTCATGTGGTTTGTATCACCACTGTCAATATACCAATCGTTTGTCGAAGATTCTGCTCTAAAGGCTGCGAACATTGAACTGCCTTTATTTACGACTTTCGATTTCGACGGGCACTCGGATGCAAAATGGCCTATTCCCTCACAGTTGAAGCATCGAGACTTTCCCTTTTTATCTGGTTTAGGACCTTTTCTCTGATTCTTCGCATATTTACCTTGTGTGACTTTACCTTTCTTCGAAAATAATGCACTATTTGATGAAGAGGGTTCAAATTTTACATCCTGTAGGAGCTTCATTTTTACACCATCAGCAGTTAATGACTTTCCTGTGCTTCCAATGGTCATTATCATTGGTTGGTATTCACTAGGGAGTCCTTTCAAAAGCAAACTTCCAATCCATTCGTCGTTCACACTGAATCCAATTTCATTCAACTTTTGGGCAGTTGAGATAATCTGATTTACGTAGTCTTCGACAGAAGAACATTCCACCAATTGTACGGAGCATAATTTTTGCAGCAACCCGATTCTTCTATCCAGTCCGGTGTCTTGAAAAAGATTTTTTAATGCCTTCCAAACTTCGGCCGATGTTTTGCAATCTCGTACATGAACATAAAGACTTTTATCAATGGCCAAAATAATCTTACATCTTGCCTTGCGATCCTTTTCGCTATCAAGTACAGCTGTACCACTTGCAGGCTCAATGCACGTCCAGGCATCCTCCAGTTCCAGTTGCGTTTTCATGGCATAACTCCAAGTCGACCAGTTTTCGGAGCCGACCAGTTTCTCCATTTGTTGAATTGCTCCTAGCGAATTCATTGCGGCACACATTCCTGAATAATGTTTGATTATGGCTTGTATTGGTCACAAAAATCAAATAAATTTTTCGTTTCAGTTATGGACTGGGCCCATAACCTTTTAGCAGAGAAAAAAATGAAACACGTCTATTCAGTTGAACGATTTAAAAGAAAAGTGAAAAATAATTTATTGACAGACAAACAAAAAAAATAAAAATGAATACAAACAAATTCAATTCTCTAAGCCTACTTGTTTTGTTCGCACAATTATATTTTAAGAACAGTTAATTTCAACAGGAACTATATCTAAATCTGAACAGATTTTCACCGAATTTGGCAGTGTTTATTCATGTAATAAGAGAACTCTCTCTGCCAAATATCGTACTGATCTGATATAAAATACAGTTTCTACAACGCTTACATGTCAAATCGGGTAAAACATATATATGGGAACTATATCTAAATCTGAACCGATTTTCCCCGAATTTGGCAGTGTTTATCCATGTAATAAGAGAACTCTCTCTGCCAAATTTCGTACTGATCTGATATAAAATACAGTTTCTACAGCGTTTACATGTCAAATCGGGTAAAACATATATATGGGGGCTATATCTAAATCTGAACAGATTTTCTCCGAATTTGGTAGTGTTTATTCACGTAATAAGAAAACTCTCTCTGCCGAATTTCATAAAGATCGGATGTAAAATGCGGTTTCTACATCGCTTACATGTCAAATCGGGTGAAACATATATATGGGGACTATATCTAAATCTGAACCGATTTTCCCCGAATTTGGCAGTGTTCATTCATGTAATAAGAGAACTCTCTCTGCCAAATTTTGCATTGATCTAATATAAAATACAGTTTCTACAGCGCTTACATCTAAATCTGAACAGATTTTTACCAATTTCAATAGGGATCGTCCTTGGGCCAAAAAATACCACTATGCTAAATTTCATCACAATCGGACCATAAATACGACCTGCACTTTGATTACAAGAATACATGGACAGACAGACGGACATGGCCGTCTGTCGATCGGTATAATAAACAATGGGTCTATCTCTTCTCCTTTTAGGTGTTACAAACAAATGCACAAAGTCATAATACCCTGTACCACAGTGTGGTGTAGGGTATAACCAGTAAGGAAAGACAGAAAGTTGGGCGGGGCCGACTTTTTAAAACCCTACACCTCCGTTAACATGAAAAAGGGGCATAATTTAGAATGATTTGTTTCGTTTTAGTTAAAACACGCAGTATTCTTTCTTAGATCAAGAATAGAAATGCACAAATAGATGTAACTATACAAAATTTAACACATTTTCATCAACTTGGATCAAAAATCTCATTTTTGCCTATTACACTATGCAACAACATTTTTGTTGAAGGGCTGTGCATGAAGTCTTAAACACGAAAAAAATATTAAAAAGAAAAAAAATTGAGGTAATTTTTTTTCAAAAATTTTTCTTAAATATTACCATTTTTTGGAAGGCGTCTTTAGTATTTGGACCATATTTTGAAGTATATTCTCGGTAAAGCCCGGATACACTTTAAATTTAAGGAAATTATGAGGACTATAGACGTTATTAATGACCCTTCCACGTGGATACAGAAGTTTAGTAACTGTCGTTAAAACAATTGGAAAAAATTTGATTTTTTTTTTCAAAAAAATGTTTTTTGCTGGCACGAAAAAAACTATTAAAAATAGAAAACATTATTAATTGTTTGTTCCAATTTTTGGAAGCTAGCATTCTAACGAAGAAAACAATATATATTAAAAGAAAATCTATTGATAAATTATAGCACTTTTGGTAGAAATAAGAGAATTTCAATATAAACTCGGTTTTGGTTGCAGGCCAAAAGTGTATCATATCGATGGAATGACCTAAGAGATCCCAAAAATATTTGGCCGAAATCCAAGATAACGTTCGATAGGACTATCCGATTGAATTCAAATTTGGTATTTGTCAATATTTATACCCTACACCACACTGTGGTACAGAGTATTATAACTTTGTGCATTTGTTTGTTACACCCAAAAGGAGAAGAATAGACCCATCGTTTATTATACCGATTGAATTAGAATCACTTTATGAGTTGATTTAGCTATGTCCATCCGCCTGTCCATCCGTCTGTGCATGTATTCTTTTAATAAAAGTAAAAGTTTTTTTTTTTAATTATGGTCCGAACTCGACGTTGGTTAAAATTTGTTCAGATTTACATATAGCTCCCATATATGTACCTCCGATTTGGCATATATGCGCTGTAGCAACATTTTTTAACCGATTTGTACAAAAATTGACAGAGAGCAGTCTCGTGATACACTTAGGGACGGTACAAAATTTGGGGAAAATCGGATCAGTTTTAGATGTAGCCAATGGCTACTAGCCATATATATATATTACCCCCAATTTGACATGTAAGCCCTGTAAAAATTTTATTTTATATCCGATCAATACGAAATTCGGCAGAAAGTGGTTTCTACTGTCAAATTTTGCTGAAAATATTTTATATCCGATCAAGGAATGCTTTCAAATTCGGGGAAAATCGGTTTAGATTTTGATATAGCCCCCGTATATATGTTAACCCCGATTTGACATATAAGCTCTGTAGAAGGGTGGTTAAATTGTAAGGGCTGATGTTGAATGTGAACCACACCTAAACGTCAAGTTTTTTTCTGCATTTCATTTGACTTTTCTCAATTTCGGACTAACTCAATTTGAACCATGGAAAGACACAGAATCGAGCAATGCGTTAAAGTTTGTTAACGCATTGCTCGATTAAAATCTGAACCGATTTTAGTAATGTCTCTGAGTGTATAAAGAATCTTCTCTCTGTAAATTTTTATTCAGATCGGTTAAAAATATAGCTTATACGGCGAATATATATCCAATCGGAGGTTAATATATATGGGAGCTATATGTAAATCTGAACCGATGTTAAACATATTAAATAGGGATCGTCCTTGGTCCAAAAGAAATATATGTGAAGTCGTTTAAATCGGACTATTATTGCGATCTGTACTTTGATTCCAAAAATACATGCACAGACGGACAGGCGGACGGATTGATGTCGGACAGACAAACGGACATTACTAAATCAACTCAGGAAGTGATTCTAAGTCGATCGGTATAATAAACGATGTCTATCTCATCTCATGTTGGGTGCTGCAATCAAATGCACAAGGTTATAATACACTGTACCACAGTGTTGTGTAGGGTACAAAAAATATAAGGTAGAAACAAAGATTTGTTTAAAACAACATCTTCCCAAATATATCCTTTTTGTATGTACCATATATTATATACGAGGGTTGCTATATATGTCTGCCGAGACAGCACTAAGTGTTGCCTGGCGCCATCTGACATTTCCATTGGAAAGTTTGTCATTTTTTAGTATAAACGTATGTGTTGTTTACAGTGACTTGAAAAAATCAATTTGCCAACAAAATGGAATTAACTTGTGAGCATTTTCGTGCGATCATTTTTCACAACTTTCGACGTGGATTATCACGACAAGTGTGCATCGATGAACTAAAATCTTTGTATGTTGATGAAGCACCATCTTATAGCACTGTGAAAAACTGGGTTAATGAATTCAATCGTGGCCGACGCTCGCTCAAAGACGAAGGTTGTGAAGGTCGTACAAAAACGGCCGTTGTGCCAGAGAACATTGATGCCGTGCGTGAACTACACGGGTCAAAATAACCTTTTTTGATATGTTTGAATAGAAAAAAAATATATTTGGAACACAAATTTTTAAATATTATATATTTCTGAGCAAATAAATTCTATTTGAAAATCAATAAAATATATTTGGAACGAATATATTAATATATTACAACAAAATATATTTGCAAACTAAATTTCTCAAATAAAGTATATGTTTAAGTACAAATAAAATTATTCTTTAGGAATTTCTCCAAATATATTTTATTTAAAAAATAATTTCAAATCTTGTGCTGACTTTTTCGAATTTCATTTTTAATTTTTTCTTGGTTCCTAATTGTACCTCCCAGTTATGATACCTTATGCAGCATTGACTTTTGTTTCAAATCAATCATTTTAAATTTAAGTATTCCAAGCCATCATTAGTTGTCAATCCACCGAAAAATTTATTTTGATCCAAAATTATAGAATTTCAGTTATTATTTATTATTTTTACGAACATTAAAAATTTCTAAAAATATTTTTTTTTGAATTACTGAACAATATAACGCAAAATAATAGTCCCAAACAAAAAAAATTTGAGTAAACAAAGATTTGTTTAGAACAACATCTTCCCAAATAAATAACCTTTGTGTGTACCAAATATTATATATTTAGAGTGTACCGTAAACATTTATATGTTTCAAGCCGAATATGTTTGGGACAATATACTACAGGAACGATTTTTTTTCAGCGTGTAATAATGCAAGATCGTCATGTGATACCTGGCCGTAAAAAAGGTTTGTTCTCCAACGAGAAAAATACGATCGCGGTGCTTCAAAAGACGTTTATAAGATCGTCACAGGTGACGAATCTTGGATCTATGCGCATGAGCCCTAACGAAAGTTGTTCGTGGAAGAAGCACTTCGAAGCAAATGGTCGCCTGTTTCTTCGGCAAAACTGGTCATGTGGCGACTGTTCCGCTTGAGCAACGTAGGACGGTATACCACAATTTGTTTGCCTGAAGTCTTCGGAGAAATTCGAAAAACGAACAAGAGAAGACGAATTATTGTGCACCATGACAATGCGATCTCTCACACATCGGCTCAAACCAGCGCCTTTTTGACCGGCCAATACGTCGAATTGATGGGTCATCCGCCGTACAGCCCGGACTTGGCACCCAATACTTTTTTTTATTCCCGCACATCAAAAACAAAATGCGTGGTCAACGATTTTCGTAGCCAGAAAATGCTGTTGAAGCATTGAAAACCCATGTTTTGGTGGTGTCTCAATCGGAGTGGAAAAAATGCTTCGACAATTGGTTTGAGCGCATGCAAAAGTGTATAAATCATGCTGGAGAATACTTTGAAAAACAAAAAAACTTTTTTTATGATAAATATTCGCATTTTCATTATTAGGCCAGAAATGTATATAGCAGCCCTCGTATTTAGAGTGTACCCTAAACATATACGAGTATTTGTATCAATCCGAATATGTTTGGGACAATATACTACAGAAGCGTCTTTTTTTCAGTTGAAAGATTTTCTCAAAGAATGAAGAACATTGTTTAAGTATTTTCGCCACTATCAGTTATAAACTAATTAATAGGATGACAATTTGTTTTCGTGTTCTCCCTCTTTTAACATACTTCTATTTGATATTGTTGTTTCTCATTCTTACAATTCACTTCCTATTAAATAACCTAAACTAAGAAAGATAATCTATCAAGCGTAACAATTTTTAACATTACATTTTGCTGATGTAAATTGTTAATTTTCTTTCTGACTTTGCAAACTTTCCTCAGAGTGGAAGGGGATGGAATCGGAATAGCAGAAGTGAGATGTAATTGTATAGCTGCTTCAAACTCCCTGCAATGAAGCATCTGAAAGTAGAATGTTTATAAAGTGCGCACTCTTTTGCTCCTAAATGGCACACATATTTAAGCTCTATCATAATTAGGCTGATATGAATCCTTTGCCATTCTTGCCAACTCTTTCAGGCAATTTCTTCCACACACTGAATAGTCTCTTCGGAGTGAATATATTTGTGTATGTATCTGTGAACGAATAGTCATAAATTACTATTCAAAAATTGTGCAATGTCTTCAAAAAGTGTCTTCCTCTCAATTTTGTAGTTGCTTCTGATATCTAATTAACATTTATCCCTTTTAATCCTTGAATCAATTAAATACTCATCAAAAGCCATTCAAGCGAACATAAAATTGTTGCCTTCATATTTTCATAACCTTCATGTGGAGGAAGAGCTCTTTGGATAGGCAGTTTGCATTGGAGCAGATAAACTTCTGCACTCCTGCATTCGCTCACCCACGTACATACATACGAGTATGTGTCTGGAAGTGGGATTCTTACACGTCTCCGTTCGATTTCCCCCCTCTGCACCACATTCTATAGTTTCAATATTCATTTTATAGTTGGTCGTGTGAAAATACTTGCAGAGCATTTTTATGTTCCGTACGGATGAGGAGAGGAAAAGAGAACGAGAGAGGCTAGAGACGAAAACAGTTTCCACATCCTCAACCGTATTCGTCTATAAATAAACTTTTATGCTTAAACATTAAAGTTGAGTCACTTAGAGCACCAACACTTACTCGGACAGCACAAAGCCACATACATCCGTACACATACTCTGCTTCAGAAGGATAAATGCATGGATACTTGGACGTTTGGACGTTATGGTCTATATGGTATTTGCTACTATGGTTATATTAGCTCATTGGTGGGTTACTGCACTCGGATTCATAGCAGTTCAGATAAATTAAATAAAGTTCGATTTTGTTTAAGTGTTAGTTCTGCCCTTCATATCTCTCACGTTTATTGTGAGTTATCTCACACGTTGCCGGGGGCATTGATTGCTTCAGATGTGGCACAAATAATGACATAAATTTAAACATTTGAAAAGGTTTTGATTTATTACCCAGCCAAGGGTGATTCAAACCAAACTATTCGTATCAAGTGCACTTGTGGAATTTTTATTTTCAAGAATTTATAAATGTCCATAATTTGGGTCATTTTGATTGTTTTCCACCGAAGAAATTATTTGTTTAATAAATATAAAGTATATCTTTTAAGAATTATCATTGTAAAAAACTGTAAAATATTTTATAACTAGTTTAGATAGTAATGACTACTACCAAAATGCCGCTGTTTGTCCAGTTGAACATCTATGTCGAAAAATATACAGAGTTGCGATTAAAATAATACAGGTGGCCCAAAATGACCGAAGGGGTTTGAACTCCATATAACTTTTTTAATATATATATTTTTTTATTTCGTTTCAGTATTTTGTAAAAAAAAAACTTGGGGAATTTAAAATGGATAATTCCAAAATATCATAAATACAGAGTGGCCCTAAATTACCGAAGGGGTTTGAATTATTTATAGCTTTTTTAAAATATTTTTTATTTCTTTTCAGTATTTTGCAAAAAATACTTGGGGAATTTAAAATGCAACAGTACGCAATTGAACGAGCACGAATATGCGAAGCATAAAATGGCTACCAATTGCGAGGTATAATTTAGCGATCTTCAACTTTGCAGATACAGTGTTTGTGAGACATAAATGTACAATTAAATATTATTGAAATAATCTCCCCGAAGATGACCAGCGATATTGGTCGAAATATCGAAATATAAATACATAAATAAAAATTACTAAAACAAATAAAAAATGCCATTGTCTTTTTATATAAATGTCCAATATGCCAAACGAAAACTAATAAATAAATTTTTCAAAATATATCAAAATTATTCTCCAATAATATACTGCATTTAAAAAAATAAAATGTTTCCCTTCAATAAAGAGTTATAATGAACTCAAATCCCTTCGGTCCATTTGGGCCACCCTGTAGTAGCGGAACATGGTTTTCATTATTTTTCTTAGAAAAAATTTATGTCGTTACATTTATATATTGGAACAAAATAAAAAAACTTTTAAACGCATTCAGTCGATACATAAATTGTGCAGTTATTATTGTAATAAATGCGGAAATTTCAGTCGAGTCAACCAACTACTCAATTTTAGAGTAATGAATATGGAACTTTGTGTGGGAGCCAGAAAGGTAGACACATTTTACTCAGTTGTCTAAAATATATAATATGAAGACATCTAAATGAAAGATGCTATTATTCTGAGTCAACTCGGAACGTTGTGTTCGAATGAATTTTTCAATCAGTGTCGGGCACCAGAAGGTACTTGACAAATAATGGTAAGTCTTTATGTACTCTAGTCTTAAGGTTATCAGCTATTCAATTTTGGTACGAGTTGTCCATTTTATGTGGGAGGTATCAAAATATGCGTAGCAATAACGCCAATCTTTCATTGGACTGTACGTAATATAAAGTCATTGAAATAAGTGTACAAAATAATTGAATTGAGAGTACTTGTATGTGCTGCGTGGAAAAAAATAGGAGTTTTTAATATGTTTTAGTAGAAAGAAAATATATTTGGAAACAAAGTTTTTACAAAATATATATATTTGAATAAAAAATTTATAGTTTATAATCAATAAATTAATTCGGAACACACATAATAACATACATAGTTCAACAATATATATTTGGGAATTAATATTCTTAAATAAAATATATGTTTGCAAACAAATAAAATTATTGTTGCGGAATATATCCAAACAAATTTTATTTGAAAAAAATTTCCAAAATATTTCTTACTTTTTAGAATTTATTACTTCATTGATTTCGAGATGAATCTTACTAAAGACATTATTAATTTAAAATTTTCCAAATCAGAATTTCTTTCCAATCCTTCAATGCAATTTTTCGTTACATGATTTAAAGTAAAACCAGTAAGGAAAGACATAAAGTCGGCGGGGCAGACTATATAAAATTCAACACATACCTAACCATGCAAAAAGGGACATAGAGATAATAATTTTGAATAATTGGTTTATGTGGCGATATCTAAATCTGAACCTGAAAGGTAATAAGAAACCTCTTTCTGTCGAAATTCATACCGATCGGCTATAAAATACGGCTTCTACAGCGCTTACATGTTAAATTATCGGATATACTTATAGAATAAGGTTTCTTAAGTTCTTACATATCAAATCGGAAGTAACATATGTATGGGGGCTATATCTAAATCTGAACCGATTTTCCTCAAATTTAGTATTATCTCTAAGCGTATCAAGAGACTTCTCTCTGTCAATTTTTATACAGATCGGTTAACAAATTTCGCTTATATAGTGCGTATATGCAAAATCAGGGGTACATATAACAGGTTTTCCAATAGGGACGATATGATTTTAAAGTGACGTTTCGGCCATTTGTAATATGTCATGATCTGCCATTTGTTTTTCATTATGTTCAGTAGTGTTTACAATTTCATCATGGAGAGATATACGCAAGAACAACGTTTACAAATTATTCAGTTTTATTATCAAACAATAGTTCTCCAATTGCAACTTTTCGTGCGCTAAGTCCATTTTTTTTAAATAAAAAAAGTCTTTCCAGTCGACCTACGACTTTGACACCCATGAGCAATATTTTAGCTCTCGTTAAGAGCTATCTTTTTGCCATTGACCGACTGACGTACCGTTAAGGAGCTAGAGCAAAAATGAACTTTCCGTTCACATTTGAAAATGATGCTAATTTCATTTTTTTTAATCCAAAAAAAAACACACTTTCCAGTCGACCTACGACATTGATACCCATGAGCAATATTTAGGCTCTCCGTTAGAGCTATCTTTTTGCCATTAACCGATTGTGGCTACGTGCCACACATCAAATGAAACAATTGAGTTGTTGCGAGAAAAGTTTGGAGATTCAATTATTTCAAGAAATTGTGATATTGAATGGCCTCCAAAAAGTTGTGATTTAACACTATTAGACTATTTATTGTGGGGTTATTTGAAGTCATTGGTCTTTCGAAATAAACCAGACTCTTTTCAAGCTTTACAAGTCAATATTGACATATGACTTGATTTAGTGGAAAAAGTGCTCGAAAATTGGGTTCATCGAATTCGTTCCTGCAGAAGAAGTCGGGGGGGGGGCCATTTGAATAACGTTTTATTTAGAACTTATTTGTATCGATTGCACTTCACATTAAATAAAAAACTTTTGAATTTCCTTAACAATAAGTGTGTTTTTTTTTCAAAGAAATCATATCACTCTTATTAAAAACACCGTATATAGGAGCTATATGTAAATCTGAACCGACTTTTACCAAATTCAATTGGGATCGTCCTTGGTTCAAAAAGTGCTGAATTTCATCACAATAGGACAATAAATACGACCTACATTTTGATTATATACAGACGGACATGTTAAACCGACTCAGGAAGTGAATCCAAGTCGATAGGTATAATAAACGTCAATATATTCTTCTTTTGGGTGTTTCAAAAAAATGTACAAACTCGTAGCCTGGTTCACAGTGTGGTGGGTATATGTAAATATGGATTTTTTTTTAAAATATGTAATTTTAATATTTAATGTAGAATGCAGAACAAAATTTCTTTTTAAATTTGTTTTCTATTTTTCGTTAATAGTGCAAATAATTACCAACATTTTGCAAAAGGTCCCATTTAATAGCTTTAACGGATACAAATATATATTTTCTTAATAAACCCAGTATTCCTCAAAATTCATAATGTCGGAAATTTTAAAATCTTTTATTTATTTATTTTTCCAAATTAATTTGCATCGGTTGTTGACAACACCATTGTACCAAGTTTTCCTAAAATCCGTGTCATGAGCCAAAAATAGTGTTCTCACTTAACATGGAAATGCTCAATACAAAGAAATTTAATTGACCAAATTACAGGAAGCAGTATGAGCATGTTCGTATTATTAAATATTATTATTATTACATTAACGAATTTGTGAGGAAAGAAGTTCGCTGGGCCGGCTAGTTTATCATACATTAATTTCTTTAACAATTGAATTTCCTCGGAAGCTTTCATAAATTATATGACCGATTTCATTGATATGTGTTTTATGATATCAATTCTAAAATTTTACGAACATTTTTACTGAAATTGCGACAAAATCACAAATAGGTGGCTTCAAGTATGACGTAAAATCTCGAATAATATATTTCAGATTAGGCAGCGCCTTACCCAATTTTAATGTAAACTTGTGGACAGTTTTGATAGTCCACGTAGCGTAAAGCGGTTATATAACGATTAAACCTCTAATCAGTTGATGAAGTGCATAGCTATATGTAAATAGGACTAAATATAATCCCAGGCTATTTACATTAAATTTGCATTGGTTTCTTGGTTGAAACATTTGAAAAACAGGTGCGATATGGGTCAGAATATTTAATATCGACCTATGTACTTTATTTTTTGCAAAAATTGTTATAAGCAGTTATAAATAGGTAAAATAAGATCTCGATATAATTTTTTTTTTACAAAAATTTTAGGGGCATTTTAATTTTTGAAAAAATTAAAAAAAAATATTTTTGTGTTTTACAAATATTGAGTCTCCCAAAAATTGTTTACAGTTTTGGATTTGTGAGAGTGCGACGAATATTCTGTGAGAATTTTTGGAAATTTTTATAAAATGACGCATTATGTCCTCTTTAAAATAAAGTAAACTTTGCAAAAATCGGTTCAGCCGTTCGAGAACAATTACAAATTTCGTAAAACACAAAAACTATTTTTTTTAATTTTTTCAAAAATTAAAATGCTCAAGAATTTTTTTAAAAAAAAAAGCGTGATCTTATTTTACCTGTTTGTATCTGCTTATAAACATTTTAGCCAAAAATAAACTACATAGGTCGATATTAAATATTCTGACCCATATACGTATATCTAATAGATATATACATATATTGGCAATTATCAGAACAGCTTGGGCTGAACCCAACTGACCACTCTCATTCACATACAAACATTTAGCAAAACCGCATCAAACCGGAATTTAAGACTCCACGTTCTTCAGATTTTTACGTTGTTGCGGCTTTATTCTATTCTAACATTTCCAAAAAAAGAAAGCAATAAAATAATATCCGTATGAGCCCAATGATGTGCCACTGGACCAAACCTATACACATGTATATATGTATGTATAATACATATTGTATATGGTCACATGCGGACACACTCAGCAGGGCAAGTGAATTCTCTTGTGTGATAATGTACAAAGTACTTCTATATATGTGGGTATGTGCGTTATCTCTATTCAAAATAATGCACAGTAGGAATAATGAAATGCAATTTAGGAATTTTCTATTCCAAATAGAAAACATGAATATTAATTGGAAATTTTAAATGGTTTATAATTAGGAAACGAATTAAATTAAACCTGGGATTTGAGTTGTTACCTTTTTATAATAAAACAAGTAAGAAAGTTTCAGTCGGGTAAACCGACTAAGGTATACCCTCACTTTGTGAGTAATGTAATATTGAATATTACTCGAATTATTCTGTTAATTTGTGTGGGAGGTACCAGAAGGGGTTTATCAAATACACCTTTTTTTTGCTGCACATTATATACTTTAAATTCATTGCACTGTGCCGACTTATAAGCATTTATGTGCACTGGTATAAACGTTATGAGACATTAAATTGTGGTATGATTTGGGCATTTTGTGTGGGAGGTACAAAGAGGGGCGTGGCAATAACGCCCATTTTTCACAGGGCTATAGACACTATAAAAACATTACACTGTACAAAATTTCAAGTATTTTTATTCACTGGTTTTAATGTTATAAGCTGTTAACTTTTGGTGCAAAAAGGTACCTTTGTGTGGGAGGTACCAAAAGGGGCGTGACAACAACACCCATTTTTCCCTGGACTGTAGGCAATATAAAAGCATAATACTGTACAAAATTTCAAGTATTTTTACACACTGTTATTAATGTTATAAGCTGTTAACTTTTGGTGCAAAATGGTGCATTTGTGTGGGAGGTATCAAAAGGGACGTGGCGACTTCGCCTATTTTTCTCGAGTTGACAACGACTAATAAGCTAATACTATGTGTGGAATTTCAAAAGATTCGAATAAGTAGTATAGCAGTTATTAAAGAATCAATATTTCACAACATTTTAACCCTTTGTGGGGGAGGTACTAAAAGGAGTGCACCAATATGGCCCATCTTCGAACTTAGCCGGAGATAGAAAAAAATATTACCACATACCAAATTTGAGGTCAATGGGTTACTCCTTTCGAGAGTTATCGTGCGCACCAGCCAGCAGACAGACAGACAGACAGACAGACAGACGGACGGACATTGCTCATTCGACTTAAAATGACCCAAAACGGATTTCCTCCGAACATAATTGGGGTCTTAGGTCACTCCTTCGACGTGTTACACTTTTTTCCGTAGCAAATGATATATACCCTCGTCACACTAAAATGAGGGTATAAAGATACTAATATATCTCATATTACAAGTATACCCAACAATCGGTGTAAATCATTTTGCTAAAAAATTTCCTTTCAAAATCATTATTTGGATCCCAAAGTAGGGGCGTGTTTCTTTAACTTCCAAACATTTCCACTTTTTTTGGAAGTTCAATGATGTCTTAAATATAGTAAAAATAATTCATATATAACCCGAAGTTCTTCAAACCAGTACTCAAATCTGTTATTTATAAATTATAAAATATTAGAATCCACCTGTGAATTATTTGTTATATGCAGAATAGGGTGTTGTCCTAGGGTTAGCGTTCAACTTCGATTTGTTTCCTAAACAGAAACTGGTGTCTCATCTACAAAAATTCAGTGAATAAAACATTTTTTTAATTTGAAGGGGTATAATAGGTTTTTACTTTCTTTAATTTTGAAGGTCCACCACTGTGCCTAGAAGAAGAGTGGTTAAGGCTATGCAGCCTAGATGCGGGAAAGTAACTTATGGCAGTGTCCCCAAGTATCATAAATGTTTTTTATTGTTTATTATATTGTGACCACACATACATCTTCAATTCCACACACAATTGTTGATTTGCCAATGTATCTGAGTGTGTGCGCTTAAGCCCAAAAGGAAACATGGCTATGCCTTCTCTCTTCAGGCCTACTAGAAGGCCTTCTAACACATTTTGTATGGCAATCTGATAGAAGTCTATTCTGCCGATTATAAAGTAGTAACTATCTATCTCAGTCTTTAATCAGACAGGATGCAGTTTTTTCATAGGATATCGGAGAGATGGTGTCCCAGCCAATGTTTGCAATTCAAGTTCCCTCTCTCTCCCTGCAGCATCAATGTTTTCGGTTGTGAGCGGTTACCAAGATGTAAACAGTAATACAAAACAATCGCATCTTATGGAGGGTCTTCATACGGTTACAATGTATGGAAAAGTATTAGATTTAGGATAGGATGGCAGCCAGGTTCGCCAGCTCACATAGACCATAATCGTACCAATGTTATCAATAGTACGAGGCCGTTCCCAGGAATATCCAGATATCGTTTACTAAATGCGGGGACATTAACAAAGAATGCACGCTGAAAAAAAAACGCTTCTGTAGTATATTGTCCCAAACATATTCGGCTTGAAACATATATATCTTTAGAGTACACTATAAACATATAATATTTGGTACACACATAAATTATATATTTGGGAAGATGTTCTAATCAAGTCTTTATTTATATCCAAATATGTGTTTATTTTGGACTATTTTTTCCGAAACAAATATTTATTTGCATTTAAGTATTCAGAAAATACCTAAATTGTCTTAAATTTTTCAGTAATTCAAAGTTAATTTTTTAGAAATTTTTCATGTCGAAAATATAATAAATAATAATTTAAATCATATAATCTTGGATCGAAATATATACAGGGTGGCTGATATGTATTGCAACCAATTTCAGGTTGCTATCATTTATAAACCGCTAGTCTGATAGCTGACAGATTTATTTCAGTGACAGTTCATTTTATTGTTTACAAGCTTACAAAAGCATTTTGATCTATTGCATTCAGAAAAAAAGTTATTCGTGATGGAATTCAAGCGTGATATTGTGATTGCTTTATATTTGGGTGGAAAAACACAAGTGGCTATCGTTAGAGCCCTCCAGCATTTAAATGTGAATAAATCTTTTGTTTCTCGTACCATTGCTCGTTACCGTGATACTGGTAGTGTTGCATCGCGTCCAAAAAGTGGACGAAAAAAAACGGTAACAACACCAGAAATGATCCGAAAAGTGAAGGCCAGATTTGATCGAAATCCACGCCGCAGTGGTAGAAAAATTGCTCGTGAGCTGAACATATCGCGAGAACGTATACAACACATATTAAACCAGTAAGGAAAGGCAGAAAGTCGGGCGGGGCCGACTATATAATACCCTACACCTCCCTAACAATGCGATAAGGGTCATTGCCATAATAATTTGGAATAATTGGTAAATGGGTAGAAACATATTATCTAATTCTGAAACGATAATCGCTAAATTAAGCAATATTCGTTCCTAAATTGAGAAACATCTTTTTGGAAAATTTTAATGATCGGAAGTAAAATACAACTTCTATATATGGAGCTTTAATATAAATCTGAACCGATCTTCCCTGAATACTTATTCATGTAAAAAGACCTCCTTCTGTCGAATTTCGTACTGATCGGATATAAAATACAGTCTCTACAGCGCTTACATGTCAAATCGGGGGTAACATATATATGGGAGCTATATCTAAATCTGAACCGATTTTCTCCAAATTTGGCAGTATTCCTTCATGTAATAAGAAACATCTTTCTGCCGAATTTCGCACTGATCGGATATAAACAAGTGTGCCAATATAAAACCAGTAAGGAAAGGCAGAAAGTCGGGCGGGGCCGACTATATAATACCCTACACCTCCCTAACAATGCGATAAGGGTCATTGCCATAATAATTTGGAATAATTGGTAAATGGGTAGAAACGTATTATCTAATTCTGAAACGATAATCGCTAAATTTAGCAATATTCGTTCCTAAAGTGAGAAACACCTTTCTGGAAAATTTTAATGATCGGAAGTAAAATACAACTTCTATAGCGGTTTGATACCAAATCAGGAGGAACATATATATGGAGCTTTAATGTAAATCTGAACCGATCTTCCCTGAATACTTATTCATGTAAAAAGTCCTCCTTCTGTCGAATTTCGTACTGATCGGATATAAAATGCAGTCTCTACAGTGCTTACATGTCAAATCGGGGGTAACATATATATGGGAGCTATATCTAAATCTGAACCGATTTTCTCCGAATTTGGCAGTATTCCTTCATGTAATAAGAAACGTCTCTTTGCCGAATTTCGCACTGATCGGATATAAAATAACATTTTTACAGCGCTCACATGTCAAATCGGGGGTAACGTATATATGGGGGCTATATCTAAATCTGAACCGATTTCTTCCAAATTTAAAAGTGTTCATTCATATAATAGGAAACCTCTTTCCGACGAATTTCATACTGATCGGATATAAAATACAGTTTTTACAGCATTTACATGTGAAATCGGGGGTAACATATATATGGGGGCTATATCTAAATCCGAACCGATTTTCTCCGAATTTGGCAGTATTCCTTCATGTAATAAGAAACCTCTTTCTGCCGAATTTCGCAATGATCGGATATAAAATACAGTTTTTACAGCGCTTACAAGTCAAATCGGGGGTAACATATATATGGGGGCTATATCTAAATCTGAACCGATTTTCTCCGAATTTAGCAGTATTCCTTCATGTAATAAGAAACGACTCTTTGCCGAATTTCGCACTGATCGGATATAAAATAACATTTTTACAACGCTTACATGTCAAATCGGGGGTAACGTATATATGGGGGCTATATCTAAATCTGAACCGATTTCTTCCAAATTTAACAGTGTTCATCCATATGAGAAGAAACGTCTTTCTGCCGAATTTCATACTGATCGGACATAAAATAAAGTTTTTACAGCGCTTACATGTCAAATCGGGGCTAACATATATATGGGGGCTATATCTAAATCTGAACCGATTTTAACCAAATTCAATAGGGATCGTCCTTGGGCCAAAAAAAAGATATGTGTAAAGTTTCGTCGAGATCGGACCATAATTGCGACCTGTACTTAGATTACAAGAATACATGCACAGACGGACAGACGGACAGACGGACAGACAGACAGACGGACATAGCTAAATCAACTCAGAAAGTGATTCTAAGTCGATCGGTATAATAAACGATGGGTCTATTTCTTCTCCTTTTGGGTGTTACAAACAAATGCACAAAGTTATAATACCCTGTACCACAGTGTGGTGTAGGGTATAAATACAGTTTTTACAGCGCTTACAGGTCAAATCGGGGGTAACATATATATGGGAGCTATATCTAAATCTGAACCGATTTCTTCCAAATTTAATAGTGTTCATCCATATAATCCGAAACATCTTTCTGCCGAATTTTATACTGATCGGATATAAAATAAAGTTTTTACAGCGCTTACATGTCAAATCGGGGGTAACGTATATATGGGGGCTATATCTAAATCTGAACCGATTTCTTCCAAATTTAATAGTGTTCATGCATATAATAAGAAACCTCTTTCTGCAGAATTTCATACTGATCGGATATAAAATAAAGTTTTTACAGCGCTTACATGTCAAATCGGGGCTAACATATATATGGGGGCTATATCTAAATTTGAACCGATTTTAACCAAATTCAATAGGGATCGTCCTTGGGCCAAAAAAAAGATATGTGTAAAGTTTCGTCGAGATCGGACCATAATTGCGACCTGTACTTTGATTACAAGAATACATGCACAGACAGACAGACGGACAGACAGACAGACGGACAGACGGACATAGCTAAATCAACTCAGAAAGTGATTCTAAGTCGATCGGTATAATAAACGATGGGTCTGTTTCTTCTCCTTTTGGGTGTTACCAACAAATGCACAAAGTTATAATACCCTGTACCACAGTGTGGTGTAGGGTATAAAAAAAAATAATAAATATAGCGCTTTACTTTGTTGCATTACATATCAGCCACCCTGTACTTGGAGAATTGACAACTAATGATGGCTTGGAATACTCAGAAGTTTTGAATGATTGATTTAAAACATAAGTTAATGCTGCATTTGGATAACTGGGATGTTCTATTCGAAACCAAAAAAAAATTAAAACTGAAATTCGAAAAATTCAACAAAAGTTTCGAAAATCTTTTTTAAATAAAATATAGTTGATGCAATTCCTAAACAATAATTTTATTTGTATTCAAATACATATTTTATTTGAGAAATTTAGTTTGCAAATATTATATGTTGTAACATGTTAATATACGAGTTCCAAATATATTTTAGTGCTTTTCAAATAAAATTTATTTGCTCAGAAATATTTAATATTTAAAAATTTGTGTTCCAAATATATTTTCTTTAGATTCAAACATATCAAAAAAGGCAATTTTGCCCCGTGTGTGCTCAATGCTTTCCACTTCCACCTCATCTCCGCAGAAGTCATTGGACTATATTTCCATCTTCCTTATTCGATCAGTAAATGACAACTAACGTAGACAGTCTTTTCTTCGACAGTCGATTTCTGTTTATCTTTCATTGGACTACCAGACTGCCTCTGGCGAAAGTCAAAGCTTGCTAATGGATAGTAGCGCATCAACATATGCAAATTATTCGAGAATTTCTAATTTATTCCTAGCAAGTTCAACGGCTTTGTAGTTCACCGGAATATCCCTATGCCATGTACCCATATAAAGTGTATGTACTTATGTTAAACAGCTTAGCCATCTCGTTAAGAGATCTGCGACAGTCGAGGGCTGTTTGTGAATTTAGGGATGTTGCCTCCAGAGAATTGATGGCAGCCTAACTGTCCGAGTTGCGACTCTTGGCAACTTCCCTTATTGCCATTATTTCGGCTCGATAGACACTACAAGTATCTGGTAGTGTATGAGCTTTATGAAGACTGATTTATTTACAGCGCATTCCGAAGCCAACCTTATCAACCCATCTGTGTAGAAGTGGAGATGTTTTATATTTCCTGATGTTCTGCCAACCCATTCCTCTATGACAGGTATCTTAGTTTTTCCCGAAGGTGTACACCATTGATATATAGTATACATGATTGTGATATCCCCATTTAGGTTAGGTTAGGATGGCAGGCAGCTGGTGTTACAAACTCACATAGACCAACTGTGTTCTCCAGTACTACCACGGGCTCAGATGCCCCTTATCGAAAGCAACCGGTTTAATACACAAATTTATCAAACATTCTAAACCGATCCCAGTATATGTAGACGTCGTTTACTCAATGCAGAACTGTAACATGGCAGGTGCTCAATGCTCTCCCCTTAATCATAATCTCCACAACTCCTGCAGAAGTCATTGGACGCGGCTGTATAATAAGGCCTGATACCATGCCTTCAAAGCCCTTTTTTACCCCTGGGTGCTTTCTCTCTACGTTACGTTGTATGTGTGTAAGTGTAAAATAATTACAATTTTGTTCATTTGTTTCGTGTGTTGGTCTAGTGTCGATGATGGTAGTGGTGGCGGAGGGAGGCAGTAAAATTGTTATTTGTGTTCAAGTCGAAACGTGAACAAATAAAGCTCATGAGTTTCTTCACATATCTGTGTTTTTTTGTTGTTGCTGTGGCACGGCAACTGTTTTTCATTTGGGTGACAAAATTGCCTCTAAATGTGTTCTGCGAGGCGGATGCGAGAATGCGGATGTAAGTGTGAGTGTCAGTGTATACGTGCAATATACGAGCGTCCATGTGTTTTTTTTTGGTGGGTGATGGTGCCACATAAGTAAGCAATAAAACAACAATAATGATATTATTAAGCTATTCCCGCTTACTTTGGCTGAAATGAGCCGGATGCAGTGGCGTAAATGCCCTTGTAATACGTTTAATCCACTTAAACGGCCAACGAGCTCGAATACAAAACGGTAATGGAATACCATCCGGAGTTGGAGTTTAGCAGTATGTACGGAGACAACAAAAGGCTTCAAAAGATCTGCGGTCATGGTCATGTCCTCGGCGGCTTTGAACGCTGTCGTCGCCATTAAGTTTGGGCATTTTATGGCTGTAAGGAAACAATGCCACAATATAAGATGAACTGGGGCAATAAAAAGGTAAGCAAGGGGTCACCAGCTGACATTCAGGTATTCGATTACATATTTCAGAATGTACTGAACACAACTGCTCATTTATTGCCACTTCTATACCTTACACCATACGGGGAAAAAATATGTTCTTTTGTAAAACAGGACGGAGTAAGAAGATTTCAGTCGGGTGTACCGACTACGGATCTACCACTGCGAGTAATGTAATATGGCACCGGGTGGTGGGAGATGCCATAACGTTTAAAAAAATCATTATTCAGTCTATAGACATTTGAAATGTTGCCTAATATACAAAATATGATTACATTTAGATGATTGCTGCATAAGTTATGGCAATGTTGTGTTGAAATGAATATGTCACATTGTGTGGTCATACCAGAAGTGACATACATTTTTTTTTACCGCACTATAAATACTGTAACAGCATTACAAAGCACCAAAAGTTAACAGCTTATGACATTAAGTATTAGCAGTACATACAAATATTTGAAATTTTGTACAATGCAATTCTTGTATAGTACATACAGTCCTGTGGAAAATGGGGGTCATTGGCACGCCTCTTTTGGTACTTCCCACACAAATTGACTGTTTTGCACCAAAAGTTTACAAAAGGAAGTTTGTTTTTATGCTTTAAAATTATTTCCGGATGAAATTGTCAACGAAAAGTAAGAAATTTTTTTAATATTCCTTCTTTTCTCTCTACGACGCTTATATTTCCATTTTAAGTTTTGCTAAGGAAATTTAAAATTTTGCCCAAAAACTGATACCAATATTTCATTCTTTTGGATCTACGACGCTTATTTAGCGTTAGTTTGTAAGAAAGTTTTGCTAAGAAAATTCAAAATTTTGCGAAAAAATAAGTGCTATCAATTATTCCTTTTTTTCGCCCTACGACTTTTATTTTTCGCCCTACGACTTTTATTTTTCAGTTTTGCTAAGGAAATTCAAAAATTTACCCAAAAATAAGTGATACCAAAATTTAATTATTTTGGCTCTACGACGCTTATTTAGCGATATATTTCCATTTTAATGACGCTTATTTAGCGAGATATTTCCATTTTGTCCAAAAGTAAGTGCTAAATCGCTCCGTGCACATCGGCCCGTTTTTTTATATATCCCCCATATAAAGGACCCCTCCTATGTCACTTCTTGACGGTCTACAGAACGGATTCTTCAATTGATCTGGCTGAAATTTAAGAATTCATGCTCAATATAAACCTAACTAACTGGACCCCGTCCACTTCGTTGCACAAGATTTCATATTTCCGATTCCGTCCATTTTTGAATCAATTACGTAGGCTGTCACTAAATACATATACACAAAATTACAGCAATCTCGCTAACAAATTATGTAAGATATCTCAATTTAAAAATTTGGCTTATATTGGCGAGGCCACGCCCATTGGTCCGATTCCGCCCATTTTTGGACCAATCAAGAAGTCTTCCACCAGATACATTTGCACAAAATTACAGCCTTCTCGCTAACAAATTGTGCAAGATATCTCAATTTCAAAATTTGATTTATATGGGCGAGGCCACGCACATTGGTGCAATCCCGCCTATTTTTGGACCAGCAGATCCATATACGCAGAACTATACTATAGAACATATTGTGAAAAATATCTACATTTTAAAATTTGGCTTATATGGGCGGTGCCACGCCCATTGGTCCGTTTCCGCCCATTTTTGGACCAATCACGTAGACTACATCCAGATACATATGCAGAAAATGACAGCACTCTCGCTAAAAAATTGTGCAAGATATTTCAATTTCAAGAATTGGTTTATATGGGCGAGGCCATGCCCATTGGCCCAATCCCACCCATGTTTAGACCAATCAAGAAGACTACCACCGGATACCGACGGACAAAATTATAGCCTTCTCGCTAACAAATTGTGGAAGATATCTCAATTTCAAAATTTGTCTTACATGGGCGGGCCACGGCCTTTGGTCTGACCCGCCCATTTTTGGACCAATCACGTGGACTGCCACCAGACATATATGTACAAAATTACAGCACTCTCGCTAACAAATTATGTAAGATATCTCAATTTAAAAATTTGGCTTAGATGGGCGGGGCCACGCCCAGTGGTCCGATCCTACCAATTTTTGCACCAATCAAGTAAACTACCACCTGATTCGAATGCACAAAATTTCAGCACTCTCGCTAACAAGTTGTGTAAGATATCTCAATTTCAAAATTTGGCTTATATGGGCGGGCCACGCCCCCTTGATATATCGAAAATGCAAGTACCCTAGTTTCACCACCCCCACATGTACATTCAGTGAAAATTTCAGGAAGATCGGTCCAGCCGTTTATGTGTGGATATATAGTCCCTAGTAAAAATGGGGAACATCGGTACATGTTTAGGAATAGCCCCCATATAAAGGTCCCACCTATTTCACTTCTTGACGCTCTCATCAATTGATCTGGCTGTAATTTCAGAATTCATACTTAGTTTTGGACCTAATGGCCCCTAGTAAAAATGTATAACATAGGTCTATGTTTTGATATAGCCCTCACCTTTGTCATTTCTTGACATTCTAGAGAACATATTTTTCAACGGATCTGGCTGAAATTTAAGAATTTATATTTTATATTGCACTTAATCGTTCCTAGTGCAAATGGGAACCAACGGTCCATATTTTAATAGTACTCCTTAGCGTTCTAGGGGACGCATTTTTTAACATATCTTGCGGAAATTATGCCTTTGTACTTCATATTGAATTAATTGGTCTCTAGTGAAAATGAGGTATATCGGCCTGTGTTTTGATAAGTATAAAACCCTCATGAGGATTAATTTTTTTAACATGTCATACCTCTATACTAAACTATGCTAAGTACAAAAAGGTGGTTTTGCAGGAGGAGCGATCAACGTTTGATGCATTTTTTAAATTTGTGTGGAATAACTTTGTAATGAAAATCGATTGACCTGTACTATTTTGTGAATAGCTTGTTATTGGGTTGGCGGATAGACACCAAATTTTGGCTGAATACAATTTGACATATTTAGATGTTAAAAATTGCAATCTCCCTAAAAACATGCTATGTTGACTTAGCATGTTTTAGAATGGAGGTATCGCTGTGTGTCTGGAATTTAGAAAACTGAAACTGTTACTAGAAATAATGGTTATCCGTGCATTTGTTGGCAAACAATGGTGGAGGGTATTGTGCAGCTGGCCCTATCCGACTTTAGTCTTTCCTTACTGGTTTTAATTCTATCTTTTTTTGAGTCTACATTTTGTGTATTTATGTCAGCCTTTTCTTTCATCGATTGGCTTATTGTCATATAGAGTCTTGAAGATATTTTATCATAATGGTTTCTGCAGTTAGCGATTCCTTATCAATTGGCAGGATACTTCTATAATCATCAATAAATTCAAAAGTCCCAATCAAAGCTTTACCAAAAAAAGTACTGCTTTAGCTAGTTGAAGGCTTAAATCTGTTATCCAATATTAAAATACTATCGTATTATCAGATAAATCTACATAGTGGCGTTGAATTAACCGAAAAAAATTGTTATGCGTTTTGTTTTTCTTCATGGATGCAATTTTGTTGGCAAAATATTCTCTCCAAATATTGTTGTTGAATATATTTGTATACTGTTTAATATATTTGTACTAGCTGAGCCCGGTGCGCTTCGCTGCCCATGTCAAAATTAGCGCTGTAGAAACTGTATTTTATATCCGATCAGTACGAAATTCGGCAGAAAGAGGTTTGTTATTACATGAAGGAATACTATTCGGAGAAAATCGGTTCAGATTTAGATATATCCCCATATATATGTTACCCCCGATTTGACATGTAAGCGCTGTAGAAACTGTATTTTATATCCGATCAGTACGAAATTCGGCAGAAAGAGGTTTCTATTTTACATGAATGAGTATTCAAGGAAAATCGATTCAGATTTATATATAACCTCCATATATATGTTCCTCGAGATTTGGTTACAAAGCGCTATAGAAGTTGTACTTTACTTCCGATCATTACAAAGTTCTCCAGAAAAATGTTTCTCAATTTAGGAACGAATATTGCTTAATTTAGCGATTATCGGTTCAAAATACATTTACCAATTATTCCAAATTATTATCGCAATGACCCTTATCGCATTGTTAGTGAGGTGTAGGGTATTATATAGTCGGCCCCGCTCGACTTTCTGCCTTTCCTTACTGGTATTAGTAATAAATTCACTGAATGAAAAAATACCGAATTCAGTGGAAAGTCCAGAAAATAGAAATGTATACTTATAAAATTTCCAAATTCTTGTTTCATTGGTCATGCATCACATTATCATATTGCGATTGTATTGGAGTGAGCAGCTGTAATTATCGCATACCGAGCATTTTTGTTCATGTATTTCCTATATAATACTTGCAAGATATATCAAAATATGGGCTGTGCCACGCCCACTGGTCTTATGCCGCCCATTTGTAAGCCAATCACGTAGACTGATACCAGATACATATACGCAAAATTTCAACACTCTCGCTAACAAAATGAGCAATATAATTTAATTTCAAAATTTGGCTTATATGGGCGGTGGCACGCCCATTGGTCAGATCCCGCCAATTTTTGGACCAATCACGTGGACTGTCACCAGATACATATGTTCAACATTACAGCGCTCTAGATAAAAAATTGTGCAAGATATATCAATTTCGAAATTTGGCTTATAAGGGCAGGTCCGATCCCGCCCATTTTCTGACCAATTACGTAGAATGCCACCCGATACATATACACAACATTGCAGCACTCCCGATAGCAAATTGTGCAAGATATCAAAATTTGGTCAATGTGGGCGGGGCCACGCCCATTGGGCCGATCCCGCCCATTTTTGGACCAATCACGCAGACTGCCACCATATACATATACATAACATTTCAGCACTCTCGCTAACAAATTGTGCAAACTATCTCAATTTCAACATTTGGCATATATGGGCGGGGCCACGACCAATGGTCCGATTCCACCCATTTTTTGAAAATTCACATAATCTGACACTAAACGCATACACACGAAATTGCAGCACTCTAGCTAAAAAATTTTCTCAATACCAAAATTTGACCCATATGGGCGGGTCCACGCCCACTTGATAAATCGAAAATTCAAGTACCCTATTTTCAGCACCCCCTACACATGTACATTCTGTGAAAATTTCAAGATGATCGGTCAAGCCGTTTAGACGTCTATACGGAACAAACATACAAACATACAAACAAACAAACCCACAAACAGACACTCTCTTTTATATATATAGATAATGTTGTTTGAAAATATTTGCTTAAATTCGTCTATGTAACACAAAAAAGTGTGGGCTGGAACCAAAGTTAAAAGCCTTAATTTTGTGCAAATGGTCCACTTATATGGCGGTTACCAAAAGGGGTATGACAACTCGTTTTTCTCAGGACGACTAAGAAAGTAATACTATGTGTGAAATTGTAAAATATTCTGGTCAGTAGTATAGAAGTGACGAGATAATCAATATTTCACAAAATTTTTTGGTAGATGATTGATAAAATTAAAAAAATCCAGTTAAAATATCTTGGGGGAGACCCCCCTTGTTGTGCTAAAAAAAATTTTGGGGTGGTATTAGACCGCCACAGCCACCCTCTTCTTACGCTTATGGGTACCTCCCACACAAAAGGACAATCACCAAAATGTAATCGCTTATAACAGATAACACGTGCATATGATCACTTAGAATTCGGTATATTACAGAACCGTGTATACTTGGAGTATGTACTGTTCAGCGAAAAATAGGCGTACGAGTATTTGTCAAACCACATCTGATAACCCCCACACATGTTGGCAGAATCATTCGAACTAAACTTCCACATTACTTCTGTAGCAATCATTCAAATGAGTACGTACATACTTATTCTGTATTTCATACAATATTTCCAATGACTATAGACTGAGATGTATGAAAAAAATTTCTATCGGCTATAAAAAAAAATATTTATAATTTATTTTTAGAATAATATTTCTGGTTGTATTGAATAGGTTGAACTTTGTCATTTAATAATGGAACACAATGTCATTCATATAACTCTCACGACTGGCTCGGCAGTAATTCATCCGATCAATCCAATTGTTCAGTACATTTTCGATTGTTTCGGGCCGAATCTCTTCAGTGGTAACTTCGATTTCATGTTACAACGCTTTAATTGCCTCTGGATGCTCTGAGTAACATTTATCCTTAATGGCTCCCCACAGAAAATAATCCAAAGGGCTCAAATCACAAATAAAAGTACCGATTTTTAACAAAATTTGCAGTGTTCATACACGTAGTAAGAAATCTCTTTAAGGCGAATAATTTTTTTTTAAAAAACTCTACCAAAATTTGTTGTTGTTTCATACAATACAAAAAATCTTTTAGGTCTCTTCCTCTTGCATAGTGTACGTTGTTCGAAACTATTAGTCGAAATTCTGATAGATTAATGTCATAGAAATCATTTTCACAATTTTCAGAATAAGTCCATTAGTCTCGTCGATAATGCGTCAATACAATTGAAGGTTAAGTTCAAAACCGTCTGTGTATTGCGATCTACATCAATTATTAAGAAATTCCATACAAATTTCAAATATTCAAGGAACGTTGAACATATATCTTGTCAAACACGAAACTGATTTCCACTGATCTCCAGTTTTTAAATTTCCTATTCAGTTATATATCCATTTTTGTTCATGTATCAATACAAGACAAACTACTTTGTTGAAAGTAAAGTCCACTTTTAAAATATCATTGTTGCAAAATGCGACATAGCGTTAACCAAAATGTTTAAAAATAAGGTATCTAATAGTTTGAAAGGGAATTGCAGTCTCGAAATACGTGTTAAATTTCACCTCTAAAGTAAAAACATGACTGAATTAGTTATATATTTCAACATTTGTTGCAATTCAGACGATGAAGACATTCAAAGAGACGGGTACCTGCTACATGATAATGTTACGTTGCCTGATATTAATTATTGTCGAAAACGCAAAGATTTTCTTAAGCAGCCAAGAATCTCTGCGTGAGACCTGCGGCGTGCCAGCCACAATGGAACAAACATTAACTCCATTAAAATTTACAAAGCACTCTCAGCCTCAACTGCAACTACAAGTGCAAGTACAAAGTACACACTTTGCACCGTAGACGAAGCACGGGGCACGGGGCATGCAACGCAATATATGTTTACGGAATGGGACGCAAAGGATAGGAAAGAGATGGAAGAAGGAGTTAAACTTTAACAAGAAAACACGTTTGTATGTATTAATATTAAAATGTTGTATGAACACAACTCGTAAAAACAGCACAAACAAAATCGAGACTAATATCCTCAGGTTTTTCTGGAATATTAAATTGGTTGCATGCAACAACAGCAACAACAACATCCCCATCAAGCAACAAGGACGAAGGCAACAACATCAACAATAACGCCGCAATGCTAGTTATGACACTGCATTGCACACAACTCCGTCTCGGTTCGTCTCCCCAGATGCCATCTCTGGGGGGAACAGAGAGAAGCTACACATTCCAGACGGCACAAGACTCACGCACAGACACAGTCTCAAATGTACACTCAGATGTTTGTTGTCGTGCAGTGCATTTATGACGACAACCGACTGCCATAAACACCAATTTGCTCGACGAAGTAAAGGTTGCACCTGTGTTTGAGTCAGAGTGTACGAGTATGTGACAGTGAGCCAGCAGTAGCAACTCAAAGGAACCTGGAGAGACAGGCAGAGAGGGAGAGACATGTTGCATCATCAACGAGAAGCCAGAGAAGCAGTAGCATTGCACGACTGCTGTATTAAGCCTTAAATCTTTAAAAACTATTTCAGGAACAATATAAGGATCCTGGAGTGAAAAGCTCTCCTTGCAGCAGGCCAACAACAACAACAGCAACTATGACGATGAGAAGAACTACAAACAATTGCAAATGTGAGAAGAGCACTAAAACCCAAACAAAATGAAAAACACGAAAACCCTATTTAACATGTCGATAGTAAAAATGCAAAACTTTAACACTTTGCCCCAGGGGGCAACTCGATGCCAACACAACGACAAATACAGTGGGAGCCTTTTGTGAGTATTCAGAGTTTTTTGTGAGTATTCAAAGAGTGCCCGCTCACATGGGAATGGGGATTCTCTATGGCCGGTCATTGAAAGATCAAAAGATTCAAAGTGAGGTTTAAAATGACGGCAGCTGATTTAATATGATATTAAATTCCTGTTGAATTTCATGTTCACGCAATTAAAAAATGTCACATAAAGTGCGATATATCGGACTATTTGCCAGATATTTGGAAATTGTTTCGCACTGATTGTGAGAATACAGGCATTGAACAAAAAGTCCAAAATACAAAATTTGGCAAAATGTAGATGATTGATACAGAAGAAGCGTATAAAAGATTGATATAGGGCTGAACATTGGATACACTGCCAACAAAATAAGTTTCGTAATTCAGAGATTAACATATTATTAAAGTAGCATTTAAGTACCCGGCGTTGCCCTGGTTGTCTTTTAACACCATGATCCAAACTTCGTAAGCTTGAATATATTCTGATAAAAATTCCAATTAAAAGACAGCATCAAAACAGTACAATTTTGAAGCTGATCCAAAATCTAGTACGATAATCTGAGTACCACAAAAAATTAACTTTGTAATATTTCTTTGTTATAAGTTAGTTGTATATATTTATTTGCTGTAGGATTAAAAGCCGACTTGTCAAAGAATAGAAATTTTAAGTGTAGATTCATTGATCATGAAGGCGCATACATATTTTATTTGATCAAGTCTAGTTGGTGCGTGTATAACTCGAAATCCAAAACAAACAATAATATGTAGACGTTTTTGGTTTTCAATTATTTTTGTCGGCTTGACCATAGGTCAATTATAAAATTTCTATGTGTTTGCTTTGGCGTGACGTCTACAGGCCTGGACCTATTTTCTTGGAAGTTGGCAGACTGAAACGCCAATATTTTGAATGTTGCATACTTTGATTTGAACAGCTTATATAGGAGTTTAGCTTTTAATGGATAATTTAAATATCAAACAGAATTATACTATGTTGGTCCCAACTGTTCAAATTTCGTTAATCTGAGTAAGGTATTATTCCAGCCACACTCTTAACTATATACATATGTGCAAACTTTCGGTATAATACCTCTCAAAAGCCAAGTGGTAGCAAAATACGTCTCGGACAATCAAATGGTTTATTATACTATTGCATATTTCATAAAATGATTTCTACGTTCAATGTTTCGATATAATCGTTGTAGTTGTTATAATAGATTTCATCCCAGGCTCGCATATCCTTGATGATCAGTATATACAAAATATGTACAAACAGTATCGGCAAAATATGGGTTTTGATTAGTAGTTCTTGTTAAATTCAATTGACTGCTTCCATAAGTATTTCAGCTGATTTAAGTTAAAGACATACATTATTGCTATTGAATTCTGAAGATGATAGAGTGGTGTCTATCGAAACTGCAGTAAATTCTACCAAGCAATTAAAACTCTCTACCAATTTTTGTACTTGTTTCTATTACTTTTTTGCAATAGACAGAAAATAACTAACCCCCGAACTATGCAAGTGACAACTGGAATCATTACCATCTCTCACATTTCTTGCAGTCGCTATTTGCAGTTTACCTTTGCATATCGCGATAGTAAGTTGTAAAATGACTCCGCGCATAAGTATTACTGTGGAAAAAAAGCTATTGATCATAAAAGAAATTGAAAAGGAAGAAGCTTCAAAAAAAGACATTGCTAAGCAATTTGGAATTCCTTTCAGTAGCTTATCTACGATTTTAAATAACAAGGATAAGCTTTTAGCCAGTGTCACAGATAACTCTTACAGTATTAAACGCAAGAAGCTTCGAACTTGTACATTTGAGGATATTGACGAAGCAATGCTGAAATGGGTATTCGCCGCACGTAGTAGGAATCTTCCACTGTCTGGACCAATCCTGAGAGAAAAAGCAAAACAATTCGCTGAAGCATTGGGCCACGGAGAATTTGAAGCAAGTGTAGGCTGGCTTGAAAAATTTAAAAATCGTCACGGCATTGTTCCAAAAACATTGTGTGGTGAAAGTGCTGCCGTCTTCATCCAAACTCGAGATGAATGGGTGACGAATGTCTTGCCAAAATTGTTAGAAAAATATGACGAAAACGACATCTTTAGCGCCAATGAGACGGGTTTGTTTTTTAAGTGCTTACCAAATAAACCGATGGCGTTTAAAAATGAGAAGTGTTTTTGGGGGAAAAACAGCAAAGTGAGGATCACTGTTATGGTGGCATGCAATATGACCGGATCGGAGAAAGTTAAATTGCTTATTATAGGGAAGGCCAAGAATCCGAGATGCTTCAAAGGAATAAAATCTCTAGACGTGGATTATGAATTTAATACGAAAGCATGGATGACAAGCGAGATTTTCTTGAAATGGCTCTTGAAATTGGACCGAAAGTTTTGCTTCTCAACAAAGAAACTTTTTGCTTTTTGTTGACAACTGCGCTGCCACCCTACGGATGTTAAGGACCAATTGCAAAATTTTGAAATTGCTTATATCCAACATGACATCGATACTTCAGCCAATGGATCAGGGCATAATTTGTAACATTAAAACGCATTACAGAAAACGCATTTTGACAAACATTTTGTTACAAATGGAGGAGGAACCTCCCACGCCCATAAATTAGCTGGATGCCATACGAAACTTAAGCAAAGTTTGGAATGTCAATGTAAAATCCGAGACAATTGCAAACAGTTTTAGAAAAGCAGGATTTGTAAAAGTTGGCACCACAACGAACAACAGTGTGCTTTGGGACGAAGAAGACACATCTACCACTATCCCACTTCGCATTTTTAGAGTCTTCATTTTTCAGTTGCTAATATTAATGCAACATTTAAAGACTACATCAATGTTGACTGTGATGTCATTACCACTGACAACCCTTCCGACGAAGAAATCCTCGAAAGTGTTCAAGAAAATTTTGGAGCACCAGCTACCGCAGGTAAAGAAATAAATAAAAAATCCCTGGCTAATAATTTTCTGATGTACATTATTATTTATCTTTTAACAGATTCAGATGAATACGAAGAAGAATCTGCCGATATTGCGAAACCGTTACCCACATTTGGACAACTTTCTTCATCAGTTGAACGAAATGAAAACCAACGTACCAAATACTATATTAACTTCTCTAAATGTTTTATAAAATTATATTGAAGAGGAAAAGTGGGAAAATGGGAAAATGTACTTCAAACCAAAATAACTGACTACTACAAATAAAAAACGTTAAAAGGAACAAAATTGTTTTTATTTTCTATATAGCGAATTTTCTTTATAACGAAGTAAATATTCAGTCCCTTGGAATTCGTTATAGAGAGTTTCGACTGTATTTTAAAAATGAATTAATTTTTTTGTCGTATGGCGCATTTTAGGTAAGTTTGCAACATATTTTATGAAGTAAAGTCCACTCTTTACAGAAGAGATCTTAAACTACGCTTAAGAAGGCTTATTAGTATTTCACGGGTTTGCAAAATACATCAAATTTTCTTCCGCGGTTTTCTCTAAAAGTATGTATTTGGCAAAACTTTTGAATATAGAATTGTAATTAGTGGGTCAAAATCTATAGAAATAGTTCATACTATCCAAAATTTATTGAGTTTGGTGGATTTTAAATTTTGAGCAATTTGGAAATGTAATAAAAACAAGTAAAAAAGTTCAGTCGACTAATGAATCCCCTCACATTGAGTCTCAGACAAATCACGACCTAAGAGTGAAAAGGCGCTAAGTCCACTTTTTACCAAAATGTATTTTTTGAAGAGGAACGTAAGATAAGTTGGATATACATCGATTTGAAAACAAAAAGCCAAAAATCATGCTTTGTCATCTTTAAAAGCTAAATCGTAAACGTGCTATAGGTACTATAAAAACATTACACTGTACAAAATGTCAAGTATTTGTATGCGCTGGTATTAACGTTATAAGCTGGTAACTTTTGGTAAAAAATGGTCCATTTGTGTGGGAGGTAACAAAAGGAGCTTGGAAAAATGCCCATTTTTCACTGTGTTTTAGGTACTATTAAAACATTACACTGTACAAAATTTCAAGTCTTTGTATGCATTGGTAATAAAGTTATAAGCTCTTAGCTTTTGGTTCAAAATTGTCCATTTGTGTGGGAGGTACCAAAAGGGGCAAGGCAACTTCGCCATTTTTCTCGAGGTAATAGTGACTAATAAACTAATACTATGTGTGGAATTTCGGAGGAGTCAAAAAGTAGTATAAAAATTATTAAATAATCAATATTTCACTAAATGTCAACCCTTTGTGGGGGAGGTACTAGAAGGAGTTGACCAATATGGCCCATCTTCGAACTTAGCTGGTGGTAGAACAAAATATGACCACATACCAAATTTGAAGTAAATTGGTGACTCCTTTCGAGAGTTATCCTGCGAAACGGCCAGCAGACAGACAGACAGACTGGCAGACATTGCTTATTCGACTTAAAATGACCCAAAACAGATATTTGGCGAACATAGTTAGGGTCTTAGGTTACTCCTTCGATTTGTTACACTTTTGGCTCGTAGCAAATTATCCCCTCACCTCCCCTCTAAGGTGAGGGGATAAAAATATATTATAGCCTGATTTGTCTTCGTAAAATACATAAACCACGTTAAGAAGGAGTGTTAGGACAATTTTTTATTTAAAATTCACACCTGATGCACGGTGTGCAGCCAGCAGAAGCATTTTCGAAAATTTAAATACAGCACCATATGGATATAAGCCATCGATATGTAAAATAAAGTGATATTCTCACACACTAAAAAAATACCTGAAATTAAAAACGAATTTGCCCTTAAATCATAGATTTCATCTGTCTTTGTGTGAAGAACACATTTATTTAAGTTTAAGAAAATTTACTTGATTTCAATGAAATTTTCATTCGTTTAAAGTAAAATTCCTTACTTTTATGATATGATGTCCATAACACTCTGTCATGTTGATTTTAACGTTACGTCGTAAAATTAAAGAAAAAGTCATTGATTGTAGTACAAATGTTATTAACTCAAGTATACATTTTAATAGTTTACTCAAGTATACATTTTGAAGACAATATACCCCTAATTTTCAGTCCTGTTTTTTGGTATCGTTGAATTAAGGATCAGTTATCTTTCAAATTAAGAGATCGTTTTTATCCGCGAGAGGACAATTTACGTTCTTTTTGTTCGAAAAATTGAGAATAATAGTGAGAGTTACAGTGAGGTTTCTTTGTAATTTTTTGGAATCAGTTCTTCTGACACGGTGGTAGAGAAAGGTTGTGTGTGTTTGCGAGTGGACATTTCTAATTCCGGCTGTTTGTCGGCACTTTGTGTCCCATTGAAAATATTAGTGGCGATGATATTTCACAGGCAGTGGAAAATAAATTCGGGAAACATCGATTGGCTGCTCATACGACGATGAGGGAAAAAGGAGTAGTTAAAAAATGTGAGTGTGTGCAATGTAGTTACGCGAATTGATAACAAAAAGAGTCATAAAATCTGTTTCGGACATTCATAGTAGTGGAGTTTACGTGCGTTTACGAATTTATTACTTTAACAAAAACAATGCAAAAAGGCCGTAAATATGTTTAGGAATTCAAGAAAGAACAAAATAATGCGGAAGACGTAAAATTGAAACATATAACTGTAAATCGGTTTCAGATACAGCAATTTTCAGAAATTGTACGACTTTATCAAATATGAAAAATATTCGATTTACGTTTTGAATGTTAAAAGCTCCAGACTTAAATCATCCAAACTCCTGTATGCATTTAAAAAGATGGAGGGCTACGTTAAATGTTAAATTTCTAATTTAAATTTGATATTAATATATATTTTTAAGTATCTCTGTAACAAGTCCCGAAGGAATGTGTTTATGCAAATTGGAGGAATAAAAATCATCTTCAGCAAAAATACTCAAAAGATGATGTCATTGCACGCTGAAAAAAAATCGCTCCTGTAGTATATTGTCCCAAACATATTCGGCTTGAAATATACATATGTTTACGGTACAATTCAAATATATAATATTTGACACACACAAAAATTATATGTTTGGGAGGATATTGTTCTAAACAAAAATATGCTCGCATTCAAATATTTTTTTATTTGGAACTAGTATTTCCGAAACAAAAATTAATTTGTAATTATTTATTTTGGCAATGTATCAATGCCTTAACTTAAAGACATGTTTTCTGTTTTTCAGATGCTCAAAGAGCATTTTTTTTTTATAAATTTTATATGTTTGTAAAATTAAATTAAAACTTAAATCGAATAATCTTTCGTAAATATAAATTGCATTGATGGATTGACAAAAAGTGATGAATTGGAATATTTATAAATTAAGAAAATGTTAGCTATGAAGTTTATCACGTAATCTAGGAAAAAACAACTATTCTAATTTAAAAAAGTCAGCAACGTTTAAAAAATCTTTTTAAATAAAATATATTTGGAAAACTTCTTAAACAATAACTTTGTTTGTGTGTAAACATTTATTTTATTTGTCAAATTCAGTTTGCAAATAAATAATGTTCTAATATATTAATATATGCGTTCCAAATAAAATTTCTTGATTTTCAAATAAAATTTATTTGTTAACAAATAAAAAATATTTAAAAAAATCGTTTCCAAGTATATTTTCTTTCAATTCAAACATATCAAAAATTACGATTTTCCTCCGTGTGGATTCATGTCTAAGTAAATTCATTGTAATGTAAATATCACAAATTGTATTTTCTTTTGTTCTTTAAATCGTTACTGATTTGTAAGTACATCTTTGTCTCTATAATATTATAGAATTCAAACTTTTTTACAAAATGGTATGGCAAATACAATTCCTTAATCGTGGTGGCTACACCAATAATGCAGCAATGTTCAGGTTTAAATGCGAAGAGAACGATTCCTTTTAGGAAAACTTTTGCAAAATATCATTTATTTTTCCATTAAAATAAATATTCCCTCTAATATGAAGAAAACTAGACTAAACACATCGGCTACGGGTATCGTCAGGTATTTTTATTAAATTAGTATGTTTTAAAAAATAATAATTTAATAAAGAAGCAAATAAACAAAATTACCATAAACGTTTAAACAAATAATTAATATTTTACGATACATATTTTACACTTGAGAAAGCTACAGCATGTGCTTTGTTTAATTACAGAATGTACTTAATCTAAAGTCATTTTATGTATTTAATGTAAGCACAAGACGTAATTGATTTACAAATGTGAAGTATTTTATCGAACTATAAGTCGTAATTCTTTCAAAGTTAAGAAAATTTCAACGATTTTCAGTAATTTTTTCAGTGCAGGTAGTTAGACCGATTCAATCACATGTAAAAAACTTGTAACTTTAACATGGCTTTGCCATTGCAGTTACCACCATTTTCAAAATTTTTATAATAATACATATAGTTAAAGCTAAATGAGCACATCTAAAGGATATATCATATTTAGAACATAATTAGTTTTTTCCTCCTAATATGTGAACTTGGAAAATGAGGTTTCTCTGAAGCTGTTGAAGAATAATGTGGCTTATCAGACTGAACTGTTTAATGTGTTTATCAGTAATTATGGACACCGATGTATTCGTTGCCAAAGAGAGCTTTGATAAGTCTTTATTTCATTATACCCTCACTTTAGTGTGACGAGGGTATATATCATTTGCTACGGAAAAAAGTGTAACACATCGAAGGAGTGATCTAAGACCCTAAGTATGTTCGGAGGAAATCCGTTTTGGGTCATTTTAAGTCGAATGAGCAATGTCCGTCCGTCTGTCTGTCTGTGTGCCTGCTGGCTGGTGCGCACGATAACTCTCGAAAGGAGTAACCGATTGACTTCAAATTTGGTATGTGGTAATATTTTGATCTATCTCCGGATGAGTTCGAAGATGGGCCATATTGGTCTACTCCTTCTGGTACCTCCTACACAAAGGGTTAATATTTAGTGAAATATTGATTCTTTAATAACTTCTATACTACTTATTCGAATCTTTTGAAATTCTGCACATAATATTAGTATATTAGTCGCTATTACCTCGAGAAAAATGGGTGAAGTTGGCATGCCCCTTTTGGTACCTCCCACACAAATGGACCATTTTGCATCAAAATTTAACTGCTTATAACTTTAATACAAGTGCATAAAAATGCTTGAAATTTTCTACAGTATAATGTTTTTGTAGCGCCTATAGTCCGGTAAAAAATGGGCATCATTGTACAGCCCCTTTTGGTACCGCCCACACAAATGGCCCGTTTCGTACCAAAGTAAACGGCTTGTAACTTTAATACCAGTGCATACAAATACTTGAAATTTTGTACAGTGTAATGCTGTTGTAGTGCCTATAGTCCTGTAAAAAGTGGGCGTTATCACCCCGTCCCTTTTTGTACCTCCCACACAAAATGACCAAATCATACCAAAATTACATATCTCGTAACTTTAATATACCAGTGCACACAAACGCTTATAGTTCAGCACAATGCAATGTATTTAAGAATGTACTGTTTACCGAAAAATATGTGTATTTGGAAAACCCCTTCTGGTACCTCCCACACAAATTGACAGATTTATTGGTGTAATGTTATATATTACATTACTCACAAAGTGAGGGTATACCTTAGTCGGTTTACCCGACTGAAACTTTCTTACTTGTTTTATATACGTATCTGCTTTAAGTTCCTTTTTAATGGGACATTAAAATTGTCAAAACTTTTTCATTTCCATAATATTTTATGAAAACTGAGTCGGTCTAACTCTCATTTCCCAACAACTTTCCAAATGTATAAAGCGATCGTTTAACTGCGAGAATAATATGCACCAAATGAACCGATAACATCAATATGTCAACCTATTGAGTATAGATTAGAATATTACATACATAATCTAAAACACATATTCCTTTGAAAGGCAAAGAAAACCAGGAAAAAGTTCTAGCGCAGCACGGATGTTATTGTGGTTCAATGCACACATCCTCTCAGCTTCCTCAACTCCACTCCACTTGCTGACAACGACACTGACACAGGCACCGACAACGACAACCGGAATGATGTGAGTGAACGCCAGTGCTGGGGATTGAATGCTCTTTGTCAACAATTTAAATTCTAAAAATACAACACTTTACTGGTTAACAAGTATGCAAGACAAACAAATGAACACATACACACGCACACACAAAGGCATACATATATGTGTGTGCGAGCACAAGTGTATGAGTATGTATGCACGTGTGCCTGTCCTAATGTATGCACTCATACATACACAATGAAATGCAGATATGCATCTGCTTATTGGTACGTTGCAAGCAAACACATGCACAAACAATCGAACGAACGACAGACCCACGATGAATGTGTTAGAAAATACGTTGTATGTATGTATGTACATTATCAACATCACATAACGATCGTATGGGAAGAAATCCGCACAGTAACACTAACTCACACACACACTTTTTCCACACTGGAACACATCCAGGACACAGGGGTGCCGGTGGCTGAGTGTGTCTGTCTGTGCATATTGATGAACTAATACTTGGTACATGGCGACTGATATCAGATCCCTGCTGTTGCTGCAGCAGATGTCGCAGCTACAACTGACGACGCTCTGTCAACGTGTGACGTGTAGCTCCGCACATGCTTTAGATCCCATTTAAATGCTGCTTTGCCACAGTTTAGCTTACTCAAGCGTAAAGTGATTGTTGCACAGCTCGATTGTTTGCTACACACAGATACATACACCAGAAATCTCACATTACGGTGACGGTCGGTAGGATAATGAAGGTCAGAAGTAAGCTACAGTTTATAGCCGGATAAAATATAATAACGACTGATGGAAGCGTGTTTTATTCCAATATATATTTCATAGCAAGATCTATTTTCAGTAGCGGTATGTCTAACACGTTTATAATTTTTTTTTGATATATTTATACGATATACTAATTAGAAAATATAAATATATATACGAAACCTTGCACATATCTTTATTTTGGCCCAAGGACAATTTCTATTTAATTTGGTATAAATCGGTTCAGATTTACATATAGGTCCCATACATGCTGGAAAATATAGCATCTGTAGTATATAGTCCCAAGCATAATGTGCTTGAAATATATATAATATTTGACACACACAACAGTTACCTGTTTCTGTCAGTCTGTCAAAGGTGATTGCAAAATGAAATTCGAAGAGACCTCCCTTTAAGGCATGACCGAAGCCTCTTGAATTCGTTAGAAATTGGTTCAGAATTAGGTATATGTTCATATATATATGATATTTGATCCATCCGACTTTTGCCTTTTAGCGCTATTGAGGCAGTATTGTACAGGGTGGGTCATTTAAAATTTTAAATTTGAACTACCGATTACTTTAACTTGTGATTTGAGCCATTTTGATTATTTTCTGTGGGGAGCCATTAAGGATAAATGTTACGGATACGTAGTATCCAGAGACAATTGAAGCGTTGAAACATGAAATCGAAGTTGCCATTGAAGAGATTCGACCCGAAACAGTCGAAAATATACTGAAAAATTGGGTTCATCGGATGAGGTACTGCCGAGTTAGTCGTGGTGGTCATATAAATGATATTGTGGTTCATTTTTAAATGACAAAGTTCAACCTCTCTAATAAAACCAGAAATTTGAAAAAAATTATCAGTACTTTTTTTATATTTTTGAAAAAAATTGTCAGTACTTTTTTTATAGCCGATTCAAATTTATAGCCGATAAATACACTTAAAATAGCACACCCTTTACATCCATTCCAATCAATTCGCTGCTGAAATTAAAGAAAACTATATGTAAGCAAAAACGAATTATTGTGTCCGAGGCCTTACAACTTTTTTGTTTAGATTGTGCATACCATTTTATGAAACCAAAATAAAAAATTTTGTATTATGAAGTTTTTTTATTTTTTCTAAAATTCCAAATTTCATGGAAGGCCGATATAGCCGTGATACCGCTTAAATTAAAGAAAATTACAAATGTTGTGAAAATCACTTTCACGTAGAGGCAGTGGTTTAGTAACTGTCTTTAAAACAATTATAAAAAATATTGTTTTTTTTTGCTGTCACAAAAAAATATAAAAAATAAAAAAGGCAAAAAAATCACACCTTTTGAAATCTAGCATCCCAAGGATGAAAACAATGTCTATTTGAAAAAAACTATAGATAAATGTATAAGTTATGACCAATATTGAAAAGTAGGGGAAATTAAAAAAAATAATTTTCATATTTTTTATTTTGCCCATTTAGTTTAGGAGGCACCAAAAGTGGCGTGGCAATAACACCGATTTTTCCACAAATTATGAGTATTACTTATAAATTAACATAACACTGCAAAAATTTCACGTATTTGTATGGACCGGAATCAAAGTTTTAAGTCGTTAATTTTTTTTTTGCAAATATATTTTGCTGTAATATATTAATATATGCGTTCCATCAATCAAAGTTATAAGTCGTTAACCTTTTGTTTGCGAATATATTTTGCTGTTATATATCAATATATGCGTTCCAAATAAATTTTATTGAGTTTCAAATTAAATTTATTTGCTCAAAAATATATAATATTTAAAAATGTGTGTTCCAAATATATTTTTTCTTTCGATTCACATATATTAGAAAGCAAAAAAGGAGTTTTTGCCCCGTATAGCAAATGATATCTACCCTCCACTCTAAGGCGGGGGAATAAAAAGTGTACCAATCCATAACCATTGGTATACCTAACAGTATCATATACGGTGCGATAGGTAATGAATAGAATAAAACATAAATGTATCATGTTATAATCCCGAAAACAAAAAATTCTGACATCGGCGATTCAAACCCAGAATCATCATACTGCTCCCCTCACCGAGTAAATGCGATACACATTATACTATCAATGGGTTAGTTGCAACAACAAACGACGTGAGATTATCTAACAAGTGTAGCTGTGAGCCGTTCCGTATGCAAAGCGCCATCGAGTCTCATGCGGCAGTCAGTTCAGACCCATTTGCCGTCCCTCTTGTTGCAGGGTAACGTGGCAGTTTGACGCAGTAATGTTTATCACCTAATTTCTATGCATACTAATAATGTTTCCTTTCGTTATCCTTGTTGCTAGAGCACGTGTGTGAGAGTCTCTGCATCTCTGCGTCTCCATGTCTCTGAGTGCGAGTACTCGTATGTGTCCATTCAACCTCATCTGATGCATTTTCGAAAATGAGTTCTTTTGCTCCAATCGAAAAGACTCTCGGTATCGGGGAGACTTTGTTATCGTTGTTGCCGCTACTGCTGTGTGGCTGGAAACTGCTTCGGTTACACGGACTATGAGTCAATAAGCCTTCTCTGGTGCCATCAAACTTCCGAGTGTTAATGGGACATAATGCTAAACGTTTTGCCGTCCGGCGAGTGTCGTGTCGTTTCCCAACTAGTTGGTGCAGCATGATGTCGATGTCACTTTTTTGTTGTTGCTTTTGTCTCACTCGCATCATTCTCTGGTGGTGAATCGCATTGAATTTAAATGATGTCAGTCATCTGTTCCTGTACCGAGTGTTTTTCCCAGAGTCCTGTGACTTGTGGATGTGTACCCATGACTCCTCATTTATCTGGATAGGGGCATGCATACCAAAGTGAGCTAACCCCTTCCTCATTGTGATCTAATGGGTATCGTGACGGTGCGATGCGATACGTGTTAATTTACATTGAAAAAGCAAGCAATTGGCTTTATCTATTTACAAATGTTAAAATAAACTGTTCCGTAATGGTCATAGACTCCATTACACACACATAGATGACATTGTGTCACACAGTGGATTCTAAATGTTATTTTGGAAATAATTGTGTAACAATTGAATGGTTGGGAAATTTCAAATGTTCTCTAGATGTCGCATACATTTTCAGCGTGATACTCTCATCGTCGTGTTACTCTCATCGTTCGAAACTACAGAATTATTTAAAAAACAAAATTTTTGGAACCACTATGCGACATCGCCGTATACATGCGAGTACCGGAAATCCTCTATTGTCGCTACGTCCTGTCATGGAAATGAACGAGCACTGCTATGGGTGATGGCTCATTAACATTTTTTGTCTTTAGTTCTGGGACGAAAGTGGACAGATGGGATTATTTTTACACAGGAAATTAAGTTCGATGGCACTTGTTGTAATTGCCGTTGATTAAGTCCACATTTTTGGGTTTGGGAAGGCAATTCGTCGGTAAAACGATTTAAGGTTAAACAAATACACTGCAAAAATGGTAGTTACCTTTTGGTTTTCATTATTCATGACCCAGGAGAGCACTTCAATTCCGCCAGGAATTCTACGGAATTTTGAATATATTTTTGGCTTTATAACATACCATACTACCACTTGTACTATAAATTTAAGGAAACTTCTTATCATACCGTTTGAAATGTTACTCAGATAAAATAATGTTCGAATTATACATACACACAATTTACAAGTACAAAATCATATCAATTTTGGTACTTTGTGAACAGATTTGGTGATGCTCTACTTGATGAAATGTGGTACAGAACACTTTCTTGCATCATATACTATTAAAATTTGTCAAAATCGTTCATACAGCCACGTTCGTTCATTTGACATTTACGCAGTATAGATGCAACAATTTGTATCAAATTTTTACGAAATTTAATACAGGACAGTTGTTTAAGCCGATTACACTGTTCAACAGAGAAAAAGTACTCGACAGTATGGGTTCGGTCTACTATCATATACTCGGTTTGGCGAAATTGGTGACCAACTTTTTTAATGGACCTCAGTGAGCTCCTCGCAAAAAGTGTCATCAGCTTTTGTCCAACAACTAATTCAGACTTGTTGATACCGCATAACTATATTTGGCAATAATGTAGCTAAGAATATGCTGAACAAAGTTTTTAACATCTTATGCGAAAAAAACTTTTTTCAGCATAAATTAAAGGGAGTAGTAATTTTTCTCTAACAATATTTGGCAAAATTGTAGCAAAGGTAAATCTAAACAAGGTAAATCTAAACAACAATCAGAACGCTTATAGGCACCCTAAATAGTTCAAAAAATACCACATTGTACCTCAAAAAGTTAGTATTTCACTATTATGAAACAAACATATTTTTTTGGTGTAGGATATGTTCACCAACTTTATAGAAAATATTAAGGTCAATATTTTTGTGGAAAATATGAACCCTCTAGCTCCCCCACAAAACTGTAATGTGTAGCCCCATTTTAACAAATAGTAAAAAACACCTCTTAAAATGGGGAGGGCGGGGATGCAATGTTCTACAGATATGTTGCCCATACAATTTTACTTTATGTGTCACCAAAGCCCAAAACTTAACACAAAAACCAAAAAACGGTCAAAATCCAGCCAAAACCCCTCTTTACTGGTATCGTTATTGCTTCGAACACCAGGTCGTATGACTAACATCGATGCAGATTTTGAGATAGTCCCCAAATATAATGGGTGGGCCAATAAATTTTTTAATTTGAACTACCGATTACTTTGACTTGTGATTTGAGCCCTTTGGATTATTTTCTGTGGGGAGCCATTAAGGATAAATGTTACTCAGAGCATCCAGGGACAATTTGAAGCGTTGTAACTTGAAATCGAAGTTACCATTGAAGATATTCGACCCGAAACAATCGAAAATGTACAGAAAAATTGGGTTGATCGGATGAGGTACTGCTGAGCCAGTAGGGTTAGTCATACGAATGATATTGTGGTTCAGTTTTAAATGACAAAGTGCAAAATTTCTAATAAAACAAGAAATATGAAAAAATTATCAGTACTATTTTATAGCCGATTCAAATTTGAAATTGTAAATGCCCCAACCGTGCCTGAGGCCATCCCTAATATTCTTAATTTCCGAACCAGTCGTGGGAGTCATATGAATGATATTGTTTTCCATTATTAAATGACAAATTTTAACAATTCCAATAAAACCAGACATTTGAAAAAATTACCAGTCCTTTTTTATAGCCGATTAAATTTTAAATTTTAAATTGCAGACATTTTAATTGGAACGTTTGACATTTTTAGCATAAACGTTTTGACGTACGACCATCATTTGTGTTGTTTACAGTGACCAAATTGAAAAAATCAATTTGGCAAAAAATGGTATTAATCACGACAAGTGTGCATCGATGAAGTTAAATCTTTGTATGGCGATGAAGCAACATCCTATAGCACTGTGAAAAACTGGTTTAATGAATTCAATCGTGGCCGACGCTCGCTCAAAGACGATGGTCGTCCAAAAACGGCCGTTGTGCCAGAGAACATTGATGCCGTGCGTGAACTGATAATGCAAGATCATCACGTGACATACCGTGAGATAGAGGCATTCTTGGGCATTTCTTCCACCAACATACATTCGATATTGCATGAACACCTGGCCGTAAAAAAAGTTTGTTCTCGTTGGATACGGCACAATTTGACAATCGCTCAAAAAAGGCTCGTGTCGATTGGTGCAAAGAAATTTTGAAAAAATACGATCGCGGTGCTTCAAAAGACGTTTATAAGATCGTCGTGATGCATCTTGGATCTATGCGTATGAGCCCGAAACAATACAGCAATCGACCGTGTGGGTCTTCGAAGACGAGCCAAATCCAACGAAAGTTGTTCGTGGAAGAAGCACTTCGAAGCAAATGGCCGCCTCTTTCTTCGGCAAAATAGGTCATGTGGCGACTGTTCCGCTTGAGCAACGTAGGACTGTCAATTCTGAGTGGTACACCACAATTTGTTTGCCTGAAGACTTCGGAGAAATTCGAAAAACGAACAAGAGAAGACGAATCATTGTGCACCATGACAATGCGAGCTCTCACACATCGGCTCAAACCAGTGCCTTTTTGACCTGCCAAAACGTCGAATTGATGGGTCATCCGCCGTACATCTCTGATTTGACACCCAATGACTTCTTCTTATTCACTCACACCAAGAAAAAACGGCTTGGTTAACGTTTTTCGACGCATGAAGCAGCTGTTGAAGCGTTCATAAACCATGTTTTGGAGGTGAATTTTCAACACACTGTTACGTACCAAAATTACACGCCGAAGGAGTGGAAATTAGGTCCGTCCGTCCGTCTGTCTGTCTGTATGTCTTTCTGGCGGCAGTAATGGGTAATATTTTTCTCCTTCTCATGCTAAGTTCGAAAATGGATCATATTGGTCCACTCCTTCCCCACGAAGGGTCAAAATTTAGTGAAATAATGATTCTTTAATAACTTCTAAAATTCTTACTCGAATCTTTTAAATTCCACACGAGAAAAATGGGCGAAGGTGTCACGAAAATGTTGGTACCTTTCACAAAAATGCACCACTTAGCACCAAAAGTTAACTGCTTGCAGTTTTGTGCAGTAATGCTTTTATAGTACCTACAGTCCAGAGTAAAGTGGGAGTTATTACCCCCTTTTGGTACCTCCCATACAAACGGACATTTTGAACAAAAAGGTAACTATTTATAACTTAATTCCAGTCAATACAAATACTTACAATTGTTTACAATGTAATACCTTTACAACCCAGCAAAAAAATAAAAGAAGTACTTCCTAAATAATAACATTATAAGTACTTCCAAATCATAAGTATGAACATTTTTTCTGCATTTAATGAAGTTCTTTTAAATAATAACCAAAATGTAATTTCGGAATATAAATTATTAACCCTAGAATGCATAATTTCAAAACGATTGGATGTAAAATAAAGCTTCTGAAGTGATAAAAGTCCAGATCGGAATGAACATTTATATGAGGGCTATGAAAGATATGTAAAATACTGCTTCTATGGTGCTAAAGGGCAAAATCGCAAGAAATATATATTTATATGGCGGCTATATCAGAATTAGTGAATGGTTCTGGCTAGTCGACTTTCGACTTTTTCAGTCGTCTAGGTCGATTTATCGAACCTAAAAGTCGACTTTTTTATAGTCGATCAAAATAACATAAAATTATAATATAACAAATTGTGGAATTGTGCTATGTACATTGGATTGCGATGAAAACTGAATTTATTAATAACACTTTATCCTTTCCAAAAATGTTGATATATCGTCACCAGAAATGCGTAACCCTCAAAAAATTAAAATTAGTTTTTGTCCAAAAATCACGATTTTATTGAAGAAAAAAGAAGAAAGAAAAAAAGACGGAACATCAAGTGCTCGTTTTTGATAAAGCACAAAAGGCGTAACCCACATTGTATTAAACAAAACGTACTATATTCATCTATTTAACCTTCGAAGTTGTTCTCTTGTTGCTGTTTTGATTTTTGTCAATCGTGTTTGACAGCTATTTTAGATGCAAAATTCTATTCTGTATTTAAATTTGGCCTTTATCTGAATGGTATCCACTTTTTTATTAAATTTCGCAGTGTACATGATTCTATAAACTAATCTTTGCCAAATTTAATAATGATCTGAAGTAAAACATGAAAACACATTTTTCGGAAGGAACACATCCTTGCGACTATGTGGGGCTATATGTAAATTTAAACCGATATTGTTCACACAGATATTAACTGTAAAAATAAGATACTCTTTAGCAAATTTCATGAATATTGAAAGGAAATTATATCTTCTATAGAGGGAATAAGCTAAATCGAAGGAACATTCATATATGTTAAGATATCTGGTTCTAAACAGATATTCAAATAGTTGAGAGATTTTTGATCGTTCGCCGTAGACGAAAGAAAATAAGTTACAGAAACAGGCCCTATATCTAAATACGGATTGTCTTTCAATTTTTATACGAATTGTCTTGTCTCAAAATAAAGATATGTGCAAAATTTCATTGAGATCCGACTATATTTGTGACCAGCACATTGATTACAAGAATGCATGCCCAGACTGACATAGCTAAATCGGTTCAGAAAGTGATTCTAAGTCGATAGGTATAATAAACGATGGTTCTATATATCTCTTCTCATTTTGGGTGTTAGAAACAAATGCATAAAATTATAATAAATTGTGCCACAGTGTGATGTAGGTTATAATTAAATAATTTTAAAAGAAATTATGGTAATTAAATATACCCTACCATACTTTCTGTACCACACTGTGGTACTTTACTACTTTCTGAACCGGGGCTACGGAAAATACATAGCGCCGCACAAATGTGCTATGTATTACAGTGTAAAATAAAAATACTTTTTTATTGGTGAGAATGTTGATCATTTGCGAAAATGTTACTAGAAGTTACACTATGGGGTCATTCGGTCACACTTTTCAAGAGCCAGCTACATCATACAGATTACAAACATCTTCAAATGTCCTAAACTTACTTACATATATATGATCGTTTATCTCTTTGGCCAATAGTATATTATTTATACGTTCCCTTCCCTATATCAACATTTGTATTCCTTTTAAATTATGAGATCTCTGGACCCAAAGATGTTAATAAGAACGACATACATCCATCAAATAAATACAACACCAAAAAAGCAAATCTTACAGTGCTTTAAAAGGAGTTGTGCAAAAGTGGTGACAAAGAAGAACTTCCCCGGCGCGACAACCCCTTGTTAAATTCATTGGTGAAAATCCAAATTAGAACAACTTCCGGATCATAAGTTGGGGATTTTTATTGCTTCTTTGGATGCTCTTTTTTTGCTGGGAATGCCTATAGTCCCGTGAAAAATGAGCGTTATTGCCACGCCCCTTTTGGTACCTCCAATAAAAATGGACCATTTTGCTCAAAAACTTTACGGCTTTCAACTTTGATTCCTGCACATACAAACACTTGAAATATTGTACAGTGTAGTGTTTTTATAGTACCCACATATGTATAAAAATATGTTAAAAATTGACTTTATTGCCACGCTTCCTTTGGAACCTCCCAAACAAAATTGAAAAAAAAAAATATGAAAACAATTTTTTTTAAAAATCCTTATTTTTACAATATTGGTCATAAATAACTTTTTGCAAATAGGCATTGTTTTCTTTGTTAGGATGCTAGCTTAAAAAAAGGGAACAAACACAATTTTTTCTATTTTTTATGGATTTTTTCGTGCCAACAAAAAACGATTAAAAAAAATAAATATTTGTCTAATTGTTTTAACGACAGTTACTAAACTTCCGTTTCTGCGCGACAGTTTTGTTTTCAGCATTTCTAGCCCTCATAATGTCCTTTAATTCATCTTCATCGAGCTTATACCTTACTATGTAATATATCAAAATTGATCAATTTCTATTTGCTTTAACATGAGACTTTTTTTTGGGCTTTACTTTTCATTTTTATTTTGCAGTTCTCAGTTTGACTGCTCGAACACACATGACTCACACTTCCGAATCGTATATTCCGAATCTATATACTTGTACATGTAAGTATTTGGTTGTTGGTACTGGAAATATGTGAACGAAATCAACCTAAAACAAGTAAGAACATTTCAGACGAGGGCTTGACATTTTTGCACTAAACGGTAGACAGTTCAACGGCATTAGACTGAAATGGAAACATATTATCACTTACAAAATTTGCGGTCCACTTTCGAGAGTATTTAAAAATGCAATGTCTCTTTCAACATGCTAAGTCTATTTAGCATACATTTGAATGAAGATATTGATATGTAGACAAATGCAGCATTTAAGTGATGTTATTGAAGTACCCTTTTCAGTTCGAACACATAATGTCAGAAATAATTTAAAATTTTTCTGTTTGTCACAATATTATTGTAAAATGACAAATGACAAATTGGATTTGATGTAACTTAACCACTTTAATCCTCTGTAACTTATGTTGAACTCATCTCATGTTTCTGACTCTCCACAGACAGAATACTTTGTAGGTATTTGGCAAATGGAATGTGTCGGCTTTGTTGAATTTGTATACATATTTTGTTGGCATTACACCATTAAAAGTGTTATGGAAAATATATTCAAGTACCTAAAAAATATATAAATGTTTAACCAATCTGACTCCTATAGCATAACGCAAAAGTCGGTATGAGAGGCTAAATCAGAAACAGTTAGCGGAAATTTCAGACTCATAACAAGAATTGTTGACAAACATTTTATTATTAAAAATTTTTTTCTGGTATATAAAATGGTCATATCTATCTCAGTGTGGATCTGCCTCAGATTTGATTTATGTATGTATTTCATAGTGATAGAATCAGGTTGTCTAACATTTTTTACGATTTTTTGTGTTCCGAAACAGCTTTTTCCCAGCAAGATAGATTTTTCCAACTTTGGCGTCATTGCGCTTAAGCCACTTACGTAATTACTACATGAGTTCGGATAATTTTCACAGTCGGCTTGCAATTGAGAACAACATACAAAGAAAAAATCAAATTTAAAAAAGTAAAAGCGTTAAGTTCGGTCATGCCGAATCTTACATACCCTCCACCATGGATCGCATTCATTTTTAGTACTGGAAAAATCTTTGGATATGGAGAAAATCATGAAACGATCCTTTTTGTTTGAGTAAATTATTAAAAAACGAACGCTGCAATTTTTAGGCCGCAGATTCTTTAGCCAAACTCTTCATCTAAAAATGTGGTATTTATGGCTTAAAATATCATCTACACGGGGAGTACAACAAAATAACATTTTATTTGTATTCATTTTATTGAGATGAATTCTTGCCAAAATAGGATATAAACTGCAAAGTTTAGTCAAATTTTTTAGAAAATGTTGTGTTTATGGCTTTAATAAGACTTTTGAGAGCGACATCTATCGGTGGACTATAACAAAATATAAATTGATTTAAAAAATGTTTAATACAATGAATTCTTGTCTAAATTAAATACAAACTGCAAAGATTCTGTGAAAAGCATATAAAATAGGGTATTTATGGCTTTAATACGTATATTGTGGAGCGACCTCTATTGGGTGACTGTAACAAAATATAAACCGATTTGTAAAATTTTTCTTGTAATGAATTCTTGTCAAAAAATACAAACTACAAAGTTTCTGCTCAATTGCTTTAAAAGTGTGGTATACATGGCTCAAAAACCGTATTTTGGAGCGACCTCTATAGGAGAGCTATATCAAAAGATTGACTCATATGGACCATTTCCAATCCCAAACAACCAGCAAGAAATATTTCGGCGGACTGTAGCGTGATTGAATAGACGGACGGACAAACGGACGATTAAGAATATATTTACTTTATGGGGTCTCAGATCAATATTTAGAGGTGTTACAAACGGAGTGACAAAATGAATATACCCGCCATCCTATAGTGGAGGGTATACAAATTATTGATTGTTTGATTCAACTAAAAAATGTATTGATCACTGTTTAGGGATTAAACATAGTTTTTCTCTTTTTGTGCCTTTCGAAATTAGAATTCGTGATGATTAGATTTCAAATTTTTAAATTTTTGTATCTTTATTCACAGTATTTATGATAACTTATAGCTAAATATTAAATATTAAATTTAGAGCAATTCAATTCAAATTAATTCATAAATTAATGGGTAAATGGTATGTACAGGTGTGAGAGTGTGAAAAATGTGTGGTTTTAAAAGTTAACACTGTAATTTGTTCTTTTGTTGAGTTTAATGTATTTAAATGTAAGAGTAATGTGAGTTAGTTAATTTAAGTTTCCACTTTTATTATTTGTTCAATGTTGGTGTCGGGTCTCTTTAACAGGGTCTTCTTTACAAGGGTCACTTTGTTATCTATAAAAAAACACTTTAAAATTACACCGATTTTATTCTAATTACACTATGATTTAATCACTCAATCACGGGGGAGAATGGTCACGGTTTTCAGTTTGAATGTTGCGAAAGAACTGACTTCAGCTGCTTGCAGTCCATTAGATGTAAGCTTAGCTCAAACACATCGACCGCAAGCAGCGAACAAACAAACGACGACACAAGAAGGAAAGGATAATACCTTATGTAGGCGTCATTGGAATGTGCGTACATTAGTGGAATGGAATGCACTCATTTACACTCACACAAACGCACGCACATCGTTGCTCATAAAAATAGCAGCGTTTTGTTAAACGATTGAGGCAATCTCTAAACATTCTCCCCCCCCCCGTGATTTTGTGTTACAATTCATACCTGGGTCTATTCGTTGTTAGAAAGGGCATTGCTGACGGGTCCCGCAAAGACGTAGCCCAAGGACGTTTGGAACGCGCTGACCGCTCCCAGGCATGTGGCACGCACCTCTCTTCTTCGTAGATAGGCATAGGCGTCGCCCCCAATCTCTACTTCCACTGGATCGTTTCCCCTAGGGTCCACATCGGCCAGAGTGGCCCGTCTGAATTCGGTGGTCGGATCTTCAAGAATAGAGTTCGAATAGGGTAACCGTGGCAGCTCACTGGTGACAAGCGCAGTCGTCCTGATTATCGTGGAGGGACGGTCATGATACGGCTTAATCGTAATTTTTGTAAGGGTATGCCCTTGCCGTTGCCTTGTGGCCAAACCCAATCTGCCGACTGTGGTGGCCGCTATCCTTGATATGGTGGTGGCTTGGCACAGGAGGGCTCGTACCACTTTGAACTCCTCCTGAACAACAATCCTGATGGTGGCCGTGGGTATGAAGACGCTGGCCCTTCTAAGGACGGACTCCGTTGGCGCGACCCTGCCCAGCTGGTCCTCGAGTTGCGGGGCTCCATGCAACATGGTGTGATGCCGGTTGTCACACTCACGACAAGCCGTAAGGGCCGGGCAGTCAGGCGCCAGGTGACTTCGGGCCAAACAATTGCGGCAATAGCCCCGTCTCTCTACGGTCTCGTACCGCTGATAAGCGGTGAGTCGGCGGAAAGAAGGGCACGTCCTTATGGCGTGGTCGGCCTGGCACAGACCGCAGGAGTATTGCCAGGTCGAGGGGCGATGGCGAGGATCCGTACTCCGACTCCGATTGGAGGCTCTTCTCTGCTGGCTTGATGGGTCCCGATTATGCTGGTTGGGTCGTCTGTCCGAGGGTTGGCGTATCGGGGATAGAGCTGGGCTGGGTATATATTCAGCCATATCTAGAATGGAAGAGTCGTGAGTACCAAGACCTTTTACATAGAAATAAGTTGTTAGTAAATAGGTGGTTAGTGAGTAAGTTGTTAGTCAGTTGGAAAATAACCTGACGATTTTCGTAATCGGTCGACTAATTAATCCGTTAGCTGTCCGAATATCCACGACCCTAATGTTTTGATCTGATCCTAGGTAAGTTCTTTCTATACGGCCTAATTTCCACTCAGTCGGGGCCAATCTCTCATCTTTAATTACAATCAAATCATCCTCTTTCAAATTTTCTGTTTGATACTTCCACTTATATCGACGATGTAGCTCATTCAAATACTCAGTTTTCCATCTTTGGCAAAAATATTGAGAAATAATTTTTAATCGCTTCCATCTATTGGCAAGGGTGATGTTTCCGTCTGAAACATCTGGTTCTGCTGGGGTCAAAATGGAGGTACCTATCAGAAAATGTGCTGGGGTAAGAGGATTTAAGTCGGAAGGGTCATCGCTGGCCGGACTTAGGGGTCGAGAGTTAAGACAGGCTTCAATTCGCGCTAAAATGGTCGAGAATTCTTCAAAGGTAAAATTCATTTGCGGTATAAACTTTCGTAGATGTGTTTTGAATGATTTAACTCCCGCCTACCATAATCCTCCCATATGAGGGGCACCGGGAGGAATAAAACTCCATTCTAAATTTTGATAAACATTGTTCTGGGTGGCGTCCTTTTGCAGATTATTCATAAACTCTAGCCTATCTTTTTTTATTAATTCTGCTGCTCCTACAAAATTAGTCCCATTATCTGAGTAGATCTTGGCTGGACTTCCTCGTCGCCCAATAAAGCGAGATAAAGCAGCTAAAAAGGATTGAGTTGACAGATCACTAGTGGGTTCTAAGTGAATGGCTTTTGTGGAAAAGCAAACGAAAACGCAAACATAACCCTTTGTTATTAAACAAGCTCTTCCTGTAAAATTCTTTATGTTGAAGGGTCCTGCAAAATCTACTCCTGTATTGGTAAAAGGTCGAGTCAGCATAGTTCGCTGGGGCGGAAGTGAGGCCATAACTTGCGTTTGAGTTTGGTGTTTATACAAAACACAAGTTCGACAATTATGAATTACCTTCTTGATTAAGGGTTTCAATTTAAATATCCAAAATTCAGACCTGATTACTCGAGTCATGAGTTGATTTCCGCCATGCATCGTAATTTTGTGAACAAATTCTACTAACAAAAGGGCTAATCTCGATTCGTATGGGATAAGAATGGGATGGCGCTCGTTATATGTAAGTGCTGGGGACTGAACAAGGCGGCCATTTGCCCTAATGATTCCTTTTGAATCAATGAATGGATTGAGAGATAAAAGACTGCTACTCGGTGAGAGTCTTTTCTTTTGGGTTAACGCTAAATACTCCTCTGTGAAATAATGTTTTTGTGTTAAAACAATAAGACGATCTTTGATATCTTGGATTTCACCGTGGGTGATTTCTGCTGAAGAAATTCTAAGTCGGGTCCGATTGACGCCGGTATTTCGCCAAAAACGAATCGCAAATGCTAAGACTTTGTATGCCCTAGATAGAGAAGAAAATCTATCCAAAGGATCTTCAACTGTTGTGGTCGCGAAAACTTTAACTGCCTTTGCTTCTAACTCTGTGTCGCTCAGAATGTCGTGTCTAGGCCATCGGTCTTTTGGAAACTTCAGCCACTGGGGTCCAGTCCACCACAAATGATGTGACTGCAAATCATTTGGCGAACATCCTCGACTGGCTACATCAGCTGGGTTGCTTTCTGAATCTATGTGCTTCCAATTTTCGTTGCCTACATTATCTAAAATATCTGAAATTCTATTTCCTACAAAGGCACTCCATGAACACGGTGGTTTTTTGAGCCATGCTAGCACGATCGTTGAGTCGGTCCAAAAGTGAGTTGAAATATTTTCAATTTGTAAGTTGGGAACCACCGCTGTGGTTAATTTTGCTAAGAGAACGGCTCCGCATAATTCTAATCTAGGCAGAGATATTTTTTTGATGGGTGCTACTCGAGTTTTCGCTGCCAAAAGAAACGTGTCGACTGTTTGATCTAAATGTTCTACTCTAACATAAAGAGTCGCGGCGTAAGCGCTTTCTGAAGCGTCACAAAAACCATGTACTTCAATTTTGCTTGAGGGTTTGAATCTGATCCACCTAGGTACTGAAACTGAATCTATTGAGGGACAATTTTTAATGAAATTCTTCCAATTCATTCGAGTTATGGGCTTCAACGCGTCGTCCCAATCTACTTTATCCAGCCAGACTTGCTGCATGATAAGTTTCGCTACGATGATTACTGGAGCCAGCCATCCACATGGGTCGAAAAATTTGGCAATTGTTGAAAGGACTTCTCGTTTGGTGCATAATTCCCGTTCTTCCGTGGGTGGTGATGTGAACGTAAAGTTATCAGCCGAAATGTTCCATCGGATACCTAGAGTCTTCGTTGAAGTTCCTTCCGAAATATCCAACCAATTGACCGGCAAGAGTGAGTCAGGTGGCAGATCGCGAAGTAGATTGGGGTCGTTTGAGCTCCATTTTCTCAATTCAAAACCTGCTGAGTCCATGGCTGCTACTAATTCTTTCATAGACTTAAGGGATTCTTCTACAGTGTGACCTCCAGCTAAAACGTCGTCGACATATAAATTTTGTTTTATAATTTCCGAACCTAATGGGTATGTTTCTTTAACATCTTCTGCCAATTGAATTAGGGTCCTAAGAGCGAGAAATGGTGCGCAATTAATTCCGAAAGTGACTGTCGAAAGTTCAAAGTCTTCAACTGGGTCATTTGCTGATTTTCTAAAAAGAATTCTTTGAAATGGGGCCTGACTTGGGTCGATTTGTATTTGACGATACATTTTGGTAACGTCCGCGTTGAATACATATCTAAAAAACCTCCATTTTAAAATCTGCAATACTAAATCCTGTTGAAGAATTGGCCCTGGATGTAAAATGTCATTAAGACTTTTCCTATTTGATGTGGGACTTGACGCATTGAAAACTACCCTAAGTTTAGTAGTAACCCTATCTGGTTTAATAACTGCATGATGCGGCAAATAGTAGTGAGGGGTCTTCTCGATTTCCTGGGGTCTCAGTTTCCGCATGTGTCCAAGTTCCAAATATTCCATTATCGTTGCGTCGTATTGAGATTTGATTTCGGGCGTTTTTTGCAACTTTCTTTCCATTCGATAGAATTGCGCCATTGCGATATTTCGAGATGCTCCAAGTTCAGCACAAGATTTGAACGGCATCGTGACAATATATCGTCCATCTTCATTTCTTCGCGTTGTATTTTTGAAGTTTGTTTCGCAAAAGGTGTCTTCTGCTGACCTCAAAACTTTTTTTGGGGTCTCCTCCACCTCCCAAAAACGTGTGAGAATTTTCTCTATCGAAACTGTATTGTAAAGTGAAATTTTCCTATCATTTGTGTTTGATTTTTCAAGAGGTCCGCCCACTATCCAGCCAAAAACGGTGCTTTGCGCTAGTAAAGATCCTATAGATTTCATTGGAGCTCCTACTGTGTAAATTAAGGGTCCTATGTCTAAACCTATCAGAAGATCTATGGGTCGGCTTTCGTAAAAACGAGGATCTGCTAACTCGAGTTGGGTTGTTTCTCTATGTTGATTTTTATCTAGGGTGCGCGACGGCAAATTAGAAGGAAGGGACTTCAAAACGGGTGCCCAAACTTCTAATTCAAAACTAGGGTTTGTACGAGAACAAAGGTTAAAAAGACAAGCTTTTGTTGAAGTTTCTGAAACGGTTTCACTTAAACCGGTAACATGAACAAGATTCTTCCTAGTTGGAAGCTTCAATTGGTTTGTAATCTTCTCTGAAATAAATGTTGATTGAGATCCAGGGTCGATAATCGCTCGTGCGTCATATCGCTGCCCTCTAGATTCAATTTGAACAATCGCTGTGAAGAGTAGTGTTTCTTTCGATTGCTGCTGGCTAAGTTGTGAATTTTCCTTGAGAGTTAGAGTCGTGATACTAGGAGTTTGAAAACTAGGTGTGGACTGTAAACTAGGAGTGGATTGTACTAGGGTGGTTAGAGCTGCCGCACTGGTACTAGGTCGTACGTCATCTCTAACCGGTTGTGAATTTGTAGGTCGGGCCTCGTTACCCTTATGCAATAAAGTGTGATGTCTTTGATTACATTCCCTACACGTGAAACGACTCTTACAATCTCTTACAACATGATCCGAAGTGATGCAGTTGTAACAAAGATTGTGGAGTTTGACTACGTGAATGCGATCATTCACGTTTTTCTCAAGGAATTGTGGACAATTTCGTAACAAATGGTTTGCCTTGCAAATTTGGCAACTCGGTCCATTTGTACGACTACTAGGTTGCGTAGATGTGCTAAATCTGTTGCTATTGTTGAATCTTCTTTGCGAACTTTGAGTCTGTTGCGCAACATTAGTTTGAAATGACTTAACCCTATTTTCCTTCCTACTATAATCGGGTCTAGGCTGATTATTTTTGGAGAAATGGGGCTTAATATTTCCTACAGATTCTAAAGTTTTGAACTTGTGTGTCAAAAATTCATTCAAATCTTTCCAAGACGGTAGTATGGAACAGTCTTCCAAACCGTTTTCAAATTCTTCTAAGAAATTTCTCGGCAGTTTCGTAGAAGTAAGGTAAACTAAAATTGGGTCCCACCCCTTTACATCTACCTTGAGTGTTTCTAGTGTCTGAACGCAACCATCAATAGTGCGTTGAAGTTTTTGGATCGAGGATCCTGAATCTGCCGAAACTTGTGGTAAACTAAGTAGAGTCTTTAGCTGTTCATTAACTTGCATTCGTTTATTCTCGTATCTGTTTTCCATGCTAGATCAAAACCTTCATTTGTTAGTGGTACGTTACTAATAATTTCCCGTGCCTCCCCCGCGGTTTTTTGTTTTAGATGAAAAAGTTTTTCTACTTTACTGAGTCTAGAATTATTTCTGTACAAGGCCGAAAACAAATCCCGAAAAGTAGGCCAAGCGCTGTATCCTCCATGAAATGTGTCGGTGTCGCATGGTGGTAAACGTAACGATAGATGGTTGTTTGGCTCAACTGTTTCCTTCTTTCGGGTCTCCGATTCACGTTCGAATTTTTCCTGCTGCCTTTCGTCGGTTAGTGCTAAAATTTCTCCATTTACTGCGCTTAAACATCGTTTGTATGTCTCTAATGCCTCTTTATAATGGGTCCTCAACTTTGATTTATCGATTGGGGCCTCATCTTTTTCGGGAACACGGTCTCTACAATCTAAATAGGCCCTTTTCACTTGATCCCAAACAGAGTTCAATTCTACACGTGTCACTTCTAATGAGTGAATATTATCATCGGTGCTAGTAGCAGAGTAACCACTCTCAAAGTCTATCAGGTCATTTACGCAATTTACAAATTTATCACGTAAAACTTTATCCATATTTCCTCCTTCTTAAATATTTTCTTTGTCAAATTTTAAACTGGCTAAAATTTCAAGAAACTTTTAAAATTGAGCTTTTCTTTTAACAATTTCTGTAAAAACTTACTTTGCCAATATTTGCAAAATAATTTCAGAAAAACGCTAAATATTTGTTGAATGGGGCCAATCTTTTACAGTCCGACTTTTTTTTCCACGAATAGATATAAATAATGGCAGTTTACTTTGAACTTGTGTCGTTTGTGCGAAAAGTAAGAAATTTTAGCGATAATAATTTTTATAGACCTGGGTCTTTTGGAAAAAAAATTATATAAATAAAAATTTGGACGAAAGTAATTCTTTGTCGGCTAGTGTACTCTCAAAAAAAATTATCAATCAACTCTTCTTTGACAAAACAAAAAAAAAAAAATAAAAAAAGCGTAGGAAAGTGATTTTTCTATCAGAAAAAATTCAATCAAATCAAAAAACAAATTTTGTAAGAAAGTGTTTTTTGCAAATTTATAACAAACAAAAAAAAAACAAACTTTGTAGGAACGTGTTTTTTCAAAAAAAAATACCAAATTTTGTAGGGAGGTGTTTCACTTAATAAATTTTTGATCAAATTTATTTTTCGTAGCAAAGTGTAATTTCCAAAAATTAGCACTTAATAAATTTCTGAGCAAATTTATTTTTCGTAGTAAAGTGTAATTTCCAAAAATTAGCACTTAATAAATTTTTCGAGCAAATTTATTTTTCGTAGCAAAGTGTAATTTCCAAAAATTAGCACTTAATAAATTTTCGAGTCAAATTTATTTTTCGTAGTAAAGTGTAATTTCCAAAAATTAGCACTTAATAAATTTTTGAGCAAATTTATTTTTCGTAGCAAAGTGTAATTTCCAAAAATTAGCACTTAATAAATTTCTGAGCAAATTTATTTTTCGTAGCAAAGTGTAATTTCCAAAAATTAGCACTTAATAAATTTTCGAGTCAAATTTATTTTTCGTAGTAAAGTGTAATTTCCAAAAATTAGCACTTAATAAATTTTTGTGCAAATTTATGTTTCGTAATAAAGTGTAATTTCCAAAAATTAGCACTTAATAAATTTCTAAGCAAATTTATTTTTCGTAGTAAAGTGTAATTTGCAAAAATAAAAATAAATTTCAATAAATGTAAATTATTGTGTTAGTTCTGTTTAGCTTTTGCCGAAATGTCCGTCCGATCCCATCAACCATCAAACCATATGTTCTTTCATTCCTTTCTTTACGGCTGAAATTATGTTTTCCTACTTCTCCCTTTTTTTCTATTTCACAAAAAAATCCAGTGGTACATTAACCTTTGGGTTCCCTAATCAAGGCAAGAAGTGAAAACGAATGAAAAGACAACGAGAAACCAACGAAAAAAAATCCGCTACCTATGGTGTTGTTGTTGTTTTAATGGGTACGAGGGGTCGAGTTGAAAGTGTCGGCACAGGAACTTTTTTATCAAATATATCAAGATTTTCGCGTTAAATCGGTTGGAAACTACAGTAATGCTGATTTGTAGCACAAACCACACATATTAATGGCAATAGAGATTAAAAAATCGTAAATTTTTTGACATTTTTCAAAAGGGTTTTTCTATTGAATCTAAAGCAATACGAGGGTCGTTCAAAAAGTTGGAACACGTATTTTCTAAAGCAAAAAAAATAAATTTATTTTTTCTTTTTAATTTATTGATTGGGATTGATTTTAGCGTCTCCAAAGCATCAGCTAATATCATACGGTCGATTTCTCCCTCAGAAAATCACATATAAAGAAGGCAAAAAAAAATATTTTTTTTCTCTAAGTTGCAAACTTGATGTTTAAAGTACCCAAAAATCACGAAGTAATTTGTAGGGTTCTCAAGCCAGTCAGCGGATGAGTCGAGCCAATAAAAATCTTTCCTTTTTTTTTTTTCTTTTAAGCAGCTAATAATAATAGTAATAAGAATAAAAGTAAGCTTAATAAATATAACCGCGATTAAAGCAGCCGAAAAAATTCAAGAAATTTTCGCTCTTTTGTTTCGCAAGAAAGTTGTCCGTCCACGCGTTATTCAGCACAAAATTATCTGGAATTCTTGCTGAGGTTTTCGGAATAAGTCAATGGGTGTCCGTCCGCGCGTCCGAAATCTTAATAAACTTATCTTAATAATCGTATCTTAATACTCTTATCTTAATATTCTTATCTTAAAAATAACTTGATGGCATAAATCGACTCGACTAGCCGCTGGCTTTCAGAAAAATTCATCAGAATGCGTAATAAATTATTTGAACAAATTATCGAAGGGTTTTCAAAAAGGTTGGGTCGCTATTTTCCTAAAGTTTCGAAAACTAGAAAACAGTAAAGTCGCGCGTTGTTACCGAAAAAATCGTCAAAAAACTTTCATAGGTTAGAATGCATGTAGGTTATGCAATAGGTTAGTATATATGTAAAGGGTATATATGTGTAGCAATGTGTAGGTATGTAACTGCAAGCTAACTGCACTTATGTAAGTATGTATATCAAAGTATATAAGTGTATGTATATAAGTGCAAGCTAACTGCAGTTAAGTGTTCAGTTATTTTTTGTATATATGTAAAAGGCAAAAACCAAGCCAGCGTCGTACATAGGGCCAGACCCGCCAAAATCTCCTTCATATAGCAATATGGCGGAGTTCGAAAAAAAAATGGTTTTGGCACCCTATGTAACAACGCTACCTGCACAAATTTTGGGTACTCACTTTGATCCTGGGTTTTGTGTTACCGTTTTTTGTTGTTGTTGATGGCGTGGGTCGCTGGCTCCTTCTTCCTTCAAGGGTTATTTGTTGTAGTGTCCTCGTGTCTGGGTCTTTCGGTTGTTTTTGTTTGTTTTAAATGTCTTTTGAGTTTTTATTTCACGGCGCGCCGATATTTTATTTAATTTTTGTAATTGACTGGAAATATTTAAATTAAAATCTTTGCACTTTGTCTTTTTTTTTTCACTTTTTTTTTTCAAAACACACTAATCACACTTTCACACTTTTTCCTCAGATTACGTTTTTTAACAATTTAAAAAAACACACTTTTAGATCCGGTTCGCATAGGACCAATGTTTAGGGATTAAACATAGTTTTTCTCTTTTTGTGCCTTTCGAAATTAGAATTCGTGATGATTAGATTTCAAATTTTTAAATTTTTGTATCTTTATTCACAGTATTTATGATAACTTATAGCTAAATATTAAATATTAAATTTAGAGCAATTCAATTCAAATTAATTCATAAATTAATGGGTAAATGGTATGTACAGGTGTGAGAGTGTGAAAAATGTGTGGTTTTAAAAGTTAACACTGTAATTTGTTCTTTTGTTGAGTTTAATGTATTTAAATGTAAGAGTAATGTGAGTTAGTTAATTTAAGTTTCCACTTTTATTATTTGTTCAATGTTGGTGTCGGGTCTCTTTAACAGGGTCTTCTTTACAAGGGTCACTTTGTTATCTATAAAAAAACACTTTAAAATTACACCGATTTTATTCTAATTACACTATGATTTAATCACTCAATCACGGGGGAGAATGGTCACGGTTTTCAGTTTGAATGTTGCGAAAGAACTGACTTCAGCTGCTTGCAGTCCATTAGATGTAAGCTTAGCTCAAACACATCGACCGCAAGCAGCGAACAAACAAACGACGACACAAGAAGGAAAGGATAATACCTTATGTAGGCGTCATTGGAATGTGCGTACATTAGTGGAATGGAATGCACTCATTTACACTCACACAAACGCACGCACATCGTTGCTCATAAAAATAGCAGCGTTTTGTTAAACGATTGAGGCAATCTCTAAACAATCACTATACTATCACTATACTAATTGGCTGCATTATTTTTCTTGGTTGAAAAGTGTAGACGTTTTCAATTAAATAGTATATTTATAGAATAAAAAATTATAATATGCAGCAAAAAAGCTTTTTTTGTGTAGATTAGTCCAGATTCACACAAAACAATTTTTTCCAAGCAAGTGTCAAAGTTTGGTGGGGGAGAGAGGCAGAGAGCTCTTTGCGCCTGACTCTCTGTCCTACAAAATTTGACACTTGCTAGGAAAAAATTGTCTTGTGTGAATCTGGACTTATGACACACTATTTTAAACCAAAAATTCTTTATGGCAACATTCTTTTAATTGTTTTCTCTAAAATTCCAATTTGCTTCGAAGGTACCTTTATTATTTGGACCATATATTTTGAAGTATAAGCCCGAATAGAGTGATACCCTTTAAATTAAAGGAAAATGTAAATACCACAATTGCTGGAAATATCGTTTTAATGTACAATGAACCAAGAAAGTTTACGTACACACAGTATTCCCGAAAAAAAGAATGCGAACTAACTTTTATGAAGAAAAAATTGTTTAAATTTCTAAATAGGTAATGTTTAAACATATATTGAGGAAGACAGAATTGGCCTTTCATAGATTTGTTACTTAAAATTGTAAAAGAGAATTAAAAAACTTTGAAAATATGCTAAAATGTAAGTCAAAAAAGTTTAGGTACACTTAACCTTTCAGTGTTTTTTGGGAGTGTATTTAAATGAATTTGCTTTTATAAATTATTCGTTCTAAAGGGTTTCCGACAAGTGGTGTTATTTTGGTATTCAAAGAAAAATTTAATTTTTTGTGATAAATGATCGGATGTTTATTTCCTAATAAAGAGGAAGGTATGCCGTTAATAATGAAAAACAAAATCAGCCAAATGGCCACCACGACCACGCTTACAGGACCATATCCTTTTCATGAAATTTTCCATAACCAAATCGCAAAGTGGCTGCCCTATGTCCTCGATAGCCTCACGAATTCTATATTTGAGGTCTTGAATCGACGCTGGGCTGTTGGCGTAGACCTTATCTTTCACGTGGCCCCAAGGTCGCAAGGTGTTAAATCACAAGATCTCGGTGGCCAATTGTGATCACCTCTTCGAGAGATAACACGGTCCAGAAACTGTTCACGTAACAGAACAATGGTTTCGTTGCTTGTGTGGCACGTAGCGCCGTCTTGTTGAAAGTAAACGTTGTCAAGATCAATACCATCCAACTCCGACCATAAAAAATCATTAATCATCTCTCGATAGCGCAATCCATTCACCGTAACTGTTGATCCAACCTCATTTTCGAAAAGGTAATGTCCAATGACCCCGCCGGACCATAAACCGCACCTAACAGTCACACGTTGATGATGGAGAGGCTTCTCAACAATAACTCTTGGGTTTTCCGAGCCCCAGATGCGACAATTTTGCTTGTTGACATAGCCACCGAGGTGGATATGGGCCTCATCAGTCAAGATGATTTTGTATCGATCGTATCGTTTTTTTGTTCGATCGTTTTTTGATCATTTTGTATCGTTCCATTTTTAGTAATGGCGTAGCTTATACTTGTCAAATGTCAAAGAATAATAGCTTCAAAAGTGACAGCTGTCGAAATGCTGGGTGATTCAAAATAACACCTCTTGTTGGAAAACCTTGTATTACATTTAACATTGCAATGCAGATAAGAATGGGTTATCTGTCAATTTTCGTAAAAACACGTCCAATGGGTCACATTCGAGAAATACCAGTAGAATTGCGAAAATTAATGCTCAAATTGTATTTGGAAAATAAATCCTTGCGGAATCGGAAAGTCTATTGCCAGTGTGAAAACAATTATTTATTCATATGTGAACACTGGAAACATCAAAAAACCCCCGTTCGGGTAGACCGAAAATGCTTTAGCAGATTTATTGAATATGTACTTAAAAGCACAAGTAAAACTGTGCTTCCACAAAGCTGGGTACAATATATGAACGCCTCGTAAAATACCATTAATATTAAATATGAAAAAAAAGAGGCTGGACTGTGTTAGAAAGTACATAGACAATCCAATTTCGTTTGGAGATAATCTGAGATTTTTGGCCACGAGTAGAAATACAATGCCTTTGGATCGGATGAAGCCCAAAAAGTATGGAGAAAGCCTAACCCGAAAATGGTTAGGCTTTCTCCATGCTTCCTGCAGTCAAGCAATGAAAACGTGGGCCGATATGCGCCATTTTCAATATGAATCTTCCCTAGTCTAAAAAGCATAGTCTAAAAAATGCATGCATGTAGTATCTAATTTATTAAAGAATCAATATTTCATTTTGACCCTTGTGAGGGACTAACTCGACGGGGTGGAACAACATGGTCCTTCTTTGATCATAGCCTGACATAGAAAAAAAATATTGACACATACCAAATTGGAAGTTAATAGGTTACTTCTGTCGAATGTTATCGTGCGCACCAAGCGGACGGATATTGCTCAAATTACTTAAAATGGCCCAATCCACTCACCTTAGAGAGGAGGGTATATATCATTTGCTAAGAGCCAAAAGTTTAACATATCGAAGGAGTGACCTAAGACCCCAAGTACTATGTTCGGCGGGTATACGTTTTGGGTAATTTTAAGTCGTTTGAGCAATGTCCGTCTGTCTGTCTGACTGTGTGTCTGTCTGTGTGCCTTTCTGGTGGCTGATGCGCACGATAACTCTCGAAAGGATTAACCTATTGATATCATATTTGGTAAGCGGTATATTTATACCCTCACTTTAGTGTGACGAGGATATATATCATTTGCTACGGAAAAAAGTGTAACACGTCGAAGGAGTGACCTAAGACCCCCTAGTATGTTCGGAGGAAATCCGTTTTGGGTCATTTTAAGTCGAATGAGCAATGTCCGTCTGTCTGTCTGTCTGTCTGCTGGCTGGTGCGCACGATAACTCTCGAACGGAGTAACCGATTGACCTCAAATTTCGTATGTGGTAATATTTTTTTCTATCTCCGGCTAAGTTCGAAGATGGACCATATTGGTCCACTCCTTCTAGCACCTCCCCCACAAAGGGTTAAAATGTTGTGAAATATTGATTCTTTAATAACTGCTATACTACTTATTCAAATCTTTTGAAATTCCACACATAGTATTAGCTTATTAGTCGCTATCAACTCGAGAAAAATGGGCGAAGTCGCCACGTCCCTTTTGGTACCTCCCACACAAATGCACCATTTTGCACCAAAAGTTAACAGCTTATAACATTAATAACAGTGTATAAAAATACTTGAAATTTTGTACAGTATTATGCTTTTATATTGCCTACAGTCCAGGGAAAAATGGGTGTTGTTGCCACACCCCTTTTGGTACCTCCCACCCAAAGGTACCTTTTTGCACCAAAAGTTAACAGCTTATAACATTAAAACCAGTGTATAAAAATACTTGAAATTTTGTACAGTGTATAGCCCTGTGAAAAGTGGGCGTTATTGGCACGCCCCCTTTGGTACCTCCACACAGATGGATCACGTTGCACCAAAAGTTAACAGTTTATAACTTTAGTGCCAGTGAATACAAATACTTGAACTTTTGTACAATGTAATGCTTTTATAGTACCTAGAGTCCAGAGAAATGTGGGCTTTATTGACATGCTTCTTTTGGTACCGCCCACACAAATGAACAGCCTATAACCTTAATACCAGTACATAATTTAAAATTATTAAATGCAATTTAAATTGATATGTAATTTATTGAAAACCAAAAAATAAACAAATTTACAAATATTTTTTCCGCTGAAGGTGAGGGGATTCTTAAGTCGGTTTACCCGACTGAACTTACTTATATGATTTAATTTTAAAATGTTTTAAATCATCGTAACAATAAAATAATAACCTTGATCTGACTATTTATTGGTTATTAATGTTTTTAATATTTTTATTCGGGTTTAGGATACCAAATTACACCAGAAAATATTTACCTCCCTTCAATAAACATTTCGTAAACAAGTGTAATTTGATATAAATTCTTTATCATAAGTGTGAAACAAAATTGATAAGTGTCGTCATTCGCCATGGACAGCAAAATTACTACAAAGTTTCCTCTCAAATAGGCTTCCTCTTTCAATGACATAAAAATTAAATCGATTTTTTTTAATGTATTTAATCGAGCAGCAATATTTGAAATATTTATGATTCTACGGCTTATTGTCAGTGTATTTATTACCCATTGTGTTCCATTTATATGCAATAACAATTCTTGCCACACTTACAGAAGTATCCCTGAAATTCCAATGAACTATCTCTCTGTCCCATTCGAAAACAATCCCATTTTTGTTTGGAATTCCTGGAATTGTTCTCATAAATTCCATGACAAAACGACGATTTAGTCCTTTGCAAGTTTCGAAGGACATTTTTAATGCCATCTCAGTTAGATATAAATAATAGTATGTCCTTTTGTTCATACATATTATACGAGTGTGTGAGAACATATGACTGTGAGTGAGTGAGTGAGTTAGTTCATCTTTGTTAAACGGAAATTGAAATTATTTCAGTAATTTATTACAGACATTCATCTATAAGTGGTACACCCAAATCCCCACCAAACTTCCTCTCTCTCCCTCTCCATCTATTTGTGTCTGGTAGAACATTTAATGCCAGTTATATATGTAAGTGCCACCAGTGCCTCTCATGACAATCAGACATCCCCTGACAGAGATATGTATTTAAGACTACAACTGCGACGAGACGACGATGATGATGACGTTGTCGACGAGTGGGGACAAGGACGAAAAGACAAGGCCAAAGACGAGGACTCTCGTTGATATGTATGTATGTGTGTTTGTATTTAGTCAAATCACAAGTAGACGACAAATGAATGTCACATGTTTTTGGTAATTGTTTGAGATTGTTATCCTTTTTGCTTGTTAGCTCCCAAAGTACCAACATGGTTAGTCTGTCACTTTCTATTTGAATATGAATTTGCATGTATGTGCGTGCGTGTGTTTGTGTGTGTCTGTGATTTTGTAATTTGATCAATGCTCTAATCTGTTATGTAAAAATGATATTTAACACATGTTCGTGCACAAATAGACACCCACAACTACCCATGCACTTACAAACACACATACACCACACATGCGGATATAAAAAGGATACTACTATGCATATCTAAACCGAAAGAAAAATAAACAAAACAAAGCAGAATACAATAAAATAAACATTATTTACATAGAAAATATTTGAACAAACCATTCCAACATGAAGGACAATATTTACGTATGAATGTTAATACTCGTATACGTATGTGAGCTTGTTTGTATCTACGAGTGTATACTAGAGGGGGTTGTAGAAAAACTGTCATACTATGATAAGGAATGGAATTACATATAAATAGTTGAAACACTATACAAATAAATAGTTGAAACACAATACAATGAAATCTTTTTGAAGTATTGAAATATACTTAGTCTAATAATGCATTTAAAGTACCAACAGATTGGTAAAACATTTTCATATTCCTGGTACCGGCCCAAACAATTTTTTATAACAAATTCGCCATTACTTCAGTGCCAAACATGCCAATTTAATAAAATTCCAAATTTTAGATTATTTTTGGAATGTTCACCTCTACTGACTACTCTGTACACTAAGTACAATATATCACACCTTATTGGTGTGAAGTTGAAGTTCTGTTTACAAGACCAATACATCTTCTTAACTATTTATAATGTCTGCTCTTTAAAACATATTAAACTGATAACTTCGAAACTATTGAACTGATCAGATTTTTTCTGACAAATCACAACAAATCGCTCAAGGAGACTAATATATACACAGTCCGGACAATACAAACTACTTACATGGCACAAATAAAATTCATAGGTTAATATTAATAATTCTGAACCAGCACTATGTTATGGTAATATGAAAACGCCATTCGACCAAAAGGCAACAAAACTCAATTTTGTATACCCTCACTTTAGTGTGATGAGGGTATATATCATTTGCTATGGCCCAAAAGTGTAACACATTCAAGGAGTGAGCTGAGACCCCAAGTATGTTCGGCGGAAATAGGTTTTGGGTCATTTAAAGTAATTTGAGCAATGTCCGTCCGTCTGTCTGCTGCGCACGATAACTCACGAAAGGAGTAACCGATTGACTTCAAATTTGGTATGTGGTAATATTTTTTCTATCTACTTCTATCTCCTTTTGGTACCTCCCACGCAAATGGACCATTTTTCACCAAAAGTTAATAGCTTATAACTTTAATACCAGTGAACAAAAACACTTCAAATTCTGTACAGTGTAATGTTTTTATAGGGCCTACTGTCCAGTGAAAAATGGGGGTTATTGACACGCCCCTTTTGGTACCTCCCACACAAATGGACTATTTTGCACCAAAACTAACAGCTTACAGGTTTTATTCTAGTGTATACAAATACTGTGTAATAGTTTCATAGTGCCTACAGTTTACTAAAAATGCGCGTTATTGCCACGCCCATTTTGATACCTCCCACACAAAGCTAACATTTGGTTCAAAAAATTAACAACTTACAGCGTCAGCATCGTTTTGGGTCATTTTAAGTAATTTGAGCAATGTCCGTCCGTCTGTCTGCTGCGCACGATAACTTACGAAAGGAGTAACCGATTGACTTCAAATTTGGTATGTGGTAATATTTTTTCTATCTACTTCTATCTCCTTTTTGTACCTCCCACACAAATCATAACAAAATTGAATATCTCAATGCACATAAACGGGTATAATTCGGCACAGTGCCTCCGGTAACTCCCACACAAATTGACAGATAAATTCGTATAATATTCCATATTACATTACTCACAAAGTGAGGGAATACCTTAGTCGGTTTACTCGACTGAAACTTTCTTACTTGTTATTAGTAAAAATTTTAATTTTGGCAAATTTGATTTATTTTTCGATTTCATTCCTCCAAATTCAAGGAAGTAAGTTTACGAATTGCAAGTTCTGCTAGTAAAGGTTGTGGTGAGTACAGTAATAAAAACAACTAAGAAAGTTCGGTCGGGTAAACCGACTTAAGAATCTCCTCACATTCAGTCCCCAAAAAAATATTTTTAAATTTATTTATTTTTGTTTTAATTAAATTACTGTAAATTTAAATTCAATTAAATAACCGTTAACTTTTGGTGCAAAATGCTCAATTTGTGTGGGAGGTACCAAAAGGGGCGTTCCAATAATTCCCACACTTTCTTTTTTTCTTTAGGTTGGAGTTATTTTGTGAGGTCACATGCTATCCATGGTGGAGGGTATATAAGATTCGGCATGGCCGAACTTAACGCTTTTACTTGTTTAGAATAACATCCTCCCAAACATATAATATTTTGTATAGGTCAGTTATTATATATTTGGAGTCTACCCTAAATATATGTATGATTCCAGCAGAATATGTTTGGGACAATATACTACAGAAGCGAATTTTTCAGCGTGTACGAATGGTTCATGGACATAATTTCGATGTAAAAGCTTTGAAGTGAAATAAGTAGTTAATAAAAAAAATCACCATAAAATATTTTTTGGTTTAAATTTTATGGAATACTAGCCGACCCCAGCAGACGCTGTCCTGCCCGTCCTGCCCGTCCTGTTTGGAATGTATTGGTTTGTGATTCATTGATATTTCATTAAAACAATCATACATCCCGAGTTTCAGGAAAAAATCATCAAAAAATATATTGACCATATGTCCACTACAGCGCCATCTACCGGAGACATACATGCAAACTATTATCAAGACAAACCACACATACACATTAAATTTCAGTCAAATCGCTCTGGAAATGCGAATTTTGCAAATAACTTGACCACTCTGCAATTTATCGCGGTAATTCTAAAACACAAATGACCCCAAACCGAATATATTGTTAAATTTTCAGCCCATTCGCTTTTATGGTTTCGAAGATCATGCGTTACTAACAAACGTACAAAGGATTTTATATATAAAGATTTTATTTTAGAATTATCGTTAATTCTTCGAATAAGTTTAAGGCCAATATTATTGCTATTGATACTGTATCAATTCAATATTTGCATGTATATGTTGTGATTAAATTTTTGTATTTTTTTGAAAAAAATCTTTACACATTATTAAACAAAATATGTTTACTAATATATTATTTGAAGTGTTTATTTTTAAAGTGGTGTAAACGCCATTCAGCTTTACTCGATTCACCATTAGAAAAAGGGGATTAATAAAACTAGAATGCGAAAATGTTCACTTAATATAGATACAGTGAAGTTTTGAGATGAACTGAATGTAAATTATGTACATATATCTATCATTCACATAGCCTTTTAAGGATACCACTCTTTGTTCAAAAACAGAATGGCGTTTACGTCACATTCAAAATAAAGAGTTCATACTTACATTCCGAAGAAAATGCTTGAATATCTTTTTTTAACAATATTGTTTCGATAAAAACCGTGAAAACTTAAATAAGTTGCAAATTATTTCGGTCTTAAAGAATGAATGCCAAATATTCCCCCACAACAATGCTGATCGATCTTAAGCACCTTAATACACTTCAGTATTCACGTAGTAGCGTATAATTTAAGAATACATATGTATATTTATATTTGTAATCATTGTTAACCTGTATCAAAACTAAACCTTTGTCCCATTTCACAATCCTCACTCCCTATCACATATACTCGTACATACGTAGATACTCATACACTTCAAACAATCGAAAATATAATGCACGCATTCACCAACCGAACTTAACGAATTGAGTGACGTGAATGTGGCTAAGTATGCGTGAGTGTGTGTTTGGGACTACAATTGTGTGTGTATGTTATTGGCTTTGTAATTGTGTTTGATGTCTGTGAGTTATTAGTTGTATTTGTGGTTGTTTTATGTTGTTATTGTACACATACATGTACATTTACATATGGGTGTGCGCTTGTGTATGCATCCGCCTGATCGATTTTGAGACCGAGTGTGCATGTGTGTTCAATTATTGTTATTGTTGCGTTGTTAGATTCAGTTCTGTTCAATACTGTTGTTGTGCTGTGTTGTATTGTGTTTTGTATGACATTCGGTTTGTATTTGAATTTCATATTACCTTTTGCTAATAATCATGTTAAGCAAATGTTTTCCAAATATGCGGTAACATTATTTAAACGACACAACATTTTGTACCTTTGACAAACATACGCAGTCACACACACCCAACTAATGTAGAGTCACGCACGTACAGATACACGATACACTAGAATAAGATTGTGGTGCTCGTAACCATCGTAGTGGCATTTAGAGGTTGTCCGGGTTGCTCTGTTCAAATATTGCAAAACATAAAAACATAACCATTATAACACTCATACACAATGTTTCCATAGTGCAATTATCAGCGAGGGGTGGTGCAATAAGCACTATATAAGCATAGCTGATACATAAAGTGGTTATACGATATTTGTCACCTGACCTTTAACTTTTTCCAAATGGAATAAAACTTATTTTTGAAAGTTACAAATTTTGGACCATATTTTTTGAAGAATAAGTTCTTTAAAGCAGAGATTAAAACCTTTCATCCGACACCAACATCGCTAAAATCTGTAGGCTCTTTAAAAAGGTATGTACTTATAGTAGCAAATTATATATACGGTCGTATCACTTATGTGCGGGTATAAATATGCAATTTCAATAAATTTAGTAGAGAAATGCTATTTCAACAATTTTTCAAAAAAAAATGCAATATCAAGAAATTATCCAAAAATACAATTTCAATGCAATTTTTATAAATATTGCAATTTTGACAAAATTCCCAATTAAAATACGATGTTTATACACTACACCACACTGTGGTATATGTAGAGTATTATGACTTTGTGCATTAGTTTGTAACACCCAAAAGGAAAAGATATAGACCAATTGTTTATTATACCTATCTACTTGAAGTCACTTTCTGAATCGATTTAGATGTGTCGCAAATATGCTCCGATCTCAACTAAACCTTTCTCATTCCAAGAATGATCCCTATAGAATTTTTAGGGTTTGGTCTTTGGTGTGTTCTGACGTATAGAGTAAAATTTCTTGACCATCATTTCACTTAGCTTTACCCATTTTAGGGGAGTTTTAAACGATTTTAACAAATTTAAAATTAACGTTATGTGTGGGAGCTATACTGAAAATATTGATCAGATTAAAAACATGTATGGGCATCGGTTAAAGGCAACGTAAGTTTAAATTTTCCTAAGTTTAATTCAACCAAATCGGACAAGTCGTCTCTGAGTTAGGACAAATAATATGCAGAGTGCTTAGACCACTAGTGCGTATGAGTATTACATTATATTATTTATACGGCATAGTGGCCGTATGTATAACATTGCTGCACGAACAGGCAAAATACTGTTTATGGCTGGAATTTGACTGTTTTTTTCTGTTTGTGTTAAGGTTTGGTCTTTGATGTGTTGTGACCAACATTTCATCCCTGCCTTCCCATTTTAAGGGAGTTTTTAACGATTTGTTAAAATATAGCTAAAAATTAACGTTATGTGTTGGAGCTAGCTCTGAATCTATTGATAAGATTAAAAACATGTATGGGCATCGGTTAAAGGCAATGTAAGTTAAAATTTTCCTAAAGGGTCAGCTTATTTAATATCGACCTACGTAGTTTATTTTTTTTTAAAAAATTTTGTTAATTTCGTTTTTGAAAAAATTAAAAAATGAGTTTTTGTGTTTTACGAAACACAAAAGGCTGAACCGATTTTTGCAAAGTTTACTTTGTTTTAAAGAGGACACAATGCTCCATTTTAGGTAAATTTGGAATTTTTTAAAAAAAATTTACGAATGTTTTTTTGAAAAGACCTTTGTAGAATAAATTGCTCCCCCCCTCGATATTCAAATTTTCACAGAATATTCGTCGCACTCTCACAAATACAAAACAGTAAAACATTTTTGGGTGACTCAATATTTGTAAAAGTTATAGACGAAATACCAAGACTGTTCTGACAATTTTCAAGCGCGTGTAACTTGTGTTTCTCTTCCGATTTATACAATTTCTTTTACACCAAAGGATTATCTCGTATAGTTACCGAGATATCTGCAATTGAAAATTGAATTTTTAATTGTTTCCCTTATCGTGTGCTAGTATTTTGTAAATATATGAGGAAAAGAAATTGGTTCGATATACCCCATAGTACAAAAGTTATGACCACTTGAAATTATATTTTAAAAATATAAAAAGAGGGTTCGATGAATATTTTGTGAAAAGTCGGGGCAGGAAACGTAATTAAGCATGAAGAATATCGAGGGCGGAGCAATTTTTTCTACAAAGATTTTTTCACAAAAAAATTTCGTAAAAAATGTTTTTAAAAAATTTCCAAAAAAATTGCAAAAAATGGCGCATTGTGTCCTCTTTAAAACAAAGTAAACTTTGCGGTTCAGCCGTTCGAGAGCAATTACAAATTTCGTAAAACACAAAAACTCATTTTTGAATTTTTACAAAAATTCAAATGCCCAAAATAACCATTTAAAAAAAAAAATTAAAAGAAAATATTGCGGGATCTTATTTTATCTATTTGTAACTGCTTATATACATTTTAGCCAAAAATACACTACATAGGTCGATATTAAATATTCTGACCCTAAATTTATTTCAACCAAATCGGGCAAGTCGATTCTAAGTTAATTTGTTTCAACCAAATCGGGCAAGTCGTTTCTGAGTAAAATAATAAATAATATCTGAATAAATAATATGCAGCAACTTTCTTCACTTTAGCAGACTCCATCTTCTACCCATAATCGCAAAATTAATTTGTAATAGAAAGTTAAAAAAATTATATTGGCATAGAATACTAGTATCTCAAATTTGTATTGTATCAAAAATTACGTTTCCTACCCTGACTTGTGTTTCAGAAACGTGTGCATACAATTTAGATTTCATTCTAAAGTTTTTCAAATAAAACAACATTTCAACTACCTCGTTTATTCATAGCAGCCGAGAGAACCACAACTCAACTCTAAACGAAATGTGAAGTAAAAATCTCGCTTTTGGGAGGACGAAACGTATCACCTGCTGCTATAATACCACCCCTCGTACACATGGGAAATTGTTAGCTTTTAGTATTTTCCATGTCAAATGCTCATTGTCAGTGGTAAATTTCGAATATTTTCAAATTATACTTCATGTTTATTCCAAACATTGTTTTAATTCCTTCCGTAACTGTGAGGATTTGCGATAGGTCTCGCCGTGCCTCTGAATGTGTAAACACACACAGCCAAACATATGCTTGTATCCAATACGCATAAGTAGTAACGGTGGAGGAGCATATGTGCATACGTATTGTAGTGTATTGTATATACATATATTGTGTGTGTGTGTGTGTCTGGGTGTGCGTGAGTTCGTTTAGTTGGGTTAATATGGGTTTGGTGAAGCGTATAATTGCCTGTGAACTGGCGAAATAATTTGCAATTCAATGTTGCAACTAATGGCAGTTGAGCTTTGGGTCCTTACCCAACGATTCCATTTCCGCTGTGGCCCAAGTCTTAAGTGCGTCGTCCTTGTTGTTTGGCACAGGACTAAGCCACTGTAAAATGCGTCGTACACATGAGTTTTTGGCTGTTTGTTTCATTGGCTATGATGAAGATAGCTTTTGTTGTTGTTATTGCTATTGTGGAGGTGCTCCCATTGAAACGCATAATTACACACAGACAAGCACTTATGTCTGGTGTAATCGTATGTTTGTGTACGCACACACACATGCATGTAAATATGTATGTATGTGCGTATGAATGGGTGTATTTATTATTTCATTTCGTTTGTTCAGAGCGGCCGTCGGCGTTAACGCTACGCCTGTGACGACGACAGAGGCAGCGATGAGAAACAGGTGTTATTTCATAGAACAAATGTGCTTAATTTACTGTAAGTGCATAGAGTACACATTTGACACACACTCACACAATCGCGCGGCATATAGTGCATTCACACACACACTCACATTAATGCTAGCTCTTAGCTCCCACCGGCCCAAAAAGCACGCACAGAGGGACACTTGAGTGCATAGAACAATAATATTATATACAAATTATTGTGTGAAACCATTGATTTATATCAAAAAATATTTTCAAACAATTGCGTATTTGTATCAATTCGATTTGATTTGTTTAATTAATAATAAATTAGAGACTAAAATTATGCTATTGTAAATATTTACAAAATTAGGTAAATATTTAAAATGAGGAGAACAGATGCTCATGTATTCTGGTGATTTAGTGAAATTACAATCTTTTCAAAAAAGTTATTCAAAATTTATTTGATACTTTTATTAATATTTTGCTAATTTGAAGCATTTACGCGAAAGTACAAAATTAGATATTATGGACTTTGCATTCTGTTCGAGCGGACAGTGGTTACTCTTCGGACTATCTTTGGATATAATTTTCCAAGTATTGGGCAGAAAACTGTTTCAGGAAAAACTTAAGTGCCATTGACAACGAACTGTTTGTTTTGCAAGTGGCGTAAATCCATTTGTTTTTAAAACGAGCTATAAAGAGTTTTGCGTTTAAGTTCGTTTAAAAATCTGGGTGAAAAGTAGAAATTAAATATCTGCATACAGCTCATCACAAGTATTCAACGTTTCTGCAAGGTGTAACATTTTTCGATTTTGAGGCCTATTAATCCGCTTTATACAATGGTTGAGCCACTTTCAAAACAAAGTTTTTATACAATACTAGCTGGACCCGGTCCACTTCGTTGCCCAAGATTGAGATTTCCGATCCCGTCCTTTTTTGAACCAATCACGAATCCTGTCACCAAATATATACATAAAAAAACAGCACTCTCGCTAACAAATTGTGCAAGATATCTCATTTTCAAAATGTGGCTTACAAGGGCGGGGCCACGCCCATTAGTCTGATCCCGCCCGTTTTTGAACTACTCACGTAGACTGCCACCAGATACATATGCACAAAACTACAGCATTCTCTCTATCACTACTAAATTGTGCACGATAGCTCAAATTTGGCTTATATGGGCGTGGCAACGCACTTTGGTCCGATCCCGGCTATTTTTGATACATATGCACAGAATTACAACACTCCCTCTAGCATATTGTGAAAAATATCTAAATTTAAAAATTGGCTTATATGGGCGGTGCCGTTTCCGCCCATTTTTGTAACAATCACGTAGACTACCACCAGATACACATGCACAAAACTACAGCTATCTCGCCAACAAATTGTGCAAGATATCACATTTTTAAAATTTAGCTTATATGGGCGTTACCACGCCCACTTGGTACATCTAAAATTCAAGTACCCCATTTTCACCACCCTCCACACATGTACATTCTGTGAAAATTTCAAGAAGATCGGTCCTGCCGTTTAGTCGTCTATACGGTACAAACAAACAAACACACATTCTTGCTATCCCCTCACCTTAGAGAGGAGGGTATATATATAATTTGCTACGAGCCAAAGGTGTAACACATTGAAGGAGTGACCTAAGACCCTAAGTATGTTCGGCGGATATCCGTTTTGGATCATTTTAAGTCGAATGAGCAATGTCCGTCCGTCCGCCCGTCCCTCTTTCTATCTGCTGTCTAGTGCGCACGATAACTCTCGAAAGGAGTAACCGGTTGACTTCAAATTTGGTATGTGGTAATATTTTCTTCTATCTCCGGCTAAGTTCGAAGATGGACCATATTGGTCCACCCCATCTAGTATCTCCCCCATAAAGGGTTAACATTTAGTGAAATATTGATTATTTAATAACTTCTATATTACTTATTTGAATCCTCTGAAATTTTACACATATTATAGGTTTATTAGTCACTATTACCTCGAGAAAAATGGGCGAAATTGCCACACCCCTTTTGGTACCTCCCACACAAATGTTAACAGGTTTTAACTTTAATACCAGTACGTACTTCATACGTTATTAAATACAATTTAAAATTGGTAATCATTTAAATAAAACAAAAAAATAAATTAATATACTAATATTTTTTTGAGACTATAGGTGAGGGGATTCATTAGTCAGTTTACCCGACTGAACTTTCTTTCCTGTTTTATTTGTATTTAGACACATAGTTTATTTGAGAAATTTAGTTTGCAAGCATATTTTGTTGTAATATATTAATATAAGCGTTCCAAATAAATTTTGTTGGCTTTCAAATAAAATTTATTTGTTCTCAAATATATACATAATATTAAAAAATTAATGTTACAAATATAGTTCCTTTCGATTCAATCATATCAAAAAAAGCGATTTTGCACCGTGTATTTTAATTGGACTCTATAATTCGAAAAAAAGGAAAAAACTAGAACCAAAGTTCGAAAAATTCAGAGTTTGAAAAGATTTTCAAAAGTTTTAAAAATACCCTGTACCACAGTGTGGTGTAGGGTATAATAAATGTATGTTCCAAATCTATTTGTTTTTCAATTCAAACATGGCGGTTTTGTCCCCTGTAGGAGTTTTCGTCGGCGCACGGTCTATATACATATATATATTTTTTTAGAACTTTAGTCCTCAAGTACATTTTATTTTAGCACATTATCATAAGCGGTCTTATATATTTCCTTGATTTTCAAATAAAATTTATTTGTACAAAATACGAGGATATAATTTTAAAGAATATCAAAAACTTCGGTTTTCCCGGTCTATTAACTTGTGTTGTCGCAGGAATTTGCCCACTGTACCTAATGCGTGAGCCTTTGTAATAGCCAAAACAACACAAAAACATAGAAACCAAATGGAACTTCAGTTATACGATACCCGTATATCTTCTGAATTACATTAGTTGCTTATAAATTTTCCACACGACCATAAATTATCAATTACATACAGACATATGTATGTTTCGCTCATTGATGCAATGCTTATTTATGTACATTTACTCTCACTTAGAATGATAATAACAAGAGTGCTCTAAAGCGAAATACATACATACACGCTGAAAAAAATTTTTCTGTAGTGTAATGTCCTGAAACATATTCTGCATGCAACATTCGTATGTGAAATATTTCGACTAATTTCACGTAGTTCCTGTTAATTGGACATGATCGTGAGATTGGATTATTTTCTTTGGTATTATGTAAAGTCCATCATTTACGCAGAGAACCCAGAGACAACTGAACGTCGAGTTATAGGCGAGATAAGCCCGCAAATGTTGCGAAAAGTGTGTGCTTGCGCCATACACGCGGCAGCTGTGGCGGCCAAAAACACCGGTAATAAATTGAAAACTGTAAAAACTGAGAAACGGCGTTTTCTGAATAATATCCATATATATGTATTTATTCACACAAATATGATTTATAAATGTTTTTCTAAGTTGTGGGAAATACGTATTTTAAACAATGAAAAAATAAACACTTTGTTGTTAGACCATATTAAATTTTGTTAATAAATTTGACATTTAGTTAGCTATTGTCAGTTGTTGAAATAAAATCGAATTATTGACTTAGGCCATTCTTCCTCTCAACGATACATGCCTATGTACTTATCGGAGTGTACACATAAATGCCGTGCGTGAGATAATAATCGATATACACCCGTTTTTCAACTTCATTTATTTGTTTGCTTTTCTAGGCCGTTTTGTGATTATTTGACAAATAAATAATGAATTGCATTTCATTTTACGAGAGAACATTTTAAACGAACTTTTTCTTTAAGTTTATTGAACGCTGAAGAAACAACATGACCTAAAAATGCATACATAAAGGGTATATACATTTCTTTATACTTTTAAATTTAAGTCACACTTCTCTAAGGAAGAGGAGCTGCTCAGATAAACAGGGCAAATGACCGTATTTATATTTATGTTAAAACTTATTAGGGACCAATTTAAATTTTAAATATTACATATTTTTGAACAAATACATTTTATGTGATAATCAATATAATTAACTTGGGCCGCAAATTAAATTTCTCAAATAAAATATGTGATTATAAACAAACAAAATTATTGTTTAGGACTTTTTCCAAATATATTTATTTAATTGAGTTTTTCAAAAATTGTCAGACTTTGAATTTCAGTTTTAATTGTACGAATTATACCTTCCACACGCTGTATTATATTGTCCCAAACATATTTTGGTTGAAATATACACATGTTTATAGTACACTCGAAATATATTATATTTGGTACATACAATTATATACTTGGAAGATGTTGTTCTACACAAATCTTTCTGTCTTAATATTTTTTGTTTGGGACTATTATTTACGAAACAAATGGTAACTTGCATTTAAGTATTACGAAAATATATCAATACTCGTACCTTAATTTTCAGTAATTCAACGTTAATTTGATTTTTTTTTCAGAAATTTTTAATATTGGAAAAATTTATTTATAATTGATATCGTATAATTCTGTACAGTGGTACATTGCTGGATGGGTTGACAATAAATAATGGATTGGAATAAATAGAAATTAAAAATTAGCTTTAAAATAAATGTTATTGATAATTATTTTTTAAATTGTAAAGTATAACTCTAAGTCAATGAAGAATAAAAATCTACAAGATTTTGAATTTTTTTTAAACAAAATGTATTTGGAGAAATTTTACAACAATAATTTTATTTGTATAAACACACATATTTTATTTTAGAAAACCAGTAAGGAAAGGACGACTATATAATACACAACACCTCTCCAACAATGCGAAAAGGGTCATTGCGATGATAATTTCGAATAATTGTTTTCTTTTCAGTTAACAAAGTACTTAACTCCACCTCCTCATCAAGGCTTATTCCAAGGAGTTAAAGATGTTTATCGTACAAAACTATATATGAAACGATAACATTAAAATGCACAGTAATCAAGAATCGGAAGGAACAAGTAGATGGAGATTATATATATAGTCTAAACAGATTTCCATCAACTTGGATTGGAAAACCTCATTTCTGCCAAATTAAAAAAGGTCGGATATGGAATACTGGTTAGTAGCGCTTAAATACTAATAAAGTAGGAACATCTATATATGTCTATATATGTAAATCTCAACTGATTATCCCAAAATTAAGTAATATTCGTGCATAAATTAATAAACATTTTTCTGCCAAATTTTGTAATGGTCGGAAGTAAAGTACAACTTTTATAGCGCTTTGATACCAAATCGAGAGGAACATATATATTGGGGCTATATCTTAATCTGAACCCTTAATGTTTTCCACAAATTTGCTGAACATACTCCTATTTTTGCGAACTTTTTTACCCTGCACCACACTGGATATTATACATAAGTATAACTTTGTGCATTTTTTTGTTACACCCAAAAGGAGAAGAAATAGACTCGTCGTTTATTATACCAATCGACTCAGAATTTCTTTCTGAATCCGTCTGTCTGTCTATACATGTATTCTTGAAATCAAAGTACAAGTCGTAATAATGTTCCGATCTCAGCGAAGCTTTGCACATATCTTTATTTTGGCTCAAGGACGATCCGTATTGAATTTGGTTAAAATCGGTTCAGATTTACATATACTGTAGAAACCATATTTTATATCCGACCAGGAAGATATTCGGCCGATTATTATATAATAGCTGAAATGAGGTTTTTGATACTTTTGCGAATTGTTAGACATGTTTAAAGTATTACATAGTCGGCGTCGCCCGACTTTCTGTCTTTACTTACTGTTTTTTTATAAGTTGATTTACACTTTATAGTTCACTATATCAAAAAATAACATTAGCTTTTGTGTTGCAGCACTCATTTTTAATATCAAAAAATTCCAGATTAGTTATTTTGAAACATTTCTTTTAGTTAAAGACAGTTTTGCCAGAAATGACGATTTATCGTCATTTTGACGATTTTCAGAGCCAAAAAATAGGACATGACGAGTTTTGCCCCGAAATGACGATTTTTTATAATATGAAAAAAAGTAAGGACAACTTCACAAATTGTTCTTATATTCAGAAGTTTGGAAGGAATTTTTTCTTTGGGGCTATGAAGTCAAATCGGTTTTGACAGTTGTATGGGACTATGCTGAAATATGATCCAATGGGGTCACTTGCTCCTTGAAATGGTTGTGGGTATAATAAAATACAAATTGCCGAATTTTAGCCCAATCGATTGGTATTTGTGGTTTCCAACGTGCTAAAAAGTCACGTCGCGTAGGAGCTGTACCAAAATGTTGACAAATGAGGTCAGTACTCGTATGAATGATTATAGGTAAAAGTATACGAAAATATCCAAATTCCAGTCTCCCTTTGAGTTGTTCAAGATAATATTAAATTGTCTAACTTCAGTCTAATCGGTTGTTGCTAGTGATTTATAATGTGTCAAGAAGTTGAATCTAATGGAACCTTCGTATGGGTTCGTCCCAATAAGTTAAAGCTAGTGGCTTTCATGACGTAAAGAAATAAATAATATATGTGCAAGACTATTTTCAAACGTAAGAATTTAATATGTATGAGATATGTTTCCGCCAAATTTAATTAATAACGTTGTTCAAGAATGTGAGATCCGTCAACAAAATTAATTTTAAGTTCACTTTGATGAACCCCAACAATCATTTGAGGGTACCAATTAATACATATCTATCTCCGAAACATGTCCTTTGTCATAAAAAGCTCAAAAGCTGTACGTTGCAGGTAGATTTTTGTGTTGAAGATTTTTTGACGATTTCGAAAATTTATTTTGACGATTTGATTTTCGTACACCCATTTTGACGATTTTCCGTCAAATTCGTCTGGCAACACTGGTTAAAATTCGTCTGGCAACACTGGTTAAGAACACAAGAATAGTTCATAATTTGTTTTGTATTTTCGAGAAAATCACATTTAAAATTTTTGTGAAATTAGACTTCTTGGAAGATAAATATGTATATTTCAGGAGAGAATCGTTGTTTTAAATTTCTTGTCATTTAAATACTTGGTGAAATAATCAGGCTACAGCCAGATGATATTCTCTAAGTCTAAAAGTGCGTTAATTGTACAGGGTGGCTGATAAAAGCTGCTACCAAAAAAAAATTAATAACTTTTTTTTTCTATTTAATGAATCTGGTTAATTTTTTTTTATTTTGCAGATTGATTTTTAGATTTAACAAAAATGGATAACTGGGACACTGAAACAAGAATTTGGATTGTCCGCCGCTATTACGCACTGAAGTCCGTAGTTTCGGTTCAAAGAGCGTATATAGGGGCACGTTTGGCGGCAATCCTCCGAGCAGATGGACCATAAAGAGACTTGTTAACAATTTTTTCGAGCATGGGACAGTCAACGGAAGACCTTACCATCGAAACCCTTCAGTTCGGACGGAGGAAACAATCGCTGCTGTAGCTGATGCCATACAAAACAATCCAAGAGTTTCGACAATAACCTTATCTGCTCAAATGGGTATAAGCAGACAGTCATTGCAGTCAATTATGCACAAAGATTTGGAGTTATTCCCATATGAAATTCAAATGGCCAACAAAGTGAATACAGCAGACTTCCCGATTCGCTTGGAATTTTGCCAGAAGACGCTTCAAATGGTGGAAGAGGACGTAAACATGTTGAACTGTCTTTTCATTTCTGACGAGGCCCATTTCGATTTAAACGGCAACATAAAAAAAACAAAATTGTCGAATATGGAATGCTTCCAACCATGCTTCCACATATACTCCATGAAACGGAATTGCATCCACTTCGTGTCACAGTGTGGTGTGCAGTTTCATTACGCTGCATTGTCGGGCCCTACTTCTTCGAAGAAAACGGTCACACCGTTACAGTTACTGGAGGCCGTTACTTGAGCATGTTGCGAGAGTTTTTCTATCCAGAATTACGCCAAATAAAAATTTCTCTCAACTCTGTGAGGTTTCAGCAAGATGGTGCAACTGCTCACATAGCCCGGCCTGTTATGACAGAATTGCGGCGAAAATTTCGCAATAAGGTGATATCCAGAAGCTCCACATTCCGTTGGCCCCCCAGGTCGCCTGACCTTACTGCACCTGACTTTTTCTTGTGGGGTTATTGCAAACAGGAAGTCTACAAAGCAAAACCAACAAATTTGAATGAACTAAAGCAATCCATTCGAGAAACAATTGCGGCTATTCCCGTCTCAACTCTCCCAGCAGTAATGAACAACTTTTTGGTAAGATGCCGCACAAGCATCAACGAGCAGGGGCGCATTTAAATTCCATTATTTTTAAAACTAATTAAGCTATATTTAATTAAATTTAAAGAGCTTTAACATGAATAAAAGAAAACTGAATTCCATTCACTGAGAAAAAAGTTATTTAAGTTTCTTAATGGAGCAATATTCATCAGCCACCCTGTATATAAATTGGATCAAAGTACCATATTACATTTATACAATACTTTTTCAATTAAATCGATTCGATTACGTAGATTCTTATAATCAATAAAAAAACAAGTAAGAAAGTTTCAGTCGGGTAAACCGACTAAGGTATACCCTCACTTTGGGAGTAATGTAATATTGAATATTACTCGAATTATTCTGTCAATTTGTGTGGGAGGTACCAGAAGGGGTTTATCAAATACACCTTTTTTTCGCTGAACATTAGATACTTTAAATTCATTGCACTGTGCCGACTTATAAGCATTTATGTGCACTGGTATAAACGTTATGAGACATTAAATTGTGGTATGATTTGGGCATTTTGTGTGGGAGGTACAAAAAGGGGCGTGGCAATAACGCCCATTTTTCACAGGGCTATAGACACTATAAAAACATTACACTGTACAAAATTTCAAGTATTTTTATACACTGGTTTTAATGTTATAAGCTGTTAACTTTTGGTACAAAAAGGTACCTTTGTGTGGGAGGTACCAAAAAGGGCGTGGCAACAACACCCATTTTTCCCTGGACTGTAGGCAATATAAAAGCATAATACTGTACAAAATTTCAAGTATTTTTATACACTGTTATTAATGTTATATGATGTTAACTTTTGGGGCAAAATGGTGCATTTGTGTGGGAGGTACCAAAAGGGACGTGGCGACTTCGCCCATTTTTCTCGAGTTGATAGCGACTGATAAGCTAATACTATGTGTGGAATTTTAAAAGATTCGAATAAGTAGTATAGCAGTTTTTAAAGAATCAATATTTCACAACATTTTAACCCTTTGTGGGGGAGGTACTAGAAGGAGTGGACCAATATGGCCCATCTTCGAACTTAGCCGGAGATAGAAAAAAATATTACCACATACCAAATTTGAGGTCAATCGATTACTCCTTTCGAGAATTATCGTGCGCACCAGCCAGCAGACAGACAGACAGACATACGGACGGACATTACTCATTCGACTTAAAATGACCCAAAACGGATTTCCTCCGAACATACTTGGGGTCTTAGGTCACTCCTTCGACGTGTTACACTTTTTCCGTAGCAAATGATATATACCCTCGTCACACTAAAGTGAGGGTATAATAATGGCGGATATGCGTATACTCGTACGCTATTGTTTTATTGAGGGGACGATATGAACCTCCTTCTTAGAGTTAATTTCTTTCGACAACTTGGAATTTTTTAAATGGATAAACTGAAGAATCAGTTTTCAATCTACTGGAAATTAGTTCGAATATTATTAAAAATAAACACTAACGGGCGTACTTATTATTTAATTTCACGTCATTAGCGGTCTTTCTATATAATAGAAAGGAGATTCAAATAAAAAGCCAGTAAGGAAAGACTAAAAAACATATTTTATACACTCCCACGAAAGAGACTGTATACAATAGAAAATATAGGCCACTAGTAGAAGAACAATGTACTAATGATCGCTTTTGTTTTTCACAGAACTTTAAAAATTTGCAAGGGTAACAATTTGAATACAATTTTCTTTGCATCTAAAGGGTCCGCCAAATAACTTTTTTTTTTGAAAATGCTATAAAAAAAACTACTGAATATTTTCTCAAATTTCTTTTTTTTATTTGAAAGTACAATCCTTCCGGTTAATAATGGGAAATAATTTCATTCAAATGGCTGCCTCGGCTGGCCATGCAGTAGCCTACACGATCGGTCCAATTTTTATGCACATTATCGATTGTGTGCAGCTGTATTTTACCAATGGCTTCACGAATATTGTCCTTTAAAGCGTCAATTGTCTTTGGCTTGTCGACGTAACACTTATCTTTGAGGGCACCCCACAAATAATAGTGCCTCGGCTGGCCATGCAGTAGCCTACACGATCGGTCCAATTTTTAAGCACATTATCGATTGTGTGCAGCTGTATTTCACCAATGGCTTCACGAATATTGTCCTTTAAAGCGTCAATTGTCTTTGGCTTGTCGGCGTAACAGTTATCTTTGAGGGCACCCCACAAATAATAGTCCAACGTTGTCAAATCGCAGCTCCGAGGTGGCCAAACGACATCAGCTCTGCGGCTGATAATGCGATCTTCAACAACAGGGCGCAAAACATCGAGTGTAGCTTCGGCTGTGTGGCACGTAGCGCCGTCCTGTTGAAACCAAATGTTGCCCATATCCTCCTCTTAAATTTTTTGGAACAAAAATTCGTGCAACATGGCCCGATAGCGATCGCCATTGACTGTCACGGCAACTCCTTGCTCATGGCCCAATTATGCCTCTGGACCAAAATCTGCACCAAACAGTGACTCGTTTTGGGTGTATCGGCTTTTCAATGTATGCGTGCGGGTTTTCTGTGTCCCAAATGATACAATTTTGCATGTTTACATACCCGCCAAGATCAAAATGAGCTTCATCTGAAAAGATAATTTTTTTTGGCAAAATCGCCATCTTCTGTAAGTCGATCGCAGGCCCACTTGTTCAAGCGTATACACAACCATATTCGTTCAGCGGAAGGATAAAACTAATTATCTGTCAAATCAGACATGAGCTAAGTGTTGCCATTCACGAAATAAGCACTAGTTGAAAAAAAACGTTAGACAGCGGACCCTTTATTACAATGGGAATAAAAATCCGACTCACAGAGTCAAATTTTAAAATGAAAAAATCGCCGACCTCAGAAACGGGTTTTCAAATTGTACAAAAAGTATTTACGAGTATTTTAAAGATTAGGGATTGAAAAACTAATTTTGTATCTAAAGATTGGCACTCTTTAATTTTATGAGAAAATCGTTTGCTATGTAGAAGTCCTGTTAAGCATTTCTGAAGCAGTCGTGGAGTCAACATTATTTTCAAGTCATCCAAACATACTAACGCCAGCACTTAACCACTCTATAAGACTTAAGGACTCCCAATGCCATTATCCATTCGATGGATAGTATGCCATTGCAAAAAACCGCCGCAGTTAATTTTAGAAAAGTTCATTCATTTAGAAAAGTTTGCGAAATTTAATGATTGGTGAAAGTTAAATGTTGAATGTCATCGTTCGTATCTCGAGTGCAAAATGAGCTCCGACTGGTGAACGAGAGGAAACGAGATATAACTCTCAACTCATCCCAATCATCCATTTTAGCTTGCCTCTCCACCCCCGCTCTAACCACCAGTGACTGCACTGTATAGTACACCACAACAATTAGCTGGAACGAGAATGAGGAGAGGTTTCAGATAAACAATTCTCATCCTTTCTGTGGCACAGAACGTCCCAAATCAGCATCGACACCGCCAACGATACCATCATCAGCATTATTGCTTGGTTGTTGTCTTTCCTTTCTCCCACCTACACCACACTTCCTCCCTCCCACGCTTTTTTGGTTTTTTGTCTTTGCTGATGTCGTTTGTCGTTGTTGTTGTCTTTGGTTTTGCTCCACGAGATCAATAATGTTCATTCGTGGCTTTAATTAAGTTTTATGGCAGCATTAAAAATAACGCACCAAACATTTTTGTGTTTTCATTGTTGCCAATACAAACAAACACCAATGGAAAGCCAAACTCACACAAACAGACTCTCTGCAGAGACATATAGGGATGTGGATACAGATGCAAAGAGAACAACAGCGGTGGCATCCGCAGTGGCAACACCGAATTATGTGAAACCACAAAAACAAGAAAGAATTCCATTTTCAACAGGGAGCGTTCCGTATTTGGTAAACTGTGTATGCGTGTGTTTGTGTGTGTGTGCGAATTGAAAGTTAGATTAACAAATTTTTATCCGCACTAGTGGGATAAATGCAGAACTTCCTTTACCACATCGCTTTGCGGAAAGTGAATGGTTAATGGGTAACTGGTACCGGGGGGATTGAAGGCGGTCTTGGTGCCGTAACTAGAGAGTGGAGGCGGGGGTCCGGTACAAGTCAACAAAAATAAATGCAAAAGGCATCAGAAATCCAATCATCATCCACGGCATGGTCATCTACTATTCGAATTGAGTTAGTCGGGAGGCATAGCTCCTTCCAACCAAAGACACCTCCACCACCACTAACACCTCCTTCCCGATAATTGGCACAACGTTAACACGCAATAGATGCGACGCGAATGCGGACAAGATGAGGTGGCGTTGGTCGGTGGGACGGTTGTTAGCCACGGCATAATGAGTAATATTTTTCATTTTCATTATTATTATCGTGGCCATCATCGAAAACTGTTGGGAAGAATAAAAACAATACTTGCATTTTAAGCAGTTTGTCCTGTTTATTACATTTGTTATTGCCTATTGGTGGGGTAGGGCACAATACGTTAAGGAATTACTTACAGGGTGTTGAATCTATCCCCCCGTCAAGGTTTACGCACAACAAGAAATTCTGAAAAGCATTTAATTCTCTCGTTGTTGGCTTTATGGCCATAACTGGTTATAATTAAGCTGGTTGTTAAATATTATATCCATTACTCAAGTAATACCAGTTGGGGAAGGGCTTAAACGCATTACTAACATCAATAAATACTCTAAATTTGTTATCTTCATTCAGGGTAATGTTAATTAGAAAGAGATAAACAATTGCACAAATCGAAAAAGTCTCTAGACGACGCTGTAGAAAATATGTATAGTAAACAAGGGGCCTTTCTGAAGATTTTTGAAATTTAGAGTAAAATTTAAAATATCATTTTTATAGCATCAAGTTAACAATTAAATGCCACGACTTCTATTATGTTCTGTGTTATGAAAATCTGAGTTCTTCTTCGGAGAAATAATCTATATATATAAAATTGTTGCGTGACTGGCTGACTGACTGACTGATCATTGCCCAGGCCAAACGACTGGAGCTAGAATCATGAAATTTGGTGGGAGGTAGTCCTTGGGACGTAGACGTGCAATAAGACGGGATTTTTCGAAATTCGTACTATTAGCCGAACAATGGGGCAAAAAGGGATAAATGTGGCACAACCGCCAAATCTAATCGAAATGAGCTAAAATTTCGAACATTTACGCACACAGTGGGGTAAAAGGGGATACATATGGTACATTAGCCAAATCCAAATGGCAAGAGCTAGAATTGTGAAATTTGGTGTGAGGGTGGCCCTTATGAGGTAGACTCAGAAATTGACAGGATTTTTCGAAATTCGATCATTTACGTACACAGTGGGGTAAAAAGGGATAAATGTGGTACAACTGCCAAATCCGAATGACAAGACCTAGAATCGTGAAATTTGGTGTGAGATTAGCTCTTGGGACGTAAACAAGGACAAGGAGTGATTTTTTTTTAATTAGGGGCTCAGTGGGACAGAAAGCGATGAATATGGTACCACCGCCAAATTTAAAGCCTTAAATTAGAATGTTGAGGATTGAAGGAGGGATGTCTTCATGACAACGGATCGGGGAAGTCAGTTTTTTTTTTTTGTATTCGTAGTTTTCGGGGCACAGTGGAGGCAAAAAGTGTAAAATATAGTACAGTGGCTTAAAAATGTCAAATGTCAGTGGGACACGACGGGTTAATTATGGAGCATGGGGAAAAAAGGGAATTATGGGGAAAAAGTTAATTATGGTACAGTGAGACAAAGTTTTTAATATGACACAGTGGGGCAAAAATGGTTACTTATGGTACAGTGGGGCACAATTAGTTGAATATGGTAACTCGGGACAAAATGGGTTAAATATGGTACAGTGGGGCATAAAGCTTTAACTATGGAACAGTGGGACAATAAAGTGTTAGCTATGGTACAGTGGGACACAAATAGTTAAATATGGTACAGTGGGGTAAAAAGCGTAAACTATGGAACGGGGGGCCAAAAATCTGTTAAATATGCTACAGTGGGGAAAAAATGCTTAAATATAGTGGACAACATATAGTAGGACAAAAAGGAGTTAAATTTGATTCAGTGGACCCAAAACGGTTAAATATGGTACAGTGTATCAATAAGCGTACATTTAGTACAGTGGGTAAAAATATGGATGCAGGGAGAGAGGGTAAGTTATATATGAAATAAGAATGTTTTTTTTTTTAAATTTATGCTTTTAGTAGCACTGTGGTGCAAAAAGGTTAAATTTATGATGCAGTTGGGGCAAGCAAAAATTGTTCAATATGTTACAGAGGGGAAAAAATGTGTTAAATATGGTTTAGTGGAGCAAAAAGGGTTAATTATCGTACGGTGAAGCAAAAAGGGTTAAATATGGTACGGTGAAGCAAAAAAAGTTTAATACGGTAAAATGGTTAAATGTGGTATGTGGGGATAAAGGGATCAATATAGTCCCAGATATGTATAAAAATTCGTTCTTTAGAAGCACAATGTAATATAAAATGTGTAATATGGAACAGAGATGGAAAAGGTGTTGAATGTGGTCCCTAAGTGCAAAGGTAGCTCATACAGCATAAACCAAAGCTAAGAAATTGTTTTTTCCATATAGGTTCTTCTACTTAAACCGTTGGGAAAAACATGTTAAATAAGTGGCACAGATAGACCATTTTGCACAAACATTTAACGACTTATAACTTTTATTCCAGCACATACAAATACTTGAAATTGTGTGATGTGTAATGCTTTTATAGCACCTACAGTACCGGAGAAAATGGGCGTTACTGCCACACCCCTTTTGGTACCTCCCATACAAATGGACCATTTTGCACAAAAAGTAAAGTCTCGAAGGGGTAACCAATTGACTTCAAATTTGGTATATAGTAATATTTTCTTCTATCTCCGGCTAAGTTCGAAGATGGGCCATATTGGTCCACTCCTTCTAGTACCTCCCCCACAAAGGGTTAACATTTATTGACATATTGATTATTTAATAACTTATATACCAATAATTTGAATCCTCTGAAATTATACACATAGTTTAGTATATTAGTCACCATTACCTCGAGAAAAAGGGCGTAGTTACCACGCCCCTTTTGGTACCTCGCACACAAATGGACAATTTTGAACCAAAAGTAAATAGCTTATAACTTTATTACCAGTGCGTACAAAGACTTGAAATTTGGACAGTGTAATGGTTTAATAGTAGCTACAATACAGTGAAAAATGGGCATTATAGCCACGCTCCTTTGGTACCTCCCACACAAATGGACCATTTTGTACCAAAAGTTACCAGCTTATAACTTTTATACCATTGCATACAAATACTTGAAATTTTGTACAGTGTAATGCTTTTGTAGTACCTAGAGTCCAGAGAAAAATGGACGTTATTGGCATGTCCCTGTTGGTACCTCCCACACAAATGGATATTTTTGTAGCAAAAGTTAACTGCTTTTACTTTAATATCAGTGCAACGAAATACTTGAAATTTCGTACAGTACTTGAAGTTTCGTTACACTGTGAAGAGGCCGTTATTGGAACGCCCTTTTTCGTACGCTGCACACAAATGGAACATTTTACGAGGGTTGATATATACATTTCTGGCATAATAATGAAAATGCGAATATTTATCATCAAAAATGGCTTTATTGTTACTTCAAAGTATTCTCCAGCATGATTTATATATTTTGCATGCGCTCAAACCAATTGTCGAAGCACTTTTTCCACTCCGATTGAGACACCTCCAAAAGCATTTCTTCTTGATGTGCGGGAATAAAAAGAAGTATTGGGAGCACAATGCACAATGATTCGTTTTCACTGTCACAGTCTTATAAACGTCTTTTGAAACACAGCGATCGTATTTTTTCAAAATTTCTTTGCACCAATCGACACGAGGATTTTTTTGGAGCGATTTTCTATTTATCCCAAGTCGTAATGTGTTGTCAACCCATAAAGTAATGTAACATTATGCAAGATTATACGTTTTCAATTATAAAGGAATTTTACGAACATTTTAAATTTCTGAAAAAAATTAACGCTGAAATACTGAAAATATAAAACTTGTCTTAAAATTAAAGAATGCCTTGTCAAATGTATTTTTTAGGTTATAACAGACCGTCAAAGTGTCAGAAAGAATGAAAACATCTTTATCACAACTGTGCTGACCACTTGTCAAATCCTGTGAATCTTTGTATAGTATTATTCCAGATATGCTCTTAGCTATATTTATGCTCTCAGAGAGTGTCTCAGTGGTCAAGAAGTCGCAAATGACTAGTGAACATTTCACAAAATATTCGTCCTATGGTCTAAGATTCAGTGTAATCGGAAAAGCCCGATTCAACCGTTTTGTTGAACCCAGTTTAAACCATTAGTTTAAGTTCGATGAATTCCATAAATTCATATAAGTTTCCTTAGTTTGTAATGCATTTTTTTAATTAACTGAATTGTTATACACCCTGAACTGCCCTCTGTATTACTCATTTTCTTCCAGATGGCAACGCCTTATCCATTCCCTGCCATGAAGACAAAAGCTTTGACTCAAATGGATAAAGGGTTGTATGTTCCAGTGGAATCCTACTGAATTCCCGAACAAACTCTGACTCACTGTTCTTGTCTCTGCACCGTAAATTCACTTTTGCCTGTCATATTAACAATCTGAAACTGTGCCTTTTTTTCTGTTTATTTCCACCTGTTACATTTTCTTTGAGTTCAACATCTCGAATAATTTACAGTCCACTTCACAGAAGCTGCTCCTGAATTAGTTCACGTTTGATAACGCTTATATTGACTGCAATCTACAATTACAACACTTACTGGAGAACTATTTTGAAAATACTTTAAAAAACAGTCGATTTTGTTGTCCGGTATGACCTCTTACTGGACATCGAATAGCTGCAATAGCATTATATTCAAATGAATTTGTAGATTAATAGCTCTTATGGCTTTTCCCGTGAATATTTGTCGTGCATGGTACTAAATACATATTAATTTATCTTTGTATCTTTTAAGAGGCTTGTGAAGGACAAACATAATATTAAAGTTTTTGGTAGCGCAAGAACTGACCACGGGCCAAAAACTACTATATGAATAGTCCATGGTTTATATAGCACGTGAAAATGCATCCATTAAAGTACATATATCATATATTTGAAGACGCATAAAACAAAATTTCAGCTTTGTTGCTCTTACGGTTAAGTGATCAAAAATCACGCGAAGTGAAATTTCATCCATTAAAGATCAGAACATATATCATAGCTCGTTTTAAGTACTGAAGGGGTGAAAATGGCTTTGGTCACTGCTACACTGACCACAGTCTCCGATTTTAAATGAACTACGATCGATAAGAAAAAAAAAGAAGAAAAGAAAAAAATAGAAAAAGAGTTAGAAAATTGAAAACGCGTCTTTATATCCAAGTTAACCTCAGGCTGGACATCGATTAGTTATTTTCGCATTTCCTTTGAGGTCAGTGTGTACATATACATTTTTACATTCTTAGCTCTTAAAGAACTTTTAAAATCCTTTAATCCGCACTGACCACAGTCAGAGAATTCAAAATATTTTTCGCGCATATTTCAAAAGTTTTACTTTGTGTCATATAAGAGGCTTCTAAAAGGACAAAAACAATACTCAAGTTTTTAATAGCACTAGAACTGCTTGTGCAAAATTTCAGCTCTCTAGCTCTAAAAGGAGCCCCAGCGGTCATGTGGTCGAAAATCACTTGGCGGAAAATCGAAAATCGAAGTAGCCTATGGCACTTCCCAGTCATTGGTCAATCGTCTACCAAGTTTCAAGAGAATCAGTTCAGCCGTTTAGACGTGGTGATGGAACAAACAAACAAACAGTCAAACAAACGATTTTATAATATTAGTAGGATTTGTCTGTGTTCTATTTCGATTGTACCCTAAACATTTTTATATTTAAAGCCGAATATGTTTGGGACAATATACTACAGAAGCTATTTTTTCAGCGTGTACATATATATCCTCCTATTTTCGTTCCCATTCCTAAAACATATTTTTTTCTATTCATAGAATTTGATAATCCGGTAAAATGCAAACACAAACTGCGATATTTTCCCCTTGAACGATATTTGCAATGACGTTGTGTTTAACTTATGCTATAGCTAACATAGTTTTTAAGACGTCAAATGCAGCATGTCTAATATCAAAATATATCAATATTAATCACAATGATCCAATATTGGTACATTCCATTGTCAGTGACTATTAACGTTTTTTTCCCTTTATATCTGAGCAGATGGCTCTCGTGGATACTCGAAAAAAAGTAATAACAACAAACTATCCAAGTCTTCCATACCTTCAGTGGGTTTCGGAGAAAGGTTGACACTTTCAATAAACAATAACACAACAAGGATGTCGTCCTCGTCTTCGTTGTCGTCATCACCACCGTCCTCGCCAGCATCAATATTTTTGTGCGCACTTATTCTTGGCGTCATCAGGGCCACTTAATACCACTTGGATATACTACGAGCACAATTTTTTATTCCGGTGACGTCTCAACGTCTCAGAGTGTATTCCTGGCATTGTTTGTCCATAATTTTCCAATTCAACAGAAAGTGATAATAGGACTCACCACTCAACAGTTGTGCGCCGCCAACCACCACAGAGGGATGGCTGTCAATCGGAACGCTGGGGCAGTGCGGAGCCACTCCAACCGATCCACCGGACCCCCCTCGCAGTGATGCGCTTTTGGCCCTCCGCTTCGTAGTGCCACCAAACGGCCATGCACTCTCTGGCCAAAGTTGCAATTGTGGCAAGCACATCAGCCATGAGATATTACGATTCGTTGGTCGCTCTGCTCGTCTTACGGAAAATATCCGCAAGTAATAATGGTTTTTCCGGGCAAACCACGATGTGCAGTGTGTCAGTGTGCTCCATCCAACTCCTCGCAATGACATTTGGAAGGTTGGCCGCGAATCGGATGGGCAGACTCCTCCTCGCTCCTCGCTCCTAACTACCAAGCACCGCAGCATACAACAACAGTATTTCTTGATGTCAGAAACGATCGAAGGAAGCCAGTGATGAAAAGGACGAGCACGACGACGACCTGGAAGGAAGCGCAGAGCGAATGGACAGAATTCATTATTTTGCCATTGACACTTGTGTTTAACCTATTTATGCTGATTTTACGACAGACCATAAATAAAGCGGAATAGCAATTGGGATTTGGTCATGAATGCGCAAATACGCTTGTACCTTGCAACCAGTTTGTGGAATGTGAAATTCTGGCTGAATGTCGGTTGCCGGAAGCAAGCGGGGGACAGTGGTTAAGAACGTTTCATTTTTTCCGTTTTGATGCCGTTGCTGATGCTGCGCTGTGTGTGTTGTTGATGTTGTCGTGTGTCCAACATTCATACAAATGGACAACGCTTTGAAGAGTGCGCTGACAGGGGAGATTGATGGCAAAGCTACACAAATTACAGAGGTACCAAACACAAAGTAGCTGTCACTAACACTGCTAAAGCAAATCTTAATATGAACATGAAAATGATCATATATTTTGTAGAATCATTCGGAATTTCTCACGATGTGATAATTTTACTAGTTACACAATTTCGGTCGTGTAAACCAACTAAAATACACCCACACTTTTAGAGATACATCTATACATGCCTAATATGAAATCAAGAGACTCTTAACAGAATATATAAAGTGTGTACGGTTATAACAAATCCCTAGGAAATAAGCAATTTAGTTCGATATAGACGAATATTGTTACATGCTTTCAATATTTAAAAAGGACTAAGTAGGGCGGGGCTACTGGCGATCTAGGAAGCCGTGGTTCCTCCTTAACTTCGGTTAAAAAGTGTCGGAATGAAGAATTCAAACCCAAGGGCACTTTCATATGAGTTCTAAATCAAGACATGGCCCGATAAACTTCATTTTAGTTTGAAATGGCACATACAATATTATCTGTCAAAATTAAGCCGCAAAAGGTGTGTTGAAGGTCACAACTAATTTAAGTTGGAGGGCTCTTATAGATGGGCTCTATATCCAAAAATTTGGGCTGATATAGCCTATTTCGTTCCTAATCTAAGGAAACACGCTGTGCAAATTTTCGTTAAGATCGTTCATATTTGCACTTTGATATCATGAATATATGGAAACATGGCTAATTTAGCTCCAAAAGTAGTATTATAATAAACTAGGGATCAATATCTATAATCAATATCCTTTTACTATATAAAGATGTTACTTAAATGTTCTAGGGTGTAATGAACACGATCGTGTTTTATAATTACTTCCATAGAAAGTATCAAGATCGAAATTGAATGAATTTATCCACACAATTTTTATACGATAAGGATTTGCTTAGGACTGCGGGAGCCTTTGGTGTGAAAGCAGAAGCAGTCGGTTGGGGGGTTCAGGTCCTGGCTAATTCCTCATATGTTCAACATTGCAATAATAATTATGAAGACTCCCTTTTTATACCCTACACCACACTGTGGTACAGGGTATTATGACTTTGTGCATTTGTTTGTAACACCTAAAAGGAGAAGAGATAGACCCATTGTTTATTATACCGATCGACTCAGAATCACTTTCTGAGTCGATTTAGCCATGTCCGTGTGTCTGTCCGTCCGTCTGTCCATGTATTCTTGTAATCAAAGTGCAGGTCGTATTTATGGTCCGATGGTGATGAAATTTAGCATAGTGCTCTTTTTTGGCCCACGGACGATCCCTATTGAAATTGGTTAAAATCGGTTCAGATTTGGATATAGTCCCCATATATATGTTTCACCCGATTTGACATGCAAGCGCCGTAGAAACCACATTTTACATTATGAAATTCGGCAGAGAGAGTTTTATTATTACGCGAATGAACACTACCAAATTCGGAGAAAATCCGATTAGATTTAGATATAGCCCCCATATGTATGTTTCGCCCGATTTGGCATGTAAGCGCTGTAGGAACTGTATTTTAAATCAGTTCAGTACGAAATTTGGCAGAGAGAGTTCTCTTATTACATGAATAAACACTGCCAAATTCGGGGAAAATCGGTTCAGATTTAGATATAGCCACCATATATATGTTTCACCCGATTAAACATTTAAGCGCTGTAGAAATCGTGTTTTATATCCGATCCGTACGAAATTTAACAGAGAGAGTTTTCTTATTACATGTATGAACACTGCCAAATTCGGGAAAAATCGGTTCAGATTTTAACATAGTCCCAATATATATGTTACACCCGATTTGACATGTAAGCGCTGTAGAAACCGTGTTTTATATCCGATCAGTACGAAAATCGGCAGAGAGAGTTTGCTAATTACATGTATGAACACTGCCAAATTCTTATCGCAATGCCCATTTTCGGATTGGTAGGTAGGTGTAGGGTATTATATAGTCGGCCCCACCCGACTTTCTGTCTTTCCTTACTGGTTTTTTCTTTGAGAGTAGTATCTAGTTGTGAAAGGTTCGATTTTGAGATTGTCTGACCTTGAATTTGCAAGAGTTACGCACAAAAGGCAACAACAAAAATGTTACAACTGAGATATACAAAAAAAAGAAGAATACAATTTAATATCAGTCGAACAAAACAAAATGTGCCAATTACTACACTCATCACAGAGTTGAGTGTTCATACTTCTCTCGGTATTATCTTTTCTCTCAAAACTAGTTGTTTTTTTGTATTTTTTTTACGATATTCAGAATCGAATGAATGAAAAGAATAATCAATGAAATGGAACAATGAATGAAATTACATGTAATACTCAATGAATTAAGGCAATAAGCTAATCGAAAATTATGATAGAAAACAAAAAAAAAAAAAAACAAAACAATGCCAAAGAATAATACTACGAATAAGGGTATTCACTAAGAATTTTAAAATTTGTTCGGTAGTATTTTTCTTGATACCGACTTTAGTTACCACAAAAAAACAATTTAACCAATCGGTCACTTACCAACATCTCAAGATTGAAGAGGCCTTTCCAATGCTTGATGATGATGCATGATGATAACCTGTCAGATGTGGGATTATTAATTATGGTATTATTGCCTCAACTCGTATGGGTAATGAACGAATTCTACTTATCCGGTAGGGAATTTAATATAATAAACCATAGACATAATTTAATTCTTCCACTTAGAAGGGATGTTTACTTCGTCTCTTCTTTCCTTTTCTTGGTAAACCTGTCAGCCATCTGTGGTACTTCCAACTTCTTCCGATTTGACCAACCTCTATTGAAACTATCTTGGAGTCCCTTCCATTCGGGTTACGGTGGTGTGGTTATGGCCACTGCGTGTGGAATCTCGATACTATAACGTCCGACTGGTCGCTGTTGAGCGGATTCGTTTCCACGAGAATGAAACACTTTTTCACATAAAATAGGGTGCTTTGGGGTTAGAGTGTGTAGATCCCCAAAATATTATAATCTGGGATGTATATATGTAATATATAATATAATATGTCTTGGAATTCACGCAGGTGTAATTCACCATCAGAAGATTTAAGTAATATTCTCCAGACTGTAATAAGTAAAATGGCCCATTTGTGTGGGAGGTACCAAAAGGGGCGTGCGAATAATGGCCGCTTTTCTCCAGACTCTAGGTACTATATAAGCATTGCAATGTACGAAATTTCAAGTTTTTGTATGCACTGGTATTAAAGTTAAAAGCTTTTAACTTTTGGTATAAAAAGGTCCATTTGCGTGGGAGGTACGCAAATCGCTCTGGACTCTTGGTACTATAAAAACATTACACTGTACAAAATGTCAAGTCTTTGTATGCACTGGTATTAAAGTTATAAGCTGGCAACTTTTGGTTCAAAATTGTCCATTTGTGTGGAAGGTACCAAAAGGGGCGTGGCAACTTCGACCATTTTTCTCGGGGTAATAGTTACTAATAAACTATAGCATTAGTATTAGTGTATAATTTCAAAGGATTCAAATAATTAGTATAAAAGTTATTAAATAAGCAATATTTCACCTAATGTTAACCCTTTGTGGGGGAGGTACTAGAAGGAGTGGACGAATATGGCCCATCTTCGAACTTAGCCGGACATAGAAGAAAATACTACCACATACCAAATTTGAAGTCAGTCGGTTACTCCTTTCGAGAGTTATCGTGCGCACCAGCCAGCAGACAGACGGACGGACATTGCACATTCGACTTAAAATGACCCAAAACGGATATCCGCTGAACATATTACGCCGGTCTGTTACACTTTTGGCCCGTAGCAAATGATATACAGGGTTGCCCATATTCGACGGACCCACGGACTCGTTGGGCCCATTCCAATCGACGAGGCTTGTCCGCAGGCAACAATCTTTGCGTCAATTGAATTTTGTACGGGAACAAATGCAAATCAACGCGAATAATCCGTTGTAAAGTGGACCGAGCCATGCCCAACTGCTGAGAACGGCGATTTTGGGATGTTCTTGGGGACCTCTCAACACTGGCTCGTACGGCAGCGATATTCTCGGCCGATCGCCTTGGTCGACTTTTATTTGGCCTCTTCGGATTAGAAAGAGCCTCACCAGTCGAAAATTTTTCGTATAAACTCTTAATGGTGTTCTTAGAAGGCGCACTTCTCACATTTTTTAATATTTTAAAAGCACGTTGACTTGACTTCTTCTGTTGAATGTAAATTTCAACTATTTCAGAGCGCTCGCGTGGCGTGTATTGTTCCATGGTAAAAATCTGCTTGGACTGACGCTTCAAACGCGGTATGTCGTTAAGCGATCTGACATCTCTGTCAAAAGTTATGGCGTTGCCAGATGGGTCCGTCGAATATGGGAGACCCTGTATATGTTTTTGAAAAAAATTACAGAAGCTTTTTTTTCAGCGTATAGAAATTATTTAGTACCATTTTTGTGTCACCATCCCCGATTTCAAAATACATTTTCACATCATTTCTCTGCTCAAAGTAAAAAGTTTTAGTTGGCGAAAAAAAAATAAATTTTTTTTCAGATGTTATTGCTGAAACCTGAGATAATAGGAATATATTCTCAAAAGGCATATATTTCAGTTATATCTTACACGAATGTGTGGACGGATATTTACAAATATATTAAATAAATTTTAAAGGTCGTAAGTCGTTACCGTCGTTAACGTTTTTAAATGCATCCTGTGCAGTTGCAACTTTTATATGCATTCTTCACATCAATGACACCACCATAAAATTCAGGGGAAAATATAGTTATGTAGCCCCACATATTCTAAACGGACCCTGAAAATTTGAAGATGGTGTTTAGCCCCGTTTTTTTAAATATTTATTAAAAAATTCCTCTTGTATTTCATGTATTTTTAAATATAAGTTGAATAAAATATTATCCCAAATTATTCTGATGCTTAAATCATCTGAAAAAAATTCAACGTGCAGTCCAATAGGCGAAAAATCCCAAAAGTATCAGCTCATTGTTTGAGGCGCTTGTCACAAAATTACTACCTCAACACCTGCACAAATGACAGTTCGCTTAGCAAAGGCAAAGTTGTTAAAATACTTGGACTTTGGTGGCGAGCTTAAAAGAAATGCCGGTTCTGATACAAAAATGTTTACGGTTCGGAAATATTTAAACAAATTACAACATATTTAATTGGTAAGACTTCGAGCGTCGCCGTGTATAAGTTATAAGAGGCTTAATATCTGTAATGTTTACAAATAACCATTTAAGGCGATTTGGGAATATTTGGGAAACAGTGATTTTTTTTACCATTTTATGTCGCATTTAAATCGGATATTCCCATAAAGAATACATTAGAAATCAAAAATTGTAAACGTTCTCCTGACTTTTTACATAAGGAAATATTTGTGAAAACCACAGATATTTGGTAGAACATCGACAAATTCAAAACGTTTACGCAAATCTGAATATTCAAAGCAAAATGACTTATGATGATTTCGATTCTGAGGCAAATTCTGAAAAATATTTGTCCTTTTTAGGTGGAACTGATGTAGTCCCTCGAATTAAACTTAGCTCTTATTTAAAAATTCCAAAATCTGTTATAAAAGTCCAGTTTTCGGGAAAGGGCAACGAAAATTTTGAATTTTTTTGCAGAAACGAAATCGACATTAGAATGTCCAAAAAAGGATTTGAATTAGAACTTTGTTCGCTTGCGAATTCAAACTGCAGACTGTTAAAACTTAATGGAATTCTGAACTGTCACTTTCACTCCACATAGTTTGGAGCCACTGTGCCTGTGGCTCCCCACTGTATCGGGATGTTTCAGGTCACATTACTCTCCTACTCCCCATAAAGTTTATTTTACTGATGATTGTGTGATGATGTCAACGTTGATGGTAATGGTGATGATGAAAATAATATACCTCACTCCAATCATGTGTGTGTGTGTGTGTGCAAGTGCGTCCTTGTCCACATGCCCATACCCATCTGCAATGCAATCTCCACACCATGCGGTGTCGCCGCTCGTGTAGGTACGTCCTACGGCGGACATCTGTGTCTGTGGCACTGCCAGATACTGCCACACAACATAAAATAATGCGACACTTTCCAAGTGTCGGTTTGGGGCATATTTTTTGTGAGCCGAAAACCGAGAGAGTTTTTTCTCATGTTATTTTTTTCAGTTCTTTTCTGGTTTCCTGCCTTTTGTTTTTTTTTATTTATTTCATTATTTACCTTCCAAAAGTTGAGGTGTTGATGTTGCTGGCCAAAGCCATTAAAATGTGTTTGTCCGTATTTTGGAGTGCGAAAAAATTCATGTGGACATTTTTAACGGCAATTTTTGTTTATAAAGCGAACCAAAATAAAAAAACACAAAATTTATAGCTTCTAACATACTCTGTTGACTTTATAAATTTCCCAAATTACCGTATGAGTACATTCGAAACGAGTTTTTCCGCCCCTTTGCCCAATTCATGTTCTTTTTTCAATTCGTTTGAAAAGTATATGACCGTTTTGGGGATTTATTTATGTACAGACATTCGGCATCACCGGTTGCTTTTTACTCTTAGTCTGGGCTGTTGGGGGTTTGGTCAGTTGTTGGTTTCGTTTTGCAGGACAACTCTTATCGCACAGCGATCTAACGAACAAAATATATTTCAAGTCCATTTCAATGAGCCATCCAAAGTTAATAAAGTTTAATGGAAATACATTTCCGAATTAAAATTGAAATGTGCTGGTGTGCAATGAGCAGGTTTCGTGGTGGTATTGACAGATGTTTTAAGAGAACATTTTAGATAAATTATTTGTTTTCATTTAGATTTCGGTTTTTGGTATTTATAGACGTGCATAAAATGGGGAGGATATTAATATATCCATAGGATATTAATATATCATTCCAAAGTATGCTAAGTGAACTTAGCACGGTTTAAGGGACATTGTATTTTTAATTTCTAAATTTGGTGTTGATCCGTTAACCCCAATCAAAAGTTATGCATAAAACAGCAGAGGTCATTCGATCAACTTTAAAAGATTTTCAGGCAAATGAAAAAATTATCATAAAACTACCTTTATTGACTTAGCATACTTTGGAATGGAGGAAATATACGCACATGCATTGTTGATGATATTCAAATATAAATGAACGCTAGTTCGTATAAGTAATACGCATTTAATTTTAGGTTAATCATACATCCCATAGGACCATTTCCACAAATCAGCATTGTTTGTGTTTGTCTGCATCAAATAAAATAAAAATTAAGTCAATTTTGGTGTTGTACACGAATTGAGTTGTACTCTTACCACCCGCAGAAAAATTTTATTATGTGGAATTTGCAATTTTGTGTGGAAGATGGCTGGGCTGGGCATACTCGTATTTTACCCATTTTTTGTCTTTGTTTTTATCTTTGTCAGTCATGTAAAACTACATTAAAATACAGAATATAAAGACGAAAATGTGTATACATGTTGTGCGGCATTGATTTTACTATTAAAACAGTCCATTATGGTCTCTGAGACCACTTTCCTTGAACAAAATTAAATTTTATAAGCAATTCATATCACTGGTTTCTTATGACAATGTGATAGAAGATACTAGTATGCAAAAAAATGTTTTTGATCATAACAAACTATATCTGAAACGGTAACCTTAAAATGCGCAGTGTTCTTTCTTAGATCAAGAATCGGAAGGAATTAATAGATGGGTCTATACATAATCTAAACAGATTTTTATCAACTAGGACCAAAAACCTCATTTATGCTAAATTACATCAAGATCGGACAGAGCATACAGTTTTAATATCGTTTTAATATATATCTAAATCTCAACCGATTATCCCTAATTTAAGAAACACATTTCTGGCAAATTGTATAAAGATCGGAAATACAACTTCTAAGCGTTTTGATACGCAGATATCGTTTTGATAAGAAACACATTTCTGCCAAATTTTATAAAGATCGGAAATACAGTACAACTTCTAAGCGTTTTGATACCAAATCGAAAGGAATATATGGGGGATATATAAGCATATAAATCCGCACCCATTTTCCCAGACTCTGGCAGTGTTCATTCATGTAATACGAAACCTCCCTCTGTTATATTTCGTATTTATCGAATACAAAATACAGTTTCTACAGTACTTATATCACAATCTGAACCAATTTCCCCCAAATTCGGCAGTGTTACTTCTTGTAATAAGAGGTTTCTTTCTTTCCCTGTCGAATTTCTTGCTGATCGGATATAAAATACAATTTCTACAGCCCTTACATGTAAAGTGGGGGGGGTAAGTATATACTTATCCATATGGGGCTACATCTAAAACTGAACCGATTTTCCCCGAATTTGGCAGTGTTCATTTATGTGATAAGAAACCTCCTTCTGCTGTATTTCGTACTGATCGGATATAAAGCACAGTTTCTACAGCGCTTACATATCAAATCGGCGGTAACGTAAATATGGGGACTATATCTAAATCTGAACCGATTTTCCTCAAAATTAGTATTGTCTCTAAATGTATTAAGAGATTTCTCCCTGTCAAGTTTTATACAGATCGGTTGAAAAATGTAGGTTCTACAGTGCATACTCGTATATGCCAAATAGGTGGTACATGTTCATATATGGGGTATATGCTAATCTGAATCGATTTTTACCAAATTTTTTTTTTTTACCAAATAGGGATCGTCCATGGACCAATAGAAAAATATGTGCAAAGTTTCGTTGAGATCGGATCATAATTGCGACCTGTACTCTGATTACAAGAATACATAAGCAGACGGACGAACGGAGCGATGGACTGGGGGTCGGACAGAGGGACGGACGGATGGACGGACGGATGGTGGGACGGACGGATGGACGGACGGATGGTGGGACGGATCGAGGGATAGACGGATGGACAGACGGAGGCACGGACGAAGCAACGGACATAGCTAAATCAACTCAGTAAGTGATCCTGAAGCTATGTATAGAGGTTTGTCAGATCGGACAACGCTATCAACCCATTTAAAGTGCTGCAAATGTACGGAAGATGGCAGATTGTTATGCAAAGATTAATTGACAATTCAGACGATTGCAAGAAAACTTTCCAATTTCATATATTTAAAATATATTTTGTAACTATTTATATGCAGGATTTCCAATAAAAATATTTTACTCGTATAGACAGCTCAAGTATTATATATACCCAGCAAAAAATAAAAGAAGTACTTCCAAAAGAATAAAATTATAAGTACTTCCAAATCATAAGTATGAACATTTTTTCGGCATTTAATGAAGTTCTTCTAAATAACTAACCAAAATGTAATTTCGGAATATAAATTATTAACCCAAGAATGCATAATTTTAAAACGATTGGATGTAAAATGAATCTTGTGAAGTGATAAAAGTCCAGATCGGAAGGAACATATGTATGAGGGCTATGAAATATATGTAAAATACTGCGTCTATAGTGCTAAAGGGAAGAAATATATATTTATATGGCGGCTATATCAGAATTAGTGAATGGTTCTGGAAGCTAGTCGACTTTTTCATCAATTAAATTTCGATTCAGTCGACTAAGTCGATAAATCGGACCTACAAGTCGACTTTTTCATAGCCGATTAAAATAACATAGTCATTTCATTTTCTTCGAAATATGTTAAATTTTGGAGTACATTGGATTGCGACAACAACTGAATTTATTAACAACACTTTATACTTTCCAAAAATGTTAATATAGCGTCACCAGAAATGCCCAAGAGCGTAACCCTCAAAAAATGAAAATTCGTTTTTCGTCAAAAAATCACGATTTTATTCAAGAAAAAAAGGCGTAACATCAAGTGCTCGTTATAGATAAAGAACAAAAGGCGTAACTCACATTGTATTAGACAGAACGTACTGTATTCATCTATTTAAACTTTGTAGTTGTTCTCTTGTTGCTGTTTTGATTTTTGTAAATCGTGTTTGACACCTATTTTAGGTGCAAAATTCTATATGGGTCTGTATTTAAATTTGGCCTTTATCTGAAGGGTATCCATTTTTTATCAAATTTCGCAGTGTACGTGATTCTATAAACTAATCTCTGCCAAATTTAATAATGCTCTGATGTAAAAAATGAAAGCACATTTTTCCAACCTTGCTAGTGACCGTTTATTTTCGGATTAAAAAATCCTTTGTGCAAAATATAGTACATTTGACTAAAATATGACTTCTATGTAGCTTAGATGCTAAATCGAAAGGTACACATCCATGCGAGTATGTGGGGCTATATGTAAATTTGAACAGATATTGTTCACACAGATATTAACTGTTAAAATAAGACACTCTTCACCAAATTTCATGAACATCGAAAGGAAATTATATCTTCTATAGAGGATATAAGCTAAATCGAAGGTACATTCATATATTACGATATCTGGTTCTAAACTGATATTCAAATAGTTGAGAGATTTTTGATCGTTCGCCGTAGACGAAAGAAATACGGATTGTCTTTCAATTTCAATACGAATTGTCTTGTCCCAAAATAAAGATATGTACAAAATTTCTTTGAGATCGGACTATATTTGTGGCCTGCACATAGATTATAAGAATGCATGCACAAACTGACATAGCTAAATCGGTTCAGAATGTGATTCTAAGTCGATCGGTATAATAAACGATGGTTCTATATATCTCTTCTCATTTTTGGTGTTAGAAACAAATGCATAAAATCATAATAAATTGTACCACAGTGTGGTGTAGGTTATAATTAAATAATTTTAAAAGAAGTTATGGTAATTAAATGTACCATACCATACATACTGTACCACACTGTGGTACTTTACTACTCTCTGAAACGGGGCTACGGAAAACTTTTTTTTTGTGAGAATGTTAATAACACTATGGGGTCACACTTCTCAAGAGCCATCTACACCATACAGATTACAGACATCTTCAAATGTCCTAAACATACATACATATGTATGATCGTTGATCTCTTTGGCCAATAGTATATTATTTATACGTTCCCTTCCCTATGTCAACATTTGTATTCCTTTAAAATATGAAATCTCTGGACCCAAAGATGTTAAAAAGAACGACATACATTCATCAAATAAATACAACACCAAAAAAAGCAAATCTTACAGTGCTTTAAGAGTTGTGCAAAAGTGGTGACAAAGAAGTACTTCCCCGGCGCGACAACCCCTTGTTAAATTCATTGGTGAAAATCCAAATTAGAACAACTTCCGGATCATAAGTTGGGGATTTTTATTGCTTCTTTGGATGCTCTTTTTTTGCTGGGTAGCAGCGTGATTACAACAGACGGACGGACGGACGGACAGACGGACATGGCTAAATCGTCTTCGAATTTTAAGACGATTAACAATATATATACTTTATGGGGTCTCAGATCAATATTTAGAGCTGTTCCAAACGGAGTGACAAATTGAATATACCCCCCATTCTATGGTGGATGGTATACACATTTAAGTTCACATGGCTGTACGTTAACATGGTTGCAATTTTCCGCCATTTTTCTGACAATATTGTCTGATCCGGCAATCGTCTATACATAGCTTGAGTCGATCGGTATAATGAACGATGGGTTTATTTCTTCTTCTTTTGGGTGTTACAAACAAATTCACAAAGTCCCACGTTGTGGTGTAGGGTATACAAAAAAATTTAAAATAATTTTTTTACATATTTCTCGTGTTTAGGACACCATATTACTCCATGCAAATTTTATCAACAGTCCTTCGACAAACAATTTTTAAATTAGAGATTTATCGAAATTTTTTGGTTTAGATGTACAAAGAAAAATATTTGTATTTGTTTACAAATGTCTTTTCTTTGTTGAATTGTTTTAAATGATTCTTTTTTTGTTTTTTTTTTTTTTTTTGTGAGGATTTTTAATCTATATATATAAAAGAGAGTGTCTGTTTGTGGGTTTGTTTGTTTGTATATTTGTTTGTTCCGTGAAATTTTCACAGAATGTACATGTGTAGGGGGTGCTGAAAATAGGGTACTTGAATTTTCGAAATATCAAGTGGGCGTGGAGCCGCCCATATGGGTCCAATTTTGATATTGAGAAAATTTTTTAGCTAGAGTGCTGAAATTTTGTGTTTATGCATTTAATGGCAGATAATGTGAATTTTCCAAAAATGGGCGGATTCGGGCCCCGCCCATATAAGCCAAATTTTGAAATTGAAACATTTTCCACAATTCATTAGCGAGAGTTCTGCAATATTGTGTATATGTATCTGGTAGCAGTCTGCGTTCTTGGTCCAAAAATGGGCGAGATCGGACCAATGGGCTTGGCCCCGCCCATATATTCCAAATTTTAGAATTGTGATATCTGGGACAATTTGTTAGCGTTAATGCTGAAATTTAGTACATATGTATCTGGTGGAAGTCTACGTTACTCGTCCAAAAATGAGATATCTTACACGATTTGTTACCGAGAGTGCTGAACTTTTGCGTATATGTATCTGGTGGTAGTCTACGTGATTGGTCTAAAAATGAGCGGGATCAGACAAATGGGCGTGGAACCGCCCATATAAGCCAAATTTTGAAATTGAGATATATTGGACAATTTATTAGCGAGAGTGCTGCAATTTAGTGCATATGTATGCATCCGGTGGCCAGCCCAAAATTTGAAATTGATATAACTTACAAGATTTGTTAGCGAGAGTGATGTAATTTCGTGTATATGTACCTGGTGGCAGTCTACGAGATTAGTCCCAAAATGGGTAGGATTAGACCAATGGGCGTGGCCCCACCCATATAAGCCAAATTTTTAAATTGAGATATCTTACACGATTTGTTAGCGAGAGTGCTGAAATTTGGGTACATGTATCTGGTGGTAGTCTACGTGACTGGTCCAAAAATGAGCGGGATCGTACAAATGGGCGTGAGATATCTTGCACAATTTATTAGTGATAGTGCTGTAATTTTGCAATGTATCTGGTGGCAGTCTACGTGATTGGTCCAAAAATGGGCGGGATCAGACTAATGGGCGTGGCACCGACCGAGTGAGTCAAGTTTTGAAATTGGAATATCTTGCACAATTTGTTAGCGATAGTGCTGTAATTTTGTGTATATGTTTCTGGTGGTTGTCTACGTGATTGATCCAAAAATGGGCGGGATATGACCAGTGGGCGTGGTCCCGGCCATATAAGTTAATATTTTTAATTGATATATCTTGCACAATTAGTTAGCGAGAGTGCTGTAATTTTGTATTTGTTATATCGTGATCAATTTGTTAGAGAGATCAATGTAATTTTGTGCATACATATTTGGTGTCAGTCTACGTAATTAGTCCAAAAATTAACGTGATCGGAAATCTGATGTCTGGGGCAACGAAGTGGACCGGGTCCAGCTAGTCACTGTATATATTTAACTTTTGAAACAAAGTCCGGTCAATGTTGGTTGACCGGATCTGAAAAAAGGAATCTTATGATTTTTTTTTATCGAAATGTTGATTTTCTGTTATGCCAAACGAAAGGATCAATCAATACAAATAACATTTAGTAACCCTTACCTTCCAGAATAATAATATATCAAATGATGTACAAATCGATGGATTTTTTTGGGGTGATGTATTTCACAGAAGGAAAACGGGGGGAAAAATGGTCATCACATTTTTAAGAATTATTTTTGGATGGGATTTTCACCGATAAGGCAATGAGTGGGGGCATGGGTTCTGTATTTACTAACCTCTTGGTTTACCCAACAATCTCTGTCATAAGAAAAAATGGTTAATGTCATTTGAATTAGGGGGTCGGAATTATGCGCGGTAAGTTGTTTTCATCGATGATACGTTTTGGTACACACGCAGTGTAATCATAAGTCTAATATCCTGTTTATTTAAACAATATTATTTTCATACCAATTACTCATATCTTTGGATCTTCAGATGGTATTTGTATCATATCGGGGTATCTTATCGAACATTTCATGGCAATTACTTAGAGTACGAGTATATGTATTTGAGATTTCTTCTGAATGGATAAACTTAATGACGTTTACCCAAGTATGTCAACACGGTGAAGTATGTTGGCGTGAACGAACATACAACATTTGAATTCTCTTTTTAAGAGTATCCCTCGAATACAAAGGATCCGAGTTGAAAGACATTTTTCAATAATATAAAATTCCATCAAATTCTTTTGATGCGAAAGGATATCTGTGAAAAGACAAAGCATACATTTGAGGTGTGAAAAGAAAACAGCAAACAAAGCCACATCATCCTTCCCATTCATTCGTTTTGTTCTCAGATCCGAACATCGCATTAAAGGCTAAGAAAGATGACACAGAGGACACACACACACACGCACACACATGACCAATCACACCCAGATGCATCCATAATACTTGGGACTTCTTCTCTTACGAGAACAGCGCTAAGCAAACATTTGCACAATGAAAGGATAGATGCAATGGATTCAATTGAGTTGAGTTGAGATGAGATGAGATGAGCCATCGTGTACATCTCCACATATCTATCTGCAAGTGCAGCAGTGGACGCCGGAGCCGCCACACGGCAGCGATGATGCTCTTTCTTTATCAACTAAAATCACTTCGATAGAGAAACTAATTTCCTTAGAGGACAATTCATCTTTTTGAATAGAGGAAAAGTAAACTCGCTTTTCAGCTCTTTTCTTGTTATTTCTACTTCTCGGTTTCGCTCTCCCCACTTCGCCACTCCTTGTCGCGCTCTGCTACTTGCTTGAGGTTATTTCTTGGCCTGCTGCTTTGTCCTTTCAGTGTGAGTAAGTGTGTATTTGTTTGCATCCCCATCGAAGGAGAAAGAACTAAGCACTCGCATACACATATGTATGTATGTCTCCCTATTTGTGTGGTCGTGCGTGTGTATGTGAGCTCTGAAGAAATTGGACGTTTCGATGGATGAATTGTTAGCTGTTTGGTTTGGTTTGGTGGCTGTGGGCTTTGGCTATGGCTATGGCTTTGGTTTGACTGGCTCTTGGCTGCTGGAATGGCTGACTGGTTTGTTCGATGGGTTTGTTGGGGATGCGTTGTTTGGAGCTTAGCACGACTGTTTAGCCGAGTGTGTGTGTGAGTGTGTGCGAGAGTGTTGTTTGGGTAAACACAATAAACGCTTCATGCAGTATTCAGGAAGTAATCAAGACTCGAATCGTTGTTTACCATCATAATTTGCATACGGCACTTTTTTAATGTGTTTGTGCGAGAATATTCGCCACTGTTGACGAGGAGATGCTTGTGTGTGCATTTTGAGGCCACTAATGGCTCTGACAGAACATTCTCCCTTTTCCTACATTTTGTTTACTTTTTTTTTGGTTGATCGCATTGTCTCTTTGTAACAAAAATGGTAACAAATATTTGTAACAGAGCGGAGGCATACGACGGTGGTATGAATAGCCATAGGCATAGAGTAGAGTAATGATATGAGCATTATCCAATCACCAATAAAATCTTAAATTATATCAATGAAAACTGATATTATTAGTTGGCCACTGCAGAGCTTCATTCATACAAAGTTAGATTAAACATGCAATTTAAGAAAAAAAAACTTCATCATTGGCGTCATTTAACCCTCCTTACAGGGAGCTGTTAAATGTATGACAATATTCGCCAATATCAATTCAACTCCCCTAATTAGCTCGTCCCTTTTGCTTCCTCACAAACAAAGGGGAGAATTTGTTCTTTTGACCAATATAAATAAAAATTATAAAAGTTTCGGATATGAAGTATAGAAGAGGGACATACCTTTGCAAAAAATATAAATTATAAATTAGTTCTTTAAAACAATGTTTATTACTACTTACATATGTTATTTTAAATTGTAAATAACTTTTTCAATTAAATTTTCTTAAACATTCCCGGGATCCTGGGATCCCGCTAAATGAAAATTATGAAATTTGTATATTATGTATATAAAAATACTTTAAGACATGATCCTTAACCACCAAAAAGAAGAATGCGCCACCATGATTTATTTGCATTTTTTTAACGAAATCGTTGTCATATGACAAATGGCATCATGTGTCAGAATTTTATAGCAGTAAAATATATATTGTCACAAAGGGTAATCCATTTAAAATTTAAAATTTGAACCATCGATTACTTTTACTTGTGATTTGAGCCCTTTGGATAATTTTCTGTGGGGAGCCATTAAGTATAAATGTTACACAAAGCATTCAGAAACGTTGAAACTTGAAATCGAAGTTTCCTTTGAAGAGATTCGATCCAAAACATTCGAAAATGTACTGAAAAATTGGGTTGATCGGCTGAGGAACTGCCGATCCTGTCGTGGTAGTCATATGTATGATATTGTATTCCGTTATTAAATGACAAAGTTCAATCTTTACAATGAAACCAGAAATTTGAAAAAAAATATTAGTACTTTTTTATAGCCGATTCAAATTTGAAATGGCCCACCCTGTACTAAATTTCAGAGTAATGTAGAAATATGTTTGCATTATATATGCATTTAAATAAAAAATAATCGCGAAAGAAGCCTTCTCTTCTAAATTAAAAACAAACATAGAAAAACTTACTTAAATTATATACATTTCGAGGTTCCCTACTTTTTTAAAGAAAAAAAAACACAGAAAGTTCAAATTGAATGGGGAATGTTTATTATCATTTGAAAGAACATTCTTTAGCATTTATTCTTTGAAGATTATGACTATCAAATAATGGCCGCGGCTACGTCTTAGATGGTCCATCCGTTGAGTCCAATTTTCGATGACTCGTTCGGGCATTTCGACTGGTAACTGGCGAATGGCACGCGTGATGTTTTGCTCCAAGGCCTGAATCGAAAAGTCTAACGGTGTGATATCACACGATCTTGGTGGCCAATCGACCGGCCCAAAACGTTAAATTATCTGCTCACCGAAGTGTTCTCTCAATAAATGCATTGATTGATGCGATGTGTGGGAAGTGGCGCTGTCTTGTTGGAACCAAATGTCGCCGAGATGACGAGCTTCAATTTCGGGCATTAAATAGTCGGTTATCATGGCACGATAACGGTCGCCATTGACGGTTACGTTCTCACCGGCATAATTTTTGAAGAAATATGGACCGATGATTCCAGCGGCCCACAAACCACACCAAACCGTTGTTTTTTTGGATGAAGTGGCAGCTCTTGAATCTCTTCAGGTTGATCTTCGTCCTTGTTTACATACCAATTGAGCCAGAAATGGGCATCATCGCTTACAAGATTTGGCTCGAAAACGTCGTATCTTCTTGGAACTTTTCAAGAGCCCACATTCCTCACAGAACGTGAATTTTCGTAATAAAGTTGAACGATTTGTAAACGTTGTTCAGGCGTAAGTTTTTCCATGATGACGTTTTTCCATATACGAAATGAAATCCAATGTAGTGCCTGGCGTTGCCATATGTCAACGCATACATAATGATCGATATCGATTATATATAGTTTAACGACAATTACGATGGATCATAAGTATATGTACACAAATAAAATATCACTTCTTATTAACAAAAATATCACATCAAATTTTTTAAAAACAAAACGAAATTGCAAATTTTTAACTACTTACTTTTTCAGGAAATTAATATTATCAATTTTTCACGACACTTTTCTGACACGTCTAAAAGGAAGCCTATTTTGGAGAGACAAGGAACAGATCTGAACGACTATTATGCAAATTGGTAAATAGGGTATATACATGGCACATTTATACCGTTTTTATGATATTTGTTGAATCAGGTTGGATGTTACGTCTATTTGAATATAACTATATTTTGCGTTGCCAGGACATAAAGGGTTAAATCCAGTGAGTGAGTGAGTAATGCAATATGAAATAAGTACTCGTGTCTCCCACAGAAAAGTGGAAACATTCTACTCAGTCTATCTATAGTCTTTACAAAAAGTTTCTATAATACAAAATATGAAAACAGTTCGATGATTGCTACTGAAGTTTTGTTCGAATGAATCTGTCAATTTATGTGGGGGTACCAGAAGCGGCTCTGCAATACGTATAATTTGCGCTGAACAGTATATACTTCGAAGACATTGGACTGTACCGAATGTTAAGTGTTTATATGCTCCATTATTCAAATTATGAGCTATTCAATTTTGGTATGTTTCTACCATCTTTTGTTAGAGGTGGTACCATAAGAGGAGTGGCAGTAAAGCCAATTTTACCCTGGACTATGGGAGCTGTAAAAGCTTGTTCCTAATTGTGGTATGTACTAGAAAGAGTGGACCCATATGATCCACTTAGCTTGAGATAGGACCAAATATTACAACTTTAAAAATTTGAAGTCTATCGGTTATTCCTTTCCGGGGTGCCCACCAGCCGGACAGACAGACGTACATTGCTCAAATGACTTAAATTTATTCCATATCACATTTCTCACAATATAGTGTGTTTTCTGACTTGGTTAAATGTTAGTTTTTACAAAACTCTGAACGTAGACATTTTTATACGGGGAAAAAAGACAATATGGAAAGAATAATTTAATTTAATTTTTTTGTATAATTTCTTCTGATGCAGACTCAACCAGAAGATATCGTTCACCATACTAATCATCGCGTCCTCGTATGTCAATGTAAAGCTTGTCATCAAGCATGTGGTGTGTTTTTGTGTTTTATTCCGCTGAAGTCACAAAAATATGCACGAAGATAAAGTGAAATAAACTCAGCAAACACATTTAAGATAACTTGGCCTTTTTTCATCCATTCAGCCATTCATCCGTTCGCTGCATTGCTATTCTTGTGCATCGTCGTCTCATTGTCCTTTAAGACGACGACATGTTGTTCAACATGCACAAAGCTCATAAAGCTTAAACCCCTTGAGGTTTTGCTCGGAGCAGACCTATCTCTGCTCTGACAGACAGATGCAACAAACATTCATGGATGTGTGAGTGTGTTTGTGTGTGAAAGGGTCTTGCAACAAATATAATTTCAAAGGCTTTGTGGTTGCCCTACAATTGTTCAGCATTGTTACAAGCAAATTCTCCATTCAGTGGCGAACACTATCGTATGTACTTACTATCGCTTGCTAGCTTGCTCGACTAGCTGGAATGGCTTGTGTAATAATTTAAAAGACACACAGCCCAAACAATTGCTCTGACACAGCGGGAACTGAGAGGAAGAGGACATACTCGTATAGCCAAAGTTTACACCTATGCACAATGCTATGGCCATTAGTTTGTGTTCCCTTTGTTTGTTCTTTATGAAATTTTGATGAATTCCATACCTTTGCCTGTCATACCTTCCAACCACACCGCAACACATGTTTGGAGACCACGACGATGCTAGGGATGGAAGCAGCCAGCACCAGCAACGCCAAAGAGATTTATTTCCGCCGGGTGGGTTGGGAGGTAAACCACACTATGATTGGGTGACAACGCTTTATAGGTCTTTTGTTTCTCCTCTGCATTTTTTGTCGTGCTGCGTCTTTGTATTTCTAAGACGCCAAAAGAAATTTGTTGTTTATTCACTTGGATTGAAAGTGGATGCAAATCGGGTTGCAGTCTTCAGAGAGCGAGTCAAAACAACTTATTCTCAGAACGAGTGTGCAAAAAATGCTTTATGCTCCTAACTATATTCATGTACCTCCATATACACAAGCATGTATGCATATGACAGATGCTATGAGTTGCACAGTGTATCCGATCAACGAAGTTATTTTTTTTATTTATCCTATCAACTTTAGCGGAAATCTTAGTAGAATAAAACGACTTAATTTCAAAGAATACCATATGGAATTTGATATTTTGTTTCAGAAATAGGTGCAGAACTGTTCAATCATTATTTGCCAGACTAAAGGCAATGCAGAATTTACACTATGCAACAAAAAATGATGTTTACTAAAGATTGAGGCATAATATTTTATGAAACCAAAACAAACATTTTTTTATGGTACAGATTTTTTTTAAATTGCATATTTGCACCATATTTATAAAGAAATTTAAAAAATCTGAGGGCTACAAATGTTGGGAATGTCACGTTCACGTAGTTTAAAGGGCGGTCCCAAAATTAGCGGGCTTGACATATAGATGGCGGTAGTACAGTATAACCTCTCTAATCCGGACATATATAGTTTCGACCTTTGTCCGGATTACTGAATTGTCCGGACTACAGTACAAAACTCGAAAGTGGGTCATATTTTCATATTCTATTAAGAAACGCGTTTTTAAAAAAGAAAAAGATAAATAATAAATACAATCGACTCTTTTACACTTATCTTTTTGCAGTTTTTTTAGATCTATTTCTAAATTCTTTTAAAAATATTATTACTTTCTAAGCCTGTAAAATAGCACTTGAAAGGGTTCGGCTGCTTTCTTATTTGTCTACAAAAAATAGTGAATTTCTTCAAGACTACAATGGAGTCTATGTCCTTTTCAATATTTTCGTTTGACATAAATGACGGAACTATAACATCATCAGTGGTGAACAAGAAATGAAAGATTTGTATGGTCCCATTTTCTTTATGTGTAATCCTCCGTATTGATTTAATTTTCTTGTGATGGAGCCTTACCCAATAACTGAAGTGCTATCAGCGGCTTCTTAGCATTTATCAGAAATTTCTTCAATATTCAAAAACGGAAGTCGATATCCTGCCTTTTTTGGTAGACTTATATACAAAAGAAAGTTAAAATTGTTTTAACGCTCATGGATTTTCAGGTTTACCTATTAAAAGGAAACGCAACGTATGAGATCCAGGCTCGTTACCATGAAGGAAAATCTATCTGCTGACATTTTTCTGCCTGGAGCTGAACTAAAAAAGTTGTTGTTGGAAGAGCCCTCAAAAATAGAGCAGAGTCAAGTTCCACTTCTTCGACGGTTTTCAAAAATAATACAGCAGAAATATCACTATATAAATTTTCGCCTCATATTTCCAAGCACCAATTTCATTACAAATTTTGAACTTTAGCAACCACCGGTTATTTTGAAAAAAATTATCATTTCCCAGAACCATAATTATTGTTTTTGGCTAAAGGTATAATAACGATAAAAAAAACTTAAACACAAACACAAAAACATATTGATGTCCGGACTACAGAGGTAAAATTTCGAAATTGTCCGAATCATTGAGCTGTCCGGATTACTGGATAGTTCGGACTATCGAGTTTCCGGATTAGAGAGGTTATACTTTAGTTTAAAAAAAAAATTATTTTCGTGAAAGGTGGCAATATTCTCAAACATATGTTTTAAGTTTCAAGGCGCCACGTTGTTTGGTTTTTTTTAGCAATCAAGGATAGATGATCTTAGTGAATTTGTAAACATAGAAAATTGGTCACCGATATGTATAGGGTGATCCATTTCGAGGTTCCCTACATTTTTAAAGAAAAAACGCAGAAAATTCAAATTGAATGGGGAATTTTTTTATAATTTGAATCTTTGAATTTATTTTTTGAAGATTATGTCTATCGAATGTTGGCCGCGGCTACGTCTCAGATGGTCCATCCGTTGAGTCCAATTTTCGATGACTCGTTCGAGCATTTCGACTGGTAACTGGCGAATGACACGCGTGATGTTTTGCTCCAAGGCCAGAATCGAAGCGGGTTTGTCCGCATAAACTTTAGACTTTACATATCCCCACAGGAAAAAGTCTAACGGTGTGATATCACACGATCTTGGTGGCAAATCGACCGACCCAAAACGTGAAATTATCTGCTCACCGAAGTGTTCTCTCAATAAATCCATTGATTGATGCGATGTGTGGGAAGTGGCGCCGTCTTGTTGAAACCAAATGTCGCCGAGATCACGAGCTTCAATTTAAGGCATCAAATAGTCGGTTATCATGGCACGATAACGGTCGCCATTGGCGGTTACGTTCTCACCGGTATCATTTTTGAAGAAATATGGACCGATGATTCCGGTACGTCGGATCGGTCAATGGCAAAAAGATACCTCTTAACGAGAGCTAAAATATTGCTCATGGATGTCAAGGTCCTGGGTCGACTGGAAAGTGTTTTTTTTTGTATTTAAAAAAATGGACTTAGCGCAATTGGCGAACGATTATTTTGATAATAAAACTGAATAATTTTTAAACGTTGTTCAGGCGTAAGTCTTTCCATTATGAAATGCCAAACAATACTCTAAAGTCAGGAATGAAAAAAACTATGAATAAATGTATAAATTATGACCCATATTGTAAAAGCAAAGAAAATACTTTGTTATAGAATATTTTTTTTTGTATTCCTTTTGTTGGCATCTTTCTATTTTGAAATGTTATTTGAAACGCAAAGATACTGGAACTTCCAAAAATGATTCTCAGAGATGTTTCTATGAAAATTCATTTTCTTTTTTTGTATCTTTTTTTTTGAAACGTTCTTCAAAATATAAAATTTACTGGAACTTCCACTCATAATTCCAGTGTCTTTAAAACTGTAATTATTTACACGCAATAGTCATATGATATTGTTTATAAATATAAACAAAGTATGACAAAATAGCTACATCACGGTTGTCAAAACGCATTACCGACTCTAGAAGTCTTGAAATCTTTCTTTCATACCTTGGACATTAACACATAATAAGCTATTCCAAAAGTCAATTTAAGTCTCTTAAAAATGCGGTTTATATTATTGTGTGACAGATAATTTAGAAAGGAGCATCAGGTTCCCTCTATTAAAGTCCATAATTAGGGAGAAAAATCTCCTAAAATCTTTTGAATTTCGTTTCGACAAGACTGAATCAAATATATCGTGAGTATTTCAATAATTACAGCGCTAATTTAACCCAGGGCATTTATTGGTTACGCGTTATTACCCACAAACACGTTCTATACGATTTTGTTAACTCCCACGGAATGTAATTATCCAGATGCACATTAAGTGGAGAACGATGAAATGTAACCCTTAACAGAAAACCAAGAGTATACACAGTTACACCCGACTTCAACCAACCAAATACGGAAACAAAATAATTAAAAACATATACCTTGTTGTTAACACTCCAGCATCCCTTGACAAAGCACGGAGATAAGAATCACACAGAATATATTTTTTTAACACCACGGCATCGCATCCTTAAATGGTGCATGTAAGCACCATCCATTGTAATTCACCTTCCAAATTATATGAGACTCCGGAGATCTGGAAAGTATCATCACCCCAGGGTACACCGTTGACCAACAGAAATATCAGGTAATCCACAAAAATCCAAATAAAAGAACACGATCAATTTATCGCAGAATGTGAAAATTTCTTTAAAAAGACAAATGTTCCGCATCTAATTTTAATTAAATTGCTGTAATTCTACTCTTTCACTAATATTTCTCTTCAATTGTTTAAATTATTTTAATTCTTTAAATTTCTATATTTTGTTTATCAATCCTATGTTTTGGTTTTATTTCTCTTCCAAATAATATATTTGCTATTGCTGTTTCTCACTATTCAATTGTTCATCCGCAGTGAATTGATCAAAATTGAAAACAAATAAAGAAACTGCGATCGGAGGAGAAACAAACCAAAACAAAACATGAGAAATAAGAATATCACAATAATTTGACCTACATTTTTTGCGAATGATAGGCAAAGCATAAATCTAAAAAACAAGGATTGACCTACATTCATAAGAACTAATTGCAAAGCATAAACGAAAATAACATATGTAAAACGTAAATTTCTCGCATGCGATAAAAAAAAACCTAATTCATTGTAATTCACTCAAAACAAAAAGATCGTTCTTATATATATTATATTATTAAGAATAACCCTATTTTAAGTAAATTTAGATGTAAGATATATCATTTGTTGTCAATTTTATGAAGAATTAATATGAATTGCTAGAGTTATAAATATAAGAGGAATATGTTCTCGAACGAAGTGCTGAAATGTTAAAGATTTGATAATTTTCTAAATAGGGGTAGTCAAAATAATAGTCAGAGTGTACAGATTACCTTGGAGGGGAGGGAATCACACAATTTGTGGCACAACATCTTGTCGCAAAAGTAAGTATTTGGTTGTTGGAAATTGTTTTAAACGGATGTATTTTTTTATTGCTCTCTATATGAATTAGTTTGTGTATTATAATGGCATGATGATTCTTTGCTATGTTTACGTGTTCCATATATGGTAAATTGAAGAACCACGCCAATCCGACAAGAGCTAGTCGAAGTAAATACCAGCATGCCACAACTTTGTGTGGAATATATTTATATAAATAGTAAAGAATTTAAAAATACTTTGTGTGGAATATATGTATGTATATAAATAGTAAAGAATTTATTAAAGAATCAATATTGCACTAAATGTTGAAACTTTGTAGTTGAGGTACTCGAAGGAGGGGACCAACATGTGACTCACAATTTTTGATTTAATGACTAATTGGACTTTTTTATTCAAAATTATTAGTTTTTGTTACATATCTTCAAAATTGTGAAAGGGATGGTATTATAAGAAGTTAAAGAAAATCTCACTTTTAAATTTTTAAAACATTTTTGAACAAATCGAATAAATATTTCTAAAGTTATATTTAAATATATGGAGTAACGTTTAATTTTTTATAATTTTTTTTTCTCGAAAACCAGAGTAAATTCAAGTAAATATACTACCTTAAATTTATGCGTCAAGTCCCACTGTTCCACATGACAATGAACGAAAGACAAGACACATACTGAAATATATAAAATTGTTCTCTGACAGACTGTAACCAAATAATTATTACTGACGTGTTCAAATCTGCTACTAGGACCGGCATACGATGTTTGTTACAAGTTAAAGTAATTGTTTATTTTTTAATTTAAATTGTGTCTCATTCTAAGTAATCCCCCTCGAAGAACTTTATTTATCGTTCATTCCATGTCAAACCGAACACTTTTTTTGGGTCACCATTCCCGATTTCAAAATAAATTTGCATATCGATTCTCTGATTAAAATAAAACATTTTATAGTCGGCGAAAAAAAATACAAAAAATTTTTCCAGATGTTATTAGCATCTGAAATTTGAGAAAATAGGAAAATGTTCTCAAAAGGCGTACATTTTGAGTTATGTATTTTCAAAACGCGAGGAGGGATTTTTACAAATAAAGGCTTATTTCAAAGGTCGTAAGTTGATATGTTTATAGCAGTGATTAATTTCGTGGGTTTAATTTGTATACCCTACACCACACTGTCGTACAGGGTATTATAAGTTTGTTTCACGGCAGATGTTTGCAACACCTGAAAATAACACAGCTAGACCCACCTTAAAGTATACCGATCGACTCAGAATCACTAGCTGAGTCGATGAGTCGATTTAACGATGTCCACCGTCCGTCCGTCTGTCCATGTAAAGTTGTTCGTCGACTACAGGTCGTAATTTCACTCCGATCGTTCTGAATATTTGCAGTTTAGAGTATTTCGCGGCTGTTAAGTTCGCTATTGAATTTGGTTGAAATCGGTTCAGATTTAGATATAGCTCCCATATATATCTTTCGTCCGATTTGGCCCTCTAGTCCTATAGAAGCTGTATTTTACATCCAATCGTTTTGAAATTTAGAATGGTAGAGTTTCTTGATCCATGAACCAACATTGCCGAATTTGAAGAAAATCGGTTAAGATTTAGCTATAGCTCCCATATATATGTTTCGTCCGATTTTGCTCTTTAGTCCTGTAGAAGCTGTATTTTACATTCGATCGTTTTGAAATTTAGAATGGTAGAGTTTCTTGATCCGTGAACCAACATTGCCGAATTTAAAGAAAATCGGTTAAGATTTAGCTATAGCTCCCATATATATGTTTCGTCCGATTTTGTCCGTTAGTCCTGAAGAAGCTGTATTTTACATCCAATCATTTTGAAATTTAGAATGGTAGAGTTTCTTGATCCATGAACCAACACTACCGAATTTTAAGAAAATCGGTTAAGATTTAGCTATAGCTCCCATATATATGTTTCGTCCGATTTGGCTCTTTAGATCCAATCGTTTTTATACCCTACACCACACTGTGGTACAGGGTATTATTTAAGTATAAAATGTCCCAAAAGTAAATTTATGTAAACAATTTATACATGAATTACAAAATTTATATATCAGAGTTATTCAATATTACGAGAGTGGTGTAGGGTATTATGTAGTCGGCACCGCCCGACTTTAGCCTTTCCTTACTGGTTTTCAATGCATCCGATGTATCTGGCAAATTAAGTTCTGTTTAATATATAGTTATGTAGCATTATATATTCTAAACGAACGCAGAGAATTTTAAGATGGTGTTCAGCCCCGTTCTTTCATAAAAAAATAGTTTTTAAAAAAATCCCTAAATGTTAATATTGCATTTGTCATATTTTAAAAACGCGTTTGATGGATGGTATACAAATTATAGCTCTGCTTAAAGGACTTGACTAGGACAACCTACATAGATATATGCCAAAATTTGCCAATTTTCGCATATATTGTTATGCACCTTTTCTCTTAAATTTTGATTTGCATACTGAACCACAAAAAGACCAATATACGAGGGTTGCTATATATATGTCTGCCTAGGCAACACTAAGGGTTGCCTGGCGTCCTCTGAGATTTCCATTGGAAAGTTTGACATTTTTTAGCATAAACGAACTCGGAACATTTTGACGTACGACCATCATTTGTGTTTTTGACTTGAAAAAATCAATTTGGCAAACAAAATGGAATTAACTCGTGAACATTTTCGTGCGATTATTTTCCACAACTTTCGACGTGGATTATCACGACAAGAGTGCATTGATGAACTTAAATCTTTTTATGGCGATAAAGCACCATCCTATAGCACTGTGAAAAACTGGTTTAATGAATTCAATCGTGGCCGACGCTCGCTCAACGACGAAGGTCGTGAAGGTCGTCCAAAAACGGCCGTTGTGCCAGAGAACATTGATGCCGTGCGTGAACTGATAATGCAAGATCGTCATGTGACATACCGTGAGATAGAGGCATCCTTGGGCATTTCTATCACCAGCATACATTCGATATTGCATGAACACCTGGCCGTAAAAAACGTTTGTTCTCGTTTGCACGGATAGGTGCAAAGAAATTTTAAAAAAATACGATCGCGGTGCTTCAAAAGACGTTTATAAGATCGTCACAGGTGACGAATCTTGGATCTATGCGTATGAGCCCGAAACAATACATCAATCGACCGTGTGGGTCTTCGAAGACGAGCCAAATCCAACGAAAGATGTTCGTGGAAAAAGCACTTCGAAGCAAATGGTCGCCTGTTTCTTCGGCAAAAGAAGTCATGTGGCGACTTTTCCGCTTGAGCAACGAAGGATGGTCAATTCTGAGTGGTACACCACAATTTGTTTGCCTGACGTCTTTTGCTCCCACACATCGGCTCAAACCAGCGCCTTTTTGACCGGCCGAAACGTCGAATTGATGGGTCATCCGCCGTACAGCCCTGACTTGGTACCCAATACTTCTTTTTATTCCCACACATCAAGAAAAAATGCGTGGTCAACGATTTTCGTCGCCAGAAGATGCTGTTGAAGCGTTCAAAAACCATGTTTTGGAGGTGTCCCAATCGGAGTGGAAAAAGTGCTTCGACAATTAGTTTGAGCGCATGCAAAAGTGTATAAATCATGCTGGAGAATACTTTGAAAAACAATAAAACCATTTTTGATGATAAATATTCGCATTTTCATTATTAGGCCAGAAATATATTTAGCAACCCTCGTAGATATATAAAATATGTATATGTAAGCATGTATTCCTATCTAATCTAAGCTGGTCCTGCAAATTTAAATCTGGTGTTGTCTTCTGTTTCTTTATAAGAGCAGTTTTAGTCAAAAATCGTAATTGTTTTTTATTGGAATGATTCTGTTTATTTTGTGATTAAAATATTTGTCATAGTTTATAAAGGAAAATCAGTGGCATTTTTTAGTGAATATTGTTTTAAAAAAGAACAAAGCGGAACACCGTTGCAGGGTCAGTTTACGACAAATGGAGCTATATGACTATATTTTTCTCAGAATTTTAGGTTGGTGTCATTGATGTGTATTATGCAAAATAAAGTTGCATATGTTACTAAGGCATTTGAAACATTAAATTAACCGACAAAGTACAAGTCACGACATTACAAAGGAGCCTTAATTTGTAAAATGTTGTCCACGCGTTTGCATAATACATAACTTCCAAAAATTCTCATTTTCAGATATTTTCCCAAATTTTTCAGATTCTAGATGCTTATAACATTTGAAAAAAATTTTGGTTTTTTCTTGCCAACTACAAGATGATTCTTTTCCATAGTAAAAAGCATATAAAAATTTTTAAGACAATCGGGAATGTCGACCAGATTTTTTCAAAAAATCGTTCGGTTTGACATGGAATGAACAATATGAGGTTTTCTTGTGGTCTTGAGTTTTTCAGCTGCGTCCAGGGCCGGCATCATCATCAACACTCGACTCGGTCTTCTGTGAAGAGCTGCCCAATGGGAGGAATTAAAAGTGGAAATAATTCGGCCATTTCTTAACCAGACAACCGATTGCGACAGGACTTGCTTGTATAAAAAGTATTAGCGAATTTTAGCTTTAAACTTGGGCCCCCTATGGTATTCAGGGTCGGAGCTACAGGGCCTCAAAGTTGCCCACCTCGGTTATACAAAATGTTTAAGCGAGTGTGACTTTTACAACATAACTAGTTGAGATATGGCAAATTTGTCTTTTATTTTCGCCTAAACCATTTTTGCCAACAATTGGTCTTTGTTTGTTACAGCCTTCATTTAACGGTAACTTCCTACTTGCCTTCTTTACGCTCTGAATATCAAATTGTACAGCCGCTGTGGCTATATTTTGAACAATTTCAGGATAAAAATTAATCCTGAGAAATATTGTCATTAAAATAACGCAATAGTAGTATAAGTTCATCATATTGTCAGTTCGTCCTACTTTAAGATTTCTTTACTAGTAACAGTTTCATTGTCACTATCATCTCCAGAAAAAACTGACGAAATTGTCAGGCCTCTTTTAGTATTTTCCACACAAGGAGATATTTTGTACCACAAATTGGTTACGGTGCAAATGTTTCATTTTATTACAAATACGAAAACTCTTTTTTGGAAAAAATCGGCAACAATTTTATGAAATGTGCTAGTTATTTTCAGTTGTAAGTAAGTGTCGAAGTACTGTATGAATCCGTCACCGTTGTCTGACTGCCTCGATGAGTGAAGTGAGTGTAAATGTGAAGCTTGAAGAATTATTTATGTCATAAAATTGCGCAATTTGCCTTGAAGCTAAATTGGATATCTAAGATTGTTTTGCAAAGATAACACGCTGATGTTGATGCCGCTGCTTCTGCTGTTGCTTTGGCTACAACGTTCACATTCACGTCCATGTCCTTGTCAGTCAGTCAGTATTCTAGGAATGAATAGGGACAGAAACAAAAAACCAGAAAATTTATTTATGAATTTTAAAAGTGGTTCACCTAAACATAAAATCACATTTCACATCTTTCTAAGAAGGTTTGTCTCTAAAGAATAGCTACATATACATATTTTACGGGCACACATACATACATGTATATGTATATTTATGTATTACTATACGGATTTATATAGCCATACAGTTCTTGTTCGTGCACATAAATAAACGACAGCAATGAATGCATGGTGGTGAATGTGTGCGTGGCAAGAAAGAAATAAAAAGCCAAATACCGAAAACAAAAAACTTGCGAACATGACAAAACATGAATTTCCTTTTCGAAACAATGAAACTTTTCAAATAAAAAGCGAAATATGTTCCCGTCTTATTTTCATTTTATTTCTTCAATGACCAATTTTTCACTTTTGTATGTTTGTTATTAAGTTCCGAAGCCACACACACAAACACTCATACAGCCCCAGTCATTCTCGTATGTAGCTCTTCGTCCTGGCCAAATGGTCGACCGACACACCGACAAAACGGACGAAAACAGCAGAATAGACCCAACTGGAAATAACTCGAAATCATTCGAAATACTCAGCATTATATGAAGTTCAGTTTGTTATAATCCTCTTTATACACTTTAGACCTAAGTGACCTTTTTTCAAAGTTCCACCCTTTTTCCCCCGAATTCGAACCCCGGTAGTTCATATCGTTCACACACACATACACACACGGTCTCTTACCTATATTCCCCCTCTCCTTGGCATTCTGCAAATAGGTTCGTTCAAGCGAATGTTAACACTTACTCAGGTGGAAAAATTGCAGTGTCATTTTACCCACATGCAAAGGGAGGCAGAGGAGGTGGTGGAGCCCTGTACTACGTAAAGGACTCTATCAGCCCCTCATAAATGACCAGTAAGTTAGTGAATGACATAGGGTAGGATGGACGGTAAGGGGAAGATAGCAAAGTGCATCCTGGTTAGTATAGAGTGAATGGCTGGCTTTGGGTTGGTCGCCGGTCGTTAGGTTCAAACAGAAGAACTGCCAAAGAATCGTCAATCATTTCGACAAGTAGATGAGACCACTGAAGCACAAAATAACAGCCAAAGTTAAAGGACTGTGCACGAAAGTCTACACCACAAGAAAGCCATAAAAACTAAGGGCAATACAATGGAATGGCAACAGTGGCAACGACAACGTTCACCAAAGGTAATCAAAGTCTTTGAAGAAAAAGAAGTTCTTTAAAAGAGCAGAAATTTCTGCCGCGACAGAAAAACAATCGAAGTGAACTGAAAAACAAAGGAAATACAAGACATTCACTGTCATTTCTCATAAAGGCCATTTCAAGTTGGCTTCGAATTTGCCTCGAGTTGGTTGCACTAAAACCCAAAGCCCCAGACCGCAATTCACATTTCTACTGTCATTTCCCCGGTTTCCATCCGTTCACTTCGCACCCTCCAACCAGTAGCTACAGTTACCCTCGCATCCGCTTCAAAAGTTGCCACTATGCCACGAAGCGGCTGCCGTCACACTCACCAGTTTGGGGGGTCTTTCATAGTTTCTGCTGCCAATTTAATATTGGCCTCACGTGCAACAACTGTAAAATTTGGCAGTTGTTACAATGAAACTCATCGAAAGAAAAAAGCAAAAAAAAAAAAAACTAAAAAGAATATCGATACAAGCTGTCAATTGTGTTTCGTCTCTGTGTGTGCGTGGTTAGGACGATGACGAAGACGACATCCACAATGAACTTGTTATGGTTATGGCATCCATAGCCGTAGTGGTTGGAAGGGATTAAACTGAAGAGCAATTCGACATTCTTTGCATTTTCAAAATCATACAATAAACACCTAAGTCTAACAAAACTGTCAAATATTTAGACCCACGAATAGACTAGACTGGTAAAATCACTACTTGGTGCAAAAGCCATCAAGATCAGAAGACATTGCTTTTAACAAACCTCTAAATACGTATATAATACTAGCTTTAACCCGGTGCGCTTCGTTTGCTACGGACAAAAAGTGTAACACATCGAAGGAGTGACCTAAGACCCCAAGTATGTTCGGCGGAAATCCTTTTTGAGCCATTTTAAGTCATTTGAGTGTCATCCGTCCATCCGTCTGTCTGTCTGGCTGGAGCGCACGATACCTCTCGAAAGGAGTAACGGATTGACTTCAAATTTGGTACGGGGTAATATTTTTGTCAATTTCAGGCTAAGTTCGAAGACGGGCCATATTGCTCCACTCCTTCTAGTACCTTCCTTACAAAGGGTTAACATTTAGAGAAATATTGATTCTCTAATAACTTCTATACTACTTATCCGAATCCTTTGTAATTCCACACATAGTACTAGTTTATCTGTCGCTATCAACTTGAGAAATATGGGTAAAGTGGTCCCGCCCCTTTTGGTATCTCCCAAAAGGGACCATTTTGTACAAAAACTTAAAATCTTATAACATTAATACCAGTGCATACAAATACTTGAAATTTTGCATAGGGTAGTAATGCTTTTATAGCGCCTACAGTCCAGAGAAAAATGGGCGTTTTTGCCATGCCCCTTTTGGTACCTCCCATACAAACGTACCATTTTGTACAAAAATTTGAAAGCTTATAGCGTGAGTCCCAATACAGGAAAATACAAAGTACCTATAGTCCTGTGAAAAATAGTTGGTACCACCAAGCCCCTTTTGGTACCTCCCACACAAAATGGCCAAATTATACCAAAATTGAATAACTCATAACGTTATTATACGAGTATTAGTGCATATAAACGCTTACAGTTCGGCACAGCGTAATGTATTTAAAGTTTCTACTGTTTCTACTATGTATTTGATTAACCTCTTCTGGTACCTTCCACACAGATTGACACATTAATACGTTTAATATTCCATATTACATTACTCATAAAGTGATGGTATACCTTAGTCGGTTTACCCGACTGAAACTTTCTTACTTGTTTTTTGGATCATATATTAGCTTCTATCCCCTAGTTTATGTTCCAATAGCTATATTCACACCCTGGCACAGCATAAAACCATGTTTGTTCCACCGTGTGTGTAAAATAGTACGAATGCTAAAGTGAATCGCTCCATTGCACCACATTTAACCCTTTTGCCCCAATGTATCGTAATTAACCAATTTTGCACCACTGTAATTTAATCGTTTTTGCCCAACATTGCCACTAAAAACATTATTTAAAAAAATCATTGTTTATATATTTCAAGATGCAAATTCGCAACCTTAGACCGTATTTAACCCTTTTTGTCCCCTATCTGTGCTATGTGTAACTTTTTACCATACCGTACCTTATTTAACTTATTTTTTCCCACGGTTTATATAAAAGTACATATTTCGGAAAACAAAATTCTTAGCTTTTGGTTTATGCTGTAAGAGCTACCTTCACAATCTGGGATCATATTCAACCCTTTATGCACCACTGTACCATATTTAACAAATTTGATTCCACTTTGCTTCTAAAGCACGACTATATATGACCCATTTTGCCCACTGGTCACATTTTACCATTTTGCCACTCTTTACCGTAATTAACACTTGTTTGTCCCACTGTACCATTTATAACTGTTTTGCATTTGCTTCAAAATGATTTGTAAATAAGCTGCTTTCTTTTCACGAAGTATTGAATAAAAATAATTATAATCTATTGGGTTTAATATTTATTTTGAATGAAAAATTTAATATAGACCAAGTTGTCTCTCAATCTAGCACTCGTACAAAATTTCTAATCTAACAGCAGGGTTAACACTTTTTGGTCCGCTGAATCATATTTAACATTTCTTTGTCCTAATGTTCAATATATTTAACCATTTAGTCTCACTGTACCATATTTAAAATTTGTCTCCACGCTGCCATACTTAACCCTATATCCCCCACGTTACGATATTTAACCATATTTTCTCCACTGTTCCATTTTTGTCCTGTGCTCTTAAAAGCATAAAAACTCTTCATATCTTACGTTTAAGTTCCATTTTTGCGAAATTGTTAAATTTTTGCCCCATGCACATAATCAACCTGTTTTGTCCCACTGAGCCTCTTAAAGTTAATTTTTTTTATAAATCACTTCCGATCTCATACTTATGTTCCAAAAGCTACCCTAGCACCATGGGGCCATCTTTAGCATTTTCAACCCACTGTACAGTATGTTACACTTTTTTCCCCACTGTGCCTAAAAAGTACCAATTTCGAATAAAACTGACTATCCCGATCAGGAAAAGGGACAAAACATTCCTCTATATATACATATATTATATTTATCCGTATCTGTCCCACTGCACCCCTAAAATTTTCAAACCAAATCTAGTTTAAGTCCCAAGGGCCGTAGTCCTTGGCGTGGCGTACCATGCCCAATTCCCCAATTTTGGCTCATGCCATTTGGGTTTGGCTGTGGTATCACATGTATCTCTTTTTATCACACTGTGCGCGTAAATGTAAGAATTTCGAAAAATCCCATAAATTTCTGAGTCTGCCTCATAAGAGCTACCTCACACCAAACTTCACGATTCTAGCTTATTCCGTTTAGATTTAACGGTTGTACCATATTTATCCTACTTCGCCCCACTGTACAGCTAAATGTACAATTTTCGAAAAATCCCGTCTTATCACACGTCTTCGCCCGAAGGACTACCCTACCACAAAATTTCATGATTCTAGGTTAAGCCCTTTGGCTTGGGCGATGATCAGTCTGTCAATCAGTCAGTCACACTACGAGTATAATTTTACAATTGGTTCATAAATGAGCAATTTGTTAATAAATTGACTACAGCGCCACCTATCGGATTCTGATGCAGCTTCGCATACTCACATTGATAATGTGTAAATCTATATTTGGTCATCCTTCCACAAAAAGGACTTAAATATTTCATTCCGCTGAAGACGAGTAGCAGAGCTTGTTATTGGTATTAATATCTTCAAAATACGTGAAGCGATTAAAAAGATATGGCTAATTTAGCAAATGGCAATTTTGATAAAAATCCTTGAGATAGTTAACTTTGGAACTCTGTACCACAAAATCTACAATGCATTTTGAAAAAGCAAAAACACCATAACATTTTAAATCGCTTTAACCCTTTTCGGACCAACAACAAAATAAAAACCTTACGGCCTTGAATAGGTTACCTTTTTATAAAAATTAAATCAAGAGGTCAGCAGTTCTATAACGACCAATATAAAGAAAAATTCGGTCAAAATTGTAGAAGTTAGTTCCGATTTTGTAAAAAATACACTAAAATTAATAAAAAAGTGACTTTATATTAAAATTTTTGGAAAGGAGGTCACGTCGCCCTATGAATAACGTTCCAGATTATAATGTCCGGTGGTGAATTCCTAAAAGTAATAAGAGTTGATAATTTTATTAAGGAAAATCTGATTTGTAGAGGTTATTTAAACCGTAAATAGCCCCCATTAATATTTTGCGAATACACTTAAAACAAACCACATTTTCATATAAGCTTGGAACAATTTTTTTCGTCCTAACAAATGAAGCCACTCTAATACATAACATGTGATTTTTAAAGCGTTTCGATTTTAGCCATTTTAAGTAAATTGAGCAATGTCCGTCCGTCTGTGTGTCTGTCTGCTGTCTGGTGCGCACGATAACTCTCAAGAGGATTAACCGATTGGCTTCGACTTTAGTATTCAGTAATATTTGTCTTCCTCTCGGGCTGATTTCGAAGATGGGACACATTGGTCCACCGCCCCACAAAGGGCTAACACTAAGTGAAATATTGATTACACTGTGCAACAGTGAAAAAAATACACGGACTTGACAGTATAGGTTCGATTCTACTATCAAAGGGTAGTATAACCCCCAGCAAACAATTTCTTCCGAATTCGGTCCAAGTTGGTATAGAAACTCTCCACAAGTAGCCGATTCTGATGCCGCCATTGTTCGAAATTGTTCAGAAAACCGTGTGAGAGCGGTTGACACGACTTAGGTAAATTTTTTCATGGCAAATTTGGATGATTGTGCGGAGTTGTCGGACACATCTCTGACCGAAATCTGAAGAAAAATCGGAGGGAAATTCGGAAGGATTCAATTAAGTCGGCCTTAAGTCTAATAAAATAGTCTAAAATGGTCCGAATTTCCGACCGGTTTCTGGAAATATGTCCGATTTGTCCGACCAATTTCGGAAGGATGTCTAACCAAACATCCGAATTTGGGCCGTCGTCTCCGACATTTTTCTGACTATCTGTCAGATTTTTCGGAAGGAAGTCTATTAAAACATCCTAATTTGGTCCGAATTCTTCTAAATTTTTCTGACTATCTGTCCGATTTGTCGGACCAATTTCGGAAAGAAGTCTAACAAAACATCCGAATTTGGTCCTACTACTTCGACATTTTTCTTACTATTTGTCTGATATGTCGGACCAATTTCGGAAGGAAGTTTAAATAACATCCTAATTTGGTCCGACCTAACCGACATTTTTCCGACTATTTGTCCGATTTGTCGGACCAATTTCGGAATGAAGTCTAACCAACCATCCGAATTTGGTCCAATTTGTCCGACCGGTTTCTGACTAGCGGTTCGACTTTTCAGAATAAATAAATAAAATAATAATAAAAATAAATAATAATTATAAATAAAAATACATGTTTATCCGCAACGTGTTGATTGTTTTCCGGCACAATTGAAAATCAGGGGTGATGTAAGAAAACAAACCTTACTATTCCATGAAATTTAAAAGTTAGCTATTTTGGGGGAATTGAATTATTGGCACATGGTTACTGATATAAATCAAGACAAAAATTCCCTTCCGAAAAGAAAAAAACACCATTCGAGAATGTGCAGAAACGTCGTGTAATTCTCGATCAAAAAAAATATTAAATCCCTTTCGAGAATGTGCAGAAACGTCGCATAGTCCTCGATTAAGAAAAAGAAACAAAAAATCCCTTCCGAGAATGTGCAGTAATGTTGTTTAAATCTCGTATGGAATTTTAGAGATTGTGCAGAAAAGCGTTTAAATGCCTATAGGAAATTTAGACAATTCGGCTGAATGTCTAATGAAACCTACGAGAATTTGTCTACTGGGCCTATACTCGGTTTGGCAAAATTGGTGACCAAATTTTTTTTATGGGCCTCCAAAATTTCTGAGAATCAGTGGGCCCCTCGAAAATGGTGTCATCAGCTTTTGTCCAACAACTAATTCAGACTTGGTGCCTCCCTCACAAAATTAATGGGAGGCAAATCAAAACAAAATTGAAAAACTCATAACGTTAATACTATTGTGCACATAAATACTTACAATTAGGTGCAGTGCAATATCCTTGAAGTAGCTATTGTTATGACTTTCCCACTGAAATTCTTCTCAATGATTGCTCCAAAAGTCTTTAATTTGATAATTCGCTTTCAACCACACAAAAGTTCAACCCCCATAGCATGTTCAGACGACGGCTCTGGTGCGAGCGTATTCATCTTTCCCGAAAATACAATCTGATACACCAGACACGAATTTCGTAATGGCAACGTTTAGTGCAAATTGTTAGCCACCACAAAGGAAATAGAAGACGACTCCGACTGAAATAACCAGAGCAGCAGCAACACCAAAGGCAGCAATAACAACAGCAACAGTGACAGAAACGTCGACGAAAGTATTATCGCCTCGCAAAAGTATGTAACTTGACTCTCAATTAGGAAATGGCAACATTTCGGGATATCTGATGTATGAACAGTGAGTAGTGAGTGGCTGGTGGTTAGTTGGCGGGGGAGAAGATTTCTACCCGTCTTCAAGAAGCCTTTGAGACATACTTCAAATGCCTTAAAGGGATTATCATATGTATGAGGTTTCATTTCGTAGTGGGAGGACGAAGCGAATGATAGCCGTAAAATGGACGATGGAATAGACATTTAATCGTCTTAACGCAGCATGACTTTGCGCGTTCGTGGTCAGATCATAATTGTTTGGAACACCCAGGGCAGATGTGGCGGGGGCACAGGTTCAATCCGGTACTTAAGGAATGCTTCAATTTAGAGATTATGCTCATTTCTATTCGCAAGTGTCTGCGTGTGGCGAGGATCTGCTGCTACAACATTAACTCATGTTAAGGGACACATATTTATAATCCCAAATGGATTTCAGCTATTACCGCTACGAGGGTCATGTTGAAAAGTTGCAAATAATTAAAAAAATTGATGTTGGGTAAACCATATGGTGGGAGTTTCCAATACTTTTCCAGTTATCCGCGTATCTACTGACGATGTCCACGTATCCATTGAATTGACTGACCATCAATTCAATGATGTCTGTTATTGAGTTGGATTTCATTAAAATCATTTCTCCATTTCTTCCGCCACGTCTTCGCTATCCCATTTCTGTGGATGGCATAATCATGTGATTTGTATGTACGATGTGTTATTACTCGAACCAATCGAATGTACAGACAAGTGTGTAAAACGTTGTACTCAGACACACACACACACTCAGCACGATATTTGTGGTGAAAGGATATGTGTTGGTTAGCAGCAGCTCCCGCCATTGGCTTGTACCATCGCCTATCCAAGTGTCAAAATAATGCAAATTCAATTATAATCACTTATCCTGTCAAAAAAGGGAACGAAAAAATGAAGGAAATCTCCAAGGAATTTTTGATTTGAATTGGTTTTATGCAAAGCAAATATCCATTGGGATTAGTTTCATATATGTACATATACATGTAAACATATATGAGGATAATATGCTCATTGCTACAGTATTATGCGTCGATGAGAAAAATCATCTCGTCTGGAATCATGAGTTTTAGGCCTCTATATCAAGGTACTTAGAAAGAATAAAGCTGAGTATAGACGATTACCAGATCGGCAAACGTTATCAACCCTGTTAAAGTGCTGCAAATATACGGACAATGACATATTGTTAGGCAAAGGTGAATTGACAGTTCAGACGATTTCAAGAAAACATTACAATTTCATATATTTACAATATATTTTGTAAATATTTATATGCAGGATTGCCAATAAAAATACATTATAGACAGTGTTGCAAATAAAATGTTTTTCTGGCAATGGCGCCGTTGTCACAAGCATAAACTTCGCACATATAACAATCTGCAAATTATCTCGCAATGACTTTTCTGCTAACGTTGCAAAACAAAAATTGTATGTTCACACGGTTGTAAATTCACAGGGTTGCATTTTTCCGCCATTTTTCTTGCAATGTTGTCCGATATGCAAATCGTGTGTACTTACCTTAAGGAAAGGTCCTACGAAGATAAGATTTTACGAGTATATATCTGAAATGTTAAGCCTTATTCTTTTAATTTTATTAAATATTTCGAGTGCATTTACATATATTTATACACTGCCTAACCGACTTTTTCCAGCGTGTAACGTGTGTAACAATCAGCTAGTATATCTAAAAAGGGGTAAAGGGTGTTTTTACAGGTTCATCACTTTTAGTTGGTTACACTGCTTTATTTGTCAACCGATTTAACAGCTGTTCGTTGCCTTTGTTTAGCTGAACGCCTTGTGATTTATACCCATTGGATTATTTTCTTTGGTTTATGTAACGTCACTCTTCTTCGCCGATAGAGACAATCGAACACCTGGAAATCAACATTCGACGAGTTATTGGCGTAATACGGCCGCAAATGTGTGCGAAAATTGGAGCTCCAGCTTTTAAAAATTTTTTTGTACACCCATGTAATTCAGAAAATATCAATTGAAATTCCGAAATTTCATTTAATTTTCAGAATTCGTCAATTGAAAATCAGAATTTCCTTTTTAAATTCAGAACTCGTCAATTGAAATTCAGATTTTCCATTTGAAATTCAGATCTCGTCATGTGAAACTCAGATTTTCCATTTAAAATTCAGAATTCGTCAATTAAATTTCAGATTTTCCATTTGAAATTCAGAATTCGACATTTGAAATTCGTAATTCTTCATTTGAAATTTAGAAATTTGATTTTCAGAACATTGTAATGTGAAATTAAGTATGTAGGTTTGAAGTCAAATACATACATCTTCAGCCAGAGAAAGCGTGGCTGGTTGTGGATTGGGATGTAAGTGGTGCAAGTAAAACCAGCTTGCTTTTATGTGGCCAAACATAATTTTTGTAGGAACAAAGGCTCATTCGTAACAAGTAAGAAAGTTTCAGTCGGGTAAACCGACTAAGGTATACCCTCACTTTGTGAGTAATGTAATATGGAATATTAAACGAATTATTCTGTCAATTTGTATGGGAGGTACCAGAATGTTTTTAACAAATACACCTATTTTTCTCTGAATAGTAGATTCTTTAAATAAATTGCACTGCGCCGAATTATAAGCGTTTTTTGCACTGGTATATTAACGTTATGAGATATTCAATTTGGTATGATTTGGCCATTTTGTGTGGGAGGTACAGGGCTATAGGGACTTCAAAAGCGTTACACTGTGCAAAATGTTGTTGCATTTTCGTGCATTGGTACTCATGCTGTGGGAGGTACAAGAAGGGGCGTGTCAATAGCGCCCATTTTTCACAGTGCAAAAGACACTATAAAAGCATTACACTGTACAAAATTTCAAGTGCTTTTATACACTGGTGTTAATGTTATAAGCTGTTATCTTTTGGTGCAAAATGGTACCTTTGTGTAAGAGGTACCAAAAGGGGCGTGAATATGACACCCATTTTTCACTGGATTGTAGGCACTATGAAAGCATTACACTGTACAAAATTTCAAGTATTTCTATGCACTGGTATTAATGTTATAAGCTGTTAACTTTTGGTGCAAAATGGTGCATTTGTGTGGGAGGTACCAAAAGGGGCGTAGCAACATGGCCCATTTTTCTCGAGTTGATAGCGACTAATAAACTAATGCTATGTGTGGAATTTCAGAAGATTCGAATAACTAGTATAGCAGTTATTAAAGATTCAATATTTCACAACATTTTAACACTTTGTGGGGGAGGTACTAGAAGGAGTGGACCAATATGGCCCATCTTCGAACTTAGCTGGAGATAGAAAAAAATATTACCACGTACCAAATTTGAAGTCAATCGGTTACTCCTTTCGAGGGTTATCGTGCGCACCAGCCAGCAGACACACAGACAGACAGACAGATAGACAGACAGACAGACAGACAGACAGACGGACGGACATTGCTCGTTCGACTTAAAATTACCCAAGACGAATATCCGCCGAACATACTTAGGGTCTTAGATCACTCCTTCGATGTGTTACACTTTTTTTCGTAGCAAATGATATATACCCTCGTCACACTAAAGTGAGGGTATAAAAATGTACCAACGCAGGACAGCTAGTAGAGTGAATTGGCAGAATTAGGGACAATCTTTGACAATGGTTCATATGACCTCTTTCTCGAATCAGATTCAATTTAAAAATCGTTTTTCACTTCAGTCAAATCCATTTCAAAATGTACCTATACCTAAATAATGTGAAATTAATATTTTCTGGTTTTCAAATACAAATTCTGAATATCAATGAATAGTTTCTGAATTTCAAATGGATGATCTGAATTTCAAGTAACGACTTCTGAATTCCAAATGGAAATTCTGATTTTCAATTGACGAATTCTGAAATTTAAATGGTAAATCTGAATTTCAATTGACGAGTTCTGAATTTCAAATGGAATTTCGGAATTTCAAGTGACGATTTCTGAATTTCAATTGAAGAATTCTAAATTTAAATTGATTTTTTTCTGAACTACATTTGGAATTGCTGTAGTTATAATAGTTTTTTGAGCCAACAAAAAAAGTCTTGGGAAAAAAATAAAATTTGTTCTGATTGTTTTAACGACAGTTACTAAACTTCTTTTTCCACATGAAAATGTTATCTATTTATCGTTCATTCCATATAAAACGGAACAATTTTTGTTAAAAAAATACGATGACGACCGCGATTTTTACGATTATTCTCAGACATATTTTGCTGCTGAAAATCAAGGAAAATGTGCAGAGGTAGGAACATTAAAAATTGTGTAGTTAGCCAACCAGTAGGCAAAATTCAAGGAATTAAGGCTTATTAAGCAAGTGCTTTACACCGACGGTCTCGCCCACTGGTAGCTACGGACCAAATTTTAATATTTTTTGATTTTTCTTCTCCTTTTGTGTTTTTTACTATGAAAACAAAAATCAGAAAAAATATAGGAATATTTTTTGGTCGATTCTAAACAAACCGTACTAATTTCAGCGTGGAGTAATAAGGGGTTATATTTTTCAAAAAACATTTACTAATGGCGAATTCTTTTCTGCAAAAAAGTGCAACATTTTCATTGCTATTTTTCCGAAAACGGCACTTTTGTGATACTTTTTTGAAATTTGGTAATTAAGTTACTCGAATTTAGCACAACTAAAATTTCAAAAAAGCGATATTATAGTGCAGTTTTCGGAAAAAGGGCAATGCAAGTGTTGCACCTTTTTGCAGAAAAGATTTCGCCATAAATGTAGTCGCCCGAAAAGTATTATAGGAACGATTATTCAAAAAATAACATACATAACCAGAGCATTGTCCGGTTTGACAACCGTGTGTATATAGCTTTATAGCTAGCTGTTCGACCGAAAATGCTATTTTTGAAGGAATGTGTGTACAAAAAATTCACTAGGGTACCGTTGGCATAAACACACACAAAATACTGTGTTCGATGTTATTTTTTGAACACTCGTTTAAAAATTACTGTTACGACTACATTTAATAAATGTTTTTTAAAAAATATAACCCCTTATTTCTCCACGCTGAAATTTTCGGGGTTTGTTTAGAATTAATCAAGGATATGCCTATATTTTTACTGAGTTTTTAGGATGGTGTTTTCATAGTAAAAAACACAAAAGAAGAAGAAAAATAAAAAAATATTAAAATTTGGTCAGTAGCGGTCAGTAGCAGAGACCGCCGGCGAAAAGCACATGCAATTTAAGGGTGTTTTTTTTATACGTGTGTGTGTTATAAAGATAAGGGTTTGCCATTATATTTTAAAAATGATTTCGGGCAAGTGGCAGCCGCGGCTGGCTCGAATAAATTCCAGCCGAGAGTCCCAATTTTCGACCACTTTTTGCAGCCTTTGGGGCTGTATGTCAGCAATAACTCGCCTAATATTCTCTTCCAAGGCTTCAATCGTGTCGGGCTTATCTACGTAGACAAGCGATTTCACATAACCCCACAAAAAATAGTCCAGCGGTGTTAAATCGCATGATCTTGGAGGGCACGCCACAGGCCCACGACGCGAGATAATGCGCTCACCAAGAGTTTCCTTCAATAAATTGATTGTTTCATTGGCTGTAAGGTATGTAGCGCCATCTTGTTGGAACTAAAGGTAGTCCACATCAACATTCTCCAATTCAGGCACGAAAAAGTCATTAAGCATGACTCTATAGCGTTCCCCATTGACTGCAACATTATGGCCGGCTGCATTTTTTAAGAAATATGAACCAAAGATTCCCTCTGCCTATAGAGTACACCAAACAGTGACTTTTTGTGGATGTAACGGCATCTGAAGAATGGCTTGTGGATTATTATTACTCCAAATGCGACAATTTTGTTTATTAACGTACCCATTCATCCAAAAGTGAGCTTCATCGCTGAACAAAATTTTCTTGTGAAAATCAGGATCGGTGGCCATCTCGTTTTGGGCCCATTCACCGAACGTGCGACGCGCTTGATGGTCGTTCGGCTTCGATTCTTCCACGAGTTGGATTATGTAAGCTCGCAAAACCAAGATTTTTCCACAAAATCTTCCATAAAGTGGATGGATTAGTATTATTTGTTTGTCAATTTATCGTTCTTCAAGATTATACGGTTTAAATTATAAAGGACTTTAGAGAACATTAACAATTTCTTAAAAGTGGACTTTGAATTACTGAAAAACTTAAAACAACCCAAGAAATTTTACTAACATTTAAAAATTCTAATTAAATTACTGAAAAGCTTTAAACTTGGCATATAATCGATATACGAATATTTTCTGAATATTTGAATGCAAATAAATCTTTGTCCCAAATAAAAAAATATTAGAACGGGAACAAGGATTTGCTTAGAACATCAACTTCCCAAATATATAATATTTGTGTGTTCAAAATATTATTTATTTCAAATGTATCTTAAGCATATACAGGGTGGCGGAGAATGAGCGATATGGTTTGAATTCTTTATAACATTTTTAATTATTATTCTTTCTTTGTATTTTATTCAGCATTTTGTGAAGGAGACTTGGGGAATTAATTATGAATCGAACAACGTACAAAAATAATTGAATTTTTCCGAAATTTTGCGAAAAGTTATGAAATATATGCTAAAAAGAGCACGTATGTGCGAAACCGGAAAATGGACATCACTTACAGGATATTATTTTTCAAAGCTAATTGCAAAAAATTCCCTAATAATATACTGTATTTGTTTAAAAAAATAGAATAATCGCATGAATAAAAAAGTTATAAACCATTTTCTAGCTGAATATATTTGGGTCTATACACGGAGGAAAATCGCCATTTTTGATATGTTTGAATTCAAAGAAAATATACTTGGAACCAAAATTTTTAAATATTATATATTTTTGAACAAATAGATTTTATTTGAAAATCAAGAAATTTTGTTTGGAACGCATATATTAATAAATTACAACAATATATATTTGCGAACTTACTGTCACAAATAAAATATGTGTTTACAAACAAACAAAGATATTGTTTAAGGATTTATCCAAATACATTATATTCAAAATAATTTTAAAACATTGCTGACTTCGACAATTTTTAATTTAGTTTTTCCTAGATTTTGTGTTATACTTTATAGGTAAAAATGTCGTAAGCAACATTTTCTTTTGTTTTACAGCACTTATTTTTAATTTATAAATAGCCCAATTGTCAATTGTCAATTTGTCGTTACCCAAGATTATACGATTTAAATTTTAATATTATTTTTCAAACATATAAAATTTTTAAAAAATTAAACTTTAAATTTCTAAAAAAACTGAAGACTTTCCTTTTAATTAAGGCATCAATACATTGCCAAAATACTTAAATACAAATTAATCATTGTTTTGGAAATATTATTTTCAAATAAAAAAATATTGGGATGAAAACATAATTTTGTTTAGAACAACGTCCTCACAAACAAATTATATTTGTGAGTGTCAAATATTATATATTTGGAGTGTACCCTAAACATATGTATCTTTCCAGCAGAATATGTTTGGAACAATATACTACAGAATCGATTTTTTTTCAGCGTGTAGATGTGATTTTTTTCAGTGTGTAGCAAATGATATATACCTTCGCCACCCTAAAGTTAGGGTATAAATATGCCAGAGGAATGACGATTAACAATGAAAACTATAAAGGACGACCACCGGGATTATCGATCTGATGACATTTTTCAATCGAGCACCTCAAAATAAGAAGAACAATTAACGGAAATTTTATTGATATCTTGCTTATTTATCAATGAAATGTCCCTTAACTGTTCTTCTTATTATATGCACCTTAGATAATAGAGTAGATGGAAAAAAATCCAATGCCAAACATTATGTTGAAATTGGTCCGTAATGTCGGAATCAACCATATATTAAGCATGTTTTCGTTACAAGCTAGCGATTTTAGTTAGGCACTTTGCAACGAAAACAACTGACTTCCACTAACTGGCGCATATGCAGCAAGTGGCGGATTTCCTCTATCTGGTAGCAGTGGTGTCATGAGTTGCAAATAAAGAAGAGTGCGAAACAGACAAAAAATTCGTGAAATATATTTATAAAACATAAATTTACTGTTCTATGTTCAATTGTTTACACTCTTTTTGAAAATATTAAAATAATTTTCCATTTCTGTTCTTCTTCTTCCCGTTAATTCACAATAATTGACAACAATCTCTCTAAAAATGGGATGCCATACTGCGAAAAATAGGATGCCCCATCTGGCAACACCATACTCGATTAAGACACGAACACAAGCACCAAACTTCATCAGGAACTAATAATGTTTAAAAGTGCTTAGCTCCCAATACAAACTAAGCACCAATGGTGTAACGAAAACACGCCTATTATGTAGGACTCATGCCAATTTCTTCACATTCTATATTTTACACTAGTTTTTTAATGAAAAAATCTGAGAAATGAGCAAATTTTTTCCAGAGTTCTAACATCTTCTACACAAACTACCAATTAAATATTATTTTCTCACAAGGTGAGGATATTTACAATTTCTTGATTGAAGGAGAACGAATTTTCATGAACATTATTAAATTATTTCCTTGTAATTTTTCACCCAGTTTATGTATACGTTTTTGTTCACGACTCAGTGTTCTACTCACTAAACTGAGTCATACGTCACCCGCATCCCAGTTAATTTCTGACAAATAGGGCGACAAACACCGTTTGTTTTTTTCTACATAAATGTCACTAAAAATCTCAACTTTTTAGTGGAACCAATGACGGAGCCCATAAATTTCTGGTGTTTTTCTCACAGTTTTTCCTCAGACTTGTAGATGCTACTTTGGGTGCCTCCTGCCTAGACATACACTGTCGCATATGCAAATGCACCGACATATACAAACGTACACAGAAACAGATACGGGAGCGGGAAGAAAAGTAAATAACTTGAATGTCTTCCTTCGTCGTATTAAAAGTCATTTTTAGTACAAGTATGTGTCAGGACGAGTTTCGCCTTTGAGCAGCCATACAACACTTACTGGAAACACAAAAACATAAAAATATGCTGAGAAATGGAAAAGGAAAAGTTCTTTTCTTCACATGATGACATTCTCACACTCACATATGCAGAGACGCAGTTGTACGCACGTACACATTCACCATCACTGAGTGGTGCAGCAAATAGCGAACAGACGGTCGCTCCGTAGGTCGGGTGGTCGGCGGAGGGACAATGAGAAAGAAACGAGAATTGAAAAAGGATGTTGTCGTATGTAAATGTCTAATTTTCTAGCAACTCGACGACGGTTGTGTTATGTGCTCCACTATGCGGAATATTGTATTGTTGTTGTAGTTGGTGCTACTACCACTCTTTTGCACTACTAATATAACTACATGCAACGTGCAACAAACTCACAATTCCCAGTAAACAAAAATGTTGGGGACATTAAAGAATTCTACACGATTTCGTTATCATCTCTCCAGGGCCAATAAATTAGATTAAAATGTATATTTTGTGATTCATAATTACGTTTTTAATTTCCTCTTCTACATTATGAGAAAATGTCATTATTTTATTTGTAAAAACTTGCAATTTATCAAATGCGTGGTTATATTCCTCAAAACACGTTTTGCAACATGAATTCTAAGATTAATCAACATCCAGCCGATTTGATCCCATATGGAAAAATAATGAAAAAATTGTTCAATCCATACTGAAGATGAACATTGCTGAAGTATCTTGATTTCTTAAGAAATACTTTTTCTGGGTTTGTTGGGTTGCAAAAATCTGTATGGGTGTGTGTGAACGAGTACATTCAGACAACATTTGCATAAACTTCTCGTAGCAAACATTACAGTTAAATTTGAATGCACACATACAAATTACAGCAACGAAAATATACTCATGTAGGATGCACATTATTTTATTTATTTTTATTTATTTATTCCATTCAGTAATACTAAAGCCTATAAGGCCAAAAAATGCATTACATTGTAACTTATTCCTAAGTAGAATCTTAAAACTAAAAACTAGAATATATACATACTAATTTCATATACGATTGCAAATCGAGAGGGTGCAAAATAAAGGAAGTAATATAGAAATTTCTTTCAAAAAATTCTAAGTTATTATATTATATTGAAATATTCTCCTAGAGACAAAGGCTCCCTTGCTAATATATTTTATCGGCCACGATAATACAATCGACAACGAATACCCAAGGTTGGGCGGTACTGACTTTATAATACTATTCACCATCCTGTTGCTTCTGGAAGCAGAAAACTCTCTTCTTTCACATACTGATTAGATCGACAACGGAGAAATATTTATATGGAAGGTATATGTATCTAAATTATGGTTTTAAATGTCCAATCGGAGGAACATATTACGGTTTCTCTATCAACTCTCCCAAATTAGTTTTTTTTCAAATTTGCCTAAAACATCTTTTAAAGATAGGGCGATCTGCATGTGCATGTATTGATAGAGTACCTCAAAATAAGAAGATAAATTAAGGGGTATATTGGAAAGAACATAAAGAAAGAACGTGAAGAACGCTATATTCGTACGCGTTGTCCGATAAAAATTTAAAAATTGTTGGTCTTTAAAAAGAGATTACTTCAACTTAGCGTACAATGGGATTTATATGTACTGTCGAATGACATAAAACCTAATTTTTTAACTGGTATTTGTTACGAAATAATTGATCACAAAGTTCGTGACGCACTGTACAAAAAGTGGAAGTAACTTTGAAAGTTGAAGTGTGTTTTCGTAAGTTTTGCATAATATAGCACACAAAATGTAATACCTACAAGAAAAATTAATATAAGAGAATTATAAAATAACGTATTTGTACCCAAAAAAATGTTGTCGATTTTTTTTATAAAAAGCGGTGAAGCCTTTACGACGCACGTCATATATTTAATTCTTAGCCTATAAATAAACCAAAAATTCCGAACATTTTTATACCCTCATTTGCTACGAACCAAAAGTGTAACACCCTAAGTATATCGGCGGATATCCCTTTTGGGTCATTTTAAGTCGAATGAGCAATGTCCGTCCGTCTGTCTTTCTGTCTGTCTGCTGGCTGGTGCGCACGATAACTCTCAAAAGGAGTAACCGATTGACTTCAAATTTGGTATGTGGTAATATTTTCTTCTACCTCCAGCTAAGTTCGAAGATGGGCTATATTGGTCCACTCCTTCTAGTGCCTCCCCCACAAAGAGTTAACATTAACGAAATATCGATTATTTAATAACTTCTATACAACTAATTTGAATCCTACAAAATTCTACACATAGTATTAGTTTATTAGTCACTATTACCTCGAGAAAAACGGGCGAAATTGCCACGCCCCTTTTGGTACCTCTCACACAAATGGACAATTTTGAACCAAAAGTTAATAGCTTATTACTTTATTACCAGAGCATTTAAAGACTTGAAACTTTGTACAGTGTAATGGTTTAATAGTACCTACAATACAATGAAAAATGATCATTATTTCCACGCTCCTTTTGGTACCTCTCACACAACTGGACCATTTTGTACCTAAAGTTACCAGCTTATAACTTGAATACCAGTGCAGACAAATACTTGAAATTTTGTACAGTTTAATGCTTTTATAGTACCTAGAGTCCAGAGACGTTTTTGGCATGTCCCTTTTGGTACCTCCCACATAAATGGACATTTTTGTACCAAAAGTTAACAGCTTTTAACTGTAATACCAGTGCATACAAATACTTGGAATTTCGTACAGTGCAATGCTTTTATAGTGCCTAGACTCTAGAGAAAAGTGGACGTAATTGGCACGCCCCTTTTGGTACCTCCCACACAAATAGACCATTTTACACCAAAAGTTAACAGCTTATAACTTTAGTACCAGTGCATATTAATACTTGAAATTTTGTACAGTGTAATGCTTTTATAGTGCCTAGATTCCAGAGAAAAGTGACCGTTTTTGGTTCGCCCCTTTTGGTACCTCTCACACCAATGGACCATTTTGTACCAAAAGTAAACAGCTTTTAACTTTAATACCAGTACATACTTTAAATTTATTAAATGCAATTTAAAGTGATAATAATTTAAATAAAAAAAAAAATTACTATTATATTTTTGAGACTCAAGGTGAGGGGTTTCATTAGTCGGTTTACCCGACTGAACTTTCTTACTAGTTATATTATTTTTTTTATACATTTACTGATAAACATTTTATGTCTATAAATCAAAATATATATCTCGAAATCCATTCGATCGGGCCATCAGGTTGACACTAAACTATTGAAAAAACACCTAAATAAGTAAGAAAATTTCAATCGGGTAAGCCGACTAAGGATACCCTCACTTTGAAAGTAATGTAATATGGTTAGTTACGGCAGAAAATCGGTTCAGATGTAGCTATAGCCCCCATTTATATAGAAGCTATATTTTACATTCAATTGTTTTTAAATTTAGCATGGTAGAGTTTACTGATCTATGGACCAACATGGCCGGATTAGAAGAAAATCGGTTGAGATTTAGATATAATTCCCATATACTCGTATATCTTTCGTCAGATTTGGCCGGCCCATTAGCCCTATAGAAACAATATTTTACACCCAATTGTTTTACAATTAAGCATGGTAGATTTTATATATCTACGGATCAACATTTCTCAATTTAATTTCCTCATAATTTTGACTGGTATCCCGGCTCTTAAAAAATATGATCCAAATACACGGGGCAAAATCGCCTTTTTTGATATGTTTGAATAGAAAAAAAATATATTTGGAACACTAATTTTTAAATATTATATATTTCTGAGCAAATAAATTTTATTTGAAAATCAATAAAATATATTTGGAACTCGTATAAAAATATGTTACAACATATAATATTTGCAAACTAAATTTCTCAAATAAAATATGTATTTGAATACAAATAAAATGATTGTTTAGGAATTTCTCCAAATATATTTTATTTAAAAAAGATTTTCGAAACTTTAGTTGAATTTTTCGAATTTAAATTTTAATTATTTTTGTTTTTTTTTTGTTTGAACCTCCCAGTTATGATACCAAATGCAGCAATAACTTATGTTTTAAACCAATCACTTAAAATTTCTGAGTATTCCATCATCATTGGTTGTCAATCCTCCAAGTATATATTTCGATCCAAGATTATATGATTTAAATTATTATTATTTTTTATATTTAAGGCGTTAAAATTTTTGAAAAAATTAACTTTGAATTACTGAAAAATTTAACCCAATTTAGATATTTTCTGAATACTTAAATGAAAATAAATATTTGTTTCGGAAAAAATAGTCCAAAATAAACACATTGGGATATAAACAAAGATTTGTTTAGAACAACATCTTCCCAAATATATAATGTTTGTGTGTACCAAATATTATATGTTTAGAGTGTATCCTAAAGATATATATGTTTCAAGCCGAATATGTTTGGGACAATATACTACAGAAGCGATTTTTTCAGCGTGTACTAAAAGTAATTTCAAGAAAATTGGAATTTTAGAAAAAAAAATATAAAAAATATTTACCATAAAAAATGTTTTTGGCTTCGATCTTTACAAAAAAATGCTTTTAGGTCTCGCCAAATACAAAACACAATTTGTTAAGTTTTGCAAAAAAAATTCGGGGAAGATATGGCCTCATTAGTCTGCTTGTGGGCCTTTTTGTTTCTATTTTCCCGCCTATATACTCAACAGATTACGCTCATATTTGGCATACGCATCAATAATAATAATTTCATGCAACTAGTGAAGAATAATTTGCAAAATGTATTTATCTGTCGCGAATATCGGATTTTTGCACACAAATTTGCATATTCAACTCCATCTCCATCTAATGGTGAATTCGTTTTCCCGAAAACTGAACTTTTGTGTTACTTTTTAGAAATTTGGAAATTAAGTTACTCGGTTTTAGCACAAGTAGAATTTATAAATTTTGAAAAAAGTGTTACAAAAAGGGCAATGAAAGCGTTGCAGCTTTTTGTAGAAATGAATTCGCCATACAATAAGACCACATTAGATATAAATTACGCGGCAAAAAATATTTTTGTACTCTTGATACGGACATTCACTTTTTCGCGATTTTCTACTGGAATTTTGAACAAAATTATACTTTAGAACCATATTATTCATAAAGCGCAAGTAAAAAGTAATGGAGAACTCTATTTATGGCATATGACTAATAAAATATAACCGAATTACAATAAACAAGATGTAAAAAAAATCGCACAATGAATTTTCTCAGACGACGTTCCATAATGGACCACTGGCTATGTTTGTTAGTAGATTAGTATCTGGGACTCGAGTTCAGAAGACGATTCGCTGAATTCGAATCTGGCATCAGATTTGTTAAATAAATTCGCGTTTTTGATATTTTGAGATTGAAGCGTGAAAAGACTTGTTTTATTTCTTGATTGCAAATCATTACATCGCGGCAATTACTTTTGTCAAAAAACTACTTATGTCATATTAGCGGTTAATTCGTAGTTTAAATACTAATTATGTCTATGGGAAAAGTAAGAATATGAATAATGATATAAATAATTTTTTGGTAAAAGCAATAGTAGGTGTGAAATTGAAAACCAGTACGGAAAGGCAGAAAGTCGGGCGGGGCCGACTATATAATACCCTACACCTCCCTAACACTGCGATAAGGGTCATTGCCATAATAATTTGGAATAATTGGTAAATGGGTAGAAACATATTATGTAATTCTGAAACAATAATCGCTAAATTAAGCAATATTCGTTCCTAAATTGAGAAACATCTTTCTGGAAAATTTTAATGATCGGAAATAAAAAATACAACTTCTATAGCTGTTTGATACCAAATCAGGAGGAACATATATATGGAGCTTTAATATAAATCTGAACCGATCTTCCCTGAATACTCATTCATGTAAAAATACCTCTTTCTGTCGAATTTCGTACTGATCGGATGTAAAATACAGTCAGCGCATACATGTCAAATCATGGGTAACATATATATGGGAGCTATATCTAAATCTCAACCGATTTTCTCCGAATTTAGCAGTATTCCTTCATGTAATAGGAAACCTATCTTTGCCGAATTTCGCACTGATCGGATATAAAATAACATTTTTACAGCGCTTACATGTCAAATCGGGGGTAACATATATATGGGGGCTATATCTAAATCTGAACCGATTTCTTCCAAATTTAACAGTGTTCATTCATATAATAAGAAACCTCTTTCTGCCGAATTTAATAGGGATCGTCCTTGGGCCAAAGAAAAGATATGTGTAAAGTTTCGTCGAGATCGGACGATAATTGCGACCTGTACTTTGATTACAAGAATACATGCACAGACGGACAGACAGACAGACGGACAGACGGATATAGCTAAATCAACTCAGAAAGTGATTCTAAGTCGATCGGTATAATAAACGATTGGTCTATTTCTTCTCCTTTTGGGTGTTACAAACAAATGCACAAAGTTATAATACCCTGTAACACAGTATGGTGTAGGGTATAAAAATATCAGCTCTTTTCACGTTTCTATCTCAAATTATCAAAAATGCGAAGTTATTCGACAATTCTGATGGCAGATTCGAATTCAGCATATCGAAGTATTCTGAAATTGAGTCTAAGATTTCCTTTTTACGAACAAACATAGTGGCCAGTGGTCCATTATAGACCGTTTGAGAAAAATCATTGTGCGATTTTTTTTACATCTTGTTTATTAAAATTCGGTTATATTTTATTAGGCATATGCCATAAATAGAACAAATTCTGAATTATTTGATACGCACATTCTATGCATAATCTGGTTCCAATGTGTAATTTTGTTAAAAATTCTAATGGAAAATCGCGGAAAACTGAATGTCCTGATAAAGAAATATAAAAAAATTGTTTACCGCGTAATTGATAACTAATGTTGGCTTATTTCAGGACAAAGAATTTGTAAGATCCAGATGGGGAAAATAGTTGAATACGCAAATTTGTGTGCAAAATTCCGATATTCGCGACAAATGAATCTATTTTGCAAATGTTGCTTCATCGGTTGCATGAAATTATTATTGTTGATGTGCATGCAAATATTAGCGTAATCTGTTGAGTAGATGGGCGGAAAAAAAGAAAACAAAATCCCACAAGCAGGCAATTTTGCAAAACCACTTAAATTGTGATCTTATTGGCGAATCCACGTAACAATTTTCATTAAAAAATTCGTCGAAAAATAATAGTAGGCTGTTCGCTGTTTCAAAAAATTTTACCATACAGATAACGTGCTAACCAAGTAGGATATCGATAACATTCCCTTAATTTTTATTCATAATTAACTGGAATGCATTAAAGTTGAACTCGTTTTTACTTTAGTTTCTGAATGTGCTTATCGAAAGTAACAAAATGTCATTTGGGTTTTTTTTTGGTTTAGCTCCAATTCGGATTTTATCGTATCGTGAATATTTTGGCTGAAAATTTAATTTTTCCAACGACTATATCTAGTTTACCGATGGGAAATTTGTCTTATGACCGTCAGTATAAATTTAGGTATACACGCTGAAAAAAATCGCTTCTGTAGTATATTGTTCTAAATATATTCTGCTGGAAACGTACATATGTTTAGGGTACACTCCAAATATATAATATTTGACACTCACAAATATAATATGTTTGTGAGGATGTTGTTCTAAACAAAATTATGTTTTCATCCTAATATTTTTTTTGGAAATAATATTTCCAAAACATTGATTAATTTGTATTTAAGTATTTTGGCAATGTATTGATGCCTTAATTTAAAGGAAAGTCTTCAGTTTTTTTTAGAAATTTAAGGTTTAATGTTTTAGAAATTTTATATGTTTGAAAAATTATATTAAAATGTAAATCGTATAATCTTGGGTAACGACAAATTGCATTGATGGATTGACAATTGGAAGATTTATAAATTAAAAATTATAAATTAAAACAAAAGAAAATGCTGCTCAGGACTTTTTTACCTGTAAAGTATAACACAAAATCTAGAAAAAAATAAAATTAAAAATTTGCCAAAGTCTTAAAATTGTTTTAAATATAATGTATTTGGATAAATTCTTAAACAATATCTATGTTTGATTGTAAACACATATTTTATTTGTGACAGTAAGTTCGCAAATATATTTTGTTGTAATATATTAATATATGCGTTCCAAACAAAATTTCTTGATTTTAAAATAAAATATATTTGTTAAAAATATATAATATTTAAAAATTTTGGTTCCAAGTATATTTTCCTTGAATTCAAACATATCAAAAATGGCGATTTTCCTCCGTGTAGACTAGAAGAAAAAATGTGTAAAACAAACTGGTTTGAAAAACAGCATCTAGTACTTGGCAGACGCGAATTGTCGAAAAATTTTCAATTTGTTGAGACATTTCTGCATATAATTGCTCATAACTCGGTAACGACTTGTCCGATTTGAATGAAATAAATTTAGACTTACGAGTACTTTACCTTTAACTGATGAATATAACAGCTTTTAGTCTGATCAATAGTTTCAGAAATAGCAACCGAACATAACGGTAATTTTTGGCTATATTTTAACAAATCGTAAAAACACCCTTATAATGGGGAGCGCAGGGAGGAAAGATTCTAAAGGGTCCGCCAAATAATTTTTTTTTAAAATGCTATAAAAAAACTACTGAAATTTTCTCAATATCTTTTTTTATTTGAAAGTACAATCCTTCCGGTTAATAACGGAAAATAATTTCATTCAAATTTCTGCCTCGGCTGGCCATGCAGTAGCCTACACGATCGGTCCAATTTTTAAGCACATTATCGATTGTGTGCAGCTGTATTTCACCAATGGCTTCACGAATACTGTCATTTAAAGCGCCAATTGTCTCTGGCTTGTCGGCGTAACACTTACCTTTGAGGGCATCCCACAAATAATAGTCCAACGGCATCAGCTCTGCGGCTGATAATGCGATCTTCAAAAATATGGCGCAAAACATCGAGTGTAGCTTCGGCTGTGTGGTACGTAGCGCCGTCCTGTTGAAACCAAATGATGCCAATATCCTCCTCTTCAATTTTGGTGAACAAAAATTCGTTCAACATGGCACGATCGCCATTGACTGTAACGGCCACTCCTTGCTCATTTTCGAAGAAAAATGGCCCAATTATGCCTCTGGACCAAAATCCGCACCAAACAGTGACTCGTTTTGGGTGTATCGGCTTTTCAATGTATGCGTGCGGGTTTTCTGTGCCCCAAATGCGACAATTGCTTGTTTACATACCCGCCAAGATCAAAATGAAAAAATCAATATCAAAAATGAAAAAAAAATTTAAAATCAAAATTTTCAAAGTAATGTCGCAATATTTCCCAGCATTGTTCAAGCGTATACACAACCATATTCGTTCAGCGGAATGATAAAACTAATTATCTGTCGAATCAGACAAGAGCTAAGTGTTACCATTCACGAAATAAGCACTAGTTGGAAAAAAACGTTAGATGGCGGACCCTTTACATAAATGTTGGCTATGGAATTTAGTATATAAGTATAATGCTACGTCAGAAACACTTAAGCCAAAAACTTAGCACAAACATCAAAAAAACAGTCAAATTACAGTTAAAACAATCTGTTCGTGCATCAATGTTTTCTGTGCGGCCACTATGTCTTATAAATAACATTAATTACAAGATTAATTAAAAATCACACCTACTAGTGGTCGAAGCAATAGCGATACCAATATGGAGGGTTTTGACTGGAATTTGACTGTTTTTTGTGTTTGTGTTTTGTTGTAAGCTGTGAGGTTTGGCGTGATCTGACATATATAGTAAAATATCATGGCCAACATTTTTGTAGAACATATCACCCCCGCCCTCCTGAGTTATGATAAATTATGTGCAGAAAGAAATGTGTCAACAAACTTTACAATTTCTCGACAATTTTGAAGCAATGATTCTGTTCTTCGAAAAAAAAAATGTGTTACATATTTGTTTTCCTAGTCAATACCTACCTATAAGACAAAGCCAGTGTAGGTCACCATGTTGCGACTCAGGCACTTGGAAATCAAACGCAATCAAAATAAACAGAATTTTTTAAAAAAATACTGTCAATTTTCGACTAAAAAGATCTGTTGAATCATACATCCCATATAAATCTTTATATATAAAAATCCTTTGTACGTTTGTTAGTAACGTCTGATCTCCGAAACCATAACAGCGAATGGGTTGAAAATTTAACAAAATATTCACGATTCATATTAGGGTCATTTGTGTTTTAGAATTATTTTCACCGTGATGAATTGCGGAGTGGTCACATTATTTGCAAAAAAAAAAAAATGAAATTTAAAATGTATGGGTGGTTTGTCTTGATAACATGTAGTCAATATACATTTTTTTGATTATTTGATTTTGAGATGAATGATTTTTTTTAATGAAATATCAATGAATAACACACCAATACATGCCAAACAGAACGGACAGGACAACGTCTGCTGGGGTCACCTAGTGATTCAATAAGACTCGTGTGTACGAATAAGACAAAAATGAGCCAAATTTCGCGGAGATAGGACAATTAGAGTGACCTGTTGATTACGAGAATATATTTACAGACATCAGGACTTCAGCTTAGAAAGAGATTATTAGACTAAATCTTCAACTCTTTGGCGCTACAAGTAAACACACATAATTATAATTGTAGTTATTATAATTATAAAAGCTGAAAAATTCGGTGGTTTATTGTTGTAATTGTTAAGTCAGATATGGTATGAAGTCATATTCTTTCATAAAAACAAAGACCATAGACCGAAAATTTGGGCTTAATTACCAAGATTTTTCCGAAATGATCAACCTTATCTAATGTATTCGCGAATTATCTATGTGAGTGAGTGCGTTTGTGTGAGTATGCAAATTTTCACATACCATTCCACATACTCAACTCTCGACTCGTATGCGTTTGTTGGCATTTGCTAATAAATTCCTTGTTCTCTTGTTTGTTTTCATTTCTTAAATTTATACACGCGAGAATTCCAGCCATGGCACAGCTCTGCACGGTATCGTACCGTGTACCGTTTCGTACCGATAAGTCCGTTAAATACATATTCGCATACACATACACAGAGATACGCACATATACATACATACATATATAAAGACACATCCATACACACATATGAGTACATATACTCGTATGTCGCTGCACACATTTAACGACGATATGTGAATCGTTGTGCCAACTATGAAAAGAGTGCTGGGAGGCCAGGCTCTTCAGCTTTTTTAGGGCCATAGATATGAGGAGCAGACGCCCCAACCCCACGCACCTCTTTCGCTTTTGGGATTTTGAAGACAACAACGACGACAACATCAACAAGCAACAGCAGTAAGTGCATATTTTGCTGAGTTTGCATGAGTGTCATTAAAAACGAAAAAAAACAAATATGCGAATACAACGTATTTTTAAATATTGTAGAAGAGACACTACTCGCTGCCGCAGACACATGCAACGGGTGAGTTGGTACTGCTAGGCGCGTCATCAGACCTAGCATCCTTGGCAGAAATTTCCGAATATGTATAAACAGGAGTTTTGTAGTCGTCCGTTTGTTTTTCAATCTTACAATCATTTACTGAATCCCTCATATGCCCCTCCGGTTACTGAATATGTGATTTTATAGACAAACCGAAAACAAAAGCAAATTATTACGGAAGTCATCAACTCAAGTCCGACTGTTCGAATTGGAAGCACCCTACAGAAGGTACAGAAGGGGAATAATAGACGCACATGGACAAGTCCGAAAAACTATATAACAGAACGTATTTAATTTGAAGAAATATTACTACAAATAAGTACGAGTCATTTAAATTTACGCCAACATATGTTTAAATAAGGGCAAACATAATTATTTTTATTCCATGATACGCATCCTCAAATCAAGTAAGGTTCATGGCATTAAATTAACTACAAACATTCTTATTTTAATTTTGATTGTCTTTGGCTTGAAATCATTGCCGAAATTTGGTATTTTGTCAGTATCGCATCGGTAGAAAGAATATGGTAGTGGAGTTAATATCAACAAATTCATCAAAATTGGGCGTAATATAATTCAAAAATTTCAATTTGATTTGAAAGTTATTTGAGATACTCAGGGAATTCTTGTCAAGTACCGATTATTACACATCTCCTGAGGGTTAAACAAGTTTATAAAAATGGAGCGCACATCATACCGATTTACTGGCTCAGGTGTATAACCATGGACGTTCAAAACGTCTCCTCTCTTTTAACATAGCCTCAACCTACGTCTGCATGACAGCCATAATCAACAGAAATTTCCCCAATTCATGTTAGTACCACCATCCTGCGTTCATAGAACTTGAACGTGACAGGATTCTCATTGTTCTCCGAAGGATTTTTCGTTGTTTTCACAAACAATTGATGCAACTGTATACGCTATGTGTTCCGTACAAAATAGATGCATAGAGAAATGAAAAGAACTGTTGCCATTGCCGGCCCTGACTTGGAATTGTTGCTTCTTGCACTGTGCCGCGGTTGTCGTTAATGTTGATGAGTTTGATGTTGTTGTAGCCGTCGTTGTCGCAGTCGTCCTTATTGTTGTCGCAGCTTCACTACACTTGTCGTGTCTTCTCTTGCACATTTATAATTTCCCATTGTCGGTCGTTGTGTACAAGTTAATGTGTGAGTGAGTGTGTCTGTGTGGGTATGTGTATTCTAGTGTTCGTGACCGTGTCTCTTACTTACATATTTTACATTAGTGATTTGCTCTCTACATACACATATACATATGCAATACACTGACATATACATACATATATACCTATAGATGGTGCGCATGTGTTGGTTGTTTTTATTTTTGACATGCATTTTATTGTTATAATTTTTTGTTTTGTGTCGCTTGTTTTGCTTGTTTTCTTGCATTTAATGTTTGCTGCAGAATATGTAAATTATTGTTGCACATTTCACTGTTGTCGTTATTGTTGCCTTTGTCGGTTTTGTTCTTGTTGTGAATACATATGAACTGAGTACAACTGGAAAAGATGCATTAGGCACTTGGACTGCGAAGAAGCACACACGTTAGACAAAAACGCTATGATTCTCCACGCATCTCTTGTATGTTGTTGAGGAAACTGTTGTCCACATTTGGATTGCGTTCGTTAGGTGCATTTAATTTCTGATGTGGATTTTTAAAAATAGTCAACAAATAAACTAATTCATAAAATAAAAGCGATTGGTGCCAATCGCCACTTGATAGTCTCATGCCAGCTGAACACATTGTTAATAAAATTTTTCCTTTAATATATATGTTTATAATTATTTTCTTCAACAAGAGATGCCATTAAATAACACTAGTTTACAACAATTTTGTCGAAGGGCTGTGCATAACATATACAATTCATGATATACTCTTTTTTATTAATTCTTTAATTCCTATTTTCTTGGAAGTTGTACGCTGAAAAAATCGTTTCTGTAGAATATTGTGTATTGTATTGAGTGCTTTAAAATAGAAGTTAATGGTATTTTGTATTGTATTGAGTGCTTTAAAACAGAAGTTAATGGTATCAGGCATGTTACAGGGTTCATCTTTGTACGTTTTTGAAAACGTAGACCGAAAAAAAAGTAAACCGAATAAAAATGGTTTTGATATCGGGAACATACACGTTTTCCATTTCATGAAAATATACAAAAACTGAAGAAGCAAATGTAAACGATACGCTTTGGATATACGTAATCAAAAAATTTTCGTACAAAACCTGTGGCATGCCTGTGTGTATGGCATTTTTAACTAGAAGGTATAATTCGAAAACAAGAAAAAATTAAAACTAAAAATTAGAAAAACTCAGGAAAGTTTTGAAAAGATTTTTAAAAAAATTATGGCGATATTTTAAGCAATAATTTTATTCGTATTTTAACAAATATTTTAATTGAAAAACAATTTTGGCAAATATATTTAGTTCTAATATCATTTTGGGTTATGACATCTCACTTAAGTGTAATTTAAATGATCTATACAAAAATCACTATTTGGCAGAATGTGATGACATAGCACCTAAAGTTCGCCTAATATTCTTGTCTTCCTAAGAAATCAGCCCAATCACCGATCAGCTTGCAGATATTGAAATGTAGGCCAATTTAAAGGGTTTTCCAACAAGAGGTGTTATTTTGGTATTCAAAGAAAAATAGCATTTTTTGAGATAAATGATTGGATGTTTATTTTATAATGAAGAGGAATAATGAAAAACAACATCAGCCACATGGCCACCACGACCACGCTTACAGGACCATATCCTTTTCATGAAATTTTCCATAACCAAATCGAAAAGTGGCTGCCCTATGTCCGACAATTTTGCTTTTTGACGTAGCCACCGAGGTGGAAATGGGCCTCCTCAGTCAAGATGATTTTTCGATGGAATTCCGGATCATTTTCATGCATTTCAAGGACCCAGTCAGCAAAGACACGACGTTGTTGATGATCGGCCGGCTTGAGTTTTTGTGTTAACTGAACTTGATAAGCCTTAAGAACCAAGTCTTTAAGCAAGATACGGTGTAATGACGTTTGGGGAATGCCCAATTCCTAAGAACGACGAGGAATGGACAAACCTGGGTTTTTTTCAACACTTTGGGCTACAGCAGCAATATTCTCAGTTGTTCTTGAGCGACGTGCACGAGTTTCATTCTTCACATCACTAACTTGTCCCAACAGCTCGAATTTTTCCACCAATTTCTGTATTGCGGTCCGACAAGGTGCTTCACGACGACCCAAAAATGCTTTAAGGTTTCGAACTGTTACTGCAAGATTTGCACCATTTTTGTAGTGAATTTTAATAATTTCAGTGCGTTGTTGAATCGTGTATCGTTCCATTTTTAGTAATGGCCCAGTTTCTACTTGTCAAAGAATAAAAGCCTCAAAAGTGACAGCTACCGAAATACCGGGTGATTCAAAATAACACCTCTTGTTGGAAAACCGGTAGTATGATCATCTCAAAAAAAAATATTTTGAGTTGTGACGTCCTTTTTTTTAAATGAGCGATGTGTACACCAAATAATTATTATTGATTTTCAAATAAAATGAATTTGTTCTTAAATATATAATATTGAAATATTTGTTTTCCAAATATATTTTTTCAATTCAAACATCAAAATTGGCGATTTTTTCACGTGTAGCTTTACTACAGGATCTTATTTTTTATGTAGAAGCTCGATTAAGTCGGGACCTTTTGAATTAAAGGAATTTATTAGAACTGTTTAAAATATCACACTCACACACTAGAACACACAGTGTTCTCGTGTGTTCTAAACTTCACACTAGAAGTTTAGCAACTGTAGTTTAAACAATTAGAAAAAAATTATTTTTTTGTGAAAAAAAAAAAACAAAAAAAATAGAAAAAAATCACCAAAGAATTGTTTGTTCCACTTTTTGAAAGCACGCATCCTAACGAAGAAAATAATGCCTATTTGAACAAAGTATGGATATACTCGTATGGACAAATTATGGGTTTTTTAGTAAAGTACACGGGACAAAATTGCCTTTTTTGATATGTTTGAAAATCAATAAAATATATTTGGAACACAATTTTCTAAATATTATATATTTCTAAGCAAATAAATTTTATTTGAAAATCAATAAAATGTATTTGGAACGCATATATTAAAATACTACAACAAAATATCTTTGCAAACTAAATTTCTCAAATAAAGTATATGTTTAAGTACAAATAAAATTAGTAAAATAAATTTAGGAATTTCTCCAAATATATTTTATTTTTAAAAGATTTCCAAATTTTTGCCGACTTTTTCGAATTTCATTTTTAATTTTTTCTTGGTTCCCAATTGTACCTCCCAGTTATGATACCATATGCAGCATTTAGTTCTGTTTCAAATCAATTATTTAAAATTTCTAAGGATTCGAAGCCATTATTAGTTGTCAATACACCGAAAAATTTATTTTGATCCAAGATTATAGGATTTAAATTATTATTTATTATTTTTACGAACATTATTAAATTTCTAAAACGAATTATTTTGAATAACTGAACAATATAACACAATTTATGTATTTTCTGAATACTTAAATGCACATTTTTTATTTGTTTCGGAAATAATAGTACCAAATAAAAACAAATTGGGAGTAAACAAAGATTTGTTTAGAACAACATCTTCCAAAATATGTAACCCTTGTGTGTACCAAATATTATGTGTTTAGAGTGTACCCTAAACATACAGGGTTGCCCATATTCGACGGACCCACGGACTCGTTGGGCCCATTCCAATCGACGAGGCTTGTCCGCAGGCAACAATCTTTGCGTCAATTGAATTTTGTACGGGAACAAATGTAAATTTCAACTATTTCAGAGCGCTCGCGTGGCGTGTATTGTTCCATGGTAAAAATCTGCTTGGACTGACGCTTCAAACGCGGTATGTCATTAAGCGATCTGACATCTCTGTCAAAAGTTATGGCGTTGCCGTTGGGTCCGTCAAATATAGGAAACCCTGTATATATGTTTCAAGCCGAATTTGTTTGGGACAATATACTAAAGAAGCGATTTTTTTCAGCGTGTAAGATAATTTCAACAAAATCATGTTTTTATACATGCACTATTGTGAACAAGGGTATACTTATATATCAGATGCTGCTACCCAAAAGTGTAAAACATCGAAAGAGTGACCTAAGAGACCCCAAGAATATTTGCCGAAAATCCGTTTGGGCCATTTAAAGTCTTTGGAAAAATGTATGTCCGTCCGTACGTCCGTCAGATTGCCTGGTGCGCATGATAACTTTCGATAGGACTAACCCATTAACTTCAAATTTTATATGTATTACTATTTTTTTCTATCAAGATGAAATTTTGTATTGTGAAAAAATCGATTCTGTAGTATATTGTCCCAAACATATTCTGCTTAAAATATGTATAATTTTAGCGTAAACTCCAAGTATATAATATTTAACTCATACATATATTATATTCGTAAGTTTTGTCCCAAACATATTCTGCTTAAAATATATATAATTTTAGCGTAAACTCCAAGTATATAATATTTAACTCATACACATATTATATTCGTAAGTTTGGGAAGATATTGTTCTAAACAAAATTATGCTTTCATCCTAATATTTTTTATTTAGATATACCATAATTGTTTTTAATATTCAGCAGATGAATACTAATTTTTAGTGTTTGTAAAATTTCTTTATAATAGAAACCTTATATAACAATAAATTGCTTGAAGAATTGACAATAAATGATGACATGGCATAATTACCTGGAATATATGAGACGAAAATAAGGAAAAATGTAAATTGATGTTCGAAAAATTCACCAAAGTTTTTAAAGACTTTATACCCTACACCACACTGTGGTACAGGGTATTATAAGTTTGTTTCACGGCAGATGTTTGTAACACCTGAAAATAACACAGCTAGACCCACCTTAAAGTATACCGATCGACTCAGAATCACTAGCTGAGTCGATTTAACCATGTCTGTCCGTCCGTCCGTCCGTCCGTCCGTCTGTCTGTCCATGTAAAGCTGTTCGTCGACTACAGGTCGCAATTTCACTCCGATCGTTCTGAAATTTTGCAGTTAAGAGTATTTTGCGGCTGTTAAGATCGCTATTGAATTTGGTTGAAATCGGTTCAGATTTAGATATAGCTCCCATATATATCTTTCGTCCGATTTGGCCCTTTAGTCCTATAGAAGCTGTATTTTACATCCGATCGTTTTGAAATTTAGAATGGTAGAGTTCCTTGATCCATGAACCAACATTGCCGAATTTGAAGAATATCGGTTAAGATTTAGATATAGCTCCCATATATATCTTTCGTCCGATTTGGTCCTTCAGTCCTATAGAAGCTGTATTTTACATCCGATCGTTTTGAAATTTAGAATGGTAGAGTTTCTTGATCCATGAACCAACATTGCCGAATTTGAAGAATATCGGTTAAGATTTAGATATAGCTCCCATATATATCTTTCGTCCGATTTGGTCCTTCAGTCCTATAGAAGCTGTATTTTACATCCGATCGTTTTGAAATTTAGAATGGTAGAGTTTCTTGATCCATGAACCAACATTGCCGAATTTGAAGAAAATCGGTTAAGATTTAGCTATAGCTCCCATATATATGTTTCGTCCGATTTGGCCCTTTAGTCCTATAGAAGCTGTATTTTACATCCGATTGGTTTGAAATTTAGAATGGTACAGTTTCTTGATCCATGAACCAACATTGCCGAATTTGAAGAAAATCGGTTAAGATTTAGATATATCTCCCATATATATCTTTCGTCCGATTTGGTCCTTTAGTCCTATAGAAGCTGTATTTTACATCCGATCGTTTTAAAATTTAGAATGGTAGAGTTTCTTGATCCATGAACCAACATTGCCAAATTTGAAGAAAATCGGTTAAGATTTAGCTATAGCTCCCATATATATGTTTCGTCCGATTTGGCCCTTTAGTCCTGTAGAAGCTGTATTTTCCATCCAATCGTGTTGAAATTTAGAATGGTAGAGTTTCTTGATCCATGAACCAACATTGCCGAATTTTAAGAAAATCGGTTAAGATTTAGATATATCTCCCATATATATCTTTCGTCCGATTTGGTCCTTTAGTCTTATAGAAGCTGTATTTTACATCCGATCGTTTTGAAATTTAGAATGGTAGAGTTTCTTGATCCATGAACCAACATTGCCAAATTTGAAGAAAATCGGTTAAGATTTAGCTATAGCTCCCATATATATGTTTCGTCCGATTTGGCCTTTTAGTCCTATAGAAGCTGTATTTTACATCCGATCGTTTTGAAATTTAGAATGGTAGAGTTTCTTGATCCATGAACCAACATTGCCGAGTTTGAAGAAAATCGGTTAAGATTTAGCTATAGCTCCCATATATATGTTTCGTCCGATTTGGCCCTTTAGTCCTGTAGAAGCTGTATTTTACATCCAATCGTGTTGAAATTTAGAATGGTAGAAATTCTTGATCCATGAACCAACACTACCGAATTTGAAGAAAATCGGTTAAGATTTAGCTATAGCTCCCATATATATGTTTCATCCGATTTGGCTCTTTAGATCCAATCGTTTTTATACCCTACACCACACTGTGGTACAGGGTATTATTTAAGTATAAAATGTCCCAAAGTAAATTTATGTAAACAATTTATACATGAATTACAAAATTTATATATCAGAGTTATTCAATATTACGAGAGTGGTGTAGGGTATTATATAGTCGGCACCGCCCGACTCTAGCATTTCCTTACTGGTTTTTAAATTAAATATATTTAGAGATATTCCTAAATAATGATTCTACTTGTATTTAAAGACATAGTTTATTTGCAAAAATTTGTTCGCAAATATATTTTGTTCTAATATAATTACATATGCGCTCCAAATAAATTTTATAGATTTTCAAATAAAGTTTATTTGTTCACAAATATATAATATATAAAAATTTGTGTTCCACATAGATTTTCTTTCAATTCAAACCTATAAAAATGGCGATTTTGCCCCTTGTAGTGTCATTATATTACCTGCAGTCCCGTAAAAAATAGGCGTTATTGTAACGCTACTCTTGGTACCTCCAATATAAATGGACCATTTCGCACAAAATGTTGGAGCTTAACAAAATATATATGGAAGCGACTACTTTGGAGGAGCTATTTTTTAAACATTAACCGATTTTTAATCTTAAACGAACTGCAACTATTTGAAACTTGTATTTCCGCCTCCCTGACTCGCCTCATAACACGATATTTCAAGCGGAAGTTTGGGCAAACACGGATTGTGTGAACTGACTCAATAACACAATAATGCCGAAAGATGCTAACATATTCACAGATATGACAACCGAACCAGAACAATAGTGGATTGTAATAGGTATAATGCTTACTCAGCATCGCCTCTCTTTCCAGTTAACCTAATCTAAGTACAACTGTAACAAATATTTCTGCGAAATGTATTAAACATAGCTCTATTATTCTGAACTGTGGCGTGCTTTCAACACTGACTAAATCGAGTCTACGATAACGCTGCTAATAGAAACTGTTTCCCCATTAATTTTTCGAAAACATTCTCCAGGAAACTCCCTCAATACGAAAATAATTATTTTTATACCCTACACCACACTGTCGTACAGGGTATTATAACTTTGTGCATTAGTTTGTAACACCCAAAAGGAGAAGAAATAGACCCATCGTTTATTATACCGATCGACTTAGAATCACTTTCTGAGTTGATTTAGCTATGTCCGTCTGTCTGTCCGTCTGTCCGTCTGCCTGTGCATGTATTCTTGTAATCAAAGTACAGGTCGCAATTATAGTCCGATCTCGACGAAGCTTTACACATATCTTTTTTTTTGGCCCAAGGACGATCCCTATTGAATTTGGTTAAAATCGGTTCAGATTTAGATATAGCCCCCATATATACGATACCCCCGATTTGACATGTAAGCGCTGTAAAAATTTTATTTTATATCCGATCAGTATGAAATTCGGCAAAAAGAGGTTTCTTATTATATGAATGAACACTATTAAATTTGAAAGACATCGGTTCAGATATAGATATAGCCCCATATATACGTTACTCCGGTTTGGCATGCAAGCGCTGTAAAAACTGTATTTTTTATCCGATCCGTATGAAATTCGGCAGAAAGAGGTTTCCTATTATATGAATGAATACTTTTAAATTTGGAAGAAATCGGTTCAGATTTAGATATAGCCCCATATATACGTTACCCCCGATTTGACATGTAAGCGCTGTAAAAATGTTATTTTATATCCGATCCGTATGAAATTCGGCAGAAAGGGGTTTCCTATTATATGAACGAATACTTTTAAATTTGGAAGAAATCGGTTCAGATTTAGATATAGCCCCATATATACGTTACCCCCGATTTGACATGTAAGCGATGTAAAAATGTTATTTTATATCCGATCAGTGCGAAATTCAACAAAAAGAGGCTTCTTTCTACATGAAGGAATACTGCCAAATTCGGAGAAAATTGGTTCAGATTTAGATATAGCCACCATATATATGTTACCCCCGATTTGACATGTAAGCGCTGTAGAGATTGTATTTTATATCCGATCAGTACGAAATTAAACAGAAAGTTGTCTTTTTACATGAATGTTTATTCAGGGAAAATCGGTTCAGATTTATATATAACATTCATATATATGTTCCTCCTGATTTGGTATCATAGCGCTATAGAAGTTGTACTTTACTTCCGATCATCAAAATTTTCCAGAAAGATGTTTCTCAATTTAGGAACGAATATTGCTTAATTTAGCGATTATCGTTTCAGAATTAGATAATATGTTTCTACCCATTTACCAATTATTCCATATTATTATCGCAATGACCCTTATCGCATTGTTAGGGAGGTGTAGGGTATTATATAGTCGGCCCCGCCCGACTTTCTGCATTTCCTTACTGGTTTACTATCTTTTTGTAATTTCCTCTATATCTCCACAATACTAAATTTGCCTTTTCGCAATAAAATACAAATATTACCACATCTGACCGAATTATTTTACCTCTTATAGCAAATTTTGTTGTCAAGCTAATTTGAAAAACTGATGTGAAAAAATTCTAGTACAGCGTCCGTAAAAAAAATCGATATTCGAATAAAATGTAATTACGCCTTAATATATTTAAACATTTATATGATTTAATGAAATATTTTTTAGTTTGTAGGTCTTGACATCGGAAATCGGAAGTAGTTGCCGTATCATTATATTTCCAAAAGTCAAATTTATTTCGAAAATCCCCAAAAATGGGATTTCGTCGTGTAAAACCCTACTACATATAAAATAGAAAAGATTTTTATATTTTAGCTTTGCGATTGGAGAAAATGTAGCTTACTTTTTGAAATTTGTGTAAAACATGGTGGAAATTAGACAAGCTTCGCAACAATACCTGTTAATATTGTTGGCCCTTTTTTTTCTTTAGGAACTTTCTTAAATAACATTTTCAATAATAATAATAATCTAAAATAATATAGGCTTTTGTATACCTCGGTTAGTAGAATTAGCATAGATTTGGAATCCAACTTTGAGGACCTTTAGTTCCACCCCTGTTTACCATCGGGTACCCAAATTTAAAACTTGACTTATCTAATACCTCTTCTACAAGCATGCCAATTTGAGTTGGTTTGACTGGTTAAGAAACGGCCGAATTATTTCCCTTTTTTTTACTTCCTCCCACTGTGCAACGTCAAAGTGAGCGCTGACTAGGAATGATGGTAAAACCGATGGCAGCAACAGCAGTACCATTAAAATAAGAGAACATTATTTTGTCTCGCGTATTTAGTTTTGCAACAAAAATGTCATGTTGCACATTTCATTTCATACACCTCCTACTCCCCATCCCTTTGTTTCATTTACCTTCACTCATTCAGTCAGTCAGTCTGTCCACATTTAGCCATTGAAACATTCGCACATTGCAGTGCAGATTTTGCACCATTCGGCTATCATCTGTCGTCGTTGTTGGGCGTCGTGGTCGTATGTAGGTGAAGGGCGTTCGTTTGTACTTTTACGTGGCTTAGTTTCTTCTCGTGTATTTGCGTTAGTATGCAGTATGCGAGAGTTGCACGAATGCATGTCCTTACACTCACTCAACCATTCACTCATTCGCTCACAATTCATACACACCCAAACATTACTTTTCCGTCATTTTGAACATAGCAAATGGAACTTTAGTCATTGTTGGTTGTCGACGTAGTTGTTCGGTTAGTGAAAATGTTAACCAACCTCCCCTCCCAACACAGGCACGCACTCTCGCTGATTCTCTTAGACTGTGTATGTGCATTTGTTGTGTTATTGAAATTGTACGGACCAACAACACTTGTAAGTGAAACCCGTAATCACAACAACTAAACAAGCGTTCATGGATGTGTAAGGATATCGTTTCGTTGGGTTTTGCTTGGCATCGTCATCAACGCCATCAATCGCAATTGCATCCACATCGTCGTCGTCGGTATGTGCGTTTTTTACGTGGGGATTACTGAAAGTTAGTCCCGCAATTCAATGGCTAAAAAATAGAAAAATTGTAATTCTTAGATTGTAATTTTTGTTTGAGAGCCGACATTCAATTTTGTTATCTTCTATATATCGAGCCATAACCGCCAAAAAGACGTAAGCACCACTCACAAAAATTTAGAAGAGAAGGTTTCTTTTGCAATTTTTGTTTGTTTAAATGCATATGTAATGCATACTCTGTTTATATAACTGTGAAATTTAGTATAACGGTACATTTTACAGCCATAAATTTCGGAAACATGATGCCATTTGTTGTAAGTAAACGATTTCCCTCTAAAAATTGAGTGTAAATGGATCGTGGTTTGTTCGACTGCTTAAAACTTGAAAACTATTGGACCAAATTGGATACTTCCTTCTGCGGATTTGTTCGCAATTTTGCATAACCATAGACAAGAATATTGTATAAACAACGGACTTTTCACGTAGCCATTTTTTGCCTTGTGGTCAGTCCTAGCAAAAAATTTAGTATTGTTTTTGTCCTTTCAGAAGCATCTTATAAGATACAAAATTAACTTTTTGTAAATATGAAGAAATAAACATGACAAATATGAAATCGAAAAATAATTGTGAATTCAGTACAGCAGTAACCACAATTGTTGTCAATTTTCAGTAATTTTAAAAGTTATTTAAGATCTACTTAAAAAGTCTTTAAAAAACTATGAGCCAGCAAACTAATGTGAATATATACAGATTTCCAACGGATGTGCCTATACGCCAAGTGATTTTGAGCACTTGGCCGCTGAGCCAGCTGCAAGAGCTAAAGGGTGTCCCAAGAAGAGCGCAATTTTTTAATTTTAAATAAAACACAGATATTTAAGAAAAAATCGTGAAACTTTATTATATCGTAAAGTAGACAGAATGAGGTTATGTATGGAACAATATATCGTGCAGATGGCCGCCGCGGCTTTGCTGGCATGCACGCGATCTTTTAATGAAATTTTCAATGACCGTTTTGCATGAATGCTGCGGTATTTCATTAATGCAGCGTCCAATTTCGTCTTTTAAGGCTTGAGTCGTCGTCGGCTTATTCACGTAAACCATCGACTTCAAAAAACCCCAAAGAAAAAAAATCTAATGGTGTTAAATCGCACGATCTAGGCGGCCAATTCTGATCTCCAAAACGCGAAATAACACGACCGGGAAATAACTGATGCAGCAATTGAATTGTTTCTCTGGCTGTATGACATGTGGCGCCGTCTTGTTGGAACCACATGCCCTCCACATTCATTTCTTCAATTCTAGGCAAGAAAAAACTGGTTATCATTTCACGATACCGAACACCATTGACTGTTTGCGCTTGACCTGCCTCATTTTCATAAAAAAAAGGTCCAATGATTCCTCCAGCCCAAAAACCACACCACACAGTGACACGTTGAGGATGCATTTGCTTCTCGTGAATCACTCGAGGATTTTCCGCACCCCAAATGCGACAATTCTGCCTATTGACGAAGCCATCAAGATGAAAATGGGCCTCGTCACTGAAGATGATTTTATCGGCAAAATCAGCATTTTCATGTTGTCTCTCCAATACCCAATTAACGAACTCCCTTCGCTCCATTTTTACTAACCTCGTACCTTCTACTAACAAACAATAACAATTATTCAAATGTCAAACAATGACACTTCGAATGTTGCGAGATTAAAAAATTGCGCTCTTCTTGGGACACCCTTTACAAAGCTAAAATTTTACATATGGATAGACTCGAGTGTTAAATAAACGTCGGGCTTTTCGCAGAATCGGATTTTTGCCAGTGGTCAGTTCTCGAGTGAGTGTTATTTTACCCTACACCACACTGAGGTACAGGGTATTATGACTTTGTTCATTTGTTTGTACCGCCCAAAAAGAGAAGAAATAGAACCAAAGTTTATTATACCGATCGACATAGAATCACTTTTTGAGTCAATTTAGTCAAGTCCGTCTGTCTGTCCATGTATTCTTGTAAACAATGTTGTATTTATGCTCCGATTGTGATAGAAATTTTAGAAAATTGGTAAAAATCGGTTCAGATTTAGATATTGCCCCCATATATATCTTCTCTCGATTTGACATGTAGGCGCTGTAGAAATTGTATTTTATATCCGATCAGTACGAAATGTGGCAGAGAGTTCTTTTATTACATGAATAAACACTGCCAAACTATTATATAGTCGGCCCCGCCCGACTTTTTGTCTTTACTTACTGGTTTTTATCATTTCAAAAGCCTTTTATAAAAAATAAAACCTAATTCTTTATAAACATACAACGAAAATTTGCCCTCTCGATGCTATGGAGGAAATTTTCGAATTTTACGATATTTAACTTGATGTGTTTGTATTTGTCCAAAGAAAATGTAGACAAATTTAGGATTGGTCAAATTGGCGTTGCGTGGCTTACTTAACGTCAAGCTATAGAGTATGGGTCGTTCGAATTTTCTCGATTTTAGGCTTGGTGTATTATTAATGGCCCAAGGGAAGACTCTATGTCGGGAAAGTAAGAATTGGTCAAATGGGCGTGGCGCGGTCAGCACAACCTCATAGCTTAAGACTGGATCGTTCGATTTTCGCGATTTTAATCTTGATGGATTCATATAGGCCGTATGAAGGGACACAGTGGAGAAACATTTAGGTTTGTTCAAGGGGGCGCGACACGGCCATCAAAACCTCATAGCTCAACAATGGATCCTTAAATTTTCGCGATTTTGCAGGTTTTTCCAATAAGAGTGATATGAGTTCTTTGAAAAAAAAACACAGTTATTGCCAAGGAAATTCAAAAGTTTTTATTTAATGTGAAGTACAATCGATACAATTAAATAAAACGTCATTCAAATGGCCTCCACGACTTCTTCTGCAGGAACGAATTCGATGAACCCAATTTTCGAGCACTTTTTCCACTAAATCAAGTCGTATGTCATGAATGGCACGTTCAATATTGACTTGTAAAGCTTGAAGAAAGTCTGGTTTATTTCGAAAGACCAATGACTTCAAATAACCCCACAAGAAATAGTCTAATGGTGTAAAATCACAACTTCGTGGGGGCCATTGAATATCACAATTTCATGAAATAATCGAATCTCCAAACTTTTCTCGCAACAATTCAATTGTTTAACTTGCTGTGTGTTACTTAGCCACAATCGGTTACTAGCAAAAAGATAGCTCTTAACGGGAGCTAAAATATTGCTCATGGGTGTCAAGATCGTAGGTCGACTGGAAAGTGTTTTGTTGGATTTAAAAAAAATGGACTTATCACAATTTTCAAATGTGAAGGGAAAGTTTATTTTTGCTCAAGCTCCGTAATGGTACGTCGAGTAGGGAATCGGTCAATGGCAAAAAGATAGCTCTTAACGAGAGCTAAAATATTGTTCATGAGTGTCAAGATCGTAGGTCGACTGGAAAGGGTTTTTGGGATTTAAAAAAAATTGACTTAGCGCACGAAAAGTTGCAATTGGAAAACGATTATTTTGAATTACTTGTAAACGTTGTTTCTGAGTATACCTCTCTATGATGAAATTGTAAACACTACTGAACACAATGCAAAACAAATGACAGATCATGACATATTACAAATGGCCGAAACATCACTTCAAAATCATATCATCCCTTTTGGAAAACCCGTTACAAAGAATTTTAATTGATCGAATTTCAGGAAGCGTGAGCATCTTCGTGTTCTTATTGTCATTACTTCATCGAATTTGGGCGAAACGAAGTTCGAACAAATATTTTTTTTTTTGAAAATCATCAAAATTTATTTGGAGAGCACATGTTAATATATTACAACAAAATATATTTGCGTATTAATTTTTTCTAATAAAATATTTCTTTAAATACGAATAACATTATTGTTTAGGAATTCCCCCAAACATATGTTATTTAAAAAAGATTTTCAAAACTTAGCGGACTTTTTCTAAATTCAGTTATAATGTTTTGTTTCGATTAAAAGCTTCCAAATAAAAATGGCTTACATAGCATTAAATTCTGCCTTAAGAACAAGTCATAGTTTGTTGTCAATCCTTCAATCAAGATTATATGATTTCAATTATAAAGGTATCGTTGTGCAAGATTATATGATTTCAATTATAAAGGTATTGTAGGAAAATTTAAAATGTATATAGACTTTGATTTACTGAAAAATTTAAAACATTGCTTACAATTATGCTATCGATATATTTAAATAAAATAATTTTAGGATGGAAACAAATATTTCTTTAGAACAACATCTTCCCAAACATATAATATTTGGGTGTTCCAATATAATATATTTGAAGTGTACTCTAAACATATATATACTTCAAGCAGAATATGTTTGAAACAATATACAACAGAATGGATTTTTTTCAGCATGTACCTCAAACTTCTGAAAGATCTTCCTTTGCCTCCCCATGGATCTGTGGATGCGAATGTGTGCGTCTGACAAGTGCCTGCTACTGAATTGTGTTGTCGTCGTCTCTATTTGCTTGTGTCATTCGGGGTATTGCTACTCTCACAATATATGAACATGTCGTAGTCGTCACTGCCATCACCAACAACATCTTCGTAGTTGTTCTATCTCTCTCTCTCTCTCTCTCTCTTTTCGCCATCGCCTTCAATGCACATCACCGAAATTAAAGTGCAATATAAGTTCGTTCTCTCGCCAATAACATAATCACGACGGCGATTCTCTTGAGATTCGCAAACCAACTACAATGACTTTGGAGAGAGAAGACAATGTGACATTTTGTACCCCAAATCGTCTATGATCGAATTGAGAAAGAATATCTTAGATCTTCTGAGTTGTTAAGCGTTTAAATCAGCTGCCAAATGCAAAGAAACTAAAAGTGCGGAGGGTAACCGTGAATCGTCGATACCAAACCCAATGCCAGTTTAGTTGCTATACAAGGGAAACTTTATGAAAGAAACTGCGTTGAAAAGTGTAAAAACTATTTTAAAATAAATTGCGAAATAACGAAGAGAAAGCGAAACGCAATACAGCAACGCAAAACATCATTTCCCAGCAGAAGACAGGGCAATGTAACGACGAATGTGTACACATAGTTATTTATCGGTTACCAAGGATAACAAGATACTTTTGCCGTAGTTGTCGTCGTCGTCGCTGCGATTGATTTTGTTGTTATGTATGTCCTGATTCTGGTTGTTGTTGTTGCTGTTGCTGTATACCTTTGGGGTACGTTATGGATTTAAATAAGACCAGAAACGGCAACAAGGTGAAATTGTGTACACGATTTTTTCCAATTTCACAAAGGGAGAACATAAATCTTGTATGAAATTGAATTGTATCAAAAAAGTCCCTCAGACACACAGCCATACAGACACACTAACACATATACTCCGGCAAAGTGGTATACAAACTTTTGTACAAAACGAAAATAAGGACGAAGCATGAAATCTGTCCAACTTAAAGTAAAGTATCTTTGAGAATGTAGTTTCAAGTTATATGGGGACTACAAAGGATATTGCTGTTTATGCGATAGTGGTGTCTGTGACTCGGTATGTGTGTTCCTTGGTGTGACACTATTTGGCTGAAAGTATATTTCCATAATGTATGCCAATCATATTGAATTACGTGAAAACCTGATTTAAAATTGCGCTCTGGAGACTAATTGTTACATTTGGCATTCAAGTATGAAAATAAAATGAATGAATGAATATATAGTACTGGAAAGTTTTATTCTGGTGTACACATCAATTGAAAGTGCAATTTCCAGAGTTATGTAACTTGAATACCAAAAAAAACAAAGAGCTACATTGAAGGAACAACATTCGCAAAGTATTATTTGCAAATAAACAAGTTTTATACTAGGAAAAGGTAAATTAAATTATAAGTAGAACCATTTTTTTGGATAGCTATATATCTACAGGTTTTTTTAGAGTTTATATTTTCTGATAATGTTTACGGGTTTGACAAATTTGTGAGACTTTACAGTTGCTTCTTATTAAAGTTGAATGAACAGAGAACTGCCTGCCTGAGCATGAGTGAAGCTTTATGGACTACAGCGACATAATCTACATCTATATCTACACGCTGAAAAAAAATCGCTACTGTAGTATATTGTTCCAAACATATTTTGCTGGAAACATACACATGTTTAGGGTACACTCCAAATATATAATATTTGACACTCACAAATATTATATGTTTGTGAGGATGTTGTTTTAAAAAATTATGTTTTCATCCTAATATTTTTTTATTTGGAAATAATATTTCCCAAACAATGATTAATTTATATTTGTATTTTGGCAATGTATCGATGGCTTAATTTTAAGGAAAGTTTTCAGTGTTTTATAAATTTTATATGTTTGAAAAATTTAAATCATATAATTTTGGATTACGAAGAATAGCATTGAGGGATTAACAATTGGACTATGTATAAAAAAATTAGTGCTGTAAAACAAAAAGTATAACACAAAATCGAGGAAAAAATAATATTAAAAATTGCCCAAGTCAACAAAGTTTTAATATTTTAAATAAATATAATAAATTTGGATAAATTCTTAAACAATATCTTTGTTTGTTTGTAAACACATATTTTATTTGTGACAGTAAGTTCGCAAATATATTTTGTTGTAATATATTAATATATGCGTTCCAAACAAAATTTCTTGATTTTCAAATAAAATATATTTGTTCAAAAATATATAATATTTAAAAATTTTGGTTCCAAGTATATTTTCTTTGAATTCAAATATATCAAAAATTACGATTTTCCTCCGTGTATTGCCTATTGATATTGTGGCTACAGAAGTTGCAACGGGATGGGCATTAAGATAAACTTTTCTATTAATGTGGAGGTACAACTACAGTCATATGAGGATATCACATTGTAGTGCCCTGATAACCGACCGCGGGACTATATGCCAACAATGTACACGTCCCAGAGGAACTTTCACAGTAATGTACCTACAATACAAGCAAATATGAACTACTATCCACTTCCGTACATATTGTTCGAAGCTTGATGAGAAGGTTGGATTTAGATTACTTAGTCTTGATATAGCTCACGTACTTGCAGTTTGTATTTATCCGAAATAATGACAATAAGTTAATTCGATAAGTGGCTGGGACACGATATAGGTACAACCATTCCCTCAGACAGCCAGTCTATCTTTAAATATCTGGAATTTACATCCCAAAATTCACAGACAGCCCTTGGCTGCAGCATGTCTCTTGACGAGATGGCTGGACAGTTTTAACGAGTGCTTCACGAAAAAGTTGCGTTTTAAAAATTTTTATAAAAAAAGACGGACAAATATTTTTCATGTATTAAAATGCCTTAACATTCCGGTTAATGACGGAACACCACTTCAGTAGCAGTAGCCCATTATGTGTCGACTTAGTGTTGGCATAGCACTTATCCCTAACGGCTCCACAAAAAATAATCCAACGGAGTCAAATAGCAGCTAAGAGGCGGCCGTAGTTCAAAAAGCAACCGTTAGATGGACCACCATTTCATAGGCCACAATATGACTTGTGAAAATCAAAACATCTCATCGTTGGTTTGACTTCTGACGGGACATTATCTGAACGGCGAACACGTCAGTTGGTTTGAAATGGGTTCAATGACTGCTGCAGAAGCTGTGGAGATGATGAAAAAGGGAACCTGATTGTTACTGCTCCGCATACAGCAAACGACGCACAGTGGCAGGAATTAAAACAAGTAAAAAGGTTCAGTCGGGTAAACCGACGTAAGAATCCCCTCGCCTTCAGTCCCAAAAAAATATTCGAAAATTTATTTATTATTTTTGTTGCAATTAAGTCAATATTATCAATTTAAATTGCATTTAATAACTTAAAGTATGTACTGGTATTAAAGTTACAAGCTGTTAACTTTTGGATCAAAATCGTTCATTTGTGTGGGAGGTACCAAAAGAGGCGTGCCAATAACCCCCACTTATCTCTGGACTCTAGGTACTACGTATAACAGCATTACACTGTACAAAATTTCAAGTATTTATATGAACTAATATTAAAGCTATAAGCAGTAGACTTTTGGTGCAAAATGGCTTACGAATGACGCCCATTTTTCTCGAGGCTATAGCGAAAATAATACTATGTGTGGAAATTCAAAAGATTCGAATAAATAGTATAGATTTTATTAAAGAATCAATATTTCACTAAATGTTAACCATTTCTGAGGGAGATACTAGAAGGAGTCGTCTAATAAGGTCCATCTTCGAACTTAGCCTGAGATGGAGAAAAACATTACCACATACCAAATTTGGAGTCAATCGGTTACACCTTTCGAAAGTTATCGTGCGCACCAGCCGGCAGACAGACAGACGGGGGACATTGCTTAAATGATCTAAAATGACCAAAATCTAATTTACATCAAACATACTTGGAGTCTAAGGTCACTCCTTCGATGTGTTACACATTACCTAATGATATATGCCATCAGTGTTGCCAGACGTATTTGACCAAAAATCGTCAATATGGGGCAAAAAATTGTCAAATCATAAAAAAATAACTTCGAAATCGTCAATACAAATATCTACAAGTTGCATACAGCCTTTGAGATTTTTCAGGCCGAGGAGCCTGTTTCAGATACAGAAATGTATTAATAGGTATAAATGATATTTGCGGTTTCTCTATATCAACTTAAAAACCAGTAAGGAAAGGCTAAAGTCGGGCGGGGCCGACTATATAATACCCTACACCACTCTCGTAATATTGAATAATTCTGATATATAAATTGTGTAATTCATGTATAAAATGTTTACATAAATTTACTTTTGGGACATTTTATACTCAAATAATACCCTGTTCTACAGTGTGGTGTAGGGTATAAAAACGATTGGATCTAAAGAGCCAAATCGTATGAAACATATGAGAGCTATAGCTAAATCTTTGCCGATTTTCTTCAAATTCGGCAATGTTGGTTCATGGATCTAGAAACTCTACCATTCTAAATTTCAAAATGATTGGATGTAAAATATAGCTTCTATAGAACTAAAGGGCCAAATCGGACGAAACATATATATGGGAGCTATAGCTTAGTAGGCCGTTCTCATTATAAATATGCACATTCACACCAAGAGGGCCAGTACAAATGATCCACTAGATTCGACTTCTTGACACGTTATAAACCAGAGTTATGCATTTAAATTTAACTACAACAAAACCAAATAACGATATATCGTCATATCTGGCAACACTGTACCCCCTTCCGCTGTAAGCTGAGGGGATAAAAAGTATAAGAATTTTTAATTCATCTTAAAGGAAACTTTTATTCTCGAAGAAAGAACAGGTGAAAATATTCACAGGTATTATTGTTGCCAAGCTACTACAGTATATATAGGGAAAACCCAAAAAATCCAGTTTTGGTGATTTTCGAAATTGTTTTGGTAATTGTGGGATTGACTTTGCAAATATAATGATTGACGGATTACAAGGTATTTCATTAAAATATATTAATTTTTTAATATTTTATTGAGTTATAACATTTCTGTCTGCATTTGAAAATTGAGTTTTTAATTTTTACTGAACCTGTGCTACCATTTTGTCGATATTAGTACAGAATTGACTACAAAATTTGATATACGATGTCTAAAATTTCGGTCAGATGTACCCTAAAGTTATGTCCATATCATTTTATATTTTAAAAAATAGGTCATTGTTGTATTTGATTGCGAAAAGATGTACGGGTATGTAGTATTTTGGAGATCCAGGGAAAAATAAAGGAACCTTCCTGGGGAATGTTCTCGTGAAAAGAATAGGTCAACAATTTTATTAATAGTTTTGCCACGCTTCTCCAAACTACACTATTTTTTACGAAAATTTCAAATCTTGGCCAAGTTTTCGACAATAGCAAAGCTTGAATATGAAAACCTTTACATTTTTATGTTCATTAATGTGTTACACGTTAAACTGCAAGGCGAATTTGGAGCCCGGCTTTTAATATAATAGATTTTGGAAAAAAAAACCAAAATATTTAACCCCATTGAAACTGGTGAAAATCAGTTCAGATTAAGATATAGCCCCCATCCTTCCGATGTGTCATCAAAGCGCTATAGAAGATGTATTTTATATCCGATCATTCGAAATTTAGCAGAAAGAGGTTTCTTATTACACGAATGAACACTGCCAATTTCGGTTCAGAGTTAGTTAGCCCCCATACATATGTTTTGATTGATATGTATGTAAGCGCTGTAGAAACTGTATTTAATCCGATCAGTACGAAATTCGGCATAAAGAGGTTTCTTATTACACAAATGAACACAGCCAAATTGGTGTAAATCGGTTAAGATTTAGATATAGTACCCATATGTATTTTAATTCCGATTTGTTGTCAAAGCGATATAGAAGTTACACTTTAGTTCCGATCATTACAAAATTTGGCAGAAAGAAGTTTCTTAACTTAAAAACAAATACTGCTTAGTTTGGGGAAAGCCGGTTCAGATGTAGATATATCCACATACATAAGTTCCTGCCATGAACTCTTGAAAATGTATGTTTTGAAAATGTTCGATATTTATATAATTTCGCAGAAAGAAATTTTTTGATTCAAGCTGGGGAGAATCTGTTTAGATTATATGTATATAGTTCCATCTATTTGTTCCTTCCGATACTTGATATATGAAAGAATGCTGCTTATTTTAACGTTATAGTTTCAGATTGTTACCTTATTCAGTTAACAATCCAAATGTGACGTGGTGTGGGGTAGTAATTCTCATTAACTTTGTTAAGTCGGGAATACTTAGTCTTTATACGACCAAAGGTATGTGACGTGGTGTGGGGTAGTAATTCTCATTAACTTTGTTAAGTCGGGAATACTTAGTCTTTATACGACCAAAGGTATGGATCTCCATCGTAAAGAAAAGGAGCATAAGTAGATGTGTGGCACGACCGCAGTCGAAAACACCAGACTTAAAAACTATTGCGATTTATCCAACCAGTAATCTAGAACATACTTTTAAGCGTAGTTGACCGCGATTCGTCCGCTTCCGCGGTTCTTCCGCTCCCGCAATTCGTTCGCTCCCGCAATTCGTTCGCTCGCGCGATTCGTCCGCTTCCGCCATCCGCTCGCTTCCGCGGTTCGTCCGCTCGTAGCTAGCTTAACCATATCCGATTCCCCCCAGATGACGTGGCCTACAAAGCCGAAGTCATTGAACACAAAGAAGTCCAGACCATCCCTGCTACAGCTAGCAAAGCGGCGCCGAAATACGAACTCCCATAACCGAAGCGGAGGCCGAACCCGAAACGAAAGCGTAGACCAACCCCGAAGCGACGACCAAACCCGAAGCGAAGACCAAATCCGAAGATCAAAGCAGAAGGAAAAGCTAACCCAAGACCGAACCCGACACTCCTCCCGAGGCTCAAGACCACACCGAATCCGCCGACCAGATTGAAGCCAAACGCCGAACCGAAGTGACCTGATTCCGAAGCCGAAATATTCAGAGCCCGCCTTACCTTTCTTTTACGTTCACATTGCACTCCCTATTATTGTACGAAATACATCAATAAAGGTGATTACAAGCCCAAGTGGGTTAAATACTCGTCTTCTTACTTAAGGTTCGTGGGTCCTTAGGGCATACTCTGGCAACCACTAAGCTCACCTCAGCATATACAAAACCCCCGTTATAAATGGCGCCCGAGCAGGGACCCGGCAAGGATGCGATCTGCGGAAACTCCGACACCACCACCAACGATATATTGCCGGCTCCCGTTGAAGACAATAATAGGAATAGTGAACTCAGCTGGAAACAGGATATGGACATGTCGCTAAATGCAGTATCATTGAGGAAACTGAATGCATCGGCTTGAACAGTCGAGATGAAAGCGACCAGCAGGAGAATCTACCGTTACCAGTTCCAGCTATAAAACAACCCAGCGAGATGTCCAATTTGGAGCTCATGAATGTTATAATCCAATGGAACATATCCTATTCCGGCGGAGATGATCTGATGGATTTTCTGGAGTGCTTCGAAGAACTCGCCGAATGCTACGACCAGCATACTGACCGACTGCTGCCTACCCTACCACTGATATTATGGGATACTGCTATAAGGTGGTACCGGGTCAAGAAAGCTAGAATTACTAGCTGGTCGTCGTTCAAAAAAGAAGCCGAAAAGTTATTCTTGCCAAGGAACTATCTGACGAAATTGGAAAGTGATTTCTATAACCGACGACAAAACCGAGAAAGAGCAAAAGATTTTATCTTGGAAATGCGCACTCTGGCCCGACGACACCCAACTCTAAAGTCTGCGGACCACCTGGACATGATTTACGAGGGTCTTCGTGCGGAATATAAATATTTTATTCGGCGAAGTGATATAAAATCACTCGACGACCTTATCGCCTTGACCGATGATTTTGAATTGCTAAAGAGCGACGAAGCACGTCACGAACGACCCCACATGTCATAAGGTTTTCCAAACTACTGCCAAAGAAAATTTGACACTATGTTGGCGTTCCAAGAAGATCGGCCATCTACGGTATCAGTGCCGAAATCCTGCCTGACTATTCTGTTCCAAATGCCTCAGAGATGGAATTGTGTCCCGAGATTGCAGTTGCGACATTCCGAAGACTTTTTCTCATAAACCCCGATCCTTGCATACGAGTAAAGACATAAATGGGAACGACCAAGCCGCATCCGTTTTAAAACCCGATCAGAAAAACCCTTCATCTGTGAACCTTTCACCAAACCGAGTAATCCCATATAACATGTTACTTATTGTATTTAGAAAATTTTGTCCAAAGCGTCCTCGAAAGATTTTACTCCAATCTTTAAAAAAAAATACAAAAATATTTTTTGTGATTTTTTTTTGCGTAATTAAAAATTGTTTTTGCATTTTTGTAAAGAATCATTTATATATGGTTCAACCTCTATTTTTTAGATGTTTATCATTATTTTGATAGGTACACAAGTCCCATCCCACTAATAGACCACAGAGCTCTTAAAGAAAACGACCTAAGGTTTTGTTTGAGCAAATTAATTTAATTTCGAAAAAAAATCAGAAAAATATTACCAAAAGTTACAATATTCAACACCCTCTAACTCGGACAGTCCTTAACCGATCTCTTTGAAAGTTTGTGCATTCAGTATGACTAAACTTGGTGCAAGTTTCATCCACATCAGAAGACATAGGTTTAATAATTGAATAAACCGACATGAAATTCCCCATATTCCTACTTGTTTTGCACTGCCAGTTATATTTATATTTTTAGTACGACTTTATCTAACAAAACGTTTGGAAAATACCATTTATTGAATAGGCAGGGCTGTAATTGAATATGAATATGAATATGCAACTGAAAGAAGAGCGATTGGCCATTCATGTGTGATAGTAGATACTTGTGTATATTGTGACTGCTTAATCGTTATCGGAAAATGAACACTCTAAATACGAATATCTTATTAAATATTTTTGTATATTTGGATAATGAAAAAATCAATCGATTATATTACGTTTCTTTCAGATTTGTTTATTATAAAATGTTCAACTTATGTTGGTCTCACTTTACGAGTATGAGATACGATTATAGTCTATGCAACCCATATCGTGAATAAGTGTCGTCCTTTTTCGCATATAAGACACGTGCCCACATATTATAGATGACAACCAATAAAAGTTTTACCCACAAGTAGCCATTGTGTGGTAACGACTACACACGCCAAGGTAAAGTTATAACAGGTTCCCAGTCTCTTTCTCTCTCAATTACATATTAATACATTAGTTCGGGGTTTCGTTAGAATTTTATTTTTGTCATACAATTCTTCGCCATAGGTCGTTAGCATTCAAATACAAATAACTGCACCGGCACGTGTGAAGAACTACAATCGGGTTAAAACAGACAGACATACAGACGGAAGTTATTCGAAAACAAGTGACAGATAAGCCGAGACAAAAACATGCCGAACTTCCGAAGCTTCCGTTTATAATCCCAATAAACATCGGCATAATTTTAGATTTCCGACATATATGTTTATTGTACACAAGAAAAAGAATCCCATAATCACGCCCATCAGGTGTGAATCAATTGACGAAATAATGCCCATATCGATTGGTAAAAATAAACCCCCTTCACCCGCACGCTGCCTTTAGCAAGACACACACTGAAGCCATCATAAAGGGATTACCAGCAGCGGCAATCAGCCATTCACACACCTGCATGGCACAACTTTTATCCATCTAAAACTTGATGTTGTCACAGGACGTGTTGATTGTGATTTTTGCTCACGCACACATATCCTTTTGTATATGTATATATGCAAGTACTCACCCGTGAGGAAAAGCTTTAATAAGCGTCATATTTCGTTACAAGGAAAATGGGTCTTGTTTCGATCGAACTGCATGCAGAATATGAAAACATCTAAATGCTTGCTACTAAAGGTTCTGTTGTGTTCAAATTATCTATTAATTTTTGTGATTGCTATTGTATTGCATTGTAACGAAATGTACGTTTGTACTTGCATTGGTATTAAAGTAACTCAATTTTGGAATGATTTGGACATTTTGAGAAGTAGGTACCAAAAGGTGCCTCCCCTTTATCTAAAGAACTGTAGGTGCTGTAATGGCGTTACACTACACAAAACTTAAAGTATTTACATGAACAAGTACTGAAGCATCAAGAGTGGGTTAATAACTACATGTCTTTGAATTTCTTGCATCTTGGAACGGGCAACACAGTTCCAGTCAAGAGACATCTGTCAGCTGATGCAGCGTCAACATATTAATGCGCTGCGTTATATAAACGGTGGGCCATTTAAAATTTGAACTACCGATTACTTTGACTTGTGATTTGAGCCATTTGGATTATTTTCTGTGGTGAGTCATTAAGGATAAATGTTACGCAAAGCATCAAGAGACAATTGAAGAGTTGAACATGAAATCGAAGTTGCCATTGAAGAGATTCGATCTGAAACAATCGAAAATGTACTAAAAAATTGTGTTGATCGGATAAGGTGCTGACAAGCCAGTCGTGGTAGTCACATGAATTATATTGTGTTCCATTATTAAATGACGAAGTTCAACCTTTCTAATAAATCCAAAAATTTGAAAAAAATATCAGTACTTGTTTATAGTCGATTGAAATTTAAAATTTTTAATGGCCCACCCTAGTTTATGCTGACTAAAAATTATTTCTTACTTAAAAAACATCACCGAAACCAAAGACTCGATACCATCAATTTCAACGGTCGTACCATCCCAAATTATGCTTTAGTCGGTCGCCCAAAAGATGTCGTCAAGACAGAAATAGTCGATAAAATCGGTGGAATTATACTGGACGATCGGATAATGAATTGTGTGTGGTGGCTGAGGCCGTAGGCACCTCAACCTAGCTGGTACATCATATTTTGCAAGCATATTTGGATATAAAAAGCTTTCCACACAGCAGCTGCCGCGATTGCTCATATAATAAGTCCAATCGTGTGACAACTTCTCGGGAGTGTTTGACGTTGTTCACCGGCAATGTGGACGAGTGTTTGCGCCCGTTCGTAACCGTGGACGAAACGAGGATCCACGACAACACACCATAGAACAAACAGCCGTCAAAACAGTGGATTTTTCGGAATTGGCGCCAATGAAGGACAAGGTTGGTATGTCAGCCAATAAAATCATGGCGACCGTTTTTGGGAATGCCAGAGGTATAATCCGCATTGACTACCTTTAATAGGGTAAAACAATCACTGGCGAATATTATACCAACATATTGGGTCAATTTAATGAGGATTTAAAAAACGATCGCATTTGATCAATAAAATGGTTATTTTCCTCTAGGAAAATACAAAGGCTTGGCAAAAATCCATCAATTAGGCTAGGAATTGCTCCCTCGTCCGCCATTTTCTCCAGATTTAAACCCGGCAGTCGAGGGCTGTTTGTGAATTTAGGGATGTTGCCTTCAGAGAATTGATGGCAGCATGGCTGTCCGAGAAAATGACAACGCTAGTGTTGGTTACTATGTTGCGACTCAGCCACTTGGCGACTTCCCATATAGTAATTATTTCGGCTTGATAGACACTGCAGGTATCTGGTAGTCTGTGAGCTATATCCAAACTAAGTTCTTCACAGTGTACTCCGAAGCCAACCCATTCATCTCTGGCGGGAATCATAGTGATGTAATTTCTCTCGAAGGTGTACACAGTTCGTATATAGTCCACTCTGTCGGTTACCATAGCACTACACTTTGATATTCTCATGTGACCGTAGTTTTTGTACCTCCACATTGATAGGCAGTTTAATCTTATTGCCGCTTTGGTTGCAACTTCTCTCGCCACAATATTAATCGGCAGTATATGGAGTAGGGCTTGTAGAGACTCGGTCGCTGTAGTCCTTAAGGATCCGCTTATGCTCAGGCAGGCAGTTCTCTGAACCTTTGTTAGTAGGTTGGTGATGGTTAGTTTGTCAGTTGCCGTCCACCATACCACAATACCGTATAACAGTATTGGACGAACTACTACTATATATATCCAGTGGACGATTTTAGGAGAGATGCCCCACCGCGACCCTACAGCCTTTTTGAGGGATATAAGGCGACGTTAGCCTTCCTTACACGTTCCAATACATTAAGTCTAAATAACAGTTTTCTATCTAGAATTATTCCTAAGAATTTTGCTCTTTCAGAAAAGACTAGATCTGTTCCATTTATCCGAGGTGGAGGGTGCACTTGTGGGACTTTATTCATCCTAGTAAAGAGAACCAATTCGGTCTTGTTTGGGTTTATGCCCAAACCGCTGCTTCTGGCCCATCTAGCCAATTTGTTCAGAGCCACCTGTAGAATGTCTCGGAGGACGTTTTCGAATTTGCCACTCACTGCGATTGCAACGTCGTCCGCATATGCCACGACCTTGCAGCCACAACGTTCTAGATCTAGCAGGATTTCATTCACCGCTAGGTTCCAAATTAGTGGAGACAGTACTCCTCCTTGTGGGGTCCCTCTGTTTACAAACCTTGTTAGAGTTGTGGTCCCAAGACATGCTGTTATGCGTCTTCTGTTGAGCAGACTTTAAATTAGTCTAATCAAACTAGAGTTAACATTAAGATGTGACAGTGCTGCAATTACTGCATCTGAGTGAATGTTGTTAAAAGCCCCTTCTATGTCAAGAAATGCCACCATGGTGAATTCCTTGAAATGCAGGGACGATTCGATAGTGCTCACGAGTTTGTGCAGGGCTGATTCTGTTCACTTAGGTCACTCCTTTGATGTGGTATATGTACCCTCCTTTACTAAAGTGAAGGTTTACAAATAATGTTTGCAAAATTTCTGATCCCTAATTGAAATACATGATTTAATTTTAAGATTTGAAAAAAGTGAGAAATTGGATCAGGATTTGTTTCTAAATTAATGATTATAACTTTTTAAGTACTCCATTGATTAAAAGTTATATCTTTTTGATTGAATAATTTTATAAAATTAGGTCATAATTTTTAATATGAACCTATTAATTTAATTTTAACCTAAAAAGTTTGAAAAAAAGCTTTCTAAAATTTCGCTTGAATATAAAATTAAAAAATAAATTTTGGATTTTATGAAATTTTTAAGTGCTATTGAAAATTTTAAAACAATTTGGAACATTTTTCTAATTTAAAAAAATCGAAGGGGATGCAATTCTTTTAAATAAAATTTAAAATATAAATTTAAAAAATTCACAAAAATGTCACTTCTTTCAAATGACGTAAATTTTTTTAAAAAACGGATAAAAAATATTTTTTAAAATTTCAAATTCCCGCAACTTAAATTTTTTTTTAAACTTTAATTTAAAAAATCGTTTATTTTTGTTAAAATTTACATACGAGACTCTCGCAAACCCAAACAGTAATTAGATTTTTGCGGAATAAATATTTGTAAATGTAATGGGCGAATTACTAAAGCGGGTCCGGTAATTTTTTTTTAATTTTTCTTCTGTTTCTGCAAAACACTGCGTGAAAATTTCATACAAAGTATTTTTAAATTCGTCTGTTCAGAAGCAGAAGAAAAATTGTCAAAAATGCCAGACCAACCATAGTATTTAGCCCATACATTTTACAAAATTTAAGTGAATTTTACAAATTTTGGATTTGTGAGCATATGGATTATAAATTTGAAAAAAATAGAAGGTAGAATTCGAAAAAAAATTAGTAGCCTTTCCTGCATGGTATCTAATACAACTAAATACAAATTCATTCATACAACTCTATTGGGGCTAAGAAAGTCGCGTGCTATATGTTTTTGTAAACAAACATATATGTATATATAATATATATATATAAATATTGCATCAAGAAATATATGAAGAAAAACATCCAATGAAAGAAGTTTTTCGCAAAAGAGCAAAGAAAAAAAGAGCTAAAAATCACACACACATATCACGAGTTTGGCTAATGGAAACAGCAGCAGTCGAGCAATTGAAGTTTAGCAAATATGAATTTACCACTCCACATGTGTGTGTGTGTGTGCGTGTGCACGCTGTTAAGTTGTATGTTTCATTAGCACCTTGTGTGATATGTACATCTTGCCTGTCCGTCCATCCGTTCGTCCGTCTGTTTTTCTGTCTTGTCGCTGACAAAGTTCAAATAGAACAAAGTTAAGCACCAAACACATATACACAAACACTGACTCCTTTTCACACACCTACACAATCGTGCCGCAACAACTAAAGTACTATAACAACAAAAACAACAACAGAGCGCAAATGGAAAAGAAAAACTTTTACAATTTAACTAACTGCGATAATAAGGTTTCACGTGTCTGATGTCATTTTAAGCCGTGATTTTCTTACCGCTTCGCACCGGAACACACCTAAAATTTGTTCTATATATGTAGTTCTTTGTGTGCATATAAAAACCCACACTTAGTAACGAGGGAGGTATGCTTGCTTTCACCTAAGACCGACAAAACGAAAACAAATAATCGCGATCAGATGAAATTTGGTTTTTCCATATAATTCCATATTTCACATCGAAAGATATTTGCTAAACAGTGTAGTTCATTCGATTTGCATTATAAAGGTGTTCCAAACTAATTTAAAAATTGCATCTTTATATATAAAATCCTTTGTACGTTTGTTAGTAACCCATGATCTCCGGAACCACAAAAGCGAATGGGCTGAAAATTTAACAATATATTCAGTTTGGGGTCATTTGTGTTTTAGAATTATTTTCACCGCGATAAATTGCGGAGTGGTCAAGTTATTTGCAAAATTCGCATTTCCAGAGCGATTTGACTGAAATTTAAAATTGTTTGTATGGTTTGTCTTGATAATAGTTTGTATATATGATTCTAACCGATAGATGGCGCTGTATGGTCAATATACATTTTTTCCTGAAACTCGGGATGTATGCATTTTTGAATGAAATATCAATGAATAACAAACCAATACATCTCAAACAGTACGGGCAGGACAACGTCTGCTGGGTTCAGCTAGTAACAATATAAAATTTCAGTCAAATTTAGCATTGAAATGTCGTCGTATACATTTAGTATACGAGTATATTTGCAGCTCTACAATGCTATGTTAGATTTGTGATACGACAATATATGTAATTATGCACAGATGATTAAATCGAGATAATATAACAACTTTTACATTTTGTTGAAAATCGTCCACATGATTTGGGTTTACCTATGTATCCAGTAAGTACCCACCAAAAGAAGAATATTCAAATAAGTAAATAACATCTCATTCTTGGGATCCAAAAGTACTTCTGTATTTGATTTGCACTAATGATTTTTGCATGTGTTTGCGGCACCAGTGCTTATTAAATTAAATTACCTTTTCTTCCATACTTACGCATCCGTTATTTGGAAAATTCATCTTTAGGAAAATTCCCTGATGAAAAAAACACTTTTTTTTTCCATTAAATGGTGGACCACCCCAATGTATATGTGCACAATATTTGTGCTTTCACGTTTAAAACATCGAAATATGGTCGGACCTTTAACTAGACCGAAAAAACGGGCAGCTTACGAACCAAATACTAAAACAAAAACATACCACTCTCCAAGGAAAGCGGGAAATTTGAAAAGAAAATGGAATGCTAGTAAGGACAAACTGTCGCTCGCTCTCTCACACACACACACACATTCATCCATTGTAACTTGTTAAAGTTATTCCTTTGGTATGGTTCTTTCATTTATGCTTTCACTTCTTCTTTCTATTATGTTGCTTGTCCTGGCTTTGGAGGCTGTGGCCTTCTGACGTTCGCGTCGCTTCGTTAGCGAGCGAGTGCTCCGATGAAGATGGTAAAATTATTAAACACAACTTTGCAACAAAAGTTTAAAGTGCAATGCAAAAGGTGAGTAAAAGTTATTCCAGTTCCGCTAATGCTTTCCCTTCGTCATTTTGCAATTTTCTTGCTCGGCTGTATCTTTTAACTTGAAACGGATTAGATGAGCGGACGTGGTCAGAGAAGGGGCGAATACAACAGCGACAACCTTTTACAATCCAAATAGTTGGAGGTGGATACAGTTATTGCCTTTCGGGAAGACTGTTTGTTTGTTGGGTTATTGTTTGCTCTGTATCTTATGGCCCTTAGTTTATTTAGTCCTTTTGTTATTATTGACTGAATCCCACTACCCCTTTGTTCAGTGATACAAATTGAAACTGGCGGTGATCATATCAAATATCGTATCACTTGGAAGCAAATGCGGAGCATATGTTGATATCCCTACAAATGTTGGATGTGCGCTTTTGAACATGCCAATTAAATGTTTAATAATTTGTATTTAGCATTACTCTATAATAAACTTGTTTTAATCTTTGTTGATTCTTTAGCAATGTAGCAGTAATTGAGATGTATAAATCCTTTTTCTCTATTTCATATCAAGTGAGTGAACTTTTGAAACCGGCATCTTCCAATCAGGATGAAACTCGCACCAAGTTTATAGTACTATTTCATAGTTGCTATGACAAAAAATTTCTGTCCGAGTTGGCGGGTGTTGAATTTGAACATATTGGTCAAACGGCTCTTTTTCCCCAACCATATAACCAATTAACTATTCCATTTAAAAAAGTTTGCCCAAAGCGTCTAGGTAGCTTTTGCTTCAATCTTTCTAAAAAATTAAAAAAATTATATAATTTTTTTGCGAAATTAGACATTTTTGTCAAAAAATCATGTTTTATTTTTTTTCTCAAACGGAAGCTTATGTCATTTGCTTAAAGAACTTTGTGGTCTATTAGTGGGATGGGGCTCGTTTATATGTCAAAAAATATAAATATCTAAAAAACCAGTAAGAAAGATAAGTCGGGTAAACCGATTTATGAATCCACTCACACTGAGTCGGAAAAAATATTGGTAATTTTTTTTTTTTTGTTTTAATTGAATTATTATCAACTTAAATTGCAGGTCATGACTTTAAAGTATGTACTGCTACTAAAGTTATAAGTGGTTAACTTTGGGTGCAAAATGGTCCATTTGTGTGGGAGGTACCAAAAGGAGCGTGACAATAATGCCCACTTATCTCTGGACTCGAGGTGCTACAAAAGCATTACACTGTACAAAATTTCAATTGTTTGTATGTACTGGTATTACAGTTATAAACAGTTAACTTTTGGTGCAAAATGGTCCATTTGTGTGGGAGGTACAGCGTTGCCAGGTATTTTTTGAAAAAAACTTAAAATTTTCAAAGAAAAAACTTATTTTGCAACAAAAAAACTTATATCTATTTTATGAAAAAAAAATTGGAAAATAGTTGCAATTCAAAAAGTACAAGAAATACAGGGGTTTCCAATAAGAGTGATATGATTTCTTTGAAAAAACACACTTATTGTTAAGGAAATTCAAAAGTTTTTTATTTAATGTGAATTACAATCGATACAATTAAGTTCTAAATAAAACGTCATTCAAATAGCCTCCACTACTTCTTCTGCTGGAACGAATTCGATGAACCCAATTTTCCAGCACTTGTTCCACTAAATCAAGTCGTATGTCATGAATGGCACGTTCAATATTGACTTGTAAAGCATGAAGAGAGTCTGGTTTATTTCGAAAGACCAATGACTTCAAATAAACCCACAAGAAATAGTCTAATTGTGTTAAATCACAACTTCTTGGAGACCATTCAATATCACAATTTCTTGAAATAATCGAATCTCCAAACTTTTCTCGCAACAATTCAATTGTTTCACTTTTGTGTGGCACGTAGGCACAATCGGTCAATGGCAAAAAGATAGCTCTTAACGAGAGCTACAATACTGCTCATGGATGTCAAGGTCTAAGGTAGACAGGAAAGTGTTTTTTTTTTTTTGGATTTAAAAAATGGACTTAGCATAATTTTCAAATGTGACCGGAAAGTTTATTTTTGCTCTAGATCCTTAAAGGTTCGTCGGATCGGAAATCGGCCAATGACAAAATGATTATGTGTGTCAAGGTCGTAGGTCGACTGGAAAGTGTTTTTTTTTTTATTTAAAAAAAATGGAATTAGCGCACGAAAAGTTGCAATTGGAGAACGATTATTTTGATAATAAAACTGAATAATTTTTAAACGTTGTTCTTGCGTATATCTCTCCATGATGAAATTGTAAACACTACTGAATACAATGAAAAACAAATGACAGATCATAACATATTACAAATGGCCGAAACGTCACTTAAAAATCATATCATTCCTATTGGAAAACCCGTTATAAATTAAATTATAAATTATAAATTAGTCGACAAAGGTATAAATATACAAAACAATTATTGTATAATTTTCAAAATAAACGGATGATCCAAAATAGACATTTTTCCTGTATCTCCATGGTGCATTCCGCCCTTTACCCCGCTAAATTTCTAGTTTGAAAACCTTAAATTGGAAAATGTGATTTCTGAAAATTCTTAAATTTTTTGTTTCTTATTAAGCCCTTTTATTTTCTTGTTTTTTAAAAATGTGCATTTCATTTTACAGTACATTTTGTCGTATTCTTCCACCTAAGTGATTTATAATATTTTCAAAATCTAATATTAATTTAAAATTAAACCTAAAATTAACTGGTTTGGGAAAGGTTTTGTGTTTTTCTGAGATAATAATATAATATTACATTTTTGCAGAATTTAAAAAAAAACTTATTTGTGGAAGAAAAAACTTAAAAGTTATATTTTTTACTCGAAAAAACTTGAAAAATAAGTTTAAACTTATCATCTGGTAACGCTGGGGAGGTACCAAAAGGGGCGTGGCAATAACGCCCATTTTTACGGCACTGTAGGCACTATAAAATCATAAGCAGTTAACTTTTGGGGCAAAATGTCTATTTGTGTGGGAGGTATCAAAAGGGGTGTGCCAATAAAGCCCACTTTTCACTGGACTCTAGGTATTATAATAGCATTACACTGCACAAAATTTTAAGTATTTATTTGTACTGGTATTAAATATATAAGCAGTTAAATTTTTGTTCAAAAATAGCCATTTGGTGTGGGAGTACCAAAAGGTGTGGCGACAATCCGCCCATTTTTCTCAAGGTGATAGCGACAGACTAACTATTACTATGTGAGCAATAACATATAACACTATTCAACAACAACACTGTCTATTTGAAAAAATCTTTGGATAGATGTAAAAGTTATGAGCCATTTTGTAAATGTTAGGGAAATTCAAAAAAATCTTGTTTCATATTTTTTCGTTTTTTAATATGTTTTTCCGTATATTAAATTCGCCATATGTGAGAAAGACATATAAGCGACATTGCACTTGCATTTTCTTTTATGAGGATTGATGTCAGACATAAAATTATAGAGAGGACGAGGTTTTATGGCCGTTCGTAACCCTCCATAAAACATGATATGCAATGTGAGAGCTATATTGAATGAGATCCGCTCAGATAGAGGGTCATTCAACAATATTTGTGGTTTTTATTTATGAGGTTTCCATTCAGTTACGGCATTTAAGGGCATGGACATCCCAGTTGTATATACCTTAATTTATGAATGAAATTTCTTATTAATAAATTAGTGTAATTCAGCGCCTTAAAGAGATAAGTCGATTTTCTGAAAAATATTATAAAGTTATATTTTGAAGTATGAGTAAACGGCAAAGAACTTTTCAATGTGTAAATGATCCCGACAATTTCTGCTACATCTGTCGAAAATATGTTATTAAAAAAAACGACGTGCATTTAGTAAAATAATAGAAGAAATATATGTGCAATATTTTGGTATACGAGTTAAAAATATGAACGAACCGTGGATACCAAGTATTTTGTGTAATTCGTGCCATGTAAATCTTACTCGATGGAGTAGAGGAAGCATACGGTAAGTACTTTACAATTAATGTATGTACGGACTGCTATTTTTGTATAAGTTAATAGATTGGAGTAGGAAGTGTCCAAGTATAGCTAACAGCCTAATAACGGAAACATCATCAAGTTCAACTGAGTACTCAACTCTGAGCGATTCAAGTTTGAGTCAGAAGTCATCGCTTTTAACACAGTTTCAACTAATTGATCTAGTGAGATATTTGGAACTGACCAAATATAAGGCAGAACTACTTGCATCTGCGGTGAAACAGTAAAATATTTTGCCCCGAGATGTTAACATATCATATTATAGAGTCCGGGATATACCTTAGCGTAATAATAGCTTACAGTAGTAATAGCTATTACTATGTGCGCAATTACAGATGATTCGGATAAACAGTATAGAAGTTCTTGAGAATCAATATTTAACTAAATTTTAACTCTTTGTGAGGGAGGTACTAGAAGGAGTGGACCAACTTCGAACTTAGTCCGCTTACTCCTTTCGAGAGTTATGGTGCGCTCCAGCCAGCCAGACAGACAGCCGGACGGACATTGCTAAAATGACTTAAAATGTCCTTTAACGGGTTTCCGCCGAACATATTTGGTGTATTAGGTCACTCATTGATGTGTTACACTTTTGGCTCGTAGAAAATATAAGGCGACCTGTCATAACGCCCAACGGACATAACGCCCAAATTTTTTTTGGGCCTTATGACCTCTCTAAGTGCGGTCATAACACCCAATTTTTTTTTTGGGCCTTATGACCTCTCTAGATGCGGACGCAAGGCCCAAAGAAGAAGGGAAGGGAATCGCGCGCGCGAATTCTTCATAGAATTCTTTACACTCGGCTTTTCTGCATGTTCTTATCTTCATCATACATATTGCTTTAAGACTTAATATAAACGTATCATGCCCTATTGAAAATAATGCCAATGCTTCCATATTTAGGTTTTTCCTTTTGCTTTTTTAGGAAATTGTGGGGCAGGTGGAAGAAATTTACATTTGATTTAAATTGAACCATATCTTTAAAGTACTTCCAATAAATATTAAATAATCACATAAATTATTACTACTTATTATTACAAAAACAAAAAAAGGACATAAAGCCCAAAAATTTGGGCCTTATGTCCGAGCATGGGTCGATCATAAGGCCCAAAACCAAATTGGGCGTTATGACCGCAATTAGAGAGGTCATAAGGCCCAAAAAAAATTTTGGGCGTTATGTCCGTTGGGCGTTATGACCGGTCTCCGATATATAAGTATACCCTCCTCCCTGTAAGGTGGGGGGATAATGAGAGGTTACACCACATGTTTTAGCAAAACTAGAGAACTATTTATCCTAATCGGTTCAGAAAATCTTTAGAGAATCCAAAATAATAGAATTAATATTCTTCTAATATTAATTCTATTATATTACTTATTGCGAAATAACTATGATTTCGCATAAAGTAAGCGAAAAAATTCGAATAGGACGGAAAATGCTTTAAGAAACAATATGTTTATTTTGATGTTTCCCTATGCGGGGTTGATCTGTTCTTGATGTTATTTTTATCGTTTTCTCACTTTGGAGTTGAGCTGAAGATCAAAGAGTTCCTTCTAAGTGAACGAAGGCATTTTGAATACTCAAGTGAAAGGTCAGGGTAGTTTTCTTCTTCACTTGACTATTCAATACATCTTCCTTCGCATAGAAGGAACTCTTTGATCTTCAGTTCAACTTCACAATGAGAAAAACGATATTTTTTGTTTTTAATTTATTATGCCTTTTGCATTAATATTAGCTTGAAAACTATTACCGAAAAATATAAATATTCCTTAGCTTCGACATCGGCAGCAAATTTCTGTTAAATTATTTAAAATTGTGAATTATTACTATTATATTATTACACTACGGCAACACTATCTGAGTATTATAGAAATATCGAATTTGTAAGAACTACTCATATGTGTTTACGAGTAAATATAAATAAATTAACTTTGCCATTGGGTCAGAATATTTAATACTAACCTATTTCATTATCTCCTCACCTTAGAGAGGAGTGTATATATCATTTGCTACGAGTCAAAATTGTAACACATCGAAGGAGTGACCTAAAACCCTAAGTATGTTCGGCGAAAATCCGTTTTGGGTAATTTTAAGTCATTTGAGCAATGTCCTTCCGTCCGTCTGTCTGTCTGGCTGGCTGGTGCGCACGATAACTCTCGAAAGGAGTAACCGTAATTGTAATTGACTGCAGATTTGGTATGTGGTAATATTTTCTTTCATCTCCGGCTAAGTTCGAAGATGGGTCATATTGCTCCACTCCTTCTAGTACCTCCCCCACAAAGGGTTAACATTTAGTGAAATATTGATTATTTAATAACTTCTATACTACTTATTTGAATCCTCTGAAATTCTACACATAAAGCAAATATTTACCGATTCACTTCTAAAAGAAATACAATTTATCACAGTATAGTATAGATTATTTGGGTATGTGTGTGTGCATCGGATCGTAAACTTTATATTTTAACATTTTCATTAATGGGATGCCATGGAGGTAGACAAGTACAATGGAGCGTATTATAAACGTAATAATGCAATTTCAAATAACTTGTAAATATAACATTATATTGATTGGTAAATTTAGCATATTATCCTTTTAGGCTATTACATGTGGCCATATGCTCCTGTCAGGAGTACGAGGAAAAGAAATAAAAAAGCTACTAACTAAAACAAGCTGATTATTATACCCTTATTCAATAAAATATAGAAAATTATGTTAATAGTTCAAAGAATTTATTTTACCACATTTCCAGGATATTGGTGCAACTGAACTCGAAATAAAGGATATTTAAATTTCTGGTTGAGTGGACGGTGCCAGGCCCACTGTTACTATCACGTCAGTTGTTGGCTCCATCACGCATTCTTGTTCCAATGTTTTACATGCCAATGTTCGTGACTCTAGTTGCAACGGTACTAATAATATTGTATATTGCAATTTAAGGTTTTGTCATGTGCGTCCATCCAGACATTCGTGTGAACAAATTGCAGGTCGTATTTATGGTCCGATCATAAAGAAATGAAGCACAGTGTTCTTTTTTGGCCCAAGGACGATCTCTTTTGAAAGTGATGAATACCGGTTGAGGTTGAGATGTAGCCCGGATATATATTAGGGGCTTCAAAAAGCTGCCGTTCTTCAAAGCGTATATGAAAATTTGGTATGTGTTATGCATATTCCCAAAATATTTCGTTTCGTCGTGATTGTCCAATAAGGGGCGATGCGCGATCAAAATTACTTCTAAAAAAATCAAGATTTTCTTCAATAAAAGTGGGTCATCGTCCTTTAAACGACTCATCCATCTTAAAAAACTCCAGTTGCCATTAATTCGCTCATTTATATTTGACATATCCAAAAAAATTTTAGAAAATTTTGTTGAAATAGCATTTTTCTTTAAAAATTCTTCGAAATTTAATTTTCGTGAAAATGTCCTTCATTGGCCTATAATAAAATCAACGACCTTTAATCAGGGTTAATCGCCCTTTAAACGACTCATCCATCGTTAACTGCCAATAATCCGCTCATCGATCTTTGAAATTTCCAAAAACATCCTAGAACATATTTAATTTAACGAAATTTTTGTAAAAATACAAATTTAAAGGAAATTTCGTAAAAAGCAAATTTAAAGAAATTTTCAAAAAAATTCAATTTCAAGAATTTTTGTATCAAAATGTAGTTACAATGAAATTATCTATAAAATTAAAATTTTTTAAAAATATGGTTGAAAATATATATTTTATTGAAAATTTCGTTTTTTTGTGGAAATTTAATTTTTAAATTTAATTGAAAATTTCAGATATATGTAATTTTAATAAAAAAATTTAATAGAAATCAAATTTTAATATAAATTTTGTATGCTATTTTGCTATTTTTAAAAAATGTCATCAAAATTTGATTTTGCTAAAAAATTGTTGGAAATTGCATTGGTGTATAAAGTTTCTAAAAAAAAGCAACTCCATAAAATTTCCTTAAAATCGATTTTTTTAAATTTTCGAAAATAATTTTTTCCTGAAAATTTAATTTTTTCTACTAAAATTATGTCAAAATTTATTTTTTCCAGAAAATCTACTTCGTTGGCCTTTTATACGACTCATCCATTATTAAACCCGCTCATCGACATTCGAAATTTGATAAAAATATTCTAGAATATATTTAATTTAAAAAATTTTGTAAAGAAAGATTTTTCTAAAAAATGCAATTTCCAAAAAATTTTACAGAAAAATGCACTTCAACAAAATTTTCCAGAAAAATGAAATTTTGTACAAAAATTCGATTTCAACAACATTTCTTATAAAAATACGATATTAAAGAAATTTTCTAGAAAAATACAATCAGTGCAGGTTTAGATATATATTAATATTCATATATATTTGAGTGGTTTCAAATAGGTTGCCGTTGTTCAAAGCCATATTCCCAAAAAATTTCGTTTCTGCAATTGTCCAATTAGAGCCTATTAGCGATCAAAATAACCTCAAAAAATCAAGGTTTTATTCAAAAACTTGGGTCATCGTCCTTTAACCGACTCATCCATATTAAAACCCTTCAGTTGCCATTAATCTATTCATCGACTTTTGACATATCCAAAAAAAAAATTCTAGAATATATTTAATTTAAAGAAATTTTATAGAGAATTGGAGTCTTTTTTAGAAAAATGCAATTTCAGGGTAATTTTCTAGAAAAGTTTGATAAAAAAATTTTTTTTTAGAAAAATACAAATCTATAGAAAAATGCAAATTTGACGAAATTTGCAAATTTGTCGAAAATTCTTGAAGTGCAATTTCAAGAATTTTTGCAGAAAAATATAGTTACGATGAAATTTTCGTGCAATTTTTACATTTTGTCGAAAATATATTTTTATTGAAAATTAAATTTTTATACAAAATTTCAGCTAAATGTAATTTTTAGAAGAAATTTCTTTAAAAAAAGGCAATTTCAATAATTTTTGCAGAAAAATGTGGTTACGATAAAATTTTCTATAAAATTCCAATTTTTATTAATTTTGTCGAAAACATATTTTTATTGATAATTGTTTTTTCGCGGAAATCGAATTTTTATACAAAATTTCAGCTAAATTTAAAATTTATTAGAAATCGAATTTTTATAGAAAATGTTGTCATAAATGATATCTTTAAAAAATTTCGTCAACATTAAATTTAAAAAAAAAATTGTTATTTTTTCGAAAATTTGTTTTTTTTAAAAAAAAATTATGGCAAAATTAAAGTTTTAAAAAAAATATCATGCAAATTTGTACGAAATTTAATTTTTCTACAAAATTTTGCATTTTTCTTTAAAATTTCTTCGATATTAAATTTTTCCTGAAGAAGTTGGCCTTTAATAAAGTCAACGACCTTTAACCAGGGGCCACCGTCCTTCAATCGACTCATCCACCGTTAAACCCTTAACTGTCAATAATCCGTTCATCAGCCTTTGAAATTTCCAAAAAAAAATATTCTAGAATATATTTTTTTTCCAACAACGTTCTTAGAAAAATACAGCTTTAAAGAATTTTCCAGAAAAATGCAAATTTAAAGAAATTTTCAAGTTATGATGAAATTTTCTATAAAAATCAATTTTTTTAAAAAATTTTCGAAAATATATTTTTATTGAAATTTTCGTGGAAATTTGATTTTTATAGAAAATTTTAGCTGTATGTAATTTTTATAAAAAATGTAAAGAAATCGAATTTTTATAAAAAACTAGCGGACCCGGCGAACTTCGCCGCGCCCCAATTTAACGCCTTCAGATAAACTCCAGAGTGATAATAAAACACAGATAGTTAAAATGTTAATGCGATTTGTTTAAAAGGAATCGAAATCAGTAGAGAGCGATGTGATAAACAACGAAGACAGAACACAGGCAACGTACAGATGACCGTGCGAAAAACAGGGAAATTCGAGATTAATTCCACAGACTTCCTACGATTTGTCTTGAGATTTATTGATTGTCATCGTAAAAGCCAATCGTACAGGGAACTGAATCCGCTTGAATTGGAATGAAAGATCAGTTGGAATAATCGGAATTCGTGGGATAAGGACTTCCTCTCCTTTGAATTTTCCCTTGATGATCGTCGCCTGAATCACATTGTCCATCAGTTTCATAATGGACAACCGCGAACTATGCACAATTTCGGATGATTCAGATTCCGCAACATGATTATGATCGATTCCACCTTCAGCTGTAAATTATGCGGCGGACCTCCTGGCACATCAAGCGAGTTCGATTTTACTTTGAATAATAAAATGCATGCTATCGACGTCCTTATTCTTCGCTGCTAATATTGCCCGTTCACTAATCTAATCGAGATTTGGAAACACTTTGGTGATGAGTTCCTCGTTCGACGATGTGAACTCGCAAAAATTTGCCGGGAACAATAGCAATGCAGTGGAAACATCAACAGTAATTTGGCCATTGCCAAGCGCCAACAGTTGTTTCGAGAATTCAAGAGCCGATGAGTCGTTCTGCAACGCGACTCTCATGCAGGCTATGAAGCCGACACGGCGCAAATCAGCGGCGCGCCGTAGCCGGCAATTTTTTTCCAGCCGGCGCCGCCGCCGTTTTTAGCGGCTCAAATCGGCTAAAACTCAGCCGCCGAACTTTATTTAGTGAGTCAAAAAGATTTATTTTATACAACCATGAAAATTAAGAAAGTGACTAATAAGTAATATAATAGGGTCAGAATTTCTAATGAAGTTCATTTTCGCGTTTAAATTTATAAAAGTTTCTCGCTATCATTTATTTAAAAAAAAATCCAAAAAAAATTATGGCATTTGAAATTGAAATTTGGTTTTTGCGGAAATTACTATAGCTCTTGAGCGGCCGAGGGAATTTTTGCAAAGTCTTCGTCGTTTTAAAGAGAGCACAGCAGGCACTATATCATTCGCAATAAATTCTCTTTCACAACAAAGATTAATAACTAGAGATTTATTGAGCAGATTTTCGACATAACATCGAAACTTCCATAACTGTTCTTAAATTTTTGTGATAACTTAAAGTTTTTCATCCAATTGTAAATATCTTAAAGCACCATCTGTGTCTGAGAATGACATTCGTGCCCCATCGTTTGTTGGAACTTGATCGGCTCAGCCGATTGTTGAAATTGAATCGGCTCAGCCGATCAGCCGCCGCCGCCGATTGGTATTTTTCCATGCGCCGCCGCCGCCGAAAATGTTGGTCGGCTTCATTGTCTGCTCTCATGTTCGTGGTCAATTTCAACTTCTTGACATGCCGCCACAAAGACCACGATTTCAGGCATGCATTAATTTCATCGGCAGTAGATTTCGGGATGACGGTAAGCGTTTGACGAAAATCTCCGGAGAGCAATATCATAGACTCACCAAATTGTCTCAAATCACGTCGTAAATCCTTCATCGTTCGGTCAAAATTATGATTTTGCAGTGCCCGCAATCCAATAAGATAACCTTACCTCTTATACTCAAACTTATTATCTGAAAAATTTTTCGAACTGATAAATATCGCGTTGAATTTTAATTGATCGTAATGCTTGTACCGTTTGTCGATGTGATACGCGAAATCAGTGTAACAATACGCAAAACTCGAATGAATTGCAGCAAGAAAAATAGCACATACTCGTACATATGTTTAATAGAAAACTTTTTTGTTTAATAGAAAATTAATAAAAAAAATTGGATTCAAAAAGAGAGCAGTAGATAGGAACAGTAGGAATCTCGCAAGAAATAGCAATTTTCGATTTTCCCAATTTTCCGACTTTTCCGGAGGGTTTTCCCAAAATTTTCTTTCGTAACAACCTTCTCCAGGCAAATACGAAGAACTGAAAAAAAAATTGAGCCAAATCGGTCCAGCCGTTCTCAATTGATGAATTACTATAAATTTTTCACACCATTTTTATATATATATAGATAGAAGATTTTGTCAAAAACGCTGTTTTTTAAAAAAAATCTTCAAAAGTTAATTTGACTGAAAAAATATATATAATATATATATATATAAAGTTTCTTAAAACTTGGAATTTTTCATAAAATTTCTTCAAAATCGATTTTTTTATATTTTCAAAAAAAATAAATTTTTAACGAAAATTTTGTTATTTCTGGAAATCGATGTCAAAATTAAATTTTTCTGGGAATTTTCGTTGAAATCTAATTTTTTTTTTAAATTTCTTCGAAATTTAATTTTTCCAGAAAATTTTTTTCATTGGCCTTTTTTAATCAGCGGTCCTTTAGACGACTCATCCATCAAGTAACCCGATGAGCGGCTTCGAAATAGGTAAAAAATATCCTAGAGTATATTAATTTATAAAATTTTGTAGGAAACATTTTTCTAGAAAAATGCAATTTCAACAAAATTTTACACAAAAATACAATTCAACGAAATTTTCTAGAAAAATTAAGATTTGTACAAAACTCGACTTCAACAACATTTATTAGAAAAATACAAAATTAAAGGAATTTTCTAGAAAATGCAATCGGTTCTGGTTTAGATATAGCCCTCATATAAAGGGTGGGTCATTTAAAATTTTAAAATTGAATCGGTAAAAAATCTGATAATTTTTTCAAATTTCTGAACTTTGTCATTTAATAATGGGACACAATATTATTCTTATGACTACCGCGACTGGCTCGGCAGCACCTCATCCGATCAACCCAATTTTTGAGTATATTTTCGAGTCGAATCTCTTCAATGGCAATTTCGATTCATGCTTCAATTGACTCTGGATGCTTGTGTAACATTTATCCATAATGGCTCCCCACAGAAAAAAATTCCAAAGGGTCCAAATCACAAGTCAAAGTGGCCCACCCTTTATATTAGATTGGTTTTAAAAAAGAATGCGGTTGTTCAAAGCCATATTCCCAAAATATTTCGTTTCTGCGATTGTCCAATTAGGAGCTATTCGCGATCAACATAACCCCAAAAATCAAGGTTTTCTTCAGTAGAATTTGGTCATTGAGCTCACCGATCACAGAACGACTCACCCATCTTTAAAGCCATTAATCCGTTCTTCGACCTTGACATTTTACACAAATTTTCTAGGATATATTTAATTTGAAGAAGTTTTGCATAGAAATGGAAATTTTTTTAGCAAACATTTAATTAAAAAAAATTTAATTTTTGTAGAAAAATTTGATTTCAACAACATTTCTTAGAAAAAGAAAAATTAAAGGAATTTTCTAGAAAAATTAAATTGAAACGCAGAAATTAAATTGCGAGGGCACGTATATTTTTTACATTCTTGAATGGATTGGGAAGCCCTGATATAGAAGAAGAAGATGATATGCGCAATAACTGGCTATGGTTTGCGCACATTTTGGATTATAACCCTGCCTACACTGTATCCCAATAGATTACCTTTATACGCAAATATGAGTACGCGTGATTGAAAATCCGGAATATTTAGAAATTCATCCAATTTTTGTATTGATGTATGTGAGAACACAACTAATGACAATTTCATTTCACATCTGGTCACAACGGCAGCACGCGCAAATATCCGTTTCCTCCGCTATTCTGTTCCTGATACGAATATTCAATTTGGAAAACTTTGTCTAGCAACAACCCAAGTTCCTAAAGGTCTAATGATAAATTAATCAGATTTTTGGACAATCTCAGAATCTCGTCCGAACACCAATTCATATACCCAATAATATTTATGCACTCCGGTCGTCCGTCCGTCCTTAGGCCGAATTGGACTTTGTCAAACTAAAACATAAAAAATAAACTTTTTAAATTGTTTTCGTCCGGTTGTGCCTCAACAAGACTGGAACCAAAACAAGAGAAAAAAAACGTCAACTCTTTTTGTGTGAGTGGGTGTGCTCGCCTGCTGATCCTAGAGTTTTTGTAACGAATTCCAACAAAACGAGACATGTGTACCTTACAACAGGCCGCAAGCGGAGGGGACGGGACGGGAGGACGAAAGACTTCAGAATATAGCCCACATTAATGGCATTGAAGCAACAAAATATTTGTCGCCGCTGTTTGTTTGTTTGTTAGGAAAGGATTTATATGCCTACGGCCGGGAAATACTTTTTTAATACTGGAAAAATCTTTAAAGCTCCCTTTGGGGGCAATTCGTTGTTGTCAAAGTGAAGACAAAAAATATATTTCATGTATAAATGACTTCCACATCGCTCGCCCCGGTCTCTGGGATATGTTTTCCGATTTAAATCTTCCAGTGGGGAACACTGACGAGGACGAATGCTTGTCGCTCGGTCGGTCGGTCAATTGTCCGTCTTTGGTCTGTTGGTCAAGGCTGGCGTTGGTTTTGCTGATGCTGTAACTGGTGCTGGTACTAGTGTTGGCTTTCTGTCTTCCTTTTTTTTGTTCTTTATTGTAATGCAGCATGTATCCGGAGTAATACGACGAATCTGAATCCGCATCCCATTCCGAGAGAGACTCTATGAAAAATGAAGAAATGAATCATTTAAAAGAAAACTCAACTCAACAATGACAAGTGAATTGTTTTTATTTAGTTGTCGGACATGAAAAATGTTGTCATTTCAAACTGTTGTCCATTTTGGATTTCACGGGACAACGAGGTAGGTATGGTCAGGGAAGTGCAAATAAAAATATTTGCAAGTCGAAAAGAATCTAATAACTGATGGGCGTACCGTCATTTCGTTCAATGAAATCATCCAGAGTGCAAAATAATCTGATAGTAGTTATACTTGCGAAAAAATCCGGGATTTTGGGTATAATTACACGAGTTTCGGCAGCAATGATCTTTTTTAAATACAATAAAGATAATATTGAATATATTGCTCAGATATTCTAAAAATTTACAATTACAGACAACACTTGCTGTAAACGGATAATTGTACAAATTGTAATCACAAAGTAACTTTTTATCAATATAATTTTTTTCATTAATACAATGATTAGATTTCATTGCAGTAAAAATGGCTTCATTTATTACAAAGACTATGACGAATTATACATCAATTTTAATTCAATGTAACTCTGTACGTTGACATCAATGAAGCTCAGCATTGCCCTAAAAATATTGCTAGTTATCATTGATTTAATGGACAATTTTACTGATGATATGAAGTGATTTCTAGACGTCCATATGAAAATTGTCTCGATTTTCCTTCGTGCTGGGTACAACGGCAGATCGTGATATTTGTAATACCCGCGTGTGTTGCACCAAAATTTATCATTCGCCTCTCATATTTCAACGTCAGTCTCGACTTCCCTTTGAAATTCGGTCGCTCTGTCTTCCGTGAATGAATGCTGGTGAATGTCGGCGCTTCCTTTGTTATGAACGTGGTTGACTAGCTAAAAAGCTCAGTTTTTCCATAGAGAAAAAAGCGCGCGTGCCGACGGACGGACACACGGACAGACATATAGACACAAACACCAGCAGCTGCAGCAGCAGCCAGAACTTTCACTCGCCGAAGCAGCTGTCAGAAATAGAGAAATAAAAAATTTGCTAAACAAAGCATTACGACAAACATGCTAAACTGGACTGTGGAGGACGACGATGGCGACGGTGATGATGATGGCAATGGCGATGACGACAGCAGCACCAACACCAGCAGCAGCTACTGCGACAATGACAACAATAAAAACAATTTAAGAAATTTAAAAAATGAAATTAGAAAGCACACAAAAGACAAGGAGACAAATGATGTTCCAACTACCGCCGCCTTTTAGCAGCAGCAGCAGTAGTGACAAGTTGCACATTCACAAATTCAACTATAGTCACCGGTCATGGAACTAACACCGATAAACCATGAAATTCAAAATCATAACTTTTTGTTTGTTTGTATCGTTTGGCTTAAGGCTTGAGTTAAAAAACTGGTGTTGTTTTTTTTTATTTTATTTATTTAATTTTCCAATATTTCGATTGAATTCTTCAATCATCTTCAGGGAGACTAACAAAATTAACAAAAATACAAAATACATTTATAATAAAACAATTAAAAACGAGTATATTAACATATATAACAAAAATATTTACTTTAATGATAACTTTTTGCAGTTTTGGAAATGGCTACGTGGCGTGATTTGATAAAATGAATCTTCATATTCAGGGTATTAAGGATGAACTGACCAAGTCCATTCCAGAAATTAAGCCATGTATACAACGAGCTCATCTTTTAGCACCTCCCATACAAATGAGCCAATTTACGAGCATAAGTACTTACCACAATTGAATATCTCATAACATTAATACAAGTATCCAAAAACACTTACATTTAGGGCCGTACAATACTTTTGAAGTAACCATAGTTCCGCACAACTTCAGACTATTTATCTATCGCCATCCCCCATAATGTTGACGAACCACGCAACCGTTTTAAGGCCCATAATTTTTGCATATATACCTGGAATGTCCGAACCCTAAACTGTGAAGGTGCATCAATCCAACTGGCTGGTTTCCTCGAGGAAAATAAAGCTGATACAACAGCCATCCGGGAAATAGGATGGAGAGGTCAAGGAATATTCCAAACTAATAACTGCGACATATATAGAGCGGTCACTACTCCAAGCACGAATTTGAATGTGGTTTTGCAGTGAATTAGAGGCTAAGACATCTTGTCTCCAGGTTCACTCCAGTAGACGAACGACCGGCTACAATACGCATCATCATCATTAGCCTAATATGTGCCCATGCTCCGACAGAGGGAAAATGCGAAGATAACAAAGATGGTTTCTATGAGCGCCTGGAACAAGCCTATAACTGCTGCCCTAGCCATGGAGTTAAAATTGTTCTGGGGGATTATAATGCCAAAGTAGACAGGGAAGGCATCTTTGGACTTACTGTCGGAAAATTTAGCCCACAGGAAAACACCTCCGAAAATGGACTGAGGCAACAGCACGTAATATAGTTGTAAGCAGTAGCAAATTCCAGCACTTAAACATCCACGAGGAAACATGGCTGTCATCAGATCGTAAATGCTGTGATTGGCGGCAGGCGCACATCCAGTGTGTTGGACGTTCGGTCGATCCGAGGTGCCAACATAGATTCGGATCGAGAATTGCGCGTATCAATGCAAAGAGAAAGCTTGACGTCAAGAAGCTGTATACGCAACCCTTTTTCACACTCATTGTCGACAGAAGCCAAAGAAACATTAGGTTACAGAGCACCATTCCTCATGAGAGAGGAAAACGGATTTTTTGACAAAAAAGATAATAATTGGAGTTGCGCGAGTGTGAGATTGAATGGTGCAGGAATAGAAATGATGCCCGACATTTCTATCAAAAAGTTAAACATCAAACAGAGGGCCAAAATGATGTTGTAAACATCTGCAGAAATGGGAATCTGGTTGTGGATACTGAGTGTACTTTAGTGTACTTTGGGTATGGAGGGAGCATTACTAGAAGACTCCACACCAATCATAGAATACAACATTGAATTGCAATATCCCAGCATAGATGAAGTGAGGATAGCAATCATGCGCCTTAAGAACAATAAGGATGCTGGCGCAGGTTGGCGACCTGCTGAGCTCTTCAAGACTGAAGGTGATGAGTCGATTAGGAGTATGCATCAACTCATGTGCGCAATTTGGCAACAAGAAAGCATGCCCGAGGATTGGACCCTCAGTGTACTTTGGCCCGTTCATAAAAAGGGAGACCTCACGGTTTGCACCAACTACCGAGGCATAAGCCTGCTCCAAATTGCATATAAAGTACTCTCAAGCGTTGTATGTGAACGCCTACAGTTAAAATAGGGAAAGATCTCTCCGAAGCGAGGCCTCAGACAAGGTGACAAACTATCTTGTAATTTGTTCAAAATCCTGCTGCAGAAAATTATTGAAAACGCAGCAGCCGTTTCCGATTGTCGCTTATGCTGAACTTTGAATTGTGATTTGAGCCCTTTGGATTATCTTCTATGGGGAACCATTAAGGATACATTTTACGCACAGCATACAGAGACAACTGAAGCGTTGAAACATGAAATCGAAGATGCCATTGAAAAGATTCGACCCGAAACATTCGAAAATGTACTGAAACCAGCAATTTTAAAAAATTATCAGTACTTTTTTATAGCCAATTCAAATTTAAAATTTTAAATGGTCAACCGTACCTGAGTCCATCCCTAAAATTCTCCATTGCCGAGCCAGTCGTGGTAGTCATTTGAATGATATTGTGTTGCATTATTAAATGACAAAGTTCAACCTTTCCAATAAAACCAGAAATTTGAAAAAATTATCAGTACATTTTGTATAGCCGATTTAAATTTAAAATTTTAAATGAACCCTTTAAAAGATGGATAGCTAACATTAATAGGTCCTACTATGGGCTAAACAAACAACAAAGCCCTCTCTCAACGGACAAAACTTACTCTGTAAACACTCTTTTAAAAATTACCCGTACTTATCTACGGTGCGGAGACATGGGTACACCAGGTGCAGCTGTTTTAGGTGTTTTTGAGAGGAAAATGCTTAGAAAAATATTCGGCCCCGTTTGCGTTAACGTCGAATATCGTCGTCGAAACAATAGTGAGCTGTATGAGCTTTGGCTAACACGCACGTGGTAGGGCGCAATAAGGTGCAAAGATTGCGCTGTTTAGGCCATGTTATGCGAATGGATGGAAATTAATTCCAAGTGAATTAATTTGTAACATGTAAAAGCGTTAAGTTCGGCCATGCCGAATCTTATATACCCTCCACCATGGATAGCATAGCATGTGACCTCACAAAATAACTCAAACCTAAAGAAAATAACACCGAAAAACATAAAAAATATAGTAGATCACAACATTTTAGATGCTACGTATATATGGGATATATATCTAAATACGGTCCGATATCGCCCATTTTCAATCCCAAGTTACATGCACCTATAAGACATATCTATACCAAATTTCATCCACCTAGCTCAAGTATTATAGATTGTAGCGTGATTACAACAGACGGACGGGCGGACGGACAGACGGGCATGGCCAAATCGTCTTATAATTTTAAGACGATTAAGAATATATGGGTCTCAGATCAATATTTAAATGTGTTACAAACGGAGTGACAAAATGAATATACCCCCCATCCTATGGTGGAAAGTTGGTTAGGGTGGCAGCCGTTTTTTGTTATACAAGCTCACATAGACCAGTTTAGGTCCCTAGTGTTTTGTTGAAGGGTATAAAAACGATGTCTTCTGATTGGAATGAAACATACCCCAAGTTTAGTGCTATCCAATAGTAGTTATGACACAAAATTTCAACGAGATCGGCTAAGGTCTATCTGAGTTGGAGGGTATAACTAATTAGCTATTGTATTTAGAAATTTTACCCAAAGTGTTGTCGGTAGCTTTTCCTTCAACCCTTAACCATAGGATGGTCAATGACTCTTGTACCACTAAATGCTCAATGTGGTCCAGCCAGACCATAAGAGAAAAAATTAGTAAACAGTTACTTAAAATGAACTGATTTATGTAACGAATTTGTTAAATGTCTAAAAGCATTTTTTATTTGAACTATTGCTAATGTAATTACCGTTTCGTCTCAATATTATTATTGGAATCGTAAAAAGAAGAAAATGGAAACTCCATATTAAAATTTATTAAAACATTTCATGAAAATACTTGTGGTCCAGCCAGACCACAATAAGCATTTAACAGGTTTTAAGTTTAATCGATAATTTTTCACTAATAAGTTGGGCCAATCAGCTCAAAAACAATATCGTTTGGTTAATAACCCTTTATTTATAGAATTCACGGAGCCAGTTTTTGGATTTTTTGGTCTAGATACAAATTACACTCGGTCAAAGTAAAATTTGGTCTGGCCAGACTACAATCACCATCCTAAGGTTAAAAAAAATAAAATAAGTTTTGACATTTTTGTCAAAAACCAATGTCCTACTTTTGATTTTTTTTTGCTCAAACGAAAGCTTAGGTCATTTTCTTTATGAGCATTGTTTCCTATTATTTATCTAGGAAAATATAGATAAACTTCTAAACAAATGGAGGTTGAACCACATATTTCAGCATAACTCGAGTACTTTTTATCCTAATTTCTTCAGGAAAGCTTTAAAGAATCCCAACTTAAGTAGCCTTCATCTTCTTCAAATCAGTGTTCAGAAAAAACAGTACGTTATAGGAACGGTTCATTCAGAGAACTACGTCGTAGTGATACTGTTCTTTTGAACAGAACACTACTGTTAGTGTTATGTTCAAAATATTCAAATTGCGGCATGATCGGTTAAAAAATGCGCTCTCTAGAGCGTAAATATGTCTTATCGAAAGGGACCCTCGTATGGGGCTATATCAAAGTATGTACCGATGTGCCCCATTTTCACTAGACATGATTTAACTCAATAGGAAGCACAAATATTTAAATTTCGGCATGATCGGATAAAAAATTCGTCCTCTATAACGTAAATATGTCTTGTCGAAAGGGAGCTTTGTTTTGGGGCTGTATCAAAAAATGGACCGATATGCATCATTTTTACTAGGCATGATTGAATGCAATAGAATGAACATACATTAAAATTTCGGCACGATCGTTTAAAAATTGCGCTCTCTAGAGGGTAAATATGTCTTATCGAAAGGGACCTTCGTATGGGGGCTATATCAAAGTATGGACCGATATGCCGTATTTTAAATAGGGTTCGTCCCTGGGTTAAGGAATAACTCTGTACCATTTTTCATTAAGATTGCTTCATATTTGCGACCTGTGGTGTCGAATATAAAAAAGAACGGAACGCTAAATGTAGTGATACTGTTAGTGTTATGTTCAAAAGAACAGTATCACTACGACGTAGTTATCGTAGTGGTACCGTTCGCGAACAGTAACACTAAAAAAATGTTTAGTGTATTCTGTTCTCTTGTAAGGGTTGCGATACTGTTCCGTTAGCGACGAAGGAACGGTACAGAACGCTAAGGAACCGTTCCTTAGTGTTTTTTTCCGAACTCTGCTTCAAATATCATTTTTACATCAGAATAAAAATTCAAAAATAAGAACATGCTTTTTTGACAAAAATGCCAAAACACTTTGAGCAAAATTTTCTAAATACAATAGCTAATCTATCTATATAAAAATGGAAAAATGTTTGTATGTATACATTTATAGACGTTTAAACCACTGGACCGATTTTAAAATTTTTTCTTTTGTTTGAAAGCTATTTGGTCCGAGATGGTTTTGGAAAAAAAAATTGCAGATAGTGGGCGGGGAAAATGTGGGCGTGGCAAATCGTTTGTTTGTGTGTTTGTTCCACTGCAGTTCTGCTGGCAGTCTACGTCAGTGGTCCACAAATGGACGGGATCGGAAATATGGGGCAACGAAGTGGACCGGGTCCAGCTAGTTAGTTATATAGATGAAAAAGTTTCAAAATTCAACACCCTCCAACTCGGACAGTCCTTAACCGATTTCGCTGAAATTTGTCATAAATACTATCCGTTAGGACTAAACTTGATTCAAGTTTCATCCCGATCAGAAGACATCGGATTTAAAAATTGACACACAAACTTGGTGTACATTCCACACTTTAACTCGTTTGCGGCAGCCCTTGTTCGCCTAGTTGGTGCAGCAGACGTCTATACTTAAATTAAGCGTTAAGCCATTAAAATGCATGCAAAACTCCATCTGAAGGCGTCCTAATCATTTGATCATCCGAGAATTAAAGATTACGAAACCTATATTAATTTAAAGGTGATTTCGTTTGTGCAAAACAATGTAAAGTTTGACTACATTTTACACTGAAACCACATTTTTAGGTTCGTTTGTAAAAATGGTGCAGCCGTATGAACCGGTTTTGAATTCGTTTGAAAAATTATTACACTCCGTAAATGCGAAAATACCGCAGTGTTGCACCGACTTCAGAACCAAACCTAAATGAAAGCGTACATTCTTAATGCCCCACCATTTGGTTGTGCCATAATGTAGGTATGGGTTTTACTCACCGAACGATTTTTGTTCGATTGTTCGCATGCAAATGCGAAATTAGTAGAGTGTGCAACGACAACTTTTAAAATGTCGCAACATGATGTGGTGACATTATTTTTCAGAAACGAAATCACCATAAGTGAACTTCTATACAGACGAGTGAAAACTAAACAATAAATTGGAATTTAGGGTCTTTTCTAAGGAACATGAGCTGTCGATTGCAAACATTTTTATAATCAACATACTCGTATATAACTTACCTATACCGGTTTTGATGTGATGACCCCGCCCTGCACCTGCATTCATATGACTGATAGAAACAAAACAGAAAACATTGTCACAGTTAGTTCCAAATGAGAGAACAATGCACACATACGAGTACACTTGTAAGAATATGACTACGACTACGAACACGAGTACATCATGGTGAATGTTACTACAAGGACATATCTCAACCGAAATATTCACACACACGCACACTCATACATACATATATTCACGTATTCATTCATTCATATATCACAATAGATTTCATGTACTCGAGTATATGTAAGTCAGTTAGTTGTTCTTTTCTCGTTTATTTGTCACTCTGTGACTGTCTGTGAGAACGGCACCGCCTGTCCGTGTGTCCCTATACATCCGTCTCCTTGTAATGATGCTTGAGATGAGGAAAACAAACCCGGGAGAGGGACAGTGAAAGGGAGAGTGAAAAAAGAAGCTCAAAGTGGAAAAAAGAAATCTCTTAATTGTTGCTGTTTCTAAGCGTTAAACAATTTGTCTTCCTGCTAAGCAGCAAGATTTTTCTTCCTCAGTTGTTTCATTTTTCTATTTCAGTTTTATTCCATCATTGCATAGCCTGACTCTCTCCACCCGTCCACCCGTGTCTCCTACTCTTCTCCGACAGCCGGTGTCCTCCAAAGTCTTAACTATGAATAAGCTGTTTTACAAAAGGGTATTTCTTTTTTCCTTCTTCGTCGCCATCATTGTCCTTGCAGTCCTCTTCCCCGTCGTCCAGTTACGACGCTTACCATTAGCAATTCTATGCACTAAGAAGGATGGCTGACAGGGGACGGAGGAGTGTAGCGGCTGGAGCTGAAACTAGTGCTCCAGTGTGTAAGAGTGTGTGAGTTGTGCTTCTGGATTAACAAGATTTAAATTAAAAGTATTGTTACAACTAACAAATAAAAATGTCGGGGGATGGGGATAGGGGGGACGAGTACGAGCTCCCATTGTGTTAATTGGTGTGTTTCATGTGCAACTAAACCCAGAGATTTTAACGTAAAATTTAATCGTTGAATTGTGTATTTTAGCCATGCATTAAAAAGATTTCGCTTTTTATTTGTTACGACCATAAGAAACAGTTTTAAGCAAAAGGATTAAATGGGCGGGCGGCCGTTTTATGGCGTACTGTTAGCAATGGTGTTAGTATTACTGTTGCTGGCGGTGTTGGTGTTGGTTTTGGCTACAACGCAATCAGCGGGAGGCCATATTACAAGCACTCCCAGCAGCCATCCACCAGCAATTATTCATAGTCTGAAGTATCCTGGGGATATTTATAACGAGTCGCATAACATTGCCATCAAAAGAAATGTTTCCGTAAGAATTTAACACAAAAGAACATGTTATTTTGTATTTAAGGAAATCTTATTCTGTAAACAAAATTATTTTGGTAGTATCATTTGCATGACATTTTGAAATATACATACATTTATTGTCACCACTGAAGAACATAACTAACTCATACAAATAAACGTTTGTTTTTATGCAGTTAAATTCGCCAAATGAGAATAAGCTTTAAGGTGATATCTGATTTAGAGAGTTATTTTAAAAGTTTATTTAATTTCGGGTTTTCAAATTAGTGTATTTTATTTGTCTTTTCACGGGTTTCTCATGAAATATTACACACAGACGGCTGAGATAAATATTGTAAGAAAAGAGTAGAATAAATATATACTTTTTGTGGGGATCCAGAATGTGGAAACATTTTACTCTTGAAAACATTTAGGTGTTTGATAGATATGTTATGGCGATGTTGTGTTCGATTGAATCTGTTTGTTAGTGTAACGGGTACTCTGACAGTAGATACTTTAAAGCTCTCGTATTAAAGTTATAAAGTATTAAATTTTGGTGTGATTTGGGCATTTTGTGTTGAAGGCACCAAAAATGGGGTGTTGGCATATCAATAATTTTTCAACGGACTGCAGCTACTGTAAAAGTATTACACTGCACAACATTTAATTTTTTTCTATGTACTAAAAAGGCCGTGTTAACTTCGCAAATTTTGCTCAAGATTATTACGTTAGATAAACTTTTACTATTTGTGAAATTGGGTCTCAAAGGGGAAAGTGAAGCGAAGTGTCTCTGTTGCTTACATTGATACTATAAAGATGCCGAATCGTGCCAGCATTTCTAGCCTCTCCTTCTTTACATTCCACTCCCACCAGCATTTTCGGTGGCCCTCCCAATCCGAGCAACCTCGATGATGATCGGGTATGAACCCCAATGGTAGTCGTAGTAGGAGACAAACGAGAGTATGTTGTTGTTGTAGTAGCAGTATAGGTGTTTGTTGTAAATTAGGTGTTGTTCTTATTCGGCTTGTATGGTGGGTTCTACTGTATTGGTTTCCAGGCCAAGGAAGATGGCTGCTTCCATTGGTTGGGTACAAAGTGACCTGGGAACAAGTTGAGTAGGTTTGGCAGGGCAGTTAAAAAGGTGTAGTGTTTCGTGTGGTCCCTGCTGACAAGCGGGAAATGCGTTCGAAGTGGTGCCATCAATTCTTGCTCAGTATGAATTGAGGCGGCTACACCAGCCAGTATCGGATCGTCATCAGCAACGCCGTTAAACTGCCGGAGATATCACCCCACCTTGGGGAACTCCGTGTTTCACTCTGTGGGGTTTGGCTCGATTGGTCGACCACCACGAGGATGGGCCTGTCACCGGGCTTCTTCTGGTTAAGACCGCTGCACAGTGGTCCAGAATCGTTTTTTACTGGCCAAAACTCTGTAAGTTTTCAACCTATAGAGATATTTTAGTAATTCGACAATTTTAGTTCGACAGATAACTCCTCAAGCTTTTCTCGAGTTTTAATTTCAATAAAATCGGTGCGGTAGTTATTGAGGAATTCAAGGTCAAAGTTGAACTTTTGATGTTTTTAATATTTTGCATGGAATTGTTGGTTTTTTGTTTTTTTTTTTCATCTAATTTATTTATTAAAAGAAGGTAATACGTGGTTTGGTCAGAACATACATTTTCAGCCATTCTGTCGCCACTATAATAGCTAAAATTTCTGCCTGGTAAACACTACAATGAATAGCTGCCATGGATAGCTCAAGTTCCTCAGGAAAGAGCCAAAGCCAAATTGATTGTTGAATTTTTAACCTTCTGTATATAAGTTCACGATTCTGTGAACTTATGCTATACGAGCATTCTCTTCTGATATATTATAGCGGCATACATTTTGTCAAAATGTGATTCAAATGTAGTGGAATCAACAATGCCAGAAGGACACAATGTCCGTAACCATTTCCTGATCAGTGTGACTTCCCTAAGCAGTAGTTGCGGCATATTTCCTTGCTATGTCTAGACCTGTCTAGTGGCATCTTGATGAAAGATATGTACATACATTAAGTTATGAAGAAATTATTACTGATATACTTACAAAACAGGTAAGAAAGTTTCGGTCGGGTAAACCGACTAAGGTATACCCTCACTTTGTGAGTAATGTAAAATTGAATATTACTCGAATTATTCTGTCAATTTGTGTGGGAGGTACCAGAAGGGGTTTATCAAATACACCTATTTTTCGCTGAACATTACATAGATACTTTAAATTCATTGCACTGTGCCGAATTATAAGCATTTATGTGCACTGGTAAAAACGTTATGAGATATTAAATTGTGGTATGATTTGGGAGGTACAAAAAAGGTCGTGGCGATAACGCCCATTTTTCACAGGGCTATAGACACTATAAAAACATTACACTGTACAAAATTGCAAGTATTTGTATACACTGGTTTTAATGTTATAAGCTGTTAACTTTTGGTGCAAAAAGGTACCTTTGTGTGGGAGGTACCAAAAAGGGCGTGGCAACAACGCCAATTATTCCCTTGACTGTAGGCTATATAAAAGCATAATACTGTACAAAATTTCAAGTTTTTTTATACATTGTTATTAATGTTATAGGCTGTTAACTTTTGGTGCAAAACGGTGTATTTTCTCGAGTTGATAGCGACTAATAATCTAATACTATGTTTGGAATTTCAGAAGATTCGAATAAGTAGTATAGCAGTTATTAAAGAATCAATTTTTCACAACATTTTAACCCTTTGTGGGGGGGGGGGGGGGGTTCTAGAAGGAGTGGACCAATATGGCCCATCTTCGAACTTAGCCGGAGATAGAAAAAAATATTACCACATACCAAATTTGAAGTCAATCGGTTACTCTTTTCGAGAGTTAGACAGACAGACAGACGGACGGACATTGCTCATTCGACTTAAAATTACCCAAAACGGTTTTCCTCCGAACATAATTGGGGTCTTAGGTCACTCCTTCGATGTGTTACACTTTTTTCCGTAGCAAATGATATATACCCTCGTCACACTAAAGTGACGGTATAAAGAGCTATATTTGAAAAATATATCTTATTAGAGCTATTTATATTGTATATCTTCAGTTTATAAATTCTCCGTCCTTTAATGGTTATTTTAAGTTTTGGAAACAGAAACCAGTAAGGAAAGGTTAAAGTCGGGCGGGCCGACTATATAATACCCTACACCACCTCGGCAATGTACATTAAGAATTTCTTTTTGAATAGTTGGAATAATTAGTTTCCTTTCTTTTACGAAAGTACTTAGCTCCCCCGCCACGTCAAGGCTAATGCCAAAGAGGAGTTTAATATAATGTGTGGAATTAAAAATTGAACTAATAATAATATTCCACATATTTGCATTTACTGTGGTTATTATTAGCCTTAACACAATACATAGTCCGATTTTTGGTCGTACACAATATAAGTAATATATGCAGGGTATGTTAGGAAGGTACTACCTTGGAATAATTGGTTTAAGTAATGTTTTAATTTTAATTTCCGCTGAAGCCTTTCAGGTCTCTAAAATAGCGCTTATATAAAAAAATTAGGAACATCTTTCTGGAAAATTTTGATCGGAAGTAAAGTACAACTTATATAGCGCTTTGGTACCAAATCAGGAGGAACATATATATGGAGGTTATATATAAATCTGAACGGATTTTCCTTGAATACTCATTCATTGAAAAAGAAACTTCTTTCTGTCAAATTTCGTAGTGACCGGATATAAAATACAGTCTCTCCAGCACTTACATGTCAAATCGGGGGTAACATATATATGGGGCATATATCTAAATCTGAACCGATTTTCTCTGAATTTGGAAGTATCCTTTCATATAATAAGAAACCTCTTTGTGTAGATTTTTTTACTGATCGGATATAAAATACAGATTGTACAGCGCTTATATGCTAAATCGTGGGTAACGTATATATGGGGGCTATATCTAAATCTGAACCGATTTCCCTCAAATTTGACAGTGTTAATTCATGTAATGAGAAACCTCTTCTGACATTTTTTTACTGATCGGATTTAAAATGCAGTTCTACACCGCTTACATGTCAAATCGGGGGTAACATATACATATATGGGGCTATATCTAAATCTGAACTGATTTCCCTCAAATTTGGCACTGTTAACACGTAATGAGAAATCTCTTTCTGCTAATTTTTTTACTGATCGGATATAAAAAACAGTTTCTACAGCGCTTACATGTCAAATCGGGGGTAACATATATATGTGGGCTATATCTAAATCTCAACCGATTTCCCTCAAATTTGGCAGTATTAATTCATGTAATAAGAAACCTCTTTCTGGCGAATTTCGTGCTGATCGGATTAAAAATACACTCTTTACAGCGCTTACATGTAAAATCGGGGGTAACATATATATGGGGGCTATATCTAAATCTGAACCGATTGTCTCCGAATTTGGCAGTATTCCTTCATGTAATAAGAAACCTCTTTTTGCCGAATTTCACACTGATCGGTTATAAAATAAATTTTTTATGGCTCTTACATGTGAAATCGGGGGTAACGTATATGTATATGGGGGCTATATCTAAATCTGAACCGATTTCTTCCAAATTTAACAATGTTCATTCATATAATAAGAGACCTCTTTCTGCTGAATTTCATACTGATCGGATATAAAATAAAGTTTTTACAGCGCTTACATGTCAAATCGGTGCTAACATATATATGGGGGCTATATCCAAATCTGAACCGATTTTAACCAAATAAACTAGGGATCGTCCTTGGGCCAAAAAAAAGATATGTGTAAAGATATGTCAAGATCGGGCCATATTTGCGACCTGTACTTTGATTACAAGAATACATCTATAGACAGACGGACAGACGGACAGACAGACGGACATAGCTAAATCGACTCAGAAAGTGATTACAAGTCGATCGGTATAATATACAATGGATCTATCTCTTCTCATTTTGGGTGTTACAAACAAATGCACAAAGTCATAATACCCTGTACCACTGTGTGGTGTAGGGTATAAAAAGTCGCACAAACAATTTGAATCTTCGAGTGGGCCGTCACTTAAAAATCGGTGAGAAGTGCTGGTCTAGCGACATTGAATGTAGTATAACAATAAGGGCCTCAATTGGTGTCGTTCCTGAACTAAATTTAGTATTGCGGAGAAGGTGGATTCCTGAAGAGCTGTCCAAAAAGGCGACAATGCCGTACATCATTATTGGATTGACTAATGCCGTATGTAACCAATAACCTTTAAGCAGGTTTAGATTCAATCGTTTTCCTATTACCCTTTTACAACTATATATGGCCTTATCACAGACCTTTCCAAAATGTTGGGTTTGAAGTTTAACATCCTGTCTAGTAAAATAATTAATATTTCGCGCCATTAAAAAAAATAATTTCAATACCCCAAGGATTGTACATGTTGGTATCTTATACCTCCTGCTGAAAAGAACTAGTTCTGTCAATGTCGGCTTCACAACAAGACTAAAGTCGGAAGCCTCTCCTGCGGCTGTATGAACAATCTATACACATTTATAAATATATAACATCGTTGCACATTTATTTAGAAGTATGTTTATACGAATTACGATTATTATTGTGCCAAAATTTTTCAAATTCAAAAGGTTCATTATTAATATATGTGTTATTTGTTGTTCCATTCCTTGTAAAATTGTCCAATAATTAAAATGATACACAATATACAACTTTGGAATTACAATAAAATTTATTTTTTCATTCAATTTTAGAATTTTTGTTTATGAGATTTTTTATATTCATCTACATATTACGGTAGACCATCGAGACATATGTACATAGTTAACTAAAATATTTCATTATACAATAAATTCCATTATTTCACAGATGTCAGATAAAAAAAGGTTGTTTAGTAAAATCAACTTTGCACCACTTAAATTGCCACTTTCCGACAAATTCTCATCGAAAGGTTGTTCAACCAGACAACAAACGATAAAAACTTTGCTTTTAATCATTTGGGAATGTTCTTCATAAATACCGCCCATAAATCTGTGATTTTATCTGTGATTTCGTCGTTTGGTACTTACAAAACAAAGGTGATGGTACTGAACATTGCTACAATTTCACAAATCTGATTTCTCTCTGCAAAGGCAAAGGTGTAACTGAATTATGGGTGAAGAGCCTTCCAAATGCTTGTTGTACCAACAGAACTTATATTCTTTGTAGCTTTGGTTGAATAATCTCATTATGTATTCCTTCCATGCCCGCCATGTAGCCCAAATCTATACTTAAAGGGAAATTAACATCCAGATGCTGTGATGCCCTCTGTCTGTGGGCTGGGTGGGTGTAGGACGCGCGGTACAAGAAAGTAGTTGTTATGCTGCTGCGCCTAAATCCATTCAAGCACAAACTATGCCTGGAGCAATTCATGTGCCAGTATGAATGTGAATATTAAAATTTGCATAATTCAATAGAGATCCCTTTCGGCTTTAATGTGATAATGGCAAAGGAGGCCCACCGACACACCATCGTCCTTATTATCGTTCTTGTCGTCGTCGCCTGGTACGATGCTTAAAATATTCACGAATTGAATTGTAATTCGCGATAGCAAATAAACACATATTTAAAGTATTTTGCGCTGAAATGACCGCAAACCGTATCCGTGCGTGAAATTCAATCGATTCTGATGACGGGTCTCATGCTGATGAGGATGCCCTCAAGTAATTAATTAACGCACGACTACTTACAAAAACATAACACACAGCCACACGTACGTACGCATACACCGCATACCATATTACTTTCACATATTTTTCTCTGTTTCGCTTGAACCGTTCGGCGGAAGTACGAGAGTATAATTGCGCTATTTAAGGTGTCCGTGAGTGGGTGCATGTGTGCGAGTGCGTGCGTGAATGTGTTGCGTAAATGGCATGACTATGCGGATGAGCGGGTGGGCAGTAATCGAAGAACATACTCTTCGTATACGAGTAAATATGCCTATAAAAACTATTTAAAACATTTCAAACGTACGCAAAAATGTTCACACATCATGCATACCAACGAGGATCGTATGGGAATTATTCCCTTGAATGTGTACTAAATAACTATTACACTATCCAATAGAGCACAATAATACGAATATATGAGCATACAAATGTAGTAAAATAGTAAAGATTCATAAAGAACCACCTTGACAAACAGAGTGTGTTGATTAGAACTCAGCATTTTCTCATACTCGGCTCAGTGTTGGAAAAGCGGCAAAAAAAGTAACAATTGCATCCACACATTTCGGGGAAAAGAAAACAACACTAGTCAAATGTTATCCCTTAAATGAAATAATAATAAATTGTGATCTTACTTTTTTAAAAAATAAAAATAATCATTAATTCCATGTCATACCAAACCGAACAATTTATCGAAAAAAAAATCTTGTTGACATTCTCGTTTGTCTTGATAATTTGTATATGCGTTTTACTATGGAAATGAATCATCTTGTAGTTGATGAGAAAAAAAACTATTTTTTTTTCAGATGTTATAAGCATCTTTGACCCGAAAAATTTTAGAAAATATCAGAAAAGTTGCATTTGGAAGTTAAGTATTATGCAAATGCGTGGACAGAATTTTGCAATTGAAGGCTCGTTTGTAATGTCGTGACTTGTGCTTTCAAGTACATATATTAATAATGTTTAATTTAAATACATCAGTTGCATATGCAACTTTATTTGCATCCTGCACATCACTGACACCAACTTAAAATTCTGAGAAAAATATAGTCATTTAGCCACATTTGTACTGAACTGGCCCTACAAATCTCAAGATGGTGTTCATCCTCGTTCTTTATTAGAACAATATTTACTAAAAGATGCCAATGATTTTCCTTTACATAACTATGAAAAATGTTTAAATCACAAAATAGACAGCGTAATTCCAATAAAAAAATTTTGATTTCTAAAATTTTTAAGTAAAACCAGTAAGGAAAGGCAAAAAGTCGGGCGGGGCCAACTTTATAGCACCCTACACCTCCCTAACAATGTGATAAGGGTCATTGCGATAATAATTTGGAATAATTGGTAATTGAGTAAGAATATGTATATGTGGATATATCTAATTCTGAACCGATAATCGCTAAATTAAGCAATATACGTTCCTAAATTGACAAACATCTTTCTGGAGAATTTTGTAATGATCGGAAGTAAAGTACAACTTCTATAGCGCTTTGTAACCAAATCAGGAGGAACATATATATGGAGGTTATATATTAATCTGAATCGATTTTCCCTGAATACTCAGTCATGTACAATAGAAACCTCTTTCTGTCGAATTTCGTACTGATCGAATATAAAATACAGTCTCTACTGCGCTTAGATGTCAAATCGGGGCTAACATATATATGGGGGCCATATCTAAATCTGAACCGATTTTCTCCGAATTTGGCAGTATTCCTTCGTGTAATAAGAAACCTCTTTCTGCCGAATTTCGCTGTGATCGGATATAAAATACAGTTTCTACAGCGCTTACATGTCAAATCGGGTGTAACATATATATGGGGGCTATATCTAAATCTGAACCGATTTTCTCCGAATTTGGCAGTATTCATTCATGTAATAAGAAACCTCATTCTGCCGAATTTCGCTCTGATCGGATATAAAATACAGTTTCTACAGCGCTTACATGTCAAATCGGGTGTAACATATATATGGGGGCTATATCTAAATCTGAACCGATTTCCCCCAAATTTTTTATTGTCTCTAAGTGTATCACGAGACTACTCTCGGTATAATAAACAATGGATCTATCTGTTATCCTTTTGGGTGTTACAAACAAATGCACAAAGTCATAATACCCTGTACCACAGTGTGGTGTAGGTTTTAAAAAGAAATGAGTAATACGTGCTTTTATTATTTGATTTAAAACTCAAACATATGAGGAATAGCTTCAACGAAAAACCAGTAAGGAAAGGCTAAAGTCGGGCGGGGTCGACTATATAATACCCTACACCACTCTCGTAATATTGAATAACTCTGATATATAAATTTTGTAATTCATGTATAAATTGTTTACATAAATTTACTTTTGGGATATTTTATACTTAAATAATACCCTGTGCCACAGTGTGGTGTAGGGTATAAAAACGATTGGAACTAAAGAGCCAAATCGGATGAAACATATATACATATGGGAGCTATAGCTAAATCTTAACCGATTTTCTTCAAATTCGGCAATGTTGGTTCATGGATCAAGAAACTCTACCATTCTAAATTTCAAAACGATTGGATGTAAAATATAGCTTCTATAGAACTAAAGGGCCAAATTGTACAAATCGGTTCAAAAAAGTTGTTTATACGGTGCATATATGCCAAATCGGAGGTACATATATATGGGAGCTATATGTAAATATGAACCGATTTTAACCAAATTCAATAGGGATCGTCCTTGGGCTCACATTAGATAGGAGCAAATGCCTATATATATTTCATATATCTATGTTGGTGTTTTCCTAGTCCTGTATGAAAATTAAAATTTAAGACAAAAATATGGTGTTCATCCGATAACGATATATGCAAATATTGGCGAATTTTCTCATACATCTAGGACATCCTAGTCAAGACCTTCGAGAAGAGCTCTAAACAACAAATTTGTTAAAAAGGAAGGAGGCTAAACAACCTCTTAAAATTGTCGGCGTTCATTTAGAATATATGGAGCTAAATAACTGTATTTTTCACAGAATTTTCATTGATGTGTAGAATGCAAATTCAATTTGTAGATGCATCAGATGCATTCCAGAACGTTAAGTACACGAACATGAATCCCTTCTATATACTTATAAAGAACAACTAACGAACTTTAAAATGAGCCTTCATTTGCAAAAATACGTCCACGCGTTCCGAAAATACAGAACTCTTATTTCTCAGATTTCAAATGTTAATAACACCTGGGAAAATTTCTTGTATTTTTTTTGCCAAATATAAAATGTTTTATTTTCAGCAGAGAATCGATATGCAAGTTTATTTTGTAATCGGGAATGGCGTTCTGTTTGACATGGAATGAACTATATGAGATATTCAAATAAGTCATTCTCTTCGAATGTAGTAACTATTTAAAGGTCATATGAAATAGATTGAAAATGTACGAGCCAGGCACAGAGGGAGGAATTTAACAAGTACGAATGTTCAGTCGGGTAAACCGACTTAAGGATCAACTCACCATCAGTCCCAAAAATATTCTTAAATTTATTTTTTATTTTTGCTTTAATTCAATTATTATCAAATAAAATTGAATTTAATAACTAAAAAGCATGCACTGGTATTAATGTTACAAACTGTTAACTTGTGGTGCATAATAGTCCATTTGTGCGGGAGGTACCAAAACGGGCGTGCAAATAACGTAAATTTTTCAATAGACTAGAGGTACTATAAAAGCATCACAATGAAAAATATTTCAAGTAATTATCTCCACTGGTATTAAAGCTATAAGCAGTTACCTTTTGGTGCAAAGTGGTCCATTTGTTTGGGAGGTACCAAAATGGGAGTGCCAATAACGCCCATTTTTCACCTGACTGTAGGTTCTATAGAAGCATTACACTGAACAAAATTTCAAGTATTCAGGTGCTATAAAAGCATTACCTCTACAAAAGTATTTATATGCACTGGTATTAAATATGTAAGCAGTTACATTTTTGTACAGGGTGGGCCTAAAGAAACCAAGGGGTGTAAAAGTTTAATAACTTTTTCGTTTATTAATTTTTTTTTATTTTTTGTTTCAGATTATGTAGACAACACTTGGAGAATTTATAATGGAGGGGTTCACAACTGAACAGAGAACCAGAACAATAGAATTTTATTATTTAAACCAGAGATCAATTAAATAATAAACAAAAAAGTTATTAAACATTTACACCCCTTGGTTTCTTTAGGCCCACCCTGTACAAGAACAGTCCTTTTGCGAGGGAGATAGCAAAAGAGGTGGGCAACTTCGCCCATTTTCTCAATGTGATAGCGACGAATAAACTATTACTATGTGTCGAATTACAGATCATTCGGATAAGTAGTATTGAAGTTATTAGAGAATCAATATTTCACTAAATGTTAACCCTTCGTGAGGGAGGTACTATATAGAAGGAGTGGACCAATATGCCCCATATTAGAACTGAGCCTGAGTTACAAAAAAATATTATCATATACCAAATTTGAAGTCAATCCTTTACTCCTTTCGAGAGTTTTCGTGCGCTCCAGGCAGACAGACAGCCAGACTGACTGACTGACAGACGGACGAACATTGCTCAAATTACTCGAAATGCCCTAAAACGCATACTGATGTCACTCCTTTCATGTGTTACACTTTTGGCTCGTAGCAAATGATATATACCGTCCTCTCTGTAAGTTGAGGGGATAACAAGAGAAATTATTCAAATTGAATTTTTTCACCGATCCTGTTCTAGTATTTTGTGAATAACGAAGCAGAATATACACCGATTGCTTTCACGTCCACCCTTATAAAAAGGCAACAAATATTTTATATGATGATATTCCCAATAAGATAAAAGCTATGGCTATTTGAAATTATATTTACACTAGCTGAGCCCGGTGCGCTTCGCTGCCCATGTCAAAATTCGCGCTGTAGAAACTGTATTTTATATCCGATCAGTACGAAATTCGGCAGAAAGAGGTTTGTTATTACATTTAGATATAGTCCCCATATATATGTTACCCCCGATTTGAAATTCAAGCGCTGTAGAAACTGTATTTTATATCCGATCAGTAAGAAATTCGGCAGAAAGAGGTTTCTTATTACATGAAGGAATGCCGCAAAATTCGGAGAAAATCAGTTCAGATTTTGATATAGCCCCCATATATATATGTTACCCCCAATTTGACATGTAAGCGCTGTAGAGACTGTGTTTTATATCCGATCAGTACGAAATTCGACAGAAACAGGTTTCTATTTTACATGAATGAGTATTCTAGGAAAATCGATTCAGATTTATATATAACCTCCATATATATGTTCCTCCAGATTTGGTTACAAAGCGCTATAGAAGTTGTACTTTACTTCCGATCATTACAAAGTTCTCCAGAAAGATTTTTCTCAATTTAGGAACGAATATTGCTTAATTTTGCGATTATCGGTTCAAAATACATTTACCAATTATTCCAAATTATTATCGCAATGACCCTTATCGCATTGTTAGGGAGGTGTAGGGTATTATATAGTCGGCCCCGCCCGACTTTCTGCCTTTCCTTACTGGTATTAGTAATAAATTCACTGAATGAAAAAATACCGAATTCAGTGGAAAGTCCAGAAAATAGAAATGTATACTTATAAAATTTCCAAATTCTTGTTTCATTGATATTGCATCACATTATCATATTGCGATTGTATTGGAGTGAGCAGCTGTAATTATCGCATACCGAGCATTTTTGTTCATGTATTTCCTATATAATACTTGCAAGATATATCAAAATATGGGCTGGGCCACGCCCACTGGTCCTATTCCGCCCATTTGAAAGCCAATCACGTAGACTGCTACCAGATACATATACGCAAAATTTCAACACTCTCGCTAACAAAATGAGCAATTTCAAAATTTTGCTTATATGGGCGGTGGCCCGCCCATTGGTCAGATCCCGCCAATTTTTGGACCAATCACGTGGACTGTCACCAGATACATATCTACAACATGACAGCACTCTAGATAAAAAATTGTGCAAGTTATATCAATTTCAAAATTTGGCTTATAAGGGCGGGGCCACGCCCATTGGTCCGATCCCGCCCATTTTCTGACCAATTACGTAGAATGCCACCAGATACATATACACAACATTGCAGCACTCCCGATAGCAAATTGTGCAAGATATAAAAATTTCAAAATTTGATCATTGTGGGCGGGGCCACGCCTATTGGTCCGAACCCGCCCATTTTTGGACCAATCACGTAGATCGCCAACGGATATATATACACAAAATTCCAGGTCTCTCGCTAACAAATTGTGCAAGATATCACATTTTTTAAATTTGGCTTATATGGGCTTATTGGTTTGGCTTATTGGTTCGATCCCGCCCGTTTTTGGATCAATCACGTAGACTGCCACCGTTTACATATACACAAAATTCCAGCACTCTCGCTAACAAATTGTGCAAAATATCTCAATTTCAAAATTTGGCTTATATGGGCGGGGCCACGCCCATTGGTCCGGTCCCGCCCATTTTTTCACCAATTACGTAGAATGCCACCAGATACATATACGCAACATTGCAGCACTCCCGCTAGCAAATTGTGCAAGATATCAAAATTGTGTCTATGTGGGCGGGGCCACGCCCATTTGTCCGATCCCGCCCATTTTTGGACCAATCACGTAGACTGCCACCGTTTACATATACACAAAATTCCAGCACTCTCGCTAACAAATTGTGCAAAATATCTCAATTTCAAAATTTGGCTTATATGGGCGGGGCCACGCCCATTGGTCCGATTCCGCCCATTTTTGGAAAATTCACATAATCTGCCATTAAATGCATACAAACAAAATTTCAGCACTATACCTATAATAGGAGCAGAAATATCGGATTTTTAACCTGCGATTTGTATGGGAGGTACCACGCCCCTTTGTCCAATTAATTTTTTTTTCTATATAAACCATCTCGTGAAAATTTAGAATCGAATAAAAAAAAAATCATCCAAATCGCTCCAGCCGTTCTGACGTGATGCCATTACACAGATGGACCGTTTCATTTATATATATATAGATATATATAGATTTGTAGATTTTATGTATGTCATTTTTTGGGAAAAAAAATATATTGTATTTTGGAGCTATAGAAGAAGTTATTTAAAAAAGTATAACATATTTATTATCATCTAATAAAAAACATCTTAGAGAATGTTCTTGAAGATAGAATGGGTCAAAAATATTCACTGATATGGCGCAATTTTCTACACAAATTTCAAAACAGGGCCACATTTTCGATAATCGCAAAGATAGAATATGAAAACCTTAACCGTTTTTATATGTAGTAATGTGTTACATGGTAAACTTCAAAAGAAATTTTAAGCTTAGTATAACAGATTTTGCCGAAAAACAAAAAAAAAACGTTTTTGGGGATTTTCGAATTTATTTTGGGGAATTGTTGCATTTTTCTTTACAAGTATAATAATGTTAGAATTTGCCTCGATTTCTGGTGTCAAGACGAAAAAACATTATTATTATATACACAATATTTTAAACAAAAAATTATTTGAATATTTTTGTAGTTTTTATATTCGACCTATGTATTTATTAAATTTTAATTATTTTTTAAATGAGCTCGAGGTCAGTATATAGTTGTTTATTTAATTTTATTATTTATTTTCTCAATATTTCGATCCTCATCGAGGATCTTCTTCGGGAGATTGAAAAAATATATAAATAAAAAATAGTTTCTCCTCATCTGGATTGACAGTGTCAATCAACAACTATATACTGACCTCGAGCTCATTTAAAAAAATAATCAAAATTTAATAAATACATAGGTCGAATATAAAAACTACAAAAATATTCAAATATTTTTTTGTTTAAAATATTTTGTATATAATAATAATGTTGTACATTCCTTAAGGAATAACCTTTAAAAGGCATTTACTGCGTTAAAATATCTTGACTAGAACAGAAGTTGTTGTCTTCGACTTTCAATACAAATTCCTTTTTAATTTACATCAAACTTCCACCTGGTGCAACACTAAAACGGCTCATAGGACATCATTGTCCTATCACACATCATTTACAAGTCAAACAACGTATTTAATCAGATATCATAATATTTCGATAAAACAAGTAAGAAAGTTCAGTCGGATAAACCGACTTATGAATCCCCCCACCATCAGTCCCAAAAAAATGGTATATGTATTTTTTTTTCGTTTTAATTAAATTATTGTCAATTTAAATTTGTGTGGGAGGTAACAAAAGGGGCGTGCCAATAACGGCCATTTTAATGTGGACTCTAGGTACTATAAAAGCATTACACTGTACAAAATTTCAAGTATTTATATGAACTGATTAAAGGCATAAGCAGTTAACTTTTGGTGCAAAATGTTTCATTTGTGTAGGAGGTACCAATAGATGCGTGTCAATTACGCCCACTTTTCTCTGGACGCTAGGTACTATAAAAGCATTAAACTGTACAAAATGTCAAGTATTTGTATGAACTGATATTAAAGCCATAAGCAGTTAACTTTTGGTGCAAAATGGTTCATTTGTGTGGTAGATACCAAAAAGGGAGTGGCCACTTCGCCCATTTTTATTGACGTGTTAGTGACTAACTAATACTATGTGTGAAATTTCAGAAGATTCCAGTAAGTAGTATAGAAGGTATTCAAGAATCATTATTTCACTAAACGCCCTTTGTGGGGAGGTACTAGAAGGAGTGGACCAATATGGTCCATCTTCGATCTTAGTCGGGGATAGACAAAAATTTTACCGCATTTTAAGTCTCCTTTCGAGAGTTATCGTGCTCACCAGCCAGCACACAGACAGACAGACAGACGGACGGACGGACATTGCTCAAATGACTTAAAATGACCCAAAACTGATTTCCGCCGAACATATTTAGGGCCTTAGGTCACTCCTTCGATGTGTTACACTTTTGCTCGTAGCAAATGATATATACCCTCCTCCCTAAGTCGAGGGGATAAACATTTGGTGTTTTGTCCAGAGAATTCTTCATATATACTTTGGCAATATATCACATATCGAGCCCTAACCGCCAAAAAGACGTAAGCGCCACTCACAAAAATTTAGAGGAGAATGTTTCTTTTGCAATTTTTTACGTCTATTATATAATCTGTTTTACATCTGTTTATATAACTGTGAAATTTGGTACAACGGTACATTTTAGAGCTATAAATTTTTGACACATGATGCCATTTGTCGTAAGAAAACGATTTCACTCAAAAAATTAAAAGTAAATCATGGTGGCGCTTACGTCTTTTTGGCTGTTAAGGCTCGATATATCCGTCGCTCTCTAACTCGCTGTACTAATGTGACCTGGTGGCTTCGTGTAATATTCCGATACACAACTATTTTGTTCACACTTAAATGTTGTAGCTCATTAACACTTCCAGGTTCCGTTTTTTCTGTCAAATTCGAAGCACAAAAACCGTTAAGTTTGAATTCAAATTCGATACCTTGTAAACAACATAACAGACCGACGCATAGTGGCGCACGTAGACCAAACGAGGTTGCAAAAATCTAAATTTTCATGTACGCCTATTTTGAATAATCCTATAGGAAAGTTTTCAAATATGCTACCCTTAATAATTTCAGATTTTTAGTTTAGAAGATATAACCGTTCTAATTTTATCTATTTATACCCTACTTCACACTGTGGTACAGGTATTATAACTTTGTACATTTGTTTGTAACACCCAAAAGGAAAAGAAATAGACCCATCGTTTATTATACCGATCGACTTAGAATCACTTTCTGAGTTGATTTATGTCCGTCTGTCTGTGCGTCTGTCTGTGCATGTATTCTTGTAATCAAAGTACAGGTCGCAATTATGGTCTGATCTCGACGAAACTTTACACATATCTTTTTTGACCCAAGAACGATCCCTATTGAATTTGGTTAAAATCGGTTCAGATTTAGATATAGCCCACATATATATGTATGTTACCCCCGATTTGACATGTAAGCGCTGCAAGAAGTTTATTTTATATCCGATCCGTATGAAATTCGGCAGAAAGAGGTTTCTTTTTATATGAATGAACACTATTAAATTTAGAAGAAATCGGTTCAGATTTAGATATAGCCCACATATATATGTATGTTACCCCCGATTTGACATGTAAGCGCTGCAAAATTTTATTTTGTATCCGATCAGTGCGAAATTCGGCAAAAAGAGGTATCTTTCTACATGAAGGAATACTGCCAAATTCGGAGAAAATCGGTTCAGATTTAGATATAGCCCCCATATATATGTTACCCCCGATTTGACATGTAAGCTCTGTATAAACTGTATTTTATATCCGATTCGTGCGAAATTCAGAAAGATGTTTTTCAATTTAGGAACGAATATTGCTTAATTTAGCGATTATCGGTTCAGAATTAGATAATATTTTCCTACCCATCTACAAATTATTCCAAATTATTATGGCATTGTTAGGGAGTTGTAGGGTATTATATAGTCGGCCCGCCCGACTTTCTGCCTTTCCTTACTGTTTTTTGGTTTTCAAAAACAGATAATTTGGTCCGATTTCAGGTGTAATATAATAACGAAAACTAGGAAACGAATTGTCTTTTTTTGTTCCTATTGATTGATGTATTTATAAAATGCATAATAATAAGGTAAATCACTATTTAAAAAAAATATGCGTTCCAAATAAATGTTATTGATGTTTAAATAAAATTTATTTGCTCAGAAATATATAATATTTAAAAAATTCTGTTCCAAATATATTTTCTTTCGATTCAAACATATCACAAAAGGCGATTTTGTCCCGTGTACGAACTGACAGAAGGACATGCCTCTAGCTACCTGCAAGCTCTCCTTGAAAGACTGTGCCGTTATGGCAGATGGCGGGAGGGCATTAGACAGGAACTGCATACAGGCTGATGTGGCCCTGCCTAAATTTCAAACACACAAACGTCCTGCTGTTGTTATCGAGTTTGGACGTCATAACTTATCATATCTGTTATGACGTGCTACGGCTTTACTGGACGACACGTTGTATAATTGAAGGTCTTGCAAACTCACTTTGTAGAAGCTGCAGAGAGGAAGATGAGTGTGTATGCCTCGCTCTCTCCAGAAGGCGAAATTTCAACCAAATCCTAGTTGTGGTGGCTTCCAGTAGGACTGATTTAGTCCACTTTTGTTTAGAATAGTTTAGAGTCAAATGGAATATAAACAAATTCCAGCCGGTTTTGATATACGAGTATAGTGCACCGTCTAGAACGTGAAGAAGTGAAACAGGAAGGAAACGTTATATGGAATGTGCTTAATAAATATATAAACAGATATGTCTTATATTCAATAGTGTTCGTCTTGACCTAAAGGAAGATCATGTACAGGGTTTTCCATTAAGATCATAGCCATAACTTTGCCAGAGCCCAATCGGAGAAGTTTCAGCGTTTCAAATGATCAAGTGGCTTTAGTTCTTGAGTCAGTTTGATCTTATAAGGATAAAGGCCAAGATCTTTTCGTAAAATACGCCACAGTGTGGTTTGAGAGATGGCCAATTCCTGAGAACGACGTGGAATCGACTGAATTAGCTCATTTTGAACGGATATGAGCGGTACGGCGTCTCTTTGGCGCCGGAACATTCAAAGGTGAAAATTTGGATTCAAATTTATCCACTATAGCACGCACAGCCTGTCGGGTGGGACGATTATTACGGCCGAAAACTGGAATACGCGATTTAAAAGTTGCGACCACCGACTCAGAATTTAATTTTGCACGTAAGTAAACTTTACCGTGATGACAATGTTGACTTCGACTAACGTTCTAACACTGAAAGATCATTAACCAGTAAGGAAAGGCAGAAAGTCGGGCGGGGGCCGACTATATAATACCCTACCTCCCTAACAATGCGATAAGGGCAATTGCGATAATAATTTGGAATAATTGGTAAATGGGTAAGAACATATATATGTGGATATATCTAATTCTGAACCGATAATCGCTAAATTAAGCAATATTGGTACCTAAATTGAGAAACATATTTCTGGAGAATTTTGTAATGATCAACTTCTATAACGCTTTGTAACCAAATCAGGAGGAAGATATATATGGGAGCTATATGTAAATCTGAACTGATTTAAACCAAATTCAATAGGGACCGTCCTTGGGCCTAAAGAAATAGATGTGCAAAGTTTCGTTGAGATCGGACCATAATTGTGACCTGTACTTTGATTACAAGAATACATCTACACGGGGGAAAATCGTCATTTTTGATATGTTTGAATTGAAAGAAAATATATTTGGAACCAAAATTTTTAAATATTATATGTTTTTGAACAAATACACTTTATTTGAAAATCAATAAATTTTGTTTAGGACGCATATATTAATATATTACAATAAAATATATTTGCGCACTGACTTTCACAAATAAAATATTTCTTTACACACAAGAAAAGATTTTATTAAAATTTTTTCCAAACATATTGTATTTATAAAAGATTTTTAAAACTTTATTGACATTGTCGAATTTTAGTTTTAATTTTTTCTAGATTTCGTGTTATACTTTATAGTTAACAAGTAAGAAAGTTTTAGTCGGGTAAACCGACTAATGTATACCCTCACTTTGTGAGTAATGTAATATGGAATATTAAACGAATTATTCTGTAAATTTGTGTGGGAGGTACCAGAAGGTTTTTAACAAATACACCTATTTTTCGCTGAATAGTAGATATTTTAAATACATTGCACTGCCCCGAATTGTTAACGTTATGAGATATTAAATTTTGGTATGATTTGGACATTTTGTGTGGGAGGTACAAAAAGGGGCGTGGTGATAACGGCCATTTTTTACAGGGCTATAGACACTTCAAAAGCGTTACACTGTGCAAAATGTTGTGGCATTTTCGTGCATTGGTACTCATGTTGTGAGCTCTTAACTTTTTGTGCAAAATTTTACATTTGTGTGGGAGGTACAAAAAGGGGCGTGGCAATAGCGTCCATTTTTCACAGGGCTATAGACACTATAAAAGTAGAAAATTTCAAGTATTTTTATACACTGGTATTAATGTTATAAGCTGTTAACTTTTGGTGCAAAATGTTACCTTTGTGTGGGAGGTACCAAAAGGGGCGTGAATATAACACCCATTTTTCACTGGACCTTAGGCACTATAAAAGCATTACACTGTACAAAATTTCAATTATTTTTATACACTGGTATTAATGTTATAAGCTGTTAACTTTTGCTGCAAAAGTGTGGGAGGTACCAAAAGGGGCGTAGCAACTTGGCCCATTTTTCTCGAGTTGAAAGCGGTTAATAAACTAATGCTACGTGTGGAATTTCAGAAGATTCGAACAAGTAGTATAGCAGTTATTAACGATTCAATATTTTACAACATTTTAACACTTTGTGAGTTGGGTACTAGAAGGAGTGGACCAATATGGCCCATCTTCGAACTTAGCCGGAGATAGAAAAAAATATTACCACGTACCAAATTTGAAGTCAATCGGATACTCCTTTCGAGAGTTATCGTGCGCACCAGCCAGCAGACAGACAGACAGACGGACGGACATTGCTCATTCGTCTTAAAATGACCCAAAACGAATATCCGCCGAACATACTTAGGGTCTTAGATCACTCCTTCGATGTGTTACACTTTTTTCGTAGCAAACGTAGCACACTAAAGTGAGGTTATAAAAATGTCACAAGCAGCATTTACTTTTGTTTTTACTGCTCTAATTTTTATTTATTATAAAGTTTTTGTTATTAACAAAAATTATTTTATTTTAAATATTCCGAAATTATTACATATTGTCAATACATCAATGCGATTTATCGCTACCTAAGATTGTACAATTTAATTTTAATCAAATTCTACAATTTCTAAAAAATGTACTTTGAATTTCTGAAAACTTACTTAAATAGTAATTTTCTTTGTGTACAATAATCGAGTCATCGAAAATTCGACTCAACGGATGGACCATCTGAGACGTTGTTCAGGCGAAAGTGCCAAGATGAAATGCCAAACAATACTTAACTAAAATAACATGACAGCATGACACGACTCACACGTGATCTGTCAAAAAAAGGCTATTGAAAAAAGTATCTCTACTTGGATCACCCTATATTAGTTCCAAATAAAAAGATATTAGGAGGGAAACATAGTTTTGTTTAGAACAACATCCTCCCAAACATATAATATTTGTTTGTGCCAAATATTATATATTTGGAGTATATCCTAAACATATGTATATTTCAAGCAGAATATGTTTGAGACAATATACTACAGAAGCGATTTTTTTCAGCGTGTACAGACAGACGGACGGACAGACAGACAGACCGACATACGGACATAGCTAAATCGACTCAGAAAGTGATTACATGTCGATCGGTATAATAAACAATGTGTCTATCTTTTCTCCTGTTGGGTGTTACAAACAAATGCACAAAGTCATAATACCCTGTACCACAGTGTGGTGTAGGGTATAAAAATGTTTGAGGGTGCGTTGACATAAGATACGAAATTGTTATGTAGAATACCCTTTAAATGCTGTTTTTGTACAAGTTCAAAACTTTGAGTTGGTAACACTGCTTTATTTGACAACCGATTTAACAGCTGATAGTTGCTTTTCATTTAGTTAGGATTGCCATTTCATCGTAGATAGACATATACGAGAGCAACGCTTGCAAATTGTGGTTCGCGATTATTTGAAATTCCACGACTAATAATATTGACATTTTTCTAATAATTGCACATAATTGACATGTGATTTAACTGCTTTGGATTATTTTCATTTGGGTCATTTTCATTTGGGTAATTTGGTTTTCTGAAGTTTTCATGAACTCTAACAAGTATGTCGACTGGTATTCTGCCAATTTCAGCCTCAATATTGTTAATTAGGTCTTTCAAGGTTTTGGGACGGTTGATATACAGAATATGTAGTCGAAGGTGTATATCAACAGTTCCAACACGTTGCAAGACCTAATTAACAATATTGAGGCTGAAATTGGCACAATACCAGTCGACAAGCTGGTTAGAGTTCATGCAAACTTCAGAAAACGTATGCAGCAGTGTGTGGACAGCGAAGGGCGACATTTGCCAGATACACTATTTAAAACCATGTAATTTAAAAATTCCCTTACTGTTCAATATAATTAAAATATAAAATAAATTTTGCTGAGGTTCATAACTTTTTTATTTCATTCACAAATAAGCAACTTACCGCGCTCCACCCTGTATACCACATGGTCTACCTTGAGCCCATCTGTGTTCACGAATTTTTTTAAGCGCGATTAATGTTGGAAAAGTCAAGTTATTTGCAAAATTTATTTATTTCAGGTTGATTTGACTAATTGTCATTTCGATTCTGAAAAAATGTTGCCCCGTCGACGTGAAATTGTGCGTTTCGAATTGATACGATAGGTGGCGCGGGAGTGGTCTTATGTTCAATATTTATTGAATGATGTTTTCTCGCAATGTGTGCGGTTTTCTTAAGACATCTCAAAATCACAGCATCGCAAAGTAGTACGGGCAGGACAACGTCTGCGGGCATCTGGTAGTCAATTATTAAGTACTTAAAAATATAAAACATGCTCAATAATTCAACCTCGTAATATGAAATGCGAAAATAAAGGCATCATCATTCAAACTCGGTCGCACACATCCGCACGAAGAATCTTTGAAATTCATTAAAAAGTCATAATTATGCATGTGAATGTTTAATTTAAATGCAACAACAACAACGACGATAAAATCATGCCCCATATGCATATTTCAACAGCAGCGGACATAGCTACAACAACAGTGGCAGCAACAGCAACCTCAGATATATAATTGATTTTAAATTAACTCGATGCTCACGCAAGTATATAAAACATGCAATTACAGTTGACGCCATAAAAATAATGATGCCCAAACCTCAAACTCATAGGCCTGGCAAAGGACATATGCAAGACATCCAACTCACACAATGTCGTTCGGCTGGAGCTCCAACTGCGGAGGTGACGGCAGCAGCAACTGCGCCATCCTCTTCAACTAAAGACATTAACTATGAAAAAATTTACTCGTAATATAAATGGGAATGTGAACAGCAAATGATCCATTACACTGAACTTTAAGAATGACACAAAGTGACTGCAAGATGTCCATACTCGTGTCAGTAACACCTTAGAGTATACCGAAAAAAATGTTGGATAGATCAAAGTGGAGGAGAAAGTGTAACCATATTAGGGAATAAAAGAAATGTTTAGGTTATAAAATAAATAAGATGACATACTGCAAAGAAAGAAAACCACGAAAATAGTCTTCTATTTTCAAATATGTCTTCTTCTTTCGTTCTCTGGCTCCCTGTGGAGCATAGGATAACTTCACCATCTGTTCCGATCCTTTGCTATAATTTTCATTTCGTTGAAAGAGTACCCTAGCTGTTGTGTATCTTTATCTATCGTGCATTTCCACGTATATTTTGGTCTTACTTGCGCTCTGGTCCCTTGCGGGTTCATCTGGAAGGCTTGTCTGCAGATTTCAGTTGGTTGTTTTCGTAGTGGGTGCCCTACCCAGTCCCACCTTCTGCTTTTAATCCCTAGGTATATGGGTGCTTGCTTACATTTGTTCCACAGTTTTTCGTTTGAAATTTTATTATCATTTTACAAATAAAATTTTTTATAAATTAAAATAAAACGATATATATTCAGAATTTTTTTAATAAAATAAAAAACTCACATATTGAATATATTATTCACAGACAATATTATTTTCTGAATATATTGTGCCTAACTATGTATGGCTCTAACACAACAGAATCAATTAAAGAATGTCAATTCGTATCACTGAACATTCTGTTGGTCTACCTTAATAAATACACATTTACTTATACATTGTCATAGCTTGTGTCTTTGCTGTGCTATGCGAATGAGTACTTGGACTGGCGATGCAGTGCTGCGTCCATCGATATTTATTTTTATTACAGTTCATATCATTATTTAATTAAATTTAAATTTTTACAGACGTGTTATTTTTCAAGGCATTTCACGCATCGCATCACTTTAGCTTTTGCACTTTTTCCTCTTGCTTCCTCTCTCTCTTCTGATTTTCCTTTAGATGGATACTATACATTCGCATATTTACATATTTGCATAAAAAGTAATTTTGCTCATACACAAGAGTGTGAGTAAGCATTTACGTTTTCATCGGCGGTTATATATGCGTAAGAGTGTGTGTTTTTGTGTGTGTGCGTTGAGGGTTAATGGGTACTATTAACGAGTGATTTTTAAGAGCATTCGGATTTGACTGTATGAAATGTATGAAATCTGTATTTGAGTCGATCTATATAGTTCAATGCTTAAAGATGATTTCATGTAAAAGTTGACCGCGGCTGCGCCTCAATTTGTTCATACGCCGGGTCCAATTTTGGCATAATCTCTCCAACATATCGGCCGGAAATTCACGAATAAATTCTACATTATTGGCTTCCAGTGCATCAACTATTGCGGGCTTTTCCCTATAGACATGGACCTTGACATAGCCCCTCAAAAAAGTAATCTAAAGGCGTTAAATAGCACGATCTAGGTGGCCAATTCACCGACCCCAAACGCGAAATAAACAGTTCACCGAAATCACAATTAAAAAGAGATGCAATAAAAATAAATAAAATGCAATAATCTACAGGCGTTTTTCGTTTGTAAGTCGATTCATGGTTAAATTACGTTACACGAAAACAGCTGAGCTGTCAAAAAATATTGTTGTCAAAAAATCACCCATTACAAGTGTAAAATAAAGAAGATGCACTTGCATTTACAGTCGAGTATACTCCAAAGAGAGCCAGTTCAGCTCTTAGTGACCCTGCAGTGCATGGTCGTAGTATTTTGTTTGACATAGAGTTTGCATGCATGGGCTAAAAAATGTCGAATATTTTCACAAATAGTTTATACTCGACCACACACTCGCTTCTGAATCTTCGTTTTATATATATTTATTTTCTTTTATTTATTTAATATACAGGATTTTCCAACAAGAGGTGTTATTTTGAATCACCTGGTATTTCGGTAGCTTTCACTTTTGAAGTTTTTATCCTTTGACATTTGACAAGTAGAAACTACGCCATTACTAACAAGTAAAAGCGTTAAGTTCGGCCATGCCGAATCTTATATACCCTCCACCATGGATAGCATGTGACCTCACAAAATAACTCAAACCTAAAGAAAATAACAGCGAAAACACACAAAAAATATAGTAGATGAGAACATTAGGAATCACAACATGTTAGATGCTACATATGGGAGCTACATATATCTAAATATGGACCGATATGGCCCATTTGCAATCCCAAATAACCTGCAACTATAAGAAGTATTTGTACCAAATTTGATCAACCCAGCTCTATTATTGCGGACTGTATCGTGATTACCACAGACGGACAGACAGACGGACATGGCTAAATCGTCTTAGAATTTTACGACGATTTAGAATATATATACTTTATGGGGTCTCAGATCAATACTTACAGGTGTTACAAACGGAGTGACAAAAGGAATATACCCCCCATCCGATGGTGGAGGGTATACAAATGGAACGATACACGATTCAACAACGCATTGAAATTATTAAAATTCGAAAATCATCGAAAAATCATCTTGACTGATGAGGCCCATTTCCACCTCGGTGGCTACGTCAACAAGCAAAATTGTCGCACCTGGGGCTCGGAAAACCCAAGAGTTATTGTTGAGAAGCCTCTCCATCCTCAACGTGTGACTGTTTGGTGTGGTTTATGGTCCGGCGGGGTCATTGGACCTTACTTTTTCGAAAATGAGTTTGGATCAACAGTTACGGTGAATGGATATCGCTATCGAGAGATGATTAATGATTTTTTTATGGTCGGAGTTGCATGGTATTTATCTGGACAACGTTTACTTTCAACAAGACGGCGCTACGTGTCATACAAGCAACGAAACCAGTGCTCTGTTACGAGTAAAGTTTCCGAACCGTGTTATCTCTCGAAGAAGTGATAACAATTGGCCACCGAGATGTTGTGATTTAACACCTTGCGACTTCTTCCTTTGGGGCCACGTGAAAGACAGGTCTACCGGCTGGATAGGGCTGGACCCGGTCCACTTCGTTGCCCCAGATTTCGGATACTGAACATTTTTGGACCAACTACGTAGACTGCCACCAGATACATATACAAAAATGTACAGCACTCTCGCTAACAAATTCTGCAAGATATCTCAATTTCAAAATTTAGCTTGTATGGGCGGGGCAACGCCAATTGTTTCGATCCCAGCCATTTTTGGACCAATCACGTAAAATGCCACCAGATACATATACAAAAAATTAAAGCACAATTTTTGAAGGGATCTTCATTTCAAATCTTGGCTCACATGGGCGGGTCCCCGCCCAAACAAACCAAACTTTAATATTTAGAAATATTGAAGAACAAGTAAGAAATTTCAGTCGGGTAAACCGACTAAGGTATAACCTCACTTTGTGAGCAATGTAAATTTGGGAGGTACTAAAACTGGCCATAACTCCCATTTTTAACAGAACTGTAGTAATTTTAAAAACAATACACTGTGCAAAAATTTTGAATATTTATATGTATTGGTATTCAGGATATAATCTTTTAAAATGTTGAACAAAATGGTAAGTTTGTTTGGGAGGTATCAAAAGGGGCGGTCCAATGACGCTCATTTTTCACTAGACTGTAGGTACTATAAAACCATTACACTGTACAAAATTTCAAGTATTTGTATGCATTGGTAGTAAAGTTATAAACAGTTAACTTTGGTACAAAATAGTTCATTTGTGTGGGAGGTACCAAAAGGTGCGTGCCAATAACGCCCACCACTAGATTCTAAGTACAAAAGCATTACACTGTGCAAAATGTCATGTAAATGTATGAAGCAATATTAAAGCTATAAGCAGTTAAATTTTGATGAAAATTTGTGTGGGAGGTACCAAAAGGTGAGTGGCAACTTCGCCCATTTTTCTCGGGGCGATAGCGACTAATAAAGTAATACTATGTGTGGAATTTTAGATGATTCGAATAAGTAGTATAGAAGTTATTAAAGAATAAATATTTCACTAAATTTTAACCCTTTGTGTGGGAGGTACTAGAAAGAGTGGACCAATATGGCCCATCTTCGAACATAGTAGGAGATAGAAAAAATATTACTACATACTAAATTTGAAGTCAATGGTTACTCCTTTTGAGAGTTATCGTGCGCACCAGCCAGCTGACAGACAGACGGACGGACACTGCTTATTCGACTTAAAATGACACAAAACGAATAGCCGCCGAAAATACTTAGGGTCTTACCTCACTCCTTCGATGTGCTACACTCTTGACTTGTAGCAAATGTAGTTTAAGCTAAATTGTGGCGGGGCGGGGCGACGCTCTCTTGATAAATTGAAGATTTAAGTACCCAACTTTCATCACGTGTATATTTTGTGAACATTTCAAGAAGATCGGTTCAGCAGTTTAGGCGTCTATACGGGACAAACAAACATATATATGGGGAAAAACACGTCAAAAGTCCCACATTTTTCAATTTTATTATCAATACGATAATACACGGTGCAAAATCGCCTTTTTTGATATGTTTGAATCGAAAGAAAATATATTTGGAACACAAATTTTTAAATATTTTATATTTCTTAGCAAATAAATTTTATTTGAAAATCAATAAAATATATTTAGAACGCATATATTAATATATTACAACAAATTATATTTGCAAACTAAATTTCTCAAATAAAATATGTGTTTGTTTTTTTCCAAATATATTTTATTTAAAAAAGATTTCCAAAACTTTTGCTGAGTTTTTCAAATTTCAGTTTAAATTTTTCCTTGGTTTCGAATTGTACCTCCCAGTTATGATACCATATGCAGTATTACCTTCTGTTTTAAATCAATCATTTAAAATTTCGGAGTATTCCAAGCCATCATTAGTTGTCAATTCTCTAAGTACTTTATATTGACCCAAGATTATATGATTTCAATTATTATTTTTTTTACGAACATTAAAAATTTCTAAAAATTTAACTTTGAATTACTGAAAAAATTTTACAGAATTTATGTATTTTATGAATATTTAAATGCAAATAAATATTTGTTTAACAAATAGCAGTCACATTGGGATGTAAACAAATATTTGTTTAGAACAACATCTTCCCAAATACACAATTTTTGTATATACCAAATATTACATGCTTAGAGTCTACCCTAAACATATATATGTTTCAAGCCGAATATGTTTGGGACAATATAATACAGAAGCGAGTTTTTTCAGCGTGTAATAATTAATCAATATGATCTTTTTCGGATTATAAAGTGAGTTTTCTAAACATAAACTGATTTTGATAAAAATCGACATCGCATTTTTTACACTGGCCTACAATAGGCATGTTTTCGTTACAAGCTAGCAATTTTAGTTTAGCACTTTGCAACGAAAACAACTGACTTCCACTAACTGACACATAAGCAATAAGTGTCGGATTTTCACTATCTGGTAGCAATGGTGTCATGAGTTGCGAAGAAAGAACAGTGCGAAACAATCACAGAAAAATTTCTTCTATTTGAAGTTTTTGTTATATTACTTTCAATGTATTTTGAAAGCTACTACTTTTACTCGGAAAAATTTGTCGAGTAAAAACTAGTAAAAAAGTAGTAAAAGAGAAAGGCATTTTGAAAATTCTCTCTTAAATTTGTCTACTATTTTTACTAGTTTTTCGAGTAAAGGAACGCTTTTTGGAGTAAAACTGGTAAAAATGGTAAAACTAGTAACTTGTAGTAGGTAAAGGAACAAAGCTAATGCTTAAAAGTGCTTAGCTCCCCATACAAATTAAGCACTTATGGTGTATCGAAAACACTCCTAATATTGCACTGGTCAATTCGCATCCTAGCCAGAAGATATCGGACCCGATCTCGAAGGATTTTGATGTTCTAAATTCGAATATAAAATCAAAAAAGCAATATATATTCGCGTTTTTGAGATACCGTATTAATTATGTGATAAAAATGCTGATTTAAGTATTTTGAAACGCGACAGAAGCTCTTTTACCAAAAAATCAGGAGTTGGAAAATAATCGATTTCCTATTAAAACAAGTATCCAAAAACTGTAATAATCTTAAGATATCAGATATCATCTCAAAGATATCACCCGGGAAATCTAACCGGAGAAATCGAATTTTTAATAAAGCTAAAATTGGAATAAAATTGGAAAAAATTCAAAATTGATATACGATGGTGTTAGATTTTGCCCTTTTATAAAATTAACTTCTAATTAGTTTGATACTCGTACTAATAGGAAAGTGATTATTTTGCGAAACCAGAAATTTTTTTGGTAAAGAGCGTCTCTCTCGATTCTATTTTCAAAAAATCGTGAAATTAGCATTTTTTTTGCATAATTAATACTGTATCTCAACAACGAGAATATATATTGCATTTTTGATTTTATATTCGGATTTAGAACATCAAAATCCTTCGAGATCGGGTCTGATATCTGCTGGCTAGGATTCGAATTGAGCAGTGCAATATTGTAGGTCACTGCAGAAAATCGGACGTCGATTTTATTTTCCAAATAAGTTTATTTGTCGTTCAGTTGTATCTGGCTATACACTGCCACCATTACATTTTATTAATCGTTCTTCTGGTCCACCTCCTAAAGTAAACTCACAATACTCATAATACGATAGAAATTATAAAAATTAGTAGGTTTGACATTGGAAATTTCCACAACTTTTGTTGTGATCTTCATCATATTACGCAAATTCTTATTGGTATTGGGCTTCATTTTTGTAGTTTTAAGATATAGAATCCCATCCGCGGAACATACTTAAAATCGCCTGGAAAATATAAGTCGCGAGAAAAATTTATGAAAATTAAATATTTGCAAACAATTGTCAATGTACATTTTTTGCGCTTCTAAATAGCTGTCATATAATCTACGGCTCATGTAAATTGGTCCACGCAGTCAGGAGATACAATGGTCGACATTTCTAACTTTGACACCCTGTATCCACGTAACCTATCATGCTAGGAAGCTGTATTTTTGGCACATCTCATTCGCATAGTACTTCTGAAACCCCACTAAGTTTTGACGCGATCGGAATACAATTGAAAAAAATTGGCCTTTTGATGTGTTTTTTCCCATATGAGTCATTCCATGCCAAAGGGGACGATTTTTGACAACACTATTTTTGATTGCTTCGATATTTTGTGTATGTATTATTTTCCTAAAAATATCTTATACGCAGTTCAAGAAAAAATTTAAAAAAAATCTTAAAGAGTTATAAGCAATTTAAGGTTGACGAAATTACGCTTTTTTCTAAAAGGTGTGTTCATTCTTTAGCTTTTATCTCCTGAAATACGTGACCATAATGTGCTATACCTTATTTTGAAAGTAATTTCAACTACTACAAATAACTGCAAAAAATATAATAATTGATTCGATTTTTTTGAAATATTAATGTCGTGTTCTTGGATGTCTTTGTTAGCTACTGTATGAATTTGGCAGTGGTAAATTGAATTGGGAACTATTTTTTTTACGATATACATATATGTATTAGGTTGAGCCACATATTTTGACATAACTTTAGAATCATTTATCCTGTCAGGAAAGTTTTAATTTTAAGTTAAAAAAAGTTGTAAAATTAAGGAGTCGTCAACTTCTTACAATATCGCTTTCCATCCTTTCAGCGATTGCGACGATATCTTACAAATTATTCCAAAAAATCCTTTTTTTTTTTGAGAAAAATTTAGTAATTTTTGTATAAAAGCCTCGAGAAATCATCGAACAGTGCACATTTGTTGTATTCTTATGATTTTTATCGTAAAGTCTGATCGGCCATGAATAAAAAGAAGCCCATTCCGAACAAAACCGATGGATAATTTGAAAGTTGTAACTAATTTAGAAAGGTTTTAACTTAATAACTTCCTTATCGATGTAAAATAGACAAAAGCAAATTTTAAACGTTAAGAATAATTATTTTTGGCATTTTTTATGTCTAGCAACATGCATTAAAAGAGAAACCTAAGAAAAAACTGGTTTTTGTCCACCGGTGCTACAGACTGACATAGAATGAAATTGTACATTAATCACAAAGTAAGGGTAGGTACCCCTTAGTCGTTTTGCCCGACTGAACTTTCTTACTTGTTTTTATATAAATGTAGATACATATACGGAAAATTCCGAATTGCGAGTGTTTTTTATAACAGACCGATCAAAACTAAATCTGCAGTAAAAATATTTGCCTTGAAGAACAAAGCACAAAAGTTGTCTATTACGCATAGTTCCCTCAATGCACTATTCTCACAAAAAAATGCGAATAAATATTCCAGCATGTCGTTGATACCTACATATACATATACATACATACGTACATATATTAAACGAAAAATGGCCTTAAAGTTCAGCACTTGAGTATTTTTATATGCCGAAAGTGCACTTCGCGGTAAGCTTGTTATGCGTTTTTCTTCCAATTCATAAATTTAAAGCAGAGTAGAGCAGAGTTTACGTACGTTCATTATCCTGCATGTGCATGTTCACACGTTCACACCTACTCCACCTGCTCCACCACCACCACCCATTATCCTACATACGAGTGTGTCAGTGTTGGTCGGTATGTGCTTGTGCCAGCGACCATATTCACTACTATCTCTGGATTCATTTACTCCATTACCTTCATAAGAGGCCACGTAAAAGCGAAGCATGAAAGCGAGCAACTCGCAAACTCACACACTCACCCGCGCACATCCATGCACTCTCATCATTCTCATCAGCATCATTTAATTACTGTTAAAATTGCAAAATTTAATTATGCTTTTTTTATTAAAGTTTCCTTTAAACGCATCATCAGGAGAGTGTGTCTGCTGAATCATAATTTTTTAGTAGTATCCCTCTCTTTGCCACCAAAAGAAACAACAAATACGCCACCGCCAACACAAACACAAACACCGACAACACACGCAACACCAGTGAAGCATGTGGAGTTTATTCTAGGAACCCGGATATTAAGAGGAAAAAAACTGCAACTTTCACAACTTTCACACATTCGCAATAGTCGTGTTAAATGCCAAATACGAAAGTCGAAAGCAACTTTAATGAGTTTCAATGGAAGACACGATAATAAACGATTTCAATTACTACGCACATTTGAGTAAATTAGGGTTCCATAGAAAAGGCGATACTTTTCGTTTGTTTCATACTTGTTCTTACCTACAAAATAAGAGGGCCAAGAAGGATTTAACGATGTAAATCCCTGAAATATAATCACAGTATCAGTTGCTTTGTGACGTCATTGCTTGAGGATATTAATTGACATTTAACGTGAAACTCATTAATGAAAATCCTCGCAATGAATCAATGTATCAAAAGTTTAACTGGGTATCTTCAAAGGAGAAATTGTTCTCCTGTCAGAACGTTTTAAATTAATCCCAATAACTCGAAAAGCTATAATAATCACAAATTGCTGTTGTCTCAATTTGTGCGCGCTGATTGCAGAGGTTGAAACTGTGTGCGGCACAACAAAAAAATCTAATTAAAATCCACCGAAACACGACCGTGGAAATATAGTCTGAAATATAAAACCGATAAGTGCAAATATTTGCTGAAATGTCCAGATGCAAAAGTAAATAGGCAACAAATTTAGGAAAACAATAGAGCAGATTTGTTTTCTTGATACCAGTCATAAATCGGCTGAGTGGTCCATTGAAAAAAAATATACTTAGAAATTACGAAGCAGATAGAGAACTGTTATCTTTTAAAATTCGTCTTTGCATCAATATTACTGTTTCACTGACAGCTCCCCTTCACCGGTGAAACCGGTAATTGCTAGAAAGCTTAAAATGCGCAAAGTATTACTGTCTTTTTCGAATTTTATTTTAAATTTTTCCTAGATTTCGCGTTATACTTTATAGATAAAAATGTCATAGGCAGCATTAGCTTTAGCTTTAAAGAACTAATTTTTAAATTAAAACCAGTTAGGAAAGACTAAAAGTCCGACTATATAATAACCTACACCTCCTTACAATGCGATAGTAATTTGGAATAATTGATTTCGTTTCACTTAACAAAGTACTTAGCGCCACCTCCTCATCAGGGCTTATTCCAAGGAGATGTTGATCAAAATAATCTGGATTTGAAACTATAACCTTAAAATGAGTAGTTTTCCTTCATATATCAAGAATCGAAAGGAACAAATAGATCAACTTCAAGCAAAAACTTAATTTCTGCCAAATTATTATATTAAATAGGCCGGAACATTTATATGTGGCTATATCTAAATCTGAACCGATTATCCCCAAATTAAGCAGTATTCGTTCCTAAATTAAGAAACTTCTTTCTGTCAAATAAGGTAATGATCGGAAATAAAGTACCAAATCGGTAGTTACTTATATATGGGGGCTATATCTAAATCTGAATCGATTTTCCCTAAATAAGGCAGTGTTCATTTATGTAATATGAAAATTCTTTCTGCCGAATTTCGTATTGATTGGATATAAAATACAGTTTCTACTGCGCTTACACGTCAAATCGGGTGTAACATATATTTTATAGCCGATTTTGAAAGATCGGCTATAAAATGTTGCTTATTCAGCGCAAATATATGTGCTAAGTTTCGTCGAGATCAGAGCATAATTGCGGCCCGTACTTTGTTTACAAGAATACATGCTCAGACCGACTGACGGACGGACATAGCCAAATCGACTCAGAAAGTGATTCTAAGTCGTTCGGTATAATAAACGAGGGGTCTATTTCTTCTCCTTTTGTGTGTTACAAACAAATCACAAAGTTATAATACCCTGTACCACAGTGTGGTGTAGGGTATACATACTTCCATTCATCACTGTTAGTGAATCCATCAATGCAATTTATAGTTACGAAAGATTATGCGATTTAAAATTTAATCTTATTTTACAAACATATAAAATTTCTAAAAAATTGCACTATGAACTACTGAAAAACAGAAAACTTTAAATTAAGCATTGATACATTTCCGAACTACTTATGTAAATACAAATAAATTAATCATTGTTTCGGAAATATAATAAATATAAAATAAAACTATTAAGGAAAGACAGAAAGTCAGACTTTATAAATTTTAACTGAATACAATTTGTAATCTTTTGATACACAATCGGGAGGAAGGATCATATATACATATGGGGTCTATATCTAAACCGATTCTTCCCGAATTTGGCAGTTTCATTCATGTAATTTGCAGACCATTTTGGTACTGATCGTATATAAAAAAGTTTCCACAACGCTTATATGTCAAATCTAAATCTCAACCGATTTTCCCAAATTTAGCTGTGTTCAGTCATGTAATAAGAAGACGGTTTCTGCTGAATTTCGAACGGATTGAATATAAAATACAGTCTCTAGAACGCTTACATGTCAGATCGGGAGTAACATATATATAGGGGATATATCTAAATCTGAACCGATTTTTCTCAAATTTTGTATTGTCTCTATGTTTATCAAGGACTTCTCTCTTTAAATTTGTATACAGATCTGTTAAAAACAGTTGCTTATACGGTGCATATATGTTAAATCGGAGGTACATATAAAGGGTTTTCCAATAAGAGTGATATGATTTCTTTTAAAAATCACACTTATTGTTAAGGAAATTCCAAAAAATTTCATTTAATGTGAAGTACAATCGATACAATTAAATTCTAAATAAAACGTCATTCAAATGGCCTCCACGACTTCTTCTGCAGGAACGAATTCGATGAACACAATTTTCGAGCACTTTTTCCACTAAATCAAGTCATATGTCATGAATGGCACGTTTAATATTTACTAGTAAACCTTGAAGAGAGTCTGGTTTATTTCGAAAGACCAATGACTTCAAATAACCCCACAAAAAATAGTCTAATGGTGTTAAATCACAACTTCCTGGAGACCATTCAATATCACAATTACTTGAAATAATCGAATCTCCGAACTTCTCTCGCAACAATTCAATTGTTTCATTTGGAACGTAGCCACAATCGGTCAATGGCAAAAAGATAGCTCTTAACGAGAGCTGAAATATTGCTCATGGGTGTCAAGGTCGTAGGTCGACTGGAAAATGTTTTTTTTTTGGATTTAAAAAAATGAACTTAGCGCACGAAAAGTTGCAATTGGAGAATTATGATGTTCATAATAAAACTGAATAATTTGTAAACGTTGTTCTTGCGTATATCTCTCCATGATGACCTTGTAAACACTATTGAATACAACGAAAAACAAATGACAGATCATGACATATCATATCATCCCTATTGGTTACAAACAAATGCTCAAAGTTATAATACGCTTTAACACAGTGTGGTGTAGAGTATACATATTAGGATAACAACATACATTTGTTTAGAACAGTTTCTCCCAAACATATAATATTTGTGTGTTTATAAAGCTAAATATGTTTGGGACAATATACTACAGAAGCTATTTTTTTCAGCTAATGCGGTCGGCCTATTTAGCAAGTCAAGGACAGATAGTGCCGGTACTGATGTTCTTATTATTTATAATTTTGTGCATCAAGCTTGTCGGATCGGATGTGGACAACTGGGTCCGTGGTAGCACAAGGTACCTCAATTGGTCTATTGGAACTGAAAGCTCGGGCTGCCACACTTACAAAAACCTAAACCTACCAAACTTATTGGTGAATGATATCTGATCAGTTTGGATTTATTACGATCCGTTAACAGAGCTAAAGTTATTACTTTTTCAGCCGACTCAATGGCTTTGTTTTCCGGTAAGAATTGAAACGACAACAGCCTTTAACTTCGTCAAAACTCTGAGCGCTATCCGGTGCGCATTGAGCTTCCGTTTTGACGGTCGGACATGGTTCTTTCCTTCACCGTACCACCTGTTGTGAGTACTGGTGGGACATTTTCACCATTTTTGGTGTGGTCGGCCTTGGCCAGGGCTAACGGACGGACAGTCGGACGACTGAGGAAACTCGTTTCATTGGAACTGCGAAAGCCTGCTCCATTGTAACATAAAGGCATATTTCAATTCAATTTCAAAATTTGACCAGTGGGCTGGCGGGCCCCTCCTTTTTTTCTCCTATTCAATATCTTCAACTTTGCTTCAGACACAAAAGAGATATTCCGTACGGTATAGCAAGAAAAAAATATAGAAAAAGTTCTAAAAATCAACCTCGAGCAAAAAAATTCGTATGGCCATTAAATCATTAATTGAGCCAACTTGACTAAACGAATGATGCAGAAGTTCTTATTGTTGGTGCAACTTTCAAGTCCAATTCTCAGAATTGAGTCCCCAAATCAAGCGTTGTACTGTGTAATATTATTTGTTCAAAAATACATAATATTTAAAAATTTTGGTATCAAATTTAATTTTTTTTTGTAAAGCCATTTGGGTCGTACTTGGTCAAAGTCATCATTTTGAAACTAAAGCTGTTCGGAACAATAACCAACATATATGAGCCTTGATGGATCCTTCCTTAATGTGATCCTTCCAAGTCAGCTTCCGATACAAGATACTTATAAGTATTTCACCTTGGTAGACATGGTATTTTTTGATATGTTTGAATAGGAAGAAAATATATTTGAAACACAAATATTATATATTTTTGAGCAAACAGATTTTATTTGAAAACTAGCTGGACCCGGTCCACTTCGTTGCCCCAGATTTAGATTTCCGATCCCGTCCATTTTTGAAAACAAACGATTTGTCACGCCCACATTTGCGCCGCCCACTTTTTGCAAAATTTTTTTTCCAAAACAATCTCAGACAAAATAGCTTTCAATCAAAAGAAAAAAATTTTAAATCGGTCCAGTGGTTTAAGCGTTTATAAAACACATGCATACGTATGTATTCATTTTTCCATTTTTATATATATAGAATTAATAAAATTTATTTGGAACGCATCTATCTATATATATAAAGAAGAATGTGTGTTTGTTGCTTTGTTGGTTTGTTTGTACCGAATAGACTTCTTAACGGCTGGACCGATCTTCTTGAAATTTTCACAGAATGTACATGTTTGGGGCGTGGTGAAAATATGGTACTTGAATTTTTGATATATCAAGTGGGCGTGGCCCCGCCCACATAAGACACATTTTAAAATTGAGATATCCTGCACAATTTGTTAGCGAGAGTGCTGTAATTTTTTACATATGTATCTGGTGGCAGTCTACATGATTCGTCCAAAAATGGGTGGGATCGGACCAACGGGCGTGGCACCGCCCATATAAGCCAAATTTTAAAAATGATATATCTTGCACAATTTGTTAGCGAGAGTGCTGGAATTTTGTTTATATGTATCTGGTGGCAGTCTAGGTGATTGGTCCAAAAATGGCACCGCTCATATAAGCCAAATTTTAAAAATGTGATTTCTTGCACAATTTGTTAGTGAGAGAGCTGGAATTTTGTTTATATGTATCTGGCGGTAGTCTTCGTGATTTGTCCAAAAATTTACGGGATTGGCCCAATGGTCGTGGCCTTGCCTATACACTCAAAAAAATGTATTTCCTAAATTTTAGTAAAATCCATACCCCAATTTAGTTCAATGTTTTTGTTCATATTGAGTTAAATTTTATTTAGTACTACCAAATTTTATTTTTTTGGGGGATATGCAGAATAGTTTGTTAACTAAAAATGAGGACATATTTTTACTAAAATAATATTTCTTGAAAAAAGTTCGAATATTCATATATTTATCAAATTTAAACATATGCGGTGGACACCCAACATAGACATAAGGAAATTATGAACTAATAATGGAAAGCATGATTTTTAGGAGATTTTAACTAAAAATAATCTTGAATCCTTATTTCGAATCCATGAATTTGAACTCAAAATTAGGAAAACATACTAAAATCAAGGAAAAATTAACTATTTTCGGACTATGTTGTAGTCCTAAAAACACAAAAAATTCTGTTCTTTTTCGTTCCGCAATTTTTATTTGTTCGCAAATCGTTACTTGCAGAAACTTAAATTTATGGAGAAACATTAAAAATGTTACACCTGGGACGAGAGTCGAACCGACAACCTTCTGATAGTGAGCCAGACAAACTATATATCGAGCTACGAAACTCTTTTGGGATTGATATGAAAATGTCATGAATAATAAAATTTCTTCGTCGCCTATAAATATAGTATATGGCAACTCTATTTATCATTCAATGATGGCAATCCTTTTATCAAATTCAAGTGTTTATAAAAATACATTGTTTCGGAAATTTTGGGATATATAATTGTATTTAAAAACAAATTTTTTATAAAAATTTAAGTGTCTACGTAGCTCAGTTGGTAAACATGTGGTTCATAAAACGGAAGGTTCTGGGATCGAATCGCATTCGGAGGTAAAATTTTATATATAGATAATATTTAATGTTTAATAAAATAAATTTCAATTCCTAAAATAGAGCAGAAGAGAGAAATCCAAAGAGGAAGTGGTAAGAGAGAGATTCCAACATATAATATAAATGGAAAGAGAAATGAAGTAGGATCAAAAATCGCAAAAAAAAATCATGGACTAAAAAAGTCCAAGAAAAATTTTAATTTTTCTTGTCTTCTTGCATAAATTTAATTAAATTTTCCTAAATTTGGGTAAAAATTTACTTGCAATAAGGACAAAGGTATGCTGAATTTGCATAATTTCAAGTCCGAATTTGCTAGTATTGAGTTAATTTTCCCTATTTTAATTTCAATAGTCACTTAAAGGAAGTACGAGTTAACTAGAAATAAGTTAAAAATATTTCATAATTGTGAGGAAATGTATGAACTTGATATAAGGAAAAATAGCTTTAGCGAAATACGAAGTTCAATATTCCTACAGTTAAGTTTATTTTAACTTGCTCTAGGGTTCACTTTTTTTTGAGTGTATAAACCGAATTTTGAAATTGACATATATTGCACAATTTGTTAGCGAGAGTGCTGTAATTTTGTGCATACGTATCTTGGTGTAGTCTACGAGCTTGGTTCACAAATGGGCGGGATCGGACCAATGGGCGTGGCACCGCCCATGTAAGCCAAATTTTCAAATTGATATATCTTGCACAATTTGTTAGCGAGAGAGCTGGAATTTTTTGTATATGTATCTGGTGGTAGTCTACGTGATTGGTCCAAAATTGGGCGAAAACGAACCAATGGGCGTGGCACCGCCGATATAAGGCAAATTTTGAAATTTAGATATTTTTTACAATATGTTAGAGAGAGTGTTGTAATTCTGTGTATATGTATCTGGTGGTAGTCCACGTTATTGGTCTAAAAATGGGCGCGATCGGACCAAGGGGCGTGACCCCGCCCATGTAAGTCGAATATTGAAATTGAGATATCTTAAACAATTTGTTAAAGAGAGTGCTGAAATTTTGCGAATATGTATCTGTTAGCAGTCTGCGTAATTGGGCGGGATCGGTATTATGGTCGTGGCCCCGCCCATATAAGTCAAATCTGGAAATTAAAATATTGTGTACAATTTGTTAGCGACAGTGCTGTAATTTTGTGCATATGTATCTTGTGGCAGTCTACGTGATTGGTCAAAAAATGAGAGGAATCGGATCAATGGGCGTGGCCTCGCCCATATAAGCAACCTTTTGAAATTGAGGTATCTTCCACAATGCGAGAGTGCTGTAATTTTGTGTGTGTCTAGTGAAAGTCTACGTGATTGGTCTAAAAATGAGCGGGATCAGACCAAAGGGCGTGGCCCCGCCCATATTTCCCAAATTTGAGATATCTTGCACAATTTAGTAGCGATAGTACTGTAATTCTGTTTATATGTATCTGGTGGCAGTCTACGTGATTAGTTCAAAATGGGCGGGATCAGACTAAAGGCATGGCCCCGCCCATGTTAGCCACATTTTGAAATTAATATATCTTGCACAATTTGTTAGCGATAGTGCTGTTATTTTATGTATATTTATTTGGCGGCAGGATTCGCGATTGGTTTAACAATGGACGGGATCGGAAATCTCAATATAGGGCAACGAAGTGGACCGGGTCCAGCTAGTTTTATATAAAAAAGATTTTCAAAACTTTGCTGACTTTCCGAACTTCAGTTTTAATTTTTTCTTGATTTAGAATTATTCCTCCCAATTAAAAATGGCAATGATTACTGATTTCAATGTTTTAAAGCAATCATTTTCAATTTCTAATTGTTCCACGACATTATTTTTCGTAAATCCTTCGAGTAAATTATTGCTTTTCCAAGATTATACAATTTCTAAAAAATATTTTAAAAAACATTAAAAATTTCTGAAAAATTACCTTTGAATTGCCGATAAACTTAACGCAATTAAGTTATCTGTATATTTTCTGAATACTTAAATGCAAATAAATCTTTGTTTAGGAAATACTATTCCCAAATAAAAACATTTCAGGAATATATAATATTTGCGTGTACTAAATATTATATATTTAGAGTGTACCCTAAACATATATATATTTCAAGCCGAATGTGTTTGTGAAAATATACTACAGAAGCGATATTTTTCAGCGTGTATGAAACGAGGCTCATTGATTCGCACCATCTTCGTTTTCCTCGTATATAGAAATTTTGATTGAGTTTCACCTTTTAAATTTGTTTCAAAGATCTCTGAAGGTTTTTGTATAATCTTGAGAATTTTAAAAAATTTTAAGGTGAATCTGTTAGTGCTCTATCCGAATAAAATTAGCGTTTTTTAAAAATTATGACTCGAAGCATTTCCATATTAGGGTAATGAAATGTACGTGTACTTATACAGGATATTACATACACATACGTCTCTTTTTCCTGGACACTTGGTTAATTTTGCGAGCTGTTTTGCTTGCTTATTCAGCAAACATAACACCGAATGTGAAGTGTTGAGTGTTTCGGTATTTGTTTTTCAGAGTTTTGTCCGCCACACGAGTGGCTGCGGTGTAGCCACACCGCAATTGCGTCGCACACAATTATTACTGACTGATGCTTATGTTGCACGTCAATAGTAACAACAACAGATTTGTCTTTGTTAATAATTTATGTCATCTTATTGCGGACAAGCGAATACCGGACAACACATATACACATAGTCGTAGCTATAACCACACACGAACGCACACATACATCGAGAGACACTCGCACCAGCAAAGGCAATGTGATGGACATACGCGTGGACACAAAGTGATGTGATGTCCTGTGATGTGTCCTTATTCGAGTGCATATAAATTGATGTTTGGATTTGTTTACATTAAGTGTCGACTCTATTTTGATGAACATTGTTGTTGAAACATCAACAACGGCAACGACAACAACAACAACTACACTAACAACTGGAGCAGCGTCAGCAACATCCAAATCGAAACAGTCAATGAATTATGACATAATTCGACATATTGCCGACATGCCAATCAATCGTAATATACAAACACAGACACGCTCGCGCTCTCATACATCCACATGTAGTGAATGCACACACATCAGAATGTATGTACAGATGTGTGTATGCATGTAGGTGGCTACAATACTTGCCCTCCGACAATCCAAGTGAAACGAACGGCGCAACAAATGTTGGCAACAACCATCACAACGAACACTAACACCTATGACTGTGAGTCAGAACTACAAGAGCACATACAATCGTGCATATACGAGTATATATATGGATGTGTGTGTGTGTCAGAAGGTGTGCGTGTGCAAAAGTGTTGAGCACAACATTTCACCTCTGGGGAATGACAAAAAAATAACGACAACAAAACAAAAAATGGTTGGATTTCAACACTCGGCCGTGGCAGTTTGGTTTGATATTAAACCGGGTGTTACTGCTGTGAGGTGAGTGAGTTGGTGTGTCATCCCTTTTTAACATCTCATTTTGCACATTTCGTTTTCATTCTCTCGCCTGACATCTTTATCAGCTCACTCGTATTCAGCCTTCAGCACTCAACCTTTTCATAGATGAGAAAAAAAAACCGTTCCAAGAAGACGCCATCACCATTTCGACGGTGTTATGGATGACTATAGCGATAATGCGGAGCACTGGTGTGGTTGCGATGTGGAGCGCTGATGACAGACACCTCATCTATGCTAAAGTGACAACATTTCATTGTCACTGACACCTTTTGCAAATAGTGATTGCATATTGAATAATAGCAACATCACCACCTCCACCAGCAATAACAACAACAGCAACACTGCTGACAACGATACAGGAGGGATATTTCATTCTCCTGTGATCGGTTTCTTCATTATGCATGAATCTCAGCGAGAGCAGAATACAAATACAGGGTGTGACAATCGATGCAATAAATGTCAATAGACACAAAGTTCTAGGATCGGCAGTATGAGACGGCAGAAAAAAACTCATACATCCGAGTAGACCCAACTACACCAATTCCTGCATGAATGCTTATAAGTCCATCAAACCTATTTGCATCATAAAAGACGACTAGCCGCCCTTAAGCTAGAATTCGGCCAAACGAGGAATTTTTCGAAGCCAATAACGTTCATTGGCAAAAATGGTCAAATCGCAAACGATTTTAAACAGTAATTTAAAAATATTCATTGAAATTCAAAGATTTCATTTAAAAATTAAAAAAACATAAATTTTTCATTTTATGTTTCAAAAAGGTTATGTTTTCCTCGCAATTTTAATTGTGTTCCGCGGATGGGATTCTAATTTTTAAGGGTAATCTCTACGGGTGATCCAAGAAGAGATAGTTTTTCCAATAGCCTTTTTTGAGAGATCACGTGTGAGTCGTGTCATGCTGTCATGTTATTTTAGTTAAGTATTGTTTGGCATTTCATCATGGAAAGATTTAAGCCTGAACAATGTTTACAAATCGTTCAACTTTATTACGAAAATTCACGTTCTGTGAGGAATGTGTTTCGTGCACTTCGCTCAACTTATGGTCAACATAATCGGGTCTTACGATCACGTGTGAGTCGTGTCATGCTGTCATGTTATTTTTATTAAGTATTGTTTGGCATTTTATCATGGAAAGACTTACACCTGAACAACGTTTACAAATCGATCAACTTTATTACGAAAATTCACGTTCTGTTTGGAATGTGTTTCGTGCACTTCGCTCAACTTATGGTCAACATAATCGAGTCATCGAAAATTGGACTCAACGGATGGACCATCTGAGACGTAGCCGCGGCCAACATTTTATAGACATAATGTTCAAAAAATAAATGCCAAAGAATGTTCTTAAAAATGATAATAAACATTCCCCATTCATTTTGTTTACTATGTACTTCAATATAATTTTCATAATGGGATGAACCACAACAAATTCTGTGGAAATTTTAAATAGGTTTGTTTTATGATTTTTTCGTATTATGTATAAAGTGAGTTTACTTTAAGATGTGGACCAGAAACAATATTAATAAAATGTAATTGTGGAATTCTATAGCCAGATATACTATAACAAAAAAATGTTTTTCAAATAAAATCAACTTCGCCTTTTTTACACTGACCTACAGTATTACTCGGGTCAAACCAAATCCTCCGAAAATAAAATTAAATTAATTATTATTGATAATTTTTTTTGATGTTCGACCTTTTTTGAATTTTTTATTTCTTTTTTAACAAATACAGACTTTGATGATGCAGGTTGATTGCATGTTATTTTAAATTTGTTATTGTTCCTCAGAATTGTTATGTTCCTGAAGATGTTTCTCAATGAGGAACGAAATATTGAACAAAATAAATAAATAACCAATAACCCATAACCTCGAGCTCGCTTTTTATTTAAAAAAATTTAATTAATTATGTGATAAAAATTCAGATTTCATGTTTTTATACCCCACACCACACTGTGGTACAGTGTATTATAACTTTGTACATTTGTTTGTAACACCCAAAAGGAGATGACTGATCATTTATTATTATAACGATTGACTTAGAATAACTTTCTTAGTTGATTTAGCTATGTCCGTCTGTGCATGTATTCTTGTAATCAAATTAGAGGTCGCAATTATGATCCGAAACTTTGCACATATTTTTCTTTTGGACCAAGGAATTTGTCCCTATTGAATTTGGTTAAACTGTATAAGCAAAATTTTTTGACTGATCTGTATAAAAATTGGCAGAGAGAAGTCTCTTGCTAAACTTAGAGACAATAAAAAATTTGAGCAAAATCGGTTCAGATTTAAATGTAGCCCCCATATATATATGTTACCCACGATTTTACATGTTAGCGCTGTAGAAACTGAATTTTGTGCTGTGGAATCCGTATTTTATATCTGATCAGTACGAAAATCGGCAGAGAGAGTTTTCTTGTTACATGCATTATTTCAAAAAAAATCGACAGAATATATTTTCTATAATAAAGCCACCTGTAGCATTTATAAAAACCTCAATTACAACACAATATGCTGCGTTCAGTTTTTGTAATTTTTCTGCCGTGGCAACTTTCTCTAGGAAAGATGACAATTTTTTGCAAATATGTCCCAAACGGTTAAATTGAAATTCAAAAATATAAAATAATATATAAATAAAATATAAATAAATAACAAATTATACAAAAATATTTGAAAGACAAAAATAATATCACCACAACTAAAGACGGATTAAGTTAGGCCATACCGAATCGTATATACCCTCCACCATGCGAAAGCATGTGAATGCTTTTGGGTACAAATAAACTAATTACACCAACTGTTAGTCCAGTTCGTTGAAATTTGAGGTTATTATGGCGTTACGAAAGAGCGACCTTTGTAAGGGGGCTACATCAAAACATGGTTTTTGAACGCTTCAACAGCATCTTCTGGCGACGAAAATCGTTGACCACGCATTTTTTTCTTGATGTGCGGGAATAAAAAGATGTCATTGGGTGCTAAGTCAGGGCTGTACGGTTTTGGCCGGTCAAAAAGGCGGTGGTTTGAGCCGATGTGTGGGAGCTCGCATTGTCATGGCCGAAGACTTCAGGCAAACAAATTGTGGTGTACCACTCAGAATTGTCGTCCTACGTTGCTCAAGCGGAACAGTCGCCACATGACCAGTTTTCCCGTAGAAACAGGCGACCATTTGCTTCGAAATGCATCTTCCACGAACAACTTTCGTTGGATTTGGCTCGTCTTCGAAGACCCACACGGTCGATTGCTGTTTTGTTTCGTCACCTGTGGCAATCTTATAAACGTCATTTGAAGCACCTCGATCGTATTTTTCAAAATTTCTTTGCACCAATCAACACGAGCCTTTTTTTAACGATTGTCGAATTGTGCCAGATCCAACGAGAACAAACCTTTTTTACGGCCAGGTGTTCATGCAATATAGAATGTATGCTGGTGGAAGAAATGCCCAAGGATGCCTCTGTCTCTTGGTTTGTCACATGACGATCTTGCTTATCATTTCACGCACGGCATCAATGTTCTCTGGCACAACGGCCGTTTTTGGATGACCTTCACGACCATCGTCTTCACGACCTTTGTGAGGGAGGTACTTGAAGGAGTGGCCCATCTTCGAACTTAGCCTGAGATATAAAAAAATAGTATCAAATACTAAATTTTAAGGCAATCCGTTACTCCTTTCGAGAGTTATCGTGCGCTACAACCAGACAGACAGCCGGACGGCGGATATTGCTAAAAATTTCTTAAAATGCCCTAAAATGGATTTCCATTGAATATACCTATAACTACCGTTGTTCGAGTGAAGGATTCCGTGTATAAATAAACCCTAGCTACCAATTTTCAGCCCGATCAGTTGAAATTTTGTGGTCTCTGTGGATTTAATAAGTCAAATCGGAGAGATGCTATATTTGGCGGCTATATCAAAAAATGAGCCGATATTGCCCATTTTCAATCCAAACATATCTGCAGATATAAGAAGTATATGTACCAAATTTCAGCCACCTAGCTCAAGTATTATACAGGGTGGAACGCGGTATTGCTTATTTGGGAATGAAATAAAAAAGTTATGAACCTTAGAAAAATTTATTTTATATTTTAATTATATTTAACAGTAAGGGATTTTTAAATTACATGGTTTTAAATGGTGCATCTGGAAAATGTCTACCTTCGCTATCCACACACTGCTACATACGTTTTCTGAAGTTTTCATGAACTCTAACAAGCATGTCCAATGCATGATGGCAACTGAAAGGCAGACGAATACAAATCTCCCGTCAGCCACTATAAGCCAAGCACACTCCCCACTCTCTTTGACTAACAGTGCCGCCACAGCCTGCAGTGCAAAAAAGCAAATTCCAGCGCACCACCCCGTAGATAGCAGCGTGATTACAACAGACGGCCGGACGGACAGACGCACATGGCAAAATCGTCTTATATTTTTACGACGTTAAATATTACATATACTTTATGGGGTCTCAGATCAATATTTAGTGGTCTTACAAAAGCAGTGACAAAATGAATATCCTCCCCATCCTATAGTGGAGGGTATAAAAATAGGCCAGTATTGCCCATTTTCAATTTTAAGTTACCTGCAGCTATTAAAAGTATCTATATTGTAGACTGTAGCGTGATAACAATAGACTGACCTTCAGACAGACTAACTAACGTACATGGGTAGATCGTCTTAGAATTTTACGACGATTAAGAATACATATACTTTATGGGGTCTCAGATTAATATTTAGAGGTGTTCAAACGGAGTGACAAATATGTATATATAATTCCCATCCTAGAGCGCCCCAGTAGAGGAGTTGGTAGCGTACTCGCCTATGAGTTTGGGGGTCGTGGGTTCGATTCCCACCAGAGGCTCTGGTCTGTCGCTGCAAACATTTAGCCATATGGTCTTTGTAACCCGGCCTTTCCCTGGACCTTAAAATTAGAATATAAATTTACTTTGTATTGTAATTCATATAAATAAATAAATAATTAACCCCCATCCTATGGTGGAGGGTATAATAATTACATTTAGATCATAGACTATCCACTACTTCTTAGAATTATCATTGTTGTCTGGCCAGAGCGGACTTTGACGGAGTGTTATTTTTATCTAGACCAAAAAGTCCAACAACTGGCCCCGTGAATTCTATAAATAATGGTTTATTAACCAAACGATTTTTTTTTTGAGCTGATTGGCCCAACTTATTAGTGAAAAATTATAGATCAAAGTTAAAATCTGCTAAATTCTCATTGTGGTATGGCTGGACCACAAGCATTTTCATGAAGTGTTTTAATAATTTTTAATGAATTCTATAAATACATTCTATAAATAAAGGTTACTTAACCAAACGATATTGTTTTTGAGCTGATTAGCCCAACTTCTTAGTGAACAATTTTCGATCAAAGTTAAAGCTTGCTAAATACTCATTCACTTATTGTGGCCTGTCTGGAGCACAAGCATTTTCATGAAGTATTTTAATATATTTTAACATCGAGTTTACTTTATCATCTTTTTACGATTCCGATAGAAATGTTTTACACATTTTAAGAGATCCGTTGAAGCAAAGCGGTTCGTTTTAAGTAATTATTTACTAATTTTTCTCTTGTGGGCTGGCTGGACAACATTGAGCATTTGGTGGTACAAGTCATGCTAGGGTTAATTAACAAATTATTTCCTTCGTCTTTATATATTCCCTCCATCATAGGATGGGGGTATATTCGTTTTGTCATTCACACCTCTAAATATTGATCTGAGACCCCATAAAGTATACATATATATTCTTAATCGTCGTAAAATTCTAAGACGAATACCCATGTCCGTCTGTCCGTCCGTCTGTTGTAATCACGCTACAGTCTGCAATAGTTGCGCTAGATGACTAAAATTTGGTATAGATACTTCTTATAGCAGCAAGTAACTTGGGATTGAAATGGGCAATATCGGTCCATTTTTTGATATAGCCCCCAAATATAGCATCCCCCGATTAGATTTGTTATCGCCAGAGAAACCACAAATGTCAACAGATAACTGGGGTTTATTTATACCCGGAATCCTTCACAGGAACAACGGCAGTCATGGGTCCATGTTTTGATGTAGCCCCCATACAAAGGTATCTCTAAATTTCACATCGTAATGCCATAAATACCTCAAATTTCAACGAATTGGGCTGAAATTTGGTATAATGAGTGTATTTGTACCCGAACCCATTAACATGCCATCCATGGTGGCGGGTATATACGATTCGGCATGTTCAAACTTAATACCTCTTTACTTGTTTTCCACTAAATTTCTGTGAATCTGTGCACAATGTTCCTTGTCAGTTTTATAGTTCATTCGCTCATTGTTTTGGTACATTTATTATGTGTAAAATTTCAAATGTGTATCTGCCTTTTTGTAGTTTTGCTCCTGTGTCATAATGACAACTTCTTTCAGATTTGGTTTATGTCCTGTAAGAGTGCAATGTGCAGCAAGCACCGTCTTGTGTTCTATAGGTTTGTCAGTAGCTTTCTGTCCAGACCTGTGTCCGGAAATCCTAGTCTTTAATTTTTACTTAGTAGTGCCAATATATACCTTCTGACATATATCAGTCTTGTCACCCTCACATTTCATCTTATAAACTACGTTAGATTTGGAAATTGTCTTTATTGTAGATGTTTGAATGGAAAAATCTTTCTGAAAAATTTGGAATGTACGTCTTTGCTATAGCTTCTTTTTTGCCCTCTCGCTGTCGCTCCCTTACATGTCATAGTAGTGCATCGATTGTTTTCATCGGAAAGTCATTTATATCTAAAATTTTGCGTATTTTCTCTTCGTTAGTTTTATAAAAGTTGGGTTCGCTGATGTTGAGTACCCTGTTGATGATGATTGGTCGCCGTATTTATTTATATTCATCTGGGATGTTCGAGTAAAAATTGGCCATTCGTCCGGATGCTGTTTTCTTTTGATACCAATCTAACTTCAGCAGGGTACCTTGCCTATGTATAATTGTACCCAGGTATGGTAAATTGCAGTTTTCTGCTTTTTCCATTGTAAATTGTATCTGGTTGTTAAAGGAGTATTTTCTACTTCTACCCTCTTTACAATACATCATAGATCGTCCCCATATTTTGTCAATAATTTTGGTTTAATAGTCAATTTTTTTTATACAAGCACAAATAGTGAATATACAACATCTTTTGACTGGATATGGTGTTGGTAGTACAAACCGTATACAGCTTATGGACAAAGAAAATCCCACTCTATTACCTGCCCAGGTGATGACAATAATTTGTTAACCAAAAAGGCTTACAATAGAAAAGGCGTGCTAATGGAATTGTATCCAAATTATGGTAATAAAAATAGTAGTGTTCCCACAAAGCGGCCAAATAGAAGTGGGGAATTATTTAAGTAATACGCAATTGGTCAGGGTGATATGTGATTTATGATACATACTTTATCGTGCCAATGAAACATAAAGAACTCCAGTCGATACAACTGCTGTGGGGTACATTGGAATTTGCCAGTTTTTCATCGATAAATAAAGGTAAATTTTAACCTTGTGCAAGCCGTCGTAGTATTTTATTATCCCCAAAAAGTGCTGGCGAATATAAATGCCATATTGATACTGATTTAAGTAAAAGCTTCCTTGAAGATAAATTGATGCAAAACGGGCAAGTGTTGAGAAGGATCAAATTTAATATTGGCACGCAAAATATTTATATATTCCAGTCTGCCCACTCACGAAAGGGATTAGAGGAAGTTTAATTCGTTGCTACAATACAAAAATGTATGTCCCAAAATAATAGCACGTTCTATTGTGGCCCAAACTAAATACCAAAGGCGGCAGGCTATACATAGTATAGGATGCTAATCCGTTTTGTGATGCATTGGATATGATACGTATTTCCAGAGAAAAAACGAAAATGACTTTGAACCAACCAAAACGAAAGACAAATGTGGCATTTCTCTCTAATAACAAATGACCATATCCCATTATTTTGGGAATGAAATCTTAAATACTGTAAATGAAATATATTCTAGCTTTCCATTTGTGATACATGGGACAATATACCAAAAGCAAGAGTGCGTGGCTTAAGTAATATCCCCAGAAACACATACTCAAGTTACAAAAAGAAATAGGAAAATTGTATATATTAAATCACTGATGCCTTGAATATTTATAACTAAATGATAAAGTGGCCAATTACATACGAATGGTCGTTGCACGACCACCGAATCCAAGAATAACAATATTTGATGTGCTGGAGAAGTGCTTAATGAGATCATTATTGATAGACTAGGGAATGGCCGATTTGACATGGCCCACACAACAGATTGAATGGCGGATGATGATTGAATGAGTGTACGAGAATGTGCAGCAGAGCGTATGACGAATATTTCATTCATTTGTACAAAGGGGCGTATGATAAAGATTCCATTAAAATGTTAGAAGATAATAAGTGCGAGGGGTGCAATATTTTCAAATATCCTCTTGCCATAGGTTATGATTACACCTCGAGGTTTTGGTCTAAGACCTAAAGGAACGAATGCAAAATTAAGAGACAAACATTATATATGGTTCGATATCTAAACGATGATACAGATTTCGAAATTATCAAATGGACAATTAAGAAAATGTTATGCGAGTGAACCCACTTAGGTAAACCCTCAATTTGTGAGTAGTGTAATATGGAATATGGGGATTGTAATATGGAAATTGTGTGGATGGTACCAAAAGAGGCTTGAGAAATAATCCTATTTTGTGCTGAACAGTAGACTCTGACACTGCACCGAATTCATATGGTGTGAGAGGTACCCAAAGGAATGTGACAATAACGTCCCTATGGGTAATTCCACCAAAAGGTCTACCGTGATCAAAAAAATTAAAGCTATTAAAATCACATTGATGTCATTTATTATTATACAAAAATATTCAAATTTTAATAATATGAAAACATTTCACATGTATTTACTCAACATTTTAAGAAAAAAGCAGTTGCGTAGTGGCAAATTTAGTTTTGGTTCATTTGCGCATTTTTATATCACATTTCTTTAAAACTAACCTCGTAAATAGAGGCTTATGTAAAGAGTGGTTTATTATAAATAATCTGTCCAAGAGCAAACCTAATCTTAAATAAAAGTGTCGAAGCAAAAGGAATGAGAAATATCGGCAATTTTTGGCTTATCTCTACTACAAATTCTCATGTCACTTTCGACTCCGAAATAAGCATTAGTTATCGGTAGACCAAAAATATCCAAATCAAGTGCATCAACCTATTGGTACAAATAGATTTTTTATGAAATACCAGCATTAAAAAAATCAATTTAAAAAATTATATAGAATGTTTGAAGTTTGTCACGTTCGACACCGTAAGTGTAAAGTCTAATCATTTTGTGAAGGTGCAAAAAATAAACTTCACGACATACTTGAGCTAGATGACTGACATATGGTATAGATACTTCTTATAGCAACAGGTAACTTGGGATTGAAAATGGACACCATCGGTCTATTTTTTGATATAGCCCCCATATATAGCAACTCCCCGATTGTACTTCTTAACGTCATAGAGACCACAAATGACAACTGATCGGGCTGAAAATTGTTAACTGGTGTTTATTTATACCCGGAATCCTTAATCCTTAATAGGTCCATATTTTTATATTGCCCTTATACTAAGGTCCCTCTAGATTTGTCTTCGTAACGCCATAAAAACCTCAAATTTCAACGAAATGGTCTGAAATTTGGTATAATAATTTTATTTGTACCCGAAACCATCCATAGCGATCCATGTTGGAGAGAATATATACCGAACTTAATCCGCCTTTACTTGTTTTATTTAAAAATATTCACGTTCGACATGTCACGTTCGAGCCAACATAAAAGTTAAATAAAAAAAACTACTCAAGATATTTCGATCAAACAAAGAGTATTCCAAAACTCTATTATTTTTTAACATTCTAAAATTTTCATCTTTAACATATTCTGAATCACATGTTTTAAAAGATGTTCCCGAAAACTACTACTACTATTTTTGTCGCGTTCGAACCGCTCCTTTTTTGTCCTTACTTTCTAATCAATACTTCGCCTGAAAAAGACTAAAATAACAGGGATAGCACTATTAACGACCTACAAGATCATGCAAAAGATGAATCTAAAATATGTTTTATTCGGACCTTTTTATCACTTTGAATGTGTACGACGGTCACGTTCGACACCATGGAATTGCCCATATTTCAGTGGGCTATTAGTCCTATAAAACCATCACTCTGCACAAAATTCCAAGTGAGCACTGGAACATATGAAAGTTATAAGTCAATAACGAGTTTCCCAAAAACATTCCACTTAAAACAGAGTAGTCAAAAATGCATGTAATTAGATCTAATTGAAGTTCTGGCCACTTCCCATTTTAAATTATTTAAATCGTGTGAATTCTTATCAATTCATTTTATTTAATACAACAGAATATTAATAAGTGTTTATATTAACTTATTTATCCCCGAATGTTTATTAATGCCTTATGATGTTAGTTATTGATATTCCGTTTACGAGTATTTATTTCAATTGTTTTTTATATCCGATCAGTATAAAATTCAATAGAAAGCGTTTTTTTTAAACAAATTTCATATAGCCCCCATATATATGTTAACCCCGATTTGATATGTAAGCGCTGTAGAAACTGTATTTTACTCCCGATCGTTAAGAAATTCGGCAAAAGAAGGTTTCTTATTTCAGAAATGAATGCTGCCTAATTTGGGGAACATCGGTTCAAATTTAGATATAGCCCCTATAGATATATTACCACCGATTTGCCATGTAAGCGCTGTAGAAATAGGATTTTATATCCGATGGTACAAAATTCGGCAGAAAGAGGTATTATTACGTAAATAAACACTTCCGAATTTGGGGAAAATTGATTCAGATATAGATATTGTCCCCATATACATATATGTTTGGTATCAAAACTTTATAGAAGTTGTACTTTACTTCCGATCATTACAAAATTTGACAGAAAGATGTTTCTTAATTTTGGAACTAATACTGCTTAATTTGGGGATAATCGGTTCAGATGTAGATTTAGCCACATATAACTGTTAAGTATTTTTAAGTATTTTACGTCCGATCTATATCTATAATTTTCCAGAAATTGCGTTTTTGATTGAAATTGATGAAAATCTGTTCAGATTATGTATAGTCCCATCTATACGTTCCTTTCGATTCTTGATCTATGAAAGAATATTGCTCATTTTACGGCTATAGTTTCAAATCTAGTTAATTATGATCAACATCTTCAACCCCTCCTTGGAATAAGCCTTGATGAGGAGGTGGATTTAAGCACTTTGTTAAGCGAAACGAAACCAATTATTCCAAATTATTATCGCAATGCCCCTTTTCGCCTTGTTAAGGAGGTGTAGGGTATTATATAGTCGGCACCGCTCAAATTCTTTTCTTATTGCATTTTTGTTTATTTATAATAAAATATGTAGATTAAGACCACCTAGTACATGGAGGAATATCTAAATCAAAATCGATTTTGACCAATTTAAATAGCGATTAAACAGCGATATAAATGTCGTTCTTGAGACAAAACATAAGGTCCTGCTAAGTAGCATAAATAGCATAGTGTGGTTGTCGATCGGTGTAATAAGCAATGGGCCTATCGCTACTCCTTATGGGTGTTATTAGCAAATGCACACCTTGTGGGTGTTATTAAAAGTGTAATATTTGAAAAATGTAACTATGAAAGTAATGCTATAATAATAAAGAAATGTGAAATGTGTAATTATAAACACTAAAGACATGTCTAGCATTTGAATCACTTATCTTTACATAAGTACTTTTGTTTTACGAACAAAATTGTAAGCACCGCAAAAATCGTTAAATCGTCGCTACCCCTAAATATTAACCAATTTGGCGTAGGCAGTACTTATCAATATGGTTACAGGGGCAGCCTTGTGGAGCTTACGAATTTCGAACTTTGTCATTTTGGACCCCCCCCCCCTAATGTACAAACATAATCAAATTTTCATCGAAATACAAAAACAGTCATTTCTAAACCTTTTAACATCCATTATACCTTTATTAAGCTCCGCAAATGTAGTGTGGCTCTAATGTAAATACATACACTACAATCGTCCTTGAATTTGCCCATTACCGTTGAATCCTATTCATCTTTGCACCAATCTTTTGCGCAAAGACAAAGTGCAAAGAGTATTTAATATTTAAAATCGCTTTAATGAGGCATGTGGGGATCATTTCCACCACGAATTACCCGTAAAAGTCATTTCAAATATTAATACTGTCAAGACAGAAGAAGCTGAAATACTATTTGCGTTGAGAAATAATAATTAAAAACCTTGTAGCATTTTCATGGCCTAGAAGTCGTGACGGCTCTGAATTTCTTTGGAAATCTCACCCTGTACGATGACTGACTCCACGAGAGGGAAGGACGCAAAGCAAAGTGTACCTAATAGTTCATCGTCGTCTCATACATAAATTTACGAGTGTGGCTGCATAAGTGTGAGTGTTTGAGTGAGTGTGATTTCACATACAATTATATTCATATTCATATGAACGCATACACGTGTGCGGATACGAATTGGAGTGGGTATGAGCATGGGACTGTGTGTTGTTATTTTTTTTTTGCCATTATACCTTTATTGGTAATACCGGAGCTGTCGATTCAATTCTGTGCTATAATGTCACTGCTGTAATGCAAATATATTGCTGGCGGAAAAGCAAAATTTTAATGAAACTGTCAACGCTACGAGTCTGTCTGTTACTTCGTTTGTCCGTCCGCACGGCCTCACCTCACCCCTCCCACAGAGATCTGCTCCTACCAACACTCACATGACAGCCCCACCAGATTCAACACTCTTTGGTTTGCAACAGCTGTAGTGAGTGCGGTGAGTGCCGATGTGGTGTCTGTCTCTTTTATCTCGTGTTTTATTTATCCGATTTTGCTGCAGCAGCAGCAGCAAATACGGGGAACGGTAGCAGCAACAGCAGCCGTCAACCCTGAACCGGAGCAAAAAGAAGTACAAACGATCTCTGCGTTTCTCAGCCCTCCCTCCTCCATCGTATAATGTAATATAAACATTGGTGCTGCATTTTCGTTCGTTTTTGAATTGCTTCGATGTAATAAAACTTGACAAATTATTTTGCGGTGTAAAATGTGTATTTTTAAGTGTGTGCGTGTGTGTGTGAATACTCACATATACATATATGTAAGTCACACAAATGAAACGAATGAATGTATTTAAAGAGAAATTATTTACGTAATATAAACAACATATGTATGTGTACATACATATAGACACGCACTCACTCTGGAGCACATATAAAATATGGCTATCCTGTGAATCTGCCTGTAGTGATGTTTGTGTATACGAATGTATATTTATTTATGCCTGATGAAGAATTAAAATTCTTTCGAATGTCAAAAAAGAAGAATTGCAATTTATAAGCAACACTACCTATAAAATTTTTATGTGCATTTTCTTTCTTTGGGGGTACGAATAAATTAAAGGCCTTAGCTGGTATAACAGAGGAACTACTCAATCAAATAGTGATAAAGACTTCGAGCCCTACATATATTCTAGTAACACAATATCAAGAACAAAATTAATGTGTTATTTTACAGATTTTTTAACAATCTTTATTTTTTAAAGTACATTAAGAAAAAAGCTTACTGAAAATCTAAGAATTTGTCTTTATTTTTATGATTTCAGCAAGAATATACAGAAAATATGATTTCTTCATAAAAGTTACCACGATACGAGTATTCAAAATATAGGGCTTCGTCTTTTCAAAGATTTTATTTATTATTATACACTACACCAAACTGTGGTCCAGGGTATTATGAGTTTGTGCATATGTCCGATCGATTTGGAATCACTTCCTGAGTCGATTTAACCATGTCCGTCTGTCCGTCCGTGTGTCTATAGATGTATCATTGTAATAAATGTGCAGGTCGTATTTATGGTCTGATTGTGACGAAATCTTGTTTGACCCAAAGAAGTCTTTTGATACACTTAGAGATAATAATACATTTGAGGAAAATAGGTTCAGATTTAGATATAGTACCTATATATATATATATATGTTACTCCCGATTTGACATGTAAGCGCTGTAGAAACTGTGTTTTTCATCCGATCAGTACGATATTCGGCAGAAACAGTTTTCTTATTACATGAATGAACACTTCCAAAACCGGGGAAAATAGGTTCAGATTTAGATATAGCCCCCATATACATGTTTCACCCGATTTGACATGTAAGCGCTTTAGAAGTGGTACTTTACTTGCGATGATTGCAATATTTGGCAGAAAGAAGTTTATTAATTTAGGAACTAATACTGCTTAAATATGGATAATCGGTTTAGATTTAGATATAGCCACATACATACATATATACAATGTTCCTGCCTATTTAGCATGTAAGCTCTATTTTATTATTTGGCAGAAATGAGGTTTTTGATCAAAAGTTGATGGAAATCTGTTCAGATTATGTATAGTCCCATATATTTGTTCCTTCCGATTCCTGATCTATGAAAGAATACTGAGCATTTTAAGATTATCGTTTCAGATATAATTTATTATGATCAACATCTTCGACTCCTCCTTGGAATAAGCCTTGATGAGGGGGTGAAGCTAAGTACATTTTTAAATGAAACGAAACCTATAATTCAAAATTATTATCGCAATGCCCATTTTTGCATTTTTAGGGAGTTGTAGGGTCGGCCCCGCCCGATTTTCTGTTGTTCTTCACTGTTTTTTTGTACTGGGAAATAAAAAAATCCGTATTGTATAATATTATATATATCAGAAATAATTTTAATATTTTTTTTAATTTAATACAATATATGAACTGTTTATTTTGAAAGTGGCATAAACGCCATTCTGTTTTTGAACTAAGATTAGTATCGTTAGAAGGCTATGAAAATAATAGATATTTATTATTTAAATTCAGTTCTTCTCAAGACTTCAATGTTTCTATATTCACTGAAAATTTTCGCATTCTAGTTTTATTATCCACCTTTTCTAATGGTGAATCTAGTAAAGCAGAATGGCGTTTACGCCACTTTCAAAATAAACAGTTCATATCGTCCCCTCAATAAAAGAATAGTGTATAATTTTTTGTAGTTTCGAGAAAATCACATTTTAAGTTTTTGTGAAATTAGACTTGTGCAAGATAAATACGATAAATACTCGTATATATATTAGAAGATAATCGATGTTTTCAATTTCTTGTCATTTTAATATGTGGTGAAATAATCAGGCAACAGCCAGATGATATTCTATTAGTCCAAAAGTGCGTTATTTGTATATGAATTGGATCAAATAACCATACTAAATATATACACTATTTTTTCAATTACGTAGATTCTTATAATGCAATAAAAAAAATAATGGTGTATGTATATTAGGCCGGGTCGATTTGTGGGGAGGCAAAAAAAGTCGCCATCGCTCAGTGAAAATCGTATTCTAGGGTTCAAAATAAGAAACTTTGCCGAAGGAACCATACCTCTAAATCGAATTCTGATGTCCCGGAATTTGGGTCAAACTTTTGGGTAGGGGCAAATTTTGAAAAATCCCACTCTGACCCATTTAGAGCGCTCCAATCGAGTCCAAATGTATGACCGACCCCTACTAACTTTGGAGGCCCGACCCACCCATGCCAGCGGCACACCCCCTGGAACCCCCTGGGGGTTCCATACATTTGGACTCGATTGCAGCACTCTAAATGGGTCAAAGTGGGATTTTTTCCGGGACATCAGAATTCGTTTTAGAGGTATGGTTCCTTCGGCAAAGTTTCTTATTTTGAACCCTAGAATACGATTTTTACTGAGCACTTCACTGAGTGGGGGTCGGTCATACATTTGGACTCGATTGGAGCACTCTAAATGGGTCAAAGTGGGATTTTTTCCGGGACATTAGAATTCGTTTTAGAGGTATGGTTCCTTCGGCAAAGTTTCTTATTTAGATCCCTAGAATTCGATTTTCACTGAGGAATGGGCGATTTTTAAATCGACCCGCCCTAATGTATATGCATATACGCCATTGTTTTATTGAGGGGACGATATTTTGGTATCGATGTGTAAACCTATTGTGGAGTCATTATCATATTGGTTGTTCCAATCACCATGAAAACTTTTCATCGTATCCGAAATTAATGATTTTGGACATTGTATTTGGCTGGAATTAACACATAATATATAAATATAAATATTACATACTTATTACTATTGTATATCATAAAATTGTATTCTTATTTATTCTTGCAATTTGTAAATTCCATTCAACACGGTGACATAAAGTATGTCAATAAAGTGTTTTTACATCGCAAAGAATTGACGTTCTGATACACCTTTCTGGCAAAACTAATTTTTTTACTATTTAAAAAATTTTTTCGATATTTGCAAAAAAATTTAACTATTTTCAATCAATAAGTTAGTCAAAAATAACGATAATAATTATAAAATTAAAACTACCAATTTTTGTATTTGTTTTTATTACTTTTTTGCAATAGACAAAAAGTAACAGAAACATATGGTCTTAAACCAAATAAAAATAAAATTTATTTCTTTACAACATTTGGTGTCAAGAAGGTATTTTTACACTTCTTTGACGGGCCCATACTCCGATCTGTAGTACATTTATGGAGAATTTTTGATACTATTCTGCTGTTTAGCTTGTCAACTCTTTTTTGATCTAAAATTAATAACACTATGCAACAAATGAACTCTTTTTGAAAAATACACGGACGTGACAGTATAGGTTCGATTATACTATCAAAGGGTAGTATAACCATATACTTTGTTTGGCGAAATTGGTGACCAAATTTTTTTATGGGCTCCTAAAGTTTCTGAAAATCAGTGGGCCACTCGAAAAAGGTGTCATCAGCTTTTGTCCAACAACTAATTCAGACTTGGTGATACCGCTTAACTATGTTTGGCAATAATGTAGCTAAGAATATGCTGAACAAAGTTGTTTAACATTTTTTACGAAAAAAAAAATTTCCGGTACTTTTTTTTGAAAAAGCGAAGGGCAAATTTTTTTTTTTTTTCACTTTTTTCAGCATAACTTCCGGGGACTCGTAATTTTTCACTAACAATGCGTGTCAAAATTGTAGCCAACGTAAATCTGAAAATTTTTTGTAAGCATATCAATACAATCTGAACGTGTCTAGGCACCCTAAACTGCTCAAATAATCACATTGTACCCCAAAAATTGAAGTATTTCACTGTTATGTAACAAAAATATATTTTTTTGGTATAGGGCATGTACAGCATCTTTATTGAAAATATTAAGGCCAATATTTTTGTGGAACATTTTAACCCTCTAGCTCCCCCAAATAACTGTAATTTTTGGCCCCATTTTAAGAAATCGTAAAAAACACCCCTTAAAATGGGGAGAGAGGGGATGAAATGTTCTACAAAAATGTTCGCCATAAAATTTTACTATATGTGTCAGAACACACCAAAGCTCAAAACATAACACAAACAGCTAAAAAAGGTCTAATTCCTGTTCGTGAAGCAATGTTACACAGTGTAATGAATATGTTTCTAAAAATGAATTAAACAGAATGATTTATAAAGGGAATACTAATCAATCAATAATATTGAAAAATAATAAAAAAGATGAAATTTTTCAAATGTAATACCAAATTTCAGATTTTGGTATAATTAGTCACTATTCTATGATACAAATCCTCCTAAAAGAACCATTCCAAAGTTTGTTAAAAAAGTTTTATTATAATATCAAATTTCCCATATTATTAGTAAAAAAATACTATATTGTCAGAAAGTATTAATTTCTGTGTTCTGTTTTTTATTCAGTTCCTTTTTGAGTGCTCGCATAAAATGCACTTTACTCACAGATGCTGCGGGTCAAAAGTGTAACACATCGAGTGTGACCTAAGAGACGGTCACACTCGGTTTTGGGCCATTTGAAGTCATTTGAGCAATGTCCGTCTGTCTGTCTTTTTGGTGCGCACGATAACATTCGACAGGATTAACCAATTGACTTCAAATTTGGTATGAGTCAAAAATTTTTTTTTTATCCCAGGCTAAGGTCAAAGATGGACAATGTTGGTCCACTACTTCGAGTACCTTCTTATCTCATAACTTCTATACAACTACTCAGAATCTTTCACAATTCCACACATAGCATTAGTTGCTTGGTCGCTATCATCTTGAGAAAAATGGGCGAAGTTGCCATGCCCATTTTGGTACCACCCATACAACTGGACCATTTTGCACAAAAATTTAACGGCTTATAACCTTGATTCCAGTCAATACAAATTCTTAAATTTTAATGCCTGTACAGTATATATAGCCCCATAAAAATGGATCATTTTGAACAAAAAATTAAAGGCTTATATATTCGACTCCTGCATATACAAACACTTGCCATTTTGTACAGTGTAATATTTTTATAGTGTCCATAGCATAGCATAGGCGTTATTGCCACGCCCATTTTGGTACCTCCCGAACAAAATTGTCAAAATAAAATGAAAAATATGAAAAATTACTTTTTTGGAATTTCCCTTAATTTTAAAAGTCATATACCCATAGATTTCAAATAGGCATTGTTATCATCGTTAGGATGCTAGCTTCAAAAAGAAACAAGACAAATTTTTGCGAATTTTTCGATATTTTTTATGATTTTTTCGTCACAGCGAAAAACAATGTTTTTGAAAAAAAATCGATTTTTTCTAATTGTCTTAACGACAGTTACTGAACTTCAGTTTCTACATGAAAGTAATGTTTTCAGCATTTTTATACCTAATAATTTGCTTTAATTTAATTGATATATCGGCCTTGTCGAACATACACTTCAAGAAATATTGTTTAAATACTAAGGGAAACTTGCATGAAAATTGGAATTGAAAATTTACCATAAAAAATTGGTGTTGTTTTCATAAAATAGTACGATTCAATCTATACAAAAAAATGTTTTTAGGTCTCGGACACAAAAAAAATTGTTATCGTTCACCAAGCAGTGACGACCCTTAATACATTTCACACATCTCGTATTCTTCTTTTTAAAGAAGGTTTGTTTTTCTTTTTTACAGAAAACAAAAAAAAAACAGCGATCTCGAACTCAAAACTATGAAAAACAAAACTATGAAAAGTCAAAACAGATCCAATAACAAAAACAAAAAAAAAATTGTTGCATAGTGTAATTAAATCCTTTCTGGTTTTAAAACTATTACGTCTACATCATTGCTTTAATGTAGACAATCCATAAAAGTGAACAAAAATAATAATTTTTTAATTTATTTAAATGTGTGCATTTAAGGAAGGGCGTGCACAAAACTTATGATTAGTGTGTCATTATGCCAATTGCAAAAAAATATAATTCAAAGAAATTGTGATTGAAACTTAATTTGAAAATGTATGGCACAATAATTTCATTACTGGGTAAAAATAAAACAAGTGTGTCAACATTTTTTGGAAGGTCAAGATTTTTTTGAAATTTTTTATTAATCTGGTTGAGAATTTGAAAAAAATAAAACAATTTCAATCGTTTTGCAAAATTTTGATTTTTTCGCGAGACCTATTAAATTTTTCCGAGTGTGTTTAGAAAACTGCAATTTTCTCCGGAAATATTGATCGGATTCGACTGAAATTTTTGCAGATCGGTCCGAAACATTTCCTAAAATCTAAATATATCATAAACTTTAATTACCAAACTGATCATATGAAAAATATTGCAAAATATTTTTTGCATATGCGAATAATTTCACTTTCTGGAGCAGTGATTTGAAATATTTTATATTTAGAATGCGTCCTATATTGACGTCAACCAGAATCAGAAAAAACATTTTGGTAGAACGCGCTTTGTAAAAATTTACAGCTAATATACGGACACCACCTTTTCGAAAATATTTTTGATTCATTATTACAGGACCTCAAGAACCTTACCAATTTTGTCCAAATTTACACAATAGCTGAATCCATTAGTTCTGAGTCCAAAAACGCATTAATTTTTTTCCGCGGATCAAGTTCTCAATATCGCGAGCTTCCAAACTGTGGATATATAATTTGCAATATCTCCGTCAATTCCTAATCGATCTGTACAAAATCAGCGACAAAAGAGACATGAGAAAAGCCACTTTCATATCTGGTTCCCTAATAGATGTTTTTGTAACCCATTAAGAGCCATTTTTTTTACTTTTTGTGTTAAAAGCAATGATTTTGGAAAATGCGTTATGGACTGGACTGTTCGTGCGGTGGAAGGATAAATTGGCGATTCTATTAATACAAACAACACTTTAAGCTTTATTTCAATGTATTATATGACCAATGTTTCCCATAAGAACATAAAATATTACTATTTTATTGGAACCCATACAAAATTTTATTATTTGGTAATGAAATAATACAGAATGGACTTTAGAATTTTTAACATAATTTTAGTTTCAATGTATGACAAAAGTTTTAGAGGCAATATGCTTAATTTTATTGTGGTTTTTAAAGGTTTATATCTTGAAATAAAGCTTAAGGTGTTGTATGTATTAAAGAATCGCCAATTTATACTTCCACCGCACGAAGAGTCCAGTCCATAACGCATTTTCCAAAATCATTTAGCATTTAACACAAAAAGTAAAAAAATTGGCTCTTAATGGGTTACGAAAACATATATTAGGGAATTGGCTTTTCTCACTTCTCTTTTGTCGTTGATTTTGTACAGATTTATTAGGAATTGACGGAGATATTGCAAATTATTATCCACAGTTTGAAAGGTCGCGATATTGAGAACTTGATCCGCCGAAAAAAAATTAATGCGTTTTTGGACTCAGAACTAATGGATTCAGCTATTGTGTAAATTTGGACAAAATTGGTAAGGTCCTTGAGGTCCTGTAATAATGAACCAAAAATATTTTCAAAAAAGGTAGTGTCCGTAAATTAGCTGTAAATTTTTACAAAGCGCGATCTACCAAAATGTATTTTCTGATTCTGGTGGACGTCAATATAGGACGCATTCTACATATAAAATATTTCAAATCACTGCTCCAGAAAGTGAAATTATTCGCATATGCAAAAAATATTTTGCAATATTTTTCATATGGTCAGTTGGTAATTAAAGTTTATGATATATTTAGATTTTAGGAAATGTTTCGGACCGATCTGCAAAAATTTCAGTCGAATCCGATCAATATTTCCGGAGAAAATTGCAGTTTTCTAAACACACTCGGAAAAATTTAATAGGTCATATCTCGCGAAAAAATCAAAATTTTGCTAAACGGTTCAAATTGTTTTATTTTTTTCAAATTCTCAACCAGATTAATAAAAAATTTCAAAAAAATCTTGACATTCCAAAAAAAGTTGACACACTTGTTTTATTTTTACCCTACTGTTCTTTTTTTAGTGTACGAGTATCTGTATCTTTTTTTAGTGTATAGAGAAAAATACTTTAAACAAATGTTCGTCTGTTTATTCCGATCCGGCAAACAAGAATTGAAGTTGTTTAACAATTGTTTCTTTGCATTTAGAACCAAGTATTCAAACAGTCCATTATGAAAAGCCAAAAAAATGTCATTACATATACAAATTTTCTATAAACAATATTAAAGAAAACAGATACATTAAAAAAATCTCAATGAATTATAACTACGGATATTTAATCGAAAAAGGAGAACAAAACATAAGTACCAAATCGACAAGCCACTCAGCAGAAGCAGCAGCAATGTCAATGGGAACAAGGACAAATAAAGGTGTATTTGAGTTGGAATAATATTCGAGTTTCAAATTATTTGTGAATTTGAGGACTCCTATAACCGCTGCCGCAGAAAATGTTATCAAAATAATACACCTAATAGTCAGACTGTCCAATTGATTACATTTCTTAAGTGTCGTTTTTTACTTCTCTTAGATTTAGATTTTTTAGACGCCCACACATTTAGTTCCACATCCAATAGGAAGGACATACAAATCATTGGATATGGAAACATTACTGAACAGTATTTCAATCTTTCGTGCCTTTCATTCTTCTTATTTGAACTGCATTCGTTTTCTGAGGTTTATGCTAAGAAATCCAATTTCTCGTAGCGAAACCACTAATTTCTTCGTACAAAGTTTTGAAATAGCTTCCTTTTTCGTAGGATCTTTGCCACAGGGATTGCTCCGGCATTTGAAGACATTTTCGGTGGTTGCCTCTGGCACCCACTCGCATTTCAGGCGGAGGAAATCCCAAAATTCATCTTAAGCAAATGACAATTAAGGAAATGCGAAACTATTTGCAATTATGGTTTCTAAATTGCAGCATCATTACATCCTCAGTTGAAGTTTGTACACAGATAACAAACAGTAACAGTACACAAACACAGACAAACCTCCTGCACACTCACACACATAAATAAATGCGTAATGTTTGAGTGTACAACCAGACAGAAAAGCATACATTTGTATGTACGAAAGATGTCCGCATTTAACCATCTAGACTGTAGTGTAACCAATTAGTTTTACTTATTTATGGATCGTATACACACATGCACAAACAAACACATACGTAAGCACTCAAACGTAAACGAAGAAACTCAACTTCTATTTGGGCGCTCATACACTTCAGAGTTTGCGCTTACGAGGGTCCATCACATCAGTGTGTTTGTGGAGATCGTCCTCTTGACGTCTTTTGTAGAAACAAAATGCTTACTATGGTTTTACTGAACACGTGAAAATCGTAAAATGTCTTATCATAATGTGTGTTCTGTTCGCGCTACGTTCCGCGCACTTTGTATCGAAAAATTATTTTCACCGATGAAGCCTATTTCTTGACAAATTTTGGGATGATATGGCCACCGAGATCGTGCGATTGACCCCGTTAGACTTTTTCCTTTCGGTTGCAGGTTTGTGCGAAGTCGCGGCGGACATTTGTTCGATATTATACATTGATTTACATATGGGCAATTCCACGGTGTCGAACATGACCGTTGTACGCATTCAAAGTGATATAAAGGTCAAAATAAAACATATTTCAGATTCGTCTTTTACATTATCTTATAGGTCATTAATAGTACTATCACTGGTATTTTAGCCTTTTTCAGGCGAATTATTTATTAAAAAATAAGGACGAAAAAAGGAGCGGTTCGAACGTGACAAAAATAGAAGTTGTTTTCGTGAACATCGTTAAAAACATGGTATTCAGCGAAATCACAAAGAAAACGTCACAGATGAAAATTTTAAAATGTTTAAAAATAATAAAGTTTTTGAATCATCTTTGTTTGATAGAAATATCTTTGGTAGTTTTTTTAATTTAATTTTTAAGTCGGTTCGAACGTGACATGTCGAACATGCAATTTTTTCCATGACTCTTTTACATAAAACAAGTAAAGACGGATTAAGTTCGGTCATGTTGAATCTTACATACCCTCCATCATGGATCGCATATGAATGGTTTCGGGTACAAATAAACTCATTATACTAAATTTCAGTCCAATTCGTTGAAATCTGAGGATTTTATGGCGTTACGAAGACAAATATAGCGGGACCTTTGTATAAGGGCTATATAAAAACATGGACTTATGACTACCACAACGGTAGTGTGAAGGATTCCAGGTATAAACAAATACCAGTGACCAATTTTCAGCCCGATCAGTTGACATTTGTGGTCTCTATGGGGTTAAGAAGTCAAATCGGGGTACTATATATATAAAAAAGGGCCTATACGATAGACTAAGGTATACCCCCACATTGTGAGTAATCCATATATACATATATAAAATTGTTGCGTGACTGGCTGACTGACTGATCATCGCCCAGATCAAACGGCTGAAGCTAGAATCATGAAATTTGGTGGGAGGGTAGCCCTTGGGATGTAGACGAGCAATAAGACGGAATTTTTCGAAATTCGTACTATTACCCGCACAATGGGACAAAAAGGGATAAAGATGGTACCATCTCCAAAACTAAACGGAATGAGCTAGATTCATGAAATTTTGTGTGAGGGTCAAACCAGAAATTGACTGAATTTTTTAAAAATCCGAACATTTACGCGCACAAAAGGGATAAATGTGGTACAACAGCCAAATCAAAATGACAAGAGCTAGAATCGTAAAATTTTGTTTGAGAGTAGCCCTTATGAGGTAGACTCCGAAATGTAAAGGATTTTTCGAAATTCGAACGAGGGATGTCTTTAGGACAACGGATCGGGATAGTCTTTTTTTTTGTATTCGTAGTTTTTGTGGCACAGCGGGGCAAAAAGTGTAAAATATGGTACAGTGGCTTAAAAATGTCAAACATGGAACAATGGTCCCATGGTAACTTTTGGAACATAAACTAAAGATCGGAAGTGATTTTTAGTAATTCTAACTTTAAGAGGCACTGTGGGATAAGACGGGTTAATTGTAGAGCGTAGGAAAACATGGAACAATCATGAGATATGATTTGGAACTTAAGCATGAGATATGAAGAGTTTATTTGGTTTTAGGAGCACAGTGGTCAAAAACGGTTAAATAATGCACAGTGGTGAAAATATGGTACAGTCGGGGAAAAGGGTTAAGGATACACATTTTAAATACGGTAAAGTGAGACAAAAATTTGTTAAATATGGTACAGTGGGGCAAAGAAGGTTAAATATGGTACCGTGGGGCAAAAACTGTTAGATATGGTACAGTGAGACAAAGGGTTTAATATGACACAGTGGGACAAAATGGGTTAAATATGGTACAGTGGGGCAAAAAGTTTTAACTGTGGAACAGTGGGACAAAAATGTGTTAACTATGGTACAGTGGGACACAAATTGTTAAATATGGTTCAGTATGGTTCAGTATGACAAAAATGGTTTGAGTGGCCAAAAAATAGTAAAATATGGTACCGTAGAACAAAATGGGTTATCTATGGAACAGTGGGGCAAAAATGTGTTAACTATGGTACAGTGGGGAAAAAATGGTTAAATATAGTGGACGAAATATAGTAGTACAAAAAGTTGTTAAACATGATTCAGTGGACCCAAAAGGGTTAAATATGGTACAGTGGGTCAAAAAGCGTACATTTAGTGCAGTGGGCAAAAATATGGACGCAGGGAGAGAGGGTAACTTAGAAGAAATAGTTTTTTCCAAATAGGTTCTTCTACTTAAACCATTGAGAAAAACAAGTTAAATAAATGGCACATACAGGAACAAAAATGTTGAAATACGGCCTAAGGTTGCGGATCTTGAAATATCATTTATGATTTTTAAATATTGTACAATCGTGCAAAATTTGTTAATTATGACACACAAAGGGTTAAATTTGGCACAATGGAGCGATTCACTTTAGCTTTTTAAATTCGTACCTTTATAGACACAGTGGGACAAACATGCTTTTATATTGTACCAGGGTTTGAATGTAGCTACTGGGGGAAAGTTGCTAACGTATGATCCAAACATAGTTTTTCAACGTTCAGTGAAAAGGGATAAATATTGTACCGTGATGTCAGGGCAACTCTTAGAACACAAACTAGAAATGTAACGAGGGTCCGTATTTTATAGTATAAAGGTAATTAAATCTTCTTCATTTTGCACAATATATAATAATCATGTCATTTTGAAAGAAAGAGGTGTAACTATTTTGCAGTACCTTAAACAGAAAATAAATAAAAGATGGGGGCTGCGAAGCGCACCGGGTTAAACCTAGTGCAATATATAACATTAAACTAATTAATCTGTCAATATTTGTGGGAGGTACCAGAAGGGGTTTAATAAATACACATATTTTTCGGTAAACAGTAGATTCTTTAAATACATTGCACTGCGCCAAACTATAAACGTTTACGTGCAATGGTATATTAACGGTACGAGCTAATAAATTTTGGTATGATTTGGTCATTTTGTGTGGGAGGTACAAAATGGGGCGTGGTGATAGCGCCCACTTTTCACAGGACTGTAGGCACTATAAAAGCATTACACTGTACAAAATTTCAAGTATTTGTATGCACTGGTATTAAAGTTATAAGCCGTTAACTTTTGGTGTAAAACGGTCCATTTGTTTGAGAGGCACCAAAAGGGGCTGTACAATAATGCCCATATTTTTACCGGACTATAAGCGCTACAAAAACATTATACTGTACACAATTTCAAGTATTTTTTATGCACTTGTATTAAAGTTATAAGCAGTTCAATTTTGTTGCAAAATGGTACATTTGTGGGGGGGTGCCAAAAGGGGCGTGGCAACTTTGCCCATTTTTCTCTAGGTGATAGCGACTAATAAAGTAATACAATGTGTGGAATTTCAGAAGATTCTAATAAGTAGTATAGAAGTTATTAAAGAATCAATATTTCACTAAATGTTAACCCTTTGTGTCGGAGGTACCAGAATGAGTGAACCAATATGGCCCATCTTCAAACTTAGCCGGATATAGAAAACAATTTTACCGTATACAAAATTTTAAGTCAATCGGTTACTCCTTTCGAGAGTTATCGTGCGCACCAGCCAGGAGATAGACACACAGACGGACGGACGGACATTGCTCTAATGACTTAAAATGACCCAAAACGGATTTCCACCGAACAAACTTAGGGTCTTAGGTCAATACTTCGATGTGTAACACTTTTGGCTCGTAGCAAATGATATATACCCTCCTCTCTAAGGTGAGGGGATAAAAATAGCGATCGACTCATAACACCGTGCGACAAATGAGAACTTTCATCCTGCATTTATCATACGGCCATTGACAGATGAGACATATATTAAATTTCGTGGTAGTTGTAGGGTACACTACTGACACTGGTACTTGTGCGATTGTACGAACATCTTCGGGTAAATGTCTTGCTTCTGGAGGATACAGACGAACGAACGAAAGAACGCATGTAAGTAAGTGAGAGAATGTTTCTATAAGTGGAGACCTTTAACCTATCCAAGTATGGCAATTATATGATGTGCTTACTTTTATGTAATTATTTTGTATATTTCTGCACACGTCCATACGTACTCGTAGATATGTATGGATGAGTGTACACGCATAAACATACGTATATATGTGTGTGTGTGCATAATGATATAGTTTTGGCAGTATGGTATTTGGTAAATAAAAGCGGTTCACTAAATGGAAGCTTTAACAACTTTCTTATCTTTTTCAGTATCATAAAATAAATTGATGTATGCAGAAATTCACACATACGCACATAGGAAGTTTGCAAGGAGACAGAACTTCGCACACTCACACACACACTTAGATCAGATAAGTGAGTTTGCAAGTGAGTGTGTGCTGAAAGAGAGCGATGGTACAATATTTGTGGATGGAAATGTGTTCATTAAAAGGAAATTTATGTATTTCTACCCCGTCCCATCCCGTGCATACAAATACCAAAGTTTTCCCTTGGCCTGGCCCAGCAAACTTTGATGAATTTTTCATTAATGATTAAATCATAAATTCCCCACAAGGCGAGGGACAAAAACGGAAACCAAACCAAAACCGAAAACAAAGACAAAAACACTACGTAATGATGAACGAGCAGTGTCATAAACAACAGTTTGTCATTCTCGACACTTGACTAGGAAGAAATTCTGCAACACTTGATGGACTGACAGACGGACGAACAAACATACAGACAGACACAGTGACAGCCGACTTCCTCTGGTTAACCGGGAGAGCTGGGAAGGAGTTGCGCTCGAAAAGATAAATCAAGCACAGCTAAACAATGGTGGCGCACCCAAAATGGGGACATTCATTCATTAAACTCTAAAGAGGCCACAAGTTCCTCAAAAGAAAAAATGGTAAAATTAAGTAGGTTGGAGCCTTTTTTTCATGAAGCCCCCCAAATGCGTCACAAAATCACACAGAATGAAACAAATTCGCCTGGTGTGCGCGATGGGTCAAAGTATTTGATGTTTGCCGGCGTGACCAAATGTCGATTTTCCGCAAATCGAAGAAATTAAATAAAAATCGCATTAATACTAAAAGCCAGGGCTTTTATAGAATGCCAATTCGTCCTTGAAATAGACGAAGGAAGACGAAAAATGTGTGTTAGGGCTTATAAATATGAAAACATTTTCCTTTCGATAATTAAACATCCTTCAAAGAGGCAAACTAGAGGAGGGGCGTTAATTTCAAAAAGGCCAAAAGTGTTTTGAAGGGTTTTTGTTGTTTTCTTTTTAACTTGTGGCAGTATATTTCTCTACTTAGTATCGTAAAAACCATGATATACAGAAACTTACCTTTTTGTGGTGCACAAAGAAAAGGTAATGTCATTCATTGTAACAATCGATTTTGTTATAAAGACTAATTTCAAGTGGGAATTTGTTTACAAAATTCAATATACGAATATATTATATGTAATACGGTAGTTCGTGTGGGAGATGCAGAATATTGAAAACAATTTCCATACTTTGTCAGTCTATAGTCATTGGAAATGTTGTCTAAAATACAAAATATGAAAACATTTACATAGATGTTTGCTGCAGAAGTTAGGGGAATGTTGTGTTCGAATGAATCTGTCAATTTGTGTGGGTGTAGCAGATGTTGAGTGACGAATACTCCTATTTTCCGCTGAACAGTAGATAATCCAAAATCGGTACAAGGCAATAGTACCGAATTATAAGTGTTTATGTGCAAAGGGCATGTCAATTTTGTCCGAGCTGGAGGTACACGGAACAAAATCGCCTTTTTTGATATGTTTGAATCGAAAGAAAATATATTTGGAACACAAATTTTGAAATATTATATATTTCAGAACAAATTAATTTTATTTGAAAACCAATACAATTTATTTGGGACGTATATATTAATATATTAGAACAAAATATATTTGCAAACTAAATTTCTCAAATGAAATATGTGTTTAAATACAAATACAAGTATTGTTTATAAATTTTCTCTAATTATATTTTATTTAAAAATACTTTCAAAACTTTGCAGCCTTTTTCAAATTTCAGATTTAAGTCATAACACCATACTCGTATGTAGCATTAACTTCTATTTTAAATTGATCATTTTAAATTTATGAGTATTCCAAGTCATCATTTGTTGTCAATCCTCCAAGTAATACATATATGTATAGCCAACATTTTACGATTTAAATTATCCATATTTATTATTTTTAAAAACAAAAAATAACTTTAAAAAAATTTAATTGCTGAAAAATTTAACACTTAAATGAAAATAAATCTTTGTTTCGGAAATAATAGTCTCAAATAACAAAATATTAGGATAGAAACAAAGATTTGTTTAAAACAACAACATATTTCCAAATATATAATTTTTGTGTTTACCAAATATTATATGTTTAGAGTGTACGCTAAACATATATATGTTTCAAGCCGAATATGTTTGGGAGAAAATACTACAGAAGCGATTTTTTTCAGAACAACAAGATACTGCATACAATTTCAAGTATATACAGGGTGGCTGATATGTATTGCAACCAACTTCAGGTTGCTATCATTTCTAAACCGCTAGTCTGATAGCTGACAGATTTATTTCAGTGACAGTTCATTTTATTGTTTACAAGCTTACAAAAGCATTTTGATCTATTGCATTCAGAAAAAAAGTTATTCGTGATGGAATTCAAGCGTGATAGTGTGCTTTATATTTGGGTGGAAAAACACAAGTGGCTATCGTTAGAGCCCTCCAGCATTTAAATGTGAATAAATCTTTTGTTTCTCGTACCATTGCTCGTTACCGTGATACTGGCAGTGTTGCATCGCGTCCAAAAAGTGGACGAAAAAAAAAACGGTAACAACACCAGAAATGATCCGAAAAGTGAAGGTCAGATTTGATCGAAATCCACGCCGCAGTGGTAGAAAAATTGCTCGTGAGCTGAACATATCGCGAGAACGGATACAACGCATATTAAAAAATGAGCTTGGACTAAAGCCATTGAAGTTGGTAATGGTAATGGTGTGGGCCGCAGTAACGGCCGATGGTCGCTCCCCGCTCGTATTCATCGAACATGGGGTCAAAATAAATGCCGAATATTATCGGGAAAATGTCCTAAAGACAGTATTGAAGCCCTGGGCAGACAAACATTTTGGCCGCAGACCATGGACATTCCAACAGGACTCAGCACCATCGCACTCAGCACGCGTCAACCAAGAATGGCTTAAAAAGGAGGTTCCTCGCTTCATTTCTACCGCACAATGGCCACCAAGATCTCCGGATCTCAATCCGTTGGACTTTTGCGCCGGGGGATTTTTAGATTGTAAGGTTCGCTCTAAAAAATACCAAAGTATCGATCATCTCAAGACGGCGCTTCGCCGGGAATGGGTCAAAATACCGCAGTGCCACTTTCGTGCAGCGTGTGATGGCTTTGTCGGCCGTTTGAAGGCCATAATTCGTGCCAAAGGTGGCCAATTCCAACAAATCTAAACTATTTCTAAAATGTTATGTTATTTCCGACATTTTTTGCTTTTGAACAATAAAATTTAAAAAAAAATTAAAAACGTATAGCGCTTTACTTTGTTGCATTACATATCAGCCACCCTGTATATGCACTAGTATAAAAGTTATAAGCAGTTAACTTTTTGTGCGAAGCTATGCCCATTTTTCTCAAGAAGATAGCGACAAAAAACTATTACTATGATAAAGAGGATTTTAATGGGTAGAAAAGAAGTTAGTAGAGAAACAATATTTCACTAAATGTTAACCCTTAGTTACGCATCTTCGAACTTAGTATGAGATAGAAAAAAACAGTAAGGAAAGACAGAAGGTCGGGCGGGGCCGACTATATAAAGATGGGACTATACATAATCTATAAAGGTGGGACTAAACATTATCTATAAAGATGGGACTATACATAATCTAAACACGGGGGAAAATCGTCATTTTTGATATGTTTGAATTGAAAGAAAATATATTTGGAAGCGATTTTTTCAAATACTATATATTTGTTAACAAATAAATTTTATTTGAAAATCAAGAAATCTAGTTTGGAACGCATATATTAATATATTAGAACATAATATATTTGCTAACTGACTTTCACAAATAAAATATGTGTGTACCCACAAACAAAGTTATTGTTTAAGAAGTTTTCCAAACATATTCTATTTAAAAAAAATTTTAAAACTTTGCTGATTTTTTCGAATTTTAGTTAGTTTTTCCTAGTTTTCGTTTTAAACTTTATAGCTAATAATGTCTTTTAATTTATAAATATTCCAATTCATCACTTTTTGTCAATCCATCAATGCAATTTATATTCACGAAAGATTATACGATTTAAGTTTTAATTCAATTTTAAAACATTTAAAATTTATAAAAAATATTATCTTTGAGCACCTGAAAAACAGAAAACTTGTCTTTAAATCAAGGCATTAATACATTGCCAAAATAATTAAATACAAATCAATCTTTGTTTCGGAAATACTAGTTCCAAATAAAAAAATATTAGAATGGGAACATATTTTTGTTTAGAACAATATTCTCCCAAACATATAATATTTATGTGTGTCAAATATTATATATTTGGAGTGTACTCTAAACATATGTATATTTCAAGCCGAATATGTTTGGGACAATATACTACAGAAGCGATTTTTTTTCAGCGTGAACAGATTTTCATCAACTTGGATCAAAAACCACACCTCTGCCAAATAATATAAAGCGCGGACGTAATATACCATTTCAATAGCACTTAAATACTAAATATGCAGGAACATATGTAGTATATATGTGGCTATATCTACACGGGGCAAAATCGCCTTTTTTGATATGTTTGAAACGAAAGAAAATATATTTGGAACACAAATTTTTAAATATTATATATTTCTTATTAAATAAATTTTATTTAAAAATCAATAAAATATATTTGGAACGCATATATTAATATATTACAACAAATTATGTTTGCAAACTAATTTTCTCAAATAAATTATCTGTTTAAATACAAACAAAATAATTATTTAGGAATTTTTCCAAATATATTTTATTTGAAAAGATATCCAAAACTTTTGCTGACTTTTTCGAATTTTAGTTTTCATTTTTCCTTGGTTTCGAATTGTACCTCCCAGTTATGATACCATATGCAACATTAACTTCTGTTGTAAATCAATCATTTCAAATTTCTGAGTATTCCAAGCCATCATTAGTTCTTAATCCTCTAAGTACTTTATATTGATATAAGATTATACGATTTCAATTATTATTATTTATTATTTTTACAAACATTTCTAAAAATTTAACTTTGAATTACTGAAAAATGTAACACAATTTATGTGTTTTATGAATACTTAAATGCAAATAAATATAACAGTCGCATTTGGATGTAAACAAATATTTGTTTATAACAACATCTTAAATCTGAACCGATTATCCCTAATTTAAGCAGTACTTGTTCCAAAATTAAGGAAATTCTTTCTGCCAAATATTGCAATGATCGAAAGTAAACTACAACTTCTATAGCGCTTTGATATCGGGGGAACATTTATTTTGGGGCTATAACTAAATCTGAACCGATTTTCCCCGAATTTGGCAGTGTTTGTTCAAGAAATAAGATTGACTATGCGAATAATCGCCCCAGGGAAAATCGCCCAAAAGTAACAAATGAACAATCATATATCATATAGGAATATATTTTCTTGTTTATGGTTAAATGTCAATAAATTCTTACAAGCTTTATATTCCTTTGTATAGAGGAGAGTTTACGCATCTGTACCACCACTTTCGATAAGCATTTTAAAATTTCTACATTTTATAAATTCTTCGTCCTGGAGTGCTATAACAAACATAAAAAAATTTCCATTCTTTGCAATCATTCGTCCTAGATCTCCATTATACTCATATGCTTCCACATCCGAAGTAGTTCTTGTGACTTTTTTGAAAACGGAAAAGCCACTTGTTCCAACCTGTGTGAAAACAATAATTATCATATCATGGTGGCATAATTCCTATATGAAAAAAGTGGAACGGAAAAAAATGTTTCCCATACCACTTGTAACTTATCATTTTCAATTCTCATGAGTTTGGAAATTGAAAAGAAAATAGCGCATTGGGAAACACATTTTATGAAAAAAAAATTGAGCGATTTTTTAAATAAAAATTGTTTCCCAATGCGCTATTTTCTTTCCAATTTCCAAACGATTTTTTTATGAGTTATGCCACCATTTTCAAATTATAAATGATACGATAATTATTGTTTTCATACAGGTTTGACCAAGTGGCTTTTCCGTTTTCAAAAAAGTCACAAGAACTACTTCGGATGTAGAAGCATATAATGGAGTTCTAGGACGAATGATTGCAAAGAATGGAATTTTTTTTAAGTTTGTTAAGGCACTCCAAGAGGGAGAATTTCTAAACAGTAGTAATTTTAAATTGATTATCGAAAGTAGTGGTAAAGTTAGTGGCAAGAAGCGTAAACTCTCCTCTATACAAAGGAATACAAGTTTACTCAGGCGGCGGAGGTGCTAGAATCTTGATCGATTACTGCAATGAAATTCTTAGATCGAATAATATATCAAAAAAAAAATATCTGTACAGATATGGAGCTATTTGAAGATATTTTTGAAGAATATCCCGACGAAGCATCTGTATGTGGGAACAGAGGAATCTGAAAATGGAAAGGAAATCTTCAACAGCGGTCTTTCTGCAGCACCCATACTTGCATAATTTGCTTTAATTTACCACCGCATATAGTTTTACTGCCATGTAAGCACCTACAAATATGTAATAAATGTAACGCGAAACTACAGGCCCAAAATATGTCTGATGGTACCAAAAAGAATCAATGAACGACCTGTCACACCTAGGACCGGGATTCCATGCAAGTTTTTTCGAATATTCCATAATATTTTTGTCGAATGCTCGAAAATTATACTGAATTTCTATTAGAAATAATAATAAATCATCCGCTAAATTTTTTCTTATTATTACTTGATTTTTCTTCTTATTTCAGAAAAAAAAATTAAAATGAATAAAAGCCCAAAAACAAAAGTGGGCGATTGTTCATTCCAAATTTGGTCTAAAGTTCATGACCGTTTGGGCGATTTGTCATCACTAATTTTTAGTTTTTCTAGAAAATTAAAAATCGCCCAAATAATTTGGGCGATTTGACATTTTTTGTTTTAGGCGATTTTCTCTGGGGCGATTATTCGCATAGCCAATAAGATTCATCATTCTGTCAAATATCGTACTGATTGGATAAACAAATACCGTTTCTACAGCGCTTACATGTCAAATCGGGTGTAATATATATATGGGGACTATATCTAACTCTGAACCGATTTTGACCAATTTCAATAGGGATCGTCTTTGGGCCAAAAAAGAGCTCTGTGCTAAATTCCATCACAATCGGACCATAATTACGACCTGCACTTTGATTACAACGATACATCTACAGACGGACGGACAGACAGATAGACGGACGGACGGACATGGTTAAATCGACTTAGAAAGAGATTCCAAGTCGATCGGTATAATAAACGATGGGTCTATCTGTTCTGCTTCTGGGTGTTACAAACATATGCACACACTCATAATACCCTGGACCACAGCGTGGTGTAGGGTATAATTATAGGTTTTCAATTATAAAGCAAGTATACGAAAATTTACCATTTCTGAGAAAATTAACGTTGCATTACCGAAAAACAAAAAACTTGTCTAAAAACTAAGTAGTTGTTTCGTAAAGAATAGACCCTAGATCAGTATTTAGTGGTGTTACAAACGGAGTGACAAAATAAATATACCCCCCATCCTATGGTGGAGGGTATATAAATAGTTAAGTGTCACCAGTTCAGCATCCCATACATCATAATGGGATGATCATTTGCCGCAAAAAAGTGACTATTCTGTCAAAATTTCAAAAAGTTCGGTGTACACGCTGAAAAAAATCGATTCTGTAGTATATTGTCCCAAACATATTCGGCTTGAAACATATATATGTTTAGGGTGTAATTTAAACATATAATATTTGGTACTCACAAAAATTATATATTTGGGAAGATATTGTTCTAAACAAATCTTTTTTTGGTGCTATTATATCCGAAACAAACATTTGTTTGCATATAAGTATTCAGAAAATATAAATTGTGTACAATTTTTCAGTAACTCAAAGTTATTTTTAAGAAATAATTGAAATGGTATAATCTTGGATCAAAATAAATTACTTGGAGGATTGACAACTAATGATGGCTTGGAATACTCAGAAGTAAGTGCTGCATATGGTGTCATAACTGGGAGTTGGAATTCGAAATCAAAGAAAAATTAAAAAAAAATGGAAAAAGTCGGTAAAAGTTTTGAAAAATCCAGTCAGAATTTAAATAAAATATATTTTTAAATAAAATATATTTGGAGAAATTCGTAATCAATAATTTTATTTGTATTTAAACACAAATTTTGTTTGAAAAATTTTGTTTGCAAATATATTTTGTTGTAATATATTAATATATGCGTTTCAAATATATTTTATTGATTTTCAAATAAAATTGATTTGCTCAGAAATATATAATATTTAAAAATTAGTGTTCCAAATATATTTTCTTTCGATTCAAACATATCAAAAAAGGCAATTTTGTCCCGTGTAGTCATTTAGGCGTCTATACGGAACAGACCAGCAAACAACGCCACATACAAACATATACACATTAATATTTATAGGGATGTAACGAATATTCGCATTTGCATATGCGAACGAGAATTATTCGCATCATTTTAACATTCGCTTTCGCAAAAACCATATATGGATTATTCGTTTTCGCATTCGCTTTCGCAAAAATATATTTCAGTATTCGCTTCCATTTGTTAAAAGTGTTATATCTACTTATTCGCTTCACACATTTTTGAGATATTAATACCAATGAAAACCTCTTCCACTTCTCTTCAAAACAGTTGAAAAATATGCGTGTCCTTGTGGTAACAGGTGTTACAAATATGGGAAAAGTTCTTAATACTTGAATATCCTGGAAAAGTATCAATTTGGTTCCTTAATTTTGTTGGTACTAAAGGGTCAAACTATTATTCGCATTCGTTTTCGCACAAATGCATATTTCACTATTCGCTTTCGCATTCGCAAGAAATATGTTTCATATTTCGGCGGAAATCCTTTTAAGTCATTTGAGCAATATCCGTCGGTCTGTCTGTTTGCCTATCTATCTATTTGTCTTTCTGTTTATCTGTCTATCTGTCTATCTGTCTATCTGCCTATCTCTCTATCTGTCTATCTATATCTGTATATCTGTATATCTGTATATCTGTATATCTGTATATCTGTAGATCTGTATATATGTATATCTGTATATCTGTATATCTGTATATCTGTATATCTGTATATCTGTATATCTGTATATCTGTATATCTGTATATCTGTATATCTGTATATCTGTATATCTGTATATCTGTATATCTGTATATCTGTATATCTGTATATCTGTATATCTGTATATCTGTATATCTGTATATCTGTATATCTGTATATCTGTATATCTGTATATCTGTATATCTGTATATCTGTATATCTGTATATCTGTATATCTGTATATCTGTATATCTGTATATCTGTATATCTGTATATCTGTATATCTGTATATCTGTATATCTGTATATCTGTATATCTGTATATCTGTATATCTGTATATCTGTATATCTGTATATCTGTATATCTGTATATCTGTATATCTGTTTATCTGTCTAAAGGAGCAACGCATTGACTTCAAATTTGGTATGTGATTATATTTTTGTCTATATCAGCCTAAGTTCGAAGATGGGCCAGATTGGTCCACTCCTTCTAGTACCTCCCTCACAAAGGGTTAAAATGAAGTAAAATATTGATTCTCTAATTACTTCTACACTACTTATACGAATCATCTATAATTCCTCACATATTTATAGTTTATCCCTCGCTATCACCTGGAGAAAAATGGGAAAATTTTCGCCACCCCTTTTGGTACCGCTCACACAAAGGGACCATTTTGTACAAAAATTTAACCGCTTATATCTTTAATACCAGTACATATAAATACTTGAAATATTGTGCAGTGTAATGCTTTTATAGTAACTAGAGTCCGCACACAAATGGACCATTTTGCTCCAAAAGTTAAATGATTATAGCTTTAATATCAATTCGTAAAAATACTTGAAATTTTGTACAGTGTAATGCGTTTTATAGGACCTAGAGTCCAGCGAAAAGTGGGCGACATTGTCAAGCCCCTTTTGGTACCTCCCGCACAAATGGACAATGTTGAACCAAAAGTTAACAGCTTATAACATTAATACCAGTGCATACTTAAAAGTTATTAACTGCAATTTAAGATGATAATAATTTAATTAAAACAAAAAAAATAAATAAATTTAAGAATATTTTTTAGAACTGAAGGTGAGGGGATTCTTAAGTCGATTTACCCGACTGAACTTTCTTACTTGTTATGTATAGATTTTGAGAAAGAAAAAGTGCTTTCAATATGTTGCTTTTTAAGTCGAATATAAGCAAATTTAATATATTATATCATAGGGAAAAAATTCGTAAAGATCCCTAATTTTGTATCTTCGTTTGTTTTTATTATCGTTATCGTTATTGTTGACTTTCACTACTATATTCTCCTAGCTACCGTCTTTGCCTCTTCTATGTATTATAGTAATTGTATTGTCTAGTAATTTTATTACAGGAATTTTCCCTAATGAGTCTTCAACCTTTTCCCACCATTTTGGCAATCCACGCAAAATTGTCTTTAATTTGATGGGTCGCACGACCCATGAACCAAAGACTCATTTTTCAGGATCCTCAGTGAGCTGCAGCAAGGGATCTTTTTGCACGCTATTGCACAGAGCAATATTTATTTTTTTGGTACTTTGAGCTCTGTGTGCGGGAGCTACCAAAAGGACTAGCTCTATCCCGTCGAAATTTTGCACCTTAACTGATATGTATGAAATATTATGACGTGTTAAATTTGATATATATACAATGCAACGTTCGTGATTTCATTTTATTTACTTCGTACAAACTTGTAAATCAAAGCCGTCTGGCCAATTAATCTTTAATTACAATATGCAATATTACATTAATTGAAAGTAAAACACTATAATATTAAAATTTTTATACTTTTTTCGTGAATAAACCAACATGGATTCAAAGAAACACCCATGTCTGTTCAAAATACGTATACACCCACGAGTATGCGGTCTATGGTTTATCTCAATGCAGTCGCCACTTTTGTTTATATGAAATTAAATAATTTGCCTTTCTTCGACACGAGACGAAATGATTATTCAATCACACTTTGCCTTCCGTTCGAGGCCTTCTTTGCAATCCCAGGAAGAAGCCACAAAAGAGAGAAAAAAAATAAAATATTACAAATGTCTGTCGGGACATTAAATTTAATTCTCGATTTTTTTTTCTTGTGGCTTCTCAAGGTGTGTGTGTGTGTGAATTCCGGTGAGTAGGTGTACGGGACAGAAGGCAATATACATATTTCTGCTGAAATAAAGAAACCATAGCAAATGTTGATTTTATTTCCCTTATTTCTTTTTTACTTTCTCCTTGTCGAGGACTATTTTATGTTTTGCTATGTGAAATTGCAAATTGACACAAATGCGGCGAATGGACGGATGAAAGCGTAGACATTTCATATAAAAAGTTTTGCATTAAGTTTTGTATTCAGTGTCTTCTCTGTAATATCCAATACAGATTCTCCAACAGCAGATTGGTTTTCCACAAAACCTAAGTTATAGAAATATTTTCTGAGAAATCGTTCGAATCGTATTATTGGAATGAAACAAAACAAAAGTTGGAAATTCCCCCAAACAATTCTTGATATTACAAAGTGAATGGCGTGAAATATTATCGTTGGAGAAGGCTGACCTAGAATAGATTATTACGAAATACATATCCCATCATTGGGAAGATGGCAGGTTAAAAAAAGGTCTTAAATGTGCCTCAGCAAACTTCAGTCTCTTGGAATAACTTTTTTAAATATATATGTCGTTATTGAAGTCTACAAAACGTCCACAATTTGCAGTGGGTGTTAAGTTAGCTCATCACAGAGCAGCTCTGATTGATGAATTGGACAAATTTCAAAATAGGTGCTTTCATTTGCAGCCAACCGTTATGTTTAATTGGCTTAAACAGAATTTAAGGTGTGTATTCAAGGAAAAACAACTGCGTGGGTAACAACATATTCGCACGAACAAAAATGTCAATGCAAAACTTTTTTATATTTTGTTGAAAAATACTGCGAGCAAATTTTAATTTTAATTTATTTAAATTTTATGGCTTTAATACTTTTTGACATAAGTGCAGAAACTGGTTGCCGCAGATTTGTAAAATGTTATCGATAGATTTTCATCAAATACGTTGTAATTTAGTTATTAAAAGTCTGACTCATTAAAGATTTTACCCTTTTGGTAACACCCACACAAAGTGGCCAAATCATAACAAAATTGAATATCTTAAAACTTAAATACCAGTGTACTTAACACTTACAATTAGGTTCGGCAGGTCGGACCTTTGTTCGCAAAATACAAATATCAATTCCACTCCGATCTTAATGAAATGGTACACAAAGTCTACTGAAATTGTTCCAAATCGGTTCAGATTTAGATAACACCGCTTTGGTATCTAAGCGCTGGAGGAGTCATGTTATTCAACCAGTATTTATTTATATATTTTTATGAATTACAATACAAAGAATATTTCTACCCTAATTTTACGGTCTAGGGAAATGCCGGGTGACAAAGATCATGATGCTTGCTATATTTTTGTAGCGACAGACCAGAGCCTCGGGTGGGAATCAAACCCACGACCACCAAAATCATAGGCGAGCACACTACCAACTCTCCTACTGGGGCGCTCATTCAACCGATATATATTTACATTAAATTATTTTAAAATTTGGCAAATCCGTGAATATATGTGTTGCGATTCAGCCTCTTAGTGTCATACATGTTGTATTTTAGATAAGATCAATATGGAAATTTGTACAGAGCAGTTTATTTATCCTGGCATAAGCGATGCCTAATTTAAAGAATGACGGTTACTAATATACATATTCACTGCACACAATTTCAAGTACTTGTATGTACTTCTATTAAAGTTATAAATTGTTAACTTTTTGTACAAAATGTATCTTTGCGTGGGAGGTATCACAAGGAAAGTGGTAGCTACACCCATTTTCTTCAAAACAGAATCAAACAATTACAAAAACAAGTAAGAAAGTTCATATGGTAAACCGACTTATTAATCCCCTCACCTTGAGTGCCAAAAAATTAAATTGACAATTTGTTTTGTTTTAATTAAATTATTATCAATTTAAATTGCATTTAATAACTTTAAACTACCCATCCAGAAATTTATGAGGGTACCGCGAAAAAAGCGTTGTGAAAGCGTCCCAAAACAGTGCTTTGCTTAAAATGTCTTTAAAGCGCTGTTTCATTATGGATTTACAATACGTTGAGAACAAATAATTTGAGAAAAAGAATCCTTTTTGGAAAGTTAGTCATTAAATCGATACCTCCATTCCAAAACATGCTAAGTCGAAACAGTTAGGTTTTTAGTGTACTGTGTATAAAAGCAAAAAAACTAACTTAATAACATTTTTAAAGTAATGTCAACAACATACAATAAAACATTTGAATCGTGTGGCTTTTCAATTATTTAACTATAATAAATTAAAAGATGAATTATATGAAATTAATGTGAAAAATCTTTTCCTGCAAAAAATTAGGCTTAATTCCGAAATAAACGAAAACGATTTTTTAAATAAACATATGAAGTAATTCCGCACACAGGAATTTCGTTTAAAAGTACGATTTTGTTATCAACATTTAGAAGTTCCTATAAGGAACTATTCTTTTTGTTACAGTGGAAATTGTCTTTTCTTTAAAAGACTGCTGGATTCGCTTTTACAGTGTATCTTTGACATGCGAAAACCCAGTGCTACCTTTACAGCAATTAAAGAATGAACAACATGCCAGGTTGCAGGAGAAATGTAACATTATAAATTTATTTAAATGAATACCTTAAAAATAATATATTTCATTTGATTTATTGATTTCTAAATGCGAAAATTTGTTGGTAATTATTACCTTCAAACCATCGGAAAAGCGTCATGAATTTTTTATCTACAGCGTTTCAACAGCGTTGAAACATTCCGCCGTCACACCGTATATCGGTGTTATCATTTTGACGCTTTTACAACGCTTTATCCCACCGTGTGATGGCGGTGCACAGTGCTTTCACAACGCTTTGAGGATGGTATTTTTCTGGCTGGGTATATACTGCTATTAAAGTTAAAAGCTGTTTACTTTTGGTACAAAATGGTCCATTTGTGTGGGAGGTACCAAAAGGGGCGTCCCAATAACGGTCATTTTTCTGTTACTATAAAAACATTACACTGTACAAAAATTCTAGTATTTATATGCACTGGAATAAAAGTTATAAGCTATTAACTTTTGGTGGTAATTGGTCCATTTGTGTGGAAGGTACCAAAAGGGGAGTGGCAACTTGGCCCATTTTTCTCGAGGTTATAGTGACTAATAAACTAATACTATGTGTTTAATTTCAGAGGAGTCAAATAAGCAGTAAGAAGTTATTAAATATTCAATATTTCACTAAATATTAAACCTTTGTGTGGGAGGTACTAGAAGGAGAGGACCAATCCAATCAATCTTCGAATTTAACCGGAGATAGAAGAAAACATTACCACATACCAAATTTGAAGTCAATCGGTTACTCCTTTCGAGAGTTATAGTGCGCACCAGCCACCAGACAGACAGACAGACGGACGGACGGACATTGCTCATTCGATTTAAAATGACCCAAACCGGATATGCGTCGAACATACATAGGGTCTTAGGTCACTCCTTCGATGTGTTACACTTTTGGCTCGTAGCAAATGATATATACCCTCCTCTATAAGGTGAGGGGATAAAACTATTGGGATAGAAGTTTTGTTTATAACGTCAAATATACAGAAGCGATTAGCGTGTACCACTACTGACTACTACCAGGTTCGTGTTGCATAGTGTAAATAAATAGTTTATGAAAAATATTATGTAGTAATAATTAATATAAATTACGCTATGCCACAAAATTTTTGTTGGAAGGCTGTGCATAACGTTTCAGGTGTAATATGGAGTCCTAATCACGGGGACTATATCTACATCTGAACCTATTTTCCCCAAATTTCATCGCGATTAGACAATAACTGAGACCTGTCCTTTGATTTCAATAATACACGCACAGGCGTACAGACAGACCGCCAGACGGACTGCGAGACACACATACATAGCTAAATCGACTCATAAAGTGATTCTTAGTCGATCGATAAACGATGGGTCTATCTCATATCCTTGTGGGTGTTACAAACAAATGCACAAAGCTATAATACCCTGTACCACAGTGTGGTGTAGAGTATAAAAATTGAAATAAAATGTGGTATTTATGACTTAAATAAGCATATTTGACGGGGACTACAAAAAAATAAACTGACTAAATTTTCTTGGAAAAATAGAATACAAACTGCAAAGTTTCAGCTTAATTGCTTAAAAATGTGGTGTTTATGGCTTAAACAAGCCTTTTTGGGAGCGACATTATAGGAGGGCTATAACAAAATATGAACTGATTTAAAAAATTTTTGCTGTGATGAATTTTTGTCGAAATAAAACACAAACTGCAAACATTCGCTTGACATTATTCGCTTAATTTATGATTAAAATAAGCCTATTTTGGAGCGACATCTATAGGGTGACTATAACAAAAAATATGAACCGATTTGTAAAATTTTAGCTGTGATGATTTCTTGTCAAAATAGAATACAAACTGCAAAGTTTCAGCAAAATTGCTTTAAAAATGTGGTATCTATGGCTCAAACCCCGTATTTTGGAACGACCTATATAGGGGAGCTTTATCAAAACATTGACCGATATGGCCCATTTGCAATCCCAAACGACATGCAACTATAAGAAGTATATCTACCAAATTTGATCAACCTAGCTTTATTACTACGGACTGTAGCGTGTTTTCAACAGACGGACATGTCTAAATCGTCATAGAAAAACCATGTTTTCAAACCTCTCATTGTAAACAAGGGTATATATCAGATGCTGCGGGCCAAGAGGTGGAAATCAGTGTTGGTCCATTTTATGAAATTTTATGCCATCTGAGCAATGTCCTTCTGTCTGTCTGGTAGGTTCTCGCGATAGCTTTCGACAGGATTAAACGATTAACTTCAAATTTGTCATGTGTCAATATGTTGTTCTATCTTAGAATAAGGTCAAAGATGGACTATGTTGGTCCACTCCGTCGAGTACCTCACCCACAAAGGGTCAAAATTTAATGAAATATTGATTCTTAAAAAGCTTCTATACTAATTATCTGAATCTTTCACATAGCATTCGTTTCTTGATCGCTATCAACTTTAGAAAAATGAGCGATGTTGACACGACCCTTTTGGTACCTCCCGTAGAAATGGACCATTTTACCTTTGATTCCAGTCAATACAAATACTTACTCGTACATACATGAACAATGGGCGTTATTTCCACGTAATTTCCCCTTTTGGCACCTCCCGTAGAAATTTACCATTTTGCACAAAATTTTACAGAATTTTTTTTTTTCAAATGGGCATTGTTTTCAATTTTATAAATTTGTATGGTCTGTTTTTGGGGAAAAAAGATTATGTTTTTCTAATTGTTTTAACGACAGTTACTAAATTCTTACTTGAAAACCTAATTTTCTTTTATTTAAAGGACATCAAGGCTCTATCGGAGTTATAGTTCAAGAAATATGGTACAAATACTAAAGGTTTATATAGAATTTTTTTTATGGTTCCATAGCGTCATTTGAAATCCCAAATTTTCAATTTAGCGCGAATCCTAAAAGAAAAGTCAAAATAAATAAAAATATCTACATTTAACATAAGAACAGCTCGTTTGTACAGCATTCGTTTTATAACATTTAATGCAATATTTCCTAAATATGTATTTCGTAAAAGTCAGCAAATTGCATATAATTTATAGCAAAAATGTTTTATTTCATGCATAGCTTCCTACAAAATAAAACTGCTTCGGATGGCATTAATTTTAATAATATTATTTTCAATGCGGGATAATATTTTATTTTCTTATATTAAGGAACTTTTCTATAATCCATAGGATTTGGTTGATGCAGTGTTGACTGCTCTCTTTAAGAAACGACGGAAATTTAATTTAAACTTTTGAGTATCATAAAATATTCGCTCTTCGGTCTTCTTTGGATGCCGACACTCCAATCAAAACTAAAGGCAAAGCACGTTATCAATAATGTATACAATTTATTTATAGTATCCAACTATACATACATACATACTCGTATACATACATAAATTTGCAATACATAAACCGAGATTTCCATTTAATATTTACTTACATATACTTAAAAAGTATTTCTTCTTTTGTTTTTTTGCTGTTGTTGTATGTTATATATATTTATATAAAAAGTTATAAATACATATTGTGTATGTGTGGGCAAGTATATGCACAAATAAAGGCAATGTTCCCTAGTGTCGGCGGAGGAGTAGACCAAGTAGACCCTGAACATCTAATAGAAAAAAGCCACCAAAGTCGTTTAGAGAAGGAAAAAAACGACATACACAGCACAAAAAAGGAAAAGTTTTAGCCACCTTACCAAAAATCCAACATGAACTTCGGAAATATTTGCCATAAAGGCAATATTGACTTATTGTCGTTGCTCTATGTCGAACCTCTCTCCAATACACACACGTTCACACTCCCAAACCTCACCAAAGGCATTTGCTATGCATATCCGGTTGGCGGGCTTGAAACAGGAAGAGGAACTTGGCACATTGGATGTTTCCAACACACAAACCGTCACTCTTTACCCAATAGCACAGCACAGCTCAGCTCAGCTCGACACACCCGCAAAACAAAGGAGCCGGGTGAGTACACAACCACACTCAAACTTACGCTTCCCTCAGTGCCTTCACTGCTTTCGGAGGGGGCGAAATGTCTCCCTTTTTTATTTTCGGTTTTCTTGGTGTTTTGTTTTTGAAATTTTGTTTACAAGCGCCAGCATTCGAACTCCAAGTTCTCCACCGTCAACAGCACCGCTCCTACTCTGATTCAACCAACTTCAACGCCAACAACATCGATAGCGACACCGAGACCACCGTCACATTTTTTTAATTTGTGAAGAATATTGGCAGAGATTTCCGATTTAATTTTAATTAGGTGCTATTCAATCTATGGGTGTGTGTGAGAGAGTGCGGGAGTGATTGTGGTTGATTTAAATACATACACACGCACACATACATACATGTATCCATTCGTGCCGAGAAATATTGTAAACGCTCCCAACCACGTCAAGGTTTCAGACGGCAAAGCAAAAGATTTTAGGCAAAACTTTTTGTGTAACTTACTCTGGAGCTAAGAAGATGGAGGTATTAGCGAACACGCACATTCCCTCCTCCATTCACCGTACAAAATAAATGTGAGCTGCAGAAAATGGAAAAAAAAGTTTTTCAATTCATTCGTAGTTCGACGTTATAGAATTCCTCTCTCAGCCAAAGGGGAATACAGTACAGTGTGTTCAGTTCAACTGTAGGACGATGTAGTATACGCGTCCACGAGGACTACACCAAAAGGTCTCAGAAAGTCGGGGATAATTGTGCGGTCTTGACGTAGTCTAAGAAAAAGGCGTACTCAAAATCAAGGAGTTTGTCTTAAATTAAAGATTTCGGTAATACAAACAGCACTGTGATCGAAATGGACACTTTGAAAATGTTACAGAAAGATATACCTAATTCGAACATGCTGAATCCAGTGGTATCAGCCGTTTTTCCAGGTTAGCTCTTGTTTTCGCGACATTTGTCCATAAATTTACTGGGTAATCAGAGAGGTTAGTTATTTTGGTAATGATTTTGAAGTGGAAGGCTTCGGAATACACGCTTGAGTCTAAAGAACGAAATAAAGTGAATCTTTCGATAATTATTTCTCTCTTAACAGTCATCAACGCTACTCACCCCTTACCCCTGAAACATTGCAATCAAATTTTATCATACGTCAAACGTCATAGAAATCGTCGACATTTTTAGTTAGTGTCTTAATGTAAAATACCTCTTTAAATTTTTTATGAAAAATCAACAGTTTTCATAACATAGCAGGTTTTGTTAGTTAGTTTTGTAATTTCAATAGACACTAGCCGAAAATTAATTTACAAAAATTTAAATCAAAAACTAATATCAATAAATATTTTCTGATATGAGTAGAAAAATACACCAAATATGTAATAACTCGAAATCTGCTTATTTTAAAAAAAAAGGTCGAGAAATGACTCATAGTATTTTCCGCAAGGAATATTTTTCTCAAAGACGCCAATTTAAAATATCGAAGATTTGCAATTGTTAGGGGTAAGGGAGTGAGAATAGTGGACGACTGTTTTCAGAAAAATAATTCTCAAAGGGTTCCTTTATTTCGTTCCTTGAACTGAAGCGTGTATTCCGAAGCCTTCCACTTTAAAATGGCCACCGAAATAACAAATCTCTCTGATTTCCCAGCAAACTTAGTGGTGGAATATTATGGCAATTATGGTCCGATCTCGGCGAAACTTTACACATATCTTTTTTTTTTGGCCCAAGGACGATCCCTATTGAATTTGGTTAAAATCGGTTCAGATTTAGATATAGCCCCCATATATATGTTACCCCCGATTTGACATGTCAAGCCGTTTAGACGTTACACTAGTCCAGCAGACGAATCTAAAATTCTATATACAAATTTACAAGAAAAACCAGTAAGGAAAGACAGTAAGTCGGGTGGGGCGACTATATAATACCCTACACCTCCCTAACAATCCATAAAGGGTGCAATTCGATAATTATTTGGAATAATTTATTTCGTTTCAGTAAAATAAAATGCGCAGTATTCTTAGATCAAGAATCGGAAGGCTCAAATAGATGGGACTATACAAAAACCTCATTTCTCCCAAATTATATAAAGATCGGTTTTTCTTTTTTTTTAATTCATGTAATAAGAAACCTCTTTCTGCCGAATTTCGTACTGATCGGATTAAAAATACACTTTTTACAGCGCTTACATGTAAAATCGGGGGTAACATATATATGGGGACTATATCTAAATCTGAAACGATTTTCTCCTAATTTGGCAGTATTCCTTCATGTAATAAGAAACCTCTTTCTGCCGAATTTAACACTGATCGGTTATAAAATAAATTTTTTACGGCGCTTATATGTGAAATCGGGTGTAACGTATATATGGGGGCTATATCTAAATCTGAACCGATTTTAACCAAATTAAATAGGGATCGTCCTTGGGCCAAAAAGAAGATATGTGTAAAGTTTCGTCGAGATCGGACCATAATTGCGACCTGTACTTTGATTACAAGAATACATCTACAGACAGACGGACATAGCTAAATCGACTCAGAAAGTGATTAAAAGTCGATCGGTATAATAAACAATGGATCTATCTCTTCTCCTTTACAAACAAATGCACAAAGTCATAATACCCTGTACCACAGTGTGGTGTAGCTTATAAAAATGTCATTAATATTAACGGAAGTGTTTTTGGAATCCACTGACATTTGTTTTCATTTTGAGTTGTTACCCCTTTTGTTGAATAGTTGCGATATATTTGGGGCTATATCTAAATCTCAACCGATTTTTCTCAAATTTACTATTGTCTCTAAATGTATCAATTTGTATAGAGATCGGTTAACAAATGTTGCTTATACAGATCATATATGCAAATCGGAAGTACATAAACGGGATCTATATATAAATCTGGTTTGTGCAAAGTTTCGTTGAGATCGGACTATAATTGCGACCTGTATTTTAATTACAAGAATACATGCATAAACGGACATAACTAAATCAGCTCAGAAAGTTTTTTCTAAGTCGATCGGTATATCAAACGATGGGTCTATCTCTTCTCCGTTTGAGTGTTACAAACAAATGCACAAAGTCATAATACCCTGTACCACAGTGTTGTTTAGGGTATAAAAACCCTGATGCTCAGAGAATGAAAGGGAGAGTAAAATTAACTCTGAGAGACAGAAGTATAATTATTCCTCATAAAAAGTCAATTTAAAAAGTATTCTTTAAAATAATGGCAAATGTCATAAAATTAAACTATAGATCCAACTTTTTTTTACAGTCAACACATCCTAAATTTTCTTCCTCAAACTTTGCATATTGATAATTAAGTCCAATCCAGCTTTAAAACTAGTACTTATCTACATCATTGTTTTAATGTACAAAATCCTTAAAAGTATTGAAATAATACTTAAAATAATGAAGGTAGTCACAAAAGAATGTTTTTTCTTTAAATTAATTACATGTCACTTAATTCTTTAATTTTTAACAAAGTTGTTTTCCTATACTGAAAACAACAATAACGATCTTGAGCCTGAGTACAAAAACAAAATATGTAAATTAAATATGTGGAGGTACACAAAACAAAAGATTGTGTTTCATTAAATCAAATACAAATAACTTTATATGAATGAAATGTCTTAAAAAACATGTAAATTGTCATTATTTTAATAAAACTTGTTCCTGAATTTATGCCGAGGTCGCAAACTTGATTTAGGTATGTGTCGACTTTAGTTTATTTGTTTTTGTTTATTTTTTTAGACAAATTCCGACCATGTGTTATATAAATCTCTTTCGTCCCGTGTCGAAACGCAGGACTATTTATAATATTTATTTTGATGAAATTATCAACATATACGAGTATCAATATTTAGCATATTTCGAAACTTGTACAAGCGAAAAATGTCAACTGTATTTAATCAATAAGTAAAGTTATTTATTGACGATTTATATTACCTGCGAACTCCGCAAACCGCCCACGTATCCAATGACGTCTATAAAGCTCAAAAATTTATGAAAGTCGGCCATTGTGTCTAAGACGTGGTAGTTGGCGGCAGACTTTGTTCTATGTAATACAATCAGAGGTGAGCAGTGGACCGAAGTGAATGGAATTAATAACAATAATCACAAATTACTTATTCATAAGTTTGAATTTCATAATTAATAAATAATTCGTTTGAAATTACGTAGCCCAACCCAATCCACTGAAGTTCAGTCGCCCCCAAGCGATGGCAATTGCTGAACGAATGAATAAACCAATGAAGGAAGGATGCTTTGCATCAGTAGACGAACTGATTTTTTTGGTGTTTTGTTTTTGCCGCTGTTGCTGGTTGTTGCTGTTGGAGGATTGTGGGTAATTAAGGAAAATTCCTAATGCGGCTTATTGTGTATTGAAAATTATCCTTGTGCTCGAGTCGAGGAGGAAATGTAAAAACAATAGAAACAAATGAAACTCTTGAGTACACTGCCAAGGAGATAGAGAGAGTTGTGGGTGATGGGGGCGAGACATATAATTAAGTCCAGACACAAACTCCAAGTACAATTGTCCCTACCAGAAAATAGAACGGCAGAGTTATCGACATTTAACATTGCAAACGTTCTTTCTTTGATAAAGACGATGACGTAGACAATAGTTGGATGATGATGGGAATGGGACTGATGGAATTCTCTAGCGATCTCACCTTAAGTTGAAAGGCAACGACATATTGATGTTGGATGGAAATGTTCTGTTATCAAAACATTTTCTATAATAAATAATAATTTTATGAAAGAAAGTATGACTTGTTTTTGTTGTATTGTTTCTAAGAATGTCAAAACACTTTATGTGCCAAAAAAAATGTTTTAACCTTTAATGTAAGGTTAAATAACAAAAACGAGTAAACGGCCTTTACAAATAAAGCCAGATTGAAAGTGTACAATGTTACGTTGGCTAGCGACTCGCTGACATACATTCAACATTATTGGGAGCAATGGGCTGGACTACATCTCGTTCTCTGATCACCAGTGTATACAGTTACTCGCTGAGATAATAACTGCAGCAATACAGGCAAAGATAAAGTTCTAGCAGTATGAGAAAAAAATTATAAAAGTCCTCAATTTAAAAACTTCTTTCGAAACGAATGACAGTATCGGTCTGGATAATCTAGTCCAGATACCACATCGTTTCATCATCCAGATACCACATAGTTGAAGAAACTTGTCCGAAACCAAGATACCAGGGTAAAACCTAATCATAGTAGAAGCCTTTTGAGCTACCGTTTAGGGGAAAAATCCAGCAACAAGCTATTCAATAAGGCCAATAAATAGTAACCTAAAATAATTAAGAAGGGCCTCAGGAAAGCGCAAAGAAATTCTTGATATACCTTCGGTGGAGAAGTGGAAAAGGTCTATCGCCCTGTACAGTAGTTTATCTGTGGATAGACATAACAACGACACTGAAAAACCGTACTGAAAATAAATGAAATTATCCCAACTTTTATGGTTTTTGATTTGCCGTCAAAAACAACGATAATTAAAATAAATACACCTTGTACTTCAATTAAAGATATGAAACGACTTTAAATAAATTACATATTGTAATTAAGTCAAGTACATGCTGTATTTATCATCAAGAGTATCGAAATTAAATTAAGTGACCAAATCCATTTCGATAATTTCTTTTTAATGTTTATGATCGTTGACCTGTTGATTGTTGAATTTTTGTTAGTGTTCGGCTTGAGGTCCTTTTTAATAAATAAACGACGAGTTAACCGATTTTTAATTATTTATTTATATTTTCCAATATTTCGACTTACTTCGTTAGTCATCATCAGGGATTAAATCGAGTACAAAACGACAAAAAATAAATAGAAAACGCACTTATTTAACAATGATATTTTTCATATACTCGTACAATTTTAAATTGCGCTTTTACAAACACTGAAACAAATATTGACCTGGAATTAAAAACAATTCTTCCCTTAAATCAAAGATTTAATATGTTTTTGTTTGAAGAACAAATTTCTTTAAATTTAAGAAAATTTACTTGACTTCAAAGAAATATTCATTCGTTTAAAGTTAAATTCCCTACTTCTATGATAAGCTGTCCATAACACTATTTCGTGTTGACTTTAACGTTATGTTATAAAATTAAAGATGTAATAATTGATTGTAGTGCAACTGTCATTAACTCAAATATAAATTATAAGAGTTTGTAAGATTTCTTCCTCAAAATTTTAGAAATTCGCATGTCATGTTTTTAGGGAATATATACAATTAATTTTCAGTCCTGTTTTTGGTATCGTTGAATTAAGTATTAGTTATATATATTAAGAGATCGTTTTTAACAGCGAGAGGAAAATTTAGACTATTTTTGTTGGCAAAATTGAGTGAGAGTTACAGTGAAGATTATTGAATTTTTTTTTGGAATCACTTCTTGTGGAGCGGTGGTAAAGCAAGGTTGTGTGCGCTTGTGCGAGTGGACATTTTTAATTCTGCATTAATAGCAACAATTTCGGGGGCTGTTTGTCGGCATTGTGTGTCCCATCTAAAAAATGTTAGTGGCGATGATATTTCACAGGTAGACGAACATAAATTGTGGGGAAACATCGATTGGCAGCTCATACGACGATGAGACAAAAAAGGGGAACATTAAAGAATGTTAGTGTAAGTGTTGTAGTTAAGCGAATTGATAACAAAAAGAGTCCTAAAATCTGTTTCGGACATTTGGAGTAGTGGAGTTTCTGTGCGTTTACGAATTTAATACATTGACAAAAACAAAGTAACAAGACCGTTATTGTGTGTATGTATTCGAGAAGGATCGAAATAAATCCGAATAGTTTGAAAAACAATAAACGAAAATCGATATTATTTTTCCGCTGTCGAAGTAAATTGCAAATATTTCCGTAATGAATAAATATGGAAATATTTGCATGTTTAGCTAATCGTTAACTAAACATATGCAAATCCAATTTTATGAAAATTGATATTCCTTAAAAAAATAATAGAAGATTTAAAAATACATCATCTAGAAAAAAGAAAACACCATTATGCTGTTTCCCCATTTGTGCAGTGATATGCAAATATTCTAAGTTCACACAAAAATTCAAAACCTGTGAAGTCTGTATAAAAACGGATAATTATTGTTGAATACACAACAGCTGACAGTCGACTCCATCGCCACCTAAGTCTGATTTGGAGCCGTTCGCTAACCCCCAACGCCGCAGAACTCCCTACGTGATGGTGACGCCGTCAGTGTTGTTTTGTTAGTTCTAAACTCAACCGCACCGCTTACGGCTCACGGCCAAAATAAATATACAATTTAAAAATAAACTATTTTTTTTTAGTTTTCTTTTTTTAACTCCCGCCACTCTGGCGCGGAGTTGCAGAAAGAAAATTATATAAAATAGAAATAGCTACAAAAAAATGTTCTTTCTTCTGAAAACTTTTTGAAACTGGACTTAGAACAAGTCTTAATTTATGAGTAAGAAATATTTACATATGTACATTTTATTAATATTCCTTTTGATAAATTCTATAACACTAACCCCCAATTTCACAACCTCCGGTTAGAGCTAATTCACAGTTATAAAATAAAAATTTCATACAATTTGGCAGTTATAACTGTAGGTTAGCTCTCACTGTAGGTTAGCTCTCACTGTAGGTTAGCTCTCACTGTAGGTTAACCGGAAATTGTGGAATTGGCCATAAGATTGTTTTCTAAATTCTGTTGTTCATTTGCAATAACTGCTGATCGATTTTAGATATTGTAATTTTCAGAAATTTTACGACTTTATCAAATATAAAAATATTCGAATTACGTCTAAATTGTGAAAAAGTCTTGTGAATGGCTGCAGATTCTGAATCATTCAAACTCCTGTATCAATTTAAAAAGATGGAGGACTAGGTTAAATCTTGAATTTCGAATTTAAATTTAATATTAATATATAAGTATATTTGGAAATTTCTTTGTAAAAGGTCCCGAGGAAATGTGTTTATGCAAATTGGATGAAAAAATCATCTGCAGCAAAAATATTTTTAAGAGAATTTCATTTGATTTCAAGTCTATGTAAATGTATTGTAATGTAAATATATGCATCTTAATTTTTTTTAACTTTTATGAATAAAACATCACAAATTGTACTTTTGGTTGGTTATATTTTTGTCTTTAAATCGTTATTGCATAAGAACATCTTTATAGAATTTAATATTTTTTACAAAAAGGTATGGCAAATACAATTACTTGACAGATCAACACCAATCATTCTACAAGGTTCAGCTTTAAAACAAACATCTCTAGGAGGCCTACACCCTGAAAAAAATCGCCTCTGTACTCGTAGTACAGAGGCCAAAACATATTCAGCTTGAAACATAAATATTTTTTGCGTGCACTCCAAATATAAAATATTTGACACATGCAAATATTATATGTTTGGGAGGACGTTGTTCTAAACAAAGCTATGTTTACATCCTAATATTATTTATTTGGATATGTTTTATCCCAAACAAAGATCTATTTGCGTGAATATATGTATATCTATTCTTTAATTATTTAAGTTTTCAGCAATTGAAAGGTAATTTTTAGAAATTTTTAATGTTAGTAAAATTTATTTATAATTGAAAATAATGACTTGGAATAGTTACAAAATAAAAAAAGTGGTTCCAGTAGAATTTAATGCTAAGTATGCCATTTTTAATAGGAATGCATAATTCGAAAACAAGGAAAAAATTAAAACTAAAATTCGAAAAATTCAGCAAAGTTTTGAAAATCTTTTTTATATTTGGAAATATTCATAAACAATAGTTTTATTTGTATTTAAACACATATTTTATTTGAAAAAATTAGTTCGCACATATATTTTATTCTAATATATTAACAAATTGGTTTGATTTTCATTAAAATTTATTTGCTCGAAAATACCGATACCTCCATTCTAAAACATGCTAAGTCGACTTAGCACGTTTTTAGGGACATTGCATTTTTAATTTCTTAATATTCCAAACTATATTCAGGCAAAATTTGGTGTTTATCCGTCAACACAATGAAAAGTTATTCACAAAACAGTACAGGTCATTCGATTTGCATTATAAAGAAATTCCATACAAATTGTTCAAGTCCCTCACGGACTTGAAAAAAAAATAATGCAAAAATGTTTCTTTTTTTGATATTTTATTTATTTATTATATTTGGCAGTGTGCCATCTTTATAGTAGCGGGGTGAGTCGTGAACTAACTTTAAAAAACGGCGGCGTTACCATCAACATGACGACATTAGCAGCCATGCATTTCAGCTGCATCTTTGTTGAAGTGAAGGTGGGGGCGCTGCTGTTGAAGAACAGCTGTTGTCACTTCAACATACCGCCCCCCTTGTACGAGTGCAATGCCAAACTGGATGACTCAGCTATTTGTTGTCGTTGGATGGTATTGATGCTGCTGTTCCTTGTAATGAGAATTGTTGTTGTGGCCGTTGAAATTTTTAGGGTTCGACTGCAGTGCATTTACGGGAAGCTTAAATTCTGTTGTCATCTTGTCATCCGTCGCTGGCTCGTGAAGCCTTCTTTCACGTGATGAAATCAATGGTGGAGCGACGGAGACAATTGACTTTCCACGTAGTGGCAAGAATTTAAGCAATGCACTGTCGACCAAATCTATCTATGTTTGCAAAATATATCGCGCACAACACAATTCACCGGGTCACTGGATCGGATCCGGTTCAAAGGACCATGTTTAACTCCGCGCCAGAGTGGCGAGAGTTAAAAAAAGAAAAACACAAAATATTTATATTTAATTTAATAATTTTATTTTGGCCGTTAGCCTAGCGGTTTGGCAGTGTGTATTTCAGCTGCATCGTTGTTGAAGTGAAGGTAGGGGCGCTGCTGTTGAAGACAGCTGTTGTCACTTCAACATACCGCTCTGTACCGCGCGCTAGAGCCGTGGGCATGAAGATGTGAGTCCGGGGACGGATACTTAAGCGCTCGCTCACTGAAGACGGCTTGCGGGTTGATGAGCAGTAGAGCTAGATGCAGCGGATCCTCGTCGCTGCGAGTGTTGGTGGTTATGTTCCGCTTTGCTCGGCGCGAACTTGTCGAATCGCTTTCGTTCTGGGGCTGCGGACGTGGTGGGGGGAGAGTGGTGACGGTGGTGATGTCGGCAACATGTTGGACTTGGCTCTGGCGAAGGTTCCTTCTTAACCGTCGGTGGCTTCATGGGAACCTTCCGCTTATGACCGTCAGTGTGAAGGTAGGTGTGATGGTTGTTGTTGCAAACCATGCAAGACTTCCGGGATGGGCACCAATTTCGATTGTGGGAAGCGCACAAGCAGTTGAAGCAGTACCCCTTTTCTTTTGCTGCATCTCGGCGTTCTTGGACCGACATATTTTTGAATTTGGTGCAGTTGCTCAATAAGTGCCTTTCATGACATGCGCGGCACTTAGGTAGGCTAGGAGAGTTGCTAGAAAGTAAGTTTCATTAAATATGTGAACGATAAGTATGGAAAAGCGATTATGCGTTCGGAAGAATATAAAGCTTAACGAGAAGCCTAATTATTGTACCGTTTTGAGTTCGGATTTCAGCAACACGAACTCGAGAATTAGTACCAGAGAACATTTTAATAACCCGACCTAGTCGCCATTCAGTTGGTGGCAAGTTGTCCTCTCGTACAATGACAAAATCGTCTTCCTTCAGATTTTGTTGCGCAGATTTCCATTTATATCTTCTTTGGAGGTCACAGATATATTCAGTTTTCCATCATCTTGGTATTGATCAGTGAGATATTATCAGAGAATTCTTTAGGGGTACTGACTAGGGCAGATCCCTTCAACAGATGACCTGGGGTCAAGGGGTTCAATTCACTCATGGGAGAAAGTGGACGAAGAAATCAAGCCACATTCTCTCGAAAAATGGAATTTCTTCATTTCCAATTTCTATGAAATTGAAAATATAAAAAAAAATCATCAAACTTTGATTGCTTATCCAGAAAAACTACAGTGTGGCACTTAGCATAGTTTAGAATGGAAGTATCGATATATAATATTTAAAAATTTGTGTTCCAAGTATATTTTCTTTCTATTCAAACATATCAAAAAAGACGATTAGCTTAGCCCGTGTAGCATCTCTCAATTTGCCAGCAGCTCATACGAAGAGAACGATTTGTTTTAGGAATAATGTTGCCAAATATCATTTATTTATCTATTAGATTAAGTATTCCCTCTAATATGAGGAAATCTAGACAAAACACAATGGTATATATTAGGTATATAACGTTTTTATCGAAATCAAATGTTGTAAAAAATAATAATTTAATAAAGAAGCAAACAATAAAAATTACCAAAGAACGTTTAAATTATAACACTGTCCAACAGAATTTTTGGAGGAGAATAGCGACCCTAAATTTTGAAAGGGCATGTTGAGAAGTTAAACGAGGGGTTAAGATCTTCCACAAAAATGATCCTCATAAAACCCTGACAAAAAGAAATCTCTTAGACATTAACTTAATATGCTGTAAGTTAATGTCTGACAGATTTCTTTTTGTCAGGGTTTTATGAGGATCATTTTTGTGGAAGATCTTAACCCTCTAGCTCCCCTCTTATTGGGTCTTTTTGGCCCTTATTTCGAAACAATCAAAAAAGTCCTTTGAAAAAGGACATTTAAGGATAAAAATATTCTGCGAAAATTTTTGCCGGAAAAATTCAGTGACGGTCGCTAAAGACAACAATGTTTTAAATAAAGCTCTTTCCGTTTAATTAGCAAAATTACATGCCAACTTATACAAATAAATAATATAATGTAAAATTTTATTATTTAAATGTAATAAATTAAAAGTTAAGAAAATGTTAATGATCTTCAGTACACTTTTTTTAGTTTGGAAACATTGTTTACAGTACTGCTTATAGTGTACTGATGAAGTGTGTTTTTAGAGACAACAACTTTAAGTTGGTAATACTGCTTTATGTGACAACCAATTTAAAACCTGATGGTTGCTTTTTGTTTAGTTTAGTTTGCCATTTCATCACAGATAGACTTACACGAGAGCAACGCTTGCAAATTTCAAGCATAATTGAAATTTCACCAATAATAATGTTGAAATTTTTCGAATAATTTCATGTATTTGTCCTGTGAATTGGCCAACAAGATCGTGTGATTTAACCCCATTGGATTATTTTCTTTGAGGTTATGTAGCCACTCTTCTACACCGTCGGAAATCAAAATTCGTCGAGTTATTGGCGACGTATGGCCGCAAGTGCTGCGAAAGATCGTTTAATTAATATCATTTTTTTTTTTGCTTAAATTTCTGTTATTCTAAAAAACCACCCGTTAGTTCCCTAAAATCTACTTTCATGGCTGCGGTAGACCGTTTACCTAAAATATCCGGAGGCAACAAATTAAGTATTAAATATTCGAGGACATAGTGCATAACACGTCGTTTTTCATCGAGAGCCATCCAACAGACAATAACCCTGCAGAACATTGTGGATTTGACAACCGTGCTTTAAACTCAGTGTACTTAATCTGATATTATAGTCCCCATGTTTTGTCTACTGCTTGTTCACATGCATATAACGCTACTGTAACTTTTTCTGTAACTGGTAATTAGTACCTCCTGCTGAAGACAACCAACTTGTTTTTTATTTACTCCAAGTCCGTTTTTCGCATTAATGTACAGGCCCTCAGAAGGAGGAGTTGACAAATACTATCAGTATTTGTCAACTTTTTGCAGTATTTTGTCATATCGTTTGAAACGATTTTGTAATCTGTGGTTACAAGCCAGCAAAATATTCTAGTTTCGAAATATTTTACTTCCATTAATCGTATTTGGTTAAACATAACATCTTAAGACAGATTTTAAGTCCAGTGTCTGAACAGTACATATAATCTCTTTACACACAAAAATATCCTGTGGTTCAAAATTGTGAAAAATTAATCGCTTCCTATTTATTTGTTTGTCGTTGTTAGTTGCCCATCGCTCCGAGTCCGCATTTTCCCGACACACCCAGTAAGTAATCACTGTCTTTCCAAAAGGGCATTTACATGTAAAATATTCAAAGCATATGTGAGTACGGACGTCCAGATGGGTCTATCATATTTCATACATGTCCATAAATTAGATGAACTGAAGTGAAGCACACCAATACCAAGACTCTCACGCACGCATATATACAGTTGGGAAAGAACTTTGTGGACATTGCTTTCTAGGGAGAGGGTTTGTTGCATATTTCGAATGTTATGAAGAGTTTCCCCACAGCAAATGAATAAATGTCGGCGAGAAAGCATAAATCTGTATGTGTGCTAGCAAATACATGTAAGGGACGCACACAGGCAGTCATCCATCCATACATGCATAGCTCACAGTTAAAAATTCAAATACAGACTCACAGACAGACACATGAAGAAAATGATACCGTCACTTACTACTTCCGATGGACATAGAAACACTTGACGTACGTATGTGTACGTGTATGTGAGTGTGTATGTGCGCACACATATATGGACATTTAAAACACTTCCTTTTGAATCCAGAATGCATTTGTGGAAACATAAATTACAATTCCCCACTTTTCTTTCGTTTCAATTCAAAATTTCTGAGTTTATTTTTTTGTTCCTTCATTCGTTTGTAGCAAATCCCTTTAGAAAGAAAGGAGAGTAGGGCGAAGAAAACGAAAAGAGACCATTAATTCGAAACTAATTTTCAATGTATAAAATAAAGAAAACGTATGAAAGTGTAATACGAATGAGGGGAAGGAGCAGCAGCAGCAGAATATATCAAGTAACAACTGTACGACCAAGACATATGAATTGGCTCACATCTACTGCGGCGACGGAGAATGGGAGAAGAACTGATGCCAGAAATGAGAAAAAAACGAACTTTGGTTTGTAAAACCATAAAAGCATTTATCATTTGAATGAACCCCAAAAGATGCTGCAGTCGAGGGAGTCGGTTGAAAAGGGCATGTAGCAAAATCCAGTCACACAGACACAGGAGACAAGGATGATATGGAAAATTTAGGGAATATCAAAGGAGTGTATATTCTTCTATAGTTCTTTGTCTTTCTAAAGAAAATTCTAGTAGTAGATTTTGCAAGGAAAGCCTTGTTAAAACCCATTAGAAATTTAACTTTTTTTATTAAATTGTCATTTTAATTCAAATTTTGGATTTTAAAAAATAACTGACTTCTTGGCGCTAGAGAAAATTCAAATTCCTGTTTATATTTATATTGTACAAGAGAGTTTTTCTAAAATGTCATTTTAAATGTCATTCCAAAAGATGAATAAAAATGTCCCGCAAAAAAAACATGATACAACAAAGTCATGATATAAAAAATATAGCTTTTCTCCAGTATTTTTCTCATATCATTAAAAATCGTTATTTCAGGAGAAATATCAAATCTACTTCTGGCAAACAATGTTTGCTATAATAAACGGGCTATTTTTTCTGGGTTAGGTTTCTGTAGGAGTTGGACATGAGTCAAAGTCAAATATGAAGAGTTTTCCTTACCATTTCATCATGGATAGACTTACAAACAAACAGCTCTTGCAAATCGTTGAGATTTATTATCAAAATTCGTGCTCTGTGAAAACTGAGTTTTTATAGAAAAATTGTGTTCAGCGACGTTGCTCAATACATACGTCAATAAACAGAATTGCCTAATTTGTGCCGAAGAGAAGCCAGCGGCTGTTCAAGAGCTGCCAATGCACCATATAAGAAACTATGTTTATTGTGGTCTATGGACCTGCGGCATCAGTTCAAAGACGATGATGGCCGCATCTTTGCGGTCAATGGAAAAGGTGGTCTGGGTTGATATAGACGAAGACCACAGTGGTCGACTCTAGAATAGACGAAGACCACAGTGGTCGACTCTAGAATAGACGAAGACCACAGTGGTCGACTCTAGAATAGACGAAGACCACAGTGGTCGACTCTAGAATAGACGAAGACCACAGTGGTCGACTCTAGAATAGACGAAGACCACAGTGGTCGACTCTAGAATAGACGAAGACCACAGTGGTCGACTCTAGAATAGACGAAGACCACAGTGGTCGACTCTAGAATAGACGAAGACCACAGTGGTCGACTCTAGAATAGACGAAGACCACAGTGGTCGACTCTAGTATAGAGGAAGACCACAGTGGTCGACTCTATTATAGAGGAAGACCACAATGGTGGACTCTATTATAGAGGAAGACCACAGTGGTGGACTCTATTATAGAGGAAGAACACAGTGGTCGACTCTATTATAGAGGAAGAACACAGTGGTCGACTCTATTATAGAGGAAGAACACAGTGGTCGACTCTATTATAGAGGAAGAACACAGTGGTCGACTCTATTATAGAGGAAGACCACAGTGGTCGACTCTAGTATAGAGGAAGACCACAGTGGTCGACTCTATTATAGAGGAAGACCACAGTGGTCGACTCTAGTATAGAGGAAGACCACAGTGGTCGACTCTATTATAGAGGAAGACCACAGTGGTCGACTCTATTATAGAGGAAGGCCACAGTGGTCGACTCTATTATAGAGGAAGGCCACAGTGGTCGACTCTAGTATAGAGGAAGACCACAGTGGGCGACTCTAGTATAGAGGAAAACCACAGTGGTCGACTCTAGTATAACGGAAGACCACAGGGGTCGACTCTAGTATAAAGGAAGACCACAGGGATCGACTCTAGTATAGAGGAAGACTTTTTTAGTGCGATTTATCCCCACTAGACTATTTGTTTTTGGGGAACGTAAAACCTCTCGTGTATAGGGACAAGCCAACCTCGATTGCCGCCTTGGAAGACAACATAACACGTGTCACTGGGGAGATATGTGGCCTAAATATTGGAGTGCCAAAATATGACTTTCAGAACAGACCACCTGAGTCGTGATAACATTTACATTAAATAATCTGTAAAACGTAAATGCCGGGCATTGATTTATAAATTCGAATAAATACCTCATTCACTTGTATATATTTTCTGAGTTTTCTCCAATTTTCAAAAACCAAACGCTTTTCGTGAGCTACTGACACTCATGATTCAATTATAAAAGGTTGTGTTACTAGCAGGTGGTCTTTCTATTTTTTTCATGTTGATAGTAGTTGAAATGTCATTATAAAGTTTGAATTTCGTATTTTGTTTACATTTTGTTTGTCAAAAATATTTTAAAATCTATTCGGTCAATTTATTGAATAAGTCAAAAAAAAGAAAATACGTTTAAGATTGGCGAAAATAAGATGAACGCGATAAAGGACCGTTATTTAATATCCCGAAGGATGAAAGGCGAAAAATGGAATACCAATAGCCGTGACGATTTTTACCAAATACTGCCCACGTGGGGATGTTTGTTTGACTACTAGCGTGATAAAAGTGGTTTAATATATGTGTAGAATAAAAGATTAACTACAATAAAACGATAGATATCAAAGGATTTTCCCTCCTCATGATATATGCACTTTGTATGTGTCTATTTCTACATTATTGAAAATTTAGTATACAAGGACAGGGTCAAAGCCCATTTAAAATTAACTACCTTGGAATTATATTACTAAAATAATATCCATAGAAAATATGTATGTATATAGTTGCAGCAGAAGTAAGATTGCTACAGAAGTTATAGGGAAACAATTTGGGACTTTGTGACTGTTAAATTCAGTTATTCAGTACCGAATTTTAGGAGTTTATTTACGCTGGTATTAAGTACATGTATGTGGGATGTTCGTTTTTGAGATATCATACACACAACCCATACGGACGGACATACATATCTCAAACGACTTAAATGTCCTGAAACGGATATCGCCAAACATATAAACAATTGTATATTATTCTATGAGTTAATTTTTGATCCGTTGTAAATATAGAATATAGGCTCCTCCAAAAATGATGGTACACTAATGTAAGTTTTAGTCCATTCGTTTCAGGGGAATTGCACAATTTCATCATTTGTATGAACTTATATGACAAAAAAATATACATTTGAACATATTTTTTATATTTAAAAATAAACTAGTATTGACATTTCAACTACGAATCCAACAACAAAACTCCTTGTGGTTGTTGTAGATTTTTTGTTGTTGTGCTAGTAACACAACCTTGTATAATTGAATCATGCTGACACTCATAAATTATATTGATTTTGAAAAACATAACATATATAATCATCGAATGGTATATATTTAAAAATGTTGCTATGTTTTCGATAATTTGTTTTATAAGAGAATACAAACCGTTTAAGAGGTCAATCCGCAATTTCCATACCTCACCCTCTCACAAGAAGAAGAAATAATGTAACCAACTCAAAAACTTAACACATGCACTTATCCATAAACTCGGTACATGTGAGCATTTGTTCGAAGGACTAACGGCGGCAGTGGCAGCGCCAATTGCAACAACACGAGCTCTACAATCGCACAATGGATTTTGAATAAGCTGAATGCTCGAGCATGCACCATCATGCCATTTATATGTGGAAAGACATAAAAAAACAGAAACGAAACGACACTTTACAGAAAGGAGAAAGGAAGGACAAGAAAAACAAAATCCCCAACGAAAAAAGCGCACGAAATGGGAACACAAAGGAACGTTCAGGCTCAAAGAGGCGAAACAGCAACAGTCGAAATTCCCTCGGGAAATAACTCAAACCTTTGCTGGTTTTCCACTTCCACGACACGTTCCATGTGGCGTGAATGCAGCGTCCTTACAGCACTCGCTCCCATCGGTCTGTGTGTGTGTGTGTCAGTGTGAGTGAGGCGAGTATGTTGATGTGGATACTTTTTGACTTGGAACAAAGGACCAAAAACCAAAAACTTTCCTCAAAAAAAGAACGAAAAATATACAAACACCAACCAATGCATATACCGACCACAAATAGCACCCAAAACGAAGCAAATGAAATAGAAAAAGAAACAAGGCAGCGAAGGACAGCTCAGGACAGTATAGAACATTTGCATTGAAAAGGAAAACAAAAAACACATTTTGAATAAGAAATCGTTGCGGAAAGTTTTCCTCTGTTTTGTCATTGTTTCAACTTGGACGAGCATTCGGTGTACTCGTGTGCATTGGTGTATATGTACGCGAGCTTGTAGTAGTCGCAAAGGCGTCAGGATATACTCGTAAGTACAACAACTACAAATATTGGCCAAAACTAAAACTCACATTCACTCAAAGACTTCAAACAGTTTTGGCACCCTTTTATTGACATACGGCGCCACCAAAGCCACACAATGCTCCCTCAGACTCGTTCGTCCGTTGGTTTACCTAAAATTCAGTTTCCTTTGGAAGCTAAAAAAACAGCAACACCAGAGCTGGCTATAGTCGCCATAAGGATGGGGACTTAAAATCAAATTTGGAACATTCAACATAGCACTCCACTATTTCAGAAACTTCAGTGGCACAAAATATGATAATCGAATTAAAAACTGTGACATATTTTTTTGTCCAGAATAGAAGAGTAGCGAAAATTAAAATGAGGTGTTGTTGAATACTATTTTAAATAGTGTTTATTAAATTCGAACTCATAGATTGAGTAAGATAACAAAATGGAGCTGCCTAGTTATAGCGACATTTTCATTTCGAAACTGTAGATTTTATGGATATCAAATCGATATGTTCATTCTAAAAGCGAGATTGCATTTTTCTTTTCGAAATATTCCAAATTATATTGAGTTAAAAATTGTTGTTTACCCGTCAAACAAATCAATATTTATTCACAAAACAGTTCAGGTCATTCGATTTGCAATACAAAGGAATTCCACACAAATTTAAAAATTCAACAAACTTTGATCGCCTATCCTGAAAATTACCTTTTTGCAATTAGCATTGTTTATAATGGAGGTATCGGTATGTTATATATCCAAGTGTATTACTTACTGAAGAAAAAATAGTTTAAAGCAATAGAAGTAACGCATTTTTACACCATCACTTTAGTGGAGTAGGGTACGAGTATATCATTTGCTACGGGCTTAGGAGTGAGCAAGACCCCAAATGTCCTGCCATCCGTATGTCGGTCTTAAAAATACTAACGGATTGAATTAAATTTGGTATTTGATAATGTTTATACCCTCAATTTAGAGGAGGAGTATATATATTAGGGCGGGTTGATTTGTATGGATGAAAAAAAAATTAAAAATCGTATAGCAAAAACGTAATCTACATTAAATTCTAGAAAATTCTCCGAAGAAACCATGGGTCTAAAATCAAAACATAATCCGCGCCTCTCGACTTGAAAATTTTTTTCCTCTCCTTTCGCTAAAACTATTTTCTTTTTTGAAATATATTATGTTTTATTATACCCTCACTTTAGTGATACGAGGGTATATATCATTTGCTACGGGCCAAAAGTGTAACACATCCACATCGAAGGAGTGACATAAGACCCTAAGTATGTTTGGCGGATATCCGTTTTAGGTCGTTTTTAGTCGAATGAGCAATGTCCGTCCGTCTGTCTGTATTTTTGCTAGCTGGTGCGCACGATAACTCTCGAAAGGAGTAACCGATTGACTTAAATTTGGTAATATTTTTTTCTATCTCCGGCTAAGTTGGAAGATGGGTTATATTGGTCCTCTCCTTCTAGTACCTCCCCCACAAAGTGTTAATATTAAGTGAATTATTGATTATTTAATAACTTCTATACTACTTATTTGAATCCTCTGAAATTCTACACATAATATTATTTTATTAGTCACTATCACGTCAAGAAAAATGGGCGAAGTTACCGCGCCCCTTTTGGTACCTTCCACACAAATGGACCATTTTGCTCCAAAATTTAACAGCTTATAACTTGAATACCTATGCACAAAAAGACTTGAAATTTTGTACAGTGTAATGGTTTCATAGTACCTACAGTCCAGTGAAAAATGGGCGAAGTTGCCTCGCCCCTTTTGGTGCCTCCCACACAAAATGGCCAAATCATACCAAAATTGAATAGATCATAACTTTAATATACCAGTGCATATAAACGCTTACAATTCGATACAGTGCAATATATTTGAAGTTTACTGTTTAGCGAAAAATAGGAGTATTTGTTAATCCCCCTCTGGTATCTCCTATACAAATTGACAGATTAATTCGTGTATTTCATATTACAGTACTCCCAAAGTGAGGTATACCTTAGTCAGTTTACCCGACTGAAACTTTCTTATATTCAAAATATTCAATTATCAAAAAAGCAGTTAAACATCAATTTGCATCTCCTCTGATTTGCGTTCTATATAAAAAATAGTTAGAACACGTTTCACATTCTTATTTGCATTATAAAATAAGAATTGTTTATCGAAACAAAAGAAGGTTATTTTATAAATACTGAAAACAATTTTGAGTGCAATATTTTTTTTGTATTTGCAATCTTTTTTATTAAATTATGACAGAAACATTTTTTATCTATGTTCCTTATAAAAATATTAAATATAAAATTATATACAAACTTTTTTACTTGGGTGAATATTTTTTTTAATGAAAAAAATTGTTGGGTATTGAAAAGATATAAAGTGCAAAAGAACTACCTTACTAAACAATTTTATTCAGAAAATTCGATTTTTTTTGGAAAAAGCTTTTTTTTCTAATATTTATTTTTTTGTGGCAAAGGCGGGCATATAAATTTTCAAGTCGAGAGGCGCGGATTAGGATTTTATTTTAGGTACATGGTTTCTTCGTAGAATTTTCTTAGAATTTTATGTAGTTTACGTTTTTTCTATACGATTTAAAAGAAAAAAATCAACCCGCCTTAATATATATAGTCGTATTTATATCATTTGCTACGGGCCAAAGTGTAACACATCAAAGGAGTGACCTAAGACCCCAAATACGTTCGTCGGAAATCCGTTTTAGTACATTTTAAGTCATTGAGCAATGTCCGTCCGTCTGTCTGGCTGGTGCCCACGATAACTCTCGAAAACAACCTATTTATGTTTAGTTTAGGTTGGCAGCCAGCATTGCCAGCTCATCTCACGATGTAGGTCTCTATTGATACCACAGGCACATATGCCCCTCATCGAAACCAACCTAATGTACTTCAACATTCTTTGCATTTCTGCTGGGCCAATGCCATCTGGTCCTGGTGATTTAAATAGCTGGAGGCTGTTAATCGGCCAATAAACACCTAGCGACGCTTGCAGTTCACTCTTTTGTTTTCGAGAAAACTCAAGCTACATTAGGCCGGAGCAAAATAACTACTAATTTTTGTAAAAACCGACGGTAATAAGGAGTCCATCATTAATGAGCTATGAGCTTTATTTATCTACACATCACATTAGGTTCTAAATAATTTCAATTTAAAGATGCAATGTCTCTCAAAACAAGCCAAGTCTACTTAGCATAGTTTCGAATAAATAGTATTAGTGAGCGTAGAATATCATATATTTCGACTGTACCTGTATGTTTCTTGCTGGATATTTTTGGGAAAATATACTTAAGAATTTCATTTTTCCCAAGTGCAATCGCCTTAAAAGAAACTTTAGAAGAGTCGAAACAGACATCGCGTTTTAATTAACAACACCATCTAGTGGTTTCCTTTGGATGCGATTTGATGCCGTTAGACGCTTTTTGTGGGTTACCGCGTAGGATCGAGGTTATGTGAACAATCCATTACGGATCAGGACCTTAAGGGCGAATATCGAGCAACCAATTTGTGAGATATGTATATCCACCATGGTCTTGTAAAATGGGGTTTGGAAAATGAGGTTAGCTGTATGCGCCGCTGTGAAGCCAGCCGAGGTATCAGCCACATGAATGAAATAGTATTCCATAAATAATGGATCTTTCCTCTTTCGAACAAAATAAGTAACATTACGAAAAAAACGATGTTTATTCATCTTTTTGATTTTTTTAAATAAACTTGGATTAGGACCTCCCTACACTGACAAAAAATGAGAGTAATAAAATTAATGATGACACATTCTTCAATTAAGTATGCGACCACGGCATTAATTCAACCGCAATTTTCATTAAGATGATGACAATTTACATGTTTTTTAAGAAATGTTAATTGATCTAAAGTTTTTTTTGAAATTTACTTTATTTTTCAGACAAACTTCATTATTTTAAGTAATATTTCAATATTTTTATGTATTTTCAACATTAAAACAATGATGGCGATAAGTAATAGTTTTAATGTCGTCTCGGACATAATTATCAGTTGGAAAATTTGAGTAATAAATTTAAGGCCTTAAAAAAAGGTCGGCACTGTTAGTTAATTTTATGACAGTTGGCATTATTTTAAAGAATACTTTTTAAATTGATTCTATATGAGAAATAATTATACTCCCTGTCTTTCTCAGGGTTTTAGAATTTTTCTGTTAATGTTTTGTGTCTATAAAGATAAAAGCGGAGTATGGTGTTCCAAACAATAGAGTATCTGTTATTGAACAAGTAAGAAAGTTCAGTCGGGAAAACCGACTTCAGTCCCAAAAATATTCGTAAATTTATTTATTTTTTTGTTTAAATTATCAATTTAAATTGACTGTTGCTTCAAAATAGAACATTTGTGTGGGAGGTACCGAAAGGGGCGTGCCAATGATGCCCACTTTTCAATGAACTATAGATAGTATTAAACCAGTAAGGAAAGGCAGAAAGTCGGGCGGGGTCGACTATATAAAACCCTACACCTCCCTAACAATGCGATAAGGGTCATTGCCATAATATTTGGAATAATTGGTAAATGGGTAGAAACATATTATCTAATTCTGAAACGATAATCGCTAAATTAAGCAATATTCGTTCCTAAATAGAGAAACATCTTGCTGGAAAATTTTAATAGCGGTTCTATAGCGGTTTTTATACCAAATCAGGAGGAACATATATATGGAGCTTTAATATAAATCTGAACCGATCTTCCCTGAATACTCATTCATGTAAAAAGACCTCCTTCTGTCGAATTTCGTACTGATCGGATATAAAATACAGTCTCTACAGCGTTTACATGTCAAATCAGGGGTAACATATATATGGGAGCTATATCTAAATCTGAACCGATTTTAACCAAATTCAATAGGGATCGTCCTTGGGCCAAATAAAATCAACTCAGAAACTAAATCAACTAAATCAACTCAGAAAGTGATTCTAAGTCGATCGGTATAATAAACAATGGGTCTATTTGGGTGTTACAAACAAATGCACAACGTTATAATACCCTGTACCACAGTGTGGTGTAGGGTATAAACATTACATTGTACAAAATTTCAAGGATTTGTATGTACTGGTATTAAAGATATAAACTGTTAATTTTTGGTGCAAACTGGTAAATTTATGTGGAGGTACCAAAAGGTGAGTGGCAAATTCGCCCATTTTTCACTGGACTGTAGATACTCTAAAAACATTACACTGCACAACCTTTCAAGTATTTGTATGGACTGGTATTAAAGTTATTAGCAGTTTACTTTTGGTACAAAATTGTCCCTTTTGTGTGGGAGGTACTAAAAGGGGTGGGACCACTTCGTCCATTTTTCTCAAGCTGATAGCGACAGATAAAATATTACTAAGTGTGGAATTACAGAAGGTTCGGATAAGTAGTATAGAAGTTATCAGAGAACCAATCTATATATATATATATAAATGGAAACATGTTTGTATGTATGTATGTATGCTATAGACTCTGAAACCACTGGACCGATTTTATTTTTTTTTCTTTTGTTTGAAAGGTTATTTGTCAGAGGTGGTTTAGGAAACAAGAAATTGAAAAATGTGGACGTGGCATTACATAAAATCCGAATATCTCAAAAAATGTTGACTCTAGAAGAACGAAATTTGGAACACACGTTAGTGGAGTTATTTTCAAAAACTCCACTAAAAAAGGGAGGGATCGGATTAGTGGGTGCGGCAAAAGTGGGCGTGTCATTAGTTAAACATTTGTTATCTCAGAAACTATTGACAGTAGATGAACGAAATTTGGATTGTAAGTTATTGGAATAAACATTAATAAATACTCCCTGGCAGGATCGGATCAGTGGGTGTGGCACAAGTGGGCGTAACATTAGTTAAGCATGTATTATATCTGAAACTATTGACCGTAGAAGAAAGAAATTTCGATCATTAAACATAACCTCATACAATATTGCATAATTTGTGCATTTTTGTACCACATTTCCTTTATTTTCATCGCATTGGCGTTAAGTTGGCTGTGAGCATAAAAACAATAATCTATCATTCTCAGCAGAAAGCTGTATTGCGGCGATCAAGTCAAACAATGAGTGCTGTAATTTTGTTCATATGTATCTGGTGGTAGTCTGTGTGATTGGTCCAAAAATGGGCGGGATCAGACCAATGGGGGTGGTCCCGCCCATATAAGCCAAATTTTGAAATTGAGATATCTTGCACAAATTGTTATCGAAAGTCCTGCAATTTTTTGCATATGTATCTGGTGATAGCCTACGTGAATGGTCCAAAAAAGGGCGGGGTAGGATCAATGGTCGTGGCCCTGCCATTATATACCAAATTTTGAAATTGAGATATCTTGAACAATTAGTTAGCGACAGTGCTGTAATTTTGTGTATATGCATGTGATGACATTCTACGTAATTGGCCAAAACATGGGCTGGGTCGGAAATCTGAAATCTGGGGCAACGAAGTGGACCGGGTCCAGCTAGTACTTCACTAAATGTTAACCCTTTGTGAGGGAGGTACTAGAAGGAGTGGACCAATATGACCCATCTTCGAACTTAGCCTGAGATAGAAAAAAATAGTATTACATACCAAATTTGAAGTCAATCGGTTACTCCTTTCGAGAGTTATCATGCGCTCCAGCCAGACAGACGGACGGACATTGCTGAAATGACTTAAAATTTCGTAAAACGGATTTCCGCCGAACTTATTGGGGTCTTAGGTCACTCCTTCGATGTGTTACACTTTTGGCTCGTAGCAAATGATATATACCCTCCTCTTTAAGGTGGGGGTACTATTAGTACCTCCCACAAAAATTGACAGAATAATTTGTGTAATATTCAATATTACATTACTCACAAAGTGAGGGTATACCTTAGTCGGTTTACCCGACTGAAACTTTTTTACTTGTTTTTAAAAAATTTCGAAAGAAAATATTTCTAGAATTAATACAAAATTTTCAGAAGATAAATTTGTAACGTGGGAGAAAGTTAATCCCAATTTGTTGCTCTAAAAAGAGAAATGGGACTCCAAGTTGCAAAAAATTTGCCTAATGGAAGGAAAGAAGAAAAAATCCAATACAATACAGGGTGGCTGATATGTATTGCAACCAACTTGAGGTTGCTATCATCTCTAAACCGCTAGTCTGATAGCTGATAGATCTATTTCAGTGACAGTTCATTTTATTGTTTACAAGCTTACAAAAGCATTTTGATCTATTGCATTCAGAAAAAAAGTTATTCGTGATGGAATTCAAGCGTGATCGTGTGATTGCTTTATTTGGGTGGAAAAACACAAGTGGCTATCGTTAGAGCCCTCCAGCATTTAAATGTGAATAAATCTTTTGTTTCTCATACCATTGCTCGTTACCGTGATACTGGCAGTGTTGCATCGCGTCCAAAAAGTGGACGAAAAAAAACGGTAACAACACCAGAAATGATCCGAAAAGTGAAGGCCAGATTTGATCGAAATCCACGCCGCAGTGGTAGAAAAATTGCTCGTTAGCTGAACATATCGCGAAAACGGATACAACACATATTAAAAAATGAGCTTGGACTAAAGCCATTGAAGTTCCAAAAAGTGCAAGAGCTCACCGATGCACAAAAAAAGTTAGACTGGAAAGAGTCAAGGAGTTGCTTCGCTTGTACTTTCGTGCAGCGTGTGATGGCTTTTTCGGCCGTTTGAAGGCCATAATTCGTGCCAAAGGTGGCCAATTCGAACAAATCTAAAAAAATATAGCGCTTTACTTTGTTGCATTACATATCAGCCACCCTGTAGTGATACTCTAGATTTGCGAGCTAAGTTTAAGCAACAGCTTGGCATATCGAGCTTCAAGTACAACGATCTAAAGGAACTAAGCACCAAAAATAGCATTCCCAAAGAATTTTATTTTTTTTATCTCAATATTAGACCTGGAGGAAATCGGAATCGCTTGGATGAGCCGGATGTGGGGGAGGATTTTACCGAAGATTAATATAGATAGATTTATATTATTATTTATATTGTATTTTATTTATAGAATTTTTAATTATTTTAAACTAAAGGGTGGTTAAATTTTAAGGGCCGATGTTGTTTTGAATAGAACACAAATTATTTAGGAAATTATTGTCATTTCTTTTTATTATGATAATATTGGTATGGTTAAATTATGTATGAAGCAAAATATCGGCCAAGTGGCCGCCGCGACCTCGGTGACACACCTCCATCCGATGGTCCAAATTTTCCATGACGCTGAAGCATAATTGAGGTTCTATGCCGCAAATGCGCCGAATTATCTCATCATTTAGCTCTTGAATTGTTGCTGGCTTATCGACGTACACCTTTTCTTTCAAATAACCCCAAAGAAAGAAGTCCAACGGTGTCAGATCACATGATCCAATTGACATCGCCACGATGTGAGATAACACGGTCATTGAATTAGTTGCGCAAGTCGTTAGCTGTGTGGCAAGTGGCACAGTCCTGTTGAAATCACATATTGTCCACATCCATATTCGGGCCGTAAAAAGTTCGTTATCATCTCACGATAGCGAACACCATTCACAGTAACTGCCTGACGGGCCTCATTTCGAAGAAGTATGGCCCGACGACATCGCCAGCCCCTAAGCCACACCAAACGAACTAGGCGAGCATGCACAGGTTTTTTCACATCTCCTACAGCCCCGGTTTGCTGAAATCTGCGCACAATTCTCCCGATTGTGGACACATTTGGTCGATTATGCAGATCAAAAAAAAACATCACGAAGTACACGAAATGCATTTTGATTTGAACGCCCATTTTCGTAAAAGGCTTAAAAAACTTTAACGCGTTGCTCGAGTGTGTATCTTTCCATGGTTCAAATTGAGTTAGTCTGAAATTGAGAAATGTCAAATGAAATGCAGAAAAAAACTTGACGTTTAGGTGTGGTTCACATTCAACATCGGCCCTTATAATTTAACCACCCTTTATGTTGAAATTCTAAACTACAAAAAAATTATACACTATTCATTTATTGAGGTGACGATATGTACATGGTAAGCCATTTACAATTTTAAATTTGAATCTACTATAAAAAAAACAAATATTTTTTTTTCAAATTTCCCTTTTTATTGGAAAGTTTGAACTTTGTCATTTAATAATGAAACACAATATCATTCATAAGTCTACCACGACTGGCTCGACAGTACCTCACACGACCAACGCAATTTTTCAGTACATTTGCAATTGTTTCGGGTCGAATGTCATCAGTGGCAACTTCGATGTCATGTTTCAACGATTCCATTTTCTCTGGATGCTTTGTTTGATGGCTCTCCACAGAAAATAATTCAAAGGGATCAAAACACAAGCCAAAGTAATCAGTAGTTCAAATTTAAAATTTTAAATGACCCAACCTTTATTAAATGAAAAAAATTTATATATAACTCTTATAGATTTTTCTGATTTTCAGTATAAAGAACCATAAATAGCGCTATCTTTTGATTATCGTGGTAACTTCAATGAATGAAGCATATTTTCTTTTAATTAACTTCTCGATGCATAGTTTATTAAGTGTCTTTAAGTTCATGCATGCCTTTAACTAATTACCAGGACATGCTTATTTCAAGATCAGACAGTTTAAATTTAAATACGCAGACGTACTTAATTTGAAGAAATATTACTACGACTAAGTACGAGACATAATTAAATTTACGCCAACATATGCTTATTTTAAGGCCAAACTTAATTATTATTATTACGTAATGTACTCGACTCTACGAGTATAATATGCATCGTCAAAACACGTACGTTTCATGGCATTAAATTAACTACAAAATATTCTTATTAAACCCTCCACCACACTGTGGTACTGGGTATTAAAAGTGTGTTGTATGACAGATGTTTGTAACACGTAGAAATACTACAGCTCGACGCACCTTTAAGTATACCGATCGACTCAGAATCAGTAGCTTAGTCGATTTAACCATGGCTGTCCGCCCGTATGTCCTTCTTATGTTGTTTGTGCTGAACTTTTGCACATAAGAGTCTTTCGTTCGTAGAAAGAACCCTATTGAATTTGAATAAAATAGCTTCAGATTTAGTCATACGAGTAGCTCCCATTTATATGTTTCTTCCGATTTGGCTAAGTTGTTTAAGCAAATTTTAGTTGGAGTATACATTGGATATTTCATTGTTATCAAATCTTACCATACTAGTGTAGGGTATCACATAGTCGGCACCGCCCGACTTAAGCCTTCCCTTAGCGGTTTTAATTCTGATTGTCTTTGTCGAAATCTTAAAATTAAAGATAAATTCTTTGATTTTCAGTACGATTTTTTCCTAGTGCATATTTAGAAACATTTAAAAACTTTGAAAATTTCATGTCCAACAACTTATTCAGCATTTGAAATTATTCAGTTACAGGCATTAGCACCAATTCATAGTTTATCAACTTCTATCGGCGACTTTGGCACAGACTTTTGCCACATGTTTGTGTCTTACCCAAAGTTGACATTTATCGAAACCAATTATTTATATGCCGGCAACGGGATAGAACCCAAACAACTTTGAACCCCAAAACTGAACTCGTAATACTCGTATCCAAGTGAAATGACAACGACTTTGTTGCTGTTGTTGTTGTCTTTTTTGTCAACTACATTTGCGTCTTCATAACTTCTAGCAATATTCTCCAAAAAAAAAAATATTGTCCATGTTTCTTGGCCTCAATGGACAAAACCCACTTCTATGTATGGCATAGCCTCAGCCGGAGTTTGTACATCTGTGTCGTAGTATGTCCAAATATATTTTCTTTCGATTTCGGCCAACAGCCCCCCCGGCTGCACCGCATCTCTCATGGCGCGGCAACAAAACAGAAAAGAAAATAGAATAAAAGTAGAGTTGTTGTGCGGAAGAAAAGAAGAGGCTGAAGCAGAAGAAGCAGCGCAGCATAAAAACATTCCATTATATTACCATTTTGTGGACTTTTTCTTGTACTATTGCCTTTGCTATGAAATGGACCAATAAATCACGGTAAATGCCAAACTACAACTGCCTCTATTTTATACGTCACACTAACACAAAGAAAGCGCCTGTAAAGGACTCTCGTCCAACAACTATAGTCCACGAGGACGGAGAACTAAGGATATGTGAGCGTGTGTACGTGTGTGCCTGTTAGAGAGCCGTGGTCCTGAACATGAGTATAAATACACTTTGAACAAGCTTTTAAAATAGTGTTTGTTGGTCTGGCTGCATGCCATCATTATGACCATCCGTGAGCCGTTTAGTCTGTTTAGACCGTTTCGAGTTCAGTCTTATGCTGTCTTCCACCACTTCAGGTGCACTGCACACGGTGCGATGGAAAGGGATGGAGGAGCAAACGTAAAAATAACTCGAAAATATTTGTTGTACCTTTGCCTTAGTTATTTTTATTTCATTTCAGTCTTTTTTGTTTCCTATACTCCGAGTATACAAAGTAAACGACCAATACAAATCGAAAAAATACTCTCAAAGTGGGCCCCATCCACACTCTCCCAAGTAACCACGGATCGACAAAGAGGCTTGACAGGCAAGCAGGCGGCAGGCAGGCAGTCAAGGCATCACTAAAATACGAGGACAGGAAATTAGATATAGGCAATCAAAATAACTTTCGATCGAATCTTGAGAATTGCAAATGTGTCCAGAAATCTATGTACTAAGGGTTGAGAAATGTTGTTTCAGCAATAATCCATTAGAAATATATTTAACCGAAAGGCAAACGGTGGTACATATTGTGGGTTCTTATTTTGACCACTTCGGAGCTATGACTTCACTCTGTTGAACTTTTTTGTTAAGAACCGATGTGATGAGAACAAAAAGGGCCAAAGAAACAGATCAATTAAACATGTTAGTTGCCACAACGAAACAGTTACCAACGAAACAGCCAGTACATTGTTTTGAGGTTAGTAATTGATAATATGACTATATATATGGGCATTTCCAAAGCCTGAGATTTGCTACATTTTGCAAATTACTTCAAAAACTACGTATATCTCGCATTCCATCGACAAATGCAAAATTGTAGAGGTTGAAAAGGTCTATAAGAATGCCTTCACCCAATCTTGTCACAATCATTAATACGAGAGATATAAAGAAACGAATCCCGTTCGGAAATTACAAAATGTACCCAAAAATATGTAGAGTCCGAGCTAGGTTTGATTTGTTAATAAAGGATGCTTAAATTGTAAGGGCCGATGTTGAATGTGAACCATTCCTAAACGTCAATTTTTTTTCTGCGTTTCATTTCACATTTCTCATATTCAGACTAACTCAATTTGAACCATGGAAAGATACACAATCGAGCAACGCGTTAACGTTTTTTAACCCCTTTACGAAAATGGGCGTTCAAATCAAAATGCATTTCGTGCACTTCGTGATGTTTTTTTCGATCTGCATAATCGACCAAATGTGTCCACAATCGGGAGAATTGTGCGCAAATTTCAGCAAACCGGGTATGTAGGAGATGTGAAAACACCTGTGCATGCTCGCCCAGTTCGTTTGGTGCGGCTTATGGGCTGGCGACGTCATCGGGCCATACTTCTTCGAAATCAGGCAGTTACTGTGAATGACGTTCGCTATAGTGAGATGATAACGAACTTTTTATGGCCCGAATTAGAAGATATGGATGTGGACAATATGTGGTTTCAACAGGACTGTGCCATTTGCCACACAGCTAACGAAACAATGGCTCTTTTGCGCAACAAATTCAATGGCCGTGTTATCTCACGTCGTGGCGATGTCAATTGGCCGCCAAGATCATGTGATTTGACACCGTTGGACTTCATTCTTTGGGGTTATTTGAAAGAAAAGGTGTACGTCGATAAGCCAGCAACAATTCAAGAGCTAAAGGATGAGATAATTCGGCACATTAACGGCATAGAACCTCAATTATGCCTCAGCGTCATCGAAAATTTGGACCATCGGATGGAGGTGTGCCGCCGAGGTCGCGGCGGCCATTTGGCCGATATTTTGTTACATACATAGTTGAACCATGCCAATAATAAAAAGAAATGACAATAATTTCCTAAATAATTTGTGCTTTATTCAAAATCAACATCGGCCCTTAAAATATAACCACCCTTTATAAAAGCGAAAGGAAACACCAAATTAAAATGTACAGGATAAGCTCAGATTAGATAGGACTACATGCCTATATATATTTCGTATATATAGGGTGATCCATTACCGGGTTCCCTACTTTTTTTAAAGAAAAAAACACAGAAAATTCAAATTGAATGGGGAATGTTTATTATCATTTGGAAGAACATTCTTTGGCATTTATTTTTTGAAGATTCGGTCTATCAAATGTTGAGTCCAATTTTCGATGACTCGTTCGAGCATTTCGACCGGTAACTGGCGAATGACACGCGTGATGTTTTGCTCCAATGCCTGAATCGAAGCGGGTTTGTCTGCATAAACTTTAGACTTTACATATCCCCACAGGAAAAGGTCTAACGGTGTGATATCACACGACCTTGGTGGCCGATCGACTGGCCCAAAACGTGAAATTATCTGCTCACCGAAGTGTTCTCTCAATAAATCCATTGATTGATGTGATGTGTGGGAAGTGGCGCCGCCTTGTTGAAACCAAATGTCGCCGAGATCACGAGCTTCAATTTCAGGTATCAAATAGTCGGTTATCATCGCACGATAACGGTCGCCATTGAGGGTTACGTTCTCACCGGCATCATTTTTGAAGAAATTGGACCGATGATACCGGTACGTCGGATCGGGATCGGTCAATGGCAAAAAGATAGCTCTTAACAAGAGCTAAAATATTGCTCAGGGGTGTCAAGGTCGTGGGTCGACTGGAAAGTGTTTTTTTATTTAAAAAAAATGGACTTAGCGCAATTGGCGAACGATTATTTTGATAATAAAGCTGAATAATTTGTAAACGTTGTTCAAGCGTATGTCTTTTAATGATGAGATGCCAAACAATACTTAACAAAAATAACATGACAGTATGACACGACTCACACGTGATCTGACAAAAAAAGGCTATTGAAAAAAGTATCTCTACTTAGATCACCCTGTTGTATGTTGGTGTTTTCCAGGTCCAGTATGCATATTAAAACTTAATAGGAAAATATATAACAATATTTGCAAATATTGGCGAATTTTCGCATATATCTAGAATTTTCACCATCTTAGAATTTTCAGCGTTCGTTTAGAACATAACTATATTTTTCACAAAATTTTAAGTTGGTGTCATCGGATGCATTTAAAAATGTTAAGAATGCAAAAATGAATACCTGCTATATTAAGCACAACCAACGACCTTTAAGGTGAGCCTTCATATGTAAAAATCCGTCCACGCGGATACAAATACAAAACCCTAAACGTACACCTTTTGAGAAAGTGTCCCTATTTTCTGAGATTTCAGATGCTAATAACATCTGGAAAAATTTTTTGAATGTTTTTTCGCCAACTACAAAATTACTCATTTCGAACAGAGAATCGATATACAAATTTATTTTTAAATCGGGAATCGTGACCCAAAAAAGATGTTCGGTTTGACATGGAATGAACGATAAGCGAGTACATAATATACGCAGGGTATACAACTACTGTGAGGGTATAAACATTTGTTTTTTTTTTTTTTTGCATGATGAATCCTTGATTGGCTTAGAATAAAGGACAATATTAAATTTTGAAGTTCTGATATTTAATTTCGAAGAAAAATTTTGAAATGAATGAACATTTTCTTTACTGATTTTTGGCAAAGTGCATACTATGATTTCGCTGCAAGTGATTACTAATGTAGTTTTTTTTATTTAGGAATAACGAATAAAATAAATTTGAAATTCCAGCCGTAAAATTTGAAATTACATTGTTCAACAAAATTTTATTGGAATTGAATTTTTCTAGAAAAATCGTTGAAATTGCATTTCACTAGAAAATTTCCTTAAAATAAAAACTTTCTAAATTTTATTTTCCTAAAAAATTTATTGAAGTTACTTTTCTGTAGAAAAAAATATATATTTATTTTATAAATTTCGTTGAAATCGTATTTTTTCGTTGAAATTGTTGTTTCTTTACATTTCCGGCTAACACCGTTTAATCCAGTCTATGGCCCTTCATCCGTGGTCATCTACCTTTATTTTAATCCGTCCATCGACCTTCAATCGAAATTAAAAAAAAGCCAATTCGACGAAATTTGTGGATTAAATTTCAACGAAAATTTTGTTGGAAAATTAAAATGCTATTTTGACACAATTTCAAGAAATTTTTTCGAAAAAATTATTTTTGACACAATATTGTTGTTAAATTCTATTCCAAAAAAAATTTCCACAAAAGCAATTTCAACGATTTTTTCGACAAATTCACTTCAACAAAATGTTGCAATTTTTTCAAAATATGAAATCTCGAAGAAATTTCATATTAAAATTATTTTGTTTTGGTGTTTCCCTATGCGGGATTGATCTGTTATTGATGTTATTTTATGCTTTTTCTCACTGTGGAGTTTAGCTGAAGATCAAAAAGTTCCTTCAAAGTGAAGGAAGGTATTTTTGAATAGTCAAGTGAGTATTTGACCAATATGAATTTAAATAAATAAAATTTATGGAAAAGAACAATCAATACGATTTAAAAAAATAAATTAGCTGTTTTTAAAAGAAATACAAATTTGCAATAATTTATAGTATTTTTCAGATGTGAAAATCATATTACAAAGGACCTTTATATGGAGCTATATCAAAATAAGGCCATTTTTTCTTGAAGTTATTAGGGAAAAATACAAAAATTTCAGCCAGATCGGTTGTAAAATAAATTATAAAATCAAGTAAGAAAGTTTCAGTCGGGTAAACCGACTAAGGTATACCTCACTTTGTGAGTAATGTAATATAGAATATTAGACGAATTAATGGGCAATTAAACAGTATATGGGCAATTCCACGGTGTCGAACGTGACCTTTGTACATATTAAAAGTGACAAAAAGGTAAAAATAAAACATATTTTAGATTCATCTTTTACATACTCTTATAGATCGTAAATATCACTGTTGTTTTAGGCGTTTTCAGGCAAAATATTGATTAGAAATGAGAGACAAAAAAAGGAGCGGTTCGAAAGCGACAAAAATGGAAGTAGTTTTCGTGAACATCTTTAAAAACACAAGATTCAGCGAAATCACAAAGAATATGTTAAAGATGAAAATGTTAAAATGTTAAAAAATAATAATGTTTTTGAACCCTTTTTGTTTGGTAGAAATATCTTTGGTAGTTTTTTTAATTTAATTTTGAAGTTGGTGCGAACGTGACATTTTTTCCATGAACTTTTTTAAATAAAACAGATAAAGACATTGCTCATTCGACTTAAAATGACCCAAAACGGACATCCGCCGAACATACTTAGGGTCTTAGGTCACTCCTTCGATGTGTAACACTTTTGGCTCGTAGAAAATGATGTATGTTTATACCCACCTCTCTAAGGTGAGGGGATAATGAGTAAATGAACAAAAACTACAATTTTCAACTACGCAATTGTTTATACCCTACACCACACTGTGGTACAGGATATTATAAGTTTGTTTCACGGCAGATGTTTGTAACACCTGAAAATAACACAGCTAGAACTACCTTAAAGTATACCGATCGACTCAGAATCACAAGCTGAGTCGATTTAACCATGTCAGTCTGTCCGTCCGTCCATGTAAAGTTGTTCATCGAATACAGGTCGCAATTTCACTTCGATCGTTCTTAAATTTTGCAGTTTAGAATATTTCACAGCTGTAAAGATCCCTATTGAATTTGGTTGATATCGGTTCAGATTGAGATATAGCTCCGATATATATCTTTCGTCCGATTTGGCCTTTTAGTCCTATAGAAGCTGTATTTTACATCCAATTGTTTTGAAATTTAGAATGGTAGAGTTTCTCGATCCATGAACCAACATTGCCGAATTTGAAGAAAATCGGTTAAGAATTAGCTATAGCTCCCTTATATATGTTTCGTCCGATTTTGCTCTTTAGTCCTGTAGAAGCTGTGTTTTACGTCCAATTATTTTAAAATTTAGAATGGTAGAATTTCTTGATCCATGAACCAACACTACCGAATTTGAAGAAAATCGGTTTAGATTTAGCTTTAGCTCCCATATATATATTTCGTCCGATTTGGCCCTTTAGTTCTATAGAAGCTGTATTTTACATCCAATCGTTTTGAAATTTAGAATGGTAGAGTTTCTTGATCCATTAACCAACATTGCCGAATTTTAAGAAAATTGGTTAATATTTATATATGGCTCACATACATATCTTTCGTCCGTTTTGACCCTTTAGTCCTATAGATGCTGTAGTTTACATCCAATCGTTTTGATATTTAGAATGGTAGAGTGGTACACTGTGGTACAGGGTATTATTTAAGTCTAAAATGTCCCAAAAGTAAATTTATGTAAACAATTTATACATGAATTACAAAATTTATATTTCAGAGTTATTCAATATTACGAGAGTGGTGTAGGGTATTATATAGTTGGCCCCACCCGAATTTAGCCTTTCCTTACTGTTTTTTTTATAAAATGTTGAGTAAATACACGTAAAATTTGTTAATATTATTAATATTTGAATATTTTTGTATTATAATAAATTACATTAATGCGATTTTAATAACTTTAATTTTTTTGATCACGGTAGACCTTTTGGTAGAATTACCCATATACTTTTAATACATTGCACTGTGCCGAATTATAAGCATTTATGTGCGCTGGTATATTAACGTTGTGAGCTATTCAGTGTTGGTATGATTGACCATTTTTTGTGGGAGGTACAAAAAGGGGCGTGGTGATAACGACAATTTCTTACAAGACTATAGGTACATCAAAAGCGTTACATTGTGCAAAATATTGTAGTATATTCGTGCATTGGTACTCACGCTATAAGCTTTTAACTTTCAATGGCTCAAAACGGATTTTCGTCGAACATACTTGGGGTCTTAGGTCACTCCTTCGATGTGTTACACTTTTTGTCCGTAGCAAATGATATATACCCTCGTCACACTAAAGTGAGGGTATAATAATATATATGACAATGGTGTGGTTTCGACAGACATGTGAATTTATAATTATTTTTTTATTTATTATTATTATATTTTACATTTTTTATATTTATTATTATACGAGTATTTTATTATCTGCGACAAATTTTGGGTATAAAAAGTTTTTTATTTAATTAACATAACTTTGATGCAATATGAGAGAAATTAATGACAATTTTGTTTATTGATATTGTTATTGTTTGTTCTTCATATACATAGATATGTATGTGTATCTTTCGGCATTTCTCTCATAAACAATATCAACTCAAAGAGCCGAAAAAAGCGTGTAACATTTGGTCACACAATATAGATTTTTAGTGAGTTATATCTCTGTGTTACTGATTAATGTCATGGATATAATACACAATACAAACACTTTGTTCACAAATGGTCATCAGTAATATCATCATTAGAATATTGAGTAAAATAAAAATTGAAAATAATGCGATGGCGTCAAGACAATAAATTTTCTAAAAATGAAATTACACTCTCAAATATAAAAGGCTATTTCCGATACAATAACAATAGTTTACGAGCACAAAAATTGTTACCGAAGGGCTGGGTATGAAATTTTCTGCTGTAATTTGGTATTCTAAGCACCACAAAAAAATATTTGAAATTTTTTTTTGGTATTTTTTTTTAAATTATAAAGTTTATGGAAGTTGCGTTTAGTATTTGGACCAAATTTTTGAAGTATTAGATCAAGAATGCCAAATGATCGATATAAGAGAATGACACAGACCCATCGTTTATTATATCGATCGACCTAGAATCACTTTCTGAATCGATTTAGTTTTGTCCGTCTGTCCCTCCGTCCATCTGTTTGTCGGTCTGTCCGTCCGTCTGTCTGTTTGTGCGTGTACTCTTCTAATCAAAGTACAGGTCCCATTTATTGTCTGATCGGTATTAAATTTTGCACATATAACATTTTTGTCCTAAGGACGAAGCATATTGAAATTTGTGAAAATCGGTTTAGATTTAGATATAGCCTCCACATATATGTTCCTCCCGATGTGGCATCAAGGCCCTAAAGAAGTTGCATTTTATATCCGATAATTTAGAAATAAGAAGTAACTTCCGATCATTGCAAAATTTGGCAGAAAGAAGTTTCTTAATTTAGAAGCGATTACTGGTTAATTTGGGGAAAGTCGGTTCAGATTTAGATATAGCCACATATGTATATATGTTCCTGCCGATTTAGTATTTAAGTTCTATTGAAACTGGATTTTTCGTCCGATATAATTTGGCAGATATGAGGTTTTTGATCCAAGCTGATGAAAATCTGTTCAGATTTTATATAGTCCCATCTACTTATTCCTTCCGACATATCTCAATCTTGATTAATGTACCTCGTATGAGGCAACCAGTTCAATAGAATCGCTGAAAGTTAAGAGAACAGGGAAAGGTCGTAGGATTAGAAACATCGTTTGGGGTCAGCAGTGAAAAATAGATTCCATTGGGAAATACGAAGAAAACTGTGGTTTGCAATTCATCCAAGAGTTCATTATATTTCAGCCACTGCTGTATTTCCAATAAAATACATTGAACGAGTCTATGTTCATGTGTGTGTGTGTGAGTTTGCGGGTAATTGAGTGTTTATGGTCAGGCCGTACTTACACACCCCCAAAACTTGCATTCGAGAAGAACACAGTAGTCTGTATGGCGGTGGAAAGTATGGTGCCAGGCGGTAGAGAGGGGCGGCGAAGGCGTTTATATGTAATCACAAGTGATTTCCAGTTATTTAAACTTTAAAGATACAACTTGGAAAACTATTAAGTGGTCTTTGAATGTTAATGTCACAAGTATTTTATCACACAGACAGGGACGACGCAAGGACGACGTTTTGGGTTGAAAATTAAAAACTAAAACTATCATCATTCGGTGCAAAAGGCATTTATTATGCAAAAATTCAAATGCCCAGACACATGGGAAAGTCAAAATGTAATTTAAGTAAATGTCATTCTCCCATGACAACTTACTTTATCTTGCACAGGAATTGTGTGAGAGAACAAATATACAGTCGTATGAATATAGTAGTTCATAGATAAATTTAAGATATGTGTCTGAATGGTCAGAACTGTATTTAAACAAGAGGAAATCATAGCATGAAAAAATAGAAAATAACTGCAATTTGAAAAGTTGTCAACTCCTTTGAATTGAGCTTACACTAGAAATTGATACTTTAATCCACTTGAGACAGTACAGAATTTTCTGCCATGAGTATCAAAGTAAGCAAAATATATTTTGTAATTGAAATAAAATTAAGTCGAAATACGAAATATGTAATTACATTTATATTGAGTTGCAAAGAAAAAGCTGTCCTCTCTCTCCCTCTGTTCATAAAAATGCAACCAATGGATGTAGGCTACAAACTCAACACTTAGCAACGCACAACAGGACGATCCACTGGGTTAAGTGTATGTACATGGCCATGAGGCGTTAAAGCCTCTCCTCTATTTCAACCCAATCCAACCTCCAGAGTGGTATCTTCAAAGTGTTTGCGACCTTGTTCAATTTGTCCCACAGTATCCCTTGTTGTGCGATGGAAATATGAATTTTAGTTTCGTTATGGGTGGCGTATGATTAATAACACAATCGATGACGATAATAGCACGTATACGACAGAGTGGCAAATACTTTGTTATGTATGTAGTAGTTCAAAAGGTTTTTGTCATCCCCCCGAGGAGAGAAAAAATGAACCGAAGTTTATTTATTTGATGATTATGCCCATCTGTTTATGGCAGCGTCCTTTGCTGCACATGATCTTCTCTCTGGAGACGATTGTAGTGAAAGGTGCAAAGATGTGGATTTATTAGGTGTCTGATGATTAATGTTAAATTGAGTGGTAATAACAAATGCAAACGTCTACGTGGCAAGGTTAAAATTAATATACAGTACCTGAACTCTAAATTACCACCGATCAATTTTGCGATGTATAGTGTGACATCAGTTCCATTTTTGTTAGTGCTAGGTGTTTAAAGTGACTGCATGGGAGTATCAGGAATGGGAGAAATGAGATAGACTTTTATTACTTTTGGTAGATGATCAAATAAGATACATGAGTATACTTATATTAAAAATATTTTAAGTTTTAACGCTTCAAAGTTCAAACAAAGTTAAAATCCGTTGAATACAGGAGTGGACAAGGAAATAAAAAAAAACGTTCATACGAATCTTTATGGCATGGCTCCTCAGCCCTTTTAAACCTATAGCTCCCCACAAACAAGTAAAATATACCTGACACTTCCAGAAAAAATATATGAAATTTGATTGATTGAATTAATAAAGATTAAGGCGATTAAACTAATAACAGCCCGATTAAAATTAGATTGAGACAAAAACACTCAAATTACAACTAATGCTTCGAAAAGTTTAACTTTGATGGAAATGGAAATATTATATCTGAGGGAAAATAATAAAGTAATGAACATTTGCATGTTAAGTAATCACAATATATTTGGCTCATGTTTTGTCAACAACTCATGCAAATAATTCTGAAAAAAAAACTAAATTTGAAAAAATTTTCGAAATTGTGAATTTGAGAAATACTGGGTTTATTATAAAAAAAAAATTTTTATCGGAAAAAACAATTAATATGAGACTATTTGCAAAATGTTAGTACTTGCTTGCACTCTTATTGACAAATAGAAAATAAATTGAAAATTTTTGTAAAAAATTATTAAAATAACTTTAAAAAAAACAGTAAGAGGCCAGAGATTCGAACGAGGTCGACTATATAATACCCTACACCTCCCTAACAATGCAAAAAGGGGCATCGCGATACCGATTTGGAATACTCGGTTGCGTTTCAGTTAAAAAAGTACTTACCTCCATCTTCTCATCAAGGCTTATTATAAACTAGACCTGAAACGGTAATCTTAAAATGCGCAGTATTCTTTCATAGATCAAGAATCGGAAGAAACAACATGGACTTCAACAACTTTCATCAACATGGGTCATAAACCTCATTTCTGTAGGCAGGAACATATATATGTATATGGCTATATCTAAATCTGAACCGATTACACTATGCAACAACATTTTTATCCTAGGGATGTGGAAAATAGTTTCTGGTGCAATTAGGGGTCACAAACACGAAACAATATTTAAAAAAAAATTCTATGGTATTTTTTTTTTAATTTTTTTTTTAAATTCCAGCGTTCATGCAAAGTACATTCAGTATTTGGACCATAATAAGCCTGATTGGGCCGTGTTATGCCTCAAATTAAAAGGAATTATGAGGGCTACGTATGCTGCAAACATCGCTTTTACGTAGAGTCTTTGGTTTAGTAACAGTCGTCAAAAAAATGAGAAAAAAATTATATTTTTTTAAAACACTTTTTCCTGGTACAAAAAAAAACATAAAAAATAGAAAAATAGAAAAAATTATTTTATCACATTTTTAAAAAGCCAGCATGCTAACTATGAAAACACTGTCTATGGATAGATGTAAAAGTTATGAGCCATTTTGTAAATGTTAGGGAAATTCCAAAAAAATATTCTTTCATATTTTTTCATTTTTAAATGATGTTTCTGCTTATATTGAATTCGCCATATGTGAGAGAGACATATAAGAGACATTGCACTTGCATTTTATTTTATGAGGATTGATGTCAGACATTATAAAATTATAGAGAGGACGAGGTTTTATGGCCGTTCGTAACCCTTCTTAAAACATGATATGCAATGTCAGAGCTATATTGGATGAGATCCGCTCAGGTGGGTCAGAGGGTCATTCAACAATAATTGTGTTTTTTTATTTATGAGGTTTCCATTCATTTGCGCATGGACATCCCTGTAGTATATACAGGTAGTAAAATTATATGTATTGCGTTTCTACGTTCGAAGCAAACTATGTATATGTCAGCTACAGGTACTGCAGCTTATGTACCTTAAATCCGGAATTTATGAATGAAATTACTTATTAATAAATTAGTGTAAATCAGCGCCTTAAAGAGATAAGTTGCTTTTCTAAAAAATATTATAAAGTTATATTTCGAAGTATGAGTAAAAGGCAAAGAACTTTTCAATGTGAAAATGATCCCGACAATTTCTGCTACATCTGCGGAAAATATGTAATTAAAAGAAATCGACGTGAGTTTAGTAAAATAAAAGAAGAAATATATGTGCAAGATTTGGAACTGACCAAAGATAAGGCAGAACTACTTGCATCTCGGATGAAACAGTACAATATTTTGTCCCCAGATGTTAACATATCATATTATAGAGTCCGTGATATACCTTACAAACAATTTTATACAACTGTGGATAACATATGCTTTTGCAAGGACATTCCCGGATTGTTCGAGGAACTAAATCAAACATACAATTCAAAAGAATGGCGGTTATTTGTTGACAGCAGTAAAGAAAGTTTGAATGCAGTACTTTTGCACAACGGAAATCAGAAACCGTCGATTCCCATTGCTCATGCCGTCAACACTAAGGAATCATACGAAACAATGGCTAAATTGATAAAATACATAAAATATGAACAACATGACTGGAAAATTTGTTGCGATTTAAAAGTAGTTGGGATGTTATGTGGAATGCAAAGCGGGGTATACAAAATATTGTTGTTTTTTATGCCTCTGGATAGCCGAGCTCGCGAAGATCATTACAGAAAAAAGAAATGGCCAACAAGAAAAGAAATTACATTGGGTGAAAACAACATAAAATACACACCTCTCGTCCAAGAAGAAAACATTATTTTGCCACCACTGCATATTAAGCTGGGGCTCTTTAAAAATTTTGTAAAAGGAAAGATGGCAATTCACTATCATATTTAGAAAGTCTTTCTTTTTAAAAAATCGAAGAAGGCGTTTTAGATGGGCTTAAAATAAGGAAACTGATGAAAGATGTAAATTTCGCATCCTATTTGACGTCGAATGAAATTCCAGCATGTAGGTCGTTTAAGCTTGCAGTTTCAAATTTTCTTGGATCCAATAAAAGCCCGCAATATGAAACAATGATTAATGATTTGTTAAAAAATTATGAAAAAATTGGTAAGAAATATATTTTTCTATATTTATGTATATAACACATATGTATGTATTCTTCTAACTTGTATTTTGCTTTATGTATTCCAACAGCTGTAAATATTTCCCTCAAAATGCATTTCGTCCATTCTCATTTAAACTTTTTCCCCGAGAATCTTGGCGACGTAAGCGACGAACATGGGGAAAGGTTTCACCAAGAAATGAAGTCCATCGAGCGGCGTTACCAAGCGCACTGGGATGAAAGAATGATGGGGGATTATATTTGGTTCCTCATTAGAGAAACCGATTCCGAAATCTACAAACGTCAACAAAGAACTCACAATTACTTCTAATGAAACTTGTACATGTAAATAAACTCAAATGCAAATAATATAAATCAAAGTAACAAATAAAATTGCTATTTAAACAGAAATTAAAAAAAAAGATTTTTTGAAAATCTCTTACCTCTACCAAAAAAGCTATAAGTTCTACATTTATTTATTAATTTTTTTCAAATAGGCATTACTTTCTTCGCTAGGATGCAAACTTTTAAAAAATGGATAAAATATTTTTTTCGATTTTTTTTCTATTTTTTATGTTTTTTTCGTCCAGGGAAATTTTTATTTTTTTGAAAAAATCTACTTTTTCCAATTTGTTTAATGACTGTTACTAAACCACTGTTTTAAGTGAAAGAGATATTTCCAACCTTGGTAGCCCACATTAATAGCTACAATTTAACGTATAAGTTGACCTGATCGGGCATATACTCCAAAAATTATAGTGCAAATACTAAGGGTACCATCGACGAAATTAGTATTATTAATAAAAAATTTTTTAAAAAAAATTTGGTTTTGATTTTATACAACAGTATGCCACAATCTATACAAAAAATAATTTTTAGGTCTAGCACAAAAAAATTTTTTTTTTTGCATAGTGTTATCCCCAGATAAAGCAGTATACGAGTACGTTCCTAAATAAAGTAACTTATTTTTTCCAAAGTTTGTAATGATCGCAAGTAATGTACAACTTCTATAGCGCTTTGATATCAAAGCGGGAGGAATATATATGGGGGCTATATCTAATTCTGCATCGAATTTCCCCGAATTTGGCACTATTCATTCAAGTAACAAGAAACCTCATTCTGTCTGTCTGTATGTCTGTCTGTCTGTCTGTCTGTCTGTCTGTCTGTCTGTACGTCTGTATGTCTATCTGTCTGTTCATGTATTCTTCTGATCAATGTGCAAGTCGTACTTATGGTCCGATTATGATTCAATTTAGCACAGCGCTCTTATTTGGACCAGGGACGATCCCTATTAAATTGGTCAACATCGGTTCAGATTTAGATATAGCCCCCATATATATGTTACCCCCGATTTGACATGTAAGCGCTGTAGAAACTGTATTTTATATCCGATCAGTACGAAATTCGGCAGAGAGAGTTTTCTTATTACATGTATGAAAACTGCCAAATTCTTAATGCAATGCCCATTTTCGCATTGTTAGGGAGGTGTAGGTATAGTCGACCCCACCCGACTTTCTGTCTTTCCCTACTGGTTTTCAATCAGTTTTTACAAATTAAAATAAATTATATTTCGGTGGCGAGACTCCAGCCTCCGCCGCCAATCAAAAGTAAATATATATAGAACACAAATTTTTAAATATTATATATTTCTGAGGAAATAAATTTTATTTGAAAATCAATAAAATGTATTTGGAATACATATATTAATATATTAAAACAAAATGTATTTGCAAGCTATTTTTTTCAAATAAAATATATGTTTATATACAAATAAAATTATTGTTTAGGTATTTCTCCAAATTAATTTCGTTGAAAAAAAAAATTTGAAAACGTTGCAGATTTTTCGAATTTCGTTTTAAATTCTTCATTGATTTCGAGTTATACATTTTAATTTTAAATGACATAAGTAGTAATAACTTTAGTTTTAAAGCACTAATTTTTAATTTCTATGTATATATTCAAAGTTATCATTTATTGTCAACCAATCAAGCAACGCATCATTTCAACTAAAAGGAATTTTACGAACATTTGAAATTTCTGAAAAAAATGAAATTTGTTTTACTGAGAAACATATAACTTGTCTTAAAATTATATTATTGATATATTTTCGGAATACTTAAAAGCAGGATTTATAACTTTCATTTAACTATTTATACCCTACACCACTCTGTGGTACAGGGTATTATAACCACTCTGTGGTACAGGGCAGATGTTTGTAACACCTGAAAATAACACAGCTAGACCCACCTTAAAGTATACCGATCGACTCAGAATCACTAGCTGAGTCGATTTAACCATGTCTGTCCGTCCGTCCGTCCGTCCGTCCGTCTGTCCATGTAAAGTTGTTCGTCGACTACAGGTCGCAATTTCACTCTGATCGTTCTGTAATTTTGCAGTTTAGAGTATTTCGCAGCTGTTAAGATCGCTATTGAATTTGGTTGAAATCGGTTCAGATTTAGATATAGCTCCCATATATATATTTCGTCCGATTTGGCCCTTTAGTCCTATAGAAGCTGTATTTTACACCCAATCCTTTTGAAATTTAGAATGGTAGAGTTTCTTGATCCATGAACCAACATTGCCGAATTTGAAGAAAATCGGTTAAGATTTAGCTATAGCTCCCATATATATGTTTCGTCCGAGTTTGCTCTTTAGTCCTATAGAAGCTGTATTTTACATCCAATCCTTTTGAAATGTAGAATGGTAGAGTTTATTGATCCATGAACCAACACTACCGAATTTGAAGAATATCGGTTAAGATTTAGCTATAGCTCCCATATATATGTTTAGTCCGATTTGGCCCTTTAGTCCTATAAAAGCTGTATTTTACATCCAATCGTTTTGAAATTTAGAATGGTAGAGTTTCTTGATCCATGAACCAACATTGCCGAATTTGAAGAAAATTGGTTAAGATTTAGCTATAGCTCCCATATATATGTTTCGTCCGCTTTTGCTCTTTAGTCCTGAAGAAGCTGTATTTTACATCCAATCATTTTGAAATTTAGAATGGTAGAGTTTCTTGATCCATGAACCAACACTACCGAATTTGAAGAAAATCGGTTAAGATTTAGCTATAGCTCCCATATATATGTTTCGTTCGATTTGGCCCTTTAGTTCTATAGAAGCTTTATTTTACATCCAATCATTTTGAAATTGTAGAGTTTCTTGATCCATGAACCAACACTACCGAATTTGAAGAAAATCGGTTAAGATTTAGCTATAGCTCCCATATATATGTTTCGTTCGATTTGGCCCTTTAGTTCTATAGAAGCTTTATTTTACATCCAATCGTTTTGAAATTTAGAATGGTAGAGTTTCTTGAGTCATGAACCAACATTGCCGAATTTGAAGAAAATCGGTTAAGATTTAGCTATAGCTCCCATATATATGTTTCATCCGATTTGGCTCTTTAGATCCAATCGTTTTTATACCCTACACCACACTGTGGTACAGGGTATTATTTAAGTATAAAATGTCCCAAAAGTAAATTTATGTAAACAATTTATACATGAATTACAAAATTTATATATCAGATTTATTCAATATTACGAGAGTGGTGTAGGGTATTATATAGTCGGCCCCGCCCGACTTTAGCCTTTCCTTACTGGTTTTCATTTGCGACCATTATTTACGAAACAAAGGTTTGTTTAGAACCACATCTTCTCAAATATGTGAAGATGTGCCAAATATAATATATTTCGAGTGTACCCTAAACATTTATATATTTCAAGCAGAATATATTTGGGACAATATACTACAGAAGCGATTTTTTTCGGCATGTAGTAAATATATGTGATTATACACCGTGTTGGCCAGCGTAGTGTCTGCTGTAATCTTGTGTCTTTATATACAACCTTTATAGGCTGGGGCTTAGGACACCATTCCGGTAAAAAGTTTTCCGAAAAAGCAATCGAGTAGGGAATTAACCAGCTTTGTGCGTACTAATTCCCCACTCGATACCCTAACCGGTTCTTTTTATAAAGGGATGAGACTTCCGGAACTAATTCTGAATTTCTAAAAAAAGAAAGCCTTCATTTTTCGATTTTTTCACCAGCTTAGAAAAATTAAAAAAAAAATTTCTTTCTTTTTATTTTTCTTTATTTTCCATTTACATTTTTTTTTTTATTTTTTATTTCGATCCGAGGAGGATTTGACCCCGGGTTACTTGCTTCATAACAGTGCGTGCTAGCTCTCTACACCACGATAGGTCTCGCACTTATCAACGCTAAATTCTACAAAGTATTTAAGGGAACGAGATTTTTTCTATAGCCTCGCATCCTTTTTGGAATTTTTGGAATTGAGCTGACAATTTGACTGTTCTATTTTTAGACTCGCTTACTTCTGCAGATTTTTGGAATTAGGTTCTCCATTAGAAAATCCAGAAAAAATATAGCACATTATGTTCCGGAATGAAAAAATACAATGAATAATTAATGCCTTGGCGCCAGTTCTACAGCTACTTCAATAGAATGCAGAGAGCAATGCTTAATTGAATCTTGGCCAAGCGAAACTGGAAGTATTTCTGGGCGAGTCGGTTACAACCAGTAATTTTTTACTGGGTTATTACACCAGAAAATGTTGTACATAGGCCTTCGGCAAAAGTGTTGTTGAGTAGTATAATTTGTCTCCATCACCTCCCCCGACATTGAAATAATTGACATTTTGTACAATATAATGCTTCAACAGTACCTACAGTCTAGTGAAACATGACCTTAATTGTCACGCCCCAAAAATTTCACGAGATCGAAACCTTTTGCAACATTTTTTTAAGTACAATAGGAAACCAATAAAAGAGTGATCTATTGGCAACATTCTTGTTAGCAACACTGTTTTTGGCGGCTCAGATTTTTTCGTGTTTTCATCTTTAAACATTGTTTTTCATGGTTAAGCATTGGATTATAAAGACCGTTTTGTCGACTCAAATAAAGATTTCATACATTTCTCTAAATTTTAGGTGTTTTTTTAAATCAAATCCGAAATGGGAAAAAGGGCCGTCAAAATTTCAAAATTCAACACCCTCCGACTCGGACAGTCCTTAACCGATCTCGTTGAATTTTGTGTCTTAACTACTATCCAATAGAAAACAACTTGGAGCAAGTTTCATCCCGATCAGAAGACATTGGTCTTAAAAATTGGCTCACTTAACATGAAATCCCCCATATACATATATCATTTGCTACGGGCCTAATGTGTAACACATCGAAGAAGTGGCCTAACCATAAGCATTTGAGCAATGTCCGTACGTCTGTCTGTACAGGGTTGCCCATATTCGACGGACCCACGGACTCGTTGGGCCCATTCCAATCGACGAGGCTTGTCCGCAGGCAACAATCTTTGCGTCAATTGAATTTTGTACGGGAACAAATGCAAATCAACGCGAATAATCCGTTGTAAAGTGGACCGAGCCATGCCCAACTGCTGAGAACGGCGTTTTTGGGATGTTCTTGGGGACCTCTCAACAGTGGCTCGTACGGCAGCGATATTCTCGGCCGATCGCCTTGGTCGACTTTTATTTGGCCTCTTCGGATTAGAAAGAGCCTCACCAGTCGAAAATTTTTCGTATAAACGCTTAATGGTGTTCTTAGAAGGCGCACTTCTCACATTTTTTAATATTTTAAAAGCACGTTGACTTGACTTCTTCTGTTGAATGTAAATTTCAACTATTTCAGAGCGCTGGCGTGGCGTGTATTGTTCCATGGTAAAAATCTGCTTGGACTGACGCTTCAAACGCGGTATGTCATTAAGCGATCTGACATCTCTGTCAAAAGTTATGGCGTTGCCAGATGGGTCCGTCGAATATGGGAGACCCTGTACATCTGTTTGTCCGTCCGTCCACCTGTTTTTCCGTCAGTCTGACTTATGCAAACGATAACTCTCGAAAGGAGTATCGGATTGGCTTACACTTTATGGTATGTAAGTATAATATTTTTCTATATCGGGCTAAGTTCGCAGATAGGCCACAAAGGTCCGCTAATTCCAGTACATCCCCACAATGGGTTAAAAATTAGTGAACTAGTTATTCTTCAAATCATCTACTCACCTTGAGAAAAATGGGCGATGTTTCCCCTGCCCCTTTTGGTACCTCCCATAACAAGAGGTCATTGTGTACAAAAAGTTAAATGCTTACACAGTACATGGAAATAATTGAAATGTTATGCCTAAAAAAATGTATAGCTTATAATTTTGATACCAGTGCACAAGAGTGGCTTCAAAAAAATAACGTTCGGGTTGATCAAAGCTTATATGAAAATTTGGCTTGTTTTTCGTATAAAAGCAAAATATTTCGTTTCTGCGATCGCGAAATTAGGGGCTACTTGCGATTGAAATAACCTCTAAAAATCAGGTTTTCCCTTAATAAAATTGTCAATTTTTATTACTTTTAGCAATTGACCACTGGACATTAAAATCTGGAACATTATTTATAGGTTGTTATTCCTCACAAAAGAAGCTACTCTAGTGCATAATAATACGTACAACTCTATACCGAGCAATAACTGTGAAGTATCTACTGTTAAGCGTAATATAGGCGTATTTGTCAAGATTCTTCTGGTAAAAATTCGAACATAACTTCCCCGTAACTTCTTCCGTTTTTTGTTTTGTATATTTACTTTGTATTTTAGGCAACTTTTACGGGTACTGTGTAAAATACGTATTGAGTAAAATACGTCAACCTTTTTGACACCCATACAAAGTACCATATTCTATATTACAATACTCACAAATGGAGGTTTACTCGGCTAAAATTTTCTTACAGATTTTCTTATACAAAAATCACTGAATTTCCCCTATGACATTCATTAAAGTGATCAGATGAACATATTTCCAATTCACAACCACAAACTAATTAAAATGGAAAACATTTGATGAATATCTCCATGTTAATTATTAATGCCATTTGGTATGTTGAACCTTTTTCCATAAAAAGGAAAATTAAATATTCCCAATTTTCCGAGTCTTTTCAACTGATTTAATGAATTTCCACAAAATATTTCATTAATTTTGGGGTATCCTGTCATATACTCGTACATTCCGTGTCCGTGTCCCTTTTTAAATGTACCTTTAAATTCACTGAAATCGCAGGACCGCACAGCCGAATCCCCTACACATATTCTCACTAAAGCGAATCAAGCAATTTTTCCTTCCAATCTAATATTCATTAGGTGTGACAAATTTGTCACACATCTTGCCAATGTTTCATACGTAATTAGCTTATAATTCCATTTGGATTATTTGCACAATACTCGAATGCCGAATGCCATAATACATAATTACATCGAGAGAGAAAAACTGAGACTTTTGCCAGATTTATTACTCGAACACCATTTCGGGCACACAATCAATTTTGTCTATGGAAGTGTGTGTGTGCGTATGTGTGAGCTTAGGCTTCTTTCTAATTGAATAACAGAGAACAAGTCACCGGACTAATACCGGACTTAGGACAAAATAGAAATATGCACATATGTTTGCTTTGTTTGCTTTAATTAACAAATATTTAATATAATACAAAAAAGGTAAATTTTGATTAATTAAAATTTGTGGGTAAATCTAGCTCATCTTCTTCCTTCATTCGCCCGTTCGTTCGTTCGTTCTCTCGTTCGTTGTCCAACTGAATGTAATACGTATGTAATAAAGCTTAAGTTGGCTTATAGAAGCAGCAACAAGAACAACGGCACATACACACGCACACATCCATACATTGTCTGTCCATGGATGAACATCCATGAACATTGTATATCCGGCGTGTGGTGTATGGGTTTAGTTAGAAATACGAAATATAATTTCCGTTTCCAGCCAGAAACTAAAACACTTACACACACTGCTCGAGTTCAAATCCACATGTGGCGGTAGCAACATAGGTACCAACAACACCACTACACCAAACACACTCGCATACACACACACGTACACACATAGACAATGGAAAATCCCATCAGAAAAGCCCATTTGCGTAGATTAATTTAAAGACAATGAGGTGTTATATTCTAATTTCCCAATAACATTATTCTAAGCCAACGCAGGAAGAGCCGGATGATGGCGATGCTGCTGCTGCTGTTCGTGTTGCTGCTTTTGCTGTTGTTGTTATTGTTGTCCTTGCCTTTTGTTGCTGGTGTTGGGACTGGTGTTGGTGTTGATGTTGTCGTCGATGAACGAAAACAAGAGCCGAATCATACAACACAAAATGCGCAACAAAGCGTGTAATTGTTTTGACTGGCAAAATATGTTGACCGAAAATCCATGCAACATCCTTATGAAACCATCCGCACAATGCACACACACACATACGTACACGCACATCCCCTCAGCGTCCACACAGTGAACATGAACAAGGCCTCTTATGAGAACACGCACAAACAAATATCGCATATCGGACACATGAACACTTACATACTCATATAATTGGGAGATGGTGCTGTTGTAAACTGTGTTTAACTACCAAACCGACAAACGGCATGGACGACAGTCTTCAGACTCACACAATACAGGTGGTGCATGTGAGTGGATGCAAAGTCACAGACACTATTGCATATGTGCAATAGTGTCTGCACATATGCAATAACGAGCATTCGAGTATTGTGCAACTGCCATCTTATTGCCAGTCCGAGAATGAACTGAAGTCCAACAAAAGGAAATTCTTAAAACTGTACATACTCGAGAGTGGGTGTGTTTATGTGAACGAAACAATATCGGATAATAAATGTAAACATGAGACCACACACACACAGTTAGCGGACAATGAATTATGACAATAGCAGAACTTTGAATAGTTTCAAATTGATCTCAATCCCTGTTCTCTGATGGGATTACAACATACGACTCCATTGCTGTAGTCGAACATGACACTAACTCATTCAACGCGGTAATCTGAGTGTAACTTTTGTTGTTGCTAGGTACAATAATCTGAAAAATATTGTCTGAATTCAGCTGCTCAATTTTTTTTCTTATTTTTATCTGAGTGCAGAAAAATCGTTTCGGTATTATATTGTCCCAAACATATCTGCAATATTTGACTATATACAACTACTATAAAGCCGGAATTAAAGGACATTTTGAGGGCTACAAACGTTCAAAATATCACTTTCACGTACACACAAAACTTTAGTAACTGTCGTTAAAACATTTTAGTTTTAATGAAACTTTACTAACTCGTTGTATTCCTTACAAGATATATTTTTTATGTAAAATAATCGTGCGGTTAATAAGTGGTAAAAACATTGACTAAACTAAAAAATGTAGAAAAAATTTTAAAGAAATTTTTTGTAGGAAAAGTAAACATATATTCCTACATCTTTAAAGAAACAACATATATATCGTTCGAAAGGGCTAAGTTTCTTCGTTCCGTTTAGAGATTGAAAATCGATTACTAATTGACAAATCATAGGCGTAATCCAAACGCAAAATCCACTGTAATACAAATAAAAACCAGTAAGGAACGACAAAAAGTCGGGCGGGCCGACTATATAATACCATACACCTCCACAACAATGCGAAAATGGGCATTGCATTAAGAATTTGACAGTTTTCATACATGTAATAAGAAAACTCTCTCTGCCCAATTTCGTACTTTTTCGGATACAAATTACGGTTTCTACAGCGCTTACATATCAAATCGGGTGTAAAATATACGGTATGTTCAAAGAATATCGCGAATTCTTAATTTCCGCGGGCTACGTGTATTTGGTTTTTGATATTATTGTAGCGTTATGTTGGCACTCATGTCCCTTACTTATGCTGACAAGGTCGGCCATTTTGAATGTTTAGTTAATTTTTGACAGCTTTTGTGCTTGGATGTGTTTTAACTTGTCTTCGATTTTTATCTATTTCAGAAAATGGATCAAAGAATCTGCATCAAATTTTGTGTGAAAAACAAAATAAAGTGCGCTGACGCATTCCGAATGTTGACTGTGGCATATGGTGAAGCCACCTTGGACCAAAGCAACGTTTATCGGTGGTACAAAATGTTCTTAGAAGGCCGAGAAGATACGAAGGACGAACAGCGTGCCGGACGCCTGAGCTCACAGTTTTCTTTGATTGCAGGGGCGTGGTGCATTATGAGTTCTTCTCACAGGATAGTATGTCCATAAAGAATATTACCTGCAAGTTATGCGCAAATTGCGCGAAGCAATCCGCCAAAAACGCCCGGTAATGGTGCCGCAGCCACCGTATTCCCCTGACCTAGCTCCCTGTGACTATTTTTTGTTCCCAAAACTGAAAAGGCCCATGAAAGGACGACGCTACGCCACGATTGAGGAGATAAAGACGGCATCGAAGGAGGAGCTGAATAGGATCACAAAAAATGATTATTTGAAGTGCTTTGAGGATTGGAAAAAACGTTGGCAGAAGTGTACTATATCCGAGGGGAATTACTTTGAAGGGGACAAAATAGATATTCGTGAATAAATAAATACTTTTTGAAAAAATAAAAAATTCGCGATATTTTTTGAACATACTGCGTATGTAAATCTTAACCGATTTTCCCCGAATTTGGCAGAGTTGATCAAAGTAATAAGAGAACTCTTTCTGCCAAATTTCGTACTGGTCTGATACAAAATACAGTTTCTACAGCGCGTACATGTCAAATCGGGTGTAACACGTATATGGGGACTATATCTAAATCTGAACCGATTTTTCCTGAATTTTTCAGAGTTCGTTCATGTAATATGAGAACTCTCTCTGCTATATTTCGTACTGATCTTATATGTTACACAGTTTCCATTGTGCTTACATATAAAATCGGGGGTAACTTATATATGAGGGCTATATCTAAATCTGAACCGATTTGACCGATTTCAAGAGGGATCGTCCTTGGGCCAAAAAAGATAACTGTGCTAAATTTCATCACAATCGGACAATAAATACGACCTGCACTTTGATTACAACGATACATCTACAGACTGACGTTCGGACGGACGGACGGACAGACGGACTCAGGAAGTGAGTCCGTCTCGTCCAATAAAATTCCCCATTTACACATTTGGGTAGAGGAAATAACATGTTTTGACGCAGCTCTTGAATACATTGGAAAAATACCTATTCTGAAAAATCCGGGGCTCCAAATTCTTTTTTGACCTATGGGCAAAGTTTCTTCAAAAGACCCAGAAAACAAACATCGATTTCTTGGGCAAATTTTCTTCAAATGACCCAGACAACAAGAATCGCAATGCACTCTTATACATGTTTTCGGCTCCACACAAATTGGCCCGTCCCAATGTGACTATATCTAAATCTAAGCCGATTATCCCCAAATTAAGCAGTATTCGTTCCTAAATTAAGAAACTTCTTTCTGCAAAATTTTGTAATTATCGGAAGTAAAGTACAACTTCTCAGCGGGGCTGTATCTAAATTTTAACCGATTTTCCCCTAATTTGGCAGTCTTCAATCATGTGATAGGAAACCTATTTTAGCCGAATTTCGTACTGATCGGATAAAAGAAAGGTTTATACAGCGCATAAATGTAAAATCGGGGGTAACATACTCGGATATATGGGGTCTATATCTAAATCTGAACCGATTTTCCTCAAAGTTTGTGTTGTCTCTAAGCCTATCAACAGACTTCTCTCTGTCAATTTTAATACAAATCATTTAAACAAATGTTGCTTATACTGTCAAATCGGAGGTACATATATATGGGAACTACATATATGTAAATCTGAACCGATTTTAACCAATTTCAATAGGGTCCTTGTACCAACAAAAAATATGTACAAAGTTTCGTTTAAATCGAACCATAATCGCGATCTGTAATCTGATTCAAAGAATACATGCACAGACGGACATAGCTAAATCAACTCAGAAAGTAATTCTAAATCGATCGGTATAATAAACGATGGGTTTATTTCTTCTCCTTTTGGATGTTAAAAATAAATGTAAAAAGTTATAATATCATGTGTAGTTATATACAAATTTAATTATGTGGGCATTTAATTGAAAAATACACTTTTCAAAGAAATTTTTTAAAATAACAATTTGGATAAAAAAAATTAATTCTTATTAATTTTCTTTTAAAAAATTAAATTTTCTGTAATTTTCTATAAAAAAATTAAATTTCCACGAAATTTAAAATAAATATGGAATTTTTGATGAAATTTGCAATAAAATATTACATAAGAAAAGATTTTCTAGAAAAATACAATAACGTCAATGTTTTACAATACAATATAAAGCGTATAGTATTGCGTAACAAATTTGGTATGTAATAATATTTTTTCTATCTCAATCCAAGTTCGAAGATGGCCCATATTGGTCCACTCCTTCTAGTACCTCCCTCACAAAGTGTTAACATTTAGTGAAATATTGATTATCTAATAAATTCTATACTACATATCCGAATCTTAGGTAATTCCACATACAGTAATAGTTTATCTCACGCTATCACCTTGAAAAAAGTGCGCAAGGTGCATCCGCCCATTTTGATACCTCCCACACAAATGGACCACTTTTCACGAAAAGTTAACTTTAATACCAGTGCATACAAATACTTGAAATTTTGTACAATGTAATTCTGTTATATACCCAGAGTCCAGTGAAATGTGGGCGTTGTTGCCACGCCCCCTTTGGTACCTCCCACACAAATGGAACATTGTGCTCAAAAAGTTAAAAAGAAAGAAAAAATAATAAATAAGTCTAGGAATATTTTTTGTGACTGAAGGTGAGAAGATTCGTAAGTCGGGGGATTGAACTTTCCTACTTGATGTTAAACGACCATCAGTTTTAATTATATTTGTTCTTGTTTGGTCGAAACTGGTCCAAAAATAACGCGTGCAAATTCATTTTTAAATTTATATATACAAATATTGGCAAATGTGCAACAATTTTAATTGGATAGATAATCAGATACTTTAACAAAGCAAACATTTGTAGAACCCTGTTACTTATTGGACCATTTTATACGTCTAAATAAGCGAAGCAAGACTTAACTGTCATTCCAGGGAAGCCCCAGGGGTATCAATTTATCTGCCCTTTTCCGTCATATTTCCATCTATTTTAATTGCTCCATTTTATTTCGGTCCACGAAGAACAATCTAGTTGGCCTAATTCAAAGCTCGTCTACTGCAACCGTAAATTTAGTAAAGGATAAAGAAATTATCTCATCACAAACATAAAAGGCAATCAGCACGTGTATTGCTGTATGCATGTCTGTTGTAATTATTTTGTGTGTTTGTTTGTGATGAAATACATAAATTGCATAAACAATTTATAAATAATTTTAAATATTTATTCTTTTAAAAACCTGATTAAATTAACATAATTCTCTTACTTCTCATCTTAGATGAATGCACGTGCATAAAAGTATACATATGTATGTATATAAATACATATATGTTTCAGTATGTGTGTTTATATGTGTGAATATTGTAAGTAAAACTATTAGCATAGCCAATTTATGTTGTCTTCATAAGACCATCTGTATATGTAGAGGTATGTGTTTGTATTTATTTGTTTGGATAGATGTTTGTAACAACACACACACCCACACCTACACAGAGTTACGTGAAGAGTCCCTTACAATGCACAGTGGTAGAAAACAACTTTGTACCAGATATCTGTAACGGAAACGTCGTTCAGCTATTTCCCCGGCCTAGCTCTTCGAATTTGGGGAGGAGAACAACTCAAGTTGTTATTGATTAAATCGATGTTATAACTTTACTGGGATGTGACAAAGTACTTCAATGAATAGGATTGGATACGGTTTTGTCAACGATTTTTGTGGATCGGGAACTTTTCTTAAATATGATTTTAAGCTAATCGGGAACTATTCTTAACAGTAATGTTATCTAAGTTTTTAAGGTAATCAGGACCGGCTCTCGGCAGACGTCTTTGTTCGGCCTTCGGTAGGCAGACAAGCACGGGTGGTTTCAACCACAGCCACCACGTTGCACCTAATAGTGTCCTCACCAATAGTCAGGCCGGAACCTGCGTCCCGAGGGCTTTTCTGACTCCCGTGGTACCAGATTAAGTGCTCTGGTCAGACTGCGTAGCCGAAAATACTACCAGTTAGACTCCAGAAAATCTAGGACTGGTGATTAATCTGGGATCACTGTTCAGTCCCCACCCTGGTAATAGATGGGAAACAGAGGATTCGGGGATCCCCCGCTACCATTTTAACAGTTGGCCGAAGCCTCTGTGGGGAACAGTAAACCAAAGTCTCTGTAGTGGAACAGTTTATTTCGCTTGAAATATGACCGCGAGCCGGGTGAGGATTTACTCCCGAATGATGGTAAAAGGTGGAAAACTTATATGGATCACTATATAAAGTGAATGAGAATTATACCAGATAAGACAGAAAGACAATATGCACTGTACTGAAGATATTTACATACATGTTGCCTCGTTGGCTGTAATAGACATGGAGTATGTATGTATCTTTCTGTATACTAGGGTGGCCGTATAAATAAAATAAAGAAATTATGTAGTACTAAAATAGGCGTGCCAACATCGCCCCATATTACTTGTTTTTATACCCTCCACCATAGGATGGGGGTATAGTAACACATTTTATGTTTGCAACGCATAGTAATATTGATATATATACCCATAAAGTATATATACTCGTATTCTTGATCGCCATAAAATTCTAAGGCGATTTAACCCTGTCCGTCTGTCTGTCTATCTGTTCGTCGAAATCATGCTACAGTCCGTAATAGTAGAGCTAGGTTGATGCAATTTGGAAAAAATACTTCATATAGTTGCAAGTCGTTTGGGATTTGCGATTGGGTCATATCGGTCAATGTTTTGATATAGCTCCTCTACAGAGGTCGCTCTCAAATACGATTTTGTGTCATAAATACCACATTTCTAAAGCAATTTAGCTGAAACTTTTCAGTTTATATTCTATTTTGACAAGATTTCAACACAGCAAAAATTTAACAAAGCAGTTCATATTTTGTTATAGCCACCCTATAGAGGTCGCTCTAAAATAAGCGTATTTAAGCCATAAATACCACATTTTCTATGAATTTTAATTACAACTTTGTAGTTTTAATTTGTATACCCTACACCACACTGTGGTAAAGGGTATTATAAGTTTGTTTCACGGCAGATGTTTGTAACACCTGAAAATAACACAGAAAGACCCACCTTAAAGTATACCGATCGACTCAGAATCACTAGCTGAGTCGATTTAACCATGTCTGTCCGTCCGTCCGTCTGTCCGTGTAAAGTTGTTCGTCGACTACAGGTCGCAATTTCACTCCGATCGTTCTGAAATTTTGCAGTTTAGAGTATTTCGCGGCTGTTAAGATCGCTATTGAATTTGGTTGAAATCGGTTCAGATTTAGATATAGCTCCCATATATATCTTTCGTCCGATTTGGCCCTTTAGTCCTATAGAAGCTGTATTTTAAATCCGATCGTTTTTAAATTTAGAATGGTAGAGTTTCTTGATCCACGAACCAACACTACCGAATTTGAAGAAAATCGGTTAAGATTTAGCTATAGCTCCCATATATATGTTTCGTCCGATTTGGCCCTTTAGTCTTATAAAAGCTGCATTTTACATCCAATCCTTTTGAAATTTAGAATGATAGAGTTTCTTGATCCATGAACCAACACTACCGAATATGAAGAAAATCGGTTAAGATTTAGCTATAGCTCCCATATATGTATATGTTTCGTCCGATTTGGCCCTTTAGTTCTATAGAAGCTATATATTACATCCAATCGTTTCTAAATTTAGAATGGTAGAGTTTCTTGATCCATGAACCAACATTGCCGAATTTGAAGAAAATCGGTTAAGATTTAGCTGTAGCTCCCATATATATGTTTCATCCGATTTGGCTCTTTAGATCCAATCGTTTTTATAGCCTACACCACACTGTGGTACAGGGTATTATTTAAGTATAAAATGTCCCAAAAGTAAATTTATGTAAACAATTTATACATGAATTACAAAATTTATATATCAGAGTTATATCAGAGTCGGTCGGGGCCGACTTTAGCCTTTCCTTACTGGTATGTAGACTAGAATTCATTACAGAATTTTTTTTTATCAGATCATATTTTGTTATAGGGTATATTCATTTTGTCACTCCATTTGTAACTCCACTTAATATTGATCTGAGACCCCATAAAGTATATATATATATATATATATTATTAATCTAAGTAAAATTCTAAGTCGATTTAGCCATGTCCGTCTGTCCATCCGTCATCCGTCCGTCTCTGTAATCACGCTACAATCTATAATACTTGAGCTAGGTGGCTGACATTTGGTACATGTACTTCTTATATCTGCAGGTATGTTTGGAAAAATTGGCAATATCGGTTCAATTTTGGATATATCTTCCATATATGGCATCTCCACGATTTGACTTCTTAACGTCATAGGGACCACAAATGTCAACTGATCGGGCTGAAAGTTGGTAACTGGGGTTTGCTTATAACCGGTATCCTTCACACGAGCAACGGTAGTCATAGATCCATGTTTTGATATAGCTTCTATACAAAAGGTTTTGCTAGATTTGACTTCTTAGCGCTACAAAAACCTCAAATTTCAACGAATTGGGCTGTAATTTGGTATAGTGAGTTTATTAGTACCCGTAACAATTCACGTGCGATCCATGGTGGAGGGTATATAAGATTCGGTATGACCGAACCTAACGCTTTTACTTGTTTTTTACATTTTTACTTGTTACTTTACATTTTATTTTGTTGTAGATCCCGTGTAGAGCTCGCTCTCAAATATGCTAATTTAAGACATATATCAAACATTTTTTAAATGTTCATAATTGGTTTGGCTAAAGTATTTGAGGCCCGAACAATTTGTCTAACAAATTTCAGCGTTCGTTTTTTTTTAATAATTTGCCTAACAAATCGTTCCATGATTTGATCTATATCCCATGATTTTTCCGGTAATAGAATTGAATGCAATCCATGGTGGAAGATGTATTAAATTCGGCCAGACGATCGAACGGTATTAAGTTCTTGCTTGTTTTAATTTTGTCCTTACCCTGTCATAGTATTTAGTTAATATCAGTATGATGACAGCAAAATTTGCTATTTGACGAAAAAATTCGATCAGATATATCTACAGACAACAGATAGTTCTCATCTCATATATTGTCACTGGCCACTGTGCATTGTAATCCCAGTATGTGTATGTTGTTGTGTGCGGCATATTTCCGTTCAGTACTTAATTCATCCGTTCAGTTCAGTTTGGTTCGCTTCCATTTTATTCGCAATGAGAGTTCACTTCAGTTTTTAACCCGTCCAAACGAGAAGTACTTTCTACTTTGTTCCTCTAGCTATTGTTGCTATTGCTGTATAGTTGTCCCGTCGACCCATCTCCACAGTATGTGATGCTAGTAGTCGTAGCAATGCATACACGCATACTTACACACACACAATAGATAATACACACATGCACAATATGTGTGTTCATCGCTGTGTAGGTGTATGTGTGTGTGTTGGTATATGTATGTGTCCAGCATAAATGTATGGAACGATGAACGGTATGGCTTCACTGGTTCATTTATAGAATTACAATTGGACTTGATGTAAAGTTAAATGGCTGGTATGGAATTCCACACTTCTAAACACTCCATAAATTAAGCTACTAATGAAAGGTCCTTGTTTCGTATTCAGATAATTAATTTGTGTTTGTGTGCCAGAGTATAAGTGTATGTGTATGTGTTTCTCTGTGTGGTGGCAAGAGATACATGTATAATGTGAACAAAGATAGTGAAATAAGGATTGCACGGCAAAGCTTCATTCCCTGAGAGTGAGTGTTTGTATGTATGTGAATGTCTTCTATGCATGAATGCAAGCCACTCACACTCACACAACCCAGGACACTCGAGCGCAGATAGAAATTTATAACAACATCCAACAGATACCGGTTATATGTACAAGCGTTATGTAAGCTTTTTGTGAAGACTGAAAAAACTGCAAAAAAAAAACTTCCGAGTTCTCAGTGATTGTATTAAAGTTGTGTGGACGAGCATAACACATATGGGCGTTTACCTAGATTTCTCTACTGACATAACTGCGGGTAGTTCTCACAAAGTGGTTTTTTTTATTGAAAAATTAACTTTTCAAATGAAAGTGGTATGGATTAACTTTTAACTTAAATTGTTTAAATATCACTTATAGGTAGATAACGAAACCATTATTTTATGGTGAAAACAGTTTTCTGTAAAAGTTTTTTCCTACAACATACTGTGCTAATGTCACAATAACAATACTAACAACTTAGCAAAAAATGAGCGGTACCGGATTAGTTGGCATGGCAATCATTTAAACAATAGTGTCACGGGTAATAAATATTTGGAGTTATATAAAAACGAAAATGAGCTGTAAACTTTATGTATTTTTAAACTCTCCACCATAGTATATTCATTTTGTCACTCCGTTTGTAACACCTCTAAATATAGATCTGAGACCCCTAAAGAAAATATATATTCTTAATCGTCGTAAAATTCTAAGACGATTTAACCATGTCCGTCTGTCCTTTCGTCCGTCCGTGCGTCTGTTGTAATCAGGCTACAATCCGTAATAATTAAGCTAGGTTGATAAAATTTCCCAGAAATATTTCTTATAGTTGAATGTTGTTTGGGATTGCAAATTGGCCATATCGGTCAATGTTTTGATATAGCTCCTATATAGAGGTCGCTCCAAAATATGGTTTTTGAACCATAGATACTCGTATCACATTTTTAAAGCAATTTAGCAGAAATTTTGCAGTATGTATTCTATTTTGACAAGAATTCATCACAGCAACAATTTTACAATTCTCTTCTCTCTCTATGGGGTGTTATAGTCACCCCATAGATGTCGCTCCAAAAAGTATTTAAGCCATAAATACCACATTTTCTAAGCATTTTAATTGAATCTTTGCAGTTTTTTTTTTAATTAAAACAAGAATTCATCGCACTAAACATTTTTTAAATCAGTTCATATTTTGTTATAGTTCACCTATAGATGTCGCTCGCAAAAAGTCTTATTTAAGCCATAAACACCATATTTTCTAAGAAATTTAGCTGAAACTTTGCAGTTTGTATTCTCTTTTGCAAAAATTCATCTCAATAAAATTTATACAAATAATATTTTATTTTGTTGTAGTCCCCGTGTAGATGTAGCTCTCAAAAAAGCTGTTTCAAGCTTTTTTTAATAATTTACTTAAACAAAGAAGATCGTTTCATGATTTGCTCTATATCCACAGATTTTTTCAGTAATAAAATTGAATGCAATCCATGGTGGAGGGTATTTAAGATTCGTCATGGGCAAACTTAACGTATTTACTTGTTTGACATGATAATAGCAACAAAGAAACTTTTACAATGTGTGGGATAACAGCAGATTAGGATAATCAATATCAATTGTTAACTAAATTTTAATCTTTTATGGAGGAGGTACTAAAAAGTCTGTACCAATATGGCACATCTTCGAACGTAGCCTTAGATGTATAGAAAACCAGCTAAACCCGGTCCACTTCGTTGACCCAGATTTTCGATCCCGTCCACTTTTGGACGAATCACGTAGACTACAACAAAAGATATATACACAAAATTACTGTACTCTCGTTAACGAATTGTGGAATATGTCGATAGCTCCATTCCTAACTATGCTAAGTGTAAGAAGGTAGTTTTTCAGGAGAGGCGATCAAAGTTTGACGCATTTCTTTAATTTGTGTGGAATTCCTTTATAATGCAAATGGAATGACCAGTACTGTTTTGTGAATAACTTTTGATTGGGTTGACGGATAAACATCAAATTTTGACCGAATATAATTAGGAACCAGTAAGGAAAGGCTAAAGTCGGGCGGTGCCGACTATATAATACCCTACACCACTCTCGTAAAATTGAATAACTCTGATATATAAATTTTGTAATTCATGTATAAATTGTTTACATAAATTTACTTTTGGGACATTTTATACTTAAATAATACCCTGTACCACAGTATGGTGTAGGGTATAAAAACGATTGGATCTAAAGAGCCAAATCGGATGAAACATATATATGGAAGCTATAGCTAAATCTTTAATGATTTTCTTCAAATTCCGCAATGTTGGTTCATGAATCAAGAAACTCTACCATTCTACATTTCAAAACGATTGGATGTAAAATATAGCTTCTATAGAACTAAGGGGCCAAATCGGACGAAAAATATATATGGGAGCTATATCTAAATCTGAACCGATTTTCTTCAAATTCGGCAATCCATGGTTCATGGATCAAGAAACTCTACCATTCTAAATTTCAAAACGATCGGATGTAAACTACAGCTTCTATAGGACTAAAGGGCCAAATCGGACGAAACATATATATGGGAGCTATATCTAAATCTGAACCGATTTTCTTAAAATTCGGCAATGTTGGTTCGTGGATCAAGAAACTCTACCATTCTAAATTTCAAAACGATTGGATGTAAAATACAGCTTCTATAGGACTAAAGGGCCAAATCGGACGAAAGATATATATGGGAGCTATATCTAAATCTGAACCGATTTCAACCAAATTCAATAGCGATCTTAACAGCCGCGAAATACTCTAAACTGCAAAATTTCAGAACGATCGGGGTGAAATTGCGACCTGTAGTCGACGAACAACTTTACATGGACAGACGGACGGACGGACAGACAGACATACATCGTTAAATCGACTCAGCTAGTGATTCTGATTCGATCGGTATAATTTAAGGTGGGTCTAGCTGTGTTATTTTCAGGTGTTACAAACATCTGCCGTGAAACAAACTTATAATACCCTGTACCACAGTGTGGTGTAGGGTATAATAAGTCGACTTAGCATGTTTTAGAATGGAGGTATCGATATATCAATTTCAAAACATGGCTCATATGGGCGGGGTCACGGGGCCAAGTCCATTGATCCGATCCCGTCTATTTTTGGACCAATCACATAGACTGCAACCAGATACGTATACATACATAAAATTACAACACTGTCGCTACCGAATTTTGCAAAATATCTCAATTTAAAAATTTGGTTTATCTGGCCAATTTTTGGACTAATCGCGTAGACTGCCACCAGATAGGTATATACAAAATTACAGCACTCTCGTTAACAAATTGTGCAAGATTTCTCAATTTAAAATTTTAGCTCATATGGTCGGGGTCACGCCCATGAATTCGATGTCGTCCATTTTTTGACCAATCACGTAGACTGGATACATATGCATAAAATTAGAGCACTCTGCATACAAAACTTTGCAAGATATCTCAATTTAGTTTGGTCCAATCCTGCCCATTTTTGGACCAATTACGTAGACTTCCAACAGATACGTATGCGCAAAATTACAGTACTTTCGGTAACAAACTGTTCAATATAGCTCATTTCCAAAATTTGGCTTATATGGGCTGGGCCCATTGGTCCGATCCCGCCCATTTTTGGTATGATCAATTTTTTTGCTTACAGAAGCATACACACAAAATTTTAACATAATATAGAGAGCCGTTCCCTAGATATTAATTTTTCAAAAATGAGGGCGTGTGGTCGGTGCCACGCCCACTTTATATATTTAAATTCAAGTAGCCTATTTTTACTTCCAGATCCAATACTACATTCTGTAAAAATTTCGTAAAGATTGGTTCAGCGGTTTACACGTCTATACGGAACAAACAAACAAACATTTATTTTTATACCCTCCACTATAGGATGGTGGTTCATATTTTGTTATAGTCACCCTATAGAGGTCGCCCCAAGACATACATATTTAAGCCAAAAATACCACATTTTCTAAGCATTTAAACTGTATCTTTGCCGTTTGTATTAATTAAGACAAGAATTCATCGCAGTAAACATTTTTTAAATAAGTTAACGCTTTTACTTGTTAAATATATAGATTCAACCATATCCATAAAATGAAGTGAATAGTTTACTTATTTCGAGAGTTATGGTGCGGACAGACAAACAACACAGCTTGAACGACTTCAAATGCCCCAAAACGGATATCCTTCGATGTGTTACACATTTGACACGTAGCAAGTGATATATGTCACTAAAGTGAAGGTATAAAAATTAACGATATCGTACGTGGGAGGAAAAATATCGCCATTGCTATAATAATTAGAAGTAATTGGTTTCTTTTCAGTTAACAAAGTTGATATCTCCACCTCCTAGTCTATGGGTTGATGATGTTGATCATAAAAAACTAGATCTGAAACAATAATCTAATAAAATGTGAAATATTTTTTCATAGATCCAGAATCGGAAGGAACAAATGTGTGGGGCCACACATAATCTAAACAGATTTTCATTAACTTGAATCAAAACTTTATTTCGGCCAAATAATATAAATATCGCACGTCAAATACGGTTTAGCGCTTAAATACTACATACATACATAGACAGGAACGAAGTATATATGCGGCTATATCTAAATCAGAACCGATTATCCCCAGTTAAAGCGGTATTAGTTCATAAATTAAGAAACTTCTTTCTGCCAAATGTTGCAATGATCGATGATTGATACCAAATCGGGGGAACATATATATGGAGGCTATATCTAAATCTGAACCGATTTCCCCGAAATTGGCAGGGTTAATTGATTTAATAAGAAACCTCGCCCTGCCGAATATTATACTGATCGGATAAAAAATACAGTTTCTACAGCGCTTATCAGTCAAATCGCTTGTAACATATATATGGGGACTATATCTAAATCTACACCGATTAGATGTAGATATATGTATAAAAAAACTCAAAAAATTTATATTTCCAAGTTCTTAAAGAGACTCTCGGCTGAATTTATTGTCAGCTGATGGAACTAAACTGTTAATCATACTCCTCTGTACACTAAGAATAAAGTGTACACCCAGAGAAAAAGCTTCATTCCATTAATGAAATTTTTCATTGTATCAATGAAAAGTTACATTGTTTTTGAACCAATGTAAGGCTTCATTGATACAATGTAAAATGTTACATTGAACTAGTAAATGTTTCATAGAAATTTGTTACATTGATGTCATGAAATATTACGTTAATGTAATGAACGAGTTTCATTAATGTAATGAATAAGTTGCATTAATGTAATGAAAACGTTTCGTTGTTGTAATGAACATGTTTCGTTGGTGCAATGAACATGGTTCATCGATGCAATGAACATGTTTCATCGATGCAATGAACATGTTTCATTGATTCATAGAACATGTTTCATTGATGCAATGAACATGTTTCATTGATTCAATGAACATGTTTCATTGATGCAATGAACATGTCTCATTTATGAAATGTACATGTTTCATACCTTTGCTCTGAAATAAAATAGAAAATTAAACAAAATTCTCCGTTTTTTATTGCAATGTTTATTGTAGTACATCAGTGTTTGTTCATAACTTTAAAATCATTTCAATCTGAAATGATTGAAATGATTTCAGATGAACTGAAAAATGTATTCTATAGAGCGTCAAGAACTGTATTCGGTTGGGACTTTCATATCAGGTCCAATATAAAGTATAAATTCTTAAATTTCAGGCAGATACATTTAAAAATGTGGTGGCATAGCATCCATGTAAAGGAGCGATGTACCCCATTTTTACTAGGGACGATTAGGTCAGATATAAAGTACAAATTATTAAATTGCACCCAAATAAATTGTAAAAGTGTTATCTACGTATTTAAGAAGTTACACCTGTGGGGATCTTTATATGGGGGCTATATCAAAACATGGATCGGTAGAAGCTCATACTCACATGACTCAACCCACAGTTTTTTCCGATCCTGTGACAAAGAGCTATACACACATCCAAGCGCATTGAAAAAGGATGAAAAGATAGTTTCTGCCAGATGCAGCTCGGAAATTTGCGAAGAGGGTGAGAGGTTTATCTTTAGATATTTGGTAAAGTATTTTTTTAATCCCTCCCTTATCTCTCTTGTACACTTTAAGCTGATTTTTGCAGTAATTCAATGACACTTTGCCATCGGACATGACAGGTAGGATAAAGACTCGACATTCAGTACAAATTCTGCGTGCCCTCGAGATCTATCCCCCTCATACAATCGGCCGACCTTTCAATTGCCAGTTGAATGATTTGTAACCAGAATCCCCCCCTTTTGTCGACATCCAATGCCGCACTAGGGCAGATTTTACCAATTTTCATCAAAAAAAGTGGTAGTAGCACTCAATAGAGTGCATATCACCGTACCGTATTAGTTTCATGCGGCTCTGATAACAGCCTGCTTCGTCACACTCGGCTGTACAGATAAATAAATAATTAAAATTGTGGGTTTTGAGAAATTTTAAAATAAAAAGACAACTGAAGTTGAGAAAATAAAAAATGAAACAAAAAAATCACAATACAGTTTGTTCTTTTAAATTCGTTTTTTAACTGCATTTGTGAATACGTAAATACAATTTACGTAAACACTTAAACCGCATTTTTACATACTTACTAATTGAAATCCATTCACTCGCTTGTACTGAGGCCAAAGTGTAAAAGCTTAATTAATATTTTTGCTTTTGTGCATAATTTTCGAAATTTGGAATAAGCAGTCCAGGCCAACCTAAAGTCATCTGCGGATAGATTGTCATATATAAGGCTATGTGCGTACATTTCCGCATTTTCCCCAATTTCTAAACAAATAAAAAAATTATAAATAGGAGTGAATGAAAATATGTTTAGGACATAACTTGGTAGAAAGTACTTACCTAGTGGTTTTGGAGTGTTTCATCGTTGACTTCGGATATGGTTCTTGAAAATAGTTTCTTGTTGTGGCATTTGACATATATTTTCCAACTTCTGTTTTTTCGAACATGCCATTTCAAGCTTGACGTGTCTTTGTATGTACTTCCACAACATCTATAGTTGTCATTAGTTTTAAGAAAATTATATTATTTTAAGTGCTTAAATAGATTTCATTTCTTTCAAATGAAGTCCCACACAAAAAACATTTCTCATTCAGCATTTGTTGACATTTTGTTTCACTTTTAATATTTTCACTTTTGAATTTTTTTATTAACGCGCACAACTACGTCCGTTTAATGTCTATTATAAACTAAATCAAGGGGCTGCTGCCAGCACTCATGCAACAATTGATTCTTCGCCACTGATTTGTTTTGACTCGCCAAACACACAAAAAAATAACTGGATATTTTTTTACGAAGAGTTTGCATAGCAAGGGGTGGGTTGTTGTTGTAAGTTTGCCATAGAGAATTTATTTTCTGGTCGCAACAGCACACCTAATGCATTTAATATTTGTTTATCTATTGATGACAGTTGTGGCACAGTGGTTCAGAATAATTAATATCGTGCACTAAAAACTGTTTAATGTTCGAAATATATTGTGAATAGAATTCAGCTTCACGACAATAATCGATTCAAAAAAAATTTAGTTTACAAATTCGTAAACGTAAACAGAATGGATCATGAATACATAACATTTGATAAAAAAACCCTTTTGACAATTTTGAATTAATGTACACCGACTGCGGTTTGAATAATAATAATAATTAAATAAATATGTCAGTGCGATTATAAAAGTATAAAATTATTGCCAAAATGTCATGTTAATTGATAATACATCTAATAATATGAACACCTTGAAATTATTAGTGAATCATATTATTACCAACAAACCACCTTCATTCGACGTTAATGCCACTGTGCGGTGTAGATTCATAGAATTCCTCCTCTCTCTCCTCTCAAACAAATGCAAGAAATCTACGCCGCTCCATCGTTTTCATTGAGCTTGCACGACTCTGATTCACACATCAACGTATTACATTTATTACCACACAAACACATTTGTGAAGATATAGGTATGTACATATGTGTATAATGTGACAAACACTTTGTTAGTATATTCACTGTTTAAATTCATTGCTGGAATGAAACTTTACATTTCTATCTATGAATTGTTACATTAATTTAATGCATCAGTTTCATAGACCTCCGTAAAGTATTGTTGTTTAATTAACACCACTACATACTCCTAAAATGTTTATAAAATAGAAAAAATATATATATAGAACATCAATATAAAGCTAATTTCATTGTTTATATTCTTCACTGCACCACTTCATTGCAGCAATGAAACTTTTAAACTTCTATGAAATGTTACATTAATATAAAGAAACAGTTTCATAGACCTTTTTTGAGAATAAAAAGCACATAAAAAATAGTAAATCTGTTTGTGTAGTATTAATTTGTTTTATTAATGTTAAAATCTTTACACCACTGATAATTTTTTTGTTAATTTTATATAAGTCTTCCTTTTTTTATAAAATGTAAACTTCATACCATCAATGTAAACCGTTTCATTCCATCAATGACACGTCATAAATTAGAAAAACGCTTTAAAGAAACATTTCATTCCCGTAATGGCATTTTCATTGCATCAATGAACACTTTCATTGTATCAATGTAAAATAATTAATGAAACGCGTTCATTGATGCTATGAAGCATTTTTTTTTAGTGTACTGAAAGTCAACGAATTTGCCTTAAATTTTAAGATTTCAACAGTGATTTCGAGTCAACGACAGTCAGAATCAAAATAAGAATGTTTGTAGTTAATTTAGACGTCGACGACGTAATATCACATATACATACACACTGGTATACATGAAATATTGAGCAATCGGTGTTATTTGAGTTTCTCTTTGTTGTTATATGAATAAATGTAAAATATTTTAAAATAAAATAACATGTTTGTATTCAAGTAATACTTTCAGCATTTACGGACTAAAACTTAAACACAAACCCCTGATGGTCCGAGAAGGATAGATAGAGTATAATTAACTCTAAGAGCAGAATATTTAAAAAACTGGCAACCGTCACAAAAAGGCACTTACAATGCCTACCTTTTATTCCCTCGCATTAGTGTGACGAGGGTATACATCATTTGCTACGGAAAACAGTGTAACACATCGAAGCACTGACCTCAAGACCCCAAGTATGTTCGGCGGAAATCCGTTTTGGGTCATTTTAAGTCGAATGATCAATGTCCGTCCGTCCGTCTGTCTGTCTGCTGGCTGGTGCGCACGATTATGTACTCTCGAAAGGAGTAACTGATTGACTTCAAATTTGGTACGTGGTAATATTTTTTTTTCTCCGGCTTAGTATGAAGTTGGGCCATATTGGTCCACTCCTTCTAGTACCTCCCCCACAAAGGGTTAAAATGTTGTGAAATATTGATTCTTTAATAAGTGTTATTATACGTATTTGAATCTTATGAAATTCCACACATAGTATTAGTTTATTAGTCGCTATCAACTCTAGAAAAATGGGCGAAGTTGCCATACCCCTTTTGGTACCTCCCACACAAATGCACCATTTAGCACTAAAAGTTAGCAGCTTATAACATGAATACCAGTGTTTAAAATACTTGAACTTTTGTACAGTGAAATGCTTTTATAATGCCTATAGCCCAGTAAAAATGGGCGTTATCACCACGCCCCTTTTTGTACCTCCCACACAAAATGGCAAAGTCAAACAACAATTGAATATCTCATAACGTTAATATACCAGTCCACATAAACGCTTATAATTCGGCACTGTGCAATGTATTTGAAGTATCTACTGTTCAGCGAAATATAGGTGTATTTCTTAAACCCTTTCTGATACCTCCCACACAATTTGACAGAATAATTCGTGTAATATTCAATATTACATTACTCACAAAGTGAGGGTATACCTTAGTCGGTTTACCCGACTACAATTTTCTTACTTGTTTTAAAGTCAGCACAGCCATAATTTTTTTCGCCAAATTTCGCATACTTCGAATTAAGTCTGATCCGGCTTTAAAAACTATCTACATCATTATTTAAATGTACAGAATCCCTAAAAGTATTGAAATAAATAGAACATTAAATAATGAAGCTTATCACAAATATCGGATTTTCCAATAAGAGTGATATGATTTCTTAGAAAAAAAAAACAGATTTATTGTTAAGAAAGTTCAAAAGTTTTTTATTCAATGTGAAATACAATCGATACCATTATGTTCTAAATAAAACATCATTCAAATGGCCTCCACGACTTCTTCTGCAGGAACGAATTCGATGAACCCAATTTTCGAGCACTTTTTCCACTAAATCAAGTCGTATGTCATGAATGGCACGTTCAATATTGACTTGTAAAGCTTGAAGAGAGTCTGATTTTTTTCGAAAGACCAATGTCTTCAAATAACCCCATCAGAAATAGTCTAATGGTGTTAAATCACAACTTCTTGGAGGCCACTCAATATCACAATATCTTGAAATAATCGAATCTCCAAACTTTTCTCGCAACAATTCAATTGTTTCATTTGCTGTGTGGCAAGTAGCTACAATCGGTCAATGACAAAAAGATAGCTCTTAACGAGGCTAAAATATTGCTAATGGGAAAGTGTTTTTTTTTTTGATTTAAAAAAATTGACTTAGCGCACGAAAAGTTGCAATTGGAAAACGATTATTTTGATAATAAAACTGAATAATTTGTAAACGTTGTTCTTGCGTATATCTCTCCATGATGAAATTGTAAACACTACTCATGACATATTGCAAATGGCCAAAACGTCACTTCAAAATCATATCATCCCTATTGGAAAACCCGTTATAATGATTTTTTCTAAAAATTTCCTTAAACTGTGTAAAATTGTCTTGAACAAGTTTAAATGGAAAATTCTTCTTGATTTTTTGCCAAGGTCGCATACTTTATTTATGTATATGTCGTCTTTAATTGTATTACTATTTTCTTTAGTGTACCAAAATTTACTTGAATATACCCATACGTGTCTGTTGATTTGTTGCTTCGGTAAGTGGGAGCCTGTGTGTTAGTTTAAATGCAGGAGGCCTGCCGGGTTAAGGAGAGCTGGTGTTTGTGATGGTGAAGGTGTGTTGCCTTTCAGCCTTTCAACACTGAAATAGGAACAAGTACAAAAGCAGCAGCAACAACAACGCCAACACACGTGGCACAATACTATAAACCAAGCACATGCATGCATTGTATATGACAGGTTTCAAACCGAAAGCTTTAAAAAACTACACAAGCAAACACTAACACACAAGCACACACACACGTATACACTTTACCGGTATACATGCAAACAATTTGTATTAAATACAGACCTGTGAAATTGTTTGTGTTAAATTGGTCAATTTCCAAGCATTCATTCTATTTCTCTGCTCCACCGAACCTTACCACTCACCCAATTTGCCAACGTCCCATCTGTAGCTCGCCGCACCGCACCACACCACAACGCTTCACACTGTGCTCAGCAGCCATTTTCCTGTTTTTGATTAGAATATGGTTAAAGCAGAACAAATGGGTTAAGTATAATCGTAAAATATATGAGCCAATTTATGGTATATAACCATAGAAAAACACACACACATGCATCGATACCCATAAACAGCCATAGAAACGAACACGAGCACAGCATATCGTCCTTTCCATTCAGGTGGCAGAGTATGAGGTGTCCTTTGCAAATGCGCTGCAAAAATGCGGAATAAAAGCACAGGAGGGGAAGAGGACAAGGATGAGGATGGTGATAATAATAATAATCAGAGGACATGATTTTGAAAACTTTACAAACGATTTGATAAAGATTTTACCGATGTTCGAGTGGACATCGAAACGAAATGGGTTAACGCATGTGTTTGTGTGTGTGTGTATGCATAGAAATTACACTCAGGAGAGGCCACACTGGCTATCAGAGGCCATTGTCATCCCTGTGTGAAGTGGACCACGTTATCAGTACCAGATGCACTACTCCAGATACAATAATGACACCTTATTTGATAAGGACTCTTGCGACACGAGGAAATTATGTTCTAAATTTCGAAAATAGCTTTAGGATCATTAGGCAAACTCAATGCCAACTCAACTGTGCTATGTAAGTCATTGAGGAGAAGCTACTTCAAGTTCATAGGACATAAATGAATGTGCTATTCATATTACAGTAAAGTGAAAATAGTCATCAATATCATTACAAACACAAGAAATGGTAGGATGTACAAAACAGAGTAATTCATCAACTGCCTATTGCTAGTAGACAATTGGTGGAAAGGATGTGAACTTTGTCAAAATGTTACTCGCAAGAGCTTAATTATAAAGATCAGAACCAAAAATAAGTGCCTTGATGGAGTGTTAGAGCAGAGAAACGTATGTGGTTGACGACACACAAAATATTGTTAACTATTCTTGTGTCATTTCAATAGGGCACATTTTTGAGTTTCATTATGCTCAAAAACTTAGTATCGTATGATATGTGTGTATTAATACATGTTGTTTAAGTATCCCTAACATCTATCATATGCAGTGAATTACAAATCAGTTTTGCAGCACAAATACTTTCTGGTTATAAATTCTCGAAAGCTATGAAATTGTAAAGGTAAATTTAAATCTATTTATCAACACTCATTAGACCTTTTGCTAAATTAAGTGATCCCTCACAATGGTATCTATCTTTTACTAAACTATCTCAAAATTCCTTAGTTTTATTCCATAACTTCAGAAAAAGGGAGATGGTGCCAACAGTAGGGAACATTTTCCAAAAAATTTTAGTCGAATAAACCGACTAAGATATACCCTGACTGTGGGAGGAATTAAAAAAAAAGGGAAAAAATTCGGCCGTTTCTTAACCGAGCATCCGATTTCGTGCACTTGGGGTGGTTGTAGCGGAGGTATAAGTTCTAAAGTTTTAAATTTTGAGACCCCTATGTTATACAGGGTTGGGGCTATAGGCCCCCAAAGTTGGATATCTCGTGTGAACAAAAAACCTTAAGCGCGTGTAACTTTCGTCTTTTTCGCCTGATATATTTTCTGTGTGCAATCTACAAACCGATATCTACAAAAGACTTTTTACATCAGAAAAATTTGATATATGATGAAAAAAATGCAATCTTATATACCCAGTAACAGTAAGACAAAAATTTTAGCTATTTGAACTTAAATTTGCAATTAAAAATTGATTATTTTTGTAATTCTTTGGAGAAAAGTATATGTCATATTTTGGAATTATTTAAAAAAAGTATAACATAATTATATATTAACAAGCAAGAAAGTTCAGTCTGGTGAACCCTGAATCCACTCACCTTGAGTCTCAAAAAATATTAGTAAATCTATTTATTATACCCTCACTTTAGTGTGACGAGGGTATATATCATTTGCTACGGAAAAAAGTGTAACACATCGAAGGAGTGACCTAAGACCCCAAGTATGTTCGGCGGAAATCCGTTTTGGGTCATTTTAAGTCGAATGAGCAATGTCCGTCCGTCTGTCTGTCTGTGTGTCTCCTGGCTGGTGCGCACGATAACTCTCGAAAGGAGTAACCGATTGACTTCAAATTTCGTATGTGGTAACATTTTTTTCTATCTCCGGCTAAGTTCGAAGATGGGCCATTTGGTCCACTCCTTCCGGTACCTCCCCTACAAAGGGTTAAAATGTTGTGAAATATTGATTCTTTAATAACTGCTATAATACGTATTCGAATCTTCTGAAATTCCACACATAGTATTAGTTTGTTAGTCGCTATCAACTCGAGGAAAATGGGCGAAATTGCCTTTCCCGTTTTGGTATCTCCCACACAAATGCACCATTTTGCACTAAAAGTTAAAAGCTTATAACATTAATACCAATGTTTAGAAATACTTGAAATTTTGTACAGTGTAATGCTTTTATAGTGCCTACAGTCCAGTGAAAAATGGGCGTTATTGCCGCTCCCCTTTTGGTACCTCGCACACAAATGCACCATTTTGCACCAAAAGTTAACAGCTTATAACATTAATACCAGTATATAAAAATACTTGAAATTTTGTACAGCGTAATGTTTTTATAGTGCCTACAGTCCATTGAAAAATTGGCGTTATTGTCACGCCCCTTTTGTTACCTCTCCCACAAAAGCACCATTTTGCACCAAAAGTTAACAGTTTATAACATTAACATCAGTGTATACAATTACTTGAAATTTTGTACAGTGTAATGCTTTTATAATGCCTATAGTCCATTGAAAAATGAGCGTTATCACCACGCCCCTTTTTGTACCTCCCACACAAAATGGCCAAATTATACCACAATTTAATATCTCAACGTTAATATACCAGTCCATATAAACGGTTACAATTCGGCACAGTGCAATGTATTTAAAGTATCTACTGTTCAGCGAAATATAGGTGTATTTCTTAAACCCCTTCTGGTACCTCCCACAAAAATTGACAGACTAATTTGTGTAATATTCAATATTACATTACTCACAAAGTGAGGGTATACCTTAGTCGGTTTACCCGACTGAAACTTTCTTACTTGTTTTTTTGTTTTATTTAAATTATTATCAATTTAAATTGCAATTATTAACTTTAAAGTATGTACTGGTATTAAAGTTAAAAGCTGTTTACCTTTGGTACAAAATGGTCCATTTGTGTGAGAGGTACCAAAAGGGGCGTGCCAATTACGGCCACTTTTCTCTAGACCCTATGTCAAGTATTTGCACTGGTATTAAAGTTATTAGCTGGTAACTTTTGGTTCAAAATTGTCCATTTGTGTGGGAGGTACCAAAAGGGGCGTGGAAACTTCGACCATTTTTCTCGAGGTAATATTGACTTCTAAAATAATACTATGTATAGAATTTCAGAGGATTCAAGTAAGTAGTATAGAAATTATTAAATAATCAATATTTCACAAAATGTTAACCCTTTGTGGGGGAGGTACAAGATGGAGTGGACCAAAATGGCCGATCTTCAAAATTAGGCGGAGGTAGAAGAAAACATTACCTCATACCAAATTTGAAGTCACTGGGTTACCCCTTTCGAGAGATATCTTGCGCAACAGCCAGCAGACAGACAGACGGACGGACATTGCTCAAATGACTTTAAATTACCCAAATCGAATATCTGCCGAACATACTTAGGGTCGTAGGTCACTCCTCCGATGTGTTACACTTTTGGTTCGTAGCAAATGATATATACCCTCCTCTCTAAGGTGATGGGATAAAAATTATTCGCTGGTATTGTTGCTTCTCAAATTTACACCAGTTTTTCCTATCGCAAAGCTACAATATTAAAACCTTTATCATTTAACCCCATATCACACTGAAGTACAGAATATTATAACTTTGTGCATTTGTTTGTATCACTTAAAAAATAAAGAGGTCAATCTCTTAGTTCTCTCTTTAAGCATAGTTTATTATAGCGAACGGCACAGAATCACTTTCTGAGCCGATTTAGCCATGTCCGTCTGTCTGTCCATGTATTCTTGTGATCAAAGTGCAGGTCGTAAATATAAGGCCATCTTTCCAACATTGTTACAGGGGCATTTCTTAGAGAGATCCCTATTGAAAATTGGGCATATCGGTCCATATTTTGATATAGCCCCCTCTATGTTTTGATATGACACTCTAGAGATGTACTTCTTGAAGCTCTAGATAATACTCGTACATTATTCAATCTGGCTGAAATTTATATTGCACTTAATCGTATCTAGATAAAATGGGAAACATCGGTCCATATTGTGATATTGTGGAAATGGTGTATATCGGTCCGTGTTTTGATAAGTACACTGAGAGGTACTTAGAAATTTAATCTATTGAACCTGCAACAGTTAAAAGTAATAAAGGTTAACCGTGCATTTGTTGGCAAACAATGGTGAAGGATATTATATAGCCCGCCCGACTTTCTGCGTTTCCTTACTGACTGTTATATCGATACCTCCATTCTTAAACATGCTAAGTCGACTTAGCATAGTTTTAGGGAGATTGTATTTTTAATTTTTAAATATTCCAAATTGCCTTCAGTTAAAATTTGGAGATTATCCGTCAACCCAATCAAAAGTTTTTCCCAAAGTACAGGTTATTCGATTTGCATCATAAAAGAATTCCACGCAAATTTAAAAAATCGTCAAACTTTGATCGCCTTACCTGAAAAGCTACCTTTTTGCACTTAGCATAGTTTAGAATGGAGGTATCGATATGTGGTAAGGTGTTGCACGATAAACTGCAAATGGAATTTGAGATTTCTGTCTGCATTTGAAAATTAATTTTTTTCCTGACCCAGTCCTTGCATTATAAGCCGTTAACTTTTTGTGCAAAATGATCTATTTGTATGGGAGGTACCAAAACGGGCGTGGCAACTTCGCCAATTTTTCTCAAGCTGAGAGCGACCAAGAAACTAATACAATGTGTGGAATTGTGAAATATTCTGAGTAGTAGTGTAGAAATATTCTGATTAGCAGTATAGAAGTTATGAGATAATCAATTTTTCACTAAATTTTGACCCTTCGTGGGGAGCTAATCGAAGGAGTGGACCAACATAGCCCATCTTTGATCTAAGCCTGAGATGGAAAAAAATTTTGACACATACCAAATTTGAAGTCAGTCGGTTAATCATTTCGAAAGTTATCGTTCGCACCAACAAGACAGACAGCCGGACGTGCTGACGGGCATTTCTTAAATGGGCCAAAACAGATTCCCACCGCCAAATATTCTTGGGGTCTCTCAGGTCAATCCATCAATGTATTAGACTTATGACCTGCAGCATCTGACAAAATGTGATTTTTTGGGAACTTTCTTTTTGGCCAAACTGTTTTCGCAGCTCAGCTGTTTTAATGTTTTCATCTTTAAACATTGTTTTTCATCTTGAAACATTGAATTATATAGATCGTTCTATCGACTCAAATAAAAATTTCATACATGTCTCCAAATTGTATGTGTTTTTTTAATCACAAAATCACTCTTTATATACCCCCCAGCAAAATTTCTCATTACCAAATAATCCGACGAGTAAACAAAGTTTGATAATGGTAAGTACTTATTATTTAGCCACTTTTCTCATTATTTTAACATGGGGATGTCATTGGAGGAAAGTACTTCCCAAAAGCATACAATAAAGCTGCATAATAAGTACTTATTTGTAGCATAGGCATACCACATAAATCTGTGCATATATTTTCACGATTTTAAATACTTGAATAATGCAATAAGAAATAAAATAAGTAGTATATATGGTAGATATGTAGAAATGACCATTCAAAGTGATTTTTTGTCGCTCATATTTCTCGAAACAAACAATTTCCTCATGCCAGAATCGAATTTCTGAACCCAAACCCCCATGTGAAAAATTCTACGATGGTCTAACATACGGGCATACGTAAATATTTATGATATTTTTATTCAAATCTGCATCTATTATTTGAAAACATGTTGAAAAATAAATCAATCATGCACAATAACCCACATATAGCCAAAATTGCATGATATTAAAGTTGCCAAAATGATTTTGATAACAAAAAATCACTTATTTCTGTTATTATTGGTAAGTCATTATTCATAAGCCGAAAGAAATGCAGCGAATAATGAGATGTCATTATTTGGTAATGCAGTGAATAATGACAGGTACTTACCAAGATTTTCCTTGGATTATTCACAATTATTGGGGTATAAAAACCGGATTATGTAGAAATTATCTTATTTCTACGAAAAGTGATATAATTTACACACTTATCGATAGATCTACTTCAAATACGCATTGTTTCGTTCGTTAGGATGCCAGTTTTCTGAAATTGGAGCAAACCAACTTTTTTCTATTTTTATGGTTCTTTTCGAGCCATCAAAAAACTATTTCCATTTTTATTTCATAATTTCCTTTAATTTAAAGTGTATCTCGGCTTTATCGAGCATATACTTTATAAAATATGGTACATATGGGTGATTCCAGCGGAACGGGTGACATTGTTACCGAGTATTTGCCTGATTTTGATCTATATAATTTATAACGACAATTTACAAAGGGTGATTTATGCAGATATACTTAAGTGCTACCTACTGACATTCAAGGAAATTAAATAATATTTTAAATAAAAACCAGTAAGGAAAGGCTAAAGTCGGGCGGTGCCGACTATATAATACCCTACACCACTCTCGTAATATTGAATAACTCTGATATATAAATTTGGTAATTCATGTATAAATTGTTTACATAAATTTACTTTTGGGACATTTTATACTTAAATAATACCCTGTACCACAGTGTGATGTAGGGTATAAAAACGATGGGATCTAAAGAGCCAAATCGGATGAAACATATATATGGGAGCTATAGCTAAATCTTTACCGATTTTCTTCAAATTCGGCAATGATGGTTCATGGATCAAGAAACTCTACCATTCTAAATTTCAAAACGATCGGATGTAAAATACAGCTTCTATAGGACTAAAGGGCCAAATCGGAAGAAACATATATATGGGAGCTATAGCTAAATCTTAACCCATTATCTTCAAATTCGGCAATGTTGGTTCATGGATCAAGAAATTCTACCATTCTGAATTTCAAAACGATTGGATGTAAAATACAGTTTCTATAGGACTAAAGGGCCAAATCGGACGAAAGATATATATGGGAGTTATATCTTAATCTGAAGCGATTTCAACCAAATTCAATAGCGATCTCAACAGCCGCTAAATACTCTAAACTGCAAAATTTCAGAACGATCGGAGTGAAATTGCGACCTGTAGTCGATCGGTATACTTTAAGGTGGCTCTAGCTGTGTTATTTTCAGGTGTTACAATCATCTGCCGTGAAACAAACTTATAATACCCTGTACCACAGTGTGGTGTAGGGTATAAAAATGTGGTTGATATATCACCGCAACGGGTGTGACCTTAGGATTTGAAAAAATCTTGGTCAGCCGGGTTCTTTATTGTATACTGTATAATTTGTGTATACACTGCTAACAAAAAATATTGTTCTTGGCATATTGAGAGTATAGTTTATATTGTAGTCTTCATTCAAAATAATTTAAATTATTATTTTATTTGTTATAAATATATTAATATGTAACGGGTTTGACATGCCAATGTAACGGGTGTGACATGCCACTGTAACGGGTGTGACATAGTCTCAGTCTGGAGGAATAATAAGTAGAACGAACTTTTGTCCAGGATTCAAGTCGTTTTATTCATATATATATTGCCGACTTTCTTTATCACATAGAGTAAATACTCTGTGATTCCAACGGAACGGGTGTGACATTTTTACTGAGTATTTTCTTTATTTTGATCCATATTATTTATAACGACAACTCACAAAGGTTGGTTTATGTAGATATTCATAAGTGTTACCTACTGACATGCAAGAAAATTAAATAATATTTTTAATAAAAAACCAGTAAGGAAAGGCAGAAAGTCGGGCGGGGCCGACTATATAATACCCTACACCTCCCTAACAATGCCATAATAATTTGGAATAATTGGTAAATGGGTAGAAACATATTATCTAATTCTGAAACGATAATCGCTAAATTAAGCAATATTCGTTTCTAAATCGAGAAACATCTTTCTGGAAAATTTTAATGAACGGAAGTAAAATACAACTTCTATAGCGGTTTGATACCAAATCAGGAGGAACAATCAATATAAATCTGAACCGATCTTCCCTGAATACTCATTCATGTAAAAAGACCTCCTTCTGTCGAATTTCGTACTGATCGCATATAAAATACAGTATCTACAGCGCCTACATGTCAAATCGGGGGTAACGTATATATGGGGGCTATATCTAAATCTGAACCGATTTCTTCCAAATTTAACAGTGTTCATTCATATAAGAAGAAACCTCTTTCTGCCGAATTTCATACTGATCGGATATAAAATACAGTTTTTACAGCGCTTACATGTCAAATCGGGGGTAACATATATATGGGGGCTATATCTGAATCTGAACCGATTTTCTCCGAATTTAGCAGTATTCCTTCATGTAATAAGAAACCTCTCTTTGCCGAATTTCGTACTGATCGGATATAAAATAACATTTTTACAGCGCTTATATGTCAAATCGGGGGTAATGTATATATGGGGGCTATATCTAAATCTGAACCGATTTCTTCCAAATTTAACCTGTTCATTCATGTAATAAGAAACCAGACAGACGGACAGACAGACAGACGGACAGACAGACAGACAGACAGACGGACATAGCTAAATCGACTCAGAAAGTGATTCTAAGTCGATCGGTATAATAAACGATGGGTCTATTTCTTCTCCTTTTGGGTGTTACAAACAAATGCACAAAGTTATAATACCCTGTACCACAGTGTGGTGTAGGGTATAAATATGTTTGAGATATCACCGTAACGGGTGTTGCCTTAGGATTTGATAAAATCTTGATCAGCCGCATTCTCTTTTGCATACTATAAAATTTTTCTATGTACTGCCAACAAAAAAAAATTGTCGCTATCTCGAGAGTATCGCGTATATTGTAGACTTCATTCCAAATAATTTAAATTATTATTCCATTTGTAGTAAATATATTAATATGTAACGGGTGTGACAAGCCAATGTAACGGGTGTGGTATAGTCTAAATTTGGAGGAATAATAAGTAGATCGAAATATTGTGCAGAATTTATTAGCCAACATGCATCTATTAAACTCGTTTTATTCTGCGAAAACAAAATCAAAGTCGTTTTATTCACTAAATCATATTCATATTGCCGACTTTCTTTATCACATAGAGTAATAACTTACAAATACAAAATTCGTTGCCAAAAATAAGTTTTGACATCTTAAAAACTCTTTCTCTTTTGTATCAACGTTTAGTTTCTGAATTAGAATACGCTGTGCGTCCTGCTAGAATATTATAAGCAGAAATCTTTTCAAAATTTAGGTCGGTTATTCTTGTTTTTTCTAGTTTTCCACCTATTTTCTAAAATATATTGATATTTTTTAACTCCATTTGAGAAGTATTCTTATGCCTTTTATTTCAGAACCAATCAAAACATTGCATCATTGAATGGGCTGATTTAAAATGACCTTATGGACCTTCACTGCCGCACACATCCTTCCCTTAATGATTGTCCCTATACCATCTAGTTATTTTTTCAATTTATACCGAAATTTCTGCTTTCTATTATTTAATTTCATACTTGAAATAAAATTAATAAATAGACAATATTTTTAAATCGGTTAAAAATTATTTACAGTCTTTGCGTAACGGGTGTGACAAAACTTACAATGCAAATTCTAGCGTACATATTGTAATGATACTGAAACATTTTAAATTACTTTTTACTATATAACCTTGACCTAACTTACACAAAAGATGATATATGAATATCTACATAAAATGTATTAAATTTAACTCTTTGTATATTTTCCGTATCGGGTGTGACAAACTGAACACTCCATGAATATTTTCCAAAAGGTAAGAGTTTTACACTTAACTACACGTAAGGATGTGTACATTGTTGTAGTCAAAAGACAAATTTCAGAAAATAAAAAATATGTCGAAAAATAGTTCATGTCATTTTAACAGTAAAAGTCGTTGCATCCAACAATTTTATTGTAAGCTATTCATCAACTCTTCATGAGTTTCTATAATTCAATTGTTCGTGATGTCCGTTATGGTGTTTTATTTGCAAAAATATGATTTATTTTTTTGTGTGTGATGGGGTCACTTTACGTGGAATCACCCATATACTAAAAGCACCTCCTAAGAAAATGGGAGTATAAAATAACTTTTTTTAAATGTACCTTTAAAAATTTTTTAATATTTTTTTCGTGTTAAAGACACCATATTACACCAGAAAATGTTATGCCCATCCTTCGGCAGTTTAATGGCATACCCTCCACTTTACAATGAACGAATACTCCTTGTGTTAAATATGGTATTTATGTAGTATGTAGCTATGTAGAGTATGTAGCTGACAAATGTTTAAATGTCCTAAATATCCATCATATGCAGTGTACCAAATCAGTTTTGCAGTTTTTATATTCTCTGGCTATAAATTCGCGAAAGCCATGCATTTGTGAATCGAAGGTACCAAATTTCATTTTTCTAATCTAATCTAATGTGTAGAGTTTCATATGATCATATGAGCAGTATAGATATTATAACAAAATCAATACTTCACTCAATTGTAACCCTTTGTTGGTGAGGGGTAGTAGGAGTAAACCAATATGACATCTTGATCAGTCTACTATGGTCATTGTAAACGTTGTCTAAAATACAGAAAATTTAAACATTTATATGATTGCTACAAGAGTTTGGGAAATTTATGTTCGAATGAATCTGTCAATTTGTGTGGAGGTACCAGAAGGGGCTTGACAAATACGCCTATTTTGCGCGGACATATATATATTTCAAAGACATTACACTGTGCCAAATTGTAAGTGTTTATGTAAACTAGTATTAATGTTATGAGCTGTAAAATGTTGGTACGACTTGACCATTTTGTGTGGTGCGTAATAAAATGTGCGCTGCAACAACGACAATTTTTCTCTGGATTGCAGGTACTGTAAAATCACTGCACAAAATTTCAAGCTTAATGTTATACGCTGTTACACTGCACAAAATTACAAGATTAAAGCTATAAGCTGTTAATTTTGTGCACAAAATGACCCATTTGTTAGGGAAGTACCAAAATGGGCAACAGAGCAATCTTATAAGTTCTATAGAAGTTATCAGAGAATAAATATTTCACTAAATTGTCATCCTTGGTGTGGGAGTTTCCCAAAGGGGTGGACGAATATGGCCCATCTCCGAACCAAGTGAGATAGAACCAGTAAGGAAAGTCAGAAAGTCGGGCGGAGCCGACTATATAATACCCTACACCTCCCTAACAATGCGATAATGGTCATTGCGATAATAATTAGGAATAATTGATAAATGGGTAGGAACATATATATGTGGATATATCCAATTCTGAACCGATAATCGCTAAATTAAGCAAAATTCGTTCCTAAATTGAGAAACATCTTTCTGGAGAATTTTGTAATGATCGGAAGTAAAGTACAAGTCCTGTAGCGCTTTGTAACCAAATCAGGAGGAACATATATATAGAGGTTATATATAAATCTGAATCGATTTTTCCTGAATACTCATTCATGTAAAATAGAAACCTCTTTCTGTCGAACTTCGTACTCATCGGATATAAAATACAGTCTCTACAGCGCTTAGATGTCAAATCGGGGCTAACATATATATGGGGGCTATATCTAAATCTGAGCCAATTTTCTCCGAATTTGGCAGTATTCTTTCATGTAATAAGAAACCTCTTCCTGCCGAATTTCGCTGTGATCGGAAATAAAATACAGTTTCTACAGCGCATGAATTCCAAATCGGGGGTAACATGTATGGGGGCTAAATCTAAATCCGAACCGATTTTCAACGAAATTGGCAGTATTCCTTCATGTAATAAAAAACCTCTTTCTGCCGAATTTCGCTGTGATCGGATATAAAATACAGTTTCTACAGCGCTTACATGTCAAATCGGGGCTAACATATATATGGGGGCTATATCTAAATCGGAACCGATTTACCCCAAATTTTGTATTGTCTCTAAGTGTATCACTAGACTACTCTCTGTCAATTTTTGTACAAATCGATTCAAAAATGTTGCTTATACAGTGCATATATGCCAAATCGGAGGTACATATATATGGGAGCTATATGTAAATCTGAACCGATTTTAACCAAATTCAATATGTTAAATCGTCCTTGGGCCTAAAAAAAGATATGTGGAAAGTTTCGTTGAGATCGGACCATAATTGCGACCTGTAGTTTGATTACAAGAATAAATCTACAGTCAGACGGACAGACATAGCTAAATCGACTCAGAAAGTGATTACAAGTCGATCGGTATAATAAACAATGGGTCCATCTCTTCTCCTTTTGGGTGTTACAAACAAATGCACAAAGTCATAATACCCTGTACCACAGTGTGGTGTAGGGTATAAATATTAGGGCGGAAACAAAGATTTGTTTACAACATCATCTTCCCTAATAGATATAATTTTTGTGTGTGTCAAAGCTGAATATGTTTGGGACAATATACTACAGAAGCGATTTTTTCAGCTTACCCGAAGGAGTGGACGAACCACGTGAGATAGAAAAAATATAACTACGTACCAAAATTGAATCTCTACCGGTCACTCATATCGAGGGTTTCGTGTGCCCAAACCAGTCAGAAGGATGGGTTTAGGGTATTTTAATAACTTAAAATACCCTAAAACTGATTTCCGACGAAAAAACTTAGGGCGGAAATAAAACTGAAAACACAGTTTTGTTTCTAGTCAGCTTTCAGAATTATATAGACATATCCTTGACCAATAAGTTTTATTAAATTTTGTCGCAAGGTGTATTATTTCACTTTGGATCACTTTCGTTGTTATACAAAAAAAGAGGTAAATCAAAAAGTAGTATTATTATTTCTCTTAATAGATTTGTTAACATATTATCCCTTATCATAGTAATCGATTTTTGGCAACCGGATTGCATTACTCACTTTATACTACCAAAATTAACGGTTTGTGGAAATACGTGTATTCGTTTTTACAAACGTACTATCATTACTTACTTACTTACTTACTTAATCGGCTATTACAGAACATTAGTTCCTGAAGCCGAACGTAGAATAGATTTCCAAATGACTTTTTTGCTGGAGCATCTTCATTCATTCTCACCACATGACCTAGCCAACGTAATCTCTGTAATTTAATACGCTTAACTATGTCAATGTCGGCAAATAGCTCGTACAGCTCGTGGTTCATACGACACCGATATTCTCCGTCAACGCAGATTGGTCCATAGATTTTACGAAGAACTTTTCTCTCGAATACTCCAAGTACTGCCTCGTCTGCTTTCGCAAGTACCCATGCTTCAGAACCATATAACAGCACGGGTAGTATCAGCGACTTGTAGAGTGTGATTTTTATTTGTCGAGAGATGGCTTTGTTATTGAACTGCTTACTTAGTCCGAAGTAGCATCTATTAGCCAGGATTGTTCTTCGTTTTATCTTAAAACTGATGTGGTTTGTTTTGTTTATGGCGGTACCGAGGTAGATAAAGTCGCTGACAATCTCAAAGTTGTGGTTTTTAACTTCCACTGTTCGTCCGAGTCTGCTGGAAGTTTTGGTGGTAGATACCATCAACTTGGTTTTATCGGCGTTTACTGCCAGACCCACTTTGACAGATTCCTTTTCGATTTTTTCAAAGGTGGCAGTTACTGCTCGCAATGTTCGACCCATGATGTCGATATCGTCGGCATAGGCGAGCAGCATGTGTTGTTTCGTGAATAGCGTGCCAGTCCTATTCACATCTGCGTCTCGCATAACCTTTTCCAGCAGGATGTTAAAAAGGTCACACGACAGACTATCTCCTTGTCTGAAACCTCGTTTGGTACTGAACGGCTCGGAGAGGTTCTTTCCTATTTTAACTGAGGATCGCGTATCAGTTAATGTCATCCTGCAAAGCCGTATTAGTTTTGTAGGGATACCAAACTCAGACATGGCTTGAAACACCTTTGGTCGTATAGGGCTGTCGAAAGCGGCCTTGTAGTCGACAAATAGATGGTAAGTGTCGATTTGTTTTTCTTGGGTCTTTTCCAGGATTTGGCGTAGTGTGAATATCTGGTCTATGGTGGACTTGCCAGGTCTAAAGCCGCATTGATATGGCCCAATTATCTCATTGACTTTAGGTTTTAATCTCTCACACACTACGCTGGACAGTATTTTGTATGCGATGGGAAGGAGACTTATTCCTCTGTAATTGGCACATACTGTCTTGTCTCCTTTTTTGTGCACGGGACATAATATGCTGAGGTTCCAATCATCGGGTATGCTGGTTCAGCTGGCAATCCATCGGCTCCTGCTGCCTTATTATTCTTCAGCCGGGATACAGCTATTCTGACCTCATTCTGGCTAGGCGGTATACACTCAATACCGTCGTCTGGGATTGGTTCTGGGGCATCTTCGTCGCCGCTACTATCGGATACCAACAGTTGGGAAAAATGTTCTTTCCATATCCTCAGCACATTATCTGCCTCTGTCACCAGATTACCTTCTTTGTCTTTGCAGGAGGATGTGCCTGTACCAAAGCCCTCTGTCTGGTGTTTCACTCTTTGGTAGAATTTTCGGACTTCATTCTGACTCCTGTGCATCTCGATTCTCTCACACTCACGCCTTTCCATTTCTCTCTTTTTCCTGCGGAATAGACGCTTCTCCTCTCTCCTTTTCTCCCGATACCTCTCCATTGCTTGGCGCGTTGCCACTGACTGCAGAGTTGCCCTGTATGCCGCATTCTTCGCTTCAGTAGCATTGCGACACTCTTGGTCGTACCATGGGTTCCTTGGGGGAGGCTTCTGGTACCCAAGTACGGATTTTGCGGCGTTTTCCATAGAGTGTGCAATGTTTTGCCATTGCGCAGCAATATTATCGGGACAAGGAGTGCTTTCTGCAAGCAATTGGGTCAGTCGAGTGGAGTATGCCGTTGCTGTCTGTTGTGTCTGCAGCTTTCCGACGTCCAGTTTCCGCGCTGTGTCAGATCGTACGTTTCTCGCCACATTTAGGCGGGTTCGTACCTTTGCTGCAACAAGGTAGTGATCCGAATCGATGTTTGCACCTCGGATCGATCGTACGTCTAACACACTGGATGAATGCCTTCCATCTATCACAACATGATCAATCTGGTTTCTCGTTTTTTGATCTGGCGACAGCCACGTGGCCTTATGTATATCGAGATGTCGAAATCTGGTGCTGCTAACTACCATGTTTTTTGCCGCGGCGAAGTCTGTTAGCCTCATTCCGTTATCGGATGTTTCCTCGTGGAGGCTAAATTTTCCGACTGTTGGACCAAAGATATTCTCCTTTCCTATTTTTGCATTAAAATCTCCTAGGACAATTTTAATGTCATGGTCGGGGCAGCGGTCATATGCTCTCTCTAGGCGCTCGTAGAATATATCTTTGGTCTGTTCGTCCTTATCTTCGGTCGGGGCATGGGCGCAAATAAGACTGATGTTGAAAAACTTGGCTTTTACTCGAATTGTGGCTAGCCTCTCATCCACCGGAGTGAATCTGGAGACGAGGTGTTTGAGTCTCCGGCTAACCACGAATCCACAGCCGAACTCATGTCTTGTTTCATGGCAGCTATAATACAGTGCGTCTCCTTTCGGTGTTGTTGTGACGCCTTTCCCATTCCATCGCACTTCCTGTAGGGCGGTAATATCGGCCTTGTACTTTTCTAGTACATCCGCCAGTGCGTACACTGCACCTTCTCTGTAGAGAGTTCGGACATTCCAGGTGCAGATTCGCATATCGTGGTCCTTAAAACGTTTGCGGGGGTCGTCAACATTAGGGGGGTTCATTAATCTTTTTCTTCGTTTGTTCATAGTAGCTGGGTTTTTTTTATGAGGGTGGGTTACTAACCCGACGCCTCAACCATGTTTTTATCGTTCTTATGGGAACGCGCGGCACATATTAGCTCACTACCTTTGACGGATGTTGAAGGTAGCTACCCCAGGTGACACCACGGGGAGGTCAGTGTCCACATTTGAGATGAGGGAGGGAGCCGTTGCTTGGTATCCATCATCCCCTACACCACCCTACGTACTATCATTATCCTTAGAAAATGCGGTTTTATAGTATGTAACATATTCTGACATGGGATCCATAGTTTCTAGATAAAAGCTTTAAGTAGGTCTAAAAAATACCTTTTCTAAATTATGCTACATTCTCATTAAAAAAATTTATTTATATTGCTTCATTACAAAACCTCATAATGGTTATGATATACGAGAAAATACGAAGAACATTTCTATAACATTCCAATAATTGATGATTTTTCCAAATGGACGATAACATTTGTTGCGGTCTATGAAAAAGATATGCTGGAGAAAACCCTCAAGAATTTGCCAGAATTACTCGTACAATACAAGTGAAAACTTTTCTGCAGCCAGTAAAACAAAATCCTTATGTTAATGTACGTTCTACTGCCGCACAATGTATGCGTTTTGCATACATGACGACGACTTCCAGTTTCCTCATTCCATCTCCGGCCGTAATGAAAGTCATGGCAACCACAGGGCTATTATAATGTAATTAAAACAAAAATCTTGTTTTTTGGCATTTTTGAAAAATTTCCCATTTGAAACTTCTGCTGGGAAACTTTGTGGAAAACAAAACAAATTTGCAGAAGCCAAATTCTTTGTTGCTGGAGCTTCATTCTCTCATTGTCGTTGTTGTTATCCTTGTGGCTACTGGTGTTGCTTGCTTATGTAACTATTCCATGAATGCCATGGCATGGTTATGATCCTATACTAGATGGAGATAGAGCGAGAGAGAGCTCATGCATGTAAGGAACACACACACACACACACACATGCAGGCAAGCAGACCTTCAAAAACACACACACAATTACACATTTGTATGCATAACTCAAAAAAAGCCCAATAAAAATTAGGTGATATTGGTACACATTAAGAGGCAGATAGTTACAGTAGCATCGGCATTTCAAATATTGATAACAATATACGAGGGAGGTACACAGGAATAAGAGATTTTTAAAATTAAAAGCAATAAAGTAATATTGTCTACCAATGAAGAGCTAATAATATTATATGTTTAAAGATTTTGAGTCAAAGATACAAGTTCGGTAATCCATGTGTCTGGGGGATGGTGTGTTCCAGAAATGGATTGACACCTGCACCCATATTACACTAATCATTAGATGCATCAAAGCAATGGTATATACGAAATCTTAAGTATTAATATACACTGGCGTAAATGTTATGAGTTCTAAATACAATGGAAAAACTTTGAATTGTCAATTAAAAGTAACAATGCATGTAGCCTATTTTCCCTTCCAGAGACTACATTCTGTGAAAATTTCCTGAAGATCGGTTCAGCGTGTTAGACGTCTATATGTAACCAACAAACAAACAAAAACAAATTCAATTTCATATATTTATATAGATAAGTCTGAATCGCCACAAGGATGCCAGAAGGACATCGGTGAAATTTCCCGAACCTCATTTCCCCAAACATAGTCACTCCAACACACTTTTGATCCAAAAGTGTCTCACATCGATAATATTCCTACAATATATATACATATATATTTCCAGTTGACTAGCGCTTGTCACACCTCCTTCGTTCGCCTTTGACTATTTAATTGGTAACAATGATTATACGTTCAGAGGGAATGCGTCCATTAAGAGAGGAATCAATGACATTATTTCATTACGGGCCATTATGCAATAGTGGCAGCAGCAACAGCGCAACAACGGCTCCATCATTACAACTACAAAGGACAATGGCGATTACTTTGTTGCTGCCGCCACTATCTTTGTTGTTTCAATTGTCTTTGTAATGGTGTTGCTCACAGAGAGAGAGGCCGGATGACGATGTACTTGCAAATGAGTATAAAACACACACCAGCACCCACACTCACACACACACACAAGCTCTCATGCAAATACGCAAACACTCAATTACTTTGGACTTGCATTTACCATAGGCTCAGGCTGAAAATCCCACACATTTCCCGTATTTTGTGGGAGATTCTTTGTGAGTATTGTTATTGTTGTAATAGTTGTTGAGTGTGAGAGTGGATGTGTGAGCTTCTAGCTGTCCTCATGTATGTGTGTGTGTGTGTCGGTTTTGAATTTATGTGTGTTCAGCGCGAAATACGGTAAAATGGTATGCAAATCCTGGCCAAGAAAAAAATGATAAAAATAAAACGACATTAAGCGACATAAAACAAAGCAGCAACATAATAAAACATCCATTTATTCTTAATGCCGGCAATTTCTGTTGCACTAAATCCACTCAAAGTCAACCAGCATCAGCTCCAGCTCCAACCATCCAGTGAGTCAGGGCACCAGAGCACCACCACCAGTCATTTCCAGCCTGACACTGATGCCACCAACAAATGCCACAAGAACCAAACGATGGCGAGCAGGCGAGCAGGGCCATCCTTCCAATCCAGCACGTACAGATAGGCAGACAGACGGACGGACGGATGGGTAGAATGTACAGGGTGGCTGATATGTATTGCAAACAACTTCAGGTTGCTATCATTTCTAAACGGCTAATCTGATAGCTGACAGATTTATTTCAGTGACAGTTCATTTCATTGTTTACAAGCGTACAAAAGCATTTTGATCTTCAGATTCAGAAAAAAAATTATTCGTGATGGAATTCAAGCGTGATAGTGTGATTGCTTTATATTTGGGTGGAAAAACACAAGTGGCTATCGTTAGAGCCCTCCAGCATTTAAATGTGAATAAATCTTTTGTTTCTCGTACCATTGCTCGTTACCGTGATACTGGCAGTGTTGCATCGCGTCCAAAAAGTGGACGAAAAAAACGGTAACAACACCAGAAATGATCCGAAAAGTGAAGGCCAGATTTGATCGAAATCCACGCCGCAGTGGTAGAAAAATTGCTCGTGAGCTGAACATAACGCGAGAACGGATACAACACATATTAAAAAATGAGCTTGGACTAAAGCCATTGAAGTTCCAAAAAGTGCAAGAGCTCACCGATGTACAAAAAAAAGTTAGACTGGAAAGAGCCAAGGAGTTTCTTCGCTTGCACGAAAGTGGCCAGTTACCGAATTTGGTTTTCTCCGATGAGAAGCCATTCCAAATTAAGCAGTTTGTGAACAAACAAAATGATCGGGTTTACTTGCCAAAGAGGTCAGCTGAAAATTTACACCTTCGATTGGCCACCAGAACTCAAGCGCCGCCGATGGTAATGGTGTGGGCCGCCGTAACTGCGATGGTCGCTCCCCGCTCGAATTCATCGACCATGGGGTCAAAATAAATGCCGAATATTATCGGGAAAATGTCCTAAAAACAGTATTGAAGCCCTGGGCAGACAAACATTTCGGCCGCAGACCATGGACATTCCAACAGGACTCGGCACGCGTCAACCAGGAATGGCTTAAAAAGGAGGTTCCTCGCTTCATTTCTACCGCACAATGACCACCAAGATCTCCGGATCTCAATCCGTTGGACTTTTGCGCCTGGGGCATTTTAGAGAGTAAGGTTCGCACTAAAAAATACCAAAGTATCGATCATCTCAAGACGGCGCTTCGCCGGGAATGGGCCAAAATACCGCAGAGCCACTTTCGTGCAGCGTGTGATGGCTTTGTCGGCCGTTTGAAGGCCATAATTCGTGCCAAAGGTGGCAAATTCGAAAAAATCTAAACTGTTTCTAAAATTTTATGTTATTTCCGACATTTTTTGCTTTTGAACAATAACATTTAAAAAAAAATTAAAAAAAATATAGCGCTTTACTTTGTTGCATTACATATCAGCCACCCTGTAGTACGAATTTGGTTGGATGTATGAATTGTCGTGTACGAGTATTTGTGGCGACTGTCAAAGTGATACTCGTACAATAACAAAAGCCACGCTGCTGATAAAAGAAGAGAAACACAACAACAACTAGATCGACAGCGGAAAAAATTACAACGACCAGTCACGGAAGGATAGCGAAAACTTAATATATTTGACTGTGCTTTTCAAATGATGATGCAAATTTTGTGTATTAGGTGTAGGATAGAATCTACAGAAATCGAAGTCGAAGCATTGATATAAGAACGAAAGTAACACACAAAAACTGACTAAATAACCAAGAAAACCAAAAAATTTTGTTGGTATAAAAAAATATTCTTAGGGCTGAACTATGATTAACTCTTTATACGCAAATAATTAGGTGTGTATTATTATTATGCCAGGAAATTGAAAAACTGATGAGCGTACTCAACGAATTTCACCTACACAAAAAATTAAAGAAGCATCCGACTAATACCGAAGTACAAACCCAACAGTCCTTTACAACAACAATAGCAATGAACACTGGTGAAAAGAAAAACATTTGGAAAGAATACATTCAAAATTTATTCAGAGTACGACTACCAGATCTCACAGCAAATGGCGGGAGAAATAATCACAGTCAATGAAGCTGAATATGCAATAAAATTCTTCCGAGAATGGGAAGCTACAGTTCCTGATGAAATTCCTAGAGAAATGTTAAAAATGATAAATAGCAACAACATTGATCTGTCAAAATAGTTATTCAACAACATTAATGACTCCGTAAAATACTCTCAGGATTGGCTGAGGTCCACATTTATAACCGTTCCAAAAAAACACGCGCTACTAATGCAATGACTACCGCCATATTGGCCTAACGAGCCATCATGCCCATAAAATTGTTCTTAAAATTGTACACGCTGAAAAAATCGCTTCAGTAGTAACGGGTGATCCAACTAGAGATACTTTTTTCAATAGCCTTTTTCTAACAGATCACGTGTGAGTCGTGTCATTTGGTCATGTTATTTTTGTTAAGTATTGTTTGGCATTTCATCATGGAAATACTTACGCCTGAACAACGTTTACAAATCGTTCAACTTTATTAAAAAAATTCACGTTCTGTGAGGAATGTGTTTCGTGCACTTCGCTCAACTTATGGTCAACATAATCGGCCTACTGAGAGTACTATTGGCAACACCATCACCCATCTTGAGACCCAGCACTCATTATTGGATAATATTCGACCGAATAGACCACGTCCAGCACGCAGTGATGCAAATGTAGCGGCCGTACTTTTGGTGTAAAATGGTCCATTAGTGTGGGAGGTACCAGAGGGGGTGTGCCAATTACGGCCACTTTTCTCTAGACTCTAGGTACTATAAAAGCATTGCACTGTACGAAATTTCAAGTATTTGTGAGCACTGGTATTAAATTTATAAACTGGTAACTTTCGGTACAAATTGGTCCATCTGGTGGGAGGTACCAAAAGAAGCGTGGCAGTAATGCCCATTTTTCACTGTATAGTAGGTACTATTAAACCATTACACTGTACAAAATTACAAGTCTTTGTATGTACTTGTAATAAAGTTATAAGCTTTTAACTATTGGTTCAAAATTGTCCATTTGTGTGGGAGGTACCAAAAGGGGTGTGGCAACTTCGCCCATTTTTCTCCAGGTAATAGTGACTAATAAACTAATACTACGTATAGAATTTCAGAGGACTCAAATAATTAGTATAGAAATTATTAAATAATCAATATTTGACAATGTTAACCCTTTGTGGGGGAGGTATTAAAAGAAGTGGACCAATATGGCCCATCTTCGAACTTAGCCGGAGATAGAAGAAAATATTACCACATACCAAATTTGAAGTCAATAGGTTACTCCTTTCGGACGGACATTGGTCATTCGACTTAAAATGACCCAAAACGGATATCCGCCGAACATACTTAGGGTCTTAGGTCACTCCTTCGATGTGTTACACTTTTGGCTCGTAGCAAATGATATATACCCTCCTCTCTAAGGTAAGGGGATAATAATAAATAAAATATATTGGCAAATAACGAACCAAAGTCAAGGAGATAATACAAGTTCACAATATTTTTGTCGATGGGCTGTCCATAACATTTTCTGATGTAATATGGTGTCCTAAACACGAAAAAATTTTAAAAAAGGGTTTTATTTATTTTTTATTTGTTTTATTTTTTTTTTAATTTCGATTTTCCTGTAAGGTGTCTTTGCTATCATTTATAAATATTAAAAGAAAATTATAAAGGTTACCGATGTTGAAAATATTACTTTCACGTGGAGACAAAAGTTTAGTAATTGTCCTTAAAACAACTAGAATAAATTAAATTTTTTTAAAAAATAGGTTTGGAATGGGACTATATTTTGTTTTCGATTTTTTCTATATTTTCTATGGTTTTTTTCGTGCAATCAAAAAAAAAATAATTTTTTTTGGAAAAATATCTAATTGTTTTCGCGGTTGTTTTTAAACCACTGTCTAAAGGGTATCAATATATCGGGCTTATAAGAGAATACATAATAATATGCTACAAAAACTAAAAGTACTTTCCATGAAAATTTAAATTTTAACAAGTAAACGCGCATTAAGTTCGGCCATGCCGAATCTTATATACCCTCCACCATGGATCGCATGTGTATGGTTTCGGTTACAAATAAACTCATTATACCAAATTTCATCCCAATTCGTTCAAATTTCAGGTTTTGATGGCGTTTCGAAGTCAAATCTAGAAGGACCTTTGTATGGGGGCTATATCAACCAATGACTTCCGCTGTTCGTGTGAAGGATTCCGGTTATAAATAACCCAGTTACCAATTTTCAGCCCGATCTGTAGATATTTGTGGTTTCTACGACGTTAAGAATTTAAATCGGAGAGATGCTGCATATTGGGACTATATCAAAAATGGAACGATATTTCCGATTTGCAATCCCAAGTTGCCTGCAGCTGTAAGAAGTATCTACGTGTCATCTAGCTCAATTATTGTAGATTGTAACGTTATTACAACAGACGGACGGACGGACTGAAAGACATTGCAAAATCGTCTTAGACTTTTACGACGATTAAGAATACATATAAGGGTGTCCCAAGAAGAACGCAATTTTTAAATCTCGCAACATTCGAAGTGTCATTGTTTGACAAGGACAGCGAAGGGAGTTCGTTAATTGGGTATTGGAGAGACAACATGAAAATGCTGATTTTGCCGATAAAATCATCTTCAGTGACGAGGCCCATTTTCATCTTGATGGCTTCGTCAATAGGCAGAATTGTCGCATTTGGGGTGCGGAAAATCCTCGAGTGATTCACGAGAAGCAAATGCATCCTCAACGTGTCACTGTGTGGTGTGGTTTTTGGGCTGGAGGAATCATTGGACCTTTGAGGCAGGTCAAGCGCAAACAGTCAATGGTGTTCGGTATCGTGAAATGATAACCAGTTTTTTCTTGCCTAGAATTGAAGAAATGAATGTGGAGGGCATGTGGTTCCAACAAGACGGCGCCACATGTCATACAGCCAGAGAAACAATTCAATTGCTGCATCAGTAATTAAAAAATTGCGCTCTTCTTGGGACACCCTTTACTTTATGGAGTCTCAGATCAATATTTAGAAGTGATACAAACGGAGTAACAAAACAAGTAAGAAAGTTTCAGTCGGGTAAACCGACTAAGGTATACCCTCACTTTGTGAGTAATGTAATATATAACATTACAGTAATAAATCTGTCAATTTCTGTGGAAGGTACCAGAAGGGATTTCTTCAAATACACCTATTTTTCGGTAAACAGTAGATTCTTAAATACATTTCATTGTGCCGAACTATAAGCGTTTATGTGCACCGGTATATTTAAGTTACGAGCTATGTAATTTTGGTATGATTTGGACATTTGGTGTGGGAGGTACAAAAAGGGGCGGTGTTATAACGCCCACTTTTTACAGGACTATAGGCACTATAACAGCATTACACTGTACAAAATTTCAAGAATTTGTATGCACTGGTATTCAAGTTACAAACCGTTTACTTTTGGTACGAAACGGTCCACTTGTGTGGGAGGCACCAAAAGGGGCTGTACAATAATGCCCATTTTTTACCAGACTATAGGCGCTACACAAACATTATACTGTAGAAAATTGGAAGCATTTTTATGCACTTGTATTAAAGTTATAAGCAGTTAAATTTTGATGCAAAATGGTCCATTCGTGTGGGAGGTACCAAAAGGGGCATGCCAATTTTTCTCAAGGTAATAGCGACTAATATACTAATAATATGTGTAGAATTTCAGAAGATTCGAATAAGTAGTATATAAGTTATTAAAGAATTAATATTTCACTAAATTTTAACCCTTTGTGTGGGAGGTACCAGAGGGAGTAGACCAATATGGCCCATCTTCGAACTCATCCGGAAATAGATAAAAATATTACCGCATACCAAATTTGAAGTCAATCGGTTACTCCTTTCGAGAGTTAGCGTGCGCACCGGCCAGCAGACAGACGGACGGACATTGCTCATTCGACTTAAAATGACACAAAACGAATATCCGCCGAACATACTTGGGGTCTTAGGTCACTCCTTCGATATGTTACTCTTTTTTCCGTAGCAAATGATATATACCCTCGTATCATTAAAGTGAGGGTATACTGATTATACCCCCTTCTTATGGTGGAGAGTATAAAAACAAACGTCCACCGCACAAATCCTACACCTAATATACGAGTACTAGTACATTCATAGCCCTGTACCGTAATAGTTGAATGTTACATTGGCGCGTGTGAACCTATATGCATGAGGACTGACTTTAAATGGCAGAGGCATGAGTCGTGTGGCGTGAGGCATTAGAAAGCATGTGGAGTGATTTGTATCATATCGTGGCATCCACAACAACCAGTATCTGATAGGTATGCCCTCCACTTTATAAATCAGCTAAGCTGAAAAAAATTCTGGTTTGGGTTGTGAGAGAGTTTATGAGAATTTCGCGGTGAACGCATATCATTTTGGAATAACGCTTAAACGAATGCAAAGCATTTGATGTTGCCTTCGTTCCGCCGCCACCATTCCACGTTGGCTGGTTGGGTGCAACATTCCAGCTAAGCCAGTCAGGCATCCAGAAATTCGTAAAATAAATCGGCGGATGTTTACTTTTCTTTTTTTCTTTTTCTTATCAAATTGACAATTGACATTATTTTGTTAAATTTATTTCTGGTGATTGTTACCCTCATCTGCCACTTAATCGTGGATGGAGTTTGGAGCTGCAGATGCTGATCCAAACGCTACTGCGGCTGCTGCTGCTGCAACACCCACTCCAACACTTCATCAGCTTAAATGTCTGATTTGCCAAGTTTGTTGTTGAATGTTTTGCTTTGTTTCTGTTGTTCTTTTGCCTTTCTCAAGTGCAAAATCCAACACGCAGACAGCTGCGTGGTGGCATCTTTAAGGTCCTCCGCTGCCTCCTCCGGCGTTGCCCACAACCACCCACCGAATACAGCAGTGACTCGACTCGACTCTTCTCTTGTCGAATCACAACTCGGCAGAACTTTTGATGATAATGAAGTATTTCCCCAAGGAAGCATCCAGTATCCGTCATCAGTCGGAGAAAAAGATTTAAATGATGCCGTTTTATCTTTCTACCTACTTCCTCTGTCCCCTGCCTTAGCTGTAAATGAGGAACACGTACGTGCAGAGCAAAGCAAAGTGACAAAATATATTGAAATTGTACGAATTGTGGCTGCCAGATCCCACCACCCCTCTGTCTGTACACATGGCAACGCACAGTGCGGTTGCTAACGCCACCACTGACACGGCATGTGATGGATGGTGGGGGGCAAGGATAGCACAGGACACCGGCGAGGAGTAGGAGTGGAATTGAAGGGGGGCTTTGTAAACAAATACATTTAAGCAATGTCAATTGTGTTTCGGATGTGAACAAATTTAGGAATATTGATTATTGTTATACATAGGTGATTTTATTTATTTAAACAAATTAAGGGAGCTGTACAACAATTGAATTTGTTGCAGGTGGTGGTGGGGTTTCCCACGATTGGATGTTGCCACTTTGAATTTCAATCACTCATTCTGAGTTCAATTGCAAATTACACAGTCCTTTGTAACACAATTATGATTTTGCTGTCACTTCATGTTCAACGTCCGGAGTCCGGAGTCCGGAGTCCTGTAAAAACTCATGTACACATGTGTGTGAGTGAAGTTTGCGTTTACACATACGGTTGTGCAATAAATCAAAAATTGTAATAGATTCGGGATCGTTTGTACAGGATCGAATTGAATTAAATCATGTCAACAGTATCTTAAATAATGATTAATCACCATGTCAATCTGCCCTCTGTTGGCCATTAATAAATGCCATCACGTATCACCGTTGTCGTCGTCGTCGTCTTTGTCGTCTCCAACCTCGGCAGCAAATGTGACAAATGCCCAAAGACACCATTGCCAGTGAGAGAGGATTACATACGAGTATTCGTTCGTTCGCTCGCTCGTAAACGCACCCGCACGCCAACTGTTGTCGTAGCAATCGTTCCATTAGTTACATATCCCTTTTATTCACAAAGGATATGCCCACACATCCAGTCATCCCAATTCATCCAATCACGCAAAGCGTAGAGATTGCCGGAAGTTTTAATTTGTTCCCGCCTAGAGAATGATTGATTGAATATTCTTTGTTGGCCAACAATCTTCTCTGATCAGATAAAATGAGGAAAAGACCAAATCATTGAAGCTAAAATCTGACATCAGTCGGGACATGTTGCAAATCATTTAAAGGACATAAAATTATAAAAGATAATGCTAAAAAAGTGAGTTACATTCGACAGTTTGATGTTTGTCTTATACATAGTGCAGCAGTAGACAGTTAGTGTTGAGAAAAGTAACTAAAGGCTAGAGTCGCGTGAGGCGGACTGTATAATACTACTACACAAATATTTCAAACCTGAAAGATTTTAAATTTTAAAAAACGCATCAAATAGCAATTTTTGTTGTCTATCCAAAACAGATAATGAAAAAAAAATCGGCTCTAATATATACCGATTCGAAGGAAATGATCGGGGGAAAATTAAAATCTTTTTTTAAAGGTAGAGGGAAATTTTATAAATCCATAAAATCTTTAAAAATTAATATATATTTAATTTTTTTTTTGTTATGTGTACGTCTTAACATCAAAAATCGAGGATTGTATTTGCAAAGCTGAATCCCACAATTACCAAAATAAATTCGGAAATACCCAAAAACGGAATTGTTAGTTTTTCCGCAAAATCTATTATATCTACTAAATATGCTTCAATTTCAGGCATCAAATAGTCGGTTATCATGGCATGATAACGGTCGCCATTGACGGTTACGTTCTCACCGGCATAATTTTTGAAGAAATATGGACCGATGATTCCGGTACGTCGGATCGGGAATCGGTCAATGGCAAAAAGATAGCTCTTAACGAGAGCTAAAATATTGCTCATGGATGTCAAAGTCGTGGGTCGACTGGAAAGTGTTTTTATTTTTCTGGATTTAAAAAAAAAATGGACTTAGCGCAATTGGCGAACGATTATTTTGATAATAAAACTGAATAATTTGTAAACGTTGTTCAGGCGTTAGTATTTCCATGATGAAATGCCAAACAATACTTAACAAAAATAAAATGATAGCATGACACGACTCACACGTGATCTGTCAAAAAAAGGCTATTGAAAAAATATCTCTACTTGGATCACCCGTTTTAATTTGCCACGGGCCAAAAGTGTAACACACCAAAGGAGTGATCTAAGACACTAAGTATGTTCGGCGGATATTCGTTTTGGGTCATTTTAAGCAATTTGAGGAATGTCCGCTCGTTTGTCTGTCTGTGTATCTTTCTACTAGTTGACCGATTGACTTCAAATTTGGTATACGCTAGTATTTTTCTCTATTTCCGGTTATGTTCGAAGATGGGCCATATTGGTCCACTCCTTCTAGTACCTCCCCCACAAAGAGTAAAAGGGTTACCACACCCCTTTTGGTACCTCCCATACAAATTAACAATTTTGCACCAAAAGTTAAGAGCTTATAACTTTAATACCAACGCATACAAATACTTGACATTTTTTACAGGTAACGTGCCTACAGTCCAGTGAAAAGTGGGAGTTATTGCCACGCCGCCTTTGAACCCCCCATACAAATGTACTACTTTATGATGCATGAAAATACAACAAAAATTTTCACAGTGTAATATTTTTAAAGTGCCTATAGCCCTGTGAAAAATGTGCGTTACCAACACGCCCCTTTCGTTATCACCCACACAAAATGGCAAAATCATACCAATATTGAAATGATCATATCTTTAATATATTTAGAAGTGCACATAAACGCTTACAATTCGCTACAGTGCAATGTATTTGAAGTATCTACTGTTCAGGGAAAAATAGGCGTACTTGTTAAAACCCTTTTGGTACCTTCCACACAAACTGACAGATTAATTAATGTAATATTTCATATTACTCACAAAGTGAGGGTATACTTTAGTCGGTTTACCCGTCTGAAACTTTCTTACTTGTTTTATAAGTTCCTCTCTATCTCTAAAATACTACATATCGTTCATTCCATGTCAAACCGAACACCTTTTTTGGGTCACCATTCCCGATTTCAAAATAAATTGGCATATCGATTCTCTGCTCAAAATACAACATTTTATAGTTGCCGAAAAAAATTACAAAAAATTTTTCCAGATGTTATTACCATCTGAAATCTGAGAAAATAGGAAAAATTTCTCAAAGGGCCTTCGTTTCAAGATATGTATTTTCGGAACGTGTTGACGGATTTTTACAAAAGAAGGCACATTTTAAAGGTCGTAAGTTATTTTTTTTTCAAGGCGGGGATTTATGTTCGCGTCGTTAACGTTTTTGAGTGCATCCGAAGCATCTGCAAATTTAATTTGCATTTTACACATCAATGACACCAACTTAAAATTCTGTGAAAATATAGTTATCTAGCCCCTTATATTCTAAATAAACGCTGAAAATTTGAAGATGGTGTTCAGCCCCGTTCTTTTTTAAAAAAATAGTTAATAAGAATCTCCTGAGATGTGAACATTGCATTTGTAATATTTTAAAAACGCGTTTGTAGATTTTTACAAATTAGAGCTCTTCTTGAAGGTCTTGACTAGGACATTCTCGATATATGCGAAAATTCGCCAACATTTACTCATTTTTCCTTTTAAATTTTAAAAGGATTTTCCAACAAGAGGTTTTATTTTCGTATTCAAAGAAAAATTCAATTTTTTGAGATAAATGATCGGATGTTTATTTCATAATAAAGAGGAAGGTATGCCGATAATAATGAAAAACAACATCAGCCAAATGGCCACCACGCCCACGCTTACTGGACCATATCCTTTTCATGAAATTTTCCATAACCAAATCGCAAAGTGGCTGCCCTATGTCCTCGATAGCCTCACGAATTCTATCTTTGAGGTCTTGAATCGACGCTGGTCTGTTCGCGAAGACCTTATCTTTCACGTGGCCCCAAAGGAAGAAGTCACAAGGTGTTAAATCACAAGATCTCGGTGGCCAATTGTGATCACCTCTTCGAGGGATAACACGGTCCGGAGACTTTTCCCGTAACAGAGCAATGGTTTCGTTGCTTGTGTGGCACGTAGCGCCGCCTTGTTGAAAGTAAACGTTATCCAGATCAATACCAACCAACTCCGACCATAAAAAATCATTAATCATCTCTCGATAGCGCTATCCATTCACCTTAACTGTTGATCCAACCTCATTTTCGAAAAAGTAAGGTCCAATGACCCCGCCGGACCATAAACCGCACCAAACAGTCATACGTTGGGGATGGAGAGGCTTCTCAACAATAACTCTTGGATTTTCTGAGCCCCAGATGCGACAATTTAGCTTGTTGACGCAGCCACCGAGGTGGAAATAGGCCTCATCAGTCAAGATGATTTTTCGATGATTTTCGAATTTTAATAATTTCAATGCGTTGATGAGTTATGTATCGTTTCATTTTTATACCCTACACCACACTGTGGTACAGGGTATTATAACTTTGTGCATTTGTTTGTAACATCCAAAAGGAAAAGAAATAGACCCATCGTTTATTATACCGATCGACTTAGAATCACTTTCTGAGTTGATTTAGCTATGTCCGGCTGTCTGTATGTCCGTCTGTCTGTCTGTGCATGTATTCTTGTAATCAAAGTACGGGTCGCAATTATGGTCCGATCTCGATGAAACCTTACACATATCTTTTTTGTGGACCAAGGACAATCTCTATTGAATTTGGGTAAAATCGGTTCAGATTTAGATATAGCCCCCATATATATCTTACTTCGATTTGACATGTTAGCGCTGTAAAAACTTTACCTTATATCCGATCAGTATGAAATTCGGCAGAAAGAGGTTTCCTATTATATGAATGAACACTGCTAAATTTTTAAGAAATCGGTTCAGATTTAGATATAGCCACCATATATACGTTACCCCCAATTTGACATGTAAGCGCTGTAAAATTGTTATTTTATATCCGATCAGTGCGAAATTCGGCAAAAACAGGTTTCTTATTACATGAAGGAATACTGCTAAATTCGGAGAAAATCGTTCCAGATTTAGATATAGCCCCCCTATATATGTAACCCCCGATTTGACATGTAAGCGCTGTAGAAACTGTATTTTATATCCGATCAATGCGAAATTCGACAGAAAGAGGTCTTTTTACATGAATTCAGGGAAAATCGGTTCAGATTTATATATAACCTCCATATATATGAGTATGTTGCTCCTGATTTGGTTGCTCCTGATTTGGTTGCTCCTGATTTGGTATATAGAAGTTGTACTTTACTTCCGATCATTCAAATTTTCCAGAAAAATGTTTCTCAATTCAGGAACGAACATTGCTTAATTTAGCTATTGCCGGTTCAGAATTAGATAATATGTTCCTACCCATTTACCAATTATTCCAAATTATTATCGCAATGACTCTTAAGGCATTGTTAGGGAGGTGTAGGGTATTATATAGTCAGCTCCGCCCGACTTTCTACCTTTCCTTACTGGTTATTAATGGCGTAGTTTCTACTTGTCAAATGTCAAAGAATAAAAGCTTCAAAAGTGACAGCTACCGAAATACCGGGTGATTCAAAATAACACCTCTTGTTGGAAAACCCTTATATAATTATGGCAGATGCGATTACTGTGTATTCGTATCATCTCGCTTGTTTTTAACTGGTCCCATTGGTGTTTTGGTCCCATATTGGTGTTGATACAACTAAATAAAGGTTTTTGTTCTAACCCACAGTATATGTAGTAGAAGGTGTATATCAACCGTCCCAACACCTTGGAAGACATAATTAACAATATTGAGGTTGAAATTGGCAGAATATCAGTCGACATGCTTGTGAGAGTTCATGAAAACTTCAGAAAACGTATGCAGCAGTGTGTGGATAGCGAAGGTCGACAATTGCCAGAGACAATATTAAAAACCATGTAATTTAAAAATTCCCTTACTGTTCAATATAATTAAAATATAAAATAAATTTTTCTAAGGTTTATAACCTTTTTTATTTCATTCCCAAATAAGAAAATTACCGCGCTCCACCCTGTATTTCGGGTACAGCAATAAAAAACAATCATTTATCATTCGAAATGGTTTTATTGATTTTATAACTTATCTCCGTGAAGATCAATACACTTTTGCATGCGCTCAAAACAATTTTCAGAGCACTTTTCCACTCCGATTCAGACACCTCCAAAACATGGTTTTTTGAACGCTTAAACAAACAGCTGCTTCGGCCGTCTAAAATCGTTGATCACGCAGTTTTTTCTTGATGTGAGGGAATAAAAAGAAGTCTTTGGGTACCAAATCAGGGCTGTACGGCGGATGACCCATCAATTCGACATCTTAAGTGCTCAAATAGACCATAGTTTCAGCTGATGTGTGCGAGCTTGCATTGCCGTGATGCAAAATGTTCCGTCTTTTCTTATTGTTTTTCCTTATTTCTTCGAACACTGTTGGCAAACAGATGACCGTGTACCACTCAGAATTGACCGTCATACGTTTTACTAAAGGCACTGTGGCCACATGACCGGTTATATCGAAAAAAACGCGATCATTTGCTTTGATGTGCTTCTTCCACGAACAACTTTTGTTGGATTTGGCTCGTCTTGAAAGACCCATAGGGTCGATTGTTGTTTTGTTTCGGGTTCATATGCATAGATTCATCACCTATGACGATGTTATATACTGCATTTGAGCTACCGCGGTTGTATTTTTTTCTAAAGTTTACTGCTCCAATCGACACGAGCATTATTTTGAGCATTCGTCAAATTTGTGTGAGCTACAATGAGAACAAATCTTTTGTACGGCTTAATGAACATGTAATATCTTATTGATGCTTGTCATGCTAATGCCAAAGGATGTCTTCATCAAAGGATTTATTAGTTTACATACAGCATCGATGGTTTCCGGCAAAAGGACCGAAATTGGACGACCTTCACGAAATTCATCCTGGAGCGAACTGCGTCCGAGATTGAACTCTTGGTACCAGCGATTTACAGTGGTTTTTCATGGTGCTTCATCATATTGTCTCAATAATCCATGCCGATAATCTTAAAAAATCATCGCACGAAAATGTTCACGGGTTAATTTAATTTAATTTTTTTACCGAGATGAATTTTTCAACACACTGTAAACAAAACAATTCGCGCTCAACTATCGAAGCGTTCCGAGTGAAGTTATGCTAAGAAAATTAAAAGTTGTTAACCTTGGTGCAAAATGGTCTCTTTGTGCGGGAGGTACCAAAAGAGGCGGACCAATAACTTCCACTTTTCTCTGGACTGTAGGTACTATGAAATGATTACGCTCTACAAAATTTCAAGAATTTGTATGAACTGATATTTAAGCTATAAGCAATTAATTAATTGTATGCAATTAATTATTAAGGAAGGAGCTAGCGACTAATGAACAAGTACTATGTGTGGAATTTCAGAAGATTCCAGTAAGTAGTACAGAAGTTACCTCCTGTTTTTGTAAAAAGTTTTCGCTCATATACGACGAAACGTCGAATTTCAATTACCTATAACGCGAAATCTAACGGGTGATCCAAGTAGAGATACTTTTTTCAATAGCCTTTTTTTTGACAGATCACGTATGAGTCGTGTCATGCTGTCATGTTGGTATTTCATCATGGAAAGACTTACGCCTGAACAACGTTTACAAATCGTCCAACTTTATTACGACAATTCACGTTCTGTGAGGAATGTGTTTCGTGCACTTCGCTCAACTTATGGTCAACATAATCGGTCTACTGAGCGTACTAGTCGCAGCACCATCACCTATCTTGAGACCCAGCATTCATTATTGGATAATATTCGACCGAATAGACCACATCCAGCACGCAGTGAAGAGAATGTACAGGCCGTAGCTGAGAGTGTACACGAAGACCGTGGAGAGTCGATTCGGCGCCGTTCGCAGCAACTCGGGCTGATGTATGGAGCGACTTGGCGCATTTTACGTCGAGATCTTAAATTGAAAGCATACAAAATACAGCTTGTGCATGAACTGAAGCCGGCCGACCTTCCCAAGCGACATCGCTATGGGCTCTTGAAAAGTTCCAAGAAGATCCGACGTTTTCGAGCCAAATTTTGTTCAGCGATGAGGCCCATTTCTGGCTCTGGCTTCTGGAGATTCAAGAGCTGCCACTTCATCCAGAAAAAACAACTGTTTGGTGTGGTTTGTGGGCCAGTGGAATCATCTGTCCATATTTCTTCAAAAATGATGCCGATGAGAACGTAACCGTCAATGGCGAACGTTATCGTGCCATGATAACGAACTATTTGATGCCTGAAATTGAAGCTCGTGATCTTCGCGACATTTGGTTTCAACAAGACGGCGCCACTTCTCACACATCGCATCAATCAACGGATTTATTGGGAGAATACTTCGGTGAGCAGATAATTTCACGTTTTGGGCCGGACGATTGCCCACCAAGATCATGTGGTATCACACCGTTAGACTTTTTCCTGTAGGTATGTAAAGTCTAAAGTTTATGCGGACAAACCCGCTTCGATTCAGGCCTTGGAGCAAAGCATCACGCGTGTCTTTCGCCAGTTACCAGTCGAAATATCGAACGAGTCATCCAAAATTGGACTCAACGGATGGACAATCTGAGACGTAGCCGCGGCCAACAATTGATAGACAGAATCTTCAAAAAATAAATACCAAAGAATGTTCTTTCAAATGATAATAAACATTCCCCATTCAATTTGAATTGTCTGTGTTTTTTTCTTTAAATAAGTAGGGAGCCTCGAAATGGACCACGCTATAGTACACTACGAATTATACGACTCGTAGACTCCAGTGGCTTATACATATATTTCGTGTATTAATTGACTGATTTTGGATGATTCGTCATAGACGAACGAAGAATATATATTTCACTAAATGTTAACGCTTTGTGGGAAAGTAAGGAAATTTCAGGCGTGTAAACCAAGTAAGGTTCATATTACACTTTGTGAGTAACCTAATATGGACCACTTTGTACCAAAGACGAACAAATTTAACTGCGGTGCTGACAAACACTTAAAATTGGGTAAAATACATTACAATACATTTACACTTCAATAAAAATACAAAACAGACACCCACAGTCAGTGTTGCCAGAAATGACAATTTATCGTAATTTTTACAATTTTTAGAACCCAAAAAAAAAATAGGACACGACGACTTTTTGTCCCGAAATGACGATTGTCTGTGATATGAAAAGAGTAAGGAAAACTTAACAAAATTTTCTTTTACTTAGGATTTTTATAATCCTTTCCAGACTCCCATTTATGTTTTTAAAATTAAAATTTGAAATGCTAAAAAAATTCACAGATATTATGGCTGATTATCCTGTGGTAATACAATGTATTCTATTAGTGACTCTGTTTTAGAGCCAGCCATTCTTAACCTCACCTAAACATGACGCCTTTGTATGCGACTTTGTCAAAATATGGTACAAAAATGTTCACCATTAATCCTGAGAATTTGTCTGCGCAAAATTTAATGCATATTGTCAAAATTCAGCCTAATCGGTTTGGACTTCTGGTTTATAATGCGTCAAGTCTAATCTACTGGAACCTTTGTATGCAGGTTGCAATATAACATGGATAATTATAAATATAATTACTATGCATATATATTATTATGCAATAATTATTGATTATACTGGTTTAAAAAATTGTTTCGAAGGGATGTGCCTAATAGCTTCTTAGAGCAGATGTCTTAAAAACAAAAAAAATTTATGTTTTTTTTTTTTTAAAATGTTGTTTTTCAAATTCTGATATTCTTGAAAGATGTCTTTAGAATTTGAACCGTTTTTTGAAGTAAAAGTTCGAAATGCTCGGGATATAGTTAAATTAAAGAAAATTTTGAGGGCTATAAATGCTGAAAAAATATAAAATTAGAACATTTTTTTCAAAAAATTGTTTTTTTTGGCACGACAAAAACCATAAAAAATCGCAGAAAATTTGTTTGTTCCACTTTTTGAAAGCTGGCATCATAACGAAGAAAACAATGACTATTTGGAAAAACCTATGGAAAATTAAGAAATTCAAGCTCTTTTGGTATAAGTTAGAGAATTTAAATAAATCATGTTTTTATACCACACTACTAAAATGGGGAATACATCAGTTGTTGCGGGCCAAAAGTGGAACACCTCAAAGGAGTAACTTAAGAAACCCCCAGAATATTTGGCAGAAATCCGTTTGGGACCATTTTAAGTCATTTTAGCTATGTAAGTCATCTGTTTGGTGAAGTGTAATGTTTTTATAAAAAAAATTGGCGTTATAACCACGCCCCTATTGGTACCTACTATACAAATGAACAACTTTGCACAAATATAACTCAGATTCCTGCGCCTACAAACGCTTGAAATGTTGTACAGTATAATGCATTTATAGAACCCACAGTCTATTAAAAAATGGTCATTACTGCCACGCCCCTTTGGCCACAGACCACCCAAATAAAATCCAAAATATGAAAGATACCTTTTTAAATTTCTCTATTTCTACAATAATTGGCATAATTTATACATTTATGCATAGATATTTTTTAAATAGGCATTATTTTCTTAATTGCAAGCTAGCTTAAACAAAATGGAACAAAGAATTTTGTGGCGATTTTCTTATGTTATTTTCGTGTCAGTAAAAACGATTTTTATTAAAAAAAATATTATTTTTCCAGCAAAAACGATTTTTATTGAAAAAAATATATTATTATTCTTGAATTTTTTAACGACAATTAAACAACTTGCTGAGCGAGAAAATACCTATATGTAAACGCTGGAGTCAGACAGGGATGCGTGTTATCCCCTCTCTTTTTTAACTGCGTCTTCACCACTTTTGGTATAAAATGGTCCATTTGTGTGGGAGGTACCAACAGGGGCTTCCCAATAACGGTAAATTTTCTCTGGACTCTAGGTACTATAAAATCATTACACTGTACAAACATTTTAAGTATTTATAGTTAAAGTTATAAGCTGTTAACTTTTGGTGTAAAATGGTCCATTTGTGTGGGAGGTACCAAATGGGGCGTGTCAATTACAACCCTGTACAAAAATGGTGCATTTGTGTGAGAGGTGCCAAAAGGAGCGTGGCAATAATGCCCATTTTTCACTGTATATTAAGTACTATTAAACCATTACACTGTACAAAATTCCAAGGCTTTGTATGAACTGGTAATAAAGTTATAAGCTTTTAACTTTTGTGTCAAAATTGTCAATTTGTGTGAGAGGTACTAAGGTGCCTGGAACATTCGCCCATTTTTCTCGAGGTAATAGTGACTAATAAACTAATACTGCGTGTAGAATTGCGCAGGATTCAAAAAAGTAGTATAGAAGTCATTCGTCTTAAAATGACCCAAAACGGATATCCGCCGAACATACTAAGGGTCTTAGGTCACTCCTTCGATGTGTTACGCTTTTGGCTCGTAGCAAATGATATATACCCTCCTCTCTAAGGTGAGGGGATAAAAACAAAATCTATGTGGATAAATGTTTCAAACAACGAGAGGCAAGTCGATCAACAAGTGATTGAGGAAGTTGAAACACCTAGGAAGTCTTCTTGATATATCAGGGGGTTCCAAGAAAGACATATCCAGCCACATAAACAAAGACCGACAAGCATTTGGTACCCTGAACCCTGTTTGGGAATCCAGCAGTATATCTCAAAAGACGAATGCGAGCATTTAGAACTCTAACGTGAAATCAACACTGCTTTATGGATGCGAATCTTGGAACATGACGACCCGCTATATTCAAGCTATCAGCGACAATCAATATCAGTTTAAATGAATTAAAAGTTATTGCATATAATATAACTTATTGGAATTCTATAGTTACGGCCCATTGCTCCTCATAGGAGTAGAAGGAATAAATCGCCCATATTCCAGTTGGCGTCGTTGACGTCGTCACACCATTTTCGTCATATCTATGAAGTTCTAGCTTTGTCATCTTTACGCCAAAATGAATGTTTTTGGTATCCATGAACTAACAAAAACCCTTTTTATAACTTAAAAATATTTAAAAAAAATTCAAAATTTATGAAGTCGTCAATCTAAACAGTGTCGACTAAGAATCGACGTAGACGACGCCAAATGGAATAAGGGCGAATATGCATATAGCTCAAGCTCAAAGTTCCACAAATATTGATATACTGTCATGTGAATCCATAGTCCATGTAGAAGTAACCGTTTCTGCCTCCCGTTGAACCCCTCGCAACAGCCACCAATCGAGTTAAGAGTACGAGTCCCAAGGAATGCGTTACTATGTAAGAGTGGATGAAGCATCGTCGATATTGGCTTTGTTGGACTTCAGTTGATTGGTTGTAATGGAGGTGTGCGTTTTTAATAGTGTTGAGAGTTCGTTGTTCAGTGTTCAGTGCTCACAGCTCAGCATCCTTCACATCACTTCGATTTGCCACCCAGATGTCAAATATTATTTTTAATATCTGCAAGAAACGTCATTCCTTAACACACGCTGACACATACGCTCACGCTAATACACACTCGCTCACATCGAAATGGACACGGGCATGGACACCGACACTTATTGAAGCTGTTAGTGTAAAGATTTCATCCACACAGTCTCACTGTCCTCCTACACCAACACTCAGACATCAATGTGTCCTTTCACACACACACACATGGAAAAGTGGTCATAAAAATTGTGACAACGTTTCGGTGTTTGTTTTGTTGAGTTGGCTTGATTTGGCTTCAATAACAAAATCCAATTTAGTAAAAATGACCACCACTGAACAAACACAGAGCCACGCACACAGCCACACACCCATACACTCGCTTTCATATTTGTAAATGTGCCCCTATCCGGAAAATGGATGTATTTGGCTGAGTGTGAGTGTATATACATATCTACTAGTGAGTATGTCATGTGCATAAGTGTGAAAAAGGAAAATTTATTTTAAGTTATTTTTTGTTGTCCTCACTAGTGAACGAGGTTTCCTTCCACATCCAATCCACATCAATAATATTTCCATTTTGATATCTCTATCAAATCGTATTAGAGGAAGGAAGCATTGATGATGCCGATGATGGGTGCGATGACAGGTGTTGGAAGTGTGGAAATGATTTCCACATTATATACTTCATCAGTTTTTGATTTTCTCGTGAATTGTTTGGTTTCTATGCCAGGACTATTCACCTGGGCGTATGTAAACTTTCCACGGTGCGAGACAAAGGATCTTATTAGCTTGTCATTAAATAAGTGGTATTGCATTGTATGTAACATGGCACCGCTCATGAAGTGGTCTATTTGTATTGTGGAAGGTTTAATATTGTCACATTTACATGTGTGTATCAGGTACGGGTATATTTTTAAAAATAATTTCAGAAGTGAAACTGTCTGTGGATAATGTTCATATGATATAAAATTAAAGACCAGAGACAGTACGTTTTGGGACCCATTTGTATACCCTGACTTATGAAAGATGGCATATTTTACGCGTCAGATATGAATGGCAGAAATCCGTTTGAGGGAATTTTAATCCACTAATGGTCAGAGCTATTTTTTCTGATTCAGTTGGTAATTTGTTTCCTGGTTTAGTTAGATCTCAGAAACACTAATTCGAAATCCCATTTTATAATTGTCCATTATTGGTCCACCAGGTGGAATATACGAAAGGCGGCACAGGGCATCCTTGATCATTAAAGGCAAAATAAAGACACATATTTGTTTCGAAGTTATCTTCACGTATATCACAAAATTAGATTTAAAAAGAATAATGCTATTTTCTGGGGTAATTTTTCTAGATCTATCGATCTGTCCAATCCCCAGGTCCCTATCTCTGGTGGTTTCTGAAATATTATTGAGTCATTTTATTGTATATCCACTTATGTTACAAATTTAACGCGTTATGTTACCGTATAAACCATTACTCGTATTGTCGATATAAAATAGAAAAAATATGCAATTTTTGAATTTAAAAAATATTGAGTTACCTTTACGTACGTCTGTCTACCTGTCTGTTTAAATCGCAGGACAATCTACAATAATTGAGCTAGAAGACTATAATTTGGTACAGATACTTTACATGACTGTAGATCATTTGATCGGTCTAAAATGTATACTTTACAGCAACTAGACCGCTTTTACCTCCCAATTTACTTAGAACACCAGCGAGAGCGTCCAGATATGCTCCGGTGTGACAAATACAAGACGCAACCCAAGAAACGGAATTTCAACGGATCCGCCATCAAACACAGAAATGTCAACAGATCCTATAACGGCACCCAACACCGACTTGTCTGTTCGGTTGTGTAGATTGCTGCGAAATACAGCTATACCAATTAGGAATGCTATTGCTGCAATGGTTCCCTCAATATTTATTTTTTCTATAAGAATAGCACAGGAGTGTCTACGCAAACTAATCTCCAAATCTCCAATTTTTGGTTATGTCGCTCACTGTATCTATACACCCAGGAAAATAATTGGTTGGAATTCGATTGTAACAATAAAAAATAGTACTAGCAACAAAAAGTATATTGCCTACACCGTGTGTCGGTTGTATTTATATATAAATAGTTGAAACAACAATAATAACATGGATACGATCAAATGAAAATGCTTGCAACTAAATCAATGGTTGTATCAATCGAATTAAGATTGTTTTTTACATTGACACTCGGTTAGTTGTACCATATGATAAATTTTTGGTTGTGACAACCAATGTTTTATTCTTGACAACAGAAATCGTAACAATAGACCAAATGTTATTACTGCAACGAATAATTGGTTACTACAACAACAAAAATATTAATAAATAATCGTTTTTTGGTTATCCCAATAATTTCCTATATTTAGAATAATTAAATATATTTTGGGAAATACAACCGAAATACAACCTTTTCTTGATACATGACAAACAAAAAATAAATTTTTTCGTCATAAACAAATCTTCACCATTTTGTTCAAGGACAGTAGGTGTAGTCAAATATAATTTTGTGCGAATAATAATGTGTGGAATGCAGAACATTTTGTGCAAAATGTATTACATAAATGAAAGCAGCAATCATGAAATTGAAAGCTCAGGGTTAAGCGATATTTGCGTAAAAGTTTTGTTCTTTTTTCGTGTACTAAAATTATGTCAAATATTTCCACATCTCATAATATGTTATGAATTTGTAATATGGGATTTTTAATTTTGTTAGGAATTGTTTGGTTTTTTGTTCAATAAATAAAATAAAAATTAATGAACACAGTTTTAATTAATTGTCGGTAGTATATGACTGACAAATTGTCGGAACGACCAGTTTTTTTTAAACAGTTGGTTGTAGCCGCATACAACAGATAATTTTAGCCACCATTTTCGTAGTTGGCGCAACCAAATACGATTGTTGCCAGCACGGAAGCAGAGGTATACCACAACCAAAATGTTGGTTGTCCTGATGGAATTGCAAGATAGTAGATTCGGTTTAGGCAACCAAACTGTATTCTGTGTGTAGTAAATTCCAAGGCACTTGTCAAATGCATCCACACTAAACTTACAGACACTTGTTCCATCGGCATTCTGGATATAACGCACATCAGTTATTTCGTTTTCAATAATCGCATCGTATGTGCAGGCATATGATTACACTAAAGTTACAGACACTTCTTCCATCGGCATTCTGGACATAACGCACTTCAGTTATTTCGTTGTCAAAATTATCCAATTCAAAATTTAAGACCATTGGTACAATGAATACGAATGTATACGAGTAGGCGCCTGGTAATCCAAAATCGCACATTTTTGCTGGGTCACGCACATTGCTGTCAATTGCATCCACAAACAATTTTACAATGGCGTGGCCGAGAAATTCCAAGTTGTATGGGCGGTACCACGCATACTATTAGTACCACGGCAGTTTTTCTCAATGGTTGTTAAACATAAATTGTTGGCTCCATCAAACGTACTTGTATCTCGTGCAAACATACAAAATTTCGACGCTCTATTCAATAGTACTCGAAATATTGAATTTTTAAATTTTAGATTGTATTGAATTCACTTTATCCAAGTTCACACAAACGAAATTTCAAGAGTCTTGCTGCAATAGTACGCAAAATATTTAATTTTTAAATTTTACGTTGTGTGTGCGACGCCCCTATGTCTAATCATAGCCGAACATAGCTACGAAATTTCTACATGTAGTACCGATTTTCTGTAACTCGTGAGGTATAACAAGTAAAAGCATTAAGTTCGGCCATGCCGAATCTCATATACCCTCCACCATGGATTGCATTCAAGTTTATTACTTGAAAAATCTTTGGATATGGAGCAAATCATGAAACGAACCTTTTTGTTGCAGTAAATTATTAAAAAAAACGACCGCTGCAATTTTTAGGCCGCAAATTCTTTAGCCAAATTCTTTACCTGAAAAATGTGGTATCTACATCTACTAGGGGACAACAACAAAATACAATTTTATTTGTATAAACTTTATTGAGATGAATTCTTGCCAAAATAGAATATAAACTTCAAATTTGCAGCTAAATTTCTTATAAAATGTAGTGTTTATGGCTTAAATAAACCTTTTTGGAAGCGACATCTATAGGTGGACTATAACAAAATGTGACTTGATTTAAAAAAATATATTCAGTTAAAATACTTAGAAAATGTGGCATTTATGATTTATATACGTATATCCTGGAGCGACCTCTATAGGGAGACTATAACAAAATATGAACTGATTTGTAAAATTTTTGCTGTGATGAATTCTTGCCAAAATAGAATACAAACTGCAAAGTTTCTGCTAAATTTCTTTAAAAATGTGGTATCTTTTCTTCTAAATTTCTTTAAAAATGTGGTATCTATGGCTCATATACCGTATTTTGGAGCGACATCTTTAGGGGAGCTATATCAAAACATTGACCGATATTGCCCATTTGCAATCCGAACCAACCTGCAACTATAAGAAATATGTCTACCAAATTTGATCAACCTAGCTCTATTATTACAGACGGTAGCGTGAATACAACAGACGGACGGACGGAAGGGCATGGCTAATTCTTCTTAGAATTTTATGACGATTAAGAATATATATACTTTATAGGGCCTCAGATCAATATATAGAGGTGTTACAAACGGAGTGATAAAATGAATATACCACCCATCCTATCGTGGAGGGTATAATAATGCTGCATACAAAATTGAAGTCAATCATTTAGGTAGACAGACGGACGGACATTTCTCAAATGAATTAGAATGTCTTAAAACGTATTTCCATCAAACATACTAAGGGTATTGCATTAATCATATATACCCTCCATGAAAATATATTTTGCATCTAAGACAACTTTCCTAATTTCCGATCTTTCCATTGGCGTCTGCAACATGAAGAACCTTATTTAAAAAAATACTCGACTGAAATTAGAAGTCTAAACACAACAAGTAAAGACAGATTTAGTTCGTCCATGCCGAATCTTATATACCTTTAACCATGAATCGCATGTGAATGGTTTCGGGTACAATTAAACTCGTTATACCTAATTTCAGCCCAATTAGTTGAAATTTGAGTTTTTGTGGCGTTACGAAGTCAAATCTAGAGAGACATTTGTATGGGGGCTATAAAAAAAACATGAACCTATGACTGCCGTTGTTCGTGTGAAGGATTCCGGGTATAAATAAAACCCAGTTACCAATTTTCAGCTTCAATTATTGTAGACTGTAGCGTGATTACAACAGACGGACATAGCTAAATCGTTGATATCACAATACAGTCCGTAATAATCCAGCTAGGTTGATCAAATTTGGTAGAAATACTATAGTGCTGGACGTTTGGGATTGCAAAAGGGCCATATCGGTCAATGTTTTGATATATCTCCCCTATAGAGGTCCCTCTAAAATACGGTTTTTTATCCATAGATACCACATTTTAAAAGCATTTTAGCTGAAACTTTGTAGTTTATATTATATTTTGACAAGAATTCATCACAGCAAAAATTTTACAAATTGGCTCATATTTTGTTGTAGCCACCTTATAGAGGTCGCTCCAAAATATGCTTATTTATGCCATAAATACCACATTTTCCAAGCATCTTAGCTTAATCTTTGTATTTAATTTAGACAAGAAATCATCACAGTAACAATTTTTTTAATTCGGTTCATATTTTGTTATTAACCACCTATAGATGTTGCTCCCAAAAAGTCTTGTTTAAGCCATAAACACCACATTCCCTAAGCAATTTAGCTGAAACTTTGTATTCTATCTATTTTGGCAAGAATTCATCCCAATAAAATTTATGCAAATTAGTTTAAATTTTTTGTAGTCCCCGTGTAGCGGTAGCTCCCAAATATCGATACCTTCATTTTAAAATATGCTAAGTCGACTTAGCATGTTTTTAGGAAGATTGGATTTTTAATTTCTTAATATTCCAAATTATATGCAGTCAAAATTTGGTGTTTATCCGTCAACCCAATCAAATGTTATTCACAAAACAGTGCAGGTCATTCGATTTGCATTATAAACGAATTCCACACAAAATAAAAAAATCATCAAACTTTGATTTCCTTTCCTCAAAAATTACATTTTAGCTCTTAGCATAGTTAAGAATAAATAAATACCACATTTTTCAGATGACGAGTTTAGCGAAAGTTTTAAAGCCTAAAATTGGGTTAACAATTGCAGCGTTGGTTTTTTTAATAATTTGCTTAAACAAAATTGCTCGTTCCATGATTTGTTCCATATTCATATGGTTAAGAGAATATAAGAATATAATAATATAGTATATACTTGTTTTTTTTTTATTTAAGACATAATTATATATTTTTTTCAATACAGTATATTAATGGAGAATATTTGTTCTTCGGCCATTTAAGGCCACCCTGTATATACAGGAAAAAAAACAAAACTAATATACTGTATTTAAAAAAATAATAATTATGTCTTAAAAAACAAAGTTAGAATGAACTCAAACCCCTTCGGTCATTATGCAATTAATATAGCGAAATGAATAAATTTTAAAAAAATTTCACAGAGTTTTTTAGGCACTTCACTTCAAATAAAATAATTCAAGAAAGTAGGACCTGATAAACTCCAAATAACAGAGAACAATTAGCTCTCTAACGCTGAAGCAAAAAAAAAAAACGTCCACTCATGTATATGAGAAAGAATGCAACCACCCACCCATGGGGAAATAAGCTAAAATTACTGTTTTTCCTCCGAGGAACTATGCCTCGTTTGGTTAGTCAACAGGCATCAATCCATCCCCCTCCGATCCGATCCCGTCACCGATTCAGCGGAGATGCCAAAGTGGACAAACTCCCAGTCGAGATGATGTATCGGTCGGATTCGAGCATTTGCGGAATGACATAAATCTTTGGTCAAGCTAAAATCCAATCTACTATTGAATGATTTCGCCCCCAAATGAACCCAACCACATACCCACAGTCACACGAAACGTATATATAAATACGGCCAAGGGGATGCGGGGTTTTAGTATGCGTGCGGAAACTACGAAAGACCAAAATCGTCAATATCGAGTTTGATTCATTTATTGTTTTGTGTGTGTCTGTGTTGTTTTTTTGTATTGAAATGGCAGCAAAACTGCGGGTAATCGACGTCTGATATATGTATATTTTCAGGAACAGACACACACACCCAAGCATACACCAATCACACACAAATGCAAATGCAAATACACGCACAACTCTACTATCATAAATATCGAGTAGCGTTGCGGAACGAGCAAGGCAAAGTTCGAATAACAATCGAATTGAGCGTGGCGTAATACATTTTTTTGATTTATGCGTTTGCATTTTATTGCCAATGTAAACATGAACATACATGTGTTTAACACACACTCACAGCACTAACACATACACACATATATAAACTCACACAAATGCGCGCATACATTCCTCGACACATCCATTGATCCATTCATTCATTCATTCATCAGGTGCGAAACAATTGTAGTAGTAGTAGTGCCTGCAAACGGCACACGACTGCTCCATTGGCTGCCACAACGTCTGGCTGACGGTTTGTTCGTTCCCCTATAGTTGGTAACAGGTGAGGAAGTCGTCAATCATTGACTCCCACTCTCTCCATTCCAACAGCACTTTTAGCGTACTGTTGAAAGTTTGCTTTCCTGACTCCAATTACAATTTCAGGTTCAGTTCAGTTCCGGATTAGCAATTGGACCATTTAAAGTAGTTGAACTAGACTCGCATCGAAGTGAGTACTACCTACACTGAAAAATTTACGGCTATTAACAGCCTGTTTCTGTAACTTCAAAAATTGCTTTCGTTCGCCTGCCAGACGACAAACAGCTGATTTGGGTTTCACTAACTACCATCACAACGAGAAGTCGTACGATAAGGAACTGATACGAAAACGTAATCATTTCAGTGCAAATTTTGGTTTCTCTATCTCTCTTTGCTGTCATCTCGGCGAACACAAATGTCAGATCGAGTCACATTATTTTATTTGTCGACTGATAGGAACAATTACAAAATAAACATTATTAAAAGCAAAAAATAAGAAGATATTAATATAATTATGGTAAAAACAATTAAATAATAATAATATTGTGTACACATGTGTAAATATTTTAGCATAAAGTAAAATAAAATATTGCTTGCTCGCTAAGATGGAAAAAAATTATCAGTGCAGTGAGAGGGACGTGAGAGAGAGAATGAAATGAGAGTCTTCGTGCAGCTCAGCTGATCACCCAGGGTTGCTTTTTTGGCCACTGCTAGTGTAAATAGCACAGAGATGTATGTACATGTATGTATGTACAAAAATGTGTGCTTTTTTAGACCGGATGTTGTGAAATTATTGGTCTGGCAATTACATTATTTTCCAATTGGTAAATAGCTAACGTCATTGACGTAAGGCCAGGCGAACGAACGATAGAACATTAGAGAAACCAAATTCCTGACGAAAATGAGTGACTGGTTTTCGTTCGCAGAGACTTTCGTTAGAAATACAGAAACAGGCCGTAAATCTAACGTAGATTCTTCATTTCATTACCTATAAAGCAAAATGACGAAACATCAAAACTAACAAATCTAATTTATTACTAGACCTCGGATTTTTGCATATCTTCCACTTTTCATCAGATTTGAACTAAAATGTGTATTTAGATGTTTCATCACTTAAATTTAAATAATTTGAGGGCATATCAAAAATATGCAAAATATATGCACAAAATATGCAAAAATATATATCAAAAATGTCAAATATCAGAAGGATATTGCAATACTATTTAAAAAATTATAACACAAAAATTAAAAATTGCTGATTTCAAAATTCATCCAAAAAAAATTTCCTAAATATATGGCAAATGTGGGGTAATTCCAAATGTAACCGACCCACTCTGCATTTATATATTTAGTTTTGGATGCAGGCGTCTACTACAAGACAATGCGGAATTACGACTTGTTACAGTTTGAGCAATTTTATAGTGGTTTAGATTTTATAGGGTGAAAAAATTGGCCATCAACAACATTTTTTTACCAATTTAACTATTTTGAATTCGACTTAGCTGTTGACTGATATATGTAAGTGCAATTTGAAAGATTATAACATCATCTCTAAGAATTACAAATTAAGTAATCAATTTTTGTGTATAAAGGACATTAAAAGGGCGAAAATGTCTTTAATCTTTCATTATCCTGAAAAGCGTATCTTGAATTTTTTTCGATTTATTTTTAAAAATTTCCCACATATTTTCCCAAAAAAATTTAAAAACTTAGCATTGGTTCTCCATTGGTTAAAAACTATTAATATTCGATTGAATGATGCGAACGATAAATCTGGAACGGAGTGACCGAATGGCTTACAATTTCGTACATATACAGGGTGGCTGATATGTAATGCAACAAAGTAAAGCGCTATATTTTTTTAATTTTTTTTAAATTTTATTGTTCAAAAGCAAAAAATGTAGGAAATAACATAAAATTTTAGAAACAGTTTAGATTTGTTCGAATTGGCCACCTTTGGCACGAATTATGGCCTTCAAACGGCCGACAATGACATCACACGCTGCACGAAAGTCTGCGGTATTTTGGCCCATTCCCAACGAAGCGCCGTCTTGAGATGATCGATACTTTGGTATTTTTTAGTGCGAACCTTACTCTCTAAAATTCCCCAGGCGCAAAAGTCCAACGGATTGAGATCCGGAGATCTTGGTGGCCATTGTGCGGTAGAAATGAAGCAAGGAACCTCCTTTTTAAGCCATTCTTGGTTGACGCGTGCTGAGTGCGATGGTGCTGAGTCCTGTTGGAATGTCCATGGTCTGCGGCCGAAATGTTTGTCTGCCCAGGGCTGTTTAGGACATTTTCCCGATAATATTCGGCATTTATTTAGACCCCATGGTCGAGTAATGCGAGCGGGGAGCGACCATCAGCTGACCTCTTTGGCAAGTAAACCCGATCATTTTGTTTGTTCACAAACTGCTCAATTTGGAATGGCTTCTCATCGGAGAAAACCAAATTCAGTAACTGGCCACTTTCGTGCAAGCGAAGCAACTCCTTGGCTCTTTCCAGTCTAACTTTTTAATGTGCATCGGTGAGCTCTTGCACTTTTTGGAACTTCAAAGGCTCATTATACCCTCACTTTAGTGTGACGAGGGTATATATCATTTGCTACGGAAAAAAGTGTAACACATCGAAGGAGTGATCTAAGACCCTAAGTATGTTCGGAGGAAATCTGTTTTGGGTCATTTTAAGTCGAATGAGCAATGTCCGTCCGTCTGTCTGTCTGTCTGTCTGTCTGTCTGTCTGTCTGTCTGTCTGTCCGTCTGTCTGTCTGTGTGTCTGCTGGCTGGTGCGCACGATAACTCTCGAAAGGAGTAACCGATTGACTTCAAATTTGGTATGTGGTAATATTTTTTTCTATCTCCGGCTAAGTTCGAAGATGGGCCATATTGGTCCACTCCTTCTAGTACCTCCCCACAAATGGTTAAAATGTTGTGAAATATTGATTCTTTAATAACTACTATACTACTTATTCGAATCTTCTGAAATTCCACACATAGTATTAGTTTATTAGTCGCTATTAACTCGAGAAAAATGGGCGAAGTTGCCACGGCCTTTTAGGTACCTCCCACACAAATGCACCGTTTTGCACCAAAAATTAACAGCATATAACATTAATACAAGTGTATAATAATACTTGAAATTTTGTACAGTGTAATGTTTTTATAGTGTCTATAGTCCTGTGAAAAATGGGCGTTATCGCCACGCCCCTTTTTGTACCTCCCACACTAAATTGCCAAATCATACCACAATTTAATATCTCGTACCGTTTATACCAGTGCACATAAACGCTTATAATTCGGCGCAGTGCAATGAATTTAAAGTATCTACTGTTCAGCGCAAAATAGGTGTATTTGTTAAAAACATTCTGGTACCTCCCACACAATTGACAGAATAATTCATGTAATATTCAATATTACATTACTCACAAAGTGAGGGTATGCCTTAGTCGGTTTACCCGACTGAAACTTTCTTACTTGTTTTTTAATATGTGTTGTATCCGTTCTCGCGATATGTTTAGCTCACGAGCAATTTTTATACCACTGCGGCGTGGATTTCGATCAAATCTGGCCTTCACTTATCGGATCATTTCTGGTGTTGTTACCGTTTTTTTCGTCCACTTTTTGGACGCAATGCAACACTGCCAGTATCACGGTAACGAGCAATGGTACGAGAAACAAAAGATTTATTCATATTTAAATGCTGAAGGGCTCTAACGATAGCCACTTGTGTTTTTCCACCCAAATATAAAGCAATCACACTATCACGCTTGAATTCCACCACGAATAACTTTTTTCTGAATGCAATAGATCAAAATGCTATTGTAAGCTTGTAAATAATAAAATGAACTGTCACTGAAATAAATCTGTCAGCTATCAGACTAGCGGTTTAGAAATTATAGCAACCTGAAGTTGGTTGCAATACATATCAGCCACCTTGTATATAGATTCCTTTTTGGTTCCTATAAGGAACATATGGCCGTAACGAATTCATTCCCGTTCCTCTTACTCGCTAATAAGGCCTTTATTTCAGGCCACGCTTCGTTGGCTTTGCTCGCTTCAATGTCGAGCTGCTGCGTCATGTGTGACTCGGTCTTCCTCTTCTGCGGCTTCCTTGAGGATTTCAATGTAGGGTGTTTCTAGTGATGTCAGCATGAGGTCTTCGCAGCGCATGCCTGATCCATCAAAACCAGCGCATACAAATTCATGAAAATTTGTGCAGTGTAATGCTTTAATACCTACAGTCCAGTGGAAAGTTGGCGTTATTGCCCCTTCTAGTAGCTCTCATACTAATGGTAACAATGTTGTGAAATGTTAAAACTCTTTATTTACACAGTACAGCATTTTTCAGCTCATTGATTTAGGACTCAATTTTGAGAACTGGACGTGAAAGTAGCCCCAAAAATAAAAACTTTTGCATCATTCGTTCCGTCAAGTTGGCTCAACTAATAATTTAATGGCCATACGATACCCGAAAAAGTGTATCCAGTGCCTTAAAAATTCGTGTGGCCATTAAATTATTCATTGAGCCAACGAATGATGCAGAAGTCTTATTTTTGGGGCTACTTTCACGTCCAATTCTCAGAATTGAGTCCCTAAATCATGTACTGTATGGCGTTATATATTTTTGCCGTATCTATTTTTTGACAAATTCCCAAAGATTTTCCATGGGATTCAAGTCTGCGGTTGAGCTGGTCACTCCATGACATTAATCCCTTCCTTTCTAATTCAATCTTTGAATCATTTCGCGGTATTATTCGGGTGGTTGCCGTGTTGAAATTGCCGTAATAGAGCAACATTCCACTCAGCATGGGGAAACATGGCATTCTCCAAGATTTCGCTGAACATAAACCTGTACATAATTCCATTTATTGTATAGAGGGGTCCAACCCCGTTACCGGAAAAGGATCCCCAGACCATTACATTGGCGCCTCCATGATTTAAAGACCCTTTTTAGTATAAAGGGTCCAGTATTTTATTAACGAGTTTACTGTATATCATTCAAATCTGATCCGTTCCGTTCAAAAGTTATATCGATTTCAAAACAGCTGAATTTGTAAAAAAAAATTAGATGGCCAATTTGGCGCTCTATAAAATCTATACCGCTTTGAATTTGGCCATAATTCCGTATTGTCTTGTAGTAAAGGAGTGAAAAATTTCATACACATCTAAATTCATAGATATTCAAAGTGGGTCGGTTTCCTTTGGATATACCCCATACATTCCATATTATTAAGCATTTTTGTTGATGATTTTTGCACTCATCAATTTTTGTGTCATGATTTTTTAAATAGTATTGACATATTCTTCTAATATATCGCATTTTTCATTCATATAATTTTTTGCATATATCGCAAATTTTTTTATGTTTTGCATTTTTTTGCATAAAACAAATATGAAATAAAGACGTAAAATATGCACAAGTTTTTCGATTCCTTTTTCTTTGAAACGAATTTTGGTGCAAGCAGAATTTTCCTATCAAACTGCAAAATCTTTATTTTGATAGGTATATAAGTCGCATCCTACTAATATACCATAAAGCTCTTAAAGGAAATGACCAAAGCTTTCGTTTGAGCAAAATAATATGTTTTTTTAACAAAAATGTCAAAACAAGTTTTAATTTTGCAAAAACAAATATTTTTGTGAGTTTTTTTAAAAAAAGATTGATGAAAAAGCTTTCGAAAACACTTTGGGCGAAATTATCTAAATACAATAGGCAATTAGTTATGTTAATCGGAAAAAGGACCATTTGACCAAAATGTCAATACTAAACTAGTTACATCCGGATCGGAAGACAACGGCTTTCAAAATTGACGCACTTGGCATGAAATACCCCTAAGTAAGATAAGCTCGGTAGAACTAACCACCGTTCTTTGTTCTTTCATAGTGAATAAACTGTGTTTTCTTCTATGCTGTATTGGATTATATTCCTATTATAAATAATTTTTCCGTGAAATAAATTATGTTTGCTCATTGACTTTAATGATTCCATCTACAAAATAATGTTGTTGTATAAATGAAAAGTTTCGTTAATGGAAAGAAACTTTTCGCACTTAATACGAACGTTGGAAAAATTCACTGCTTTAATGTACAAATTCTATGAGATTACAAAACGTTTCCTTGCACTGGATGATAAATCACCTCGTTTAATGGATTCACTTACAATGAATCTTCTTCTTAATTCCTTTCACTCCCAGTGGAGCATGGTGCCTCAACATATCAGTTTCGCTTATCTACACTGAAAAAATTTGTCCTAAAATTAAAGAATTGCTCCAAAGACGACCTTAGTCTTCAAAACAAGTACATTTTGTACTTAAAATTAAGAAAATATACCTAAAATAAAGTAAATTACTTAATATTAATGAAATTATCTATATTTTAATTACAAAATTTACTTATTTTGAAGACTAAGGACGTCTTTGGACGTCAAATTTTTTTTCAGTGTATTTTATCTCGTGCGTTTTTTTCATGTCTTCCTCAATAGTCCGTCGTCATGTTTGTTTTGGGTTTCCTTGTCGCCTGCTGACACAGATTTCCGTTGATGGCTTTCGCAAGGTATGTCTAATCCAGTTCCATCGTCTTATATTGATTTCATTTTGTATAGGAACTGGGTGCATTTCTCCAGAAGTTGTAGATTGGATACGGTATATGGACACCAGATCATTAAAATTTCCCTTAGGTATTTGTTAATGAACGTTTGAAGTTTCTTCACAAGCGTATTCGTCATCAGCCAGGTCTTACATCCGTATAGGTTTTACGTTAGAATTGAAGATACGTAGTTTAGTGTTGGTATAGATCGAAGACAACCCCCAAATTTTCCACAGCTGTCCAAAGGCTCCTTGTGCCTTATATATTCTACTAAGAAAGTCGTTTGCTGCTCCACCATCTGAGGAAATGACGCAAGCAAGGTAAGTGAATGAGTTGACATTCTCTATAACGTCATCTCCAACGAATCTATCCACGGATTACCATTTACTCTCTAGTAAACATTTAATCGGCTTTTTGGGAAAACTTTACCTCATTTTGTCTGCGTGTATCAAAGAATGATACAAATGGTATGTCGGAGTTAGATTAAATCGAAATGAGTTAGAAATTCTACTTCAATGACTTGTATATCATTTGTTACCGTCTTGGAAGTGAGTGCTTCTCCTCTTTTTTCAATTCGTTTATTAAGTTTTAAAGTCTATGTACTCGTAGTACATCCTCTCGGACTGATACTGGCAACGGAACTGCTTATCGTCCAGCTCCGTCTGTATCGAAACAGAAACATCCATCAACTCACTCTGAGTCTCTCCCATATGTACCGAGACCAAGGCGGAACATGCAAAATATGTACTCAGTGCTTAATTTAAAAATCCTTCTTTTTCTTCTTCATTCTGGCAGTGCTACTGCTACCGCTGCCGCTGCCGCTGTCGCTGCTCTGGTTCTACGGCAATGACTGCCCCCTATTCAGAGATTCATAAATAAACAGCATCAAAGTCTGTGAACCGTAAAGCCACAAGAAAACATAAGGAACGAAAAATAAATTCAAGGAAATTACTCACAACTCCATCCATACATTTCTACAATCTCCACTCCTCCCTCCGTTAGTAGACCTGATTGTGGGACGCCAACAATTTCCTGCACAAAAAATGTACGAGGGTTGTCAGGCGCAAATATCAAAGGAAATAGATTTACATTCGACAGACAGCAGTAGAACCATCGGATGTGCAAATAAATTTATGGCGCAGAGAACCTTCGATAGATCGGGAACGCCTACAGACGTGAAATATTCAATTTTGAAGTTTGACTACAACGTCAAAACTTCATATCAACTAAATGAGTGTGGTCGCCTCAAGCAGATGCGTAAAATATCCTTGATAATAATTAAGATAGTTAGCAATTATATTTTCAAATTTTGAAATATGTAGCACTTTGCCGGCTACTAGTTTTATTCGGTCTGCAATCATAATGACATAAACGGGCTTACTCTCCTGGCTCTACCCCAATTTGATTGTATACAACAGCAACATTTTAACATGGCAACATATTTTATAGCGCTGATACTGATGTGCGAATTTTAAACAATACTAATACTATGATGAATAATGATGATATTTCTTTTCTTTCCATCTACAAATATGTCCTACAAGGAAAAATCGAGACAAATATTGTCTAAATATGGAACTACAAAATAATCAACTTTTTGGATACCTCTCCATAACCGCCCTGCAAGGTGGTAGGGTACATACTAGGTGGAGCAACATTTCGAATAGCCTTATATTTCATGATTTGTTTCTTTTATTTCTTAGATCGTTGAAATTATGACCTGACAAATTTAAAATAAACAAGTAAGAAAGTTCAGTCGGGTAAACCGACTTATGTATCCCCTCACATTGAGTTCCTTTGTTTTAATTAAATTATTATAAATTTAAATTGCATTTAATAACTTCAACGTATGCACTGGTATTAAAGTCTACATTTGAAACAAAATGGTCCATTTGTGTGGGGGGTATCAAAAGGGGCGTGCCAATAACGGTCACTTTTCTCTGGACTCTAGATACTATAAAAGCACTACACCGTACAAAATGTCAAGTATTTATATTCACTGGTGTTAAAGTTAAAATGTGTTAACTTTTGGTACAAAAAGGTCAATTTGTGTGGGAGGTACCAAAAGGGGCCCTAGAAACTAAAAAGCATTATACTGTACAACATTTCAAGTATTTGTATGCACTGGTATTAAAGTTATAAGCTGGTAACTTTTGATACAAAATGGTCCCTTTGTGTGTGTTAGGTACCAAAAGGTGCGTGCCAATAACGCTCACATTTCTCTGGACTTAAGGTACTATAAACGCATTACACTGTGCAAAATTTCAAGTATTTGTATGCACTGGTATTAATGTTATAAGCTGTTAACTTATGGTGCAAAATGGTCCATTTGTGTGGGAGGTACCAAAAAGGGTGTGCCCACTACGCCCATTTTTCTTGAGATGTTAGCGACTGACAAACTAATACTATGTCTGAAATTTCAGTAGATTCGAGTAAGTAACATAGAAGATATTAAATAATCAATATTTCACCAAAAGTTAACCCTTTGTGGGGGAGGTACTAGAAGGAGTGGACCAATATGACCCATCTTCGAACTTCACTGGAGATAGAGAAAAATATTACCGCATACCAAATTTGAAGTCAATCGGTTAATCTTTTCGAGAGTTATCGTGCGCACCAGCCAGCAGACAAACAGACAGACGGACGGACGGACGGACATTGCTCAAATGACTTACAATGACTCAAAACGGATTTCCGCCGATCATACTTAGTGTGTTACACTTTTGGCTCGTAGCAAATGATATATACCCTCCTCTCTAAGGTGAGGGGATAAAAATCGAATATTTTGAAAATATAACAACAAATTGCCATAATTTTTATATTGAAGGATATATAGCTTCAAAATTTATTTTCATCCTATAGAAAATGTCCCAAATTTGTACAATAAATCTTCTATGAACATATCAGTGTTTGACGTAATCGGTTGCCTATTTATGAAACAGTATAATTATTTCCATATTTTTCTGAAATCCTTCCACTCTGCGTGGGTTCGACTGGTGGGCATGATAGCTTTCGAAAAAAGTGACTGAAAGACGAATATTGTACTGACTATAGTTTTTTTTCAAATTTAGTTTAAGTTTGAGAATGGGACATATAAACCTATACATACTGCTGTTACCCCGCCAACCCAAAAGTTGAGCGCGAAGCAACACAAAAGCTGTTGATAATCCTAGGGTTAAGGATTAAATATTACTTAGCATAGCCACGTGTCGTATACTTTTCTCACCACACCTACGTACGTTCGTGTACGTACTACTTATATTTTTCAAAAGGTTAAAGTAAACGGAATAATAAATTCATTTGATGAAATACTCCACAAACATATATACCTATTTATGTTGGTATGTGTGTGTGTGTGTATGTAGGTATGTATGCATGCAGGTACAATGCACACAGAAAGCACAGACTTTGAAAACTCTGTTAACACAAATACACAGAGTACGTACTTTCGTACGAGTACTAGTTCGGGTCGATTTAAAAATCGCCCATTGCTCAGTGAAAATCGTATTCTAGGGATCAAAATAAGAAACTTTGCCGAAGGAACCATACCTCTAAAACGAATTCTCATGTCCGGGAAAAAATCCCACTTTGACCCATTTAGAGTGCTCCAATCGAGTCCAAATGTATGACCGACCCCCACTCAGTGAAGTGCTCAGTGAAAATCTTATTCTAGGGATCAAAATAAGAAACTTTGCCGAAGGAACCATACCTCTAAAACGAATTCTGATGTCCCGGAAAAAAATCCCACTTTGACCCATTTAGAGTGCTCCAATCGAGTCCAAATGCATGGAACCCCCAGGGGGTTCCATGGGGTGTGCCACTGGCATGGGTGGGTCGGGCCTCCAAAGTTAGTGGGGGTCGGTCATAGATTTGGACTCGATTGGAGCACTCTAAATGGGTCAAAGTGGGATTTTTCAAAATTTGCTCCTACCCAAAAGTTTGACCCAAATTCCGGGACATCAGAATTCGTTTTAGAGGTATGGTTCCTTCGGCAAAGTTTCTTATTTTGATCCCTAGAATACGATTTTCATTGAGCAATGGCGACTTTTTTTGCCTCCCCACAAATCGACCCGGCCTAATACATACGTATACATATAAAGAGTGGGCAATAGTCCGAGCTTGAAACAGTGCCTCGATTCCGGGATTTCACTTTCTACTTGTGGTAATAGCCACAACACAAACTTAGAGACCGTCTCGCACATACACAGAGATACCCTGGACATGCCAGCTCAAGTCCCCTCATCCTATTCGGAAAAGAGAAGAAGAGGCGAACGCTGACAATGACTGATAAGTGCGGCATTAAATTGATATTTAGTCATAACTCAACATCAGTGGCAGTCAACACAAAGGCGAGACCACTAAGCGACGAAATGCAGAGGAACCTCTTTCGAGGATACTCTCCCACGGTTGGATGACTGCATGGCTGGATGGATGGAGTGGCGTGTCAAAGGGTGACATGGGATCGTTGCCTGGCAAGGGTGTTTCAATGAATGAATAAGTGGATGGACGGACGGACGGACGGATGGATGGGTGGATGATGGGGAGGTTGCAAATGCAATTCTGCCCGCCTTTGCAACGATTTTAGTGCTTTTTGGTTCAATCCCTTTGTGTTGGGTTCGGTTCTGAAGCTAAAAGGAATTTCATTTAGAGCTTGACTCCGCTTAACTTCTTTCATTGTGGCTGCCAGTGATGGTGGTGGTACTAAGCAAAAGCTAAAGCTAAAGATTTCATGTTATCGACCGGCAATCATTCTTCGCTTGCGCTGGTGTTGGTGCTTCCAGAGGTTGTTGGTGTCCCCGTCGTAGTCGTTGTTGTTCCTGCGACTGAAATGGAACACTTGCATACATCTAGTCGCGATAGCGGTATTGTTGTGCATGTGTTTGGTTGTTTGTGTGTATGTATTGGTGGCACTTACATATCCTTGCGCTTTTAGAGACGAGTTGCTGGAGTTGCTAACTAAAACGAATATGTACAGACTCATTTATACCCATTTACTCTCACACACAAACATACACACACACCCGTCTAAGATTACATACATTCAACATAAGTATAAAAACATTTATTTATAGAATCACTTTTCATCGTCCGTCTTCGTCCTCCACCTCTCCTTCCGTTTGCTTGCTCCATCCTTTCAACTCTACTGCCTTTATTGCGATTTTCGGTCTCAATTCGCACTCACACATACACACACATACGCAGAGGTCCCGCATAAGACATTTTTGGCCAAGTTGGTTTGCCCTGTTTGCAAAAGCTTTTTCAATGCTTTTCAGAAAATGTCGGGTTTGCCCTGGAAAGTGCATTTAAATGTGTTCAACACTCTCCACCGCTTTGATGTATTGCGTCACCGAAGCGCCCTTACTCCGCCTTCGCACAAAAGCCGGAGACGGAGCTGAAGTTGAAAGTAAGGAAGAATGATTTTGAAATGAAAATGGATTCAAATAAATATGCTCCGGTTCGTTCCTCCATGCTTTCCTTACACTTAAATTTGTGTATGTGTGTGCTTGAAAACATATGAGTGTGTGTGTGGGCAACCGCTTAAAAGGAGTTGAGCGTGTATGTATGTGTATTAGATCAGAAATCTTAACATTTTGTTACGAATTTAACATTTCGATGCAAGTGAAATAATAACGTGTTTGTCCCTCGCAATTCCCATTGCAACTACTTACGAGTACATATGTACACTGAGAAAAAATATTCAATAGGTCATAGTAAATTCTAAAGATTTCAAATATCCATTACTCAATAATGCACCAAAATACAGCATTCAAATAAGTCGATAACCTCGAAAATTACATTTAAATTGCATTTCTCTGTAAAAGTACATCGAAATAAAATTTTCTTTAGAAAATGTTGCTGAAATTACAGTTACCTAGAAAATGTTGTCGATATTTAATTTTTCTATAAAATCTATTCGAAATTAAATGTTTTCTCAAAATAGATTTTTTTAATTTAGTCGTTAATAGATTTTAATTAACAATTTCTTGAAAATTTTGTCAACATTTCCTAAAAATTTAATTTTCTAGAAAATTTCATTGAAATAAAGTTTATCTTGAACATTCCTTATTTTTAAAATTGAATTTCTATTAAATTGCATTTTGCTAGAACAGTTCTTTAAAATTTTATTTTTGTACAAAATTTCCTTGAAACAAATTTCCTACAACATTTCGTAGAAATTGCTTTTTTCTAGAAAAAATTTAAAATTACATTTATCTAAAAAATTACATTTTTGTAAAAAAAATTGTTGAATGTGCAGTTTTATTCAAAAATGAATGAAATTGAACATCTCTAAAGAATTTCGTTGAAATAGCGTTTTTCTAGAATATTTCGTATGTTTTAAATTAATTTTCGATGAAATTGAATTTTGCTGGAACATTTCTTTAAAATTGTATTTTTGTACAAAATTTCGATGAAATTATTTTTTTTTTTGTGAAAATTTCGTAGAAGTTGCATTGCCCTAGAAAAATAGTTAAAATTGCATTTACTACACAATTTCGTTGAAATAGCATTTTTATGAAAAATTTCACATTTTTTTAAATAAATTTCGATTAAATTGCATTTATCTAGAAAATTTCGTACAAATGAATTTCTCTAGAAAATTATCCTGAATTATCTTTTTTGGAAATTTCGTTAAAATTGAAGTTCCCTACAAAATTTCGTCGAAATGGCATTTTTCTATAAAATTGATTTGAAATAAAATTTTTCTAGAATATTTCATCATAATAACTTTTTCTTAATTTTTCGTAAATAGAATTTATTTAAAATTTTGTCAAAATTATATTTTTCTAGAAAAATTCTTGGAGAAATTGCACTTTTCTAACTTTTTTTGTCATTTTCTAAAAACACAGTTGCATCATCAGGCTAAAGTCGGGCGGGGCCGACTATATAATACCCTACACCACTCTCGTAATATTGAATAACTCTGAAATATAAATTTTGTAATTCATGTATAAATTGTTTACATAAATTTACTTTTGAGTCATTTTATACTTAAATAATACCCTGTACCACAGTGTGGTGTAGGGTATAAAAACGATTGGATGTAAAATACAGCTTCTACAGGACTAAAGAGCCAAATCGGATGAAACATATATATGGGAGCTATAGCTAAATCTTAACCGATTTTCTTCAAATTCGGCAATGTTGGTTCGTGGATCAAGAAACTCTACCATTCTAAATTTCAAAACGATTGGATGTAAAATACAGCTTTTATAGGACTAAAGGGCCAAATCTGACGAAACATATTTATGGGAGCTATAGCTAATTCTTAACCGATTTTCTTCAAATTCGGTAGTGTTGGTTCATGGATCAAGAAACTCTACCATTCTAAATTTCAAAACGATTGGATGTAAAATACAGCTTTTATAGGACTAAAGGGCCAAATCGGACGAAACATATATATGGGAGCTATAGCTAAATCTTAACCGATTTTCTTCAAATTCGGCAATTTTGGTTCATGGATCAATAAACTCTACCATTCTAAATTTCAAAACGATTGGATGTAAAATACAGCTTCTACAGGACTAAAGGGCCAAATCGGACGAAACATATATATGGGAGCTATAGCTAAATCTTAACCGATTTTCTTCAAATTCGGCAATGTTGGTTCATGGATCAAGAAACTCTACCATTCTAAATTTCAAAACGATTTGATGTAAAATACAGCTTCTATAGGACTAAAGGGCCAAATCGGACGATAGATATATATGGGAGCTATATCTAAATCTGCACCGATTTCAACCAAATTCAATAGCGATCTTAATAGCCGCGAAATACTCTAAACTGCGAACGGACATGCTTAAATCGACTCAGCTAGTGATTCTGAGTCGATCGGTATACTTTAAGGTGGGTCTAGCTGTGTTATTTTCAGGTGTTACAAACATCTGCCGTGAAACAAAATTATAATACCCTGTACTACAGTGTGGTGTAGGGTATAAAAATTCCGTCGAAATTCCAGTTACTACAAAATTTTGTTGAAGTAGAATTTTTATGGAAAATTTCACATTTTTTTAAATAAATTTCGATTAAATTGCATTTATCTAGAAAATTTCGTATAAATGCATTTCTTTAGAAAATTATATTGAATTATTTTTATACCCTCACTTTAGTGTGACGAGGGTATATATCATTTGCTACGGAAAAAAGTGTAACACATCGAATGAGTGATCTAAGACCCTAAGTATGTTCGGAGGAAATCCGTTTTGGGTCATTTTAAGTCGAATGAGCAATGTCCGTCCGTCTGTCTGTCTGTCTGTCTGTCTGTCTGTCTGTCTGTGTGTCTGCTGGCTGGTGCGCACGATAACTCTCGAAAGGAGTAACCGATTGACTTCAAATTTGGTATGTGGTAATATTTTGATCTATCTCCGGATGAGTTCGAAGATGGGCCATATTGGTCTACTCCTTCTGGTACCTCCCACACAAAGGGTTAAAATGTAGTGAAATATTGATTCTTTAATAACTTCTATACTACTTACTCGAATCTTTAGAAATTCTGCACATAATATTAGTATATTAGTCGCTATTAACTCGAGAAAAATGGGTGAAGTTGGCATGCCCTTTTTGGTACCTCCCACACAAATGGACCATTTTGCATCAAAATTTAACTGCTTATAACTTTAACACAAGTGCATAAAAATGCTTGAAATTTTCTACAGTATAATGTTTTTGTAGCGCCTATAGTCCGGTAAAAAATGGGCATTATTGTACAGCCCCTTTTGGTACCTCCCACACAAATGGACCATTTCGTACCAAAAGTAAACGGCTTGTAACTTTAATACCAGTGCATACAAATACTTGAAATTTTGTACAGTGTAATGCTGTTATAGTGCCTATAGTCCTGTAAAAAGTGGGCGTTATCACCCCGCCCCTTTTTGTACCTCCCACACAAAATGACCAAATCATACCAGAATTACATAGCTCGTAACTTTAATATACCAGTGTACATAAACGCTTATAGTTCAGCACAATGCAATGTATTTACCGAAAAATACGTGTTTTTGGAAAACCCCTTCTGGTACCTGTTATATATTACATTACTCACAAAGTGAGGGTATACCTTAGTCGGTTTACCCGACTGAAACTTTCTTACTTGTTTTAGAAAATTTTGCTGAAATTGAAGTTCCCTACAAAATTTCGTCGAAATTGCATTTTTCTATAAAATTGATTTGAAATAAAATTTTTCTAGAATATTTCGTCGAAATAACTTCTTTTTACTTTCTCGTAAATACAATTTTATTTAAAATATTGTCAAAATAATATTTTACTAGAAAAATTCTTCGAGAAATTTCTTTGAAATTGTATTTTTTGTACAAAATTTCAATTAAATAATTTTTTTTGTGAAAATTTTGTAGAAATTGCATTTTGCTAAAAATATAGCTAATATTGAATTTCTCCAAAAAACTTCTTTCAAATTGCATTTACTACAAAATTTCGTTAAATTAGTATTTTTATGAAAATACTATGAAACTGCATTTTTCTACATAATTTCTAGAAAATTTCATATTTTCTAAATTGAATTTCAATGAAATTGTATTTTTCGATAAAATTTCTTTGAAAATAAATTTTTTTACCAAATTTTGTTAAAATTAATACTTTCTAAAACATTTCGTTGAAATTGCATTCCTCTAAAAAAATAGTTGAAATTGTATCTCTCTGAAGATTTCGTTGAAAATGCATTTTATAAAAAAATCGTAGACCTTTCAATGAAATTACGCTTTATTGCATTTTCTACAGAATTTCGTTGAAAAGAAATTTCGTTGGAATATATGGGCATTTCCGCCGAATGATCAACCAGGGCCGAAAAATAAAATGTTGGTAATGATCGTATTTCATTGTGAAAAATTATAATCAAATATAATGGTTTCATAGCATATCTCAGATGTTTTCATGAGAAAATTTGCCTAAAAACTGAAAAATTTTATTTTTTCCATTTTAAGCTACTTCTACAGACATTTTTATATTTAATTATTTTACATATAAAAGCATATGTATGTTATGCTTGCACACTTTCTAAAAAAGGTCTCTATTACAATCAATTAAGAAGAGAAAAATGCAAGGAGACCAAAAAAAGTTCGATTAACGATTAATTTAACGGTTTAAACACATGGAAAAATCGTACGTTCGCGACCGGCACCTAAGCCAATTAGAAAAAAAAACCAATAGAGATAATTTATTGTGTAAATACTCGATAGAAAGCTACATTAATCCTCTTTTAAAATAGATTAATAGCTTTAGAATATTCCGTTCCTTTTCGCAGATTTTTGCATGTTACTAGATTCAGCCAAAGTTGACTTCTATTTCGCGTACGTTCGTGACAACATGTTTATTGCTATCATTATGAAAACTTAAACTCGATGAAACCCATCTTTTGCACCTAACATAGAGCTACCAATATGCTATCAAATCACCAAAAAATGCGGGGAAAATTTTTGTTTTCTATATTTTTTGTACATCAAAAGCGTACGAACGTAAGTTCGCGACATGCGGAAATGCCCATATGTTTTCTAGAATGTGTTAAATTAAATTTCGATGAAATTCCATTTTTTTATAAAATGTCTTTGAAATCAAATTTTTCTATACAATTTCCTTGAAATTGCATTTTTATACAATGTTTGGTGGAAATTAATAATAATTAATATTTAATTCTTCTAAAACAATTTCTTAAAAATTGCATTTACTCTACAATTTCGTTGAAATATTATTTTTCTAGAAAATGTCATATTTATTTATTAACTTAAATATTTATGAAATTGCATTTACCTAGAAAATTACGTTTAAATTTCTTTTCTATAGAAACTTACATTGAAATACAATTTTCTTTAGAAAATTTTGGTGAATTTAATAAATAATATAAAATTTTTTCGATATTGCATTTTCCTATAAAATGTATTCGAAATTAAAAATTTTCTATAAAATTTCGACGCAATTGATTTCTTTAATTTAGTCGTATATATAAATAACACATTTATTGAAAATATTGCAATTTCTTGAAAATTTTGTCAACATTCTATTGTTCTAGAAAAAAATATTCGAGAAATTTAATTTTTCTGAAAAAAAAGTTTGTTGAATGTTGAAATTGCATTACTCTAAAGAATTTCGTTAAAATTTAATTTTCTAGAAAATTTCATTGAAATGGATTTTTTCTAGAACACTCCTTATTTTGTTAATTAAATTTCGATTAAATTTCATTTTGCTAAAACATTTCTTTGAAATTGTATTTTTGGACAAAATTTCGAGGAATTTAATTTTTTCTGGGAGAATTTCGTATTGCATTTCTCAAAAAAATTTCGATGAAATTGCAGTTACTAAAAATTTCATTGAAATATAATTTTTATGAATAATTTAAAATTTTTTTAATTAAATTTTGATTAAATTGCATATATCTGAAAAATTTCGTATTAATGCATTTCTCTAGAACATTATCCTGTAATTATTTTTTATAGAAAATGTTGCTGAAATTGAAGTTTCTTAAAAAAATGTAAGTTAAATTTTTGTAGAAAATTTCGTGGAAATAACATTTTCTTAAATTTTTCTTACGCACAATTTATTTTAATTTCGATTAAATTGCATTATGATAGAAAATTTCTTTAAAATTGTACTTTTTGTAAAAAAAATTTATAAATTTTTAGAATTTTTGTAAAAAAAATTGTTGAAATTGAAGTTCTCGAGAAAATTTCCTTAAAATTGTTTTTTTGTAAAAAAATCTTCAAAATTGCAAATATCGATAAAATTGCTTCTATTTGAAAATTTCGTCGAAAGATTTTTTAAAATTCTGATTAACATCCACTAATCCAATCAGTTGTCTTTAATCCGTTGTAATATAGCTGTACTCAGGTCATCGACCTATGATTCAGTCAACGACCTTTAATCAGGTCAGAGATCATTAAACAGGTAATCGGTCTTTAAACTTTAATCCGGTTATTGACCTTTAAGCCCGGGCTAGTTACTGTATTAATGGTCGATGGCTGGATTAAGAGTCTCTAAACGATACAAGATTGATGACCGATGTCCGGATAACTTATCGTATCGAAGGCCGATGATCGGTTTAAAAGTCGATGAGCGGAGTAAAGGTCGATGACCACGTAGTATAGGACAATAACGGAATTAAATAACGGTTTAAGGGTCCATGACCTGGAAAAATGTAGTTGACCCCGGATTAAAGGCTGTTATCCGGTTTTTCTTTTAATAAAATGCTATTTCAACGATATTTTGTAGAAAATATAATTAAACGAAATTTTGTAAACTAATGTAATTTCAACAACATTTATGCAAAAGAATTTAATATCAACAAGTTCAAGTTCGCAATTTTAACAAAACAAACAGTAACTAACGAAAGCTCACATAGTAAATGACTATTTTTTGTTACAACAATATTAAAAATTCCCCCTGATGATGACCAACGAAGTTGGCTGATATATTGGGCAAATAAAGCAAAATAAATAAAAACTAAAAGTATTGTCTTTTATTTATTACGGACCTCAAGCCGAACAAAAAAACAAAATTATTTCGACAAAATTATTTTTCTAAAAAAAAAATTTTTGAAAAAATGGAATTTGCTGAAAAACCCATTTTCAACGAAATTTGCTAAAAAAATTAAATGTTATCAAAATTTGTAAGAGAAAAGCAATTTCAAAAATTTTCTAGAAAAATTCACTTTCAAAGATATTTTCCACAAAAATTCAATTTGCGGTTAATTTAGATTTTTTTCATTTTATACCGTTTTCGAAAAAAGTGCAATTGAAAGAAACCGCTTTTAAAATATTATAATTGCTAGTTGTTATATCCATTTGACGTATGAAAAACACAATTTTTTTATACAAAAAAAAAAGATTATTTTAAGATATAGGCTTAAACCTTTTTAAATATTCATCAATCACTTTTATATTTAACTAAACCTTGTATTAACAACTTCACTCTTTCAGATATCCAAAATATGATTTTCAAGTTCGACAAAGTTCATTCTGGAATCAAAAAACTTTTTCTTTCATATTTTTTTAAAATGAGGTAAGCCTTTTTTGAGTTGCCTATAAAACATCAATTTTTTTGCAAATCAGACTATTTTTTTCAGAGAAGATGTGCTTCAAAGTTTTGTAACGGAATATAAAAACATGTGTTTTCGGATAAATATGGTTGGTTATGCACTTTCTGTATTAGGTTAACGATATGTAGGTTGGTCGAAAGTATGTAGCTTAGAGCACTTTAAACAGAATATTTAAATGTATTTATGTTTTATGTCTGTGGTGAATAAAATATTTGGTATAGATCGATAAATTAATGCCTGTCATTCACTTTTAGCTTGAATTGTTCCATTCCGAAACTCAAATTTGGAGCACTTTTTCCGACACTAACACTATGCAATACTTATACCCGAAAAAACATTGTGACCCAGATTAAATTTAACATTGAGTACTGCATATCTTGTATTGACAAGGGTCGGCCTGTTGATTATATTTCTATGGTTGTCTGGAATAACCGCCTATCCCTAATTTCGGTATAAATGTTTTCAAGTAATCATTATCTATCGATTCATGTATGAAACAGCGAGTTATGATCAATTTTTGTGAATTTTTCCATCACTTAACTATGCACAAATAGTGTCAAATTTACGGTAAAAAAAAATATTTTGCCTCTCCCGAACATTTAAAATGTTTTGAAATATGCTGTTATTCCAGAAAACCACAGATTTGTCACTTGAAGTTATATATTGTATTTGCAAACATATTTGATTCATAACAAAATTCAAAGTAAAAATATATCCACACATCTGTCCAATGTCTTGATGTGTCGTTTAAGCAAAAATGGAATTGTAACAATGTTGTTTATAAATGTAATTGTTGCGATGCCTCTTGTCACAAATACGCGGAAAAACGGATAACATTTTTTTTGTTAATACCAATGCAGAGTATTAGATATGTGTCGCAGCACTTTCAACAAAAACATTCGAAAACATGAAAAACTCATTTCGCTAATCATCGGCTTTTCGAAGAAGTGAATAACAATTTCAATATTAAATTCCATGAATAAATATTATCATTGTATCTGATGCCCTAAAGTGTTAAGGAAATGACAAATTAAAAACTGTTTATTTTCGCAATAAGAAATCAGTGCAAATATTAAAATCCAAATTATTTCTAAACAACGAAGTTGACAAATTCCACAAGTTAAATCAAGTATGTGTTGCAAAGGTTAAACTACATTTCGTTATTTTGATATTGCTTTAATTTAAAGTTGAAAGTAAGTGTAAAATTCACGTCCCAAAACAAAGTGCAGATGACACTATTTACATTTTAAATTCAATGAAAAACGCGGTGCGACGGTACAAATGGGAAATGTAAGTACAATATCAAAGAATTTTAAACAATATTATACCGCGTGGAAAATAATGATACCACATTTCGATAGAAATCAAATCAACAATCATTCCAAAACGGCTTAAAATTAAAGGATAAAAATAGAAAGAAATCGCAAAAAAAAGATTTTGTGCCATTTTTTAAAAGCTAGCATCTTAACAAAGAGAACAATAACAAATATTTCTGTTATGATTATACAGTGGAATAAATATTCTTAGTTGAGTTTGTTTGTGTTTAGATTAGTTTGTTTGTGAGAGACATAACCATTAGACGTGTTTTGCTTGCTCAGCGATTCGGTCGGAAAGGACGGCACCCCTGCGACGGAAGAAAGTCAAATCTAATCTAAACACATACAAAGTGAACTATGGACATATTGATGGCTTAATACAAAATAAAGCGCGTATCTTGATTTCTGTCATAATAGCGTTTTCTGTCTATTCTGGAAGAAAACTGTCAAACGCACCTCAGTTTTTTAAAAGGATTTATAGGTACTGTAAAAACACCATAAGTCTAGTCAAAGAATTTGTTTCATTTATTCGGTTATTCGTGCCCTTGTTAAGGAACAACAACATCTAGATACGCCCCTTTTAAATTAAGCCATCGATATGTTCGAGACATGTGTGCCAATATAAAAAAACGCCCAACGAATGCACGTAGCCCGAGAAATTTCAAAATTTACCTTTTCTGTTGCACATACCTTATATCGTTACCTTAATTTTGAAAGGTAGTAACTGACAACCGACTAAAGCTTTATTCTTGAAATTTGATGCGAGGATAGTTTTTGAGATTCCGACGCTGTGATATGATTTCTTTGAAAAAAAACACACTTATTGTTAAGGAAATTCAAAAGTTTTTTTATTTAATGTGAAGTACAATCGATACAATTAAGTTCTAAATAAAACGTCATGCAAATGGCCTCCATGGCTTCTTCTGCAGGAACGAATTCGACGAACCCAACACTTTTTCCACTAAATCATGTCGTATGTCATGAATGGTACGTTCAATATTGACTTGCAAAGCTTGAAGAGAGTCTGGTTTATTTCGAAAGACCAATGACTTCAAATAACCCCACAAGAAATAGTCTAATGGTGTTAAACCACAACTTCTTGGAGGCCATTCAATATCACAATTTCTTGAAATAATCGAATCTCCAAACTTTTCTCGCAACAATTCAATTGTTTCATTTGCTGTGTGGCACGTAGCCACAATCGGTCAATGGCAACAAGATAGCTCTTGGGCCCAAGGAATATCCCTATTGAAATTGGTCAAAATCGGTTCAGATTTACATATAGCTCTCATATATATGTACCTCCGATTTGATATATATGCACTGTATAAGCAAATTTTTTAACCGATCTGAATAAAAATTGACAAAAAGAAGCATCTTGATACACTTAGAGATAATACTAAATTGGACGAAAATTGGTTCAGATTTAGATATTGCTACTCGTATATCGTTCATTCCATGTCAAACCGAACACCTTTTTTGTGTCACCATTCCCGATATCAAAATAAATTGGCATATCGATTCTCTCCTCAAAACTAAACATTTTATGGTTGACGGAAAACAATACAAAAAATTTTCCCGGATGTTATTAGCATCTGAAATCTGAGAAAATAGGAAAATATTCTCAAAGGGCGCGTGGACGAATTTTTACAAAAGAATGCTCATTGCAGGGACTTAGAGTTCATCCGATGCATCTGCAAATTTAATTTGAATTTCACACATCAACGACACCAACTAAAAATTTTGAGAAAGTTCAGCCCCCGTTCTTTTTCAAAAAAAAATGTTTATTAAAAAATTCCTGAGAAGGGAACATTTCAGTTTTTATATTTTAAAATCGCGTTTGTGGATTTATACAAATTAGGGCTCTTCTTGAAAGTCATTACTAGGACATCCTTGATATATGCGAAAATTCGTCAATATTTGCATATATCATTATTTATTTTTCCTCTTAAATTTAAATTTGCCTAATGGACCATGAAAACACCAAAATAGATGCGCGAAAATTATATAGGCATGTAGTCCTATCTAGTCCAAGGTGATCCTTTGAATTTTAATTTGGTGATTTCATCAGTTTCTATGTAATAGCATTTTTACTTAAAAATGTCAGAAATCGAAATTATTTTTTATTGGAATGATTCGGCAGAGAGAGCTTTCCTATTACGCAAATAAACACTGCCAAATTTGAAGAAAATCGGTTCAGATTTAGATATAGCCCTATATATATCTTGTCCTTGATTTTATATGTAAGTGCCGTAGAAATTGTATTGCAGAGAGAGGTTTTTTATTACATGAATGAACACTGCGAAATATGGGGCAAATCGGTGCAGATTTAGATATAGTCCCCATATATATTTTTCCCCGATTTGGTATCAAAGCGCTATAGTAGTTGTACTTTACTTTCGATCATTGCAATATTTGACAGATAGAAATTTCTTAAGCTAGGCTAATAATGCGTATATTAGAGATAGTCGGTTCAGATTTACATAGTTATATCCAAATAAAATACTACGTCCCTGCCTATTCAGTATGTAAACGCTATTGAAACTGTACTTTACGTCTGATCTTTATATTATTTTTCAGAAATTAGATATTTTATCCAAGTTGATGAAAATCTGTTTTATTATTTATAGATTATTAATAGTCTCATCTATTTGTTCCTTCCGATTCTTGGTGTATTAAAAAGTATACTGCGCATTTTAAGATTATCGTTTCAGATCTACTTTATTAGGATCAACATCTTCGACTTTTTCTTGGTATACGCCTTGATGAGAAGGCGGAGCTAAGTACAATGTTAACTAAAACGAGACCAATTATTTCAAATTATTATCGCAATGCCCATTTTCGCTTTGGTAGGTAGGTGTAGGGCATTATATAGTAGGCCCCGCCAGACTTTCTGTCTGTCCTTCCTGGTTTTCTATAAATCGGAAACAAAATTCTGTAGACATGTTTTCCGGTTTGCAGATATAAAATATTTGCACCAAAGTATATTGTATATAAGTTACCGTTAACCGTATTTGTATACAGCAACCCTATTACGTTACACAAAGTCTGGACGAAATCCAATGCCTTCTTAATGTACCTATTTTTAAGTCATTTAAACATTTAAGTGAGAGTTAGCGAAAAGACACATGCAATCTAAATTGTCCACCTCCAATGTAATATAACGTCGTATTCATTTATGTTCAAATATGCAGTGTTCCATTGACGTGTTATCGTTGAGGTATTTTTGGGGACACCGGTTTAATTGCATCGGGTACGAGAACGAATTGACCAAGCATGCTGAGAACTCAGGTCCAATCTGTTTGAATTACTGGACAAAATACTAAATTGTGCGCTTTGTGGATATATTATGACTACCAGAAGATTCACCTAAGGCTTGGTGTATCCCTTTTCTCGAGCGCCCATTTTCATAATACGCTGGGATAATTCATACACATTGTTCCATTGCGTTTTACTCTATGACTATTTATACCCTACGCCACACTGTGGTACAGGGTATTATGACTTTGTGCATTTCTTTGTAACACCCAAAAGGAGAAGAGATAGATCCATTGTTTATTATACCGATCGACTTGTAATCACTTTCTGAGTCGATTTAGCTATGTCCGTCTGTCTGTCCGTCTGTCTGTAGATATATTCTTGTAATCAAAGTACAGGTCGCAATTTTGGACCGATCTTGACGAAACTTTACACATATCTTTTTTTTTTGCCCAAGGACGATCCCTATTTAATTTGGTTAAAATCGGTTCAGATTTGGATATAGCCCCCATATATATGTTACCCCCGATTTGATATGTAAGCGCTGTAAAAACTTTATTTTATATCCGATCAGTATGAAATTCATCAGAAAGAGGTCTTTTTACATGAATGAGTATTCAGGGAAAATCGGTTCAGATTTATATATAACCTCCATATATATGTTCCTCCTAATTTGGTATCAACGCGCTATAGAAGTTGTACTTTACTTTCGATCACTAATATTTTCCGGAAAGATATTTCTCAATTTAGGAACGAATATTGCTTAATTTAGCGATTATCGGCTCAGAATTAGATAATATGTTCCTGCCTACTTAGCAATTATTCCAAATTATTTTCGCAATGACCTTTATCGCATTGTAAGGGAGGTGTAGGGTATTATATAGTCGGCCCCGCCCAACTTTCTGCCTTTCCTTACTGTTTTTTTTTTTAAATTAGTGATGTATATTTTAATTGTCTGTTTAATATTTGTCGCTGTCAAGTAGCAACTCGACTGGACACATTATTTTATTATTGTCTATAAGTAAACCAACTCAAATCAAGACTTCGTATTTTTTGTTAGACATGTAAATTTAAAACAATTTCATTGAAAAGTTCAACAACAGTTCAACCTTAAATTATCCCTATTTGCTATCATTTATGAAAACATTTGTTTACATACCTGAAAGAACTCTTGCAGCATTATCTTTTCTATTAAGTATCGTCGATTTTTCTGCTATCTGAAATGAAAGACCAAAGGGATTGAATTACTTATACATACATTTGCATTCTTTTTGTTGATATTATGATTATGTTTTCGAAAAATAAAGCATTTCTGTAGTATATGCTAATATATTGCGTATTTGAATATCTAACGAGAGTAGAACAAAATTATGCACCTTTTGATGAGGGGGTAGGTGAGAATATAATAATTTGAAATTATCTGATAAATATTATCTGATTAAATTTTGTTTTAGATATTAAAATTAAAATAATGAAGACAATTTGCTTTAGGACTGTTCGAATAAATTTTGTATTTGTTTCTTGTTAAAAAGTATGATTATTTAGTTTTGTAAATATTCGCAAAATATTTCAACCGTAGTTGTCTACCCTCACTGTGGTAGAGCACTCCTATAGAAATCCCTAAAATTGTTTTTTTTACAATTAACATGAATAACTAAACACTGCATTAAATCAAAAAACATGTTTATCACATCACTGAGCTAGTACAGTGTGTAGACCCATATAGTCCCTCGTTCTCGGGGAGAACAAAAAACGTAAGGATTCGTAATACACTAATCAGTCCAAAAAACCAAATAAAGTGCACTTTTGTATAATTATTTCCCTCAAAATGGTCGACGAAGCTTCGCACTTCCTTACCCTTAAAAATGTCAATCAAATATTACACTGGTCGACACCGTTCTTGGGTTTGATTTCTAAGTGTTAAATATTGGTTTCATGTTTGTTACTAATTACGAAAAAAAATTCTTTTTTACAAAGATTGTTTTTGTAGAAATTAGAGCATATTTTCGAATTTCAAGAGACATTACTGCTTTTCTTGCTAAAACTTTTTAAATTATGCATCGATTTTCTTCGGAATTGTCCCATTTATTAATAACCGTTCAGACTGTAATAAAATCTTAAATATATGACAATTGTGCGTTTCTAGATGTTTTTGTGAGGCTTTTGTTTAAAAATTGTTAAAATTTTCTCAAAAAATTAGATTTTTTTGCAATATTTTGTAAGATATCGTCGAAACCGCTGAACGGATGAAAAATGGTTTGTAGGAAGTTGAAGGCCACTTAATTTTTTAGTTTTGCAAGATTTCCAGATCCAATTCGGATTAAGGGTTCTCTACTTATTCCATAATATGTGGTTCAACCTCTCTTTTTTCTTAGCCTAAAGGGTTGTTTCTTTAAATTCTCACGATAAATCGTGAAATGGAAAAAATGTTGAGGTTGAACTACATTTATTGGCATAGCTCGAGAACCATTAATCCGATTTGGTTAAGGAAAGTTTTAAAGAATTCGAAAATAAGTAGCCTTCAACTATTAATTCAACCTACAACACCATTTTCCATCCGTTCAGCGGTTTCGACGATTATTATTACAAAATATTGCAAAAAAGTCAAATTTTTTGAGAAAATGTTAATAATTTTTAACACAATCTAAAAATTCACAATAGTTATATTTTTATGATTTTATCGTTAAGTCTGATCGGTCATGAATGGGCCCATTCCAAAGAAAATCGATGCATAATTTATAAAGTTTTAGCTAATTTCGCAAGGCTTTAACTTAAAAACTTTCTTATCGATGTAAAATTTATAAAAACAAACTTTAAAAGCTAAGATTGGATATTTTGGCGTTTTTTTATCGTTCTCCAATTGCAAACTTTCGTGCGCTAAGTCCATTTTTTTTAAAAAACCAAAAAAAAACACTTTTCATTCGACCTACGACTTTGACTATCTATCTTTTTGCCTTTGACCGATTCCCGATCCGACATTTCGTTACGGAACTAGAGCAGAAATAAATTTTCATTTATTTTTCATATTCTAAATCACGAAAAAACACTTTCCAGGCGACCTACGACCTTGACACCCATGAGCAATATATTAGATCTCGTTAAGAGCTATCTTTTTGCCATTGACCGATTGTGGCTACGTGTCACACAGCAAATGAAGCAATTGAATAGTTGCGAGAAAATTTTCGAGATTCGATTATTTCAAGAAATTGTGATATTGAATGGCCTCCAAGAAGTTGTGATTTAACACCATTAGACTATTTCTTGTGGGGTTAGTTGAAGTCATTGGTCTTTCGAAATAAAGCTGACCCTCTTCAAGTTTTACAAGTCAATATTGAACGTGCCATTCATGACATACGACTTGATTTAGTGAAAAAAGTTCTCGAAAATTGGGTTCATCGAATTCGTTGCTGCAGAAGAAGTCGTGGAGGCCATTTGAATGACGTTTTATTCAGAACTTAATTGTATCGAATGTTGTTGTTATACTTCACACTAAATAAACAACTTTTGAATTTCCTTAACAATAAGTGTGTTTTTTTCAAAGGAATCATATCACTCTTATTGGAAAACCCTCTATAAGTAGAATATACATACAAGAAAATAGTAATACTCGCATTGACTCAATAAAATTGCTATATATTTTGTGTCCATTGAGAATTTTTCATTGTCAGTTCATAATAGTTTGACACTTTAGCAACAAAAAATTAAGGACATGAATTGCCAAATTTTAGGATATTCAAGGTTTAAAAATATATATTCCATATTTTCAACTCCCTCCACCAAAAGGGCATAACTTCATGCCACTGTATTGAAGAGGAGTTGCTGAGATGTTCATTGATGTATTAATATCTTCAAAATACGGCAAAGAAGATCTAGCAAATTTAACAAATGGTGATTTTGAGAAAAAATCCCTGAGATAGGTAACTTTGGAAATCGTACCACAAAAACTGAAAAGCTAAAAACGTCAAAATATTTCCACACACTTGGAGAATTATTGTGCTAGATTTTGTGAAAATTTAAAGGGGTAATTTTTTGCTTTTGTCGAACTGGTGAGGAATTGGCCTATACCAAAATGTGTGCCTGAATTTACTAACCTTTTTGTTTAACCAACATTTTGTTTTTATCAACATTTTACATTTTACTGCACACACAGTGTTTTATTTTGGTACCCCAACAAAAATTGAAAATGTTTTACGAATATTATGTCACTGCAATATATCTGTAGCAATAATCGTAATGACTTCAAATTCCGTATTTCAGATCCACTTTTGACAATGTTTACAACAATATAAACTTCAAAACCATAAATCCTCTTTAAATATTTGAAATATATTATTACAATTGCAATCTGTTGCAAACCTTTTCTCAGTGTACGTTCACAATGGACAAAAACATGCATACATATGTATACGAATATGCGAGGTCGTTTTCTACAAAAACCACTCTGTGACCTCCTGTTCGTATAGTTCTTGTATAACTTTCACTGCTGACCTCTTGTTATTTCTGTGTGTGTGTGTGTTCGCTACGTATAATGAAATGTTTCTAAAACTTACCACAAAAATAAACGAATATAATATTTCGTTTTATAACCGGTTTGATAGAGACGTTTAGCATTAAATAGAATTGAAAATCCAAACAAACAGTAACCGAACGACCCAATTCCCACTCCAGAATCAACTCCAACACCAACACCCACACCAACGAACCAAAAAATCACAACAACAACAACAATATTCTCGCACTATGTGCGAAATTGCTTTGCCGTTGAAATGGTCGTTGTTGGAAGTAATGTTCGAGGACGAAAACGCATTTGGCAAATGGAAACGGAAATCACCGCTGAAGCAAAAAAAAACAAGTGGAAAATCGCATAAAAAACAACTTCAAAATATAATCACAACAACGTCCACAGCATAGAAATGATCCACTAAAGGTTCTGCGGATTACTGCCACCCAGTGACACCATTGTGGAGATGGAAGGAGCAGAAAAAATCAGAAGATGAAGAAAAATCCAGCAAGGGTTGCGCTAAAAGCGACAAATACTTATATATCCACTTTAAGGCACTGCCGTCGTTTTGGGGTGAGTAATGAGCATTCAGGAGTTAATTCCGCAGTTAAAATTGATGTCTAAATGTTAGTTTTTGCGAAATGGATGTTGGTCGCAAAAGCCATTAGACCCCATTCGATGTAGTCCATTTTATGTGAAAAAGAAATCAATTATTGCAAATGTCAATGCACAACGCAATTCCGGACTTATGTTTTAGTACATATTAGAAGCAAGCAAATATTATTGTTGAAAAGAATATAATGTTATGCTTTTTATTTAACCCATTCTTACTACTAATGTGACAATCACTATTTGGCTCTGCACTGTGGCCTACAAATACTTAACTGTAGAACAAATACGAAACTAGTGAAAACAAGTTAAAGCGTTAAGTTCGGCCATGCCGAATCTTAAATACCCTACAAATAAACTAATTATACCGAATTTCAGCCCAATTTCATAAAATTTGAGGCGTTACGAAATCATATCTAGACGAATCTTTGTATGGGGCCTATATCGTAACATGGCCCTATGACTACCGCTGTTCGTGTGAAGGATTTCGGGTATAAATATATCCTAGTTACCCATTTTCAACCCGATCAGTTGACATTTGTAGTCTCTATGACGTTAAGAAGTCATATCGGGGAGCTATATATGTATATGGGAGCTATATAAAAAATGGCCCGATATTGCCCATTTTTAATCCCATGCTACTGCGGCAAAAACAAGTATATATACAAATTTTCAGCCATCCAGCTCAATTACACTGTCCAACAGCATTTTTGAAACCGAGAAGCGACCCTATAATTTTGAAAGGGCATGTTGAGATCATTTTTGTAGAATAAACTTATGGTCTAGCTGGTCTGAGTTGTTTTTACAGTGGGTCAAAGTTATCAATTATTGGTCGAAGGGAGCATTATGCTACATAAAAAAAAATCCAGTAAGGAAAGGCAGAAAGTCGGGCGGGGCCGAAGATATAATACCCTACATCTCCATAACAATGCGATTCGGAATAATTGGTAAATGGATAGGAACATAATACATATGTCGCTATATCTGATTCTGAACCGATAATCGCTAAATTAAGCAACATTCGTTCCTAAATTGAGAAACATCTTTCTGGAAATTTTTGTAATGATCGGAAGTAAAGTACAACTTCTATAGAGCTTTGCTACCAAATCAGGGGGAACATATATATGGAGGTTGTATATAAATCGGAACCGATTTTCCCTAAATACTCATTCATGTAAAAAGGCCTCTTTCTGTCGAATTTCGCACTGACCGGATATAAAATACAGTTTCTACAGCGGGGGTAACATATATATGGGGGCTATATCGAAATCTGAGCCGATTTTCTCCGAATTTGGCAGTATTCCTTCATGTAATAAGAAACCTCTTTCTGCCGAATTTCGCACTAATCGGATATAAAATACAGTTTCTATAGCGCTTACATGTCAAATCGGGGGCTACATATATATGGGGGATATATCTAAATCTGAACCGATTTTCTCCGAATTTGGCAGTATTTCTTCATGTAGAAAGAAACCTCTTTTTGCCGAATTTCGCACTGATCGGATATAAAATACAGTTTCTACAGCGTTTACATGTCAAATCGGGGGTAACATATATATGGGGGCTATATCTAAATCTGAACCGATTTCCAAATTTTGTATTGTATCTAAGTGTATCACGAGACTACTCTCTGTCAATTTGTGTACAAATCGGTTACAAAATGTTGCTTATACAGTGAATATATGCCAAATCGGAGGTACATATATATGGGAGCTATATGTAAATCTGAACCGATTTTGACCAAATTCAATAGGGATCGTCCTTGGGCCTAAAAAAAGATATGTGCAAAGTTTCGTTGAGATCGGACCATAATTGCGACCTGTACTTTGATTACAAGAATACTTCTACAGACAGACAGACGGACAGACAGACAGACAGACGGACAGACAGACGGACATAGCTAAATCGACTCAGAAAGTGATTACAAGTCGATCGGTATAATAAACAATGGGTCTATCTCTTCTCCTTTTGGGTGTTACAAACAAATGCACAAAGTCATAATACCCTGTACCACAGTGTGGTGTAGGGTAGAAATATATGATTTTTTTAATTTCCCCTGTTTTTACAATATAGGTATTATTACCTTATTATTTACCCTTAGATACCATATTGCTATTTTCCTATTTTTATACCCTACACACTGTGGTACATTTAGTTAAATTAAATTTAGTTAAAATCGGTTCAGATTTAGATATAGCCTCCAAATATATATGTTATCCCCTATTTGACATGTAAGCGCTGTAAAAACTTTATTTTATATCCGATCAGTATGCAATTCGGCAGAAAGAGGATTCTTATTACATGAGGGAATACTGCTAAATTCGGAGAAAATCGGTTCAAATATGGATATAGCCCCCATATATATGTAACCCCCGATTTGACATGTAAGCGCTGTAGAAACTGTATTTTATATCCGATCAGTGCGAAATTCGGCAGAAAGAGGTATCTTATTACGTGAAGGAAAACTGCCAAATTTAGAGAAAATCAGTTCAGATTTAGATATAGCCCCCATATATATGTTACCCCCGATTTGATATGTAAGCGCTGTAAAAACTGCATTTTATATCCGATCAGTATGAAATTCGGCAGAAAAAGGTTTCCTATTATATGAATAAACACTTTTAAATTTGGAAGAAATCGGTTCAGATTTTGATATAGCCCCCATATATAAGTTACCCCGATTTGACATTTAAGCCCTGAAAAAAATTAATTTTATATCCGATCAGTGACTGTGTTTTATATCCGATCAGAACGAAATTCGGCAGAAAGAGGTATGTTTACATGAATGAGTATTCAGGGAAATCGGTTCAGATTTAAATATAACCTCCATATATATGTTCCTCCAGATTTGGTATCAAAGCGCTATATAAGTTGTACTTCCGATCATTTAAATTTTCAATTTAGGAACGAATATTGCTAAATTTAGCGATTATCCGTTTAGAATTAGATAATATGTTCGTACCCATTTACCAATTATTCCAAATTATTATCGCAATGACCCTTATCGCATTGTTAGAGAGGTGTAGGGTATTATATAGTCGGCCCCGACCGACTTTCTGCCTTTCCTTACTGGTTTGATTTAGCCCCCATATATAGCAACTCCCCCGATTGTACTTCTTAACGTCATGGAGACCACAAATGACAACTGATCGGGCTGAAAATTGTTAACTGGTGTTTATTTATACCCGGAATCCTTAATCCTTAATAGGTCCATGTTTATACCCTACACCACACTGTGGTACAGGGTATTATGACTTTGTGCATTTGTTTGTAACACCCAAAAGGAGAAGAGATAGACCCATTGTTTATTATACCGATCGACTTGTAATCACTTACTGAGTCGATTTAGCTATGTCCGTCTGTCTGTCCGTCGGTCTGTCCGTCTGTCTGTCCGTCCGTCTGTCTGTCCGTCTGTCTGTCTGTAGACGTATTCTTGTAATCAAAGTACAGGTCGCAATTATGGTCCGATCTCAACGAAACTTTGCACATATCTTTTTTTAGGCCCAAGGACGATCTCTATAGAATTTGGTCAAAATCGGTTCAGATTTACATATAGCTCCCATTTATATGTACCTCCGATTTGGCATATATACACTGTATAAGCAACATTTTGTAACCGATTTTTACAAAAATTGACAGAGAGAAGTCTCGTGATACACTTAGATACAATACAAAATTTGGGGGAAATCGGTTCTGATTTATATATAGCCCCCATATATATGTTGCACCTGATTTGACATGTAAGCGCTGTAGAAACTGTATTTTATATCCAATCAGTTCGAAATTCGGCAGAAAGAGGTTTCTTATTACATGAATGAATACTACCAAATTCGGAGAAAATCGGTTCAGATTTAGATATAGCCCCCATATATATGTTACCCCCGATCTGAAATTCAGTAGCTGTAGAAACTGTATTTTATATCCGATCACAGCGAAATTCGGCAGAAAGAGGTTTCTTATTACACGAAGGAATACTGCCAAATTTGGAGAAAATCGGTTCAGATTTAGATATAGCCCCCATATATATGTTAGCACCGAAAGAGGTTTCTTATTACACGAAGGAATACTGCCAAATTTGGAGAAAATCGGTTCAGATTTAGATATAGCCCCCATATATATGTTAGCACCGATTTGACATTCAAGCGCTGTATAGACTGTATTTTATATCCGATCAGTACGAAATTCGACAGAAAGAGGTTTCTATTTTACATGAATGAGTATTCAGGGAAAATCGATTCAGATTTATATATAAGCTCCATATATATGTTCCTCCTGATTTGGTTACAAAGCGCTATAGAAGTTGTACTTTACTTCCGATCATTACAAAATTCTCCAGAAAGATGTTTCTCAATTTAGGAACGAATATTGCTTAATTTATCGATTATCGGTTCAGAATTAGATATATCCGCATATATATGTTCTTACCCATTTACCAATTATTCCAAATTATTATCGCAATAACCCTTATCGCATTGTTAGGGAGGTGTAGGGTATTATATAGTCGGCCCCGCCCGACTTTCTGCCTTTCCATACTGGTTATTATTTATCAATTCCACTTTACTCGAAAACCTTGAAGCAACAAAAATACATACTATTAAAAAATGTATGAAGGTGTTACCAAATATATCTCGTCATTTCTTAATAAAAGTTTTAGCAATCAGACTTCGTTAAACATATTTTAATTTATCACGACTTTAAATTAACTGTTTATATTGAAAGTAGCGTAAACGCCATTCTGTTTTTGAACTAAAACTAGTATCGTTAAAAGGCTATGTGAATAATAGATATATATTATTTACTTAATTCAGTTCATCTCAAGGCTTCAATGTTTCTATATACACTAAAAATTTTCACATTCTAGTTTTATTAACTCTCTTTTTCTAATGGTGAATCGAGTAAAGTTCTGATATTATTACCAATTTTTAGCAAACGACAATACTTTGGGTTGTTTTATTTTAAATGAAAAACTGCACTGTTGCAATGAACAAAATTCGTTCTAGTTACAGAACTTTTGCTTTTAGCGCATATCAAAATTATATAACTTTATACTCCCAATATTACTCAAACTCCTAGCGACAATAGTCTCAGTGTAGCGCCATAAATTAGCATTCCTCTCAGGTCCCAGAAATGGCTTTCCCACGCCCCGACACACAGACACACACACACCCACTTACGCCTTGGAACCTAAACAAACGTCCAACAATTTCTGAAACAAAAACACAAAGTTCTCGAAATACTAAAACCTCGAACAAAGAAATTATGGCATTGTCGGGAGAAAAGTTTCCCATTTCCATTTCGCATATTATCCTCGCGCACACAACTTTGCTTTTCTCTTCTTTAAATGAGCCGATTTGAATTCTAAGCGGCGGCAAACTAAAGATTTGTGTTTTATGGATTCATTGATGTAGAAACGAACACAGCACGGAGCACGGGAAAATCCAAACAAAAACAAGAATATTGAAAAGAATTCGTAGCTTTTTGTTCGTACCTAATTGAAGGCAAACACCACAGACACCAGCGCAACACAGACACGGATGAGGACGCGGAACGGGCACGGACATCGAGGCAGAAGCAGAGCCTAAACAATTTTCTGTATTTGTTTAAACTTAAGCCAAAACCAAAAGGAGCCTAACTAAGCGAATCGCACTCTGTCTCTGCTCCTCATGCTCCTCCGTGTGCAGAATAGCCCAAAGTCTAGACTTTGTTTTGAAGAGGGACAGAGAGTGAGAGAGATTTAAAGCCAAACGGACAGTGCAAAAATACAAATTTTATTGTTTGACTTGTGAAGCTGAAAACTACGACGAAGTGGTCTCCCACTCAAACACACACACACTCACACACACACCAACAGCCACACTCATCAACAGGCCTGAGGAAATCAAAAAATTCATACTTAGTATGTATGTATGTATGTGTATTGGGAAGTTAACCCAATTCACGAGCAAATGATTACCACATAAAAGTACCGAAAAAAGCCAACAATAAAAAAACTGAACAGAAACGAGCCAAATTAACGGACGTCGAGTAAAAGAAAACAACAACAACCATACCAATACCAACAAATGGCAGCGGCAAAGGCAACAACATTTCGGCACTAATTAAAATATTCGCTTGTGGCAGTTTTCACGCCATCATCACGTTAAGCCAAGCTGGAAATTAGCGTGCTATATTGCTATATTAAGGCAACAACGACAATAACAACACCCGCCACATCAACAGTAGCAACAGCAACAACAGCAACAACAGCAACAACAACTACAAGAACATCAAATGCAAATGGAAACGGACCCAACTCGAACAAAAAATAGCAACTCTATATAAAAACTGCCACCCAGTGAACCGCCCCGCGATATACCCTATCCATCCTTCTCTCCGACACAGACCCACCTTCGCGAGTAACGCATACACGTGCACACACACGCATTTACATACGTATTTACCGCAGAAACTCACACCCACACATATAGTCAACTATACATACATACGCACATAGTTACAGAATAATCATACATTTATACAAATGTTTTATTTGCACTTAATGTGAGGTCACTTGTTAATTTCCACCAAACCAGCGGAATTACGAAAGAGGTATAATCAGTCGTATGGTAGATTCCATAATTAGGAAAACATACGAAGGCAGTCTGACAAGTCCATGACTTGAATATCACGTATTTTTCGACCGAAAAACATTTTGTTTCTTAACATAGTATTAGTCTTCTTTTGGCATATTATGTCCATCGTTTTTCCTTCATTATCAAGGCAGAGTTCGGAAAAAACACTAGAAACAGTTCCTTAGCGTTCTGTACCGTTCCTTCGTCGCGAACGGAACAGTATCGCAACCCTTACAAGAGAACAGAATACACTAAACACAGAACACTAACAGTATCACTACGTTTGGCGTTCCGTTCTTTTTTATATTCGACACCATAGGTCGCAAATATGAAGCAATCTTAATGAAAATTCGTACAGAGTTATTTTTGAACCCAGGGACGATCCCTATTTAAACTGGGGCATACCGGTCCATACTTTGATATAGCCCCCATACGAAATTCCCTTTCGATAAGACTTGTTTACGCACTAGAGAGCGCATTTTTTAACCGACCATGCTGAAATTTAAATATTTGTACTGTGTATTACATTCAATCGTGCCTAGTGAAAATTAGACATATCGGTCCATACTTTAATATAGCCCCCATACGAAGATCCCTTTCGATAAGATATATTCACGCTCTAGAGAGCGCATTTTTTAACCGATCATGCCGAAATTTTAATATATGTTAATTCTATTGCATTCAATCATGCCTAGTGAAAATGATGCATATCGGTCCATTTTTTGATACAGCGGACGAATTTTTTATCCGATCATGCCGAAATTTAAATATGTGTGATTCCTATTGCATTTAATCATGTCTAGTGAAACTGGGGAACATCGGTACATACTTTGATATAGCCCCCATACGAGGGTCCCTTTCGATAAGACATATTTACGCTCTAGAGAGCTCATTTTTTAACAGATCATGCCGAAATTTGAATCTTTGTACTGTGTATTACATTCAATAGTGCCTAGTGAAAATTAGGCATATCGGTCCATATTTTGATACAGCTCCCGTCAGTGTTGCTAGACGAATTTGACCGAAAATCGCCAAAATAAGGGGACAAAAATCGTCAAAAATTCGAAATCGTAAAAAATTCGTCAACACAAAAATATACCGGTTTCATACAGCTTTTGTGTTTTTTCTTGGGTGAAGGGCACATTTCAGAGACAGATATGTGTTTACGAGTATATGTACTCTCAAATGATTATACGGATCCTCAAAGTTAGCTTAAACAAATTTGTGATTCGATATCATATTCTTGAATTTATAATTCGATATATTCCCATAGAAATATCGCAGTCGATTTTATTTACGTCATAGAAGCGACAGACTTCATCCGATTGGGACGAAATTTGACAAAATGAATAGAAGGTGTATCCGGCGTAGGTGTATCGTTGTATGTAGACCCAAACATTTTGTTATATCACCCACCCGATTTTATTTTTTAAGCGCCGCACAGTGTATTATGAGCGGCAAAAACTCCCAATTTGCATGAGGCCCAATCTCAACAGTTTTGATTCCAATCTGTAAAGAACATTCCAATTAACTAAGTCTTTAAAGGTTTTGCCGATATTTTGGCGAACTATCGCGGTACAAGCATTTGAAATTCATAAATGGTACAATGGTTCCAAAGTTTGTCATATAAGAGGGTATTTTGTAAGCCCATATCTCCGAAACTATGAGACGCATTGGAACTTCGTTTAAGTCATACCATACAGAACCTTTTGACGTGTTTTTTTGCATTAAAAAAACTAGTATTATGTTGTCATTTTCCCTTTTTATGCAGCGGTTTACCTGGAAGTTGCCAAAATTCAGGGTGTTTCATTTTCTTCAGGATAAAATTAAACTCGCGAGGCCGACCGATGTCTTGGCATTAACAAAAATTGATAAACTAGGTTCTCAGTTAACCATTGCAAAAAGAAAATTCTGCCTATACCTGCCTATGTTGATTTATTTAACGAAATGGTAAAACCTACTCGGCAAAAAACAACACAAAATTCGTTATTTTTAGTCCATCTTGCTATGTATTGAACAACATTACCAAAGCATACCTTAAGGGGCAAATGATAAATTGACTGCAAATATAACAAAAAGCATATAAAGCATGTATAAACGCAAGTTGGTCTTGAGCCGAAAGAGTATCTCAGTTTACATCAACGATTACAGACCGAATTAAACGGCAACCGACATGAACGAGGTAAATATTCATATAAGCGAACATTTGTTTGCCAATCTACTATGTATATATATGTACATGCCTCATTGTTTGTGTGCCCTTTCAACATATTCCTAAAAGTATGATTTAAAAATGACGTATTATTAATGAACACTTTGCTAAATCAATGATTATTTTTTCTGGATAGTTGGAATGATTGATTAATTAACAAAAAACTGTAAACTATTTCATCATGATTTTTTTGCAACTGTTGAGCTTATGTATTGCGCTTTAGGTATATACTTTGTTCTATGTACTGATTTACATAGAACAAAAGATACAAAGCGTTTTATAAAAAAATTTCCTGTAATTTCCAACATCGTAAAAAATTTAAATTGATATATGGGCGTTGGGCGTGACACTTGTGATGTTTATATAATTGAGGACTCAAATACAATCTCTACAAGTGATTTGTAATAATATAAATGCTAAATTGAGAAAAATACAAAGATTTTTAATTTTAGGTTATGTGGGAAGTAGCCGTGGTTATGGGCGGATTTAAGCAAAAAATTGGGTTTTAGCTAATTAGGCGAAATGAGTGATATGTACCAAATTTCAAAGCTCTAGCTCAATTCCTTCTAATTTTTGCCGCGTCTTGTGTGAAAATATTCCACTGTGCGCCGTTGGAACACAAATACTTATCGATTGAGTTTAACCAGGACCTTTTTATGGAGTAAGTGACCTCATTGGTCCATATTTAGACAAAGTCCCATACACAGGTCCCATTCAACTCGATTTTTAGGATCAAAAATAAAATAGACCAATTTGCGTTGAAATGCATATGCTAAATGCAGTAGAAACATTTAATCATGTCTAGTGAAAATGAGGTATATCGGTCCATATTTTGATATAGGCCCCATTTTTAGGCAATAGAAATCATATCACATAATTCAAAACCATGTTTGTTAAATATATTACCGCTGTAATTGAGGAGCTATATATTTCGAAAAGACTTTTAAAAATTTGTTGGTCGCGGTTTTTGTGCTCATCTTGCCCTCAGTCCATACGTCGCATGATGATGATGATCGATTTATGCACATACACTCGTACGTGTAGGTCCATATATATTTATGGGATTATTAAAGTATTGAAAGAATGAACCAAACATCTTAAAAAAATTTTAAATGCGGTAGAAGAATGAAAATTGCTTTGGTCACTGCTCTACTGACCAGAATCTTAGAATTCAAAATTGTTTTTCCTGTGTATGTATAGTACTACATGTAATTTTATCTTTGTATAATTTAAGACTAATTTAGTACAAAATAATATTAAAGATTTTGTTAGAGCGAGAACTGGCCACGGGACAAAAATTACTATGTCAATAGTACATAGGTTATACAACACTCAGTCAAAAATCGCTTGGTGTTAATTCTCATCCATTTGAGATCAGTATATTCAGAAAATCGTATTGGTCACTGCTACACTTACCACAGTCTGAGAGTTGTCCTAAAGACGCTTCTAAAATGACAAAAACAATACTCAAGTTTTTAATATCGCTATAACTGACCACATGCTGAAAAATGACTACGTGAGTAGCCAGTGGTTTATACAACACCCTATGCGATTGTAAAATGTCAGCTTTCTAGCTCTAACAGGAGACTCATCGGTCAGGTGGCCGAAAACCACTTGGCGGAAAATCAAAAATCAAAGTACCCTATGGCACTTTCCAGGCATTGGTTTATCTGTCCACCAAGTTTCAAGAGAATCGCTTCGGCCGCTTAGGCTTGATGATGGAACAAACAAACAAACAAACGATTTTGTAATATTAATAGGATATCTTATAGTAAGTACTCAGCGCAAAAGAATATTTTATGAAAATTGTAGTACATACTTATCGTGGAATAAATTAACTTGCTTTATTTTTCCGATTTTGTGGCATTTATTGAGTTGGGTGGCATCTATTGTTGCTTGTAAACTGTTCGAGTGGGCGTTACTTAAGATTTAAATTTAATAGGCAAAATTTAAGGTGTCATTAACGGTACATAGCTGCATTCCAAACCACAGACTATTATTGCAATTCTTGGCTATCGACTAGTCTTGATTTTAAAATGCTCATGTATAATATACTTTTTAAACAAAAACTTTAGTTTGCTTAGAAAACAAAGTTAGTTACCCCGGGAAATAATTTCAAACGGAAGGGGTGCCCCTCGTTTGGAAACTGTTTTTTTTTAATTTTTGAATGGAGAACCTCTTAAAAATATTGTGTGGAAATTTGAGATGAAAGGAAGAAAAACTAACGAGGATACAGCAGCCTAAGCAACCTCACCTAATACGTGACTAAGTACATCAGAAAAACTTTATAACGTTTTTCCCACAACCCACGTTTTCTAAGTCGGTGTCCATCATAACTTCACAACTACTGCACCGATCGTTTTGAAATTTTAAACACTATTTCTGTAGATAAATTACAAGGTAATGCTGGAGAGTTCTTTCAAAATTATTAGTATTTTTTATTTTACAATAACAAATCTACCGATTTTTTTTTTTCGGGATTTTCGTTATGATGGTCACCGCAATTCAACTTTTTTCCGAGATGCTTCCGAATAATTGCTACCATTTTTTTAATATTTCTTCATAAAATTTTTACACAATATACTTCGAAAGTTATACTATAAATACCATTGGTTTAAATCAAAAGATTGTCAGAAAAAAATCACAAAGATATGCCTTTTTGCACGAATTAATTAATTTAGGAACGAATACTGCATTATTTGGGGATAATCGGTTCAGATTTAGATATAGCCACATGGGTTTTCCAATAAGAGTGATATGATGTCTTTAAAAAAAAAACACTTATTGTTAAGGAAATTCAAAAGTTTTTTATTTAATGTGAAGTAGAACCGTACAATAAAAGACCGTTATGACTCTCTCTGTGTTTCTGCATAATAACGTCTTTAGATTCAAATAAAGAGTTACATTTTGAATTGTCTACAAGTGTTTAAGCAAATCGGACAGTTGATTTATCATCTAAAGAGTAATATTTTTAAATGTGCCCTTTGCAACTTATAATCCGAGTAAGATTTTTCAGTTAAAAAGGTACAACTCAAAATAATACCACTCTTTATATACAAAAATTTTTCAGAAAAAAGAGTAACAATTTCAAAAAAGTTGTTATTTTTCTATAATCAATAAAAAAAAAAAAACAAAAAAGAAAAAAAGCATTATTATTTTTTTATGATATTTTCTTGCAACGACATATTATTTTTTGTAATATATCATTAATATTAACGGAAACAGTTTTTGGCCTCTAATGAAATTTTTTAAATTTTGAGTTGTTACCCTTTTGTGGAACAGGTGCGATATATATCTGGTGGCAATCTACGTGATTGTTCCAAAAATAGCCGGGATCGGACCAAAGGGCATGACCCCGCCCAGATAAGTCAAATTTTGGAATTGAGATATCTTGCACAATTTTTTGGCGAAAGTGCTGTAATTTTGTACATATGTATGTATCCCATATCCAAAAATGGGCGGGATCCGACTAATGAGCGTGGCCCCGCCCATATAAGTCAAATCTTGAAATTAAGGTATATTGCAAAATTTGTTAGCGAGAGTTCTGTTACTTTGTGCATATGAATCTGGTGGTAGTCTATGTGATTGGTCCAACAATGGGAGGAATCGGGTCAATGGGCGTGGTCTCGACCATATAAGCAACCTTTTGAAATTGAGTTATCTTGATCTGCTTGCAAGAGTGCTGTAATTTTGTGTACATGTGTCTAAAAATGAACGGGATCAGACCAAAGGACGTGGCCCCGCCCATATAACCCAAATTTGAGCTATCTTGCACCATTTAGTAGTGATAGTACTGTAATTCTGTTTATACGGTGTTAAATTTAAAAACGATTGGAAGTAAACTACAGTTTCTATTGGGCTAAAGGGCGAAATCTGTCGAAATTTATATATGTGTGCTTTAGCCAAATCTGCACCTATTTTCTTCAAATTGATAAATGTTGGTCCATGGATCAAGAAACTCTACCATGCTGAATTTAACAAGTAAAAGCGTTAAGTTCGGCCATGCCGAATCTTATATACCATCCACCTTGGATCGCACGTGAATGGTTACGGGTCATTATACCAAAATTCAGTTCAATTCGTTGCATTTTTTGTGGCGTTAGGAAGTCAAACCTAGAGGGACCTTTGTATGAGGGACATATCAAAACATGGACCTATGACTACCGTTGCTTGTCTGAAAGATACCGGGTATAAATAAACCCCTGTTACCAACTTTCATCAGTTGACATTACCAACGTTCATCATGACGTTAAGAAGTCAAATCGGACAGATGCCATATATGGGGGCTATATCCAAAATTGGACCGATATTGCCCATTTTCAATCCCAACATACTTGCAGATATAAGAAGTATATGTACCAAATTTCATCCACCTAGATCAAGTATTATAGACTGTAGCGTGATTACAACAGACGGAGAGACGGATATGGCTAAATCGTTATGGGGTCTCAGATCAATATTTAGTGGTGGTACAAACGGAGTGACAAAATGAATATACCCCTCATCCTACGGTGGAGGGTATAAATACAATTGGATGTAAAATACAGATTATATAGGGTTAAAGAGCCCGATCAGACGAAACATATATATGGGGACAATAGCTAAATCTGAACCCATTTTCTTCAAATTGAGAAATGTTGGTCCATGGATCAAGAAACTCTGCCATGCTGAATTTCAAAACAACTCTTAAACTGCAAAATTTCAGCACGATTGGAGTGAAATTGCAACCAGTACTCAACGAACAACATAAGATGGACAGACGGACGGACGGATGGACATACATGGTTAAATCGACTCAGCTAGTGATTCTGAGTCAATCGGTATGCTTTAAGGTGGGTCTGGCTGTGATATTTCTAGGTTTTACAATCATCTGCCATGAAACAAACTTATAATATCCTGAACCACAGTGTGGTATAGGTTATAAAAAAACGCTAATCGATTGCACGTAGCCCGAAAAATTTCCAAATGCACCTATTCCATTGAATATACCCCTAAATTTGATTTTCTATGAACTTGAATAAATTTCTGCTAGTCTCAAAAACAATCAACAATCTACAGCCAAAGAAACTAGATTCGTTTGGATAAACTGAACAATCGACAAAATGCAAATTTTATTGAGAGGCAAGGCATTTTTTGTTGGGCACAGAAATGAAGTGTTTCAAAATGTATTTAGTCACATTGCGATAGCAACAGATGAAAAGATATGTACATATTAATACTTAGATACATATATGTATGGATGTACATATATACGAATGCTTGATTGATTATGCCATTTAGAAGAATCCAATTTATGTGCACACACATACAAGCCTACCACCTCACAATGACCATATCTAAGCTTCTCGCCTACGTACAATGGCTTTGGGTACATGTCAAAAGTGAATTTCCCCGAACTCAATACAACGCCCTCATGCAGACCAACAAACTGAACTGGACCGAATGAAAATGAGAAAAAAAAACAGAAAAAATTTGCATAAAGTTGGATTCGTATTAAAACTGCACAAAATAGGGGAATTCTACAGCAGCAGAGCAGCAACAACAACAATTGCAAAAACTTTGCCACACGAATAAGAAGAAGTCACATTTGCATAGAACAATAGCGGTAGCCACGGTGTGCGGCTACGAGTACGATTCAGCATCGCCCTGCTCTCGCGGCAGCGGCACTATCAACAATAATGTTACAATAATAAAATATTAATAATTCACTTATAATTAATTGGTCAACAAAAGTGAGTGATGGAAGATGAGGAAAAAATTACAACAAATAGGCAATACAATGGCAGCCACAGCACCGGTGTTCGGCTGCTGCTGCTGCTGACCTGACCCACTCGACTCGTTTGCAATACAATCAGCCGCCAAACAACCTTGTCCAGCTGCCCAGCTGCTGTCATTCCGTCAACCAGTCATCTTCCCCTAATCGGCCCTGGACGACCAATCAACAGCCTGTGAGGGCAACAACAATACCCACCATTGTGTAGTTCATGTTTTAGGACAAAATGAGAAATTATTTTTAAGGACCGTCCGGGGAATTGGAGCCCATAACCACCACTCCAACACTTCAAACTAGAATGTTTAAACCTGTTATCGTGTAATCGTCATTATGTCAAAATTATACTCTACAGTGTGTTCGACACAAGTTGTCCTGCTGTGACCAAATCACCACTTTGGAGATACAAATCAGAGCGGTGGCAACATCAGTGTCCAATATTTTACTCAAGGGGAATGTCCCAACTAATCGCTATCATGGAGTCCTTTCTATTTTGGGGGCAGTTATCATTTTATATGCAGGTACAAAACTATTCTGGACACCATTTCGTTGAGGCGAGTGATGTACGTACATATCCATCATTGCCTAGAGACCAGAAATAAAGAGAAGTGCCTTGTATCAAATACTCGTAAATACGAATTGTACAGGCGTTGTCGAGACAAAATCGGGGAGAGGGAACTTTAGATTCTCTCATCATTTATTAATGAAAGTATCTGAAGCTTTTATGAGCATTTATCTCTCTGAACAGAGTAAACATAAAAAAATCTACATTTTATTATGTTTACTCTGTTTACAGATCACAAAAGAAATTGACATTTTTATACCCACACTGTAGTTGTGGGTATTACGAGTATAACTTTGTACCTTTGTTTGTAACACCCAAATGGAGATGAGATAGACCAAACGTTTATTTTGACAATCGACTCTGAATCACTTTCTGTGTCTGTTTAAGTTGGGCCTTATCGGTTCAGATTTAGATAAAGCCACATATATACTACGTTCCTGTGTATTTAGTATTTAAGCGCTATAGAAACTGTACTTTACTTTCGATCTTTATGTTATTTTACAGAAATAAGGTTTTTGATTTAAGTTGATGAACATCTGTTTAGATTATGTCTAGTCCCATCTACTTGTTCCTTTCCATTCTATGAAAGAATAACGCGCATTTTAAAGTTATCGTTTCAGATCTAGTTTATTGTGATCAACGTCTTCAACTCCTCCTTGGAATAAGCCTTGATGACGAGGTGGAGCTAAGTACTTTGTTAACTGAAACGAAACATTTATGCCAAATTATTACCGCAATGCCCATTTTCACATTGTTAGGTAGGTATAGGGAATTATATAGTCGGCCCCGGCCGACTTTCTGCCTTTCCTTACAGGTTTTTAACTAGATTTGCATACACGGGGCAAAATCGCCTTTTTTGATATGTTTAAATCGAAACATAATATATTTGGAACACAAATTGTTAAATATTATATATTTCTGAGCAAACAAATTTTATTTGAAAATCAATAAAATATATTTGGAACTCGTATATTAATATGTTACAACATATAATATTTGCAAACTAAATTTTTCAAATAAAATATGTATTTGAATACAAATAAAATTATTGTTTAGGAATTTCTCCAAATTTATTTTATTTAAAAAAGATTTTCGAAACTTTTGTTGAATTTTGTTATAATTTTTTTGGGTTTTTTTTTGGTTTTAACCTCCCGTTTATGATACCAAATGCATTATTAACTTATGTTTTAAGTCAATCATTTAAAATTTCTGAGTATTCCAAGCCATCATTGGTTGTCAATCCTCCAAGTATATATTTCGATCCAAGAATATATGATTTCAATTATTATTATTTATTATATTTACGACGTGAAATTTTTTTTAAAAAATTAACTTTGAATTACTGAAAAATTTAACACAATTTAGGTATTTTCTGAATACTTAAATGCAAATAAATATTTGTTTCGGAAATAATAGTGCCAAATAAAAAAAACATATTGGGATGTAAACAAAGATTTGTTTAGAACAACATCTTCCTAAATATTTTATGTTTGTATGTACCAAATATTGAATGTTTAGAGTGTACCCTAAACATATATAAGTTTCAAGCCGATTATGTTTGGGACAATATACTACAGAAGCGATTTTTTTTCAGCGTGTAGTAATCAGAACAAATTGAAATACATAGTAATCAGAACAAATTGAAATAAGAGGAATATTTAAGGATATTAAAATGGCTTTCAATAAAATCAAACACTTCTTGGTTCATCCAAAAACTAGAAATTCGTGTGTTGCGCACATTACACAAAAAGTTCACTACATTAAAACGACTATATTCTGCGGAAACTTGTACATAATGCTATAATATATATTTTTTAGAAACTACGGAACGTGTCATTTCAATGGTGAGATCATTAGAATGTACCGAAAAGTAATGATTTAATTTTTTTTACATTTTTGGTATACAGTTGTTCGGATTTACCCATATGTTACTTCCGATTTGACATGTAAGTTATGTCGAAAATCAGTACGAAATTCGGCAGAATATAGTTTCATAGTACATGAATGAATACTGCCAGATTCGTAAGAAATTGGTTGAGGTTTAAATATAGCCCCCATATATATCACTCCCGAATTGGTATCAAATCTCTATAGAATTTGTACTAAACTTCGGATAATTGCAAATTTGGCAGAAAGAAGTTTCTTAATTTAGGAACGCATACTGCTTAATTTGGGGATAATCGGTACAGATTTATGTATAGCCACTTATATGTGTTCATACCCATTTAGTCTTTAAGCGCTATTGAAAAGGTATTTTACGTCCGATCTTTATGTAATTTGACAGAAATGAGGTTTTTGATCCATGTTTTTTCAGGTTATCTTTTCAGATATAGTTTATTATGATCAAAATCTTCAACTCCTCCTTGAAATAAGCCTTGATAAGGTGGTGCAGCTAAGTACTTTGTTAACTGAAACGAAAGCAATGAATCAAAGTTATTATCACAATGTTCATTTTCGCATTGATAGAGCGGTGTAGAGTATTATATAGTCGGCCCCGCCCGACTATGTCAGCAATTTTGGAACGAACCTCTCTGCCACACGCTTCATGTCCAAAATTTCAGAAAAAACTTTATGGCATAAGCCAACGGATATGCCGACATCCCCTGCGACTTCTCTAATAGACATTCGACGATTCTCCATAACATTTTTTAACATTTTTTTACATTTTCATCCGTTTTTGATGTGATGAATCTTCGAGCGTAGTCATTCTCGATCTTCTTTTAAAAGGTTGTACCACTTGCAAATATTTTTCCGACTCAGAGTACAATCACCATATGCCACTCCCAACATTTCAAGTGCTTGTGAGAACTTAGTCCATTTGTTACACAAAAATTTCCTACAAATTGTTTGATCCATTTTTTTCCACAGCAGAAAGTCGACGAACAAGCAAAACACGTCTAAGTATGCACAAACAAACTACTCTCAAACTCAACTAAGAACATATGTTCGAGACAAGTTTGTCAACACAGAAAAAAAGTGGCAGGGCCACTTCACCCATTTTTCTCAAGTTCATAGCGACAGATACACTGTTAATATGTGTAAAATTACAGAGGATTCGGATAAGTAGTACAGAAGTTATTAGAGAATCAATACACTAATTGTACTAGAAGGAGTGAACCAATATGGTCCAACTTCGAACTTAGCCTGAGATAAAAAAATATTATCCCATATCAAATTTTAAGTCAATACGTTACTCCCTTCGAGAGTTATCGTGCGCTCCAGCCAGACAGACAGACGGACGGACATTGCTCAAATGACTTAAAATGGCTCAAAACGGTTTTAAAATCGTTACATTTCGCAAAATTTTGTTGTATTTTTGTACATTGGTACTCACGCCGCAATGTGGGAGTTTCCAAAATTGGCGTGGCAATAACGTCCATTTCTCACTTGTCTGTAGGCACTATAAAAGCATTACACTGTACAAAATTTCAAGTATTTGTATACACTGGTATTAATGTTATCAGTTGTTAACTTTTGGTGCAATATGGTACATTTGTGTGAGAGGTACCAAAAGGGGAGTGGCAATAACGCCCATTTTTCACTGGACTGTGGGCACCATAAAAGCATTACACTGTACAAAATAACAAGTATTTTTATGCACTGGTATAAATGTTATAAGCTGTTAACTTTTGGTGTAAAATGGTCCATTTGTGTGGGAGGTACCAAAAGGAGCGTGGCAACAATGCCCATTTGTCACTGTGTACAGGGTTGCCCATATCCGACGGACGCATGTTTTTTTTGGGCCCATTCCAATCGACGAGGCTTGTCCGCAGGCAACAATCTTTGCGTCAATTGAATTTTGTACGGGAACAAATGCAAATCAACGCGAATAATCCGTTGTAAAGTGGACCGAGCCATGCCCAACTGCTGAGAACGGCGTTTTTGGGATGTTCTTGGGGACCTCTCAACACTGGCTCGTACGGCAGCGATATTCTCGGCCGATCGCCTTGGTCGACTTTTATTTGGCCTCTTCGGATTAGAAAGAGCCTCACCAGTCGAAAATTTTTCGTATAAACGCTTAATGGTGTTCTTAGAAGGCGCACTTCTCACATTTTTTAATATTTTAAAAGCACGTTGAGTTTTCACAATTGACTTCTTCTGTTGAATGTAAATTTCAACTATTTCGCGTGGCGTGTATTGTTCCATGGTAAAAATCTGCTTGGACTGACGCTTCAAACGCGGTATGTCATTAAGCGATCTGACACCTCTGTCAAAAGTTATGGCGTTGCCAGATGGGTCCGTCGAATATGGGAGACCCTGTATTAAACCATTACACTGCACAAAATTTGAAATCTTTGTATGCACTGGTAATAAAGTTATAAGCTATGAAATTTTGGTTCAAAATTATTCATTTGTGTGGAGGTACCGAAAGGGGCGTGGTATCTTCGCCCATTTTTCTCGAGGTAATAGTGACTGATAAACGAATACTATGTGCAGAATTTCAGAGGATTCAAATAAGTAGTATAGCAGTTATTAAATAATTAATCAATATTTCACTAAATGTTAACCCTTTGTGAGGGAGGTGCTAGAAGGAGTGGACCACAATGGCTCATCTTCGAACTTAGCTGGAGATAGAAGAAAATATTACCACATACCAAATTTGAAGTCAATCGGTTATTCCTTTCGAGAGTTATCGTGCGCACCAGCCAGCAGACAGACAGACGGACGGTCATTGCTCATTCGACTTAAAATAACCCAAAACGAGTATCCGCCGAACGGAAAAAAATCCATCAATTTTTTTGACAAGTTTATTGTAGTCACTTGCATTCGTCCTTCAAAAATATAGCGGGACACTTAAGAAGGGAACTATAAAGGACGACCAACACCTCGATCTAATGACATATTTGTATCGAGCACCTCAAAATAAGAAGACAAATTTATTGGCATTTTATCGATATCATGCTTTGTTATCAAGTTATCGGACAATACAATTTGAAAAAAATCATATTTTTAAGCGGTAACTATGCCCTTAGTTTTGCTTCTTATTTTGAGATGCTCTATACAAATATATATAGCCTGATTGAGGGGCGTCCCACAGTCCTCTGACATCATGTGTCGATGTGACAACAATTTAAGAAGTAATTGCAGAATTATAAAATTTGGTTCCATGCTGTATTTAGCTATGACCAAAAAATTTGATTTAAATTTGGACCCAATCGGACAACGGTTCTTGTACCCCAATGCAAATTATTCCGGGTACTCAAAAATTCCCCAGACTATAGCACTGAATTGGAGCATCACTCCTTCGATGTGTTACACTTTTTGTTCGTACCAATGATATATACCCTCGTCCCACTAAACTGAGGGTATAAAAATGTTTGTCCTTTTGATAACGGGAGGTAAAAATATGGAAAACATTCTCAATACTTGAATATCCTGGAAAAGTATCAATTCAGTTCCTTAATTTAATGGGTACTAAAGGGTCAAACTATTTTTCGCATTCGCTTCCGCAAAATTCATATTTCACTATTCGCATTCGCAAGAAAAATATTTCAATATTCGCTTTCGCTAAAGTCACTTTCGTTACATCCCTACACTGAAAAAAAAATAGTAATAAAACTAATGATGACACATTCTTATATTAAGAATGCTACCTCGGCATCAATTCAAAGACAATTTTCATTAAAATAATGAAAATTTACACGTTTTTTACGAAATTTTCCTTAATATAAAGTATTTTGAATTAGAATTAATGTCTATCTAATCATTAGTTTTGTGTACGCGCTTCTTTAAATGTACGCATTTAAATTAAAGAAAAAAAATCATTATTTTTGTGACAATCCGCATTATTTTAAGTAATATTTCAATACTTTTAAGGATTTTTTACATTAACACTACGACGTAGACATGTCATAGTTTTAATGCCGAATCGGACTTAATTAACAGTATGAGATAGTTGAGTAATAAATTTAAGGCTACGCTCCCCTTAAAGGAAAGGCTGTCTTGGTAATAAATTTTATGACTATTGTCATTATTTTTAAGAATACATACGAGAGAATTATACAAACTCTCGCTCCCCTCTCGCTCGGAGAATCAGTTTTGTTTGGTAATGTGTGAACCAATAATTGTTATGGAATGCTAGAAGAGAAAATAGAGAACAGTTCTGTTTTTCGTTTTCTTTTAAATCGTCAGTTATTTACAAGCGATGGAAGGAAACGGTTGTCCGTTTTCGGGACGCGGATTGTGAAAAAATTTGATTGCTGTGAATATGTAAGTATACGTGCATACATACGTGCATGTTGCACCGAAAATAATTTTAATATGGGTTGTTAACAGTTATTTTTGCTAAAGCATAGCAACAACAACAAATGAAACCGTCGCGTACATGTGTGTATGCATGTGGTTATGCCGCCGGCGTCACCATCGATCTCTGTGATAAGGGAGTGCGTGTGTCATAGTTATTTTTGCTGTATGTTATTTATGGCGATGTACATGAAGGAGATCTTGTTTGTAAGTCCTGTGAAGAGATTTGTGCCAAATGGATGACAAAAATGTGAGTAATAGATTTTGTAATACTGAAAGAGACAATGGTAAAATGTTTAGGTACGTGAAAAATAATATTATTATCCTGAAATAAACATCTTATTGGCAATTGCAAAATTAACAAAACACATTTTAATTGAAAGTATTTATTTATTAAAAATACCAGCGCATAATGCAGAAATGTAAAATTATTTGTGGCAATATAGAAATTTATTATTAATAATATGTTATACATACAACTATCTTTTTTAATTTTTTTAGTAAAACAATTTTAGAATGGGTCTTTTGTGAGAAGAGTGGTAAATTTTACAAAATATTTCAACGTAAGTATTATATATGAATGGTTGAAATATTTCTCTTATTTTTAAGCGTTTTCCAATTGTGATATGATAAAATTTATTTGCTTTTTTTTGTTTATAGATAATTTTATTTGATTTATTTTCAGAAAAACTTTAATTATTTTAATTTTAGATCACGCAATATTTGAAGATAAATGTGTTGGATATATGAAAAATGCAGTGCTGAATTCCATTTGTAACTAGCAAAAAATAAGTGAGCATACACCTACATGGGAATGTTTGAATTGAAAGGAAATAGATTTGGAAACAATATTTGTAAGTATTATGTATTTCTGAACAAATATATTTTATTTGAAAATCAATAAATTTAATTTGGAACGCATATATTAATGTATTAGAACAAAATATATTTGCGAACTTACGTTCACATATAAAATACGTGTTTTCACACAAACAAAGTTATTGTTAAAAAGTTTTCCAAATATAAATTGTTTAAAGAGATTTTTTCGGTTTTTGAATTTTAGTTTAAATTTTTCCTTGATTTCGTGTTCATAATTGCTTCATAAGTACTTCATAATTAAACCTGCTGTTAGATTAGGCCATTTGGTAAAATTTTTGTATATATATATATATATATGTATGTATATATATTGCCTTATAATTTTGTCCAAGGGATATTTTAGTTTTACTAAAATCAAAATAATAAGCGTATTTGCTCAAAAATAATTGTAATTAAGCTGTTTTCTTTTCACGATGTATTGAATAAAAATAAATATAAAATATTGTCTTCCACATTCATTTTATATGAAAAATGTAATGTTGACCAAATGGACTCTTAATCTAGGATTCGTACAGATTTGCAAATCTAACACCAGGGTTAAGTATGTCATTATCAGCATTAGCTTTTGTTTTACAGAAGTAATTTTTAATAAGTTTTTGTAGTTTTGTTTGCTAACAAAACTTAAGATTTTAAAATCTAAGTCACGATTGATTTTTTTAGAAAATTATTTTTGATAACTCAATTTATATGAAAAATGTCACTTTCGCCACTTTCAAAACAATCAGTTTCTATTATTAATAATATCTTACATAAATATTTTTTTTATCTTTTAGTACAGCAAATTTTGTATGGATCTATTATGAGAATTTGTGTCGTAGAAGAGTGACTAAATATTTCAGTGTAAGTACGTATATTCCAAAGATTTTAATATATCTCTTATCTTTCAACATTTTGTGACAGTTATATGATAAAATTTATTTTAATACTTTATCGTATATAAATCATCCTGTTTGATTTCTATTCAAATTATTTTTATTTTAGTTCGCGCAATTGAACTTTATTTGGATATATGAAAAATGCAGTGGGAAATTAAAAATTTACAAATTGCAGGAAATGAGTGAGCATCCAAACTATATGATAAATAATATAATATTTGTTTTATATAATTTCTATTTAAATTCCAGCCAAATTCTGGGTTAAAAATCATTAAGGTCGGTTCCGATAAAAATTGTTCTTGGACAACAAATAGAGAAACGAATCCCGCTATAAAATCGATACATAACAATACAATATTCGAATAAAACTTCATAGTGTGTTGTCCGATTTGTCTTTATACAATTACATATTGTTTTAAATTATAAAATGTTCAAGGTTATCCGTAATATGCATTATATTTTTTTGTATTTTCCAATATAAAATATAACAAATAAAATATTTATTTAGAAAGATAAAGTGTTGTGTTATTGAATTTTCTATGAATATTAAATGATTTCAAAGATTTCATTTAAACGAGTAACATTATAATCAATATAATGTAACGAATTGTCCATACATATTTAAAAAACTGTATTTAAATTCATGCATGCCTTAAATTAATTACCAGTATATTCTTATATCAAGGACAAACATTTTAAATTTTATTACGATAATGTTTTAAATTATATGATATTTTACTAAAAATAAGCACGCGCCATACTTAAATTTACGCAAAAATGTGCTTATTTTAAGACCAATCTTAATTAGTTTTATTACCCAAAATTCTTAATTCTATGAAATGCATCCTCAAAACAAATACTATTCACGTCTTTAAATTAACTATAAAACCTTCTTATTTTTATAGCGATTGTCTTTGGCTCGAAATCATTGCCAAAATTTTAAACTTTACGAAAAATTCATTGATTTTCAGTACGCTTTTTTTTAGTGTAATAAATACCACATTTTCCAAGCATTGCATCTGAATCTTTGCAGTTTGCATTTTTTTAGACAAGAATTCATCACAGTAAACATTTTTAAATTAGTTAATATTTTGTTACAGTCCACCATAGATGTCGCACCCCAAAAAAATGTATACAGAATATTTTTTGTGGTCCCCGTGTAGAGTTAGCTGTTCTCAAATATGCAAACTTGACGCCTAAAATTTGGCTAATAATTGCAGCGTCCATTTTTATCCCCTCACCTTAGAGAGGAGGGTACATATATCATTTGCTACGAGCCAAAAGTGTAACACATCGAAGGAGTGACCTAAGACCATAAGTATGTTCGGCAGAAATCCGTTTTGGGTCATTTTAAGTCATTTGAGCAATGTGCGTCCGTCTGTCTGTCTGTGTGTCTGTCTGCTGGCTGGTGCGCACGATAACTCTCGAAAGGAGTAACCGATTGACTTCAAATTTGGTATTTGGTAATATTTTTCTCTATCTCCGACTAAGTACGAAGATGGGCCATATTGGTCCACTCCTTCTAGTACCTCCCCCACAAAGGGTTAACTTTTAGAGAAATATTGATTCTTTAATATCTGCTATACTACTTACTCGAATCTTCTGAAATTTCACACATAGTATTTCTTTGTTAGTCGCTAACACGTCAAGAAAAATGGGCGAAGTTGCTACTCCCTTTTTGGTACCTCCCACACAAATGGACCATTTTGCACCAAAAGTTAACTGTTTATGGCTTTAATATCAGTTCATACAAATACTTGAAATTGTGTACAGTGTAATGCTTTTATAGTACCTAGAGTCCAGAGAAAAGTGGGAGTTATTGGCGCGCCCCTTTTGGTACCTCCCACACAAATGGACCATTTTGTACCATAAGTTACCATCTTATAACTTTAATACCAGTGCATACAAATACTTTAAATTTTGTACAGTATAATGCTTTTATAGTACCTAGAGTCCAGAGAAAAGTGACGGTTATTGGCACACCCCTGCTGGTACCTCCCACACAAATGGACAATTTTTTACCAAATGTAAACAGCTTTTAACTTTAATACCAATACGAGTAAATACTTGAAAGTTATTAAATACCATTTAAATTGATAATAATTTAATTAAAACAAAAAAAAATAAATTTACGATAATTTTTTTCGGACTCAAGGTGAGGGGATTCATAAGTCGGTTTACCCGACTGAACTTTCTTACTTGTTAAACATTTGTTTAAACAAAAAGGATGGTTCCATTATTTGCTCCATATCCAAAGATTTTTCCAGTAAATTGGAAAAGCTTGGCAACACTACCATTGTGACCCGTTATTTCTTCGACAGCATTCTCTAGGAACTTTCCTTTGAGATGACTATAAATATATTATGCTGTTTTAAATAACTTCTTCTTTAAGTTCAAAATACCACTACTAAAATTAGATAAATGTTCCAATGAATAGAATATCTCAAAACTATTTTCAAAACTTCTATGATCTGAGGTCAGAAATAAGTTCAAGCTTATATTTTGAATAAATTTACTAAAATATATATATGATTTGATTAGACGAATTTCACTCGCCCGTAACATGAAACGTTGTACTCTGTTTGAATTCGAGTTTTTGGCCCCAACGACACCGCATAAAGGAGGGTTATGCGGTGTCGTTGAGGGAACTTATTCTATTTGTCAGAGATTTAATTTTATGCCATGTCATAAAGATGGTAGTAAATAAATAATATATATATAAGATGCAAGAGGAATTCATCACAACATACACTGAAAAAAATAGTCATAGAATTAAAGAATGGCTCCAAAGACGTCATTCGTTTTTAAAATAAGTACATTTTGTACTTAAAATATAGATAATTAAAATAATATTAAGTAATTTACTTAATTTTAATAGAATTTTCTTAATTTAAATTACAAAATGTACTTATTTTGAAGACGAAGGACGTCTTTGGAGCATTTCTTTAATTTTATGACAATTTTTTTTTCAGTGTAGAAAAAATAATAGGAACGCCCCAAACCAGGCTCAAATTATAACCTTTTCTGAAAGTGGTTTTACAGGTTGATGCTTAAACGAAGGCTATTAATTTCGACATTAGATAAAATGGTAAGTGTGGCACACTCCTCTGAAGCAGACTGTAGAACAAACATCCACACGCCTCGCTAATGTTTCGTATCTCTATAAATACACAGTTTATGTCCTTTTTTCAGAGGCAGCAGCACAACACCACCATCAGCACCGGGAGTAGCGCAGCAGCAGAGGCAGTGGCAACAACAGCAAAAAAACTGAAATGACAAAATAATTGGTATTTACATTAAACAATCATAAATTTTTGAAAATAATGGCCTCATATTTATAAAAAGGTAGAAATAGAACACGGAGCGAAATGACTTCCCCTCCCTCTCACCCCTGTTCACTACTTTGACACGAGAGTGACACTGAAATGGGATGAATGGCAACAGAATATAAAGGAAGAATAGGTGGATGGTGTAGACGAAACGAAACGGACAGGTGGGTGGTTGCATGAAAAATATTTGCCAAAAAATCACACACACACACACACATAAACAACAACACCGCACCAAAAGAAAAGACACTAACTACTCAAAGAATTGGACTCGCTCTAATGGGCATAGGAATACAATAAATAGCACAAAAAACGATTGACGACGTCAACAGCCATAACAGCTCTGGCCAAAGCTAAGGCGACACCACAACCACCACCAACATCACCACTATGGCAATCATCAGCGACATCGACATCACCAGGAGCAAAACAAGAACGACAGCATGACATGTCCACCAACAGTGGTTTACGCTGTTCTAAATGAAGGGCAATGAGGCAATGTTTACCACCACTGCCGTGCGCACTTCTTGCTGCGCCATGTTCATTTCTCGGGCAGTACCAGTCACACCATGTGCTGCTCAGAAGGTCAAGGAAACGATTAAAGAACTCCAGTCATACTTACAATTGGCATTGACAGTATTATTAGGTCTCTGGATAATTTGTTTGGTTGTCCATAAATAATAACAACAAATATTTCTTTTAATTATTTCTAACCGTTTTATGTCCATCAATTGCGGAAAGTTCATACAAAACAATAAATACTTAGAATTCGAACAAAAAGCGAGAAGTAATCGGGAAAAGAAATCATACAGTGATAAAAATAAATAGAGAACGCAGTTATTTTTTTTAAATTATCACGATGTCAATATGGCGATGTGGATTATCGGAAAAATTTTCCCTTGGTTACAGTTTATACAAAAGATCGGCTAATATAAAATACTAAATTTGGGCCCTCTAACAAAAGTTATGGACGTTTAAAGTTATATGTATTTTAAAAAGATATATGTATATCGAATTTTGGAGATATAGAATATGATGTTTATAACAAATAAGAAAGTTTCAGTCGGGTAAACCGACTAAGGTATACCCTCACTTTGTAAATAATGTAATATATAACATTACACTTATTAATCTGTCAAATTGTGTGGCAGGTACGAGAAGGGGTTTAACATATACACCTATTTTTCGGTAAACAGCAGATTCTGTAAATACATTGATCTGTGCCGAACTATAAGCGTTTATGTGCTCTGGTATATTAACGTAATTAGCTATTCAATTTTGGTATGATGTGGTAATTTTGCGGTTATAGTGCCTACAGTCCTTTTCAGAGGACTGTAGGCACTATAACAGCATTACACTGCAAAATTTCAAGTATTTGTACGCACCGGTATTAAAGTTATAAGCCGTTAACTTTTGGTGTAAAACGGTCCATTTGTGTGGAAGGTACCAACAGTGGCTGTACAGTAATGCCCATTTTTTACCGGACTATAGGCGCTACAAAAACATAATACTGTACAAAATTTCACGTATTTTTATGCATTTTTACTAAAGTTATAAGCAGTTCAATTTTGATGCTAAAAGGTCCATTTGTGTGGGAGGTACCAAAAGGGACGTGGCAACTTTGCCCATTTTTCTCGAGGTGATAGCAACTAATAAAATAATACAATGTGTGGAATTTCAGAAGACTCTAATAAGTAGTATAGAAGTTATTAAATAATTAATATTTCACTAAATGTTAACCCTTTGTGTGGGAGGTACAATAAGGAGTAGACCAATATGGCCCATCTTCGAATTTAGCCGGAGATAGAAAAAAATATTACCACATACCAAAATTTGAAGTCAATCGGTTACTCCTTTCGAGAGTTATCGTGGGCACCAGCCAGCATACAGACAGACGGACGGACATTGCTCGTTCGACTTAAAATGACCCAAAACGAGTTTCTTCCGAACATACTTGGGGTCTTAGGTCACTCCTTCGATGTGTTACACTTTTTTCCGTAGCAAATGATATATACCCTCGTCACACTATAGTGAGGGTATAAATAGAGAACGAAGTATACAAAGTTAATTTTTTTTAAATTATCACGAAGTCAATATGGCGATGTGGATTATCGGAAAAATGTTGCCTTGGTTACAGTTTATACAAAAGATCGGTGATATATACTATAGGGTTATACATACGTATACTTTTAAATTTGGGCCCACTAACAAAAGTTATGGACGTTTGAAGTTATATTTTAAAAAAATATATATCGATTTTTGGAGATAGAGAATAATTTATTTATAATAAGTATAACATAATTATATTCATTTGAAAAGAAGTTTCCTATTGAATATTCTCAAAGAACGAGTGGTTCAAAAATATGTACTGATATTGTTATAAAGCTTCTCTAATTTACACCATTTGTTGCCACAAATTCAGAAGAAGAAGAAGTGTAACATTACTTCCAGCCATTACAAAATATGGCAGAAAGAAATATCTTAATTCTGTAGCTAATACTGCTCAATTTGAGGAACATCAGTTCAAATATAGATATACATATATATACCAATATATATGTTCCTGCATTTAAACGCTATTGAAACTGTATTTTACGTCCGATCTTTATATGTTTTTTGAAAGAAATTGATAAAAAAACACTTTCCAGTCAACCCACGACCTTGACACCCATGAGCAATATTTTAGATCTCTTTAAGAGCTATCTTTTTGCCATTGAATGATTCCCGATCCGAAGTACCGGAATCATCGGTCCATATTTCTTCAAAAATGCTGCCGGTGAGAACGTAACCGTCAATGACGACCGTTATCGTGCCATGATAACCGACTATTTGATGCCTGATATTGAAGCTCGTGATCTCGGCGACATTTGGTTTCAACAAGACGGCGCCACTTCCCACACATCGCATCAATCAATGGATTTATTGAGAGAACACTTCGGTGAGCAGATAATTTCTCGTTTTGGGCCGGTCGATTGGCCACCAAGATCGTGTGATATCACACCGTTAGACTTTTTCCTGTGGGGATATGCAAAGTCTAAAGTTTATGCGGACAAACCCTCTTCGATGCAGGCCTTGGAGCAAAACATCACGAGTGTCATTCGCGAGTTACCAGTCGAAATGCTCGACCATCTGAGACGTAGCCGCGGCCAACATTTGATAGACATAATCTTAAAAAAATAAATGCCAAAGAATGTTATTTCAAATGAAAATAAACATTCCACATTCAATTTGAATTTTCTGTGTTTTTTGTGTAGGGATCCTCGAAATTGATCACGCTATACTTTCTTAACTGAAACGAAACCAATTATTCCAAAGTATTATCGCAATGCCTCCTTTGGCATTGTTGGGGAAGTGTAGGGTATTGTAAAGCAGGCCCCATCCTACTTTTTATGTTTCCAACTGGCATTTTTTAAATCAAATCCGAAAACTCTTAAAAAATCACTCGTTACAAAATTCGTTGCCAAAAAGAAATTTTTGACATCTTAAAAACTCTTCCTCGTTTGGATACGTATATGACAATGCTATTTTTTACTTTCTACAAATAATTAAAATCTAATTTAGAAAGGCCTGTGCGTCCAGCTATATTACTATAAGCACAACTTTTTCCAAAATAATGTTTAGGTCGGAAATTCTTGATTTTATTTTTAGTTTTCCACCTATTTTCGAAAATATATTGATATTCTTATCTCCATTTAAAAAACATTCCTATGACTTTTGTTCCAGAAGCAATCAAAAAATTGTACCAATGATTAGTCAGATTTAAAATGACCTTACGAGCCTTCACTGCCGCCCACATCGCTCTCTCTATTCAGTTTTTTTATTATAGGATTTCGTATCGGAAATAAAATTAATAAAAAGGCAATATTTTTAAAACGATAAAAACTGATTTAGGGTCTTTGCGTAACGAGTGTGACAAATCTTAGAAGGCAAATTAGCGTTAAAATTTAAATGATAATGAAAAAATTTGGTATACTGATTTGTCACTAGGATATTAGATCATATTTAGATCTAATACCATATTTGCTTATGTTATGTATTATAGAACGCAAAGTCTTTTTAAGAACGATGCAGCGAATACAATTACTTGACAGGTCAGTTTCTCGTATAGCTATTTCACGAATGCTACTCCGATCATTCAGCGAGGTGTAGCTGTGATTATTCGGTCAATAACACAGCTTTAGAACGAATAATCAGAGCTACACAACTTTTCATGAATTTCTAAAACTCAAATGTTCGTGATACCCCTTATAGTATTTTTTTTTGCCAAAATCTGTTTTATTTTTTATGTGTGACGGGTTCAGTTTACGTGGAATCGCCCTATAAAAAACGATGGGTCTATCTCTTCTTCTTTTGAGTGTTGCAAACAGATACACAAACTCATTACACCCTGGACCACAATGTGGTGTAGGGTATAAATATGTTCCCTAATATCTCATACACACAAACAGTTCGTTTCCCTCAATTTCAACAAGGACCAGCCTCTATTTGAAAACCATTCACTAATCAATGAAAACACATTATAGTACATGTGCGTGATGATGTTGCATAGAAGAGGCAGTAAAACGCGGTGTTTATTCTTGGAAAAACAAAACATTTATTAATATTCTGTTTCTAGTTGAAAATGAAGGCTAAATTCGAAACAACAATTGAAATCATATTTTTTAAAAGCACCAAACATCTGTTCGGAATTAATTTTCTCATAATACTCTTCTGTGGAAAACTCTTGGAATTCCTCCATCCAGATCACTGTACTTTACAAGAAAATAACAACAGTCAAAACAAAAAAAGGGACCTGAGCAAAGACCACAAAGAAGGTTGACGACTTTTTCGGGGAAGACAACAATAGAATGCCAATTGGCTAAGAACCGTGCACATCCGTGCACACCATCTCGCCACGGAGCAAACGAAGAGTCGGAGCAACAAAGGACGGCCAACAATTTGTTAGGAAAACGCAAAAAAATCGTAAATATGCCATAAATAGCACTCCAAACGAACATTGCACACGACGGCCATCAAGGAGTTCGCAAGGACAGCTGCTACAGAAACCAAGGCGAGAAGAGCCGGGAATTTCAATACACCGAGCTCAGAGCGGAAGAGAGCTTTAAACGACCGAAGCGTATAAAGTGTCAAAAAAGCAACGAATTTTAGGCTAAACTGACAGAACGAGAATCGAACTCAGCAAATAGAAATGGCAAAACGGAAGATGAATGAAAAAAAGACAACAACAAAAAAGATAAACACAAGACACTGTCTCACATACACACACACAACAACCTACACCGACAGACACGCTCATATTAGACAGCACAGGGAAAGGAAAATATTTCCTTAACCAAAACAGTCCAGAAGAAGAGAGATAATACAAACGACAAATGGACGGAATTGGGTGGGAAGGGGACTGGCGTATTGTGGAGGGAGGCATAAGCATAGAATCGTTTGGAATCGAATCGTATCGAACCGAAAACATTATTGTGCAAATATTTGAGCGCTTAACGAGGACACTGCTGCAGAGCATAATGTTGATGATGACGTTGTTGCTACTCTCGCATCTTGGCACTTACTCTTCCTCGCCCCTCCACCGCCAGTAGTAACTGTTGTTGATTTTTCTTGCTTCGTTTCGGTACGAGTTTTTTTTTTTGGTCGGCGGCTTGCAATTGGTTTAAGGTGACATCTGTTGGGGGAAGGGAGGCAATACGAGTCAATTCTTCCGTTCATTTGTCGCGTCTAAATTCATCCTTATTTGATTTATTAACACCAAAAGTCAAAAACGTACAGAAAACTGAAAAATAACGTTGATGATTTCGAATGGAATGCAATGAAATTTGTTAACAATCAAATGTACGAGGCCTGTGGCAGGAGGTCTTCGGAAATATGGCGATTAACAGGAAGCGAACAACAAAAGCAAAACAAATTAAGAAAATTTCGGTCTAATAAACCGACTGATCAGTGACTAAAAACTGGAAACACATTGCACCTTTCCAAATATCAAGGGCTGGCATGAGTTAATATTGCGGATGTCAATCAGGAAATCTAGATCTCGTAAATCCCGGGATTACCCGTCCCGAAAAAACCCGAATTGAATGTCGATTTTTAGTAGCATGTCGCAATGTCTGTATAATGAATATTTTTTTAATTAACATCGTCGTGTTCACTCGCTCACAATTACTTAGATATCATTTAAACATATTAATTTATAATATGTGTTTAAGTCCAATAAAATGAACTGTGGAAGCGCTATGGCCAAATCATACCAAAATATCATCTAAATATGTAATTTAGACAACAATATTAGGCTATACCTTAATCAGTTTGCTGTTATTGTCTCAGGTACTTATTTATAAATTTCAGTCAGAGCAGGGTTTATCACATTATTAAAAGGATTTCTAGGAATTCGGGCTTATCATTTGAGAAGCCGAAGATCACCAATTCGGGACCCTAAATTGGACCCCCGTCCCATTTTCAATTTGAAATAAAATTTTTCAGTAAAAATATCGCCTGTTTGTCATGAAGAAGTCAAAATCGAAAGACCGTAATTTTAGGCTTTCATCAAAACATGTCCCGATATAGCCAATTTTATCTAGGAATTGCAAATAAAATATCGACTTACTAATTAAATGATATCAACATAACTAATTAAATGAGACCTTTATATGGGTTGGCCAATTTTCACTAATCTAAGAATAGAAAATCTTTCATATGTGCAATTTAATCACAAGAATATTCGGTCATCTAACTAAACCAGATCAGTAAGAGATTCTTTGTTCTCGGAATAATGAGCAATGTGTCAATATCTCTAATCTATTTCGTTATATTAATAATACATGTTATAATAAATAAAAATTTTTACTCAGTTTTTTTGGAATTATTGAAATTTATTAAAATTTGAGTTTAAAAATTATTGAAAAATATTTACAAAATAGTGAGAATCCATATCGTAAAATAAGTCGTTATTTTGTCTAAAAAAATCATAAGTAAATTTTTAAAATTTCAAAAGCCAAAATCCCTATAAAAATTAACAATTAAAATATTTTAAATCTAACATCCACAAAACCCAAGGCCTTTCATATATCCTTGTGGAAATAACATTTTTCTAAAATTAGAATTTTTATTGTAAATTTTTCGAAAATGCATTCTTGTAAAATGTGGTTAAATTTTAAGGGCCGATGTTGATTTTGAATAAAACACAAATTATTTAGGAAATTAATGTCATTTCTTTTTAACTATTATGATAATATTAGTTCAATTGTGAATGGAACAAAATATCGGCCAAATGGCCGCCGCGACCTCGGCGGCGCACCTCCATCCGATGGTCCACATTTTCGACGACGCTGAGGCATAATTTAGGTTCTATGCCGTTAATGTGCGAATTGTCTCATTCTTTAGCTCTTAAATTGTTGCTGGCTTATCGACGTACACCTTTTCTTTCAAATAACCCCAAAGAAAGAAGTCCAATGGTGTCAACCTCGGCCCTTACAATTTAACCACCCTAGAAGGGATAATCAAAATTGTCTTTTATTGAAAATTTCTTCGAGGTTAAATTTTTTTTATAAAATTCCATCAAATTGGAATTTCTCTACAAAATTTCGTTGAAATTAAATTTTTTTTAAAAAATTTTTATGAAATTGAATTTCTTAACAAAATTTTTTTTAAATTGAAATTCTCTACAAAATTTCGTTGAAATTACATTTTTCAGAAAAATCGTTATATTGCATTTTTCTAGAAGAAGTGTAAAAATTGTTTTTCTCTAAAAAATTTCGTTGATATTTGATTTTTCTAACAAATTTCCTTGTAATTTTGTATGCCATAGAATTGCATTTTGCTAGAAAAATTATTTTTATTCCTTCATTTTAGTGTGGCGATTGTATAATATGCTACGGGCCAAAAGTGTAACACATTGAAGGAGTGACCTAAGACCCAATTATGTTCGGCGAAAATCCGTTTTGGGTCATGTTAAGACATTTGAGCAATGTCCGTCCGTCTGTCTCTCTGTGTGTCTGTCTGCAGGCTGGTGCGCACGACAACTCTCGAAAGGAGTAACTGATTGACTATAAATTTTGTATGAGGTTATATTTTTTCCTATCTCAGGCTAAGTCCGAAGATGGGCAATATTGGTCTACTCCTTCCAGTACCTCCCCCACAAAGGGTTAAAATTTAATGAAATATTGATTCTCCTATAATAACGTCTATACAACTTATTCGAATTTTCTGAAATTCCACACATAGTATTAGTTTCTTAGTCGTTACCACCATGAGAAAAATGGGCGAAGTAGCCACCATTTTGCTCCAACAGATAACTGCTTATAACTTTAATACCAGTGCATAAAAATATTTGAAATTTTGTAAAGTGTAATGTTTTTAAAGTGCCTTCACGGGGGGAAATCGTTGTTGACATGTTTGAATTGGAAAAAATATTTGTGTGTGTTTCCAAATATATTTTGTTTGGTGATTTTTTTCAAATTTTTTTTTGCTTTGTAATTTAGTGAAGATTTTCAGTTATTATAATGTAACTTCTGAACGAAAGTTGTCTCCACTCCAAAATCTATACCATCGGTAGAGTACATATGGGTCGTATTTTAAAAAACAATTAAGGAAAACAAATTTGATTGATTCTGAGATATCGCAAGTCATATTTTTATTTCGCGAAAATTTACCGAAATAAATTATTTAAGATAAAATTAATATTTTTTATGAAAAGGGCACGGAAAATCATTTTCAATTTCTAATGCTTTGTAGCATTAAAATTAACTTCAAAAAACCATTACAGAGGAAAAAAATCTATTTTTCTGAACTTTGTCCTCGCCCCCTGCCTCCAATTTTTATTTAATTTTTTTAATATTGTGAATAATTACTCCCAGATACTATCAACATTTTCTGAGAATTTGAGAAAGATCTAATTTTTGACCTGTGATGCTTGAGAAAGAACTACCCATATGTATTAAGTATTACGTATACGTAGGGAAATCGGAAAGGTTAGTCGCTTCAGTGCTGATTTTAAAATTAAATACTTCGGAATACATGCTTCAGTCCAAAGAACGAAATAGAAGGGAAACTTTGGAAAATTATTTCTCTCAAAACATAGGTTTTGTCAGTTATCTTTGTAATTTCCATAGACAGCAACAGAAAAATAATTTACAACAACAGCTCAATTCAAAAACTAATATTAATAAATATTTTCAGCAATGGAGTAAAAAATACACTAATTATGTTATAACTCGAAATCTGCTTATTTTTCATAAAATCGTTGAGAAAGTACATATAGTATCTTTTTGCGGGGAATATTTTTCTCAAAGACGCCAACTTAAAATATCGACAATAAGCACGACTTTTGACATATGATAATATTTGAAAAATGATTCTCCAAAGGTGATCTTTTTTTCATTTTCATTTATTCTTAAATATGTGTTTACATATTCAATACATATATGTGTTTACATATATGTATTGAAATTTTATAACTATAAAGAAATGGCTTAAACATCTAGAAAATTTGTAATAAAGGACACATTTAAATTACAAAAATTTTGGAGAAGGAAAAGTAATAAAAAACCTTCAAGGTGCTCTTTATTTCGTTTTTTGGACTGAAGCATTTACTACGAAGTCTTAAACTTCAAAAGCACCACCAAGTTTAATTATCGTATATTTCATTTATTTGTGTATATTATATTTAAAATATTTATTTATTTATATGAATAACAATACAAAGTAAATTTATATACGAGTATTATTTGGCAGAAATGAGGTTTTTGATCCAAGAATCCTTCCGATTCTTTATTTAAGAAAGAATACTGCACATTTTAAGGTTATCGTTTCACATCTAGTTTTATTAAGATTCACGACTTCTTCACCTCCTCTTTGGAATAAGCCTTGATGAAGAGGTGGAGCTAAGTATTTTGTTAACTGAAGCATAACCATTTAGGATATAACATTAACTTTGCCAGAGCCCAATCAGAGATCAAATGATCAAGTGGCTTTAGTTCTTGAGTCAATTTGATCTTGTAAGGATGAAGGCAAAGATCTTTTCGCAAAATTCGCCACATTGTGGTTTGAAAGATGCCCGATTCGTAAGAACGTCCGACCGAAAATTGGAGTAAGCGCTCTTAAAGTTGTCACCACCGTGATTTTTATTGATTGCCAAACGTTGCACGTAAATGACCTTTACCATGATCAAAATGTTGACTTCGACTAACGTGTTGACACTGAAAGATGTCAACGTTTTAATAAATTTAGACAAGTTTTTGTACATAACCCACACAGAAGTGGCATTAAATTGTTACGAGAGGAAAGAGTATGAGTACCTACCTACCTCTATGATAACTTCGCTGGCTACCCCCACGCATGCAAATCGACGAATGCCCGTGCCAAAGTGGATCACCATCGAAATATCTCCCACCTAAAACAATTCTAAAATCCAGCTCTTAGAAACTTACACACACATGGATGGTTACACCCACACACACACGTATTTACCCTAATCCACACATAGAGCCATACATACTTTCGTAGTACATTTGTTTAACAATTTGATGGAGTTATTTCATAAAACAACCGAAATGAAAGAACAAAAATCAATGGATACCGGAAAGAAACGATAGAAAAACAACAAAACATATACTCGACTCGTACAACGAAATGAAGAATGAAAAAACCAAAGCTCCAATGAACAAAAAACACTAAAAACAATAATGGAAAGAGTGCGAATGTGCAGTTCTGTGACTGTGACTGTGGCTGTGCCTGTGTCAGTGTGTCTCTCTGTTCGATTCGATTGTGAGGGAGTGAGTGTGTCTGTGTGTTTTAGAATCACTAAATGAACTTTACAGAAAAATGGTTATTTGCAAATGAAAATAGCAACGCAAAAAAAGTTGTTTCTCGCTTGAATGCTTCGGAAAATTTTCAAACTCAATTTGATTATTGTTGTTTTAAATGGTGTGTATTTTTTCGTTTACTGGTTATGTTTTGTTCTACACTTTGGGTCCCTCCAGTGCTCTTCACTCTTCGCATTCTTGCGGGGCCCGTTGGCTTAAAACCCCTACAACTACCATAGCCATTTACCACATATCTCAGCCCATTCCCATCGATTGTCAACGGTCGGACCATTCCAGTTGTTGTCGTCGTTGCACGTTGGGCCAGGACATCATTGAAATTCTCGAAAAATCAGAAGTGAACACGGATTACTGTCCCTTATACTTTTTGATTGTAACTAAACTCTTTTATCAATTCCAGTATGTTTCAGCCTTTGATTGTTTCATATCTTTGAGGTAAACATTATTTGTCCAGATTTTTCAGTCAAATTCCAAACATAGGTATTTAATTATTGTTAATATTAAAACCTATAAGACACTATTAATTTAAACTTTTTTAGTTGATTGGTGTGGACTATTTCATTTGGGACGAAAACTTTTGACACTCAAGAGTGTAGCGAACTTAGTTTTAAACTCATTAAATATTAAAGCCTCATTTCATCATTTCCAGATATCCTTAAAAATTAAAGTCTAGGAATTCATTTAATGAATCAAGTTTATACAGACAATAACGAGACAAGGCAAAAGTCGGGCTCTTGGATGTTTGCATGAGAATAACATTTTGTGAATTAGTGAAATAAGTGTCGGTCTTTGTAAAGTAAATATGTGCAAGTTAAAATTTGGAAATTGAACAGTCATAATATCAGTTGGTTGTCATTATTTTAGTCATAATATCAGTTAGCTGAGATTTGACTCTGTTAGACTTTTGTTGTAGGGTGCCGCAAAACACCGATTTTATGCGAACAATTCATTAACAGACCCTTAAGACGGATATCCCATTCCCATTATCCATAAATAATGGGATGGGAATGGGATTAAGCAACAAAACAATGTTTATTTCCGGGACCTAAATGCTGCCATAAAAAACCATACAAAATATTTTAAAAACTCACAAAAAAGTTGTTGCTCTATTTTTTGAAAGCTATCATAATCACAAAGAAAACAATGCCTATATGAAAACAAGCAAACAAACAAAAAAATTTTTGAGTAATTTCGCTATCTTAAAAGTAGGCTACTAGTTGCCTACCATTATAGTCGCATTTTTAGACACACAATAGAATTAAATTTTTTATGTCTAAATTTAAACAAATAGTTTGAACATCAGATGTGTAAAATTAAACATATAGATGTTGGGAATGGGATGGGAATGTTTAAATTTAAACATTGACTGTTTAATAAATGTGTAAATTTAAACAAAAAATCAAAATTTTAGTGTAATATTAATTATTTTGCTGCTGATTATTCCGGCACATAATATGTAACATTTAAACCTTAAACGATTAATGCTAAATCATTAAATGTGTAAATGTAAATTAATTGTAACTTTTTAATGTCTATTTTTAAATTTGCACATTGGGTGCATTTTTTAAAATTCTAAAGATAATTTTGTTCTGAAAACAAAATTGTAAAACACATATTTTAAAATTTAGAAGTATAAATCGATTTTGCTTAATTTTCTTAATAAGTTATATAGCAAGCAAAATTGATTTATTTCTAAATCTGAACTATATGTACATACATAAATGTTCACAGCTATTCCATTTACTGCCTAAAAATTAAGAAGAATGTTATAGTATTAGAAAAAGAATATTTTATTATGATTTCATAATGATATGTAATTTAAAAAATTAAATAATTGAATATGTAATAAGACAAATATAAATTCAAATTTGTGTATTAAATACACAATACACTCGTACAGTACCATAATACAAATAATTATAATGTTCAGTATAAGGTGTAACGCTAAGATTTTATTATTAGTGAAATGAAATTATTAGCTTTGGTAAACTGTTTACATTTTTTGTCGTGTTTGGATAATGTTTATAAAAAATCGAACCAAAAACTCCATGGACTGTGAGAGCTGACAGTAAAACATTGTATTAAAAGCGTAAAAATAATTCATTAGGTCAGTTAATTAATATAAATAATTGTACTTTTTTCAACAAAATGAGCCAAAAAAAAACTGTTTCAACGGAAATGAATATTATCTCCTTTTTCTGCTCAATATCACGCTCTGAAATTAAATAAAATTATTTTATTAATACTTTTTTACACAGAATTTGTGTATTAGCCTGGTCCTTATTTTGCAAATTTGAAAATGTGTAGCACCCACCTCTCACCCCTTTTCATTCATTAGAGTTATGTTTTGTTCTGATTCAGCTTTTGGTTTTGACCAAATCACTTCATCCACTTCAACTTAGGAATGCCAAAATCTGTTTTTCCTAAAACTAATAATAGTTCAGAAATGAAAGCAATGATTTAATATAAACATTTTACAATAATGCTATTGGGCAAAATAAAAAAAAAAATAAATGTACAAAATAAAAAATAATAAATGTACTGTATTTCTAGGACGAGATATAATACATAACTTCTACATTTATCCATGGATTTTTTCAAATTGATATTATTTTCTTTGTTAGGATATTAGAACAACAATTTTTGCGATTTTGTCTATTTTTATGTTTTTACTGCCAGTAAAAAACACTTTTTTGAAAAAATAAATCAATATTTTTTTTAAATTGTTTTAACGAAATTCTTCTTTACCTAATTTCTGTATTTGCATGAAAGTACAATTTTCAAGTTCTTTAAATACATTGCTTTAGTTTTAATGGTAACCCTGGCTGCCACCCTAACCTAATATTTTTCAATTTCAGTTTACGTTCTTAGGTGGACCATATTGTTCTACTCTTTTTAGAACCTCCCACACAAAGGGTTAACATTTCGTGTAATACTGAATCTCTAATAACACTATTAAACAACATTTTTGTCGGTTTCTTACGGCTGTGCACAACATTTGCTGCTGTAATATGGAGACGTAAACACGAAAAAATATTAAAAAAAAATTGTATGCTAAATTTTTTTATAATGTTTTCTTTAAAATTCCCTTATCTTGGAAGGTGCCTTTAGTATTTGGACAAAATTTTTTGAGATGGCGTGGATTACATTCGAATTGTTAAGCTTTTTCGATCAACTCTTCCTTTCGAAAGAGAGGTTTTTGTGTTTTTTTTTAAAAGACAATCCACGCCATCTACTGGAGATTGGTGTCGAACTGGCAACCCTTACCAGTCACATGGGTGGTGAAAATGGTGAATTTAAGTCTAGCTTGGAACGTGGTGGGGTTGCAGTATTTTTGGCACACCTCACACTTCTGCAACCCCACCACGTTCTGACGCGATTGGAATATAATTGAAGAAAGTGGTCTTTTGACGTGTTTTCCCATATATTTTATAAGTAGTGTCTCAGATCAATATTTCGAAGTGTGCGAACCGAATGACAAATTTAGCATACCCGCATCCTATGGTGGAGGGTATAATTAAAAAATGTGTTAAAATTCCGTAACGTAAACGTGCGCACCACCCAGCCGACAGACGGGCGGACGGACATTGCTCATTCGAATTAAAATAACCCAAAACGGATATCCGCCGAACATGCGTGGGGTCTTAGGTAACTCCTTCGATGTGTTACACTTTTAACTCGTAGCAAATGATATAAACCCTCCTCTCTAAGGTAAGAGGATAACAAGGCCAAAAACAACACAAATGCATCCGAAGATCTGATGTACCACCAGTGAAAAGTAATGCAGTGGTAGGTGTTGGGTTTTAAAGTCGTTTTCTTGTTCACTTGACTATTCAAATACCTTCTTCCTTCACTTTGAAGGAAACCCTTTGATCTTCAGCTCATCACAGTGAGAAAACTCCAAAAAATAACAACTTTCTTTGCCATTAACAACATAAACTGTCCCACTGTGCATCGCTGTGGGAGTTTAGTTTTTTTTTTGTTTTGTTTGGAAGAACATTTCCTTGTGCCCTCCATGGCCACTTGAGTAATTGGAGCAAAGTGTCAATATATCCGAGTATTGTTGTGTGGACACACAAGTTGAGGTTTATTCTTTCTGCCGTTCCTTTTGCTTCGGATTTTGCCTCTTCGTCGCCTAAGCAAATGTCCAAAAATGAGAGGTGACCTAACAAAAACGAAAGCAAAGAAAAACGCTGGTAAAATAAAAAAAGAGTGGAATAACAAATAAATTGTCAATAGTCGAGTTAATCAAATATGGGCCATTTCACGTTGGCTTTAAAGACTATGGCTAACACAAACAGTCCCAAACCAACCCCACCTCCCCCATCCTTAAGAGCCCCTTTTTTGCATCATCATACAGCCTTTGATACTTTTAAATTGTTGTGGGTGCCATCGTTTGGGAAGAAAATGAAGAAGAACAAGAAGTATTGTATTACGGAAACCTTTTTTCCTCCCCCTAAAGACAATAAAGCGATTATGTTTTCCCTTGGCCAAAAGATACGACCGCACTGACAACGGCAGCGACTTCGACAGTGACAGCGACAGTGCGGCAATTGTGATGGACTGAAAAAAGAACATTGATTTGATTGAATTGTATGACGACTGGAATTGCTGTTTTTTTGGGAATCCTCCAGCAAATGACTGATGACCGAGAGGGGCGGGGGAGTGGGTTCTTATGCGATCAGTTACTTATCTCATAAAATGTAATTTGAGTGAGATTCAAATTATTTTGTCAGTTGCGGTGCTGGTGGTATTATTGGTATTGGTAGTGGTTGTTGTGAATTTGGTATTGGATAGTTAGGCGATTGTAACAAATTGACCTGTCGTCAATTCAATTCAATGAAACGTGGGTCTCTTTAAATTCGAATGCCACTGGCCAATCCCTTTTAAAGAATCGATGTGGGTTAATAGAATTTGTGGCCATGTCTACACGGAATATCAGGACGTGAATGTAATGCAATCACAAGTAACGTGACAATACTAATGTGACCAAATAATTTGGGAAATCCTTATTTTTTTTATAGAAAAGTGATGGGATGAAACAAAACGGAAAAGATTTTTGAATAATTTGTACATAGATGATTCAATCAACAAACCCTCTCTTTTTTTCTAAAATATAGAAAATAAAACATGAGGTGATAGCCACTGAAGTTATGGCTATCAAATGAATCTGTCAATTTGTTTTGTGGCTACAAGAAGGCACTATGCAAACACATCGGTTCTGAGCTGAACAGTAGACACTTTAAAGAGTACTGAATTGTATTTTTGAGTACTTGTATTAAAGCTACGAGCTTTTCAATTGTACCGTAAGGTACCGAAAGGCGCTTGGTATGTACGCGCATTTTCTGTAGGTGGTGACGACTGAGAAACTGTTAGAATGTGTGAAGTTACAGAAGATTCAGATATTGGGAATTCAATATTTATTTTAATTTTAAACCCTGGTGGGGGAGCTGCCCTGCAAAAAATAAGGAATTACATTTTAAGTACTTCGAAAGATGAAGTTGGTGTATTTTTCCACTCCCAAATAATTTCTTTTGCACAAGTTGTGAATACATTATAATTTATGAAAAATATGAAATATTAAAATTTTGTAATTAAAAATATTTTTTTTAAAATTTAGTATATTAGCAAAACATTATAGAAACAATAAAATGTGTTGTTGTTATTTATTGTTGGTCTTTGCTTTTGTTTTTCCGTCAGGATTTTTTCGGTTGAAGACCATTTGTTTCTGCTACTTTCTGTCTATTGCAAAAATGTAATAGAAACAAATCTAAAACTTGGTAAAGAGTTTCCTTTGCTTGGTAGACTTGACTGCAGTTTCGATAGACACCACTCTATCATCTTCAGAATTCAATATAAATCTATCAATGAAAAACCACAATATTTAAAAAAAGGAGGAAAGTTCAGTCCGGTAAACCGACTTCCCCAAAAAAATATTCGTTTTTTTTTTTTGGTTTAATTAAATTATTATCATTTTAAATTGCATTTAATAACTTTAAAGTTTGTACTGGTATTACAGTTAAAAGCTGTTTACAAAATGGAACATAATGGTCCATTTGTGTGGAGGTACCATAAGGTCGTGCCAATAACGCCCACTTTCTGTGGACTCTAGGTACTATAAAAGCATTACACTGTACAAAATTCCAACTATTTATATTCATTGCTGTTAACTTTTGGTGCAAAATGGTCCATTTGTGTGGGAGGTACCATAAAGGGAGTGGCCACTTCGCCCATTTATCTTGACGTTAGCGACTAACGAACTAATACTATGTGTGAAATTTCAGAAGATTCGAGAAAGTAGTATAGAAGGTATTAAAGAATCAATATTTCACTAAAAGTTAACCCTGTGTGGAGCAAAGAGTGGACCAATATGGCCGATCTTCGAACTTAGCCGGAGATAGAGAAAAATATTACCGCATACCAAATTTGAAGTCAATCGGTTACTCCTTTCGAGAGTTATCGTGCGCACCAGCCAGCAGACAGACAGACAGACTGACGAACGGACATTGCTCAAATGACTCCGCCGAACATACTTAGGGTCTTAGGACACTCCTTCGATGTGTTACACTTTTGGCTCGTATCAAATGATATATACCGTCCTCTCTAAGGTGAGGGCATAAGAATTTAAACAATCGGTGCGGGATTCGAACCCGGACACCTCAATTTAACCATTCCTAAATAAAGAGATCATCCAAAGCAGTTAAGTTAGCTAAACATCTCTGGACGGTGGCAATTCAAACTCGTTCGTTTGGAACTAACATTTCTGGAGTTTAATTTATATTTAAGTATTCGCAATAATTTTAATGCATGTTTTCGGATTGACAATTTTTTAGAAATTTTAAAGTTCGATTCAAATTTAAATCGTATACTCTTTCGTAATGATACATTGCATATATGGATTTGTACGTTAGCCAGTAAAGAAAGGCAGAAAGTCAGGCGGGCACACTTTATAATACCCTGCACCTCCCTTACAATTCAAAAAGAGACATTTCATCAACTTGGATCAAAAACCTAATTTCTGCCAAATAATATAATGAGTGGACGTAAAATACAGTTTAAATAGCGCTTAATACTACCTTTGCAGTAATATAGTATATATGTGGCTTAGGGCGGGTAGATTTAAAAATCGCCCATTGCTCAGTGAAAATCGTATTCTAGGGATCAAAATAAGAAACTTTGCCGAAGGAACCATACCTCTAAAACGAAATCTGATGTCCCGGGAAAAATCCCACTTCGACCCATTTAGAGTGCTCCAATCGAGTCCAAATGTTTGGAAATCCCAGGTGGTGTGCCACTGGCATGGGTGGGTCGGGCCTCCAAAGTTAGTGGGGGTCGGTCATACATTTGGACTCGATTGGAGCACTCTAAATGGGTCAAAGTGGGATTTTTTCAAAATTTGTCCCTACCCAAAAGTTCGACCCAAATTCCGGGACATCAGAATTCGTTTTAGAGGTATGGTTCCTTCGGCAAAGTTTCTTATTTTGATCCCTAGAATACGATTTTCATTGAGCAATGGCGACTTTTTTTGCCTCCCCACAAATCGACCCTAATGGGGCTATATCTAAATCTGAACCGATTGTGCCCAAATTAAGCAGTATTAGTTCAATCTAAACAGATTTTTATCAATTAGGTTCAGAAGCATCGTTTCTTCCATATTATGTATATATCGGACGTGACATACAGTTGTAATAGCGCTTAAATGCTTAATAGGCAGGCACATATATTTTGGTATATATCAGGGAGGTAACGAATATTCGCATTCGCATATGTGAACGCGAATTATTCGCATCATTTTAACATTCGCAAAAACCTTATTTGGATTATTCGCATTCGCTTTCAAAAAAATATATTTCAGTATTCGCTTCCATTTGTTAAAAGTTTTAAATCTCAATATATATATTATAATACCAATAAAAACCTCTGCCACTTCTCTTCAAAACAGTTGAAGAAATATGTTTGTCCTTGTGGTAACAGGAGGTCAAAATATGGAAAACATTCTTAATAAATTCTTGAATATCCTGGAAAAGTATCAGTTCAGTTTCTTAAATTTGCTGGTACTAAAGGGTCAAACTATTATTCGCATTCCCAAAAATGTATATTTTACTAATCGCTTTCGCATTCGCAAGAAATATATTTCAATATTCGCTTTCGCTAAAGTCACTTTCGTTACATCCCTAGTATTTATAAGACTTATATGTCAAATCAGGGGTTACATAAATATATGGGGGATATATCTAACTCTGAACCGATTTTCTTAAAATTTAGTATTGCCTCTATGTGTATCAAGAGACTTCTCTCCGTCAATTTTTTTTCCCGATTGGTTAAAAAATTCTGCTTATACGGTGGATATATGCCAAATCGGAGGAGCATATATATGGGACCTATATGTAAATATGAACCGATTTCTACCAAATTCTATAGAGAACGTCCTTGGGCCAAAGGAAATCGTTCTTGGTCCTAGCGATTTTGCACATTCAGCATAGACAAGCTCAATTCCACTTAGGTGAGGAGGAAGCGATTTTGCACATTCAGCAAAGACAAGCTGAATTCCATTTAGGTGAGAAGGGTCCACGTGTTAAACATTATACTTTCTGTTAAAGAGAAGAATTCTGTCTTCGCAATTCTAGAGTTCACCCTTAGATGTGACAGCACCGCATCTGAGTGAATATTGCTAAAAGCTCATTCTATTAAGAAAGGCCACCATAGTGAATTACTTGAAATGTTGGGACGATTCGATAGTGCCCACCGGTTTATGCAGGGCAGATTCTGTAGATATTCCCTGTGTTGTAAGCAGTTTTTCTCTAATTAAAGAATCTAAAAGTCTTTCCAGACCTTTCAAGAGGAAGAAGCATAGGCTAATTGACCTGAAGTCTTTTGGCCTTGTGTGCAATCTTTACCGCTTAATGTAAAGGGTCCGCAATTTAACGTTTTTTTTCAACTAGTGCTTATTTCGTGAATGGTAACACTTAGCTCATGTCTGATTTGACAGATAATTAGTTTTATCCTTCCGCTGAGCGAATATGGTTGTGTATACGCTTGAACAACGCTGGGAGCGATCGACTTACAGAAGATGCCGATTTTGCCAAAAAAAATCAGCTTTTCAGATGAAGCTCATTTTGATCTTGGCGGGTATGTAAACAAGCAAAATTGTCGCATTTGTGGCACAGAAAACCCGCACGCATACATTGAAAAGCCGATACACCCAAAACGAGTCACTTTTTGGTGCGGATTTTGGTCCAGAGGCATAATTGGGCCATTTTTCTTCGAAAATGAGCAAGGAGTGGCCGTTACAGTCAATGGCGATCGTTATCGGGCCATGTTGAATTTTTGTTCACAAAAATTGAAGAGGAGGATATTGGCAACATTTGGTTTCAACAGGACGGCGCTACGTGCCACACAGCCGATGCTACACTCGATATTTTGCGCGATGTTTTGAAAAAAAGGCGGACCCTTTAGAATAGGTTTGAATATCACTTTGGTATCCTTTCATCGATTGGGGTTATATGAGAACCTGATACAGCCTTCACAAAATCTTCTCCAGCCAGGGGATAATGTACTTCTACATTTTCTGCATTTCTGCTATAGTAATGCAGTCTGATCCAGGTGATTTAAAGGGCTCAAGCTGTAAATCGCCCAACTGATTCTGGATTTGTCAGTCACGAAGCTAGCGCCGCTAGAGTCCCCGCGATCTTTTGTTGGTCTTGTTGATCCTCGAGTTCTGTTGGTGAGTTCCCCGGGAAATGTTTGTCCAGCAGCAGTTTCCAGGTAACCCAGTCTACTGGATATAGCGGATAATATCTCGCACACTTACTTGCGGATTCCAAGATCTTTTCCACTTCCCCCGAAAAGGTATTCCCAGAACGCATTTGCGCTTCCCTAAAGTCCTTCTTATAGATTTTGGGTTACTCTTTATAGACATCCCAGTCAGTAGTGACGCCAGTGTATTTGGCTTAGCTGAATAGCCTGTTGCAGATATTTTTCCTAGCCTGTAGCTCAAAATTCCACTATTGTGGTTAATTATTCCAGGTAGGTATTCCAAGAACGTATTTGCGCTTCCCTAAAGGTTATTCTTAAAGATTTTGGGTAGCTCTTTATAGACATCCCAGTCATTAGAAACCCCAGTGTTATAGTCCTTGCTGAATAGCCCGTTGGAGATCTTTTTCCTAGCCTGTAGCCAGTGCTGCCAGAAATGACGATTTATCGCCATATTGACGTTTTTCAGAGCCCAAAATTAGGACATGGCGATTTTTGCACCGAAATGACGATTTTTTACACTATTAAAAATTTTTTATAATTCCTTCGGGATATATTTATTCTCCCATTTATCTTTTTAAAATAAAAATCAGAAATGTTAGAAAATGTCTCAAATATTATGGACCGCACTCAATAACATAACAAGAAAACTATATAAAGTTTTGCTAAATTGTAAAATTGGCAGAGAAAATTACAGTGAAATTTTTTTAGGTAAAGTAAGAGCTATGTCAAAACGTGGACCTAGGTTATTATACCCTACACCACACTGTGGTACAGGGTATTATAAGTTTGTTTCACGGCAGATGTTTGTAACACCTAAAAAAACACAGCTAGGCCCACCTTAAAGTATACCGATCGACTCAGAATCACTAGCTGAGCTTAACGATGTCTGTCCGTCCGTCCGTCCGTCTGTCCATGTAAAGTTGTTCGTCGACTACAGGTCGCAATTTAATTCCGATCGTTCTGAAATTAAGTATTTCGCGGCTGTTAAGATCGCTATTGAATTTGGTTGAAATCGGTTCAGATTTAGATATAGCTCCCATATATATCTTTCGTCCGATTTGGCCCTTTAGTCCTATAGAAGCTGTATTTTACATCCGATCGTTTTGAAATTTAGAATGGTAGAGTTTCTTGGTCCATGAACCAACATTGCCGAATTTGAAGAAAATCGGTTAAGATTTAGCTATAGCTCCCATATATATGTTTCGTCCGATTTTGCTCTTTAGTCCTGTAGAAGCTGTATTTTACATCCAATCATTTTGAAATTTAGAATGGTAGAGTTTCTTGATCCATGAACCAACATTGCCGAATTTAAAGAAAATCGGTTAAGATTTAGCTATAGCTCCCATATATATGTTTCGTCCGATTTGGCCCTTTAGTCTTATAGAAGCTGTATTTTACATCCGATCGTTTTGAAATTTAGAATGGTAGAGTTTCTTGATTCATGAACCAACACTGCCGAATTTGAAGAAAATCGGTTAAGATTTAGCTATAGCTCTCATATATATGTTTCGTCCGATTTGGCCCTTTAGTCCTATAAAAGCTGTATTTTACATCCAATCGTTTTGAAATTTAAAATGGTAGAGTTTCTTGATCAATGAACCAACACTACTGAATTTGAAGAAAATCTGTTAAGATTTAGCTATAGCTCCCATATATATGTTTTGTCCGATTTGGCCCTTTAGTTCTATAGAAGCTATATTTTACATCCAATCGTTTTGAAATTTAGAATGGTAGAGTTTCTTGATTCATGAACCAACATTGCCGAATTTGAAGAAAATCGGTAAAGATTTAGCTATAGCTCCCATATATATGTTTCATCCGATTTGGCTCTTTAGATCCAATCGTTTTTATACCCTACACCACACTGTGGTACAGGGTATTATTTAAGTATAAAATGCCCCAAAAGTGAAATTATGTAAACAATTTATACATGAATTACAAAATTTATATATCAGAGTTATTCAATATTACGAGAGTGGTGTAGGGTATTATATAGTCGGCACCGCCCGACTTTAGCCTTTCGGCAATGTTGGTTCATGGATCAAGAAACTCTACCATTCTAAATTTCAAAACGATCGGATGTAAAATACAGCTTCTATAGGACTAAAGGGCCAAATCGGACGAAAGATATATATGGGAGCTTAATCTAAATCTGAACCGATTTCAACCAAATTCAATAGCGATCTTAACAGCCGCGAAATACTTAATTTCAGAACGATCGGAATTAAATTGCGACCTGTAGTCGACGAACAACTTTACATGGACAGACGGACGGACGGACGGACAGACATCGTTAAGCTCAGCTAGTGATTCTGAGTCGATCGGTATACTTTAAGGTGGGCCTAGCTGTGTTTTTTTAGGTGTTACAAACATCTGCCGTGAAACAAACTTATAATACCCTGTACCACAGTGTGGTGTAGGGTATAAAAATTGTATGGTAAATTTTTTAAATTTTTTTTTACATTTTTTTAAATTTTTTTAAATTCCAGCTTTCATGAAAGTGCATTCAGTATTTGGACCATAAATTCAAGTATAAGCCCGATTGAGCCTCAAATTATAGGGAATTATAAGGTCTACATATGCTGCAAACATCGCTTTCACGTAGAATCTTTGGTTTAGTAACAGTCGTCAAAAAAGTGTTTTTTTTTTTAAAAAACACTTATTCCTGGTACAAAAAAAAAACATAAAAAAAAAATCGAAAAAATCAATCAATCAAGCCAGCATGCTAACGAAGAAAACACTGTCTATTTGAAAAAAATCTATGGATAGATGTAAAAGTTATGAGCCATTTTGTAAATGTTAGGGAAATATGAAATCTTGTTTCACATTTTTTGTTTTTAAATGATGTTTTTGCTTATATTGAATTCGCCATATGTGAGAGAGACATATAAGAGACAATGCACTTGCATTTTATTTTATGGGGATTGATGTCAGACATTATAAAATTATAGAGATGACGAGGTTCTATGGCCGTTCGTAACCCTCCATAAAACATGATATGCAATGTGAGAGCTATATTGTATGAGATCCGCTCAGATAGTGGGTCATTCAACAATATTTGTGGTTTTTTATTTATGAGGTTTCGAAGTATGAGTAAAAGGCAAAGAACTCTTCAATGTGTAAATGATGCCGACAATTTCTGCTACATCTGCGGAAAATATGTAATTAAACCAGTAAGGAAAGGCAGAAAGTCGGGCGGGGCCGACTATATAATATCCTACACCTCCCTAACAATTCGATAAGGGTCATTGCCATAATAATTTGGAATAATTGGTAAATGGGTAGTAACATATTATCTAATTCTGAAACGATAATCGCTGAACTAAGCAATATTCGTTCCTAAATTGAGAAACATCTTTCTGGAAAATTTTAATGATCGGAAGTAAAATACAACTTCTATAGCGGTTTGATACCAAATCAGGAGGAACATATATATGGAGCTTTAATATAAATCTGAACCGATCTCCCTGAATACTCATTCGTGTAGAAAGACCTCCTTCTGTCGAATTTCGTACTGATCGGATATAAAATACAGTCTCTACAGCGCTTACATGTCAAATCGGGGGTAATATATATATGGGGGCTATATCTAAATCTGAACCGATTTCTTCCAGCGTTCATTCATATAATAAGAAACCTCTTTCTGCCGAATTTCATACTGATCGGATATAAAATAAAGTTTTTACAGCGCTTACATGTCAAATCGGGGCTAACATATATATGGGGGCTATATCAAAATCTGAACCGATTTTAACCATATTCAATAGGGATCGTCCTTGGGCCAAAAAAAGATATGTGTAAAGTTTCGTCGAGATCGGACCATAATTGCGACCTGTACTTTGATTACAAGAATACATGCACAGACAGACGGACAGACAGACAGACGGACATAGCTAAATCAACTCAGAAAGTGATTCTAAGTCGATCGGTGTAATAAACGATGGGTCTATTTCTTCTCCTTTTGTGTGTTACAAACAAATGCACAAAGTTATAATACCCTGTACCACAGTGTGATGTAGGGTATAAAAAATCGACGTGCCTTTAGTAAAATAATAGAAGAAATATATGTGTAATAAATATTTTGGTATACGAGTTAAAAATATGAACGAACCGTGGACACCTAGTATTTTGTGTAATTCGTGCCATGCAAATCTTACTCGATGGACTAATGGAAGAATGCGGTAAGTACTTTAAAATTAATGTATTACAATGTTTTGTGGAATAAAATGTTTTAATTTTAGACTTCACGTACAATTTGGAATGCCAATGATTTGGATACAACCATTCATTCACGATACGGACTGCTATTTTTGTCAAAGTTAATAGATTGGAGTATGAAGTGTCCAAGTATAACTAACAGCCTAATTACGGAAACATCATCAAGTATAACTGAGTACTCAACTCTGAGCGATTCAAGTTTGAGTCAGAAGTCATCGCTTTTAACTCAGATTCAACTCATTGATCTAGTGAGAGATTTGGAACTGACCAAATATAAGGCAGAACTACTTGCATCTGGGATGAAGCAGTACAATATTTGGCCCCAGATGTTAACATATCATATTATAATTACAAACAATTTTATACAACTGTGGATAACAGATGCCTTTGCAAGGACATTCCCGAATTGATCGAGGAACTTAATCAAACATACAATTCGGTTACTCGTTGACAGCAGTAAAGAAAGTTTGAAAGCAGTTCTTTTACACAACGGAAATCAGAAACCGTCGATTCCCATTGCTCATGCCGTCAACACTAAGGAATCATACGTAGCAATGGCTAAATTAAAAAAATACATAAAATATGAACAACATGACTGGAAAATTTGTTGCGATTTAAAAGTAGTTTGTATGTTATGCCTCTGGGATAGCCGATATTTTGTCAACACTGCATATTAAGCTGGGGCTCTTTAAAAATTTTGTAAAAGCCTTAAGGAAAGATGGCAATTTACTCTCATATTTAATAAATTTATTTAAAAGTCTTTCTTTTCCAAAAATCGAAGAAGGAGTTTTTGATGGGCCTAAAATAAGGAAACTGATAAAAGATGTGAATTTCGAATGATATTTACCGTCGGATGAAATCGTTTAAGCTTGTAGTTTCAAATTTCCTCTGATCCAATAAAAGCCTGCAATATGAAACAATGATTAATGATTTGTTAAACAAGTAAGAAAGTTTCAGTCGGGTAAACCGACTAAGGCATACCCTCACTTTGTGAGTAATGTAATATTGAATATTACACGAATTATTCTGTCAATTTGTGTGGGAGCTACCAGAAGGGGTTTAACAAATACACCTATTTTTCGCTGAACAGTAGATACTTTAAATTCATTGCACTGCGCCGAATTATAAACGTTTATGTGCACTGGTATAAACGTTACGAGATATTAAATTGTGGTATGATTTGGCAATTTATTGTGGGAGGTACAAAAAGGGGCGTGGCGATAACGCCCATTTTTCACAGGACTATAGACACTATAAAAACATTACACTGTACAAAATTTCAAGTATTATTATACACTTGTATTAATGTTATAAGCTGTTAACTTTTGGTGCAAAATGGTACCTTTGTGTGGGAGGTACCAAAAGGGGCGTGGCAACAACGCCATTTTTCTCTGGACTGTAGGCAATACAAAAGAATAACACTGTGCAAAATTTCAAGTATTTTTATAGACCGTTATTAATGTTATAAGCTGTTAATTTTTGGTGCAAAACGGTGCATTTGTGTGGGAGGTACCTAAAGGGACGTGGCAACTTCTCCCATTTTTCTCGAGTTAATAGCGACTAATAAACTAATACTATGTGTGGAATTTCAGAAGATTCGAATAAGTAGTATAGTAGTTATTAAAGATTCAATATTTCACAACATTTTAACCCTTTGTGGGGGAGGTACTAGAAGGAGTGAACCAATATGGCCCATCTTCGAACTTAGCCGGAGATAGAAAAAAATATTACCACATACCAATTTTGAAGTCAATGGGTTACTCCTTTCGAGAGTTATCGTGCGCACCAGCCAGCAGACACACAGACAGACAGACAGACAGACAGACAGACTGACAGACAGACAGACAGACGGACGGACATTGCTCATTCGACTTAAAATGACCCAAAACGGATTTCCTCCGAACATACTTAGGGTCTTAGATCACTCCTTCGATGTGTTACACTTTTTTCCGTAGCAAATGATATATACCCTCGTCACACTAAAGTGAGGGTATAAAAATTATGAAAATATTGGTTAGAAATATATTTTTTTTCTATTTTTTTCGTTTTATGTATTCCAACAGGTGTAAATATGTCCCTCAAAATTCATTTCTTGCATTCTCATTTAAACTTTTTCCCCGAGAATCTTGGCGACGTATGTGACGAACATGGCGAAAGGTTTCACCAAGAATTGAAGTCCATCGAGCGGCGTTATGAAAAAATGATGGGAGATTATATTTGGTTCCTCATTAGAGAAACCGATTCCGAAATCTACAAACGTCAACAAAGAACTCACAATTACTTCTAATGAAATTTGTTCATGTAAATAAACTCAAAAAGTAATAAATAAAAGTAATAAATAAAATCGCTATATAAACAGAAATTAAAAAAAAAATATTTTTTGAAATTCTCTTACTTCTACCAAAAGGGCTATCATATCTATATTTATCCATAGATTTTGTTCAAATAGGCATTATTTTCTTAGCTAGGATGCAAACTTTTAAAAAATAAAATAAAATATTTTTTTCTATTTTTTTTATGTTTTTTTTTTTTTTTTAAAAAAATCTTCTTTTTCCACTTTGTTTAATGACTGTTACTAAACCACTGTTTCTAAGTGAAAGACGTATTTCCAACATTGGTAGCCCACATTAATAGCTTCAATTTAACGTATAAGTCGACCTGATCGGACATATACTCCAAAAATTATAGTGCAAATTCTAAGGGTACCTTCGACGATAATAGTATTTTTATACCCTCACTTTAGTGTGACAAGGGTATATATCATTTGCTACGGAAAAAAGTGTAACACATCGAAGGGGTGACCTAAGACCCCAAGTATGTTCGGAGGAAAACCGTTTTGGGTCATTTTAAGTCGAATGAGGAATGTCCGTTCGTCTGTCTGTCTGTCTGTCTGTCTGTCTGTCTTTCTGTCTGTCTGTCTGCTGGCTGGTGCGCACGATTGACTTCAAATTTGGTATGTGGTAAGTTCGAAGCTGGGCCATATTGGTCCACTCCTTCTAGTACCTCCCCCACAAAGGGTTAAAATGTTTTGAAAAATTGATTCTTTAATAACTTCTATACTGCTTATTCGAATGTTCTGAAATTCCACACATAGTATTAGCTTATTAGTCGCTCTCAACTCGAGAAAAATGGGCGAAGTTGCCACGTCCCTTTTGGTACCTCCCACACAAATGCACCATTTTGCACCAAAAATTAACAGCTTATAACATTAATAACAGTGTATAAAAAAACTTGAAATTTTGTACAGCACTATGCTTTTATATTGCCTACAGTCAAGGGAAAAATTGGCGTTGTTGCCACGCCCTTCTTGGTACCTCCCACACAAAGGTACATTTTTGCACCAAAAGTTAACAGCTTATAACATTAAAACCAGTGTATACAAATATTTGAAATTTTGCACAGTGTAATGTTTTTATAGTGTCTATAGCCCTGTGAAAAATGGGCGTTATCGCCACGCCCCTTTTTGTACCTCCCACACAAAATGCCCAAATCATACCACAAATTAATATCTCATAACGTTTACATATACCAGTGCACATAAACGCTTAAAATTCGGCACAGTGCAATGAATTTAAAGTATCTAATGTTCTGCGAAAAATAGGTGTATTTTATAAACCCCTTCTGGTACCTCCCACACAAATTGACAGAATAATTCGAGTAATATTCAATATTACATTACTCACAAAGTGAGGGTATACCTTAGTCGGTTTACCCGACTGAAACTTTCTTGAGTATGCCACAATCTATACAAAAAAATAATTTTTAGGTCTAGGACACAAAAAAAAATTACATAGTGTTATGGGTAAAAGTAAACACAAATAACCAAATTTCAGTCTCCCTTTGAGTTGTTCTAGATAATATTAAATTGTTAAAATTCAGTCTACTCGGTTGGTACTAGTGGTTTCTAATTCGTCAAGAGTTGAATCTAATGGAACCTTCGGATGGCGGCTGTATAAAACAATGGATCTACGCCTGGACCCTGTTGACGTGAATTTGGTTACATGCATTTTGCCAAACTTCGTCCCAATAAGTAAAACCTAGTGGCTTTCATCAAGTATAGAAATAAATAATATATAAGCAAGACTATTTTCAAACGTAAGAAATTAATATGTATGAGATATGTTTCCGCCAAATTTATTTATTAATTTCGTTCAAGAATGTGAGATCCGCCAACACAATTCATTTTAAGCTCACTTTGAGGAACCCCAAAAATCATTTGAGAGTATCAATTAATACATATCTATCTCCGAAACATGTCCTTCGTCATAAAAAACTCAAAAGCTGTGCGTTGCTGGTAGAATTTTGGGTTGACGATTTTTTTGACGATTTCGTAAATATATTTTGAAGATTTTTGTACCCCCATTTTGACGATTTTCGGTCAAATTCGTCTGGCAACACTGCCTGTAGCTCAAAAGTCCACCATTGTGGTTTACTTTTTTCCCTTGGACATTGGTTTGGGCAATCTTCTTCAGGGGAACTATTAAAAAACTTAGTGCCGTTGTCGACCAGATTATCCAGAACGACTTTGTAATTCGGTTCGAAAAGACGTTTCGAATGAGGACATTTTATACCCTCACTAGTGGAAGAGGGTATACAGTGCTGCTCAAACATATCCAAATACTGCTGCCATGACACAAATTGAGGTTATAGAGAGTCTTGTTGGTCCTGCATATCCTCCAGTCCTGTCGGTGAGTTCCCCGGGAAATGTTTGTCGAGCAGCAGTTTCAGCGACTGCTAGCTATTTTTGTGTAGGTAACCCACTGTACAGGGTACAGCGGATAATATCTTACACAGCCTAGCGGATTCCGAGATCTTTTCCACTTCCCCCGAGAAGGTATTCCAAGAACTCCTTTGCGCTTCCCAAAGTCACTTCCTATAGATTTTAGGTTGCTCTTTAGAGGCATCCCAGTAATTAGTGACGCCAGTGTATTTGGCTTTGCTAAATATACTAATGCAGATCCTTTTCATAGCCTGTAGCTCAAAATACCACAATTGTAGTTTATTTTTACACCTGTGCCTTGGTTTTGAACAAGCTTCTCCAATGGAACTATTGAAGGACTTAGTGCTGTTGTCAACCAGATTATCCAGATCGGCGTAAGACGTTCTAAATGAGGACATTTTTTTATCCATTGCAATAAAAAATGCAGTTTGTGTGTACTTTTATTATTATTATTCAATTTTGTCAAAAACCTTTACATAAGTGAGAACCATCAACAAATTCATTAAAATGACACACACAGATACAGACAAAAGAGGAACATTGTATGCTTTAATGACATATGCAAATCATACAAGAAAACGAGTTTCGTTAATGAATATTCGAAATTCTTTCGTTTCCCAGAAATATTTCAAAACTAATTTAGAAATATATTGGGTTTCTAGAAATTCCAACATTTAAAAAATAATTTCGAATGCACTTTGCCATTTATAGACATTGGCTTTAATTTACAATTCTTAGAAAACGTTGAAGGTTGGTTGTATACAAATATCGGCACGTTGGTTTTCATCTGAATCATTTGACCTTTGAGATATGAATTTATTTTACCGAGAATTGCAGAAATAAATCATCGCAACTGCAACAGTATTTGTAAAAAGAGAAATGCTATCCGATGTTTTTAGATAAATTTATACATTGTAAATGACAGCTGTGCAATAGTATATACACACATTCCCTGTATGACCGCATTATCCTTGCAAAATGCATTATCCTTGCAAACACTTTAAAACACACAAAAGACATGACGTCTAAAAATGAATCGTACAATAAAAAGCTAATCCAAACTTGGTTACCTTTTGGCCACATCACAAATGGGATGAAGCCAAGTCAACAGCAGCTTTCAGTTTAAATTTGGAAACAGCCGCAACAACAACAATGAGGACGACCACGACGCATCGACAATAACCAGCTAAGTGCCGACGCAAATGGCAAATGGAATCCCCTATCAGATTATCAATAAATTGTATTTTTCGCAATTTTGGCCAAATGCATTTGCACGGAAACGAAACTAATAAAAAGCGAATCAATGAACTTGAAAAGGTCCAACAAATAATGTGAATCGCCACGGAAAAACATATAACACCGCCACATAACATTTCGAAATGTAATCAATTCAAATGTACCATAATCCTCGAGAGACTTACCGGGCACACAATGCAGATGCCGTAAATTCATAATGCTCGAAAATATATAATACATATATAATATATACAACAATTATACAGAGGAACCTGCGAAAGACGGATTGCATTGCAGCACTTGAACACTCAGAGAAAAACTTATTTTAACAGGTTTGTAAGTAAAATGTGAGTAGAGTCTGAAAAATTCCATTTACAATGAGAACAGATTTCGTCTGCCTAAGATGAAGAAGGACGGGGAAACCCATTACACCATTCAACAAAAGATTTGGCTGTGCATAACATTATCTGGTTTAATATGGGGTCCTTAACACAAAAAATTAATAAAAACAAATTTATGGTAAATTTTTTTTACAATTTTTTTCTTTAAAATTAAAATTTTCTTCGAAAGTGCCTTAATTTTGGAGCATACACTTTAAATTAAAGGTATTTAAGAGGACTACAAATATTTGTAACGATACTATCACGTGGGAACAGACGTTTAGTAACTGTCGTTAAAACTATAATAAAAATCTTGATTGAAAAACAACAAAAGCTAAGATTGGTCAGACAATTTTTCTCATTTTTCGATTGTTTCTGCAAAACACTGTGTGTACGATTTCATAAAAAGGGTTTTAAAAATCATATGTGAAGAAACAGAAGAAAACTGACCGAAATTACCCCACCAATCTTTGTATATCGTCCATAACTTTTATAAATATTGAGGCTCACAAAATATGTTTCCTGTTTTGGATTTGTGCGAGAAATATTCTGTGTAAATTTGAATTTGAACATTTTTAAAAAGAATTTTGTTACAAAAAACTTGCGTAAAATAGTATTTTTAATTTTTTAAAAAAATCCGCAAATACTGGCCCATTATATTCTCTTTAAAGCCGTTCGAGAGCAATTGCAGATTTCGCAAAACCCAAGAACCCCTTTTTCTAATTTTTCAAAGTTTCAAATGTCCATAAAATGTTTAAAAAGAGTTGGAAACACTCCTTCTAGTACCTCCCCAACAAAGGGTTAACATTTACTGAAATATTTATTATTTATAACTTCTATACTACTTATTTGAATCCTCGGAAATTCTACACATAGTATTAGTTTAGTAGTCACTATTACCTAGAGAAAAATGGGCGAAGTTGCCACGCCCTTTTGGCACCTCCCGCATAAATGGACAATTTTGAACCAAAAATTAAAAGCTTTTAACTTTATTACCAGTGCATACAAAGAGTTGAAATTTTGTACAGTGTAATGGTTTAATAGTACCTAAAATATAGTGAAAAATGGGCATTATTGCCACGATCCTTTTGGTACCTCCCACACAAATGGACCATTTTGTACCAAAAGATACCAGCATATAACTTTAATACCAGTACATACAAATACTTGAAATCTTGTACAGTGTAATGCTTTTATAGTACCTAGAGTCCAGAGAAAAATCGACGTTATTGGCAAGCCCCTTTTGGTACCTCCCACACAAATTTAACTTTAATACCAGTGCATACAAGTACTTGAAATTCCGTGCAGTGTAATGCATTTATAGTACCTACAGTCAAGAAAAAAGTGGCCGTAATTGGCACGTCCCTGTCGGTACCTCCCACACAAATGGACCATTTTGTACCAAAAGTTAACAGCTTATAACTTTAATACCAGTGCATACAAATAATTGAAATTTTGTACAGTGTAATGCTTTTATATAGGGTGATCCATTTCGAGGTTCCCTAGTTTTTTAAAGAAAAAAAAAACACAGAAAATTAAAAATGAATGGGGAATGTTTATTATCACGTAAAAGAACATTCTTTGGCATTTATGAAGCTAATGTCTATCAAATTTTGGTAGGGGCTACGTCTCAGATGGTCCATCCGTTGAGTCCAATTTTCGATGACTCGATTATGTTGACCATAAGTTGAGCGAAGTGCAGGAAACACATTCCTCACAGAACGTGAATTTTCGTAATAAAGTTGAACGATTTGTAAATGTTATTCAGGCGTTAGTCTTTCCATGACGAAATGCCAAACACTACTTTACAAAAATAACATGACAGTATGACACGACTCTGTCAAAAAACTCTATTGAAAAAAGTATCTCTACTTGGATCACCCTTTAGTACCAGTGTGTTAGTGAGTTCAGAGAATAGTGACCGTTTTTGGTACGCCCCTATTGGTACCTCCCACACAAATGGAGCATATTGCACCAAATTGTACCAGTTAGTAACTTTAATACCAGTACACACTTTATAGTTAATAAATGCGTTTTAAATTGATAATAATTTGATTAATTATTAATTTACTAATATTTTTTTGGGACTCAATGTGAGGGGATTCATAAATCGGTACCAGACTGAACTTTGTTACTTGTTTTTATTGAATTTTTACTGAATTTTGAGTTCTATGAACAATTTATTTCACTTTTGTGGCCGATCAATTGTTCGCCTAGATCGTGCGATTTAACTCCTTTAGATTATTTTTTGTGGGGCTATATTAAGTGTCATGTCTATAGGGACAAGCCTGAAACGGTTGACGCACTGGAAGCCAATAGTGAAGAATTTATTCGTGAGATACCGTACGATATGTTGGAGAGAATATGCCAAAATTGGACCCAACGTATGAACCATTTGAGGCGCTAGAGCGGTCTACATTTACATGAAATCATCTTTAAACTTTGAATTATATAGACCGTTCTATCGACTCAAATAAAGATATTTCTCTAAATTTGATGTGTTTTTTAATCAAATCCGAAAGCTCTTAAAAACTCACTCTTTACTGGAAGGAGTGGACCAATATGGAAAATATGTACTGGTATTAAAGTTATAAGCTCTAAACTTTTGGTGCAAAATGGTTCATTTGTGTGGGAGGTACCAAAAGGGGCGTGCCAATTACGGTCACTTTTCTTTAGACTCTAGATACTAAAAAAGCATTGCACTGTACGATATTTCAAGTATTTGTATGCACTGGTATTAAAGTTAAAAGCTGTTAACTTTTGGTACAAAAAGGTTCATTTGTGTGGGAGGTACCAAAACGGGGGTATCAATAACGCCCGCTTTTCTCTGGACTCTATGTACTATAATGGCATTACTCTGTACAAAATTTCAAGTATTTGTATGCTGATTTGTAAGCTTGTAACTTTTGGAACAAAATGGTCCATTTGTGTTTGAGGTACCAAAAGGAGCTTGGCAATAATTCCCATTTTTCACTGTTTTGTAGGTACTATTAAACCATTACACTGTACAAAATTTCAAGTCTTTGTATGTACCGGTAATAAAGTTTTAAGCTCCTAATTTTTGGTTCAAAATTGTCCATTTGTGTAGGAGGTACCAAAAGGGGCGTGGCAACTTCGCCCATTTTTCTCGAGGTAATAGTGACTAATAAACTTATACTATGTGTAGAATTTCAGACGATTCAAATAAGTAGTATAGAAGTTATTAAATAATCAATATTTCGCAAATTTTTAACCCTTTGTGGGGGAGGCACTAGAAGGAGTGGACTAATATGGCCCATCTTGGAACTTAGCAGGAGATAGAAGAAATTATAACCACATACAAAATTTGAAGTCCATCGGTTACTCCTTTCGAGAGTTATCGTGCGCACCAGCCAGCAGACAGACGGACGGACATTGCTGATTCGACTTAAAATGACCCAAAACGGATATCCGCAGAACATACTTAGTGTCTTAGGTCACTCCTTCGATGTTTTACACTTTTGGCTCGTAGCAAATGATATACATATACCCTCCTATCTAAGGTGAGGGGATAAATATTACACTGCTCAACATTTCAAGTATTTATTTATATGCACTGATGTTAAAGATATATGCAGTCAAATTTCTGTACAAAATGGTCCCTTTGTGTGTGGGAGTACCAAAGTTGGTGGTGACACTTCGCCCATTTGTTCTCAAGGTGATAGCTACGGATACGCTATTACTATGTGAAGAACTACATATGATTTGGATAAATACTATAGAAGTTATCAGAGAATTGCTATTTCAATAAACTTTAACCCTTTGTGAGGGAGGTACTAGAAGGAGTGAAGCAATATGGCCCATCTTCGAACTAAGCCTGAGATAGATAGACGTACAGACATGCTCAAAGGATAGGATTACATATTTGGGCGTAAAGATCGACGATCACCAACAATTTAAGAAGTAAATGGAGTATGCGTGCGAGAAAGCAACCGGAGTAGCGTATGCATTGTCTAGAATGATGTCAAATGTTTGCGGCCCATGGCAGAGTGAAGTATACATATATCCTTAGAGTCGAATTCCGTCATTCTATATGGAGCCCCGGTCTGGGGAAAACATATCAAATGTGTAGTGTAATTTCGATATTCTTAGGTGTAATAGGTGTAATTTCGATATTCCGAAGAATCAGCCTCCGAATCTGCAGCGGATACCGCACGATATCACTGGATGTATCCATAGTCGCTGGAGATATACCTATATATAGAGCAGTTAGAGTATTGTCCGATGTATAAGTATATATGAAAGTACGATAAACCACCCGGAGGCTTTCAGGAAGACCCTAAGACAGACAGAAAGAACGAAATTTCTGGGGAGATGGCAGACAAGATGTTGCAACTCGACCAAGGAAGGTGGACATACCAGCTTATCCCTAATATAAAAAAGTGGAAAGGCAGGAGACATGGGGAGGTGAATTACCACCTTACCCATTTCTTAACAGGCCATGGAAGGTACAGGACATATTTCTTTAGGTTTGGACTAGATGACTCCCCGACGTGCCCAAACTGAAAGAGGATGAAACTGCGGGACATGTCATCCAGGTACAGAGATCAGGAACTGAAGAAGAACACGTTCCCAACTGGCCTCACAGTTGGGAACGTGGTTGACACTATTCTTAGGTCTGAACGCGATTGGGAGATACTAAGCAGCTTCATCACTTGTGTGAGCATGAGGTTTCGGAATAGGAGAAAAAGTAAGTAAAAAAAATCGCATCCAGAGATGGCCACCCACGAAGTAATACCTGATGGCAGTGAATTAGTTCACTCCTTCGAGGTCTTGTACTTTTGGTTAACATAGCAAATGATACACATATTTTAGACCGGGTCACCAAAAAAAGTTATCAAATATGAGGCGGAATATTAAAGCAATATTTCATAGATGTCGCCGATGTACTACGTGATTTTCTAATGAAGACACAACTCTTTTGATTTTGAATAACAGTGCGTACACCCAAAGCAAAATGTTCATGATTTTGATACATCAGCGACGTCTATGAGACAAATGTAGTAAAAAATGTTTTTGCGATTGTCACGAGGTAAGTTTTCGTATTCCGCCTCGCATCTGGGAACTTTTTTTCTTACATGGAAACCAACCCGGTTTAATATACATATATACATGATTTTTTGAAATTCTAAGAAGAAATCGGTTCAGATTAAGATATAGCCCCCATATATACGTTACCCCCGATTTCACATGTAAGCGCTGTAAAAATTTTATTTTATATCCGATCAATGCGAAATTCGGCAAAAAGAGGTTTCTTATTACATGAAGGAATACTGCTAAATTCGGAGAAAATCGGTTCAGATTTAGATATAGCTCCCATATATATGTTACCCCCGATTTGACATGTAAGCGCTTTAGAAACTGTTTTTTATATCCGATCAGTACGAAATTAGACAGAAAGAGGTCTTTTAACATGAATGAGAATTCAGGGAAAATCGGTTCAGATTTATATGTAACCTCCATATATATGTTTATCCTGATTTGGTATCAAAGCGCCATAGAAGCTGTACTTTACTTCCGATCATTAAAATTTTCCAGAAAGATGTTTCTCAATTTAGGAACGAATATTGCTTAATTTAGCTATTATCGGTTCAAAATTAGATAATATGTTCCTACTCATTTACCAATTATTACAAATTATTATCGCAATGACCCTTATCGCATTGTTATGGAGGTGTATGGTATTATATAGTCGGCCCCGCCCGACTTTCTGCCTTTCCTTACTGGTTTCAATTTTAAAATATAACTTTTTGAAAAAATCTAGATTTTAAATAGGGTTTTAAAAATAAAAATATGTCATGCAGCACCAATATCTATCTCGATATTACTAAAGCTGAAGTGTTTAGGAATCTAGGTCAAAACAAAATATTTAAATATCTAAAATAGAACAAAAGTTATGACCATTCGAATGCAAACATTTTTCGATATTTTTTGCACAATTTCGATTGTTTAAATGTACATATCTCCCATAGTTTTGAAGATTTTATAACAAAATTGTATATCCTATATAAGATGACCATATTTAACATTTCCACCAAGTTTCATCAAAATCGGCAATTTTTAGGTACAATTAACATAGTTCTCGTCTATATGTTCCAATAAGCCTTGACGAGAAGGCGGAGCTATGTACATTGTTAACTGAAACGGAACCCTTCTTTGCGCATTTTTACGGACGCTTAGGATATTATATAGTCGGCCCGTCCGACTTTCTGTCCTTCCTTACTGTATTTTTATAGACTTTTTCCAAGTTGGCATTGCTATTTGTGCGGTTTTTCCTACTTTTTATGTTTTTTTCTTGCCATCAAAAAACGAAAATCAACTTTTTCTAATTTTTTAACGACTGTTACTAAACGTCTGTTTCTATGTGAAAAATATATTTACTATATCATAATTGTCTTAAACGTAGCACGTCTTACGGCTCTCCCAGGCTTATACTCCAAAAAATATATTCCAAATACTAAAGGTACATTCCATTTGATACAAAAATAAAATTGAAATACAGAACGTTTTATAGATAATTTAAAAGTTATTAAGGAATCAATATTATACTAAATTTGTGCGGGCGGTAAATTAAAAAAATCCTCTGAAAAATCTCTGATTTGGATCACAGAAGAAAATGTAGAATATCTTATTGACACCCTCTTTTTAGTGGAGAAGGTTATGTAGCATTTACTACTAACCTAAAGTGTAACAAATCGAAAGAGTGATCTAAGACCCTATGTATGGCCGTCAGAAAACCGTTTTAAGACAGTTTAATGTATTTGAGTAATGTCCGTCCGCCCATTTGTCTGTCCAGCTGCCTTGTGATCACGATAACTATCGAAGCGTAAACAAATCACTTAAAAATATTTATGTAGTAATATTTTTCTCTATCGCAGATTACGTTCGTATATGGAACACATTGGCATTCTGGTACAACAAAGAGTTAAACAATAACGAAGTTCGAAGATGGGCCATATTGTTATACTGCTTCTAGTACATTCCCCAAAAATGGTTACAATTTATTTAAATAGCGATTCTCTAATAACTTCAGTATTACTTATCCAAATCTTCTGTAATTCTACACATAATAATAATAAATAATAAAATGATATATACCCTCGTCACACTAAAGTGAGGGTATAATTACAGGATGAGGCAAATAATAAAATTACAGGATGAGGCAAATAACTGGACCAAAAACAGCGAGCAGTCGCTCAATGTACTGCTCGACACACATTTCCCGGGGAACTCTGTAACAGAACCCGAGGATCAGCAGGACCAACAAGAGTGCGAGTGGACTGCGAGCGTCGCTAGCTTCCTGACTGAGAGATCCAGAATAAGTTGGGGTATTAACAGCTTTGAGCCTTTCAAGTCACCTGGACCAGATGGCATCACTCCAGCAGAAATGCAGAAAATGTTAAAGTACATTATCCCCTGGCTGGAGAACATTTATGTAGGCTGTATCAGGCTTTCATACGTCCCGAATCGATGGAGGGATACCAAAGTGGTATTCATACCTAAAGCGGGAAAGATATCACACACTAGGCCAAAGGACTTCAGACCAATTAGGCTATCCTCGTTCCTATTGAAAGGTCTGGAAAGACTTTTAGATCATTTCATTAGGGAAAACCTGGATACAAAACTCCTGTCGGGGAACCAACATGCTTACAACAAGGGCAAGTCTACTGAATCAGCCCTGCACGAACTTGTGAGCACTATCGAATCGTCCCTGCATTTCAAGGAATTCACCAAGGTGGCATTTCTTGACATAGAAGGGGCTTTTAACAACATTCACTCCGATGCGGTAATTGCGGCACTCTCACATCTAAAAGTTAACACTAGTTTGATTAGACTAATTCAAAGTCTGCTCACCAGAAGACGCATAACAGCATATCTAGGGTCCACAACTCTAACAAGGTATGTAAACAGAGGGACCCCGCAAGGAGGAGTACTGTCTCCACTAATTTGGAACCTAGCGGTGAATGAAATCCTGCTAGATCTAGAACGTTGTGGCTGCAAGGTCGTGGCATATGCGGACGACGTGGCAATCGCAGTGAGTGGCAAATTCGTAAACGTCCTCAGAGACATCCTACAGGTGGCTCTGAACAAGTTGGCTAGATGGGCCAGAAGCAGCGGTTTGGGCGTTAACCCCAACAAGACAGAATTGGTTCTCTTTACTAGGATGAATAATGTCCCACATGTGGACCCTCCACCTCGGATAAATGGAACAGATCTGGTCTTTTCTGAAAGTGCAAAATTTTTAGGAATAATTCTAGATAGGAAAATGTTATTTAGACTTAACGTATTGGAACGTGTAAGGAAGGCCAACGTCGCCTTATATTCCTGCAAAAAGGCTGTAGGGTCGCGGTGGGGACTCTCTCCTAAAATCGTCCACTGGATATATATAGCAGTAGTTCGTCCAATACTGTTATACGGTATTGTGGTATGGTGGACGGCAACTGACAAACTAACCATTACCAACCTACTAACAAAGGTTCAGAGAACTGCCTGCCTGAGCATAAGCGGAGCCTTAAGGACTACAGCGACCGAGTCTCTACAAGCCCTACTCCATATACTGCCGATTAATATTGTGGCAACCAAACCGGCAATAAGATTAAACTGCCTATCAATGTGGAGGTACAAGAACTATGGTCACATGAGGATATCAAGTGTAGTGCTATGGTAACCGACCGAGTGGACTATATACCAACAGTGTACACCTTCTAGAGAAATTACATCACTATGATTCCCGCCAGAGATGAATGGGTCGGCAGAATACCAGGTAATATAAACCATCTCCACTTTTACACGGATGGTTCGAAGCTTGATGAAAAGGTTGGCTTCGGAGTACACTGTGAAGAACTTAGTCTGGATATAGCTCACAGACTATCAGATACCTGCATTGTATATCAAGCCGAAATAATGGCAATATGGGAAGTCGCCAAGTGGCTGAGACGCAACATAGTAACCAACAATGGCGTTGTCATTTACTCCGACAGCCAGGCTGCCATCAATTCTCTGGAGGCAACATCCCTAAATTCACAAACAGCCCTCGATTGCCGCAGATCTCTTAACGAGATGGCTGAGCAGTTTAATATACACCTCATATGGGTGCCTGGGCATAGGGATATCCCGGGGAACTGCAAAGCCGATGAACTTGCTAGGAAAGGGACGACATTACAAATTCTCGAAGAATTTGCATATATTGGTGCGCCACTATCCACGTGCAAGCTTTGGCTTAGGCAAGAGGCAATCAGGCAGTCCAACGATAGATGGACAGAAATCGGCACCTGCAGGGTAGCTAGACAAATCTGGCCAAGGTATGACCTGAGAAGGTCAAAATATCTCCTCGCACTAGAGAGGAAACGATTGTCTACGTTAGTACAGGTTCTGACGGGACACTGCTTGATCGGCGAACACGCCAAAAGATTGGGTATTGAGTCCAATGACTTCTGCCGAAGCTGTGGAGATGAGGAAGAAGTGGAGAGCATTGAGCACTTGCTTTGCGACTGTCCCGCTTTGAGTAAACGACGACTGGATATACTGTTTTAGGCAGCCTAACAGATATTTTTAGGCAGCCTAACAGATCTTTCCAGTACTGATATTCGTACTATCGATAAATTTATATATCAAACAGGTTGGTTTCGATGAGGGGCATTTCAGCCCGTGGTAACACTAGGGACCTAAACTGGTCTATGTGAGCTTGTAAAAAAAATACGGCTGCCACACTAACCTAAACCTAAACCTAACCTACACATAATAATAGTTTAGCTGTCGCTACTACCTTCACCTACACAAATGGAGCATTTTGTACAAACAATTTACATTATTCCATACAAAATATAATATAAAAATAAAATAAATATAATATAAAAATATAAAAAAGTTAAACGTCTCTGCTAAAAAAAACTACAATATTTGAATTTAGATACTTTTGATGGAGATATCGATATTCTAAACAATTCTTCATTAATTTTCTCTCCTAAATGATTGAGAAGAGACTGGCATTCCATTTCAAACCGTTGTTATTACTCAAAAATCTGCACGGTTTTATAGAAGGTCTCACTGTACGAGTAAGTGTGCACGTAACAATTCATGCATATACATATATATGTATGTGTGTAGATACGTACTCGTATATGCATAAGTATGTGCCGAGAGATTGGATTGGAAATTGTTGGTGAGAAATTCAATTTTGTTTGTTTTCAATAATTATATTTTAAAAAAAGTTTAATACCGCACACAACACGACAATTGGATTTGCTCGTTTCGTTTCGATACAATTCGCTTGTGTTTTCACATTTATAATAAAAATGGAAATTGGAAATGAAATCAGCAAATAAATGTGTCCCCCGCGCACTCATACAGCCAGAGACACACACACACATCTACATATACACATACAAACAATTGCAATTGCAATAATACACTGGCGGATTGTGTGCCGGTGTACAACTACAAGTGTTTGAACAAAACCCAAGTGTGCGAATGGGAGTGTGTGTGAGAGAGTGCAGGAGTCCGAATGTGTGTTACGAACAAATTAAAAAAAAAACTGTGAAAATTGCGCGAAGCACCATAAAATGCAAACGGAAGTTTCAAATTGCATGCCACATCCGGTTTGCTTTACATATACAAATGGACACAATGTATGTTTTGTGTCTTCGTCCGGTAGTGTGGCGAAAAGTGTATATATTTACTTACTTATACGAATGTACCTCTGAGTGACTGTGTGTGTTTGTGTGTGTGAACGAGTGTGGTCTCTCTTTCTATGTCCCCCTGCTCCTCGAGCATTGATACTGTTACATGACGCACACACACATGCTCAAACCAACGATAACTTCATAACTATGCCAGGGAATGTGTAATTCAGCAGTTGGTCCGATATTTGAGCGGTGTCATGCGGTTGCATGTCTGACCATTTTAAAAGTCGGACGGACGTTCACATCTATTTAGATTCAGTGCCATGTAGGTGCTGGTGAATGGCGAATGCCGACTGGTGACTAGCGAGTTGGTGTATGCAAATGTTAATTTAAATATCTTCAACACACACTACTACTCTCCTCTAATGGTGTGTGAGAGGAGTATGTCTGTAAAGCCATTGGACACGGACTACGAACAGATGTGCGCTTTTTGTCCAAACGTTCGTTAGTTGACAACATTTGAGTCGTTCGCGACACACAAAGTGATGAAGTGATAATGGAAAATCTCACTGAATTACATTCACTTGTTTGCGTGTATGAATATGCTTTTGTTTTCCGGTCTTACTGGGCTAACTGGTAATTTTCGCTTATACATATTTACTTTGTTTGTTCCAAAACGACTCGTCTAGGTTTCCTTGGTAGTTCATTACTCAAATGACAAGACAATAAATGTGGTCAAAGTTTTATTTATAAGACTCGCATTGCAACATCTGATCATGATAAGGTCGGACGACGGACAGTTCTAAGGAAGTAGTGGACTATTTTAACACCAGTTAGCAGATGACATTGACTGAACTATTACATTGCCATAGTAAATGCAACAGTGACAAACTATGCCTTACAAAGTAATTCACTAGCATACTCATTACCACATGCAACAGCAATAATTAACTAAAAAAGCCATTCTATGTTTATAGATGGGAATCTATAAACATAGGCATTCTATATAATTTTTATTCTAACTATGTAGGTGGTGCGTTTCGCTAGATCCATCTTCTATTTTAGAGTTTTCCAAGAACTCTTATATTAATTTTTTTTTTTGGGTGGAAATCTGTAATAATATTATGAGCTATTTAAAGTATATCTTGGCTCTTTTTGTATGGGAGGTACTGAAACGGGTGTGGTCATAGCTCCCATTTTTAACAGGGCTGTTGGAATTTTGAGTATATATATGTATTGATATTCACGATATAAGCTGTAAACTTTTCGTACAAAATGGTACCTTTTTGTGGAAGGTACCGAAAAGGGCATGGATATAACGCCAATTTTTCACTGGATTGTAGGTACTTCAAGTATTTGCATGAAGTGATATTAAAGCTATAAACAGTTAACTTTTGGTGCAAAATGGTCCATTTGTGTGGGAGGTACCAAAATGGGCGAGGCAACTTCGCCCATTTCGAGGTGATAGTGACTAGTAAACTAATACTATGTGTAGAATTTAAGAGGAGTGAAATAAGTAGCACAGAAGTTAATAAATAATCAATAATTCACGAAATATTAACCATTTGTGAGTGAGGTTCTAGAAGGAGTGGACCAATATGGCCAATCTTCAAACTTATCCGGAGATAGAAAAAACATTACCCCATACCAAATTTGAAGTCAATCGGTTACTCCTTTCGATAGTTATCGTGCACACCAGCCAGCAGACAGACAGACAGACAGGCTGGCGGACTTTGCTCCAATGACTTAAAATGGATTTGCGCCAAATATTGTTGGGGAGTTTTAGGTCACTCCTTCGATGTGTACCATTGTTCACAATAGTGGGGGTATAAAAACGGGATTATGTTGAAATTCTCTTATTTCTACCATAAGCGCTATAATTTATGCATCTTTCCATAGATTTTCATCAGATAGTTATTGTGTACTTCGTTAAGATATTAACTTTCAATGTTCAAATTTTTCGTTTTTTCGTGATAACAAAAAACAATTTTTTGTGAAAAAATCGAGCATTTTCTACAGTTTTTATCTTTAACTTAGAGAGGAGAGTATATATCATTTGCTACGAACCAAAAGTGTAACAAATCGAAGGAGTTACCTAAGACCCTATGTAAGTTCGGCGGATATCCGGTTTTTGTCATTTTATGTCGAATGAGCAATGTCCGCCCGTCTGTCTGTCTGTCTGCTGGCTGGTGCGCACGATAACTCTCGAAAGGAAATTCTACACATAGTATTAGTTTATTAGTCAATATTACCTCGAGAAAAATGGGCGAAGTGTCCACGCCCCTTTTGGTACTTCCCACACAAATGGACAATTTTGAACCAAAAGTTAATAGCTTATAACTGTATTACAAGTGCATACAAAGACTTGAAATTTTGTACAGTGTTATGGTTTAATAGTACCTACAATACAGTGAAAAATGGGCATTATTGGCACGCTCCTTTTGGTACCTCCCACACAATGGACCATTTTGTATCAAAAGTTACCAGCTTATAACTTTAATACAAGTACATACAAATACTTGAAATTTTGTACATTGCAGTGCTTTTATAGTAGCTAGAGTCCAGAGAAAAATGGGCCCGCCCCTTTTGAATCCTCCCACACAAATTGACCTTTTTGCACCAAAAGTTAACAGCTTAAATTTTAATACCAGTGCATATAAATACTTGGAAATTTTTACAGTGTAATGTTTTATAGTACCTAGAGTTCAGAGAAAAGTGACCGTTATTGGGACGCCACTTTTGGTACCTCTTACACAAAATTTTTTACCAAAAGTAAACAGCTTTAAACTTTAATAGCAGTACATACTTTAAAGTAATTAAATGCAATTTAAATTGATAATAATTTAAATAAAACAAAAGAATAAATAAATTTACTTATATTTTTTGAGACTCAAGGTGAGGGGATTCATTAGTCGGATTACCCGACTTAAATTTCTTACTTGTTCTTTTTATACCCTACACCACAATGTGGTACAGGGTATTATATCTTTGTGCATTTGTTTGTAACACCCAAAAGGAGAAGAAATAGACCCATCGTTTATTATACCGATCGACTTAGAATCACTTTCTGAGTTGATTTAGCTATGTCCGTCTGTCTGTGCATGTATTCTTGTAATCAAAGTACAGGTCGCAATTATGGTCCGATCTCGACGAAACTTTACACATATCTTTGTTTTGCCCAAGGACGATCCCTATTGAATTTGGTTAAAATCGGTTCAGATTTAGATATAGCCCCCCCATATACGTTACCCCCGATTTGACATGTGAGCGCTGTAAAAATATTATTTTATATCCGATCAGTGCGAAAGTCGGCAAAAAGAGGTTTCTTTCTACATGAAGGAATACTGCCAAATTCGGAGAAACTCGGTTTAGATTTAGATATAAGACCCATATATATGTTACCCCCGATTTGACCTGTAAGCGCTGTAAAAACTGTTTTTTATATCCGATCAGTGCGAAATTCGGCAGAAAGAGGTTTCTTATAACATGAAGGAATACTGCCAAATTCGGAGAAAATCGGTTAAGATTTAGATATAGCTCCCATATATATGTTACCCCCGATTTGACATGTAAGCGCTGTAGAGACTGTATTTTATATCCGATCAGTGCGAAAGTCGGCAAAAAGAGGTTTCTTTCTGCATGAAGGAATACTGCCAAATTCGGAGAAAATCGGTTCAGATTTAGATATAGCTCCCCTATAAATGTTACCCCCGATTTGACATGTAAGCGCTGTAGAGACTGTTTTTTATATCCGATCAGTACGAAATTCGACAGAAGGAGGTCTTTTTACGTGAATAAGTATTCAGGGAAGATCGGTTCAGATTTATATTAAAGCTCCATATATATGTTCCTCCTGATTTGGTATCAAACCGCTATAGCGTATTGTATTTTACTTCCGATCATTAAAATTTGCCAGAAAGATGTTTCTCAATTTAGGAACGAATATTGCTTAATTTAGCGATTATCGTTTCAGAATTAGATAATACGTTCCTACCCATATACCAATTATTCCAAATTATTATGGCAATGACCCTTATCGCATTGTTAGGGAGGTGTAGGGTATTATATAGTCGGCCCCGCCCGACTTTCTGCCTTTCCTTACTTGTTTTTATATAATGTGTTTCGTGCACTTCGCTAAACATATGGTCAACATAATCGGCCTACTGAGCGTACTATTCGCAACACCATCACCCATCTTGGGACCCAGCATTCATTATTGGATAATATTTGACCGAATAGCCACGCCCAGGCCGCAGTGAAGCAAATGTAGCGACCGTAGCTGAGAGTGTACACGAAGACCGTGGAGAGTCGGTTCGGCGCCGTTCGCAGCAACTCGGACTGACATATTGAACGAGATCTTAAATTGAACCCATACAAAATACAGCTTGTGCAAGAACTGAGCCGCCCGACCTTCCCAAGCGACATCGCTTCTCTCTATGGGCTCTTGAAAAGTTCAAGAAGATCCGATGTTTTTGAGCCAAATTTTGTTCAGTGATGAGGCGCATTTCTGGCTCAATGGGTATGTAAACAAGCAAAATTGCCGCATTTGGAACGAAGAACAACCTGAAGAGATTCAAGAGCTGCCACTTCATCCAGAAAAAGCAACGGTTTGGTGTGGTTTGTGGGCCGGTGGAATCATCGGTCCATATTTCTTCAAAAATGATGCCGGTGAATACGTAACCTCCAATGGCGACCGTTATCGTGCCATGATAACCGACTATTTGATTCCTGAAATTGAAGCTCGTGATCTTGGCGACATTTGTTTTCAACAAGACGGCGCCACTTCCCACACATATTTCAATCAATTGGTTTATTGAGAGAACACTTCGGTGAGCAGATAATTTCACGTTTTGGGCCGGTCGATTGGCTACCAAGATCGTGTGATATCACACCGTTAGAATTTTTCCTGTGGGGATATGTAAAGTCTAAAGTTTAGGCGGACAAACCCCCTTCGATTCAGGCCTTGGAGCAAAACATCACGCGTGTCATTCGCCAGTTACCAGTCGAAATGCTCCAACGAGTCATCGAAAATTTGACTTAACGGATGGACTATCTGAGACGTGGCCGCGGCAAACATTTGATAGACATAATCTTCAAAAAATAAATGCCAAAGAATGTTCTTTCAAATGGTAATAACCATTCCCCATTCAATTTGAATTTTCTGTGAAACAGGGTATTATGACTTTGTGCATTTGTTTGTAACACCTAAAAGGTGTTATTTATTATACCGATCGACTCAGAATCACTTTCTAAGTCGATTTAGCCATATCCGTCTGTCTGTCCTTCTGTCTGTCCGTCTGTCTGTCCATGTATTCTTGTAATCAAAGTGCAGGTCGTATTTATGGTCCGATTGTGATGAAATTTATCATAGTGCTCTTTTTTGGCCCAAGGACGATCCCTATTGAAATTGGTTAAAATCGGTTTAGATTTGGATATAGTCCCCATATATATGTTTCACCCGATTTGACATGTAAGCACTGTAGAAACCACATTTTACATCCGATCTTTATGAAATTCGGCAGAGAGAGTTTTATTATTACGTGAATGAACACTACCAAATTCGGAGAAAATCCGTTTAGATTTAGATATAGCCCCCATATATATGTTTCACCCGATTTGACATGTAAGCGCTGTAGTAACTGCATTTTAAATCAGATCAGTACGAAATTTGGCAGAGAGAGTTCTCTTATTACATGAATAAACACTGCCAAATTCGGGGAAAATCGGTTCAGATTTAGATATAGTCCCCATATATACGTTTCACCCGATTTGACATGAATGCGCTGTAGAAACCGTATTTTACATCCGACCTGTACGAAATTCGCCAGAGAAAGTTCTCTTATTACATGAAAAAACACTGCGCAATTCGGGGAAAATCGGTTCATATTTAGATATAGCCCCCATATATATGTTCCACCCGATTTAACATTTAAGCGCTGTAGAAATCGTGTTTTATATCCGATCAGTACGATAGTTTTCTTATTACATGTATGAACACTGCCAAATTCGGGGAAAATCGGTTCAGATTTAAACATAGTCCCAATATATATGTTACACCCGATTTGACATGTAAGCACTGTAGAAACCGTGTTTTATATCCGCTCAGTACGAAAATCGGCAGAGAGAGTTTGCTTATTACATGTATGAACACTATATAGTCGGCCCGTCCGACTTTCTGTCTTTCCTTACTGGTTTTTCTTTATAAAAGTAGGGAACCTCGAAATGGATCACGCTATAGAAATAATACGCACACAAACGTTTTAGGTGGACTCACATAACATAAAATTCGAATCTATATATTTTCTGGAACAAATATAAGTAAATAATTTTTTGGAATATCCGATGCAACAAAAAAGGAATTTTTACAATAAATCTCAACTGTATTATTTTGAACGGTATTAAGTATACGACACACGGATATATAAGTTTTCGACTCACCGCTAAATACACTATGCAATAATTTTTTTTTTGTAGATTGAGGAAGGCCTTTTTATGAAACCAAAACAAAAAACTATGGCAAATTTTTTTTTAGTTTTTCTTAAAAACCCCAATTTTCATGGGAGATACCTTTACCTCCTGATTTTGTAAAACGTTTTCGTTCGTTTACGACGAAACGTCAAATTTCAATCAACTATAACTCGAAATCTATAAAACACAGGCATGATATATTTTTGGTATGAACTATTTCCCGGTTTTCCTTAGGTACATGACGAATTATAGACTCCGTGGCTTATATATTTCGCGTATCAATTGACTGATTTCGGGAGCATTTCCTTTAAGGGGAGCATAGCTTTAAATTTATTACTAAAATATCTCATACTGTTAATTAAGTCCGATTCGGCATTAAAACTATGACATGTCTACATCATTGCTTTAATGTACAAAGTCCCTACATATTGTCACAAAAATAGTGATTTTTTTCTTTAATTTAAGGCGAACATTTAAAGAAATGCGTATACGAAACTAATGATTAGATAGTCATTTATTCAAATTCAAAAAACTTGATTTTAAGGAAAATTTCGTAAGAAACATGTACATTGTCATTACTTTAATAAATTGTGATTGCATTGATGCCGAGGTCGCATACTTAATTTAAGAATGTGTCGTCATTATTTTTATTACTATGTTTTTTTTTTCAGTGAACGTCTGTACCACAACAATAAATTCGTAATATTTGTACTAATCATCTCGTTTTTGTACTTTAGTTCACTTTTGTCTGTCAAAAAAATAGGAAAATTTTGTGTGTCCTGTTCTGTCATCTTCAATACAAAATACCACATTCCATATAATATTTCTCAGATGGTGAATATTAACTTCATTACGATTTTCATTTTTGTTTTTAATGCCAACTTAATTTAAATTTTTTGAAATTCCCACACTGTGCGAATCTTTTTAATTTTATTCTTCCCGAGAAAAATCTATAAAATTAAATTTACGTGTTATATTTTTCTTTGGAAAAATGGTCACCAACGCAAAATGTACAATTTTAAAACAAACCTCATCCTGCACAGAGCAATTACTTGTGATTTTGTTCGGAAATTTGACTGCTAATGTAATTTCGAAATACCAGAACTTTGCGTCCCTTATATACACTTGCTTTACAGCTAAGGGAAGGTAAAAACGATTCCAATCCAATTTCTGGAGTTAAGTTTTACATATTCTAAAAACCCCCGACTCGCATTGCACATTCATTTCAATAATAAGTTTAAAAGTCCCTTAATTACAAAGTAATGAAAACTTTTGTTGCCACCCACCCACATACATATGTAAGTGACTGATAGTGAGAGTTGTGCGTGGGGAGGACAAAAATGTATAAACCCACACACAGCTGTTTTTTTTTCTCTCTCTCTCTCTTGTTCCCCTCTCCCATGGCCATACTTTATTATTTCCGTTTTTTATTTGTTTTTAGTGTTTGTGAAACACAGAGCAAAAAAAACAATACACAAAAGCATTTATGTGCACAATAGTTGTTAGTAACTACATGCAATTGTGTAACTGTATAAGTAGACAATTTAAATTGAGTTGCAACAAACACACACACGAACGCATGCATCCAAACGTACATATGGGACACTCGCACTCGGGGAAATGTCCACATAGAACAGATACTGTGGCTACATTTTTTGTAGCATTAGCCATTTGAGAGGAGTCGAGCGGAGAGAGAGAGTGTGATACCAAATGAACGTTACAGCCAAAGAGTGCGAAGAGGGCGAAGAGGAGGGTGTGTATATGTTGAAAGGAAGCTCCGAGTGTTGCATGTAAATGCAAATGTTATGTTGTGCTGCCAGCAATTTGAATGCAGCCATTATACACTCTCTGTTCGGTCGGTCACTTGTAACAATGCCAGCAACAGGAGCCAAACACGCGACTGAGTACAGAGGTGTGTGTATTTTATCCTCGCCAAAGACTGATGATCATTGCAATAAAGCCATAGGCATTTATAGCTACTGTGTCGTGTCCTGGCGCACCACTGTGCACGGGAATTGATTAAAAAATATTGTATTTAAAATAAATTATTTAGTATTTGTGTTTTGCATTTATGTGCTTTGCTTTCTTTGTCTACGTTTATTTGCTCATCCAGTGTCCGACAGTGGCTGCGGCTGCGGCAGCGACAGCGCCATCAACTAAAATCAATATTTGCTCAAAACTCGGTATTTATTTAAAATGGAACAGGCGACAGAAGCCGAACACTAAACCATGTCAATGGCCCACCACCTCCTCTCCTTCCCGATGACAACAGCAACAACAACATCAACAACCACAACAACAACAACAACTGCACCATTCATCCGGTCACAGTCCAGTTCGAAGTCGATTCAACTGCAACTCATTTGAGCGCAGTTTCCATAGTGAATTATAGCACTTTAATGGAGTTTTTCAAAACCACAAAATAAATATTTATTAAACATTAATATCACATAAATACTTTCGCTGATGTTTATTTTAGTTGGATTTTAGAGAATTTTAATTTATTGTCTCTTAACGTGAAGTGGGGTGGCATATGGAATGTACATCGCAATGCAATTTCATGGGAAATGAAGGGGAGGGACAGAACAGAACGGGCGGCAAGAAACATGAGGTTAATGTGTGGCATTGATCTTAGGTCAGGAAGATGTGGGCGATTTAATGAAATGTCAAAATCCAAATGCGGGTTTATTGAATTTTATATATTTAAGAAAATCCCAATTTAAATGCAGTATTGCCTACCAAAGCGAAATCGAGCGAAGAAAGTGGAACTGGCTTGATCATACTATACAAAAACTCTACGATCTAACGCGGACAGCGGTCGAATCCCACCAAAAAATAACTTCCAAAAATGTGGTGAAGACGTAATTATTGCGAACCAGTAGTACTTCTATATTGGATCATCAGAGATGAATTAAAAATCGGCATGTCCTCCCATTTCATTTATTATTTAGCAGTACATTCGCACGAGTGCTTATAAATTAACGCAAATGTTATTTTTGGGATGGTCTTAGGATGTTAACATATTTGCTCCAAAAAAATGGAACAGTTTTCTTTATTTAATGTTCATGGACAATTTTTTATTTAGTGATTTGTGACATTTTTGGTCTCGCCGTATGAGTACTTTTTAGCTAACCTGTGAAAAATTGGATGTTATTCAATGCTTTGGGAGCACCCGTTATCTTATCCTTCTTCATTTGTGCATCCTTTTTCGGATATGAGCGATCATGCAATTTACAAACATAAAATACAAACACATGTGAGCATTTCCATGTTAAGTGATCACAGTATTTTTGGTTCATATCACGGATTTAAGTGAAACTTGCTATAATGTTATATTTACTAAGGGTAGTCAACAACCCATGCAAACTATTTAAATAAAATAAAAAACAGGCATACTATGACGATTTTAAAATTTTCAACATTGTGAATTTCGAGGAATGCTGGTTTTTTTAAAAAAAATATATCTTTCTATCGGTAAAAGCCATCAATATGGAAATCTTTGCAAAATGTTAGTATTTATTTGCACCCTTAATAAAAAATAGAAAACCTATTTAAAAATAAGTTTTTTCTAAATTTTTTTAAACAATTTAATAAAATTAATTTAAAACCAGTAAGGAATGGCTAAAGCCGGGCGGGGCCGAATATATAATACCCTACACCACTCTCGTAATATTGTATAACTCTGAAATATAAATTTTGTAGTACATGTATAAATTGTTTGTTAAATTTCAAAACGATTGGATGTAATTTTCTTCAAATTCGGCAATGTTGGTTCATGGATCAAGAAACTCTACCATTCTAAATTTCAAAACGATTGGATGTAAAATACAGCTTTTATAGGACTAAAGGGCCAAATCGGACGAAACATATATATGGGAGCTATAGCTAAATCTTAACCGATTTTTTTCAAATTCGGTAGTGTTGGTTCATGGATCAAAAAACTCTACCATTCTAAATATCAAAATGATTGGATGTAAAATACAGCTTCTACAGGACTAAAGAGTCAAATCGGACGAAACATATATATGGGAGCTATAGCTAAATCTTAACCGATTTTCTTCAAATTCGGCAATGTTGGTTCATGAATCAGGAAAATCTACCATTCTAAATTTCAAAACGATTGGAAGTAAAATAAAGCTTCTATAGGACTAAAGGGCCAAATCGGACGAAACATATATATGGGAGCTATAGCTAAATCTTAACCGATTTTCTTCAAATTCGGCAATGTTGGTTCATGGATCAAGAAACTCTACCATTCTAAATTTCAAAACGATTGGATGTAAAATACAGCTTCTATAGGACTAAAGGGCCAAATCGGACGAAAGATATATATGAGAGCTATATCTAAATCTGAACCGATTTCAACCAAATTCAATAGCGATCTTAACAGCTGCGAAATAGTCTTAACTGCAAAATTTCAGAACGATCGGAGTGAAATTGCGACCTGTAGTCGACGAACAACTTTACATGGACAGACGGACGGACGGACGTACATGCATAAATCGACTCAGCTGGTGATTCTGAGTCGATCGGTATACTTTAAGGTGGGTCTCGCTGTAGTATTTTTAGGTGTTACAAACATCGGCCATGAAACAAACTTATAATACCCTGTACCACAGTGTGGGGTAGGGTATAAAAAATCCCCTTTCCATTTTTAATTTTGTATACCCTACACCACACTGTGGTACAGGGTATTATAAGTTTGTTTCACGGCAGATGTTTGTAACACCTGAAAATGACACAGCTAGACCCACCTTAAAGTATACAGATCGACTCAGAATCAGTAGCTGAGTCGATTTAAGCATGTCTGTCCGTCCGTCTGTCCTTGTAAAGTTGTTCGTCGACTACAGGTCGCAATTTTACTCCGATCGTTCTGAAATTTTGCAGTTTAGAGTATTTTGCAGCTGTTAAGATCGCTATTGAATTTGGTTGAAATCGGTTCAGATTTAGATATAGCTCCCATATATATCATTCGTCCGATTTGGCCCTTTAGTCCTATAGAAGCTGTATTTTACATCCAATCGTTTTGAAATTTAGAATGGTAGAGTTTCTTGATCCATGAACCAACATTGCTGAATTTGAAGCAAATCGGTTAAGATTTAGCTATAGCTCCCATATATATGTTTCGTCCGATTTTGCTCTTTAGTCCTGTAGAAGCTGTATTTTACATCCAATCATTTTGAAATTTAGAATGGTAGAGTTTCTTGATCCATGAACCAACACTACTGAATTTGAAGAAAATCGGTTAAGATTTAGCTATAGCTCCCATATATATGTTTCGTCCGATTTGGCCCTCTAGTTCTATAGAAGCTATATTTTACATCCAATCGTTTTGAAATTTAGAATGGTAGAGTTTCTTGATCCATGAACCAACATTGCCGAATTTGAAGAAAATCGGTAAAGATTTAGGTATAGCTCCCATATATATGTTTCATCCGAGTTGGCTCTTTAGATCCAATCGTTTTTATACCCTACACCACACTGTGGTACAGGGTATTATTTAAGTATAAAATGTCCCAAAAGTAAATTTATGTAAACAATTTATACATGAATTACAAAATTTATATATCAGAGTTATTCAATATTACGAGAGTGGTGTAGGGTATTATATAGTCGGCCCCGCCCGACTTTAGCCTTTCCTTACTGGTTTTGTATTTAAGGCCAAATTGTCCTCTTCAGTATAGGCAAGTTCCACGATGGCCTTTTTGTCTTTCTCGAGAAATAATTAAATATTTATGACAGGTTTGTCCCACACTGAAAAAAAATTTGTCATAAAATTAAAGAAATGCTCCAAAGACGTCATTAGTTTTTAAAATAAGTACATTTTGTATTTAAAATATAGATAATTTCAATAATATTAAGTAACTTACTTAACTTTAAGTAAATTTTCTTAATTTTAAGTACAAAATGTACTTATTTTGAATATAAAGGACGTCTTTGGAGCATTTCTTTATTTTTATGAAAATTTTTTTTTCAGTGCAGTATTTTCAAAAATGCTCAATAGGCCGCATTGGAAAATAGTACCACACACACAAAAGTTGTTTCATGACGCCAACAGTTCTCTACCAAAAGGAAACAAATCTTAAAAACTTTCTTAAGGTCGCGCAAGGATCATCTTTGCAAAAACTAGAAAAATGTTACTTTAAAGAAGTGTTTAAAGTTGATGTTGGGGTTTGTACTTGATGCAAATGCAGCATTAGGCATTAGAGTACATTGTAAATATGTCTTAAGGTAATAGTACATGGCCTTCTACTTTTTCTGCAACGTTGAATTTAAATATTTTAAAGTAAGTAAGAAAAACTTGCTATTATTTGGTCCATGGTGTCGAAACCAAATTATCTTTTATTTACGATAAGCAAAGATTAAAACCTTTCATACGACACTAAACCAACGCCGCTAAAATCTGTAAGCTCTTTAAAAAGGTTTTGTATAAGTACTTTTTGTAACATCACACATCTACTCCATAATTTTCACAAAATATATATTTTATGTGCATTTTTCAAAAAGTGTAAATGTACCCATATGGGGAAAAACACGTCAAAACTTTTTCAATTATTCTGATAGCGTCAAAATTTGGTGGTGTTGCAGAAGTACTATGGGTATGAGATGTGCCAAAAATAAAGCTTGCTTTCGTGATAGGTTATAGGGTGTCAAAGTTTGAAATGTTGACCATTGTATCTCCTGACTATGTGGGCCGATTTGAATGAACCGTGGCTTGTATGACAGCTATTTAGAATCGCACTAAATGTACATTGATAACACAGTGCGACAAAATAAACTCAAGTTGAGAAGCAAATGGCGCAATAATATTTTTCCTGTGGGTCTTTTCGAGTAAAACACGAATCTTTTTTTGGAATTCCCCGGACACCCCCAAAATCCGGATTTACGGTTAAAAAACCGAATTCCTTGCCTTTTTTCACTTGAACGCCTATTACTTTGTTAGTAAATAACCGATTTTCAATCTCTAAAAGAATTTGGAAAGATGAGAATTAAACATTTCGGACGATGTACACGGGGCAAAATCGCCTTTTTTGATATGTTTGAATCGAAAGAAAATATACTTGGAACACAAATTTTTAAATATTATATATTTTCGAGCATATACATTTTATTTGAAAATCAATAAAATGTATTTAGAACCCATATGTTAATATATTAGAATAAAATATATTTGCGAACTGATTTTCTCAAATAAAATATTTGTTTAAATACGAATAAAATTATTGTTTATGAATATTTCCAAATATATTTTATTAAAAAAAGGATTTTCAAAACTTTGCTGAATTTTTCGAATATTAGTTTTAATTTTTTCATTTTCGAATTATGCATTCCTATTAAAAATGGCGTACTTAGCAATAACTTCTCTTTGAAACCAATTCAATTCAATTCAATTCATCAATTATAAAGAAATTTTACTAACATTAAAAATTACCTTTCAATTGCTGTAAACTTAAAACAATTAAAGAATAGTAGACATACATTCACGCAAAAAGATCTTTGTTTGGGAAATATCAAATAAAAAATATTAGGATGTAAACATAGTTTTGTTTAGAACAATATCCTCCCTATTTGTCAAATATTATATATTTGGAGTGCACCCTAAAAATATTTATGTTTCAAGCTGAATATGTTTGGGATAATATACTACAGAGGCGATTTTTTTTCAGCGTGTATAGTTTATTTATTTGAAGCTGTAGGAATATAGGTTTATTTGTCCTAAAAACAATTTTTTTTCATTCTTGTCCGTCATTTTGTAGTTTAGCCAATGTTTTTTCCAATTATACTGTGAGATAACATTATTATTAATTAATTTACATATATAGTATATTTTATAAGGAAAAAATGCAACCAGTCTCTTAAAAATCCGTTTGCAATTGACGGAGTTATTAAAGTTTAATTAAAACTAAATCGGAATATAAACACTAGTTTTGGCCATTCAACTCAATAATGTCTCCTTGAGCGTTTAATTTGTCAAAACTAGTATATATGTACACATTTGGTTTTAATTAAACTTTAATAACTCAGTCAATTGCAAACGGATTTTTAAGAGACTGGTTTCATTTTTTTCCTTATAAAATACACTATATATGTAAATTAATTAATCGTACGGTTATCTCACAATACAATTGGTAAAAACATTGCCTAAACTAGAAAATGACGGAAACAAACTAAAAAAATGCGTTTGTAGGACAAATAAACCTATATTCCTACAACTTCAAATAAACAAACTATACATTGTTCGAAAGGCCTAAGTCTCTTCTTTCCAAATTCTTTTAGAGATTGAAAATCAGTTAATAATTAGGCGTTCAAGTGAAAAAGGCAAGAACATCGCTTGTTTACACGTAATTCCGGATTTTGGGGGTGTCCTGCAAATTTCGTAGAACAAACGCTGTTCTACTCGCCAAGACCTACAAGAAAAATAGTATCGCTGTTTTTGGTTTTTGAACTGTCGCACTGTGTAATTGTTTACAAATATTTAATTTCTATACTTTTTTCTCGCGACTTATGTTTCCCTCGCAATTTTAATTGTGTTCCGCGGATGGGATTCTATATCTTAAACTAGTAGAGTTTTCCAACAAGAGGTGTTATTTTGGTATTCAAAGAAAAATGCCATTTTTTGAGAAAAATGAGCGGATGTTTATTTCATAATAAAGAGGAAGGTATGCCGTTAATAATGAAAAACAACACTAGCCAAATGGCCACCGCGACCACGCTTACAGGTCCATATCCTTTTCATGAAATTTTCCATAACCAAATCGCACAATGGCTGCCCTATGTCCTCGATAGCCTAACGAATTCTATCTTTGAGGTCTTGAATCGACGCTGGGCTGTTGGCGTAGACCCTATCTTTCAAGTGGCCCCAAAGGAAGAAGTCGCAAGGTGTTAAATCACAAGATCTCGGTGGCCAATTGTGATCACCTCTTCGAGAGGTAACACGGTCCGGAAACTTTTCCCGTAACAGAGCAATGGTTGCGTTGCTTGTGTGGCACGTAGCGCCGTCTTGTTGAAAGTAAACGTTGTCCAGATCAACCATAACAAATCATTAATCATCTCTCGATAGCGCAATCCATTCAACGTAACTGTTGATCCAACCTCATTTTCGAAAAAGTAAGGTTCAATGACCCCGCCGGACCATAAACCGCACCAAACAGTCACACGTTGAGGATGGAGAGGCTTCTCAACAATAAGTAATATGTTTTCCGATCCCCAGATGTGACAATTTTGCTTGTTGACGTAGCCACCGAGATGGAAATGGGCCTCATCAGTCAAGATGATTTTTCAATGATTTTCGAATTTTAATAATTTCAATGCGTTGTTGAATCGTGTATCGTTCCATTTTTATACCCTACACCACACTGTGGTACAGGTATTATAAATTTGTGCATTTGTTTGTAACACCCAAAAGGAGAAGAAATAGACCCATCGTTTATTATACCGATCGACTTAGAATTACTTTCTGAGTTGATTTAGCTATGTCCGTCTGTCTGTCTGTCTGTCCGTCTGTCCGTCTGTCTGTGCATGTATTCTTGTAATCAAAGTACAGGTCGCAATTATTGTCCGATCTCGACGAAACTTTACACATATGTTTTATTTGGCCCAAGGACGATCCCTATTGAATTTGCCCCCATAGCCCCCATATATATGTTTCCCAGATTTGACATGTAAGCGCTGTAAAAACTTTTTTTTATATCCGATCAGTCTCAAATTCGGCAGAAAGAGGTTTCTTATCATATGAACGAACACTGTTAAATTTGGAATAAATCGGTTCAGATTTAGATATAGCCCCCATATATACGTTACCCCCGATTTGAAGTGTAAGCACTGTAAAAATGTTATTTTATATCCGATCAGTATGACATTCGGCAGAAAGAGGTTTCTTATTATGTGAATGAACACTGCTAAATTTGGAAGAAATCGGTTCAGATTTAGATATATCCCCCATATAAACGTTACCCCCGATTTCACATGTAAGCGCTGTAAAAATGTTATTTTATATCCTATCAGTGCGAACTTCGGCAAAAAGAGGTTTCCTTCTACATGAAGAAATACTGCAAAATTCGGAGAAAATCGGTTCAGATTTAGATATAGCCCCATATATATGTTACCCCCGATTCGACATGTAAGCGCTGTATGGATTGTATTTTATATCCGATCAGTACGAAATTCGACAGAAATATGTCTTTTTACATGAATGAGTATTCAGGGAAAATCGGTTCAGATTTATATATAACATCCGTATATATGTTCCTCCTGATTTGGTATCAAAGCGAAGTTGTACTTTACTTCCGATCATTAACATTTTCCAGAAATATGTTTCTCAATTTAGGAACGAATATTGCTTAATTTAGCGATTATCGGTTCAGAATTAGATAATATGTTCCTACCCATTTACCAATTATTCCAAATTATTATCGCAATGACCCTTATCGCATTATTAGGGAGGTGTAGGGTATTATATAGTCGGCCCCGCCCGACTTTCTGCCTTTCCTTACTTGTTAGTAATGGCGTAGTTTCTACTTGTCAAATGTCAAAGAATAAAAGCTTCAAAAGTGACAGCTAACGAAATACCGGGTGATTCAAAATAACACCTCTTGTTGGAAAACCCTGTACAAAAACAAAGCCGATTCTGTTTACTATATTCTGTTTACGAAGTTTCGTAATGCGATGACAACCATAACAAAAGCTCTGGAAATTGTAAATGCCAAACCTACTATTTTTTATGATTTCTATCGTGTTATAAAGTGAGTTTACTTTAATATGTGGACCAGAAACAAAATATAATAATGGTGACAATCTATAGCCAGATATACAGAACAACTACAACAATAACAGTTATTTACTGTGTATTGTGAACGAGAGTATAAATCACATGATATATTTAGCGGAAATCGGTTTTGGGCCACTTAAAGTCATGTGAGCAATTTCCGCCCATCCGTCCATCTGTCAGTGTGGTTTGTGCGCACGGTAACTTTCGAAACAAGACTTCAAATTTTGTATGTAGACTCTTTTTTTTTGGTCAACTTCCTCGAGTAACTCCCCCAGAAAGGATTACATTTTAGTGAAGTATTGATCTGTTTACTAACTTCTATACAACTTATCGGAATCTTCCGCAATTTCACACATGGTATTGTTGTGCTATAGTTTTTTATACATATGCCATTTTTCACTTCCATACTGGAGTGTGGACTTTACGCATGAGTTAAAGATTTTTAGTTTGGAGTTTTTGGATATCTGCGTTGCCCTTAAGGTTATATTAAGGCGACCGAATGCCGATCCAGCTTTCTTCTGCTGATTCGAGACGGTCGTCATCCACATCGTTGTCAGTAGACATCATGCATCCAAGATAAATACAAAATTTCTTCTCCAAAATTCTACAAAATTTCTTCGATCGTGAAGCTGCTATCGGTAGTTTTGTTTATGCGCATTTCAAATGTTTTACCAATATTCACCTCCAGACCCACTTTTTTTGACATGGTAACCAGTTCATTTAGTTTGTCTTGCATGTCGGAAAATTTGTGGGACAGTGGGCATATGTCGTCCGCGAATTCCAGACTTGCTAGATGTTTGTGCATGTCCCATAATATCCACCTTTTCTTCTGACACAGTGTTAGTAAGATTTAGGGCTTAGTAAGTGAAGGGCTGTGTTGGAATATCGCATGAATAATATGAATAATTTTAGCCGGTACGGAACGCCTTTGGTTTTCAGAGCTTCCCAAATTGATATCCGATTTATGGAGTCTGAAACTTTTTCGAAGTCAATGAAGACAATATAAACTGGTGTTCGCATTTAATGGACTGCTCAATTATGATGCGGAGAGTGTTGTTTGGTCTAAACAACTTCTGTGCAGCCTAAAACTAGCCTGTTAGTTTCTCAGAGATTGTTCTATACACGTCTGTTGTTTACTATAATTGCCAATATTTTGTAAACAATGTTGAGCAGTGTTATACATCTCCAGTTATTGCAGTCCGTCAAGTCATGTTTCTTCAGGAGTTTAACAATGGCTCCTTTTGCCCATGTTTCTGGTAGGTGTTCCAATATCCAGTTCAATTAAGGCCTAAATAGTACTTAATCGAATTTTCTGAAATTCCACACAAACCCAGCAAAAAATAAAAGAAGTACTTCCAAAATAATTAACATTATAAGTACTTCCAAATCATAAGTATGACAATTTTTCAGTATTTAATGAAGTTCAGCATAAATATCTTACCAAAATGTAATTTTGAAGTATATATTATTAACCCTGCAATGCATAACTTCAAGATGTAAAATAATGCGTCTGAAGTGATAAAAGACCGGATCGAAAAAACATATATATATATATATGGGTGCTGCACAGTATTGCCGGACGAATTTGACCAAAAATCGTTAAAATAGGGGCACATAAATCGTTAAATCGTCAAAATAAATTTTCGAAATATTCAAAAAATCGTCAAAATTTTGCCAGTTACATACAGTTTACGCGTTTTTTTCAGGCGAAGATCATGTTTCAGGGACAGATATGTATTCATAGGTACTCACAAATGATTTTGCGGATCCTCAAATTGGACTTAATCAAATTTTGTAAACCGATCTCATATTCTTGAACATATTTTATACATACTTTGGATTAAAAATGGTCCATATTTAGATATACTTCTAATAGAAGGATCCCAATCGATTTTATTTATTTAGTTCATAGAAGCCATGGACAGCATAGAACCATTCACACCAACATGGTCCACCGTAGATCCATGGTTTTATATAGCCCCATACAAAAGTTTCCACTACATTCTACTTCTTGACGCATTTGAAACCACAGGTGCCAACTGATTAGTCTGAATTAATATATGTTTAATTTTACTTAGATCGATTCGCAGAATTTTTGGCGAACTTTGTAAAATTTAGCTATTTGCGTTAAAATTGACCCAAGATCATACATACGAGTATTGACCTCAATGGCTAAAATTCGGCAATTTGTATTTTATTTTATCCATGACCAAGTGGCCTCATTGCTTCATATTTTGACTTAGCCGCACACAAAGTCCCCATTCGATTTGACTTTTTGACCTGAAAGAAAAAACAAATTTTTATCAATTGGGCGGAACAAACGATTTATTTTAACTGAAACCATTCGTTGTAACAATGACCTCCTAGGTCCAACTTTTGACATAGCTCATACATAAAAATGTGTACTGCAATTACCTCTACCGATTCTGCAACATAACCCAGTTCCAGAGACTTTTCCTATTATGTCATTGGATGCGATCGAATCTACCACCGACTTTTCACCGATTTTTTCAATGATCTTCCATAATACTTGAAATTTGTCTAACATTTCTAATTTTTATGTTAACAATTTTTATAAATTTTAGCGTAAATTATATCCCGAAGGAATTAAACAAAAATATATATTATATGAAGAATTTGTAAGTTTTTCTTTGTTTTTTCCATATCATAAAAAATCGTCATTTCGGGGCAGAAATCGTCAAATCGTTATGTCCAAGTAGTCGCTACCACCTTTAGATAAACGGACGAATTTGCTACCTTTTGGTACCTTCCACACAAAGGTGCAATTTTGTAATGAGTGAGTTCTAAGCATTATGAGCATTATCACCACGCCCCTTTTGGTATCTCCCACACAAAATGGCCAAATCATACCAAAATTTAATACAATTCGGTACATTGCAATGTATTTGAAGTATTTTAAGAACAGATGTACTATTTGTTAAACCTTCTGATACCACTCACACCAATTAATAGGTTAATTCCTGTAATATTCTATACTACATTACTCACAAAGTGAGTGTTTACATTAGTCGGTTTAAATTTTCTTACTTGTTTTTAACTTGAAGAGTCCATGTCGGCCATTTTGAATAGTTTATAACATAGTGCAGGCCAAAATAGGCGTATTTGTAAAGTTTTTAGTAACAATATGTTAAAATTATTATATTTCTTCATAAATTTATAGAAATGATTTCTACAATAATTATGAATGTTTCAGTCGAATAAATCGACTTATGTACATATAATCTTATTCTGTGAGTAATGTACACTGGAGTATGACATTTTTCGAGAGAGCCACAAAGGAAGAATCTCGAATGTATCAGTCAATTTAGGTAGGCATCCCAGAAGGGTCTTAATCAATAGGACTATTTTGCGCTAAAGAATAGACAATACAAAGATATTGCATATTCAATTTTGGTAGGATTTTACCATTTTGTGTGGGAGGTTCCAAAAGGGGCGGGCCACTTCGCCCATTTTTCTCAAGGTGATTACTACATGAGGAATTGCATAGTATTCGGATAGGTAGCATATAAGTTATTAGATAATAAATATTTCACAAAATTGTAACCCTTTGTGAGGGAGGTGCTGGAAGGAGTAGCCCAATTTGGCCCATCTTCGAACATAGCTTGAGATAGAAAAAAAATATTATCACATTCCAAATCTGAAGGCAATCCAATACACCTATCTAGATTTACCGTGAGCACCAGCCATACAGACAGACGGACGGACATTGCTCAAATGATTTAAAATGTCTTAAATCGGATTTTTGCCGAACATGCTTAGGGCTTTAGGTCACTTCTCCGATGCCTTATACTTCTGGTCCGTAGCACATGATATACGTACATATACCCTCCACCACTAAAGTCTAAAAAGCGAATAAATATTTTTAATAACTGTGTTTCCGGTAAAAGCATTTTTCTGTTTGAAAATGGCAATCAAACAACAATTGTCATCTACTCATACATCGAGTATATATACATAAATACATTTACATATATGTATGTCTATAATGCACAAATCATATAACACGACATCTAGTGTATGGCTAGCAAATAGGTTGGCTATTTCAATCAGAAGTCACAATACCTGGAAGTCAACATGAAAAGGAAAAAACTCGATAAATTGAATTCGGCGAACTCGTTCTTTTTGCTATAATATGAGGGCAAAATGAATCCACAATTCGATTAATATATTTCGGCAGGTTAATATGAATTCTCGAACTCGTTCGTTTTTCTATAATATGAGGGCAAAATGAATCCACAATTCGATTAATATATTTCGGCAGGTTAATATGAATTCTCGAACTCGTTCGTTTTTCTATAATATGAGGGCAAAATGAATCCACAATTCGGTTGTCCATTAGTGCGTCTGAGCACTTTGAAGGCTGTGACCTCAGCCAAAACAGATGAACTACGCTGAATTGTTTCTCACTCTCTCTCTCTCTGCCTCTGGATGATAAACTGGCAATAGTAAATCAACAGCCGCTGACACAAAACAAAATTGCATATTCTGACACTTCATAGACTGGCCACAACCCACCGCTGGCGTTTACGGGCGGATAGTCTTCATTCAATATACAACTCAGACGACAAATGGAAATATTTTCCCAAAAGTGTCTCGTCGTATTTTATTTGAGGCCCGGAGGCGTATGAGTAACATGAAATTCGACATTCCAAACAAAAAAAATAACAGAATTTCAATGGGAAAAAACCACAATTGCTACGGCAGAGAATTAAAATGAAATGTATCATCAATTCCATTCAATCGCCATGTTAAGGTCCTCCTAAGCCTCTGCGGCACCCACACACACACACACCCACAGGGAAAGGGCAGAATGTCATAAAAAAAGGCGTCCAATAGATACGAGCGTTAAACAAGAAAATCCCATATCATGGCATTCGAGCCAACAAGCAAATAGACAAACAAACAGGCAAATAAATAAATTTATGCTAATCGGCTTTTTTCTTTAATTTTATACCAATCCCAGCCATTCCCAGTCGCATTCCATTCCATCAGTCATTGGTAGTACAGTGCGTGGCAAAAGTAGGTCTTCACCTATACAGCGAATATGCAGCGATAATGCAGCTTCACACTTAGGAGAGAAACTTGATGGTTTTTCTTTTATATACACAACAAATAAGAACAGTTCAGTCGGGTAAATCGACTAAGGTCTGCTCTCACTTTGTGAGTATTAACGGGTTTTCCAATAAGAGTGATATGATTTCTTTGAAAAAAAACACACTTATTGTTAAGGAAATCTTAATGTTTTTTATTTAATGTGAAGTACAATCGATACAATTGAGTTCTAAATAAAACGTCATTCAAATGGCCTCCACGACTTCTTCTGCAGGAACTAATTCGATGAACCCAATTTTCGAGCACTTTTTCCACTAAATCAAGTAGTATGTCATGGATTGCACGTTCAATATTGACTTGTCAAGCTTGAAGAGAGTCTGGTTTATTTCGAAAGACCAATGACTTCAAATAACCCCATAAGAAATAGTCTAGTGGTGTTAAATCACAAATTCTTGGAGGCCATTCAATATCACAATTTCTTGAAATAATCGAATCTCCAAACTTTTCTCGCAACAATTCAATTGCTTCATTTGCTGTGTGGCACGTAGCCACAATCGGTCAATGGTAAAAAGATAGCTCTTAACGAGCGCTAAAATATTGCTCATGGGTGTCAAGGTCGCAGGTCGACTGGAAAGTGTTTTTTTTATTTTAAAAAAATGGACATAGCATAATTTTCAAATGTGAACGGAAAGTTTATTTTTGGTCTAGCTCTCTCTCTAGTATATCTCCCCATAATGAAATTGTAAACACTACTGAATACAATGAAAAACAAGTGACAGATCATGACATATTACAAATAGCCGAAACGTCACTTCAAAATCATATCATCCCCATTGGAACATTAATTTGGGGGCCGTTGCCAGTGCAATAAACCCTTTGAGAATTTTCAAAGTTTAAACAATAATGGATTTCATTGGAATTTTTTAAAACAAATTTTTACATTTCTTCACATTTTATTTAAATTATTTTCAATTTAAATTGCATTTAATAACATTAAGAGCAGTACACTGTTCAAAATTTCATAGCAGTTTACTTTTTGTGCAAAATGGTATCATTTTTTCAAGCTGGAATTATAGAAGATTGGGATAAGTAGTATATAGGTTATTAGAAAATCAATATTTCAATAAATTCTAACCCTTTGTGAGGGAGGTACTAGAAGGAGTGGGCCAATATGACCCACAATCGAACACAGCCTAAGATAGAAAAAAAAAATAACCTCCTACTAAATTTGAAGTCAATCGGTTACTCCTGCAGGACTCCTTACCCGAGCGCGCCAGATAGGGAGACGGACGGTCCAATGACTTAAAATACCCTTAAACTGATTTCCGCGTAACATACGAAGGAATGTCTTAGGACATTCCTTCATTGTGTTAGATTTTATTTTGTAATACCCTCACCAACTAAAGTTTATATGACGATTTTTGGTCCATAAGACCTTTTTCTGAACAATAGCGACTGAACACATTTCTAAAGGGACACCCAACTTTTGCCACATACTGTACCTCAATACTGTGGATGAATAGAGAGATGCCATTGCCGTGTGGAGAAGATGTACATACGATTGGGAACTGCCGTATTTACACCACAAAACACATTTGGAATGAACGACTATGGCGACGATGACGACAACGACAATGACACTTCTATTGCCATCCGTCCAATCCAATCCGCAGCAATCCATGTTATTTGTTCGACACCGAAGTGCTGTAATAAAATTTGGATTTTGGTTTTTTTTATTTTATTTCCCATCGTTGTCTTCTTCAGCGTCTACTTGATATATTTTATTTAAAATAATGATTTACGAGCATAGCATAGTTCTGCACAAATTCCTAGAACTGAGACAAAGAGCAGGAGGAGGAAGGACAAAAGGTCGGACGGACAAACATAAGTATTCCATAATACGAATAAACCCCATTCTTATTATGCAAAGCCACATTCAGTATTCCATTGGTTCGACTGTTCAAAGTCAGTCTGAGATTTAGATTAAAGTTTTTCCTCTTCGCAATACATGACTGGAGCTGTAGAAATGTGTGTGTGTGAATATGTATGTGAATGTAATGGAGTTGGCGTTGGTGGAGAAAAAAGCCATAAAGTTAGTATAGTGTATTATGGCTTTAACGGCCGGAAATAAAAAGGGCTAAAGGCATTGTTGTGCATGTGTTTGTGTATGAGTGTGAGCGCTTTTGTATGTGTATATGATTTGTAATTTAAACCTTTATATATTATTTTTATTTGTGTTTTTTCTCGTTTCGTTTTTGCCTTGTGGCTTGAAATCATCATCGTGGCCATTGCCATCACCAGCTCCATAGCCTTGGCCATTGCCAGCTTTCTTTTCAATCTCGTAAATCAGTGTTATAATCATCGTTATCAACATTCAGCCCCCCATAAGAACTTTGGAAAGAACTTTGCTCCCAGAGGAGCATTGGTCAGCAATATTTGTATGATGACGATCAACGTTTCGAAAATGAATGTTTTTCGTAAAACAAAACGAAACAAGACAAGATACCACCAATAACACCTCCATCTCCACCACAAGGGTCATCATCAACAACAGCAACGTCAACAGCAAAGCCAGAGCCACGTATAATACCGAAAAACACTTCAGAACCGACCCATACATGCCATAATCACTTTGAAACACTCGAAGGCGCAGATACCGACACTTTAGTCGCAGTGCTACACTTGTTTAAGCGACAGACAAGGGTTACCAATCTCCTTCCTCGGCACCCTACACACAAAGGAGAGTACATAAAGTGTGGCTATCAACACTGTAATAATTCCAAAGGATCATCTACTAGACAACTTAAGACTAGTAACTTTTGTATAAAGTTATATGTTTATCCCCTCACCTTAGAGAGGAGGGTATATATCATTTGCTACGAGCCAAAAGTGTAACACATCGAAGGAGTGACCTAGTATGTTCAGCGGATATCCGTTTTGGGTCATTTTAAGTCGAATGAGCAATGTGCGTCCGTCTGTCTGTCTGTATGCTGGCTGGTGAGCACGATAACTCTCGAAAGGAGTATCCGATTGACTTCAAATTTGGTATGTGGTAATATTTCTATGTGGTAATTCTTCTAGCTACGGCTAATTTGGTCCACTCCTTCTAGTACCTCCCCCACAAAGGGTTAACATTTAGTGAAATATTGATTATTTAATAACTTCTATACTACTTATTTGAATCCTCTGAAATTCTCCAAATAGTACTAGTTTATTATTCACTATTACCTCGAGAAAAATGGGTGAAGTTGCCATGCCCCTTTTGGTACCTCCCACACAAATGGACAATTTTAAACCAAATTTTAATAGCATATAACTTCATTACCAGTGCATTCAAAGACTTTCAATTTTGTAAAGTGTAATGGTATAATAATACCCACAATACAGTGAAAAATGGGCATTATTGCCACGCTCCTTTTGGTACCTCAAACACAAATGGAAAGAAAGAAAGAAAATAACACCGAAAACACAAAAAATATAGTAGATGAGAACAGTAGGAATCACAACAAGTTAGATGCTATATATGGGAGCTATATCTAAATATGGACCGATATGGCCCATTTGCAATCCCAAACAACCTGCAACTATAAGAAGTATTCGTACCAAATTTGATCAACCTAGTTCTATTATTGCGGACTGTAGCGTGATTACCATAGACGAACGGACGGACGGACAGACGGACATGGCTAAATCGTCTTAGAATTTTACGACGATTAAGAATATATATACTTTATGGGGTCTCAGATCAATATTTAGAGGTGTTACAAACGGAGTGACAAAATGAATTTACCCCCATCCTATGGTGGAGGGTATAAAAATAAAGTTACGAATATTTTTTTGGGACTCAGGGTAAGCCGGTTTACCCGACTGAACTTTCTTACTTGTTGTAGTTGTTGAAGATAACATTTTTACTCCATACACACATATCTGATTAATTAAACAAGTAATAACATTTCAGTTGAGTAATCGTTTCATTCAATACCCACCCTACCGGAAATGCAAAGTCAACTAACCCAGATTTACAGATCACAGGACAAGTTAAATCGTGACCTATTACCATCTAATAGCCCACGAATCGATTGGTGTCCATTGAAGGGCGTTAAGTGCACCAAATAATACTTGTGTGTGTGTGTTTCCGCGGATTATATACTTCAAAGAGTAGAGTGTTGGTAGCGTGTTCGCCTATAAGTTAGGGGGTGGTGGGTTCGATTTCCACCAAAAGGGCTCTGGTATTTAACTGGTTTTGCAAATTTAATTGATTTTTAATGGGATTTATAATGCAATATATAATGACAGGTATGTAGGTATTCATTTATTATACACAAACACTAGTACAGACGGAGCTGTGAGGAGTAACACATCGAAGGAGTGACCTAAGACCCTAAGTTTGTTTTGGCGGAAACCGATTAAGGACATTTTAAGTCATTTGAGCAATGTCCGTCCGTCTGTTGTGCTGGAACGCCCGATAACTCCCAAAAGGAGTAACGGACTGACAAATTTGGTATGTAATACTATTTTTTCTATCTCAGGCTAAGTTCTAAGATGGTCCAATCCTTCTAGTACCTCCCTCACAAAGGGTTTAACATTTAGTGAAATATTGATTCCCAAGTATCTTCTATATCACTTATCCTAATCTTACAATAATTCCTCACATATCAAAAGTTTATCCGTCACTAAAACCTTGAGAAGTATGTGCGAAGTGTCGCGCCGCCCTTTGCCCGTACATGCCAAACAAAGGTACCATTTTGTAAGAAAAACAAGCAAGAACGGTATTAAGTTCGGCCGGCCGAATCGTATATAACCTCCACCATGTATTGCGTTTAATCTATAACCGAAAGAAGCTCTGAAGTGTAACAGTAATAAATCGTATAGCGTTATTGTTCTTTTTGTAGCGAATGCATTTAAAAACAAGTAAGAAAGTTTAAGCCGGGTAAACCGACCTATTAATCCCCTCACCTTGAGTCACAAAAAAAAATATTAGTAAATTTATTTATTTTTAAATTTAAATTTAAATTGCTTTTAATAACTTTAAAGTACTCGTATATACTGGTATTAAAGTTAAAAGTGGTTTACTTTTGGTACGAAATGGTTCATTTGTGTGGGAGGTACCAAAAGGGGGCGTGCACTGTTGTTAAAGTTAAAAGCTGTTAACTTTTGGTACAAAAAGGTCCATTTGTGTGGGAGGTACCAAAAGGGGCGGGCCAATAACTCCCATTTTTCTCTGGACTCTAGGTACTATAAAAGCATTACCCTGTACACAATTTCAAGTATTTGTATGCACTGATATTAAAGTTATATGCTGGTAACTTTTGGTACAAAATGGTCTATTGGTGTGGGAGGTACCAAAAGGATCGTGGCAATAATGCCCATTTTTCACTATATTGCAAGTCACTGTCCAAAATTGCAAGTCTTTGTATGCACTGGTAATAAAGTTACAAGCTATTAACTTTTGGTTCAAAATTGTCCATTTTTGTGGAAGGTACCAAAAGGGACGTGGCAACTTCGCCCATTTTTCTCGAGGTAATAGTGATTAATTAACTAATTCTATGTGTACAATTTCAGAGGATTCAAATAAGTAGTATAGAAGTTATTAATTAATCAATATTTCACTTCATGTTAACCCTTTATGGGGGAGGTACTAGAAGGAGTGGACGAATATGGCACATGTTCGAACTTAGCCGGAGATAGAAGAAAATATTACCACATACCAAATTTGAAGTTAATCGGTTACTCCTTTCGAGAGTTATCGTGCGCACCAGCCAGCAGACCGACAGACAGACGGACGGACATTGCTCATTCGACTTAAAATGACCCAAAACGGATATCCGCCGTACATACTTAGGGTACTAGGCCACTCCTTCGATGTAATACACTTTTGGCTTGTAGCAAATTATATATACCCTCCTCTCTAAGGTGAGGGGATAAAAATGGGCGTTATTATCACGCTTCTTTTGGTACCTCTCAAACAAAATGGCCGAAATAAAAAATATTAAAAATTATCATTCCCTCACTTTTACAATATTCGCTCTAATTTATACATTTATGTTTGTTTTAAAACATATATTTTTTACTCCCTCCATGCGAATGAGATATTCACAACATTTATAGCCTCATAATTTTCTTTAATTTAAATGGTACCACAGCTCATCAGACTTATACTTGAAAAATATGGTCCAAATACTAATGAAATAAAATTGGAATTTAAAAAAAATGAACATAACAAGTTTTTGTTTTGGTTTCATAAAATAGTACGCCTTAACCAACACAAAAAGCTTTTAGGTCTCGGACAAAGCCAATATTGTTGCATAGTGTTCGAATAAATCAATGCCGAACGAAACTGATTTTTGTTCATGTTTTACACCTTAAATATTTAATTGTAAACATGTGAACAGGGGATATATCTTCATGAACTTCATGTCATGGCGGCCAATATCTGTTTTGGGTGCAGAAATCTCCCTTGATATAACACGTCCGAATAATATGTCTTAAGGGCCAAGTTATGGTTCTATTTCCAAAGGAAATCATGCAAAACATTTGACATTTCTTTGTTTTACGAGTATTCCCAAATAATAACTTTTCAAATATATACTCCAACAAACCGATGGACAAACGATTATCAACGCATAACAAATTTTAGGGTGACCTCTCGAAATATGTTAAAAAAAAAAAAGCGAACATGACATAAAAATATAAAAGGTGTAAATCAAGCTTCCCTCTTTATAACTCCAACCGATAATGCTGCGAACGATACGCAAAGGAGTGCCATAAAATGATGCCATTGAAATACACACTCGACTGCAGACAAATCGTTTTAAACTCTTTTGTCCGCTGCAGCAAAGCGTAAACATATGAATATGGGGATATAAAACTTCCAAACACCCAAACATTCATTCATCCATTCATTCAACCATCATTCCTTTAGATATGGTGAGGGAGGAGTTTATGCTCCTCATAATAGAAACATGTACTCGAAATGGCGATCATATTGTTGCAAGACCGTCACATTTTAAAATTAAAAATTTCCCAGGTTGTCATACAAAAATGTCACACACATTAATACGAATAAACAAAGTAAGGATTTCACTATTTTCTCAGAGAGATAACTATAATGCAAACAATTTAAAATAGATTCCCTCGCCTTCTTTTCTCTAACAATTTTTATATGGAACACATTTGAATCGTTCTTCGGAAAATGTCCACTTTTGAGATGTGACACTCTTGCAGGTAAATACATATGCTCAAGTGGATGTGGAATGACGTTTGTTTAGCTGTTTGAGTGTGTGGGGGGGTATTATTTCAAATGCTTTTAGTTCGATTTTACAAATATTTTTATGGCGACAACGATTATTTTCACTAACACCCAAAGGCTATTTGGCCATTATGGACTTGGGTTGTCGGTCTTTGTGTGCTCCTGTGTGTGCTGAGAGGACTTACCTTGACATTATGGAGTGCTGCTTTTAAATGGTGATAAAATCTGAAATGGGATTAAGTGATAAACAACGAATGAGTAATCGTTATCATAATTTATTTAGGCAAATAAATAATAATCTGTTTTAGACAAGAATCCCATTCTTGACTACTCTACCAAAATAGGTCTGCCTCTTAAGTAACCCCAAACTCCTGTATGTGGGGATAAGTATGGACATACAGTCAAATACACTAGCCAACAGTCGTTTTGTTATTTGGTTCTAGCATAGTTTTTCTCATTGATTTTGACCTACTGAACACGGTTGGTTTTCGAGATACAAATTTTTGAACTTTTTTTTTAAATTTTTGGAGGTACACTTACAATTTTGAGCATATCTTTCGTCTTCTTTGACGTATTTGATCCTACTACTACTCAAATTAAAGCAAACTTTACTAAATAAACTGCGTTTTTTTAGTAAAAATGTGGCAGAAAAATTCATATAAAATATAAAACGCGATGCTAACAGCGATTTTGGTTTTTTTACGTATAGCTGGCATTTTTCCAAAGAAAATAAGCACTTACTTAACAAAATCTGACAACAAATGGCGGACTTATAATTTTTTTGGTATAAGACCGAAATTCCGCTATTTCACGATATTTTGATTTTCATTATTTGCACAGCTAACCTATTAGGAGGGATCGAAAAAGCAAGTTTTTTATAATCCTTTTGGAAGAGAACGGAACAGTAATTTTTATGATTCTCAGAATTAAAAAAAATAAGTACACAAATAGTTATTTAATTTTTATGATTGTGGTTGCAGAGTAATATACGCTTCTGAATGTGCGTGGACGCTCTTCGTGTTCCTTTATGACTGCTACTCCGTTCACAGTCAATTTAAGGGAATTACACTTTTTTATTGATGTGTGTTTTCCCGATGGCTACCTGTATCGGATTTTTTTACAGAAATTCCCCCCACATTTGTGAGTGGTCATTATTTGGAAACTTTTCCACAATTTGAAACGCACACTTGCTGAATCAGGTATATAGCCACCCTTAAAAGATGCGCCCATTCATAAGTACCTGTCAGTAAAATATTGTACCATACTTAGTATTTATAGGTGTTCATTTATCGTGTTTTGTCATTCAACAAGTGTCTACGAACGCGAGTAGTACGAGTAAAAAGTGAAACAAATTGAATTTAAGTGCATATAATACCTACCCAACAAGTAAGACAATGAGTAAAAGACTACGTGTGTTCGAGTGTTTGAACAATCCAGACAATTTCTGCAATGTTTGTGGCGAGTTTATAAAGAATAATCACGCACACACGTTTACTCCAGCAGTGCAATTGCACTATTTGAATTATTTTGGTATTTCACCAAATATCACAGAACCATGGACACCTAAGTCGCTATGTGATCTTTGCTATATAATCCTAACCAACTGGGCAGCTGGCGGAAGGTAAGAATTTTTATTTAAACACATTAAGCAAAGCAAATATAGTAATTTATTTTAATTTTAGGCGCCATATGAAATTCGATACACCAATGATGTGGAAAAAGCCGCTATGCCATTCCACAGACTGTTATTTTTGCCTCACCACAAACAGTGGGGTAGGGAGATTTTTAAAATGGAACTACGCTCAAGTGGGATCGTTTGCACTTCCAGTACCACATTCGAATGATGTACCATATCCAGTGTGCCCTGGTGCATCTCTTCAAAAAGCAGAATCGTCAGATCAAGAGTCCGAGGCCGAACTACTGTCACAGGCCGAACTAAACGATTGGGTGCGCGATTTTGGTCTCACTAAGGAGAAATCCGAACTTTTTGCGTCTCGGATGGTACAGTGTGGATTTGCGGATTCAGAAGTGAAAGTAACAGCGTACAGGAAGCGTCACCAGCAGAATGCAAAATTTTATACAAAGAAAGACGAAATATGTTTTTGCAGCGACATTTCCGGCTTGTTCCAAGAGCTTCACCAAATTCACAACCCCAATGAATGGAGGTTGTTTATTGACAGCAACAAAGAGAGCTTGAAGGCAGTTCTCTTACATAATGGGAATGAAAAGCCATCTCTTCCTATTGCTCATGCGGTTCATTCAAAGGAGAACTATGAAACTATGAACATTTTGCTGAAATGCATAGAGTATAGCAAATATAATTGGAAAATATGCGCCGACCTCAAAGTTGTGGCCATTCTGTGTGGACTCCAAGGAGGCTATACGCGACATTGCTGTTTTCTGTGCCTTTGGAATAGCCGCGCTGATGATCAGCATTATATTAAAAAAAAATGGCCGGATCGAACGAAACCTGTAGTTGGAGAAGCGAATGTTCAGCGCAAACCACTAATAGAGAACCGTGAAAATATAATACTTCCGCCGCTGCACATAAAATTGGGTTTGATAAAAAATTTTGCCAAAAAATTGGACAAAGAAGGTGAAGCTTTTGCCTATTTACGGTCAACTTTCCCTTACCTTTCGCTGGCAAAAATTAAAGAAGGAGTCTTCGCAGGACCCGAGATAAAAAAAATGTTGAAAGATGAAACATTCCCGAAGCTGTTATCACCCATCGAAGCCGCAGCATGGAATTCCTTCAGGCTTGTTGTGGAAAACTTTTTAGGAAACAACAAAAGCGATAATTATAAGGACATAGTTGAGGATCTGGTAAAGAACTATGAAGCAATGGGTAGGTTTTTTTTGAAACAAATGTTAATTTAAATAGCGTTTTAATTCTCGTTTTTTTTTCATTTTTGGGTAGGAGTGAACATGTCACTTAAAATACACTTTCTGCATTCTCATTTGGATTTTTTCCCTGAAAATTTAGGAGACGTGAGCGACGAACACGGCGAGCGCTTTCATCAGGAATTGAAGGCTATGGAACGACGCTATCAGGGCATCTATGACACGGCTATGATGGGTGACTACATTTGGACCCTAATACGTGAGACCAATTGCAGCGAATACAAAAAACAAAGAAGAAGTCAGCTGTTTTTCCACATGGCATAAAATGTACAGTTATATCTTTGTTTCTACTCATTTTTTTTGGGCGTTGATTTGGTTAATTTCGTTAGTTTAGCTAAACTGGCACATCCATTTCTAATTGTGCCATACATTGAGTATGTAGTGCTCTAAATAAATTAAAAAATAATATACTAAGACTAATTTGTTTATTTTAAATTAAGTTCAAATGTATTTATTCGTTTGCGTTGGGTAGGTAAGCTGTGCAAATAATGAAAATCAAAATATCGTGAAATAGCGGAATTTCGGTCTTATACCAAAAAAATTATAAGTCCGCCATTTGTTGTCAGATTTTGTTAAGTAAGTGCTTATTTTCTTTGGAAAAATGCCAGCTATACGCAAAAAAATTAAAATCGCTGTTAGCATCGCGTTTTATATTTTATATGAATTTTTCTGCCACATTTTTACTAAAAAAACGCAGTTTTTTAACCTTTTTAAGCCGCCAACATCAAAACTACTCACCCGATTTGAAAATTTTCTGAGAATGAGTTATATACGGCTCAATTTGCTTTAATTTGAGTAGTAGTAGGATCAAATACGTCAAAGAAGACGAAAGATATGCTCAAAATTGTAAGTGTACCTCCAAAAATTTAAAAAAAAAAGTTCAAAAATTTGTATCTCGAAAACCAATCGACGGAAAAATTTTTAAAACTAGATGCTAGAAACAAATAACAGAGAAAATTTTGTTATTTGTGACCTAGTGATATTAATCATCGATATATTGTTAAGGATCTTCGTACATACATACATACTGCGAATGAATGTGAACTAACAACACTAGTTTACTAAATTTTTGTCGAAGGGATGTACATAACATTTTCTGGTGAAATTTGGCATCCTAAATACGAAAAAAATATTTAAAAACAAATAAGAAAGTTCAGGCGACTAAACCGACTTATGAATGCCCCCACCTTGAGTCCCACAAAAATATTCGTACATTTATTTATTTTTTGTTTTAATTAAATTATTATCAATTTAAATTGCATTTAATAACTTTATAGTATGTACAGGTATTAAAGTTATAAGCTGTTAACTTTTGCTGTAAAATGGTCCCTTTGTGTGGGAGGTACAAAAAGAGGCGTGCCAATAACACCCTCTTTTCTCTGGATTCTAGGTACTGTAAAAGCATTACACTGTACAAAATGTCAAGCATTTGTATCCACTGGTATTAAAGTTATGAGCTGTTAAATTTTCGTGAAAAATAGTCCATTTGTGTGGGAGGTACCAAAACGGGCGTGCCAATAATGTCCACTTTTTTCCGAAATCTACGTACTATAAAGGAATTACAGTGTACAAAATTTTAAGTATTTGCATGCACTGATATTAAAGCTATAAGCTGCTAAGTTATGATGCAAAATGATCCGTTCGTGTGGGAGGTACCAAAAGAGGCTTGGCAACTTCGCCCAGGTTTCTCTGGATTCTGGCACTATGGTACTATGAAATCATTGCACTCTACAAGATTTCAAGTATTTGCATCCACTGGTATTAAAGTTATAAGCTGTTAACTTTTGCTGCAAAATGGTCCATTTGTGTGCGAGGTACCAAAACGGGCGTGCCAATAATGCCCACTTTTCTCTGGACTCTAGGTACTATTGATCTAGGTACTATTGAAGCATTACACTGTACAAAATTTCAAGTATTTGTGTGCACTGGTATTAAAGCTATAAGCAGTTAACTTTTGAAGCAAAATCGTCCATTTGTTTGGTAGGTACCAAGATGGGAGTGGCAACTCCGTCCATTCTTCTTGAAGTGTTAGCAACTAATAAACTAATGCTATGTGTGGAATTTCAGAAGATTCTACTAAGTAGTATAGAAGGTATTAAAGAATCAATATTTCACTAAAAGTTAACCATTTGTGGGGGAGCTACTAGAAGGAGTGGACCAATATGGCCCATCTTCGAACTTAGCCGGAGATAGAGAAAAAAATTACCGCATACCAAATTTCAAGTCAACTGGTTACTGCTTTCGAGAGTTATCGTGCGCACCAGCCAGCAGACGGGCCCACAGACAGACGGACGGACATTGCTCAAATGACTTAAAATGACCTAAAACGAATTTCCGCCAAACATACTTAGGGTCTTAGGTCACTCCTTCGATGTGTTACACTTTTGGCTCGTAGCAAATGATATATACCCTCCTCTCTAAGGTGAGGGGATAAAAATAAATAAATTTACTAATATTTGTTGAGACTCAAGGTGAGGGGATTCATCAGTCGGTTTGCCCGACTGAACTTTCTTTCTTGTTTTATACCTCACGAGTTATAGAAAATCGGTTCTAAACACGAATTTTCTCAGTATCTTCCAGTCATATCCTCTGAGATGAGTCAAGTCTGGCAATATGTCGGAACGGAAATATCGGGATCTTGCAGGTGTGAAAGCTGGGCAGTGACACGGAAAATGTTCCATCGTTTCGATGTTTTCCTGCATGCCCTGCATGCCCTGCACTCGTCGTTTTCTGCTAGTCATATGCGATGAAGATGCGCCTGTAAGCTTATGTGTCCCGTTAGAACACACATCATCTTACTAATCTCGATCTTGTTTAGTTTCAGAATACTACTTGTTTTTTCTCATTTGGGTCACCCCACAGTATCTTTGCAGTTGCTGTGGACCTTATAACCTCTATAAATCTGGTTTTCCCTCAATAAAATTTTCAATTTTTATTACTTTTAGGAATTGACCACTGGACATTAAAATCTGGACCATTATTTATACGGCGACGTGACTTCCAATAAAAAATTTGCAATGTAAAGCCACTTTTTTCTCGATTTTATTCCAATTTTTATCGCATTTTTAAAAAATCGGAAACAATTTTGGTCCGATTTTCACTTTTCATGGCTTGTTATAAAACTGTTGATCTCTAGATTTCATTTTTATAAAAAATTAATTCTTTTAAGACCGTAAACGTTTTATTTGATTGTTGTTCCAAATGTTTTTCAAAGCCAATTGATTGCAATAAACATGATTCTACACGCATTATTTCAACTTCAAAACCTGAAATTATCACGAAAATAGGCATTTTGTAAATTTTATTCGAAATATGTGCCCAAATCTAAAAAACTTGTTATATTTATCGACTTGGAATTTTTATTTTCACTTGAATTTGAGCAATTTAATAGAAAAATTCACAAAATGTCCAACTTCTTAAACATTTTATCTTTTGGGGTTTAAATAATGAGTGTAGGATCATTTCTATGGCAATTAATTCGCTTTAACTCATTTGGGGAAACCAATCAAATAAAAAGGGTTAATTTTAAATTAAATCTAGAGATCAGCAGTTTTATAACAAGCCATGAAAAGTGAAAATCGGACCAAAATTGAGGAACTTGTTTCGGATTTTTTAAAAAATGCACTAAAAACTGAAATCGAGAAAAAGTGACTTTACATTTTTTTAATGGAAGTCACGTCGCTCTATAAATAATGGTCCAGATTTTAATGTCCAGTGGTCAATTCTTAAAAGTAATAAAATTTGACAATTTTATTAAGGAAAAACCTAATTTTTGGAGGTTATTTCATCCGTAAATAGCCCCTAATTTCGCTATACCAGAAACGAAATATTTTGCTAATATACTTAAAACAAACAAAATTTGCATATAAACTTTGATCAACGCCAACCCTTTTCTTCCTCACAAAAGAAGCCACTCTAATATATGTATATGGGGGCTATATCTAAATCTGAACCGATTTTCCTTAAATTGACAGTGCATTTTAAGTTTATCGTTTCAGATCTAGTTTGTTATGATCAACATCTGCAACTCCTCCTTCTTGGGAATAAGCCTTGATGAGGAGGTGGAGCTAATATTGAAACGAAACCAATTATTACAATTTATTATCGCAATGCCCCTTTTCGCATAGTTGGGCAGATGTATGGTGTTATATTGTCGGCCCTGCCCAACTTTACTTTCTGTCTTTCCTTACTGGTTTAATTTTTCTAAAAGTGGCCCCCATTTCATCGAACAAATATAGTGAGTTGTAAGTGTAGCAAATTTGTGTTGTTATTTCCATTTGCAAATTGATTTGCATTTAATCAATATTTTGCAGATCAATGCAGTACAATATATTTGTTTCTGGTTTTACTCCGTAAATATTTAGCAAAGAAATGATTTATTTCTGTTCAACAATTTTATGAAAATATATAAATGAAAATGTTTGTAATAATATTATATATTGTGTGTGTGTGTTTTTTTTTTGTAATTTTACAAATCAATATTATATTTTCAACATTTACCATAAGCACCCCTCCCGACACTGTCTTTTGAGGGAAGAGTTTCACAAATAAAAATAGTTTTTCTATTAAAAGTAAATTTAGCCAATACCAATATATTTACCAAATCAAAACTAAACGAACATATTGGGAGTTCTACTAATACTAATATTAAATATAACAAGTAAGAACAAATCACACGAAAGTATTTTATTGTATTTTTCAATGGCCAGCATCCTAACGGAGAATACTCGTACAATGCCAACTTGAAAAAATATATGAATAAATGTAGACATTTTTTGGTAGTAGTAAGATAACAAAATCATGTTTGTATCATTTGCTACGGGCCAAAATTATAAACCATCGAAAGTGTGGCCTATCCCATCTATCATATTGAGCAATTTTAAGTCCGCCCTTCCATCCGTCTGGCTGGTGGGCACGATAACTCTCGATAGGAGTAAACAATTGACTTCAAATTTGGTAAATGTTCATATTTTTCTATGTCAGGCTAAGGTAAAAGATGGACCATGTTTGTCCATTCCTTCTAGTACCCTCGTATAGCCTGTGTCTGTTGTAATTTTACAAATCAATATGATATTTTCAACATTTACAACAAGCATTTCTCTTTGACCGACATTGTTTTTTGGGGAATGATTTTTACCACAAAAAACGTATGTATTTTAATTAAAAAGAAATTTATGAAATATGTATATTGTCCCACCCAAAGTAAAAAACACATATTGGGCGGTTTTCCCAATTCGAATAATAAACGGATATACATTGAAGTAATAGAGTTGCAGAACTTTAAATTTAAATATAGCTATGAAATTGGATAAATAACACTATGCAACAGATCTTTTTTTGTGTCCCAGACCTAATCATTCTTATATCCTACACCACACTGTGGTCCAGGGCCTTATGACTTTGTGCATTTGTTTGTAACACCCAAAAGGAGAAGAAAGAGAACCATAGTTTATTACACCGATCGACATAGAATCACTTTTTTAGTCGATTTAGCCATGTCCGTCTGTCTGTCCATGTACATATTCTTGTGATCAAAGTGCAGGTCGTATTTATGGTCCGATTGAGATGAAAATTAGCACAATGCTCTTTTTTGGCCCAAGAACGATGCCTATTGTAATTGGTCAAAATAGTTTCAGATTTAGATAAAGCCCCCATATATATGTTACCCTCGATTTGATATTTACGCGCTGTAGAAACAGTATTTTATATCAGATCAGTACGAAATTTGGCAGAGAGAGTTTCTTTTATTACATGAATGAACACTGCCAAATTCGGGGAAAATCGGTTTAGATTTATATATAGCCCCCATATATATTGAGTCGGGTCATGCTGTCAGGTTATTTTTGTGAAGTATTCTTTGGCATTTCATCATGGAAAGACTTACGCCTGAACAACGTTTGCAAATTATTCAGTTTTATTATCAAAATAATCGTTCGCCAATTGCGCTAAGTCCATTTTTTTTTAAATTAAAAAAAAATCCAAATTGTTTTAAGTAATAGTCAAGCTCGAGGTCACTTGACTATTACTTAAAACAATTTGGATATCAAAAGGTCGAATAAAAACAAACTTATGAAAATTAAAAAAAATCTTTCCAGTCGACCCACGACCTTGACACCCATGGGCAATATTTTAGCTCTCATTAAGAGCTATATTTTGGCCATTGACCGATTCCCGATCCGACGTACCGGAATCATCGGTCCATATTTCTTAAAAAATATGCCGGTGAGAACGTAACCGTCAATGGCTACCATTATCGTGCCATGATAACCGACTATTTGATGCCTGAAATTGAAGCTCGTGATCTCGGCGACATTTGGTTTCAACAAGACCACTTCCCACACATCGCATCAATCAACGGATTTATTGAGAGAACTCTTCGGTGAGCAGATAATTTCACGTTTTGGGCCGGTCGCTTGACCACCAAGATCGTGTGATATCACACCGTTAGACATTTTCCTGTGGGAAGATGTAAAGTCTAAAGTTTATGCGGACAAACCCGCTTCAATTCAGGCATTGGAGCAAAACATCATGCGTGTCTTTCGCCAGTTACCGGTCGAAATGCTCGAACGAGTCATCGAAAATTGTACTCAACGGATGGACCATCTGAGACGTAACCGCGGCCAACATTTGATAGACATAATCTTCAAAAAATAAATGCCAAAGTATATTCTTTCAAATGATAATAAACATTCCCCATTCAATTTGAATTTTCTGTGTTTTTTTCTTTAAAAAAAGTAGGGAACCTCGAAATGGATCACGCTATATATGCTTCACCCGATTTGACATGTAAGCGTAAATGTATGGAACACTGTCAAATTCTTACTACAATGCCCATTTTCGCATTGTTAGGGAGGTGTAGGATATTATATAGTCGGCCCCGCCCGACTTTCTGTCTTCCGTTGTGCAAAGTTTCGTTGAGATCGGACCATAATTGCGACCTGTACTTCGATTTCAAGAATACCTCTACAGACAGACAGACCGACAGACGGACATAGCTACATCGACTCAGAAAGTGATTACAAGTCGATCAGTATAATAAACAATGGGTCTATCTCTTCTCCTTTTTGGTGTTACAAACAAACGCACAAAGTCATAATACCCTGTGTAGGGTATACAAACTGTAAAGGTTTTAATAGAAAAGCTTTGTGATTGGAGAAAATGTGACTTACTTTTGAAATTTTGTGTAAATTGGAGAAGCTTGAAACCATACCAGTGAATATTTTTGACCCGTCCTTTCTTTGAGAACAATTTCTAGGAAGTTTTCTTTAAGATAAATATAAATATGTAATACTTGTATGTTTTTTATATGTTATATTTGTAACTTCTTCTATAACTCCAAAACACGACATATACTTTTTTCCCAAAAATTTAAAAACTTATCTTTTGTCTTATAAGCAAATTTTGTTGCAAAATTGTCCATTTGTGTGGGGTGTACCGAAAGGTGCGTAGCAAATTCGCCAATTTTTTTCTGGGTGATAGCGACTAATAAACTAGTACTATGTGTAGAATTTCAGAAGATTCGAATAAGTAGTATAGAAGTTATTAAAGAATCAATATTTCACTAAATGTTAACACTTTGTGGGGGAGGTACAAGAAGCAGTAGACCAACATGGCCCATCTTCGAACATAGCCTGAAATGGAGAAAATTATTACCACTTACCAAATTAGAAGTCAATCGCTTACTCAGATGGACGGACAGACATTGTTCAAACGACTTAAAATGACCCAAATCGGATGTCCACCAAACCTACTTGGGTCTTAGGTCACTACTTTGATGTGTTACACTTTTGGCTCATAAAAATTGATATACACATACCCTCCTATGTAAGGTTAGGGGATAAAAAGCAACTATCGGCCGTCAAATGAAGCAGTGTACCAAATCAAACTTATAAACCTGTAAAAAATCACTCTTCCAACAACAAAATTTGAACGGTCGTTTGGAAAATCTATAATTTTCGAGTTGATCTATTTCGGTATGAAGATATTAGAGTATCTAGAAAACAATCTATGTCGACTTAGCATATATTAAACTAGAGGTGTGTGTGTGTGGCATATTCTAAATCTCTTTACAGCCCTCGTTGCTGGAACATCTATCTCTATCGTTACTTGCTTCTTTCCAAATCAATGTAACAAAGGCCACATCCTTGCCAAACTATTATTTGTGTAATGACAACTTTCAAGATCTAAAGTAAATTTGCTCAAATTAATTTAAAATACGAACATTTCGGCAGAGATAGAATATGTGAAGAAGCAGAAGAAGCCTGTAAAATAGTTCAATTTCTTTTACACGGACGTCAAGATCTACACTCTTAACATTCAGGTATATTTACTTATATGAAAAGTTGAACTTTGAGAATGCAATGCATTCATCTCACACAAATCTCAAGTATCTTTGCCCACAATTGACAATGGAAATGACAGAGAGGCGGATAGAGGAAGACTCCATAAAGAATTTATAGATTTATGCAATCTCCAGAGCTGAGATTCATACTACCGAGAAATACGAAGGAGAGAGAGAATTTATGACATTCCCCATTCCTCATCTGCTCTGTAATTCGTTTAGCTAAAGGATTAAACCAAAGTCTGGGCATATTCAAACATTTCGAATGTTTCCGTGAGAAATCCAACAACACATTTATTTCCGAGAATACTGAATGGATGGATGTGTGCGTGTGTGTGTCTATGAGACACACATGAGATGGAGTGTGAGACTGTGAAAGAGGGTGTCCTACGACTGACTTGCTATTTGCGAACACACCTATAAGTCAAAAATTGACACTTATCCTCTAACCAGAGCGGGAGCGGACATAGCCCGGGAAGAGGGGATACAATCTAACACCTACAGAAAGGGAGAGACAGAGAGAGAGTGAGACAACAAAAGGCATTGTTTTAACTTGAGAAAGTTGTGCTGTTGTTTTGCTGCTATTACTGTTATTTGTTTGATTTGTGGTTGTGTCAGTACAGCTGTGTGAGTGTGTCGTTGTTTGTACATCTGTTCAATGTATTAGTATTGTTTGCATTTAAAAGAATCCGAAATCTAAAAGGAAAACACAAAAGGTAGAACGATTGACTGACTGTGTGTGTGTGTGTATGTGTGTGCAAGCATGTGTTTGTGCCGAAAAAGGTTTCCTTGAAAAGTACACAATCTATTTTAGCTCCTAGAAACGAACGACGAACATATGAGTGCGTGTAATGTGTGTGTGTGCATGTGAGTGTAAGTCTATCCAATATCAGGTGAGAGAAGGTATGATCCAAGTGTCCGTCCGTCCTTCTCTGGACGTCTGTATGGAAATACTTGAATAAAGTTCAAAGTAGATGTGTATGTGTATGTCTGTGTGTATTCATATGTATTTAAACAAACATGAAATGATGAATGATTTTATGGTTTGTTTGGCCTGATTTCGTTGGCCACCTCACCTCGTACCACCCCTCCCAGTTACCCCTCATATTTTGTCCGTTATGGCTTTTCTTGATTCTATTGCAATTTGCCTTTCCCGCAACGAGTGTGAACGAACGAACGGTGGTCGAAGTTTACTTCAAGAGTTGGGCGCTTCGTGGTGACGGTGCTGGTGCTGGTCGGCCGGAGTGGCAGTCGGCACGCTCACTGTGATGTAAGAATGTAGACATTAGTCAGCAGGAGCAGAACTCAAAAAAAGAGGGATTTTATGTTTGCATAAGAAATTGGATTTTTGCATTAGTTATGCAAAGCAGAAGTTTAATTTCTCTCGACCAAAAAATCAAATGGAAAATGTTGTACTTCGATAAGTGAGCGACCAAGTGTTTCTTTCGGGATGTGAGTGTGTCTGGGTGAGTCGGTGGGTGTGTGTGCGTACGAGTTTCTCATTTCAGAAAAGTTGTAAGTGCTTTTAAAAGCAATAATTGATGTTACGTACAGTCTTTCCACTTACACTTCTACGTAGCCATGTTATTGTTGTTGTCGCTGTTGTAGTGTTGCAACAGAGACACACACTCGCATACACTGGCACATTTACTCTTGCCAGTGGGGATGCCAGGAAAACTAAAAGTGGATTAGTTTTTTCCTCGGTTCCAATATCTTATAGTTCGCATTTTTCATACATCAAGGTTTACACACACACATACATATGATAATAACACTATATGAGAGATATAAATACGAGGCATACACAGTTCGGTTTGATAAATAATTTCCTTCCGGTGAACATAGAACATCTACTCAGATCGCGTAGCATATGGCTAATGATATCGGATATCATTCCAATTCAATATGACATGTAGTCACAATTTATTTTTCTCATTTCGTTGACTATATGTTAAATCCGAGAAACGCGGTGGAAATTAAAATTGTTTATCTGCCAGTCATAATTAAACATTTTTGTATGTACACTGAAAAATAACCTACTGAGAATCTATGAAAGTATGCTAACTTTTATGATTGGATATTCGACACGCTTCAGTCTTCGACAGGCCTGTATTTCCGCCTGAAAAACACTGCAATACTCAGGAAATTTTATTAAGATTGATATTTGCGCTTCCTAGGAGAAGACATCTGAACCAACGCCACAGCTCATTTTGTAGCCGTCCGTGTATACCTTGCTGTCGTGTCCCGCCAATGGAATTCCGATATCCCATTCTGTTCTGTTAGGGAATTTGACTTCAAATTGCTGTTCGAAAGTCATTGCGGGAGTGCAGTCTGGAGTAGTGTACTGTATGTATTTTTCCTCTGGGGAGTTTATGAAGGATACAAGCATGTCCGTGCATGCCGCACTAGCATTAATTTGTAGATCTATTGGCTATATGTACATCATCGTGTAAAGGGCTTCTGCAGGACAAGTACACTTTACTCCTGTCACCCCGATGCATTCAGATCTTTGTATGCTATAATTGCTTTTGTGCGGTTTTTTTCGTTACCGGCCACCACACGGGTGCCACATATGTGAGTATCGGTCTGATTATGCTTGGGTACATCCATAGTACCATATTAGGTCTGAGGCCCCAACGGCTGCCAAACATCTTGCGACAGGCGTAATATACAACAGTTGATTTCTGAATCCGGTGTTCCATATTGCATTTCCATGATAGTTTTGAGTCCAAGATTACGCCTTAGTACTTGGCATGATCCGATAGTGGTATTTCTTGACCGCGTAACCGTGGCTTGAAGGATTCATATTTGGTTCTTGTGGTAAACACCACCATCTCAGTTTTTCCCGGATTCACTCCCAGACCACTACTTGTGGCCCAGTTATCAAGTGACTCCAGGGCTCCGTTCATGTTGTCTCTCAACACGGACGGATATAAACCAGAGACAAGTATCACCACATCGTCCGTATATGCTATCACCTTAAACTCCATATGGTCGAATTTGAATAGCAAAGGCGAGACTACCCCACCCTGTGGATTGCCACGATTGACGCGCTTTGACAACTTGCTGTAACCAATTGTAGCGTTTATGATTCTATTCTGCAGCATGGTGACTATCCAGTTCTTGAGGAATAGTTCCACGCAAATGTTACCTAGTTCATGTCACATTGCCGAGGTATGTACGTTATTGAAGGCGCCTGCTATATCTAAGAAGGTAGCTTAGGTGTATTGTTTATGTTCAATGGATTTCTCGATTGTCCTGACAACTTCATGTAAGGATGTGCCTGTCGAGAGTCCCTTTAGATAGGCATGTTGGCTAGTGGATATGTTGTTTGAACTATTCATCTTTTCTCGAATATGCACATCAATAAGTCTTTCGAGCTTTTTTTTAACAGAATTGGTGATAGACTGTTTGGTCTGAAAGGCCTTTCTTTTTCGTGACTACGTTTTCCTGCCTTGGCTATGAAGACAACCTTTACCTGTCTAAAACTCAGTGCTATGTAGTTGAGGGATAGGCACAGTCTAAAAATGTGCACTAGCCATGAGTTGATTATTCTCTCCGCACTTTGAAGCATTTTTGGTATAATGCCATCTGGCCCTGGAGACTTGCAAGGTGAGAAGCTATTTATAACCCAAGTGACTATTAGGACTAATAATCTTATCAACTTCAACATTATTCTCTTGTTGAGTTATTGGGCTTTGCTCTTCATAAGCTGCATCCGTACAGCCTGAAAAGTGCGTTTTCAGAAGAATGTCAAGTGATTCGGCTGAGTTATTTGACCATGTACAGTCGTCTCTCTTAATGTAAGAAGATTTCGAGTGACCTTTTTCCATTATTTTGCTCAGTCTGGCTGTTTCTTTGGTATTTTCTAGCGATCCACAGAAGTCTATCCAGGATTGCTTCTTTGTTCCGGCTGTGGCTTTTTTGTACTCCTGTGGCTTGACTGCCAGGCTCCATTTTGGTAACTTACTTTAAAAGCTTCTCCGTGATTCTCTTGTAGCTGTGACAATGCGGGTAGTTTTTCTTTGAGCGTGTCTGCGGGCACGATACATTGAAGGCTATGTTCATGGATTTTTCCAAGGTGGATACTGCCTTTTCTATATCTGCCTTATTTTATTTGCTACACAGAACCCTATTGGACTTGTACCAATCAGTCCTTCTTGGGTTTCGATAGCGTTTGACTGTAGTTGCCCCTTCTGAGATATTGAAAATTATCCGAGAAGGACTTCTTATCAGATATCGTCCAGTTATCCACTTCCATTGTGCGTTTATCAGATACTAGAGTGAGATCGAGGACCAGCTTATTAGCGTCGTCGATGTCATCTACATCGTCTTCACCATCGGGACCGGATAGGTAGTAGTTTGATTTTTCCTTCTCTCATGCCAAAAGTGTAACACATCGAAGGAGTGAGCTAAGAAACCAAGTATGTTCGGCGGATATCCGTTTTAGCACATTTGAGTCATTTGAGATAAGCCCGTCCATCTGTCTGTCTGGTTGGTGCTCACGTTAACTTCCGAAAGGAGTAAAGCGATTCACTTCAAATATATGTGGTAATATTTTTTTAACTCAGACTAAGTTGGAGGATGTGCTATGTTTGTAAACTCCTTGTCGACCAACACCCACACAAAGGGTCAAAATATCTCTAGTAACATCTATACTACTTATACGAAAGTTCAATTATTGCACATATAGTAATAGTGAATGAGTCGCCTATCATATTGAAAAAAATGGGCGAAGTCCTTTTCATTCTATCCGTACAAAGAGAACATTGTACAAATAGTTAATAGCTCAGAACTTTAATATAAGTGCATATAAATCCTATAAATATTGGGCAGTGTAATGCTACAGCAAATTTAGCACATTTTAGAAATTTGTTTGCCGTTGTACACCGCAATTTAAATACTCGTACAAAGAATAAATGTCCTGATTTTGGAAAAAAATACATTTCACACAATAACTCTGATTCCAAATCAATAAATACAATTGACAGGCACAAATTGTGTTAAAATATTTAATAGCTTCTAACAATATGTCAATTTCAGACGAACATAATAATATAAAAATAAATAATAAATAAAGCGGACTAGACAGGGTCATTGGCATAAAATATTGTTGGGTTCAATTTAACAGTGTTGACACAACAGTTTTAATAGAGATATTGAAAACATCTGCATTGTTTCACATAGGCTAGTAGAACTACAGATTTGCATGGTAAACAAAACCGGGACTGGTAATATATTTATAATAACGCTCAATGTAAAATAATGTACAAAATATAACCATTTATAAATATATAGCTATTAGTGACCAGTCGAACCAATTTGTTCAATAACTTTTGTTATAATAGAGAAAATAAGTTAGACTAAATATCATTTGACCATACACACTGGATAAAAAATCGCTTCTGTAGAATATTGTCCCAAACATGTTATGTTTGAAATATATATAAATGTTTAGAGTACAATCGAAATGTATTGTATTTGGCACACACAAATGTTATATACATATTTGGGATGATGTTGTTATAAACAAATGTTTGTTTCCGCCCTAATGTTTCTACCCTACGACACACTGTGGTCCAGGGTATTATGAGTTCGTGGGTTTGTTTGTAACACCCAAAAGGAAAAGTGATAGATCCATCGTTAATTATACCGATCGACTTCCTGAGTCGATTTAGCTATTTCCGTCTGTCTGTCTGTGCACGTATTCTTGTAATAAAAGTACAGGTCCCAATTATAGTCCGATCTCAATGAACCTTTACACATATCTTATTTTTGGCCCAAGGACGATACATATTGAATGAGATTAAAATCGGATCGTGAATTACTTCGGTAGTTTCAAAGCGAGGAGCACACTATTGGCACTGCTTAAAGCCGAATAGCGAGTTCTAGCTGTACATATGAAAAATGTCGCGTTTTTGTCCAAGATCTCCGATATTTGCAAGGAAAACATGAAATTTATAGGTTATGTAATATGGCTCTAGCTCAATGGCGGTTTAAGATATAGCCGAAATATGTTGAGGATATTCACTAAACAAAACAAGCTTTCATTTTAGATGCGAACAAGAGCAATATTTTTTTTCTGCTATGCCTGCGTATTTACCACTTTCTCCCATTGTGCAATGTCAGTCTGCCTGTATGGCTGGTATGCACTCGAAAAGAATTCTATCTCAGGCCATGTTGGAAGATGGGCCTTATTGGTAACCACCTTCTAGTACCTTCCTGGCAAAGGTTTAACATTTAGTGAAATATTGAATCTCTAGTAACTTCTACACTACCTATCCGAATCCTCTGTAATTGTGTGCAGTAGACCGGGTCACCAAAAAAAGTTATCGAATGCGAGGCGGAATTTAAAAGCATACCTCGAGGCAATTGAAGAACATTTTTTTACATTTTTTAGAGCCCGCGGAATCGGCCCAAAATCGTTTTTTATCGTATGGGGTCACCAAAAAAAGTTATCAAATGCGAGACGAAATATGAAAGATCAATTCGCGACAATCTCAAACACATTTTTTAAAATTTTTTCCGAGCCCGCGGAATCAGCCAAAAACCGTTTTTTAAACGTAACTTGTTTGTTTGTACACTGAGAGAAAAAAGACGTTGCAAATAAACACCGCTTGGTACCAATTTATAAACGTAACGTGCATGAAAAATCCCCACCGATTCGTTCATTATTTATCAACGAAACGGGGGTGATTTTTTGACCGGCGTTGCGTTATGTATTGTCGCCGTAAGGTTGATGATTATTTGTTCGGCTTTGTGTTGTTCATTGGATTTGTTATTGTCTGTTCTTAGAAGAAGAAACCACGAGGACGACGAAGAAATATAATTTAATGACCTGTTTGATATTGTGGATGATTCTCTGGGCTATGGAATGAGAAGGATAAGGTGATTGCAAAATCTCAAACGAGCTGAATTCTATACTGTGTTGCTGCACATTCGAATGTGTTTTGTTAAGACGTGATTTGCTTAGTGATAAATATGCAAATTTGCAATTATATGTTTGTTGTGTTCACGTTTTATTTACTTATAACATTAATAAATGTATTGAAACGCTAATGCTGTTTAAATAGTTTTAAATGGGGAGGGGGGATTTAGAATGGAAAGTTATCCCAGCGCGTGCTTTATTCGTCCTCAGCAAGTGCTTTAGTCGTCCCCCGCACGTTCAATAGTTGTCCCCAACACTTGATTTGAATTATGCCCAGTTGGTATTCATTTTGCAACGAAGCGTTGTTGATTTTTGAAGCTTTATTCATGCACCGCCTTGCTTGAATTCGTAACATACGGGGTTGGTTCATTATCATAAACGAATTTGCAAAGATTAAGCACGTATGTGCTTTGTTTTTGGCCGGGTGTAGGTCGATTGTCACATGCGATACATAAATGTGTTGGTCTCGACGTGTACAACATTGTCTCATAGATGTCGCCGATGTTCCACGTACTTGTAATGAAGACATAACTTGTTTATGTTTGAATAAAAGTGCGTACACCCAAAGCAAAATGTTCATGGTTTTTAAAGCGCTTTAATCCTATGGAAAAATATTTTTAAATTTTAAGGTAGGAACTGCAGTAAGTGAAGTCCACATTAGCAAATGGCTTTGAACATCAGCGTTCTCTATGAGGCAAATGTAGTACATATCGAGACCAACACATTGATGCATCGCATGTAAAAATCGAGCTACAAAAAAGATACGATAAAAAAAAACGATTTTGGCCCGATTCCGCGGGATCGGAAAAATTTAAAAAAAATGTTTTTGCGATTGTCTCGATGTAAGCTTTCATATTTCACCTCGCATTCGGGAACTTTTTTTTACATGGAGGCCAACCCGGTTTAGTGTGCAGTATAATGTTTTTTAGTACCTACTTATTTTTTCATACTGTGTATTTTAGACAATATTTTCTGTAGTATATTGTCTCAAACATATTCGGCTGGAAACTTAGGGTACACTCTAAGCATATAATATTTGGTATACGCAAAAATTATATATTTGAGAAGTTGTTGTTCTAAACAAAAATCTTTGTTTACATCCCAATATATTTTTATTTGGACTATTTATTCCGAAACAAATATGTAAAGGGTCTGCCATCTAACGTTTTTTTCAACTAGTGCTTATTTCGTGAATGGTAACACTTAGCTCATGTCTGATTTGACAGATAATTAGTTTTATCCTTCCGCTGAACGAATATGGGCCTGCGATCGACATACAGAAGATTCCGATTTTGCCAAAAAAAAAATCATCTTTTCAGATGAAGCTCATTTTGATCTTGGCGGGTATGTAAACAAGCAAAATTGTCGCATTTGGGGCACAGAAAATCCGCACGCACACATTGAAAAGCCGATGCACCCAAAACGAGCCAATGTTTGGAGCGGATTTTGGTCCAGAGGCATAATTGGGCCATTTTTCTTCGAAAATGAGCAAGTGGCCGTTACAGTCAATGGCGATCGTTATCTGCCCATGTTGAACGAATTTTTGTTCACAAAAATTGAAGAGGAGGATATTAGCAACATTTGGTTTCAACAGGACGGCGCTACGTGCCACACAGCCGAAGCTACACTCGATGTTTTGCGCGATGTTTTCAAGAAAAAAAGTTTATTTGGCGGACCCTTTATTTGCATTTAAGTATTCAGAAAATACCTAAATTGTGTTAAATATATCAGTAATTCAAAGTTCATTTTTTATAAATTTTTAATGTTTGTAAAACAATAAATAATAATAATTGAAATCGTATAATCTTGGATCAAAATAAATAACTTGGAGGATTGACAACTACTGATGGCTGGGAATACTCAGAAATTTGAAATGATTGCTTTAGAACAGAAGTTAATGCTGCACATGGTATCATAAATGAAACCAAGGAAAAATGAAAATTGATTTTTAATTTGCAAATATATATATTTGCAAAAATTCCTAAACAATACTTTTATTTGAATTTAAATACATATTTTATTTGAGAAATTTAATTTGCAAATATATTTTGTTGTAATATATTAATATATGCGTTTCAAATATATTTTGTAGATTTTAAAATAAAATGTATTTGCTAGGAAATATATAATATTTAACAATTTGTGTTCCAAACATATTTTCTTTCGATTCAAACATATCAAAAAAGAATGAACAATTTGTTATCAACGTTCTGCCGTCTCCCACCCGCAGTACAATGTTACATTACTACACGGGGCAAAATCGCGTTTTTGATATGTTTGAACCGAAAGACAATATCTTTGGAACACAAATTTTTAAATATTAAATATTTCTTAGCAAATAAATTTTATTTGAAAATCAATAAAATTTTTGGAAAAAAATATTTGGAACGAATATATTAATATATTACAACAAAATATATTTGCAAACTAAATTTCTCAAATAAGCTATGTGTTATTTACCCAAAAAAATATTGTTTAGGAATTTTTATTATAATTATATTTTATTTAAAAAAAATTCCAAAACTTTTGTTGGCTTCTTCGAATTTCACTTTTAATTTTTCCTTGGATTCAAATTGTATTTCCCAGTTATGATACCATATGCAGCATTAACTTCCGCTTTAAATCAATCATTTAAAATGTCTGTGTATTCCAAGTCATCATTAGTTGTCAATCGTCCAAATAATTTAAATTATTCCAATATTATACGATTTTAATTATTATTATACCCTACACCACACTGTGGTACAGGGTATTATAAGTTTGGTCCACGGCAGATGTTTGTAACACCTGAAAATAAGACAGCTAGACCCACCTTAAAGTATACCGATCGACTCAGAATCACTAGCTGAGTCGATTTAACGATGTCTGTCCGTCCGTCCGTCCGTCCGTCCGTCTGTCCATGTAAAGTTGTTCGTCGACTACAGGTCGCAATTTAATTCCGATCGTTCTGAAATTTTGCAGTTTAGAGTATTTCGCGGCTGTTAAGATCGCTATTGAATTTGGTTGAAATCGGTTCAGATTTAGATATAGCTCCCATATATATCTTTCGTCCGATTTGGACCTTTAGTCCTATAGAAGCTGTATTTTACATCCGATCGTTTTGAAATTGAGAATGGTAGAGTTTCTTGATTCATGAACCAACATTGCCGAATTTGAAGAAAATCGGTTAAGATTTAGCTATAGCTACCATATATATGTTTCGTCCGATTTGGCCATTTAGTCCTATAAAAGCTGTATTTTACATCCAATCCTTTTGAAATTTAGAATGGTAGAGTTTCTTGATCCATGAACCAACACGGCCGAATTTGAAGAAAATCGGTTAAGATTTAGCTATAGCTCCCATATATATCTTTCGTCCGATTTGGACCTTTAGTCCTATAGAAGCTGTATTTTACATCCGATCGTTTTGAAATTGAGAATGGTAGAGTTTCTTGATCCATGAACCAACATTGCCGAATTTGAAGAAAATCGGTTAAGATTTAGCTATAGCTCCCATATATATGTTTCGTCCGATTTGGCCATTTAGTCCTATAAAAGATGTATTTTACTCCAATCCTTTTGAAATTTAGAATGGTAGAGTTTCTTGATCCATGAACCAACATTGCCGAATTTGAAGAAAATCGGTTAAGATTTAGCTATAGCTCACATATATATGTTTCATCCGATTTGGCTCTTTAGATCCAATCGTTTTTATACCCTACACCACACTGTGGTACAGGGTATTATTTAAGTATAAAATGTCCCAAAAGTAAATTTATGTAAACAATTTATACATGAATTACAAAATGTATATATCAGAGTTATTCAATATTACGAGAGTGGTGTAGGGTATTATATAGTCGGCACCGCCCGACTTTAGCCTTTCCTTACTGGTTATTTATTATTTTTACGAACATTAGACATTTTATGTAACATGGAATTGCTGGAAAATTTAACACAATTTAGGTATTTTCTGAATACTTAAATGCAAATAAATATTTGTTTCGGAAATAATAGTCCCCAAATATATAATTTTTGTGTGTGCTAAAAATTATGTGTTTAGAGTGTATCCTAAACATATATATGTTTCAAGCCGTATATGTTTGGGACAATATACTACAGAAGCGATTTTTTTTCAAATTGTAGACAGCGGATATATATATTTCCGGAAATATATATATGTATTTTAGTATTAGGTGTAGTTTTGGATTCTAAATACTACGCAATCTGTACATTCCATATGTGCATTTTATATGCAAAAATTATGCAAGGAAATGTGCACAACGTATGTAAAATATAATGTGCATATGTTGAATAAAAAATTGATATGCAATAAAAAAAATTGCATATGCAAAAAATATGCATTGGCAAATTGGAGAAAATAAACTAATTTTTCCCGTTTCCCGAGTACCCTTAATATTGTCGATGTTATTAACATTGAACCAAATAATTAACACAACTCATTAATCTACATTCAATAATTACACTGTGCTCAAAATGGACACTTTAAAAATTAAACAGAAAGGAATGAATGCAGTGGTGCTAGCCGTTTTTCTATGTTAGCTCTTGTTTTCGCGATACTTGGCCACAAAGTGTGCAAGGAAATCAGAGTAGTTAGTTATTTCGGAGGTTATTTTGAAGTGGAAGACTTCGAAATACACGCTTCAATCCAATGAACGAAATAAAAGGAACCCTCGTAGAACCATTTCTCTTAAAACAGTCACCCACGCTTCTCACCCTTACCTCCAAATGTCAAACTTCATACAAATTGACGACATTTTTAGATGGTGTCTTTGAGAAAAATATACAATATTACAGGTCTCCCTTCAATATAAGTATCTGTGAACAATCAACGGGTTTCATAAATTAGCAAGTTTCGTTAGTTAGCTTTGTAATTTCCACAAAAACTAACCGACAAATTATGTACAAAAATTTAAGTCAAAAGCTAATATCAATATACACGGGGCAAAATCGCCTTTTTTGATATGTTTGAATCGAAAGGAAATATATTTGGAACACAAATTTTTAAATATTATGTATTTCTGAGCAAATAAATTTTATTTGAAAATCAATAAAATATATTTGGAACTCATATATTAATATGTTACAACATATAATATTTGCAAACTAAGTTTCTCAAATAAAATATGTGTTTGAATACAAATAAAATTATTGTTTAGGAATTTCTCCAAACATATTTTATTTAAAAAATATTTTCGAAACTTTTGTTGAATTTTTCGAATTTCAGTTTTAATTTTTTTTTGGTTTCGAATTGAACACCCAGTTATAATACAAAATGCAGCAGTAACTTCTGTTTTAAATCAATCATTTAAAATTTCTGAGTATTCTAAGCGATCATTAGTTGTCAATCCTCCAAGTAATATATTTCGATCGAAGATTATACGATTTCAATTTTTACGACTGAAAATTTTCTAAAAAATTAGGTTTGAATTACTGAAATATCAAACACAATTTAGGTATTTTCTGAATACTTAAATGCAAATAATTATTTGCTTCGGAAAACAATCGTCCAAAGTAAACACATATTGCGATGTAAACAAAGATTTGTTTAGAACAACATCTTCCCAAATATAAATTTGTTTGTGTGTACCAAATACTATATGTTTAGAGTGTACCCTAAACATATATATGATTCAAGCCGAATATGTTTGGGACAATATACTACAGAAGCGATTTTTTTTTCAGCGTGTATATTTTCTACTATAAAAATACAAAAATTATGTAATCGAAATCTGCTTATTTCTCATAAAAACGTTGAGAAGGGACTCACAGCATTTTTTCGCGAGGAATTTATTTCTCAAAGACACCAACTACAAATTACGTCTATTTGTATGAGGTTTGACATATGATAAGATTTGATTGCAATTTTTAGTGGAAAGGGGGTGAGAATCGTTGTTGACTGTTTTGAGAGAAATAATTCTCCAAGGGTTCCCTTTGTTTCGTTTTTTGGACTGAAGCGTGTATTCCCAATTTTCCACTTCAAAATCACCTCGGAAGCAACTAACCACTCTTATTTCTTTGCAAGCTGGATTCAGCAAGGCCGAAATAGGTATGTCCATAGGGTCTCCATTCTGTTACATTTTTGCACAGTGTTATTGATATATAATATGTAATATATATAATATAATGTATATTCGATAATATTAATATATCCGCTTTTCACACTTTTAAATGTCATGTCCGATAGCCTACTTTTAATAAAGTTGCGGATATTAGCCCTACTAACACACAATCCAAATTCGGCTTTCTTAGGTCACTATTTTTTAAGATATTTAAATATTTAAATAACGCAACCTATGCCAATCCCGACCATTGTGAGCAAAGTTGTTGATATTGACCTTACTAAGTGACAATTCAAATTTTATTCACCTAGGTAGAAGAGTTCCAATAGTTTCTGAGATATTCGATGCTTAAGCAAAGTCACGCCCAATTTATCATCATATATAATATTGTTTTTTCTACAAACCATTTAGCAAAAAACTTTGAAATAAAATATGTAGTGATCCTCTTACTTATTTCCTTTAAAAACAGCAAGGAAAGACCAAAGTCATGCGGAGCCGACAATATGATATATTTGAAAGGAATAGCCTGAAACTCGTTCTATCAGCCAATGTATGAAGAAATCACTTTCTGCAAACTTTCTGCCTCTGCAATTTTTTTACCTCGATCGGAAGGAACATATATTAGGGGGCTATACATAAATCTGAACCGATTTTCTCTACAGTTAGCGGTCTTTATTAATTGGTGAAGAGACTTGCCTCTGCCATTTTTCACCTCAAACTGGTGTAAAATACACCTTCTATAGGCTAAATTGGAAGAAACATATCTATGAGGACTATATCTAAATCTGAACCGATTTCCACTAAATTTAAAAGTCTTTAGTAATGGGTGAAATACACTTTCTATAGAAGCAAAATCGGAAGGAACATATATAAAGCGGCTATATTTAAATCAGAAACCATTTCAACTAAATTGAGTAGTCTTTATTAATGGGTTAAGAGACTTGCCTTTGCCACTTTTTACCTTTGATCTGGTGTAAAATACACCTTCTATAAGCTTTAGAAGTAAAATCTGAAGGAACATATATGTATATGGGGGATATATCTAAATCTGAAGCGATTTTCACTAAATTTAGTAGTCTGTATTAATGGCTAAAGAGACTTGTCTCTGCCAAGTTTTACATCGATCTGACGTAAAATATACCTTCTGTAGGTCTTGGCAACAAAATCGGAAGGAACATATATATGGGGGCTATATCTGCACCGATTTCCACTTAATTTACTAGTCTTTGTTAATTGCTGAAGTGATTAGTCTCTGCAATTTTTACCGCGATCTAGTGTAAAATACACTTTATATAATTTAGAAGTCTTTGTTAATCGCTGAAGCGATTATTCTCTGCAATTTTTACCGCGATCTGGTGTAAAATACACTTTATATAGCACTTATAATACAAATAGGAGGAAAATATCAAAACTTGACCTCGAGCTTGTTTATTAATTAAAAACAACTAAAATACAGAATAAAGGTCGATTATTCAAAAAATACATTTCAAATGGGCATTATATATATAAATCTCAACCGATTCAATCGATTTTCACCATTTTTAATAGAAACCGTCCTATGACTAAAAAAGTGTGCTGTGATTTTTTCATCACAATCGAACCATTGCTACGACATGCACTTAGATTACAAGGATACATCTACAGACGGACGTATGGACGGATGGACGGACATGGTTAAATTGACTTAGAAGTGATTCCAAGTCGATCAGTATAACAAACGATGGGTCTCTTCTCCTTTTGGGTGTTACAAACAAATGCACAAACTAATAATACCCTGGTGGTGTAGGGTATAATTATAACTCTTCCAAAATATATTCAGTAAAAATTTGGAATTCATTTCCCCTATATTCCATACATATTTAAAATGTTCATAAAACTTTGATCGCCTCTCCTGAAAAAGTACTTGTTTCGACTTAGAGATGTAGAGTTATTGCATTTCCCACCATTGTCACACTGTCGACGTTTATCAAGTGCTACTCTTTATTTATTTTGCCATGACTAAAGGAACCTCGAGGAATACCAATAAATAAATTACTCCCCTTTTCATATGAGTTGTGTGAATGCAGCACCATCACCAGAATCTGTTCCGTTCTCAGTACTCAGAGTACTACTACAGCGACGGTAAAATGTGACCTCCCGAAAAAAACCCATTGCTTGGCAGACAAGAAACAAAAATTGGAACTTTCATAATAAATGTTCCAAATGAACCAATACGTACATACATGCAGATATGTTTGTGGCTGTGTTTTTGTTTACGGTGTATGTGTGAGAGGTATTGAAACTTAATGTGGAAAAGGCTAAGAATGTTATGGCTCGTCCAAGGATGATTTGATGAGTTGCCAAGGGCCAAAAAGTCAAACATTAAACTATAGTCGCCCACAATGAGTTCGAGTAATGTATGTATGTCCGTCTGTACTGCCAGCTACCACTGCCTCCGTTGCCACTACAATTCACTGACATCCGTAGTCCTTCGTGGCCCCCTCTCCCTCGCTCTCTCTGGCCATCTGGGTGAGTGTCTCTGTATGTGTGTGTGTGTTTGGAAGTGGCAAGTATATGGAAAACAAATCAGTTCGGTATGGTATTCATTATGAATGTTGTATGGCTGACTGACTGGCTGGGCCCCATGTTACTGCTGCTGCTCTATCGTAGGATGGATGGCTGGACGGATGTTGAGAAGCGAGAAGCTCAGCATGAAAATGGATTGGATGGCAAACATCACTCATCATCAGAATCAACATTAGTCGACGGTTTATTGTTTGTTTATATACCAATATATATATATATATACAAACATATACGATATATATGTACGAGTATGTGTGTCCATTAATGTCAGTCCAAGTGTGTGTGTGTGTTGATGGTGTATGTGAAGATCTGCTCCAAGCATGCAGAAGTCAAACAAATAGCATTGCCAGCGAACTCGGCACACCATTGCCAATCGAATGAAATGAAATCTCAATTGGACCGAGAAACTATGAAGCAAATACAACGGCTTTCGCCTTTAACTTGACAGTTTGCAGCTGCAGTTATGAGACGCCTGTCGTCCATTTTTCTACACAAAAATAGTGCTAATATACAAAAGAGGAAGTATTAGGTATTTTATACCAGTCCAACTACTACTCTTTGTGGTGCATCCCCCACAAATGGCATAATTTTGTAACATGTTAAAACCCTTATATCTTCCATTTAATCATGGGAAGTTAACTGTTGGGTAATTCCAAATCATCTCGACCAACTCAAAAAATTACCCTTTTAAATTTTCACAAAATTTAGCACAATAATTTTACTAGTGTGTGGAAATTAAATTTGTCGTTTTTAGTTTTTCAAAATTCATTGTAGTTTTTGTGGAACAGACCTTCAAAGCTTCCTATATCAAGAATTATTCTCAAAATAAGTATATTTAAATTAGCAATTTTATGGAGTCAATTTATAATTTTTACCACTCACCTTAGTGAGGTGGGTATATATCATTTGCTACAAGCCTAAGGTATAACACATCGGTACCTCCCACACAAATGGACCATTTTGTACCAAATATAAACAGCTTTTAACTTTAATACCAGAACATACTTTAAAGTTATTATTTGCTATTTATATTGATAATAATTAAATTAAAACCAAAAAATAAATTTACGAATTTTTTTTGCGACTCAAGGTTCATAAGTCGATTTTATCCGACTGAACTTTCTTACTTTTTCTTATACATTTTTATATAGAATTTTAGGTTCGTCTACTGGACTAGTGTAACTTCAAAACGAATTGACAGATTGATGTTACTTTTACACATTTATTAATTTCACATTTATTTATATTATCAATGTGAGTATGCGTAACTGTATCAGGATCCGATAGGTGGCGCTGTATTTTTGATCCCTTTTCTGACATTATATAACATTAATACCAGTGCGTACAAATAATGGGATTTCTTTGAAAAAAAACACACTTATTGTTAAGGAAATTCAAAAGTTTTATTTAATGTGAAGTCCAATCGATACAATTAAGTTCTAAATAAAACGTCATTCACATGGCATCTACGATAATGGATAGTTTTCGAGATATTAAAGTTTCAAACATTCCTTCACACTTCTGCCACACCCACTTAGCCGATCCCGTCCATTTTTATTGAAGTTTAAGGTAATAGCTCGAATAACGTATGTACCAAATTAGGTTCTTCTACGCCCAATACTTTCTGAGATAATCAAATTTTACAAAATGGCACGCCCACTTTCGACCCCGCCCACTTTTTAGGTAATAGCTCACATTTAGCTAATTGCTCAAATAACGTATGTATCAAGTTTCGTTCTTCTAAGATCAATACTAATATTCAAATATTAAATTATGTCACGCCCACTTTTGACCCCGCCTTTTTTTATTTTTTTTTGAACTATCTGTGGCAAAGAAGCTTTCATATAAAATCAACATAAAATCGGTCCAGCAATTCTTGCGTGATGGCTTTACAAAGAATTTGTCTACGTTTTTAGATATAGATATATCGACACCTCCATTCTAAAACACCGATTGACTTCAAATTTGGTATGTGGTAATATTTTCTTCTATCTCCGGCTAAGTTCGAAGATGGGCCATATTTGTCCCTAAATCAATTAATCGTGCAAAAAATAATTGGTAAAAACATTGCCTTAACTAGAAAATGTCGAAAAAAGAAAAAAAAAACAAGTAAGAAAGTTCAGTCGGGTAAAACGACCATATATACGTTACCTCCGATTTGACATGTAAGCGCTGTAGAAACTGTATTTTATATCCGTTCAGTACGAAATTCGGCAGAAAGAGGATTCTTATTGCATAAAGGAATACTGCCAAATTCGGAGAAAATCGGTTCAGATTTAAATATAGCCCCCATATATATGTTAGCCCCGATTTGACATCTAAGCGCTGTAGAGACTATATTTTTATCCGATCAGTACGAAAATCGACAGAAAGAGGTTTCTATTTTACATTAATGAGTATTCAGGGAAAACCGATTCAGATTTATATATAACATTCTTGTATATATGTTTTTCCTGATTTGGTTACAAAGCGCTATAGAAGTTGTACTTTTCTTCCGATCATTACAAAATTCTTCAGAAAGATGTTTCTCATTTTAGGAACGAATATTGCTTAATTTAGCGATTATCGGTTCAGAATTGGATATATCCACATATACATTATTCCAATTTATTATCGCAATGACTTTTATCGCATTGTTAGGGAGGTGTACGGTATTATATAGTCGGCCCCGCCCGACTTTCTGCCTTTCCTTACTGGTTTTTATATGTAAAATAAAATCAGCTTTGTTTTAAACTGACTAATGTTACTTTAATCGACTATGAAAATGTCGACTTTTGGGTGCGACTGAAATGACTTAGTCGACTGAAATGAAATATGGTTGATGAAAAAGTCGAAAGTCGACTTTCATCTTCCACTACCATTCACTACCGCATATGCATTGCGCCCCAGGGCATCAGCCCAGTTAGTCCATATGGTAGATCAGGCACTGCGTATGATTGTTTTTTACTGCGTTTCAAAATATTTTAGATTTGTTTAACTTTAGGGAACCTTTGGTTATTAATTATCAGAACTTTGTAGAGCAATTTTGCATTGTTTAGATCCACAAAAAATTTTATATAGAATGATTTTTTCCCAAATGCACACAAATAGCAAAATGTATAGCTTCGGGAGCAAGAGCGTTAAAAATAATACGCGCACTCAAAGCAAACACTGACTTTTTTCAATTTCTTTGACGATATTTTTCATTTTGTGGATCATATCAAATGCACAAATCAGGACAATTCCAATTGATTAACAACAGTTCCTGGTAATCCCTAATTTATTTTATAAAAAATCTTTACGAACATTGTAGATTTTTGTGCTAAATATCTGCGGACAATTTTGAAAAATAATTTTGACGTTCTTGTTTTGTGATTTTTGCTTTTTCTTGGGAATTTGTAGGTAAAAAACGTCAGGAAACACTGGTGACAAGGCATAAGCCCAGCAGAGAGGGCCTCATTGCATATCTATATGAAGTCACCTAAATTATTGTTGATGCACTCATCGATAAGTATGAATATACATACATACATACATACGTATGTTCGTACAAGTAATTTTGTTTGTATGTATGGGTAGATATGAGGAAATACGAATAGTAAACAATTTCGATTGCAACTCCGCCAACATAAATACAAACAAAAACTGTAAGCAATAATGGCACATTCAACAACAACAACGACAACATCAGCAGTAACAATATCGAAAAAATAACGGCAACAATGACATTTTTGCCCTCAATACGATAGCGACAATGACGACGACGCCGACGAGAGTGAAGAGAGCCTTCGGCGGCCATCAGCCAACATCAAGACAAGCTTCGACATCCTTTCGCTCGCATACACGTCCGATACGAACAAACACATTCCACTCCCACACACACACACACACACACACTCACTGCATACTCATTCACATATACACACAGTTACATTGGTACGTAGTAAAGAGATCGAAACAGCATCGATGATGTTGTCATTGCCGCTGCTGGGTATTGTTGCTACTGTTACTGATGCTGATGACGTTGTTGGCTGTTGTTGGTAAGTTGGCAACATCGTTGTAATCAACATCAACATCATCACACCGAATTCCGAACCAGAGCCGATTACAAACTCTGTGAGTTTTAATATTGCAACTTTTTTAATTATTTCCTATCTTTAACGTATTACCAGCACAACGACAACGACAGTGGTGGTGGTGGTGGTGGCGTCCATTTCACACCTCCTGAAATACACTAACACCCACCCACGCAACCGTTTACACCCCCGCATTCATTTACGTGCTTTTTTTGTTTCCATACACTTTTGCATCGATTGATTTGCCTTGATTTTCATTGTTTATTTTTGTGTTGGTGTTGCTGTGGTTGTTACTATTGTTGTTGTTGTTGTTGCTATTATTGGAGTATGAAATAAAAGCTAAAAGTGTTGAATAATCTTTCAATACCGTTGTATGTAGTTGATGCCGTTGTTGTTGTGGTTGGTGTTGCTGGCGATGGCATTGGTGAATCCTGAATGATTTTGCTGGTGTTGTTAGTGTTTATACTACTATTATACACTTGGACACACACACGTCTACAATGGGACACATCAGGGAAAATCACCGTTTTTAAATATGTTTGAAATTTAAAAAAATATATTTGGAACAAATGACTAATGGAGATTTCTTTTCTGCAAAAAGTGCAACATTTTCGTTGCCCTTTTCCCGATAACTGGACTTCTTTGCCACATTTTGGAATTTTGTAATAAATGCTAAGTTTAATTCGACGGACTACATCAGTTCCACCTAAAAAGTGCAAATATTTTTCAGAATTTCCCGTCGACGGGGCAACATTTTTTTCAGAATCGAAATCACCATAAATGTCATGTATTTTGGAACAAATTCATTCAGAAATTCAGATTTAAATGATACAAGTACTCTTTGAAAGATTATAAAATGCCTCTCTACGAATTACAAATAAAGATATCACATTTTCTGTATTAAAGACATCAGAAGAAAACTTGCACCAAGTTAAGCCCTATTGGATAGTTGTTACGGCACAAAATATCAACATTATCGGTTAAGGGCAGTCCGAATTGGAGGCTGTAAAAAGGCTTTAAAAAATGAACTATTTTGAAATTTTGTGAAACGGCCTTTTATCCCCAGTCATACTTATTGCATTTAGCAAACGAAAGCTTATGTCGTTTGCATTAATAACACAGTGCAACAACCGAAATGGGAATGGGATGAAACCAATTGCAAATGACAGTTGACATTATCCATAACAAACCTTCAAGGGTTTTTTTTCAGATTAGTGCGAGATTTTTGTTTACACGCATTTGAAGTTGGTGATAAGGATTTGACTTCGTAACGCCACAAAAACCTCCGAATTGAGCTGAAATTTGGTATAATTAGTTTATTTAGACCCGAAACCATTCACATGTGATCCATGATGGAGGGGTATATAAGATTTGGCATGGTCGAACTTCATGCGCCTTTACTTGGGTTTCTTCTTTCTTCCCGTTGTCTGTTAAATTTATATAATTATAACTTACAACGCGGTATTATAACGTTGTTCATTTGAGAATCACCTTCTGGGTCGATTTAGATGTTTCCGTCTGTGCATGTATTCTTGTAATCAAAGTACTGGTCGAAAATGTATGTAGTCCGATCACAAAGAAACTTTGGGCATATCTCTAGTTTGGCCCAAGAACAATCGGTTCATATTAGATATACCTCCAATATACAGGATTTTCCAATAACAGTGATATGATTTCTTTGAAAAAAAAGTCATTCAAACTTCTTCTGCAGGAACGAATTCGATGAACCCAATTTTCGAGCACTTTTTCCACTAAATCAAGTCGTATCTCATGAATGGCACGTTCAATATTGACTCGACTTCTTGGAGGCCATTCACTATCACAATTTCTTGAAATAATCGAATCTCCAAACTTTTATCGCAACAATTCAATTGTTTCATTTGTTGTGTGGAACGTAGCCACAATAGAAAAAAGATAGCTCTTAACGAGAGCTAAAATTTTGCTCATGGGTGTCAAGGTCGTAGGTCGACTGGAAAGTGTTTTTTTTTTTTTTTTTAATGGACTCAGCGCACGAAAAGTTGCAATTGGAGAACGATTATTTTGATAATAAAACTGAATAATTTGTAAAAGTTGTTCTTGCGTATATCTGTCTGAAATTGTAAACACTACTGAATACAATGGAAACAAATGACAGATCGTGACATATTACAAATGGCCGAAACGTCACTTCAAAATCATATCATCCCTATTGGAAAACCAGTTATATCTACCTCCGATTTGGCATATATCCACTGTATGTATAAGCAACATTTTTAAAACGAGCCGTATACAATTTAGCAGAAAGAAGTTTTTGATGTATATGCCGTCATATTTTATTTTTTGCTAGGTATGTACTGGTATTAAAGTTATAAGCAGTTAACTTTTGGTGCAAAATGGTCCATTTGTGTGGCAGGTACTAAAAGATGCTTCCCAATAACACCCACTTTTCACTGCACACTATCATTGCACTGCACAATGATAGTGTGTGGTACTTATATGCACTGCTATTAAGGATATAAGCAGTTAAATTTTTGTACAAAATGGTACCTTAGTGTGATAGGTACCAACAGGGACGCGTGTCGCGTGCCCTTTTTTCTTAAGGAGATAACGACGGAGAAACTATTGCTATGTGATGAATCACAGATGATTCGGGGAAGTAGTATAGAAGTTCTTAGAGAATCAATATTTCACAAAATGTCAAGCCTAACTTAGTCCGAGGTAGAAAATAATATTAACACATATTAAATTTCAAGTTAATCCGTTTCTCCTTTCGAGAGTTATCGTGCGCCGCAGAGCAATTCCATGGGAAACCGATCAATAATTTCATGTTTATAATGAATATTTTAATTTTTTTTTGGTTAAAAATTTATTTATCTGGATGCTGTATCAATTTCGAAATTTCCAATACATTTTTTTTAAAAAAATCATATTTTTCGATGTAGTTATGCTAATCAGACAATTGTTTTTGTTATAGCAGGCAGAACTTAACGGGAAAAAATTTTTCTTAAAATTTTTTTTTAAAAAAAAAAATTTTTTATTTTTTTTTAAATTTAAGAAAATATTTGTTTTTTTTTTTTGAGAAAAATATATCTTATATCAATGTATTTAAGGTATCTACTGTTCAGCGAAAAACAGATTTATTTGTAAAACCCCTTCTGGCACCTCCCACACAAATTGACAGACTACATCGTGTAATATTTCATATTACATTACTCACATAGTGATGGTATACCTTAGCCGGTTTACACGACAGAAACTTCGTTTCTTGCTTTATTTTTTTGCCAACTATAAAATGTTCTATTTTGAGCAGAGAAATCGGGAAATTTATTTTGAAATCGGGAAAAATTTGAGCCCTTTGGACTATTTTCTGTGGGGAGCCATTAAGGATAAATGTTACGCAACCGGGACAATTGAAGCGTTGAAGCATGAAATTGATGTTGTCTTTGAAGAGATTCAGACAATCGAAAATGTACTGACAAATTTGGTTGTCCCGATGAGGTACTGCCGAGCCAGTCGTGGTAGTCATATGAATGATATTGTGTTTCATTACACAGTACGACAAAATAAACTCAAGTTGAGAAGCAAATGAGGCGATACTATTTTTCCTGTAGGTCTTGTCGAGTAAAACACGAATTTGTTTTTTTTGGAAATCCCCGGACACCCCCAAAAACCCGGATTTACGGGTAAAAACCCGGGTTTCTTGCCTTTTGTTTACTTGAACGCCTATAACTTTGTTAATTATTAACCGATTTTCAATCGAAGTTTTACTGAAACTTTAAAAACTCAATCAATTGCAAACGGATTTTTATATATGTAGATAAATTAATCGTACTGTTATTTCACAAAATAATTGGTAAAAACATTGCCTAAACTAGCAAATGACGAAAAAAAAATGAAAAAATGTATTTGTAGGACAAATAATCCTATATTCCTACAGATTTCAATAAACAAAGTATATATTGTTCGAAAGGTATATTTCTCTTCTTTCCAAATCGGTTTATAATTAACAATGTTATGAGCGTTCACGTGACAAAAGGCAAGAAAATCAGTTTTTTTACCCGTAAGTCCGGATTTAGGGAGTGTCCGGCAAATTTCGTAGAACAAACGTTGTTTTACTCGCCAAGACCTACAAGAAAAATAGTATCCCGGGTTTTGGACTGTCGCACTGTGTTATTAAATGACAAAGTTCATCCATTCCAATAAAACCAGAAATTTGAAAAAATTATGAGTACTGTTTGTATAGCCGATTTAAATTAAAAATTTTAAATGGCCCTATATAATATGTTCTATTTTAAGCAGAGATTCGATATGCAAATTTATTTTGAAAGCGGAAATGGTGACCAAAAAAGGTGTTAGGTTTGACATGGAATGAACGTTATGTAGTAGATATTTTGGAGAGAATATTGTAAAAAGAAAGTGTAACATACATATATATATATATATGTCTTAAAGGAATCTTTTAGGATAATATTTTCTGTTTCATATTCACTGTGGTACAGGCATTTGTGCATTTGTTTGTAACACCCAAAAGGAGAAGAGATAGACCCATTGTTTATTATACCGATCGACTTGTAATCACTTTCTGAGTTGATTTAGCTATGTCCGTCTGTCTGTCAGTCCGTGTGTCTGTCTGTAGATGTATTCTTGTAATCAAAGTACAGTTGTAAAATCGGTTCAGATTTACATATAGCTCCCATATATATGTACCTCCGATTTGGCATATATGCACTGTATAAGCAACATTTTTGAACCGATTTGTACAAAAATTGACAGAGAGTAGTCTCGTGATACACTTAGATACAATACAAAATTTGGGGGAAATCGGTTCAGATTTATATACAGCCCCCATATACATATATGTTACCACCGATTTGACATGTAAGCTATAGAAACTGTATTTTATAACCGATCACAGCGAAATTCGGTAGAAAGAGGTTTCTTATTACATGAAGGAATACTGCCAAATTTGGAGAAAATCGGTTCAGACTTAGATATAGCCCCCATATATATGTTAGCCCCGATTTTACATCCAAGCGCTGTAGAGACTGTATTTTATATCCGATCAGTACGAAATTCGACAGAAAGAGGTTTCTATTTTACATGAATGAGTATTTATGGAAAATCGATTCAGATTTATATATAACCTCCATATATATGTTCCTCCTGATTTGGTTACAAAGCGCTATAGAAGTTGTACTTTACTTCCGATCATTACAAAATTCTCCAGAAAGATGGTTCTCAATTTAGGAACGAATATTGCTTAATTTAGCGATTATCGGAATTAGATACATCCACATATATATGTTCTTACCCATTTACCAATTATTCCAAATTATTATCGCAATGACCCTTATCGCATTGTTAGGGAGGTGTAGGGTATTATATAGTCGGCCTCGCCCGACTTTCTGCCTTTCCTTACTGGTTTTTATTGTTGTCAATTCGGGTAAGATTATGTGATAGAAAGCGGTATATATTATACCATGATATTAGTATAAGTACAATATTAGACCATGGTCGGGGGAAAATTGCAGATATCTCTGGAAATACACGAGAAAACTCTTAGCTGTTAGTAGAATTCACAAATCAAACTTAATGCCATAATTTTTCTTATCAAACGATAGTGATAAAAGTTACAGGCGCGTAAACATTATGTAAGAATATCCGATGTGGCAGACTGTGAGGCCATGTAGATCCGCCCTTTTATAACATAAGGGGCCCCTGCATACCATAAAGAGCCATCTTATTTACCGGACCTAACCCTATATCGCCTTTTTCTGATTCCAAAACCAAAAGGACCAACGAAAAGACGGAAATTTGCACAATTGAGAAGCTAAACTCCGCAACGCTACAAAAGGGTTGAAGTCCAGAAGTCCCTAAACGCATTCTCTGAACTGCTATAGTATAGGTTGGGCGTAGTTTTCTATTGTCAAATTTGTAGAAATGTAGAATTAAAACTAAAATTTACTAAGATTATCATTAATCGCACAAAATGTACTTCTTGGACGGCCCTTGTACCCACATGCAAAATTGGGGGCCGGAAACAAACGGACTAATTTTTCGGATTATTTTCGGTACAACCTAATGCTCAGCCTCATACAAACATACATATTTGCATTTTGGTCGTTTCAATTTCTATCGACTCAATTACGTGTTGTTGTTGTTGTCGTTGCGCTTGTTCCCGGCGTGGTTGTTGTCCTGTGTTGTTTTGTTTCGTTCTGATGTCGGGGATTGTTGGTTGGTCTGCAGTCCGCAGTCTCCAGTCTCCATTATCGTTGGTGTTGTCATCATTATTGTTGTTGTTTCTGTCGTTGTTGCTGTTGTTGTAGCTACTGCTGTTGTTTGTTATTGCGCTGTGGTTGTAGCTTCATTAATGTACCAATGGTTTTTTTCGTTGTTGCCACTCTTTGTGTTGTTCTTTGGCCCGGCCATCCTACCCCTCCCCCCAACTTTCCCTTTAACCCCTTTGCCTGTTGTCCCACGCGTTTATATTTGGCAATAACAAATAGTTTTTTTTTTGGTTTTCGTTTTATTTCATTTCAATACTGGAGTTTTTCGCAATTCATTTCTCGGCTTTCGACTGCTATTCCGGCATTTCATTTGGCCCGTTGTCACGCCCAATGAACCAAAAGTTCTTTCTTTTTATTGAAAACTGATTTCTGAATGTCGATTGAGTTTTGACTCAAGTTTTTTGTTTTTTTTGCGCCAACAGTTGTGCACAACCTCATTTTAATTCCGATGCTTAAATAATAGTAGTCACATTAAAGTTTATTTTCAGTTCTTGTCATTCGTGGAATCCTGGGCGTTATTATCAGTGGAAGTGACGGGCAGACACGGCTGATTTTCAACCAAAATAATTTAGGAAATCCGCATTGCGAGAGAAAAAGCTAAGGGAAAACCGATGCCCATATATACGTGAACAGTGGAAATAGTGAGGAATACATTTTCGCCTCTCAGGGGTTATCTTCAAAGAGGTACTATTACAAAATACATCTAATTAATATTATCATTCATTGATTGTCAATGGGGAAGCATTCATCCTTTGAATTGATGTCCTTCTTAATCGCCTGTCAGCCTGAAGAGAAGTTAGGGGGTCATTCGTATTATGGCGACTATAACATAATATGGATCAACTCATATTAAATACAAACGTTTAAATTACATCGCAACATTTAGAAAATTGTAGATAATCAACATCGGTCCTTAAATTTAACCACCCCTAGTTATATGGGTCTACATCAAATACATGGACCTATGGGATCCGCTGTTCGCGTGAATTTTTCTAGGTAAACCAAACATAAATTACAGTACATTACAAGCATTTTGCTTACACAAATTATCTTGTGTAATTTGGTTTAAAATATTAAGTGTATCGCAATTTTTTTAAGTACCAATTTTCATGAAGTATTAGCAGTGAAGGATTTATCAGAATACAATGAACCTTCATTTCTAAATGGATTATGATGCTCTGAATTTAAAAATGCTATCGGTTTTTACGTTACATTTGCGGTTTTCTTGTAAACTCAATCTGTTTGGTTGTGTTGCTACTGAATAAATGACTTTATCAAAGGGCTGAAAAAATCATCATGAATTTTCAAATTTTTACAACAACAACAAAATATATATAATTGTGAGGAATTACCAAATTGTTGTTATTTAAATAATTTGGACCAAAAAATGCCTACATTCACTTTCTGAGTCATTGTAGCCATGTCCGTCTGTCCATGTATTCTTGTTATCAAAGTGCAGGTCGTAAATAACAGGTGGCGCAAAAGTAACCTTTCGATGTTATGTCAGACGCGATTGGCGGTCAGCAGCTAACAGCTGATGCACCGTCTGGACTTTGTACGGAAACATCTTCAAATCTTGTACCAAAATTCGCTGTAGAGACCGTCGACTGATACCCATTTGCGTGGCACGTCGTCTGGTCGATGTCGACGGCGCTTCCATGACATCCTCGGCTACAGCAGCAATATTCTCTGCAGAACGGCTACTCCGGGGTCTGCCACGCCTGGCAGCATCTCGTGTTGTGCCAGTCTCTTCGAGGCGAGCGGCTAAACGTCGCAGTGTTTCACCAGTAGGCGTTTGGTCAAATAAATAGTCAGCAATATTCCGCGTTCTGGAGCAGTGTAGCGTAACATTGTTTATTAACGTGTATTTCGCATGTGTTTACTACACAAATGTCAAAACAGAACTGACATTAGGGGCCAATCGCAAAATTTATAGCATTTTCTGATAGGAGGATTACTTTTGCGCCACCTTGTATAAGTAATCTTCACGACAATAGGTATAGAGGCATTTCTTACACTAGGGACGATCGCTATTGAAAATGGGACATATCGGCCCATGTTTTGATATAGCCCCCATATAAAGATCCCCACAGATGTCACTTCTTGACCCTCTACAGAAATCATTTTTTAATTTATCTGCCTGAAATTTAAGAGTTTATACTTTATATTGGGCCTAATCGTCCCTAGTAAAAATAGCCCCCATTTGAAGGTCCCTACCGAAGACACTTCTTGACGCTCTAGAGAAAATTATCTTATTCGTTTATTGATATCTCAAAAATTACCAGCGATCCCAAAATTTAGTTGGACACATATGGCACAATATGGTTTATCAACTGTTAAAATTTTTTTCAATTTGAAAATATAACTTTTTGAAAAATTCTATATTTGGATTATTCTTTTAAAAATAACCAGTAAGGAAAGGCTAAAATCGGGCGGGGCCGACTATATTATACCCTACACCACCCTCGTAATATTGAATAACTCTGATACATAAATTTTGTAATTCATGTATAAATTGATTACATAAATTTACTTTTGGTACATTTTATACTTAAATAATATCCTGTACCACAGTGTGGTGTAGGGTATAAAAACGATTGGATCTAAAGAGCCAAATCGGATGAAACATATATATGGGAGCTATAGCTAAATCTTTACCGATTTTCTTCAAATTCGGCAATGTTGGTTCATGGATCAAGAAACTCTCCCATTCTAAATTTCAAAACGATTGGATGCAAAGTACAGCTTCTATAGAACTAAAGGGCCAAATCGGGCGAAACATATATATGGGAGCTATAGCTAAATCTTAACCGATTTTCTTCAAATTCGCCAATGTTGGTTCATGGATCAAGAAACTCTACCATTCTAAATTTCAAAATGATGGAAGTAAAATACAGCTTCTACAGGACAAAAGAGCAAAATCGGACGAAACATATATATGGGAGCTATAGTTAAATCTGTACCGATTTTCTTCAAATTCGGCAATGTTGGTTCATGGATCAAGAAACTCTACCATTCTAAATTTCAAAACGATTGGATGTAAAGTACAGCTTCTATAGAACTAAAGGGCCAAATCGGACGAAACATATATATGGGAGCTATAGCTAAATCTTAACCGATTTTCTTCAAATTCGCCAATGTTGGTTCATAGATCAAGAAACTCTACCATTCTAAATTTCAAAACGATTGGATGTAAAATACAGCTTCTTCAGGACTAAAGAGCAAAATCGGACGAAACATATATATGGGAGCTATAGCTAAATCTTAACCGATTTTCTTCAAATTCGGCAATATTGGTTCATGGATCAAGAAACTCTACCATTCTAAATTTCAAAACGATTGGATGTAAAATACAGCTTCTATAGGACTAAAGGGCCAAATCGGACGAAAGATATATATGGGAGCTATATCTAAATCTGAACCGATTTCAACCAAATTCAATAGCGATCTTAACAGCTGCGAAATACTCTAAACTGCAAAATTTCAGAACGATCGGGGTGAAATTGCGACCTGTAGTCGACGAACAACTTTACATGGACAGACGGACGGACGGACAGACATGCTTAAATCGACTCAGCTAGTGATTCTGAGTCGATCGGTATACTTTAAGGTGTGTCTAGCTGTGTTATTTTCAGGTGTTACACACATCTGTCATGAAACAAACTTATAATACCCTGTACCACAGTGTGGTGTAGGGTATAAAAATATGTCAGCAGCTTCCAAACAGCATCCACCTCAATATTGCTGAACCTAAAGTCTTTAGGAATCTAGGTCAAAACAAAATATTTAAATGTCACTTTTCGTTATTTTTTACCCAATTTCTAATGTTATAATGTAAATATCTCCCATAGTTTTGAAGATTTTTTTCAATAAAATATTATATTCGAGATTAAAGCACAATATTTAATATTTCCACCAAGTTTCATCAAAATCGGAGACCATCGGCAGTTTTTATGTACAGTTAACATGGTACTCGTCAGGTATAAGAGTTAGACATTTCTTATCAAAGAGTGGTTTATTCATAATGTTTTCAACAGTGCACGGAAGGTCAGGCATTCTGACTCGAATGACACTATGTCCGTACCCATTTCTTGACCATAGTGACACTTTCCTGAATCTAAGCACAGTACATGCGGCATATTGCCCTGCTATAATATCTAGCAGCATTAAATGTAGCATAAAACTTAGTGCCGCAGTTGGAGCCGTTCTCAGCGCACCAGTGTGCAGCTATTCGCTGAACCTTGTTTAGTGTCGCACAAAGGTGGATTTCTGCAGAGCTGTCCACCAGACGACAATACAATACAGCATTATCGGCCTGACTACTGCAGTAAACAGCCAATAAAAACTTTGCTTCTATTTGGGACCTGCGGCTTGTAACGATGCGTTAAGAGTTGCAGTGACTCGTTTCTTTCTTCTCTTTTCCTGATAGTATGCATTTTTATATCAGCATTTTTGGAAGATACCCATTGAATATGTGCCTACATTTTTTCCTTATTTTCTTCTTCTTTTATTTGGTGAGAAGACGGTATCAGGAGGCTCCGCATTCATGCAAAAGCTAATATATCTATGGTCAGAAAAGCTATGAGTTTCCAAAACTTTCCAATCAGAAATCTTTTCCAAATATCGGAGACAAATATGGAGGTAGGTGGATGCCTTTTATTACAAATCACAAGGCTACTACTCATAATACTATATTCGATAATATTACGATGACATCACTATACACAATTAGGTTCTTCTCGTTTGCCGCTCCTACCAGTGATTTCAAGGTGACGTCTCAGTTTAATGTGTCATAAAAACGGTGGCCAACCAAACCTGAGAGTGCTCTAACTGGAGGCTGGCTGATACTATGTCTTCACTTCTAAAGGAATGTATATTTTAAGGTCGTTGTTGACAAGTATACAGACGCTACGTCTTCCATTACATGTTCATTGAAGCAGCTTAATCCCTGGCCCACAAACCATATATCATTATTTAACAGGTGTTCCTGGATTAGGACCAGTTTGGCCAATCTTTGCATCAGTAGGTCTTTTAAGGCAGCTGATGCTGTCTTAGAGTGGTAGAGGTTTATTTGTAGGAACCGGACCATTGTCAGGTTTCGCCACCACCGTTATATCTGCCTCGTCGTGTGTATCCGCTAGAAACTCGTCCTCACAGGATTCTTCCTATCCCGTGATGAATATATTCTCGATACATCCAAGCACATCGGTAAAGGGTGAAACGCAAGTTCCCGCCAGATGCACCTCTGATACTTGCGAAGAGAGGTTCTTCATTAGATACTACACCAGTGTTATCTTGAGGAGTATTTTTCTTCCCTCATCAAGAGCACACCTTAAGTCGGATTTTGTTGAATTCATATGAAGCAATGCCTTCGGACTTGACGAGGTGGGGTTTGCAATCCCGGGCTTCCAACTGGCAACTGGAAGGTCGGTCGATTGGATGCGGCGGATGGGCATCGGAGGCACGCAGTATTTGTACTGAATGCCGAGTCGTTGCCTCCGATGACCATACGACCGTCCAATCTACCGACTACAGTCGGAAGCTCGAGATTGCAAACCTGCAGCATCTTAGCCACGCTTTCCACATCGGCTGGTATAGCCGGATGCCCTGGGCCAAGACGGGATGTCCTCTTTGCTGACAACATCCAGCGCCGCACCCGGCCACATTTCACCAATGTTCTTCAATGCGCAGCGATACCGCTCAGTAGAGCGCATATTACTAAATTGTATTAGTTTTATGCGGCCCTAATACCAGCCTGCGTCGATAAAATTGAGAGCCGGACCCAGCAGGTCCTCAAGAACATCGATGAGAGCAGAACAAAGAGTGTTCTCTATCTCACTTCACTTGCTCTTGGGGATGTTGCCGCCTTCCTCTCCCCTGGTGATGACCGCTAGTATCATGCTGTTCTAAGTAACGTCAGTGAAGGACCGAGGAGCAGCATTAACACTGAACGCTTTGGTTCTTTTGGATGCCTGCGGTTCATATGGAGAGTGAAGCCTTTTAATTGGCCTCTGTCGTATGGAAGTTGATGCGATATCTTGTTCTTCAGAAATACTCCTTGCCCAGTTCAGGGATTATCTTTGCTTGTTGGTCAGAGATGTAGGATCGGCGTTCTCAAGTCTATCAAGCATCCTGAGAGCCATGCGCCGATCATTTACTTCCTCTTCGAAGGACGGGTATGCTTGCAATAGGAAACCGAAGTGCCAGGTAATGCTGCCGCCTTAAAAGAGGTCTTTGGATCACTTGGCTTGCTTCAAAGCCAAGGTTTAGATGCTCGTATATTTGTCGTAGTTGTCGTCGTATTTGCTGTAGTTGTATCGTTATCAGTTCTTGTATTCGAAGTGGTATCGGTTGGTTGTTGTAGTGTGTCCGTTTTTGTTAGTTTAAAGGGTTCCATATAGGTTTCAGGAGTATGGAGGGTAATGTAGGTCCATCACGATAACGTGACAAGGACTGAGGGGTCCAGGTATCAGCAAAGGCAGCCATCGCAACACAGTTTATGGTAAGCCCTGATTGCGAACCGAAAAGTCCAATGAGCACGGTACGCATAACACTCCGGACTTAAGGAAGAAACATGTCCACCACAGCATAACCTCCCGTACTGTGGCAAGGACTAGATGGCACAACACCTATTACTTGCTGAGGCGCAAGGCTCCGCACAAATACAGTCGATTACCCCTGACTGCTAACCATACACACTGAAAAAAAAATTGTCATAAAATTAAAGAAATGCTCCAAAGACGTCCTTAGTCTTCAAAATATGTACATTTTGTACTTAAAATTAAGTAAATTTACTTAAAATTAAGTAAATTACTTAATATTATTGAAATTATCTATATTTTAAGTACAAAATGTACTTATTTTAAAAACTAATGACGTCTTTGGAGCATTTATTTAATTTTATGATAATTTTTTTTTCAGTGCACCGATGGCCACGAGGTCGCATTAAACCTCGGTGTTAGGGGAGTTTTTGTAAGTAGAACCGCTCTTGGTAGATCACTTGGCGTTAGAATGTGTGCACTACGTGGTAGCGATCTACCTACACCCCTATTTTTTTCTTATTGTCGAATATATGTATATCCAATTTTTTGAATATTCACAAAAAATTAAAAATTCAATTTTCAATTGCAGTTATCTTGGTAAATATACAAGATAAATCTTAACCTTATAATATTAATTCTACTTCATACAAATACTTGACATTATGTGCAGTGTAACGCTTTTATAGTGCCTACAGTCCCGTTGAAATGGGCGTATTTGGCACTCCCCTTTTGGTAGCTCCTAAACAAAATGTTAAAAAACATTACAAATATTTTTTTTTAATTTTTAATTTTGAAGATGATAAGGTGGTTTCTATCGACACCGCAGTCAATTCCACCAACAATTAAAACTCTTTACCATTTTTTGTATTTGTTTCTATTATATTTTTGCAATAGGCAGAATGTAACGGAAACATATGGTCTTCAACCGAATAAATTCTGACTGAATAATTTCCATTACTTTTACAATATGTGTCATAACTTATACATTTACGCATACATTTTAAAATAGGCATTGTTTTCTTCGTTATCCTTCTGGATTTTGAAACGTGAAATAAAATATGATTTTAATATTTACTTTCTATTTCTTTATGGAAAATTTTGCGCCAGCAAAAAGGCTTTCTTAAAAAAATCCTATATTTTTGATGACTGTTACAGAACTGAAGGTTCTAAGTAAAAGTGAAATATATAATATTTGTAGGCGCCCAAGCTTCTAAAAATGGAGTAAAAATACCAAATGTTACTTCCAGGAAAATTGGAGTTAGCTAAGCAATCAACATTTTTCGTGTCAACGAAAAAACACATTTAAAATTAATTTAAATACATCACGTCAAGCCAAACTAAGTATCAATAACTTTATAAAATAATAAAGGCCAGAAATAAATAAAGTTAAAAAAATTTGTTTATCAATATCATACACTTACATATATATAATTGTATACGAGTGCATATAATATTGGCTTAAAACTAAAATTACACTTTTCAAATTGATCCAATTACATCAATGATAGTACCCCCATATTTAATTTAATTGCAACAATCTAATTGTAATTTTCACTTGCGAAATTGTTTTGTGCAATTTACTGCACTTGACCCAGTGGCGAATTACAAGGAAATTATATATTTCCGGTAATGCAAAAACAATTTCTGCTCAACGGTGGAAAATGTATTTTTCGAGTTCGAGCCATCATCCTCCCCCCAGCATAGTTCTCTCCGTAGTTCTCCTTTGCCCAGTCCACTGCAATAGCCAGGACACATTGTGTCGTTGTGCAGAGCTTAATAAGTAAATAAGTATACGTCTGTCAATCACTTCCAAGTATTTCGAAATTAATGTCACAAACTTGATTTGTGTTGAAAGGGCCGGAAGGAGAATGAAGATAGTGACGGCTAAGGGGAAGGGGAGGGATGAGGAGGGAAAGAACTTCAAAATCAATGTCTTTAATGGCATTTCTAAGCTTAGCTAAGCTAAGCCATTACGTGCCACGTTAAGCAATTACGCGAAAATCGTTTACGTAAATAGTCGGACACTTTCCAATTCCCTCCAAAAATGGAATTGTGAATGGGCGGAAGGGTGGAAGGGTGGCGGCGATGTAAAGACAAATTATTTGTGGAACACAAAACTACAAAATAAATCAACAAAGGCCAATGAACTGTTTTTCTGACAATGAAAAAGTGTGTCGAGTTGTAATGTTCGTATGGACGTGAATTTGTGTATTAGAGCTATCAAAAGATGTGAAACCGCAAACCCGTAAACCTGAAAACAAAAACCGTTCCGGATTGTATCACAATTTCCAACAGAATGATTTCCATTGGTATTTTACCTCGGTGGGGTATGCGTTATTTTCGAAATAGTTGCTGTTGCATCAATCATACGGCTACCGGGTAGGAGCATAAATAACTATAAACTTGTTTTTATACCCACCACCCAAAGACAAATAGAATATAAGAAGACATTCCTTCAGGCCGAAACGTCAAAATCTATCAGTTACGAACGAATAGGAATGAACTGTTACACGCGAAAAAACAGTATTCCGCGAACATTGATTGAACTTTTTTTGCACTTATCGATTAATATTAACTTTTTAATTGTGACAATTACAAAAAAATTGGGAAAAACGGTCTGAAAATCCGCGAAAAACCTCACTCGTTGGAATCAAATTCCTATTCGTTCGTAACTGACAATTACTCGCTACAGGAAGGAATGTCTTCCTAAATTATATTGTTTTTGCCACTACCATATGATGGGGGGTATATTCATTTTGTCACTCCATTTCTAACACCACTAAATATAGATCTGAGACCCCATAAAGTATATATATTATTAATCGTCACAAAATTATAAGACGATTTAGCCATGTCCGTCTGTTGTAATCACGCTACAATACTTGAGCTAGGTGGCTGAAATTTGGTACATATACTTCATATATCTGCAGGTATTTTGGGACTAAAAATGGGCAATATCGGTCCAATTTTGGATATAGCCCCCATATATGGCATCTCCTCGTTTTGACTTCTTAACGCCATAGAGACCACAAATGTCAACTGATCAGGCTGAAAGTTAATAACAGGGGTTTATTTATACCCGGTATCCTTCACACGAGCAACGGTAGTCATAGGTCCACGTTTTGATATAGCCCCCATACGAGTTGGGCTGAAATTTGGTATAATGAGTACCCGTAACCCTTCACGTGCGATCCTGGTGGAGGGTATATAAGATTCGACATGTCTTGTTTTGTGTAGATTAAGGTATACTACTAAAACCAAATTGTTATGGTATAGTTTTTTAATGTTTTTTTAATTTAAATTTCTTGGAATGTGCTTTTAGCATTTGGGATACTCGTCAAATTTAAAGAAAATTATGAGTACTACAAATGTTGGAAAGTTTTGTTTAAAAAAATTGTTCAGCATCCGAAGGAACAATGACAACCTTAAAACCAGTAAGGAAAGACAGAATGTCAGGCGGGGCCGACTACATAATGACCTACACCTCCCTAACAATGGGAAAATGGGCATAATAATTTGGAATAATTGGTTTCGTTTCAGTTACTAAAGTGCTTAGCTCCACCTCCTGATCCAGGCTTATTCCACGGAAGACTTCATCTTAATAAAATAGATCTGAAACGATCTTAAATATGCAGTATTCTTCCTTAATCGATCGATAATCGGAAGAAACAAATAGATTACGGACTATACGTATTTTAAACAGATTTTCATCAACTAGGATCAAAAAACCCTTTTCTGACTATAACTAAATCTGAACCGATTATCCCCAATTTAAGCATTATTAGCCTAGATTAAGAAATTTTTTTTTGGCCAAATGATCGAAAGTAAAGTACAACTTCCATAGCGCTTTGATACCAAATCAGGGGAACGTATATCGTTCATTCCATGTCAAACCGAACACCTTTTTTGGGTCACCATTCCCGATTTCCCGATTTTTCCCCGAATTTGGCAGTGGTCATTCATAAGAAAATTTTATTCTGATCGCATAAAAAATGCGGTTTCTACAGCGTCGCATTTTATATCATATATATAGCATAGATATGGGGCCTGTATCTAAAACTGAACAGATTTTCCCTGAATTTGGCAGTGTTCCTTCACCTAATAAGAACACTCTCTCTACCAAATTTCGTACTGATCGGATATGAAATACAGTTTCTACAGCGCTTACATGTCAAATCGGGGGTAACATATATATGGGGCCTATATCTAAATCTGAACCGATTTTCCTCAAATTTAGTATTATCTCTAAGTGTATCAAGAGATTTCTTTGTGTAAATTTTTATTCATATCGGTTAAAAAATGTTGCTTATACAGGGCATATATTTCAAATCGGAGGTAAATATATATGGGAGCTATATGTAAATCTGAACCGATTTTGAATAATTTCAATAGGGATCGTCCTTGGGCCAAAAAAGAGCACTGTGCTAAATTTCATCACAATCAGACCATAAAATACGACCTGCACTTTGATTACAACGATACATCTACAGACGGACGGACATGTTTAAAATGACTCAGGAAGTGATTCTAAGCCTACCGGTATAATAAACCAAGGGGGTATCTCTTCTTCTTTTAAGTGTTACAAACAAATGCAGAAACTCATAATACAGTGGACCACAGTGGGGTGGTCCACGGTATGGTATAGGGTATAAATATCTATGGATAAATGTCGAAGGAGTGACCTGAAACCTCTAGTATACTTGGCGGAATTCCGATTAAGGCAATTTTAAGTATATTGAGCAAAATCCCTCCGTTTGTCTGCCCGTCTGCCTGGTGCGCACGATAACTCTCTACCGGAGTAACCGCTTGACTTCAAATTTGGTACGAAAGAAATGTTTTTGTATATCAGTTTAAGCAACTGCGCCTCATACGAGACTCAGTGCATCCGAGAAAACTATAAAACGTTTTTCCCACAACCAACGTCGGTACCCCTCATAATTCAAAAACTACTGGAGCGATCCTTTTGGAATTTTAGCACTATTTCTATACATAATTTACGAGGTAGAGCTGGGTTTTTTTTCAAATTTGTTAATATTTTTATTTTACAATAACCAATTAGTCGATTTCTTCTCGCAGAAATCGGGTATTTTTCTCAAAGTATTTCCAAAAATTTAAAATTCGAAAAAAGCTAGACAGCGCTACCTGAGGAAATACATTTATTTTATGATTTCGGATGATCCGGCATTGAGCTATGAGGGCCACTGCAACTCTACTTATTTTTCGCATATTTTTTAATATACTTTCAAGTCAACCGATTGCAACACAACTTGGCATACTTGTAGAAAAGGCATTAGAGAAGTTATGTTTTGAATTTGGGCCTGCTATGGTATACAGGGGAGGAACTACAGGGCCTCCTCTGGTGGACGAAATGTTTCAACGCGTGTAACTTTCGTCAATTTCTTTAAAAAATGACCGTATCATTATTTCCGATTTCCTAATTTCAAGATTTGAAATTTTGGTAACAAATGGTTTAATTTGGAGGTACGTGGCAACACTATTAATACAAATTTTTGCCCCATTATTTTCTCAAAAGCAGCATCCAGAAAGTCTGTTTAAGAAACTGACGAATTACTTCCCTTTTTTTAATTCCTCACATTGTGTTACGTTAATACAATTACACTATTTTTTATGTCCGACACCTAAAAACTTTTTTTTGTATAGATTAAGACATTCTACTTAATGAAACCAAAACTATTTTTTTATGGTAAAATTTGTTTTTATTTAAAATTTAAATTTTCATGAAAGGGTTTTTTGTACTTGACTTAATTACAACCTCTAATTAATTTAAGAACATTTCATGTCGCTAATTGAAATACTGGATCTAATTGATTTCAAGCCGTTTCATGACTTTCATTTAAGTCCAACATTTAATTGATTTTAAGCCGTTCCATGTCTTTAATTGAAGTACAGGATGTAGCCCAAATGAAACCAAAATCATAAAAGTTAGGACAATTTCATTGATTTTCAATACGCTATTTTCAATTCAGGAGACTTCTACTCGGCCAACTAATTTAACAAAAACTTCAAAACAAATAGAAAACCGGAACTATGGAAAAATAAATTCGATTACCCGGTTACTCTATTTTTGACACAACTCAAGTGCCTAATCACGTTTTGGTCATGCAATTGCTTGGCCTTTATTTTACCTAAACAAGTGGACGGCGAAGGACGTCGTTTTCGTTGGCCACTGGAATAGGAACTACATGACTAATGGTTACGTTTAGAATTTTCAAATTAAACTTACTGTATCACCAGCTCCAACTGGATCGGGCTCTGGAGCTAGAGTGGTGCACAAGAAAACGAAGTGAAATGTCTATTCTTCTCACCCACTGTCGATGATGTACTCGACTCTGAAATGAACTTAAATGAAATGTGTTCGTTGGCGTTGTTCAGCTTTATGGGGTCACCTCTTCGCCTGCTCCTGGATCCCAGGGAGTGGCTGCCAGTTGCCGGCTGGCGACGACTGCCTTATGCCAAAACTAATAACTGTGAACTAATTTTTTTCCTCTATCCCTTTTTGCTGGAGCTGCCACCAAAATTTCCGGAGGGGTAAACAATGCCTAATGAATTTTTCAAAGTACAATGGTATCGTTTCGTCTTTGTACATATTGGTTTTCGGTTCAGTTTGGTTCGGTTTGGTCTGCTGCTTCTGCTTCATTTTTTTGCTTTTTTGCCAAAGGATTGCCAAATTACTTTTTCTGACACTTTTTGTTATAATTGCTGCCGCTGTTGGTATAGCCTCCAACTCCTTTACCGCCGCCGACATCGCAACTATCCTGCCAACAACTCCAAATACGAGTGAATGCTGAGCTGCCGCTGCTGCTGGGTGTGTTGTATGTAGTACGAGTGGCACAGCCAAGACCATCAACGGCACAGTAAAACCAATTGTAACAATTCATAGAGATACGACGACGGCAAAAAACCAGATGTGAATGGACAAATGGACGTACACACGGACGGACGGACGGATGCATGGACGATTGGGGGGAAGCACATTTACCAAAGAGGAAAAAAATAACAACACGAAAATTAAAGTCGAGCAAAAAGGAATCAATCCATTACGACGACGACGATGAGTTCAATTCAGTTCAGTTCATATGTAGTGAAAGAAATGAAATTTTTACAATCATTTTCCCTTTTAAATGGAAATCAGTTTTCCCACAACCTACCCCTCCCTATCCATAACACATACAGCACAAAAAGCTGCAGCATCATTCACATTCACTTACACTTACACTTACACAAAGAAACGACAGCTTAAAGGACTCTGTCAGGAAGTGAATTCTAAACAGGGATTCCTTTTGCTCGGCTTTAGCCAAATACAAAAGTATTCGTAGTCACTCTTACGAGCAGGAGTATGTGTGTGTGTGCGTATTGCAAAAGATAATGATTTTTTGAACGTTGCATGTTGAACGCTGAAAATTGCTCCTTGTAAATGTACGTAGTTTTGTGGCAACATATTTTATTTAGCATTATCGATACTCTGTTCCGACGTTCCAAATCCCTTTTTCACTACTTGTTAGAAAATGTTTGCGAAACATTTTATTCTCGCATATAACGAGGAACTCCTTAGCCATTTGGAAAATTCATGAAATAAAAAACTCCCATCTCTTGGGCGAATGAAATAAAACCTCCAAAAACAGAATTTGCAAAGGTTTTTTTAATTTTTCCCGCTTAATGTGATTGAATGGAGGTAAATAATTATTTGATAATTTAGAATATCTGCCTATACACACATATTTGCAGTGTCATTTTAATGTTTAGGCGTCCTTTTTCTTCGTTTTTTTTTAGAAAGACTTTCACATATTCCCCACCACCCTTGACTTCACTAGGCGCCTTCGAGAACTAATTAAAGAGAACTAATTAAAACTAATTGAGAATTAATTTCGTATTAAAGGCTAATTTGGTTTTTTAAAAAATACGAAGAAAGATTAAGTCAATGACAGTGTTTTGAGTTTAATATAAATTAATTTGATTTTTGAAATATTTAAATGTAACATATAAAAGTATTCAACAAAAATTTCCCTAAAAAATTGGAAATATTCCAAAAAATGTTTGTGTCCGAGACCTAGAAACTTGTTTTGTTGCTTGAGGTATACTATATCATAAAATCAAAAACAAGAATTTTTCAATGTAAAGATTATTTAATTTATTTTTAATTCCTATTTTCATAGCAGGTATCTTGACAATAGTATGATGTCCGAGGTTCCTCGATCTGACCACATATTCGGATAGATAGAATTTTATCAATAATTAGCTTAGTTGTCGAAATATGAACAAAGTCGATACAAAAAAATTTGGTAAATTGAGCTCAAAATGAGAAATAAAGAAAAACCAGTAAGGAAAGGCAGAAAGTCGGGCGGGGCCGACTATATAATACCCTACACCTCCCTAATAATGCGATAAGGGTCATTGCGATAATAATTTGGAATAATTGGTAAATGGGTAGGGACATATTATCTAATTCTGAACGGATAATCGCTAAATTAAGCAATATTCGTTCCTAAATTGAGAAACATATTTCTGGAAAATTTTAATGATCGGAAGTAAAGTACAACTTCTATAGCGCTTTGATACCAAATCAGGAGGAACATATATACGGATGTTATATATAAACTGAACCGATATTCCCTGAATCCTCATTCATGTAAAAAGACATCTTTCTGAC